>OX578141.1:71671494-74266494 GCA_951213105.1 Amaurobius ferox
ATAAATTGAATTACCCCTTGTGCTTCTAACATTGTAAAGTAAATGGTACTGACTTACCATTTTTAACACTTTACAACAAAGTAGAAAAATGTTTATGACTTTGCTCATTCTGTCTGTCTGTCTGTCTGTCCGTTAGCAAGATAAATGTCGTAAAAATGACTTAATTAAAATGAAATTTTAGTATGTTGTTCAGACGGTCTGTAGGACCTATGGGAATATAAATGAATAATATCACCCAATTAGTTTTGGATTGAACCCGGGTTGAAAAAATGAAATACATTGAACCCTATGGGACCTAATTTTTCAAACATTTTTTAAGCGGATTTATAATTCACAAATTGCTTCGAAAATTTTAGGTAATATTCAAATTATTCCATAAAATTTAAAAAAAAAAAATTCAGAAAACTATATTCAGCAGTTTTTTAAATAAAAATTAAAATGATAGTTACACCTCTTATAAGAAGCGATCACGTGATCATGATATGAAAAGATCACGTGACCCACTTCAAAATAAAATATGGCATCCATCTTGTCTCAAAATCGTCATTTTTAAAGTTCTTTTTAATTTATATGGAGTGTTGTATTCGTCCTAAAACCGCTTTATTTTTGCTTAAATTCTGTGCATCTATATACTGAAACAACGCAATGACAATATATTTGAGTTTAAATGATCATCCAAATTTGATTATCTCTACAACGAAGCCTATTTTTCACTTATGTAAAATGTAAACAGCAAAATATGTAGGATGAGTTGTATAAGAATTGCTGTATTTTTTAACGCAGAAGTATTTAGCTCATGCAGTCTGCATAGCTGATATGTATGAAATATTCAGTGATTTTACAGAGAAGGACGATTTTTTTCGTTGAAGTTTTAAGCATAGCGTTTAATTACTTGTAGCTCCATGGTCTTAAGTTTTTAAATAAAATAAATTATTTTAGTACTGTGATGAATGAAATGATTGGGAAAATGTTATGAATGAAATGCTGCTTTTACAGCGAGAGCCAGGCGTGTTATTTTTTCTATGACGTCATTTGAATGAATGTCAGTTGATTTCGATGAAGTTTTCAAATACAATGAATTATTGTAGTATTATGATGATTTTAATAATATTATCGAGGAATGTATCGCATTTTAAAGATGTTTAAACCAGGTTATTTATATTTCAATGCCATCATTTGAATGAAGTTCATTTTTTTCGATGAAGTTTTAAGTTTTCAAATATTATAAATTAATGTAGTATTGCGATAAGTTTTAAAATATTACTTAGGAATGTATTGCATTTTAGAGATGTTTAAACAAAATTGCATTGAAGTTTGAAAGTGTTTCATAATCAATGCTTTAAACATGATTGATCTTTCTTGTTTCAACTCAAAACAGGTTACAGCTAATTTGATAGACCAACAGTGCAACTGTTGGAAGTGAAACATTTAGATGATAAATTCTTTAATATTTTTTATTCTAAAATGGTTGAGTTTGATTTGTCAATGTGTTGCTGTAAATGAAGCAAGGTTTTGAATTTTTAAGCATAAATTGCTGTAATTGAAGCAAGGTTTTGAATTTAAAATTACATTGTGTTTTAATAAATGAAAAAAAATGAGCTTTGGCGAGTATGTATTTTGTATAGTGGTGTTTATAAATTTAATAAGATATATATATATATATATATATATATATATATATATATATATATACATATGGGTATAGCGAGCCACAAAAAAGTAACGGTTTGGACAAACCCTAGAGAGGGCTTGTCGAGAGAGATGGATAGCACCGAAGACTATTATTTGGCAAACACATTATTAAGATTTTATAATGTTTAAATGCTTTTATCTTAAAATAATCTTATTTTAAATATGTAGAGTTCTGCGTCTTGCGCATATAATAGTCCTTTGTGTTAGAAAGCAATTTTCTCCTTTTTTTTTTCATATTTCAGTTCTCCTTAATATTATTTCATTTTTGAATCGCTTGATTGTGTTGCAAATTTAGATAAATAGATATTTAATTTGCCTTACCAGAACATATGACGGATTAAAAATCCCATCTATTTTTCTATGGAATATTTTTTCAAGGAAAGGAAATCGGGCATTAGTGGGGATGGGGAGCTGAACTCCTTTGACCTCTGCCTGGCTAATAGGGAATTATAAAATAAAATAGAGAATAAGAAATAAAATTCCTAAATAGAGGGTTAGAATAGTTAAAAGGGCTGTAAAATAAATTATGTATTAACATCCAGAAATAGATGCACGTGTTCTGACAATTTGCAACACACACACACACACACACACACACACACACACACACATATATATATATATATATATATATATATATATATATATATATATATACATATATATATAGATGTGTATATATATTTATATAATATATATATATATATATATATATATATATATATATATATATATATATATATATATATATATATATATATATATATATATATATATATATAATATATATATATATAAATACATATATATATAATATATATATATAATATATATATATATATATATATATATATATATATATATATATATATATATATATATATATATATATATATATATAATATATATATATATATATATATATATATATATATATATAATATATATATATATAAATACATATATATATAATATATATATATCATATATATATATATATATATATATATATATATATATATATATATATATATATATATATATATATATTAAAATAGTAAATCCAGAAGAGCAGATCCATTTAGAATGGAAGATGTAACTCATAATACACTATCTTAAAAAATCTGCCTACAGAATACAATGAAATAAAATGAAATTCAACCATAATGAGGATATTTTAATACATAATACAGTTCAAAAAGCTAAAGATAATCAACAAATGTCAAAGGAGAGGAATCGATAAAAGGAATACCAAAATAATCAAGCATTAAAGCTTGCACGTGGAAGAGCTCTAGGCTTAAGAATAGTTCATTTAAAAAAAAATTATTTTTCAAGTCCTAATATTTAAACGAAATTAACACAAAAATGCTTGTTTCTGAAACACAAGTTAGATTTTATCTATAAACATGTGTTATTAGGACGACAAGCATAAAGATTGAAAAAATGGAAAGGAAACATAAATACCTTAAATATGACGAGCAATAAATGACTAGACCAATGTTACCATTCGCTAAAGAGTAAAGAAGTGATTTTGCAAGTGTTTCTAGTCTAAATGCAGATTGAAGTTCTTTATGCAATGTTACATTATCTTTGCAATTAAATAGTAAATGCGCTTGACAGAAGTGTTAAAATCCCATCAAATGGTACATTTTAATTTCAATTTTAATAACGTTTATAATAAAGTGACTTGAAGTTGTGTGTGGTTTAATGTTTATGCGTGCATTTCTGTTTCGATCATGATGACTTAAATATGTGCCTGTTTTTAACACTTTACAACATAGTTGAAAAGTGTTTATGAATTTGTTCACTCTGTCTGTCTGTCCGTTCGCACGATAACTGCTGTAAAAATGACTTTATCAAAATGAAATTTTAGTATGTTGTTGAGACGGTTTGTGGGACATATGGGAATGGAAATAAATAACTGCACCCAATTAGTTTTGGGTTGAACCCGGATTGAAAAAATGTTACACACTGAACTCTATAGGACCTAATTTTTCAAACATTTAAGCAAATTTAAAATTTGCAAGCTTCTTTGAAAATTTTAAGAATGATTCAAATTATCAAAAATTTCAGCAAAATATGTTCGGTAGTTTTTTAAATAAAAATTAAAATAATAACTGTAACCGGATATTATATGATATTTCCGGATATTATATGAAGAGATCACGTGACTCACTTCAAAATAAAATATGGCATCCATCTTTTTTTCAAATGTCAAAATCGTGATTGTCAAAGTTCTTTTAAATTTATATTTAGTGTTGAATCTGTCCTAAAACTGCTTTATTTTTGCGTAATTTTTATGCATCTATATTATGCGTCAACGCAATTAGAATATTTTTGAGTTTAAATGATTATCAGACTTTGATTATTTCAACAGCGAAGCCTAATTTTAACGTATACAGAATGTAAACACATCAAGCTGTTAGATGAGTTGTATAAGAATTGCTGAAATTTTTAACGCAAAATTATTTAGCTGTGGAGTTTGGAATATAGCTGCTATGAATAAAATATTCATTGATTTTACATAGAGAAGCAGACGATTTTATGGCATTGCCTTTTTCGATGAAGTGTTAAGTGTAGTATTGTGATAATTTTAGAAATATCACCGCTGAATGAAAGGAATTGAATAAAAGTGTATGAATGAAATATTCACAGCTTTTACATAGAGAGACAGACGATTTATATTTCGATGACGTCATTTGAATAAAGTTAATTTTTTTTCGATGATGTTTTCAAATATAATAAGTAATTGTATTCTTGTGATAATTTTAAAAATACCACCTCTGAATGTATCGCATTTTAGAGATGTTTAAGTAAAATTGCATTGCAGTTGGAAAGTGTTTCATAATCAATGCTTTATGATCTTTCTTGTTGTATTACTGTGCACGAGAGAGATCATATGTCGCCGTGAAATTTTATATACAAATTAGCTAGTTTTTCCACCAGAAGTGAAAGAAAAGTTATTAAAATAACACATTTTGAAATCTTTGTTGTATTTAGACAAGCAATCGTCTATATACACAAAAGCTATCTGGAACAGAATTATTCGAATTAAATGCGTGTTGTTGTTGAAACCCAGACCGTCCGACCTACCAGAAAGGTGTAAGGTAATTGTTTGGACTGTCGGGAAGTGGCGTTACTATTACAGTGTAAGTTACTATTATGTAAAAATACTTCAACATTGCAAAACATTAATGCAATCTATCTATCGTTATATTACTTTAGTTTATTTGCAGCTCATCACTATTTCACTGTGCTCTACACTTATAGTGAAGAAAAAAAAAGTATCGAGGTGTTCACAATTGCGCGGCAAAAGGCGGAGGAGTTATGTGTTTAGAAAGCGTTAAACAAGAGAACATCAAACAAGTTTAGATTATCAGTGCGTTAACCTATTGATTCGAACCCCAATGATTGATGAAAAGCAATTCATTTCAGTAGAGTGTGCTGCTTCCATAAAGGAAGTTTTGACGCACCTCAAGTTCTTTATCTGGAAGAAGACAAAGTGCAGCAAATTCCTAATTACAGTTATTCGAAGAGAGCGAAAAAACAATGTGCCTGCTTTTGTATTTTCCAGCTACAACACACACTGAGCTAATTTTTTTTCTTTCACACTTAGTTATTCTTTGGGAGTTTCGTAATGTAATGATAGAAATGTTTAATATACTTTGTAGCAGGATCGGATAGGGTCAAATAAAGTGAAGGAACTTAATTTCTTGACGTTGTGAAACGGCATTTCGAGAAATATTTGAAACTGGGCACTTCTTCTCTTAAGATTTATGGTATTCTGAGTAATTTATTTTTAGTTTGAAAACCTATTAGTGTTGAGTTATCGTAAAAAATATTTTTTGTTGGGTACGATGCGTGAAGCAGTGATTTTGGGATCAATTTTTTTTTTCGATTCTATGAAGTTAAATTGATCCGAAAATATCACAGTAATTACATCTTGTAAACTTCAAAATGCCTTTTAAAACCAATGATTACAACTATTATCCTCCTTAAAGCATGTTTCATGGATGAAGTTTGGTTGATGCAAGAAAAAACAAGAAAAAAAAAAGACACTTGAACAAAATAGCTTTCTCACAACAAAATGATTCTTTGGCAATGACCGCAATAGTACGATGCACTTTTGGATTTGTCAAAATTTCATGCTCTTTGAGAACTTTGAACTCGGTCTGTTAAGCTTTTACATTATACACAGTCCTGCATTTTACTATTGTTGGGAAATGAGATTCCAGCAATAAGTAAGAATAATATAGACCATATTAATATCTGGGCCGTTAACTAGTGTTTTCGATTACTTTTAAACATAGTATAGCACACAAAACTAATTAAAAGAATCCTATTGATTACTAGATTAAAAATTCAATGGAATGCAGGTCAGTAAAATGAAAATCAGTCGTGGTAAACAGAAAGACAATCCGTATGAATTAAAACTAATTAAAAGGGAATTAATAACAATAGATAGAAGGCAATGAAATTGTAAAATCGACAGGAGGTGTGTACAAAATATGTCTTTTAATAGTTCTTATTTGTTTACACACACATATATATATACGTAAACATATTTTTAAATTAGCTTCTAAACATGCTCTGCCTTTCGAGGCATTTATTATGTGGAAATTTACTTTATTAAAATTTATTAAAAGTACTATTTGTAGTATTAAACCGTCTAGATCTATATATAATATTGATAAGATAAAACACTCCATTAATGATTTACAAAGATATTTTGTTATTACCTATGTTGATAACGCCTTTAATAATTATGCTGTTATCTGTAAAAAATTCTGTATACAATTTCTGTTAGATTATTTAAAGAAAAATAGTCTATTTAAACTAGATTCACACTCCCTTAATAGTATCAAACTGAAAATTATCAATTTGTATAGTGATTTAAATATTAATTATAAATTTCTTAAATTTCCATATATATAGTGCTTATTTCTAAATTTCATAAATATCCTATTAAATTTAAAACAGTAACTAGTGGTCATAATACTTACTCTACTACTGCGAGTAAATTACTGCTAAATTATTTAAATGTAATAAATGATAGTTTACGTTATTCTTGCACACACACACACAGTATATATATATATATATATATATATATATATATAATTACCTTATTCTAAATAATAGTAAATAATTAAAGAATAAATTAACATCATTAAGTAAATTAATTGGATTTCAAACTTTTGATTTTAAAAACTTTTTTAATAATATTAAGATCTCTGATCTTTATGTAGGTAATAAATTATACTTACAAGTCTCAGGAGTTCCACAATGTGGCTGTAGTAGCAGTATGTTAGCTAATTTATACCTTTATCATTATGAAACATTTTTTACTTCAACAAATTATAAAATGTACAGATATGTTGATGATCTGATTTGCTTAGTATTTACTGACAACTATGTCATAGATATAGATTTCTATCCGGATAATTTGGAATTAATTCCTAATGAAGCCACTATTAGTTATAATATTAATTTTTTTAGATTTAAATCTAATTATTGAACCTACTAATGGGATAGTTACTAATTTATATGATGAAATATACTATTTTAATTTTAACATTAATAAACCATTTAATTCCTGCAACTCGATTCAATTGTTTAGAAATATTATACTCAATCAACTTTTTAGAATTTATAGATTATCAGATAAACAATTTCATGCTATACATATTAATAATCTAAAAATTACCAGCAAATTATATAAGTATCCAGCATATTTAGTATGGTATAGTTAAAAAATTTGGATTAGCTGAATATTCTTAAATTCTCTCCTTAGTATCTTATATTAACCAGACATTAACTTTCTCTTGAATAAGCATTACAATGTATTTACATCCCCTTATACTTTAGCCTCATTGTTTTCTATTATAATATACGCCCCATTATTTGTAGCTCTTACTGTAGAATATCACCTTTTATTGCATTTTCGCATTACTGTTATTTATTTCTCACGATTGGCATCAATAGTTCTCTACTTTTATCTTTTTCGAATGACAACATTGATCTCTTCATTCAAGGCTCCAATGGATAGGACATATGCGTGTTTTTTTTCAGGTATTCTTGTTTCCTATATAATGTTTCAATCTTTATGCATGTAGTCCAAGAAAAATGAGTTCATCGATATTATCTATCTCATTCTTAAGAAACATGCATATTCTGTGTTAATTTTGATTACATACTTGGACTTGACAAAGACTTTTTTCGAAATGAACAATTTATTCAGGCCTAGTGCTTATTGACGTCTATAGGTTTAATGCTTGGATTTTATTTGATTTTCTATTATTGAATCCACTCCATTGATATTTGTTGATTATCTTCAGCTTGATGACAAGAAATTTGCATTTTATTTTCCACATGATTGATGAACCTCTATTTAATACTTCTTTTTATTATGCAGGCATATTTTAAAGTTACGGTTTTTTTGAGTTACAACTTCTCTCTATTCTATCATTGGATTTTAAATTATATATATATATATATATATAAACAAAATTAAGTAACCGTTTTCTTATAGAGGGCTGAACAATAAATAATAGCTCTACAACAAAGGGATTTTTTCAGGCCGGGCTTTAAGACAGACTTTATGTAACATGCCAAAAACATACTGAAAACTATAGACATAGCTTTTCATCATCTTACATAAGAATATTGACAATTTTTTTTGTGATATTTCGTTTTATCAATTAAGTGATTTTGTACTAAAATTTCTAACTTCATCCATCTCAAAATGTTACATAATCGAATGTGTTTATAAGTAATACAAAGCGGACAATAAATTATCTATTCAGAAGTTCTATAGTTTCTCTCACTTTTATTTCAATTTTCCTGACCAAAGTTATATTATTTAGGACCTGTCTTTTTCGACCTCACATTTGCAGTAAGGAAGGCCCCCCCTCCCCTGTGGTGCCTTCTCTCAAGCATTTCCTCTTGCTCCCTCTTCTGTGTCTTGATTGCACAGGTGCTGGAATTTTCGAAAGAGAGACAAGATATTGACTTGAGATTAATGGGCCCAAATGGCGTAGCCCTGAGGGGCACATTCACCAAAAACCTGATTTGCGGACAAGCAGCATATGCAGTGACGCTGGCTTTTGTTGTAACCGGTGACCTTGATACGCTGAAATTGTCGCTGTGTCCAGCTCATTGTCAGGGTCATAGGTATCTGGTATTACTTTTCAATGTCACAACCTCTTATTGCGGCGATCGTCAAGCTAGATTAAATCGAACAGGACAGTTTCTTTTTCTCGGGGTCAAACTATTGTCATTCGAATCGGGTACTTTCATCTCGGGCAACTGCACTTCCTCTCTGCTTCCACCACTGATATAAATTCTTAAGCAGGGAAAAAGTGTGTTGAATTTTTGTTTTCTACTGTTTTCAACTGGTGACACTCCGTTGCATTTCTGTAGGTGGTTATTTCACATTTGGGTGAATTCTAATTAATAAATGACGATAAATGGGTGGTTATTATTTTCATATCATGTTGTGAATATATAATTTTTTAAAGTTGAACTCAAATCATCAAAAGAGTAAAACATAGCTAGAATGCATCCCTTAAGTTTGAAGCATATGTCTTGTAATCATGCTCAGAAATTCGTCCAACATAAACATACCACAATTTTCCGTTTTAAAAGTAAGGACTAAATAAATGTAGACAAATAGAAAATTAATGAAACTTCAATAATAAATAAAACTTTGATAGTATTAAAATAAAAATAATATTAATATAATAGCATTAGAATTAAACTTTGCAGTATTTCCATAGTTATAATTCCAGGAGTATTAAAAATCACTTGAAATTAAACGGTACTGTAACAACTTTGAATTGGACAATTTTTATAATTTAACACATGCAGATTGTGACCCCTCTCGTTCAATACTATACGACCCCATGAGAAAGCAATGTAATATACGACTCTCTAATAAAACATAATTACGCTTCGATCCCTAGACCCCCCCCCCCCCCGACTAAACGCAAATTTTGTAAGCTTCCCCACCACACTAAACGTACCTTTCCCACAATTTCCAGAAATGCAATTAGACGGGAAAAAGCCACTGTTTCAACTTTGTATTTTTTTTAACTTTGAAGTATGAGTTAGATTCTTAGAAGTAGTGGGATTTTGTTCAGACATCCAAGCCACTGTTTAACTTTTTATGGGCTGATAATATATAAATTTTCCGAATGGGAATATTTGTATCTGTTTGCTTCTTAGCACAGAATATGCTTCCAGTGTCCTTGTAGATGTTTCTGTTTAGCTATTAGAAATTGTCGTTTAAACTAATGTTCTTCAATAAACTAAACATTTATTTATAGATCCTTATTCTAAATAAAATTATTTTTTTAGAGATTAAATTTTAGCCAATGCTTAAACTTATAATATGACTGCTTTTCTTTAGCTCTCTTGACTAGAATACTGAAAACATTTTAATCATGAGAATTCAATCCAATAAAGTTTGTAGAGCGCTTACATATACAGCAGCTAATCTTGCAGACCACAAAAATGTATATGTTTCTATGGCAAATTGCAAGAATGTAAGTACATACATTCTGCAAAATACACAAATGTTCACATCGTATAACGATTAAAGATGTACGGCCAGAGCGCGTGCTTATACAGTAGCCCTCCTCGCAGACCATAGAAATGCATCTGTTGCTATGGCAAATTACAAGAATGAAAGTACATACATTCTGTGAAACACACAGATACTTAACTCAGAGTATAACGTTTAACGGTATACTGCCAGTGTGAGTGCTTATACAGTAGCCCTCCTCGCAGACCATAGAAATTTATATGTTTCTATGGCAAATTACAAAATTGTAAGTACATACTTTCAGCAAAACACACAATATTTAACTCAAAGTATTACGGTTAATAATGCACTGCCACAGAGCAAACATATAATAGCCCTTCTCACAGACCATAGCATTTTATGTGTTGCTATGAAAAATGACAAGAATGTAAGTATATGCATTCTACGAAACACAGAAATACTTAACTCAATATATTATGATTAATGATGCACTGCCAAGGGAACTAACGTGCGTATCATATGCATCATTTAATGGGGAAATTTTATGCAGTTCAAATAAATATATGCAAAATGTCGCTTTGTTTAAAATGCAATTTACAGTTGAAAGAGCATAATGGAAACACTATAGTTAAAAAAAAATTGTTATCTGTATTATATTTATATGCATGTACAAGGTTTATTGTGTGGTATTCAACTATGGTATTATACTATGGTATTTTACTTTCATGTAATGTTGAAAACATAACAAGTACTAAAATTTTGTCTTAAATAAGAAAAAAAGAGGATTATGCACTTAATCTATATACTATAGTAAATTTGCTATGTAAAATGGAGACATTGCACTCATTCACCCACTATCAAATCTCTGAAGCTCAAATATATAGCATTATATGTATATTAGCTTCAGTTATATTCTCCGCAATTCTGAATATCAATTACTAATGGTTAATTTTCTATAATATCCGAAACAATTAAATAGTTCTAATTCATGACTTAAAGTTAATATCGTGTCGTGGCTCATCAATATCTTAATTAACTTATAACTTGTGATAAAATGATAATATAGAAAAGCGCTAACAACCATTTATTTATTCTAAGAATCCTTGAGAAATGAATTTTTTTATGCATTTAACAATGAAGTTTGTTTCTCTAAAACTTATAAAATTACATTCAATGCAATTTCAAAAACATGATTTAAACCGCATTAAAAAATCTAACTTTGTCTAACATCGTGATTGTATGCTATATGATACATGAATAGAAATACATTTTAAGGCATTATAATGTTCATATCAATGAATCTTTTCCTATTTATATGTACCTTAAGGTTTTGAATAATCGATTTTGCCACAGGTAGGCATTCTAATACAGTATACGTAAAATAAGCAAAGCTATAAGCTTACTATTCAATAGATATCAATGACCCCCTCCATTTGAATATGATGCAAAAATACTTGTATTAATCTACCACAAAGATGAATCGGTTTTTCTAATAACGAATTGCATCTCAGGATTTCGAATTAATACCAGCAATACATCACAAGCATTCGGCAATTAGGAATTACTCCCATAATTAATTTTGACTCAATTACGAACTTTGAAATATAATCTGTTGATTATTGATGCGGAGAACAGAGCGGCTTGACAGTTTCTGCTGCCAAGTTCATTTTTCAAATGACTGTGGTGTGCGTAAAAATACTACGTGATCTCATTTGATCTCTTTTTAAAGCATTTTCAGATCCAGACGCAATGCAAGAATATTCCCAATGACTTTCTTGTCTGACAATTTATCTTTTACTTCTTAGAAAGCATGAATTAATATCACAAGTTGTAATATCAATCGTAAAATTCATTAAATGCAAGGCATGGAACTTAAGCATAAATTATGGCCCTCAAAACTTTGATAAATACATTTTTTAAAATGTTCTATTTTGTTGGAGAAGCAGGTTTGATTTTTGTGTTAAAAGCATAAATGTGTTATAAACTCTTTTATTTTAAACAACATACATGCACTTTCTACGAGCTATTATAAATAATGTATTCACATTGAATAAATCGTACAAAACTGTATATCTCAGTCCACTGATAAATTTAGTTCATCATTATTTCTCTTTTTTTACAAGTTTTGCGAATCAGTTTGAAAAGCGACAGATTTGTTTTCCCCGTTTTCATGTAAAATAACATTATGGAAACATAGATCAAAATACCTCATTTCTTGAAAATCCTTTGATTTTCATGTAAATGAATATAAAGGAAACATGAGTATTATGAAACAAAAAAATATACTTTTATGAAAATTCTTTTATTTTCATGTAAATGAATATTATGGTAAGATGAGTGTTATGAGACAAAAATACTTATTTTTATGAAAATACTCAATTTTCATGCAAATGACTGTTATGAAAACATAAATATTATGCGATTAAAATACCTTATTTCATGAAAATACTATGATTTTCATGTAAATGAGTATTATGGAAACATGAGTAGTACGATACCCAAATTCTCAATTTTGTGAAAATCCTTTTATTTTTATGTAAATGAGTATTGTGAAAACATATTAGAGACCAAAATATCCAATTTTATATGACAATATCTGTCAAAAATAAAATTATGGATTTTCGGCCTGGCTCCGAATTCATATGTACCTAAATTTAGACATTTATTTGTTATTCATTTAGTTACAAAAGGAAATATAAATGTTACATTCATAATTTCAATATAAAAATTATTTACTGCAATTAAATAACGTGTGCTTTGTAAACAATTTAATCTTTTTTATTCTAAAATAATTAAAATCATTAACGTGTGAAATAACTACGGCTCCCCCTTTACTATAAAGGATATTTTTTTAATTCAAATCACTCTTGCAAACCTTATTTATTGCATATTATAACAATTCATGCATACTTGTCATGCAATTCTTAATGCTTTTCAATTGGTAGTCGAGGAATGTTTAATGATCTAATCTAAAGTACCCTGAAATTGAAAAGCACTGAAACAGTATTTTTTAACAGCCTGAAAACAATAATTTTGAAACTGGCAATATGAAATTTTTTTTTTTTCAAATCTTGGCTGCAAACATCGGAATTTGATAAAAACGTGCAAATATTGCGAAATATTTTTTTAAAAATGCAATAATGGTCGTATCGAAAAGATACGATCATTATTAGATCTTAAATTAGAAGAATATTTTCTATCCGAATAATAAATAGGGAATATTTCGTGGGATGATTTTGTGGCAGGAAAGCTCCCATTTGCTACAAAAAAATAAATTAACAAACGAACAAACTACTAAACATCCATGACATGTGGCTAAAAACATTTAATATTTTAACTCAATGTTTGGAAATAATATTAGTGGAAATAAAGCCTTTGCGTTACATTCTTTGAAAATAACAGATAATATTTCGTGGGATGATTTCGCAGCAGAAGGGCGTCCATTTGCTACTAAAAAGAAATAAACAAACGGACAAACTACCACACATCCGTAACTGGTAGCTAAACACATTAATATTTTAATTCAATGTTTCGAAATAATATAAATGGAAATGCAGTACATTCATTGTTTGAAAGTAACAATGAATATTTTTTGGGATGATTTTGTGGCAGGAAGAAGCCCATTTTCTACTAAAAAAGAAATAAACAAACGGATTACCAAACATCCGTGACAATGACTAAACACATTTAGTATTTTAACCCAATGTTTCGAAATAATATTAGTTGAAATAAAACCTTTGCAGTACATTCTTTGAAAGTAAAATATTTCAATACTCACGTCATACTCCAGTGTGTTAAATTTAAGTATATTCATAAATCATTCGTCATAAATTAGTATTTTATAGTTTTGTAATTTCAGCTATAAATGTAAGGAGTAATATACTAGGAGGATCGTATGGTAAGTACAGAGTAATATTGTGAGTGGGGGTGGTATTGTTAAATATCGTAGTGCTAAAAATTTTACTTTTACAAACTCTTTTCGGATTTGTTTTGCTTACTGAAGAAATATAGTCTCTTGTGCAAATAAAGTCATTTCTTTCAACAACTTTCTAAACAGACATCGTTAGTTCAAAATAAGATGTAAAAAGCAATTAAGTAACTTATAAAATACTTGGATTTTTAGAATGTTTTTTTTTTTCTTAATTTCATGTTTAGAAAACAAAACAAATTTCGTTCTTATAGAATTATATCATATTTTGAAAATACCGAAAGATTATTTTGACGGAGGATTTACATAAGCACTGAAGCATGAGCTGTTTATTTGAATTTTTAGTTATACAAGTTTATAAGTTGTGTATATTTCGTGAAATAGTTTGGAATGTTTATAACAAAAAATACGTGTAGATAAAATAATAAAGACTATCAAGACAACTTGGTTGTTTAGCATTGGGACTGTAAATATAGAGTTATTACACTATATTTCTTCCACTTATGCATACTTACTATTGAACATTTTACTGTTTTGTGTACTCTACGAATGAAAGTTCTCATAATTATTTTATTCCACTTATAGAAATACAGATCTAATCTAGCTTTTTATATAAACACTGCGTAGTAAAACTTAACACCGTTCGATAACCCTTTGTGGCACTCGTAGCTTTTCATCTCTAATGAGCTATTTTATTTTTTCACTCCGTATGTAAAATTATGCAACTTTGCTTTTAAAATGTTTACAAGAAAATACAAATATTTACAAGAGAATTCATATACTATCACTCGTGATTCATATTTTGAAGTCAACCTGTAGGCCCTCAGTCTGACTCAGGATCTGAGACGCCTTTGCGCTTGTTCCTTTTAATTACTGTTTTGATTTTTTTCATAGTGGTATACTTATATTTTGTGGTCTCTTTTTGTCCAGATATTACAGATATTTTAAAAGTATATTTATAGGCAGTATACTCATGGCTGTCCTTTACTATTCAATCGATGGTTGTTCCCCACAAAATAGAAAACCACCTTTGGAATGTCGTGTTGCAATGACGTTGTTTGTTGAACTTTTAAGGAACTGCAAGATAAATCTCTGCAGAGCTTTCCTGAATTTCGAACAATAGCAGACTATTAGTACTGAGATCCAATGAAGCCTAATCAGGTCCTGCGGTGCTGTCGAGATAGTTGTAATGGAAGTCTAGCCAAAGGGTGATGGAAGCAATCGGTTGGTATTTTTTGGGAGATAAGAATTGGCTTCTAGTTGATGGCTGAAAATAAATGAATGCAGTTCTTTTTGTATCGCTGGCGTCTTTCAGCTCATTAGACATCCTTTACAGTCCTGAAAAATTCCTGTGTTCTAAAGCATTTATTTGTTCATTCCTACTTTAATATATCAACAAGTTTAATTAGATTTTATCTGATTTTAGTCACCATTATGTTGTAAAATGCTAAACTGCAATATATCTTGAAGCATTTCATACTTCAAATACCTATCCCTTTTTGTATTATTATTGATCCTTTGTTGTGTGCCACGAAAGGTAGTCCTAAACCTTGAAAATAATTCTAAACTCTAGATATAACCATCTGAATAGGTAGGTACCTCTTTTGTTGGTTATCAGGAACTAAAGTCCTATGTCGCTTCCCATCATCACTTCTGAAGGACCTCCCACCTCTGAATATTCTCCCGTCTGGTGTTTTGCCCCTTGGCCTTAAAACGACTCTTTGGGAAGGATCTACGGGTGCACTTACTTCACATCTTTCAACGGGTTTGGCCATTTGGCCTGTCGAGTTTGGCTCTCCATGTCCCGACCGAGACATCAGGATATCAAATTCGCGTTCTGTTATTTTCTAAGTAGTATCTTATCAGTTATCCCTGTTATTTCCGCAGAATTCTTGTTAAACTACTATCTGAAGAGGGGAAGAAAAAACAGCTGGCAAAATAGGAATAGGTTCTTTGGTATCAATATCACTGAGTTCTTGGCTGAGTTTGGGGGTGTTATCACCCCTAAAGGTTTCAGTGGCATCCCTAGTGATTTTTCACATTTATATTGATGTGATGCATTGCAACTGAAATTAGAAGAGATAAAGGGACTTTTGCGCCCCCCTAAAGGTACGTCAGTACCACCAAATAGAAAATCGCAGCTCCGTCTATGCGGAGTGTGGAGGGGGGGGGGGGGAATTTCAGATTTAGTATATACAGAGATCCTAGGAAAGTTCGTAAGCACCCCAATAACTTTGCAAGGATAGATCTATGGGTGTGCACGTTAAGTCTAGTAGTGATGTAGTAAAGTGACCATACCTGATCAAATAAAATTGATTGCAGCGTTCCTAGCGGATAATCTAAGCAATTAGGATAACGATAACATTTAAAAATAAATTGCAGCTTGTAAGACAAGAACTTACTCAACTTCCCAGTCATATGTCAGGTGACTATAATTGTTTCGAGGGCGTTATAAGCCCCTTCTTCAGGTCAAAACAGCACAGTTAGAACAGTATGCACCCTTAACAAAAGCTGAGTGGTCAATTGCTATGTTTACTTTCCGCAGTTTACTCTCAGCTTTTATTAATGGTGCATACTGTTTGTTCTAACTGTGCTGTTTTGGCTTAAAGTTCACTCTCAGTTTTTGTTAAGGATATATACTGTTTGTTCTAACTATGCTGTTTTGACTTGAAGTTCACTCTCAGCTTTTTTTAAGAATACATACTGTTTGTTCTGACTGTGCTGTTTTGGCTTGAAGTTCACTCTCAGCGTTTGTTAAAGATATATGCTGCTTGTTCTGACTGTGCTGTTTTGGCCTGAAGTTCACTCTTAGTTTTTATTAAGGGTGCATACATACTGTTTATTCTAACTGTGCTATTTTGGCTTGAAGTTCACTCTTAGCTTTTATTAAGGGTGCATGCACACTGTCTGTTCTAATTGAGCTGTTTTGGCCTGAAGTTTACTCTTAGCTTTTATTAAGGGTGCATACACACTGTTTGTTCTATAATTGTGCTGTTTTGGCCTGAAGTTCACTCTTAGCTTTTATTAAGGGTGCATGCACACTGTTTGTTCTCACTGTGCTTTTTTGGCTTGAAGTTCACGCTCAGCTTTTGTTAAGGATACATACTGTTTGTTCTAACTGTGCTGTTTTGGCCTGAAGGGCTCACAACGCCCTAAGGCAACTGTAGTCACCTAACTGACATATGACTGCTTTTTACGAGGAAGTTGAGTAAGTTCTTGGATAATGATTTTGACAGCAAAACGAGACAGACAAAGAACGACAATTACAAAGTTGTTGAGCATTTTCTAATAAGTAGGAATTGGCTTTAAAACTGTCGCAGAAGGCATCTATTTGACACAATATGATTATCGACGAATTGTTGTCCTATTCAGGAATGATACAATAAACAACACTTAAATAAACAGAAATTTTATGTAGAGCCTACGTAAAAGGCCAATTTTCAGAGACAATTTGTATTTGAATTACAGAAAGAAAATTATCGCGTACTTTGATAAGCATTGCAGATGCCCCCGTGTTAGAAGCGCTGATGATACAACTTTTTGAAAGGTATTTACTATCTTCTCTATATCTTCCTTCGTTCGTTTTTGGTGTCGAATTCGAGACATTGTTTTACAAATTTGCAATTGGCATTTTTCGTCTGCTGCGCTTTGTTTCCGAGTTCCTTTTTCTATTTTTAAAATTATCCACTAGTGGTGCTGCAATTACTTTTATCCTATCGGGCATGATCACTTTGCAACTGATAGACGAACTTGTACACTCTTGGATCTTTCTGTACAAAGTTATTGAGATGCTTGTTGAATTTCCTTGGAACGCTGTTACAGAAATTGTGAGTTATAAGGGGGGGGGGATCTGTGAGTTCATAGACATATCTTTTATGTGTATGTGTGAGTTCCGGGGGGCATGTAAATATTATGGACATCGAAAGTGATAGGAGGGCACAGCTTAGAGTTTTGCGAACGAGGTGGGGGGATTTAAAGTTCCGTCACTGTCTGGGCACACATTCTCTAAGAATTAGAATACATTTCTTGTATGATACGATGAATAAATTCTAAATTCGGACTATCTTTACCAATGCTTCCGTGACTATCTTTACCAATGCTTCATGTGTAAAGAGAAGTAAGATGGGAGAATATTTTTTATGCAATTGATGATTCTCTGCAACTTATACGATTAAGTATGACCGCGAGATTTATTTTTACTATATGTGGCATATTTTAGATTTATTAAAAGTATAAATTAAAACATTGATGATTGCATTATTAAAATTTAAGAAAATGATAAAATGAGAGCCTTTTGCTTCATAATTTTGAATTGGCAGTTACTAAGAGTCACTTATTTATGATTATAATTCACACATGGTTGTAATTCATAATTATAATTCATATAATGTGATTTTAAGTCATATTACTTTTCATGAATTGTGCTACGTAACAGAATAAAAAAGAAAGCGTTTTCAATTGGGGGGGGGGGGGGGCTTAAACCATGTGATGGATTTTGATGAATTTTTTCAGGAAGGATGATTTCAGGAAATATTCCGATGTAAATGTTATCACTCTACTGCGAATTTTGGAATAACGAGAAATAGAAACCTGTTTTTATCTGTCTGTCTGTCATGTCCGCTCAATAGATTTACGTAGGTTTTCACAGGTTTGTTAAGCTTAATAAGGAATAGATTTATGACTAAAGCTATATCAGATTTAGTACCAAAATAACATAAGTGAAAATTTCAAAATACGATTTTAAACTAAATATCACATAAAATACGAAGTCTTATTTGCTGGGTTTTTTTTTTTTTTTTTTACGCTATGAGGTTAGATTCAGGAATGCTTTAATACAATTTTGATTCCTCGCAGAACCATAAGAATAAATATGTATGTTTTGTAGATCGATCAAGAGTTTGTAATTCAAAGACGGCTGAACCGATTTACATACTTTTTTTACTCGCATGTTAAGATTATTAAAAAGCACATTTATATTTAAAATATTTTAGATTTTTTTTATTTAATTCAAATGAAAAATTTTCATATGATTGTTTTCAATTTAGAACTATTGTTATTTTAGCTACTACTGTTTCTCTTCTTCTGCAACAGTTAAATAGAAAATTAAGTTCGGAATTGAAACATTTTTTTTTCTTCGAAATTATTGAATTCAGAAGTTTTAGATTTTATACTTGAGAAAAATGTTTTCTTCGAAATTAGCCTTTAAAAACGTGATTATCATACGTCATACCAATTTACAAGGCAGGAATTTATTTGCTTTGTTTATATTTATTTCATCGCTTTACTTGTGATGCTGCTTACAAGATAGAAAGGAATTAAAAGAGGAACTCGCTTTCGGAAAAATTTACGTATGTCGTGCCATCTAGCGGATAAATGTGTAAAGAGAAGTAAGACCACATCCGACTTCTTGTATAGTCTTTAAAATAAAAAAACACTATTCAGTCTATCTAATCAATTATCAAAAATAAAAATAAGGTATATAAATATATATATATATATATATATGTGTGCGTGTGTGTGTATGTATATTATATTATATAATATACATACACACATGTGTGTGTGTGTGTATTATATTATATAATATACACACACACACACACACACATATATATATATATATATATATATATATATATATATTTTTTTTTGGGGGGGGGAGGAGCTAGAAAAGGTCTAGCTCATCGTGCAAAACAATGTTTCTGTTTTGCAAATTTCATCTTAAACACATTTCTTGCATTTACATCATGTATGTTTATGCAGGGAACAAGGAGATTAGCATCCTTAAGTATCAGCATTACATATTGATTTATACAAAAATACTTTCATCTTAATGTGCAGTTACAAAAAAAAACCACCCGGCCGTCCAAATAGCTGCTCTTAGTCCTCTGGACGAGTCGGACGGTCTGGGTCTTCAACACCTCTTTACCACATGTAATTCTTATTCCATTCCTTAACATATATATGGACCAGGTAAAAAGGGGTATTTTATACCAATTTAGTACCTGTTTTATTTATAATGTTTACTTATAATTTTTTTTAACACTTTACAACAAAGTTGAAAAGTGTTTATGACTTTGTGCATTCTGTCTGTCTGTCTGTCCGTTAGCACGATAACTGCCGTAAGAATGACTTAATCAAAATGAAATTTTAGTATGTTGTTCAGACGGTCTGTAGGACCTATGGGAATATAAACGAATAATATCACCCAATTAGTTTTGGATTGAACCCGGGTTGAAAACATGAAATACATGGAGCCCTATGGGACCTAATTTTTCAAACATTTTTTAAGCGGATTTAAAATTCACAAATTGCTTCGACAATTTTAGGTAATAGTCAAATTGTTCCATAAAATATATAAAAAAAAATCAGCGAAATATATTCAGTAGTTTTTAAATAAAAATTAAAATGATAATTACACCTCTTATATGAAGCGATCACGTGATCATGATATGAAAAGATCACGTGACCCACTTCAAAATAAAATATGGCATCCATCTTGTTTCAAAATCGTGATTTTTTAAAGTTCTTTTTAATTCATATTGAGTGTTGTATCCGTCCTAAAACTACGTTATTTTTGCTTAAATTCTGTGCATCTACATACTAAAACAACACAATGACAATATATTTGACTTTAAATTCTCATTCAAATTTGATTATTTCTACAACTAAGCCTATTTTCACCTATGTAAAATGTAAACAGCAAAATATGTAGAATGAGTTGTATTAGAATTACTGTATTTCTTTAACACAAAATAATTCAGTCCATGGAGTCTGCATGGCTGATATGAATGAAATATTAATTGATTTTATAAACAGAAGGTTGATTTTTTTCGATGAAGTTTTAAGCATAGAGTTTATGAATTGTAGCTCCATGGTCTTAATTTTTAAATAAAATAAATTACTATAGTATTGTGATGAATGAAATGAATGAAATCCTGCTTTTATAGAGAGATCCAGACGTGTTATGTTTAATATGACGTCATTTGAATTTATTTCAGTTGTTTTCGATGAAGTTTTCAAATATAATAAATTATCGTAGTATTATGATAGTTTTAAAAATATTACCGTGGAATGTATTGCATTTTAGAGATATTTAAACCAGGCAATTTATATTTCAATGCCGTCATTTGAATGAAGTTCATTTTTTTCAATGAAGGTTTAAGTTTTCAAATATAATAAATCAATGTAGTATTGTGATAAGTTTTAAAATATTACCGAGGAATGTATTGCATTTTCGACTTTTTTAAATAAAATTGCATTGAAGTTGGAAAGTGTTTCATAATCAATGCTTTAAGCATGATTGATCTTTCTTGTTTAAATATTCAACGGCTTGTCGTATAGTCTTTTTGATGTCACATTTACATTTCAGTCCATCTTCCTTTCACTTTTGCTATACAGAACATTTTCTATTAATGATCAATCTCAGGTATATATAATACAAGTAAAATAAAAATTCTTCAATTATATATATATATATATATATATATATATAATATATATATATATATATATATAATATATATATATATATATGTATATATATATATATATATATATATATATATATATATATATATATATATATATATATATATAGCGTTATAATCTGAATTATCAACTTGCAGTGACATGTATAACTTCCTCATATGAAAACTCGACCATTCCAAAAATAAGTCATGCGGTATCATTAGTCTTGTACAGTGCAAATACCATTCTTTCTCTATTTTGCTTTGTTGCTGAGGTAATTTATTTTATACATACAGCTCAGTAGCTTCGTTAAGAGCAGCATGCAACACAAAATTAATTGTACAATTTTTCTAACTTCTTTAATTCGCGACAAGAGACACAAAACTCGGTTTCATTCAAGCATTCAAATCCTGTTTCTCATTAGTAGACCGAACTTCTGTACTTTTAGTAGCTATCGTTAAAATATAATGAACCAGGGCATTATATTGGTATTATATTTTTGCATTTTAAGTATGATATTCTAATTTATTGAAAACCACATATTTTAGGTGGATTTTGTGTTTCTCAGCCAGATTCATTCCATAGCAGTGAGCACTCGCTTCAATTTTTAATAAGTAAAATATAAGAAAATATGTTCTGTTCTTCGACTAATCATACATTCAATCATGTCCAATAGTTACATGTATGTGCATGGAGTATATAGAGGTCATAATTATCGGGGACTTATTGATGAAATCACTGCATAAAATCGCTGTAGATTTTTAATTTCGCGTTCTGTACATCACTCAAAAATCCCTCTAGAGCCAAAAATACTCTTAGGAAAAATTCCTGTGAACCCTGCAGCTGACAAACATGGTTAAATTAATTAACACTGTTACACTGACCAACACTGTTAAACACTGTGAACCCTACAGCTGACAAACACTGTTAAATTAATTAACACTCTTAAACTGACCAACACTGTTAAACAATGTGAACTTTGCGGCTGACAAACACTGCTAAACTGACTAATACTGTGAACCCTGCAGCTGACAAACACTGTTAATCTGACCAACACTGTTAAACACTGTGAACCCTGCAGCTGACAAACACTGTTAAACTGACTAATACTGTGAGCCCTGCAGCTGACAAACACTGTTAGATTTAACTAACACTGTTAATCTGACCAACACTGTTAAACACTGTGAACCCTGCAGCTGACAAACACTGTTAAACTGACTAATACTGTGAACCCTGTAGCTGACTAACACATTATAGTGCAAAGGTGTGCCAACAGAAGAAATATAATAATAATAATAATAATGGTAAACACGGATCATTAAAGATAACGCATTTCACAATGCATCCATTATTGTTTTGAAACAGTCTGTTTAGCTGCCCATTACTTTTTGGCACTCCCTGGTTGAATATAATCAAATAGTTTCAAAATAGACTCTTTTACTTTAGTCAAATAAAATTGATCCAATACATCCTTTTTGTGCAACATGTCCCTATAATATTCCATTACAGTGAAACCCCTTTTATTTGGATCAATCGTTAGAAGTGGTGATTTGAATTTCAGACAAACAAAATTTCGAATAATCCGGACATAAGTTGGTTTACCTTACTCTCTTTGCATGATTTGCATTTTCAAATTTAAGTGAAATTTTTCATTTGTGTCTGCAAAGTAATCGTTCTTTTGTAATCCAGGCTTTCATCTATTGTTGTGCCAAGAATCATACCCTAACTCCCCCTTCAACTCTCGTTTCCCCTGCATTTCTTTAATCAGATCCGAAACCGCGAACAGTGCACACAAACAGCTTTTGAGTTTTACGGGTTTGTTCGTGAAAGTACTTTTCTTGCCCAAGAATGTGATGGTAGTCAACCAATGCAACGATAGTATCTGCTCATTTAAAAAAAAAATGTTCTAGAGAGCAAAGGAAAGGGCCCGTTCATTGCACCTCTTTGGGCTGTGAACTATCTGCTGTGAATCTGTTTGGTATCGTACTTGTTGGAGATGCAAATAAAACAGAGCTTGGGCCCGGAACTGTTTCCCTTCGCCTGAGCTGGTTCCTTTTGATGCTCGAATGTGATAGCGCGTTCACGAAGAGGCATATTATACAAAAAACAAAATTTTACATACAGAAAATGAAGTTATTCGATGTAAGGCTATTAGTCTAAAAAGAATACGATAGGGAAAAAAAAAAGGAGTGAATGAAGCGCAAAGTAAAGCAACGTACCTAGACAGGGCAAGTGATTAGAGGGCGCGATGTTTGCATAAACGCGGGGGCAATGGCCCCCCCTTTGTCTTATCCCCACCCGTTTGTCGGCAGCGGAGAAACAATGAGATTGTGTTGCATACGCATGAAGCTTGATTAATAGAGTAGACCATGGTCATCATTTGTTTCTTTTATGATTTGATAGGGCCGGCCTTACGATCACGCTCTGACCCGAAAATTGCCGAAATCGTCTGCATCCAGAGATACGATTCTTCCTCTTTTTCAATTCTATTTCGATAATCTTTGTTTTATTGGTGGAAATCAGGTGCATTGAAATCTATAGGAAAGATTGGAGAAAACACAGAGAGATTTATGCGAGAGATTTATTGGGTGTAGGTTGCACCTACACATCGCAGAAGCGTTGCTGTTATCTGAGGTAGGTGAAAATTGACGGAAATATATCTAATAAATGAATACATATAATTAAATAGGGCGTTTCTACGTAGTTTGAGCTCATGTGGAATAAAATTCTTTCTTATTACTGAAAGCATACAAATTGCAACACTTATATTATTTGTCTTATATTGTAAAAATAAGAAAGATTTTCATGCCTTGTATTAAAGTTTTGGTCTAAACGTTTAATCCCTGGAATATATCATAAGCGTGCTGCCTGATGGTACTTATATGTACAGTGGTTGAGATGTAGAATTTTTCAAATGTGTTACGGCTCCAATATATTTCTGATTTATAAGACTACTTTGGTAGTGCTAAAAGGGACATTTCATGGTTCTAGAACATGGATTTGGCAGTTACTTGAAATTATTCATTTACGAATTGCAATCAATATTTTAAATTTCAATACCTGGATGTGAAGTTTTAAAATATGAGCACAAAAAGCGGCGTGGCTATTTAGCAGGGTCCACAATATTTTATATATTTTATCGGTGATCTGTCTACTTTTTCTCATTTTATTAACACTTTACAATAAAGTTGAAAAGTGTTTATGACTTTGTTCATTCTGTCTGTCTGTCTGCTACCACGATAACTGCCGTGAAAAGGACTTAATCAAAATGAAATTATAGTATGTTGTTCAGACGGTCTGTAGGACCTATGGGAATATAAATGAATAATATCACCCGATTAGTTTTGGATTGAACCTGGGTTGAAAAAATGAAATACATTGAGTCCTATGGGACCTAATTTTTCAAACATTTTTTAAGCGGATTTAAAATTCACAAATTGCTTTGAAAATTTTAGGTAATATTCAAATTGTTCCATAAAATATATAAAAAAAAATCAGCGAAATATATTCAGTAGTTTTCTAAATAAAAATTTAAATAATAATTACACCTCTTATATGAAGCGATCACGTGACCATGATATGAAAAGATCACATGCCCCACTTCAAAATGATATATGGCATCCATCTTGTCTCAAAATCGTGATTTTTTTAAGTTTTTTTTAATTCATATTGAGTGTTGTATCCGTCCTAAAACCACTTTATTTTTGCTTAAATTCTATGCATCTACATACTGAAACAACGTAATTACAATATATTTGAGTTTAAATGATCATCCAAATTTGATTATCTCTACAACGGAGCCTATTTTTCACTTATGTAAAATGTAAACAGCAAAATATGTAGAATGAGTTGTATTAGAATTGCTGTATTTCTTTAACACAAAATTATTTAGCCCATGGAGTCTGCATAGCTGATATGAATGAAATATTCATTGATTGTACAAAGAGAATGACGATTTTTTTCGATGAAGTTTTAAGCATAGAGTTTAATTACTTGTAGCTCCATGGTCTTAATTTTTAAATAAATTAAATTATTATAGTATTGTGATGAATGAAATGAATGTGAAAATGTTATGAATGAAATGCTGTTTTTATAGAGAGATCTAGGCGTGTTATTTTTTCTATGACGTCATTTGAATTAATTTCTGTTGTTTTCGATGAAGTTTTCAAATATAATAAATTATCGTAGTAGTATGATAGTTTTGAAAATATTACCGATTAATGTATCGCATTTTAGAGATGTTTAAACCGGGCAATTTATATTTCAATGCCTTCATTTGAATGAAGTTCATTTTTTTCAATGAAGGTTTAAGTTTTCAAATATAATAAATTAATGTAGTATTGTGATAAGTTTTAAAATATTACCGAGGAATGTATTGCATTTTAGACTTGTTTAAATAAAATTACATTGAAGTTGGAAAGTGTTTCATAATCAATGCTTTAAGCATGATTGATATATCTTATTATTTTTTTTTTACATGAACAAGGAGATAAATGTTAAAACATTTTGATGTTGGAAAGTGTTTCATAATCAATGTTTTAAGCATGATTGATCTTTCTTGTTATTATTCTTTTTTTACATGAACAAGGAGATAAATGTTAAAACATTGTTTAATTCTTCTTTTTATACTCTGTGTGTGTGTTATTCACTAGACCATGTGTGGAAATTTTTAAATTTCTGGGACATATTCTCAAGATAGATTTTAAATGATAACCTAGCTCCAAAAACGAAAACTGTGCTTGTAACGTTATCGCGAAAGCGTTATGTACTGTTTTAAATGTTGTACTGGGACTGGTTAAAAGACTATCTTGGCTTTAATAAAGTGAAATTTTTTTGTCCTAAACCGCAGGCTTATCTCAGTAACTTTAAATATTTCATTTACGAATTATAATTAATTTTCTAAAGTAAAATACATGGATGTAAAGTTAAAATGCGAAGACAAAAAGAGGCGTGGCTATTTAGCAGGGACAAATCTGGTCTGAAAATTTCGGCGTCTCAGACCAGTTTTTTTCTCAGTATATGTTAAATCGTATTAGAATAAAAATAAATAATTAAATAAATAATAATAATAAAAGGTGTGAATCCCAGGACCGTTGTACTTCTCATCCTCTGAGACCAACACTGTAAGGGCTATATATGTCTATGGCGCCAGAGGTTACATTTAGACCGCTGGATTTAAGTGTGTGAGTCTGAAGCGCGAGACTAATTGGTATGTTGCCTTGCATAATTTATTTCATTGAAAAGTGTTTTGTTTATATGGCTGCAATTCCTTTAATTTACTTATGCTAAAGATTTTCTCCTAACCGTCATGTCCAACCTACCTTAAGGTGTAGAGGAAACTGTTAGGGCAGCTGGAACAGTGCCACCTAATTTAGACCGGAACCCTATGGGAGTGACGACAGCCTGGGGATAGAACCTGGGTCTACCATGTGATGTCTTAACGCCGTTAGGACAATATAAGACACCAACAATGCCATTGAGCTGTCTCAATCCATATGCTATATATTGAAAATATCGTTTTGTTAAATGGCTAAGCGAAGTTATAGAGTTAATAAATTTGAATATGATGGCTGCTCTTAAACTGAATTGAGGGCCAGAGTTCAACACTCAATTGGACTGGTTAAAAGACTATTTTTTAACGTAGTGAAAATGTTGCAATATTAGCTACATTGCTAATTTTACAAGATTGACTGTTTCGGAGTTGTTTTAATGAATTCAAATTCTACCATGATCAAAAGTGATTAAAACATTTCTAGCATTTTAGTCTTCCTTCCTGGTTAGGTTAATGATACATTTGGATTAATTATAAAATAAATCTCTGTAGTAGATTCATAAAATTTGGGAGAAATTGCTGATAATAATGGGATCGTCAGTAATAATTATAAATTATTTGTTCTTTTTAATGCTCATTTGAATCAAATTTGATAATAAATATATTAAATACTTAAAATAATATTCAAATATAAAAAAATGAAATGTGCTTCTATTGCTGGGTGGTTTGTTTTTACTTTAAAGAAATGATCACTAGCTCATTGGAAATGCTCTTCTCCACTTGTCAACTTTTCCCCACTTGTCATTTCTTCTCAGGAGATGTGCGACAACGTCTAAATGACAAAGGAAAGCTTCTGTGCAGAATCGCCAATTATTCTGCAATGTTGTAATATGGGCATAATATAGGGGGCCTCACAAAATAATCGTAATGAGTTTAGCATATTATAACAATTAAAGAAATAGAAATACGTAAAAATTTTCAGAAATATCGATAACTGCCTTGCTACATATAACTTCCTACACCCGATTCTTTGCTTATCTATATTTCCATATGAGGACTATTTGTGGCGCACACAACATTCAAACGATATTTTGAAAATATCCTGGCAAAGAGTTTAACTCTACAGGTTTCTGCTGACATATCGGAAATTACTGAAGAATTTGCAGTTGTTTTATTAGCATTTACAATTTTTTTTTCGTTTAGAACAGCAGTCCTAATTGCGCTAAATAAATTGCAACAAATAGTGCACTAAAAATACTGTGGCCTAATGTGAAGACAATTTCGTCACAATTAGCGCTATGTTTCAGGGGGAAAAATAACATTTATGGTTACGTGTTACAGAAATGTTAGATATTTTTATCTTTTACAGATTTTGTTTTTTGGGTTAAAGCTAATTCTAGGCCTCTCTGTTAAAATATAAACTGCGAAATCTAAGTGAATTTTCTAAAAAAATTTAAATTTTCTTAATTATTTTGCTCTTATTTGCGTCACCCTACCATGTCGTTTAGTTCCCACCAAAATGTTACACAGTAGTGTCCATGAATTTCTTTTATACAGAGAACAACAATTAGAATATATCTTAAATATTATATATTTATCTTGCGTTTGGCGGTTTTATCGCTATAAAATTTTTTTAGCTTAAAAAATTTAAAACGGCACATATAATGGATAAATACCAGTTTAATTCCGAAGATAGCTTTTTGTGGGTAATATTATGTGAATTATATTTCAAAATTACTTTTCGAAACATTGCCAATTCTACTTATAGAATATTTTAAACTTAGTAGCGCTTGTAAATTCATCTATAGCGATTCGTAATAAAGTACTACGTTCTGAAATTGAATTCATTTTTAAAATTGTCCGTGACTATATAAAAAGTAAGAACAGAACTTATTTTCTTAAAATAGGGAACAAAAATGGTTTATTGATGTTAAAAGGGAAATCTATTATACTATAATAAGTATTTAAACTTTCGAAGTAGTTAGTGTTAGTAGTATTATTGATTCAGTGATCCTTGTTATCACTGTGTGTTACATGAAAGTAAATTAATATTGACTTCCTCTTCCAAGTACATTTGAAAAATGTGATAGAATTAATAATTTTAAATATGTATGCATATTTCGTACAGTTTAGTGTTTTATATTGTTTTGTTAGAAATAAGTAAATCAATTTACAACTTTTTCTGTGTGATAGTTCTAAAAATGTTCATGAATTCAAAACAGAAACAAGCTTTAACTTTCGAAATCGATGATAGATGGCAGCACCAGATTTTAAATTCATTTCACAAGAAACAGAAGCGTGTAATTTTTCTCCCCCTAAATTTCATCCATGAGGAGAAATTCTTCTCCCGACTTCTCTATTTATTCATTTCAATTTTGTAAAGAAAGAAAAAAAAATCTACAGTTTTTATGACAAAATATATAGGACGAGGTCAATAAATATTGCGTGAATAACAATTTATTACGAGTATCGAACAACGATATAATATTAGAATTCCATTTTGATATCTTTTTCTTTGAGAATAGTGTAAAATTGGCGTATGTATTTATAAAATATTTACAAGCTATGTATATGTAAAAGACAAGTTATTTATAAACACGGAACAATTCAATTCCTTTAATCAAATGGAATTGCTATTATATTGTTACTTTAAAATACATCCAGCCTCACTTGAATTGGTCGCCACTATAACCACCCACACACGTGGTCAAATGACATGATTTTGCATTTCAAAGCAAAATTTAAACTCAAATAATAGAATTTTATGTATTTATTTTAAATAATTTAAATATTTATTTTTAGATTTTCCTATATGCGACATTTTACTTCCGACTTGAATGCCAACATACATCTATCCAACTTGAATGAAGTATGGCATCAGTAACTGATGCCATACTTATTCAAGTCGGTAATGAAGATGATGATCAGATCAGGGCTTGGCATAGTTTTCGATTTTACAGGGCATTATTTTAAGGATACAGGGGTGCAGTACCACAAAGGCCGGGAATATAGTATGTCTATGCTAATCGTGATCGAATATACATTAACACTTTTTGAAACACAGACGCATGTAAATATTTAAGATCCCTGCACAAAGACGAATATTAGAGAAATTACCATACTCATGAATCCGGTTTCAGGCATTAAAATTATCAGATAATTAAAACAGAAATTTACTCGTTTTTTCTAAAGTTAACAGTAACTGAAAATTATAAGTATCAGAACGAAGCACATGGGAAAATATATTCACAAAAGCTTCTCATGACACCATATGGTCTTTTAAATCATAGCGTGACGCATAAAATATCAAATAGAATGAACATTTTGTGGCTATTACTGATTTCTGTTTCAATTGCTTCCACGGTGGAATGTAGTGTCTTCCTTTCAAATATGAAATTACTGTCACTTACTTTTCTGAGGCTAATTATCGCCTTCAAGACCACGTTTTTCAGAAATTTTAAATTAAAGATCAAGTAAGATCCCATTGTTAAGCTTGTAAAATAATAGAATATAAATATTTCTAGATTTCTTGAACAGTGGAATTTCACTTTAACTTGTATGCTGATTATATGCTAATTTCATTTCTACCCCTATTTTTATTGTTAATTTATATCTAAACATTCTTGTCTCTATTTAAAGGTTACAATCACTGTTACCGATTCCAATGACAGTCCACCGATTTTCGACGCCAATCCTTATAAAGTTAGCTTATCCGAGAATGCCATTGCTGGACACACTGTTATCACAGTATCTGCATCAGACTCTGACACTGAAGGAAGTTTGACATACATCTTAGTAGATGAAAAGCAGGATGATAAGTTTCGGCTAGATCCTCTGACGGGTGCTTTGTACCTGAGTCAACCTTTGGACAGAGAAACTCAAGATATTCATAAAATTAGGATAAGAGCAGATGATGGAGTGCAATTTTCAGAGACAATTCTTATTATTGAGGTAAGTGAAACTATAGCGCCAGCCAGTATCCTCCAAAAAATGTGGGTTTTCATTAGATAATTTGTTTACTCCTTGAAATTAATAGCTATAGCTAATCATGTTCAATATGAGTATCTCTATTTAGAACAAATTCTGTTACTACAGTGAAGCTACATCTGCCCTATATGGTGTTATGTAAAAGCAAGAAAGTTTTTAACTGTGGTGAGGGATGATCAATTGATAACTTTTTTTTTAAATCTTACTACTATTGTTGGAAGAGATGACATGCTATTTGATTGTCGACAAGTATTGTGTAAACTGATCAAGCCATCATCTTTGTTTTAGTTCTGTTTGGAATCCAGGATGACTAAGACATATTAACCCACACATTTCTTTAAGACATCCCTAATACACATTAAGACACATTTGGATAAATTCCTTTTCTCTTCTACATACAGGGTGGTCATAACTAAAGTAGCGGTGCTTAGAGCCCAGTAGTGAGAAAACTGTTGGGCCAAACTCAATCAAATTTGCAGTAAATACTATTTAGACCATGGGGTTTTGATATTTAAAAGAAAAAGAAAAATAGTTCGGATTTTTGTAACCGCGGGCCAAAGTGGCGCTATAAGATCAATTTTTGGAGTAAAATAGGCATAGGAAGTACAGAAAATTCCGTCGATGCTGAGATGTATCCGTCAATGCTGCTAAACTTTGTTATTCTGCAGCTTCAACAGCTTGGATGTCTTGAATCTACGATATTTATGCAGGATAGAGCACCCCCTTATATTGGATTGCGCATACAGCAAGTCCTACGACAGCATTTTACCAACAACCGAATAATTAGTCGAGCGTTTCCTATGAAGTGGCCAGCCCGTTCTGCTGATCTGACCCCTTGTGACTTTTGGTTTTGGTTGTGGGGTAATGTAAAGCGCTTGGTATACCATGGGAATGCCACTTTGAAGGACCGAATAACATTGCACGTCAAGTAAATCAATGGAGATCTGCTGCATTCTGCAGTAGAGAATGCTGTTCAGAGAATGCACTTTTTGAAATATATGCAAGGAAAACATATTGAGTCACACATGTAAATGCTGCCAATATAAAAATTAATGTCATACGTATGTAAAGGTCATACGTATGTAAATTAATGTCATACGTATGTAAGATGCAAATGTAAATATAAAATGTACTAACTACGTATAAAATATAAATGTGATGTCCTTTTCAAAATGCATGTAAAATGTTAATTTTCTGTACTTGCTATGCCTATTTTACTCCAAAAATGAACCTTACAGCGCCATATTGGCCAACGGTGGCAAAAATCCGAACTATTTTATTTCTTTTAAAAATCAAAACTCCATGGTCTAAATGGTATTTACTGCAAATTTGGTTGAGTTTGGCCCAAAAATTTTCTCACTCTCGGCCTTTAAACACATGTACTTTAATTAAGGCCACCCTGTACATAAAGCTTTAATAATCCAGACGTATTTACAAATAATTTGGTATTGCAGACTGTGCAAATATTTTGTAGTTGTTGTTGAGACCCAGACCGTCCGACCTACCAGAAAGGTGTAAGGTAACCGTTAGAATGGCCGGGAAGTGCTACCTAATTTAGACCGGAACCCAGTGGGGGAGGCATCCACAGGGACCGTACCCTCCTTCCCCTACCACCAACCTCTCGGAAGGACTTACGGACCCACATGTTTAACGTGATCGTACTCCGCGTGAACACGGCGGCAGTTTTGGCAGCGGCGGGAATCGAACCCAGGCCTACCGAGTGCAATTCCCGCGCGCTAACCACTGGACTATCGCGCCCTAGATATTTTGTAGTGTTGCACTTTAATTTTCTGCGATTAGCTTTGTGAATTTTATATACGGTTAGCTGTATACGCGTTCTCGTACAGAATATATAACATAAATAAATATAATTCACAATTTGGGGTAAACTTTTAATCATTCGTTTTTAAATTTTATAATTCTCACAGAAAGGAAACAAGTGAGTTCTTTCGTGCTGAGATGATAAATAGACAGAAGTGCAACTTCCAATTTTATTTATATAGATAATAACAATTTTGCAATAAAACAATATATTGTTTTGTAGATTGTGTTGCTTGTCTTATTAAGTGCAGAAATAAAGATAAATCTTTCATAATGTACATTGACATAGAGCAGGCAACATGCAGTTAGCCCTGCGAAAATCAACAGGTAGGTTTATGCTCACAGCCCTGAAAGTCTGGCCTTGCTTCTGATGTCTACTCTTATAAAGATTCCACAATTTTAGAGACAGAGGCACAAACAGCGATCGGGTCACGCTATCGGATTTTGAATTACGTTTATTGAAGAGATTTTTAATAAACGATTACATCATGTTAGTTTGGAGACTTGAATAATAATTGGGTCCTGTTTGTTCCAAGGCTCATATAATGATTGGGTTACACTCGAAGTGAGGAAATATTCAGGAAGGCATGATGAGAGAAAGACAGACGGACGTCTAAATTTTAAGTAGAACTCTACCAAGGCTTCTGAATAATATTTCATGAAATTCGGTGCAGCTATTTTCCCTTGATGATGAGACAAACAGATGGATTTAAAATTTTATTTATATAGGTGAATTAATTTATCTGTTGTTGTGTTTAAATAATTTGTTCGTGTATATCAAGTTATTATTTATTATGTATGTTGCTCTTAATTTTTTTAAAATTTTATTCCAGGTTACTGATTCGAACGATAACTCACCCGTTTTTGACCACTCTGTATATTCATTTGACATCACTGAAGGAACTCAGAGAGGAGCTCAAGCTGGATTTGTCTCTGCCACAGATGCTGATGTTGGTGTGAACAAGCAAATAAGTTACTTGGTGCTCAGTGACTGGGGAAATGATGTGTTCTCGCTCAATCCACAGAGTGGCGTCTTTACTTTAACGTCTCATTTAGATTATGAGCAGGTAAAGTTATATTTTTTTATGAAATATAAATGTGCAACTAATACGTATAAAAATAATTACAATAGTTATAATAATAATTATAATACATTGAAATACATTAAAATAAATATATTAACATTTTAAAATGTGTGATAAAAATTAGCTTCATTAAGAGGGATACGTCCAAACTTCTTGTAATTTCTTCTGCAATTATGATCATTGTCTTTACGCATTTATTTATTTTGCCGTACTATAAGTAGAAAGTTTGCATCAGTTTGCATGTGTAACAACCAAAGGCGATATTTTCGAGCGGCTATTTATAATTTAAGAATGTCCTTCAATACGAATAAATTATAACATTTCTCAGTACGACCTATTGTAAAAGAAGTATTCACAAGAGAAAAATGGTATCTTAAAATTGAAAGGCACTCAAAGATATTACTTTGTTGGATTTGGATTTATAATATGCTGTTTCCACCACTGAAAGTAATTGCAATCAGATTTCAAGCATAAATAATTAATAACGTTTGAAGAAATTTGTCAAATCTTATAAATTGGTAATAATGAGCATAAGTTGAAATTTCTAATATGTTATCTAATGATACTGACAATGACGTCAAACAGTCATTAAATTAATTCCAGCAGAATTAGAAACACTTATGGGAAAGAATCATGCTTCTAATGCTACTTTTTGAGGAAATACATGCAAAATGAATCTTTATTTTAGATATAGATTTTATAATATTTACTGAAATCAAAATAAAATCGGCTTAATCGCATTTTAGTAAACACGGTATTTAATAAAATGCGATGTATTTCATATTCCATCTTAATTTCATTAAAAATGAATATATAATTTTATTTGCAGATGCAGCATTACATCTTTGTAGTCCAGGCTCAGGATTCTGGAAATCCAAGTTTGTCGAGTACCGTGACTGTATACTTTAATGTTGTGGATTTAAATGACAATGCACCATTGTTTGATCCCATGAGTTACAGTGACGAAGTCTTCGAAAACATCACAGTTGGAACAAGTATATTGAGAGTCAGTGCTACGGATATGGATTCAGGTATAATTTCTTGACATAATATTAAAGCAATTTATGATAGAAGTTTCGCACTCTAGTTTTATTAAAGCAATATGGTTTACAGTATATAAGCATTTCGCCCAAAAATTAGATATATCAGGTTTGCGTTATAGATTGATGTATTTTCTTCATTTTCAACTAATATTTATATATTATACTAACCTTAAAATCTATTGTATGTAGGTGGATGTGAGTCATTTCTTTAGTTGAAAATGCATCACTCACACTCAATGAAGAGTTAGTATTTTAAAATAATTAAAAATATATATATATTTATTAGAAGAAAATCAGTTTGATTGTATTCGAATTTTTTCAGCGAAGCCAATTTATTTTTTTAAGATTTCCAATACTAAAATGAAGTAAATATTCTTACTGAATACTTTAAAATAGTATGTGTACTTAATGTTTTAAGAAATCATTTTGCATCGCCTATTTTTTGTCACCCATTCTGATGCTTATTAGTAATTATATTATTCCTTTTAGGTGACAATGGCTGTATTATCTACAACATAATAGATGGAAATACTGAGAACAGATTCGCAATTGATACTGATGGAACTATCTTTACATCAAAGACCTTAGACCGTGAAACGCAGTCTTTTTATAGTTTGACTGTAAGTGCAACAGATCGGGCTTTACCAGTTGAGAAACGACTTTCCAGTACAGTTCAAGTCAGTGTGATTCTAAAAGACGTCAATGATATGGCTCCGGAATTTGTTACTCCAAATGAAACATCAGTCTTAGAAAATGTTGCGAGTAATACAGTTGTGATGGCTATCAAAGCTGTGGATAAAGATGAAGGCAGAAACAGTTACATAGAATACAGTCTTGCATCCCAAACTAATAAATTTTCTCTTGGGCCAATTGATGGCTTATTGAGAGCAATTGGTCCATTAGATCGGGAACAAAAATCGGATTATAAAGTTACAGTTATTGCGAAAGATAGAGGTCATCCTCCACAATCTACTACAGCGGAAATAACGATTCATATTATGGATGAAAATGATAACAGCCCTGCATTCTTACATCGTCAGTATAGCGCTACTGTGTCAGAAAATACCAGTGTTGGTCTCAGTGTTCTACAAGTCTTTGCCTCTGATGTAGATGAAGGGTTAAATGGGCAAGTGAGGTATTCCATAATAGCTGGAGATCTTAATCATGATTTTGTGATGGATCAGGACACTGGAATTATACGAGTCAGTAAAAATCTCGACTATGAAAGAAAAAGCCACTATTCCCTAACGTTACAAGCTGAAGATAGTGGGATAGATATTCGTCATGATACAGCATCAGTTACGATTGCTGTTACAGATGTCAACGACAATCCACCTACATTCCATGACTCACCGTATATTGTACATGTTATGGAAAATGCCCAGTCACTTCCAGTATCTCTTATGCTTGTTATGGCTTATGATAGTGATCAAATAGCTAACAACCAACTTCAGTACCTCATAAAAGACGGAAACAGAAGTGTTTTTTCTATAAATGCAAACACGGGTGAACTTAGCGTACAGAAGACTCTAGACAGAGAGCAACAGGCAGAATATTCCATGACTGTTATCTGCATTGATTCAGGTAAGTTATATTCATTCTGAGTACTCAATGTTAATGTAATATTTCATGTTACGGAAAATCTAAGGATTGATTGTCGTCAACATGTTACAAAACTGTGGATTACACAGTAAGTCTATGAGATGCAACTGAAATTCTTGTCTTCGATCCTCCGTTTCCCAGCCCCTTTGCTATATTTTAAGAATCGGTATATTTTGACTGCATCTTTTGTAGACACCAGTATCTGCATTCATATAAGATATATTAACAGGCCTAGTTTCTGAAAATTAAATGTTGTTACACAGAAAAATGAAATAAAACGATTATTTGAACCAGTCGAGGCGGAAGGTAATCCCACTAATCGAAAGTTCGGATAATTGGAACGATAATTAAAATAAGATTCAAACCTATTTTAAAGGTATAAAATGCATGTTACACTTTCTAGTGCATATTTTATATAATTTTGTGAATTAAGGAAAATATGCATTTAATAAGCCGATTTGATATATATATAGAGAGAGAAGTAATTTTCCTTCAGCCTTTATCGAAGTCTAGGACGGGTAGCGCTAACTAGTATTATACAGCTATATTCAAAACAATGTGAATTACTCATTTCTATGCAATTTTAATTATTATCCATTATCGAAATGAAATCCATAATGGAATCACCATTTCTTTTCATTTCCGAAATTGTTGATTTTCCAACATAATACTCGATTGTTAATTTACTTCGGCCTTCATTATTTTTCCATCTTTTCAAAATCTCGGTTTTCTCACTTAACGGGTCGTAAGAATGCCGTTATCTATCCAGGTATTGCTTGACAGACCCAAATATCCTACTCCAACGAAGTCTGAAATTTAATCGCTCTGTAATTGGTAGTTCATTCGTGAGCCGAATCACACTTTCATTGTGTCATACTTGTGTGAAAAATTCTTTTGTTGACTCATCCAGTTTGCCAAAATATTTTTTTACCTGTGAAGACAAAATTTCAATAAAAAATAGTTAGGATAATTTAACAGTTCACATCATCGGGATTCGTATAATCGACTCTCCACTGCTTATATTAGTTTGAATATATATATATATATATAGTAGTTTACATTATAGCTATATGTATTAGTTTTAGATATGTATAGAGTGATGAAAGGACAGAGATTTTTTTCCATAAAATTAGAGTCTCTTTACCATCTCAATTTTCACAACTTTCATCGGATAACTTTGTTATTATTGTATTTGAAATTAACAATGTAAAGTGCATTAATCATGCATCTAATGTTGCATTTCTATCATCTAATTGTCATTTTTGTGACTAGGTTCTCCAAGACAGACAGGAACTGGAAGCATACGAATTATTGTTGACGACATCAATGATAATCAGCCCCAGTTTGCTTTTAAAGAATATACAACAACAATTATGGAAAATCTGCCCCCTCTTTCACCAATAATTACTATAACAGCATCAGATAAAGACAGCGGCAGAAATGCTCAAATACGGTAAGTGGCACACTATGCTTTATGTTCATTTTAAATCATAGTTGTCATTTCGTGGCTATTCATTAAAAAATCTGAAAGTTGAATTGCATATCTGACAAAATTTGAAATCATGTTTGTGTAAAAATTTTTCACAACAAAAAAATTCCTAAATGTATCCTACATTACTAAATTTTTGAGGATAGCGCTGTTATGGGCATTGAAGGGGAAAATGAAGTGACTGGCAAAAAATCGCCTTGTATAGAATGATGAGTTAAGAAAGAAATCAGATTGGATGGGCGATCTACACTGAACCGAAGGTGATTGCACGTGATCGGCGGAAATGAAAATTTAGGTTGAAGTCCTCATGTGCCACATTATAACACATGTGCCACATTATTCACAAATCAAATTTTTACTGATATTCAAAATTCTATTCCCACTATAGGGTCCCAATCACATTAAATTATTAACATTAAAGTAAAGTAATTTTCCCTTTTAATTTGCATATTGGTGTCCGACCTTTAATCAGTGTTGTGGTATGACTGTTTAACTAATCTCATATCATTTTATTAAGTCCCTTGAACAGTTGTATCACAACACATATCAAGAGAGATCGCGGATAGAACCTAATGGCGCCCTAAATTGGCTGATTGTTCAGAGGGCTCTGCTCCGATATCCGGCGTTAAGCTGCTGTGACGCTGTGGAATGCGCATTGCAAGTTGCTGTTTTCTATGGTGTTTCTGAACAAATATGCGACCATCATTGTGCAGCAAGTTGAATCGTGGTTTATCAAAAAGTGCGTCAATGTTTGTCGGGACCCTATTGCAGAATAAGGCGCCTGTAGTAGAGGGTCAGATGAATTCGCAGCAATAGGCTAGATATACCAGTCCTCTGTCAAGTATACGACGTAGAACTGTAATGTAGAGAAAAGCTTGACGTGTGACAGTGCTCCACTGCTGTGCTAACACAGTGGATATTGCTGTGTTATCTATTACTTCCATGCGATAGTGCTATCTCTCATCTAGCACAGTTACTCAATTTTGTGGTCCAGTTTCCTGATTTTTGGACGTTCAAGTCTCGTCTGTCCACTGACATCAAGTTCCCAGCACTACATTGACGTTCCGTTCAGTACGAGTGCCAACTTTGAGGTAAAAAAAAAATCATCCCCAAAATTATTCCTCACTTGATGCCCATCAGATGTCCATAATGCGATCTTCTTCGGTGACGGGATATAGTGAGACACAAGAAAGATATACTCAACTCAATGTTGGCTCTTCGCTGATTGCAACATCTTATTTAAGTCACCTATGTATACTTAAGATTGGAATGTTCAAAAGTCTCTGCTCCGAAATCATAGGCGCATTTTCACTGACAGAAAAATCATGTCGCCGATGTGGTGGCCGAGCGGTCAAAGAGGTAGGCGTTTCCTCGTGATGGCTCGGCTGCCAGATTGCGGGTTCGTGTCCCGCCTGCGGGCATGGATGTTGTGATGTCTTATTGGGGCAGAAATCAGACTTCTACCTTCGGGTGCCCCGGGTCTATAACTAAACAGAAGCAGTGCACACATTCTTCCTTAATAAATGTTAGGGACACGACACCAACTAACCATAAAAATCATGTCAGTAAAATTCATGACATAATAATTATGCGAGTGACATTCATGACATAATAATTATGTGAATGACATTCATGACATAATAATCATATTCGCCTGTCCCAACCTAATCTACTATACATATTCTGTAAGTTTCAAGCTATTACCGTCATCCTTTCATGGTGTTGTAATTTTAACAAGCAGTGGTGTATTACTTAAAATGTTTTCTTACTATTTTAACTGTAAATAAAATTCTAATTCGTGTTTATAAACTTATTGTTACAGATACTCTTTGGTTGGAGATCACGGTGGTAAATTTGAAGTGGATCCGGACACAGGAACTATCAGTACTAGTGCTATCTTGGATAGGGAAGAACGAGAGATTTATAACATGCTTCTTGTTGCTCAGGATTCTGGTCTCATCGTTCAACACAAAGCTATTACTAATGTGACGATCATTGTGGAGGATGAAAATGATAATAAACCTGAATTTGCTGAATCTAGTTACAGCGTCTATACACCGGATAATGCCGTTGGTGGTAAGTTTATGCAAATATTTTTTGAATTTCTGATAGATTTATTACGATTATGAATCATCCGACAACTTAAAAAAAAGGATTATTATTGCATAAACTTATTATTGTATAAAGATATAAATATGAATGCTAAGTCTTATTTATTTGTTTTTATTTTATTTCAGGTCATTTTGTTTTTGGAGCTGTTGCAATTGATTTAGATGCTGGTTTGAACAGTAGATTAGTATACCATTTATCTGGCACTGATGCCGATAAGTTTCAAATCAATCAAGACACAGGAGTCGTTAAACTTGTTCAGAAACTTGTGAACAAATCTGAAGGTTACGAGTTGGAAATACACGCCACAGATAGTGGACAAACTCCATTGTCTTCTACTACTATGGTTAATGTTTATACTCATCGGTACCAGCTTTTCCCAAGGTTTCATCCAGGCGTTAGAAGTTTCAAGTTTGCAGAATCCTCAGAAAATCTATTGGTAACAAGAGTTACTGCTACATCACCTAAAGTAAATGATGCTGGAAAGTTGATGTATTACATTGCAGGTGGCAACTCGGGAAATGCGTTTAATGTTAATTCTGAAATGGGAGAAGTAAGATTAATAGGCGGTTTGGATCGAGAAACCATATCTGCATATGAATTATGGGTTGAAGCAAGAGATAGTGATACACCATCTTTGTCCAGTGCAGTAAAATTAGAAATTCTAGTTACAGACGTAAATGATAATGCTCCAGTATTTGAGAAATCAGTTTATAATGCCACTGTTAAAGAAGAACTTGAACCTCCTTTATTCGTAATACATGTACAAGCTTTTGATGCTGATTATGGTGCTAATGGGAATGTTGAATATCGTTTAGATTCCGAAGATGATATAGATTTGCCATTTTCGTTAGATTCGAAGACAGGAAAAATATATACTACTGAAATCTTAGACAGAGAAACTAAAGATCAGTATCGAATAATTATTAAAGCTGTTGACCACGGCACTCCACAAAGAACTAGTTCTGCTACCGTTTACATAAAGGTTCTCGATAAGAATGATAACCCACCGAGGTTTACTAGACTATTTAGTGCAAATGTCACTGAAAATGCTGCAATTGGAACCTTCATAATACAAGTAACATCATCTGATAAAGATATAAATATGAATGCTAATGCAACATATAGTTTTACTGAGAATCCAGGTGGAAAGTTTCATATCGATCCAGTTTCCGGGAACGTTACAGTTGCTGGTTGGTTAGATCGTGAGGTCAAGGATGAATATTTATTGAAAGTAGCTGCTGTCGACGGTTCTTGGCAAGCTGAAACTCCCCTGACAGTGCTAATACAAGATGTAAATGATAATGTACCTGAGTTCAGTCGTCCAGAATACACATTTAATATACCGGAATTGATGCAAGGTGTATCATTCATCGGACAAGTTTCTGCAACTGATCGCGATAAAAAGGGTCCCGATTCTTTTGTCAGCTACTCATTGAAACGTCCATCAGATCTTTTCAGAATCGATCCAAATAGTGGAAATATTCTAAGCAAGCAAGTTCTTTATTATAAACGGACGTTAAAGGGCTCGTCCCCTGAAAATAAACATGTTATACAAATTGTTGCCACAGATCATGGAAATCCACCACTTAGTAGTGAAGTCACAGTATTAATCAACGTAATTGACTCCAACAATAATGCTCCAAAGTTTCAATATGAACTCTACTTTTCACCTATTCCAGAGAGTGCAGCTATTGGATTATCAGTGCTTAAAGTTATTGCTGAGGATAAGGAAGATGTTGGAATCAACGCTGAAATTGAATATCAGAAAATTGGAGGAAATGGATCAGACTACTTTTCAGTACATAAGAAAACAGGTATGTTTTTAAATTATATACTATTCATTTCTTTCATTTTGAAATATCGTATCAGACTACTTTTCAGTACATAAGAAAACAGGTATGTTTTTAAATTATATACTATTCATTTCTTTCATTTTGAAATATCGTTATGCGCGATATTTCAATACATTTAAGATTAAATTCTATCATATTAAGCATTTATAGGAAAAATAAATTAAAGGATTGAATATTATAAATTTTATTTTATATCTATATATTTAAGTTTTGACAACTTCTCTATTCCCAGCGAGTTCTTCGAATCTACTCGGTCGATTTTCGTGATCTATACGTTTAATTTAATTTCTGGCGGCTTTTTGCGGACGACGATCGTGATGTAGGGGATTCCAAACCCCCAAACCAACTTCATGGTAGGTCGTATCCCCGTGTAGGCCGAGATTTACTCAAGAAGTTTACCTAAATTGATAATTTATTCAAATTTGAATTATTACCATTTATTGAGTTTTCTGTTTCCAGTGTATTCTCGATATCTACTCGGCCGATTTTCGTGATTTAGCATTTTGAACGAAAGTTTCTGAGCATCAGAAGTTGCCCAAAATCGTTACTTAAATATAAAATGCATTTGAATTATGAGCATTTTATAGAAAATTAAATGATTAAAAAAAGAAAAAAAAAACTTTTGATTACAATGAACTCAACTGTTAATTTTCTGTGTTTTGAATTCACAATTGTAATGTTCAGGAGTTCTCATTTATGCTTGACCTGATATGTTTTGTTTATTAACGTGTGTATAAACAATTGTTATTGTTTTATCGATAATGACTTTTGCTGTCTTTATAATACCATTGCTGTTCAGTGCGCATTCCTCTGATTTTTATTTAATTTCCATTTTTATTATTTTAATCATATAACGGTTATACGTCATGTTGTTTTTTAGGTTGGGTTACTGTATCTAATCCTTTGATTGGACTGAAGGACTGGTTTGCAATTAATATTCAGGCCACTGACAAAGGAGTACCAGCTAGATCCTCAGATGTAATAGCTATGTTTGCTATCACAGATGAAAATAATTTCGCACCTGCATTTACCGCCCTGAGTTACCAAGTAGTAATTCCAGAGAACGAGCCCCTTTTGTCAGAAATAGTAACAGTTACTGCGACAGATGAAGATAAAGGTGAGCCTTTGTGCTATATGAAAAACTATCATTATTGTACACAGTGTTTCACTAGGTAGTTCCCCCAAAGAGATTTCCCCCCAAAACTTATCCAGGAATTCACGTTGTATTACCTTTATAGATTTTGTTATTCAGTAACTTTTCAGAAACACCCTCTTCACAATAAGCACCCTATACCCAGCCATCTTGAACGACACAGTGGACAGAAATAGTGCGGCTGGGACATCTGGCGAAGTAATGTCGCGTTATAAGGAAAATCACTACCACCCATTTCTTAAGGATCAACACTTGTAAACTAAATGTCACTTGTAAACTAAATGTTATGTTTCTATATAGAGTAGGAAGAAAAGTATAGTTGGTTTTTTTTTTGTACGGACTAGTGAAACATCCTATATATTGAATTTAATGTAACTTTATTTGATGATTTTAATAATACTGTTTTTGTATATAAAGAATGCATGGAATCTTTGATTTTTAAGCGATTTTAAAGCTTTGATGAAGTAAGCGCTATTAAAAAATATTTAAAAAGACAAAATATTTTCCTATTTTATATGAAAGTATAATTTCATAAAGTAGAGTTTGGTCAAATCGTCTTTAATGTTATTCTAGTTTCTTTTACAAACTATAATGCAATTAAAAAGTATGTAAAAGTTAGCATTATTTTCTAACTTCAAGGATTGAAGATATCAGATAAAGTCAAGATTAATGTTTTTATAAAGAAAATTATAGTTATGAGAAGTACATTAAAATACTAAAACATGTTTGCACTTTAAAATGGCAAAGTAATATCTAACTATAGCTAGTATCTAATTATATATCAATATCTAATTACGAGTATAACTAGCAATCAATATTAATTTTTCAAATATAATAATAAGCATAACAGTTTGTGTTTATGTGAAAGCACCATAACTGTACCAATAATAATAACATAAGTTTAAGAATGTGATACTTATAACTGAAAATAAAATGATAAAATAGCAATATAATGTAATAGCATATGCAAATAAGAAACGAAAATTTTATTCTTATTTCAAACGTTTTAATTACTCTATTTTGATAAAATTTTGCTATTTTCTTTTAGGTTTCAATGGAGAAATTATGTATTCTATATTCTCAGGGAATCAAGAAGGACAATTTAAAATATCACCTCATACAGGTGCTATTACAATTGCTAAACATTTGGATTTTGAAAGCGTCACTACATATCATTTAAATATCTTAGCTTCTGACCGAGGATTCCGTAGTAAAAATTCAACTGCTGTTTTGACCGTCCTTGTAACAGATGTCAATGATAATCCTCCAGTTTTCAATTCTTCCAGCTTTGATGTTTACATTGCTGAAAATGAACCATCTGGATCTTTTATCACTCAACTTATAGCACATGATGCTGATTCTGTAAGAAATAGCATCATAGAATATTCAATAATGGATAGCGATCACAACAGTTTCTTTGAAGTCAATGCTAAATCTGGAGTTCTTATATCTAAAGTTTCCTTTGATTATGAACAGAAAACACAATATATAATACAAATTATAGCCAGCAATGTTGGTACTTCACTTTTTTCATCCACTACACTGAATATCCACATTGTTGGGAAGAATGAATTTTATCCCCACTTCATTCAACCTGTATTTCAATTTACTGTTAGTGAATCTGCTGGTGTTGGTACAACAGTTGGGCAGTTACAAGCAATTGATGATGATAGTGGAATTGATGGAGAAGTGTATTTCCTTCTTGTAGGAAGTAGTAACAATAAAGGTTTTCAGATTGATACAAAAACCGGAAGTATTAAGGTCTCTCGAATATTGGATAGAGAATCACAGTCACGTGTTGTATTAACAGTACTTGCTAAAAATGCAGGAAGTATACGAGGTAATGATACGGATGAAGCTCAAATTGTTATTAGTATCCAAGATGGAAATGACCCTCCTGTTTTCTCAAAAGAAATATATGAAGCTAGGGTTAGTGAAGCAGCTCCTCTTGGAACATCTGTAATTTCCGTGTCTGCAGTGGATAAAGATGTGCATCCTAACAATAACCAGTTTTCTTTCTCAATTTTAAGTGGAAATGTAGACAAAGCCTTCAGCATTGATCCACAATCAGGTGCTATATATACCGCAGGAGTTCTAGATAGAGAAACGTATGACGTGTATAATTTAACTGTAACTGCCACAGATAGTGGAAATCCTCCTCAGTCAGGATCAACTCAAGTGAAAATTTACATAGATGATGTAAATGACAATGGACCAATTTTTGAGACACCAAAAGTAGTAGGGTATGTTTTAGAAAACGAATTACCATATACTAGTGTTATGATTCTAAGTGTTACTGACAGAGATCTACCACCAAATGGAGCACCATTTAAATTCTTTCTCGTGGGTGGTGAACATAAGGATTATTTTGAAGTAGAAAGTAACACTGGGCTTGTTAAAACAACGAAAAGCCTAGACAGAGAAACTATACCAGAGCTGGAACTCATAGTTGAAGTACAGGATAGTGGAAGACCACCAATGAAAGCTCAACATCCAGTCACAGTAATGGTTCTTGACAAAAATGATAGCCCATCAACATCAAGACCGCTTACAATAATTGTTTGGATTCACAACAAGAACTTTCCAGGTGGCAAAATTGCTGATGTTCACCCTCAAGATCTGGACACTGTAGGTCAATATCAATGTCAAATTTTAGAAGGAAATTCAGCAATATTTAGAATGCCGAAAAAATGTGATTTGCATACATCTAAGCTACAAAACCCTAATAATTTTACGCTAACTGTGAGTGGAAATGATGGTAAGCATCATAATGTGTCATCTACAATTAGAGTAAAGTTTCTGAATTTCGACAATGCAACTCTTCGGAATAGTGTCTCTCTTAGAATATGGAACTTTTCTGCAGATGCCTTCCTTAGTTCAAACTTTGATCATTTTCAACGCGTCCTTGAGGACATATTGAAGGTAAGTTTTGTATTTAAATTCTTTTTCTATAACTTCTAAAATTTTACTGAAATTTTTAATTATCTGATTGGTAAAAATATTTAAAAATTATTATCGTTAGGATAAGATAAGAAACAAGGATGGATCCAGGTAGAATTAATTAGGTAAGGGAGGCGATTTAATTCGATATTTTATCTATAAATAGTTATCGAAACTGATCAGAAATTCTTAATCATAAAATACAACAAACTATACTGGTAAAACGAATTTTATTTCATTTCTAGATTTTTGTTGTTGATGCATCAAACATTTTACCTGAAATGACGCACAGTTTTCTCACCAACCGCTCATACAGTTACTCTAAATCTTCTAATGAGTGGAACGATCTGGGTTTTCCACACAGTTTTTTCAGGGGGGTGATCAGCACAATCGCCCATGCCTGGATATACCTTTGATTATAAATGTGTATAAAGAATAAATAACACTAGTTACTTAAGTCGTTACAGAAAAACTAATTTTAGTACACATTTTTTACTTTAATCTGAAGAATAATTATAAACGATCATTTAGAAACTGCTTAATTTTATTTAAATAATTCCATGAACACTCATATAAAATATGTGTGTACATTAAAATATTTGCTTATTCATGTATCTGATCAATGATAATTTCTTTTACAGCCTGCTGGAACACCAGTCATATACAGCATCGTTAATGTTGAGGAGCATTTAGAAATTACTCTAGCTTCAAAAGCATCTGACAATTCATACATTTCAACTCAGGACATTCTTGCCTTACTAAGTGACAAAGTTTCTTTTATTCGCGAATCACTCCAAGAGAAAGAACTGGTAATTGGATTCAATCCTTGTGAAATTTCACCATGCCAAAATAAAGGAATTTGCAGCAGTTTTCTGGAGATGAAAGATTCTTTATCTATTGTGGATTCTTCTTCGCTCATATTTACCTCGCCCTTCGTGGCTCGCCAATTTTCGTGCCAATGTCCCCGAGGATTCTCCGGGTCTGTTTGCCAATATCAACAGGATCCATGTTTGCCAAATCCATGTTTATCTGGTGGTACTTGTCATCAAGACGGAATAACATTTCGTTGCACATGCACATCTCAGTTCCAAGGTGAGAAATGCGACACGCCTCGGAAGGAATCTTGCTCCAGTAATCCATGCAAAAATGGTGGAACCTGCCAAGAAGCACCAAATGGAGGATTTTTCTGTTTGTGTCGACCAGGTTTCAAGGGATTGGTTTGTGAACAAACTGCTGATGCTTGCCGTCCTAATCGTTGCTTGAATGGAGGTACCTGTGTCAGTGAAACTTTAGGTATGTAAAAACGTATTTAAAATTCCCTGTCTCACATTTTCGAAGTCTAAAAAAGTAATTTTTTTATTTGTTAATACTAAGTTATGGTTCCTTTTTGCCTAAACTGTGAAATGATATTATCTGTGCCTCCCTTTGTGATAATCAATATTATTATAACTACTCGTTTGCAGACTGTGCTTCTTATATTTAAGCTTTTCCCCTAAGCATTAAAAAATCTATTGAGAGAAAGCACTAACTAAACTGTACAATTCTTCTTTGTGTGAAATAGGTGTTAAAGCAGATTTCATGTTCTCAAAAAAGCTTACATTCCCACCCACGTTGGAAAGACATTCAGTCAGTGACAGTTAGTAAATTAAAGAATAAAGTAACTAAATATTATCAATTTGATTTATAAATACACTAGTGAAAAATTATTTTGACTTAGGAAAATGATTTTTTAATGATATTTCATTAAAATTAAGAGTGCATACTTAATTTCTGTTTCAATCGAACTTATGACTAGTTAGACTAGGAGAACAAAAATAGAGGCACGATGCAGGATGATATCATTGGTATATAAGTACTTATTCCCGTAATTAAAAAAAATTGTTTCATTGTATTCTGTTAAGATCACATTGTCGTTATGTTTGGTAGAAATGCCATACCGCTTAAGACTTAAGAGTTAACATTTTACCAGATGCATATTTTATGCAGATATTCGATTTTCTTTTTTAGAGTTACTGCGATTGTTATAATGCAATCTGGATTGAATGTCTGTAATTTTAGCACAAGTTCATAACCGATTAGTGAAGGAAGAAGCGTTTTCGCAAGCCCGCGCGTAGCAAGAATCGTCTACTACACTATACCTTTTTGAAACTAATTCTAAGACGTCGAAAAAATTGTAAAATACAAATGTCTTTAAAATACATCTGCAATTATCACTAAAAAGCTTATTCTACAGTCAGGGCGAGAGGAGTATAGTGTCATGTCAAGAAACACTCAAGTTCGTGTCATATTTGGGCTCCTTTTTTGAGGTATCGAAAATAGGCCCTAGGGTAACATTTGACCAAGTAGGATCACTTGGTCATTTCTTGCTATGATGCTTCTTTTATAGTATTGTATTTCTTTTCTTTTTCATTCTTAAATTTTTTGTAACACAGCGTTTTATTGTGAATGTTGATTTATTTTTCCTTACAATAAATAAAAAACATTTACTTTTCTGAGTTTAAATTAATAACATTATTTTAAAGTTTCATATTTAGTTATATTTATTTATTGATAAATTTTAATTACTTTATCCAATAATTTTCCGAAGACCAAGCACAGGCAATTAGTAACCATGTTTAACAATAAAAATGTCAACGAGTTAATGAGTTTTACCTAAGAAATGACCAAGTGACAACAACCCCTCAAGTCAACACATTATTAAGTCCATAAAATGAAATTTAATATTACGGCCGCAGAAAAAAAAGAACAATCAGCACTGACATAATGTAACACACTAACACACATAAAGAATTGTTAGTGCACATGTTTTAAAAATATTTTAACAAAAATTAACAACCCTATGCAGTTTTTTGTAGTTTTCTGAACATTTGGTCTTTGTACATAGTCAATTATTGACTTGACCTATTCAATTGTGAAATCTCCTTTTTAGAAAAATACACTCTTTTTGGCTTCTCAATACTTTTGATTAAAATATTACTAGCTAATACTCACTTTTTCTGAAGATCGGCGATAAGAATTCCCAGTCATAACCCTCTTCTAAACATACCATCCAAGACCCCATTCGTTAAAATAAACACAGAGCAACTGTCGCATAAGAAACCATCCCATAAAATTTCGCAGTCGACATGCTTTTTAAATCGCCAGACTACCACAACAGCTTGCACGTGCGTTTGTTTATGCTATTGGTTCGTCAACATTCTCATGATAACAAAAATTGAAACTAAAATGTGAAGGTCAATTATCCGAGTCACTAGCTTTGCAAACACATAGAGAATACATTCTGTGTTAAATCAACTATGACTTTTATACCAAAAACTCAAGGATCGTAAATGGCAATTCCCGCTTCTGTAATAGAAGAAAAAAAAATGTTGTGATGTTTTGTTTACTTTAGGATTATTTTCTAATGACTTACCGTCCCTGCGATCTTACAGGAAATTCCTGTTATTGAGTTTGCTATATAAGTTTAAATGCATTATATAATGTGTTGAAAGTTATGGTGTAATTTGAAATAATAATAAAAACTTAAAATTAGCTTCGATATTTTAAAATATAAGTTACTAGTATTTTTCTAAAATATTTATCGTATTTAAATAAATTTAAATAACTATAATATTTTTATTGCATTTTCATTTCATAGGTTATCACTGTGTGTGCACATCAAGTTATTTCGGAAGGCATTGTGAAAAATCGTCTTATGGTTTTCATCCTTATTCTTACATGGCATTTAATCCTCTTCAACCTACAACTAATGACATATCTATTGTCTTTTCCACCAACAATCCTAATGCTCTCCTGGTGTATAATTATGGAGCTCAAAGCGGGGGACGTTCCGATTTCTTATCTCTGGAAATCATCAATTCTACTCCTACGTTATCATTTGGTGGCTCGAGAACGGCAATTACAAGAATTTCGGCCAATATCATCGTCTCTGATAGGAAATGGCATAAAGTGACCATCATACGAAATGGAAAGGTAAATAAGAGCAAATATTTCGTAAATTTAAACTTTTAGAAAAATTCTTTAATTAATTTATTATGCAAGATATTAGTCACTATATGCATTTAAATCCAATTTTCAAGGGAAATTTTTAATTAATCCTTTTTATATTAGGTTGCATCGGTATCTGTTGTTAACTGCAATGAAAATGGAGATACTTGCGAAGAGTGTTTGCTTGGAAATTCAACATGTTCTAAATCAGCCACGGGCCATACAGGGTAAGTTAATTTTGATATGATTACTAAATATGAGAAACGGGAATGTAAATTTAATAATTTTACTTCTAAATCCATAACTACTTACCACAGAATTCCGATATAATACATATTCATCCGATTATATACCACAAATAATACTGGTGAAAATTTTTTTCGCTCTGTATTAAAAATCAGGGCGATTCTTATAATTTTGACAGTGCTGAATTTAAGTATGACAACCAAATTGCTCTATCATCTATCGTTTCAGAGGAAGAATGAATGAAGTTGATGCTGAGAATCAAAAGTCGAAAATGACGAATTTTATTTTGAATATTTATCAGAAAGGGACTGTAAACGCAGCATCAGTGAATGATCATCAATTGGGAATTTGTTGCACATCAGTCCGATTGACAAAATTCAAACATGACCGTATATAAATTTTCATTAAGCGAGAATTAAATAAAAAAAAATATGATTAGAAAATCGATGGTATTAGAATAAAAATTCGCTATACAAATCACAGAAACTAATAAGCACGATGGAGGTATGTTTCAAATGTCATGAAGCAGCGACTTCTGGGAAATTGCATTTAAAAAGGAATATGATCGATCTAACTGAATCATGGATATAAGATCTATAAAGAGTTAAAATTCACTTTTTATGGCCATGCTCCTAATATTAAGAGGGATTTTCTGTATAAGAATGATAATGATTCAAAGCATACATCAAGAGTGGTTATTTAAGGACTTCAGGATACTAACATTTGTATTCATGACTAGTACACACAGCCATCAGAATTTAAATCCGATTGATCATATATGATACTATTTTAAACAACTTGCTTCAGATTTTCTGACCGTTCAGTTTCTAAGTAGGGACGGAGCTACGGACCCGTAACCGTAGGGACGCAAGAAATTTTGGGGCATAATTATGGACGCTCATAGAACTTTATTTTTAGGGGGAGGCAAACTAAAGTTTAAGACTTACAACTTGATTTATGACCTTCCTTGTTCCCCCTATGGGCTCCTATCGGCACAATGTTAAGAGGAATTGTAGAGGCACTAGTTATTAGACGAAATGAGAAAAATATGTTAGGGACAATTTAATTTTATTACATTGAGGACGGAATACGTTGTACTACGTTTCCCCCCAAACTATTCTTGAAGATGGGATATATAAATCTACGTTTTTCAACCAACGCATTATTTCGGAAATTTTGCGCATTTTGTCTGCAGTTCCTCACCAGTGTACGGTATAATCAACTCAAAAGCGGAATTATCGTATAACTACGAATTGCACCCTATAGGGAGATCGCGAAAACTCCTTGGGCGACCTTGGCTCCCAGCAGTTGTAATAAGGCAACTCCTTGTTTCGTCTACCGTTTCGTTCGATGTATTAGAGTAGCCATGTTTTCTTTCTGAATTATTTAAGTGCGATTTTTTTTTCATTTTTTTTACACTGTACCCTCTGAAGAGGTAAAGAATGGGTGGATCTTAGCTATAACCGAAATTGCACAAAGGGGAGCAATTTTTAGAATATGACACATCAGTTCTAATAAAAGTATGTTGCAAGTATGCTTGTCTTGTTGGAAAATTAAAGCAGTTTACTCCAACTGCTCGCCGTATCGCTAGCAGAATCTAGGATTACTAACGTAGTCTCCGCTTTTCCACAAAAAGGTTTTTATTTTAAAAAATTGCATACTTTTGTCAAATAGTGAACAGTGAAACTTTTCTTAACAAACACTTCTAAATACCGGAAGTCTTGTAATAACAGAAAGTTTCGCCATCCCCTTGATGAATATACATCGGGTAAATAAGTGCGGCAGCTGGCATTTCTTTAAAAAAAACGGACAGTTTCAGTTGTCCGGGAATATCCTTCCAGGAGTTTCACTATAGTCAAAAAATTGAATATCTCAATATAATATAGTCGCGAGTTTTAGAGTGATGCTTCATGATGAGAATAAGAAGCGAGTCAAGTTTTTTCAATCTTTTGATTTCAAGACTACTACATCATCAGATATTTGTCTGAAATGTTTTATCGAATGAATTACGATTAATAAATTATTTGGCAGATCTGAGGCTAATTAAATAAAGCTGAGGCTACTAAGTGGTTGAATAGGAGCAATTATATATTATTGTGCAACAGTAATTCTTGTATACTCACAATGATTTTTTTCGAAACTGCAGTAAAGTTGTTGAACTGCAGTAAACTGTAGTGCGTTGTAACTTGGATATACCTTTATTACTTTGCAAATATTTCGAAGGCATTCGGTAATTATTTCAGAAAATATTAGTCTCATTCTGAGCCCCTAAGTTTTAGTGATTTGAGAAGCCTGTGATTTCGATTATTCTTAAAATCGGCGATATTTTGATTTTATTTATGGTTATGCATCAAATATTTGGATAATCTTTATTTGCGTTATTGTTTAACCCGAATTTACGTCTTAAGTGACAACCGGATTTTCTTTAACTATCTTCTTTTATAATTTGATAATATTTTAAATATAAGCAGATGTAATTCTTATTTTGTGTACTCTAGGTAGAGAGATGGGTATTTTCTTGTGTAATAAATTCTATTAAAATGTAAGGTTGTTTCAGTGAAGTTAATTATAGTTGATTTCATTTATACGCAGATATTTTATCCCCAGAAAAATGATAAATATAAAAATATCTTGTTATAGGACACTCAATTTTAATACCAACCTACTTTATGTTGGAGGCGTTCCTTCAATTGATCCTCTTCTAGAACGTCCAGGACAAGTAACTTCTAATGATTTTGTGGGTTGTCTTCGTGGCTTATCGGTTAATGGACGCCAAATTGATATGAGTTCTCCTTTGAAATCAGCATTAGTGAGCTCAACTTGTAGCAGAAAAGAAGGTTCGTGTTCAGTATCATCCTGTGGAGAAGGTGAGATGTGCATAGACAATTGGTTCAGCACTTCATGTCAATGTAGTTTTGGAATGTTTGCATCATCTTGCACGGAAGGTATGCTAGAAATTGATATTTAACACACTGTACTGCTTTACTGTTTTATTTATTGCTTGATATATATGTTTATTAACGTCCTATAATTTCTGCCAGTTCTAAAAGTGATACTTTATGATGCATGATTAATAAATTATATTAGAGATGTAAATGATGTTTCCAGGTATGTCAGTTGTTTGATGTTTCTTCTTATTTATACCAGCAGAGAACAAAGTAATTGCATCTATTTCTAAAGAAGAATGTTGTAAAGTTAGTCTATGGGTAATCCACACAGTCCTATTCTCAGTGGCATCTATATGTATTATTTTGAAGTTAAGCTTTTTGAAATAATCCAGTTTGGTTTTTATGCTCGTTATATTAATGGAAGTTTTGCTCTTCTGGAACACTCCTTTTAATGCAGTTGATGATATTTTGGATATTTTGAATTCCATTGATCTTTGCATTCAAATTAATTATGAAATTAAAAGCAACAATCATCTTACGTTTTCGGATGTCTTGGTCATCCGCAACGACGATGGATTTCCCACTATGGTCTTTCGTAAATCTTTTTCAGTCTCTTTACCTCCACATAAAAATTCCTGCCATCTGCCTGACCAGAAAATTGCGGCTTTCAATGTGTCCCATCTACTATGGATATGCTCATCTACTATCCATCGTTCTTTGAACGTTTGTTCTACTATGGATTTGCTCAATTCTGAGATCTAACACTTAAATATGTTGCTGTCGATCGTGGTTTCTCTCCTAACATTGTTGATCGTGCTATTAAAATGTTTTCTGAACTTTCCCCTACGTTTGCTTCAGAAAAAGATTTCGACAACAATATCATTTTACCATTTTATCAAAAATCAATCAGTAGATTGATAATATCCTTAAAAAATTCAAGTTTAATATTCAAGTTATTTACCTTTTAATAAACTTAGATTTTTTAATCGTAAAGATCCTATAGAAATTTCTTATAGTTGGAACATTTTCAGTATTTCTTGCCAGTGTGGTCTTTCTTACGTTATAAACTATGAAAATGCTGTCAAAATGCAGGGTAACTCCTCAACTGTTCAATATTGCCATAATTTTAACCACCGTTTTGAGTTTTCTCCAATATTGATCATATAAAAATGCAATTTGATCTATGATCTGGGCATGTTTTGAAGCCTTCCATATCCAGAATATTTCTTATTTACTCCTCATTACTATTGTTAGTATACTAGTGAAGAAATTTACGTCTTACTTCTTTTTTCATTTTATTGTATGAGTCATTAAGAAATATGAAATTATTTTTGCACTTAACTGATTAGCGGTATGGAATCCGCTTAATTACACTACATGTTGTTAATATTATATATGTTTGGCTAATAATTTTAGAATTCTAAAGTTTATCTTTTCCCAGAATTCTAGTTTATATTGGTAAACCTTAAATGTCATACTTTTTGTAACTTATCATAAATTTCTATTAAATGTATGCTAATAATAATATTGTTTAAAAAAATGTTCAATTCTGTATGGCCTTTGAAAAACATTTTCGGTAAAATGCTATTTTTATTAATTACAAGTTGAAAAAAATTTTACATTCCGATCTGAAATTATTTCAAAATGTGAGTGCTTTATTTTTTTTTCTTATTTATAAATTTATCTTTTTTAGCTCAACGATCCTACACTATTGGCAGTGGAACTTTTATTGAACTCATTCCTCAAGAAAAGCATCGCAGAACTCTATTGTTGGCAGAGAGGATTAAAGATGTAACTCCAAAAACATTGTCCTTTATTTTACGAACATTTTCGCAAAATGGTATTGTTATGTATTCCGGAACTGATGATGAAATAACGCTGTTGCAGGTTTGTATAATCTAGGTGTTATTAAATAAATGTTTAATACATATAAATGATTTTCAGGGAATTAATATGATACAAAATTACAAAATATTTCTGTGATGCGTTTTAATTCTGAGTGTTCTTTTTTAAATCGCAATTTATATTGAATAATGAAGTTGAAAATAGCCAAACTTTTTACTGACCTAAAGAATTATATAGTCTGATCTGTTAATTCAAATAGACTCAACATGAGTTTATATAACATAAAATTTGTTCCTACCACCATATCATTATACAAAAATATTATGTTATTTTTCAATTTTATTGTACATTCCAATCTTTTATTGAACTCATTCCTCAAGAAAACCATCGAAGAACTCTATTGTTTTCAGGGAGGATTAAAGATGCAAATAAAACCAGAAAAGAAGAAAACATATTGTTTACTGCTTGTTACATAAAATATATGCATTCAAAGATATCTCAGATGTAATTAAATTAACAAATTATTTTTTTATTTGAATAAATTATATTTTCTTTTGCAGCTAATAAAAGGGAAATTTGTATACTCTTCTAAAGTTAAATCAATGGATCAAGTGGTTGAAGAATTGGATCTTCCTAAACTGAATGATGGACAATGGCATACAGTCAGTCTGTCTTATTTTCCAGGAAAGTATCCTCAAGTGAATATTAGTGTTGACAACTCTTGGCAACCCATCAAGAGCAAAGAAATGCAGCATGATTTTCTAGATCCATATATCTCAACTATTACTATTGGTGGCCAATGGGAAGATCTTGCAGGAGAAGAGCAATTTAATGGTAAGTTTTTATTAAAAAAAATGATATTAACAATTAATGATATTCAAACTTAAAATATTTTCTAGATGCCAAAATACGCTATTTTGTATAAAGAGTTTAGAAATTCTTGCACTATATTTCAATTCAACAAGTCCTTTAGAAAATCTACAATAATACTTAAATTCTATGCATTATATCTAAATTGCAGACAGCTATTAATTTCATTCTAATAATATTGGATAATTATTTTAATGTATGTATGAATGTAATATTAAATAATTTTGTTACAAGAAATTAATTTTATTTTATTTTTCAGATATTTCTGGGTGTATTAAACTCATTTCAGTCAACAATGAAGTTCAACTGCAGAATTCTACTGGTTATTTCATCCTTTATATTAATGGAAATTCTCATTCTTTGTGCCAAAGTGAAGCAATTGGTATCGACAATGCAGCAACAGATCCACTAAGCATTGGTGTCATTCTGGTTATTGTCTTCTTTGTAATATTGTTGATCGTCATCCTCGCCAGCTTCTTATTGTTCAGACGTCGTAAACTAAATAGGGATAAAAGTTCTGTGCAAGTAAAACAAAACGGCAATGCTTTTCTTACTACTGCTAGTGGCGATCCTCATAGATCACATCAGTGTGCTGGTTATACTGAGACATCTGGGGGTGATGATGTAATTCGAAATCACATGCCCCAAGACCTTGTGCCAAAGAAATTAAAAGATCGTGATCCACATGCAGATTGTCCTCAAAGACCAGATATTATTGAGAGAGAAATTCACAATAAGCCATCTCCAGCATTGAGGATGGAAGATCCATCTCATAATCAAGATAAACCTCAAAATAATTTCGTGATGCAAAATCCGGCAGATTTAGAACCACCAGAGCATTATGATTTGGAAAATGCTAGCAGCATTGCACCATCTGATATTGATATAGTATATCATTACAAAGGATTTCGTGATGGCAATATTCATAAATATAAACCAAATCCTCAAGTTCCTAGTTACCATAAACATAACCATAGACATAGTCCTCATGAATTTCAGGCTAACCCTGTGAGAGAAAGTCCACGTAATATTTTGCATCAACCACACAATCCTCTGACACAGAGAGAAAGTCCATCGTCAATTAAAATGCAAAACACTCCATTAGCACGTTTGAGTCCTTCTAGTGAGCTATCACAACAAACTCCAAGAATATTGACTCTTCAAGATATTAGTGGTAAGCCTTTACAAAAAGCTCTACTTGCTACAGCCCAGGGTGTTGGATCTAAACAATTCCAAGATCCCATGACAAACTCAGATCGAAGCCTGAACAGCCCTGTAAGTAACCTTAGTCATAGTACAAGCAGTATGCAGTCTGGACCACAAAATGTTGGAAAATTAAAGGCTCGAGATAACAGCATGACATTAGGTCTCACCACAGAAGAGATTGAAAGGTTGAATGCAAGGCCAAGGAACTTGAGCCTTGTTAGCACTTTAGATGCTGTATCTTCTTCTAGTGATGACAATGCTGAAAAGCATAAATTAGCAGAACTATTAGAGTCTAACACTGAACTTTTGGAGGCTCAAGATTCTTCCACAGATGAAAGTGGAAATGATTCTTTTACGTGTTCCGAATTTGAGTATGACAATTATGACAAAGTGCATCGTGAATTTGGGCCACGTAATATGATATTTTCTAAGCTAGCTGAGGAAGACAATGAGAATGATGAAGATTATGCCAAAAACTATGATAGGTTTGATTCTTTTAGAGGTTCCTTTAGTACATTAGTGGCCTCTGATGATGAATCATCAAATCCTCCACCATATAAGCCAACTAATGGTTCTATGTTAGGATGGGATTGTTTATTAAACTGGGGACCAAATTTTGAAAATTTAGTTGGAGTGTTCAAAGATATTGAACAGCTTCCAGACAATGTGAATTCATCTGGTCCAGGACATTCACAGACTGATGAAGATTATGTATAAATATGAATATGTTTTATATAATAGTCATTTTGTACAGAACTATATTTTCCAATTTTTTTGTATTTTTCTAATGAGTTTTTATTCATCAACTTATCTCATCTTTCAAGAAAATTTCTATTACTGCAATGGAAATGATAGACATTTATACATTTTAAATTTGTTGAATTTGGGTTTTTAATTTTACATTTTCAATTTGCTCTTTTAAAAGAAAATATTTTGTATTAACGCTTTTCAATTATCTTCAGAATCCGCCCATTTAATTTATGTTAATGTAATTTTGTAAGAAATAGAAATGCTTAAAAATGTTAGAGGATTATTTTATCCAACTCATCTAACATAGTGATTTTTAAAATTATTCTAAAGTATTTTTATTCTATTTTTATATTAAATATTTTTATGCAGTTTTTAATTGTCAATGCTATTTCATATAAAATAAAAAATAATGTATTCATATTTTATATTGATAAGTGCATATAGATATAGGTGTATAAAAATGCTAAATTTATGATCTGATAAAATTTATGAAAATTAAGTAACATGACCAGATATTTTACAATTGAAGATTTTAAAAACTTGACATTTCTCTGAATATCATGTATTTTTATATTGTTAGAGCATTTTCTGGAATTTTACTGTTACATGTTTGTTTCTGATGTTTGTTTTCCTTGGCAGTTTTGATACCTCATGTTTGAAAGCTAGTCAGTTGGCGTCAGTTCTGCTATACATCATCATTGCTGTTTTACTCAGTATGTCCAAAATTTGTACAGCTTGTGTAACAAAGTCTGTTAGGGTGCCATGACTTCACACATATTTGCTTTCGCCACATAATTTACAAAAAAGCAATATTTTCATTTTTTAACGTTCTCGCTAGATTTAATAAATAAATATGTCTTCCATGCTTCATTCAGACAAAAATTTATTTTTAAACTACATTCCATTCACTATGCATTATTTTTGCTGTTACAAGAAACCTTTTATATTTTGTTTTGTTGTAAAAACTAATTCTCTAAATTTTTAATTTATCTGTTTCAATTTCTGTGATGATTTCAGCATTCAAGAGCTATATTATTTATAAAAAAAATTAGTATTTGACAACAAGTAATTTATTTTAATGCATTTTTATGATATTACCAATATTCGCCAAATTTTCAAACTGTACCCTATTTTTACAAATCTTTTACTTTATCATTGACCTCTATGACAAATCTGTTGTTCCTGAAGCCTCTAAGTCATCTCATATTTTCAGCCTTTTTCATTAAATTCAATGTTGTGATTTAAAATGCAGGTTTTATAACATTTGTTTAATTCCATAAGGATGTCACATTCGAAAACTACATCAGCCTGCACATTGTTTATACAATGTTATATGTGCCATCTGTGTTTTCATGCAGCAGCCCTTTTGCTGTACATTTGTAGTAATAAAATGTTAAATAAATTGTTTAAATGTATTGAAGTTTGTATTTTAATATTACACATTTTCTGGCACCACTCACCTAACTGTTTTTAATATGCTAAAATTCAATGAATGTTTCAACGAATTTCCTTCAGAGCATATGCAATATAAAAGTATCACATATGTTGGATTGGCATTATGATTGTTATTATTTTAAAAAATTATATCAAGGATCCATTTTTATACGTTTTATGATTATAAAGGCTTTCCAAATGATTACTTTCTTACAAAATTATTATTTAATGATTCAAAATATTTTAATGCAAATAAAATTTTTATACATTTTTAAATCATCACACAGAGGTTCACATAAGGCTGTGAAGTTTAGTGGATTATAAAGAAGTCAGTAATTAGTAAATCGCATTCTAGTTAAAACATAACTCTACACATATACCTAATTTATTCATTTAAAAGAGGATTATGTGCAATAACGATATTAGTTATGAAATATATTTTTATGTATATGATATATTAATTGAAATAGTCTAATATATTTTATAAATAAAAAATCTCAGTTCCGGCAAAACTTATTGCATAATTGATGATTTAAAGCACATCTTGACAGTGAAAATTTAGAAAGTAGTACTGATTGAAGTGAATTAATTTCCCCATTTTCTAATATGCATTCTTAAATTAGTAGCTGTTACGATTGCAAAGAACTGTATAAAAAGACTAGAAAATCATAAAGTTGAATAAAGTAAATACAAGACAGGTGGAACTAAATTTAAGAATAACTGAGAAAGTAGCCTGCGATTTGCATAATATAGTTACAAATGGTAAATTGTCATAAATATTCATTATTTTAATTGTGTTATTAATGGCCATTCTGTGAAGTATTCAAATATCGATGCACATTAAGTTTCAGATGATGCACCACATGCCGTAATAGTCGGAAAAACGAAATTATATTAAAAATAAATAAAAAGAAACATACTATGTCAACAGAAACTATGCGCATAGTGTAGGATAACGCTTTTATGAAAATTGCGGACATCCGTATATGCTGGCATTTGATAACTAATGTGGTTTTATCGATTTTTGTCAAACTAAACTCAAAACTAACAATGCTTAGCATCTCATGTTTTTCGAATAGAAATTTTTATAGTATGTATGAAGGAATTTAACTTCTACCGGACATACTATACAAGATACCATATATGACAGATAGAATAGAAGATAGAATAATCGATAGAATAATTAATAGGCGATAGATGCTATTAATGAAGAATGATGATGTTATTTCTGTGAAGTATTCAAATATCGATGCACATTAAGTTTCAAATGATGTACCACATGCCGTAATAGTCGGAAAAGCGAAATTATATTAAAAATAATTAAAAAGAAACATACTATGTCAACAGAAACTATGCGCATAGTGTAGGGTAACGCTTTTATGAAAATTGCGGTCATCCCTATATGCTGGCATTTGATAACTAATGTGGTTTTATCGATTTTTGTCAAACCAAACTCAAAACTAACAATGCTTAGCATCTCATGTTTTTCGAATAGAAATTTTTATAGTATGTATGAAGGAATTTAACTCCTACCGGACATACTATACAAGATACCATATATGACAGATAGAATAGACGATAGAATAATCGATAGAAAAATCAATAGACGATAGAATAATCATCAACTATAGAACTGAAATCAAGGAAAGAAACGCTCAGTTCTTGCTTAGGGCAGATGTAATTTAAATATTACATTTTATTTTCATTTATTTGGTTTAGTAGAATCAATACTTTACTGAGAAAATGTAGAGGAAAAGAGACTTTAAGGAAGCTTTACAAAATCACTAAATACCATCTATCAGGATTATTTTGTTTTCTGAATGCATATTTTTTCTTTTAAAAAAAGATCGTTTTCTTATACTAATTGAAGAGCTTAATTCTCCCAAAAAACTTAAATCACTTTTTGCTGATCTGTCTCATACAATGTACAGATATTGCAGTCTGCATATATTGCATCTATATATATTGCCTGTCTGTCGTTCGCACGATAACTGCCGTAAAAATGATTTTATCAAAATGAAATTTTAGTATGTTGTTGAGACGGTCTGTGGAACATATGGGAATGTAAATGAATAATATCATTCAATTAGTTTTGGATTGAACCCGGGTTGAAAAAATGAAATACATTGAACCCAATGGGACCTAATTTTTCAAACTTTTTTTAAGCGAATTTAAAATTCACAAATTGCTTCGAAAATTTTAGGACATATTCAAATTATCCCATAAAATATATAAAAAAAAATTCAGCAAAATATATGCGGTGGTTTTTTTTAAATAAAAATTAAAATAATAATTACTCCCTTTATATGAAGAGATCACGTGACCCTGTTCAAAATAAAATATGACATCCATCTTGTGTCAAAATCGTGATTTTTAAGGTTCTTTTTGATTTATATTTAGTGGTGTATCCGTCCTAAAACCGCTTTATTTTTGCTTAAATTCTGTGCATTCTACATTCTGAAACAAAGCAATTACAATATATTTGAGGTTAAATGATTATCTAACTTTGATTATTTCTACAACGAAGTCTAATTTTCACTTATGGATAATGTAAACACCAAAAAATGTAGAATGACTTGTATAAGAATTGCTGCATTTCTTAAAAGCAAAATTATTTAGCTCATGGAGTCTGCAATATAGCTGATATGAATGAAACATTCATTGATTTTACATAGAGAAGCAGGCGATTCTATAAAATTGCCTTTTCGATGAAGTTTTAAGGATGGAGTTAGAAAGTTTCCCCCTTGGTTTTAAGTTTTTAAGTAAAATAATTTATTGTAGTATTGTGATAATTTTAATAATACCGCCGCTGAATGAAAGGAAGGGAAAAAAGTTTATGAATGAATACTTTTATATAGAGAGCCAGGAGATTTATATTTCGATGACGCCCTTTTAATAAAGTTCATTTGTTTTCGATGAAGTTTTGAAATATAATAAATTATTATATCGCCGCTGAATGAAAGGAAAGAAAAAAGTTTATGAATGAAATATTCACTGCTTTTATATAGAGTCAGACGATTTATATTTCGATGAGGTCATTTGAAAAAATTTAATTTGTTTTCGATGAAGTTTTCAAATATAATAAATTATTGTAGTATTGTAATAATTTTAAAGATATCACTGCTGAATGAATCGCATTTTAGAGATGTTTAAATAAAATTGCATTGGAGTTGGAAAGTGTTTCATAATCAATGCTTTATGCATGATTGATCTTTCTTGTCAATTGATACTTTTAGCCATATTTTTTTAGAGGGGAGGGGCAAATATCCTTTAATTTTGTGTTTTTATTGTGTTCGATTGTCGAAACAGTATAAAAATAGTACGGGCACATCTTACCAACAGGATCGTCCTGTAAATTGAATTTTTAAAACGAGAAAAGATATTTTCTGAATTATATTTAATAAGCAAACGGTGTTATATTTTTTATATTATTATATGAGTTAAGACTATGGAATATAAGACTACAGTAATATTTTGGTAAACTATTTTTAAATTCATATATTTGTGAATATGTTTAAATGATTGTTGCAACGGGGTAAAAAATTGTTAGGGAATAACTTTCGCCACCATTTTATACCATTTTAATGTTTTCATTTTGCTGTATATTTACCAAACTTTAAATGATTGTACTATAATGGTTTACAAAAGAGACCAGGATGATTTATTCTTCAAATATGCCTCCAATTATATTTTTTACATGTTATAAGGGAATTAAATTTAAGGCTTTAACGGTATTTATTTGAAAATCAACATGAATTCGGTTAGAAATTCCTCATATTTCAAGTCACGAGCAGAGGCGGGTGTATCTGCTAGTTACAGCTCCACTTAAAATTTAGTCCATGTCTCAATTTTTTAGGATCAAGGGTTGTCGAGATATTAATAAAAAATATTCATAAATCGCTTCCATTATAGTGAAATCCTTTGCAAAACTTTTCCAATGAACATGGAACTGTTGTTGTTGTTGTTCAGACCTAGGCCGTCCGACCTACCAGAAAGGTGTAGAAGACCCATACCGTCCGACTCGTCCAGAGGACTAAGAGTAACTATTTGGACGGCCGTACCAGAAAGGTGTAAAGTAACTGTTTGGACGGCCAGGAAGTGCCACCCAATTTAGACCGGAACCCAGTGGGGGAGGCATCCACAGGGACCGTACCCTCCTTCCCCTATCACCAACCTCTCGGAAGGACTTACCTACCCACATGTTTAACGTGATCGTACTCCGCATGAACACGGCGGCAGCTGTGGCAGCGTGCAAATCCAGCGCGCAAACCACCGGGCTACCGCGCCCGAAATGTGCCAACAGCACGCGGTGTTCCCAGGTGGTCACCCACCCAAGTACTAACCTCGGCCAATGCTGCTTGACTTCGGTAGTCTAACGAGAACCGGTGTTTTGTGCACGGTAGGGCCGTTGGCTGAACATGAAAGTGTTGTTGTTGAGACCCAGACCGTCCGACCTACCAGAATGGTGTAAGGTAACTGTATGGACGGCCGGGAAGTGCCACCCAATTTAGACCGGAACCCAGTGGGGGAGGCATCCACAGGGACCGTACCCTCCTTCCCCTACCACCAACCTCTCGGAAGGACTTACGGACCCACATGTTTAACGTGATCGTACTCCGCATGAACACGGCGGCATTTGTGGTAGCGTGCAAATCTAGCGCGCAAACCACGGGGATACCGCACCCGAGATGGCCAACAGCACGCGGTGTTCCGAGGTGGTCACCCACCAAGTACTAACCGCGCCCGATGCTGCTTGACTTCGGTGATCTAACGAGAACCGGTGTTATCAGCACGGTACGGCCGTTGGCCCGAACATGAAAGTGTGGAATTATTTATGTAAGCAGGTTTAATTATATTTAAATTGGAAGGTTATATCAGCCTGTGGGATTTGCGATATTTTCTATGCAGTTTTAGAAAACCAGAAAAACACAGAACGCCGATACTGATCACAAGCTATTCGGATTAAAATCTGTAATCTGTTAGCTGCGATTTCTCAGTGTTCATTTTTCTAAATGACTCATTATGGGAAGGAATTAGACAGTGAAATTCAACAACAAAATATAATACTGTAAAGTCCTTAAAATTGTTTCTGACCGTACTCTTTGACAAAATAAAATAATGTATCTTTTTGAGTTACATACAAGGATACATAGTGTTGAGTTACATTCAAGGAAATCACAGCACAGAACGCCTGGTTTACTTGCATTAGGATTAAAACCCCATTGTAGCTGGAATTGCCTGGTTTTCAGCTCATTTGAAAGTTCAAATTTTGTTAATTGCAATATTGAATACCCTTACTTCTAACATTCTTATTCTTAATAACTCTTTCAAAGAGAAGTCCTGTCAGCGGAAATCAATTGCATGTCATATGATGAAACCTTTAAAATTTATTTTGTCTGTACCCTTTGACAAAGTATATGTTATTAGCCTTTAACTCATCCAGAAAATATCAGCTGTAATACAAAATATAAATTTAAAATCGGATCGATAGATCCTCAGAAACTGAGTGATAAAGAAATGTTTTAAAAATATGTAGAAGCTGAGCCAAATCTAAAATCTTTATTAATTTTACTTGAAAAATCTGATGTGGGCAGCACATGACTATCCCTGCAGACTCATATTCACTTTCTCTTTATTTCTTTAATAATTCAATAAATTGACTTTAATTGTTCAAAATAACACCGAATTTGCACTTATATGTAATTTTTATTTATATTTGGTAACTGGACATTTTTTCAAAGACGGCGTAACAAAAATGCGAAAAAGCCTCAAAAAATGCGAAATACCCCAAACAAGGTTAGTAATAGAATTATGGGTTTGTATCATTCTTTTCCTCGTTACAAATTATGTATAAAACAAGCATTTAAATTGATACATTTGAGCATACGTAGTCTTCTATTTAAATTTTGGCGATTTTTTCGGGTCATTTCATAAAAAAGGGCAGGTTCTTCTTTTCCAAAATCGTCACCACAACTGACTTATTAACCAAATTTTATGAAATTTGGTCAATTAGTTTTTTAGCTAGAGTGGATACATACGAGTTTTGCGGGCCATTTTGCGTTCTTTTGTCCCGAATCGTACTAAAATCTAATGAGCACCAAAATCACCCATATGTGACTTCTCTACCAAATTTTATGAATTTGGTCCATTAGTTTTTGAGTTAGAGAAAATACATACATTGCATAGACACACACACATAGACGTCACGCTAAAAATAATTTTTTCGTGTTCTAGAGGTCTAGTGTCCTAGAACGGTTAGGCCTAGTGTAATAGGATTGGCTTTATTCTTTTCCTCGTCAAAATATACGTATAAAACAAGCATTTAATAAGTACATTCGAGCATACGTAGTCTTTTATTTTAGATTTTGGTGATTTTTGTGGGTCATTTCTTAAAAAAAGGCACGTTCTTCTTTCCTGAATCGTACCAAAATCTAATTAGCATCAGGGTATCTCACAAATGACTTATTTAGCAAATTTTGTGAAATTTGGCCAATCTGCTTTTTAACTAGAGTTGATACAGGAGATTTTTGCGGGCTATTTTGCAAAAAAGGCAGGTTCTTTTATTTCAAATCCTACCAAAATCAAATCAGCACCAAGATCACACACAAGTGACTTACCTATAAAATTTCTTGAAATTTGGTACATTAGTTTTTGAGTTAGAGTGGATATATACATTGTACAGGCTGACACACACGCACAGACGTCACTCTAAAAATAGTTTTTTCGTGATCTAGAGGTCCCAAAACGTGTAGATCCGTCGAAAACTCGAGTTGTGATTTTCAACACGATTCCAATACTTTCCCTATACACTGCCATGTATTGCAGGGAAAGTAAAAAGGCTTGTGCTTTAAAAATATAGATTTTAGTTTTGGTTCAAATCAGATGATAATTTAGCTCTCCCCGTATATGAATATTGCTCATAAAGGTGAAACGAAAGGAGCCAGGAAGTCCTTGAATGCTATATTTCAATTTAGAATTTTATATGTAAGAGATCAAAATCTGATGTAATCTTTGCAGTTTTCTCTTATAAAATATAATGAAAATTGGATGTAACATCTGATTTTATCCTCCTTATATAATTCTAAACAAAAATACAGCATTTAAGAACGTTCTGGCTTTTTTTTCATTTTTTCATAATAAAAAACTTAAATAGTTCCTAGTGTCAATCAATCTCGTGATTCAAACGGTCTAGTGGTTAAAGAGTTGAGAAGTGAACGCGCTGTCCTATTGGTATCGAGTTCTGTCCTCACCTCATTTGAGATTGAAGTTTCAAAAAATAATAAATGAACAGTGCATTTTAAATACATAGACATTAGTTTTGGTTCAAATCAAGTGATTGAACTTCTCCCTTGCGGATTTTGCTCATCATTAAAAAAAAGGGAGGGGAGCCAGGAAGTTCTTGAATGCTACATTTCATGTAAGAAGTCAAAATCTGATGTAATTTTCGCAATTTTCTATAATAAAGTATAACGGAAATTGGATATAACATCTGATTTTATCCTCTTTATATAATTCTAAACTAAAATATAGTATTCAAAGGCGTCCTGGCGCCTTTAAAATTTTTTTAATGATAACTTCAACAGTTCTTAACTGAAATCACAAATGCTGAAACATTGCAATACAAGGCTGAATCGAACCCACTGGAATTAGAGCCTTATAACATAACCACCGAGCTAGCCAGTCCATGTGACGAAGATCCTAATTAATCTATTTAAATTTAACAGAGAGACTGACTTAAAAAAGAACAGTCACCAAAACGACTACGTGGACTCGAACCTTCAGCCCCTGGATTTGGGGGAAGACAACATGACCACCGAGCCAGCCAGTTCACGTTCTAGAGAGCTTAATAAATCTATTTAAATTTGACGGGAAGACAAATCAATAAAAGTGCAGACACTAAAACATGACAAAAGACTCGAACGCAGCCTGTGGATTTGGAGGAAGACGGCGTATACCAATGATCCTAATCAATATATTTAAATTTGTCAGACATATTGATTATAAAAAGCACATATACCACAAAATTCACAGAATGCTATTGTCGTAAAAGCATTTTGGGGGATGCGAGTGTAGAGCTCGCTATCAACGCATCAGCGTGTTCGTTGCTTAACAATTTAATCACTATACCGCTCAAGCCACGAGAAGAAGCGAAATTAGGAAATATTTAAACTTTTATTATAAAAAAATTAAAAAAAGACGAACCAAGAAATCCTTGAATGCTATATTTTAGTTCAGAATTAGATATATGTAGAGAGGGCAACATCCGATGTAATATATCTTTCAAATTTTTATTACGCTTCATAACAGAAAATTGAAAATATTACATTCGATTTTTTTTTTCTTATATATAAAACTCAAAATTGAAATGTAGCATTCAAAGACTTCCTTGCTGTTTCTTATTTTTCGAATGCTGCACAGTATGCTCACAGGTGTTTGGAAAACTATCAATTTTTACCGATATGCACCAAAATTAATTTATTTGCATTTAATGAAGAGAGTGTTCAGAAAAGCAAAGACACAAAAACGTTTCAGTTTAGTCAAACCCACAGCCGCCGGAATCGGAGGAAGACAAAAAGGTTACTGAGCTATCCAGCTCACATACGTAAGACCTTAATTTATCTATTTAAATTTAGCGGAAAGACTAAACTAAAAAAGCACAGACACCAAAAGCGAGTTGAACCCATAGCCCGAGGATATCGAGGAAGACAACATGACCACAGAGCTAGCAAATTCACTTACCGAAGACCCTAATTAATATATTTAAACATGACGAACATGCTGATCAGAAAACGCACAAGTGTCACAAGTACAAAATGCTGTTAGACATGTTAGTTATGCTCTGGTAAGACATAATCGACCCTTAACATATCTGCATGTTCGTTGCCCATCACTTTTAATCACTAGGCCGTATGAGCCACGAATAAAGCTGAAATAAGAAAATATTTAAATTTTTATTATAAAAAATTAAAAAAAGAACCAAGACGTCCTTGAATGCTATATTTTAGTTTAGAATTATATATAAAGAGCGTAAAATCCGATGTAGTATATCTTTCCACTTTTTACTATATTTTATAACCACCTTTCTGGTAGGTCGGACGGTCTGGGTCTCAACAACAACAACTATATTTTATAACAGAAAATTGAAAATACTACATTCGATTTTTTTTCTTATATATAAAACTCTAAATTGAAATGTAGAATTTAAGGACTTCCTTGTTGTTTCTTTTTTTTTTAATGATACACAGTATGCGCTCGGAAATATGGAAAACTGTCAATTTAATTTTTTACTCGGTATGCATCAAAATTCAAATAGGTTCGATAGATCCTCAGAAATTGAGTGATAAAAAAATCTGCTTCTGTTTTAAAAATAGATAGAAAATGAGCAGATTCTAAAATCTTTACATATCTATAATTTTAATTCATATCTTTAAAATATTCCAAATCTATCATTTTTTATGAAAAAATGTAACCATACTCGCTGTACTCAATGCTCATCAATAAAAAATCTTCTTGGAATTTATTTCATATTACTGCGGGCTTTGCCCGATAGCTATCACTAAATATAGCAACTAGTTTTTATAGCAATGAGATTTTAGCAAGTTCTGCGACTGCGTAGCGAGCTTAAAAGCCTCCGTCCACTATATCTCCTGTCACTAAGGCTCCTAATCACTAAGGCTCCTAATTACTATATCTCCTATCACTAAGGCTTCTCCACTCCTATCACTAAGGCTCCTAAGTAGATAGATACGTTAGTTCTGAGCCAGGTGGAAATATTAAAGTGCTATACTTTAACATGGGGGCGATCAGAGGCCATAAAATGAGTTCACCAGTAATAGAAGTATTCAAGTGCTTTACTTTAACATGGGAAACCCTCAGAAGAGTCCTAATATGGTGGGAGGCGGAGGATGCACATGGATAGAAGGATTATGTTATAGAAGAGGGCGGAGTTCAAAATTATGTTACATATGGAGTAGAGTATTTTGTTCTTTCATTCATTTCAGTTGTAGTAGTCTATTGAATATATATCTTTAAAAATATTATATTTCAGTAAAAGATAGTATTTTTAAAGGTTTTCCCGGCAACCACCCGAAGCGCACGTGCACGGCAACAACCTCGAAGATATGAATAATTTATGCATTATAATATTAGTTACAAAAAGTAATTTTTGTAAAAGATTGTCCCCCCCACCACCCGATGCATAAATGCACCGCGACAATCTCTATCATTTTCTTCATCTTTTTTTATTATTTTATATTAAAGTGTCCGTAAGCATAGCTTGTAATGCCATTCTCATATAAATATCATTTGCCATCAATAGGCGAACAAGCCACCTTGTTCTGGCATACAGTGAATAGTTTATGATTGCTGCTATTAACAATTCTAATCTGTTCTTCCGTGGTAGGTCTAACACTCAACAGGCACATAATCACTGTGCGTAATTTTCAGTGAAACCACATGCGTAGAAACGCCTTTAACTCTTTTCTTTTCTCCAGTAGATGATAGAACACAGTACATCTTAGGTCTAAGTCCTCTGAACTTTCGAGTAGGGGTTGAGTTCAATTCATCCTTAAAGTATCCAATACGTTTTCTATTTTCACCACTGCAGAGAGTATGGTCCTTAGGATAGTCAGAAAAATCTTAGTTGTGCTATGCTTGCTCATATCTTCATAGATATCGGAAGTTTGGATTTCATAAGCCAATGGATCAGTATCAGTGAAGAGAAATGAAGCTTTTTCACCATATTGGCTTCTAGTATGCTTATAATAAAACTCATACATGAGTAGTTTTGACAACTCCAGGATATCAAAGCCAACGTATATAGGCCGATTCAGGAAAATGTAACTCTTTACACGGTCGACATCTACCAGATCTTCACAAAACGCCTTGAACTCTATAAGCTGATGATGCCACAATCTTCGGAGCTGGATTTGAAGAATTCACTAACTCGATATTCACTCGATTTCTAAGATTTTCCATTGTTTTACCAAACACAGCGTTATTACGCAATTTGAAGTAATCTTTCTCAAAATTAGTCTTCGCCAACATTCCCTTTTCTGTATTGTATTGAATATATATCTGCAACCAGGGCTTCTGATGAAATTTTAAGACCTTGTGAATTTTCTTGAGTCATAAACCTAGTGATAGGTATAGTTGAAGGTTGCGATAGTGAACAATGTAGTATTTCTTATCATGTAGATTAGGTAACGATTTGGATCCAAAATACTCCAGATCCACTTCAAATATATATCCCTCTTGAGTTTTATTCTTTAGACTCATTATCCAGGATTCATTCAAATTTTCTCTAGGTATCCATTCAAACCCGCCATAATGTAGTAGCTGAGACATAGCCCAACCATATAGATTATTGGCGTGAAGATAGATAATATTCTTATCGGCATTATTAGAGTCATAATTTTCCAAATAACGATTATTAGCTTCATATCATAATATGATGAGCATCATAATTTTTTGAATTAGGAAACACTACCGGGATATTAGTAGTTTGCCTATAGTTAAAATTACAGGTATTATGCAGGTCACCTCTCTAGGTTCCCATCACGTGATTTTGATCAAGCACACGATCTCTGTTTTCAGTTCACGATGACACAAATTACAATGAGTAGCTCTTTGCAACTCAATTTGATCCGTTCTTGTCATTTGTAGTGACTTAATATAACGTAATTTCTCTCCAAGATACTGTTTTTCTTTATCAAGTTCTTGACGAAATAGTTCACAGGACCAACACCTCGATACACAGTAGCTTGTGTCAGACACTTTCCATTAGGTCCTATGATAACATAAGTATATCCACAAGGCTGATGAATTGCCAGTCTATGCGTGTAAGATCTACTATTTGGGGGTTTAATAGTTCCCTCTTTAACTATCAGGGCTTCAAAGTCAGCATAAATTATGAAAGGGATAGAATGTTGACACTGTTTGTTCGTGAATTGAAGATATTTTTGATCCTCCGAGAGCATTTTGATGCACTGCGGTGCATGCTCTTTACAATATTGAGATATGATCTTGTAGAAGATGATCTCTACTATAATGATGTAAACATCTATAACACATATTGGGCTCCATTATGCTTAGTTATATGCCCCAGCAAGCGTGACATATTCCTATTCAGTGTATAGTTCTGCTTATTTTCATCACTAATCAGCAGTAAATTCACACATTTCCCATCCTCTCGTTTGGATATATATAGAGGAAAAATTTCCCCATCTTCATACCCATACACATTTATCTGCATATTACTCAATTTTTCAATCTGAGGAATCTTTACAACTGAGATAGGGTATTGAATATCCCCAAGTTGAATTTCATTCTCATGACTTTGGTAACGTGTCACTTGATGAGGATAATCTTCACGGGATATATTGTATTTGTGTGCTAGTAGACGCCACACCAAACATTTCTCGTCTTCATGTCGGACATTTAGCAAAGCTTTCTTTGCAGAAAGTTTTGATGGCAAGGGTATATAGCTAGAAGCTGCAAGGAGCTTGTACTTCGCAAAGAAATCGTCTATCTTTTGTACTTTTTCTGAAGTCCATCTTGAACCTCCACGACTAAACTCTTCGAAAGACTTCAAGATTTTGGTAAAAGACTCTTCAATATTGTCTAGAAGGATATCCTCACGAAGTACTGTCACAACATCTGTTCTAAAATATGAGCTAGTTACCTCTTCACCATTTGCAATGTTGCGAATGAATTGTACATCCGCTATAAGATACCACTTGGTAGATAGGTATTTATCAAGTTCATGCTTTAATATCTTCAATAGTTGAGGGCGAATCTCATCAAAACACAGCATAAGGTCCCCCTTTACCTTTTCAGTGGGCTCCAGAGTGCGCACAGAGAATGCATATAAAGACTTCTTTACTTTAATCTTGCTACGTTTATTACAATTTGAGGCTAAAACAGGGGTATTTCTCTTTTTAGAACTATGTTCAATACGCTGGTGATGCAGTGTATCACTTTTCTTACTGAATATGAGTTCACCATGCTTGTACTTTATACCAATGTTCAGATGAAGTATCAGATGACGTTTCAGACTGTCCCATCTGGTAAACTTTATAGTACACTGGGTACACTCAAAAACTTGATCGGGAGTATGTATATGCCTATGCTCGGATAAGTCTTTCTTAGAGGTAAATGCACGTTCACACACATTACATCGATAATTCAATGCATCATCAGAATGAATCTTCATATACTGCACTAAACTTAGATTCTTCGTGAAACTCTTCTTGAAAGTAAGACATAACTATGAAAGATAAAATACAAGACTTTAGTATAAAAACGCCATTTTCCTTACCAATGTAATACATTTCCATCATTTATTTAAGGTAATCATAGGTTTATAATACCATTCTGATAGAAATCATATCAAAATTGTCAATAAACACTACGTAATAGCTCTTCATAGATATTATGAACACATTTCACACTGCCTAAACCCCCATCGCCATATCACGCATGAGCGTTAAAGCAGGTTTCCGACATAGTGAAATTCAGCACTACATCTAATATTTTCTACTATAATACTCATCCATACCCCTCTTTTTCATGCATAGCATATATATTTCAGACAAAATAACCCCATTTTGTCACTATAACAGACATAACTTTATAATGTTTTGATTCAGAAACATTACAAAAAGCATTTAACACAATAATTACGATCAAAAGTTACATACATTAGTAAGATTCAGATAAATTCCCAGAGTCCTTATGCACTTGTCAATGTCGTTTCAAATTAGATAGTCGATTAAACCCTTTTCCACTCACCTCACATGCGTAAGATTTCCGAACTAGATGAGTCTTTACATGTCGACGATATAGATTCCTCTTGAATGTAAACGTTTTCAAACTGACAAGACACGTCTATACAAGATAAAATTTTATACTTTAGTATAAATACATTATTTTCTGTAGCTGTGTAATACATTTCTCAAGATTTATATAAAGTAATCATGGATCCCTTATGCAAACCCCTTAGGAATCATCCAAAATGATAAAATCCCAAAGTTAAAGAGTATATCTAGATACTAAACCCCAAAAATATGTTACATTAAATTCATAAAAGTCTTAATTAAATATAATAATTAAGATATCGCACATCATAAAATACAAAGTTTAATGAAATTGAAGACTAAAATCATATTAAAACAAGTACTTACACGTCCAATCCTGTTCAAAGATGTTACATCAGGCATAGGATTATCAGTAATGGTACATGTAGCATCTCCAATATTACTAGATAGAGCAGACATGACAATATGCGATTAGAAGAGAACACTCAAAACACAACCTAGAGACACGAAATTCTCGTCTAGAACGTCCAAATTGCTGTTTGAAAGCTACCCCCACACCCTCTGTAACCATCTCTAATGAAAAAATAGTTCTTGGAATATCCCTACGCCAAAGTTGTGATAAGGTTACAGCCCTTAAACACGCCATCTCTAAAGAAAAAAATAGTTCTTGGAATATCCCTCCGAGAAGGTTATAGGAAGGTCACCCCTTAAACTGAGTACAAGCTATCATAATTACATACACTGTTCCCATTAAACTAGACGACCAATTCATAATTGTCATCGATAATATCCTTCTAATAATTGTAATCGATACATTAAATAGATTCTCGTAGGATTAAAGATATATTAAAACCCGTAACATCTACTGTAATTACTAGATTGTAATGAAATATTTCCCTTCCCACCCTTTAAAAATTAATTTAGCGCAAAATCCCTTTTTATCCTCTTGTACCCCTAACATAGGGAAAATACGCCTTAACACACATTAAAAATTCCTACACACCTACTGGAAACTAATGTAACATAAAATCCTCTTCAAATACATTCTAAGCGAATCTCTAATTATAAATGTTTACACTAAGTCCATGAAAGAAAATCCCTTTGTAGGGAAAAATATCTTAGAACCCACAATCTTTAGATCTTTATGCAATACAACACCTTAGAAAGCCACATACAACACACTCTCCCTTGCAAGCGCGAAAACATTAAATTTAACAGCCCTCCGTATAGCGCCCATCCCTCCAAGGTCGCCCTTTCACCCCTTTCCTACCCCGAAAAACAGGTAATTACCATCATTGCTTCTCCCAATATACAGCTCATACATACTAAACATGTCCCTTAACACCTAGAATTCTCAATAAAACTTGCATTTCCACTTAAACATGCGTCTCAAAGTCCAAAATCCTGTAATTTTACACGAAAGCATACTTTACGAGCATTCTTAAAATGGGCATAAAAATCATGAAATGCATCCAGGAACTAGTTAATACCCTCAAATTACTCATAATTATCATCATCATATGCTATATAGCCATTTATAGCCATAAAAGAGTGAGGAGCGCAGTAGAGGGAAAAGGAGAGTTCACCTGTATGCTGCTGGAGCAATGCCATCTAAAAATAGTTTTTGGAAAGAAAAAAATAAACATTTTCTTTTTTTATCATTTTCCAGAAAGTTCACCCTGTGTAATATTTTGACATAAAATTAAAAAGAGTTTTAAAAATTTTTAAAAACTCAATATTTTTATTAATTTTCTCAAAAATCTCAAGCACCGCCCTTACTAGTACCTTTTTAGACGCGCTGGGGGTTCTGTTTCGTCTCTGTTACAGAACCTCAGATGTTGCTACCCCAAAAAAAGTTTCTATACACCCCCATTACCTGAAAAAATTACTAACAAGGAAGGTCTCATGACCGACCCCCACCGATTTTAATGGAAAAATTACTGTGAATAGTATTGGTCTGTCACAACACATTGTGCAAGTACCAGCAGCCTTATAGCAATAGAAACGACACAATAAAATATTGAAAAAAAATAGTTTTCATCGCCAAATGTAACCCTACTGTAGAACTCGGCGCCAACGTTGGCGTACAGTATACGTCACATTCCCCGAGTATACGGAAACAGTGCATGGGCTCGTTTGCATTTCTCTGCGATTCGCTTAACTGTTCTGTAGTACTGCACATTTCGTATTTCCAGCGACATTTTTTATAGTTTATTCCTCTTTACTGTTTGTTTGAATGTAAGCTTGTTGCATGATTTTCTGCTTTTTTACACTATCAAAGGCTGATAGAACAGTGTGTTTAAACTATTTGAATATTTTTTGCATTTGCAATTTCGCATTTTTTTTTTTTCGTAATTTTGAACTCCGTTAATTCGAAATGACTAGCATCAACTTATGTAACGTAATATGGATGCTTCGTCAGGAATATACTCAAAATGATTTTCAAATAACTCCTTTCGCCCAAGAAGAAAGAAATCTGAAAAACAGAATCAATGAAGTCATACATGCATATGTTACTTCGATGCAAAGCGCGGGGATTGAGGAAAAATCCTCTGATTACGAGCTTGACGACGAAAGCGATCTTAAATATACTAGCGCTGATGTTAATTTGGGTTCTGATGAAGGTGACATATAGATACCGAAGATAAGTTTTGAATATAAGGAAGCCGCAGTGCAATATTGGAGAAATACAAATAAACGATCATGTCGCCTTCTACGATCTGTACAACGTCGCTTTAAATTAGTAAAAAACCTGCGGCAGTTAAAAATTAGGAAAAACAAATTGGAAATTTGGGTGATCGCGGACACAAATTAAAAGCCATTCAAGATTTTGTATACGAACCATCCCAGGAAACAAGACAAAAATGCATCGTTGTACATGATTGTGATTTAAAGCGTTGGGCCTGTTCTAAAGCCATTGATTTAGGAATGAAATTCTCGGCATCGCGAAAATGGGTAACTACATTTAAGAAAAAGTACCGTATTGTCAGCAGGAAAATAACAAAAACCATGTCGCCTCGCGAAATAGTTGAACAGATGGATATAAAAAACTCTGCACAAGCTTTCTTAAACGATGTTACTACTTTTGTCAAACATTCATATTTTAGTTATGATCAGGTTTTCAACTCCGATAAATCGGGCTTCAATGAGGAAATATATTCTGGACGAACACTCGCGTTTTCAGGAGAAAAACAAATTAAAAATTTTGTCCAATCTATACATTCCACAACCCATTCATGCACAATAATGCTCATAATTAGTAAAAGTGGCAATTTGTTATCTTCACTACTCATTGTATACCCTGAACCAACGGGAAAGTTTGGTATCAATATGGAAAGGAACATGTTTCAAGCAAGAAATATTTATACAATTGCAACCAAATCAGGTAAAATGGGATAGCAAGAGTTGCGTGCGTGGTTGAGGGAAATTTTTTTCAAAATCACTCTACAGGAAACAGTACTTTTGGTGGATTCTTGGTCTGCATTTAGAAACCAAGATTTAATTAATAATTGTAATCCATCTGATAAAGATATGCATTTACTTAACATTCCTCCTATAAGTACAGGCTTCGATTATGGAAGAACTTTGTGAGAAAATTTTCAGATGTGGTTATGATTAAGCAAATCAACACTCATTTATACAAAAGAGACAATATTTTTAAATTACAGGCGATTACGCACAATCAATTTTCTTCTCCACGTTTTATTGATATGTGGAAATATTCATGGTAATCCTGTGGATACACAAATTCATACCCAGGACATTTTCAAAATCCGGTCGATTTTGTTTTTCATACATCAGATTCTTTCCATTGCTCTTTGGCCAATTGTTCTTCCCAAAGGTTTGCAAAATGTAGTTGGTATTGCACATATTTCTGTTTTGAACATCTTTTTACTATTCCTCACTTCTGCAATACATTTATTCCATAAAATAATAAGCCTGTTAACGTTACATTAATTTAGGTCGTAGTGACACCAGATTGGATTTGTCCTACAGATTAATTTATGAGAAGTTTATAAAAAGTGAGACTTCGAAAGTTGATGAGTTGTATTAATAGGTACTGTCTTGTTAGTGTTCACTGTTTTGTATTACTATTGATTTTGTTAAAAACTGCACAAGGGCTTTCCTCCTGCTGGGAGAAGTGCTCAAGAGGGGGTAAAGCGGGGTTTTCTAAAGATCTTGCTTCGCATTAACGTTATACATGAAGAACACCACTCAAAACGCTGTACTGTCTGATCAATCGAACGCGAGAACTCAAAATCTATCAGTGGTGTCTTACTCACAAATGCGACACTCGTATGCCTAGGATCTAGGCATTAACCGAATTTTTATAGTATTACATCTTCAGAGGCTTTCAGCTTTCACGATTATCAAAACAGTAGTTATAATGAATAATCGCCAAATCAGGATAACGTATAGATTCTGGTAACCCAGAACCAATTTTCAATATTTTATTGTGTCGTTTCTATTGCTATAGGACAGCTGGTACTTACACAATGTGTTGTAACAGACCAATACTATTCACAGTAATTTTTTTCATTAAAATCGGTGGGGGTCGGTCAGGAGACCCTTCTTGTAAGAACCTCTTGATTAGTTCCCTTTTCGGCCGGTAGGTGGCGCTGGTGGTTCTGCTCCGCCTCTGTTGCAGAACCCCAGGTTACAGTGGCTAGAATAGATAGTGTGCCGACCGAGGCGAAAAACAGGTTCCCTAAAAACCGCCTCCGCCAGACGGCGTTGGTCTCAAATAAGCGGTCTAAAGCGGAGGAGTTAACATTGAAACTAATGGGAATTTAATTCAAACGAAATGATTGATATCTTTGGAAATAATTGAAGAATTTGTCTGAAATTTGGTGTAATTATTGCAAGTGGTATACACAAAAAGTCATTTGATTTTCAGAGAGATTGACCTAGGGATATATCCATATTTAAAAAATTTTATTTAGCTTTATCTGTGGTCTTTCAAACATTTGAGATCCAAAATAATGAAATTCATTCATCACAGTAACGTGAAATTCGGTATGACGTTTTCTCTTGTGGTACATTTCAAGTCTTTCGATTTTGAAGCTTATCGGGCTAGCCCGTCCTGGGCCCGCCATATGACTTTACTTTTTGGTATAACTCGAGAACAGGTGTTCTAAAAATTCGAAGTTTAGCATATGCTTGTCATTTGCTGTATATTTTAACTCTTTGGATTAAAAATCTTATCGGGCTAGCCCGTCCTGAGCCCAACAAGAGGAATATATCGTTTTTTGAGAATAACTCAAAATTCGGAGCATCTAGAATGTCTAAATTTAATATATCATTGTCTTTTGTGGTATATTATATTTCATCGCATTTCGAACTTTATCGGGCTAGCCCGTCTTGGCCCGCCAAAGAAATTTACTCGCTTTTCAAGAATATCTCGATCAAATGAAGTAGCTAAAGAATGTGAATTTTGCATATAATTTCCTTTTCGATGGATTTTAATTTAGATTTTGAACCCCATCGGGCTAGCCCGTCCTGAGCCCAACAAGAGGAATATATCGTTTTTTGAGATTAACTCAAAATTCGGAGCATCTGGAATGTCTAAATTTAATATATCATTGCCCTTTGTTGTATATTATACTTCATCGCATTTCGATCCTTATCGGGCTAGCCCGTCTTGGCCCGCCATAGAAATTTACTCGCTTTTCAAGAATAACTCGATCAAACGGAGTAGCTAAAGTATGTGAATTTTGTATATCAATTCCTTTTGGATGGATTTTAATTTAGATTTTGAACCCCATCGGGCTAGCCCGTCCTGAGCCCAACAAGAGGTATTTATCGTTTTCTGTGAATAATTAAAAATTCGGAACATCTGGAATGTCTAAATTTAATATATCATTGCCCTTTGTGGTATATTATATTTCATCGCATTCGAACCTTATCGGGCTGGCCCGCCATAGAAATTTACTCGCTTTTCAAGAATAACTCGATCAGTCGGAGTAGCTAAAAAATGTAAATTTAGTATATCATTCCCTTTTGGATGGATTTTAATTTATAATATAGTATTCTCTTTTGGGATATATTTTAATTCTTTGGATTTTAAACTTTATTGGATTACCCCATCTTTGCCCAGCCTTAGGAATGCATTCGGTTTTGGAAAATAACTCGAAAATTGGAGAAAAATTATCATTTACCAAACAATTAAACAATTACATTAGTTCTCCTTAGGGATTATATTTGAGAAAGTATTTTGTACTGTTGTGTAAACCCACATTCGATCGTCGACCCCCTCCCCCCTTATCCTAGATCTTGCCTACGCTTATATGCAAGAGAATTAAATAATGCGAAACCAGTCCACGATGCACTTTAAAGATTCATAGTAATATAGTGATTCGTACTACGTAGTATAATAGAAAGGGAAGTCTTGTGACGGGATTTTTGGATGCTGAAATTCGCAGATTATGAAATGTTAAGCGATTTTTTAGCCTATTCGTCGAAATGAAAAATAAAATAATATGCTGGATGAATCGAATTAATACATTTTTCTAGGCAATTTTACACAGAAAAGGCAATAATGATAATTACAGCCCTACATTACACAGTTCTGTAGTTTCAGTACTACTAGAATTCTAGAACTTATCAAATCAAGTAAATACACGATGTCACACGACAAAATAAATAATCAGGAGCTTTAAATAGAGAATATTTGCCTCTGAAATTTTTGTAACCTGTTTTACATTCAGGTACGAAGCAGTGTCTGTCATTCCCTTTCTTTTTAGAATTTGATGACATGCTTCATCAACTATAAAAACTATTAAATATGTTGATAGATCTATTAGAAAACTGATATGGTATGGCTATAAAAACAGTCCTTTTTAATCCAAATATAGATTTTCAACGTCAGTTACAACAAACATCAAATGAGTGAAAGCTTGCTGCTTACACTTTCGAAAAATCTTTCTTTCTGAGTGGGTCCATCCTGTCCAATCTTAGAACGAAAAAGAATATTGTACATGTGACGATTCTTAGTAAAAACAAATTCGATCTCAGATGACCAATGCGCTAATGAGATACTTCCTATTGTATCTAGAGGCCACCCTGAAGGCAGTACAAAATGTCCTTCCCTGGTGTTCTACCCATTTCCAGAGCCCCCGCTGATTTGCAGGTCTTTTGAGCATTGTTCGTGTAAAAGATGTGGTAATTTGCGGAAACGTATTTGAGGAGATGCGCTTGTCGAAATAAAATAGCGGTCGATTACATGTCCACTCTCAACCGAAATTCTTATCAGCGCTATCTTTCACCGTATAAAGAGGCACTTGTAGGCAGCCCCCACCTTGTTCTAATGTTCAAGCGGCAATGGTGTTTCATGTTTTTCTTCCAAATTCACAGGGCCACCCACGGGCATTTTTCCTAGTAGCCGAACATATGAGATAAAACAAAATATTTGCCAGACATTCTCATACATTCTTTTTTTAGGTTTACATGGTAATATGTATCAAAATGCAAAACAAAAGTTTGGTTTTAAAGCATTCGTTCAAGTTATTCATATAATGCTTTTAAAAATTATTGAAAAATTTCAATTTCAAGTAAACAAAATCAATACGTGCGGTCCAAATTTCTGCTAAAGAAATAAAATTATCTTCGTAAAAAGCAGAATACCACTCAAAATACTAATATCGACCGGTTTCGAAGGCATAAAACCTCCTTCGTCAGATCACGCAGAACCGTAACCTTCACTCGTACTCCCAGTGCACCGACCCAACGTCCGTGGACAAATTTCGCACTTCTTAGCTCATTTGCATATGGATGTAACTATGTATTTAGGACACAAGGGGGTCGACGATCGAATGAAGCTTATAGTACAAAATTCATTTTTTTTTAAATATGGACAATTTTGAGAACTAATGTAATTGTTCGGCAAATGAGGGTTTTTACCACACATCCTATTTCCCATGCCTACGCCGCTAATTATAATTATATATACGCTGAAAATATTAAATTCTACCCGAAATGGAATTAATATACTAAATTTGGATTTTCTATCTGCTCAGTTTTCGGGTTATTCTAAAAAAATGAGTCTATTCCTATGGCAGGCACAGTACGAGCTAGCTGAATGAAGTTCAAATTCGAAAAAATGAAATATATCACAAAAGACAATAGCAGGGCCAACGGCCGTACCGTGCTGAAAACACCGGTTCTCGTTAGATCACCGAAGTCAAGCAGCATCGGGCGCGGTTAGTACTTGGTGGGTGACCACCTCGGAACACCGCGTGCTGTTGGCCATCTCGGGTGCGGTATCCCCGTGGTTTGCGCGCTAGATTTGCACGCTACCACAAATGCCGCCGTGTTCATGCGGAGTACGATCACGTTAAACATGTGGGTCCGTAAGTCCTTCCGAGAGGTTGGTGGTAGGGGAAGGAGGGTACGGTCCCTGTGGATGCCTCCCCCACTGGGTTCCGGTCTAAATTGGGTGGCACTTCCCGGCCGTCCATACAGTTACCTTACACCTTTCTGGTAGGTCGGACGGTCTGGGTCTCAACAACAACAAAAGACAATAGCATGCTAAACTTGGAATTTTTAGCTACTCCGGTTCTCGAGTTATTTCATCAAACACGATCGCATTCCTAAGACGGACTCAAGACGATGAGGTTCAAGTTATAAATTATGATAAACCCCAAAAGAAATTGATATACTAAATTTAGATTTTTTAGCTGCTCCAATTTACGAGTTATTCTCGAAAAATGAGTACATTACCACTATCTCGGGCCCAAGACGGGCGAGTCTGATAAGGTTCAAAATCCAAAGAAATAAAATATACCCTAAAAAAGAATGATATACTAAATTTAGATATTCTAGCTGCTACAGTTTTGGAGTTATTCTTAAAAAACGAGTACATTCCTTTTGTTGGGACCGGAACGGGCTAGCCCGATCAGGTTTTAAATCCAATGAGCTTAGAGATACCGCAAATGACAACGACATTCTAAACTTGAAACTTTTTGATACTCCGGTTCTAGAGTTATTCCACTAAAAAAGTGAATTTCTAAGTCGGGTCCAAAACGGGTTGGCCCGATACGGTTCAAAAACAAAGGAATTAAAATATTCCCAAAAGATAAGGATGTACTAAATTTATATTTTCTAGTTTCCCCGATTTTCCAGGTATTCTAAAAAACGGGTCCATTCCTATGTCGGGCCCAGGACAGACTACCCCGATAAAGTTCAAATCCGAAGAAACTTAGATATACCCCAAAAGCCAACGACATGTTAAATTTGGAATTTTTAGCTACTTCGGTTCTCGTCTTATTTTTCAAAAACGAATGCATTCTTCAGCAGATCCAAGACGGGCTAGCCCGACGAGCATCAAAATCTAAATTAAAATCCATTCAAACGGAAATGATATACTAAATTTATATTTTTCAGCTACTGCGATTGATCGAGTTATTTTTTAAAAGCGAGTAAATTTCTATGGCGGGCCCAAGATGGGCTAACCCGATACGGTTCGAAATGCGGTGAAATGTAATATACCCCAAAAGAAAATGACATATTGAATTTAAACCTGTGGGTCCGTAAGTCCTTCCGAGAGGTTGGTGGTAGGGGAAGGAGGGTACGGTCCCTGTGGATGCCTCCCCCACTGGGTTCCGGTTTAAATTGGGTGGCACTTCCCGGCCGTCCAAACAGTTGCCTTACACCTTTCTGGTAGGTCGGACGGTCTGGGTCTCAACAACAACAACATTCTAGATGCTCCGAATTTTTAGTTATTATCAAAAAAAGATATATTCCTTTTGTTGAACTCAGGACGGGCTAGCTCGATAAAATTTTTATCCAAGGAATTAAAATATACAGCAAATGGCAAGGATATGCTGAACTTCGAATTTTTAGATGCACCTGTTCTCGAGTTATACCGCAGAAACGGGTGAGTTTCTAAGGCGGGCCTAAGACGGGTTAACCCGGTACGGTTGAAAATTGAAAGAATTAAAATACACCCCAAAAGAAAACGATATATTAAACTTAGATTTCCAACGTTCTCTGATTTTCGAGTTATTCTCTAAAACCAGGTAATATCCTACGGCGGGCCCAGGACGGGCTAGCCCGATAAGCTTCAAAATCGAAAGAACTGAAATGTACCACAAGAGGAAACGTCATAACGAATTTCACGTTACTATGATAAATGAACCTGATTATTTTGGACCTCAAAGGTTTGAACGAACACCAGATCAAGTTAAATAAAATTTTAAAAATAAGAATATATCCCTTGCTCAATCTCTCTGAAAATCAAATGACTTTTTGTGTATACCACTTACAATAATCACACCCAATTTCACACAAATTCTTCAGTTATTTCGAAAGATATCAGTCATTTCATTTGCAATAAATTCCCATTTGTTTCAATGTTAACTCCTCCGCTTTAGACCGCTTATTTGAGACCAACGCCGTCTGGCGGAGGCGGCTTTTCAGGAACATCTCCCAGCATTGGGAGGTATAGGCGGTCGGCACACTATCCCTTCTAGACACTGTACCCAGGTGTTATTACCCTTTCAAAGTTTCTCTAACGCTTAGAAAAAAATTGTAAGTACCTCTTTTGGACGCTAGGTGGCGCTGGTGGTTCTGCTCCGCCTCTGTTGCAGAACCCGAGGTATTGCTATTCCAAGAAAAGTTTCTATACACACCCTTTACCTGGGGGCGCGGTAGCTCAGTGGTTAGCGCGCAGGAATTACAGTCGGTAGGCCCAGGTTCGATTCCCTCCGCTGTCCAAACTACCGCCGTGTTCACACAGAGTACAGAGTATGGGTATATAGCATCACGTTAAACATGTGGGTCCGTAAGTCCTTCCGAGAGGTTGGTGGTAGGGAAAGAAGAGTACGGTCCCTGTGGATGCCTCCCCTACTGGGTTCCGTTCTAAATTGGGTGGCTCTTCCCGGCCGTCCAAACAGTTGCTTTACAATTTTCTGGTAGGTCGGACGGTCTGGGTCTCAACAACAACATCCCCCTTTACCTCATTCAAAAACTCATTAAACAAGAAAACAATACACTCGTATAAGACTACAATGCCATTGCTACCCTGAAAAAGTTTCTAAACACTGAAAACACAAAAAATTTCCATTTTACAAAAATGAGCCCGTCTATGATTACGAAAACCCCTTCTAGAGGCGATTTTGCTCCTTGCTAAGCATTGCTCCGCCTCTGCTGCAGAACTCTCCTTCTCCCTCTACTACGCTCCTCACTCTTTTATGGCTATAAATGGGTATATAGCATATGTAGATGGTAATTCTGAGTAGCGGGCCCTGAAGCGGGTGGCATCCTCAGCTTATAGAGCTAGCAAAATTGTTTGTGAAAATCTGGTGGGTATCGAACGTATAAAGAGTTACAGTTTCATGAATCGGCCTATATACGTTGGTTTTGCTATCCTGGAGTTGTCGAAACTACTCATGTATGAGTTCTATTATAAGCATACTAGAAGCCAATATGGTGAAAAAGCTTCACTTCTCTTCACTGATACTGATTCATTGGCTTATGAAATCCAAACTTCCGATATCTAGGAAGATATGAACCAGCATAAGCACCTCTATGATTTTTCTGACTATCCCAAGGACCACCCTCTCTTCAGTGATAAAAATAAAAAACGTATTGGATACTTTAGGGATGCATTGAATTCAACCCCTATTCAAAAGTTCACAGGGCTCAGACCTAAGATGTACTCTATTCTATCATCTGCTGGAGAAAAGAAAAGAGCTAAAGACGTTTCTACGCATGTGGTTGCACGGAAAATTATACACAGTGATTATACACAGTTGCTCATGTCCTCGGACGAGTCGGACGGTCTGGGTTTTCAAAACAGTGATTATGGACAATGCCTGTTGAGTGTTAGACGTACCATGGAAGAACAGATTAGAATTAATAGCATCAATCATAAAATATCACTGTATGCCAGAACAAGGTGGCTTTGTCGGCTATTGATGACAAAAGGTATTTAAATGAGAATGGCATTACAAGCTATGCTTACGGACACTTTAAAATAAAATAATAAAAAAAAGATGAAGAAATGATAGAGATTGTCGCGGTGCATTTATGCATCGGGGGTGGTGGTGGTGGTGGTGGGGGGGATGGGGACAATCTTTTAAAAAAAAATATTTTTGTAACTAATATTATACTACAGAAATTATTCATATCTTCGAGGTTGTCGCGGTGCGTATGCGCACCGGGTGGTGGCGGGGACAACCTTTAAAAATATTATTTTTTACTAAAATACCTGTATATATTCAATAGACTACTACTACTAAAATGAATGAAAGAACAAAATACTCTACCCTATATGTAACATAATTTTGAACTCTGCCCTCTTCTGTGACATAATCCTTCTATCCATGTGCATTCTCCACCTCCCTCAACCTCACATCTATATTATGGCTTCTGAGGGTTCCCATGTTAGCACTTGAATACTTCCACCGCTGGTGAACTCATTTTATGACCTCTGAGCGCCCCCATGTTAAAGTATAGCACTTTAATACTTCCACCTGTCGCAGAACTCTCTTTATCTATCTACTCTCCTATATATTAATTAGATTTTGGCACAATTTGAGAAAAAAGATCCTGTTTTTTTGTGAAATGGCTCAAAAAAGTCATATTTATCAAGTCTAGCTGAAAAACTAACTGATCAAATTTCACGAAATTTGGTTTATAAGTTCCTTGAGGGTTACAGTGGTGCTGATTATATGTTGGTTCGAGTCGAAAAAAAAATGCTTTTTTTGCGAAATGGCCAACGAAAATCATCAAAATCTAAAATAAAAGACGCCATATCCTCAAATGTATCAATTAAATACTCATTTTATAAGTAATTTTTGACGACGAAAATAATTTTGACGATGACAGACCAACCCCATTAACTCTAAGATGGACTATTCTCGAGATATTCAAGTTATTTTAAATTTTGAAGAGCTGTAGACGTTTATAAGTGAAGTTAAACACTTATTTGAAGAAATTTCTTAAAATTTAGCAGTTAAGTCAGTTGAGAGTTATCTTGATGCTGATTACATTTTGGCATGATTTTGAAAAGCATAACCAACCCTTTCCTGCGAAATGACCCGCTAAGGATCAGGAAAATGTGAAATAAATGACGAAAATTGCTGAATATATTCATTATATACTTGTTCTTCATGTAATTTTTGGCAAGAAAGCTAATAAGACTGACCCAATGACTCTAGGACGAATCGTTCTCAAGATATTTTAGTTTTTTAGAATTTTGAGGAGCTGAAGACGTTTTAAAATGCCCAAAGTTGCCAAAGGAAACGAACATGCATAAAAAATGCAAATTGGATATAATTTCAGAAAAGTATCTATATTATTTTGGGCAATGAAACTCAATTTAATGTATCATGAAACAAAAAATAAGAAAATGAATTTGAGTCGATAGGGAAAGTCTTGTTTTTCTCACATTTATTTTATCCATTTATTTTATCGAAGAACAATAGTTTTACGTGAAAGACAGATGATAAAAAGTTGTATTAGGAAATAACTTATACGGGCCGTGCGAATCATTTGCTCGGGCCAGTCTGATGGTTCCAATACGCTCCTGCTAAGCATCGTAGTAACACGATTATTAAACGTTTTAGAAACGATCCAATTTTCCGTAACAGTGTCGAAAGGACTACTTTACTTAAGGGAAACCTCTCAATATTTCACCTGGGATACATTGTGACGTTGTAACAGCATTACATGAAACCATCACTCGACATTGCAAGAACATCGTTATGAAATATTTCATAGATACCATATTTTGTTGTCACAGAAATTCAACAATCCTATCTCACTGTCACATTTGATGACATTGTGCAAGTGATAAGCGAGGCATCAAGGAATAGAGTGACAACAATCTTAAATGAGACTGACACATTTTATTTTATCACAATGTGCTCTTGAAAGAAGTGGCACGTGTAGCTCGTTACAATCAAATAATACTTTACTTACGAAATTTTGTGAAGTTGTAATAACATGACAAGAAGTTATCTCCAAAATGTTTTAATACTTTATTCAATTTGAAATTATTACAAATTTTTACTCAGTTCTGTTAACACTTTACAACAAAGTTGAAAAGTGTTTATGAGTTTGTTCATTCTGTCTGTCTGTCTGTCTGCCTGTCCGTTAGCACGATAACTGCTGTAAAAATGACTTAATCAAAATGAAATTTTAGTATGTTGTTCAGACGGTCTGTAGGACCTATGGGAATATAAATGAATAATATCACCCAATTAGTTTTGGATTGAACCCGGGTTGAAAAAATGAAATACATTGAGCCCTATGGGACCTAATTTTTCAAACATTTTTTAAGTCACAAAATTTAAAATTCACAAATTGCTTCGAAAATTTTAGGTAATATTCAAATTGTTCCATAAAATATATAAAAAAAAAATTCAGCGAAATATATTCAGTAGTTTTTTAAATAAAAATTAAAATAATAATTACACCACTTATATGAAACGATCACGTGACCATGGTATGAAAAGATCACATGACCCACTTCAAAATGATATATGGCATCCATCTTGCTTCAAAATCGTGATTTTTTAAGTTCTTTTTAATTCATATTGAGTGTTGTATCCGTCCTAAAACTACTTCATTTTTGCTTAAATTCTGCGCATCTACATACTGAAACAACGCAAATACAATATATTTTAGTTTAAATGATGATCCAAATTTGATTATTTCTACAACGAAGCCTATTTTTCACTTATGTAAAATGTAAATAGCAAAATATATAGAATGAGTTGTATTAGAATTGCTGTATTTCTTTCACACAAAATAATTTAGCCCATGAAGTCAGTATGGCTGATATGAATGAAATAGTAATTGATTTTATAAAGAGAAGGACGATTTGTTTCGATGGAGTTTTAAGCATAGAGTTTAATTACTTGTAGCTCCATGGTCTTAATTTTTAAATAAAATAAATTATTATAGTATTGTGATGAATGAAATGAATGGGGAAAGTTATGAATGAAATGCTGTTTTTATAGAGAGATCCAGGCGTGTTATTTTTTCTATGACGTCATTTGATTAATTTCAGTTGTTTTCAATGAAGTTTTCAAATATAATAAATTATCTTAGTATTATGATAGTTTTAAAAATATTACCGTGGAATGTATAGCATTTTAGAGATATTTAAACCAGGCAATTTATATTTCAATGTCGTCATTTGAACGAAGTTCATTTTTTTCAATGAAGGTTTAAGTTTTCAAATATAATAAATTAATGTAGTATTGTGATAAGTTTTAAAATATTACCGAGGAATGTATTGCATTTTAGACTTTTTTAAATAAAATTGCATTGAAGTTGGAAAGTGTTTCCTAATCAATGCTTTAAGCATGATTGATCTTTCTTGTTTATATTATATAATTATTTATTTACATTGTCATTCTTTATCTTTCTTATCCTTCTTTGTATTACATCATTATACAATACATATTAAATGTATTGTATCATTATATAATATCATTATCATTATCCTAAAATAATAAAATGAAAATATACTGAGACAGTTAATGAGAAATTTCGTATTGGAGTGCTTTTCAGAAAGCGTTAACCGAGATCCACCATAAAATGTAAAACATACATATTAAAAATTGAATATGTTCTTTTATCGTGCCAGAATACTGTTGTCAAGACTAATACTGGATATGAAATTAAGGACTACACTTTGGGATTATCTGATAATAGTTGGCCCCAGTTTGGGCTGGACCCTATTTCGGGCACGGGCCCTAACATTTTGCACGCGTAGTCTCTTTCCTGTGACAGCAGTAAAAATATAGAAACTATAAATATATTACTCGTGATATATAAATTTAATTTTTATATTTACTTTTCTATTAGCATTTCCTTTTCAAAAGCATATATTTATTTAATCAATTTTTGTAAATTCAACAATGAGTTGAAACACTATTATTTTTGCAAAGTGTACATGATGATATAGGGAATCCCAAGAATATGTTTGCTTAGGACCCCAAGCATGTAATTCCGCCTTTGTTCCTCTTTTGGTTTGTTTTTTAATCAACCTTTTAAACGCTTCACTATAATTTGGGATTAGGAAATGCTATTTATTCATAAATATCACATTAAAAATACAACTCTAGAAAGTATGGAAAAAAAAAAGAAAAATTGTCCATAATTTCTCGCATATTCCCAATTGATGAACATTTCCGTTTAACGCTTCATTTTTAACTGTATCCTTTACTAGATACAAATCAAAAGCTATTCCGTTAAATTCTCGTTTTCTTGGATTTTATACTCGATTCAAAACTGTTCTAAATAAATTGAGATAATCTAAATAAATTGAAAACGAGATTTTAACCATTATCTATGTCCTCTGATTTTTCTTCTAAAACCAACATGAATTATTTCATTGAGAAAAATTGACAGATGGAGCAATTTGGAGACATATTTCTTTACCACAATACCAAATTTGCAGGATTCAGAAAATATTAAACTCATCCGGAGAGCGATTGAAATGTTCGATGCATAATATGCACGAAAACAGGATTTTGAACATTATGTATGTGCTCAGGATTTCCCTTATGAAACCTAAAACATATATAAATTTTTTGTAGGAAACTTGACATGTGGAGAAATTTTGAGATCAGTGTCTTTACCATGATACCAAATTTTTAGGATTCAGAAAATATTAAACTCCTTTGAAGATCTATTAAATGTCTTAATGCAAAATATGCGGGATATGGAACATGATCTACGTGCTCAGGTGTTTTCTTATAGAACCTAAGTAAGTTATTTTATGCAGCACATTTGACACGTGGAGCAATTTCGAGACCAATGCCACTACCCCGATACCAAGTTTTTCGGGATATCAGAAAATATTAAATTCCTCTGAAGAGCGATTGAAATTTTCAATGCAAAATATACACAGAAGAGAGATTTTGAACGTTATCTATGCGCTGAGATTTTATCTTATAAAACCAAAATGAAATATTTTATGTAGGAAGTTTGACACGTGGAGCGATTTCAAGACAAATGTCTTTACAACTGCGGGGGGCCTCAAATATTCTTTTGGTGGGTGATAGGTTCGAACTCGGAACCAATAGCATTCTGATACCTCGCTATAATCGTTAAGCCAAAAGAATTCTTCGGGCCCAAAGGTATAATCGGAGATGTCTTTCGTAGCAGAGAGTGACGCAGAAGCAGCCCCGCCACACACTCTAGACAATATTAAACTCATCGGAATATCGAGTGAAATTTTAGATGCAATATATGCACGGAAACGGGATTTTGAACATTTTCTATGTGTTCAGATTTATCCTTATAAAACACAAATACTATATTTTTATGTAGAAAATTTGATACTTGAAGCAATATCATGATCAATGTCTTTACCACAATATCAAATTTTTAGGATTTAGAAAATATTAAACTTCGCTGAAAAGTGATTAAATTTGTCGATATAAAAAAAAAAGCTCGGAAACGGAATTTTCAACAGTCAGTCATCTATGTGCTCAGAATTTCTCTTATAAAACCGAAAAACATGTTTTCAATAAGAAATTTGACACGTGCAGCAATTTCGAGACAAATGTCTTTACCACGATACCAAATTTTTAGGATTACGAAAACATTTAACTTCACTGAAAAGCGATTGAAATTTTCGATGCAAAATATGCAAGGAAACGGGATTTTCAACATTATCTATGTGCTCAGATTTTCTCTTATGAAACCTAAAATTATTTTATGTCGGAAATTTCACACGAGGAGCAATTTCAAGACACATGTCTTTACCACGATACCACAATTTTAGGATTTAGAAAATATTAAATTCCTCTGAAGAGCAATTGAATTTGTCGATGCAACCCCCCCGCCCCCCTCAAAAACGGGGTTTTGACCGTTATCTATGTACTTAGATTTTCTCTTATAAAACCTAAAAAATATATAAGTTTTTGTATGAAACTTGACATGTGGAGAAATTTTGAGATCAGTGTCTTTACCATGATGCCACATTTTTAGAATTCAGAAAATATTAAATTACTTTGAAGAGCGATTGACTGTTTTAATGCAAAATATACACGAAAGCGAGGGATATGGAACATTATCTATGTGCTCAGATTTTCTCTTATAGAACCTAAGTAAATTATTTTATGTGGGAAATTTGACACCTGGAGCAATTTCGGGACGAATGTCTTTACCTATATACCAAATTTTTTAGCATTTAGAAAATATTAAACTCCTCTGATAAGCGATTGACATTTTCGATGCAGAAACACGATAACGAGATTTAGAACATTATCTATGTCCTCAGATTTTCTCTTATAAAATCAAAATGAATTATTTTATGTAGAAAATTCTACAGGTGGAAATTTCGAGATAAATGTATTTACTATAATACCAAATTTTTTGCATTTAGAAAATATTAAACTCCTGAAGAACGATTGAAATTTTCGAGGCAAAATATTCACGTTAACGGGATTTTGAACATTATCTATGTGCTCAGATTTTATCTTACAAAACCTAAATAAATTATTTTATGTAGAAAATTTGACAGGTGGAGCAATTTTGGGAGAAATGTCTTTACCACGATAACACATTTTTAGGAATTTGAAAACACTAGCAGTATACCCGTTTTTCGTACGGAATATGCAAATATAAAGGAACGTTAAATTTGTAATTATGTGCAGCCAGCTGTGTATTCTAAAACTTTTCATATTTTTTATATAAATTAAATGCGCAAATGAACTTAGACATATATACTTGCATATAAAATTTTTATATAAGTTTAATTGCATATAACATTTTTATATAAAAATTAAATTAATAACTGCATTTCATCGAAATTATTTAGTTTCATCTAACTTAATAGTTAAATTTTAAGACTGTGCTGTGCCCGCACTGTGTGGTCATAATGTTTAGTGATTACTCTTATTTAGCAATCAATTTTTTAAGCAAATAAATAAAATAAAAATAAATAAAAACCAAAAAGTTTAATAAATGTATTCCCCCTGCCGTATATTTTATTCTAAAGAAATGAACGGAAACACATATTTCACGAAACCAAATATTGTTTTTTACTTGTGACAACGATTTAAATTTATTTTGATCCAGTAAATAACAGTTTCTATAATGCATATTACACTACTATGTCATCAGTTTTTGCAGTCAGTCTCAAACTTACACCATTATCAACAAAAAAGATCAATCATGCATAAAGTATTGATTATGAAACACTTTCCAACTGAAATGCAATTTTATTTAAATATCTCTACAATGCGATACATTCAGAGCTGATATATTTTAAATTATTACAGTACTACAGCAATTTATTATATTTGAAAACTTAAAACTTCATCGAAAAAAATGAACTTTATTCAAATGACGTCATTGAAATATAAATCGTCTGGCTCTCTATGTAAAAGCAATAAATATTTCATTCATATCACTTTTATTCCAGACTTCAGAGTTAAATAATTTTGCATTAAAAGGATTCAGCAATTCTTTTACAACTCATCTTATAATCACTTGTTTACATTCTTCATCCATTAAAATTAGGCTTCGTTGAAGAAATAATCAAAGTTTGATAATCATTTAAACTAAAAAATATTGTAATTGCGTTGGCGCAGAATATAGATGCACAGAAAATACGCAAAAATAAAGAGGTTTTATGACGAATGCAACACTAAATATAAATTTAAAAGAACTTTAAAAATCATGATTTTTACACTAGGAAGAACATACGGAAGCCATATGTTGTTTTGAAGTGGTTCACGTGATCTCTTCACATAATATGGGTGTAATTAATATTTTAATTTTTATTTAAAAAACTACAGAACATATTTTGCTGAAATTTTTTTTATATATTTTATGGGATAATTAGAATATATCCTAAAATTTTCGAAGCAATTTGTGAATTTTAAATTCTCTTAAAATATGTTTCAAAAATTAGGTCCCATATGGTTCAATGCATTTCACTTTTTTACCCGGATTCAATCCAAAACTAACTGGGTGATATTATTCATTTAAATTCCCATATGTCCCAAAGGCCGTATCAATAGTATACTAAAATTTCATTTTGATAAAGTCATTTTTACGGCAATTATCGTGCAAACGGACAGACAGACAGAATGAAGAAAGTCATAAACACTTCTCAACTAAGTTGGAAAGTGCTAAAAACGACATCGACAATAGTGAATGTTAAACATCTACCCGTTATGCAATTGATTAAATAATTCAAACGGAACAGTTAGAAAAGAGAATTTAATGTAGAATTTTAAAATAATTTTAACATTTTCATGAAAATAGCTGATTACAATTAAGGTTAATTTGAATTGCATACTATATGCTATCAGCAAATATCTGGAAATTTGTAAGCTGTTCTGGTGAAATATTGCTGCATTAAAATGTTAAAATCGTTTTTTTTTTTATAATTTTGATATAATCCCTGAAATGAAAAGTATCATTTCATAAAAGAAAATAACTGAAATAAATACAATCCAGTGATTTTGGGATAAAATATTTAGTCGGGATTCAGAGTGATTTTTATGAGCAGTGTACACTTTCTGTAAAGAAGATTATTTTCGCCATTTTTGCTGGCGTCATCTGGTGAGAAGTTTTGAAGGTAATTGATTTTTAAAATTTCTAATGTTTAATATGCACTCATACTTAATACTTACTAAACTTAGTTACTCTAGTACTTAAGTACCCTCGACTTATGCATACTTTATACTAGCAAAGAGCCTGACTTTGAATGGACTCATGAGAGCTGTGAAAGATTTGAATGGAAGCATGAGAGCTGTGAAAGATTTCACATTAAAACTTAATTTAACAAATAATTATGAAATTAGAAGTATAAGAAGTAGTTTCAATATTTGAGAATCCTAATACAAAAGATCATATACAACTTTAGGTTGAATATTAAATTAAACACATTAGAATACAGGAAAACAATGGAATCAAAGCGACACATTTCAATCGCAAAAACGTATTTAATATACAGGAGCACGTTTAAATCATAATGCATGCAATCGTACGCGTTTTGATTAGCTGTTTAAAAGTTGTTGACTTGTTATTTATAGAAAGCGTAATGAGCTTGCACAGTGTAAAAATGGACATTTCGCTTTACAATTCGTTTTAATAATTGAAATTGTGATTCTGCATTGAGTACAATTTCACGTATGTATGTAAAATTTCATCTTCCAATTTTTGTTTTCGAGTAAAAAGCATAACAAAATTCAGACGAATGTTGATTTCGCTTCGTTAGGAAAAGGAGAATGGACTTCACTTCGCTCATCCATAATAACAATACCCCGATGTTAGGACGTTTGGCTGCGCTGCTATTCATGCAGCGCATTACTGCTATAGTTAAGCATATTTTATCAGTCTACTCATCAGACTGTTCGTTCGCCTTGTATCTCTTTGTGATTGACTTTTTTGTGATCAAATTAATAATGCTTTTTTAAATTTTACTTTAGTGTTTATTTTTTTTTGTAATTAAAATAGTAATTTAATTATAAGACATTGAATAAGGCAAAATTAGTAAGGCTCATATGTACAGCCACGGGGGAAAAAACGCCCCACCCTCTGTTAATCGAGCATCGTTCATCGTAAAGAAAATTGAAAGATGCCATTCGATTAGAAATAACATCCTCTACAAATTAATGCACATAAAATTTGCATAAGGGGCCGTCTTCATATCTAAACGCGCACTAACTTTGAAATTTTCAATGGCAACACCCAATTTTGACGTCACCTACAAGTTCTAGACCCCCAAATTAGTCCACATTCAAATTTTCAGGACGTTTCTATCTTTATATCCGAAGATATTCAATATTCCGGAATGTGCAATTTTCGGGCATCAGCTCCATATTGAAAACCGCAATTTGAAGGGCGATGTTTCGTTGATTGACCACAGCACTGTTGTAAATTATTGAACTATCCTCTTGATATTCAGCATTATGGCTTACCTCTCAGCCAAAGGGTCACAGGTCCGGTTCCTGCATGAGAGGGTGAGCATTTTCATGGCTGGGTATGGTATTGTCTTGTGTGTGTGTGTGTGTGTTACTCAGGCAGTGGGCCTGTAATGGGTAGGATTATGTGAGCCTCAAATAGGGCACGATTATTAGGGGTAAAAAGCCGTACTGGGTACGTTGCTAAAAACTAATGGGACATTCGTGCCAGGGTCAATAAAAGAAAGAAGAAATAAAGAAGAATGAAATGTTTATTTTCAAATGTTATTTTATAATGCTATTTCAAAAACAATTTATGAGACTAACAAATATCTGCAGATCACGCGACAAAACAACTCCGTTGGAACTTGGTGGCGAATTTAAAAGTATCAATACGGTGTGCAACCTCCGTCATTATCAATCACCGCTTGAAGTCCTGTTGGTGTTTAGTATTACATAATTTTATAATTTGTTATTGTTTTATATAAATATTTTTTATTATAAATCATCACATTTTGTGGGCGATTTCACCTCGCAGTAGCTCCGGAACTATTAATCGACAGAAACATAAGTAGATCCCATTTATAACAATACAAGTTTTCATCCTTCAATACAGTAGCAGAATTACGTTGATTAGGTTGCATCTATACAACACTATTTATACAAAGTTTTTATTAAAACTGGGTAAAAATAAATGCCCGCTTTCTTAAATAAAGATTTACTTACAATTAATATAATTTTTCAAATTAGTCATTTTTAACACTTTACAACAAAGTTGAAAAGTGTTTATGACTTTGTTCATTCTGTCTGTCTGTCCGTTAGTACGATAACATACACTATGTTGCAAAAATATAGTATATGCCATCATTAGAAATTGAGCTGTAACATCAAAACTCGACATGTAGATATGCAAATGATTAAAATTTGGAAGAAAAGTAAAAAGTTTTATTAAGAAATGGTGGCAACAAGAAGATGATATTTTAGTAAGTGGTAAATCCTCCCCTGGCAGTTACACTAGCCGATATTCGGTGAAGAACACAAGGTCAATTAAGTTGCTTTGGTCCCTCTACGGAAGATTCTCCCACAATTGCAACTGGGCAGCTAATTCAGTGGTATTCAGAAAAGGTTGCAATTGCCGTCCCAGCATGTCCCAGACGCGGAAGGCCAGAAAGTACTATACTAAGCCAGAAAGCCTTCTTTCAAATCAGACGCCAAACTTCGTTTTATCGCCAGCGTGATAGGCGAAGGAGCGCTCTCTCTCAATGTTACTATAGCAGCCACATCAAGAGAAAGGACTCTCGCAATTTGGTTTATCTTTTTATAGGATATATAACTTACAATTTAGCAATAGAGACACGTTTTAAATGGATTGTCTCTTAGATTGGAATTAAATTAATTCAATATTGATTAGATTAAAGAAGCCGATATATAACTTACAATTAAGCAATATGGGCTTATCGCCGATATATAATTTACAATTAAGCAGTATAGACACTTTTTAAATGCATTATCTCTTAGATTAGAATTAAATTAATTCAGTATTGACTCAATTAAAGAATCATTTTATTATTTTCTAATGCTATTGTATACAGGAAGTTCACGGATAATCACGACATTTAGACGAAAAAATACACTTAAAGACACCATGAACACATTTCGAACATTTTTGGAAATATTTCCATCAGTGTGTGTGTGTGTATCTGTGGGGTGCGAATGCACGTACCACTATGACAATTTATATGTAGATGCATTCTGTAGAAAATTAGAAACAGGTAGAATATTTTGTAATAAATGGGATTAAAACATTATTCGAAATTAGAGATTTTAAATTAGAGAGAGTACGTACAGCCACGAAATTCTATATGTAGCTACATTCTGAAAAAATTAGAATTAGGTAGATCATCATGTAATTAACGTGATTAAAATACGCGTGAAAAGGAGGGAGGGAGACACAGAGAGCGAGAGAGAAAGAGTGTGGTTGTGTGTGTGTCAAAATATAGTACGATCAAAATATAGTGTGGTAACTGCAGGAGAGGTCGACCTTGTTTCGAACGAGTAGGATTCAAAGGCGCCCATAAAACTTATTCCTGAGATAGCCAAACTCAAGGATGGGAGGTAAATATCTATTAACTTAATACCTACATTTCTGACCTTAAACGTTCGAGGGAGCGAAAGTGCCCCCTCGCGCTCCCCTATGGGCGCCCATAGAACATTTTCCAGAGGGTAAACTCATGGATGAGAAGTACAATATTGACTAACTTGATACCTACATTTGTGACTTTGAACGCCCCTATGGGCACCCATGGCTATAAGTGTTGAAGACCCAGACCATTTGACTAGCTCTATAGGGCTTACAGCAGCTGTTTGAGTGGCTGGGAGAGATGGTTATAAGCACAGACTAATATAGTATTCTGTGGCTATAAGTGTTGCAGACTCAAACCACTCGGCTGATCCAGAGGGCTTACAGCAGCTATTTGAGTGGCCGGGGTGGCTATAAGTGTGTAAAGCTTTAGACTTCACGGAAACTTTTGTGGGGTCTGGAAAGACTCCATTTTTCCACCACTGGGGAAATCGAAACTCAACTCCGTTAGGTTCTGTCTTGAGGTTACTAGTATAAGCAGGGAGTTTTTTCAATGAGCGCCCATAGGGGAGGGAAAGGAGGCACTTCCGCTCCCCTGGACATTCAGTGTCCCAAATGTGGGGATCAAGGTAGTCGATATTTTACATATCATTGAGTTTAACTTCTAAAAAAGTGCTATGGGCGCCCATGCTTATAGTATCGACAACGGGACAGAACCTAACGGAGCTTAATATTTTTGTTTCTCACTCGAGAGCGAATAAAATGGGTGGGAGTGTCAAAAAGACTTTATCAATCAATGACTTTGAGTCCTTCACAGCTTAACCGAATTAACTTTTATTTTGTTCAAATATTGTATTTGAAACGATTATAACCGTGAAACTCAACATATCTTAAATCAAGAATATTAATTTCCCCAAAGGGACAGGAATTATCAAATAAATTAAACTTCATTTTCCAAGATATTGACTATCATCAATTTGACATCATTTTTATTAATTTAGTGTCATATTTGCCAATTTGGAAACATTTTAAATAAAATGTCAAGTTGACGATATTTTGTTAATTTATCGACAAGCATTACAGACATACAGACAAACTAATAAATTACATTTGACAAATTGTTTGATGTCAAAATACAAAACTATTGTAAAACAGTGTCTCGTGAATAAAACCTACCAGAATGATGCTAACACCGTTATCACATAATATTGTACATGGAATGGAAACATATTACGGTAGTTAGCACTGTTTAAATTTCATGTATTTTTTAAAATTTATTTGAAAAACGTACAATATATCAAGAATGATTCATGCTATTATCCCAAAGTTTATGTTATTCATTTTCTAATAAAAAAATTAAATAAAAAATGATATTTTATGTAACAATATTAAAAGTTCTTATTTTTTATGATTTTTTCAAAATTTCATTTGAAAGTTTGGAGCTGGTTTCCAAATATTCGATTGCTTATAAAATCAATAGACTTCCAGTATTCACTGATTGTAATAATCGAATTTTTTTTTTGTTTGAAACGTTCCATCCGTTCATTAGATATCGCATCCACTGACTCAAGGACGCACACACTAATATACATACACACACACTAATACACATACACACACTAATATAAATGCACATACTACATACATTAATATACATGCACACACACACACACACACACAGATATCACTTTAAAAACATTCGATTCGATTTCAGGAATGTTTGAAACAAGCTCTACCGTCGAAAACACTAAGTAGAATTCGAGTTTTCAACCTCGTCATAATACTTTCCCTAAACATTATATCAATGTTTTTCAAATTTATTTTCTCACGAAACCCTTTTGAAATTTAATTTGATGGTAGAACCCCAAAATAAGAAATATCCCCATTTGTCCAAATTATGCATCAAAATTTTACACGTTTTTAAATTCAAGACAATTTGCATGAAACCATCACGTCGCGGAATCCCAAGGGTTCCGAAAACCTTGAAAAGCGATGCATTATTCTAGGTATGTTAGAAAAGTAATATTTATTGCTCCCACAAACCGAAAATGTCAAGCAAATTTCCTTAAAATGTCACAAATTTTGCATTTTTAAAATGACAAATATTCCTTCCTTTCAAATAATCTTCAATTTTCGTCACTGATTGTTGTACTATATAAGTATTGAACAACATACGGATCCTACACATATATTTACTCCAAAATCTCGTATATAAACGTTTTATTCAAATAATAAATTCAAATAATGTGGGTGGAACATTTCTTACACTTATTGCAAAGAATCTGTGTGCAGTACAAAAAGGTCTTAAATACATGTATTTTCATAGTATTACTTTAAAACCAAAATGTACATAAAACATGATTTAAATAATGGGAAACAAATGTATCTAATCTGTCTTCATGAACAATATCGCGGATTAAAAACAATCGTCTTTCTCTCCGCTTTTGCAGGAGTTGCAAAAATAGTGTACCAGAACTGGTGATAAAACGACGTTTGGCGTGTGATGTGAGAGAAACTTTCTGAACTGGTATACATTTGGGCTTATCGCGTCCCAGACGTGTTCCATTGGTGATAGATCTGGGGACCTGCATGGCCATGGGAGGGTATTAAATCCTCGAAGACATTATTGAGAAAGTCGTTCAGCATGTGATCGACCGTTGTCTTTTTGGTAAATGGAACCTGGGCGGCTTGACGGCATAGGCAGAATAATCGGTTGTAGAATATCGTCGATGTACAAGCCAGCCATCAGATTGGCTTGCAGCACAGCTAGAGGGGATCTAAAGAACCCAGACCGTAAGACTCACAGAGGGCTTAGATTAGAGCTTATTAATGACACGACCGGAAAAATATCTCATAAAGCAGTTTTTATGCAAAATTTGGAGGACATGTTGGACGAAATTTCGTATCACTACTATAAATGTAATATGTTTATCGGGGGGGGGGGAGGGCTGAGCATACCTTTTGGGGGTTTAGTCCCCCTCTGGCTCCAGCTTAGCTACGGCCCTGGGTGCAGCCGTTCTCCCGTGATGATGAGACAAAAGCGCAAATAAGTAAACAGACATATTTTCAATTTTATTTATACAGATAGAAAATAATAATTGAGAAAATATCTTTTCAACAGACAGTTTAACAAGCAAATAAACAAACTTTACAGGTACATCCATAAGTGCATAAATGGACAATGATAAAAAGAAACGATTGGAAAATAAAAAAAAAATAAAAAGAAAAAGAAAAGCAGAAAGGAAGCAAAAGTAAAAATTTAGAATTAAAAAAAAATTAGACTATATACAAATTAAAACAGAAGAAAATATAGGGGAATTAGCAAGAGAAGAAAACCAGTTTTATTTTCTCACTATGATCTAGCAATTAATAATTGAAGTGTTACACTGACCGGTAGATACTGAAAATAGACATTTACTTATAAACTTAGGTTACAATATCTGAAATTTCTTTAGCAATAATAATACAGTTTTTAATTTTATCAATAGAGTTAAGACTAGAACAAACTTTGGAAAACCAATTTGGTGGATTAGAGATAGAGGGAATGCTGAGGTGAAATTTAGAAGTGAAGGACCATGAAGAAACATAATGGTCGGCATCACCACAGTTATTAAAAATACTGTTGGAGGTAGATTTTATTTTAAAATAAAAATATAATCTAAAAAATGTCCATGCTCAGTGATAAAGTAAATTAAACACTTATTATAAATTTGGAAATTAGTATCAACACTTGGTAAAAGAGAAATAATTCTGGCAGGATCACTAGTTCTACAGGATTTATAATCAATTAGATATTTTTGACAGAGATCTAGAATAGAATTTTTACAAAATTTAGTTAGAAGGAAATATGGAAAAGAAATGGAGATAGGATTACCAGGATAAATAACAATTTTCGAAAAATGATCAGCAGTGCCATTGCCAAGATTTTGGCGTGAGCTTTGACCCGGGATATATTAATAAGGAGATTTTTATTAAGAACGTGCGTTAGAGTTATTAATTGAAAGATAACTGGATTTATTGAGAGTTAAAAGCAGAAATTGATGAAGGACTGTCAGAAAAAATGTTTATTTTTCAGTTATTAGAAGAAGTCTAATTGCATAAGATATAGCTCTAAGTTCAGATTAGAATCCTGTATTACTATCATCAAGTTTATAAGTGAGGACCTTATCCGACGCATCGTGTTTGAAAATGAAAATATAAAAGCCAACGTTATTGTTAATTTTTGATTCATCAGTATAAACATTATACTCTGAAAAACTGTTGTCAAAACGATTAACTAGATTAACCAAGCTATCAGAAGGATTGTATTAGAAGAGGGAACAAAGAAATAAAAATCTGAAGGGGGGAAGGGAAGGGGAAGAAAACAGATTTATTGTATGTTTCCAAGTCATATATTTTTGTGAAGAGACATGATAGTAAAATGAATGGGATGAATGCCAGTTATAGATAATAGAGAAATATTAGAAGTGGTACTGTAGAAGAAAGACTCTTTTAGAAGAAAGACTCTTTGAAGGGAAATAAGCTTATTTTAATAAGGAGAATCTCCCTCAAATATCAGAGCCATAGGCAACGGTATTTTGACTAACACAAAGATAACAACAATTTAAAAAGATTTTATTAACCTCCCAGTTTGAATCAGAAATTTGACCAAAAGAAGAGCAAAATTTAATACATTTTTCTTTCAGGAGGTAAGTATGAGGGTTCCAAGAAACTTTGTCGTCGATGATAATGCCAAACACTTTTGAATGTTTCTTAATTCTGATAGAATTATTTTCTAGTTAGAAAATAGGATTTCTTTGTAATAGAGATGTGGATTTTCAGGAAAATATTCAGGAAAATTTTGAAATCATTCTCTATATTACATTTCAGCTGGAATAATATGTTCAGTGACTTTTAAAAGTATATATTTTTATATTACAGCTACAGTCAAACATATATTATATAATAAGACTCAAATAAGCTTAAATCTAGGAATATATAAAAAATTCTAAGTATAAAAATTTCTTACATCTGTATACTGCAGTTGGTAACTACATTTTTTTATTTTCCTTAAATATACTTTCTTTGAAAACTTAAAAAATTCTATTACATCTATAATGTTTTTTTATTTTCAAAATTACAACTTTAAAGCATTGCATAAAAAGAAAGATAAGGCATGCAAAAGGCATGAGAAATAATTTAAAATTGTTAAACCTTATCAGAATCATAAATAACTTACAGTTTAGTATTATAAAAAGTAGATTATAAAATATAATATAAAAAAAATAAAAACTGATTATAAATGAAAAATACATTCAACATTATATTGCATTTCTTTCAATACCTACTGGAGAAACATTTTACCATCTTCTTAAAAAATAAAAAAAATAAATTACTAGTTTATGTTATGTATAAAAATACATTATTAAATATATAAACAAATTATTCGACAAAAATAAATTTAAAAAATGCTTGTAATTAAGCACTGTTAAAAATAAATTATTTTATATGATATTGAAAATTGTTTAAAAAATACCAGTGTGCAATTAAACGAGTGTCATGAGAAAGAAGAGTCAATTTTTAACATAAGTTAAGCATATATTTAGTGCTATTAAAGCATTTCCCCTCAGCAGAACATGCGGAAACATTATATTTTTTAATATTTTTATAAATTTTAGAGAACTTAACACTGAAAGAATAGGCTATTTAAAACTTTATTTGCTTTCTCTGGAAATGAGTAAAATGTCTCACTTGTACACTTTTGGTTATCTTCCATTCTCTTTAAAATAAAGCGTATATACACACATTTGCCCCCCCTCCCGCCCCCCGTGCCTTCCTTCATTTTCTTTTTCAAAATTAAACAAGAAAGATCAATCATGCTTAAAGCATTGATTATGAAACACTTTCCAACTTCAATGCAATTTTATTTAAAAAAAGTCGAAAATGCAATACATTCCTCGGTAATATTTTAAAACTTATCACAATACTACATTGATTTATTATATTTGAAAACGTAAACCTACATTGGAAAAAATGAACTTCATACAAATGACGGCATTGAAATATAAATTGCCTGGTTTAAATATCTCTAAAATGCAATACATTCCACGGTAATATTTTAAAAACTATCATAATACTACGATAATTTATTATATTTGAAAACTTCATCGAAAACAACTGAAATTAATTCAAATGACGTCATAGAAAGTTAACACGCCTGGATCTCTCTATAAAAACAGGATTTCATTCATAACTTTCTCCCATTCATTTCATTCATCACGATACTATAATAATTTATTTTATTTAAACACTTTATTTAAGACCATGGAGCTACAAATAATTAAACTTTATGCTTAAAACTTCATCGAAAAAATCTTCCTTCTCTTTATAAAATCAATTAATATTTCATCTATATCAGCCATGCAGACTCCATGGACTAAATTATTTTGTGTTAAAAAAATACAGGAATTCTAATACAACTCATTCTACATATTTTGCTGTTTACATTTTACATAGGTGAAAAATAGGCTTAGTTGTAGAAATAATCAAATTTAGATGAGCATTTAAACTCAAATATATTGTCATTGCGTTGTTTCAGTATGTAGATGCACAGAATTTAAGTAAAATAAAGTAGTTTTAGGACGGATACAACACTCAATATGAATTAAAAAGAACTTTAAAAAATCACGATTTTGAAACAAGATGGATGCCATATATCATTTTGAAGTGGGTCATGTGATCGTTTCATATCATGGTCACGTGATCGTTTCATATAAGAGGCGTAATTATTATTTTAATTTTTATTTAAAAAACTACTGAATATATTTCGCTGAATTTTTTTTTATATATTTTATGGAACAATTTGAATATTATCTAAAATTTTCGAAGCAATTTGTGAATTTTAAATCCGCTTAAAAAATGTTTGAAAAATTAGGTCCCATAGGGCTCAATGTATTTCATTTTTTCGACCCGGGTTCAATCCAAAACTAATTGGGTGATATTATTCATTTATATTCCCGTAGGTCCTACAGACCGTCTGAACAACATACTAAAATTTCATTTTGATTAAGTCATTTTTCCGGCAGTTATCGTGCTAACGGACAGACAGACAGACAGACAGAATGAACAAAGTCATAAACACTTTTCAACTTTGTTGTAAAGTGTTAAAAAATCAATCAGAAACTTCTTATAAAGCTATGTGTTCTTCAGAAAAATAGTTTGGAAAGAGCATTACATTTTACCTGCAAATTAATTAAAATGAAAAAAAAAAGAGTGGAACATTTTCGGGAAAAACATACCGGAAAATTTACCGAAAATTTACCATTTCCGGAAAATTTTCCGACCCACATCTCTACTTTTAAGCTAGAGTAAAATTTGCAAAAAATAATAGAACGGCTTTTATCAATTGAAATATTAAGAATTAAGTTATTGCGGGGATTCGTTATGGACAAAAGTAGGGAGTTGGTATTTAATTCAATAATTTTCCTATTATTACCAAAAGTAATAATAGCGAGGTCGTCCGCAAAGGCCTGAAAACAGAAATGATCGTTACTTAGAAGTAAAATATCGTTAAAATAAATATTTCAGAGAATAGGGGAAATTACAGAGCCTTGTAGAGTTCCTTTAGAAATTAATTTAGAAAGTAACACGGATTCTTTAGAGCATGTAATAGATTTAAAATTTAAGTAGGAAAGAATAAAGGTTCTGAAAGGAATTGGAAGGTTTAATTCATCATAAGGAATGGAATAAACGTTCCAGTTCAAAATATAGAAAGCACCAGGAAAATCTAGTGTAGTTAAATCTTTCAAAGTTTACAAGTGGCGTCTTCGCAGTTATGGAGTTTGCGGAACTTAAATTAGGGAGGGTAAATAATTTCTTCAGTCTTTAAGGGGACGGTGGACGTTGACATTTTTTTATTTATTTATTGACTTAGAAACGTGAAAATTTGCATAAATATTCCTCTTAACATTACTATATACAATACCTTTAATTTTTTTTTCAATTTTGTTATAATTTTGAATTTTTATTTTAATTTAATTTTTTTTAAAGAAAATTTGAAAATGCTCCTTGCGTACCATTTGTTCACATTTTTGATTAATTTTACATTATGAACTCTCAAAAACACATTATGAACAACTTTGGGTATTCATTTTCAAATCCCTTAGAAAGTTAATTTTTTAAAAATAATTTTCTGCATTAAAACTTAATTTTTATCATTTAATTAGGTTCTTATTCACTTTTAATTACCTTAATAAAGTCCAATTATAAAATGCATATCCAGTTTCATTGAAAAGTATGAGAGGTATCTTCTTGCCAAATTCCATGCATCTCAGACAAAAATTAAGACGCATGGAGTATTTTAAAAATGTTAAACCTTTGAAAATTCTGTTTCGAAAAAAATGCATTCAACCTTTTGCTTACGGGTGGGACAGCGTCCATCCCAAACTACGAACTTCCCAAAAAGACAGGTGCCAATGCCTGCAAAGGGGGATCGAACTGTTTGGAGTTGGGTATGTCAAATACCTGTGTTTTTGGGAGGTTCTTCGTTTGGGATGGACGCTGTCCCACCCGTAAGCAAATGTAAAATAATGTTATATATTAAAATTTTTTTAGTCGATTTTTGCTCATTTCAACGTCCACTGTCTCCTTAACTAAAAGGTTCTCATATGCATTGCATGAGCGCTGTAACATCATTGGCGCTGACAGTTTGATCATATGTATAGCAATTAGAATGATATTTGCATGACGAGTTTCACGGCTTTAGCTCAATTTTTATGGGTGCATATTTTTTATTTTGCAACAGAGTGTATTATGATGTAAGTCCGGAACACGGATGTGCTGTAAATTGCACCATCAAGCGGGAAAACTAGTATTGAGATAAACATTTTGCATATCATTGCTTTTACTAAACACATTTTGAAGTATCTATTTCTCAGGATTTGCTGGTTAAATGGTGCAATTAAGTGGTGAATTGGTATGGATTGAAAAATTCCCATTTGAAGGAGTTAGGGAGTTCACTAAGGATTTCCACTTCAGGATTACATAGCGAGTTCAAAAATTCTCAGTTTCTTTGAAACATATATTTTTCAAGATTTGCTATAAATATAATTTAGATGATATCTGATATGGATTCAGCATCACATTCTGAAGGAGTAATAACTTGAAAATATCAATATAAAATAACTTGAAAATATCAATAATCTCTGAATCAATAATCCTCTAAAATATCAATAACAATAATGGTTAAACCTGAAGACCGTAATTGATATTATCCAGTCAAAAATGCAATAGCAATGACATTTATTTTATATACATATCTTCATTATTCAAATCTGAAAAGATTTAATAAAAATTGTCTGCCGCATAAATAAATTGGATTTAAATTCGTTGCTAAGTGACATGATATCATTTGCTTCAAATAAATTTGTGGAAAAAATATCGTTTGAATAATGTTATCTCTATGGAAGGTTCGGCGATATTCTCGTCAATTTAGCGACATTTAAAAAAATCACTAAATCTATCGCAAGTTTGACTGTAGAAGTGGGACTGACAATCCCACTTGGCGACAAATTGACGAAACATTATCACAATACTATCCCCTAACAAAACACAATTAATTTCATTTATGTAGCGCAATTTTATCAATTTCAAGATAATTTTATGGATTTACAAACGTTTTTACCAATTTGGTGACATTTTAAAAATTCGCTAAATGTGTTACTAAGTAGGACAGTTGTACCGATAGACAAATGCTAACGAAACATCATTTTAGTACTCTCTTCTAACAAAACAAAATAAATTTCATTGATTTGCGTTGTTTTTATCAATTTGGCAACGTTTAAGAAAATTTTCAAAGTTAGCGATATCTCGCCAAATTCGTAGCTCTGAATTCGCAGATCTGAATAAAGCACCCTAATCCCGTCTGTATATACTAAATGAAAACACTAAAATTGTATTAGTAGATATACCCGTTCTACTCTTTTCTGTTTCAATAATCGGCTCTAAATGAATTTATTGGCTAAACACAGTATATGAGTTTATTAGCTAAACACAATATGTAAGCTTGAAAACTCTTTGCCAAAAGAAATGAAAGTGATGTACGCAGTCCGCAATTAATATAAATAAAAAAAAAATCAACTAGTGCATTTATAAGTTATATTTTTATATCCATTTATTTACTATTCAAATCGAAAAAATAATAATAAACATTAACGAACACATTTAATTTAATTGCGTTGCCAAGTAACATGGTATAAGATAGAACCATTTTGATTTCTTAATACTTTTCATTGTTGAGTAAAAGCGTGTGAAAAATAAACCATGGTGATAGATTTTCCATTTAAATTAATGTGTCAAACATTCATGTGTTAAGAAAGTGACTAATTTGTGAAAAAATCTATCACAAAACTCAGAGATAAATTTTAATTCACTTTCACGTTTTAAACAGACGATTTCCAACCCTTTTGTTTGGAGGAACCAGAGAGTTAGAGAGTAGAACTCCTAGGGAAAAGTTTCGTTTTTCATTAGTATCTCAACAATCCCTGGCCTTAGAAACTCGAAACGTAGACAAAATTTAAGGGGGACTATTTTAAGGCAACCCACAAAATTTTATTAAATTCGGTTCAGCCGTTCTCCCGTGATTACGAGACAAACGAAAGTTTCGTTTTGCACTAATATCTCGAGAACCAGTGGCCGTAGAAACTCGAAACATAGACTAAATTTTAAGTGAGAAAGATTATTGTTATTAATATCAGTTAGTAACTACTCTACTGTAGAATCCTCTCTTACGTAAATTATTTTACCTCTTTAATGTTATTGAATTTGGTTATGCAATTATTCCTGTTCTAAATATTAACTTTATTATATATATATATATATATATATATATATATATATATATATATATAATATTAAAATAGTAAATCCAATGGTAGAATGGAAGAAGTAACTCGTAATACATTATCTTAAAAAAATTTTATGCCTACAGAATACAATGAAATAAAATGAAATACAACAATAAAGAGGAAATTATAATACATATTACAGTTCAGAAAGCTAAAGATAATCAACAAAAGTCAATAGGGATTTACATGTTTCGAGCATCCTTGAATAAGAATAAGTAATTTTTTAATCATGTTTGTGCATCTGCCTGTTTGACTCTCTCTCTCTGTGGGCATGAAATAAATCTCTTGAAAAAAGTACGGAAATAGATTAAAATGTTACACACATTTGTTTTATGAAAATATAAAAAGAAAATATTAAAAGACAGTTTTGTAAATTTTTTTTACAAATTTAGCTATTTTTATATAAATTGTTATTTGTAAGTAAATGACATCCTTTATAGGGATTTAACGGGGAGGGATAGCCTGCTGGTAAAAGCACGTGGATTGCGTTCGGAGGACCTGGATACCATACCCGGAGCTACCCAAACTATTCCCATTTTATGTGGAGTACGAGCACGTTAAATCTGTGAGTCCGAAAGTCCTTCCAAGAGGTTGGTGTTAGGAAATGGAAGATACGGTACCTGTTGATGCCATTTTCACTGCTTTCCTGTCTAAATTCAGTGGTATTAAAGGCAAAGTTAGACTTCTACCACATGTTGTGCCTGGTGTCTTTGTATCAACAGAAACTGCATTTTCTTCCCATTTCCCATGGATTTTTGTCTTATGGGCTTGTTCTGGCTTTGTTCCAGACAAGTAGAATAAGTCATAACATTGTAAGACTCTGACTTGTGCTGTTCTTGAGATATCTTTAAAGCTAAAATGATAATATCATAAAAGTTAAATATACTTACTATTATTAAATGGGGATGCTTTGTAAGTGGTTTTAACCAGAAATGTCATGAAACTATTTTAAGGAGTTATCACAAGCCGTTCTCATGATATTAGGAATTTTGCTTTCACTGCAGGGTGTGATAACTGATGAAGAAAATCAAGCGATTTCCATGAAATTTGGTATGATTATTTAAATCGGTAACAATAATCCTATTGATTTCAAGCAAGATCGAATAATAGATATAGTTTTTGCTGTGCCAGAATATCAAAATTCCTCTTTTGTAGGGAAAATCATGTATTGAACACATATGATTATTAAATGCAACAAATAACAAGAAAGATCAATCATGCATAAGCATTGATTATGAAACATTTTCCAACTGAAATGTAATTTCATTTAAAAATTTCTAAAATGTGATACATTCAGTGGTGATATCTTTTACATTATTACAGTACTACAGCAATTTATTATACTTAAATATTTAAAACTGTATCGAAATATAAATCATCTGATTCTTTATGCAAAATCAATGAATATTTCATTCATATAACTTGTATTCCAGACTCAAGAGCTAAATAATTTTGTGTGAAAAAAATTCAGCAATTCTTATGTAATTCATCTTGCAATCGCTTGAGATATTTGCATTCTGCGTATGTTAAAATTAGGTTTCATTGAAGAAATAATAAAAGTTTAGGGATCATTTAAAATCACAACTATTATAATTGCATAGGCACGGAATTTAGATACACAGATAATACACAGATACACAGATAATATATGTGTGTATGTGTATGTACTCAAAGTATTGGAATCGTGCCGAAGATCGGAACTCGAATTTTCAAAGGATCTACATGTTTTGGGACTTCTAGAACACGAAAAAACTATTTTTAGGAAGACGTCTGTGTGTGTAAGGGTGTATCTGTGTATGTTTCTGTGTGTCTGTGTGGACATTACATCCACTCTAATTGAAAAACTAATGGACCGAATTTCATACAATTTGGGAGGTATGTTTTTTGTGGGAAATCCTGATGTTCATTAGATTATAGTACGATTCGTAATAAAAGAATCTGCCTTCTTTGCGAAATGGCCGCAGAAATTGCCTTTATCCACTCTAGCTAAAAACTAATGGAACAAATTTAACAAAATTTGGTGTATAATATTTCAATAACCTACAAGTGATTTATATATCAAATTTAACAAAATTTTGTATATAAATCATTTGTAGGTTATTCTAGTACGATTCGGGAAAAAGGAACGGGCTATTTTTGCGAAATAGCCCGCAAAAATCGTTATATATAAAAATAAAAGACTACGTGTGCTCAATTATATCAATTAAATTCCTATTTTATACGTGATTTTTGACAACAAAAAGAATAAGACTAACCCTATTACTCTAGGACTAGCCGTTCTTGAGATATTCTAGTTTTTTCGCGTTTTCGCTACGCCACCTTTGACAATAAGTCCAGCTATCAAATGAGAACCAAATTTAAGTTTAACGTGTAAATTCAATGTCATTTAAAATACTTATAGTTGTTATTTTGTGCAGATAAACTCAAATTATTATTGAAGAAATAAAGAGAGCAAATATGAGTCTGCAGGGAAAGATAAATTTGTTTTCTTCCCTATATTAAATAATTTTTAATTAAAAAACTACTTAACATATTTTACTGAATTTTTTTTTTGTATATTCTATGGTATAATGTGAATATTTCCGAAAAATTTCAAAGCAATTCGTGAATTTTAAATTTACTTAAAAAATGTTTGAAAAATTAGGTCCCATAGGGTTCAATGTATTTCATTTCTTCAACCCGGGTTCAATAAAGAACTAATTGGGTGATATTATTTATTTATATTCCCATATGTCCCACAGACCGTCTGAGAAACATACTAAAATTTCATTTTGATAAAGTCATTTTTACGGCAGTTATCGTGCTAACGGACAGACAGACAGACAGACAGAATGAACAAAGTCATAAACACTTTTCAACTTTGTTGTAAAGTGTTAAAAATGGAAACAAAATATTTATATATTGTTGCGAATGGTGTGTACATTTTAATTTTGACACGACTATAACTATTAAGCATTTTTATTCTCCTTTACATGCTGTTCAGTCATGTGAATTTTCGGAAATCAGAAAGGACATATCCAGAATAGGAAGGGTTAATTCTTATTTAATACCTCCCTCCGTACCCTCTCTTGAGTTCGATGCTGAATGTACATCAATCATCATCTTATTTTCCCATAGTTAATCCTTAGAAATAGATGGTCCAAGAAATTATTGTGAACCAGAAGTGGAAAGCTTGAGTGATTCCCCTCATATCCTCCAGAATGTGATGCTGAATCCATATAAGTTATCAAAGCTCTATCTATAGCCAATCTTGAGAAATAGATGTTCCACAAAGATTTATTTCTCAAGAAAACCGCATCCCTGAACCGGAAGTGGAAATCTTTAGTGAACTACTCTATCTCCTCCAGGATTTGATGCTGGATTCATATAAGTTATCAAAGCTCTATCTATAGCCAATATTGAGAAATAGATGTTTCAAAAACATTTATTTCTCAAGAAAACCATATCTCTGAACCGTAAGTGGAAATCTTTAGTAAACCACTTAACCTCCTCCAGAATTTGAGCTAAATTCATATCATTTATTGTTTAAACTCTATCTAGAGCCAATCTTGATAAATAGACGTTTCAAGTAAAATGAAAATTTTTGAACGGAAATTGAAAAACTATGTTAATGGAAAAAGAATTTAAGCTAAATTCTTATCATTTATCATCTAATCTCTCTATCTATAGTCAATCCTGATAAATAGGCATTTCATGTAAAATGTAAATTTTTGAACGGAAAATGGAAAAATATGTTGATGGAAGAATAATTTAAGCTAAATTCATATCATTTATCATCTAAGCTTTATCTATAGTCAATCTTGATAAATATACGTTTCAAATGGAAAAAGAACCGGGAGTGGAAGTCCTTAGTGAACTTCCTGACTTATATGGAATTTGATGCTGAATCTACATCAGTTATAATCTAATCTATATCTAATCTATATCATAAAAAATAGATGTTTTAAAGGAAACTTTTTAGTAAAAGCAATTGCATGGCAAAATTTTTGCCACTAACAAATTTTAGTTATCATGTATAAAAATATGCGAATTTAAACATATACTTTCATTGAAATAAGCAAAGGAAAGTTAGCATTCATTATTACTCTGTTAGACAGCATTTTCTTTTACTTACGTTATAATTATTATCATTTACTTCAAAATTCTGAAAATCTTTCTTACACGATTTTAAACTTTAATGGTTATACCCTATTGCTCTTCGACATTTAAAATGTCTAAGCTGCTCGGAAAAGACGCTGAAAATAGAAAATTTGAGTACAGTTCGACGCAGAGAAAAAGAGGTCTGGGACTAATTACAACATTGTTCATAATTAAATATACCCTTTGTGTGGTAAAGAAGAACGCTAGTATAGACCGATGTAATTTGACGGCGGAAACATATTACTCAGATTATAGGATTAGTCTGGAACTGCAAAACTGAAGCTTTTTCTTCTGTGATAAACGTAGTTTGGGGAACTTAATCCCAGAAAACTTTTCGCTTCCGACATCCAAATGCCCGCTGCTGAAAGAACAAAACGGTAAAATCTAGAGGAAAAAAAATGAAGAATAATTGCACACGACACAGAACTAATTCATTTCTATACCACCGAGAAAAAGGTTCTCCACAATTATTTTGGAAATTTTTAGTCAGTTTAATGAAAAGGATAATGTTTGTTTCTTTCTGAACACGTTTTTATCATCGTGTAATATTTCTTAAAAATATCGTGATATTGATAAAAATACTTCGAAAAGTTGAGATAAATGAATAAACACTTTTTGTAAAAATGTCATTATTTTTAGTCCAATATTGTTTGATATGCATACTGTAGTGATTAATTATTATAACTCAGACGAAGTTCCTGCGTTTGAGGGTTAACACAGGATAATAAGGCTCCTATACAGGCTAGTGCAACAGCGGCTAACTTGACTCCCAGTTGAAGCGATGACTGTACATGGCGAAAGGAAGCTTGTCAAAATGGCGGTTGCGTCAGCCTGTATATTTAGGAGCCTTACTGGACAACATCCGGAAGACCCTCCTATTGCAGATAGGTGCATGCCTATTGCCAGTATTCATGGACCGATTTCGCGCTTATTATGCGCTCGTGCGTTAGGGAATTGAATGCCTTTTGGGAGCTTCCTTTTTAGGCGGGTTTTATGTTTATGAAATTTGTTTTTACAGCTTCGTGTGGCTAAATTGAAAAATGAATTTTCTGTTAGCTATGTGTATGAACTGAAATTGTCAGTTTCCATAGAATTTCACAAAAATTCTGACTTATTGCAAGTTTCTTGCTGTTCATGGATACTGATATCTAAAATGGTAGTGTTTTCCGAATTTTAGGAACGCCCCTTACAAGCGGTTTTTGTGTTTACTGGACAATATATTCCAACTTTTTGTTCTCTAAAATACCAAAAAAATTTTATGTAGTTTCTACTGAATCTGAAAATGGCCGTAATAAACAACTTTTTCAAATACTATAAAACAAGTTTTACACATCTGCATATGCATTCCATATTATAATCCTCATGCAGGAAATCTTTAGCTTGCAAGGAGGAATAAATTTACAAAACTTCATTTAAAACAGTTTGAGAAAATATTTTACAAGGTTGTACACTTTTGGACATACAATGCGAAATACTATATAAAAAAGTATATCAACAGAATATACACCTACAAAGAATAATAAAAAAATATTTAAAATCGTCATTTGTCTGTACACTATAACTCCGTAATGGAAAGTAAGGTTCCTGATAGTTATGATAAATAAATAAATATATATATATATATATATATAGTATATATATATATATATGTATATATATATATACATATATATATATATATGGTATATATATATATAGTATATATATACATATATATGTATATATATATATATATATATATATATATATATATATATATATATATATATATATATATATATATATATATATATATATGTATATATATATATATGTATATATATGTATATATATATATATTTCCACAAATCACCTCTCAGTTTTAGAACAGTCACTTGTGGACATAATACCTTTACCACTACAGCTAGTAAGTACTTGCTTAACTGTTTAAATAGAATTAACGAATCTCTTAAATTTAGGAATTCAGGATATTTCATTTTGAACAATAGTTTTGATTTAGTTAATCACCTTAGCAAGTTTCCACAAATTCTTGGTTTCCAAACCTTTGATTTTAAAGACCTATTTACTAATATTGTCATTAAAGATTTATATAAAGTTATTATTTCTCTTTATCATGACTATATATCTTCCAATCATGTTGCTTTTAATGTCAAAAATTTTCCTATGCTCTTGCACTTTGTGTTATGCAACAATTATATTATCCAAGGTGATAACATTTATTTACAAAAATCTGGTGTACCACAAGGTGGCTGTGGTAGTAGTATTCTCGTTAACTTATATCTTTATTATTATGAATGTCATTTTAACTCTAATTCATATATTATACATATATAGATATGTTGACGACTTAATTTGTATTATCATTGATGATTCCTATCCCATTAATATTGATTTTTACCCTTCTAACCTAGAATTAATTCCTAATGAGCCTAGCGTTAGTCAAACTGTTAATTTTTTAGACCTAAATTTAGATATCCTCAATAATCATGTAATCACCAATCTATATGATAAAAAAGATTCTTACAACTTCACTATCATAAAGCTGCTATCATATCAATCTTGTAATTCTATTCAATTGTTTAGAAACATCATTTTAAACCAGCTATTTCGAATACATCGACTTTCTGATCCTCGGTTTCACTTTCTCCACATCAATAATCTTAAACGCATTTGTCAAAATTACCAATATCCGGAAGTATTTGTAAATAATATTATTAATAATTTCAAATATACCACGTAATAACTTTACACATGCATTATTTATCCTTGATTGGTTAACTCGTTTTTGAGAATTCACCCATTCCTATCACCTAACTTACCACTTGGCCTGAGTCTAATACTGTTTACTATTTTCGAATGACTATTTTCCACTTGTCCTGAATCCTATACTGATTACTATTTTTGAAAGTCTCCATACATATTATGTATCGTTCAAATGTATTCATTCCGGTGCCCACTCGCATTGACGAAGTGAGGTGAAATGCTCAGTCGCTAGTTCAACTTACACGTGGTAGCAATGCTTGTGAGTTCATATTTCTGTTCGAGGAGGTATTATTTTTCAGATTTGTCATTCAATTGATTTATTTTTCTCCTTCCACTAGCCAGTAGACAGTTCCAATGGTGTCTATAGTTAAATACTATCGCTATTGTCAGAAACTGGCTATTCTATCGGTTGTAATTCGAATTGTATGGCTGTCCTGATGAGAATACAATTTCGAACTAACCGCCATTTTTTGTGTAGTTTCAATTGATTGTTCTCTATGTCTTAATCTTTTATCTTGAGCTAATTATTATTGCCTTTCTCATTTTTGCCGTGTTTTTTCATTTTATTTATATTTATATACTTTTAATTGTGATTTTTGTATCCTAATATTCTTCTCATCCCCCTTTCCATTGTAGTGATATGTTACCTTCTATCTTTATCCTTAGTCTTGGTCTATAGTTACTCATTTGTAACAGATATGCTAGAGATGGATTTTTTTTTGTACATACAGTAGTTTATGCATAATTTTTGTTTAAAATCTTTCAATTTTTATTTATATATATATATATATATATATATATATATATATATACATATATATACTTATATATATATATATATATATATATATATATATACATATATATATATATATATATATTTATTCGGCAGACGATAATTAGCTGGATATTTCTGAAATGAATCTGGAATTTTCATGAACGCCTGTAATTATGGCTTTTCTTATCAATCTGTTGAAATGATCAACAAAGTAGCTAAAAGAATGAGCAAAGGCTGCAGAATGTTTTAAAGTGTATACTGGTTAAAATCCCATATTTTAGGCTACTTAATATCTCAATAAAACGCACATTTATATATTTTTCGATTTGAAACGCATAATACTCAATTGTGTTCACATTAAACATGCGATTATTTGCTCTGAGCACGTTTCAATTATTTATTATGAAACACGCCTTGCCCTTATTCTTCGAAACTTCTTAACAAATGTTCACCCGACTATTTTTGAATCCATATAGTTTGTACTAAAATAGAATCCGGATTAAAATAAAATGAAAAATATATCCAAGTTCAAAACTGTTACTCGGAAAACATTTTTAGGTAAAGAATAAAAAATGTACGTATTTTATTTGTTGAACAAACTTTTTTCTTTAGAAATACAAATATAAATCAAACCTGTTTACTTTGGTGCGATAGCTTATAAAAAATCACTGCTAATACATTTCAAAATCTATCGTTTCCAGAAACAGTAACGTCAGTATTTCGTGTCAGTAATATGAGCACCGAAACTTATCTAACTTTACTCAGAAACTTGGAATAGTCCTTTAATTAAAGATGCGTATTAAGAAAAATATAACATATATTCTTCACATAAAAATCATATACATTGTTTATATAATTATTACATGCATTATTTACAAAATGAACAAGTGAATTCAAATGTAATAATTTTAAATTTGTAGTTAATGGATTATTTTTACTTTCCTTATATACATAATGTATAAGGAAAGTATTGTGACGGGGTCGAAAATTCGAATTCGTGTTTTCGACGGGAGAGCACGTTTCAAGCATCCCTGATCACGAATCAAATATTTTTGAGGTGATGTCTGTGTGTGTGTGAGAGTGTGTGTGTGTCAGTGAGTCTGTGGAGACGATATCTCACGAACGAATGGAGCGATTCGAATCAAATTTGGTACAAAAATCACAATCCGCCAATACTGGAAGCTTATTTCTTTCAAACGCAATCGAATGTTCAGAACACTCCTAAATTTTTGAGTGAAATTTTTAAAAAATCATCAAAAAATCAAAACCTTTAATAAACTTACGAAAATAAACATTTCTTATGTAATTTTTCCTTAGAAAACGATTGACATAAACTTTAAAACGCTAGCATGAACGGTTCTCGTGATATTGAACATTTTTCAAATAAATTTACCAAAAAATCCCATAAATTAAAAAAATATATATTAGCTGTTGAGAAACATGTTCACTTTTCATATGTAATATCATGCGATAAATTTGGTGACATCATTCTCGTGGATCTAGCTCGTTCCATTCCTGAGAAAAGATACTTTGGGTAATACTTTTGTATTTGAACGCCAATATTCATTTATCTGCTATAAGAATAGCTTATTTCTCCGTCCATAACGCTTGGCGAGATTTTGGTGATGAATTTGACGGAATGTCGCCAACTTGGCGACTTTTTAAAATGTTGCCAAATTAACTTAAATCTCCCCAAATGGATAAAAATGACGCTAAATCAATGAAAATGACGACTAATTGAAGAAAATTCAATATCTTGGAAAGAATATAGGTATCTACTATAAGAATAACCTATATTTTTGCTGTAAATGCAGTAAATTCATTGCATTATATAAGGAAAGTCACGTGCTGCCCACATCAGATTTGTTTTTATGTTAAACTTTACAAAAAAAGAAAAAAAAGACGCAAACCACCTTAAATTTATCTTGTTTTATTGACACAATTCAAGATGACTATAATATCTTTATCAAAACTGAACTGTAAGTAAGGAGTACTAGTGCAACTAACAGGATAATAATAGCATTATAAAATGTTTTAGTCATGATATCTGAAAATGTTAATGCCTCGCACAACCCATTCATACACGAACATCTTTTACGAGAAAGCAATTTAAAAGATTATAAATCTAGTCATAAATGTTAAATATACAAATTTACTTATCAGAATGTTATATATATAACGCTATTCAAAACGAGTTTATGCTTAAAAACTAAATGCAAAACATATTAATTTGAAACAGAGATAATAATATTAGTGCTCTTGAAGCCGTGAATGAGTTTATCCTAGTTTTCTGGTAATACTGAATATCAGCATAATATATATTTAATTTACTTTGTTCTGAGCTGACAATTTTTTCAGTAATGTAACGTACTTATAGCTCTGCTTTTACTATAAAGTATCTTAAATTATTTTTCTTTAAAACCCGTTTTTGACCCGAACCGTTTTGACCTCACCCGAAGATCCACTTAAATTTATTTAAATAATGTATAAAATTCTATGAAAATAATTATTTCCTTTTGTCCTTGGATTTAAAACCCGAGAAAAATATCTGAGATACCCTGCTTGGATACTTTTAGGGGTACTTCACCCGAAATACAAATGTAGGGCCGCTAGCATAATTTTCAAATGTGATCAATGCACCTATAGAAGAGTTCCCCTTGAGGATATATTCTCATCTTGTGTGGACACAGGACATGTTAAAATGAATTGACTGTCCTATAAATTATCTATAAATTATCATTCTGGCTCATTTGATCTTTGGAGTATGTATCACCAAAACACAACCATAAAAATAGTATTAATTTATATGTACATACATGAAAGGAATTGAATACAGCAGTTGCAAAACATGTAAGTGACCACATATGTTTTCTTTTACATTAAATGGTTTTGTGGCTTTCTTCCTTTCTGCTTGAGTGCCCTGCCCTTCATTAAGTATCAATCTTACACTGCATTATACATTTCAAATGGACAATGCTTTCATTTATGCTATGCTTGCGTTTGGTTAGAGTAGACACACTAACTTGTTAATTATTGTTGCATAAAAAATCTTAAGAAATATAACTTTCTTGAAAAATACCCTAATAAACATTTTTCTAAGGCACAGCCGGATATATATATTTACACCATATATGCTCATATAGGGAACAAGGGGATTAGTACCTTTTGTACCTGTATTACATATATGATTTATAATACTTTAAATAATTATTTAATCATTGGGTGTAGTTACAGGCTTATATTTACTAGACTTTCACCAAAATATAATCCAATTTTCAATTGCTTACCTCGTATATGGAACAGGGAAAGAGGTATTTAATACCTATTTAGTATCTGTTTCATTTATAATGGAATTTTTGTCCAGCCTATCGTTGAGTTTATTTTAATTTCACATATGCTCTTCAGACCATTTTCAATAAAAGATAAGTCACCAGATGAAATTCTTAATATATATAAAGTATATATATATATACAGGGTATCCCAAAAATATTGAAACGCGCTTTAATTCTTTAACTGTTGGAGATAAGTGGGCAATGTAAATTGCAAAAATGTTGAAAGTAAGGTAGAAAACAAGACTACGTTAATGAAATAGTCTTCCCATTAATTTTCAAAAAGTTGCGCTTTTTAAATTTTTATGCGATCTCCTTAGACAAATTTGGTCAATCAGAACATTTTTATTTTTAATGGAACAAGATCATTAAAAAAACTCGCATATCTGTATCTTTAAAATCAACTGCATTATGATAAAGGAACAAATCTGACTTATGCCACTTTTTCGTACTATGCGAAAGGCTGTTTCATCAGTGAAAATAGGGATCATAAACAAATTGCCGATGGAAATTGTTTAGGTCAAAAATACGATAATATGTGTCGAAATTTTTTATCACAAATGCATCTAAATAACGCATTGCACAGGCAGAGATCATATAAAGTAATGGTACTCACTACGCGGTTGGGTATCCTATGTATTATCATCCAGTTTTATCTTTTCTGTGATATGTCACAAGTTTGCATTTCTAATTTGATATATGGCCCCCATTCACAATGTTCAATTTTCAATTAAATATAACTCGCTCAATTTTTAAGATACAGATATGCGGTTTTTTTTAATGATCTTGTTGCATTAAAAATAAAAATTTTCTGAAATTTTCTAAATTTGTCTAAGGGGGTCATATAAAAAGTGTAACTTTTTGAAAATGAATGGTAGGACTATATCATTAACGTAGTCTTATTTCCTACCTTACTTTCAACATTTCTGCAATTTACATTGCTCACTTACATCTCCAACACGTAAAAAATTAAAGCGTGTTTCAATCTTTTTGGGACACCCTGTATATGTATATATATATATATATATATATATATATATATATATATATATATACAATTATAAATGACAATTGTATGACAATTATATAATGATGACATTATAAGTATTATATATAATGATGACAATTAAGAATTAACACATTTTATAGAATTATTAAATATTGCAGCCAATGCATATCCTCCTAATTTCGTAACTAAAATTATTAACTCAGTGTATAAACTACCATTCGATAACCTTTAAACCTTCCCAATTATGGCGGCTAATTTGATTAAAAAAAAAACTAATTATTATAATTTCTTAATTATATGATTATATAAAAATGCAAAATAAAAAATAAACTCAAATAAAAAAATTGAAAAACAATAAATTTGAAAATAAGATACATAAATATTTAATATTTTGAAAATTATTTTCGCTAAAAATATGTAACATTAGCTAATTTGATACTGCGATTTGAGCCCCGTATATAATTGGTGATTGTGAAATACTCGTTTATTCATTTCTTTTAAGAATCACTTGTTTGTTCATCGTGCTTTACTTATATGGTAAATTGTTCTGTCTCCTACTCTAAAACTCATTTGACGGGTTTTAGGGTATGTCACTGTAACCGAGCGTCTCCCCCCCTCCCCCTTTGATTTTATTCGTCATATTTGTTTTGGATTCTTCTTAACCATCTTCATTCCGGCTCTGCTCGCACTTCACGTTCATTCTTTGGTAATTCTTGATTTCCTATTTTCTTCTTTTTTTAATTCTTCCTCTTTTAACTCTTATAGTCTGTTTCATTGGTATTTATAGTAACATATGTATTGGTATTTATAGTAGTATAATGTTTCATTGGTATTTATAGTAACTCACTATTGCCAATTCTGAAACAAGCTTGTGTCTGGGTTAATTAGAGCTAGAAGCACAGACTTGAAAATGAGTCTAGTCTAATTAAACTTCAAAATTAAGCCAGTGCTGAATATCTCTTTTTTTGGCATTGTGGTCGTGGTTTAACTGTTTTGTTGATTTTAATATTTAGTTATTATTTGATATGGTTAATACAACTTTCTAATATATATATATATATATATATATATATATATATATATATATGTACATATATATCTACATATATATACATATATGTACATATATATATATATATGTATATGTATATATATACACACACATATATATATATATATATATATATATATATATATATATATATATATATATATATATATATATATATATATATATATAGCATAGTAAACATATAAAATTAAAATTAATGTGTACAGTTATCTAATTTTTCTCCTGAAGTTGGCGCAAAGCAGCACACTCTCCTAAAGTAACATATAAGATTCATATGAAAAAAAGGGGGGAAAGAACCAAATGCACGGCATAAAATCGTAGAGGGGGATGGCGACCCCTCTTTCTCGTTTAAAAGACTGCTTTTATGCCCGGGCAACACTCACTGTATCAATGCCATGCAGTAGTCATACTTCCGTAAATGTGTCAAGTCAAAAACACTCGAAAAAGTGCAAAGTAAACAAATAGGAATCAACCAGGATTTCAAGGGAAAGGAAAAGAATGGAAATGCAGCAAATGCCAGAGTACATCATATATAAAAGCAGTTTACGCATGCGTAATTCGTTATTTTTACTTTCATCGTTCTATACCTCTGCCATATCCTTTAAGTAAGCATTTCTCCCTTTTTTGTATTAAATAGGGAATTATAATAACATGTCAGGAAGCCAATTGGATAATTCCATTATGAAGGAGGCAATAAAACGGAATTATCCAATTGGCTTCCTGACATGTTATTATAATTCCCTATTTAACACAAACAAGAAAGATCAATCATGCATAAGCATTGATTATGAAACACTTTCCAACTGAAATGTAATTTCATTTAAAAATTTCTAAAATGTGATACATTCAGTGGTGATATCTTTTACATTATCATAGTACTACAGTAATTTATTATATTTAAATATATAAAACTGTATCGAAATATAAATCATCTGATTCGTTATGCAAAATCAATGCATATTTCATTCATATAACTTGTATTCCAGACTGCAGAGCTAAATAATTTTGTGTGAAAAAATTCAGCAATTCTTATGTAATTCATCTTACAATCGCTTGAGATATTTGCATTCTGCATATGTTAAAATTAGGCTTCGTTGAAGAAATAATAAAAGTTTAGGGATCATTTCAAATCACAACTATTGTAATTGCATAGGCACGGAATTTAGATACACAGATAATACACAGATAATATATGTGTGTATATGTATATACTCAAAGTATTGGAATCGTGCCGAAGATCGGAACTCGAATTTTCAAAGGATCTACACGTTTTGGGACTTCTAGAACACGAAAATACTATTTTTAGGAAGACGTCTGTGTGTGTAAGGGTGTATCTGTGTATGTTTCTGTGTGTCTGTGAAGATATTACATCCACTCTAAATGAAAAACTAATGGACCGAATTTCATACAATTTGGTAGGTATGTTTTTTGTGGGAAATCCTGATGTTCATTAGATTATAGTACGATTCGTAATAAAAGAATCTGCCTTCTTTGCGAAATGGCCGCAGAAATTGCCTTTATCCACTCTAGCTAAAAACTAATGGAACAAATTTAACAAAATTTGGTGTATAATATTTCAATAACCTACATGTGATTTATATACCAAATTTAACAAAATTTTGTATATAAATCATTTGTAGGTTATTCTAGTACGATTCGGGAAAAAGGAACGGGCTATTTTTGCGAAATGGCCCGCAAAAATCGTTATATATAAAAATAAAAGACTACGTGTGCTCAATTATATCAATTAAATTCCTATTTTATACGTGATTTTTGACAACAAAAAGAATATGACTAACCCCATTACTCTAGGACTTGCCGTCCGCGAGATATTCTAGTTTTTTCGCGTTTTCGCTACGCCACCTTTGACAATAAGTCCAGCTATCAAATGAGAACCAAATTTAAGTTTAACGTGCAAATTCAATGTCATTTAAAATACTTATGGTTGTTATTTTGTGCAGATAAACTCAAATTATTATTGAAGAAATAAAGAGAACGAATATGAGTCTGCAGGGAAAGACATGTGCTGTCCACATCAGAATTTTAACAATATTACAAAAATGATTTATAGAAGTGAACGGGGATTATATTCAGACCATTTCGAAAAAAAATGTATGATCTATATTTAAAGATCCATTAAATTTTTGTCGAATAAAATGTTCAACAAATTTAAGCTCTGTACCAAATTTTAACTCTCTAGGACGTAGGAAAGTGCATTAAAAATGCCATCAAATAAGTATATCATAAAGAGTTACATAAAATTAAAAAAAAATGAAAAATTGTTATCTACCAAATTTATTTTAAAATGTGAAGCCTCTCTCATATGCAAAATGATTAAACACTTGGAAAGATATTTATTATATAATATATCTTTCTTTTCTTTCTGGAGGATATCCAAAAGTCAGAATTTAATTGAATTTGTTTTTTCCTCCATATTAAATAATTTTTAATTTAAAAACTACTTAACATATTTTACTGAATTTTTTTTTATATATTCTATGGGATACTGTGAATATTTTCGAAAAATTTCGAAGCAATTCGTGAATTTTAAATTTACTTAAAAAATGTTTGAAAAATTAGGTCCCATAGGGTTCAATGTATTTCATTTTTTCAACCCGGGTTCCATAAAAACAAATTGGGTGATATTATTTATTTATATTCCCATAGGTCCCACATACCGTCTGAAAAACATACTAAAATTTCATTTTGATAAAGTCATTTTTACGGCAGTTATCGTGCTAACGGGCAGACAGACAGACAAACAGACAGACAGGCAGACAGAATGAACAACGTCATAAACACTTTTCAACTTTGTTGTAAAGTGTTAAAAAGGGAGAAAATGCTTACTCAAAGGATGTGGCAGAGGTATAGAACGATGAAAGTAAAAACAAGAAAGATCAATCATGCTTAAAGCATTGATTATGAAACACTTTCCAACTTAAATGCAATTTTATTTAAACAAGTCTAAAATGCAATACATTCCTCGGTAATATTTTTAAACTTATCACAATACTGCATTAATTTATTATATTTGAAAACTTTAACCGTCATCGAAAAAAATGAACTTCATTCAAATGACGGCATTGAAATATAAATTGCCTGGTTTAAACATCTCTAAAGTGTTATACATTCCCCGGTAATAGTTTTAGAATTATCATAATACCACGATAATTTATTATATTTGAAAACTTCATCGAAAAAAACTGAAATTAATTCAAATGACGTCATAGAAAAAATAACACGCCTGGATCTCTCTATAAAAACAGAATTTCATTCATAACTTTCTCCCATTCATTTCATTCATCACAATACTATAATAATTTATTTTATTTAAACATTTTATTTAAGACCATGGAGCTACAAATAATTAAACTCTATGCTTAAAAATTCATCGAAAAAAAACGTCCTTCTCTTTATAAAATCAATTAATATTTCATTCATATCAGCCATGCAGACTCCATGGACTAAACGATTTTGTGTTAAAAAAATACAGGAATTCTAATACAACTCATTCTACATATTTTGCTGTTTACATTTTACATAGGTGAAAAATAGGCTTAGTTGTAGAAATAATCAAATTTAGATGAACATTTAAACTCAAATATATTGTCATTGTGTTGTTTCAGTATGTAGATGCACAGAATTTAAGCAAAAATAAAGTAGTTTTAGGACGGATACAACACTCAATATGAATTAAAAAGAACTTAAAAAAATTTCGATTTTGAAACAAGATGGATGCCATATATCATTTCGAAGTGGGTCATGTGATCGTTTCATATCATAGTCACGTGATCGGTTCATATAAGATGTGTAATTATTATTTTAATTTTTATTTAAAAAACTACTGAATATATTTCGCTGAATTTTTTTTTATATATTTTATGGAACAAATTGTATATTACCTAAAATTTTCGAAGCAATTTGTGAAATTTAAATCCGCTTAAAAAATGTTTGAAAAATTAGTTCCCGTAGGGCTCAATGTATTTCATTTTTTCAACCCGGGTTCAATCCAAACTAATTGGGTGATATTATTCATTTATATTCCCATAGGTCCTACAGACCGTCTGAACAACATACTAAAATTTCATTTTGATTAAGTCATTTTTACGGCTGTTACCGTGCTAACGGACCGACAGACAGACAGAATGAACAAAGTCATAAACACTTTTCAGCTTTGTTGTAAAGTGTTAAACATCCATTGTTTTATTGACACAATTTTAAAGAAGTTTTAAGACTGCTTGATGATAAATTTTCCAGTGTCTGTCCTTAAATATTTTGATTTCTAACAGATATTCCTCAATTTAATCTATCTGAATGGAAAATTACTTACATTAATAATTTATTTCAATTAATTTTTTTTTCATTAAATTTATAATAAAAAGCATTTTGGAATTTTTTTATTCTTTGTGCATTTCTGTCAAAAAGGGCTGTAGATCTTCAATGACAAATGCAACACAAATCTGGGCAGAACTTTAGAATTCATCTTATTTTGCTATTTAAGTATTTAATTCTATTATAATGTGTTTCAAAACTTGATATTTGGCATAAACAAAAAATTTCGGCCGGAAGTTAGTGGACTAGTTCCAAAAATTCACATTTCTTCTTTGTATAGGGCTAAATATTTTATTATTATTATTTTTTTTAGATTGAGCTTCAGATTACTGTTGTTTCCGAAACTGGTTTTTAGAATGCATATCTAAGTAATTAAACTTAAGTATTAAAATAATATTTTAATAAGTCATAATTACCACATTATAGTACTACTTCCCCAGGTAGCACCAATACGTAATTCTTACGTATCAAGCAATACATAATCCTTACGTGTCAGGCCATACGTAATTATTACGCAAAAACGGTACGTTAGAATACGGTATACAAACCGTTGTAAAAAAGGTTGGAGAAAATTATGGAGGAGGAGTGTGACCGTTCGGAAATCAATGCAGTGTATCGCAAGGAGAATAATGCTAGAAAAGTTAATGGTAATCAACGGGGAAGAAAGGAAAAATCACAAAATGAAAATGTATATTGCATAGGATGCGGGAAAAGAGGTCATTAGTTTTCTACGTGTTGGCATAATCAAAACGGACAAAATTATTATGGGGAAAATAAATATGGGAGTCAAAATATAAGAAATGGGCAAAGAAAGGGCTTTCGTAACGCTCAAAATAGCGGATTCAGAGAAAGAAATGATAGTCGGGCAAATACCCTAACTTTTGCGAAAGAAAGAGTTCACAGACAAGAAAATAGTCAAAATCGCGGGAATTTAAACTTTGTAGGACTTTGGGGGCTTTGGAGGGCTTTGGAGGGCATTGGGCATGTCAAAATTTAATAAATAGACCAAAGTCCCAATCTAGAAGATGTAAATCGCAAACGCGAAATGAGGTATTGAATTTTAATGAAAACGCAAATGAAATGCAAAATGATAAAAGGGAGGTTCGCACGCGAAGCCCAGGTCCCAAAGTTAAATCAAAGCAATATAATGAAAATGAAAGTCAAGATAACAATAAAAATATAAATAATATTGAAAGCATGCAAAAATTCACCCATGTTCCTTGCCCGAGAGATGTGATTCTTGATTCTATTGTAGAGTCGTTGGCACGGCCCGGATGGGTCCGCTTCGATGCCCAATTCGTCAAAAGTCTAAAAAGTGAGGCAAATATCAATAAAAAAAAATTAAGGAAAATACAGGAGTTAAAGAAATTAATAAAAATGAAAATAAGGCGTACAAAGCAAAAATAAATTTAAATGATGAGCACAAAAATGAAGTTAACTCAAAATCGACTCAGATCGAGAATAAAAAGTTTGATAAAATTAAGGAAACTAGTTGTAAAGTTTCGCAAATTGATTCACAAAATATTAAAGGTAGCCATATTAATGACTATACTTGTGCAAATGATGAAAATAATAAAAATATTGATACAGAAAATAATTTTAAAATTATGACGAGTTCGAAAAATCCAATTGTCGCACATGATGAAGTTAAAAGCATATTTGAATTTGATGGAAATATTAAAAATGGGTATTACGACAGTAAAAAAATTGCACAGGTCGATGAGGCCAATTTTTCTAAAAATGAAAAGGATAATGATTTTGCTAAAAAAATGTGGTAATGAAGAGTCAAATCTTGACGACGAAGTCTATGTCACGCTCACACGCAGGATAGCTTTGCAACAAGGTCAGTTGATTGCAGAACAATTCGACATAAGTCAGGAAATTCCGGATAAGGAGGTTATCTTTATCCCCACAAAATACGCAAAATTACTCTTTTCATTTGGTGCAATTCGAACTGAAATAAAAAATAATAAAATTCATATTGTAATTAGTAATCAAAAGAAGGTTAAAATTACGTTAAATAAAAATATGCGAGTAGGAGTGATTAAAAATTTCAAAACAATTACTAATGAAGAAATGCAAATCGGAGATACCGTATTTTTGAAAGAGGAAAATAAACCAAATATGTTTCAAGATAGATTTCAAGGACCGTTTCGAATAATTGAAATTGGAAAAGCAAAAATATTGACCATTAGAAATAAATATAACATGAAAGATGAACCAATTAAAATTCACGCTACCCAATGTTATATCGAACAAAATGTACAAAGTGCGGAAGAATTGATGGAAAAATATGATATGGGCAGTGAAATCGATGGTATTCACGCAAAAAAATGTCATATAGCACAAAAGGTACGAAGAGAAAGTAAATATAACGGTAACGGTGAAATAATTGAGATTCAATCAAAAAAATGTTATACTGTACAAAGTGTACATATTGAAAATGTTCAAAATATGAATGAAAATATTCAGCAAAGAAGCGAGAATACGGATATCAAAATTATGCAAAATCAAAAGGATGATAACAATTTCGAAAATATTGATCATGAAATTATGCAAAATGAAAATGTTAAAATTCAAAGGGTACATAATGCAAATGAAGGTAAAGGGTTTGAAGAAATGCAAAGTCAAAATCAAAATCATAATGATGAAAGTACTCAAATTGTTAATTTTCAAGAAAATCAGAATGGAATTCTTAATTGTCAGGAAATACAAAATGAAAGTCAAAGTCATGATAGTGCAGATACTCAAAAATTACTTGAAATTAAAATAAGGGATATTTTGGAAAATAAAATAACGGATGTTCTGGTTAGTCAAACTGTCAATTTTGAAGGTGGTCAAAATACAACTAAAAGTCATATTAAGGAAAATATTCAAATTTCAGAGGACAATAGAATAATGGAAGTTTTGGAAAGGAAAAATCAAAATTTTAATTTTCAACAAATTCAAAATGAAAATGAAAATAGAAATCATGATAATGATAAGCAAAATTATCTTGAAAATAAAATAATGGATGATTTGATGGATGAAAATAATAATTTTCAGCAAATACAAAATTCAAATGCTTGTAAAAATGTTCGAAATGTAAGTAATAAAATAATAAGGGATAGTAATCACAATGATAATGAAGGTAATGACATTCTAAAATCAGATTCAGAAATAATTGAAAGTCAAAACAAATATAAAGAGTATGTTAGGCAGAAATTAAAGTTACTAAATGAAATACATATTTATAACACAAATGAAATTGAATGTAATATTCATGAACAAGGGAAGAGAAAGCTGGGTCAAAATTGTTTCAAGAAATCAAGAAATTTTAAAAATTCAAATTTTGCTGATGATTGGTATTTAAAGAATTGTGAGATGAGACAGAGATAAAAAGAATAACAAATCAAAATGAATTAAAGGAAAATGATCTGGAATTGAAAAAGTTTTCAAAAATGAAAAAATGGATAATGATATGAATTAAAAAAAAAGCAATAACGAAGGAATTGTTAAGAATGAAAGTGGTATGATATTTCTAAGGAATAAATGAATAAAGGTAATAATGAATAAGGAATAAATGAATAAGGAATAAAGGTATATTCATTTCTAAGGAAAAAATGAATAATCAGGGAATGGTTTAAAAATGAACATGGTATGAATGTTACAAAAATTGATAATAAGTGTACAATAATTCTTGTTCAAAAATAATATTATATCATAATATAATGTTAAGTCAAAATATGACATGTGATAAGAAAATTATGTAAAGAATAATTGTGCAAATAAAATCTACAAAAATGAAAGGTAAAATCAAATATGTTACCTAATTGGGTAGATATAAGGTCTGTAAACAAATACAGGCAAGGACAAGGTTGTTGGATGCAAGGTTGTTGGATGCAAGGTTGTGGCCAGTCGGGTGCTTCATTTTTTAAAAATAAGGTGTAGCGCTTCACTTCAATTTGTTTTCAAGGAAAGGCAGGAAAATGATGAGTCTTTCAAAAGAGTCTTGAAGCATAAAAATTGAATGACAGATTTAAGTAAAGTAAAAAAATAAGTATTGAGCTGAAAGTGAGAATGTTAGAGATTATTCATAGATGGTATAAATTTTATGTCAAAAAGTAAACAAAGGCATAAATAATTGAAAATTTTAAATCAATTTGAATTTAAGATGTTAAATTATGAACAGTAAAAGTAGCTGTAAATGTTGCCCATTGCAATAAAGCAATCGAGGACACGATATCTCGTGTAGGAATGTTCAAATGTGAAAAATGCATTGAAAATGATTAGGTAAATAAATGTTTGAGGAATAATATAAATTGTACAAGCAAAGTAAATAACTAAATGAATCCTAAAGTGATAGGATAAATGAATTAAATTTAGTTAAAATTTTTGTTCAGTGAATAAATGAATAAATTCACAGAAGGTGTAAAAAGATAATTGAAATAAAAAAAAAATATTTGAAAAATTTTTGAGTGCAAAATAAAGCATATTTGGTGTTCATTTACAACGTAAGGAAATGTACGATAATCATGTGGTATAAATAAATATGGATATGAAAATAAAATGTAAATAAATATGTAGTGAGTGTAAATGCATTTTATAAAATACTAAATAATGTACATGTCAGTGGGAAATGTAAATAAAATCATTAAAGTTATCGATGAGATACGATAGCAACCGGAAGTGTTTGTAAACAAACGGTAATCTACGTAAAAAAAAAATAGATACTCTGTTATTAATGTCATAAAAGGGTGAATAGGTATTTTTACATATAAAAAAATTTATGAAACGGATATTCTGAATAAGGTGTTGGGAAATGTTATCATAAATAAAATAAATTTGGATGAAATGAATGTCATTTGATAAATAAATAAAGATAATATGTATTACGGCAGTAAAGGGGTTAGCCGCAGTAATTACATGTCAAAATAGGTAATAAATTAAGTAATAATAAGGCGATAGAATGGTAAACAATCGCGCATATAAATGGTTATAAATGTCAGGTATTCAAAGTCATAAGGATTAAAATAAAAATAAATACATAAATATGATAAATTTGGTAGGTACGGTGAGTAAATAAATCCGCGTTTAAAAATAAACAAGAAAAATCAATCATGCTTAAAGCATTGATTATGAAACACTTTCCAACTTCAATGCAATTTTATTTAAAAAAGTCGAAAATGCAATATATTCCTCGGTAATATTTTAAAACTTATCACAATACTACATTGATTTATTATATTTGAAACCTTAAACCTTCATCGAAAAAAATTAACTTCATTCAAATGACGGCATTAAAGTATAAATTGCCTGGTTTAAACATCTCTAAAATGTAATACATTCCTTGGTAATAATTTTAGAATTATCATAATACTACGATAATTTATTATATTTGAAAACTTCATCGAAAACAACTGAAATTCATTCAAATGACGTCATAAAAAAATAACACGCCTGGCTCTCTCTATAAAAGCAATATTTCATTCATAAATAATTCCCCCATTCATGTCTTTCATCACAATACTATAATAATTTATTTTATTTAAAAATTAAGACCATTGAGCTACAAGTAAGTAAGCTCTATTCGTTAAACTTCATCGAAAAATATCGTCCTTCTCTTTCTAAAATCAATGAATATTTCATTCATATCAGCTAAGAAGACTCCATGGACTATTTGATTTTGTGTTAAAGAATTACAGCGATTCTAATACAACTCATTCTACATATTTTGTTGTTTACATTTTGCATAGGTGAAAAATAGGCTTAATAGTAGAAATAATCAAATTTAGATGAGCATTTAAACTGGAATATATTGTCATTGCGTTGATTCCGTATGTAGATGCACAGAATTTAGGCAAAAATAAAGTAGTTTTAGGACGGATACAACACTCAATATGAATTAAAAAGAACTTTAAAAATAACGATTTTGAGACAAGATGGATGCCATATATCATTTTGAAGTGGGTCACGTGATCTTTTCATATCATGGTCACGTGATCGCTTCATATAAGAGGTGTTATTATTATTTTAATTTTTATTTAAAAAACTACTGAATATATTTCGCTGATTTTTTTTGTATATATTTTACGGAACCATTTGAATATTGCCTAAAATTTTCGAAGCAATTTGCGAATTTTAAATCCGCTTAAAAAATACTTGAAAAATTAGGTCCCATAGGGCTCAATGTATTCCATTTTTTCAACCCGGGTTCAATCCAAAACTAATTGGGTAATATTATTCATTTATATTCCCATAGGTCCTATAGACCGTCTGAACAACATACTAAAATTTCATTTTGATTAAGTCATTTTTACGGCAGTTATCGTGCTAACGGACAGACAGACAGACAGACAGACAGACAGACAGAATGAACAAAGTCATAAACGCTTTTCAACTTTGTTGTAAAGTGTTAATAACGAATAACGCATGCGTAAACTGCTTTTATATATGATGCACTCTGGCATTTGCTGCATTTTCATTCTTTTCCTTTCCCTTGAAATCCTGGTTGATTCCTATTTGTTTACTTCGCACTTTTTCGAGTGTTTTTGACTTGACACATTTACGGAAGTATGACTACTGCATGGCATTGGTACAGTGAGTGTTGCCCGGGCATAAAAGCAGTCTTTTAAACGAGAAAGAGGGGTCGCCATCCCCCTCTACCATTTTATGCCTTGCATTTGGTCATTTCCCCCCTTTTTTCATATGAATCTTATATATATAAATATGTATATATATATATATATATGTATATATATATATATATATATATATATGTATATATATATATATACTCATTGCCATAAAAATTTGTGCACCAAGAAGTAATTGTGAGATCGTAACCAAACTCGGCATGAATGTACGTGCCAGTCAGATATGCAAATGATTAGAAAAACAGCGGGATTGCGTATTGCGTAATAAAATTTATTATGATTATTTCAATCAGTGAACGTCAGAGACCTATTGGAATAGATGTACCAGGGTGTACAACTTTTAAATTTTTTTTTCAAAAATCGTAGAAAAAAATAATAAAAACATTCCAAAAAAGTTATAAAAATAGATGCTCAATATGTAATGCTTTCTATTTAAACATCAATTGTTGACGAAGGCTTTTACACTCTTCATCCAAATAAAAAATAAAATCACAAATAATTAAATATATTCACTACTATCAAATGAGTGAATTATCTTTGATTATTTTTTAGTAAAAAATAAATATACACGCTTGTTTAGAAGTTATTTTAAACCGTTCCAGAGATATTAAAAATTTAATATTTCATCACGAAGCTCTATTTGCTAATATTTGTTGGTGAAACAGTCATTTTGAATGTTTTTCTTTTATTTTGAAGTAAATATCATCATAATTTACAGAACGACAGCCTATGTTGTTATTGATAGATTGCAAGTTTTAGATCTAAAATGAAAAAAAATAAAATAAAATAAAATAAGCGGAAACAAATTATATACGTTCGCAGTTATTAAAGGAGTGAACATTTTAAAGTATATTTTACCAAACATAAATGGACAGCATCGTTTAGTAATTATCATGATCCATTCTCATGATATCATAAATTTTACTTTTACGCCGCGAGAGCGATATTTGGAAATAATCAATAAAAAGAAATTTGGAATGCTTACTTTAATAGATAATAACAGAAAAACCCGATAAATTTACCTTTAGATGTCGTTATAAAATTTTTTTAATGTCTGGTTTATTTTCTCACATTATCGACATTTGTTTTTCCGTAGGAATATCCATCTGTTGGACACATCACATTTTTATACTACACAATACCTTACGTTTTTAATTACTTGGATTTCTGGTATTTTCATTATGCGTATTAAGGTAATCATTTATTCATTATAATAATCCTTCGAAACGAAATTATGTAATTACCTTCCAGTAAAAGAAAGTGAACCACAGTTAGCAATCTTTTATTTTCCGTTGAAAAGAAGTATTTCAATATTTGCTTCATCATTCAAAGTACAAGTAAATTAATTTTAAATCCCTTATTAAAAGTAAATATCAATCTGAAGGAAAAGCACAGTTGCTTGAGCCATGTTATATTTTCGTTTTTTTTAAATTGCATTATGAAATATTAGTTATTTAACTTTAATTATAACTATTTTGCAACTTCAAGTAAAGTTTTAATTAGTGTATAGTTAATTTTTAATTCTTAAATATTAAATACATTTTTGATCTCATTATTAATTATTCACGTTGGGATTTAATTATTTATTGCTGATTATTCAGTTTTCGTTTCATTAAAATTGTTTGCAGTCCCAGGACTGATGAAATACCAAAAGAGGAATTTTCATTCCAAAGAGATTTGACAGTAATGTTCAATGGAACAAAATATTTATGTACATCTATCATGGAGCTTTGATATTCGGAAAATACTATGTAAATTAGAATAAAAAAATTTACATTTCATGTCTGAGTTAAAATATTAAAATTTTATTCTTTTTCATACTGATAATTTGGGACTACTGTAACTACATACTGTAACTACTGTACTACTAAGGAACACTATATCGATGATATTTTTTCTGTAAATGTGCCATGAAAAGTAAAGAATAAGATAAAATGTGGGAAGGTAAAAAAAATATTTATATAAAAATTTCCCATTATCCTACACTTATTTTTACCTCTGAGGTGCGAAATAAAATTAAAAATTTATTTACATTGAGACGAATATTCATTATCGGGATTTTGATATAAAAGTATAAGAATGATTGCTATTAAAAAAAATTAATGTCTTTATAAAAGTAATTACTGCTAAAAATTTAAATAAAGCTTAGTAACAACATAAGGCAATTGATTAAATATATCAAACTATTTTGAACGCATGAAAGGGTCTTCTTCATCAGGATAATTCAGACAGGGCAGTTATTATAGCAAAGCAGATTTTTTACAGAAGTTTACATATCTTCGTGGTACATATACTGAACTATACTGTACTGAACTATATTATATTGAAGTATATTATACTGAACTATACTATGTTGAAGTTTACACATCTTTATACATTTCTATGATCGCGAAGAAGAAGACTCTTTTTTGTCTTCATAACTGGCTGATACATTTAATAAATTGCTTCATACTGCTATTAACAAAGTGTTTTAATTTTCAGACAGCAATTTCAGACAGCAGTTTCAGACGGCTTATTATTAAAGACAGCAGTTTGAGTGATTTTTTTTGTAAAATTGCTACATATTACATATCATTAGGAAATCAAGTTATATTAATAAAGCATTTGTGTAATGTAAAACAATAAAGTCTTTAAAACCTGCAGAATACCTTATTTAAAGAATGAACGGCAAATTAAATTAATCTCGAGCGATCAACTGGGGTTTATGCCTTGGATAAGGAACCTGATCGACGATAGTTCAGTAATGGACTGTATGCATTAACTTTTTAATATGATTTATTAGAGTATATACAGTCTATATACACTATTTACAACTTATTTACAATTGATGCAAATAATTAAAAATATCTGAGGTCCCATGAGATTATCCAGGCTTCAGTGCTATATGGTATGACCTCTCTTATCAATATCAAAATCATAACTGATTAATTCTTGGCGCGGTAGGCGCAAAACAAACCCGCCAAGAAAGAGATCGACGCCAAGACCGATTTGCGCGCGGACAGAACCGAAGGGGGTTCAAATTTCCATTCCAGTGAGGTTTCGGTCAGGAGAGCGAGATCAGAGAAACCATTCACCGTACGAGGTCCGAGGATGATCCCTCCAAGTCTCGACCCCAGTTGTCGACGGGTTTAGGCTTAGGCCATGAATAGGCACAGTTCGCCTTCACGTCACCTGAAAGAGTCTGGTTCACGGATAGCCAAGCAGAAAGTCTATGAAGCCAGCGTCCGTCAGTCCTGAAAAGGACAATCTCTCTCCATAGATCTTACAAGTATATAAGGTCTGTGTGAAGGGGAGGGGGGATAGATAGAATGAATAGCAAGTCTGAATCTGCTCCAGATTTGAAATCCCGCGCGGTTGACTCTAATTGACGTCACAAAGTCTCAGCTTTTTCGGGAACGGCCTTGATCTCGTATTTCGGTGGTCGGAGCTAATGACAAAAGATGAACCTCAATGAGCTCTTATATTATTTTCCGTTCCTCTTCTCATCTATTTTGACTTTAAGCAGATATTTGTCCACCGTAGATTAAATTTGCTGTAAACCTTAGTGTTTTATCTGCTAATTTGTGGAGTAAAGGCACCAACGATTGATTTTAAAATAACCCTAATTTATTGCATAAAAAGGTTTGATTAAGAAAGATAAGGTCCATAAATTTTAAAGCTTATAGAAAACATAGTTTTCGAAATATGGTGTTTTCTAATTTGATATTTTTAACACTTTATAGCTTACAATTTCAATGGTTATTATTAATAAAAAAACTCATAAATTTACAGCATTGAAGAGAAAGGGCTTATTTCTCAATACTTTTCATTTTTTTTCTCTTTATAATCCAGCTTTTCATAATTAATAACCCTAAAAAATCGAGAAATGACAAGACATTATAAAAGTTTTTTAATTGATACACGAACTAACAAAATCTATCAAAAAACGGTCGCCATTCTCTACTCCCATGAAGCTTCAGTAATTTAACATTAACTTGCATGAAGAATTACTTAGGTGTAAAAATTCAAAAGATACCGACAGTTATTCCATTAAATGAAAGCCTCTCAAACGGAAAAAAGGATATCAGAAAAAATGGGAAATTGACATTTTATCCGACGTGAGTCCTGGATATCACTGACGTAGCTAAGAGCCTCGACCGTCATCAATTAAAAGTTCATCTCACTTTTTGATACAATGTTCTAAGAAAAATGACATCGTAATATTTCATAGCAGCTCCTAAGTGCAGAAAGTGTCTATGTATCAAAATTTAAGTTTGAATTTAAATATGATTTTATAACCTGCAGAATGAAAGTGTTTCTTCGTGTTGTGTTAATTAAGGACAGTTTTTCTTTCAGGCATACATCCGGGTGGGGGTGGGGGTGGTGAGGGGGGCGAAGCCTCCTGGAAACAACTGTTTCGTACTCCCCCCTGGAGGTATTTTATGTTACCGATCCAAATATGAATAAATTCAGGCTTTAATGAAAAAGAAAGTTGCGCTCAATCAAGAAAATCGAACAATAGCGTGTGCATTATAAACTTAATGGATTATGTTTCATGTTGTATGGTTGTATTTTTTACGTAAGTATTAAACCATTCATAAATTACTCAGGTAATCCACACTTGATTTTTTTAACACTTTACAACAAAGTTGAAAGTGTTTATGACTTTGTTCATTCTGTCTCTCTGTCTGTCTGTCCGTTAGAACGATAACTGCCGTAAAAATGACTTAATCAAAATGAAATTTTACTATGTTATTCAGACGTTCAGTAGGACCTATGGGAATATAAATGAATTATATCACCCAATTAGTTTTGGATTAAACCCGGGTCGAAAAAATGAAATACATTGAACCCTATGGGACCTAAGTTTTCAAACATTTTTTAAGCGGATTTAAAATTCACAAATTGTTTCGAAAATTTTAGACAATATTAAAATCATTCCATAAAATATATAAAAAAAATTTCAGCAAAATATATTCAGTAGTTTTTTAAATAAAAATTAAAATAATAATTACGCCCCTTATATGAAGCGATCACGTGACCATGATATGAAAAGATCACGTGACCCACTTCGAAATGAAATATGGCATCCATCATGTTTTTAAAGTTCTTTTTAATTCATATTGAGTGCTGTATCCGTCCTAAAACCGCTTTATTTTTGCTTAAATTCTGTGCATCTACATACTGAAACAACGCAATTACAATATATTTTAGTTTAAATGATCATCCAAATTTGATATTTCTACAACGAAGCCTATTTTTCACGTATGTAAAATGTAAACAGCAAAATATGTAGAATGAGTTGTATAAGAATTGCTGTATTTCTTTAATGCAAAATTATTTAACTCATGGAGTTTGCATAGCGGATATGCATGAAATATTCATTGATTTTACAGAGAGAAGGACGATTTTTTTCGATGAAGTTTTAAGCATAGAGTTTAATTACTTGTAGCTCCATGGTCTTAATTTTCAAATAAAACAAATTATTTTATTACTGTGATGAATGACATGAATGGGAAAATGTGTATGAATGAAATGCTGCTTTTATAGAGAGAGCCAGGCGTGCTATTTTTTCTATGACGTCATTTGAATGAATTTCAGTTATTTTCGATGAAGTTTTCAAATAAAATAAATTATTGTAGTATTATGATAATTTTAAAAATATTACCGAGGAATGTATCGCATTTTAGAGATGTTCAAACCAGGCAATTTATATTTCAATGCCGTCATTTGAATGAAGTTCATTTTTTTCGATGAAGGTGTAAGTTTTCAAATATAATAAATTAATGTAGTATTGTGATAAGTTTTCAAATATTACCGAGGAATGTATTGCATTTTAGAGATGTTTAAATAAAATTGCATTGAAGTTGGAAAGTGTTTCATAATCAATGCTTTAAGCATGATTGATCTTTCTTGTTTAATCTACAGTTTTAATTTCACATGTGTATTTTAAATTGTAATTATTCGATGACACGAATAATTACAATGTAAAATAATTATTAATTTAAAATAATTTAGAATAATTATTTTAATAATTATTCTAAAAGAATTCAAATATTACAAAATAATTATTTTAAATAAAAAATGCAAAAATAATTATTATATTCAAATTGTAATTAAAATAATTATTCTAAATAAAAGAAAATTCAAAAATAATTATTACCCTCAAATTGTAATTAAAATAATTATAATATTAAGAAATAATTAAAATAATTATTCTAAATTAATTTAGAATGCTCATTTTACTTTTCATATACATAAATATGTAATGAAATTTTTATCTATACATATAAAATTGAAAATCTGTCTGTTTGTCCCATCATCACGGGAGAACGGCTGAACCGAATTTGATGAAATTTTGTGGGTAGCCTAGAAATAATCCAACTTAAAATTTAGTCCATGTTTGGAGCTTCTACAATCAGTGGTTCTCGAGATATTAGTAAAAAACGAAATTTTCGTTTCTCTCATCATCACAAGAGAACGGCTGAACCGAATTTGATGAAATTTTCCGGATAGCCTTGAAATAGCCGCCCATAAATTTAGCTCAAGTTTCGAGTATCTAAGATCAGGGATTTTCGGGATATTAATGAAAAATCAAACTTTTTCCTCGGAGTTCTACTCTAACTCCGTGGTTTATCCAAAAGAAAAGCTTGAAAATCGTTTGAAAGTGAATTAAAACCTTATCTCTGAGTTTGATGGGAGATTTTTTGCGCGAATCACTTTCTGAAAACTTAGTCACTTTCTGAAAACATTGTTTGAAACATGATTTAACTGGGAAATCTATTTCCATGGTTTATGTTTCACAAGTTTTTAATGAACGATGAAAAGTATAAAGAAATCAAAATGGTTATTTAATTTCGCAGTTTATGAGGAAGATTCTATATTATATCATCTTGCTCAGAAACGCAATTAAATTAAATCTGTCTGTTAATTTTAATTATTACTAGCAGCATACCCGTTCTTCGTACGGAGTATATAATATAAATAAACTTAAAATTCATAATCATGTGCAAATTCCTATAGTATACTAAATGACATGCTTAATCAAAATATTCTGTTAAAATATTTAATACAATGCTCCTAAAAAGAAACCTCAGGATCTCTGTTCTCACTATACAAAATTATCTTCACGGGTAGATCTGAAGAATAAAATATCCTGGCCTTTTTTGCAAGCAAATTTATAAAAAGTATGGAATTGAATCAATATATGCAAAATAATAGCGTATTGTATGGGACCCGTACTACTTATATACGCGAATATTAGAAGATATAACCTGTATTATGACATTACATGTATACATTGAAAATATCAATAAATCCGTAATCTTTAAACCAGTAGGCAGTAATTAATTCCAAAATGTGCGCAAGTGAAAGTGCTAAAATTATATGGAAAGATAAACCCGTACTACTTATAATGTCATAGATTAGAAGATATGTCCTAGTGTTAGTAAAAGATTACCCGTATTATAATATTTAGTTTGAAAAATGTTGGCCAATATATAACAGATTACTTAATAAATTAAAAATATCAATAATCCCCGTGATCTTCACACCGGAAGGCTTGATTCCAATATATGCCAATATACATGTACTACTTATATTCTCTTACATTAGAAGATATACCCGTGCATTAGTAGAAGATTACTCGTACAACGTACAATATATGAGTTTCAACAATTTTTGCCGCAATAAAACAATGCCATAAGAAATTGAAAATATCAATAATCTCTGAATCAATAATCCCCGAAAACATCAATAATAATAATGTTTAAACATGAAGATCGTAATTAATATTATCCAGTCAAAAATACGATGGCAATGAAATTTATTTTATATACATATCTTCATCATTAAAATCGGAAAAGATTTAATAAAAATCTTCTTCCTCATAAACACGTTAAATTTAAATCCGTTGTTAAGCGACATGTTATGATTTGCTTCAAATAAATAGGTGGTCAAAATATCGTCTGAATATCTCTAATGAAGGTTTGGCGACATTTTAAAAAATTGCCAAATTTATCGCTAAGTGGGACTGTAGAACTGACAGTCCCACTTGGCGATAAATTGACGAACCATCATCAAAATATTATCCCCTAAAAAAAACACAATTTCGTTTATTTAGGGCAATTTATCAATTTCAAAATATTTTTATGGATTTATAAATATTTTTATCAATTTGGTGACATTTTAAAAATTCGCTAAATGGGTTACTAAGTAGGGCGGTTGGACTGACAGACAAATGCTAACGAAACACCATTTCTGTACTTTTAACAAAACAAATTTAATTTCATTGATTTGCGTCACTTTTATCAATTTGGAGACATTTCCACTAATTTGGTAAAGTTTAAGAAAAGTTACCAAGTTAGCGATATTCAGCCGAATTCGTAGCTCTAAATTCGCAGATCTGAATAAAATATCGTGATCCAGTTTGTATATACTAAATGAAAACACAAAAATATTATTAGAAGATATACCCATTCTACTCTTTTTCTGTTTAAACAATTGGATAAATGAATTTATTGGGTAAACAGTATATAAGTTTATTAGCTAAACACACAATAATATAATTTAAAATTAATATAATATATATTAATATCGCAATTAATATAATTTAAAAAAATCAAACCGATCATTTATAAGATATATTTTAATATCCATTTATTTATTATTCAAATCGAAAAAATAATAATAATCATTAACAAACACATTTAATTCCATTCCTTTGTCGAGCAACATTATATAAGATAGAATCTTCTTCATAAAATGCGAAATTAAATAACCATTTTAATTTCTTTATACTTCTAATCGTTGAGTAAAAGCGTGTGAAATATAAAACATGGAGGTAGATTTTTCCATTTAAATTCATGTGTCATACAATTTATGCTTTCAGATAGTGACTATTTAATGCAAAAATCCTGCATCAAACTCAAAAATAAAGTTTTAATTCCCTTTGACGCTTTAAACAAACGATTTTTATCCTTTCCGTTTGGATAAACCACGGAGTTGGAGAGTAGAACTCCTATAAAAAAAGTTCCGTTTTTCATTAATATCTCGACAACCCCTGGTCTTAGAAACTCGAAACTTGGGCAAAATTTATGGGGGGATATTTCAAGGCCACCCACAAAATTTCATTAAATTTGGTTCAGCCGTTCTCTCGTGATGATGAGACAAACGAAAGTTTCGTTTTTTACTAATATCTCGAGAACCACTGGTCGTAGAAATTCCAAATATAGACTAAATTTTAAGTGGGGCTATTTCTAGGCTACCCACAAAATTTCATCAAATTCAGTTCAGCCTTTCTCCCGTGATGACGGGACAAACAGACAGACAGACAGACAGACAGATTTTCATTTTTATTTATATAGATTTTTTCGATTTGAATAAATGGATATAAAAATATATTTCAGAAAAAAACGATTCGATTTTTCTTATAGCATTTTTGACTGGATAATATCAATTACGGTCTGCAGGTTTAGTTATTACTAGCAGCATATCCGTTCTTCGTACGGAGTATATAATATAAAGAAACTTGAAATTCATAATCATGCCCAAATTCTTATAGTATACTAAATGACATGTTTAATCAAAATATTCTGTTAAAATATTTAATATAATGCTCCTAAAAAGAAGTTTAAGAATCTCTGTTCTCGCTATATAAAATTATCTTCATGGACATATCTGAAGAATAAAACATCTTGGACCCCTTATGTAAGCAAATATAAAAAAAAATATGGAATTGAATCAATATATGCAAAATAAAAGCGTTAAAATTGTATGGGACCCGTACTAATTATATACGCGAATATTAGAAAATATAACCTGTATTAGTAGATTACATGTATAAATTGAAAATACCAATAAACCCGTAATCTTTAAATCTGAAGACAGTCATTTATTCCAATATATGTCAAAATGAAAGTGCTAAAATTATATGGGAAGATATACACGTACTACTTATAATGTCCGATTATTAGTAGAAGATTACCCGTTTTGCAATATGAGTCACAAATGTTTTTTGGTAAAATACAACAGACGACGTAATAAATTGAATATATAATTAATCCCCTTAATCTTCATACCAGAAGACTGTACTTGATTCCAATATATATGCCAATATATGTCAAAATATATGCCAATATACCTGTACTACTTATATTCTCGTAGGTTAGAAGATATACCCGTGCATTCCTAGAAGATTACTCGTACAACGTACAATATGCGTGTGTCAGCAATTTTTGCCGCAATAAAACAATGGCGTAATAACTTAAAAATATCAATAATCCCTGAATCAATAATTCCGGAAAATATCAATAATAATAATGTTTAAACCTGAAGAGTATAATTGATATTATCCAGTCCAAAATGAAATGGCAATGAAATTTATTTTATATACATATCTTCATTATTCAAATCGGAAAGGATTTAATAAAAATCGTCTGCCGCATAAACACATTGGATTTAAATCCGTTGCTAAGCGACATGATATCATTTGATTCAAATAAATTGGTAGAAAAAATATCGTCTAAATAGTTATATTCTATGGAACATTTGGCGACAGTTTCGTCAAATTAGCGACATTTTAAAAAATCGCCAAATTTATCGCCAAGTGGGACTGTAGAACTGACAGTTCCACTTTGCGACAAATTGACGAAATATCATCACAATACTATCCCCTAACAAAAAACAATTAATATCATTTATGTAGCGCAATTTTATCAATTTCAAGATATTTTTATAGATTTGAAAACATTTTTATCAATTTGGTGACATTTTAAAAATTCGCTAAATGTATTACTAAGTAGGATGGTTGGTCTGACAGATAAATGCTAACCAAACATCATTTCAGTACTCTCTTCTAGCAAAACAAAAAAAAATTTCATTGATATGTAGATGACCCAAGCCACACGACCAACCCGAAGGTTTATGGCAGCTGTTTGTGTGTCGTTTATATCAATTTGGCGACATTTCGGTCAATTTGGCAAAGTTTAAGAAAAGTTGTCAAATTAGCTATATCCCTCCAAATTCGTAGCTTTGAATTTGCAGATCTGAATGAAACATTCTTATCCCGTTTCAATATACTAAATGAAAACACTACAATTGTATTAGAAGATATACCCGCTCTACTCTTTTTCTGTTTCAACAATCGGATATATGAATTTATTGGCTAAACACAATATATGAGTTTAGTAGCTAAATACGATATAAGCTTGAAAACTCTTTGCCAAAATAAATGAAATTGATGTACGCAGTCAGCAATTAATATAATTAAAAGAAAAATCAAACCGTCCATTCATAAGATAAACTTTTATATCCATTTATCCATTTATTTATTATTTAAATCGAAAAAAAATAATAAAAACATTAACAAACACATTTAATTTAATTGCGATGCCGAGCAACATGATATATCCTCCTAAAATGTTAAAATTTATTAACCACTAACAGCATACCCGTTATTCGTACGGAGTGTATAATTTAAAGAAACTTAAAGTTCGCAATCATGTGCAAATTCTGTTAAAATATTAAATTTATTGCTCCTAAAGAGAAGTTTAAGAACATATGTTCTCACTATGCAAAATTATCTTCACGATCAGATCTGAAGAATAAAACATCCTGGCCCCTTTTGTAAGCAAATTTACAGAAGAAAAAATAAGAATTGAATGAATATATGCAACCCCGTACTAATTATATTGTCGCAGATCAGAAAATATGCCAATGTGTTAGTAGAAGATTACCCGTAGTACAATATGCGTCTCAAAAATATTTGCCAAAATAAAAGAGATGACGTAATAAATTGGAAGCATCAATAATATCCGTACTCTTTATACCAGAAGGTCGTAATTGATTCCAATATATGCCAATATATATCAAAACATATGTCAATATACCTGTACTACTTATATTCTCGTAGATTAAAAGATATACACGTGTATTTGTAGAAGATTCGTACAACATACAATATCTGAGTTTAAACAATTTTTGTCATAATAAAATAATTGCATAATAACTTGAAAATATCAATAATCCTTGAATCAATAATCCCCGAAAATATAAATAATAATAATTTTTAAACCTGAAGACCGTAATTGATATTATCCAGTCAAAAATGCTATAAGAAAAATCAAATCGTTCTTTTCTAAAATATATTTTTATATCCATTTATTTATTATTCAAATCGAAAAAATAATTATTAAAATTAACAGACAGATTTAATTTAATTGCGTTTCTGAGTAACAGGATAAGGAGAAACTCAAAATACGGATATAATTTTAAGTGGGGCCATTTCTGGGCTACCCACAAAATTTCATCAAATTCGGTTCAGCCGTTCTCCCGTGATGGTGTGACAAACAGACAGACAGACAGACAGACAGACAGACAGACAGATTTTCATTTTTATTTATATAGATTTTTGATATTTTCTAGGATTACTGAATCAGGGATTATTGATATTTTCAAGTTATTATGCCATTGTTTTAGTATGACAAAAATTTTTTAAACTCATATATTGTACGTTGTACGAGTAATCTTCTACAAATACACGGGTATATCTTCTAATCTACGAGAATCTAAGTAGTACATGTATATTAGCATATGTTTTGATATATATTGGCATAAATTGGATTCAATTACGATCTTCTGGTATAACGAGTACGGGGATTATTGATATTTTCAATTTATTACGTCATCTCTTTTATTTTGGCAAAGATTTTTGAGACTCATATTGTAATACAGGTAATCTTCTACTAACACACTGGCATGTTTTCTAATCTGCGACAATATAAGTAGTACGGGGTTGCATATATTGATTATTTTTTTTTTTTTTTTTTTTTTTGTAAATTTGCTTACAAAAGGGGTCAGGATGTTTTATTCTTCAGATCTGCCCGTGAAGATAATTTTGCATAGTGAGAACAGATATTCTTAAACTTCTCTTTAGGAGCAATAAATTTAATATTTTAACAGAATTTACACATGATTGCGAATTATAAATTTTTTTATATTATATACTCCGTACGAAGAACGGGTATGCTGCTGGTATGCTATAAAAATATTAATTGTGTAGATGATGCATTCCAAAATTGGTTGTGGGCTTTCTAAGTACACATTTACAAATTAAAAAAATATAAATTTATACATTTTATTATCTGAAGTCCCAAATATTTGAATTTAAATAATTATATAAATAATAGAATATTTTAAAATATTTGTTAAATGTTTGTATAAAATAAGGATTTTAAAGTTCGTTACTAGATACTGAAGTCAATAAGTAGAAAATACTTTGTACAAAGAACACTTCAGTAACGTATTTAAGCACAAATAAAATAATAATACAGTTGTTTCGAAAATCCACTGGATCCCCTTTTTCTGTTGAAGAGAACCAACGGATCCGAAGTCAAAAGGTTATTTTGTCTTTTTGACTTCGGGGTCTTCCGGTTTGTTGGTTCTTTGGCACTGACGAAAGAGATCTAACGTATCCTCGAAACAGCTGTATGCTGCAGTATTACTTTATTTTTGCTTAAAAACGTTGCTCAAGTGCTCCTTAGATACTGAAATTCGAGGAATTGGGAAACAAGAAAAGAATTGCCACTAATGCCTCTCCTCTCCTCTGAGAGGTCACACCACGGACGAACTGGCGACACCATGGGTTTCCAATGGAAAATAAAAAAAAATGATAAGTATCTGGGGCCTCCTACTTGACCCGGGCCCCGAAGTTTACCCATTATTAGATAATGAATTCGCTATTGGTTGCGGTGTAGCTTGATTTCAATATTTGTGAAAATTTGAGGAGAGAGTTTGCTGGAATTAGTTATTGATTGTGAACATAGATGGCGCAACCAGTCCCTGTCCAAATAAAGATATTTATTTATAAAGGAATTCTTAAACATATTTTGAAGTGTCTTCGTGATTAGGCGTTGTAAACTGTGTGGAAGACCCAGACCGTCCGACTCGTCCAGAGGACTTAGAGTAACTAGTTGGACGGCCGGGTTGTAAACTGTGTGACATATTAGCCATTTCGTGTCCAGAAAAGCTGTATGAGTCAAGATTTTTGCATGAATTTCCGATTCCAATTATTGTTTACGCTTTATGAAACATAAAAAGCATATAATTTTTTTTTTCTCAACAATGTTTTTTTCTAGCAAACAATTTTAATTCGTCGATTGATTAAATATTTTCAACTGATGTATTTTAAAGAAGTCATGTTTCAGAAATTAAACCACCAATCTTCAGCTGTTCAAACAACGCCCTATTGATTGGGCTCCTGCGACGATAATATTTCCATCTACATGTGAGGTGGAATCTACATTCAGATTTAAGCTCAAACGGCAACTTGCAATATTTACAACCGATTAATTTATCTTATTATTTGTTTGCTATCTGCATAATTATACTTACTATCTCATCTTCTAAAATATTTTCCATCCCACAAGCGAATGTATGCATATTTGCCGCACCAGAGTAATATAGGCATACAAGCATGGGCGCCCATAAAACTAGTTTTCAAATATAATATAAACAATATATATAATAAACAATATGTCTTAATTTGGAGTTGTTGAAAAGTTAAGTGCTGGAGTAAACTGTTCGGACAATGGTAGTATTATTTAGCAGACAGTGGGTACTATGGGTGCATTATCATATATAGGATAATCCTGCTTAAAATAAGTTGTAACAAATTCTAGGGTATAGGTGTTAAAAGACTTGAAATTACCGAATAAATCCGTTTGCGTTGCACAAACTGCAACATTATGGATGTTCAAATATCTTTTATTGTTGAGGTTATGTTCAAATATATTTTATTGTTGAGGAACATTATACTCGATATTCTTTTCCTGCTGGTGCAAGAACAATATTTATAGAAACAAAGATCAAAATATACGTGTTAAATATTTGTATAATATAGAAACAAAGGTTTAACTTAAAAATTCTTAAAATTTTGCGTGGATTAAAACTTTTATTTTTGTTTATTTAGTGCAAACGATATGCCAAAAGAAAAAAAATATGATGTGGGCAGTACATGACTTTCCTTATATAATGCAATGAATTTACTTCTTTAACGGTATAAAAGTGATGAAAAAATACACGGCACAGTGCTTGTAATGTTAAATTGTACATTTAGCGTTTTTTCGGATGACAACATGTGAAACTATTTCGTACCCAATTAACTTATATTTTACGTAACTCTAAATTAACAATTATCGATATTCATATCATCCTTAATAAGCAATATAGCCCATATATTTAAATATTTTAGTAATAAATTCATCAATTAGGAGTCATTTTCATTACCTTGGCGTCATATTTGCAATTTTGACGATATTTTCGTCAATGAGGGGCTAAATATAGCCAAGTTGGAGATATTTAAAAGAACATTTCGTATATAATAAAAGGTATGCCCATCATATGACGGAATTAAAAATTTGCAAAACATTGCATCTCATTTGGCGTCATTTTTATCAATTTGATAACGTTTTAATCAATTTGGAAACAGTTTCGCCAATTTGGCAAAATTTTTATAAATGTGATAATATTTTTATCAGTCGCAATTTAAGAAAGTCGCCAAGTTGGTGATATGACGCCAAAATTTGTCGCCAGAATTCCAAGCATTATAGACGGGGTAGGTTATTCTAATCTTCTTATAGACGGGGTAGGTTATTCTTATATAGAAATAGGTTATTCTTATGTTCTTACCAAAATAATGAATTTTCATCAGTTGTCATTTTCATTGATTTAACGTCATTCTTATCAATTTGGCGACATTTTTATCAATTTGCGACATTAAAAAACTCGCCAAGTTAGCGAAATTCCGCCTAATTCGTCGCTAAAATTTCGTTAAGTATTGTGGATGCAGAAATATGTTATTCTTATAGTAGATAAACGACTAATGGCGTCAAATTAGAATTCTATTACTCAAAGTGTCTTCTCCTATGAATAGAACGAGCTAGATTTACGAGAATGATGATAATACATTTATCGCATAATATTACATATGAAAAGTGAACAGATTTCACAGTAGTTAATACTTTTTATGAATTTTATGTAATTTTTTGATAAATTTATTTGAAAGATGTGCAACATCTCGCAGGATCGGCTTAAGACATCAGCAAAGCAAGCACTTGCTTAGGGCGGCACATTTTAGGGGCGGTATTTAAATCAACAAGGTCGTATATAAAATAGGCGCGAGCAGTCGGATTTTCATATAAGTTAAAAAGTAGTACAAAGACATCAACTGAATGTTAACAATTTGTTCCTAGATAAAAGGGTGGAACCCATTATTTTTCATTCTCTCGTTCCTGGGAAAAGAAGGCCCAAATATGATAGTTTCCAGTATATCGTTCCAAATGTGTATCTTACAGAGCAAGTAACAATACATTGCTTGAGCACAACGAACGACGATTATATTTTTATTTAATATTCAAAAGTAAGGAGATCCATGAATACCCACTCTTAAAAAATAACCTTATAGAAGGAGATGGATAAACACGGCATCAAGTGACATAAAAACAGTTACAGATAAAACAATTACGATAAATCATTATATCATAGCATCTAAAAAATAAATATAGACAATAAAAAAGAAAAATATGAGAGTAAAAGCAGGTAAAAAATTAGCTATCAATATGGAAAAAATTCTCAATGTCAACTGAATTATAAGTAAATAACCAGTTTTTGATAGCTCTGGAAAAGGAACGATAGGTAACAATGCTTTTAAAAATTGAGGCAGAAGATTGTAAACTCTAGGAGCTAAAAAGAGATAAAATTTCTGAAACTTGTAGAATTGCGGCTCGAGGAGGTCTGATAATACCCCGCCTTAACCCGAAGTTACATTGACTACCACCCGCATTCTTATTTCTATGAAATATTATTAAGATCTTTGTAAACATGAAGATGCCTAAATGGCGTAATCATAAAATCGAGGAAAGGAGGAAAGGATGGTATCTCACGAGGCTTACATAAAACAATTCTAGTAAATAATTTTTAAAGCAAAATAACATGACAAAGGGTATTTAGATAAGACAGGTTATGCCATATTGAATTCGAGAGTGAATTAAGAAGTAATAAAAAAATCTAAGAAGATCAGGAGGACAAAACTGGGGTAGAAAATAAAATTTTCTGATATGAAACTTTATTTATTAAGATCAGTAATATGAGGATTCCAAGATAGCAAGTCATCGATAATAATGCCAAGTCATTTAAAGCTACTCACCTATTTCACAATCTGGAACTATCTGGATAGCAACAAGTATGATATTTTAACACAAAGCTAAATAACGATTTTTTGGACAAGGCAAAACAAATAAGTCTAGATTTTTTGACATTGAGAACAATATTATCAGCACAGGACCATTATCTAATAGCAGTCAAATCGTCTTCCATACTTCTCAAGACATCAGGATGTGTAAGCCCATGATAAGATAAAGCAATATCATCAGCAAAAGCAAACAAAGTCCCATTAAAATTAAATAAATAGAGGTCATTAAAAAAGACAAAAAACAAGATCGAACCCAGGACCGAACCATGGAAAACACCCTGCTTCTTTAACTTTAGCAGAACCAATTCTAACGGATTGCTCATGTCCATTGAGATAAGATCTAAACCAATTCAACTCAATGCCCCGAAAGCCAATCCTCTGCAATTTATACAGCAATATATTATGATCAACACAATCAAAGGCTCTCTTGATTTCCAAAAACACACCAATAACCCTATGGCCAGCATTTAAACCCTCGTTGATTTCACTAAGAAATTTCATTAAGGCGTGCGTCTTCAGTACTTTTATTTTCGTGAAACTCAAATTGGCAAAAACTGAAAAAATTTATGGAGTTCAAATACTTAATCAATTTTTTCTTAATAATTTTTTCAATAGTTTTAGTAAGAATAGACAAAAAGGAAAGAGGCCTGTAATTATCGGAATTATTTTCGTCACCTTTCTTATAAACTAGAATAATAACAGCAAATTTAAGTTGGTCAAGAAATAAGCCACTTTCAAAACTTAAATTGGTTATTTATATGAGAGGAAACATCACATGTAAATGGGGAAATTTTATGAACAATGGTAGCAGTAATGCCATCGAAGCCAGGCGAGCTAGATCGTAGAAAGCTCCCGCAATAGATACAAACACCACGTCTAGGGTGGCATGGTGGCCATTATTAATGTCTCATAAAAACTATGGGGTCAAGGCCACCCGTAGAACTTGGAGCAAACTCAAGAATAAGGCATACGATATTGATTAGCTTGATGTCCGTATATGTGACCTTGAATATCCTTAAATATCCTAGTATCTATATGAATATTCGGGGGCTTGGGTGCCCTTTTATCCTCCCTCCTTTACCTTATGGGAGCGTCGTGTCCATCGTTGATATCCTAAAGAATAGATCGAGTCTTCGGATCTTTCACAGTACTAAATATCCAGCGGTGACATTGCCACTCTCATTCTGCGTGCGGTTCTGATGAAAAGGTGTCAAACACCTATCTCTGCTTGGCTATTTCTGCTTGGCATTCCACTCCTTAACGGTTAATCACTTTATTTCCACACCGTCTCTTCTTACGCTAAGAGCACCCCCCCCCCCTCCCGTGTGTCCTTGCTCTATGGAAGGTCTCCCAACTTGTCACCAATTTAAGCGGTAATGACTATAAGAAATGACAAAAATTTGGAAATCAAATAATATTTATTTTCTTAATCGTTTCTCAGGTAGACCTTTAATCTTCATATTTTTTGCGTTTCCCTTAGTGAAGAAAAAAATCTGAAGAACCACAAAGAACCGTTGTTCTTTGCTGTAAGTAGAATGCGTCTAAATTTAACTTTTCAAAATTATTTCTACTTTTCAGTATAATTGAAATTATGTTCTATTAAATTGGTACGTTTAATATCTTGCATTTTATTTATGTACTTTCAGCATCGATTTTTTTCAATACGAGTATTATGCTTCCAATGACGTGAACAGAAATATGCTTTTAGAGTAGAACTAGCCGAATACCCGTTGAAAATCAACGGTGTCGCAATAAGCATCCCCTGAATAATGTAAATTTTTGATTCAATCGTGTTTCACATTTATTCGTCAAATCGAATATTTTACTGCGCAGAACCCCCTATAAAAGAAAATATTGGAAAATTGAAATAGCACACATCGTCCTTTCGAATTATCTACCAGTACACCAAATTAAAGTCTCTATCTCACCCCGAAGCATACTATTTTATCATCTCCCCTTTCAAATGTTTTTCTTTGGAGCACTCCCGATAAATGAACAGTTTTAAAAAACTCTGTTCGTGTTGTGTTTTTTATCAGATGATTGGCCTATATACAAAATATCAAGTTTCTATCACATTTAAAAGCAAGGGTGTCTCATTTATTCCGAAAATCGAACATATTGGCGCTCGGCATCCCCTAAAGTAGTAAATATTGGAAAGCTTAAAATTGCACACTTTCTTCCTTTCAAACTATCTACCAGTACACCAAATTTGATGTCTCTATCCTATTGTGGAGCATGCTTTTCTATCATTTCATATTTCGAACGTTTTTTCGTTTTTCTGTGTTGCACCCCCTTAAATGATCATTTCCGAAAAACCGTAATAATCTTAGGTTTTTTTTTCAAATGATTAGCCCATATACTAAATTTCAAGCTTCTATCACACTCTAAAGGAGACGTTTTTCAGTAGTTCGTGCAATCGAACATTTTAGAGTGCGGCACCCCCTATAATAGCAAATGTTTGTAAACTGAAATTGCACACTTTCTTCCTTTCAAACTATATACCCGTATACCAAATTTGAAGTCTCTAACTCATCGCGAAGTATACTTTTTCTATCATTTCACCCTTCGAATGTTTTTCTGTGGAGTACCCATCCCCTTAAATATATATTTTTGAAAAACTGCATTCTTCTTGGGTTTTCTATCAAATGATTCGCCCATATACCAAATATCAAGCCTCTATCACGTTCTAAAAGGGATATTTTTACTTCATTCCGAAAACAGAACATTTTTGTGTGCAACACCCCCTAAAGTATAAAATATTGGAAAACTGAAATTGTACACTTTCTTCCTTCCAAACTATCTCTCCGTACACCAAATTTCAAATCTCTATCTCATCCCGCAGTATGTTTTCTTATCAATTTACCTTTCGAACATTTTCCTCTAGAGCACCCCCTTAAACGAACGTTTTTAAAAAACTATATTCGTCTTGGGTGTTTTCATCAAATGATTAGTCCATATACCTAATTTCAAGCCTCTATCAAATTTTAAAGGAGACTTTTTTAATTTATTCGGTACATCGAACATTTTGGTGTGCGGCACCCCCTTAAGTGTAGAATATATTGGTTATCTGATATTGCACACTTTCTTCCTTTCAAACGATTTACCTATACACCAAATTTGAAGTCTCTATCTCATCTCAAAGCATGCTTTCCCATCATTTCACTTTCCGAACGTTTTGGTGTGCGGCATCCCTTTAAGTAGAAAATATTGGAAATTTGAAATTGCACACTGTATTCCTTTTAAACGATTTACCCATACACTAAATTTGAAGTCTCTATCTCATCGCAAAGCATGCTTTCCCATCATTTCACTTTTCGAACGTTTCGGTGTGCGGCACCCCCTTAAGTAGAAAATATTGGAAATCTGAAATTGCACACTTTCTTCCCTTCGAATGATTTACCAATACACCAAATTTGAAGTCTCTATCTCATCGCAAAGCATGCTTTCCCATCATTTCACTTTTCGAACGTTTTGGTGTGCGGCACCCCCTTAAGTAGAAAATATTGGAAATATGATATTGCGCACTTTCTTCCTTTCAAACGGTTTACCCATACACCAAATTTGAAGTCTCTATCTTATCGCAAAGCACACTTTCCCATCATTTCACTTTTCGAACGTTTTGGTGTGGAGCACCCCCTAAACGAACATTTTAGAAAACTATATTTGTTTTAGGTGTTTTCTTCAAATGATTAGCCCATATACCAAATTTCAAGCCTCTATCAAATTTTAAAGTAGCAGTTTCTCATTCATTCTGTAAATCGAACATTTTGGTGTGCGGCACCCCCTTAAGTAGAACATATTCAAAATCTGAAATTGTACACTTTTTTCCTTTCAAACGGTTTACCCATACACCAAATTTGAAGTCTCTATCTCATCGCAAAGCATGCTTTCCTATCATTTCACTTTTCGAACGTTTTGGTGTGGGGCACCCCTTCTATAGAACATTTTCGGAAAATTCGATTTTTCCAGGGGTTTTTATCGAACGACCGAGCCGTGTACGAAATTGCAAGTCTCTATCTATACGGGAAGTGCCTAAAAAAAGCGTGACAGACAGACGGACACTTGGCAATTAGTATATAAAGATTGGTCAACTCGAGGCACGCGGCCCGGCACGTTCTTTTCAGCAGCCCGTCCAGCCACAATAAACAAAATAAAGATAAACCAAATAAAATAAATATAGCTGTAATAAAGGACCCATTGTATCAAATCACCTACCACTACGGATCTTAAGACAAGCAGAAACCGAAATATGTGCATAAATCATACCTAAATAGCATTTTATTATAAACTTATCATTCGCAGGTACAAGCACGCAAGTTTCTTTAAGATTGCGTTTTTACACCGACATCCAATCAAGAGGTGGTTAGGTTTCAATATAAGTGAAGTAACACCTCTTTTTTACCCATAATCTTTTCGTGACTTAGAAAAACTTCGAAAGAAATCACTCTTGATGATTGAAATGATTAGTATCATACTTTCGATGATTCTTGTTTAATTGAAAACATAGTACAAATAGCGGATGGGGCTCTTTTAATGCATTTGCGTGGAGATTCTTACAGCGCATGCGCGTAGAGGCGTATGATCTGTAAAGAGCATACGCGTTGAGGATTGAACAGGGTGGAAAGACTTGGAGCGCTGGAAAAGAATTCATCGCATGCTTATTAAAACTTACAGCGCATGCGCGTGAATGGTTCTTTCAACATACGCTCATGAAAACTTTTACAGCGCACGCGCGTGGCAGCTATAACAGGGCATGCACGGGGATCAATCTTACATCGCATGCGTGAGGAGCGATTTTACAGCACATGCGCGTGGAGATTCTTACAGAGTATGCGCGTTGAGGATTGAACTGGGAAGACTTTGAGTGCGTGAAGAGAATTCATCGCTCATTAAAACTTACAGCGCATGCGTGTGAATGGTTCTTACAACATACGCCATGACAATTTTAACAGAGCACGCGCGTGACAGTTTTAACGGGGCATGCGCGAGCAGCGATTTTACAGCGCATGTGCGTGAAGTGCTCTTACAGCGCATACGCGTGGAGACTCTTACTGAGCATGCGCGAGGAGCGATTTTTACAGCGCTTGCGCGTGGAGATTCTTAGAGCGCATGCGCGTGGAGGCTCTTACAGAGCATGCGCGTTGAGGATTGAACAGGGTGGGAGGACTTGGAGCGCAGGGAGAGAATTCATGGTATGCTTATTACAACTTACAGCGCATGCGCGTGGATGGTTCTTACAATATAGGCGAATGATAATTTTTACATTGCACGAGCGTGGCAGTTCTAACAGGGCATGCGCGAGCAGCGATTTTACAGCGCATGCGCGAGAAGTGCTCTTAAAGGACATGCGCGTGGAGATTCTTACAGCGCATAGGCGTGGAGGTTCTTACAGAGCATGCGCGTAGATATTCGTTACAACACATGCGTGTTGAGGATTGAACAGGCTGGGAAGACTTGGAGCGCGGGGAGAGAATTTATCGCATGCTTATTAAAACTTACAGCGCATGCGCGTGGATGGATCTTATAACATACGCGTATGATAGTTTTTACAGCGCACGCGCGTGACAGTTCTAAAAGGGCATGTGCGAGGAGCGATCTTGCAGCGCATGCGCGAGGATCTATTTTACAGCGCATGCGCGTGGAGTGTTCTTACAGAACATACGCTTTGTGGTTCTTTTAACAAGGCATGCGCGTAGAGGCTCTTATAACGTATGCGCATGAGTATATTATTTTGGAGTGCATGAAAGTTCTTACAGAGAATGCGCGTTGAAAATTGAACAGCGCATGGGAGATCTAATAGCATAAGCATGTGATTGAACAGTGCATGCGTTTGGAGGGTCTTTTAGCGAATGCGCGTTGTAGCTCAAAATTCTTACAGTACACGTACGTTGTAGCTCAAAATTCATACAGTATACGTACGTTGTAGCTCAAAATTCTTACAGTACACGTACGTTGTAGCTCAAAATTCTTACAGTACACGTACGTTGTAGCTCAAAATTCTTACAGTACACGTACGTTGTAGCTCAAAATTCTTACAGTACACGTACGTTGTAGCTCAAAGCATGCATGTAAACTACTCTTACAACGCATGCGTGTGAAGGTTCTTCCAGTGCAAAAGCATTAACCCATTAGTGCCTAGCGTCCCATTTTACTGGATGGAACGCTAGACACTAATGGGTTAAGAATTGAACTTCGAATGCGCGTGGAGGGCCCTACAGCGCATGCGCACGGCATTTCTTACTGAACATGTGCGTGAAAGCTAACAGCGCATACGCGTTAAACATATTACATCGCAAGCTGGTTGTCAGTCTAACAGCGCATGTGCGTGGTAGTTCTAACAGCATACGCTTTGATATTTTTAATAGAGCGTACCCTTGGTAGTTCAAACAGCGCATGCATGTGGAGGCTCTTGACTGCAAACGCGTTAAATATTGGAAGAGCGAATGTGTGTGGAGAATCTTACACCGATGCGCGCTGGCCATTAATTGGGGTTTAAGAAATATTACAATAAAATTCAAAATTCCTTTGCATGTTCTGCGCTCAATATGTAAAAGAAATGAGGTAACATACGACTTCATATAATGTGGTTTCAGTCCGTTTGTAAGTACTTTTAACTGGAAATACATGGATAAAATTTTTTTATAGAGCCTTTCTCAAGATATTTTAAACTTTATTTTTTCCCAAGGAGGGCTATATAGATCTAAATAATGAAGCGAATCGCTCGAAATTTGATACGCTGAATTTTCTAGGTATCACCCAAAATTATCTTGATCTTCAGCGATATCTATTCTTCAGCGGTTTAATTTGTGTTATTGTTTTCTAAAAATAACGAAATTTATTAATCTGCAATGTCATCCGTTGGACACATCAGATTTTATATTATTTAAAGTCGACTGCCATCATTTATATGGCGTTAACGTGTTTCACTCCTGACTAAGATATCGCACATTTTTTTTAAAGCTGAAAAATAAAAGAAAGAAGTTAAATCCCACTCCATAAAAAAAAGATCCATTATTTTGACAAGTATGTAGCCCAAAATTCACTAAAAAGGCGATTTATCAGCTTTTTTATTTCAATGCAGCTTGCAAATATTAATCAAAAAATGAATGGGAAGGGATTGGGGCGGTCAAAAATCCTAAAGTCTGACCTGATATCTCGAAAACGGTTCATGATAGCGTTCTAAAGTTCATATCAATCGTTTTCTAATGAAAAATTACATAGGAAATGATTATTTACGTAACTGTATTAAATGTTTTAATTTTTTGATGATTTTTTCAAAATTTAGATGGGTTCTGAACATTCGATTATGTGTAAAAACAATAGGTTTACAGTATTCAGTGATTATGATTTTTGTACCAAATTTTGTTAAAATCGTTTTATTCGTTCGTGAGATATCGTCTCCACAGTCTCACTGACACACACACAGACATCACTTCAAAATCGTCTGATTCCTGTTCAGGGATGCTTGAAACGCGCTCTTCCGTCGAAAACTCGAATTCGATAAAATAAAAACAGGAGTTATGAAGCTTTTACATAGGGCAAGGATAAGCAAATAATGTTAGGTAAAATACCATTCTCTAAACTGGAGCTAATATCGCAATAAATACATTATTTAAGTACTATATAGGTTGGTATATGGATTTAAGTTTTTGCATACTTTATGTAAAATAAATTATTCACAAAGCATGATCACTAAAATGTCATAAAAATTACTATATCTATTTTAATTTTATTATTTAGAAATATGGAAGTTTGGATCTGATGTCTTTGTGTGAGAGAGGGGGGAGACTCACACCTACCTCTGTTTACTATAACATTTCAAACATTGAGAACAAGACCGTCTAATAGCCGTTACAATGGAAAATTGATCTTCAATAAAAGTACTTCGTTAATAATAGCAGAACATGTTGACTAAAAGCATCAATCGACTTCAGAAGCAAAAAGAAGCATTCTTCTTCAAGATATACGGACAGAGCAACCGCACCAGCAAAGGCAAGAACGCATCTATCAGTTTAGAAGTTTATCACAGATGGACACATTCCTACCTTTGCTGGTGCAGTTGCTATCTGTCTAGAAGAGATTATTTTTGCCTTTGAAACTGGTTGCTAAATTTTACCAACTTTTAATAGTGTTTATGTCAGAAACCGGGCTGAAAAGAATTGATTATTAAATTTTTCCTAAAGTCGGGATATCACAGCATGGGTTCCTATAGTAGCATGGATTTTAAGAGTTCAACATTTCTTAAGGTCAATTTTCGTTAGTTGTAGTTAGTATTTTTTTTTATTAGACATTATATTATTTACGCATTACACACAATTTGTGCTAGGAACAAATTTCACAGAAGGACAAACATTTTTCAATTCAATTTTACTTTCCCTGCTATTCATAGTAATGTGAAGGGGGAGTAATATTGTGATGTGGTAAAAAATCAGATCCTCAAATTTTGGTGGATCTACATGTTTTGAACATCCCTGAATACAAGTCAAAGTTCAAATGGCTAAAAATCGAGTATTAGTGTTTGGGACATGAACTAAACATCAGCAATATCACAGATAATTATTCTTTCAGTATTCATTATTATTATTGTTTCGCATTGGACATTTACAGGTAGTGAAAACGCTGTCGAAATTTGAAAATTCACTATTCTGTCTTTAAACATGCAATAAATATTAACAGTTCTTTTAAAGTTCATATAAATGATACATCATAGGAAAGGTAATGATTAGATCTTTCAATTATCTTACATAATAAATATATTTTTATAAATATATAACTTTCTTTTTTAATTCGAATTCGTTTGTAGTTATTTTATGTTCCAGCACGAATTTGAGTGTTATTCTCCATTTTCACACAAATCAGTTCCTTAACGACCGAAAATATTATCACTGTTTTTGTGTTTACACCATCGGGAAGATTTTCCAACAATGTTTGAAACAAATCCGTAGGATAATTCTTTCATATTTACTTTTTTTTTTAAATTCATCGGAATTTGCATTTTGTAGGTAATTTAATTTTTAAAAGCTTGCAAAACTTCCTTGAATAAGGCAGGCATATGTCAGTAAGGTGACTATAATTGTTTCCATGGCTTTATAAGTCCCCTTCATTAGGCCAAAACAGAACAGTTAGAATAAACAGTATTCGCTCTCAACAAAAGCTGAGACCGAACTGCGAATAGGCAAGCAATGAGCAATTCAAAAGAGCTAGGACACATATAGCGAAAAAATTAACAGAACGGCACTTTAAAAACATCCGTAAACACATCTATACGAACATATTATTACGGGACGGTAAAGGGTCTCTCTCCCATCTAGGAAGACAGGTGTGTGTGTGTGTGTGTGGGAGGGGGGGGGGTTGGGCTGTCACTGAGAATGAGATCTTAAGCATTGAAATGAAATTTCAAAATCAGAGAAATATAACAAACGTTAAATTATTGGTAAAACATGAAAAAGTTTAGAGGAAGGAAAAATAGTCAAAGCCTTGTAAAGGAAAAAATATAGAAAATTATAAGGGAATGAGGCAGTAATTAAAATAACAAAAGGGAATTATCGGTTTCGAGAGCTAAATTTATCAATCAAACTACTAAATTATTAACAGTGGTCGAGACTAGGTCAGAAAAGAATATAACACGGAAAATGAGGAAAAAAACGGTTTTAGAAGCTATATGAGCTAACTTTATCAACTAAAAATATCAATCGATTAGTTCACTCAAAAATATTCGTAAATGAGACTGAAATTAAGAAGGATATAACAAAGGATTAAGAAGGATATAACAAAATTGAAAGAAAATAAGCTTTTAGAGTCAAAAATGAGTATACAAACCACTGTTGAATGAGAATGGGATTAAGGAACTAATTAAATAAATGACCAAAAGACAAACAAAAAACTATTTCGGAAGCAATATGAGCTGATAACTGAAGGAATAAATAAATGAAGCTGATAAATGAATTCCATGCCAGTTGGATATTTTTTAATTCATTATAAGGTCATTCATTTAATAAATTTTCCACCTTATTAACATAAGTAGAACCATCAAACAAACGTATTTGACCCCCTTTGTTAGCCTGGCAAAGGGTGGTGGTGGTGGTGGTGGTGTGCGTGTGTGTGTGTGTGTGTGTGTGTGGGGGGGGGGGGGGGTCAAATAGCTCTCAAGAAATGTATCAAAGAGCATTTTAGAATGATCGTTAATCAAGAGACATCATTCTAAGTCATATATTTCCCAACAGTCTGAAGATCTTTCATTTCAATTTTCTGAGGTAAAAATTATCGCACATGCCCGCACCATATCTGAACTTGATTTTTTGGAAGTCTCTTTTATTTACTTGGACTCTGACAATCTTATTAATGATAAATCAGTAGTTCTCTACTACTCCTTAGCATGGAAAAAATGTCATTCATCCTTAACTTCATTTACAGCTCATATAGCTTCAGAAACATTTTTCTGTTTTTGTTTTGTTTTGCTTTTTGGTCATTTTTTAACTAGTTACTTCTTAATTCCAATCTCATCCAATAGTACTTTACAGTTGTTTATATACTTGTCATCGATTTTAAAAGTTGGCTCATTTAGATTTTCTTTATCAATTTTGTTATATCTTTCTTAATTCCGGTCTCATTCACGGATGCTTTTGAGTAGATTAATTGATTGATATTTTTATATAGTTGATGAAGTTAACTCATATTGCGCATCTGAAACCGTTTTTTTCTTATTTTCTCTGTTATATCCTTTTTTTAACTTAGTCTGAATCACTTTTAATGATTTAATAGTTTGACTGATGATTTTAACTCGCAAAAATGGTTACTTTCTTTTCTTATTTTCTTAATTACTCCCCATTCCCTGCATTTTTCTACCTTTTATCTATTTCAAGGGTTTGCCTATTTTTCCTTTCTCTAAACTCTGTAATTTTCTATACATAACTTAACGGTTTCTATATATCTTTTTTGTTTTTTAAACCTCATTTCAATACTTAAGATTTCATTCTCAGTGCCAATTCCCCTTGTCTTCCTAGGCGGGAGATGGACCCTCTATCGTCCCGTGATGCACGGATATGTTTATGGGTGTTTTAAAAGTGCCGATACTACCCGTTCTGCGAATTTTTTGCTGTGTGTGTCCTAGATCTTTTGACTTGCTCATTGCTTGCCTCTTCGCAACTCTCATCTTTATTAAGGTGCATACTTTTCTAACTGTTCCGTTTTAGCCTGATGGAGAGGGTTTATAATGCTCTCGAAACAATTGCAGTCACCTTACTGACTTATGCCTGCTTTATTCAAGGATGTTTTGCAAGCTTTTATCTTACAAGCAGCAGTTTGATTTATTGTAATCTAATTTTTATTTCGCCAAATCTGAAATTTACACAATTTTAGAGTTTGGCAAAAAGCTCTGTATATATATCTTCGTATTCTAACAAAAATTTTTTGACTTAATTTTAATTTTATTTTCTATGATATTTTAAGCAAGCGAACCTGATTTTCAATGCAATGCACTTTTCCCCTTCGTTTTGATTTCTGCGCATGTGCTTAATGCCCTCTCTCCTATAAAAGGTTTTCCTTTTAAATATTTTAATTTGTTAATTAATTAATTTATTTTTTGTTTAGTCGCACAAGATAATTGGGGATGTGGTCATATCGTATCCGTTGCGCGCAATTTGTACTGTTACTTGTATGAATAATTATTTTTTATGGAATAATGAATACAATTAATCGTGCTTTAACTTCTTGAAAACAAGTACATTTTCTAATATATATATATATATATATATATATATATATATATATATATATATATATATATATATATATATATAATACTCGAAATCTTGCATCTTGCACCCACAGTGTAAAATAACTTCCTTTGTAACATGCACATAAACACATCCGAATGTGTTTCTAAATGTGTTTGAAATGGGTTCTGAAGGTCTTAAAGATCAAAGGTCTTAGCAGTCAAAATTTAGAATTTGAAAGTTTTGGGGAAAATAATATTTGGTCATCAGTGCAATAGTATCATAAAGTAAAAACTATTATGTTGCGCAGTAAGTTGTTCTTTTAAACTTAGAAACTCGACAAGTTAAATAAAATATCTACTCAGAGTTTATATTCACTATTAAAGTTATGTGCAAATTGGTGGGTAATCGGATATGTACTTCTTATAGGAATGCTGAATATATTTTAAGATAATTTTGTTAAAGCTGTCAATACCAGAAATGCTTCATTTAATTTTGTAATGAACTTTTCCCCATTAATTTCACATTTTCTTCTATCATGTGGTATTGGGTCATTTATATAGTTAAGTATGAGGCTTTAATAGAGATACACTTACCTCAGAAGTTTATGAAATGGATGAGAAAGTATTGAGAAAATATTTTCGCTTCTACTTCGGTAAAGAAACGAATTCAATTGATTTTAAAATTTGGAAAAATTAATTTAACTTCAAGTAATTAGTAATTAGTATTTATTACTAAAACTGCTCTTAAAGCAACCAGGTGAAACTTCAGAAATGCTGTGTTCGATATTTAACCTCTGCACGGTTTTGATACTTTGCGAAAATCAGAATTTTCGTCTTTAATTATGATTTAAAAATAAAACAGTTTCAGGAAGGAATGTTCACAAATTTCCGCCTGGTAAGTCCATGTTTTATCCATTAAGATTAGCCGTGGTGCTCGTAGCTGTTAGATTTTAGTATTTTGTTAGTTAGTCTTTTGCTAGCTGTCGTTTTCCTCAACTATTACGGATAATGATTTATCCCTAGCGTAGTGAAAATAAATTTTTGCTTTCAAGGAAATGTGGTACTACAGGCTTCGTTTAGATGCCATGTGCTCAAATTGTCAATAGGAATATTGAATATGAATAATAATTAATTAATAGTAAGCATTTAGCTAATAATATGTATTAAGCTTCATTTATTTCTTGGTATTTAGCTAGTTAAATTGCACCAGTAAGCGAGAAATTTCTTTCTGTGTTTTCAAAATTTTTAAATATGTTTATCTTCAACTGTAAATATATATTGCTGGCAATAATTTTCCACTGTACTGTTTTTACTAAAACATTTTATGAAGCACCTATTTCTCAGGATCTGCTATAGATATGGCTTAGATCAGCGTTTCTCAAAGTGCCTTCTCTGGAACCCTTGGGGTTCCGCGACAGTGTTCTACGGGTTTCGTAGCATGCTAGTTTCGAGCAAAAGTGTTCCTTTTTTCTTAAAAATAAAAAAGGAGTAAAATTTGAATGCATAATTTGGATTACATGGAATTTTCGCCATTTTAAGGTTCCGCGTACAAATTAAATTTCAAAAGGGTTACGCGACCAAAAAAGTTTGAGAGACACTGGCTTAGATGATGACTGATATAGATTTAGCTTCAAATTCTAGTTCAGAAACTTTTATTTTCTTGAAGCATTTTTCTCACAGGAACTGCTATAAATATAAATTAGATGAATTCAGCTATAGATTCTTTTGGAATTAGAGTGGTTCACTAAGGATTTTCACTTCTGGATCTTTTCCCACTTTCGTTTAAAAAATTTCATTGAAACATTCATTTCTCTGGATTGGATGTAGATAGAGCCTGAATAATAACTGATATGGTTCCACCATCGAATTCTGGAGGGTTTAGGGGATTCACTAAAGATTTCCACTTCTGGTTCTGGAGATGTTACTTCTGATTTAAAAATTTGCATTTTCTTTGTAACATCTATTTCTCAGTATCGGCTATAGATAGATATTAAATGTTGACTACTATGGATTCAATGACTGATATGGACAGTCAAATTCTGGAGGGGGTAGGGGATATTTCAACTTCCGGTTCTGGAGATGCCACTTTCGATTCAAAAATTTACTTTTTCTCTTTAATATCCATTTATCAGGATCGGCTATATATTAAATGTTAACCAATATGGATTCAGTAATGACTGATATGGTCAGTAAAATTCTGAAGGCGTTAGGAGACTCACTAAGGATCTCCACTTCCGGTTCTGGAGATGTCACTTCTGATTCAATAATTTACATTGTTTTTGCAACATCTATTTTTTAGGATCGGTTATAGATATGTATTAAATGTTGATTGATATGGATTCAGTGACAACTTGCATGGACAGTCAAATTATAGAAGAGGTAGGGGGTTTACTAAATATTTTCACTTCCCCTTCAATATCTTTTTTCCCCACTTTCTATTCAGAAATTGTCCTTGATAAATTTATTTCTCAGTATTGGCTATAGATATAACTTAGACGATGACTGATATGGATTAAATATCAAATTCTGAAGGGGGGTAATTCACAAAGGATTTCAACTTCCAATTCTGGAGACGTTCCTTCCAGTTTATCCCAACATTTGTATGCATAATTGCATAAAATTAGTTTGCAAAATAACATAAAAATACTTAATTGTTCTGCCGAGTAAGTGTACACAACGAAGGGTGTACACAAAACGAAATGTACACATCACTTACCACCAATCCTTCACACATTTCTTGTTTAGAGTAAGTTGTAGGCCATGTGTATTAGAAGGATTCTTGAACCCAAACCTTGAAATTTTACACATACTGTCTAAAAATTACTTTATTATTTAACAGCATATGAAAGTGAAATAAGGTACACATTTATAATACTTAAAATTAATTATCAATACACATTTTTAATACTTTCTCAAAGTTTTTACTCTCTGTAGTAGGTCTTTACTCTCTGTAGTAGCACATGTCTGATAGAAAGCCTTGCATTTATTATCTGTAAAGTCCATTGTTCTAGTACGTATTAAATTCAGGCTTGCTCAATTTCTAGCTAATAGTTACATTGAATTGATTCAATGGAAAATGTAGTTTATTTGCGATACAATTATATTCTCTCATGGTTTAGAGTCACTTCAACATTCGATTAGAATCTTTGTGCAGCACACTGTCTGTCTAATTTGGAGTTGTTTTCAGTAAATTAATTTTAATACATGTGCGTGTTATTAGTAGTAATGTTGGTATAAATAAATTACACGGAACAATGTTACAAAGGTGGCTAAGTGAGAATTACCTATACAGCTGCCAATACTAATCGATTGCAGTATAGTTATATTGACATTAGTGAGTAAATATTATGAGTATTATTTACTCACTTATTCCTTTCTCAGTGTTGTATTTTGGTCGAAGCTTAATTCACTTTCTGAATAGGAATTTAAAACTTGTATTTGAGCCAATAAAATATGGTTGAGTTGCATAGAATGATTAGATATTTCATTTATCACTGAGATTGCATTAAATACATAAAATCTACATTGTTACGACGTGTACTTTAGATTAACAATCTCGGGGTGTGGGATTGAGTTAAACGTTCTGGATAATTGAAGCTTTATTTAAATTAACAATACGTGAAAACAGAAACAAGGTACAGTTAATAGTTTTCTAGCTATTTGTTAAAGTCACATAATAGGATTCGGCTACAATTGAACGGCAATTAAATGTTCAATAAATACACAAATAAAGAAATCTTAAAACACTTCTTAGTCGTATTTCAGAGCTTTTCTCTTATCACATGACATTTTTCTCTGAATACCGAACATCCTTATATATATTTTATGGGAAAAATTCCAGAAAAACTTCGATATTTGGTGAAATTATTGCCCGTTGGTCTCCTGGCTTGAACCTTCTGAACAACAAATGTCTACGCCAAATTTATTTCCAAGGTCAAACAACGCGGACCTACATTACTGTAATGACCAGAAGACGATAGACAGTTGATCCAGACCTGCTGCTGATAAACTTGAGAATCTCTAATAGAAAACAAAGAGGTTCAAAGGCACAACGAGACATTAGACCAGAAATTCTGAATCAATAAACTTATATACAAATTTATGCATTAATATAGAAATATTATATTCAGTACGTGACCTCACAGATTGATTTTAACTGACAGTTTTAAGCTTAGAAATTGCTTGCATAGATTAATTAAAAAATGACAATACTTCAGTGAAGAAATTAATTTCGGTAATTAATGTGTGCCACTGGATTATTAAAGTGATTAAATCAATTGAACACCTGCCATTTTACATGCAGTAGACAAGTTTGGTCGGTAGGCAAGTATAAAAATTTGGCATAATAATATTAATAATAATAATATGAATGATGTATTAACTAGGAAAGGGCGTGATGTTATGCGCATGTACTACCTATTCCTGTTTCTACGGGGAGTATGTGCACAATACATCTGTAAGTCCCAAAATCCATCCAAAATATGACTTGAATATGTTACTTGAAAGATCGTACAAATCCTGTAGTTGCCATCTCCATCGGGTTTCACTCTAAATTGGGTGGCTCTTTCCTGTCTATCCAAAGAGACACTTTAATCTTCGTCTAGGTATGACGGTCTGGGTTGAGAAGGAGAAAGAAAGAAAGTGATGCAAATAGAAACCTATTCTGTTAGATTACTCCAAGTTCAACCTAATTCAAATGATGTAATTATCTACATGCCGGATGCCTGATTAAAAAAAATGGATCTGTTACTCATTGCACTCTTCATCGAACAACTACAGACTAGCAGACTGGAATCGAACTGCTAAAATGCGTACGGAAACAACTGATTCCTCCTCTTTTAGAATCAAACGGTCTACCACGCTAGCGATGTGATTGGTCACTGCAATCTGAAGCACAAATAAGATGTCAGTTTACAGATAAAACATGGCCTTACGAAAATGAGGGAAATAATAACAAATATATAATCGTGATCCCACATATATTTTTATCCCAGAGTATCATTTAGAAAATCGTACGGGGATTGTAGAAATAATTCTTATTATTTCAGAACTTAACAGTTAGAATAACTGGAATCTATAACGTTTTGCATTCTACAGCCATTAATTACTTGATTTGTATCAGATCATAGATTTTGGCTGTATCAAACACATGTATACATATTTAATTCTATTGGAAATAGTAACAATGCTACATGCTGATGTTCAACTTTTCTGATTACTGCTTTGTTCAAACGGCGAGTTTATCCTCACTGTTTATCCATTTGATATTCTGAAAATTAGCTTAACCCATAAATTAGCCCGTATTTACGTATTATGTAAAAATTAATTTTAAATAGTCAAATTGAATAATATACTTATAAGAAACAATTTATTTTTGTTTATCTTAATGTTGATATTTCAAATTGATCATGATGCCAAAAAATTGTACGAATTACAAATATGGACATAAAACGTTGAATATGGATATGTTATTTGACTATTTGACGTCGTACTCAACAATGAACGCTCAGCAAAAAATACAATGGTGAAGTCAGCCAGACTACATAAAATAATATTATAACATGTTGATATTTATAACATTATGAGAGTTAAGTGGAACTACTCCCCAGATGGAAAGGCCCGTGAGCAGATTCTACACCATGTTATGTAATGTGCTTACGAGTCAACCAGTGTTAGGAGGCGGGCTGTCAATAGCCGGCCCTTTTCCCACAGCAGAGTGGACGGAGCTGAAGAAGCTCGCCTAAAAGAGTAAAGATTGATGAAAGAGGATAGGAACCTTTTTAACAAATTTCACTAGGTGCGCACAAGTTTTCACTCTTAACAGACCATATAAAAAAGTAAATTTTGCACCTTTAAGAAATTATCAGTTTCGGTGGATGAACTTATCATATCTAACTTTTACTCTGTTTGCTGATTATCTTTCATATTTCACTTTAGACCAACCGTTACCTTACACCTTTCTGGTAGGTCGGACGGTCTAGGTCTCAACAACAACAACAACTTTAGACCAACCGTTGGTTTTAAATTCCTTTCGAACACTTTTTGCTCGTACTGACTAAAATTTTTTCGGTTGCTTTGATAGTTGTGTTAAAATTCGAAATATAATTTCAGACATTTAATATCAAAGCGGAAATTTGAGATATTTTTACACCAACTGGTTTCTTAGCGATCGAAAGTATCATCGCATAGTTAACAAATTACACTGATCAAAGAACGCTATTTAAATAAGCTTTAAATGGAACACGCAAAATGATTTACCAGTTTTAGTGAATGTGTAGAACTTCGAGAAAATATATGTTGAAGACGTGATTGGTTTTAAAATTCAGACATTGGCGGAAGTTACCACAGTTTGAACATCACCATTTACCAGTATCAAAGTGGATGATTTTGCCCTCATTTATCAAAAAAAATTTTCTACCTTGGTTAGATTTGAATAGACTCACATGATGATCTCATTCTTCTTTCAACCGGTGGTTTGAAAAATGTATACGCTTCAACCAATGTCGTGAAGATGATTTTTAAATGTAAATCGTGTATGTATGCAAATTGATTCAAATGCGAGTTTAAAATATTTTAGGGAATAAGATTTTTAAATATAGATCTTGCGGGTATAGGGGTTTACGGGGATCTAATATATGTCTACGGAGATCTAATATAGATCTACTGGGATCTAATATAGATCTACTTGGATCTAATATAGGTCTATGGGGAGCTAATATAGGTGTAAGGGGATCTAATATAGGTATACTGGGATTTAATATAGGTCCATGGGGATCAAATATAGGTCTACAGGGATCTAATATATGTTTACGGAGATATTACGGTGTGGGCAAATGCAGCGTGTTGCAGAGGTAGTGCTTATTGGGGTGTAATCAGTGGCGTACGACGCGCTATAACACGGGTGCTACGCAAGATAACTGATGATATCTCCGAGATAATAAACAAAGATCTGTTCAAAAAGGTGGTCAGTTTAAATAAAATCTTTAGAATTTCTTAAGTAAATAAAAATTTAATCTTATTTCGTATGAGGAGAAAGAAACAGCCCATTCTACCATTAGCATATATTCTTCCATTCAGTATCAATATAAACATAAGCATAATACAAAAATTCAATTATTTTCCTTATATTAGGCTTCAAATAAGAATATTTGTCAATTAAAATAATTTCTATTTTTTAAATTTTGTGAAATATAGGGTTAACTGCGTGTTAAAATAATACTAATTAAAAGTATTATTCTAAACAAAAGATAGTTTTATGCTCAAGTGATGTAGAAAATTTTATATACTGCAGTAAAATAATATTATGCAAAATATAAATTAATGAAATTTCATATTTAATTTTTAATGTTTGAAATAATCACTTATATGGGAAAATAAAATTTTTATTAGCTTGAGCATAAAATACGTATTAATCTTTGAAATAACATATCTGTGATTAATGGTGATATAAAAAGGCGAAATTCAACTGGAATAACAACCTAAACCAAATTTTGTTCGGCATTTCCATCTAAACTTTTAAGATTCTATAATATTTTACCCGTTATAAATGATAAAAATTGGAAAAGGAGTTTCATTTTATTCACGCAAAATTGATGTTAAAAAAATTAGAATTTTTAAATTATAATCCAGTCTCCAATGCAAAAATTTCAAGCCAATTTGGCTTTTTGTGCTGCTTTCCGGTTCGAATTTCATTGGAAGAACAATTACTGCAATCATTTTCACAGAAGACAAGAACACTCAAGAAAAATGAAATCACGTTGGATGTATTTCATTTTCCCCTGTCTCCTATACCACCTCTTTCTAGCTATTCCTTCATCTAGCAAAAGTATCATATCGGATATCTTTTTCCACTTTTCGGATGTCATGAGTATAACGAAGAAAAAAATATCGCCAAGAAATGCCAATTCATTTGTCGCTTCAGATGCCTGCATAAAATAAAGTAGCATACAATCCGCTGAAAGATCCTCTTCTTTTTCCTTCAAGAAAAGGGCATTCATTCAGTTCATAAAAGGTACTTACTCATTAATTTTTGACTCAAAGATATGGTTCTGACACTAAATCCAATAATTGCTCGGTTCCAGAGACGAAAAGACCGTAGCGAGTTCATGACAGGTTCTTAATATATCATACATTTTATTTAAAATTATATTTTCGCTCATTTTACGTTTTTCGCTTTAGGGAATAAATAGATTTTAGGGAAAATGTGGCGTCTACTGCGGAAATAATTGCTTTTGTGTGCCAGGTGCATTATAACTTATATTGGAGTTAGGTATGGAATAAATGAGCTACTTATAATTTTCCTGACAGCGAAATTCCGATTATCAATTCCATGGTTAAGAAAACACGTTGTAATTAAAAATGATTGGAAAAATGATTAAAGCTCAGAAATCAAATTACAGTATATCAGAAAAACATGGATTATGATTACATATACAGATATACGGAAGCGACCTGCAGTTAAACACTTTACGCTAAATGAATATGTGCCAAAAACACCAGTCACGGAATTTACTATTAATGTCAAACTAAATATAGGCTATTTTCAACCCTTTATACCTCCTGAACTATTCCATTTCCCGTAAATTGATAGAATATTTAGTATTAGCATCGACAACTGACTCGATAGCTGAAACTGCAATTATTTAAACAAAACAAAACTACATTATAGGAGTACAACAAACAATAAATATAATTAAAATTAATTTGAGTGTTGTTCAACTCGACTTTCTCATTTTAGAATCCGTTTATAGTAGCTTTTATGTTTCAAGGAAAACTTCGAAAAACTGGTATCAAGGGTTCAAATGATTATAATTACAGCGTGTTACCCTTTACTTTAAAGGACTTGAAAAAATCAATCGACCACAGACGTGGGGGGTAACTAGCCCCCCCCCCTCGACGGAAGTTAATGATGTCATGAACAAAAAAATTGTATCGCGGTTATTTTTTACAACAATAATTGAAACTATTAAGTGTCGTGATCATTGAGCAGTAAATAAACCCTTTTATGTATGATTATGTCACATTTTGTCCTATGCTGACATGCTAAAAAAATTTCGAATAAACTTCGAAGTTTTCGCTCGAATTAAGAAAAACATTTTTCTAGTTCTAGATATTTTGATAACAATGTCGGATATAAAGTTTCGTGAAAATTCATGAATATTTGAGTCTGCTATCGTGGATATAATAAATCAACCACAGACATAGAGGCAATCAGATAGACGAACATCATTCCAAAAATAGTCAAATCGTGTTCAGGAGGTCTTAAAATATATATTGGCATCAAAATCTCGAACTCGAAAATTTTGGTAAAAACAATACTCTGTCAATACTACGTAAATATTGCACTTCGTCTTTTCCACAGGTGCAACCAAAGCTATGTAACGGAACATTTGAAATTTCCACAGAAATTTTTTACAATGGTATACTGAATTTCCTAAAATAATCTAAATTTCATTGCAGTGGTGTCCACAGCAGGTAAAAATTTGACAAGACTCTATAGGATGATATGATAATTTTTTCCCCCAACATGGAGTAATATAAGATACTGTGTCAGTTTTAAATATAAATCTTTTGTCAGAACCAAGTTCTTTTATGGAGCAATTTAAGATAATTTGTACTTTTCTTACAATACATGGTAATGTATAGGGAAAGTATTGGAATCGTGTCGGAAATGGCAACTCGAGTTTTCGACTGATCTACACGTTTTGAGACCTCTAGAACACGAAAAAATTATTTTTATAGTGACGTCTGTGTGTGTGTCTGTGAGTGCGTGCGTGCTTGTGAGTGTGTGTGTGTTGTGCTTGTCTCTCTCTCTCTCTCTCTGTGTGTGTTAGCGTGTGTGTGTGTGCGTGCTAGTGTGTGTTAGTGTGTGTGTTAGTGTGTGTGTGTGTTAGTGTGTGTGTGTGTGTGTCAGTGTTAGTGTGTGTGTGCGAGTGTGTGTGTGGTGCTTGTCTCTCTGTGTGTGTTAGTGTGTGTGTGTGTCTGTCACTGTGTTTGTCTGTGTGTGTGCAATGTATGTATAAACTCTAGCTCAAATACTATTCAAATAAATTTTACAAAATTTAGTAAGTCACTTGTGAGTTGCCTTGTTGCTGATTAGATTTTGGGTTCAATTCGAAAAATTGAAACCTGTCCTTTTCAACAAAATGGGTTCAAAATTGGTCCAAATCTAAAAGAAAAGATTAAATATACTTTAATGTATTAATTAAATGTTTCTTTTATACGTAATTTCTGAAGACGAAATCAAAAAGGCCAACTGCATTACTCTAAGATTAACATTTCTATAAATTTTTCATTTTTAATCATTTCTGCAACACCGCCTTTGAAAATATGTCCAGTTGTGATACGAAAACAAAAATTATAGTGAAACTCCAAATTCAGCGTCATGTTAAATAAGTATTCGCGTTATTTTGTGCAATTAAACACAAATAAATGCATTAAGAAAGAAATAAAGATAAAATTCATTTGAATCTGTCGGTAAAGTCATATGCTGCCGACATCAGGTTTTTTTTTACTTAAGAGAGAGTCTTTTATAACATATAAGTGATGAAGGAATTGTTTCCATTTTAATATAAAAAATTCTGCACTGTATTACTAAATGAATTATTAGCCAAGTTCTATTTCTTTCAGGGAATATAGGATATAAATCATCAAGATGTTTGATGTTTGAATTTTTCTAATAGTTATGGGGCATAAACCACCACCTCGCCAAATTTCCCTTGCGAATACGGAAGTTTTCTTCCAGTCGATCAATCATTTACTAACTCACTTATGATCGCTTTTATGCAAATGGATCGGAAGAAGTTTGGGTGCTGAAATTAGCCGCAACTTTACTTAACATAAAATGGGTACATGCTTAGGAGGAATGGGTTCGATTTCACAAGAAGAGGAAGAGGAGAGGTGGCATTTAGGGATAGAAATAGAAGATTGATTTCGCTATATTTGATAAACGAAGAAAATGTATTTATGTTTTGGATAATTCGAGACAAATATGATGCAAGCATCATGCTCAGAATGAAGATACTAGCATGTTACGATTTTCTTTATATCTATTTTGATATCATCCACCAGATTCCATTCAGGTATAGCACTTTTCATTTTCCGCATAGTACATGGTAATGTATAAGGGAAGTATTGGAATCGTGTCGAAAATCGGAAGGAGAGTTTTCGATGGATCTACACGTTTTGAGTTCTGTAGAACACGAAAAATGTATTTTCAACGGGGCGTCTGTGTGTGTGGCTGTTTGTCTGCCTGTGGGTCTATGAAATGCATGTTTACACTCTAGCTCAAAATGTATTTGATGAACTTTTACAAAATTTGGTGGGCAAGTCTCTTGAGGATGGCAGGGGCCATGACAAGATTTCTTGTGTACACAGTGTTTTAAACTCGAGCGAAAACTTTGAAATGTATTCGAAATTTTATATTTTTTTAACGTGGTAGCATAGGACAAGATTTGACATAAATAGGCATAAAAGCGTTTATTGATGGTTCAGTGATAACGAGACTTACTAGTTTTAATCACTATTGTGAAAAATAGCCGCGATACAATTTTTTTTGTTCGTGATGTCATTAGCCTTCCTTGGGGTACATTGTTAAATATGGTATCAATCGAAATATTTTTCCAGTCCTTTAAAGTGAAGGGTAACACGCTATAGTTGTTGTTGTTGAGACCCAGACCGTCCGACCTACCAGAAAGGTGTAAGGTAACCGCTTGGAGGGCCGGGAAGTGGCACCCAATTTAGACCGGAACCCAGTGGGGGAGGCATCCACAGGAACCGTACCCTCCTTCCCCCACCACCAACCTCTCGGAAGGACTTTCGAACCAACATGTTTAACGTGATCGTACTCCGCATGAACACGGCGGCAGTTGTGGCAGCGTGCAAATCCAGCGCGCAAACCACCGGGTTACTGCGTCCGAAATGTGCCAACAGCCCGCGGTGTTTCCAGGTGGTCACCCACCCAAGTACTAACCGCGCCCGATGCTGCTTGACTTCGGTGATCTAACTAGAACCGGTGTTTTCAGCACGGTAGGACCGTTGGCTCTACACGCTATAGTTGTAATAATTTGGACCCATAATACCGATCTCTCAAATTATTTTTTGTAAAATTTGATAAAAAATCTGGTATAAGAAAGTCGAGTTGATTCACACGCCAGTTAATGACATATATCATGCTTTTTACATTGATTCATTTTCATAACTATTTCCATTTGAATTAGGATAAGAGAGGGTAATATGCAGGTGTGGGGAATATACCAGTTCGTATTGAAACTGAAGAAAAAAAGGATTTAAAGAAACATCAGACTAGGGGAAATTCACATGTATAGAAATGTACTTTTTATAGTTGTGTGTTTTTTTGCTTCCGGTGTTGTTATATTTTGCTTTAAATAAATTTGGAGAATATATTTTTAAAAGTTAAATTCCAAATATAGGTTTCTGAAAACTACTATTTCCTTTTACATTGTTCCTGAAATTATGGTTGCATTTTCTATAAAATGGCATATTTCACAATTAGCTAAGAGTACACAATTTATCGCAATTAACTTAGAAAATGCTAGTATTTTACGACATTATTATTCTTTACAAATTAACATTGGATTGCAAGTCGATAACATCGTATCTAAGTGCAAGGAAAAATGTTTCAGAAACAACAACATAAAACTTGGGTAAAACTTTGGCCTCGAAATTGATTTCAACTGTGTTTTTCCTCTTATAATAGAAAATCAGAAGATATTCATAACCAGGATCTCGAAAAGAGATCTCGTACGGGTTGACAGTCGTAGATATTGGCCCCATTACCATCTTAGGGATACCTCTGTCAAAGAATTCCGTACACCCTTTATGGTCAAATTTATTTTTCCCAACTGCCCACCCAGTTCCTATTTAATTTTGAGGAAAAACAGGTAAAAACTAACAAGAAAGATCAATCATGCATAAAGCATAGATTATGAAACAATTTCCAACTGAAATGTAATTTTATTTAAGCATCTCTAAAATGTGATACATTCAGCGATGACATCTTGAAAATTATCACAGTACTACAGTAATTTATTATACTTGAAAACTTAAAACTTCATCGAAACATAAATCGGCTGCCTCTCTATGTAAAACAAATGAATATTTCATTCATATCACTTATATTCTAGATTCCAGAACTACACAATTTTGCTTGACAACAAAATTCAACAATTCTTATACAACTCACCTTACAATCGCTTGATTTGTTTTCATTCTGCATATGTTAAAATTAGGCTTTGTTGCAGAAATAATTAAAGTGTAGTGATCATTTAAAATAAAGAATATTGTAATTGCGTTGGTACAGAATTTAGATACCCATATAATACACAAAAATAAAGCGGCTTTAGGACGGATGCAACATTAATATAAATTAAAAAGATCCTTAAATATCACAATCTTTACTCACGAAACAAAAATGAATGCCATATTTTTTTTTGCAATGAGTCACTTGATCTCTTCATATATCATGTCATGGGCGTAATTATTATTTCAAATTTTATTTAAAAAATTACCCGACATATTTTCCGGAATTTCTTTAAACATTTTATACGATAATTTGAATATTTCCTAAAATTTTTGAAGCAGTTTGTGAATTTTAACTTTGCTTAAAAATGATTGAAAAATTAAGTCCCATAGGGTTTAATGTATTTCAGTTTTTCAACTCGGGTTAAATTCGAAACTAATTGGGTGATATTATTCATTTTCATTACCAGACATCCCGCAGACCGTCTCAACAACATACAACTCATTTTTACGGCAGTTATCGTGCGAACGGGCAGCCAGACAGACAGAATGACAGACAGAATGACCAAAGTCATAAACACTTTTTAACTATATTGGAAAGTGTTAAAAATGATGATCAATTTATTTTTTATTATCATTTTTGCAAGTTTCATGATATTCCAAATCATCAATTTCTGTATAATTTTTTCAACTTTCACTTTCAGAATCAACTAACACATCGTTACTTTTGTTTGGCAGCAAACTTTTCATCGTTGTAGACGCCGTTTTGAAGATCCAAGATTGGCAAGTGCCTTATTTATTCCACAGATGGCGCTTGCAGTAAAATAATGAAGTAATTAATGTGAAAAAGTGGTGTCGGGGTTCACTCGGCATCTGACTGTAATTAATAATTTTCAATGATCTGATCTGACTGGAACTATGAATTTTTAATGCAGAGGATCTCACAACACAAGACCTCAAGGGGTTAACATTTATTATTTCCATTTTATTCCTTTTTTCTGGACTTTTACGTTCCAAAATATAATTATACATATTTTAAACAATTTCCGAAGTGTGTTGCTTATCTAGCGCTATTTGGTGCTCAACTCTGGAAAAACGCTAAAATTGAATGTTCAAATTATTCATAAGGAATAAATCCTAAGGCATAAATTTACAAAAGAAGACATTTTGTAAGATGAATATTGCTATAATAAATATTGTTCTAATAGGAAATATTAAATACTTTTGGTGAACTTCTCTCAAAAGGTACCTTTATCTTGTCAATATTTTAACGTATCAATGTTTTTTAAACTTAACAAGGATATTTTTATTTGACATTTTCATCTTTGCTCTGCATGGATTAATTGCATTGTAATTTAGTTAATGATATGAGAAATGATTGCTGCAAAATCATATTATCTCCTTTATGAAGTGAAGATAATTTGCTGCAAATATTCGTCATAATCCAATCTAGTAACTAAACAATGTAAAAAGCTCATTCTTCAAACGAGTTTTCACAAATATATATATTGGAATAATTTTAAATGTTGGTAATTTTAGGACTGCTTTTGATACCACTGTGAAATGATTTAAATTTATAGAAAATTTTATGAACATGATGGATTTCCATTTTCATATTAACATTAAACAATCTTTTAGAACTTACTTTGATTAAAATAAAACCTTCCTCATTTTGATTTCTTTAAATTGTCATAATTAAAATTTCCGAATCAAACAATTTCATTTTTAGTTTTCGATGGTAAAATAAAAAATAAAGAGTTTTCTTTACATTTAAGACATACCTGTAGTGTTAATTTCAATAGCTATATCAATAGAAATATTAGATTAAAAATGTTTTAAATGGGATAACAATTTATCTTATAACAGTTTTAAATCAAAAAATGTAATTGTTTGCAAAATACGAAATCTAATATTTATACGGTCTCTCAATTCAAAATTTTCAAATTGCTAAAAATTTCTTCATGCATTAACACGTAAAACTTATAAAGTTCGATTACTTACAGGTAAAATTTACCAACATATGAAACATTGAATTTTATGACTTAAATAACTTTCATACGTACGTGAATCCATCATTTTCGGCTAGCGTTGAGGGGCCATATAAAAGAAAAATAAAACATTTCAGGATATGTGTTTCATATTCTATTTAATGACATATTTTTAGAATTTATCAGGGTGTCCCAGAAAGTTTTTTTTACACCTAATAATCTCTTCAGAAGGGGGACTATTTGTATGCACAATATGGCGTATTTGATGACAAATTGACATGACTCGCAATTCGATTTGTGTACAATCCCCAATTTCTCAGCAAAAATTGCAGCAAATTTCAGCTGCAATAATGTCGGTAAATTTTGCTCGTAAAGGTATCGATTAATTTTTAGTTATACATGTACAATGTGCAAGGGAATTTTTAGTAATTTGAAAAAATTAGATTGAAGGATCGCATAAAAAGTTTGATTTCGTATTTTTCAGATAAATACGTTTTTCGATCACTTTTTTTTGTTCAATTAGAAGCATATACAGGGTGTTCCAAAAAGGACTCCCGAACTTTAAAAGTGAACACTTCGGAAACGGTTACAGTAAAAGGGTGAAATAAAGTGCATGTTTATTGGACAGCCAGTAAAATTTACATACCGTGGTTTAAAAAAATAGTTGAAATTTTCCCTAACATTTGACGCTGATAGGTATATATAGTCATTGTGCTCGAATACCATCAGTTGACACCCATCTTGCCTTAGGGAGCTCATAGTATTTTATTATCATGCATATCACCCAGGAGATACAACCCATAGCGGGTAGGGGCTCCGTAAAACCGTGTCCAACATTAACCCATCGGTTGAATCGTAGCCCGATGGAGACATGGCGTAGATTTCAAGTATCAAAATGTCAGGATCGGAAAAAAATGCAATATTTGTTCACAAAATGTGAAAGGACAGGAAGCGTTGAAGCTGATTTGACTATATATGCCCATCAGCGCCATCTGTTGGGAAGAATTTCAACTATTTTTTGAAACCACAGTATTTAAATTTTACTGGCTGTCCAATAAACATACACATTATTTCACCCTTTTATCTATAACCGTTTCCGAAATATTCATTTTTAAAGTTCGGGAGCCCTTTTTGGGACACCCTGTATCTACGACTAAGGGCTCAGAAAATAAAGGTCGCTCAAGGGATTTCCGAGATGCCCTGTATAGATTTGAAAATTTCAGAATTCATCACCATATTACTACACCATCTGGCTGAATACCATTGAGGTTGTGGCGTCGTATAGGTCACGTGGAGACATGCGACTCTGATTGATCACCAAAAAGCAACTGAACCGAAATGGAAAAATAATTGATTTGGAAAAGCGATAGCCGAAGTTTTCTCCATTCTTTCGTCTTTTGTTCAGAAAAACCGGGCATATTTTTTTTCTAGAGCCTGAATCTTTTTTTTTCTCCAATATAATATTGCATTTCTCCTTTTTGATGATATGTAATAAATATACGAGTTTTTGCGGAAATTTTCAAGCTCTAAAGAAAAGAATTCTCCCGCTTTTAAACGCAATATGCGATTTAAACTTGCCTTCTAAAACTTTTTGAGGTCGAGATATTTTATTTGATTTCTTATTGTATACGTAATGAAAACGAAAGTACTTTTGTCTCTTAAATTTCGGTTCTTAAAATTGAGATATTATGAATAAAATTTTCATCTCTCACCGAAAATGAAGACGGACTTCTTAAATAGAAATAAATGGCTTCAAGAATTTTCCAGTCTCGAATTTTCAATCGAAAGATTTCATTATTTTCGACCCCCCCCCGCTTTCCCCGTTTTCATCTTGGGAACAATCTCATTTTGGAATTTAACGGAATTTCAAGATAAAGTTGTGTGTTTTTATGAAACTTTGAAGTCCTTTACGTTGATGCCATTGAAGATGCTTTTGACATGGATGATGATCCGCTTTCTTTTGTCTTTCTCAGTGAAAAAGAAATTCTTGGCAGAAAATACATTTTGCAGTTCTCTGAAATAAAAGAAAAAAACATGCATTTGAACCACATCTTACAATAAGGTTCTTAAGGGAGGGGAGTGCACAGAGAAAGAAATCGATGCAGGAAAAAAATCAGTATTTTACAAAATAACTTTTTATATCCACTTCCAGCATTGATGGACATTTTAGACTTACAAAATAAGTGGGTCTAAATGCAAACTAGAATTTATTTTTGCAGTCCAAATAAAACCGCGCTTCAATATTTTTTTCCTAAATGAAAAAAAAAAAGGCAAAAAAAGGTTTTTGAAGTGCCGTGGCTTTTCACTTTGAAGTTTCATTTTGAAATTGAGTTACTATTGCGTTTGAATTGAATTCAAAACTGTTTCGCTTAAAAAATTTTCGAACAGTGAATTTAGGTAATCTTAAAACGCATGTGAAGACATTTTCTGGAAAAGTCTTGTAATGTTTTCGAATAAATTTGAAACACTTTTAACTTTAAAAATAAACGTTATCTCGTAAATCGAATAAATAAACTTGAAAGGCCTTCAATTCCATTGAAATGTTGATATTTCAGTTAATATGTGCAACTAACTTATACTGTATATGCTTTGTATGTAATATTGTTGCACTATTCCAGTAATAAAATGTTAAAATACACAAAAGTAAAAATGCATGGTTATTTTAGTTTAGCTCTCTTGACCAAAAACATGGCACTTAAAAATTACCTGTTGGTATTAACATAAGAAATCATTATATAGTATATATAATATATATATATATATATATATATATATATATAATATGTATTTATATATATATATATATATATATAATATGTATTTATATATATATATATATTATATATACATATATATACATATATATATATATATATATTATATATACATATATATACATATATATATGCATATATATATATATATATATATATATATACATACATATATATATATATATATATACATATATATATACATATATATATGTATATATATATATATATATATATATATATATATATATATATATATATATATATATATATATATATATATATATATATATATATATATATATATATATATATATATATATATATATATATATATAATATTGTCTAACGTATTTAACATAATTTTATCTTTCTAGACACTCCAGATGATGAGCGAAATAGCCCAGTGGTTAGAGCAAGGAGTTTGTGCTCGGAGAATCCGAGTTCGAATCCCGTCTCTGCCTAACTATACTCGTTTTTACGCGGAGCACGGTATGCTAAATTTATGGTCGGAGAGTCCTTCCGAGGGGTTGGTGGCAGGGGAAGGAGTGTATGGTCTCTGTGGATGTCACCTCCACTGTCTTCCGTTCTAAATTGGGTGACACTGTCTCGACCGTCCTAACAGATACTCTACAGTTTGACGTAGATATACTAGTAACGGTATCGCCACTATAATTTGGATATTTACGACACCTTCTGGTAGGTCCGACGGTCTGAGTCGAAAAAAAGAAAAAATATCTTCTAGAAACCCTCGGTGACCTTTAAGGCTGAATCCTTGCACACTTATAGTATAAATTACGATACAGAACCTAAAGAAGCTGGTTTTTTGATTTATCTCCCCTGGGGAGTAGAAAATGCGTTTTTTTGAGAAGTATTTTCAGATCCTCCAGAAGCGCCCTGGTGAAGGCTGAATCTTTACACATATAAAGTATCAACCACCGGGCAGAACCAAACGTAGTCGCATGGAGATTATAGGCCTTATTTGTGTCTTTCCAGTCCCTCAAGCAGCCCTCATGTGGCTTAGAGGGATGAATTTCTAAAAACTTCTAGTATTGACCGCTGTCCCGAACAGAGACGAATTTTTATTTTTCTCCCGGAGTGCACAAAATAGGAGGGGGGTGGGGGGCATCCTCCGGAAGCCCCCACCGGGAATATAAAAGGCTGAAACCTGATCACGGGGAATAACATAATTAAGCCAATTTTCAATTAAGACAAATATTTTTGATGCTAATCACCATAAATTGCTAAAGAAAATAAAACCTATTAAAAATTTTGCAGTTTAATTAAAAAGTGCAAGTTTCCCTGTCCTTCGCAAGTTTAAATGCTAGTGAGATTATAATATTCTTAAAATAATAAGTGATTCATTAATAAGATTAATGAGTTTATTCCAGAAAATGAAAAGTTTTAATAAAATATATATGGATGCACTTCGGAATGTAATATTGGTAGTAAAAGTTTAAATTTTAACTTGCTGAGACAATGTTTGCAAATTATTTTCCCAAGGACATATTGAAAATCAGTGCATTATAATAGAAAATTTATGGAATATCTATGAAATGTATATCAAACAAACGTATCTTATGAGGCAGCGTATTCTAGTAGAAATATTTTTCATAGCAATATTTTTTATAAATTTATGAAAAATGTTTGAATAGTCCAAAAATTTCAGTTCAACTTCTAGATATTTAGTATCCGGCACACATTACCATCAAGGTTGAAGGAAATATTTAGAAATTCTCTTCTTTTTTTATTTCCGCTGTGTTGGTAACGTCCTTTCTCCAACCTTCAACCACGCGTACCATCCTCAGTTGCCGACAATGCTTGAGTAAGTGAGGTCGCGCTTCTTGTTGGCATTGAAGAAGACTGCTGTTATAATGCCTTTGAAAGTAGTGGACCAGTTTTTAATTTTCCTATATACATAATATACTATATAGGAAAAGTACTGAGACGGGGTTGAAATATTGAGTTTTTGAAGCAAGAGCACGTTTCAAACGTTTCTGAACACGAATCGAGTCTTTGAGGTGATGTCTGTGTATATATATATATATATGTGTATGTGTGTGTGTGTGTGTTATGGTGTATGTGTGTGTTATGGTGTGTGTGTGTGTGTGTTATGGTGTGTGTGTGTTTGTGTTATGGTGTGTGTGTGTGTGTGTTACGGTGTGTGTGTGTTATGATGTGTATGTGTGTGTGTCCGTGATTCTTTGGAAACGATATTTCATGAACGAATGAAGCGTTTTGGATTAAATTTAGTACTAAAGATTACAGTACGTGAATACTGGAAGCCGATTGATTTTAAATGCAATCGAATGTTCGAAAGACTCGCCAAATTTTCGAATGAAATTTTGAAAACATCACAAAAATTCAGAACCTGCAATAATGTTACGCAAATAATGATTTCGTATGTAATATTTCATTAGGAAACGAATGACACACACTTTGGAAAGCTAGCAAGAATCGTTCTCTAGATACTTCATATTTGAATATTCTTCAAATAAATTTATTAAAAAAAATCTGATGTGGGCAACACATGACTTTCCTTATATAATGTAATGAATTTACTACTTTTACAGTAAAAAAATAGGTTTTTCTTATAGTAGATACTAATATTCTTTCCAAGATATTGAATTTTCGACAATTAGTTGTCATTTTCATTGATTTAGCGTCATTTTTATCCATTTGACGAGATTTACGTTAATTTGGCAACATTTCAAAAAGTCGCCAAGTTGGCGACATTTCGCCAAATTCGTCGCCAAAATCTCGCCAAGAGTTATGCATTAAGAAAAAAGTTATTCTTACAGCAGATAAATGACTATTGGCGTTCAAATACAAAAGTATTATTCAAAGTATATTTTTTCATGAATGGAACGAGCTAGATCCACGAGAATGATGTCACTCAATTTATCGCATGGTATTACATATGAAAAGTGAACATGTTTCTCAATAGGAATTTTTTTTATGTGACTTTTTCATAATTTTTTTGAAAAATGTACAATATCTCGAGAACGGTTCATGTTAGCCTTCTAAAATTTATGCCAATCGTTTTCTAATGAAAAATTACATAAGAAATGTCTATTTGCGTAACTTTATTAGCGGTTTTGATTTTTTGACGATTTTTTCAAAATTTCATTCGAAAATTTAGGGAGGTTCTGAACATTCGATTACGTATAAAAACAATAGGCTTCCAGTGTTTACGGATTGGGATTTTTGTACCAAATTTGGTTCCAATCGGTCCATTCGTTCGTCTGTTATCGTCTCCACAGACTCACTGACACACACACATACACACATACTTTCACACACACACACACACAGACATCACTCCAAAAATGTTTGATTCGTGATCAGGGATGCTTGAAACGTGCTCTCCCGTCGAAAACTCGAATTCGAATTTTCGACCCCGTCACAATACTTTCCTTATACATTATGTATATAAGGAAAGTAATATATATATATATATTGCAATATGTTCACTTTTCGATTGTGATATAGCGATAAATTTGTTAATATCCTTCTTGTGGATTTAGTTCGTTCCGTTCACAAAAAATATACTTTGAGTAATAGTTTTGTATTTTGAAGCCTAACAAATCGCCAACAGTCATTTATACATAAGAAATGCTCTTCTCAACATTTGTCTGTAACACATGGCGATCAGTTTGGCGACCTTGGAGACTTATTTAGCGAAATATCGTCAACTTGGCAATATTTCCTCCCAAATTGACGAAAATAACATGACTCCAAATTGATGAATCAATTATTAAAATACTATAATATATGGACTATACTGCTTCGAGTAGATGCTACCAATACTGATAATTGTCAATTTAGAGTTGCGCTAAATAAGTTAATTGTGTACTTCGAATTTTTCACGTTGTCATCCGAAAATGCGCCATAGGTACACATCAACGTTAAAAATATTGTGCTGTGGATCCTATGCACTCGTACATAATGTATAAGGAAAGTATTGTGACGGGGTCGAAAATTCGAATTCGAGTTTTCGACGGGAGAGCAGGTTTCAAGCATCCCTGATCACGAATCGAACATTTTTGAAGTGATGTCTGTGTGTGTGTGTGTTTGTGTGTGTGTGAAAGTATGTGTGTGTGTGTGTGTGTGTCAGTGAGTCTGTGGAGACGATAACTGACGAACGAATGGACCGATTCGAATGAAATTTTGTACAAAAATCACAATCCGTGAATACTGGAAGCCTATTGTTTTTAAACGTAATCGAATGTTCAGAACCCCCCCTGAATTTTCGAGTGAAATTTTGAAAAAATCATCAAAAAATCAAAACCTTTAACAAATTTACGCAAATAGACATGTCTTATGTAATTTTTCCTTAGAAAACGATTAACATAAACTTTAGAACGCTAGCATGAACCGTTCTATAGATATTGCACATTTTTCAAACAAATTTATCAAAAAATCCCATAAATTAAAAAAAAGTATATTAACTATTGAGAAACATGTTAACTTTTCATATGTAATATCATGCGATAAATTGGGTGACATCATTCTCGTGGATCTAGCTCGTTCCATTCATGAGAAAAGATACTTTGAGTAATACTTTTGTATTTGAACGCCAATAGTCTTTCATGTGCTATAAGAATAACTCATTTCTCCGTCTATAACGCTTGGCGAGATTTTGGCGGCGAATATGGCGACATGTCGCCAGCTTGGCGACTTTTTAAAAATGTTGCCAAATTAACGAAAATCTAGCCAAATGGATAAAAATGATGCTAAATCATTGAAAATGACGGCTAATCGACAATATCTTGGAAAGAATATAAGTATCTACTATAAGAAAAACCTATTACTTTCCTTATATACATAATGTATAAGGAAAGTATTGTGACGGGGTCGAAAATTCGAATTCGAGTTTTCGACGGGAGAGCACGTTTCAAGCATCCCTGATCACGAATCAAACATTTTTGAAGTGATGTCTGTGTGTGTGTATGTGTGTGTGTGTGTGTGTGTGTGTGTGTGAAAGTATGTGTGTGTGTGTGTGTGTCAGTGAGTCTCTGGAGACGATAACTGACGAACGAATGGACCGATTCGAACCAAATTTGGTACAAAAATCACAATCCGTAAACACTGGAAGCCTATTGTTTTTATACGTGATCGAATGTTCAGAACCCCCCTAAATTTTCGAATGAAATTTTGAAAAAATTGTTAAAAAATCAAAACCGCTAATAAAGTTACGCAAATAGACATTTCTTATGTAATTTTTCATTAGAAAACGATTGGCATAAATTTTAGAACGCTAACATGAACCGTTCTCGAGATATTGTGCATTTTTCAAAAACATTATGAAAAATTCACATAAAAAAAAAAAAAATTCCTATTGAGAAACATGTTCACTTTTCATATGTAATACCATCCGATAAATTGAGTGCCATCATTCTCGTGGATCTAGCTCGTTCCATTCATGAAAAAATATACTTTGAATAATACTTTTCTATTAGAACGCCAATAGTCATTTATCTGCTGTAAGAATAACTTTTTCTTTAGTGCATAACGCTTTGCGAGATTTTGGCGACGAATTTGGCGGAATGTCGCCAACTTGGCGACTTTTTTGAAATGTTGCCAAATTAATGAAAATCTCGCCAAATGGATAAAAATGATGCTAAATCAATGAAAATGACGACTAATTGTCGAAAATTCAATATCTTAGAAAGAATATTAGTATCTACTATAAGAAAATCCTATTACTTTCCTTATATACATAATGTATAAGGAAAGTATTGTGATGGGGTCGAAAATTCGAAATCGAGTTTTCGACGGGAGAGCACGTTTCAAGCATCCCTGATCACGAATCAAACATTTTTGAAGTGATGTCTGTGTGTGTGTGTGTGAAAGTATGTGTGTGTGTGTGAGAGAGCCTGTGAAGACGATAACTAACAAACGAAATGGACCGATCCGATCCAAATTTGGTACAAAAATCACAATCCGTAAACACTGGAAGCCTATTGTTTTTATACACAATCGAATGTTAAGAACACCCCTAAATTTTCAAATGAAATTTGGAAAAAATAGTTAAAACATCAAAACCACTAATAAAGTTACGTATATAGACATTTCTTATGTAATTTTTCATTAGAAAACGATTGACATAAATTTTAGAACGCTAACATGAACCGTTCTCGAGATATTGCACATTTTTCAAAAAAATTATCAGAAAGTCATATAAAATAAAAAAAAATATTTCCTTTTGAGAGACATGTTCACTTTTCAGTAATACCATGCGATATATTGGATGACATCATTCTCGTGGATCTAGCTCGTTCCATTCATGAAAAAAGATACTTTGAGTAATACTTTTGTAATTGAACGCCAATATTCATTTATCTGCTGTAAGAATAACTTATTTCTTTGTCCATTATGCTTGGCGAGATTTTGGCGACAAATTTGGCGGAATGTCGCCAACTTGGCGACTTTTTGAAATGTTGACAAATTAACGAAAATCTCGCCAAATGGATAAAAATGACGCTAAATCAATGAAATGACGACTAATTATCGAAAATTCAATATCTTGGAAAGAATATTAGTATCTACTATAAGAAAAACCTATTTATTTTACTGTAAAAGTGGTAAATTCATTACGTTATATAAGGAAAGTCAAGTGTTGCCCACATCAGATTTGTTTTTAACTGTTAAAGAAGTAAATTTATTGCATTATAGAGAGAAAGTCTGCTGCTCACATAAGATTTTCTTTTGTTTGTATGCTGCATTTATGAAGTTTTTATTTATTTATTGAGTTATTTTATGAACTTTAAATGACTGTAAAGCAGCAAATCAACCAAACTGAATAACCATCTATATAATTGTCTAGTGTTCTTGTGCTTCCACCGGTAACCTGTGAAATTGAATCTTTACACACTTATATTAGTTACGGGACAGAACTTGGAGGAGTTGGATTTTCGTATTTTTAAACGCTTTAGAAGCCCGCTCATGACCTAGTAGGCTGAACCATTGCACACTTGCAATATCAACTCACATCTTAACCTTATCGGACAGATCCTAACGTAGTCGAATTTTCGATTTTCGATTAGGACGGAAAATATGCTTTTTTATTTTCCTTATATACATAATGTATAAGGAAAGTATTGTGACGGGGTCGAACATTCGATTTCGAGTTTTTGACGGGAGAGCACGTTTCAAGCATGCCTGATTACGAATCAAACATTTTTGAAGTGATGTCTGTGTGTGTGTGTGTGAAAGTATGTGTATGTGTGTGTGAAAGTATGTATGTGTGTGTGTGTGTGTGTGTGTGAGAAAGTATGTGGGTGTGTGTGTGTGAGAAAGTATGTGTGTGTGTGTGTGTGTGTGTCAGTGAGTCTGTGGAGACGATAACTGACGAACGAATCGACTGATTCGAAAGAAATTTGGTACAAAAATCACAATCCGTAAACACTGGAAGTCTATTGTTTTTATACGCAATCGAATGTTCAGAACTCTCCTAAATATTCGAGTGAAATTTTGAAAAAATCGTCAAAAAGTCAAAACCGCTAATAAAGTTACGCAAATAGACATTTCTTATGTAATTTTTCATTAGAAAACGATTGACATAAATTTTAGAACGCTAACATGAACCATTCTCGAGATATTGCACATTTTTCAAAAAAATGATCAAAAAGTCATATAAAATAAAATAAAAAAAAATGTCCTATTGAGAAACATGTTCACTTTTCATATGTAATACCATGCGATAAATTGGATGACATCATTCTTGTGGATCTAACTCGTTCCATTCACGAGAAAAGATACTTTGAGTAATACTTTTGTATTTGAAAGTCAATAGTCATTTATCCGCTGTAAGAATAACTTATTTCTCCGTCCGTAACACTTGGCGAGATTTTGGCAACGAATTTAGCGGAATGTCGCCAACTTGTCGACATTTTTAAATGTTGCCAAATTAACGAAAATCCCGCCAAATGGATAAAAATGAAGCTAAATCAATGAAAATGACGACTAATTGAAAAAAATTAAATATCTTGGAAAGAATATAAGTATCTACTAAAAGAATAACATTTTTTTAACTGTAAAAGTAGTAAATTCATTGCATTATATAAGGAAAGTCATATGCTGCCCACATCAGATTTTTACTTTCCTTATATACATAATGTATAAGGAAAGTATTGTGACGGGGTCGAAAATTCGAATTCGAGTTTTCGACGGGAGAGCACGTTTCAAGCATCCCTGATCACGAATCAAACATTTTTGAAGTGATGTCTGTGTGTGTGTGTGTGTGTGTGTGTGAAAGTATGTGTGTATGTGTGTGTGTGTGTCAGTGAGTCTGTGGAAACGATAACTGACGAACGAATGGACCGATTCGAACCAAATTTAGTACAAAAATCACAATCCGTAAACACTGGAAGCCTATTGATTTTATACGCAATCGAATGTTCAGAACCCCCCTAAATTTTCGAATGAAATTTTGAAAAAATCGTCAAAAAATTAAAACCACTAATAAAGTTACGCAAATAGACATTTCTTATGTAATTTTTCATTAGAAAACGATTGACATAAATTTTAGAACGCTAACGTGAACCGTTCTCGAGATATTGTACATTTTTTAAAAAAATTATCAAAAAGTCATATAAAATAAAAAGAAAAATATTTCCTATAGAGAAACATGTTTACTTTTCATATGTAATACCATGCGATAAATTGAGTGACATCCTTCTCGTGGATCTAGCTCTTTCCATTCTTGAAAAAAGATACTTTGAATAATACTTTTGTATTTGAACGCCAATAGTCATTTATCTGCTGTAAGAATAAGTTATTTCTTAGTGCATAACGCTTGGCGAGATTTTGGCGACGAATTTGGCGGAATGTCGCCAACTTGGCGACTTTTTTGAAATGTTGCCAAATTAACGAAAATCTCGCCAAATGGATAAAAATGACGCTAAATCAATGAAAATGACGACTAATTGTCGAAAATTCAATATCTTGGAAAGAATATTAGTATCTACTACAAGAAAATCTTATTTTTTTACTGTAAAAGTAGTCAATTCATTGCATTATATAAGGAAAGTCATGTCTTGCCCACATCAGATTTTTACTTTCCTTATATACATAATGTATAAGGAAAGTATTGTGACGGGGTCGAAAATTCGAATTCGAGTTTTCGACGGGAGAGCACGTTTCAAGCATCCCTGATCACGAATCAAACATTTTTGAAGTGATGTCTGTGTGTGTGTATGTGTGTGTGTGTGTGTGTGTGTGTGTGTGTGTGTGTGTGTGTGTGTGTGTCAGTGAGTCTGTGGAGACGATAACTGACGAACGAATGAACCGATTCGAACCAAATTTGGTACAAAAATCACAATCCGTAAACACTGGAAGCCTATTGTTTTTATACGTAATCGAATGTTCAGAACCCCCCTAAATATTCGAATGAAATTTTGAAAAAATCGTCAAAAAATCAAAACCGCTAATAAAGTTACGCAAATAGACATTTCTTATGTAATTTTTCATTAGAAAACGATTGGCATAAATTTTAGAACGCTAACATGAACCGTTCTCGAGATATTGTACATTTTTCAAAAAATTATGAAAAAGTCACATAAAAAAAAAAATTCCTATTGAGAAACATGTTCACTTTTCATATGTAATACCATGCGATAAATTGAGTGACATCATTCTCGTGGATCTAGCTCGTTCCATTCATGAAAAAATATACTTTGAATAATACTTTTGTACTTGAACGCCAATAGTCATTTATCTGCTGTAAGAATAACTTTTTTCTTAGTGCATAACGCTTGGCGAGATTTTGGCGACGAATTTGGCGGAATGTCGCCAACTTGGCGACTTTTTTTAAATGTTGCCAAATTAATGAAAATCTCGCCAAATGGATAAAAATGGTGCTAAATCAATGAAAATGACGACTAATTGTCGAAAATTCAATATCTTGGAAAGAATATTAGTATCTACTATAAGAAAAACCTATTTTTTTTACTGTAAAAGTAGTAAATTCATTACATTATATAAGGAAAGTCATGTGTTGCCCACATCAGATTTTTTGAAAAGTGTTTGCAGACCTTAAAGCAGTTCCCCGATGGTTTAGAAGACAAAATCTTTGCCCATGTATGGCATAATTGTATTATTGTGAAGAATTGCGTTTAAAACAAATATTTAATTAATACATTTCAGCATATGTAGTCTTCAGATTTTGACGGATTCATCTAATCCTTTCGTAGAAAAAAAATATTTTTCCGAATCGTACCAAAATCAAATCAGTACCAGAATAACCCATGAGTGACTTACCTATCAAGATAAATGGATAACTATAACAATTTCAAGATAAATATATTTTAATAGTTTTGAAAATATTTTTTGAATAGTTTTTGCGATAGAAGTGATACACGCATTGCACAGACAGACACAGAGAGACACACACACACACACATAGACGTCACGCAAAATATTTTCATATTCTGACGCCACTCAAATTATTTTCATTTCATATGAAACGTCAAAAAATTGAGTTCCAATTTTCGGCATGAATCTAATACCTTCCTTACCCATTACCATACATTTTAAGACAGTAAAATGTGACCACTTACATTTTTTAACAGTGCTAGTTTCCCTGTCTTTGATAGGCTTAAATACCAGCAAAAATATATTTTTTAATAATTGTTTTATGAAAATCATTAAGAAACTTCTGTTCAATATATTGATACAATCAGTCGAAAATTGTCTTCACTTTTGAGATTTAAAACGTATTTTTGCTATCCTTGCTGTGCATTTTAAAACATTTCCTTTAGCAGAATAAGTAAAAGTCTCTCATTTTTTCTGAAACATTTTAAAAGTAATTACTTAGAACATTAAAAAGTCTTTAAATAAAAACACTGAAATATGTCCTCATTTATCATGTCGCAGCTTTTCTTTGATGATAGATAACTCTACATTTTGTGTTATAAAAATTACCCATAAAATACGAAAATTTCTTTAAAATTTAAGAAGTCAAAGAACATAGGCTGGCGACTCAAAATACTGCTGAACGTGTTGCTTTATTCATCAAATTATCACGCAAGAAAAAGAAATCGTCGTGTTCTATTTAATAACTCTTGTTCAAACACTCATAAGAAAAATGCAACAAGCTGCTTCAACACCCTTCAATTAATGTAGCATAATTATTTCTCTCCTACTAAAGTATTTAATAACAAAAGCTATAAAAATAGCCGCTAATTCAAAGTATTCATATCCACGTTAAAAACTGATAATCACCAAAAAGATTTATGCCCCGATAAAGTGTGTTCATACGGACAGATGTTTTGGATGATTATAATTATGTAGAAAATTTGTACAAAGGGTGTAACTTCTTTCCTGACATATACCGAGTTAATAACTCAAACCGAAATTCCTAAAAAACGGAGTAAGGGCAAGCCCCTTGTTGCGGAGGGAAAAGGGAAGTAAGGGCTGAGATCGCGTTTTTTATCCCTTCTTCCTTGGATTTAATGATTAGTTATGGACAACGAAAGCGTGGCTCATACCGAATTTTTCGCTTTATAAAATAGGATTAAATAAAAATTTTACTCTAGTGAACAAATAGATGGGCTTATCATGCAAGCATTTATTCGGTAATCTTTGATTTATTTACTATGAAAATTTGGTGCAGGCGAGCCGCTGTATTAAGATTAATTTTAAGATAAAAACAAATCTGACACTAACCACGCGTTCGCTCACTAAAAATATGCCTCTTCGGTGAATAGATTTTTTTTCATTACTGGAACTTCTCCCTTGGAGATTTTTCATCCAGTTTTGTTCGAGTGGGAAAGAAACCCAAGTATTTCATGTCAACCTTTATGTAATGCATCTACTGGAGAGTTATTGTTTTAATTATTATTCTTCGAGTTCGATCTCCAACAAAACGCTTTTTAGGATCAGGAATGCATTTTAACACATATTATATTTTTCACCGTACTTCCGAATGTATAATAATTCTTCAGTGTACTTATATGAAAATAGCATGTACATATCTCTTCAAAATATGTTCCCTTCAAAATTTTAAGATTCTATAAGAGAAAAATCTGTCTGTCTGTTACATTCGGCGGCAAATTTGGTTACAAATTTAGTGTATTATCGCCAACTTGGCAATTATTGGAAACTATTACGATTATATATATATATATATATATATATATATATATAATATTAAAATCGTAAATCCAATGGTAGAATGGAAAAAGTAACTCATAATACACTATCTTAAAAAAAAATTATGCCTACAGAATACAATGAAATAAAATGAAATTCAACAATAAAGAGGAAATTATAATACATATTACAGTGTTCAGAAAGCTAACGATAAGCAATAAATGTCAATGGAGAGGGATCAAAAAAAGGAATACCAAAATAATCAAGCATTAAAGCTTGCACGCGGAAGAGCTCTAGGCTTAAGAATAGTTCATTTCGAAAAAATTCTTTATCAAGTCCTAATATTTTAAACGAAATGAACACATAGATGCTTGTTTCTGAAACACAAGATAGATTTTATCTATAAACATTTGTTATGTATATATATATATATATATATATATATATATATATATATATATATATACAATATTGTATATATATATATGAGAAAAACTATAATCAAGGGTTGCATAATTTGCTCATGTATAGATATTTAGATGATAAACTATGTGCATCCCTTAATAATAATCCTTTTGTATTAAACTTTTATCCTAATAATTTACAAATAAATGCCAGTAATAATAAATGTTATATCAATCCAGGTTCCTAGAATCAACAACATTTGTGATGACAAATATAAATTAGAACATTTTATATAATTATTAAATACTGCAACCAATAATGCATATCCTCCCAATTTCGTAATTAAAATTACCAACTCAGTGTATATATATATATATATATATTATATTGTATATATATACATATAGTACTATATACATATATATATATATATATATATATATATATATATAGTATATATATTATCCTATTAAAAATAATATAGTATAATAAACTGAGCAATTCTATAAAAATCAACATTTTATTTATGATTACACATGTTTATTACATCGATTGATTGATTACTTTTTAAAATTGTTTCAATTAGCGTTTCCGAAAAGATTTGAAGATGTTCAAAAAGAAGACCTAGAGATCTGTTTGACTACTACTTCACATACAGATTCTTCAAGGGCGCGGTAGGCCAGTGGTTAGCGCGAAGGGAATTGCACTCGGTAGACCCGGGTTCGATTCCCTCCGCTGCCAATACTGCCGCCGTGTTCACGCGGAGTACGATCACGTTAAACTTGTGGATCCGGAAGTCCTTGTGAGAGGTTGGTGGTAGGGGAAAGAGGGTAAGGTTCCTGTGGATGCGTCCCCCACTGGGTTCCGGTGTAAATTGGATGGCACTTCCCGGCCGTCCAAACAGCTTCCCTTACAACTTCCCCGGCCGTCCCTTACAACTTTCTGGTAGGTCGGACGGTCTGGGTCTCAACAACAACAACACATAGATACTTCATTTTTAGATTAACATCGCTGGAAGATAATCATAATCGCGTTCCCGTTCTATAAGACCCATCACAAAAAGGATTGCTATTAAAGTTTTAAATTGAATATAGTTAGTAAAATAAGTAATAATTATATGATAGTAATAGAAAATAAATATCGGTACGAATAGGAAAAATCGGTACACGTTAATATAGTAGAAGTTGTGCAATAACGCGTATGGCGTAATGTTGTCTGTTTGGAAAGATATAAGTCTTTCATTCGCAGCATCAGTATGCACATGTGTTACGCAGTATAATTTTAGCGAAGTAAATTTGATGCCTTCTGAAAAATTTTGATGAACTATTGGTAGCAAAAATTTTGCTATATTATTATTATTATTATTATTTTTTCTTCTTGAAACATCTATTTCTCAGGATCTGCTATAGATAGAGTTCAGATGATGACTGATTTGAATTCAGCATCGAATTTCGGAATTTCGGAGGGGGATAGGTGGACTTGCTAAATATTTTCACCGATTCATTTTCCATTTCCGGTTAAAAATTTTTTACTTTACTTGAAACTATTGTTCCTCAAAATAGGGTATAGATAGGGTTTAGATGATAATTGATATGGATTTGGTATCCCATTCTGGAGGAAAAAGTGGGAATAAAAAATTCTCACTTCCGGCTCAGACATTTTAATTGAAACATCTATTTCTCAGGATTTGCTACAGAGATAGAGCTTAGATTATGACTGACACCGATTCAGCATTAAATTCCGGAAGGGTGTAAAATGTCTCACTAAGGATTTTTAATTCTAATTACGGAGATGCCATTTCTAATAAAACAATTTATAATTTCCTTGAAACATCGATTTTACAGTGTCTGCTATAGATGTAGCTTAGATGATCACTGATATGGATTTGGTTTCAAATTCGGAGGGAGAAGGGGGTTCACTATGGATTTCCATTTCCGGTTCTTTTTCCACTTCCAGTTCAAAAAATATGCTTGAAACATTTAATTCGCAAGATTGGATATAGATAGAACCTAGATGGACGACTGATATGAATTCAGCGTTAAATTCTGGAGGTGGTTGGAGATTTACTAATTATTTCCACTTTTGGCTGTTTTTTCAGATCAGGTTAAAGAATAATTCCTAGAAACATCTATTTCTCAAGAGTGGCTGTAGGTAGAGTTTAGGCTGTAGGTAGAGTTAGACTGTAGGTAGTTAATAATAATATGGATTTAGTGTCTAATTCAAGAGGGGATATGGAGTTCACTAAGGAAATCTAGTTTCAGTTTTGGAGATGCCACTTTTGGTTTTTTCGAAAATTACTATTACTGTACGAAATACGTATGCAAAAGATAATTAAAATGCTTAATAGCTTCGTTAAAAATAAATTGAAAACTCCATTTGCCACATATGAAGGCGTCTTCAAAAATTATCTTGTTTAACATTCTTTTAGATTGGGGGTTTGTTTGGGTAATGAAAGTTAAGATAATTTAGTTGTTCATGAAACACAAAATACGCATGTAAGTGGTGTCTCCAAAAATATGGAAGACACTCTTATTACAGATACCAGTATCCATGGACCGGTTTCGTGCTTATTACACGCTCATTAGCATGGAATAGCCGATATCTGCAATGGCATGAAACTTGATATAAGCCACAATTTTTGCGAGGTTCAATAGGAATTGACAATTTACAGTGCTTCCACTTGGCCGGAATAAAATTCATATGCAATTTAGATCAGGTCACACGAAACTGCAAAGGCAAAGTTCCTAAAACGCACGTGCATTGTATAAGTGCGAAACCAGTCCATGGATGCTGGTATCTGCATTGAGAGTGTCTTCATATTTTTGGGAATGCCCCTTATATGTGGGTTTTGGGTTTTGTGTTTTTTGAACTTTAACTTCGCTGTTTCGGGTGACCAGAGCTAAATTCTATAAGCACGAAGGTACATGGATGCTGGTATCTGTAATGGGAGTGTCTTCAATATTTTCGAGAATACCCCTTTGGGTGGGTTTTGTATTTTATGAACTTTGAATTTGCAGTTTCGTGTGGCCGGAGCTAAATTGTATATGAATTTTATGCCGGTCACGTGGACTGAAATTATCAGTTCCCATAGAAGATTGCAAAATTTGCGTCTTATAGCAAGTTTCTTGTTCAAATTTCTTGTAGCAAGTTCTTCTTTGCAGATATTTCCTATCTCACGCTGACGAGCTCATACTAAGCGTGAAACCGATCCATGGATGCTGGTATCTGTAATGGGAGCATCTTCCATAATTCAGTTGTTATTTATTGCATTTGTTCACTTTTCCCCAGCATATCAAATGCAGGGCTATCGTTTGGAACCAGGTAGTATGTTTAAAAAGGGGCAAGTTGATACGATGTATTAACTTACCCTTCTATTTAATTACTAGCCGGCTTCGGCGACTAGCCTGTTCGCTACCCTTGAAAATTCTGACCGTGGCAAACTCGCTGGCGCCATAACCCGTGGAGTTGTTGTTGAGACCCAGACCATCCGACCTACCAGAAAGGTGTAAGGTAACTATTTGGACGGTCAGGAAGTGCCACCCAATTTAGACCGGAAACCAGTGGGGGGACCGTACCCTCCTTTCCCTACCACCAACTTTTTGGAAGGACTTACGGACCCACATGTTTAACGTGATCGTACTCCGCGTGAACATGGCGGCAGTTTTGGCAGTCGAACCCGGGCCTACCGAGTGCAATTCTCGCGCGCTAACCACTAGGGGCTACCGCGCCCTCAACCCCGTGAAGTTAACAAAGTATGGTTTAGTTTAATGACATTAAAACTAATAATGAAATTTTAAGATGAAAAATAATGTTCTAGTGGGGGTTCTTGAAAATTGATTTGTAAAGTGAATTTATTCTAACGTTTGTGAACTGGGAGATTCTGAGGATTTCTGTACCTGTAACCCTAGGAAAGGGATCTCTTTGATGTGTACTCACAGCCGGGATCAGCTGCTCCTATGTTTTTTTGTAGAGGTATGATCCTCTATTTTTTGTTTTATATAAATGAAATTGTATCAGTTTGTCTGCATTTTTAGTATTGCATCGCAAATGACATGAAAGTATTTTTGAGAACGATGCTGCTTTAACGATGCTGCTCAGCGAAAAAAAGTTTTTTTTTAAAGAGTGTCCCCACCACTACCCGATGCATAAATGCACCGCGACGATCTCCATAACTTTCTTTTTATTTATTTTATTTCTTCTGTGTTTAAGTTTTTTTATTGCGGTCCCAACCATCACCCGATGTAAACAATACACGCCACAATTCAATCCAGCATAATGAGCCAAAACCCTTATACAAAGCAAACACTAATTCGGTTTTTAATTCTCCCTAGGCCAAAAACCGTACAAAAAGCAAACACTTATTCGGTTTTTAATCGTCCCTCGGCCAAAAACCGAATAAAAAGCAATCACTGATGACATTTGAAATATAATTTAATACCTATGCGAATATCCTCAAAAGGATATTTGCATGGATATCAAGAGCATGTCCCAAATATATCAGCCAGATACCAGCAAGCATTAATTCGGTTTTTAATTGTCCCTAGGCCAAAAACCGTATTAAAAGCAAACACTTTTTCGTTTTTTAATTGTCCCTAGGCCAAAAACCGTATAAAAAGCAATCACTGTTGCCATTTGCAAATATAATAAATATAATAATTTTATATAAATATAATAATTTCGCTCTGTATACTGTTACCACCACCCGATGTATACAATACATCACCACAATTCAATCCACCATAATCCAATCATTTAAATTTTATAATGACCATATGCTAAGCTCTTAATTCCATCATTTAAAATATAACGTAATTTTCTAATAAATATAATAATTTCATAAAAAGCAATCACTGTTGCCATTTGCAAATATAATAAATATAATAATTCCATATAAATATAATAATTTCACTCTGTATACTGTTACCACCACCCGATGTATAAAATACATCACCACCGTTCAATCCATCATAATTCAAGCACTTAAATTTTATAATGATCATATGCTAAGCTCTTAATTCCATCATTTAAAATATAAAGTAGTTTTCTAACCCGTTGCATAAATGCACCGCTACATTCTCCATAACATTCTTTTTATTTATTTTTTTTCTCCATAGAAACACCGTGCCTCTGAGCGCGCATGTGGGTGAAAACCTTTTTCTTGATTTTGCCGAGAAATTGAAAATCATGACGTCCTTAAAATCCTGATCGTGCGGCTATTTTCTATTATTTCTTGACCAGATTGGGCTTGTAAGAATGCCTGATCTTTGAGCTTTCTAAAAATGTAAATTATTAGTCGAAATTGCCGGTACTTTTCCCGACGCGAGGATTTGAAAACGAAAGTTCGTTTTTTTTAGCCGAAAGTGACTTTTGTTTTAAAATCTTTAAAAAATATTAGAATTTGTCCTTGAGATTTGAAATCGATATATTTTTATTCACAATTGTCTGCTCTTTCTGGTCGTGTGATTTGTTTATCCTACGACGTCCGGATGGTGGAGAAAAAATGGGAAAAAACGATCGAAATCGCATAAAACATTAAATAATAAAAAAAAATAATTAAAATTTTAGAAATCGGTTTTCACGTGTCACCTCCCCCCCCCCCCCCCCTTGGGTTTCCGATTGCCATATTTCGTAGCTCTGCGACGCGCGGTCGCTATTTAAGAAATAACGCTGCTGCTTTAACGATGCTGCTCAGCGAAAAGAAATGCTTTTTAAAATTTTCCCCACCACCACCCGATGCATAAATGTCTGGGATCACTTGGGACGGCAAATTGAACAGCCTACGAGTTTGGGTGAACTAGAGGCTTGCTTACAACTGTGGAATGAGATGACGCAGGACCTGTATGTCTCAATCCCCATCCGTATCGCATCGTGTATTCACTCTAAAGGTGGCCCAATAGGGTACTAGAACCTCCACTCATTTGTAGTTTTTCCTGTAATAAATGATCCTTTTGCTTTGATTTTGTATCACTTACTTATACACAACGTTGCTTCACATACACAAAATTTCGTTCGATTCTGACAACTCTTTCTTGGTGGCAATGAGTGTATAATGTATAGGGAAAGTATTGTAACGAAAATTCGAATTCGAGTTTTTGACGGAAGATCACGTTTCAAGAATTCATGAACTCCAATAGAACATTGTTGAGGTGATGTGTGTGTCCGTGAGTCTGTGGATGTGATATCTCATGAACAAATATTACAATAATATTACAATAGGTGAATACTGGAAACCTGTTGAATGCAAACGCAATCAAATGCTTGGAATACACTCTTCCCCCCCCCAATTTCCGAATGAAATTTTGAAAATATCTTTAATAAATCAGAACTTTAAATAATGTAACGTAAATGATTATTATTGAACGAAACGAATGACATACACTTTAGAACGCTTGCATGTATTACGAACAGGAATAACACACACTTTAGAACGCTAGCATGGAGCGGTCTAATTCAGTTGGGATGTTGACGTGATACGAGTAAATATGCACATATCCCGATCTCAATGCAGAAACCAATATGTAATTTTTCTTTGGATTATAAATACCCTTTTAAAACAATTCTGGTTAGAAAAGTGTAAAAGAATTAATTTTAGGTCTACAACATCTGTGCTTCGACGTCTGCTCTTTACGAAGGTATGGGCTTATCACTTGCGACAAAACAGTGAAGTGACTGCAAATGTTGCATCCAAAGGTTTTATTATCCATAACTTCACCGTTTGTGGTCCTATTTGGAAGAAATAAACGGCATTCTATTAATTTATAAAAATTCTATAATATCATCTCAAAAAATTAAAAACATTAAAAAAAATAAAAAAATTAAACCCCCCCCTAAAATATTGAAACCTATCTCTAGATACCATATACCATTTTCACACACAAAACACATTAAACTTTTACCATTCGAAATGCGGAGGAAGTGGCATTCCACACCAATCTATAACGAATAGCAGAGTTACTTTATATATTTTATTTCCATTTTATATCTCAATAGCCGTTTATTCTATTGCGTCTAAGTTTATTTGTTGGAATTTTTAATTTTCTCCGCAAAAAGTTTCCTCCTTTGCTGATTGAAAAAAATAGCAAAACCAATTAATGATATATATATTTCCCGAAGCTGCCTGCGAATAGCAAAAATAAACTTAATCTCAGAAAGAAATGATGAAAATAATGAAATGTGAAAAGCTCAGATGAAAATCTCAGATGAAAATAATGAAATGTAAAAGACCAGAAATAATTTTAAAATATTTGTAGATTTCTCTTGCTCATTATTTCCCCTTCATAAAAATTTACAACTTTTACAAATACAATGAATGCAATTTCAAATTACATACTACTTTTCTTATTTTCCTGAACGTTTTTAAATGATATTAAATCAGTGACAAATGGAATGTTGGTATTAGACTAGTATAATATTTTGTGTATTTTATTTTTGAATCTCACGAAAGATTTCAGATAAATACGATTAAATAAGTACCATATGTCATTATTTTTCATTATTGTATGTATAAAAAACAAAAAATATGGCGAACAATTTATACATTCTTCATTTTCTTAAATTTTGAAATTCTCCGAATGAAGATTATTTATCATAAGCAAATGTGACGGCCCAAAAATCTAACCGGCCAATCAGTGATAAACCCATGAATCATCTCATAACTTAAAATGAACTATGATGTGATAATTTATCAATACATTATTTTCATTATAAAGCTTTTATCTACTTGAATGTGCTGTCTAGCTTAAGATCCCTCACTGTGGAAGAGAACTATGGACCAGAGGACATACAAGAAGTCATCAGCGTTCAACCAATAGACGGTCCAACCCCTATGGGGACGATGTAAGTACGTATTTAAAACGTTATAAACATTTCATACTTGCTAGTAAAGACGATGCAGAAAGAAAAGGTCTCAGTATTTGATAACTGTTGTGGGGGGGGGGGGGTCAAAGCAATATCTACTTTGGCAGATTTAGCTGTGCCTGAGGAATTAGATTCTAAATTGTATGATGACATCATTCAAATCTTTACAGCACATTTTAAACTAGAGAAATTGAAAGTGGCTGAGCAAATGTCTTTAATTGTAGAAGGCTAAAACCCAATGGATCAGAATTGGAACATATAGTAGTATTGAAACATTTAGCTTCTACTTGCAAACTTTGAGAGATGGGTTAGTTAGTGGTGTATTAGGCAAAGATTTAGGCCGACATTTAATATCCGAGGGTAATTCCTCTGCAAAAGTACAAGAACTTGCAATGCTGTACGAAGAAGCTATTAGACAGAATCCAGTGTTTCAAAAGCAAACGTTTATCGGGATCTGTAACTGAGGTTTATGGCACAAAAAAAATATCGGAAAATAAGTTTTAAAAAGGTAAGGCATCTTTAAAGTGCTTGTGGTGCAATGGAATGAATTACAATACTTCAAATTGTAAATGTAAAATGGTTCAATAAGTGTAGAAAATCGGGCATGTAGAAAGGCTATGTCGCACTAAAAGAGCGATAAATAAAGTATATATATTTCAGATACAGAGTTGTACTAAAATTGCAAGTTCAGTATCAAAACAAATCCGCAAAGCGAAAAGCCAAATGGGTGGTAAATTAACAAGAAAGATCAATCATACATAAAGCATTGATTATGAAACACTTTCCATCTGCAATGCAATTTTATTTAAACATCTCTAAAATATGATACATTTAGCTGTGATATTTTTAAAATTATCAAAATTATTACTACAATACTTTATTATATTTGAAAACTTCATCGAAAAAAAAATGAACTTTATTCAAATAACGCCATGGAAATATATTCTCTACATAAAAGCAGTGAATATTTCATTCACAAACTATCTTCCATTCCTTTCATTCAGCGCCGATATTTTCAAAATTATCACAATACTACAATGATTTATTTTATTTTAAAACTTAAAATCATGGAGGTAAAAGTACTTTCTAACTCTGCTTAAAACTTTATTGAAAAAGGCAATACTGTAAAATCGTCTGCTTCTCTATATAAAATGAATGAATGTTTCATTTATATCAGCTATATTGCTGACTCCAGAGCTAAATAATTTTGCGTTAAAGAAATTCCGCAAGTCTTATACAACTCATCTTACAGTTTGATGTGTTTACATTCTCTATACGCTAAAATTAGACTTCGCTGTAGAAATAATAATAATTTGATGATCATTTACACTGAAAAATATTGTAATTGTGTTGACGCAATATATAGATGCACACAAAAAAATAAAGCGATTTTAGGACGGATGCAATACTAAATATAAATTAAAAATAACTTTAAAAATCACGATTTTGACACAAGATGGATGCCCCGGCAACTCATCAAGCTGCTCATACCCTAGGGTGAGTTGGGGGGCCTGGGTCTTCCACAAGATAGATGCCATATTTTATTTTGAAGTGAGTCATGTGATTTCTTCATATAATATGGGTGCAATTATTATTTTAATTTTTATTTAAAAAACTTTCGAATATATTTTGCTGAATGTTTTTTTATATATTTTACTAGCAGCATACCCGTTCTTCGTACGGAGTATATAATATAAAGAAACTTGAAATTCATAATCATGCCCAAATTCTTATAGTATACTAAATGACATGTTTAATCAAAATATTCTGTTAAAATATTTAATATAATGCTCCTAAAAAGAAGTTTAAGAATCTCTGTTCTCGCTATATAAAATTATCTTCATGGACATATCTGAAGAATAAAACATCTTGGACCCCTTATGTAAGCAAATATAAAAAAAAATATGGAATTGAATCAATATATGCAAAATAAAAGCGTTAAAATTGTATGGGACCCGTACTAATTATATACGCGAATATTAGAAAATATAACCTGTATTAGTAGATTACATGTAAAAATTGAAAATACCAATAAACCCGTAATCTTTAATTCTGAAGACAGTCATTTATTCCAATATATGTCAAAATTAAAGTTCTAAAATTATATGGGAAGATATACACGTACTACTTATAATGTCCGATTATTAGTAGAAGATTACCCGTTTTGCAATATGAGTCACAAATGTTTTTTGGTAAAATACAACAGACGACATAATAAATTGAATATATAATTAATCCCCTTAATCTTCATACCAGAAGACTGTACTTGATTCCAATATATATGCCAATATATGTCAAAATATATGCCAATATACCTGTACTACTTATATTCTCGTAGGTTAGAAGATATACCCGTGCATTCCTAGAAGATTACTCGTACAACGTACAATATGCGTGTGTCAGCAATTTTTGCCGCAATAAAACAATGGCGTAATAACTTGAAAATATCAATAATCCCTGAATCAATAATTCCGGAAAATATCAATAATAATAATGTTTAAACCTGAAGAGTATAATTGATATTATCCAGTCCAAAATGAAATGGCAATGAAATTTATTTTATATACATATCTTCATTATTCAAATCGGAAAGGATTTAATAAAAATCGTCTGCCGCATAAACACATTGGATTTAAATCCGTTGCTAAGCGACATGATATCATTTGCTTCAAATAAATTGGTAGAAAAAATATCGTCTAAATAGTTATATTTCTATGGAACATTTGGCGACAGTTTCGTCAAATTAGCGACATTTTAAAAAATCGCCAAATTTATCGCCAAGTGGGACTGTAGAACTGACAGTTCCACTTTGCGACAAATTGACGAAATATCATCACAATACTATCCCCTAACAAAAAACAATTAATATCATTTATCTAGCGCAATTTTATCAATTTCAAGATATTTTTATAGATTTGAAAACATTTTTATCAATTTGGTGACATTTTAAAAATTCGCTAAATGTATTACTAAGTAGGATGGTTGGTCTGACTGATAAATGCTAACCAAACATCATTTCAGTACTCTCTTCTAACAAAACAAAAGAAAATTTCATTGATATGTAGAAGACCCAAGCCACACGACCAACCCGAAGGTTTATGGCAGCTGTTTGTGTGTCGTTTATATCAATTTGGCGACATTTCCGTCAATTTGGCAAAGTTTAAGAAAAGTTGTCAAATTAGCGATATCCCTCCAAATTCGTAGCTTTGAATTTGCAGATCTGAATGAAACATTCTTATCCCGTTTCAATATACTAAATGAAAACACTACAATTGTATTAGAAGATATACCCGCTCTACTCTTTTTCTGTTTCAACAATCGGCTATATGAATTTATTGGCTAAACACAATATATGAGTTTAGTAGCTAAATACGATATAAGCTTGAAAACTCTTTGCCAAAATAAATGCAATTGATGTACGCAGTCAGCAATTAATATAATTAAAAGAAAAATCAAACCGTCCATTCATAAGATATACTTTTATATCCATTTATCCATTTATTTATTATTTAAATCGAAAAAAAATAATAAAAACATTAACAAACACATTTAATTTAATTGCGATGCCGAGCAACATGATATATCCTCCTAAAATGTTAAAATTTATTAACCACTAACAGCACATCCGTTATTCGTACGGAGTGTATAATTTAAAGAAACTTAAAGTTCGCAATCATGTGCAAATTCTGTTAAAATATTAAATTTATTGTTCCTAAAGAGAAGTTTAAGAATATATGTTCTCACTATGCAAAATTATCTTCACGATCAAATCTGAAGAATAAAACATCCTGCCCCCTTTTGTAAGCAAATTTACAGAAGAAAAAATAGGAATTGAATGAATATATGCAACCCAGTACTAATTATATTGTCGCAGATCAGAAAATATGCCAATGTGTTAGTAGAAGATTACCCGTATTACAATATGCGTCTCAAAAATATTTGCCAAAATAAAAGAGATGACGTAATAAATTGAAAACATCAATAATATCCGTACTCTTTATACCAGAAGGTCGTAATTGATTCCAATATATGCCAATATATATCAAAACATATGTCAATATACCTGTACTACTTATATTCTCGTAGATTAAAAGATATACACGTGTATTTGTAGAAGATTCGTACAACATACAATATATGAGTTTAAACAATTTTTGTCATAATAAAATAATTGCATAATAACTTGAAAATATCAATAATCCTTGAATCAATAATCTCCGAAAATATAAATAATAATAATTTTTAAACCTGAAGACCGTAATTGATATTATCCAGTCAAAAATGCTATAAGAAAAATCAAATCGTTCTTTTCTAAAATATATTTTTATATCCATTTATTTATTATTCAAATCGAAAAAATAATTATTAAAATTAACAGACAGATTTAATTTAATTGCGTTTCTGAGTAACATGATATAAGATAGAATCTTATAACATGTTAAATATGTCATGTCTTATAACATAAACTGCGAACTTAAATAACGATTTTGATTTCTCTATACTTCTCATTGTTCCGTAAAAGCTTGTTTTAAATAAACCATGAACCATGGAGATAGATTTCCCCTTTAAATCATGTTTCAAACAATTCATGTTTTCAGAAAGTGACTAATTAACGCAAAAAATCTCCCATCAAACTCAGAGATTAAATTTTAATTCACTTTCAAACGATTTTCAAGCTTTTCGTTTGGATAAACCACGAAGTTAGGGAGTAGAACTCCTAGGAAAAAGTTCAGTTTTTCATTAATATCTCGACAACCCCAGGTCTTAGAAACTCGAAACTTGAACAAAATTTATGGGGGGATATTTCAAGGCTATTCACCAAATTTCATTAAATTCGGTTGAGCCGTTTTTCCGTGACGATGAGACAAACGAAAATTTCGTTTTTTACTAATATCTCGAGAACCACTGGTCGTAGAAACTCAAAACACGGATATAATTTTAAGTGGGGCTATTTCTGGGCTACCCACAAAATTTCATCAAATTCGGTTCAGCCGTTCTCCCGTGATGGTGTGACAAACAGACAGACAGACAGACAGACAGATTTTCATTTTTATTTATATAGACTAGCAGCATACCCGTTCTTCGTACGGAGTATATAATATAAAGAAATTTATAATTCGCAATCATGTGCAAATTCTGTTAAAATATTAAATTTATTGCTCATAAAGAGAAGTTTAAGAATATCTGTTCTCACTATGCAAAATTATCTTCACGGGCAGATCTGAAGAATAAAACATCCTGGCCCCTTTTGTAAGCAAATTTAAAAAAAAAGGAATTGAATCAATATATGCAACCCCGTACTACTTATATTGTCGCTGATTAGAAAATATGCCAGTGTGTTAGTTGAAGCTTACCCGTATTGCAATATGAGTCTCAAAAATATTTGCCAATATAAATGAGATGACGTAAAAAATTGAATGTATCAAAAATCCCCTTAATCTTAATACCAGAAGGACGTAATTGATTCCAATATATACCAATATATATTAAAATATATGCCAATATATATTAAAATATATGCCAATATATATTAAAATATATGCCAATATACCTGCACTACTTATATTCTCGTAGATTAGAAGATATACCCATGCATTTGTAGAAGATTACAACGTACTATATATGAGTTTCAATAATTTTCGTCATAATAAAACAATTCCATAATAATTTGAAAATATCAGTAATCCCTGAATCAACAGTCCCCGAAAATATCAATAATAATGATGTTTAAAACTGAAGATCGTAATTGATATTATCCAGTCAAAAATTCAATGTCAATGAAATTTATTTTATATACATATTTTTATTATTCAAATCTGAAAAGATTTAATAAAAATCGTATGCTGCATAACATATTGGATCTGTTGCTAAGCGACATGATATCATTTGCTTTAAATAAATTGATGGAAATCATATCATCTGAATAATGCAATCTCCATGGAAGGTTTGGCGACATTTTCGTCGATTTAGCGATAACTTAAAAAATCGCCATATTTATCGCCAAGTTTGACTGTAGAACTGACAGTCCCATTTTGCGACAAAATGACGAAACATCATCACAATACTATCCCTTAGCAAAACATAACTAATTTCATTTATTAAGCGCGATTTTATCAATTTCATGATATTTTTATGGATTTAGAAATATTTTTACCAATTTGGTGATATTAAAAAAATTCCTTAAATGCGTTACTAAGTAGGATGGATGGACTGACCGATAAATGCTACAGAAACATCATTTCAGTACTTTATTCCAAAAAGTAAAAATTTAATTTTATTGATTTGGGTCATTTTTATCAATTTGGAGATATTTCCTCTAATTTGGTAAAGTTTAAGAAATGTTACCAAGTTATTTAGAGATATTCCTCTAAATTCGTAGCTCTAAATTTGCAGATCTGAAGAATAAAATATCCTGATCCCGTTTGTATATACTAAATGAAAACACTAAAATTGTATTAGAAGATACATACACCCGTTCTACTCATTTTCTGCTTCAACAGTCGGCAAAATGCATTTATTGAGTGAACACAATATATGAGTTTATTAGTTAAACACAATATATGAGCTTGAAACCTCTTTTCTAAAATAAATGAAAGTGATGTAAGCAGTCCGCAATATATATAATTTAAAGAACAATCAACCCGTTCATTTATAAAATATATTTTTACATCCATTTATTTATTATACAAATAGAAAAAATAATAATAAATATTAACAACACATATAATTTCATTCCGTTGCCGAGCAACAAGATATAAGATAGAATCTTCCTCATAAAATGCGAAATTATATAGCCATTTTGATTTCTTTATACTTTACATCGTTAATCTTGTGAAAGATGAACCATGGAGGTAGATTTTTCCATTTAAATTCATGTTTCAAACAATTCATGTTTTCCTATAGTGGCTAATTAATGCAAAAATCCTGCACCAAACTCGGAAATGAAGTTTTATTTCATTTTGGCGTTTAAAACAAACGATTTTCATCCTTTCCGTTTGGATAAACCACGGAGTTGGAGAGTAGATCTCCTGAGAAAAAGTTCCGTTTTTCATTAATATCTCGACAACTCCTGGTCTTAGATACTCGAAACTTGGACAAAATTTATGGGGGGCTATTTCAAGGCTATCCACAAGATTTCATTAAATTCGGTTCAGCCGTTATCCCATGATGATGGGACAAACAGACAGACAGACAAACAGATTTTCATTTTTATTTATATAGACTAAATGACATGTTTAATCAAAATATTCTGTTAAAATATTTAATATAATGCTCCTAAAAAGAAGTTTAAGAATCTCTGTTCTCGCTATATAAAATTATCTTCATGGACATATCTGAAGAATAAAACATCTTGGACCCCTTATGTAAGCAAATATAAAAAAAAAATATGGAATTGAATCAATATATGCAAAATAAAAGCGTTAAAATTGTATGGGACCCGTACTAATTATATACGCGAATATTAGAAAATATAACCTGTATTAGTAGATTACATGTATAAATTGAAAATACCAATAAACCCGTAATCTTTAAATCGGAAGACAGTCATTTATTCCAATATATGTCAAAATTAAAGTGCTAAAATTATATGGGAAGATATACACGTACTACTTATAATGTCCGATTATTAGTAGAAGATTACCCACATATTGCAAAATGAGTCTCAAATGTTTTTTGGTAAAATACAACAGACGACGTAATAAATTGAATATATAATTAATCCCCTTAATCTGCATACCAGAAGACTATACTTGATTCCAATATATATGCCAATATATGTCAAAATATATGCCAATATACCTGTACTACTTATATTCTCGTAGGTTAGAAGATATACCCGTGCATTCCTAGAAGATTACTCGTACAACGTACAATATGCGTGTGTCAGCAAAATAATGGCGTAATAGCTTAAAAATATTAATAATCCCTGAATCAATAATTCCGGGAAATATCAATAATAATAATGTTTAAACCTGAAGAGTATAATTGATATTATCCATTCCAAAATGAAATGGCAATGAAATTTATTTTATATACATATCTTCATTATTCAAATCGGAAAAGATTTAATAAAAATCGTCTGCCGCATAAACACATTGGATTTAAATCCGTTGCTAAGCGACATGATATCATTTGCTTCAAATAAATTGGTAGAAAAAATATCGTCTAAATAGTTATATTTCTATGGAACATTTGGCGACAGTTTCGTCAAATTAGCGACATTTTAAAAAATCGCCAAATTTATCGTCAAGTGGGACTGTAGAACTGACAGTTTCACTTTGCGACAAATTGACGAAATATCATCACAATACTATCCCCTAACAAAAAACAATTAATATCATTTATGTAGCGCAATTTTATCAATTTCAAGATATTTTTATAGATTTGAAAACATTTTTATCAATTTGGTGACATTTTAAAAATTCGCTAAATGTATTACTAAGTAGGATGGTTGGTCTGACAAATAAATGCTAACCAAACATCATTTCAGTACTCTCTTCTAACAAAACAAAAAAAAATTTCATTGATAAGTAGAAGACCCAAGCCACACGACCAACCCGAAGGTTTATGGCAGCTGTTTGTGTGTCGTTTATATCAATTTGGCGACATTTCCGTCAATTTGGCAAAGTTTAAGAAAAGTTGTCAAATTAGCGATATCCCTCCAAATTCGTAGCTTTGAATTTGCAGATCTGAATGAAACATTCTTATCCCGTTTCAATATACTAAATGAAAACACTACAATTGTATTAGAAGATATACCCGCTCTACTCTTTTTCTGTTTCAACAATCGGCTATATGAATTTATTGGCTAAACACAATATATGAGTTTAGTAGCTAAATACGATATAAGCTTGAAAACTCTTTGCCAAAATAAATGAAATTGATGTACGCAGTCAGCAATTATTATAATTAAAAGAAAAATCAAACCGTCCATTCATAAGATATACTTTTATATCCATTTATCCATTTATTTATTATTTAAACCAAAAAAAAATAATAAAAACATTAACAAACACATTTAATTTAATTGCGATGCCGAGCAACATGATATATCCTCCTAAAATGTTAAAATTTATTAACCACTAACAGCACACCCGTTATTCGTACGGAGTGTATAATTTAAAGAAACTTAAAGTTCGCAATCATGTGCAAATTCTGTTAAAATATTAAATTTATTGCTCCTAAAGAGAAGCTTAAGAATATATGTTCTCACTATGCAAAATTATCTTCACGATCAGATCTGAAGAATAAAACATCCTGCCCCCTTTTGTAAGCAAATTTACAGAAGAAAAAATAGGAATTGAATGAATATATGCAACCCCGTACTAATTATATTGTCGCAGATCAGAAAATATGCCAATGTGTTAGTAGAAAATTACCCGTATTACAATATGCGTCTCAAAAATATTTGCCAAAATAAAAGAGATGACGTAATAAATTGAAAACATCAATAATATCCGTACTCTTTATACCAGAAGGTCGTAATTGATTCCAATATATGCCAATATATATCAAAACATATGTCAATATACCTGTACCACTTATATTCTCGTAGATTAAAAGATATACACGTGTATTTGTAGAAGATTCGTACAACATACAATATATGAGTTTAAACAATTTTTGTCATAATAAAATAATTGCATAATAACTTGAAAATATCAATAATCCTTGAATCAATAATCCGCGAAAATATAAATAATAATAATTTTTAAACCTGAAGACCGTAATTGATATTATCCAGTCAAAAATGCTATAGGAAAAATCAAATCGTTCTTTTCTAAAATATATTTTTATATCCATCTATTTATTATTCAAATCGAAAAAATAATTATTAAAATTAACAGACAGATTTAATTTAATTGCGTTTCTGAGTAACATGATATAAGATAGAATCTTATAACATGTTAAATATGTCATGTCTTATAACATAAACTGCGAAATTAAATAACGATTTTGATTTCTCTATACTTCTCATTGTTCCGTAAAAGCGTGTTTTAAATAAACCATGAACCATGGAGATAGATTTCCCCTTTAAATCATGTTTCAAACAATTCATGTTTTCAGAAAGTGACTAATTAACGCAAAAAATCTCCCATCAAACTCAGAGATTAAATTTTAATTCACTTTCAAACGATTTTCAAGCTTTTCGTTTGGATAAACCACGGAGTTAGGGAGTAGAACTCCTAGGAAAAAGTTCCGTTTTTCATTAATATCTCGACAACCCCAGGTCTTAGAAACTCGAAACTTGGACAAAAGTTATGGGGGGATATTTCAAGGCTATTCACCAAATTTTATTAAATTCGGTTCAGCCGTTTTTCCGTGATGATGAGACAAACGAAAATTTCGTTTTTTACTAATATCTCGAGAACCACTGGTCGTAGAAACTCAAAACACAGATATAATTTTAAGTGGGGCTATTTCTGCGCTACCCACAAAATTTCATCAAATTCGGTTCAGCCGTTCTCCCGTGATGGTGTGACAAACAGACAGACAGACAGACAGACAGACAGACAGACAGATTTTCATTTTTATTTATATAGACTAGCCGAATACCCGTTGAAAATCAACGGTCTCGCAATAAGCAACCCCTGAATAATGTAAATTTTTTAATAATTCGCGTTTCACATTTATTCGACAAATCGAATATTTTGGTGTGCAGAACCCTCTAAAGAAGAAAATATTGGGAAACTAAATTCGAGCATTTCTTTCTTTCGAATTATCTACCCTTACACTACATTAAAGTCTATCTCATCCCGAGGCACTCCTATATTATTATTTCTCCTTTGGGACTTTTTTCTGTGAAGCACATCCATAAATGAACATTTTTGAAGAACTCTTTGTTTTGTGTTTTTTATCAGATGATTGGCCTAAATACCAAATATCAAGCCTCTATCACATTTAAAAGGAAGCGTGCCTCATTTATTAGAAAAATCGAACATATTAGTGTGCGCACCCCTTAAAGTAGCAGATATTGGAAATCTAAAATTTCACACTCTCTTCCTTTCAAACTATCTACCCGTACATCAAATTTGAAGTCACTATCCTATAGAGAAGCATGTTTTTCTAGCACTTCACCTTTCGAACGTTTTCCTGTTGTTGTTGTTGTTGTTGAAACCCAGACCGTCCGACCTACCAGAAAGGTGTAAGGTAACTGCTGAACGTTTTTCTGTGTAGCACCCCGTTAAAGAACATTTTGTCAAACTGTATTCATCTTTGTTTTTTTTTGTCAAATGGTTAGCCCATATACTAAATTTCAAGTCTCTATCACATTGTAAAGGAGGCGTTTTTTATTTGTTCGGTAAATCGAACATTTTAGTGAGCGGATCCCCCTACAAAAACAAATGTTGGAAAACTGAAATTGCACACTTTCTTCCTTTCCAAATTTTTAACCGTACACTAAATTTGAAGTCTCTATCTCATCGCGAAGCATACTTTTCTAGCATTTCATCTTTCGAATGCTTTTGTGTGGAGTACCCACCCCCTTAACTATACATTTTTGAAAAACTCTATTCTTTTTGTGATTTCTGTCAGATTATTTTCCCATATATCAAATATCAAGCTGCTATCACGTTTAAAAAGGGCCGTTTCTCCTTTATTCCGAAAATCAAACATTTTGTGTGCGACATCCCCTAAAGTAGAAAATATTGATAAAATGAAATTTTACACTTTCTTCCTTTCCAACTATCTACCCTTATAACAAATTTGATATCTCTATCTCAATCCGAAGCATGGTTTTTTATCAATTCACTTTTCGAACGTTTTACTCTGGAGCACCCCCTTAAACGAACATTTCTGAAGAACTATATTCGTCTTGGGTGTTTCCATCAAATGATTAACCCATATACCGAATTTCAAGCCTCTATCAAATTTTAAAGGAGCGTTTTCACATTTATTCTGCAAATCGAATATTTTGGTGTGCCCCACCCCCTTAAGTAGAAAATATTGGAAATCTGAAATTGCTCACTTTCTTCCTTTCGAACGATTTACCAATACACCAAATTTGAAGTCTCTATCTCATCGCAAAGCAAGCTTTCCTATCATTTCACTTTTCGAACGTTTTAGTGTGCGGCACCCCCTTAAGTAGAAAATATTGGAAATCTGAAATTGCACACTTTCTTCTTTTCGAACGATTTACCCATACTCCAAATTTGAAGTCTCTACCTCATCGCAAATCATTCTTTCCTATCATTTCACTTTTCGAACGTTTTAGTGTGCGGCACCCCCTTAAGTAGAAAATATTGGGAATCTGAAATTCCACATTTTTTTTGTTTCAAACGATTTACCCATACACCAAACTTGAAGTCTCTATCTCATTGCAAAGCATGCTCTCCTATCATTTCACTTTTCGAACGTTTTGGTGTGCTGCACCCCCTTAAGTAGAAAATATTGGAAATCTGAAATTGCACACTTTCTTCCTTTCGAACGATTTACCAATACACCAAATTTGAAGTCTCTATCTCATCGCAAAGCATGCTCTTCTATCATTTCACTTTTCGAACGTTTTGGTGTGCTGCACCCCCCTTAAGTAGGAAATATTGGAAATCTGAAATTGCACACTTTCTTCCTTTCGAGTGATTTACCCATATACCAAATTTGAAGTCTCTATCTCATCGCAAATCATTCTTTCCTATAATTTCACTTTTCGAACGTTTTAGTGTGCGGCACCCCCTTAAGTAGAAAATATTGGGAATCTGAAATTCCACACTTTCTTTGTTTCAAACGATTTACCACATACACCAAATTTGAAGTCTCTAGCTCATCGCAAAACATTCTTTCCTATCATTTCACTTTTCGAACGTTTTAGTGTGCGGCACCCCCTTGTAGAAAATATTGGGAATCCGAAATTCCACACTTTCTTTGTTTCAAACGATTTACCCATACACCAAACTTGAAGTCTCTATCTCATCGCAAAGCATGCTCTCCTATCATTTCACTAAATGAAAACACTACAATTGTATTAGAAGATATACCCGCTCTACTCTTTTTCTGTTTCAACAATCGGCTATATGAATTTATTGGCTAAACACAATATATGAGTTTAGTAGCTAAATGCGATATAAGCTTGAAAACTCTTTGCCAAAATAAATGAAATTGATGTACGCAGTCAGCAATTAATATAATTAAAAGAAAAATCAAACCGTCCATTCATAAGATATACTTTTATATCCATTTATCCATTTATTTATTATTTAAATCGAAAAAAAATAATAAAAACATTAACAAACACATTTAATTTAATTGCGATGCCGAGCAACATGATATATCCTCCTAAAATGTTAAAATTTATTAACCACTAACAGCACACCCGTTATTCGTACGGAGTGTATAATTTAAAGAAACTTAAAGTTCGCAATCATGTGCAAATTCTGTTAAAATATTAAATTTATTGCTCCTAAAGAGAAGTTTAAGAATATATGTTCTCACTATGCAAAATTATCTTCACAATCAGATCTGAAGAATAAAAAAACCTGCCCCCTTTTGTAAGCAAATTTACAGAAGAAACAATAGGAATTGAATGAATATATGCAACCCCGCACAAATTATATTGTCGCAGATCAGAAAATATGCCAATGTGTTAGCAGAAGATTACCCGTATTACAATATGCGTCTCAAAAATATTTGCCAAAATAAAAGAGATGACGTAATAAATTGAAAACATCAATAATATCCGTACTCTTTATACCAGAAGGTCGTAATTGATTCCAATATATGCCAATATATATCAAAACATATGTCAATATACCTGCACTACTTATATTCTCGTAGATTAAAATATATACACGTGTATTTGTAGAAGATTCGTACAACATACAATATATGAGTTTAAACAATTTTTGTCATAATAAAATAATTGCATAATAACTTGAAAATATCAATAATCCTTGAATCAATAATCCCCGAATATATAAATAATAATAATTTTTAAACCTGAAGACCGTAATTGATATTATCCAGTCAAAAATGCTATAAGAAAAATCAAATCGTTCTTTTCTAAAATATATTTTTATATCCATTTATTTATTATTCAAATCGAAAAAATAATTATTAAAATTAACAGACAGATTTAATTTAATTGCGTTTCTGAGTAACATGATATAAGATAGAATCTTATAACATGTTAAATATGTCATGTCTTATAACATAAACTGCGAAATTAAATAACGATTTTGATTTCTCTATACTTCTCATTGTTCCGTAAAAGCTTGTTTTAAATAAACCATGAACCATGGAGATAGATTTCCCCTTTAAATCATGTTTCAAACAATTCATGTTTTCAGAAAGTGACTAATTAACGCAAAAAATCTCCCATCAAACTCAGAGATTAAATTTTAATTCACTTTCAAACGATTTTCAAGCTTTTCGTTTGGATAAACCACGGAGTTAGGGAGTAGAACTCCTAGGAAAAAGTTCCGTTTTTCATTAATATCTCGACAACCCCAGGTCTTAGAAACTCGAAACTTGGACAAAATTTATGGGGGGATATTTCAAGGCTATACACCAAATTTCATTAAATTCGGTTCAGCCGTTTTTCCGTGATGATGGGACAAACGAAAATTTCGTTTTTTACTAATATCTCGAGAACCACTGGTCGTAGAAACTCAAAACACGGATATAATATTAAGTGGGGCTATTTCTGGGCTACACACAAAATTTCATCAAATTCGGTTCAGCCGTTCTTCCGTGATGGTGTGACAAACAGACAGACAGACAGACAGACAGACAGACAGACAGACAGACAGACAGACAGACAGATTTTCATTTTTATTTATATAGATGAGATAATTTGAATATTTCCTAAAATTTTCGAAGTAATTTGTGATTTGCTTAAAAAATGCTTGAAAAATTAGATCCCATAGGGTTCAATGTATTTCATTTTTTTCAATCCGTATTCAATCCAAAATTAATTGGGTGATATTATTCATTTACATTCCCATATGTCCCACAGACCGTCTTAATTACACATTAAAATTTCATTTTGATAAAGTCATTTTTACTGCAGCTATCGTGCGAACGGACAGGCAGACAGACAGACAGGATGACCAAAGTCATAAACATTTTTCAATTATGTTGTAAAGTGTTAAAGATAATTCGGGTTTTCACTGCGAACTTGAAATTGAAGATGATAATAGACACGGGTCCGTGTGTTTCAGTTTTGCCAGAGCATATCTACCTGGATATTTAGGAATTGAAGAAAATTAAAATTGAACTCGTGAAGAAGCAACTGAGTACATATTTGTATGAAAACGTGCAAGTAAATGGTAAAATAGTATTTAACCCTCTAATCGATACTATAATAAATTTAAAGGGAAAACGCATTTGTATGCTCAAAAGAAGTTGTTTTAGATCAAACATAATAAAACCAATTAATTGTTTTTGAATTTAAATTTTAAGGATTTTTGAATGGTAGTATACAGGGTGCCTCACAAAAAGTGAACAGTGGAAGATTTTTTGAACCGTTGATCAAAATATCTTCCACTGTTCACTTTTTGTGGGACATTTTGTATATGCTACAACGGGCAGATTAAAGTAAAAATATTTCAAATGTACATTTCAAATTTTTTTATTTCAATAAAGTAATTTTAATTTTACATGTAATACTTTGTGAAGCGATTTCTATCTTTATTTAAACAAAGATATGCATCGAATAACTTTTTTTTTGCATTTTACATATGTAAATTGTATGTCTCAGGAACAGACACCATGAAACGACGACAAAACAATAAAAATTACGATCAAAAGATATACAAAATTTGAATGTAGCAGATATGCTACTATGGGCTCATGATCACTAAATCCCATGACAGCATATCTGTTATCATGATTTTAACTGCACATGTATGCATCTGGAGCAAAAGTTTGGTCACGTGTTTTTGTTCAGTATATAAAAATAACTGTTCTATTAGCTATATATAGTACATATTTAATTTTTTATCACTTAAAACTTCGATAATACAGAAAAAACTTACCGTAGAAAGCAAGTTCTTGTCCCTGTCGACATCCGTTTTTCTTGAATCTAATATGTTATTACTTAGTGTTGACATCTGCCTCAAAAGTTGGTGGCTAATATTGTTAAAGGTACATAAATGATATAAATGTGTTCAAAGATTTTTTTGGGGGGAGGAATTCTCATGTTCAAAAATAACTACATGTCTGGTAGCATATACGCTACAATTGTCATTGGAGAGTTAACGTATCTTAACGGAATCAGAAAATAGATTTACCGCTAATACCGCTAATAATTGTTAAAAGGCGATGTAGTGGGATACTTATTTCACTGGGATGAAACTGGTTAAGTCACATTGGATAAGACAAAAATTTGTGCCGTAAACTTTTCTGAAGACATATTGGTGAAGCCTCTGCTAGGTGACTTTAAAACTATATCGAGATGTTTTAGAACCAGGAATTGGTCTTATACAAAGCAAGTAGATTTCACTTCACTTTAAAGATGGGGACCTGCTAAAATTTTGTAAACAAAGGCCGATTCCATTAGCTAGCAGTGGATAAAGATTTAGATCGGCTGATTAAAGGAAAACATATAAAAAAGTTAAGGGCCTTTTACAATTAAAGACATTTCTTACAGCCGCTTTCAATTTCTCTAGTTTAAAACGTGCTATAAAGATTTGAATGATGTCATTATATAATCTAGAATCTTATTCCTCAGGTAAAAAGATATCGGTCAATGAAAAATCACAAAGTCTATTGAACTATTAACACACATAGAGATTTGTTCACGTACTCTAGACACCCATACGCTGTTCAGTAAGATCCACTATCTTTTCAAGATAATATGGATTAAATTTTAGAAGTCATTCCAAAACCAATACTTCCCGAATTTCTCCATCGACGTTCCGGTCATTCACAACTGAGATGGGAAGAAAGTAATAAATACAATTTTCTAGTCTAAACAAAGTCGAAATATGAAATAGCGAGCAAGACCCCAATTCCAGAAATACCGGATCCAAAAGTGAGAAAATCCACAAAAATACGAAAATTCCGGACAGATTGAAGTACGATAAGTGGTAGGGTAATCGATTGTGGTAAGTTTAGTTATTTAATTTAGGTTTCAAGAAGATCTTGAACTGTTAACAGATTTTCAAGTTATGTGACATTGAAATAAAAGCAGAAGGAAGTATTGTATCTGTGCATAAATAATGATATATATCCGGTGTATAATAGTGAACATATTTAAATATTAAAATTTTCTGCATTTTAGTCAAAAGCGTGCGAAACCTCGAGAACAGTTACCGTTGTTACCGTTGCATGTTACCGCAGCATGTTACCGTTGTGCAAACAATGAAAATGTTAAGAAGACGGTAGACGTTTAAAATGAATTTCTCCAATTCTGTAGCAATTTTGACATAAGATTGCACATATGATGTCTATAATAAGTATGAAAAATATCACGATATTTATCTTTCACGCTTAATTCTTGCTGTTTTGAAATTCTAACTTGCTTGTTTTATTTTTATAAATTGTGATTGTGGTATCAGTGTACATATACATATACAGGGCGTGTAGTGATTATACCTATAGAACGTATCATTCACATGTCATAGTAAATTACATAGATGGATATTTTACTAAATTGAAGGTAAAACATGGTATTTTACAACATTTTGTCCGAATATTACACTTAAATATAATTTATATTTTATGAAAATTAATTCTTTACCACTCAATACTCTTGAATAAATATCAAATTACTGCCTTGGACAAGCCAATAATTATTTTTAGCTCAAAAACTAGGTTAAAACTTAATTTTGCTTTCTGCGCAAACAAATTATTCAATTGAGATGAGCAGGGTCAGTTGATCAATTTAACTGAAATTTTGGATTTAAATATATATATACCTCATAGGTATGATAATGTAAAGTGAAGTATACTTTTTAAAAATTTATTTTTGTGAACACTCTATTATGGAATATCTGAATATCGACACCTCCATTTTGACTGTTCCCGAAAGCGATAACGAAAATACTACTCCGTTAAGACCGTCTGTGATAGATATAATAAATGTGTAAAGTTTCAGCCTTTTGAGCCATAGGGGTATTCTGGAGGGTGTGTAAAGACTTTTCGACTTCTACTCATTTTCTCCGCTCCCGAAGGGGAAGGAATCGAAAATCCACCTACGTTAGGTTTTGTCAGGTGGTTGATATAAAAAATCTGTCTCTGTTAGGTTTTGTCTCGTGGACCATACCATGAGTATGCAAAATTTCAATTTTTTAGGCTACCAGGGGTGTTTCAGAGGATCTGAAAAAACAAAAATCATTTAGATATTTATCATATAGATTATTTCGCGGTGTTCACATAAAAGTATTAATTTTCCAAATAAATGAGTACATAGGAGTGTCATAAACTTTCTCAGGAGTTACAGTTTCTTAATTACAAAATATTGCTTCCGTTTCACATATTTTGCAATATATTACCGTATTCAGATAGACATAGATATGAAAAACAAGAAGTTTTTAACCAGGGCAAATGTTATGAACTGTCTGTTAATTAAAATTTAAAACCTCGGGGAATAATGAATGTTAAATAAGTAGAATGAATTTTAAAAGCAAAGCAATAAATCGCTATGCGTTAGCTAAAAAGTACGGTATTTTGTAAAACTAATTACGGACATATTCTTACACAACTTTGGTAATCGATCGTTAGTGGTGTGGGAATTTAGAAATGCACGATAAAATGAATTAAGTGACCACTTCTGATATATTTTGTTTTACAGTCAAATAAATTTTATATTTAAATAGACAAAATATATTTTTCCTTTAAATAAGATTGTATTACAAAATAAATTTTTCTTAAACTCAATGGTATAAAACTTAATGGTAAAACTTAATTTATTAAATTAATGATATAATATTTTAGATCACTAACCATTGGCTTTATGATAAAATAAGGTATTTCTATTTTTATGAAAGGTATAGTTTGTATTTATGTTTATATAATATATTCGTGTCTTGAAGAACTTGAAAGTCTAACTTTTGAAGAAATTTGAAACTGGCTACGAGGCTACTGTTCTCTGGAAACTGACAAATACAGTCTTGGCTACGTGGTAAGACTTTTTCTTTCTACAGAGAACGTCCAACCTACTACGACTACCCGACCTATCCGAATGTGTAGGGCATTTGTTTAAACGGCTAGAAAGTGACACCCAATTTAGACAGAATCCAATGGAGATTGCAACTTCAGGGACAGTACCACACATCCCTTAACTCATCACCTCTCAGATGGACTTCTGGATCCACAGATTTATCGTGCCTATACTCCCAGTAGACACGGGAATAGTTTTGGGTGGCGTCAAGGATCGTACGTGGGACTACCAGCTGCAATCCTTCCACCTTAATCACATGGCTATCTCAGCCCTTCTTTCTTTTCTTTCGATCCAGACCGTCCGAGCTATCCGAAGGTATGATGTATCTATTTGACAGCTGGGACAGTGCCTCCCAATTTAGACCGTATCCCAGTGGTGGCGATATCCACAGGGACCGTATCCTCTTTTCCCTACCACCAACCTCTAGAAAGGACCTTCATACTCACATTAAAGTGCCCGTACTCTGCGTCAACAGGAAGACAATTTGGGCAGAGTTGGAAATCGAAATTAAGTCCTCCGTGTGCAGCCTTCGTGCTCTAACCGCTGGAATGTCTCGCCTGGCTGTAGCCTGGCGTTTAATTTTTTGCGGTGCGCCGATCAATTTTAAGAAAAATTCCCTTTTATAAAAAAATTACTTTTTATACAGGGTGTCCCAAAAAGATTGAAACGCGCTTTTATTCTTTACCAGTTAAAGATAAATAGGAAATGTAAATAGCAAAAATGCTGAAAGTAATGTAGGAAATAAGACTACGTTAATGAAATAGTCCTCTCATTAATTTCCAAAAAGTTACACTTTTTAAATTTTTATACGACCCCCTTAGACAAATTTGGTCAATCAGAAATTTTTTATTTTTAATGCAATAGAGATCATTAAAAAAAACCCGCATATTTGTATCTTTGAAATCAACTGAATTATGATAAAGGAAAAAATCTGACTTACGCCACATTTCCGTACCGTATGAAAGCCTGTTTCATCAGTGAAAATAGGGATCATAAACAAATTGACGATGGAAATTGTTTCGATCAAAAATACGTTAATATGTGTCAAAATTTTTTATCACAAATGCATCTAAATAAAGCATTACACAGACAGAGATCATATAAAGCAGTGGTACTCACTACGCGGTTGAACCACATAATTAAAATATGTATACATTGATAGAAGGCCACTGATATAAAGGGACAAATTTCGTTACAAATACTTAAAAATTATTTTACTATAAACATTTGAAACGGCTAAATTAAAGTTAAAGGAAAGAAAAAAATCGTCTGTGAGTTCTATTCTTCGTTTTGAAAAATTATGTTAAATTTCAAAATCAAATATATATTTGCATTTGTTTACTTATTTATTTTAATTGTTTCAAATAAAAAATGACATGTTTTAATGTGAAAAGTACTTAAGAATCCGTGATTGCATCGTGAGCCTACGCGGAATTCGCCTAAATGTCTCTCATGTATTATCATCCAGTTTTATCTTTTTTGTGATATGTCACAAATTTACATTTCTAATTGGATATATGGTCCCCATTAATAATGTTAAATTTTCAATTAAATATTACTCGCTCAATTTTAAAGATACAGATATGCGTTTTTTTAATGATCTTGTTGCATTAAAAATAAAAATTTTCTGATTGACCAAATTTGTCTAAGGGGGTCGTATAAAAATTAAAAACGTTTAACTTTTTGAAAATTAATGGGAGGACTATTTCATTAACGTAGTCTTATTTCCTACCTTACTTTCAACATTTTTGCAATCTACATTGCCCACTTATCTCCAACAGGTAAAGAATTAAAGCGCGTTTCAATCTTTTTGGGACACCTTGTATATCACGACTTAATGTTAGAAAATATATTTTTCTATTCGTTGTTGGAAACATTATTTCCTGGAAGTAAACTCCATGCATTTCAGTTAAAATTTATCTTAAGAAAAGAGAAAAATGTTACAATATTGTAAAAATTATGAAACATTTTAATAGAATTTTATTTAATGTACAAAAGCGCATTTAATTTCTGTCATCATTTTTTCATTACTTCAGAAAATGAATTAATATTGTGTTGGTTCTTCCTCAAGACGAATTTAACATAATATTTTTTGATCCCACATGTTTAATAAACCCAGCATTTTCTTGAGAAAATGCAAATAGGAATGGTTTTGCACTTGTAAGGGGAAGTAAATTGGGAAAAAGAGCAAATCAGGGATATATGAACTTGAGATGTAACTAAAAAAAAATTAAAGTGCAGAGAAAATTAACTTGAAGCGTAGAAAAAAGTGAGACAGACAAACAAAAATTAAGCATGGTCATATATCATATCTCGGAGAAATAGGGTGTTATTGAAAAATCATTAACCAGGTTACTGGAACTTTTATTCGTATGCAAAGCGTCAAAGAAATTCAAACGAAAACTGAAGATCATTTGTGAATAATGGAGGCTGAGGAAAAATGAAACTGGTGACTATTCATTCAATAATGATCAGCGATTGAAGATTCATTGATTTGTAGGTTCTCGTTTATTTTCCATTGTGTGCAAAGTCACGTTCTTTGCTCACTTTTAACTACCGTGTCAAAATTTCTTGATTTGCTTTTACTAAAGAAGAAACGTTAGTGACAGTCAGCTGTTTATTTTTTAGAAAATCAAGCTTTTTGAGACAAAAAAAAAAATTACAAGAGATTTTCAAGGTTTATATGCAGGGTGTTCCAAAAACATTTACCTCGGCTTTTATTCCTTAAAAATTGATCTTACACATATATAACAAATTACAAAGTTGCATAAAAAAGGTACAGAATTTTATGAAGTCGATTAAAATTTTCAAGAGAATTAAATTTTAAGAAATACAAAATTTAAATTTTTATACGGCCGTACAAAAACATTTCCAATGAATAAAATATGCCCCATACACTAATAAGGTGATGTACAAAATGTCAGCATTTTATCATGAAAAGTCACAGAGATACGAAAAGACCAAAATGCTGATTTAAACCACTTTTCGATGCATTGACATGTGTTCTCAGAGGGAAAAAAATCATGTTGGCAGATCGTGTTTCAGAGGTCATACACAAATTACGATAGAAAACAATGATTACATATATATACAATGATTACATAATTTTGCTATTTATTGGTACAAAAGTATCTACAATGTATAGAAATAATAACTTTACACAAAGATTACAAAGCTTGTACAGAATGTTTTCCATCCATGCCAATGATCCATTACAAATAAGAGGCAAATATTATTTGCCTATGATGCATTCTGCGTTGCGTCATTTGCACTCTTGCTGTAAACATTTACATTTTGTGATTCATCCCTCACCAACTTTGTTTAAACATATCTCTGGGACTTTTTATGATAAAATGCTGAAATTTTGAACATCACCTTATTAGTGTATGGGATACGTTTTATTTATTAGAAATGTTTTTGTACGGGGGCCGTATAAAAATTTAAATTTTATATTCTTAAATTTTATTTCCCCTGAAAATTTATAACGATTTCATAAAATTCTGTACCTTTTTTTACGCAATTGTGTAAATTATTATATATGTCAAGGATCAATATTTAAGGAATAAAAGCCGAGGTCAATGTTTTTGGGAAACCCTGTATACATACGTCTTACCCGTGAGGGGCTCTTTGCGAAGTGCAATGTCCACTTGCGGTCGGAAACTCCAATCTTTGGCTTTCAGATCTGTAAACTACGGGTGGAAATTATCATATATGCACATGTGCTGTTGGTCTTATGGAATCCTCTTAAAACTGTAGATTACGGCTAAAGTAGCTATCGTGTATATAAACAGAACAGAAGAGTGTAAATTAATCTAATCCTATATAATATGAAATTTTCCGTTGACTCATTTTGTCGACTGTAGAGAGTTTCATTATTAGATTCCTTAATCATTAAGGACACTTTCTGCTTCTCACAGAACAGCTGAATTTCTTGATCCTAAGGAACAGGTATGGGGTGCACTTTAATTAGAAGAACCTGGAATCTTGCCCCAGTAGCTCAATGATTAGAGCATCGGCTGGCTAGTTTGAAGATTTGGTGTTCGAAGTGAGGCCTTTACAACGGTTCCTGAAAAGATTAACCCTGCATGTTCAATACAATGATAATGAGGAATCTGAAAAATATCTAATTGCGAATTTTCAATGGACTCTATGAATTATGACGTCAATTTTAAGATCGCGACCACACAGGATGTTAGCCTAAAAAAGTAGAGAATGCGAAAGCGAGGCAATTCTTCAAAACTCCAGTTGTACGCTGTTTTGACTTCAGAGGGAGGGAATAAATTCTAGGGTCATATCGGCTGACCAGTTGGAAAATCCGTGGTTTGATCCCCGTTGGGACAGAGGGAACATTAGAATAATCCTGCAGGTTGGATGCAATGATGACGGAATTATGAAAAAGGCCAAATTGTGAATTTTCTGTGGGTCCTACAAATTAAGACCCCAGTGTTACAATATCATGCCCACATATTCTATTTGCCTGTGTAAAAGAGTAGACAAAGTGAGGTGGTCGTCAAAATTGCGAGTTGCACGCAGATTTAAATTCTAGATGGGGAGATTATAGGATTCACCTCAACGAGAAAAACTTGTAATCTTGCCTCGGTAGCTTAACGGTTAGAGAATCGGATGGCCAGATCGAAGATGGTTCGACTCTCAGCTGGGGCAGTACTCCAAAAATGTTAATCATCCAGATTAGATGTAATGTTGATGGGGGAGGTCTAAAATAGACACAGTGGCAAATTTTCAGTGGACCCGACGAATTTTGACGCCTATTTCAAGATTATGACCACACATGATGTTAGCCTGTATAAAATATCTGTTGTGGGCAGCAAATGATTTTGCCTACAGACTCAAAATTTATTTTCTATTTCATAATCTATTAAAATTAGTTTAATTGCACGAAATGACGTGCATAGTTATTTAAAATTTCAGTGAATTCTCAATTTTATTTAATTTTCCCTTTCATTTGGCGATTGGACGTATTTTCAAATAAGCAATCTGGCAAAAATGCGAAAGAACTAAAATATCTCAAGAACGGTTAGTTCTAGAGTTATGTTGTTGATCTCATTCTTTTCGCCGTCAAAATTAAAACACGTACTTAATTGATACATTTGAGCATGTAGATTTTTATTTCAGATTTTGATGAATTTTTCAGGCCATTTCGCAAAAAATAAATAAAGGCAAGTTCGTTTTCCCTGAATCGTATCAAAATCTAATCAGCACCAGGGTAAATTGCAAGTGGCTTATCTATCAAATTTCACGAAATTTGGCTAATAAGTTTTTCAGCTAGAGTGGATACATATGGTTTTACAGGCCATTTCGCAAAAAATGGCAGGTTCTTTATATTCGAATCATTCTAAGGTCCAATCAACACCACAGCATCCCACAAGTAACTAATCTACCAAATGTTGTGAAATTTTGTAAATTAGTTTTCAGCCTGTGTGGATACATACATTGCACACACACACACACACACACACACACACACACACACACACACACGTCACGCTAAAGATAGTTTTTTCGGATTTCAGGGTGTTCGAAACGTGTAGATCCGCCGAAAACTCGAATTGCAATTTTCGGCACGATTTCAATACTTCCTTACATATTACCATGCATTGAAAGGGTAAGTAAATATTAGAGAAAGTGATGCGGTTGTAAAAACTAGTAGTTGCACGCGATCTGACTTCAGAGGGAGGAGATTATTGGGTCAACTTGGACAAAATACTTGGAATTTTGTTTCAGTATCTCAATGGTTAGAGCATCGGCTGGCCGAAGAACCTCTGTTCGATTCTCGGATGGGACAGTAGAACCTTTATACAGCTAGGTACATATTCTTTATATGCCTAACAATTTTACCTCCGTATGTACAGCAAAAATAAATCTAACTCTGTTGCTATTTAAATTAAACATATTTTTAAATAAGACATTAACATTTTTTTTAATAGCTTTTTATGCGGGCATCAATCATATCAAAATCTACTCCCCTATTCATAATGGGTAATTTGAAATCTTTCAGAATAATACTCCGTACAATACTTCACGAGCCAACAATTGTCTTTGACCGCAAGTTAAAAGTCCTTGTAGTGAAATAACACAGAATGAATTGCGGTCATTTTGTGACAAAGAATATTTTTCGCCATTTTATCCGTTTCCCCCCCGAAGGTATTAGGATCTAATTTTTCTTCTTTTCAAGGAGAAAGGCGAGAGAGAGCCTAAAAATATTACTTCGGTGTTCGCCCAGAGTGCGACACACTTATCGAATACTATTACATGGAAAAAAAGAACAACGATATCGATTAGCTCTCGATTCAAATGGGTGGGGCTTAGCCCTGAAAGCCATCAAACTTGAATGAAGGGATCAAAGAGGTGCTCCCTCCTCTCCATCGTCTGCACGAGAGTTCTTCACTTAATCTATATTGCTTTCAAATTTCTGTTGCCTTCTTGATTTTTGAAAATGAGGCGACACCCTTGTAATTTAATACTTTCCTTTTTGATCCGTTATCTGATTTTAATTTTTCTCATCCTGCTTTCTATATCTCTCTGATTAAATAGCTTTAGGCTCGTTTGACTAAATGTTGGAATTCATGAAGCAAAAGAACTTTAGGAGCGAATCTGCGAAAATGTTTTTTTTTAAATATTGAAAGCATCAAGGAAATATTTTAATACTGTGAATATTATGCATGTATTTTTTAGATAATTAGAAGTTTTATATAGTTTTGGGATTTTCTAATTTATATATACATATATATAGAAGGCTGTATTCCAATTATATTGTGGAATGACTGTAGAATCATTCTCAATTTTCGAAGTATATTCTTTTATGAAACAGTTATGATTGGACTTCGTAACTTCCGGAAAAACCCGGAAGTGTCATCTTCAGAACGGAAATGAAAATTTTAATGAACCCATAAACTACCTCCAGAATTTAATGCTGAATGAATATCAGTCAATATTTAAGCTATATATAAAACGTATTTTGAGAAAAAATGTTTCAAGGAAAATGCAAATTTTTGAATTGGATGTAACATTACCAGAATCCGAAGTGGAAATCTTTAGTAAACCTATTTTCCTTTTTATAATTTAATTCTGAATCCATATCGGTCATTATCTAAGCTCTATTACCAATCCTGAGGTAAATAAATTTCAAGAAAATATTTTGAACCGAAAGTGGGAAAGAAACATGTAGTGAAAACTTATAGTAAACCACCCTACTTCATTCAAAATTTAATGCTGAATCCATATAAATTACCATCTAAGCTCCATCTATAGCTAATCTTGATAAATCGAAAAGTGCAAGCTAAATGAAAAGTTTCAAGTTAAATGAAAAATTTTGAATTGGAAATGGCAAAAGAACCATAAGTAGAAATCCTTAGTTAATCCATATCTCCTCCAGAATGTAATGCTGAATCCATACCAGTCATTATTTAATTTCTATCTGTAGCAGATCCACAGAATTAGATGTTTCAAAGCAAAAATTTTCCAAAACACAAATAATAGTATTGCAAATTTTTTGCCACCAATTATTTAATTTGCTGTGTCTTTCATGATAATTTTTCCTTATCCAATTGAGACAACTAAAATTTTAATGGTTTCATTAATTTTAAGGCAGGAAATAAATTTTTAACATCTTCTTTTCCCATGGTCATTTTAGTCAATATTTACCCATCTATTGCATTTTAATTTTAACTAAAGCATTAATGCAATATTAGTCGTTCAGCTTGTTATCTCTATATACATATAATTGGATATGATTAATTAAGTGATACAACTCTATCCACAGGTGTTACAAATACAAAATTAAACAAGAACAAATACATCCACCTCAAAGTAACAATCCCCCTTCCCTCATAAAATTTCAACGTGTCACAATCCTTATTCACAAATGCTTTACTTAATAATTACAATATGAATAAGTTAACGTATTATGTACATCCAAACGGTGACCAAGTGGTTATATCTAAAGTGTTCTGTCCATCACTTTCAGGTTCGGTATTCAGTGATGCCTGGAAGGAATTTATGTCATCGTTAAATGTCGAATTAATTTTTGATGTCTCTTTTATGAGATGTGAAGCTATTACGTTATTCATTTGACAAAGTACAGTGATTTTATATGATCATCAGATATGTTTGTGCCAAAAATGGGTAACATTAGCAAATAGTAATACTTGCATCTTATAGAAGTGAACTTTACGCTAGATTTAAATATTTACAGAATTTTATTAAAATCAAATATAAAAACTTAAGGATCCCTTTTAAGCCTGAGTAGCTCAAAGGTAGGAAGACGTCAATTGCTTGATTACCTTCCTCAGCATGACTTTATAGTGGTTTAAAATCTGTGTCTCTGGAAATGTGGTTACAGATGTTGTATTTTACTTCATTTGATAACGTTAAAATTTTACTTATCCAGCATCGTCTTCGTTGTTTCTTACCATTTAAGTTTTAGTAACTTTAATATCTGTAAAGATTTACCATACACGTATGTTTAAAGTGCTAGATAACATAAGACATATTTTTTTCCATTTTTACTGTATTAAAATCGTTAAAAATGTAGTCAAACACAGCTTACTACTCAGTAGGTAATGTAGTGTTTGTTATTCTATATTTTAGTTACTTTCTAAAATTTTCCGCATAGTGCTTAACCATTTCAGGTTAAATGCATTTTCTCCAAACTGCCTACCCAGGTCCCATATAATTTTGAGAAAAAATAGGTTAAAACGCATATAAATAAAGAATTATAATTAGCCTATTTGTACTTTCCCTGCAATACATGGTAATGTATAGGGAAATTATTTGGAATCATGTCGAAAATCGCAACTCGAGTTTTCGCCGGATCTACACGTTTCGAGACCTCTAGAATACGAAAAAACCATTTTTAGCGTGACGTCTGTGTGTGTGTCTGTGTGTCTGTGTGTCTGTCTGTCTGTACAGATTTTGTATCCACTCTAACTGAAAATCTAATACACCGAATTTCACAAAATTTTGTAGGCAAGTCACTTGTGGGCGGGTCTGGTGCTGATTAGTTTTGGGTAAGATTCGGGATAAAAGAACCCGCCTTTTTTTGCGAAATGGCCCGCAAAAGCTTGTATCCACTCTAGCTAAAAAACTAGTGGACCGAATTTCACAAAATTCGGTAGATGAGTCATGTATAAGTCACCCTGGTGCTGATTAGATTTTGGTACGATTAAAAAAAAATAACCTGCCTTTTCTTGCCAAATGGACCGCAAAAATTGTCAAAATCTAAGCTAAAAAGCTACGTATGCTCAAATATATCCATTAAATGCTTGTTTAATACGTAATTTTTAACGAAGAAAAGAATAAGACCAACCCAATTACACTAGGACTAGCCGTTCTCGAGATATTTTAGTTTTTTTGTTTTTCCGCTACGCCACCTTTGAAAATGAGTCCAGTTAGCAAACGAGAAAGAAAATTGAATTAAAAGTGAATTAAATGTAATTAAAATAAAGAGAACGTGAATATAAGTCTGCAGGGAAAGTCATGTGCTGCCCACATCAGATTTTTATTATCATTTTCCACTTCTTATCATATTCCAACGTCGCTAATTTCGTGAAGTTGCAACCGTTTCTTCATTTTAAATGGCATTTTGAGAGACGAAATTTGGTAAGTACAATATTTAGTACATATATGGCGTTTGCAAGACAATAATGAAGTAATTTGCATGAAAAAGTTATGTCGGGGCTCACCTGACATCTGATTAGAACTAATGATTTTCAAGGTCGAGGTTCACCCGACATCTGGTTAGAATTTCATAATTTTCAAAATTTGGGCTCATCCGACATCTGATTAGAATTAATAATTTTCAATATAGTAGTTCTCCCGACATCTGATTAGAACTAATAATTTTCAATATCGGAGTTCTCCCGACATCTGATTAGAACTAATAATTTTCAATATCGGAGTTCTCCCGACATCTGATTAGAACTAATAATTTTCAATATCGGAGTTCTCCCGACATCTGATTAGAACTAACAATTTTCAATATCGGAGTTCTCCCGACATCTGATTAGAACTAATAATTTTCAATATCGGAGTTCTCCCGACATCTGATTAGAACTAATAATTTTCAATATCGGGGTTCTCCCAACACAGGAACACAAATGTGTAATACTATTTTTGTACAAGTGAATGTAATAAATTTATAAATTATACCAAATTATCACGCATGCATTGATACAAGAAAAACGCATTACAGAAACCAATAATTACTTTCCTTTATGATATAAATATCTGAATAATTTTGACTCGTCAAAATATATTCCACATCTAGGCCGAAAATCTCTTTTCGGAAGAACAAGTAAAATAATCTTAACAAAGTATGGCTGATCTCAGTGTATTTTCTCTGTTTTCTCATAACTCATTCTTTGTACGTTGCGGAAATCTCTTGTATGGGAACAACTGAATAAAGCTTTTGCTCCCGAGCCGTCTAATTTGTCTTCATTTATCGTTCTGTGCAGAAACAGAAAGGGGGGGGGGGGTTATCTTCAAGTCGTTGTCGCGACATTTCTATCTCTTTTTCGAGGATGATTCGGAATTTGGATGGTATAAAATGTATTCTTAGTTTACATCATCAGGATCACGTAGCGCGTAAAAATGTAAGGAATCCTTGCTGGTAGATATGCTATTTGAAGTAAATGCTTAGCTTTCTTTCTAAGCACGTGATCATATTAAGTACAAAGAATCGAACCAGAGCGTTGATAATCAAATTGATTCTTTGTAATAAATAAAATGTTTCATTCATGCATTGAAATGAGATGATTTGAATTTTTTTTTAAAGTCATTGAATTACTTTTGGATTAATTTATTTTGCTGTCATCATTTGAAAAAAAAACATTTCTGCAATTAAATGAGCAATTGTGACAGGAGGAATGTGATGCAAATCGTATATCTTTAAATTTAAGCACATATTTCATTTCATATATGTCGTTTTTTCCCTACACATCTTATTCGTTTCATGTTAATTCTCTTTATTCCTTCATTCAAAATATTTTATCGTTTTCGGTTCCTAGAGAACGTAGAAGCTACTCAGCAACCAGTTACTCAGAAAACAGTTTCATATCACGGAATATTTTTATTTGTTGAAGTTTCCCAATATTACGTTACGTTGTTACGTCATTTACTACGTCATCCTTTACAGACTCGTTGTCGTATGTCAAATAAAGTAAGAAACTGAAACTCGGATAAAATTTTCATGTCACGGAACATTTTTATCTATCGAATTTTCACGATATTACGTTACGTTGTTACGTTATTTACTACCTCATCCTTGATGGAATCGTTCTGGACTTCCAGACAACGTGCAAAGTTGAAACTCGGCACAGTTCATATCACGGAACATTTTCATCTATCGAATTTTCACGATATTACGTTACGTCGTTAAGTCATTTACTACCTCATCCTTGATGAAATCCTTCTGGACTTCCAGACAACGTGTAAAGCTGAAACTCGGCACAGTTTCATATCACGGAACATTTTTATTTATCGAATTTTCACGATATTACGTTACGTCGTTACGTCATTTACTACCTCATCCTTGATGGAATCGTTCTGGACTTCCAGACAACGTGTAAAGCTGAAACTCGGCAGAGTTTCATATCACGGAACATTTTCATCTATCGATTTTCACGATATTACGTTACGTCGTTACGTCATTTACTACCTCATCCTTGATGGAATCGTTCTGGACTTCCAGATAACGTGTAAAGCTGAAACTCGGCACAGTTTCATATCATGGAACATTTTCATCTATCGAATTTTACGATATTACGTTACGTCGTTACGTCATTTACTACCTCATCCTTGATGGAATCGTTCTGGACTTCCAGACAACGTGTAAAGCTGAAACTCGGCACAGTCTCATATCACGGAACATTTTCACCTATCGAATTTTCACGACATTACGTTACGTCGTTATGTGATGTACTACGTCATCCTTGATGGAATCGTTCTCGGCTCCCAGATCACGCAGAAAGGTGAAACTCAGTACATAGTACGATATTACGACGTAGATGAAATTGTGCTGTAGACACAGTTAGTTTCACCGTTTTCATAGACACAGTTTGACAGACATAGTTTCATTGTTGAAGGGAAATGAGGTTGTAGATAAATTCAATTCAAGACAATTCTATATAAATGTTATCATTATCCGAAATTATCGAATATATTTCATTTACCTACACTCTAATTTACCTTCGACATTTCTGCATAATATCAATTTTGGATAATGATAAGGTATATAATATTTTTTTAAATTGAATTTGTTTAGACCCCCAATTTGGTTCATTTTCGTGAGTGATTAAAATTTATTTTCCACTTTTCGTGAGCGACTGCTGTATATTGAAAGACATTAAACACTTTTAATTTCCCTGCAATACTTGGCAATATATAAGGAAGGCACTGGAGTCATGTTGAAAATTTCTACTCGAGTTTTCGACGGATCTACACGTTTTGGGACATCTAAATTAAAAAACACTATTTTTAGCATAACATATGTGTGTATGTGTGTGTGTGTGCTTATGTTTGTGTACACAATGTATGTTTCCTCTCTAACTCAAAGACTAATGGACAAAATATCATAAAATTCGGTAGATTAGTCACTTATGGCATACCCTGGTGTTGATTCGATTTTGGTATAATTCTGAAAAACAAAACCCACTTTTTCGGCGAAACGACCGCAAAAATCGTATGTATCCACCATAGATAAAAACTAATTGACCAAATTTCACAAAATTTGGTAGATAAGTCACTGATAGGTTTGGTGCTGATTAGATTTTGCTACGATTCGGGAAGAGAAACCTGCCTTTTTTTGCAAAATGGCCTGCAACAATCGTCAAAATATAAAATAACGGACTGCGCATGCTGAAAGGTATCAATTAAATAATTGTATTATACGTAATTTTTGACGATAATAATAAGACCAACCCCTTTACTCTAGGACTAGCCATTCTCGAGATATTATATTTTTTGAATTTTTGCTACGCCGGTTTTGAGAACACGTACAAATAAAAACGAAAATTGATGTAAAAGTGGAAATTCAGTATAATTTCAAATAATTTAGGCGTGTTATTTTGTGCAATTAAACTCAATTTAATGAATTACTAAAGAAATAATGAGAAAATGAAGTTGGGTTTGTAGTGAAAGTCATGTGCTGCCCATATCAGATTTTTTTTCTTAGAATTTAGTAAGAAGTACACTTTAGTGTTGCAGGAGTTACGTTGATAACTTAATTGAAGAAAATATCTTTGCGAGCTCATCTGTACCTAAGGTTTTGTATGTGCCAAGTTCATTAGCAGGGGTGTAGGTACTGATTATGAAAGAAATTATGATAGAAATGAAGTAAATGACATTTAATGACTTAAACACAACGCAAATTGATGTGAAAATAAAAATAATGAAAAGTAAATGATCGTTTCGGAAACTCGTGAGTTGTTTTATTCACTGTAAAAATCTAAGTGCTGAATACCAAATGAGAGGTTTTGAGAACACACAAATAAAAACGAAAATTGATGTAAAAGTGGAAATTCAGTATAATTTCAAATAATTTAGGCGTGTTATTTTGTGCAATTAAACTCAATTTAATGAATTAATAAAGAAATAATGAGAAAATGAATTTGGGTTTGTAGTGAAAGTCATGTGCTGCCCATATCAGATTTTTTTTCTTAGAATTTAATAAGAAGCACACTTTAGTGTTGCAGGAGTTACGTTGATAACTTAATTGAAGAAAATATCTTTGCGAGCTCATCTGTACCTAAGGTTTTGTATGTGCCAAGTTCATTAGCAGGGGTGTAGGTAGTGATTATGAAAGAAATTAGGATAGAAATGAAGTAAATGACATTTAATGGCTTAAACACAACGCAAATTGATGTGAAAATAAAAATAATGAAAAGTAAATGATCGTTTCGGAAACTCGTGAGTTGTTTTATTCACTGTAAAAATCCAAGTGCTGAATGCCAAATGAGAATGACGCACATGCGTAAAATATAATATAGCAGAAAATGAAAAAGAAAGAGAAATAAATTAAACATGGTTAAGCCGTTAGAGAAAAAAAATCATAAACAGTTAACCAGCTTTTTCAAATTTTAATTTATATGAAGGACTTCGAATTCAAATCAAAATCTGTCTGGCATTTCTGAATGATAGAAGTAGAAGAGAAATAAGTTTTATATTGTAAATCACTGCTGAATGATCAATCATCGTGGTTTGATTTTTCTACTGCTCCTTTCATTCAGAAGTGCTTGTCAGTTTTTGATTTCGTTTTCACAAAATCTTTTGTATTTATAAAAACACTTTATAAAGACATTTTATTTTTAATTTGTGGAAGAAGAGTCTTAATTTGTTTCTCTATATCTAAATGATTTTTCAATTCTTCATTTCTAGTTTTTATTCGCTCCATTTCCTTGTTTTAATCGTTTTACTCTTTTTTTCTGCTGCATTACGTGCTGCAACCACGGCTGCATTTAATCGTGCATACGTACACGGAGTTTAGCTGTATGCAAGCCTTTTCGCTTGAATTTGTTATTTAGCTGTTGTGTCGTTTGAACTGGAAGTTCCTAATAATCTTTACTCTGTTTTTTGCTATAATTATATTTCCAAAGCAACAATTTATACTTACACATATCTGGTTCCACAGGGTAGTTGCAGTAGTAGTATATTGGTTAATTTGTATCTTTATAACTATGAACATCTATTTACCTCTATTAATCCTTTAATTTATAGATATGTTAATAATATGATTTGTGCAGTTACTTCAGATAAAAATAGCATTCAATTAGATTTCTAGCCAGATAATCTATATCTACTACCTAATAAACCATTTGCGAGTAATATTATTAACATTTTAGATTTAAATGAAACTTAATATAATAAGATGATGATATTGAATTCACTAATGATCTCTAAACACAATAATTTATATGATAAAAAATAATATTTTAATTTTGATATTAACATATTATTACCGTTTATTTTATGTAATTTTATTTACATTTTTTGCAATATAATTATCAATCAGTTATTTAGAATAAATACATCGATTAAAAAATAAAAAATCATAATGTTAATTTTAATAACCTTAAGAATATAAGTAAAATATATAATTACCCACTATATATTTAGTGCCTATTGCAGTAAATAATTTTAGATATTCTAACAATGTTTAAACACATATACTATCTAACTATTCATTCTTAAATAAATAATAATAGTAGCTTATCATAATCACATGCACTGTACATTACTGTTGATACATATAAAATCGCAGTTATTTCCAATACAGATTTTTACATGCCCTATTACATCTTATGTAAAGTACCTAATATTAATTTTCTAACATTCACAGTATTTTAGTAACACAGATCCTTATATTTAAGTGAGTGTGCAAAAGTTAAGGATTTTGATAAACACTTTAACACGAGGAAGTAAGTTCCATTTCATTATCTTCAATTTACGGTTAAAATTGCTTTTATTCTTTCAAGTTTCTTATTTTTGATGTTTTGAGATATTCTTAAGAGCGCAAAATAACTTTTTGTACATAGTTATAAAGTTATTTATTAAAAAGAAATTGAAAATGTTTATGTGACTCCAGAGGACTTGGCTGCCTATTTATTATTGTTGACAAAAATTTTGCTATACTATGTATTGTTTTTTAGAAAACATTTGCCTTGAAACATTTTTTCTCAAGATCTGTTAGATATAGACCTTAAGTAATAGCAGCATTAAATTCTGAAGTGGTTGGGAGTTTACTAAGGACGTTAACTTCCGGTTCTTTACCACTTTGGACTAGAACATTTTCATTTTACTTGAAACATATATTTCTCAAGATCGGATATAGATAGAGAAAAGATGATAGTTGATATGGATTCAAAATCAAGTTTAGAAGAAGTTACAGTTGTTTACTAAGAATTGTCACTTCCATTTTCAAAAATCCACTTCTGGTTCTTTGGAAATTTTCTTTGAAACATCTAATTCTCAGGATTGGACATCGCTAGAGTTTAGATAAAGACTGATATACAGGGTGATCCAAAAGTTCTTGACACATTTTAAAATTGAATATAAACTCAAGTAATTGCCGTACGATAGTGAGGTTTGGATTAAAATGCTTTTCACGTTGAAAAGTTTTGGTCAAGCAAATAAAAATTTAGTTCCAAACTTTGCCCTATAGATGGCGCTACTTATTCAAATGTTTGTATATCTGCGTTGGAAATGAAGTTGTGGGCTCGAACCACCGTTTCGATGTGGTTCGAGCTATAAAGGGTGCACATATGGAAATATGGTGGCGGATAAAAAAACTGCAATTACTCGTCTTCAGTTTTTATGCTTTTTTTTGGGTATTTTTAAGGTGCAGCGCCATCTATGGGCAAAGTTTGGAACTAATTTTTTTTATTTGCTAAACCAAAACTTTTTAACGTGGAAAGCATTTTAGTCCAAAACTCACTATCGTACGGCAATTACTTGAGTTTATATTCAATTTTAAAATGTGTCAAGGACTTTTGGATCACCCTGTATATTAACCATCAAATTGGGGGGGGGGGGTTTGTTGAGACCCAGACCGTCCGACCTACCAGAAAGGTGTAAGGTAAATGTATGGACGGCCGGGAAGTGCCACCCAATTTAGACCGGAACCCAGTGGGGGAGGCATCCACAGGGACCGTACCCTCCTTCCCCTACCACCAACCTCTCGGAAGGACTTACGGACCCACATGTTTAACGTGATCGTACTCCGCATGAACACGGCGGCATTTGTAGCAGCGTGCAAATCTAGCGCGTAAACCACGGGGATACCGCACCCGAGATGGCCAACAGCACGCGGCGTTCCGAGGTGGTCACCCACCAAGTACTAACCGCGCCCGATGCTGCTTCACTTCGGTGATCTAACGAGAACCGGTGTTTTCAGCACGGTACGGCCGTTGGCCTTGGGGGGAGGGGGGGTGTTGAAGACCCTGACCGTCCGGCTCGTCAGCAAGGACTTGAGCAACCGATTGGACGGCCGGTTTGGGGGGGGGGGTGAAAGAACTCACTAAAGATTTTGACTACAGATTTTGATGATATCACTTCTGATTAAAAAATTTACATTTTTCTTGAAACATCTATTTCTCGGAATCTGTAAGAATATAGTTTAGGTGATGACTAATATGGATTCAGCATCAAATTACGGTTGGGGTTGGGGATTTACCAACTATTTGCACTTCCTGATCTTTTTCCACTTCTGGCCCAAAAGCACACAGTTATTATTCAGGATTGATTATAAATAGAGATTATATAATGACTGGTATGGATTCAGCATTGAATTTCTGAGGGGGTAGGGAGTTACTAAAAAATTTCAATTTCCAATTCTGGAGATAACATTTCCAGTTTTTCGAAGGTTTGTATGACTGCACGAAATATGCATGCGAAAAAGAATAAAATTGTTTAACAGTTGCGCCAAAAGTACACCATTTTTGTTGCGAAAGGCTGGGAAATAAATCTAACAACTAAAAGCCGACTTTCAAGATTCCGTGACTTTCACAAGATGTCCCCCTTTTTAATTATTCAGTAAGCCAGTTTCCTTTTTACTTCCATAACTTTGTTAATTCTTGTTGAACATCGAAAATAATTTTGTTACTTTATGTTTTAAGCCCCACTTTACAGGAAAGATTATTCATAATTTACGTGCTTGTTTTTAACTCTTACCTCCAAAGTTTGAGTTATTTTACGAACTAAAATAACAAGTGCTAAAGTGATGTATAGGTGGGAAATTTAATGGAAAACTGATATTTTGTTTGGTAAGAGTACGTGAACTAGGGAAAAGTGAACATAGAATTTGGGGGACATTAATTATCTATATGACGGATAAAAAGAAATCAATATTCTCTTTTGAGAAAACAATGACGAAATATTTTAAAATGAATTATTAACCTCCAGAGTCAGGACAACAATGAAATTTTATTGAACATATCATTCATATGTGATAGGACTTACATTGTTCTGAGAAATACATTCAAGTAATCCTTGCATTTATACAGGCATATTCTTACACTTAAACATTATTTTAATCATTGTGTTCTTGGTTTTATTTATAAAGCTACCCACAAATGACTTTCGATGTAAATTTAATTTTAACATTGCAGAATTTCTAAGCCTATTTATCTGCTTTGAGCTTTAAATTAATTTCGTAGATTCATTTATACTTAGACAAAATTATGTAATTGCATGTATGTTATTAGAGACTTGTATCTGAATGTTGGCAACCGTATTGGTAAAGTAAAGTTTGGAGATGTTATTTGACAGCTTCAATAATAATAGAGCTATATGGCTTGAGACTAACCTTGAAACTAAAGTAAAAATTTAAACTAAATTATTCCAATAATGTTTATAGGACAAGTTAATTAAAATGCATAGTTTTGATAGTGATAATGTGTTTGTTGCAAACACATGCATGTTTGCAATAGAAAATCAACTGGAGTTTGGATTAACTCGACTTTTCATACCAGAATTCATTTATTTACATTTTACAAGAAAAAAAAATTAAAAATCTGATGTCAGCAGCACAAAACTTTCCCTGCAGACTCATTCATATTTTCTATATTTCTTTAATCATTCATTAGATAGAGTTTAATTGCACCAAATAACACTAAATTTGCATTTTTAATTCAATTTTTGTTTTCATTTGGTAATTATTTACATTTTTCGGATAGCGACGTACCAAAAATGCAAGAAGTCTCAAATATCTTGAGAATGATTAGTCCTAAAGTATAATGGAGTGTGTTATATTTTTTTCCTTGTCAAAAATTGCGTATAAAACAAGAATTTAATTAATACATTTCAGCATAGTTAGACATTTAGTTTTAAGATTTTTGCGATTTTTGCGGGCCATTTTGTGAAAAAGGGCAGGTTGTTCTTATCCGAATCGTACCAAATTCCAATCAGCACCAGAGCATCCTACAAGTAACTTATCTATCAAATTTTGTGAACTTTGGTCAATTAGTATTTTAGCTAGAGTCGATACATGAAATTTTTATGGCCACTTCGCAAAAAAAGGCTGATTCTGTTTTACGAATCCTATCAGAAACTAATCAGCACCAGGGTCTCACCCAAATGACTTACATACCAAATTTTATGACATTAAGTCCATTAGTTTCTTAGTTAGAGTGGATACATACATTGCACTGACAGACAGACACACAGACACACACACAGACGTCACGCTAAAAATATATTTTTCGTATTCTAGAGGTCTCGAAACGTGTAGATCCGTCGAAAACTCGAGTTGTGATTTTTGGTATGATTCCAATACATTCCCTATATATTACCATGTATTGCAGGGAAAGTAAAAATCTGATGTAGGCAGCACATGACTTTCCCTGCAGACTCAAATTCATTTTCTCTTTATTTGTTTAAGAACTCATTACATTGAGTTTAATTGCACAAAATGACACTAAATTTGCATTTTTAATTCAATTTCTTCTTTTATTTGGTAATTGGACATTTTTCAAAAGGCAGCATAAAAAAATGCGAAAAATCTCAAATATCTCGAGAGTGGTTAGTCCTAGAGTAATAGAGTTGTTCTTATTCTTTTCTTCGTCAAAAATTACGTATGAAACAAGCATTTAATTGATACATTTGAACATACGTAGTCTTTTTTTTAGATATTGGCGATTTTTGCGGGCCATTTCGTAAAAGAAGGCAGGTTGTTCTTTTCCGAATCGTACCAAAATCTAATCAGCACCAGAGTATTCCACATGTGATTTATTTACCAAATTTTGTGAAATTTGGTCAATTTGTATTTCATCTAGAGTGAATACATGAGATTTTTGCGGACCATTTCGCAAAAAAAGGCGGGTTCTTTTCTTTCGAATTGTACCCAAAACTATCAGCACCAGGGTCACACCCAAGGATCTTACCTACCAAATTTTATGAAATTCGGTCCATTAGTTTTTGAGTTAGAGTGGATATATACATTGCACAGACATACAGACACACAGGCAGACAGACACACACACACACACACACACAGACGTCACGCTAAAAATAGTTTTTTTCGTATTCTAGAGGTCTGGAAACGTGTAGATCCGTCGAAAACTCGAGTTGTGATACTCGACATGATTCCAATACTTTCCCTATACATTACCATGTATTGCAAGGGAAGTTAAAATTGGTATTGTAGGTCCAAATTAGTACAACTATAGTGTGTTACCTTTCACTTAAAAAGGTTTGAAACAATCTTTCGATTAATATCGTACTTGAAAACGTATCCCTCCAGGATGGGGGGGGGGGGTAATTTTCCCCAAGGAGGGATTAATGGCGTCAAGAACAAAAACATTTATCACTGCTATTTTTCACAACAATGGTTGAAGTCTCATGATCATTGATAAATAAACACTTTCGTGCATGATTATGTCAGATTTTGTCCTTTGCTGCCATGCTGAAACAATATAAAATTTCGAATAAATTCCAAAGTTTTCACTCGAATTTAAAAAAAAGTCTATCTAGTTCTAGATTTTTTTTATAACAAAGCCACATAAAGTTTCGTAAAAATCCGTGGCTGCTATCGCTTACACAAGAAATCGACCACAGACTTCAGACAGACAGACGGACATCAATCCATAAACAGTCAAAACATGTTCAGGAGGTCTTAAAACAAATATTGGCATCAAAATCTCGAAATAAAAATTTTTCATGAAAGCAATACTTTCTCTATACTACGTACGAGCAAGTAAAAATAGTCTGTGGTAGTGTCATAGCGGGTTCCGTGGGCATCTAAAGTCACCACGGATACCGGCCAGTCACGGCAGACCGAGAGTCTAACTCTCCAAAATTACAGAAATACCCAGGTTCGAAACACTCCTCCCGTCAGATGGAAGAATTCCAAATGATGACCTGTGAAAGAAACCCAACAAATACCAAGATACCAAGGAATTACCTTTACCTTCAAGGATACACCAGGAGCTGAAAACACATAAATTCAGTACAGATTCTACGCAAATAAGAACACATGATTTTAGTTCAAATCCAATATTTATTAATTATTCAAGAAGTGGAGTTGCATATCAATACAATTACAGATTTACTAATTTAACCACTGGACCTCTCTTTACCAAAAATCATCGGCTCTTTGCCGGAACCTTAATAATAATTCAATAATCAAGTAATTTCATATATTCTAATTTATCAAAATAAAGGTATGGTCAGAGAGAATGCACACACCCGGGGAACGTTAAAGGCTTAAGTATTAACCGTATTTCAAACAGTATTTAATTTCATTTAAATTACAATGGCATAGGTAATGCTTCAATATGAAGAAAGAGGCTGTAGGTAGAATTTATATAAATAATGCTGGCAGAAGATCCTTTACAAAGGAGTGACGAATGCCGTCACGACAGTAGTGCTTCTAAAATAAAAGCCGGTGGTGATCGTGGCGAAAAATCTCCCAACGTGAACTGAAAAGTGATGCAAAAATGATATAGTGATATGCAGAATCTAACACCATACTAGCAGCAATGACTTGTCAATGGAGGTAAAATTCGAAATTGTGCAATTTATTCTCTGCCGTGAGAGTTGCTTATATAAATTTCCTAAGTATCCCCTGGGCAGTATTATTCTTATATATTCAGTCATAAACTCTAATGTTAGATTTACATAATACCAGCATTATTTGTTAATGTAGGCAATTGTATTTCGTAAATTTATTAATCTAGAAATAAATTGATTCATTAACAAATAAATAATTTATCGGTAATCATAGTGTCTTCGATGCATGCATTGTAAAAGTATGTACAGTATGTACAGTACATTGTATGTACAGTAAACATTGTATGTACAGTAAACATTTACATTACTGGGTGTGGACAGCGGTGAAAAATGAAGGGGATTTTGGAGATAGTGGCTACTTAAAAAATCTGATGTGGGTAGCCCATGACTTTCCCTGCAGACTCAAATTCATTTTTTTTATTTCTTTAATAATTCATGAAATTGAGTTTAATTGAACAAAATAACATTAAATTTGCATTTTTAATTCAATTTCTGTTTTTATTTGGTAATTAGACATTTTTCTAACAGTGGCATAACTAAATGCGAAAAATCTCAAATATCTCAATGGTTAGTCCTAGAGTAACAGAATTGTTATTATTGTCGTGACGGAATTCGTCACTCCTTTGTAAAATGCATAACTTCTGTACTTTTTAAACTTTTATTTAATTAATCTGTGTCCTGGAACCCTCTTGTCAATGTATATATTTTAGCAGATGTTGAAGTATCGAAATCAGTAGTAATTTGTGCCATTTTTATTTCGTTATATAATTCTCGCACACTCGGGGAATGACGCCTGTTAGTCTGGCTTGCTGGCGGAGACAGATGTCTCCTTGTTGTCACGCGGCAGATACGCGTGCCTTTGGAATCGTCCGTTGTGGGGCGGAACTGTGGATGATTTTGAATTGGAAGTAATTTTCGATTGGAGGAAAGGAGAAGTTGTGAGCCCAAGTGATTTTTCTATTGGACGGGTTCTGGATCCATCTGGAATGTATTTAAGCTGTGTGAATTGTAACTCGGGGCTCTCTAGCTAAGTCAAATAATAAAAACAGTAAATCAAAAACCTCGAACCTCCAACTATGGGCAAATGAAATAATGTCACAGTATGAAGATAAGAACCACACCTAGAGATTGGAGATTAAAGGCGCTTCGCGCCTGGTGCTCTTTTCTGGACGAAACCCATACCTCGGGGCTCTCTCCCTGGAAACATCTTCGAACTCACGTCGACGCGGGACTTAGCCCTCAGGCGGAGTTACCGTGTTGTGAGGGTCGGGAGAGATGCCACTCGCCACTGCTGTTACCACCGCCACTGCTGCCACTCGCCACTACTGTTACCGTCGCCACTGCTGAGATCTGATGATGCCTTGCCCTCGCCGACCGTCGACCGCCGTGTAGGCGTTAGAGATGATGCCTCGTCTTGCTTGGTCGAGCACCGGGACCAGAGAAAGCAAATATGAAGCTGTTCCTTCGGCTGACCTGATCCGGCACCTTGCCGGAAACTGCGGTTCGGCCGTTCCTGCTGGAGCGGGGAAATGTTTGCCCCGAGGGAAACTATCAGTGGATGCCTGTGCTCTATCTGCCATGAGTCCTTCCAAGAATTTTTTGAGGTAAGACTTGTACGCTTAGACCTGCCGATGGGCAGTCGTCTGGACTTGTGCATCGACCACTGCAGAACATTTTATCCTTAGGATCTTCTGCCAGCATTATTTATATATATTTTACCTACAGTTTCCTTCTTCATAATGAAGCATTATCTATGCCTTTGTAATTTAAATGAAATTAAATACTGTTTGAAATACGGTTAATACTTAAGCATTTAACGTTCCCCGGGTGTGTGCATTCTCTCTGACCATACCTTTATTTTGATAATTTAGAATATATGAAATTACTTGATTATTGAATTATTATTAAAGTTCCGGCAAAGAGCCGATGATTCTTGGTAAAGTGAGGTCCAGTGGTTAAATTAGTAAATCTGTAATTGTATTGATATGCAACTCCACTTCTTGAATAATTAATAAATATTGGATTTGAACTAAAATCATGTGTTCTTATTTGCGTAGAATCTGTACTGAATTTATGTGTTTTCAGCTCCTGGTGTATCCTTGAAGGTAAAGGTAAATTCTTTGGTATTTGTGGGTTTTCCTTCGCAGGTCATCAATTGGAATTTTTCCGATTGACGAGAGGAGTGTTTCGAACCTGGGTATTTCTGTAAATTTGGAGAGTTAGACTCTCGGTCTGCCGTGTCTGGCCGGTATCCGTGGTGACTTTAGATGCCCACGGAACCCGCTATGACATTATTATTTTCCGCATCAAAAATCACGTATAAAACAAGCATTTAATTGATATATTTGAACATACGTAGCTATTTTTTTAGATTTTGCGATTTTTGACGGCCATTTCGTAAAAAAAGGCTGGATGTTCTTTTCTGAATAACACTAAAATCTAATCAGCACCGGAGTATCCTCCAAGTAACTTATCTATAAAATTTGTGAAATTTGGTCAATTACTAATTTTAGTTAGAGTGGATACATGACATTTTTGCGGGCCTTTTCGTAAAAAAAAAGCAGGTTGTTCTTTTCCGATTAATAACAAAATCTAATCAGCACCAGAGTATCGTACAAGTAACTTATCTACCAAATTTTGTGAAATTTGGTCAATTAGTATTTTAGCTAGAGTGGATACATGAAATTTTTACTGACCATTTCGCAAAAAAAAGGCAAGTTCTGTTTTTACGAATCGTACCAAAAACTAATCAGCACCAGGATCATACCCAAGTGACTTACCAAATTTTATGAAATTCGGGCCATAAGTTTTTGAGTTAGAGTGGATATATACATTGAACAGACACACAGACAAACAGACGCACAGACAGACAGACACACAGACACACACACAGACGTCACGCTAAAAATAGTTTTTTCGTATTCTAGAGGTCTCGAAATGTGTAGATCCGTCGAAAACTCGAGTTGCGATTTTCGGCATGATTCCAATACTTTCCCTATACATTACCATCTATTGCAGGGAAAGTAACAATCCACTACTAAGCAATTCTCACTTTAATTATACATTAGAGGAAATATTTTATGCACTTATTAAGTTTGGTAGATGGATAGATAGAAAATAACTTGATAGTGGGTTGTTTTTGTAAACAATGTTTCCTCAGATTCACTCCAAGCTTTGCGACTTGGTGGTAAAAGTTATGCCAACACCCTATGATGTGAATTAACATATGATATAATTTTTTTATGCATGCTGTAATTTTACCACACCTTGAATTTATTGTTTTCCCTCAAAGTGATGTATTCTTCAATGGCTTAATACAGTAAGCATGTTGGAAACTCAATTAGGTGAGCAGGGAAACTCTTCGTGGCATGCGCATTTAGCAGGATTTTACTGAAGCGATGTTGCAATGCTGTGCATGTTCAGCAAATACCTGTTACATCATAGGTGATGTAGAAGCTTCTATTTAAAACGGATTGTAAGTGGTTGAGTACACATAATTAGGTATACAGAACACATTACTGCTTAGGATAAGAACGGTTTGATTTCATGTCTTGGCGACGTTCAAAACTACGCCAGACTCATTTATTTCTCATATCTAAGAATTAATGATTCAAAATTAAAAAAATTTAAGTTATTTATTTTCCGTATTAATGATAAGATATTCATTTGAAAGATGGCTTTTTTTCTTTTTACTTTCCCTTCAATACATGGTAATATATAGGGAAAGTATTGAATTCATGCCGAAAATCATAACTCGAGTTTTCGACGGATCTACACGTTTCGAGACCTCTAGAATACGAAAAAAACCATTTTTAGCGTGACGCCTGTGTGTGTGTCTGTCTGTGTGTCTGTGAAATGTATGTATGCACTCTAACTCAAAAACTTATGGACTGAATTTCGTAAAATTTGGCAGGTAAGTAGGCATTTGTAGGCGAATCTGGTGCTGATTAGTTTTGGGTATGATTCGGGATAAAAACACCCGCCCTTTTTTGCAAAATGGCCCGAAAAAACTTGTATCCACTCTAGCTAAAAACTAATGGACGGAATTTCAGAAAATTAGGTGGATAAGTCACCTGTGGGACACCCTGGTGCTGATTAGATTTTGGTACGATTCGGAAAAAATAACCAGCCTTTTTTTGCGAAATGGCCCGCAAAAATCGCCAAAATCTAAAATAAAAAACTACGTATGCTCAAATATATCAATTAAATGCATGTTTAATACGTAATTTTTAAAAGGAATAAGACCAACCCCATTACACTAGGACTAGCCGTTCTCGAGATATTTTAGTTTTTTCGTATTTTCCCTACGCCACCTTTGAAAATAAGTCCAGTTATCAAATGAGAACGAAAATTGAATTAAAAGTGAATTAAATTTAATTAAAATATATAGAACGTGAATATAAGTCTGCGGAGAAAGTCATGTGCTGCCCACATCAGATTTTTTCTATTCATTTGAAAGATAGATCTTCGATTTCTAACGCTTAAAAATACTGACCGAGTATTCGATTCCTTCCATTTGAGATGAAAATTTTTCTTTTAAAAATGTACTCTAGAAGCTTGAGCAATAGCGGTATCTTTTTACAGGAATAAAAAAATCCCTGAAAATTTTGAAATTCCGCGATCTTAGCAGCTCCGCTTGACTTTCTAAAATCATGAATATTTTATTACCCTGAAACTGACTTCATTCGGTTTAAGCTCACGACACAAGAGAAGCTTCATATTATTCCTCCCCCAAACACCTTAATCATGCTCAAATTTCCTTCATACTTTAATAAAACCTCATTACAGAAATGAGCAAAAAATTGCAGTGGGGCATACAGAATCACGGAACGCACGAGGGGTGCGGCTTCGTCCTTGAGAAAATTTTCCTCGAGGGGTATATTCATTTATTTCCGAAGCATAGGTGAATAAACTGTAAATTCGGACAAATAAGAATAAAATTGTCTTTTTAAAATATTAAAGTGTCTTTACTACTTTGGGTGAGGTGGTCCTGAAGCACACGTGATGTAAGTGGAGGATTTTATTAATATATAAAGGGCCTGGAAGAAAGATTTTAAAACGATAAATGTGATAACTTTGAAGACATAATATCAGTTTTCGTGTAATGATGTTAAAATGATTTTCTTGCTGAACTGTCAGAATATTGCAGAATATGGGAAATTCATGGTATTTTGAAGACCTAAATATATGATGAGTAACCGAAAATGTATTACTGTTTTATCGTAAAGATATATTTTCGAATAGAAAAAGTGTTATGATTTTATGAGTATATATTTCATCTAACATTTTTATACATTTTTTTAAATGCTTGATTAATATTTAAGCCTGTTACAGGCATGATAACTAACACCATTAAAAGATGAAACTGCAACATTATTTTATTTACCAATATATGGTGCTTAGCTTTGAAATTAGTTGTCTCAATTGAATTTTGGCCCAGGTAGGTTTTGCACCGTGGTTGAGTTTTAGCTCTTTTTGTCGTCGGTGGGGGCTACAGGACGGTCTTGAAAGACTTGCCTCCATTTTGTCCGCTCCTGAAGAAAAATGTAAAATGGATCAAGTGGTCGATATTATAATTGAGACAAAATTTAGTCTTCTAAGCCACAAGGCGTCGACTTGGGAGTCTGGAAAGCTGAAAAAAAAATCTTCGCCCCGAAGAAAAGCAAAAATCTGAATACATCTGTTCGACATAAATTCTGTCCGATGATCGGTATTATAATTGTGCAAAACATCAGCCTTATAGATCACCAGAGGAACTTCTGGAGGGTCTGAAATGATATTTAAAAAAAAAAAACACATTTTCTCTAACCTCGGTGTCTAAATTTGAAAATAAAGCTTATAATACGAATTATCTTACTATAATTAATCTCAGTAATAATTATAGTAAGATAATTCGCATTATAAGCTTTATTTTTAGTTCTGTAGAATCCAAGGGACCAACATTTTTACTTACCTTGCTTCTACACCAGGGATAAATCGAAAATACAGCAGCGTTAAGTTCTGTACTTCATCTTCTAGTATATTAATTCAAAGTGATTTACACGAGTGACTTTGAAGATGATCTCATTATTTGTATTTCGTTGTACGGTAACACGTTTCGCCTTGATAGATATTTTTAAATTTTGAAGGATATAAAAGTTTAAATTTCTAATTATTTTCTTATCTAATTAGCCTTAAAATGGCGTGCAGGGTTTTCGGGCAAAACAAATTTATGATAAATTTTTACACTTTTAAGAAAATGCTTTAAGTACTTATTAGAGTACAGCCCAGGAATTTAGAATTTTTTTCCCTATCAGGAAACTAACAATTTTACAGATTTTAACTGTAACTGTAATTCAACACATAATATTCCGAGTGTGTCTTTATTAAGAGATATACTGTGTAAACAATTTTCGTTTCTATGTATCTATATTAACATACGCAGAAAACGCGAAAATATTTTATTGAATTAGCGAGAATAATCTTATTGAAGTAACAACCCCCAGGATGAAACTACCGACGGTTGCATCAATTTGCTTAAAGACATAGAATTCATTCATCACGACTGAATTGTATTTTCTCCCAAACTGAGTTAGATATTACCATCCCGGTTTTACGTTCATTTTATAAGGCATACAATATTACCTGCTAATTCGCTTGATGTAATTTTATCACTGCATTTTGATTTTATTGTTTAATAGAATAATTAATAACTTGATACAGTCTCTGAATATGAAATGAATGAATTACAATTTATTCGCGCACTGTTTGTTTCTAATGTTTTACATTAACAGATATATTGTTTAAGATTTTTCATTATTATTTCCTATATGCATAGTATAATGTGTAGGAAAAGTATTGTGATGAGGTCAAAAATTCGAATTCGAGTTTTCGACGGAAAAACACGTTTCAAGCTCGAAAGTTTTGAAGTTATGTCTGTGTGTATATATGTTGTTGTTGTTGAGACTCAGAACGTCCGACCTACCAGAAAGGTGTAAGGTAACCGTTTGGACGGCCGGGAAGTGCCACCTAATTTAGACCGGAACCCAGTGGTGGAGGCATCCACAGGTACCGTACCCTCCTTCCCCTATCACCAACCTCTCGGAAGGACTTACGGACCCACATGTTTAACGTGATAGTACTCTGCTTGAACACGGCGGCAGTTGTGGCAGAGTGCAAATCCAGCGCGCAAACCACCGGGCTACCGCGCCCGAAATGTGCCAACAGCATGCGGTGTTCCCATGTGGTCACCCACTCAAGTACTAACCGCGCCCGATGCTGCTTGACTTCGGTGATCTAACTAGAACCGGTGTTTGTGTGTATATGTGTGTAAATGTGTGTGTGTGTGTATATGTGTAAGTATATGTGTGTCGAAAGCCCAGGCCAGCCGACTCGTCCTAGGACTTAGAGCAACAAAATGGATGGCCGGAAGTATATGTGTGTGTATATGTGTAAGTATATGTGTGTGTAAGTATATGTATGTGTGTGTAAGTATATGTGTGTGTGTAAGTATATGTGTGTGTAAGTATATGTATGTGTGTGTAAGTATATGTATGTGTGTGTAAATAAATGTGTGTGTGTGTGTTCGTGAAGCTGTGGAAGCGATATCTTACGAATGATTAGAGCGTTTTGAATGCAACTTAGTGCAAATATTACAATTTGTGAATACTGGAAGCCTATTGATTCTAAATATCAATCGAACGTTCACAAGATCCCTAACTTCTCGATTGGAATAAAAAAAAAGCATTAAAGGATTAGAACTTTCTATAATGGTTATCTTATGTAAATTTTCATTAGAAAACAAATGACACAAACTTTAGAAAACTAGCATAAACCGTTCTCAAGATATTGCACGTGTTTCTAATAATTGTAATAACGTAATAACTTTCTAATAACGTAATTCTAATATTGAAAATGTTACATAAAATAGAAAAAAGTATTAAGTATTGTGAAATATGTTCGCTTTTCATGTAGTATTATGCGAAAAATTTGATAACATCATTCTCGTGGATCTAGTTCGTTCCATTTACGAAAAAAGATAACTTGTGCATTAGTTTTTGTATTTTAATGATCAACAGTTCGCCAATAGTGATTTATATATATGAAAAGTTCTACTTTTCTTTCGTATGTATAACCTGGGGATAAATTTGGCTGGCATGTGGACTAATTTAGGGAAATATCCTCAACTTGGCAATATATATCGCCCCAGATCAAAGAAAACATCATCAAAAACGTACAAATACTTTCTATATTGCTTACTGCGGATGCTATCAGTATTGATAATTATCAATTGATAATTATAGAGTTGCGTGGAATGTAAGTTAATTGGGCTCTTCGAAATAATTTTATATGTTATCATCCTCAGAAGTGCCAAATGTACAATTTAACGTTAAACACATTGGGTCATGCATCTTATACATCATTTTTTCGTTATGAAAGAAGTAAATTCATTATATTATATAGAGAAAGTCATATGAAGCCAACATCAGGATTTTTAATAATGTAACTTAAAAGATGAACTGTAAAGTGAGTGGTAAAGTGTTGCAACATTTTATTCTCCTGCAAAATATGAAATAAATTTATCCCTTACCCTGTTGTTCATTTAACATAGCATATCAGTTAAAAGAGTATATAAAACGGTTGAGAAGTTTCGAGTTATAAGCTGCCATGGAAGATAGGTAAACGCATATATTTAAAATTCTGTTGTTTAAAAGTTTGTTGTAGAAGGATAGAACTTAAATCAGTATGTTTTTAGGACTCTGCTTCATCACATAAAAAAGTTTCATCAAAATCAATAGTATTTCAGGAGATTTTTCACTCTGATGCGTATTTTCATTTTTATATATTAACGCGATACAGCATTTAAAATAATTTAAGCCATAACCTTGATCTCATTGAAGTTTAAACAGTAAGAAAGAATATAAGTCGGTTAAACCGCTTGCAGAGCCCACTTCGAGGATAACAGCTTGCAATTTCGTCCCAGTAGCTGAACGGTAGAAAGTCGGCTGGCCAGTTCGGAGATCCAGGGTTCGATTCCGGGTTGGGGTAGCAAGGCTCTTTACAATGGCACCCGAACAAATTTACCCTGTAGGTTAGTACAAAGCTATCGGAGGTCTAACAGTGACCCTAGTGCGACCAGTACTGAGTCAGTGGACTCTGGAAGATTGAGCGGATAAAATTGAGAGGTTAACAACCATGCGGGATATTAACCTGGGTAAAAGTAGTAATAGCAGGAGGCTAACCTGAGGTAAAAATAGCAGGTGGTCGGTTGAAGCGTTTTCAAACGAGTAGTCAATAATTGCAGAAAAACAACAAGAAAGATCAATCATGCATAAGCATTGATTATGAAACACTTTCCAACTGAAATGTAATTTCATTTAAAAATTTCTAAAATGTGATTCATTCAGTGGTAATATCTTTTACATTATCACAGTACTACAGTAATTTATTATACTTAAATACTTAAAACTGTATCGAAATATAAATCATCTGATTCTTTATGCAAAATCAATGAATATTTCATTCATATAACTTGTATTCCAGACTCCAGAGCTAAATAATTTTGTGTGAAAAAAATTCAGCAATTCTTATGTAATTCATCTTACAATCGCTTGAGATATTTGCATTCTGCATATGTTAAAATTAGGCTTCCTTGAAGAAATAATAAAAGTTTAGGGATCATTTAAAATCACAACTATTGTAATTGCATAGGCACGGAATTTAGATACACAGATAATACACAGATAATATATATGTGTATGTGTATGTACTCAAAGTATTGGAATCGTGCCGAAGATCGGAACTCGAATTTTCAAAGTATCTACACGTTTTGGGACTTCTAGAACACGAAAGAACTACTTTTAGGAAGACGTCTGTGTGTGTAAGGGTGTATCTGTGTATGTTTCTGTGTGTCTGTGTGGATATTACATCCACTCTAATTGAAAAACTAATGGACCGAATTTCATACAATTTGGTAGGTATGTTTTTTGTGGGAAATCCTGATGTTCATTAGATTATAGTACGATTCGTAATAAAAGAATCTGCCTTCTTTGCGAAATGGCCGCAGAAATTACCTTTATCCACTCTAGCTAAAAACTAATGAACCAAATTTAACAAAATTTGGAGTATAATATTTCAATAACCTACAAGTGATTTATATACCAAATTTAACAAAATTTTGTATATAAATCATTTGTAGGTTATTCTACTACGATTCGGGAAAAAGGAACGGGCTATTTTTGCGAAATGGCCAGCAAAAATCGTTATATATAAAAATAAAAGACTACGTGTGCTCAATTATATCAATTAAATTCCTATTTTATATGTGATTTTTGACAACAAAAAGAATAAGACTAACCCCATTACTCTAGGACTAGCCGTTCTTGAGATATTCTAGTTTTTTCGCGTTTTCGCTACGCCACCTTTGACAATAAGTCCAGTTATCAAATGAGAACCAAATTTAAGTTTAACGTGTAAATTCAATGTCATTTAAAATACTTATGTTATGCAGATAAACTCAAATTATCATTGAATAAATAAAGAGAACGAATATGAGTCTGCAGGGAAAGACATGTGCTGTCCACATCAGAATTTTTAACAATATTACAACAATGAATTATAAAAGTGAACGGGGATTAATTGCGGGTCATTTCGAAAAAAATGTATGATCTATATTTAAAGATCCACCAAATTGCTGTAGAATAAAATGTTCTACAAATTTAAGCTGTGTACCAAATTTTAACTCTCTAGGACGTAGGAAAGTGCATTTAAAATGCCATCAATTAAATTTATCATGAAGAGTTATATAAAATTTAAAAAAAATGAAAAATTGTTATCTACCAAATTATTTTAAAATATGAAGCCACTCCCATATGCAAAACGTTTTAACAAATGGAGAGATATTTATTATATAATATCTCTCTCTTTTCTTTCTGGAAGATATCCCAAAGTCAGAATTTAATTGAATTTGTTTTTTTCCCTATATTAAATAATTTTTTTAATTAAAAAACTACTTAACATATTTTACTGAATTTTTTTTTATATATTCTATGGGATAATGTGAATATTTCCTAAAAATTTCGAAGCAATTCGTGAATTTTAAATTTACTTAAAAAATGTTTGAAAAATTAGGTCCCATAGGGTTCAATGTATTTCATTTTTTCAACCCGGGTTCAATAAAAAACTAATTGGGTGATATTATTTATTTATATTCCCATAGGTCCTACAGACCGTCTGAACAGCATACTAAAATTTCATTTTGATAAACTCATTTTTACGGCAGTTATCGTGCTAACGGACAGACAGACAGAATGAACAAAGTCATAAACACTTTTCAACTTTGTTGTAAAGTGTTAAAAAATGAAAAATTGTTATCTACCAAATTTATTTTAAAATATGAAGCCACTCCCATATGCAAAACGTTTAAACAAATGGAGAGATATTTATTATATAATATCTCTCTCTTTTCTTTCTGGAAGATATCCCAAAGTCAGAATTTAATTGAATTTGTTTTTTTCCCTATATTAAATAATTTTTTTAATTAAAAAACTACTTAACATATTTTACTGAATTTTTTTTATATATTCTATGGGATAATGTGAATATTTCCTAAAAATTTCGAAGCAATTCGTGAATTTTAAATTTACTTAAAAAATGTTTGAAAAATTAGGTCCCATAGGGTTCAATGTATTTCATTTTTTCAACCCGGGTTCAATAAAAAACTAATTGGGTGATATTATTTATTTATATTCCCATAGGTCCTACAGACCGTCTGAACAACATACTAAAATTTCATTTTGATAAACTCATTTTTACGGCAGTTATCGTGCTAACGGACAGACAGACAGACAGACAGACAGACAGACAGACAGACAGACAGAATGAACAAAGTCATAAACACTTTTCAACTTTGTTGTAAAGTGTTAAAAACTGATATTGCAATTCCTGCTGTTTCGCGAGTAGATGTAGGAGTAGAACAGAACCTAAATAAAATACTCCCTAGGCAGAGTTTTAGTGCCTGTGAAAAGCTTCATCGAAATATTTAGCACATTTAATGAGTTATTTAGCTTGGACGCGAATTTTGAAAATTCACTTTTATATATTAAGGCGGTACAAAATTGCAAATATTTTGAGTCATAAATCTGCTTCAAATTAAATTTAACAAATCAGTTAAAAATAATTTCTTGAGACGTTAACGAGTTATAAGCGGTCATGATAGAAGGAGAGACAGACAGAATTTTTTTTCATTTCCTTTTATTCCGCACTTTACTGTAAGAGAATAAAACTTATATCAGATTGTTCTATTAACACATCCTCCTTGCCTATAAAATTCATTCAAATCCATCACGAACTTCTAAAGATATTTAATTCTATTTGAATTTTGAATGTTGTTATATATTAGATGTATTGTTTACGATATGACACTTTAGATGTTGCATATTCAATAGAACATATGCCTCTAAATAGCAAATGTGTAATGCTTTCGATGGAAAACTCATACTTTTTCTGAACCATATCGAATTAATTATAAGCAATATATATATTGACTGCAATAATGTCTCCAATATAAATGCAAATATTTTTCAGTAAGCAACTTTCAACACTGCAAAAGATAAATAGTTTTCGCATAATGTCCTTTATGGATACCAAATAATCTTAAAAACTAACTGAAAATAAAATTAAAAAAAAAAAAACCTCGAAGAACAGTCTGTTTTCATTTGTTTTTCTCCTTCCAAGTGTTGATTTACTATGGTTTAATTCCAGTTTCTCAATTGTTCTTTCGTCTTTTTGTACTTTCTAAAGCACTGCGAGTTAGGATTGACGACCCCCCCTCAAAATGGGGGTCTGATTCTTTTATTTACTTTGGACAAAAGTGTAGAGAAAAGTTTTGTTAGACTTGGGAAGCATAATTCCCGATGGAATACGCTTGAAACTTTTTCACCTCAAAGTCTTGTAATGGGGTTTAAGGGTAATTCCGCGAGAAATGCCCCGGTGGGTGAAATATCACAATCTTTATTTTAATTACTTCTGCTTAATTTAGACATATAGCTGCACGTTTTCAGAAATCCAAAACAATGATAATTTATTGTGATTTCGAGAACAATCGGCATTATAATGACGAATTACAATTATTTTTGTGCAATAAATACGAATTTGTATCAGGAAGGTTATTTTGATCTTTCTTTATTGTGTTTCTAATTAATTCTAATCGAAGAACTTGTTAAATTTGTAGATGTTATAAGTTTTTACGTTTGTATATTGCTTTTTTATGATATAGCCTCTATGTCTATTCTTCAGCAGCGCAAATGGAGAAGTACATCATTTTTCCTCGTTTAGTGGGATGGAGGTTGCACTAAAATTAGCACTTTAGTAGGAATGTAGTTTTTTTTTTCACTAATAAAATTTCATGTAACGAGATTCATTGGCGTGACGAAAATCTGAAGAAGGATGTTTGGAGGTTACAGAAAAGTGACTTTTCACTTTAAAAATATGCCCTATACTACGGTTTCTATGTTTGAATTCTAAAAAGGAAGCTGGAATCTGGATATTTGAATAAAAAAGGATTTGAGCCAAATTAGAGTATGAAACCAGGAGGCAATTATGCAGTTTGATGTTTACATAGAAGCAAAGAGCAGACTTTTAGACACCGTGTTATGCCAGTCCCGGAAGGTCATGATCCCAATAAATTCACGTCACACAAATTGCAGGTGTGGTTGGAACAAAGATCTCCTAGAGCCAAGACTTAAACCAAGCTTCATTGGAGACTAAAGGAGTCAATGCTGCGAAGATGCGACATCGTACTGAGGAGTCTCCAGTGAGAGCAAGGAGGGCGTATCTGGACCTTAGGCCAAATGATTTCGCCACAAGGAGAAAAAGTCAGCGAATATGTAGATGGGAATGACAAATCAACTGGTGTGGTTCATGAGCAAAATGTTATAGAGCGAGAGAGAGAGAGAGAGGTCGTGATGATTCGAGCAGTAGAGTTAAGAGAGTGAGTCGTTATTTGGAGTAATGAAAATGCTTTAGAAAAAGACAAAGCTGACTTCAAATGTCAGGAAAAGAAGCGGCTGAAATTCGAGTCATGCTGAGCAACAGACCCCCAAAACAGAGGTATGTACCAGTCTTCGTATATATTAGGTAAATTGTTGATTTTTGAATAATATTTTACAGACCTGGTCTCACACGGTGCTTTTCTTCTCCTCAAACGTTTTTAACACTTTACAACAAAGTTGAAAAGTGTTTATGACTTTGTTCATTCTGTCTGTCTGTCTGTCTGTCTGTCTGTCCGTTAGCACGATAACTGCCGTAAAAATGACTTAATCAAAATGAAATTTTAGTATGTTGTTCAGACAGTCTGTAGAACCTATGGGAATATAAATGAATAATATTACCCAATTAGTTTTGGATTGAACCCGGGTCGAAAAAATGAAATACATTGAGCCCTATGGGACCTAATTTTTCAAACATTTTTTAAGCGGATTTAAAATTCACAAATTGCATCGAAAATTTTAGGTAATATTCAAATTGTTCCATAAAATATATAAAAAAAAATTCAGCGAAATATATTCAGTAGTTTTTTAAATAAAAATTAAAATAATAATTACCCCTCTTATATGAAACGATCACGTGACCATGATATGAAACGATCACATGACCCACTTCAAAATGATATATGGCATCCATCTTGTTTCATAATCGTGATTTTTTTAAGTTCTTTTTAATTCATATTGAGTGTTGTATCCGTCCTAAAACTACTTTATTTTTGCTTAAATTCTGTGCATCTACATACTGAAACAACGCAATGACAATATATTTGAGTTTAAATGCTCATCTAAATTTGATTATTTCTACAACTAAGCCTATTTTTCACCTATGTAGAATGTAAACAGCAAAATATATAGAATGAGTTGCATTAGAATTCCTGTATTTTTTTAGCACAAAATAATTTAGTCCATGGAGTCTGCATGGCTGATATGAATGAAATATTAATTGATTTCATAAAGAGAAGGACGATTTTTTTCGATGAAGTTTCAAGCATAGAGTTTAATTTTTTGTAGCTCCATGGTTTTAAACAAAATGTTTAAATAAAATAAATTATTATAGTATTGTGATGAATGAAATGAATGGGAGAAAGTTATGAATGAAATCCTGTTTTTATAGAAAGATCCAGGCGTGTTATTTTTTCTATGACGTTATTTGAATCAATTTCAGTTGTTTTCGATGAAGTTTTCAAATATAATAAATTATCGTAGTATTATGATAATTCTAAAACTATTACCGAGGAATGTATAACATTTTAGAGATGTTTAAACCAGGCAATTTATATTTCATAGCCGTCATTTGAATGAAGTTCATTTTTTTCGATGAAGGTTTAAGTTTTCAAATATAATAAATTAATGCAGTATTGTGATAAGTTTCAAAATATTACCGACTAATGTATTGCATTTTAGACTTGTTTAAATAAAATTGCATTGAAGTTGGAAAGTGTTTCATAATCAATGCTTTAAGCATGATTGATCTTTCTTGTTTAAAATTAAACTTTAATCATAACAATAAGATGTGTTGTTGTTGTTGAGACCCAGACCGTCCGACCTACCAGAAAGGTGTAAGGTAACTGTTTGGACGGCCGGGAAGTGCCACCCAATTTAGACCTGGAACCCAGTGGTGGAGGCATCCACAGGGACCGTACCCTCCTTCCCCTACCACCAACCTCTAGGAAGGACAATAAGATGTGTGAAAAAAAATATTTATTTTAAAAGTTAAAATTATGGATTTTAAAGTTTAGTGTTTTAGAATTAATGATAATATTAAGGAACTCGTGAAAAGAGGTAATGGTGGGTTATTGCGGTCACGATAAAGATGTACGAACTATACGATTCACGACCACTTCAATTAAGAACATAAATTTAATTCACAAAATAGATTTATATTTATAGACGAAATAAGCTCCAATTAAATGTTTCTTTTCGTTCACCACATTAGCTATGCCTTGGCAACTACATGCTCTTATACATCCCAAACATTCCTGTTTTTATAGAATACTATCTATAAAACTTTACATGATATGATAGAATATTTTTTTCAATTTGATTTAATTTGATGTTTATTTTCTACATTACCTGCATTTCTTTACATGAATATTCACAAATACAGGGTTAATAGGAAGTACTTAAGCGCCCCCAAATCTTTGGAACGAAAGTGATTTTTAAACTGATAGACCTAAAGTGCATAATTTAGGTCTATCTTATATAATGAAGCAAAATTCATTGCAGAACATTATACAGAGAATTGAGGTGATTATATACAGGAACTCGAAAATAAAGCGAGAAAGAGAAAAAAATGTCATTCAAAAAGTTGTAGAACAGAGGTTCGCAATCTGTTGCTTTCGAATCTTTCGAATACCACAGTGATCACGTCATTGCAAACATGTAAACAATTTACTGTACTAATTGTGTTATTTAGTGCTCTAAAAATGTATCATACTCTGGAGCTCGTTATTAGAAATAAATATTGTGCACACCTGTTGCAGAGCATTGTCTAATTAGTAGAAATCAATAAAGAATACATTCATATGGCACAATATGGTTATAGGCAAATTCACTCTCCATTTGCTGCCATATTCACAAATGATACTCTAGATGTCCTGATCTGTATATCGAGAAACGTATACCGTTTTGTACGGACTGCCTTTTATCTTACAGATGGATACAACGCCATTGTTTTTATTTGCATAATCAATGACATTTCAGCGTATGAAGTTTAAGTCGTGTTCGTCTTTATCACAAAAATTTAAACGAAAAAGGCAAAATGTGAATTATGTATCCCGAAAGTACCCGTATTATCTCAATTTAAGATTTTGTACATTTTTTTTAAAATAAATTTTTAAAAGTTTTTTAATTTTAGGGTAAGATAAATATCAAATGAGATGTGCATATATTATATAGGAATCAAATAAGATAATTTCGAGTGTGAGTAATTAACGCACGTTATGGCAACTAGCATATGCACGTGTTCGACGAGTGCTTTTAATGAAGTAAGAAATTACGTTATTTTAAAATATATTTTTGTAATAAAAACGCTTTATACACAATATTTTTGTCTTATGTCGTAACTTTTAGCTGATTAATGAAATCTTAAACCAGAGTTAAAGTTCCGTATGTTCGCCGAAAGTGTACATTTAGGTCTAACCGACATTTAGAGCTTCCGGCATTATTCTCCGGTCGCTTGAGCAAGAGAATATCAAAACTGATTTAATGAGATAATTTGAAGTTGTTTTACTAAGTTAAATAATACTATATAACTTTTATGCGAAAATATTATTTTTAAAGATATCTTTGACATAAAAAATCAAACTTTAAGATCTTTTACAATTATTTACTTTCAGTGAATAACATTTTTTTCTCGGGATTTTGCACGGGTACTCACTAGAAAATAAATAAATATGAAGCATGCTGTATTCCTTTCGTAGGAGAGACACAAGCATTTTATAAAATAATAAGCCAAAATTTAATATTATATCTATAAGCAAACGTGACTTGCGATAGGAACTATGACTAATATCAAATATAAAATTTTGCTTTTGCTTACACCTCCTTTTACAAGATTAGCTTTCAATGAAATTAAGTTACGAAAGATGTCATCTTTTTTAGCACTGAACGATAAATTTTGTTATTTTCAAGCCCAATACTTTCCAAACTTTCAGTTTTACAGGTGAACGCGAAACTATAACATTATTTGGATAAGAATCTCCTATAAGTATTTTATCATATCATATATACTGTATTCTTGGAAGGAGCAAAAAATTCACTTTTTAATAAACAAAATAACGCCATTTTTGAGCTGACTCTTCAGATCTTACATATGCAGTAAAAATCAATGACGCCAAAAAGCATGGTGGAGATGTTTTGATCCAATAATGATTATTTTTCTGAAACATTCGATAGCTGCGTTAAGCGATTACGTACGATGTAAAAACATATATTTTATTAGGTGAGGTGAACAATCAATATATACTCGGCTGTAAAAATATCTGTAAGATATATAGTTTTTCTCAAAACATAAACTATCAAAGGGATGGTATGGTATTACTTTTTATGGCTATTAAAAAAGTCTGGAAAACATATAGAGAGTAAATACGAAAGACTGCCAGGTTTAATTAGTCTTCTTCAATGTGTTGGTTAGCATGTTTTAATTCAATGTTTCAAATTGTTTTATAAACCTTATTGTTTGTTACTCTCGTCAAGTTAAGATCCAAGATTGTAATGCCGGAATTAAAAATATTTCGAATATGTAAAAGGAACAATAAAATGTATAATGTATAGTGTGTTATAAAAGTGCGTTGTTGAACAAGGATAAAGACTAATAATACAAAGGAGTAGCCGTACGCCGTACTGGCGACATTGTAGACATTTTGAGATTAAAATATGTATTATGTAGCAGATGTTGACAAAATTGTACAAGCCTAGATTCTTGTCACTCCAGACCCGTTAACCTCCAGACCAGGGGTGGAATAGTTTAGTGGTTAGCGAGCGGGATTCCACTCGGACGACCCGGGTTCGATTCCCGACTCTTCCCAAACTGTCCCCATGTTCACGCGGAGTACGGGCACGTTGAATATATTGGTCTAAAAGCCCTTCCGAGAGGTTGGTGGTTTGGGAAAGGAAGGTATGATCCCTGTGGATGCCATCCTACTGAGTTCAGGTCTAAATTGGGTTGCACTTCCCGACCGTCCAAGCATATATCTTACACCTTCAGGTAGTTCGGCCGGTCTGGGTTGAAAGAATGACCAATCATAATCAGAACAAGTAATGTTTACAACCCAACTTTTGAGCCAACCAAGTGAAGCAGTCGCGTTTGGCCTCTATCAGAAAGGCGGGGCCAGAATGTCTTCCAGAAAATATTTAATTATCGTTGGAAATTTATTTTCCAGAGAAATGAAAGCTGAGCGGAGAAGTTGACATACATTAACAATTTGTTTGCTTGAGAAGCTGACAGAGAAGCGGTAAAAAGCTGAGTGACTATTGATCATTGGCTGTTGAACGGAGATCACTGAATAGCGGATTGTAACGAGACATTCTATATTGTTTGTGTGTTAAGAAGTTTGCAGAATCCACTTCGACAATAAGAGCTTGCAATTTCGTCTAAATAGCCCAACGGTAGAGCATCGGTTGGCCAGTTCGGAGATCCAGGTTTTGATATCCTGTTGGGGCAGTAAGGTTCTTTACAATGGCGCTCGAATAAATCAATCCTGCAGGTTAGTGCAAAGATGTTGGCGGTCAGAAAGTGATCCTAGTATGACTAGTGCGGATTCAGTGGACTCTGAAAGATTGAGCGCCGATTTTAAATTGAGACGATAACGACCCCGCAGGATACTAACCTTGGTAAATATATTAGTAGAAAAACTTAGAGAAAAACGACCTCAAACTCAAAGATGCTTGTTTGATTTGTGTATGTGTGGGCTTCACCAATTTTATCATGAAACGCGTTCTAATTTAAATGTTGTGATAATTACTATTTTTTTTAATACTCTTAACATTTCTTTCAGTAAAGGTAGAAAATGAAACAAAAAATGATTTTTTTAAGTTTAAAAGCGGATATCACCTCTTTAACGATTATAAACGAAGTAAAACATATATTTTATTGAATGAGGTTAACAATCAATAGTTGGCTGCAGAAACATTTATGGGATAAATGAATACTTTTTATAAAAAAGTAGAAACCTCTCGCGTGGTCAGAAAAGGATATTACACGTTCTACTTCTTTTAGGTTATTTGATTTACGTTATTTTTTTTATTAAAAGCTTATATTAAACACGAAAGGAGAAATAGCATTTTTCATTAGTTTTAGTTCTTCAGAGTGTTGATTCAGAATGTTTTAATTATAAGTTTCTTAGAATTACATTCTCTTGTCTTTTGTTAGCCCACGCATGCTAGGATTTAAAACTCTTATAGGGGTCCTATTATTTCATTTAATGTGGACAAAAGCGTAGGGAAAAGTTTTGTCAAACTTTCGAAACGAATTTCCCCGTGGAATGATCCGAAAATTGTTCACCTGAAAATCGTTTAAAGGGTTGTTAATTGGATTGATTTGGAATTTTATGAAAAGTCAAAATATACTTCGGAGTCATTTAAATTCCTTATAATACACGTAATGGTAAAGTACGTTATACCAAGATGTGTGTTTCTAAAATTGTAATATTTTCATATTAAACAAAATAATATTTACGTATCATTACAAAACTTTCCATAAAAACTGTTTATTCAAAATTAAACTCCCTAAATGTAATAGATCCCTAAATGTAATCCCTAAATGTAATCCCTAAATGTAAATCCCTAAATGTAATAGATACTTAATGAAATTCATGAATATCAAAAATAGCTAAAATTAAAGCATAAAATTGGAATGACGCATATTTTTGAGAGACAAAATGGTGTAACTTTTTTGAAAACCTCTTTGCATCGTTACTCTTAATTCGAATTTTCCAAAAAATTTTATTTTTCCGTTGATCTGAAAACCCAGACTGATAAATTGAGACTAAAACCGAAATTCTGTCTCGGATCGAAGTGCTCGAAAATTTTTCAATTAAATTTTTTAATTATTTTTCTGCATCGTCACCCCTAATACGAATTCATAAAATATTAGATTTTTTTTCCGCTAACCTGGAAGCTGAGACGAATCGAGTGAGATTAAATTCAAAATTCTAACTAGAGTGCTCAATAATTAAGCACAGTGGTTTTGAGTTATTTGATTATTCCTTCGCACAGTCACCCCAAATTCTAATTTTCGAGAATTTAGATTTTTCCCGTAGTCTCGAAGCTACGACGGATCGAACGACACCAAAACCAAGATTCAAACTATAAGGGGAGTTCTCGACAATTTTGATAAATCACCCCCTCATTATGTCAGCCAGCTAGCTCATCCTATATTACATAGAATTTAGTATTTTCAGTATGGCCAAGGATTTAATGGATCGAAGTAATAATTTCATGTTTTACTAATTAACAATTTCATGTTTTACTGAACAATTTCGTGTCTTACTAGCAGTATAATCATTCTTTACGAACTATATAATATAAAGAAGCTTGAAGTTCACAATTATGTGCAAATTCTTATAGCATTCGAAATGGTATTGTTATTCAAATATATTTATTACCCTAAAAAGAATGTATAAGAATCTCTGTTCCTGTTATACAAAATTATCTTCATAGGCAGATCAAAAAATAAAACATCCTGCTTCCGTTTATGAACAGAATTACAAAAAATATGAAATTAGATCGATATAAGCCAAATTGAAGGCGCTAAAATAGTATTAGAAGATATACTCGTACCACTTTTATTTTGTTTCAATAATTGACTAAACGCAATATATGAAAAATATTTACCAAAAAGGAAAACAGAGGACGGAAGAAATTGAAAATATCAATAATTCCCGTGGTCTTTAAACCCGAAGGCCGTAATTGATATAATCCCGATAAAAATTATTTTTATATAAATTTATTTATAATTTAAATCGAAGAAGATTTATTAAAGATTGTTTGCTGTATAAACACATTGGATTTAAATGCATTGCTAAACAATATGATATCAGTTTGAGATTTGTTAAGAATTCTTAAACCTTATAAACACTGTGTTGGTGTCTTTTATATATTTACTTTTCTTATTTTATACTAGCAGTATACCCGTTCTTCGTACGGAATATGCAATATAAAGAACTTTAAAATTCACAATTACGTGTAATTCCCATAATATTTTAAATGACATTGTTATTACAAACAGTTTATTAAAATATGTAATTTAATTCTTCTAAAAAGAAGTATAAGAAACTCAGATCTAATTATACAAAATTATCTTCACATGCAGATCCGAAAAATAAAGCACCCTAGTCCCGTTTATAAACAAATTTACAAAAAATATGAAATTGAATCATATATACTAAAATAAAAGAGCTAAAATGGTATTAGAAGTTGTACCTGTACCATTTTCATTCTGTTTCACCAATTGGCCAAACACAATATATGAGTTTGAATAATCTTTATTAAAATAAAACAGATGACGAAAGAAATTGAAAATATCAATAATTCTCGTAATTTTTAAATCTATAGGCCGTAATTGATGTAATCCAGTCAAAAATGCGACACCGTTAATTTATAAAATTTCTATTTATAGCTATTTCTTTAACGCTTGCAGTATAAAGACATTTGATTTAATCGCGTTGCTAAGTATTATGATATAATTTTCTTAAAATAAATTTGCGGAAAAAAATATTGTCTGCATAATACTATTTCTATGGAAGGTTTAATTGTGCGTTTTTAACACTTTACAACATAATTGAAAAGTGTTTATGACTTCATTCTGTCTGTCTGTCTGTCCGTTCGCACGATATCTCTTGTAAAAATGACTTTATCGAAATGAAATTTTAATATGTTGTTCAGACGGTCTGTGAGACATATGTAAATGTAAATGAATAATATCACCCAATTAGTTTTGGATTGAACCCAGGTAGAACCCCGGGTAAAAATGAAATACATTGAACACTATGGGACCTAATTTTTCAAGCATTTTTTAAGCAAATCACAAATTGCTTCAAAAATTTTAGGAAATATTCAAATTATCCCTTAAAATATATAAAAAAAGATTCCGCAAAATATATTCGGTAGCTTTTAAATAAAAATTAAAATAATAATGACACCCATATAATAGGAAGAGATCACGTGACCCACTTCAAAATAAAACAGGGCATCCATCTTTTTTTCCAGTGTAAAAATCGTGATTTTTAAAGTTCTTTTAAATTTTCATTTAGTTGCATCCGTCTTAAAATTGCTTTATTTTTGCGTATTTTCTCTGCACTCTGCATCTATATTCTGTGCCAGCCAAATTACAATATTTTTTATTTTAAATGATCACCAAACTTTGATTATTTATACAACGAATTCTAATTTTAATGGATGCAGAATGTAAACAAGTGACTGTAAGATGAATTGTATAAGAATTGTTGAATTTTTTTCACGCAAAATTATGTAACTCTGGAGTCTGGAATAAAAGTGTGTGAATGATATATTCTCTGTTTTTACATAGAGAGCCAGACGATTTATATTTCGGTGAGGTCATTTGAATAAAGTTCATTTTTTCGATGAAGTTCTAAGATTTCAAATATAATAAATTATTGTAGTATTGTCATAATTTAAAATATATATTCGCATTTTAGAAATATTTAGATAAAATTGCATTTCAGTGGGAAAGTGTTTCATAATCAATGCTTTATGCATGATTGATCGTTCTTGTTTTATTATTACCTCGACAAACCTTGATCCCAGAAATTCAAAACAAGGATTAAAATTTAAGTGGGGTTATCTAAGGCTACCCACAACATTTTATGAAATTCCGTGCAGTCTTTCTCCCGCGGTGATGTTACAAACAAATACACATATATACAAATATACATACAGATATATTTTCAATTTTTTTTTTTTTTATTTATTTATTTTTTTTTTTTTATATAGTTTGTTGATTATTTATGAGCCTTTCGCAACTGTAATTGCCATGAACAATTGCGGTTATAACGTAATTATTAATGCACTTAATAATTATAAGTCTTATTGTTGATTATTGTAATCAATTAAAAAATTTAATTATTAAAACTAATTTTTTTTTTAATGAACAGGAATTAAATATTTACCCAGTTATTATACACCTCAGATTCTAACACCGGTTCTCGTTAGATCACCGAAGTCAAGCAGCATCGGGCGCGGTTAGTACTTGGTGGGTGACCACCTCGGAACACCGCGTGCTGTTGGCCATCTCGGGTGCGGTATCCCCGTGGTTTGCGCGCTAGATTTGCACGTTACCACAAATGCCGCCGTGTTCATGCGGAGTACGATCACGTTAAACATGTGGGTCCGTAAGTCCTTCCGAGAGGTTGGTGGTAGGGGAAGGAGGGTACGGTCCCTGTGGATGCCTCCCCCACTGGGTTCCGGTCTAAATTGGGTGGCACTTCCCGGCCGTCCATACAGTTACCTTACACCTTTCTGGTAGGTCGGACGGTCTGGGTCTCAACAACAACAACAACACCTCAGATTCTGTTCCTAATAATTTTAAAATGCATATAAAGCTAAAAGAGATTTATCGCACTAGTAAAGATAATCGAAAACTCTATAAAGATGTTGGTAGGCCGCCAGATATATAAATTGTCCCAAAAACAGTGACCTCGGCTTTTATTCCTGAAATATTGATCTTAGACATGTATAATAAATTACAAAGTTGTGTAAAAAAAAAAGTACAGAATTTTATGAAATCGATTAAAATTTTCAGGGGTATTAAATTTTAAGAAATACAAAATTCAAATTTTTATACGGCCCCCGTACAAACACATTTCCAATAAGTAAAATGTGCCCATACACTAATAAGGTGATGCACAAAATTTCAGCATTTTATCATTAAAAGTCCCAGAGATATGAAAAGACAAAAATGCTGACATTTTTCGATGAATCGACATGGGTTCTCAGAGGGGAAAAATCAGTCGGCAGATCGTGTTTCAGGGGCCATACACAAATTACGAAAGAAAACAATTATTACATTATTAAATAATAATTTTGCTATTTATTGGTACAAAAGTATCTATACTGTGTAGAAATAATAACTTTACGCAAAAATTACAAAGCTTGTTCAAAATGTTTTCCATCTATGCCAATGATCCATTAAAGATAAGACGCAGATATTAATTGCCTATGATGCATTTCTGCGTTGCGTCATTTGTCCTCTTGCTGTAAACATGTACATTTTAATTTGTGATTAATTCCTCACAAATTTTGTTTAAACATATCTCTGGGACTTTTTATGATAAAATGCTGAAATTTTGTACATCACCTTATCAGTATATGGGGCACATTTTACTCATTGGAAATGTTTTTGTGCGGGGGCCGTATAAAAATTTAAATTTTGTATTTCTTCAAATTTAATCCCCTGAAAAGTTTTATGGATTTCATTAAATTATGTACCTTTTCTTACGCAATTTTGTAATTTATTATACATGTCTAAGATCAATAGTTAGGGAATAAAAGCCGAGGTCAATGTTTTTGGGACATAATTTTACAGTATGTAGAAATTTTACAGGATGTTGGGTAGCCCAGTGGTTAGCGCGCGGAAGTTGCACTCGGTAGGCCCGGGTTCGATTCCCTGATCTGCCAAAACTGCCGCCGTATTCACGCGGAGTACGATCATGTTAAGCATGTGGGTCCGTAAGTCCTTCCGAGAGGTTGGTGGTAGGGGAGGGAGAATACGGTCCCTGTGTATGCCTCTCCCACTGGGTTCCAGTCTAAATTGGGTGGCTCTTCTCTGCCGTCCAAACAGTTACCTTACACTTTTCTGGTAGATCGGACGGTCTGAATCTCAACAACAGTATGTAGAGAGAGTAAAACTGGACATAAATTTACAGTATGTAGGGAGACTATTATAGGTTGGGGAAGAGTATTTTTAAATTTAATACATTTTCGATTTATTTAATTGGGTTTTCTTTTGCATATGCTGTAGAAATTCTACTGCAAATGTGTAGAAATTCTATAGATAGTGTAGAAATGCTATAGATAGTGTAGAAATGCTGCAAAAATTCATATTTTTGTAGGTTGATTTACAAACGATATGAAGATGTTTTATTTTCTAGATTTGGGTGAAGATAAATTTGTATGGTGAGAACATATGTTATACTTTTTTCTTACAGGGATGTTAAGTTAAATATTTTTTTTAATTTTTTTGAAGAGCAGTGATGTAGAATGTTTCTAGAAGTTGCTCATATTTTAAATCACGACCTATGCTATATCTACCATTTATAAAATATTCTTGAAATAAAATGGTGTCAGCTCTTATCACATGCTTGTTGTCAGCTCTTATCACATGCTATCTTTCATTAAAGTGTTAGCTTAGTATGTTATTATTAGAGTTTTTGACGTACGTCTTCTTGAAATTTGTTAACGGAAGAGAGTTATGATGGAAAACTGTTATAGAAGTTCGATTCTTTAATTTACTTAATACGGTTGTTTGAGAATTTAGCATACTTAAAGGGGGTTTGGGAATTTAGCATACTTAATGGGGGTTTGGGAATTTAGCATACTTTGGGCAACTTAAAATAAATTTTGGAGTGTTTTTAATCTAATTTCAGCTAGAAATTTAAATCAATATTTCCGTACATAGAAAGATAAAGATGCATGAAGAATGAATTACTTCTGTAGATCTGATATGCGTTACGTTTTATAATATTACGAAAAATACCTGTATTCTGCTGTAAAGCGAGTTCTGCTGTAAAGCGAATTGAAAATATCAGTTGTATATTAGTTGCAGATAGAGCGTTGAGTGTGAGTGTAGAGAGACTGTAGAGAATGTAGAGAGAGTAGTAGTGTAGGTAGAAAGTGTAGGGAGAGAGTGTAGCTTGTGTAGGGAGAGAGTGTAGCTAGTTTAGGGAGAGAGTGTAGGGAGAGTGTGTAAAAAAGCGTGGAGTTAGTTTCAGAGAGAGCGTTGAGAGTGCGTGCAGAGAGAGTATAGACAGAACGCAGAGAGAGTATAGCGAAAGTAGATAGTGCAGCGGAAGAGTGTAGGGAGAGTGTGTTGAGAGAGAGTACAGGGTGAAAGTGTAGGGAGAGAGTATAGGGAGAGTGTGGTTACGAGACAGTTTTGGGTGAACGTGTATAGAGAAAGTATAGAGAGAGCGTAAAGAGTGAGTTGTGGAGAGATCTTTGAGGAGTGTAGAGATGGTGCAGAGATAGTGTAGAGATAGTGTCGAGATAGTAGAGAGTGGGGAGAAAGTGTAGGGAGAGAGTGTAAGGAGAGAGTGTAGATAGAGAGTGTAGATAGAGAGTGCAGGGAGATAGTGTAGGGAGAGAGTGTAGGGAGAGAGTGTAGGGAGAGTGTGTAGGGAAAGTGTGTAGGGAAATATTGTAGGGAGAGAGTGTAGGGAGGGAGTATAGGGAGAGAGTGTAGGGAGAGAGTGTAGGGAGAGAGTATAAGGAGAGAGTGTAGGGAGAGAGTATAGAGAGAGAGTGTAGGGAGAGAGTGTAGGGAGAGAGTGTAGGGAGAGAGTGTAGGGAGAGAGAGATTATGGGAAGAAAGTGAAGATAGAACTTATAGAGTGAGTTGGAGTTGTAGAGAGAGTTTAGAGAGTGAGTGTAGAGTTGAGAGAGGGTACAGAGAGGGTAGAGAAAGATAGTAGATAGTGTCGAGAAAGGGAGTAGATAGTGTAGAGAAAGATAGTAGATAGTGTAGAGAAAAATAGTTGATAGTGTAGAGAAAGAGAGTAGATAGTGTAGAGAGTAGAAGGTCAAGAGTAGAAGGTAGAGAGTAGATATTAGAAGGTAGAGCGCAAAAATAAAGGCCTTAAAATTATGAATAATATTTAGCTGACATCAAATAACATACATCTCATACTAATTTTAACAAGAGTTTAAATTTTTCTTGCACTACTTTTAAAAAAATTTAACTTTTTCTTAAATTTTAGGCATGTCGTTTACTATTGATACTGAACGTGCCCCTTTCGGGTCTTGTTATATTTTCGCACCCAATACTTTACAAACTTCCATCTTGAAAGGCAAACAAGAACTGTAACCTTAATTCAATAAGACACTTCTTTTGTATTTTATTATATCTCATTTTGTGCGTTACTTGAAGTGACAAAGTATTTACTTTTTAGAAACAATGTAATGTCATTTTTGAGCCCTTTTCTCATTTATTATACACACAGTAGAAATCCGTACCTAAAAGAGCGACGGGATAAAGATAATTTTCGATCCGATACTAATACATTTTCTGAGACCTTTCGATATCTGCTTTAAACGATTATAAACGATGTAAAAACACATCTGTTACTGTAGGAGGAGAACAATCGATACAAGTGGCTGCAGTAACATCTCTGAGATAAATGGATATTCTTTTCGAAAAGCAAGAAATTCCTGTGATGCCCAAAAATAGCAGTGTACGTCTTACTTTTTCAAAGTTATCAAATATTTTGGAATATAAACTGATGGCAAAGAAGAAAGGGCTGTCCAATTTAATACCTTTACTTTCCTTAATTTAAAAAAAAATGTATAATTTAATTTTAGTTTGTACACTCACGACGTTTTGTCATTTAAACTGCTGGGAAGTCACGACTTCAGTTTTTCACAGCGTTCGATTTTTCATTTGCTTTTGACAAAATAGAGAAAATTATTTATTTATCATGACCTAATTATTATTTTACAATTTTTGACTTATATTTTCTTGTTGCTTGTTACTCTTGCAAGTGCGGATTTAAGACTGTCAAAAGGGTCTAATTCCTTCATTTGCTTTGGATAAAATCGTTGAAAAAAATTTAAACAAACTTTCGAAGTGAAAACTTTCGAAGTTTCGAAATTACTTCGCGATGAAATACAAACTTTAAATTTGGTGTGAAGATAAGTCATTCGAAAAGATAAAAAGTGCAGAATTTCAGGTTTCCAATATTTACTACTTTAGGGGTGCCGCCAACCAAGTGTTTCATTTTACGAATAAATAAAAAATGCACTTTTTTCTAGTGAGGAAGTTATTCGAAATTTGGTATGCGGGTCAGTGGTTTGATAGTATCCCTTGGAAAAAATTGAATTTTTCAAAAATGTTCAGTAGACGGAGTTTTTCTCACCAATACGTTCGAAATATCAAATGATAGAAAAACATAATTTGTGATGAGCTAGAGACTGTGCAACATTTGTTGTTATTTAGATAGAGAAACATGTTAATTAAAATAGAGAATGATAGATCATGTTAGTTAAAGGTAGAGAAAGATGTTGCTAAATGTAGAAAACATAGTTTTTTCGTGTATATTTGCTGAAAATTTTCGTTTCAACGAATTTTAACTGAATTTTAGTCAATTAGTTTTGAAATTTACTACAAAAATATGAAAATTTATTTTGACCAGTTTTTAAGCATGTAGCTATAAGAAAGCATTTGTGTGGAGAATATTTGAATTATTATTGTCAATCAAATTTTCTATCTATCTGTTTTCTCCAAAATATTTTGTAGCATTTGATCTACTATAAATATAGCTTAGATGATGACTGGTATGTTCAGCATTCAATTTCAAAGGAGGTAAGTGGGACTTCAATAAGGATTTCCTTTCAATAAAACCTCCATTCCCCCCCCCCCCCATTTTTGCTTCCAAAATTTTTTTAGTTTTAAACACGTATTTTGTCAAGATTGGCTATAAATAGACCTTAGATGATAATTGATATGGTTTCAGCATTGAACTTTGGAGGAGAAGTAAGGTGGTTTACCATTGATTTCCATTTCCGCTTTAAAAATATTCGTGAAACATCTATTTTTCAAGATTTTCTATACATAAAAATTATAAAAAGACAAATATGGATTCAGCATTAAATTTTGGAGGGAGTAGGGTGACTCACTAAGGATTCCATCTGATTCTAGAGATGTAAATTTTGATTCAGACTGTACATTTTACGTGTAACATCTACATTTTAGGATTAGCTGTAGAAAGAGCTTAGTGAATAACTGATATGGATTCAGAATAAAATTTCCAGAATTAAATTATGGTGGGTATTGGGCTATTTACTAAGGATTTTCACTTACGGTTATTGAGAGAGAGGGGGAAGGGAGAGGGGGAAGGGAGAGAGAAAGAAGGAGAGGGAGAGGGAGAGAGATAGGAGGAGAGAGAGGGAGAGAGGGGAGAGAGAGGAGAGAGGGGGAGAGAGAGGGGAGATAGAGGGGGAGATAGAGGGGGAGATAGAGGGGGAGATAGAGAGGGGGATGAGAGATTAAGGATGTTAGGACAACGAACTCGGTAACAAAGGGAGAAATATAGAAGAAGCCAATTGCAAACTTGTAGTACATTGTTTAATTATCACTCTTCGACAATGAAACTGTTACAGAAGAAATTTATTTCACAAAGAATTTTTGGAGAATTATCCTATTCAGGAATGTTACATTAAACAACTGCAATCACTTTTATGATTTGGTTTGATAACGTTATTTTAGATGTACTAACATATATACTCATGCATTTCTTCTTATGAAGCTATTGTATACTTTCCTAAGATCACTTTATATTTCATGTTAAATCGAATAATACTTTGATTTTACTTGCACTAACCACCCTTAACCTAAAGTAAAATTTTCAATGAAATTAAGGTAATAAAGGAATTATGTCTTTTATCATTGATACACTGTACATTTTATTTTCCAGGATATATTATATTCCCAAAACCAATACTTTCCGAACTTTCAGCGTGAAAGTTGAACAAAGACCTGTTACATTAATTGGATATGACGCATTTTTTTTATGTATTTCATTATATTTCATGTTGTGCATCTTCTGAAGTATCAAAGCATTATCTTTTTATAAGCAAAGTATTGTTTTTTAACTAACTCTCCTGATTTTACATAAAGAATAAAAATCAATGATCTCATAGTGATAAGGATCTTTATCGATTTTAAATATGCACTTTATCTGGAACCTTTCGATAGTGTGTTAAATGATTATAAACGATGTAAAACGCATTTATTATTAGATGAAGAACAATCAATAGTTGGCTACAGTTACATTTCTAAAATAGATGGGTATTCTTTCTCAAAAGCAGAAACTTCCAGGATCATCTGAGAAGGGTAGATTGGGCATTTTCTTTATTTTAGGGATAACAAATAATCTTAAGCATATATGATGGTCAAGACAAAAGGACAGTCTGTATTCATCAGATATCATTCTATAATGTATTGAGTTATTGTATTTGAATTTCATTCTCAATTATGGACTTACTTATTATTGTATTGTGATATTCTTGACAAGTTAGGATTATTCTGGACAAGATAAAATCTTGACAAGACGATTCGATCAAGATTTTCGACTTTTGACAAGTGCAGAGAATTTTTTTGCAAAATTGAAAACATAATTCTTGTTGTACGTTTTTGGAAGCTTTTTTGCCTGAATATATTTTAATGGGCTTTAAACTGGTTTGTTTCGGAATTCGTCTCATGAAAGCTAAATAAATTTCTGACTATTATTCATATAATCTTTATTTCATTAATAGTTCTTTAAATTGAGTTTAATTGCACTAAATAACACGCATAATTATATGAAATTACACTGAATTTACACTTTTAATTCAGTTTTCGTTTCAATTTGGTAACTGGGCGCATTTTCTAAACCAGCGTAGCAAAACTGCTAAAACACATAAACATCATCACCTTTTAATTCATTTTTCGTTTCAATTTGGTAACTGGGCGCATTTTCTAAACCGGCGTAGCAAAACTGCTAAAAAACATAAATATCACCAGAACGGCTAGTTCTAGAGTAATGGGGTTGGTTTTATTTTTTTCATCGTCAAAAATTATGTATAAAACAAGCATTTAATTAATTCGTCTGAGCATACTTAGTCTTTTATTTTAGGTTTTGACGATTTTTGCGGGCTATTTCACAAGAAAAAGGCAGTTTTCTTCCCCGAATCGTATCAAAATCTTTTCAAAATTAGGGTAACCCACATGTGACTTATCTATCAACTTTTATGAACTTCTGTCGATTAGTTTTTTAACTGGAGGGGATACATGAGGTTTTGTCTGGTCATTTTGAAAAAAAAAGCGGGTTCTTTTATCCCGCACCGTACCAAAATCTAATCAGCACCAGGGTCACACACTTGTGACTTACCTATAAAATGTTATCAAATTTGGTCTATTCGTTTATGAGTTAGAGTGGATACATACGTAGCACACACACACACACACACACACACACACACAGACGTCGAGCTAAAAATAGTTTTTCGTATTCTAGCGGTCCCAAAATGTGTAGATCCGTCGAATATATATAAATATATATGTATATAAATATATATATATATAATATTTATTTATATATATATATATATATATATATATATATATATATATATATACTATTACAATAAAGTGAAACAACTGCTTACATTCATATATATATATATATATATATATATATATATATATATATTATTTTTACATAGATGGTTGTTGTATCGTCAATGTTCATTTATTTTAAAAGGTTCCTATTTGCTACAAAGGAATTTATAACGAAAAAAAATAAAATAAACACATAGTCTAACGAAAATATATATGTTTCTAATAGGCTTACGAAAACTGTCGATACTAACAACACGCCCATGTCATCAACTAGTATAATTGATTCTGATTAAAATAACTTGCTTTTGAAAAGTAATTTCTCAGTTTATGTTACATCTAAATGCAAAATACTCTGTTCTTGTTATGTTCGTATGGTTACTGTAACAGGATTTCATCTATAGTTGCCACGTAAGCTGAATAAATAAATAAACAAATAAATAAATAAATAAATAACATTTATTGTAACTATTCATCCAAAATAAATTGTTTTGTTTATTTATAAGTTACGTGAGTTTATATACATAGTTGGAGGTTACACCTCTGCAGATAACATTTTCTTTTATATGTTCTATATTGGAAAATAATTTATTATTTAGAATTTTATATACAGCCCCTATATCAAAAGTATTCGAATTGAAGTAACTGTCCAAATTCAGAGTTGGACGTGAAAAATAGTCCGAAGAAGAGTATTTTTAAGACACACATTATTTGAAGCTCGCTGCTCTCGATAATAAGAGGAAGATTTTTCATAAATTCTTCTGCCTATCAAAAGATTTGATGCATAGTCAGATACATTTGAAACGCTAACTAAGTCGGAAGCTCTTCAAAGTTTTTTTTTATCATCTTTGCTGATTGCTCCATCAAGAGTTTCGTCACCAGACACTAATATTTATACTGCATTCTGAAATGCGATGAATTTTTCTGGAATATTTCTACTTTGCAAACATTCCTTCCATTTTCATTTTAAGTCACTGAAATCTCATTTGGTGGATATGTTTATAAAGATTTGGTTTTTCGATTCATATTTACATCATTCCTAAGGTTATTAAAGTTTGCTGAAGGTAAAGAGAGCTATTAGCCGAAGGTACTGTATGTATTTATGCTTTTTATGAATCTTTGAAGCGAGGGATAATAATAAGTTGAACCAACTCAAGCACATTTAAAATGACTGAAATTTGAGAGAGAGTATATAGTTTTCCGTATTGACTTTGTTCCATGATGTGGAATTTTTGGATTTGGACACTTGACACAAAATCAATACGTTCTAGAATGTGAAGTAGTTTTGAAAAATAATTAAGAAATTAATCAAAATTTGATCTCAATCACAGTATCAAAAATAGATTTAAGAAGAAGCTTTCATATGGTGGCAAAATGAATGCTTCATTTTTAACGAAACAATTAGGCATTTTTATTCTCTTTTGTATAATTTTATATTTTTGCATATTTTTATTCTCTTTTGTGCACAGTCATACGAATTTTTGGAAAAACTACAAATGACATCTTCAGAACCAGAAAGGACAATTTTTACTGAACCCCTTTACTCCTTGCATTCTTTGATACATCTGTATCAAATTATCACCCAAGCTCCATGTATAGCCAATCCTGAGAAATACATGTTTCAAGGAAGTTTTTTGAACCGGAAGTGGAAAAGGAACCGGAAGATAAATTCTCTAGTGAATGATCCCTATCTGCTCCAAAATATATTGTTGAATTCATATCTGTAAGCATTTAATTCCCTCTCTAACCAATTTCGAGAAATAGATGTTTTAAGAACATAATTGGAATCGGAAGTGTAAATCTTTAGTGAACTGTTACCTCATTTTTCTTCGGAAATTGATATCATAAAAGAAACAGAACAAACAGAAAGTGACAAATCGTAGTGAACCTCAGTACTTCCTCAAAAAATTGATATTAAAACCTTATCAGATCTCATTTGAGTTCTATCTATAACCAATATTTAAAAGAAAACTCAATCATGCATAAAGCATTGTTTATGAAACACTTTCCAACTTCAATGCAATTTTATTTAAACATCTCTAAAATGCGATACATTCCTTGGTAATATTTTTAAAATTATCACAATACTTCACTATAAAATGCGATACATTCCTCGGTAATATTTTTAAAATTATTGTAATACTACAGTTATTTATTATATTTGAAAACTTCATCGAAAACAAATGAACTTTATTCAAATGACGTCATCGAAATATAAATCGCCTGCCTCTCTCTGTAAAAGCAGCATTTCATTCATAATTTTTTTTCTATATCTTTTATTCTTCACAATACTACAATAATTTATTTTATTTAAAAACTTAAAACAATGGAGGTACAAGTAATTTAACTTTATGCTTAAAACTTCATAAAAAAATCGTCGTTCGCTAAGAAAAATCAATGTATGTTTCATTCATATCAGCTATATTGCAGACTCCATGAGCTAAATAATTTTGCGTTTAAGAGCTAAATGATTTTGCGTTGTAATTGCGTTAATTCAGTATGTAGATGCACAGTATTTAAGCAGAAATAAAGCAGTTTTAGGACGGATACATAACTAAATATGAATTAAAAAGAACTTTAAAAATCACGATTTTGATACAATATGGATGCCATATTTTATTTTGAAGTGTGTGTGTGTGGGTGTGTGTGTGTGTGTGTGTGTGTGTGTGGGTCACGTTATTCATACAAGAAAGATAAATCATGCATAAAGCATTGATTATGAAACACTTTCCAACTTCAATGCAATTTTATCTAAACATCTCTAAAATGCGATACCTTCCTCTCGTTAATATTTTTAAAATTATCACAATACTAGGTTAACTTATTGTATTTGAAATCTCAAAACTTCATCGAAAAAATGAACTTCATTCAAATGACGGCATTGAAATATAAATTGCCTGGTTTAAACACCTCTAAAATGCGATACATTCCTCGGGAATATTTTTAAAATTGTCATAATACTACAATAATTTATTATATTTGAAAACTTCATCAAAAACAAATGAACTTTTTCAAATGACGTCATCGGAATATAAATCGGCTGGCTCTTTAAATAACAGCAGCATTTCATTCATAAACATTTTTCCATTCATTTCATTCATCACAATACTATAATAATTAATTTTATTTAAAACTTAAAATCATGGAGGTACAAGTAATTTAACTCTATGCTCAAAACTTCATCAAAAATCGTTTGCTTCTCTGCAAAATCAATGATTGTTTCATTCATATCAGCTGTATTGTAGACCCCATGGGCTAAATAATTTTGCGTAAAAGAAATGCAGCAATTCTTATACAAATCATTCTACAACTTTTGGTATTTACATCCTTCATAAGTGAAAAGTAGGCTTCGTTGTAGAAATAATCAAATTTGGATGATCATTTAATCTTAACTGTATTGTAATTGCGTTGTTTAAGGATGTAGATGCACAGAATTTAAGCAAAAATAAAGCGGTTTTAGGACGGATGCAACACTCAATATGAATTAAAAAGAACTTTAAAAATCACGATTTTGACACAAGATGGATGCCATATATTATTTTGAAGCGGGTCACGGGATCTCTTCATATAATGATCACGTGATCTCTTCATATAAAGGATGTAATTATTATTTTAATTTTTATTTAAAAAACTACTGAATATATTTTGCTAAATTTTTTTTTATATATTTTATGGGATAATTTGTATATTTTCTTAAACTTTCGAAGCAATTTGTGAATTTTAAATCCGCTTAAAATGTTTAAAAAATTAAGTCCCATAGGGTTGCATGCATTTTATTTTTTCAACCCGGGTTCAATCCAAAACTAATTGGATAATATCATTCATTTATATTCCCATAGGTCACACAGACCGTCTGACCAACATACTAAAATTTTATTTTGATAAAGTCATTTTTACGGCAGTTATCGTGCTAGCGGACAGAGAGACAGACAGACAGACAGAATGAACAAAGCCATAAACATTTTTCAACTATGTTGTAAAGTGTTAATAACAAAGTCATAAACACTTTTCAACTATGTTGTAAAGTGTTAAAAATGGATGTTTCAAGTAAAATGGAAATTTTTGAACTGGAAACAGAAAAAGTAACCGGATATGGAATTCCCTAGTGAACACCCTATTTACCTCCAGAATTTGATGCTGAATTCAAATCAGTTATCATTTGAGCTGTATCTAAACCAGATCCTGGGAAATAGATGTTTTAAGAAAAAAAAAACATTTCCAAAAAACAATACTATGTCAAAATTTTTGCAACTTATAATTAAGTAAAGGTAAAATAAAAATAATGAAAAGTTCACCTATGTAATCTAAATTATATAATATGGGATGCAGCAGTAAAATGAGCGATTAAAAATAGTTGGCTCTAAACTTTAGAATATTTACAATTTTCAATATATAAGGTTTTCACCAACATAGTCTGACACCACTCGCGTTCTCCATTCACGCGCAGATTTTCTTCATATCTGAATTCATAGAAACCCTGGCAGTATGAACAGTAGCTCTATCATGTTGAAACTAGGCAATCTTAGGAACTGTAACTCTAAATGTTGACTAAATGGCATAGTATGGGCAACAAGATGGGTGGTGAGTTCCCCTCCCCCACTATCGTAATAATAGTAACAATATGTTTCTTCAAAATTACCCCTTTCCCTGTCGAACTCTGTATAAACGTAGTATATGTAATTGACCTACAGTATATAACTAACAAAGTCTACAGTATAAATACACCGTACAATATTTCCTTAAAATTTCTTTACTGTAAAAAAAAGTTCATGTTTTCTCTTAGGAAAAGCAAAGTTTTCCAAACCAACAACTTTTTTAACCTCCTTAGTTGTCGCCTCGATCTCTCATTGTCTTCCGGACTGTACTCGACACAACTTTCTATAACTTTTAGCAATATGTATAACGAGCACACACAGAAGGACACCTATTATTGTTCTAAAAATGCTTTTAAATAAAAGACTACATTAATAATGGCTATTTTTGCAACAAAGTGTAACTAATTTATCTATTTTTTATAATTGATTTTGATTTTCGAAAACTTGAAGGACTTTCCGTTGTTTGAGCTCCTCAAACATCAATAGGCCACTGACATTAATAATTGAAATAATCACTTTCAACTTCATTCGATTTTCTCTATTCATCCAGCCATATTCCGCTGAATGTGGAAAAGTAAAATTTCGAATATCTCGAGAGTGGTTCGTAATAACTCCTAAATAATGACGTTCATTTATATTTAGGGTTACAAGTATTTACACGTTCTCCGCTCTGCCCAAACTACGGTTCACGGGCCCGTTAAGAGGATTGTCTTCTCGAAGCGAAAAATAATTTCGGTTGTCAGAGCTCGTAGCAGGAGGGGGGAATAGGCGTTGCCAAAAATGTGCGTTCCCCTGCGTAGAACTATGATTGACAAGTCACCCACCCTTTGAAGCAATGCGAAGGGGCGATAGGTGACAGGGGAATGAGGGTACGGTTTCTGTGGATGGCACCCCCCACTGGCTTCCGGTCTAAATTGGGTGACACTGTCTCGACCGTCAGAACCGTAACCTTACACCTTTTGATAGTTTAGACGGTCTAGGTCTAAAGGAAGAAAGTAATGGCCGCATATTTAATTTGTGAGAGCTTATTTATCTCTTCCTAAGAAGTCGCGACTTATTTAGGACCCGAGAAACGACGGGTATGTTATTCCCAGTACGGTGTATAAACAGCTGTATCGAGGGCGTGGTAGTCCAGTGATTACCGCGTGGGAATTTGCACTCGGTTGACCCAGGTTCGATTCCAGTCACTGCCAATGTGTTCACGCGGAGTACGATCCCGTTAAACATGTGGGTCCGTAAGTCCTTCCGAGAGGTTGGTAGTATAGGAAGGAGGGTACGATCCCTATGGATACCGCCCCACTGGGTTCTGGTCTAAATTAAGTGGCATTTACCGTCCGTCCAAACAGATACCTTACACCTTTGGATGGGTCGAATGGTATGGTCGAAGATGAAGTACCTACAAAGTGTTTATACATTTCATTATGGTGAATATATTTCATTTTTTAACACTTTACAACATAGTTGAAAAGTGTTTAAGACTTGTTCATTCTGACAGTCTGTCTGACCGTTCGCATGATAATTGCCGTAAAAATAACTTTATCAAAATGAAATTTTAGTATGTTGTTGAGATGGTCTGTTTGGCATATGTAAATGTATATGAATAATATCACCCAATTAGTTTTGGATTGATCCTGGGTGGAAAAAAATGAAATACAATGAACCCTATGGGACCTAATGTTTCAAACATTTCTTAAACGTAGTTAAAATTCACAAATTGCTTTGAAAATTTTAGGAAATACTCAAATTATCCCATAAAATACATAAAAGAATTTTAGCAAAATATGTTCGATAGTTTTTTAGATAAAATTTAAAATAATAATTTCACCCATATAATATGAAGAGCTCAAGTGACATATTTCAACATAAAATATGGCATCAATCTTGTTTTCCCAGTGTAAAAATCGTGATTTTTAAAGTTCTTTTAAATTTATATTTAGTCTTGCATCCGTCCCAAAAACAGCTTTTTTGGCGTATTTTCTATGCATCTACATTCTGCGCCAACACAATTACAATATTTTTGAGTTTAAATGATCATCAGACTTTGATTATTTCTAAAACAAAGCCTAATTTTAATGGATGCAGAATGTAAACAAGTGATTGTAAGATGAATTGTATAAGAATTTCTGAATTTTTTTCAATCAAAATTATCTATCTCTGGAGTCTGGAATAAAATTGTATGAATGAAATATTCACTGCTTTCACATAGAGAGCCAGACGATTTATATTTCAATGATGTCATTTGAATAAAGTTCATTTTTTCCGATGAAGTTTGAAGTTTTAAAATATAATAAAATATTGTAGTACCGTGATAATTTCATGTGTATCAGCGCTAAATGCACACGTTAATTAAAATTACATTTCAGTTGGAAAGTATTTCATAATCAAAGCTTTATGCATGATTGATCTTTCTTGTTTATTATGATGTGTTTTTACAGTTAAGATGGCATTGTGCAATAATTTGAGAGCAGCATATATTAGCGATCTGTAAGTGATGCCATTTGCTTTCAAACAAATTGTTTCGGATTTCGACAAACAGTATTTATAACATTGAGAGTCTTCTTTTGACTTTACAATCCCCAAAATCAATAAGTTTCTGCTATTTGCCGATTCAAATAACCTTTCCAAATCTCATTCAATCCACTTAATTTGTTCGAGGAGTCATCTTCACAGATAAACAGACATTATAAAAAAAGGTTTGATTTCTATTCAGGAATGTTCAATTATGCGACGAGAAATATATTTAATTGCCATCAGAAAAATGAGCAGCAGATCGAGAAAATTCCACTCACTTGCAGTTTCTCCCAGCAACGCCGTAAAGTAATCACTTCAAGTTGAAATCAATAAAACAGTGATTTTAATTGTGGTTCAATTTTAATTAGCTTATACTGCTCAATCTTTCGATTGAAGAAATATGATAAGTTATATTCAGGAAATTTCAATGTATATCCTTTTATTTCAATTATTTTATATCAATGTAAATTAATTCTTAAGTTTAGACATAAGTTTAATTCTTAGAACGTGTAATAGTAAATGTAAATAGTAGTAATGCAAGAATAACTTTCAAATGTTTTTCATGCAACAAGATATAAAATTTAAGATATAGGATTGAAGAAATAAAATATAGGATTGAAGAAATATGATAAGTTATATTCAGGAAATTTCAATGTATATCCTTTTATTTCAATTATTTTATATCAATGTAAATTAATTCTTAAGTTTAGACATAAGTTTAATTCTTAGAACGTGTAATAGTAAATGTAAATAGTAGTAATGCAAGAATAACTTTTAAATGTTTTTCTTGCAACAAGATATAAAATTTAATATGTTACAAAATGTAACATATTACTTTCTCTACATACATAGTATAATATATAGAGAAAATATTATGACAGTATTGTGACGGTATATTAAAGTATTATCAAGCATCCTTGAACACGAATCGACAGTTTTTAAAGTGATGTCGGTGAGTATATGTATATTAGTATGTGCGTGTGTATTCGTGAGTCTGTGGATGAGATATTTCACGACTGAATGTAACGTTTTGACCAAAATTTGTTACAAATATTACAATCAGTGAATACTTGAAACTAATTAATTTTAAAAGCAATCTGTCTTTAATTTTCGAATGAAATAAAAAAAAATCATAAAAATCAGAATCTGTAATAATATATATAACAAATAATTTCTTATGTAATTCTTATTAAAAATGAATGGCATAAACTTAAGAACTCTAGCAAGAACCGTTCTCGAGGTACTGCACGGTTTTCAAATAAATTTATGAAAACATTACATAAAATTAAGAAGGTGGTAAATATTGGGAGATATGCATCCTTTTCATATGCAGTATTATGCGACAAATTTATCAACACCATACTGGAAGTTCTAGAATGTATCTTCGTTACATTCACGAGAGAAGACACATTTTGTAATAATTTTATGTTTTGATACCCAACAATTTACCAAAAATGATTTGTTTGTTTCTTTGTAATATTTCTGTCTTTCTGTAATATTTGGCGATAAATTTGGCGACAATTTGTTAAATTATCTCCAACTTGGCGTCACTTTGAGAATGTCCCAAATTGCTGTAAATGTTGCCAAATTGGCAGAAAGGGCCCTACATTAAAGAAAATCACGCCAAACTTATTAAAATTCAATATCTTGGAAAATGAAGTTTTATTTATTTGATAATTCTTGTCGCTTTGGGGAAATTAATATTATTGATTCAAAATATAGGGAGTTTCATGGTTTGTGGGACAGGCACGATTTGTTAGGGGGTCTGGGGTGTTGTAAAGTTGGTTTTTTAAGAGGTGATGTAGTAAGTATTTTTCGATAGGGAATCAAATACGTGTTAATCAGCATGGAGGGGTTAATGTTCAGTTTTTATGCGCCCTTTTAGTGATAATTAGATGGTTGTTACAGTAACGATATTCTCCTTTTCCAAGTTGAACAACGAAATGTTAAATGCAATATTGACATCTGAAATGACATCTTCGAAGGGTAGTCCGAAAATATGTTCTACAGATCTGTTAGCGGAAGGAATGACCATGCGAGTGACATATGATATCATGGACGAGAATATTATAACATATATTCTTGTTCATGATGTCATTTGCCATGTGTCATATGTCATGTGCTGTCCTAATTCTTCCATACTGTTATATGTCATGTGCTGTCCTTATCAGATTATTCTTTTATTATTAGCACTAATATGAATGTTTTATTCATAGTACGAGGGGCACTCCGAAAATAAGTTCTGCAAGTCCGTTAGCGGAAGGAATGTCCATGCGGGTGACATACGACACTATGGACGAGAATATTATAACATATATTCTTGTCCATAGTGTCATACATCATGTGTCATATGCTGTCCTCATCAGATTCTTTTATTATTAGCACTGATATGAATATGTTATTCATAGTACGAGGGGCAGTCCGAAAATAAGTTCTGCAGGTCTGTTAGCGAAAGGTATGTCCATGCGAGTGACATATGACACCATGGACGAGAATATTATAACATGTATTCTTGTCCATAGTACCATTTGCCATATGTCATGTGCTGTCCTAATTCGTCCATGGTATCATATGTCATGTGCTATTCTCATCAGATTTTTCTTCTATTATTAGCACTAATATGAATGTTTTATTCATAGTACGAGGGGTAGTCCGAAAATAAGTTCTGCAGGTTCGTTAGCAGAAGGAATGTCCATGCAGGTGACATATGACATTATGGACGAGAATATTATAACATATATACTCGTCCATAGTGTCATACATCATGTGTCATATGCTGTCCTCATTCGTCCATAGTATCATATGTCATGTGCTGTCCTCATCAGATTCTTTGATTATTAGCATTAATATGAATATTTTATTCATAGTACGAGAGGCAGTCCGAAAATAAGTTCTACAGGTTTGCTAGGGGAAGAAATGTCCATGCGAGTGACATATGATACTATGGACGAGAATATTATAACATATCAATTTTTATTGTACTTCTCACGGACATTGAGGACCCCACGGACACAAATATTACAGTGTACGGAGATGAAAAACGCTTTCTCGTGAAAGACCGTGACCTGCATGCAAATGACACGTATCAAGTCAATATCTTTGGTACAATGGAAACCATCCAGCGCCGTTTTTATATCTGGAGAGAAGAATAAGTTGCTGGGCGTAAGATCAGAACTTAATGTGTGTCGTGTCCAGGCGTTTCCCACTGTACTTCTCCAGGAGATTTGCTGCCGTTGCCTTGTGGGGTCTCGCGTTATCATCCAGAAGAAAACAAGAACTGCATTGATCGTCCATGTATGCCTAAAACGTGAGTCTGTTTTCAATCGCCACTTAAGCCCTTTTGACGTGGACATTCACTGAGTGGTAGTCGTTCGCTTCGGCTACTTCTGCGCATGCAATGCAGCGGCAATGCAAACCATCACTAATTGTAGGCAGAAAAATGCCTATAAATTGCATATGGTATATTCGCAGTCCATCTCCGAGAATATCGAAACACCAAACTTATTTTTGGACTGCTCCTCATAATAATATTTGATGTTAATAACATTGTTAATATCCTTCATGTTACATCATTTACATTTAATAAAAATTAATTAGGTGTATTTTATTTTAGAAAATTGCATTGTATTCTTTACTAGAGACTTTCACACACAGCTTGTTCGCCTTTAGAAAAATATGTGCAATAGCTCTGAGATGTCTTTAAATAGCCCATTATGGCGGACCGTATGCCACCATACCCGTCTACACACCCATCAGCTAGCACGTATTTAATAGGCATTGAATCAGATATTTCGTTGTTAATAAATGAACGGGTATATCTAAGTTTCCTCTACGTGGGACAAATATGTTGCCTTACCAACTGGCGTTAACATTTCATACATGCAAACTCTCTTTTCGAAACTGTGATTACATCATCTCAGAAGAAAGTTACTGAATTTCCATTCTGTGCGTTAATTAAACAGTTCTTAAAAATCAGCAAATCTGGCCAGATAAATACATTTTTAATAGAGGTAAAAATCCTGCAGTTTCATACGCTCCTGAAATTTCATTCTTGTACTACATTTAATATAGGCGATATAATTTGTTTCCCTAACTATGATTCAAAATATTGTTTATTTAACAATTCATCAAAAATTAGCGAAACGTATGACAAGAGACAGATCAAAGTCTGCTGAAAAGAGCGTTCTGCGAACTAAACGGTGGTGTTAAAAATGTAATTCTGCGATAATTTTATCAATACCTTGCAGAGTCCACTTCGATGATAAGAACTTGCAATTTCGTCCAAGTAGCTCAGTGGTAGAGCTTCGTTCCGGCTGGCCAGTTCGGAGATACAGGGTTCGATTCCCGGTTGGGGCATCAAGGCTCTTTACAACCTAACAACGTTTGTATATATATATATATATATATATATATATATATATATATATATATATATATAACGTCAATATTGAAAATGACAAAAGACGGACGAGGAAAGCTAACGAGCGGAGTGCCAATAGGGAGTGCCAATAGGGAGTGCCAATAGCCAATAGCGGAGTGCCAATAGACGAAGGGGGGTTATGACCCTTTCTAAACCCAGGTTACAGCATGCTGCTAGGCCGCAGCAAGCACTCCCGGTAACAAACAGACCCCGATACACACATGAAGCTGAAACGACCACAACAGACCATCCAATAATGAAGATCAATACTCGAATCCAAATTAGTTTCGCCAAAGAACAATAAAATGCAGTATGAACGTAAAATTGAAATAAAAATATTTCAAACACAAAACATACACACCAAGTCGCTCATTACGCCAGCACCGGCATTCGACAAGTTCTATAGAGATATAGAACTTGTCGGTGTTGGAGTAATGAGCGACTTAGTGTGTATATTTTTGTTTGAAATATGTTTATTACAATTTTACGTTCATACTGCATTTTATAGGTCTTTGGTGAAACTAATTTGGATTCGAGGATTGATCTTTATTATTGGATGGTCTGTTGTGGTCGTTTCAGCTTCATGTATGTGGTGCATCTGGGTCTGCTTCGAGGGGGTGCTTGCTACCTAGAGTGCTTGCCTCGGCCTAGCAGCATGCTGTAATCGGAGTTTAGAAGAGGTCACAACACCCCTTCTGCTATTTATTGGTACTCCGCTCGTTAGCTTACCTACCTCGTCCATCTTTTTTCATTTTCAATATTGAGATTGTTTCATAATAGAGCAGCATTGACGCATTTCAATCCATTTATGGTCATTTGGTATTTTCCACTACTTTCATTTATTGTATTAATACTTTAATTATGTTATTACAATTTTACTTATAAATATGTATATATATATAAATATTCCATGTTTATATATTGTATATATATCTATAGTTACTTAGATTAAAATTTATCTTAACATCTATGATAGAGTTGGGTTATTAGTCATTTCAGTTATTAATACATAGTTTTCGTTTTTAAATATACACACACACACACACACACACACACACACACACACACACACACACACATATATATATATATAATCATTATTAGCATTATTAGCCAAATTTGGGAATGTTTCAACTTTAGTATCAAACCTAATTGTGTCAGTATTTTTATTATCAAACACATAATAGACATATATATGTAAATAAAGAAAATAAATTAATTTATAATTTATATTTGTGCCTAAGGTAAATTTAAAATAAACATCTTATTGTAATATAATGTGTCAAAAATATTGGCATTCAAATTTTACCCAGCACAATTAACTCAGTTTTTAATAACATAAAACTTTTATCGATGGCATAAGTTTTACTACAAACTCATTTTTTGGACTTACACCGCCCAATCTCTAGTATCTTGAGCTGAAAAATCCATCACAACTTTTGGGCGTCTTGTATGCCCAGTGAGGGGTTAAATTTCTCCGAAAGAAAAATATTAATCTTGTATTGAATGTCGGAAAAACGATGTTTAAGTGTTCAAGATTTTGGGATAGTTTTTCTTCTTTGCAGAGAAAATATTGGTTACTTGGCATAAAATTTCAAGGAAAAACTATTGTTAAATATAAAAAGGGCCGCGTTTAAGAGGTTATTGCTTTGCTTTGAAATATAATATCAAATGGAATAATTGACTAAATATTAAGTTAAGGTGGATTTCATAAATATAAAGCCGCATATATTTGTAATTAAAATAAAGCATAAAATGACCATAAAGTGCACTATAGTAGTATTTTTATGTTATAACATTTATGCAATCAATATAATTATATAGTTACTGTTTAAACTAACTGTTGAAATATATATATTAAAAATATTTACATTATAAAGGAAAAATACGTGTCCCATAAATGCTGAAACGTGCTGAATTGATCATGCAATAAAAGCATAGTTGCTTAACAATCAGTGCCAGCACTCTATTTCGTTCAAACACCATAATTTATAGGATCACTCTCCCATTGAAATTAACAGCATGCATGGACCGATTTCGTGCATATGTGTTATTTAGCATGGCACACACCTGCGATGTAGATATCAGTTTTTAAAAATATCCGCTATTTCATGCGAAAGAGCTCATATTGAGAGAAGAAAACACCATGGAAGCTGTTATTTTCAATTGGAACCCGATCCCGGCTTTGCGAGCACCACCTTGACTGTGAATATATTTAATTAAATTTCTACGCGAGTGCACAAGTATTTTTTGCATAAACTTTTCGAATTACGATTCAAAACATGTTTAAGCTGTTTTAAATCTAGAAACTTTGATGGCTAGTCAATAATTGGAAAAACTACAAATATGTGATGCAAGCAGTATGCACATTAGCATTGTTTTGTTGTAAACATAACAGTAATTATAAGCATACGATATTCCAGTTCGTGTGTGTATGCTACACTCTGTTAAATTAGTGTATGCGATGATAATTTAAATATTATAACATAGAAACCCTAAACATATCTTGGGTGAATTCCACGTAGCTATTTTATTTGCAGATATTACGTTGTTTTCCATTAATGAGGTGCACTACATATAGATTTAAACTCAATTTAATCAATTTGTTTTTAGACAAATTGAAGCATTTTTTACGAAATATTGATAAAATGGTAAAATATTTTTTGCATATATAATTTCTGATAGATTGTTAATTAAGTTAAACACGGTGTTATATACTCATTGTTACAGTACCGATTAATACTGCTTGATTTACAGAAAAATAATAGAAAACATAATAATCTTATAATTTATCCTCACGGAAAATCAAATGCTTCTTGTAATTTGAAATGGACATAATCTTAACAAATTTAATAACCATTATTCAATTATTTCGAGATATATCGTATCTACATACTCACAACTGTGTAGAAAAATAAAAATATACTTTCCAGAGAACGGCTCGTAATAATAACACCAAAGATGTAATACATTTCTGTTAAAAGTACTTATCTACTCTCTTGATAACATTTAGATTATTACTACTATCCTTATATACATATTATAATGTATAAGGGAAGTATTGTGACGGGGTCGAAAATTCGAATTCGAGTTTTCGACGGGAGAGCGTCAGTGAGTCTGTGGAGACGATATCTCACGAACGAATGGAGCTATTCGATCGGGATTTGGTACAAAGAATCCGTGAATACTGGAACCCCATTGTTCTTAAACGCAATCGAGTGTTCAGAACCCCCTAAATTTTCGAGTGAAATTTTGAAAAAATAATCAAAAATCAAAAGCTTTAAGAAAATTACGCAAGTAGACATTTCTTATGTTATTTTTCATTAGAAAACGATTCACATGAATTTTAGAACGCTAGCATGAGCCGTTCTCGAGATATTGCACATTTTTCAAATAAATTTATCAAAAAGTTACATAAAAAAATTAATTATTTTTTGAACTTACAGATAAAAATTGTCAATATCTCAAGAAAGGTGCATCACAACTTCATAAAAATAGTTTCATTCGAGTTGGAATATCAAATTAAATACATTGTTAATAGAATTTGCCATAACTATTTTTACATTTGTTGTTGCATTTCAGAAAGAAACTACTCAGACATCGTGAAAAGACTAGTTTATTTGTGTTTCAGGATGTTCAAAAGTGTAGAAGATTAATCAAAATTTGGTAAGGTGAAGAAAAAACATTTAAAACATTGACACTAATTTGATATACCTTGAAAGACAGAATATAGGTTTCCAACTTGAATAAAATTATTTCTATAATAATTAGCGAAGACATTTATTAATATGATTTCATTTACTAATTATGGTGACAAATATTGTTTCTGATCCTTGTTGTATCATTTTTAGTGCAATAATGTTAATTGTTTTTAGTGCATGTCAACATCTATTAACCTTAGGCACGCATTGTCAGTTCGCTTAATGTAAATAATGTTATGAGGATAAATTTAATTAATATGTTATTCATCGCTGAATATATATTTTTATAAAGTTGATCAATAAAATTCATCTTAAGATGTCCTTGCTGATTATTCCTTTAAAACTTGTTCAAGATATTCATGCATATGGATGGCTATAAACAGTCAGCTGTGGTAGGGAGTAGAACTTTGAGTTTTTTTGGCTTAAAATAAATTAATTAATTAGTATATCAGCATTTTCTAGATTTTAATATTTTATTCCTATTCATTTGCAGTATACTTGTAGGTCTGTGAGCAAAAAATTAATTTATTCTGTTTATAGACTAAGAACTCGGTTTCAAAAAGTCAAAAATCCACCAACCTGTGTATCGATCAGCATCGCTAGATCGGTTTTACACGTTTAAGATCTCTTCATCACCAAAGAGCCAATAACTGCACTGTGAGAAAACTGTTAAGCCAATAACTGCTGCTCTAGTAAGCCATCCATTCTTATTATTGTCTGAAATGCAGGAAAAATTTGATTTTCAAAATCCTTTAATTGAACTAAAGAGCAAATATTTATTTAAATTAATTTTCACAAATGATTTAAATTTTGGAGCAATTTTGCAAGTGTCATTTCAAGATGAAAGTTGTTTTGAAAGTTTTACGAGTTTTATCATTTGCAAACAAATTTCGAACAAATAATTAAGAGGATAATCGTAGATAAGTGATCATAATTTTGTGACAACCACATTTTATTTAATTATGTTTTATTGCTATTTTCGTTATCAATATTAAACTATGTTTAATTGAAAATAGACTAAACCATTTTCTAAATATGCAAATAAGGTCCATACCGAAAATAGATTAAAACATTTTCTAAATATGTAAATATGCTCCATGCATTTTTAGTATACTTGAGTAGGAATTGGAAGGTACTGTACCCACAAGTCAATATATGTAAAGCGAATCAAAGAAAACGTGTCAGTATCCTAAAAGTTGGAGCAAGTTTCAATATCTACAAAGGCCTATCCATACTATTATACTTTTGTTTGATAATTTGAGTTGAAATTAGAAACACAAGAATTCAAGATTCTGGAATATAGTTAGGATTGAAGCGTATGATTTGTAGTAGACTGGAAAATTGATATTGGATTGTTAATGTGTATTCAGTCATTTAGTTAATTGTTTATTCAGTTTTACTTTGAGGGGAGTAAATTTCTTTTTCTTTTACACCCGGTGTGGAATTGTATTTTCATTTAAAGAAATTTTTTGTTGAGATGGGCTGAAATTATAAGCATATTTATTATTGAGTTTCACTTGAGAAATGTTTTTTTAAATTATTTAAAAAAAAATAAATGGGAATTTATTCGTCCGTAGTAATTTCCCTTCAGCCCTAGCATAATATATAAGGAAGGTTTTTGTGACCGGGTCCAAACCTCGATGTTGAGTTTTCGGTGGAAAAGCACGTTTTAAGAATTATTGAACTTGGGATAGAACGCTTTTGAGGTAATGTCTGTGTGTGTGTGTGTGTGTTTCAGTGCGTGTATGTATGTTAGTGTCTGTATCCGTGAGTGTGTGAATGCGATATTTCATGAACGAATGAAGTGTTTTAAAAATGTAAATGAGGTTTTAAAAATGTAAATAAATGTATACAATTTTGTATGATTATTATAATCAGTGAATACTGAAACTATATTGATTAAACGAAATTAAATGTCGAACGACCCCAATTATCGAATTAATTTCTTAAAAAATCATTGAAACATCAGGAATGTTAATAATGATAAAGTATCATTTCAGACATGATATTTTATTGGAAAGCGAATGATACAAACATTAGAAAGCTAGCACGAACCGTTATTGAGACATTGCATATTTTCAAATAAATGCATAAAAAAATACATAAAATTATAAAAGTAGTATCATTCAATATGTTTATTTTCCATACGCAGTATTATACAACCAATCCGTTAGCATCATTTTTGTTGATCTACTTTACTGCATTCCAGAAAGACGCCAAAGAATTCACCAATAGTCATTTATTGCACCGGATATTAAATGAATGTCAATTGCATTTTATACAGGAATTTGCACGTGAGCATAAGTCATTCTATTTGGAATAATAAATTAATTGCCGACATCATCAAATTTTAAATTACGTGGTGTTAATTCAATGCCACAAATACTCGCGGATCTCAGTTTCGGAGTGAAAATAGTATAATCATTACATTATGTAGAGAAGGTAATGTGATGCCAACCTGAGACTTTTTAATTTCATATTTATCCCATGAAATAATTTTTTGATATTTAAAAGATTTTTCTTCCATTTGAAATTATTATTATTGCACCATAAGCACCCCATTGAAAGAATCAAACTTCATGAAAACTGAATTATTTTCTTTCTTTCGACCCAAACCATCCGACTTACCCAAAGGTGTAAGGTATCTGTTTGGACGGCCGGAACAGTGCTACACAATTTACACCGAAACCCAGTGGGACGACATCCATAGGAACCATACCCCCCTTCCCCCTACCACCAACCTTTCGTAACGACTTTCAGACCCACATCTTTAAGGTGCCTGTACTCTGCGCGTACAAGGAGACAGTTTGGACAGAGCAGGAGATCGAATTCGAGTGCAATCCCCGTGCTCTAACCACTAGGCTTCATGCCCCTCGCATTATTTTCTGTAAATTATATTAAAAAAATCTGAAATAATGATGATGATATTTACAAATATTACAGTTCTGTAATATTTAACATTCTTTGCAGAGCTCACCTCGGCGTTAAGAGCTTGCAATTTCGTCCCAGTAGCTCAACGGTAGAGGGTCGACTGGCCAGTTCGGCGATCCAGGGTTCGATTCCCGGTTGGGACAGCAAGGTTTTTTACAATTGCGTCAGACCAAATCAACCCTGTAGGTTAGTGCAAAGATGTCGAAAGTCTGAAAGCGACCCTAGTAAGACTAGTACATATTCAGTGGACTCTGGAAGATTTAACGCCAATTTCAAATTCAGAGAATAACGACCACGCAGGATACTAACTTGGGTAAAAATAGTAGTAGCAGGAGGCTAACCTGTGGTAAGAATAGCAGGAGGTGGTCAGTCAGATTGTCAGTTGGACGCCAATCTGACATTAGAGAGTGGAGAATGCAGAGTCCATTTCGACGATAAGAGCTTGCAATTTCGTCCCAGTAGCTCAACAATAGAGCGTCGGCAGGCTAGATCGGAGATCCAGGGTTCGACTCTTGGTTGGTACAGCAAGGTTCTTTACAACTTCTGTATCGGGGCAGTGGTTACCAGTGGTTACCGCGCGGGAATTGCACTCGGTAGGCTCGGGTTCGATTCCCGCCACTGCCAAAACTGCCGCCGTGTTCACGTGGAGTACGATCACGTTAAACATGTGGGTCCGTAAGTCCGTCCGAGAGGTTGGTGGTAGGGGAAGGAGGGTACTGTCCCTGTGGATGCCTCCCCCACTGGGTTCCGGTCTAAATTGGGTGGCACTTCCCGGCCGTCCAAACAGTTACCTTACACCATTCTGGTAGGTCGGACGTCTGGGTCTCAACAACAACTTCAGTATCGCTACAAAATTCTTAAAATAAAGAACACAATTAAAAGAAAAATTACTATCACATGGTGAATGCGGCTAAACGACAAAAGTAGCAGCAACAAAATAGCACCAAACAAAAAAAAAATAAGGCACGAGGCTTAGATAACAACTATCCATTAGCCGCAACTCGAAATCATCAATTCTGGACATTCTTTGCATTACCCTTCTCCTATTTCTATATCAATAAAGTCTGACGAATATATTTGAGATTCCGCAAAGGCGTGGGAACTTGAACACGCTGCAGTAGCTCTTAAGATGGACAGTGGTCTTCATGAACTCAAACAGTGGAGTAGTCTATTACGGGCTGGGAAAGTTCTATGAGCTAAGGAATTAGGTGGAGAGGGATATATCAGATAAGTGAGGAGGTGCAATAAGATGTATATCACATTTAAGATAAGAACGGAAAAGAAATATTCTGGTTATGAAAGTGGCCTTATTCCTAGGAAATAGAGAGGTAAAAGAAGAAAGTATACACAAGACATTTATGAAGCGGCATTTATATGGTGATAGTGTGTACACTTCCGTATCGAAGCACATATTAGGTACAATATTTACAAATTTTTGGAAAAATCGGAATTATCTCTCGAATTGGGAGTAGAAATCCTTAGTGAAATCCCTATTCCCTCTGGTATTCGATTATGAATCAATGTCAATCACCATCTAAGCTCTACCCATAGCTAATCTTGAGAAATACGTGTTTCAAGGAAATTTCTTAAACAGGAAATGAAAAAAATTCAGGAAGTGGAAATTTTCAGTGAACATTCGACCTCATTCAGAATTTAATGCTGAATTCATATCAGTCACCATCTAAGCTCCAGCTGTAGTTCATATTGAGAATTGACGTTTCAAAAAAATTGAACCGGAAGTGTAAATGAATCGGATGTGGAAATTCTTAGAATCCCCCAAACCTTTCCGAGTTTGATGCCGAAAACTCGAATTCGAATTTTCGATTCCGTTACTATACTTTCCCTATACATTATACTACGTGTATAGGGAAGTTATAATGCCTGAATGTATTTCAGAAATGATGAAGGACATAAATGTATTGATAATTATTAAACTTGGTAAGCAAACATATGATTCTATACGAAAATAAATACAAAGAACTCAAAACTTAACTGATGGTGTAAAAAATAAAACTCTTTATAAAATATACTGGATAATTATATATTTACTTATATTTTAAAGATTATTAATGTGAATATTATGATAATCTAAGCAAATAAAAATAATGTACACACATATAAATTAATAATACCATACACCCAACATTTGATTTCACAATACGTTGCATTTTAAAAAAGTCCTTCGACATCAGAAAAAACTGATGTGGACAGCGCATGACTTACCCTACACAATGCAATAATGTTATTTATTTTACAGTGAAATAATAATGTACACTATTTTTAACTCTGTGTTTTACACTAGCAATTGGTGCATTTCTGGATGACAATAGGCGAAACTATTTCGAAGTACCTAATTAGATTATATTTCGTGCAAATCTTACCCTAGAGTCGAAAAAATTACTAGCATCTACTAAGCAATATAATCCATATGTTAATAATTAATTCACCAATGTGGCATCTTTTCGTGACTTCAGCGTCTATTTTGACAAATTTGCGACATTTCATTAATTTAGCACCAATTTAAAAAAGCCACCAAATAGGCGATATTTCGCCAAATTTGTCACCATGGTCATCAAATGTATCACCAAGTGTTACAAATAAAATTTTATGGAATTTTTTAGGTGAATTTATTTGAAAAAATAATTGCAATACCTCGAGAACGGTTCAAACTACCGTTCTAAAATTTGTGTCATTCGTTTTCTAATGAAAAATCTCCATCTAGATTTCTTTATTATTTTACATTATTGAATGTCTTGATTTTTTTTTTTTATAATTTTTTTTCAAAAATTCATTCGAAAATTGTAGTAATCGTACCAAATTTTTTTTCGAAACGCTGCATTCGTTCGTGAGTTATTTCGCCCACTGACTCACGGACATACACATGCACACACGCGCACACACACACAGACATCACATCAAAGCAGTTTAGGGAAACGTGCTCTTCTGTCGAACACTCAAATTAAAATTCTCATCCTCCTCACAATATCTTCCTTATGTGTTATACTATATATGTAGAGAAAATAATAGAAATAATTTAAAATGACATTATTAAATGAGTGCGTACATCAATGAGAAATGGAAATACTAACCAATTATCCTTTTGTTTAAAGTTAAAAGTATAAATGTATATGTTATACTATGTATGTAGAGAAAGTAATAGAAATAATTTAAAATGATATTATTAAATGATTGCTTACACCAATGAGAAATGAAAATACTAACCAAATATCCTTGTGTTGAAAGTTAAAAGTATAGATGTATACACAAAATCCACATTTTGAATCCATTCATTTGAAAATAAATAGATATATGTTGATGGGTATATTTTGAGAGGTATTTTTTATAACAAAACTAAGATATAGCATACTTCATTTTACTTAATACATTGTGAAATTTCCTTTTATCTCCTTTGAATTGAGTAGATAGGTTTCGTGATATCTAAGATTTGTAAAGACATTTTGTATAGAGAATTTTTTATCAGCGTGTTTTTTATTATTTTTTATCCCTACATTAACATACAAGAAAGCATATACATGCTGAAAACCTTTCGTAAGGGGCAGAAGTTCTTGATGTGTATGAAAACAGGCTTTCACATCATACATTTCTTAAAAATACAAAATCTCAGCTGCTTTATCGTGCGCTTTTCGGTACAAAAGAAATGCAAAAATATTGAAAGCTGGCTATAAGAATGTTTTGTGGTTGAATATAGATCACAAAGAAATGAAAACACTGTTGAAAAAGAAAACACAAGGGTATAGGAACTGTTCGCGTCAATTGAGTCTCAATGTCTGGAAATACGTGACAAAGATGAACCGTATTTTTTATTCTGTATGGCAGGTAGGCCTAATAGGTAATTTAAAAAAATGTTTCCAGTTTTTAAATAAATGACTGTTTACCAAGTTAAAGTAATTCTTTACGGGCAAATATTCAGTAAAAAGAATTGTGTGCCAAAATGGAAGGCATACAATCGTCTGGAAACTTTTATATCAGTTCGTGAGATGAATATAAAAATCTAAACTGTACCAGTATTTGCGGAAGAAAATTGATTTATTCATATTAAATGTATGCCTATATACCATTTGTATGATAGGTACTTTTATTACATAATAGCTTCTGTTAAAATAAAATGAAATACAGAATTTTGGCCGATATTTGTAGTAAAACAAAGTATTTAAAACATTAAAAGTCTTGAAGAATATGTTATAAGTATATCGTATATCTATATATAACTATTGGAAAGGAAATTGAAGCTACTTTGTACTTTATAGGTGGCAAACATTTTGCTAATTTTTACGAAACAGTTTTCTTTGGAATTTCTATTACTTAGGATCTGTTATAGATAGAGCTCAGATGGAGGAGAACGGGGGTTTACTAAGAATTTCCACTGACATATAAGAATTTTCTTGAAACATCTATTTCTCAAAATATGTTATACATAAAGCCGGTTCAGGAGATGTTTTCCCGAAAAGTCTGACTGCACAAAAATGTATATGCAAAAGAGATTTGAAATTCTTAATATATATATATATATATATATATAAATATAAATTGAAATTATTTAATTGAAAACAATGCATAAACTACGGTAAGTACAAAAAGCCCATCTCTAGCATATCTGTTACAAATAAGTAACTATAGACCAAGACTAAGGATAAAAATAGAAGGTAATTTATCACTATAATGGAAAAGGGATGAGGAGGATATTAGTATACATAAATTACAATTAATATATATATATATATATATATATATATAAGTGAATATACAAAAGAACAAAATAAGTTAATTTCATACGATGTAAATAAATAACCAAGTAAAAAAGGCGCAAAGCTGCACTCTCATGCCGAGTATATGTAAGAATGTCAAAAGACCAAGAGGAAAAAGAGCCAACAGGTAAAATAGTAAATGACCAAGGGGGGTTGTGACCCCTTGTTCCTGGTTATAGCCAGCTGTTACACCAAGGTAACACTCCCGGAGCCGATACCTTCCTGAAGCATAATCTCAGTGAGACTGTCAAGCAACAGACATAAACGAGGAGTGAAAATAGAAGCAACGAGTAAATTCAAAGAGATACAGATGGAGTGAAAAATCAAAGAAAAGAAAACATTACATTATGAATTGTACCAAAATTTAATCAGCACCAAGGTAATTCACATGTAATGTAAGTACCAACTTTCAAAAAATTTCAATGAATATCTTTTTAACAGCATCTTCAGCGCTTCAAAATTCCAAAACCTTAATATCTCGAGAATGGTTCATCTTGGGGTAATGAGGTTTGTCTTATTAGTTTGTTTTGCTAAAATTTGTGTATTAAACAAGTATTCGGTTAATACATTTCAGCATATTTAGTTTTATATTTCAGATTTTTGCTGGTCATTCTAGAAAGAAAACATGTCTTATTTTCCCAAATTGCAACAAAATCTACTGAGCACTAGGACAACCGACTTATATACTAAATTTTGTAACATGTCGTCGAATATATTTTGAGCTGGAGTGGATGCACACATTCTGCAGACACACATTGCACAGACACACAGACATACATGTCACTCAAAAGGATTTTCGTGTTATAGAGTAACTGAAACACGAAGATCCATCGAAAACGCGAGTTCTTTCTTTTACACGATTTCAATACTTTCCATATACATTACCATGTATTGTAAGGAAAATACATATATATGCAGTGGAGCGTGGTTAAACTCGTCTTTTTCATGACAAAATCCATTTTTAGTAGCTTTTTTTGTCTTTAATTTCAAATTTTACAAGAAAAATTTTGAAAATATCGGTATCGTGGGATCAAATTACAGCTTGTTATCCTTCTCTTTAAAGGGCTTGAAAAAAATCGTTTGCTTGATACCATACTTGACAATGCAACCCCGGGTGGGTAACTCGCTCACCGAGGGGACTAATGATGTCACGAACAAAACAATCGGATGTGGGCAGCACATAACTTTCCTTATATAATGCAATGAATTTACTACTTTTACAGTAAAAAAAAGATTGTTTTTATAGTAGTTATTTGTACTCTTTCCAAAATATTGAATTTTCGGCAATGAGTCGTCATTTTGCATGTCGTCATCATCAATGAGTCGTCATGGATTTAGCGTCATTTTTATCAATTTGGCGAGTTTTTCGTTAATTTAGCAACATTTAAAAAAGTCGCCAAGTTTGCGACATTCCATAAAATTCGTCGCCAAAATCTCGCCAAGCGTTATGGACGAAGAAATAAGTTAAGGTGCCTTCCCACTCACCGCAACGCAACGCACCGGAGAGGACGGTTGAGTTCACGCATGCGCTGTACGATGAAAAAGGGGGGGAATGTCCTCTTCCGCGGTGAACGCAGGCCGCAACGCTAAATTCGAAATGGAACCGAATTCAACGCGTACCGCACGGTTGACGGCAACGCAACAGCCAATAGCATCGTAGATCATGTTTTTACTGCTAAATCAATATTCCGTATGGTAAATTCTTGATTTGATCTTGTTTATATGGATTACTTTAGATATCAGAAGCTTAAACAGATGAATGAACATTAAAAAATATTTGGATTTGTCACACATCCTTATAAAAAAGCAAATAAATATTTGTTGAAAAAGATTCACTCAATATACACTCAAGATACAAAATTAGTTTAAAAAGCGATATTGACTGAAATGAAACAATCAAAGAAAAAAAAAAACGTAAAAAGTATTTAAATTCAAGAATACCGTTATTGAAATATTATGTCTTAAACAAATTTAAGTTCATTACTATTTTATACTTGATTTCAATGGTTTTCAAATACGTATCTATTTTAAATATCCGAATATGTTCTTTGCTCATTTGTAACGTTTAAAATATTTCTCATTAAAGTAAACTTTTAAATTTAAAAATTATTTTATCTACATTTATATTTATTGAGTAATTATGTTTTAAAATAGATTTAAATGTATATTCCGTCTATAGCTGGTATAAAGTATACTTCAAGATGTTTTTCAAAGTAACTTCGAAATAAATTTTTATAAGCATTCAAACTTAAAAGAGTAAACTTTTCATATTTACATGTAAACTTATTTATTTTATTAAAAATAAATGATTTTCAAATGTATTGTAAATTTCCAATTGTCTATGCGCATTTAAAATAAAAAAAAATTCTTCAAAAGTTAGCGCCAAATTATTAAAATGCAACCTCTTTAAAATTTTAAAGTAGTTTGATTTTTAACACTTTACAACAAAGTTGAAAAGTGTTTATGACTTTGTTCATTCTGTCTGTCTGTCTGTCCGTTAGCACGATAACTGCCGTAAAAATGAGTTTATCAAAATGAAATTTTAGTATGTTGTTCAGACGGTCTGTAGGACCTATGGGAATATAAATAAATAATATCACCCAATTAGTTTTTTATTGAACCCGGGTTGAAAAAATGAAATACATTGAACCCTATGGGACCTAATTTTTCAAACATTTTTTAAGTAAATTTAAAATTCACGAATTGCTTCGAAATTTTTAGGAAATATTCACATTATCCCATGGAATATATAAAAAAAAAATTCAGTAAAATATGTTAAGTAGTTTTTTAATTAAAAAAATTATTTTATATAGGGAAAAAAACAAATTCAATTAAATTCTGACTTTGGGATATCTTCCAGAAAGAAAAGAGAGAGATATTATATAATAAATATCTCTCCATTTGTTTAAACGTTTTGCATATGGGAGTGGCTTCATATTTTAAAATAAATTTGGTAGATAACAATTTTTCATTTTTTTAAAATTTTATATAACTCTTCTTGATAAATTTAATTGATGGCATTTTAAATGCACTTTCCTACGTCCTAGAGAGTTAAAATTTGGTACACAGCTTAAATTTGTTGAACATTTTATTCGACAAAAATTTGATGGATCTTTAAATATAGATCATACATTTTTTTCGAAATGGCCTGAAAATAATCCCCGTTCACTTCTATAAATCATTGGTGTAATATTGTTAAAAATTCTGATGTGGACAGCACATGTCTTTCTCTGCAGACTCATATTCGTTCTCTTTATTTATTCAATGATAATTTGAGTTTATCTGCACAACATAAGTATTTTAAATGACATTGAATTTACACGTTAAACTTAAATTTGGTTCTCATTTGATAGCTGGACTTATTGTCAAAGGTGGCGTAGCGAAAACGCGAAAAAACTAGAATATCTCAAGAACGGCTAGTCCTAGAGTAATGGGGTTAGTCTTATTCTTTTTGTTGTCAAAAATCACATATAACATAGGAATTTAATTGATATAATTGAGCACACGTAGTCTTTTATTTTTATATATAACGATTTTTGCGGGCCATTTCGCAAAAATAGCCCGTTCCTTTTTCCCGAATCGTAGTAGAATAACCTACAAATGATTTATATACAAAATTTTGTTAAATTTGGTATATAAATCACTTGTAGGTTATTGAAATATTATACACCAAATTTTGTTAAATTTGGTTCATTAGTTTTTAGCTAGAGTGGATAAAGGCAATTTCTGCGGCCATTTCGCAAAGAAGGCAGATTCTTTTATTACGAATCGTACTATAATCTAAGGAACATCAGGATTTCCCACAAAAAACATACCTACCAAATTGTATGAAATTCGGTCCATTAGTTTTTCAATTAGAGTGGATGTAATATCCACACAGAAACATACACAGATACACCCTTACACACTCAGACGTCTTCCTAAAACTAGTTTTTTCGTGTTCTAGAAGTCCCAAAACGTGTAGATCCTTTGAAAATTCGAGTTCCGATCTTCGGCACGATTCCAATACTTTGAGTACATACACATACACATATATATTATCTGTGTATCTAAATTCCGTGCCTATGCAATTACAATAGTTGTGATTTTAAATGATCCCTAAACTTTTATTATTTCTTCAAGGAAGCCTAATTTTAACATATGCAGAATGCAAATATCTCAAGCGATTGTAAGATGAATTACATAAGAATTGCTGAATTTTTTTCACACAAAATTATTTAGCTCTGGAGTCTGGAATACAAGTTATATGAATGAAATATTCATTGATTTTGCATAAAGAATCAGATGATTTATATTTCGATACAGTTTTAAATATTTAAGTATAATAAATTACTGTAGTACTGTGATAATGTAAAAGATATTACCACTGAATGAATCACATTTTAGAAATTTTTAAATGAAATTACATTTCAGTTGGAAAGTGTTTCATAATCAATGCTTATGCATGATTGATCTTTCTTGTTGTTTCTATTCCAATCTAAAATGTTCAAAATTACATGTCGAAAGATAACTACTACTTGTTAATGATGTTCGATGATTTCTGTCTAATTTTATATGCACATTTTATATTTGCTATTTCTACAAACACTTCTTTAATTAAGAGGAGTACATTCCATCTATAGCTGATATAAAGTATACTTCAAGATATTTTCCAAAGTAACTTCGAAATAAATTTTTATAAGCATTCAAACTTAAAAATAATTTACTGATATAAGGTTATTTTGTATATAGAACTTAAAATAATTTAAAACAAAAAAATGCTGCAGATTGTTAAAGAAAATCTGTATTTGAATATTTCAGCAACAGATGGCAGCACTTGTAAAATTTAATATTCGCTTGGATTCGAACCAGAATCCACTGGTTTGCGGAGCTGATTCTCTACCACCCAAGCCAAAACTTCACACCTGAAATGTACTATCAAATTATATCATGCAAAGCATTTAATGCTATTTTAGAATATTATTTTAAAGAGTAAACAGAATATGTTTTCAAGTTGTTTTAGGATTGCAATAGAGGGATAAAAAAAAGTCTATGAAGAACATATGTCAAAATTTATTTTCTGAATTCTTTCGGATTTTTTTTTTAACGATTCGAGAAAGAGAACATAATTGCATTCGTTAAAACGTTAACGTGTAGTAAATATTCTAAAACAATTTAAATTAGGATCCTTTGTGTTTTGCGATGGAATCACTTTAGTTAGCTTATTTTAGAAAACTGATGAAATATGTATATATGGCCAAAGCAAACTCGCGTACGCTCTTGTTTAAATTCACAGAAAGGCGGATTTTCTGAAACGCGTCAATACTGTAAACTAGCAACCCGCTGGTAAATATAAATTTGAATCAAAAGAGAGCAAAGAGATTTTATTAGTAATAATATCTTAATTTTTATTATATAATATTTCATGTATATAAAATCGCTTTGGAAGAGATGGTTTGTAAACATGGCCGTTGAACGAGGAGAAATTTCTGCGCTTGCATCTGATTGGCTACATTTCTTCGCCGTCGACCGACAGTGTGAAGGGGTTTATTTTGCCGCAAAGACTTGCGTGTACCTCGAGCGTTGCCGTGAACCGTTTGCTGTTGCGTTGCGGTGAGTGGGAAGGCACCTTTAGTCTTACAGCAGATAAATGACTAGTGGCGTTCAAATACAAAAGTATTACTCAAAGTATCTTTTTTCATGAATGGAACGAGTTAGATCCACGAGAATGATGTCACCAAATTTATCGGATGGTATTACATATGAAGTATTACATATATGGTATTACATATGTAATATCTCCAAAAACGGTTCATGTTAGCGTTCTAAAATTTATGTCAATCGTTTTCTAACGAAAAATTACATAAAAAATGTCAATTTGCGTAACTTTATTAGCGGTTTTTATTTTTTGACGGTTTTTTCAAAATTTCACTCGAAAATTTAGGGGGGTTCTGAACATTCGATTGCGTATGCAAACAATAGGCTTCCAGTGTTTACGGATTGTGAATTTTGTACCAAATTTCGTTCGAATCAGTCCATTCGTTCGTCAGTTATCGTCTCCACAGACTCTCACACACACACACATACTTTCACGCACACACACACGCACACTTTCACGCACGCACACACACACACAAACACACACACACAGACAGACATCACTTCAAAAATGCTGATTCGTGATCAAGGATGCTTGGAACGTACTCTCCCGTCGAAAACTCCTTCGAATTTTTCTCCGTCACAATACTTTCCTTATACATTATGTATATAAGGAAAGTAAAAAGTTATATCGCGGCTATCTTTCATAACAATGATTGAAACTATAAAGTCTCGTGGTAATTAAGTAATAAATAATCCCTGTTATGCACAATCATGTCACATTTAGCCCTATGTTGCCATGTTAAAAATTATAAAACTTCGAATACATTCGAAGTTTCGCTCGACTTTAAGAAAATTCAATCTAGTTCTAGATTTTTTTATAACAAAGCCGAATATAAAGTTTCTTGAAAATTAACTGAAACTTTATATCAGGCTTTGTTATCAAAAAATTTAGAACTAGATAGCATTTTTAATATTTGCGGCTGCTATCGCGTGCACAAGAAATTGACCACTGCCATCAGGCAGACAGACGGACATTACTCCAAAAATAGTCAAAAACTTGTTCAGGAGGTCTTAAAACATATATCGGCATGAAAATCTCGCAATCGAAAATATGCTTGAAAACAATATTTTCTCAATACTATGCTCGAGAAAGTAAACATATGATTGTATTCACAAACACTATATGTCGGAGTTAATTAACTTAATTTGCTATGACCAAACAATTTTGATTTCAACGAAAATTTTGAAATTGTCGAAATATAATTTATTTTCTCACTGCTTCATTTTATTGTCATTACTAAATATCAAAATCCTTAAATGTCTTCGTTTATCTTTTCCATTCATGTGATTTTGTTATTCCATATGAGGAATTATTCATTTAGATTAAATGTTCCAAGTGAATCCAGTTATCTGATTATTTCCATCTGATCCAATGGGGCAATTTGGAACATTTTTATTTAAATAATGTTTATCACATTTATGTATTTTTATTTTTAATCCGATTATTTGAATATGGCAGAATAATTGAGAGATTAGGCATTGCATTTGAGGTTGTACATCTGGGATTAAAAGGAATGATTAATTGAAAAGTTTGAAATTAATAATTTTAAATAGAAGCTTTTCGACAAAATAGCGTATATTGTTGGAATTAAAAGTAAATTCAATGTATTTTTGGAAATGTTCACAATAAGCTAATCATAATTTAAAAAAATAGAAATTATGACAGAACATCGGAGTTTATGAGAAATTAGAATTATAGCTTTCTACTTAAGAGCTATTTTAATTCCCTTCATGTTATTGCATATTAGACTGCAATAAAAATTAAAGTAGCATATTTCTACATAGAAAAATATTTTAATTACGTTGTTTAAATGGCAATGGCCAACGAAATAATAATTTTGTGACATACCTTTTGCACAAATAAATTATTTTAATCGGGTTAATGTGCAAGTCAAAATTATCGGATTATGTCTTGCATTAAAGACTGCGAATCACAGAATTCAATCAATGACTTAGCAAATATGCAAATAAATGTTTAAATGGAAACTTTCAAAAATTCCACAAAAGAAATAAAGGACATTTAAATTAAAATCAAATTTATCGCTTTTGATTTAAATGGTAAAATGCATTTTCATTTGAATAAAAATAATCTTAATTTAAGTGGAAATTGATTGTGGATAATTTGAACGCTTTCAATTTAAATGGAGAATTTAAGATAGATTTTGAAAGTCGGAAATAAAAGTTAGAAAGGTTTTAGTTCAAAAATAAGAGAGCATAGATAGTTATTAGAAGCCAAACGAAGGAGGTTTACTCAATTACTACTCTTGTACCGTACTTAATGTACTCTTCATACTGTAGTAAGCACACTAAACAGTTCAGTAATAAGTTTCGGAATCAAATTATATTGTGATGACCTTTCAGTTCTTATAATACTCCTTCCTCCTGACGGAAGAAAAGCTTCCATATAAATATGTACTAACTATGACAATTTCTGTTGTATGAGGTAGTGAGAGTGTGAGGTCACAATAACCTATTGGTTATTATTTCTCTCATTTGCATTTCAATTATGATTTTACTGTAAACTAACAACCTATCAGATCTTCTGATTTAAGTGACCAATCCCAGGGGCAGCTTGGCAAGCGTGCGGATTCTATTTAGTATGGAATCAAAATTTTCAAGAGAGCGGTCTTTTAGAGAGTCACACTTGTGTTCTTTTGTCGCGGATGTTACAGCTTTTTCTTCGATTGATCCAAAGCTGCAAGGCCCTATACGGTTTTTCGGCTTGAGATTATAATACGCTGTTCGTCCTAGGCAATTGTTCTGGAGGCAATATGGAGTTTTTATCTTGGGTTTTGCTTGGGTTGATTGAACACGAAATGTTTTGAGTAGTATTTTTAGTGTATTTCTGTGTAATTTTTTGTATGTCTGTGTCTTTTCTTGCTGGTATATTTCTGTGTAATTGTTCAATATACAAGAAATACATTTCAGTTATTTATTCAGGCAAGAAGACGAAGACGTGCAGTTTTCGGAAAAGCGTGGGTCCAGTTTTACTGCCCACACATCAAATTTTTATATTTTAATCCTTCCAAGAGGTTGGTGGTAGGAGAAGTATGATACGGCCCCTGTGGATATCGCCCTCACTGGGTCCCGGTCTAAATTGGGTGGCACTGTCCCGGTCGTCGAAAAAGGTACCTTACCCCTTCGGGTAGGTCGAAAAGTATGGGACGAACAAACAACAATTAGAATTTGGCGTCAGCCCATCTGCCTGTAGTATTATCTGAGCATTTCATTTATTGCTCCGGCTATGACCTGGCGTTTAGTCTTCATATCATCCCAATATCAAATATTCGACAATTGTGTCAAAATCTGTCTCTGTCATCACATTACCCCCCTGCCTTTAGAAGAAAGCAAAAAACATCTATATACTGAATTTCATATACTGTGGACACGCTAAGCTTTTATCGTATTGAAAAGTTCAGGACTGCATACTATGTCGAATATTTCGTGGTCTGCACAAAAATTCATTTGGGATCACGTGCAGTTCGTGCTTAGCACATTTTATGCATATCAATTTAAACATTTATTTGGTAAGTTCACACACCACACAAAATAAAAACTTTTTCAATGCACCTAATTTTAGCCAAAATATTAGAAAATGTATATTAAAATGTAGTACAATAAAATCCATTATTTTTATATTACATCTGAAATATGTTGTCAAACATTTCAAATATATGTATGCGCTATTTTGTCAATTTTCTATTACCATACACTCAAAACTTTATACAATCTAATTTTGATTTCAACTTATTAACATATTTAAAAAAATTATATAACATTTTCATTCTTTTAGAGCTTAACATTTGCCAAAAACAAATACAGCGTTTCCTATTTACTATAATAGTTCATTATGTCCATGACAACATTTTTATACAATCAGTAAAAGATTAATTTAATTTATATTCTTTTATATATATATATATATGCATAACAATCATTTTTCAGCAGTCCTGTCTCAACCTATAAATAAGCACAATTCCTAACCTGAAAGATAAAACATTAAAATGCACAACTACCTAATGATGACACTTTGTTTTGTTAAGCACAATTGTATATAAAATTTATTATTAAAAGTTATTAAAGTTACCATTAAGATTTTCATGTTACAATTATACTTATTAAATTTACAATTATCAATTGATAGTTCACCATCATTAATATCCAATTTAAATTGGAGCCGGCTGTGATGACAGACGAATATTTTTGGTACGTGACTTTAGAGACAAGTTATTAATTACAAAAAAGATCAATCATGCTTAAAGCATTGATTATGAAACACTTTCCAATTTCAATGCAATTTTATTTAAACAAGTCTAAAATGCAATACATTCCTAGGTAATATTTTGAAACTGATCACAATACTGCATTAATTTATTATATTTGAAAACTTAAACATTCATCGAAAAAAATGAACTTCATTCAAATGACGGCTATTAAATATAAATTGCCTGCTTTAAACATCTCTAAAATGTTATACATTCCTCGGTAATAGTTTTAGAATTATCATAATACTACGAAAATTTACTATATTTGAAAACTTCATCGAAAACAACTGAAATTAATTCAAATGACGTCATAGAAAAAATAACACGCCTGGATCTCTCTATAAAAACAGGATTTCATTCCTAACTTTCTCCCATTCATTTCATTCATCACAATACTATAATAATTTATTTTATTTAAACGTTTTGTTTAAGACCATGGAGCTACAAAAAATTAAACTCTATGCTTGAGACTTCATCGAAAAAAATCGTCCTTCTCTTTATGAAATCAATTAATATTTCATTCATATCAGCCATGCAGACTCCATGGACTAAATTATTTTGTGTTAAAAAAATACAGGAATTCTAATACAACTCATTCTATATATTTTGATGTTTACATTTTACATAGGTGAGAAATAGGCTTAGTTGTAGAAATAATCAAATTTAGATGAGCATTTAAACTCAAATATATTGTATTTGCGTTGTTTCAGTATGTAGATGCACAGAATTTAAGCAAAAATAAAGTAGTTTTAGGACGGATAGAACACTCAATATGAATTAAAAAGAACTTAAAAAAATCACGATTTTGAAACAAGATGGATGCCATATATCATTTTGAAGTGGGTCATGTGATCGTTTCATATCATGGTCACGTGATCGTTTCATATAAGATGTGTAATTAATTAAAAAACTACTGAATATATTTCGCTGAATTTTTTTTTAATATATTTTATTTAACAATTTGACTATTACCTAAAATTTTCGAAGCAATTTGTGAACTTTAAATCCGCTTAAAAAATGTTTGAAAAATTAGGTCCCATAGGGCTCAATGTATTTCATTTTTTCGACCCGGGTTCAATCCAAAACTAATTGGGTGATATTATTCATTTATATTCCCCTAGGTTCTACAGACCGTCTGAACAACATACTAAAATTTCATTTTGATTAAGTCATTTTTACGGCAGTTATCGTGCTAACGGACAGACAGACAGACAGACAGAATGAACAAAGTCATAAACACCTTTCAACTTTGTTGTAAAGTGTTAAAAATGTAAAGTCCTCATGGACGATAAAAGGGTACCTTTTGCTTTATTTTATCACGTCATCTGGAAGAGGCATTTTTAGACACATACTATATTTAGTCCGTCTTAACTTATAATCTTTACATTTTTAACACTTTACAACAAAGTTGAAAAGTGTTTATGACTTTGTTCATTCTGTCTGTCTGTCTGTCTGTCTGTCCGTTAGCACGATAACTGCCGTAAAAATGACTTAATCAAAATGAAATTTTACTATGTTGTTCAGACGGTCTGTAGAACCTAGGGGAATATAAATGAATAATATCACCCAATTAGTTTTGGATTGAACCCGGGTTGAAAAAATGAAATACATTGAGCCCTATGGGTCCTAATTTTTCAAACATTTTTTAAGCGGATTTAAAATTCACAAATTGCTTCGAAAATTTTAGGTAATAGTCAAATTGTTCCATAAAATATATTAATAAAAAATTCAGCGAAATATATTCAGTAGTTTTTTAATTAATTACACATCTTATATGAAACGATCACGTGACCATGATATGAAACGATCACATGACCCACTTCAAAATGATATATGGCATCCATCTTGTTTCAAAATCGTGATTTTTTAAAGTTCTTTTTAATTCATATTGATTGTTGTATCCGTCCTAAAACTACTTTATTTTTGCTTAAATTCTGTGCATCTACATACTAAAACAACACAATGACAATATATTTGAGTTTAAATTCTCATTCAAATTTGATTATTTCTACAACTAAGCCTATTTTTCACCTATGTAAAATGTAAACAGCAAAATATGTAGAATGAGTTGTATTAGAATTGCTGTATTTCTTTAACACAAAACCATTTAGTTCATGGAGTCTGCATAGTTGATATGAATGAAATATTCATTGACTTTACAAAGAGCAGGACGATTTTTTTCGATGAAGTTTTACGCATAGAGTTTAATTACTTGTAGCTCCATGGTCTTAATTTTTAAATAAAATAAATTATTATAGTATTGTGATGAATGAAATGAATGGGAGAAAGTTATGAATGAAATCCTGCTTTTATAGAGAGATCCAGGTGTGTTATTTTTTCTATGACGTCATTTGAATTTATTTCAGTTGTTTTCGATGACGTTTTCAAATATAATAAATTATCGTATTATTATGATAGTTTTAAAAATATTACCGTGGAATGTATTGCATTTTAGAGATATTTAAACCAGGCAATTTATATTTCAATGCCGTCATTTGAATGAAGTTCATTTTTTTCAATGATGGTTTAAGTTTTCAAATATAATAAATCAATGTAGGATTGTGATAAGTTTTAAAATATTTCCGAGGAATGTATTGCATTTTAGACTTTTTTAAATAAAATTGCATTGAAGTTGGAAAGTGTTTCATAATCAATGCTTTAAGCATGATTGATCTTTCTTGTTTTACTCTCATGCCATAACTATGGTCTTAACTTCGCTCATTTCTTAAATTTTCTTTATGAAATTGTCTTTTTCAGGCTCGTTTGAACCTTTCCAATCTTCACTGCTGGGTCTGACCCCCCTTGCATCTATTTGGCTTTTTCTTAAATATGTGTGTCCGTAAGTCCTTCCGAGAGATAGGTGATAGTAGAAGGTGGGTACGGTCCCTGTGTATGCCTCCCCCACAGGGTTTCGGTATAAACTGGGTGACATTTCCCGACCGTCCAAACTGAAACCTTACACTTTCGGGTAGGTTGGATTGTCAGGGTGGAAGAATAAGAAGAAGGAGTACAGTGGGCGTAACTGCTTGAGGTCCCTAAGCTTGCAGATACCACGTGACTTTTAAAAAAGCGTGGGTCCAGTTTTATTGCCCACCGTAGATTAATTAGACTTTAATGTCAAATTTTGGCGATAGAATTGTTAGCTGGAAATGTATTTTTATTTTTTAGGCTTCGACCTGACGTTTAGTGTTCATATCATTCCAATATCAAATCTTCCACAACCGAGTAAATTTGTCAAAGTTTGTCTGTGCTATCAAAATTATCTTGTTCCGTTTTCGAGACAGGAGTTCTAGCTTCTTCAATTCACCGATAGAGGCGCTGCAAACTTTCTAAATCATAGTCGTTTTCATATTAGTGGACCCAGCTATTGCAGTTCTAGAACACTTCAATCGAAATTTAAGGGCGGGGCTTAGGAAGGAACTCTGCATAGATACGATTTTTCAAGCAGATTATTTCCGTACTTTTATTTTTGAAGCCTCATTTTATGTAATAATTGCATGCAGCGTTTTCATAACCTTGGACAGTTTATAAATGTATTTAATACATATGCATTATTTAATTTTTTTTCCTATCATCCCCGAAAAATTCAGCTTCAATAGTTGAAATTTACATAAATTATGCGCATCCGAACAACGGCCCAGAATGATATAATGCTCAATCGAGAACTTTTACAAAAGTGACTTGTAAATAAATGATGCCTTCGAAAATGCTCTATTTACACAATAGCTATTCCTGAGGCAAATTGCGACATGTTTTCTGCAACGTTCATATTCATACGGCGCCTCCGATATATTTTACACTTACATCAAAAATAAAAGGGACTTCAAGCGCATTAACATAAGCAGTCATTTTCGAGCTTCTTCACTACCTGAGGCAAATCTAGATCGAACCATCCGAAGTGCCATTGTTAATGGAAGCTTCGAGAAAGAGTACCATATCAAATGTTCAGCTTCAAGATCACTCACTTATTGTTATCTCTGAAAAATGTCTCTTGTGATATCCTTCCGCGCGTCTTTCATGGCCAGCGGGTTCTCCATTGTGATATAGCTTTTCAAGCTGTCAGGTTTAATCGGTGTTTTATCTTGCATATATTCGTGGCTAGTTATGGAGATTCCCAGAGATTTTTTTTCTTTTCTCATATTTTCAGCCGCGCGTCGTTCAATCCGTAGGGGAGGATTGCTTCGGAAATTGGAAGGAAAATTCCGGGAAAAATAACGTGGTTATGTGTAAGGAATCTGAACTTTGGCTGTTACAAATTGAATGGGTGATTTTGAAAAGGGTGTTTATTGTCCGCGAATGAACGTTTTGGGTAAATAATAAAAACATTTTTTTTCGATTGTTTGATGAATTATGGATAATACAAGGTATATAAATTGTTAATCCTTATCAGATTGATAGATCGTGCTCATAAATTTTAAGTTTTCTATATTGGTTGAGTTAGACTTACTGAATCATTCACGACTTACGTCCTTTTCAAAATCAAACATATGTTTATTATCTGCTGATTTTGTTATGAAGAGAACAGTAATACAAAACTCTGATGTTGGTAGTACACGACTTTCCCTGCATAATGCAAGTATTTTACTTTTTTCAATGCAAAATAAGGATGGATAAAATCCACGGCACAATGTTTTTAACGCTGAAAAGTACAAACTTTTAGCACTTTATGGAATGTAAAGTTATTTTGAAGTACCCAATTTATTTATATTTTGCGCAAATATAACTTGACAATGGAAATATTGCTAATATCTGCTAAATAATATACTCCATAATATTAAAATATGTTAACTATTGATTCATCAATATATTTTTCAGTTTTGTAACGTTAGCGTCATTTTTGCTACTTTTGCGACATTTTCATCAATTTGGAAGCACATTAAAAAACGCCAAGTTGGCGATATTTTGCCAATTATTCGCCAAATTGATTGTTAAATGTTACATATTTGATGTTATTTACTACTGTTCATTTTTATGTAATTTTTCAGATACATTTACTTGAAAAACATGCAATGACATTTTTATGATATTTTCAAAAATTTATTTGAAAATTTGTAGGTCTTGCGAACGTTCGATCGCGCTTGAAATCAATGGAGTTTAAATATTCATGGTTCGTAATAATCGTACGTGAAATATCGCGTCCACAGACTCAAGAACACACACACACGCTCACACACACACAGACTCAAGGGCACACGCACACACACACACACAGACATCACATTACAAACTTTCGATTTGAGTTCGAAAACTCATTCGAATCTTCGACCCTGTCACAATACTTGTCCCAATGTATGCTTTTAACTAGTTAATATAATGAAACTGTTTTTACCGGCGTCTGTGAAATAATCGGCAGTTGCTAATATGTTAGGATAACATGGGAACAGAGATAGAAAATATATTACCAGATTATCGATATTAACGCCCGTTTGTCAGCGAAGAAAACAATATTTAATTTGAAAAGGACGGAAGTGGACGGAACTTGGTAGTGGAAGTTTATTTTCAATCTCAATGATAAAAAATATATGTGTTAAAAGTAATGACATATTCACCGACTTACATCCTTCTTATTACAATTAAACAGAGTATCTTTTATACAATTAAAGAAACTGCATTAGCGGTTTAATATCATATAAATTACAACTTACGCTCTTTTCAAAATCAGAAATTCAATTGTGTATATATGTTGTAACTAGCAATTTCAACTCAACGCATCATATGGATATTTCTATCATGAACATTGAATTTTGCTATATTTAGAATCAAGAAAACTATACAAGGAATCTATTTTACAAGGAATCTATCTACAAGGAACCAGTGGCCAACAATACAAGGAACCAGTGGCGTAGCTTCCTTTGAGGCTAAAAAGCTGAGCCTGCCTATTTAAAATCTAATTTAAAGAATCATTTAAACATACTTTTACTTATTATAATTTTTAAACAACTATTGCGAATATATATGCATTATTTAGAAAATTGTTACCTTTTATTTGCTTAAAGTAACACGTTTCAAAGTATTTTTCCCATTAAAACGCATATTTTAATGTTTTAGAAGCTGAATTCATCCAGACTTCGTGGTTTACAAGGAGAAGCATGGCATTAAGACCACCCATTTGTTAAACTCCTCTCTAGCTGATTAACTAACATGGAAGCTAGCTTATAGAAAAGTGTGTCTATTGCTTCCCCATTTTGAACCCTTTATTAACAATCAATGACTGGATGTGGGACATGACGTTTCATCAATGATGGGTAGGTGAGGGTGGGTAGTGCAAGGCTAATGGATCCTCCATTTCGGGTCAAACGTGATTCTATTAATTAATATTCGTAGAAAACATTCATTATTTGTAATACTAAATAATTTGTCATTTTTCACGAATAACCCAGCATTTGCCTAACTTTCAACAATATCAAAACGAAGAAATATACTAAGAATGACTTCCATTAAATTTAAGTAGTTTGCAAAGTAGACTTAACTCTTTATATCGGCATCAATATGGAGACACATCTTTTTGCGTGTTCGGGAGTTTTAGAAAGAATAAATTTGGCTTCTCTTTAAAAATTCCATGTTACACGAGAATCTCGGTTAGATAAAAATAAATTGGTTGATAATTTTCTAGCGAATTTTAGCATATTGTAATTAAAAGATATTTTAAAGTTTTCATAGTACAGTATTTGTCAATGATACAATGTTGTTTAAGGACATTGTTAACTACACTGATTTTCAACTAAGCTTATGTTCCAGATTTCTGTCCGATTTTCAGTGCACTCTTTCATACATGGGCGCCTATAGAAAGTTTTTCGAGGTGGACCATGACTTTATATTCAATAAATTGGCTGTAAAGGTTCAACTAATTTAGAATTAAGAAAACATTAAAAATGTTATATTTTGTACGTATCTATCTTACATAGGTAATATATTTTAAAATATCGTGCATTTCACTCACTCTTAGCATTTTTATGTTAAATTATTTTATTTTACTCACCAAGGAAATATAACGTATTCAACGTGCGAATTCCAATTTAAATTTTAATTATAATACAAACGCCAATCTTTCAGCCTCCTTAGCCAAAAATATCACGCTACGCTACCGCAAGGAACCTATTTTACAAGGAAACTATCTACAATCAAGCGAACTATACAGGGGACATATTTTACTAAGAAACTATCTACAATCGAGCAAACTATACAAGGAACTTATTTTACAAGGCAATTATCTACAATTAAGCAAACTATACAACGAACTTATTTTACAAGGCAATTATCTACAATTAAGCAAACTATACAAGGAACCTATTTCACAAGGAAACTATCTACAATCAAGCAAACTATACAAGGAATATATTTTACAAGGAAACTATTTAGAATCAAGCAAACAAATTTATAATTAATCAAACTATACAAGGATTTGTATCAAACAAATCCTTGTATAAAGAAACATTCCATTATTGAAATCAGAGGTTGAACTAACCAGATTTTTAATTTTTTATGGAATAAATCCATATTTAGAAGGACAGTGTTATTTAGAATGCTTTCAGAGTTTGTCTATATTTTGATTTACGAGCATCGTCGGGTATGTATGTAGTGGGGAAAGTGAACATGGCACAAAATATTAAAATAATCGTATGCAATATTTTAATTAAATTTAATTGTATATGATCTGATTGTATATGACAGAAGTGATGCAAGAATGCCAAATTTACCAATGTTTTAATAAATAATTATTTATGTAAATTATTTTCGTGAATGTAATTGACATGAATTTAACAAAATATTGTTTAATAAAAATGTAGTTTAAGAAGAGATTAATTAGGATCTCAATGCATTGAATTATCCTCTGAATTTGATAATTTTAAGAAAATGTGGAACTATACGTTTACTAATATTTAAACCTGTTAAATAAGGGTAAATAACACTCTTCTAAATTAAATTGTGACTTTTTTAATAATTTCTATATTGCTTAACAATGTTTTGAGCATCAAAAATAATCGTCTTAATCGGAAATTGTTTCAGTTAAGTTCTATCCCGCAATGGATATAATAAGTATGCAAAGTTTCAGCTTTCTAGGTTACCGGAGGACTTTTCGATGGATTTGAAAGCATAGATCTTACAAGGTCTATCTATGTATTCTATATAAAGTCTCTATAAGGATTTTACAATCTGTATAAGGTCTATGCTTGTCCTTCTGACCACCCCTTTATTTTGTCCAACTCCGGGTGAGAAATTTAAATCCGACTCTCTTAGGTTCTGCCATGTAGCCGATACTATATACAAAAGTTCAGTTTTCTAGATCGCCAAGGGACTTCTGGAGTGTTTGGAAATCTGAAGGACCTGGTCATCTTATCGAAAATTCTACATTTTCAAAATCCCCAGGGAAATAAAAAATATGGCTCTATTCCGAGGTCAATGCTATAAGTGTGCAAACAGTCAGTCTTCTGAGAAGAGGAGATTCAGAAGGGTTTGGAAAGACTTTCCGAAAAATTCGCATTTTATCTGATTCCTGGAGGAGATAATCGGAAATCTGTCTCCGTTAGGTTCTGCTCCGTAGTAGATACTATACGTGTGCAAGGATTCAAGCCTCTAGATCGCAGAAGGCTTTTGGAGGGTCTATAAAGATCAAAATGTGTTAGACAATTATTAATTTTTCCCACATAATATAATGTATCGGGAAAGTATTATGACAGAGTCGAAAATTCTTATTTGAGTTTTCTGAGTACGTTTAAAGAAGTACGTAATTGAGAAGAGTACTTTTCATGCATTCCTGAATTTGAATTGAGCGTTTTTGAGGTGATGTATGTGTGTGTGACCGTCCGTCAGACTGTATATCTCACGAACGAAAGGAGAGTTTCAAATACAATTTGTTACAAATATTACAATCAGTGAATACTGGAAACGTAGTGATTTTAAACGCAATCAAATGTACAGAACTTTCTAATGATATTTTGAGAAAATCATTAAAGTATCATAATCTTCAATAAGGTTATGCAAATAATTATTTCTTATATTTCATTAGAAATTTATAATAGAAATTTATAATTTTTCATTAGAAAATGAATGACATAAACTTTAGAACTGTAATAAGATATTGCACATCTAGCATGTACGACATATTGCATTCTCGTGATACTTCACATTTCAAAAATAAATTTATCAAAAAAATTACATAAAATTAATAAGTATGCCATAAATTGGTTCACATCATTCTCAGGGATCTAGTTCTTTTCATTCACAAGAGAAAATGCCTTGAGTAATAGTTTTGTATTTTAACGCCTAACAATTCGCTAACCGTCATTTGTATAATATAAGACAAGCTATTTCTTCCGTTATTTTTAACGCTTAGCAATATATTTGGCTAGCTTTGAGACTCATTTAGTGAAATATCGCCAATTTGGCGCCATTTCTTCCCAAATCAACGAAAATATAGTCAAAATTGCAAAAATGATGCTAAATTAACGAAAATGACTAAATATTCATGAATTAATTATTAAAATATTTTTATGGACTCTATTGCTTATTGAGGATGCTATCAATATTGATCATTGTCAATTTAGAGTTGCTTGAAATACAAGCTTATTGGGTACTCCGAAATAGTTTTACATGTTGTCATCCGAAAGAAAGCTGAATACACAATGCATGATTAAAACATTGTGGGGTAGAACAGATACATCACTTCTGTGAAGGAAGTAAATTCATTGCATTATATAGGGAAACTCATCTGCGGCCCACATCAAATTTTTATATAGATTATGTAATTTTCTAATTTGTAAAAGAAAACCATTTTATAGCAGACAGAAAGACACATGCATTTTAAATTGTATTTATATAGATTAATATCTCGATAACCCGTAGGCCTAGAAAGATGAAATATGGACAGGGTTATCTGTTCCAAAAAGGAACAATACAAAAAAAAGAAAAAAAACTTTTAATGGTCGTCTGTTGATGTCTAATAAATTTCTACACCTTTCACTTCCAGACAAGCAGTGACATGAATAAACAAACCACTTTTCCTCCTTTCATACTTGAAAAGTTGAGAGGAATAGTTTCATTGTCCCCTTGATTGACAGAGTCATTTGTTTTCATTATCAAGGAAGTCCGCTAGAAAAATAGTGAACAGGATTTCATGATATACTTCACCATGAGTACCTCTTATCACTAGGAATTGTTCCCTAGGGATTTATAGGAAATATATAGCTTCCTTTTCTTGAATGAAACCCCTGCTTATATATCGTTTAGTGCCTCATTCTTTTCTTAAATGAAGATGGATTTTGAAATATTCTAAGAATTTTTATCTTATTATGGTAGAATGTTAATGTAAATTGTGAGGCAGAGTTAATGTTTTGTTTTAATTTCTCCCCATTGAACTAATTGTGTATATTTCTTTTGCTATGTGTCTGTCATAGTATTTAACAAATTTTCAACATAGAATTATATTTCGCACTATTATTGGTATGTAGACTATGTGAGAAAAGTATGTGGATTATAAATTAGCAAATGTCTATAGTAAAGAAATTTTTTGTCAAACATTCAGAATTCTTAATGACAGCAACTAAAAATCATAATACTGGATTGAACACAGGAATATATGATTGGTAATTTTTAACACTTTACAACAAAGTTGAAAAGTGTTTATGACTTTGTTCATTCTGTCTGTCTGTCTGTCTGTCTGTCTGTCTGTCCGTTAGCACGATAACTGCCGTAAAAATGACTTAATCAAAATGAAATTTTAGTATGTTGTTCAGACGGTCTGTAGGACCTATGGGAATATAAATGAATAATATCACACAATTAGTTTTGGATTGAACCCGGGTTGAAAGAATGAAATACATTGAGCCCTATGGGACCTAATTTTTCTAACATTTTTTAAGCGGATTTAAAATTCACAAATTGCTTCGAAAATTTTAGGTAATAGTCAAATTGTTCCATAAAATATATAAAAAAAAATTCAGCTAAATATATTCAGTAGTTTTTTAAATAAAAATTAAAATAATAATTACACATCTTATATGAAACGATCACGTGACCATGATATGAAACGATCACATGACCCACTTCAAAATGAGATATGGCATCCATCTTGTTTCAAATTCGTGATATTTTAAAGTTCTTTTTAATTCATATTGAGTGTTGTATCCATCCTAAAACTACTTTATTTCTGCTTAAATTCTGTGCATCTACATACTAAAACAACACAATGACAATATATTTGAGTTTAAATTCTCATTCAAATTTGATTATTTCTACAATTAAGCCTATTTTTCACCTATGTAAAATGTAAACAGCAAAATATGTAGAATGAGTTGCATTAGAATTACTGTATTTCTTTAACACAAAATAATTCAGTCCATGGAGTCTGCATGGCTGATATGAATGAAATATTAATTGATTTTATAAACAGAAGGACGATATTTTTCGATGAAGTTTTAAGCATAAAGTTTATGAATTGTAGCTCCATGGTCTTAATTTTTAAATAAAATAAATTATTATAGTATTGTGATGAATGAAATGGAGAAAGTTATGAATGAAATCCTGCTTTTATAGAGAGATCCAGGCGTGTTATTAACACTTTACAACAAAGTTGAAAAGTGTTCATGACTTTGTTCATTCTGTCTGTCTGTCTGTCTGTCTGTCTGTCTGTCTGTCTGTCTGTCTGTCTGTCTGTCTGTCTGTCCGTTAGCACGATAACTGCCGTAAAAATGAGTTTATCAAAATGAAATTTTAGTATGTTGTTCAGACGGTCTGTAGGACCTATGGGAATATAAATAAATAATATCACCCAATTAGTTTTTTATTGAACCCGGGTTGAAAAAATGAAATACATTGAACCCTATGGGACCTAATTTTTCAAACATTTTTTAAGTAAATTTAAAATTCACGAATTGCTTCGAAATTTTTAGGAAATATTCACATTATCCCATAGAATATATAAAAAAAAATTCAGTAAAATATGTTAAATAGTTGTTTAATTAAAAAAATTATTTAATATAGGGAAATAAACAAATTCAATTAAATTCTGACTTTGGGATATCTTCCAGAAAGAAAAGAGAGAGATATTATATAATAAATATCTCTCCATTTGCTTAAACGTTTTGCATATGGGAGTGGCTTCATATTTTAAAATAAATTTGGTAGATAACAATTTTTCATTTTTTTAAAATTTTATATAACTCTTCATGATAAATTTAATTGATGGCATTTTAAATGCACTTTCCTACGTCCTAGAGAGTTAAAATTTGGTACACAGCTTAAATTTGTTGAACATTTTATTCGACAAAAATTTGATGGATCTTTAAATATAGATCATACATTTTTTTCGAAATGGCCTGAAAATAATCCCCGTTCACTTCTATAAATCATTGGTGTAATATTGTTAAAAATTCTGATGTGGACAGCACATGTCTTTCTCTGCAGACTCATATTCGTTCTCTTTATTTATTCAATGATAATTTGAGTTTATCTGCACAACATAAGTATTTTAAATGACATTGAATTTACACGTTAAACTTAAATTTGGTTCTCATTTGATAGCTGGACTTATTGTCAAAGGTAGCGTAGCGAAAACGCGAAAAAACTAGAATATCTCAAGAACGGCTAGTCCTAGAGCAATGGGGTTAGTCTTATTCTTTTTGTTGTCAAAAATCACATATAAAATAGGAATTTAATTGATATAATTGAGCACACGTAGTCTTTTATTTTTATATATAACGATTTTTGCTGGCCATTTCGCAAAAATAGCCCGTTCCTTTTTCCCGAATCGTAGTAGAATAACCTACAAATGATTTATATACAAAATTTTGTTAAATTTGGTATATAAATCACTTGTAGGTTATTGAAATATTATACTCCAAATTTTGTTAAATTTGGTTCATTAGTTTTTAGCTAGAGTGGATAAAGGCAATTTCTGGGGCCATTTTTCAAAGAAGGCAGATTCTTTCATTACGAATCGTACTATAATCTAATGAACATCAGGATTTCCCACAAAAAACATACCTACCAAATTGTATGAAATTCGGTCTATTAGTTTTTCAATTAGAGTGGATGTAATATCCACACAGACACACAGAAACATACACAGATACACCCTTACACACACAGACGTCTTCCTAAAAGTAGTTTTTTCGTGTTCTAGAAGTCCCAAAACGTGTAGATCCTTTGAAAATTCGAGTTCCGATCTTCGGCACGATTCCAATACTTTGAGTACATACACATACACATATATATTATCTGTGTATTATCTGTGTATCTAAATTCCGTGCCTATGCAATTACAATAGTTGTGATTTTAAATGATCCCTAAACTTTTATTATTTCTTCAAGGAAGCCTAATTTTAACATATGCAGAATGCAAATATCTCAAGCGATTGTAAGATGAATTACATAAGAATTGCTGAATTTTTTTCACACAAAATTATTTAGCTCTGGAGTCTGGAATACAAGTTATATGAATGAAATATTCATTGATTTTGCATAAAGAATCAGATGATTTATATTTCGATACAGTTTTAAGTATTTAAGTATAATAAATTACTGTAGTACTGTGATAATGTAAAAGATATTACCACTGAATGAATCACATTTTAGAAATGTTTAAATGAAATTACATTTCAGTTGGAAAGTGTTTCATAATCAATGCTTATGCATGATTGATCTTTCTTGTTTTTTCTATGACGTCATTTGAATTAATTTCAGTTGTTTTCGATGAAGTTTTCAAATATAATAAATTATCGTAGTATTATGATAGATTTAAAAATATTACCGTGGAATGTATTGCATTTTAGAGATATTTAAACCACGCAATTTATATTTCAATGCCGTCTTTTGAATGAAGTTCATTTTTTTCAATGAAGGTTTAAGTTTTCAAATATAATAAATCAATGTAGTATCGTGATAAGTTTTAAAATATTACCGAGGAATGTATTGCATTTTCGACTTTTTTAAATAAAATTGCATTGAAGTTGGAAAGTGTTTCATAATCAATGCTTTAAGCATGATTGATCTTTCTTGTTTTATTAGATTCTGATAAATTGAAACATATACGTATGGATTAAACAAATGAAATATGAAGTAAATTATAACACATCTGAGTGAGAAAAACAAAGATTAAAAATAACTAAAGAAATTCAAGTATAATTTTGTTTAAAGTTTTAAAAAGTTGCAGATTATGCTCTCTGTCTCTTAGATCTCAATAATAATATATAAAATTTATATACTAAATAGGCGCATGTGTACATCATTAATTAGCGTATTATATTAAATAATTAAAGGCAATGTCTGTGTGTTTGTTTCAGTTACGAAATATGGCACAGAGATACTTCCAGATATGTCCTGATATAAACTATATGATCGAAAGTATCCGGACACTTTGGATGGTAGAATGTTTTTAGAATTTCTAAACAAATACTTTGCGAAGTGTTCTGTAACTTTAGCGATGTGAAGAATATGCTTAAACGCACACTTTTCAGCAAAGTTTCGGTGACTTGTGCATTTAGGGGACCACCAAGATATTGAAAAATGGGAAAATATATTTGATCACCCTGTATCATAAACAGCTGGAAATGATTTGTATCTTTCACAGAATAGTTAACTAGCTTTGCTCAATGTGTATAAGCTTTTTCGTAAAACAAAAACTTATATGCATAAAGATATAAACGTTTCTTTAAAAAAAACCCAAATTTTGTTACATGTTTTTTGCTTACAATATCTACAGATTTTAATCAAATTTCACGAAACTTACAGAACATTTGTCAACTTCCAGGGAAAACAGTATACTTCAATTGAAAATTTAAAGTATTGAATATACGATTATATATACGCATTTGAAGAAAGTTTTTACTGTGCAGACGCGAAACATAACAATAGTTTTTTTTCCATGATTTTGTAGTGAATACTGTAGTGCAACTTCTATGAAAAAATCCAATGGAATATCGTGAAAATTCACAAAGATATCGACGATATAGTGATCAGTTTTTCTCTGACTCTCTGAAAGTACCTGGATGATAAGGGGGTTTCCACAAATTGACATTTTTAATCGTAAATTTTACGATAGTTAAACTGGAGTAAATACAATTAACTAATATACTAAATACATATACACGATCTGATCAAAACTATCCGGACACCTGTATGTTTTGCTTTTTCTTCAGAAAACTCACAAATTAGTATGAAGTGGGGCCACCTTTTGCTGCAATGACGGCTGCCACTCTATCAGAGAGACCATTCACTAGTTTCTGGAATGTTGCAGCAGGAAATGCACGCCATTCTTTTAAAAGGATACTTGTCATCTCTGCCGCCGATGTGGGGCATTTTGGCGTAGCTCGCAGTCGACGTTCCAATTCATCCCATAGGTGTTCAATGGGATTGAGGTCTGGGCTCTGAACAGGCCAGTCCAAGTCCTCAACATCCATGTCAGCAAACCAGCTCTGCACAGCCCGTGCTTTGTGGATAGGAGCATGATCTTGTTGAAACAAGAATGGACCCACTCCAAACTGTTACCACAATGCAGGCAGCATGGAGTTGTCCAAACTGTCGAGATATCCTCCCTTCTTTAGAGTTCCCTTCACAGGAATAGTAGGGCCAAGTCCGAACCATGAGAAACATCCCCAAACCTTTATGCTTCCACCACCAAACTTAATTTGCGGCACAATAAATTCACGTAAAAGGCATTCACCCTGCATTCGCCACACACAGACTCTACCATCGGATTGCCAGAGAGTGTACTGTGATTCGTCGCCCATAACACTTGACGCCATTGCTGAAGGCTCTATTTCTGCGCGCTTTGTACCACTGTAAGCGAAGCTTGGCATTGGTTGCGATAATGTTTGGTATATATGCAGCTGCTCTCCCATGGAAACAAGACTTCGCAGCTCCCGCCGAACTGTCATTGTGCTGACGTTGCATCCAGAGGCTTCCTGAAATTCCGAACAAACTACTTCCGCCGATTGCATGCGGTTCGCTTTTACAACTCTCTTCAGCACTTTACGGTCGTTTTCTACTAGACGGAATGGTCGACCAGGTCGTGCATGCACAATTGTAGCGCCTGTACGTTTCCACTTCACGATAACATCATTTACGGTAGAACGAGCCACTCGTAACATGACAGAAATCTCATGAACAGATTTTCCACAGCGGTGACAACCAATCACTTCAGCACGTTCAAACTCCTTTAGCTCGCGTTTTCCTCCCATTTTACTTTTCTGGCTTTGAAATTAAATTTGTTAACTCATCAAACTTCTTTTATATTTGTTTGAGAAATAGAAATTTAGCGTCACTGGCAGAATCCACCATTTACAGGGGTGTCCGGAGACTTTTGCTCATTATTTGCATAAAATAGGATTAGTTCATTTTCAGAACAGCTGTGTCCGATGAATTAGTAAAATGTCCATTTGTGGAAACCTCTTTATCATCCAGGTACTTTCTGAGAGTCAGAGAGAAACTGATCACTATATCGTCGATATCTTTGTGAATTTTCACGATATTCCAGTGGATTTTTTTATAGAAGTCGCCCTACAGTATTCACTACAAAATCATGACAGAAAACTATTGCTATGTTCCGTGTCTGCGCAGTGAAAACGTAGTTTCTTCAAATGCTCATATCTTCACAGTCATCCGGCAACTACTAGAGGGTGCGTGGTGGAGATTCCATAGAGCGAACAACAAGATCGAGGTGGTCCCACAGATGCTCAATTGGGTTTAAGTCTGGGGAATAATTGGCCAGAAATGTACTTTGAAGTCTTCATCGTGCTCTTCCAACCACTCTTGAACAGTTCTCGTTGTGTGGTATGTCGCATTGTCGTACTGGTAGATTCCATTCGCCTCAGGGAAGAGAATCAGCATGTATGGGGTTTACGTGGTCTTCAAGGATGGATTCATAACTACTTCGGCTCATAGTGTCTTCCACATGCATGAGTGGACCCATAGAACGCCACGAAAATATTCCCCAGACCATAACGTTGCCTCCACCGCCGTCTGTTCTTCCAGCAATGGTTGACGAGTGTTTGTTTTCCGATCTTTCACGACTTATACGCCAACGTCCACTTGTTCGATGAAGCAGAAAACGTGACTCATCAGAGAAGACAATCTTTTGCCAATCAGCGGAGGTCCAATTTCGATACTGCCGTGCAAATGAAAGCCTTTTCTGTCAATGCGCCTTCGTTAGAATAGATGCATTGACCATTCGTCTACTTCGGCGGCCCATACGCAGCAGGATTTGCTAGTCTGTTCTTTGATACACACTTCAGGTAGCCCCCCAGGTTCATTCGACCAGAGAATTGCTCCACTGTAGCTCGGCGATCGTCCATCGCGAACCTTCGGAGCCGACTTTCACCTCTCACATCAGTGGGGCATGGTGCTCCGCAGTTTTCACGTAGCTTATTCGAAATGTTATCATTTTTCTATTGACGATACATTTTAACCACAGCAGCACGCGAACAGTTCACAAATTGCGCTGTTTCAGAAATACTGCCATCCATGGTCCTATACCCGAGAATCATCTCCTTTTCCAAATATGATTAATCGCTTCTTTTAGCCATGACAGCAACGAGTGATATGTTTTCAGAATGCCTATACCACATCTAATACACCCACCAAGCCAGCTCCCGATACCTGCCTTCTTTCATTGGCTACGAGTTGTTGACGTCAAAAGTAGGAGGTGGTCAGATTAATGTGACTCGACCTTGTATAAATATTCATAAATACAGCATAAACACAAATATAAGCTGGTTTTAAATCCACAAAACAGCGTTTTTCTTCAGGACCGATAAGAAGCGAGTGTTTATATAATATTACGACATAAGCGAGGTCGAGCTTTCTATCCCTCATGCAGAAGAATGCTGTGTTGTGCTTTTGAAACCGGTTGATTTGTCTATATCTCTTTTTATGCTGTATTTACCAGCTTTTATGTTATCGAGTTATTATCACAGATTTTTTAGCATTTTTGTTATATAAATAACGGGGGTAGATTGTGTTGCATTGTTAATTATTTATGGAATCAAAGAAAATAACGAACAACATTTATTGAGAGATAAATGTTTATACAGAGAAATTTCAGTATATTTTCAAACATATTTTTCATCTGTTCTGACATATAGCAGATGAAAAGAACGTATTATTTGAATTCTTGTATCAATTTCTATATTCCAGCAATATAGCAATATATTTCAAGAAACCATATGAATTGTCTGCATGCCAAACCTAAAGGAAGAAAAAATTCCAAGACATTCTTTAAGAATTATATGAATGACACGAAATAAGAAATGTGGGTTTTAAGGGCACCTACACGGAATAGCCCCCTCTCTTTGAAGAGATATAACATTGAAAGATATTGTTTAGCAGAAACTTCCCCAATATACTGAAGAGATACTTATAATACATTTGTTGATGCGTTATACTTTCTTACTACATCCGTTTTGTTCATTGTTGCGGACAGATTTGTTGCTTTGTATGTGTGAAAAAAATATGGAAGATTTGTTACTTGCGATGTCTCATATGAAGGGAAGAGCGGTTATATTCATCTATTTCCCAAGTATTGGTTTCTTAAAGAAAGAAAAATATTGCGATTCAATGGCTTTTGAGAACCGCAGCTTGATATGTTTATTTTTAGTAGAAATAATGGAGTTAGATTGAGATCAAATGTTTAGCATGTGTGAGAAGATTGCTATTTGGAATGAAATTAACACCGGCATATGGGAGAACAAATATGTTCTAAATCAGGAGGCTCAACCTTTATATGTTTGGGGTCACCTTAATATAATGCAACTTGCCTGAAGACCGACAGCTTAGCTGTTGCTGAAACCCACCTAATATTAAATTACATACCTTTGATACTACCTGATAAGAATAAATTGTTCAATATACATAAATTGCTCAGAATTAGGCTTATGCGGATATGCAGAGATTGCTGCTGCTGCTGCTCTACTATAGAACTCTGGATTAAAAATAATATCCTTTTCTAAAACAAATAAAGATCGACTTAAGATGTTGCAGCGATCAATTGGTTGAGCACTAGTGTTCTAAATGACTTAGGAGTGTTATTATCTATGAAGTGAGAAAAATGTGTGTTTGCAATAGAGGCATGTGAATATTTAATAACTGATACCAACTATATTTGAAGATTATTGACAAGCGTTTACAACCAGGATATATATAAGAAAATTTATTTGACTAGCTATTGATTTTTAAAACTCTAAAGCAGCTGTATAAGTGACGCCTAAGAGAAAGTACAGTCCTACGCAAATGAATTGTTTGTTGGATAATAAATGCATGCTTTGGTTTGTCTGATACAGTTTGTGGCAATTCAGGGCGAAGTAGAATCTCTACTTTTTGTAGGTGCATATGAAATATGCTGTGAGGTAAATTTTTCACAAAGGGAAATATTTGTTAATTGAATTTAGAAGGCATAAACTGTTCAATTACGCAAATGGTATTCTGATGTCTGGGAATAACACATTTGTATGCAAAATTCAAGTTCTAAAGGCCATATAATTTTTAAATGATAGGGTACACTGTAAAAAATAAAGTACTTGAAAACGAAAACTTCAACGTACTCTTTTTCATTTGAGTACAATGGCATCATAAACGAGTAGTTGACATACTGAAATATAAGTAATCGCACTTGCTTGAAAATGAGTACTGCAATAAATAAACGTATTATTGCAATTTGATTTCATTAAAAATACATGTGCAATTATAATTCTGAAATTTTTGTGCAAATATTTCGAAGAATAAAAGTTATAGACTCGAAATTAAAGAACTATATAATAAGAATTACGATGGCAGATGTATATATTTCGTGTGCGGCGCTATGCGGTCGTGTGTTTTCCCCTAATGTGGCGGTAGAATACGGACATGCAATAAGCATTGCTTGTCTTATGCATATGATCTGTTTGTCATCCGTCATTTATTTACAGTTAAAAAATATAATTGAAAAATAAAAATATAATTGAATCTCTCATATACTCAAAAATGAGTACATAGTATTTACAATTATGCTTAAAAGTGATTCTCTCATATACTCATAAATGAGTACATAGTATTTACAATTATGCTTAACATTGATTTTCCCATACTCATAAATGAGTACACAGTATTTACAATTTGAGCCTAAATAGGCTTAAAATTTAATCTTTTGATATACTCAAAAATGAGTAACATGCGTTTTTCAAAATTGAAATATGGTTACTCGGAGCTATTATAAGCATGCAAAATACTCGAAAATGAGTACATTCTACCTTTTTTTGAATACCCATTTTTAACAGCGCATCAGTACATTTTTAAATGTTAGGGTATTACTACGGAATTAAAAATGCCGAGATAATATTTTTTTCCTTCTTCGAATTCAGGTTAGGATTTTTTAATAGTCTAACCTGGACCTGAAAGTGCGGCTTCGGTCCTGCGACTTAGCAAAACCCTTTTGAGAATTCATGACTTTTTTGGAAAGAGGCTCTTGTTTTTTTACAAGGCGGGAAGTTTTTTCATACCATGAAGTGGTGTTTTCTTGTGAGATTGTGTACAATGTGCGGAACAAACAATTGGCTGCACCAAAGATATTAGCTTCATTTCAGTAATAGTGGTAAAATTAATAAAACATTTGTAGCACGTATTTAGAATTAGAACTGTAAAGCTATATTTTAATCATACTGAAAAACTTATTCTTTGAAACTTGCAAATATCATTTTAAAAGTGTACAAACTCACATTACGAGTCTTACAAGAAATAGAAGTATGAACATTATTTTACATACTAAAGCCATATAATGTGTTGAATTTTCATGTTTTTCATGACCTCAAAAATTATATTTGGATAGTTAAGATCAAATCCCGTTATGTGACGTTATGTGTGATGAAGTGAGTTTTCCCACGAATTTATGATGATACCCTTAAAGTCGTTAAGTTTGCTGTATTCATGACCATCACTATATATATATATATATGTCTTAAAATCAATAAATCTTGACCTTGATAAATATATTTATGGATTTGCTTCTAAATATGCTTAGCCTTTAGAGGCATTTTATATGTGGAAATTTACTATTTTAAAATCTATTAAAAATGCCATTTAGAGTATCAATTTATCTAGATCTATATATAATATGGATAATTTAAAACACTCTATAAATGATCTACATAAATCTTTTGTTATTACTTATGTTGAGAAAGCTTCTAATAATTATGCTATTATCTGTAAAAAATTCTATATACAATATCTGTTAGAATATTTAAAAAATAATAGTCTATTTAAACATGATTCACACTCCGTTAATAGTATCAAATTGAAAATTATCAATATGTATAGTGATTTAGATATCTATATAAATAAAATTGAAAATCTGTCTGTCTGTCTGTCTGTCTGTCAGCTGTCTGTTTGTCCCATTATCACGGAAGAACGGCTGAACCGAATTTGATGAAACTTTGTGGGTACCCCTGGAAATAGCTCTACTTAAAATTTAGTCTATATTTTGAGTTTCTGCGGGCAGTGGTTCTCCAGATATTAGTAAAAAACGAAAATTTCATTTGTCTCATCATCACGGGAAAACGGCTGAACCGAATTTATTAAAATTTTGTGGATAGCCTTAAATGAATAGCCCCCCATGAATAGCCAGCCATGAATTTAGTCCAAGTTTCGAGATTCTAAAACCAGGGGTTGTCGAGATATTAATAAAAAACGGAACTATTCCTAAGAGTTCTACTCTTCAACTTCGTGGTTTATCCAAACGGAAAGGATGAAAATCGCCTGTTTAAAACGTCAAAATGAAATAAAACTTTATTTCCGAGTTTGGTGCAGGCTATTTGCATTAATTAGTCACTATCGGAAAACATGAGTAGTTTAAAACATGTATTTAAATGGAAAAATCTACATCCATGGGTTATCTTTCACAAGCTTTTACTCAACGATGAAAAGTATAAAGAAATCAAAATGGCTAATTAATTTCGCATTTTATGAGGAAGATTCTATCTTATATCATGTTGCTCTGCAACGGAATGAAATTAAATGTGTTGTTAATATTTATTATTATTTTTTCTATTTGAATAATAAATAAATTTATGTAAAAATATATTTTTATATGAACGGTTTGATTGTTCTTTTAATTATATAAATTGCGGATTGGGTACATCACTTTCATTTATTTTAACAAAGAGGTTTTAAGCTCTTATATTGTGTTTAGCTAATAAACTCATATATTGTGTTTACCCAATAAATTCATTTAGCCGATTGTTGAAAGAGAAAAAGAGTAGAACGGGTGTATCTTATACAATTTTAGTGTTTTCATTCAATATATACAAACGGGATCAGGATATTTTATTCCTCAGATCTGCAAATTCAGAGCTACGAATTTGGCGGAATATTGCTAACTTGGTAACTTTTCTTAAACTTTACCAAATTAGCGGAAATGTCTCCAAATTGATAAAAGAGACGCAAATCAATGAAATGAAACTTGTTTTTTCAGAATAGAGTACTGAAATGATGCTTCGGTAGCATTTGTCGGTCAGTCCATCCATCCTACTTAGTAACACATTTAACGAATTTTTTTAATGTTACCAAATTGATAAAAATATTTCTAAATCCATAAAAATATCATGGAATTGATAAAATTGCGCTTAATAAATGAAATTAATTGTGTTTTGTTAGGAGATAGTATTGTGATGATGTTTCGTCAATTTGTCGCAAAATGGGACTATCAGTTAGTTCTACAGTCCCATTTGGCGATAAATTTGGTGATTTTTTAAGTTATCGCTAAATTGACGAAAATGTCGCCAAACCTTCCATGGAGATAGCATTATTCAGACGATATGATTTTCATCAATTTATTTGGAGCAAATGATATCATGTCGCTTAGCAACGGATCCAATGTGTTATGTGCCCTACGATTTTTATTAAATCTTTTCCGATTGGAATAATAAAGATATGTATATAAAATAAATTTCATTGACATTGTATTTTTGACTGGATAATATCAGTACGGTCTTCAGGTTTAAATATTATTATCATTGATATTTTCGGGGACTGTGGATTCAGGTATTATTGATATTTTCAAGTTATTATGCCATTGTTTATTTATGACGAAAATTGTTGAAACTCATATATAGTACGTTGTAGGAGTAATCTTCTACAAATGCACGGATATATCTTCTAATCTATGAGAATATATGTAGTACAGGTATATTGGCATATATTTTGATATATATTGGCATATATTGGAATCAATTAGGACCTTCTGGTATAAAGATTACGGGGATTATTGATATTTTCAATTTATTACGTCATCTCTTTTATTTTGGCAAATATTTTTGAGATTCATATTGTAATACGGGTAATCTTCTACTAACACACTGGCATATTTTCTAATCTGCGACAATATAAGTAGTACGGGGTAGCACATATTGATTCAATTTATTTTTTGTAAATTTGCTTACAAAAGGGGCCAGGGTGTTTTATTCTTCAGATCTGAAGATAATTTTGAATAGTGAGAACAGATATTCTTAAACTTCTCTTTAGGAGCAATAAATTTAATATTTTAACACAATTTGCACATGATTGCGAATTATAAGTTTCTTTATATTATATATTCCGTGCGAAGAACGGGTATGCTGCTGTTCAATAATAAATTTATGAAATTTCCATATATTGTGCTTATTCCTAAATTTCAGAAAAATCCAATTAAATTTAGAACTGTAACTAGTGGACATAATTCATACTCTACTACTGCTAGTAAATTATTACTAAATTATTTAAATGTACTAAATAGTGATTTACGTGACTTTAGTGTGTGTGTGATATCTACATTATTCTAAATAATAGTAAAGAATTAAAAAATAAATTAACATCACTATTCAAAATAATAGGATTTCAATCTTTTGATTTTAAAGATCCTTTTAATATTATTAAGATCACTGATCTTTATGATGTCATTTTAGCTTTATATAATGTTTACTAATCCATCTCATCTTACTAAATTTACCAATTTTCCTAAACTTCTACATTTTGTTCTGTTCAATAATTATATTTTTCAAGGTAATAATTTATACTTACAAGTCTTAGGTGTACCACAAGGTGGCTGTACTAGCAGTATATTAGCTAATTTATACCTATATCATTATGAAAATTTCTTTACTTCTACAGATTATAAAACTTACAGATATGTAGATGATCTGATTTGATTAGTATTTACTGATAATTATGTCATAGATATAGATTTCTATCCGGATAATTTGGAATTAATACCTAAGGAAACGACTATTAGTAACAATATTAATTATTTGGATTTAAATCTTATTATAGAACCCACTAATGGGATAGTTACTAATTTATATGATAAAAAATATTTTTTTAAATTCAATATTAATAAATTATTACCTTTTAATTCTTGCATCTCGATTCAACTGTTTAGAAATATTATACTTAATAAATTTTATAGAATTTATAGATTATCAGATAAAAAATGTCATGCTATGCACATCAATAACCTCAAAGTTACCAGTAAATTATATCAATATCCAGCATATTTAGTAAACGGTATAGTTAATAAGTTTTGATTAGCCTAAATTTTTTTATAATCTCTCCTTAGAATCTTATTTTAGCATACTTCTACATTCTCGTGTTTTTACATTACAATATATATTCATCTTTTTATTTTGGAGCTTTTACTGTAGAATATCACAATTTACTGCCATTACGCGGTGCGGTTTTTATTTCTCACTTTAGAAATAGTAGATCACTTCTTTACTTTTTACCGAATGGCAACATTGGTCTAGTCATTTTTTTGCTCGTCATGGTTGTACATATGAGGTGTATTTCAAGGTATTTATGTTTCCTTTCTATTTTTTGCAATATTTATGCTTGTCGTCCTAATAACACATGTTTATAGATAAAATCTATCTTGTGTTTCAGAAACAAGCATTTTTGTATTTATTTCGATTAAATATTAGGACATGAAAAATAATTTTTTCGAAATGAACTATTTTTAAGCCTAGAGCTCTTCCACGTGCAAGCTTTAATGCTTGATTATTTTTGTATTCCTTTTTTCGATTCCTCACCATTGTCATTTGTTGATTATCTTTAGCTTTCTGAACTGTAATATGTATTATAATTTCCTCATTATGGTTGAACTTCATTTTATTTCATTTTATTTTGTAGGCAAATTTTAGGATATTATATCATGAGTTACTACCTCCCTCTTCTACCATTATATATATATATATATATATATATATATATATATATAATAGTTTGAAAGTCCAATGATAGAATAGAGAGAAGTTGCAACTCAAAAATCCTAACTTAATATAAAACCTACAAAATAAATATAAGTATTAAATAGCAAATCTTCAATCAAATGGGATAAAAAGCAAATTTTGAGTCATCAATCTAAAGATAATCAACAAATATCAATGGTATGGAATCGACAATAGAAAAACAAATAAAAAAATCCAAGCGATAATGCTATACACGTGGATATTATTATTATTATAGAAACTATTATACCATTATTATTATTGAAATCATTTTATTTATAAGCTGAATTTGCGCAATAAATTAAATGTATTTTGCATCGTCACTCTTTATTACTTAATAACTCTAGTATTTTTAAATATTCATATTTGCAAAGTATCCTTATTTTTTTAGCATGCTTCGGTATTTAATATATATATATATATATATATATATATATATATATATATATATATATATATATATATATATATATATATATATATATATATATATTAAATAGCAAATCTTCAATCAAATGGGAAAAAATGCAAATTTTGAGTTATTAATCTAAAGATAATCAACAAATATCAATGGTATGGAATCGACAATAGAAAAACAAATAAAAAAATCCAAGCGTTAATGCTATACATGTGGATATTATTATTATTATAGAAACTATTATACTATTATTATTATTATTGAAATCATTTTATTTATAAGCTGCATTTGCGCAATAAATTAAATGTATTAGCAACAGGTATATATATATATATATATATATATATATATATATATATATATATATATATATGTATATATATATATATATATATATATATATATATATATATATATATATATATATATATATATATATATATACCTGTTGCTAATTATCCTCAGACATTCTCTTTTGGGTTTAAATCTGGTGAAAGTGCTACTCATTTTTTTACCTAGATTTATTATTAATTTTACAAATTTATGGTATTTATTTCACAAATATGGTAGTTTAATAATGAACTTCCATTGTTTAGAAGTTTTTTATATTCCACTTTGGTTTAGTAACGAACTTCTTGGCAACTCATAATGTACAAACTGCATGAAATGTCTTGCGGTAAAATCCATTAATTTCTACCATAATCGCACAAAATTCTATAAAAATGTCCTTCTGCATTGACTAATTGCTAATTCATGTTATTTTTCTGCCGTTTGTCTGGAGTTTGACGAAGCTCAGATAATTTAAAGAATTGTGCATTTATCCAAAGCTTGTAGTATGCTGGAATCATAGATTTTTGAAGTTTTTAAATAATAACCAATAACTTAATCATGTCTATTCAAATGCAAGAAATTTTAAATTTGAAAATTTTTCTATTATCTGAAGTCCATTTTAAGTTTTTCAAAATCCCACAGAATACTAACTCACCATTTCAAAATAATGAAAGGAAAGAAGAACTAACTAAAATTTCAATTTTTTGAGCTAATGTATGCATTGCCATTATACTTTCTAACCAAAACCTGTGCATTTTAAGTGATATGATTAGCTTATTGGGTGCACACTAACTTCTTATCGCTTTAAAATATTTGAAAGTTGCATATGTTGTTATACGAGAAATAATTTTTATAAATACACATCACGTAAACTATTACTATTATTTAAGAACCTTTTAATATCAAATATTTAAGTCGCTTATTATTTGAAAAAGAAGATGGGGTAAATTTACAGTGTGCTTATATTCGTTTTGTTGTGGTCGGTCCACCCGTCATTTGAATTTCTTGGAGGATTTTTGTATATCAATTAAAGAGCAAGATATCACAAAATATAATATGTTACACACTGTAAAAATTGTAAAATATTTTATCCTGTTGGAAACAGAAATCTAGATGCCCTGCAAAATGCAGAATGTTTTATTTCTACATACAGAATTTAACAAGGAAACTTTGGTAATTGTCCCTCGCAGTGAGCTGGCTTGGATTATTATAATGAGATTTTGTTATTTTTATACATTCTAAATCGAATTGCTTTTACCTGGATAGTTTAAAACAGAATTCGCACTGATATGAACATATTTGTGCACATAGTGTTCTCTATATACACTGAGGGTGCAAACTCTGCATCTACGGATCTGAAGGTCTGAGAATGAAACGTTTGGCCACAGATAGTTCTTACAGTTTACAAAAAATCCCCATAGGTAGAATGCCCGTGTTTCTGACTTTTGAAAAATTTTCTGGTAGGATATGTTTAGCCTCGGAAAATTATGTTTTCCCTCAAAGAAGACAGCCAACGTTTTGCGTTTTAACATTTTAGTCAAGAAATCTCAATGGAGATTTTTTTAGTTAACATTAGGTGCACTCAACCTTTTTATTCTGACATGTCTATGACATTTATGAGCATTTATTTTTATTCTTCTATTTATCTTAGCTTCATAGCATTTATTCTTAAGCAGATGTATAAAAAATAAATAATAATAATTCAATATACAAAGCATAATTTCTATTTATCCTAAAACACATTGCACTCTCGATGTATACACTTATAAATTTCTTAAGAGTTAATAATAATTTAATGAGATGTTCGGCTTTTCATCCTTGCTGTAACTGTTTTTAAATATGGTGAATGGTTTGTTAGGGCCAATCTTAACACAATCAAAAAGGTGAGTATCAGTGGGTCTGATTCTGTACTTTGATTTTAAAATATTCGTTGGGGAAATGTTAACTCATATAGATAGGTAGTCTACAAAAGTGAAACTCGCAACATGCTACATTGAAAAGATACGGATAATTTTCAGCCTGAATAAACTCCAAAATTATCTTTTAGGAATTCAGTTTTAACGCTAAATTATTTTGAAGTATGATTTTATCTGTTTCGAGTCCAATTTCACTGTAGAAGAAATAACAACTTATTGTATTTAAAAACTCTTCCACATTCACTCGTTAAAATGGTTGTGCGATAAATGCCACAACTGATTCCGTTGTTTTGAAATTTTAGTTTAAAACGCTGCCTTCAGTGCTATAAGATTAGTTGTACACTATTCTGCTAATTTCTAATCGTGTGACGTTTGCTGGCATTAAAGTTCTGCAGTTGCTGGAAGGAAATTTTTACTATACATCCCTCTACTTGCTCTACACCTGTTCAATTTTTGCATAAAACCCTTTACAGATGGTATAAGAAACATTATGACTCTGTTTACCCCCTGGAGTTTACGATTTAGTTCATTTAATTTAGTTTTAAGCAAACAGTTTTCGAACCAGGGTTGCCAGACTTTTGCTTCAAAATGAAGCAACTTCGCAGAGCGCACTCTATCTTACTATCGGCTTCTGGATTAAAAAATATTTTCAAAAGCAATTGAAGATACACGTAAGATGTTGCGGAGACCGACCAGTCGATCGCGGTCTACTTGTTGAACACGATTGGTGTACACCGTTCGACACCATTCTTACACCAAACGTACATAATTCTTACTCTGAGAGGACAAATATACAAAAAATCTGATGTGGGCAACACAAGACCTTCCTTATATAATGAAATGAATTTACTACTTTTACAGTTAAAAAAAATGTTATTCTTATAGTAGATACTTATATTCTTTCCAAGATATTGAATTTTCTTCAATTAGTCGTCATTTTCATTGATTTAGTGTCATTTTTATCCATTTGGCGAGATTTTCGTTAATTTGGAAACACTTAAAAATGTCGCCAAGTTGGCGACATTCCGCTAAATTCGCCGCCAAAATCTCGCCAAGTGTTATGGACGGAGAAATAATTTATTCTTACAGCATATAAATGACTATTAGCGTTCAAATATAAAAGTATTACTCAAAGTATCTTTTCTCGTGAGTGGAACGAGTTAGATCCATGAAAACGATGTCACCAAATTTATCGCATGATATTACATATGAAAAGCAAACATGTTTCTCAACAGATAATATTTTTTTTTAATTTATGGGATTTTTTTGATAAATTTATTTGAAAAATGTGCAATATCTCGAGAACGGCTCATGCTAGCGTTCTAAAGTTTACGTCAATCGTTTTCTAAGGAGAAATTACATAAGAAATGTCTATTTATATAACTTTATTAAAGGTTTTGATTTTTTGACGATTTTTTCAAAATTTCACTCGAAAATTTAGTGGGATTCTGAACATTCGATTGTGTTTTAAAACAATAAGCTTCCAGTATTCATGGATTGTGATTTTTGTACCAAATTTTATACAAATCGCTCCATTCGTTCGTGAGATATTGTCTCCACTGTCTCACTGACACACACACACACACACACACACACACACACACACACACACACACACACACACACACACACACACACACACAGACGTCACCTCAAAAATGTTCGATTCGTGATCAGGGTTGCTTGAAACATGCTCTCCCGTCGAAAACTCGAATTCGAATTTTCGACCCCGTCACAATACTTTCCTCATACATTATGTATATAAGGAAAGTAAAAATTTAGTAAAGCAATACGAACGACTAAAAACCAAAAACAATTTTTTTGTTTTTAAGGCCATCACCATTCTTTTTGGAATCACATAATCTAAAAGATATTGCTCTGAATATGCGACTCCCCCATCATCAACTTACTCAAAAGATACTTATTCCGAGATGCCTTATACTTCGTTGCAACATTCGTCGCCTGCATTCCCAAAGACATACGTTTGTTGCTCTATGAAAGTGAGAATAAAGGAAAGACGATTTTTCACCATAGATGTCTCAAAATGAACAAGCCAGACATTTTTTTTTTATTCATTTACGTCCCATGTATTGGTTTCGCCGAGAGAAAAGAAATATTGAGATTTAAAAAGCCTTTCGGACATCGTTGGTTTATTCGTATATGCTAGTAGATATTGTGGGTTATAGTGAGGCGCAATTTTTAGAATGCAAGAGAAGATTGTGAGCTAGTGTAAAAAAAGGCATCCACGGAGGCATCCGATATCCACGGAGAAATAGAAATTCGTTTATGAAATTTTGAGTCTATTCTGGATGTCTTTGGTATTCAATAAATTTTGAGATGAAGCACTGCTTTGAAAAAATTCCGGACTGATAAAAAGTGAAAATAAGTATTTTATTTGGAATAAATTTGAGATTTTTGGAATCTCGATATACAGGGTGCCCGGTTAAATTGTTCGAAGGCCAAATAAGTTTTGATTTGTGGTAACCACAGCCGTGAGTAAGATAAGTCCTCTCAGAGTAAGAATTATGTACGTTTGGTGTAAGAATGGTGTCGAACGGTGTACACCAGTCGTGTTCAACAAGTAGATCGCATTGGTAAAGCGATGTATATGTAAAGTGAATATGCGCTACCAGATGAGACTAATGTCAGAGCCCTTAGCGGCAAAATTAGGAAGTTAACACTCAATTTTTGGAAATATGCCGAAATAATGTCAATTAGAAAGTTTTAAATCATCATCGAATTATAATTAGTAAGAAATTACATTTTGCAGAAATAAATGTTGCAAATAAAAAGCGCTAAATATTACTGTGAGTATCGTATACAAATTATGCCTGTAACATTCAACTGCTGAAGACAAAATATTCAAGAAAATTTGCAAATTATCATCCATCATCAGTTGTGTGTACTTTGATGAACACAGTGTCGAAAAAAGATCATAACGAACTCTTTAAGTGAAGATTATTGCAAGATGTTACTGCAATACAGCAAATTTAGGTGAAACGCTATGGAAGTTCCATGGCAGTATGTTTTACAATTTTCTACTGCTCTACATTCACCCGTAATGCTGGTGAACGTGACCTAAAAGTTTTTCCTGTAAACAAATATGTATTGCGGCAGATAGTGGGCATATTGAGCATATTTTGCGTTAAACTATACGTTATGTAAATATCGTTTATTTATTAAATTAAATAACATTTACTACTAATATGGTGATGCTATACAACTTTCTAATTAACATATTTTCTGTATCACTCACAGTTTTCGAAATAGTAGCGCTAACTTTCAAATTTTGCCGCTAGAGGCACTGATTTTAATCTCACCTGGTAGTGAATTTGGTGATGCTCTAAAACTTTCTAATTGGCATGTTTTCAGTGTTTCTCATTGTTTCCAAGCCAGAAGTACTAACTTCCAATTTTGCCGCTAAGAGCGCTGTCGTCAATTTCATCTGATAGTGCATTATCAATTTTTTATACCAACACCTCATTTTCATTGCTCTATCTACCCTTGTTCAAAACTTATTTGTCCTACATACAGCTTTCTTGGTCACCCTGTAATTTTCAATATTAAGGAAAAAAAAAATCCGCCGCTGATTGACAAATTTTGCATCTCTGGAATTTCTCTCTCTCGTACCGCAAAAACTATGGCATACAAAAACATGAAAATGCTTGTAGATTGAGAATATGGTGTTCATAGCAACTATCTATCTCCTTAAAGAAACAAGCATTTTTATTTTCTTAATTTAGAATGAATGCTCAGCTTCGACAAAAGAATCTATCCTGAATTAACATCCAACGCAAGCCTAGCGCTACATCTCTCTCTCCTTCGTAGTGTATATATATATATATATATATATATATATATATATATATATATATATATATATATATATATATATACAGAGAGAAAGAGAGAGAGAGAGAGGACTGCACCACTGTAACCGAAAAATAACCCATGGAGGTAGATTTTTCTATTTAAATTCATGTTTTAAACAATTCATGTTTTCCGATAGTGACTAATTAATGCAAAAATCCTGCACCAAACTCGGAAATAAAGTTTTATTTCATTTTGACGTTTTAAACAAACGATTTTCATCCTTTCCGTTTGGATAAACCACGGAGTTGGAGAGTAGAACTCTTAGGAAAAAGTTCCGTTTTTCATTAATATCTCCACAACCCCTGGTTTTAGAATTTCGAAACTTGGACTAAATTTATGGGGGACTATTTCAAGGTTATCCACAAAATTTCAATAAATTCGGTTCAGCCGTTTTCCCGTGATGATGAGACAAACGAAAATTTCGTTTTTTACCAATATCTCAAGAACCACTGCTGGTAGAAACTCAAAACACAGACTAAATTTTAAGTGGGGCTATTTCTCGGCTACCCACAAAATTTCCTCAAATTCGGTTCAGCCGTTCTCCCGTGATGATGGGACAAACAGACAGACTGACAGACAGACAGACAGATTTTCAATTTTATTTATATAGACTTCTCTTTTCTTCTTCTATGTTTTTTACCTCTTTCTTCTTCACCGTTGGCAACGGGCGAAATTTTCGTCAATTTCACAACATTAAAAGAACTCGCTGAGTTGGAGATATTCCGCCAAGTTGGTCGCTAAAATGGTTCGCAACATTAAAAAAAAAGTTGGCGATATTCCGCCAAATTAGTCTGCAAAATTTCGCCAAGCGTTACGGACGGAAAATAGGTTATTCTTATAGTAGATGAATGATTATTGGCGAATTGTTAGACGTCAAGATAGAAAACTATTACCCAAAGTATCTTCTATCTTGAATGGAAAGAATTATATCCACGAGAATGATGTTAACAAATTTATTGCATAATATTTCACATGAAAAGGGAACATATTTCACAATAGTTAATTCTATTTAAAACTTTATATGATTTTTTGATAAATTTATTTGAAAAATGTGCAATATATCAAGAACGGCTCATGTTAGCATTCTAAAGTTGCTCTGATCGTTTTCTAATCAAAACTTATATACGAAATGATTATTTACCTAACATTATTCAAGGTTTTAATTTTTTAATGATTTTTTCAAAATTTCATTCGAAAATCGGTGGAGGGCGTCTTCCAAACATTCGAGTATATATAAAAATAATAGATAATTTGATTGTATTTGATTGTTCTGATTGTAATCTTTGTACAAAATTTCGCTCGAATCTCTCTATTCCTTCCGGAGATATCGTCTCCACAAACTCACGGACAGACACACACACATATACTCGCACACACATACTTACACACACATATATACTCGCACACACACATACTTGTACACACACACATACTTACACACACATATACTTACACACACACACATATACAGCCATTATACTTACAGATACACAAACACATACACCACCTCAAAAATATTCGTTTCATGTTCAGAGATGCTTGAAACGTGTTCTCCCGTCGAAAACTCGGATTCGAATTTTTGACCCCATCACAATACATTATACTACGTATATAAGGAAAATAATAAATGAATAATCATGTTTCGTTGATATGTGATTTTACCTGTTTTCCTTCAGCATTAAATCGGACTTATGTAGATAGCTTAGGGAAAATAAATTTGCCAAGAAACGGTTAAAGTAACATAATATTCAAAGATATTTTTCAGCAGAATCTTTCCCAATTCACGCAAAATATACTTATGACATTTTCAGATGTACGTTATACATCTTTATTATAGCCCTTATGTCCTTTGTTGCCTTGTATGTGCGAAAAAATATAAGGAAGATTTGTCACTATAGATATCTCACATGAAGGACTCTACAGCATGATTGTATTTATTTATTTTTTTCAAGTAGTAGTTTCGCCCAGAAAGAGAAGTATATTTATTTAATAGAGTTTTGGGCACAGATCACTCATGTGTATATTTCAGTACGAATATCGAGGTTACATTCCGTAGTACAATCTTAGGAGTTTTAGGGGGAGGGGGGGGGAAATGCGATTTAGATTGAAATAGATGCCAAAGAAAAGTTGTAATATTTTCTTCAAAATTTTGAATACATGATGGTCGAAATGGGTAAGATTGTTGGAGCGAAGCTAGTTCCGAGATTAGATTCCTCTACATCGAATCAAATCCGATTGTGTGCAAATATTTCGTTGACATGATAAAAACTCAACTGATTCGAATAAAATTTCGCCCATTGCTTGAACTAATCATGGTTTTAAGTCAAATCCCGAAATGTAAATTTTAATTTATATGCGGCGCGGCAGCTCAGTGGTTAGGCGAGTGCACTCGGACGAACTGAGTTCGATTCCCGCTTCTGTACAAAATGTCGCCGTGTTTTCATGGAGTACGATCACGTTAAACACGTGGGTCCGTAAGACCTTTCGAAAGGTTGGTGGTAGCGGAAGGAGGGTACTGCAATGTGGATACCTCCCCTTCTGGGTTTCTGTCTAACTTGGGTGGTACTTCCCGGCCGTACAAACAAATACCTGACACTTTAGGGTAGGTCGGACGGTCTGGGTTAAAGAAGAATAAATTTCGATTTATGTTCTCAGATATATGTGGCCAAATGCAAGATAATGTGAAGTTTATGGAGAAAAATTAATTATTAAATAATTCATGCCCTAAACAGAAGTTTGTATTTATTTACAAATTATCCATACAATTGGCATTGTCTTAAGGAAATACAAATTTTAAATATCTTTAAAGGTAAAATTTATATTTTTACTACAAGTAAAATTCTTTAAATAACTCCAGCAGCGAACGCAAGCTAAATACTGGTGATAATCAGTAGCCGATAAACAGGTAAGAAAAATATTTAGTAAATTTAAAATAAATGTGCTTGTTTGAAGAAGCAAGAACTATGCTGCCTTCAAAACTTGCAATAGCCATTTTATTTGAAACACATTTTTACTTTCCTTATATACATAATGTATAAGGAAAGTATTGTGACGGGGTCGAAAATTCGAATTCGAGTTTTCGACGGGAGAGCACGTTTCAAGCATCCCTGATCACGAATCAAACATTTTTGAAGTGATGTCTGTGTGTGTGTGTGTGTGTGTGTGTGTGTGAAAGTATGTGTGTGTGTGTGTGTGTGTGTGTGTCAGTGATTCTGTGGAGACGATAACTGACGAACGAATCGACCGATTCGAACCAAATTTGGTATAAAAATCACAATCCGTAAACACTGGAAGCCTATTGTTTTTATACGCAATCAAATGTTCAGAACCCCCCTAAATTTTCGAATGAAATTTTGAAAAAATCGTCAAAAAATCAAAACCACTAATAAAGTTACGCAAATAGATATTTCTTATGTAATTTTACATTAGAAAACGATTGACATTGATTTTAGAACGCTAACATGAACCGTTCTCGAGATATTGCACATTTAAAAAAAAATTATCGAAAAGTCATATAAAATAAAAAAAAAATGTTTCCTATTGAGAAACATGTTCACTTTTCATATGTAATACCATGCGATAAATTGGGTGACATCATTCTAGTGGATCTAGCTCGTTCCATTCATGAAAAAAGATACTTTGAGTAATACTTTTGTATTTGAACGCCAATAGTTATTTATCTGCTGTAAGATAACTTATTTCTTCGTCCATAACGCTTGGCGAGATTTTGGCGACAAATTTGGCGGAATGTCGCCAACTTGGCGACTTTTTGAAATGTTGCCAAATTAACGAAAATCTCGCCAAATGGATAAAAATAACGCTAAATCAATGAAAATGACCACTAATTGTCGAAAATTCAATTTCTTGGAAAGAATATTAGTATCTACTATAAGAAAAATCCATTTTTTTTACTGTAAAAGTAGTAAATTCATTACATTATATAAGGAAATTCATGTGTAGCCCACATTAGATTTTTTTTTTTCAGTTTTGTATTACTTTCATGAAATAACAGGAATTGATTCTTAATATTTTGATAATGACAGGAATTGATTGAATTAACAGGATTTGATTCTTAATATTTTCGTCTTCGATTCAGATTGTCCAACCTACTCGAAGGGGTAAGACATGGGGGAGGCAGGAAGTGCCACCCAATGTAGAACAGAACCCAGTGGGGGAGGCACCCACAAGGACAGTACCCTCCTTCCCCTAACACCAACCTCTCGGAAGGACTTTCTGACCCTCATATTTAACGTGCTCGTACATCGCGTGAACACGACTGCAGAGGCGGGATTCGAACTCGGGTCATCTGAGTGCAATCCTAACCACTGGGTTGTCGCACCCCCTGGATCCTTAATATTGAAACATGTTAAAACACGTTCTATGGATATCTTACAGGAAGAACTCAAAGGAATGTTTGTATTCATTTTTCAAAGTTATCGTGTCGCTAAGGTATTGTGATTTGATAGAGTTTTGGGTATCGTTCACTCATGCGTATATTTTAGTAAGAATATCAGGGTTACATTCCGTAGCGCAATCTTTCGAATTTTAGAAAATATCGTGATTCTGATTGAATTGGATGCAGAGGTAAAGTTGCAATAGTTTCGAAATTGTGAATATAAGACGGTTGCCTTTAGAAGGACTACATTATATGATACGCGTGTGGGATTGTTTAAAATTCGGAACAATATCTTAGTTGAGAATTACATGGCAGATGTTACTAATATGGGAGATATTTGATCGGATTTATCAAAAGAAAATTTATGTTTGGGAAATTCTGAAATTAAGTGGAAATTTGACAACTAAAATTTATTGAAAACAAAAAGTTGAAGTTTTATTATTTGATTTATGCTTTTGTGTTCCTGTTAAGTAAACGAAGTTGTACAAATCTCGAACAGAGGTCAAGAAATAATTTTATGTCAATTTATATTTTATATGAATAAATATTTGTGTCACCTCCATGTCGCAATATTGACATATTTAGTTTATATAGTTGACATATTTATAGGGTTTAACTTAAAAAATTTATAACCTATGCACACAGCATTGTCATGCTGCTTTGATAACATAAAAGCAGACAATTCAGAACAATTTATAGCGATAATTATGCGTCATTTTGAAAACTGGCATAAACAATGAGGCCACGGAAATGACATTTGATAAAAAAAAACTCTTCATTTTTATAAGTACTTTGAATTAAAACTACAGGAAATTATAACTTACCTCTTAAACTAGACAGCTAACCAACAAAATTATTAACTGTAACATCATCTCATTGTAAAGGTTTTGTCTTTGCTACCCTCTAGGATATTTTTGTGGAATTATAAAAATTTTCCACGGAGAGGACTATAATTCTAAAGGCTACATTTTATGGGTCCACAAGAAAAGGTTTTTATTATCTTTCAGCCCTTTCTTTAAAGAATGAAGAAAATAATGTTTTTTAATTAACTTTGATTACTTTATTTAGTGTTTTTCCTTATATTTTAGAAGAAATAGCTACAATATTATACAAAAACAATCGTTGATACATACCATGGAGTTGACATCCAGTATGTTTTGAAAAAATTTTAAGCAGTAAAACCACATAATTATCCTAAAATCCAGTTGAAATAAAACAATTTGGTGCTCCTAAATTATTTAAATGAATATTTCATTATTTATTTAAAAAGTTTTGAAAAAATTGTCATTGACACAAATTTCCACTTAATTTCAGAATGATCCTTTACAAGTTTGATTTTTCCCCACACTGTAACAATAACTGCTATATTTCTTGTGAGAATAATAGTTATATCTGATATTATGCATACAATAATATAAAAGTTGATCCACCTAACATTATATTCAGATGTTGTATAATGTATCTTATCTTATTCGAATGCATCATATTCGGATTTTTATATAATTAAACATTCCTATTTCCCTTGTTTCGTGATCTTCGAAGCACAGAATTTCCTCCTTGTACAAGATAGAGTAATTAATCGATAGGAGCATTGCACAGTTGATAACCGTATATGTTTCCCTTATTTTATCCGCTTTCTATTCATTGTGTTTATGGTATTTTACGGTCCTACGATAATATTTTGTCATGTTATTTTATAAATGCATTTCATTAGTTGCAGTTAGCGCAACAAATAGATGTACATACCGTGCAGATTTCGTAAATCTACAAATGATATATCATATTGCTAAAAGATTAAGAAGCGATAAAGGAAAGAATAATTTAAAAATAAACATATAGATTTTAAATTAGAAATAGATGCTTTTACAATATGTCTGCAATAAAACTATTAATGGAAAACCCAATACATCTTTGCTGCTAAGAAAAGAAAAAGTAATTAAACTTATGGTATATTTTAAAATTAAAAACTTTTACAAATTTTAATCATATGTACCATTACAAGAGATAATTTTTTGCACATTCATCTTAACAAACATTTGCATAATAACCAATCTTTGAATTCCTGTTGTGTAATTTTATTTAAATGTGCTATTTATAATTCAATTAACTTTAACGATTTCTTTAACAATCGCAATCATTTATTGCTAAACAGAGATTTAAAAATTTTAAAGATATCTATATACAATAAACCATATTTAGAAGGACCATATTCAATGTTAATGAAATATTAGAATCCCTCATCTTTTAGACTATGATGCAACTCGAAGAAATACTATTGCTGATGTGGAAATAAATTGTGTTTGTAATAGTTAATATTTTGCTAATTTCATAAATCCCTCTCTCGGGCATAGTGTAACTGAAGTTTTAAATCTTGTTAAAGATGAATCGTTAAAAATAGTATAATGTTGTCACATGGTATTAAATTTGGATTGTCCAAGTAACCTTTTAATTATTTAAAAATCCATCACCTTAGACTTTGATAAATATATTTATGAATTAGTATTAAAATATGTCCTATCTTTGAGGTATTCAATATGTGGAAATATATAATTTTAAAATTAATAACAAATATATTGTGTAACCATGATTTGTAGGTGAGGTTTCACTATTTTTTCAAATGTCTAGAATGGTTACGAATGATGAAACGATGTAATTGTTTTCATTGTGGTATTATTTACTATTAAGTAGATATATCCCTAAATTATATTACAAATCACCTTACCTCGAAAACCTCGAACCTAGGTTTAGTAGATTTATTTGTACCAGAAGTATAATTTGGGAATTATTTGGTAAGTATACTTCAGTAAGTATACTTGTGTAAAATTAGCAAGAATTTTAACTAAATTTGACTAAAGTCTGACTATTCTTTAAACATACCATTTCACAAAACAATTTTAACAGCATATCATAAACAAATCACATGCTCAAACCTTGTTAATATACCCTTGTTAATATATATATATATATATATATATATATATATATATATATATATATATATATATATATATATATATATATAATCAGGGAAGACAGGGTATATTAACAAGGTTTGGGTATGTGATTTGTTTATAATGTTGCTGTTAGAATTGTTTTGCGAAATGGTAAGTTTAAAGAATAGTCAGACTTTAGTTAAATTTAGTTAAAATTCCTGCTAATTTTATTCCTGCTAATTTTCATTTAACTTCGGGATGTTTCATTGATTTCATCGAACTGAGTGATGTTTCCGGAAGACAGAGGCACCGGGAGTGTTTCCTGGGAATAAAAGCGCTTTAACGGGGAACGGGGGGTCACAATCCCCCTGGTCTTTTTACTTTCGTTCCTGTAAACACTCTCCCTTCTTTCCCAACTTCCATTTGGCCCCCCTTTTTAAATCTGTTATTGTATTTACAATATATATATATATATATATATATATATATATATATATATATATATATATATATATATATATACATATATATATATATATATATATATATATATACATATATACATATACATATATATATATATATATGTATATATATATATATATACATATATATATATATATATATATATATATACATATATATATATATATATATATATATATATATATATATATATATATATATATATATATATATATATATACATATATATATATATATATATATTCTAAAAACAAATTTACATTTTTAATTTGATATATGGTCCCCATTCACAATGGATCGAGAGGTCAGGGACATACGTTTCCGTCTGATCGCTGGATTGGCGGGTTGTGGGTTCGAATCCCGCCAGAGGGCATGGATGTTGTGTTGTCGAGGCAAACTCAGACTTCCGCCCTTGAGGTGCGTCAATAAAAAGTGAAGCTGCTGCTCGCCCCTTCGCCATGGGACCAGGGGTCTAGTGGACGTGGTGCTTAGGCGCTCTTCACCACGGGGGAAAAAGTAACAACAAAATTCACAATGTTCAATTTTCCATTAAATATAACTCGCTCAATTTTAAAGATACCGATATGTGGTTTTTAACACTTTACAACAAAGTTGAAAAGTGTTTATGACTTTGTTCATTCTGTCTGTCTGTCTGTCCGTTAGCACGATAACTGCCGTAAAAATGACTTAATCAAAATAAAATTTTAGTATGTTGTTCAGATGGTCTGTAGGACCTATAGGAATATAAATGAATAATATCACCCAATTAGATTTGGATTGAACCCGGGTTGAAAAAATGAAATACATTGAGCCCTATCGGACGTAAATTTTCAAACATTTTTGAAGCGGATTTAAAATCCACAAATTGCTTCGAAAATTTTAGGTAATATTCAAATTGTTCCATAAAATATATAAAAAAAATTCAGCGAAATATATTCAGTAGTTTTTTAAATAAAAATTAAAATAATAATAACACCTCTTATATGAAGCGATCACGTGACCATGATATGAAAAGATCACGTGACCCATTTCAAAATGATGTATGGCATCCATCTTGTCTCAAAATCGTTATTTTTAAAGTTCTTTTTAATTCACATTGAGTGTTGTATCCGTCCTAAAACCACTTTATTTGTGTCTAAATTCTGTGCATCTACATACTGAAACAACGCAATGACAATATATTTGAGTTTAAATGCTCATCCAAATTTGATTATTTCTACAACGAAGCCTATTTTTCACCTATGTAAAATGTAAACAGCAAAATATGTAGAATGAGTTGTATTAGAATTGCTGTATTTCTTTAACACAAAACCATTTAGTTCATGGAGTCTGCATAGTTGATATGAATGAAATATTCATTGATTTTACAAAGAGCAGAACGATTTTTTTCGATGAAGTTTTACGCATAGAGTTTAATTACTTGTAGCTCCATGGTCTTAATTTTTAAATAAAATAAATTATTATAGTATTGTGATGAATGACATGAATGGGAAATTATTTATGAATGAAATGCTGCTTTTATAGAGAGAGCCAGCCGTGTTATTTTTTCTATGACGTCATTTGAATGAATTTCAGTTGTTTTCGATGAAGTGTTCAAATATAATAAATTATCGTAGTATTATGATAATTCTAAAATTATTACCGAGGAATGTATCACATTTTAGAGATGTTTAAACCAGGCAATTTATATTTCAATGCCGTCATTTGAATGAAGTCCATTTTTTTCGATGAAGGTTTAAGTTTTCAAATATAATAAATTAATGTAGTATTGTGATAAGTTTTAAAATATTACCGGGGTATGCATTGCATTTTAGACATGTTTAAATAAAATTGCATTGAAGTTGGAAAGTGTTTCATAATCAATGCTTTAAGCATGATTGATCTCTCTTGTTGCACTAAAAATAAAAATTTTCTGATCGACCAAATTGTCTAAGGGGATCGTATAAAAATTTAAAAAGTGTAACTTTTTGAAAATGAATGGGAGGACAATTTCATTAACGTAGTCTTATTTGCTACCTTACTTTCAACATTTCTGCAATTTATATTGCCTACTTATCTCCAACAGGTAAAGAATTAAAGCGTGCTTCAATCTTTTTGGGACACTCTGTGTATATATATATATATATATATATATATATATATATATATATATATATATATATAGTTCAGTTTTGATTATCTAAGGGTAAAACATCAACAGGAAGCGATTTTATTACATATTTAAATTGAAAATTTCGATTATGAAGAAAAAGATAATAACAAAATAATATGGAATGTTATTACAAATATATGAGATTACAAGAAGTATGAGATTACGAAATGTATGAGATTACAAAAAGTATGAGATTACGAAAAGCATGAGATTCCGAAAAGTATGAGATTACAAAATGTATAAGTTGCGAAGAGATGCGAATAGAAACTTTCATAAAATACGAAACTCATTGAATTTATTATAAACAAAATTAAACTAAAGAATCGACATACACATTTTTTATAAAGCAAAAATATTTTTTATTTCATTAAAAATTGACCAAATTCACCCCGAAAAGTGATATAGAAACGGATTCAAATTACAGAAAGGAAATGGGAATCCTAGCACATTTAATGCGATCTGCGATAATTCTCAGTTTATTTTATGGTATATACTGTAACCGGAGACAGTTATTTACAATTACTAAAGGAAATTATTTTCCCTATTTATTCGAATGATAATTATACCTTTTTGGAATGGTTCCAATATGACCACGTTCTTTCATTTTCTACTAAATATTCAATCGTGGCTATTCGACAATTTTCCACGGTGTCGGATTAATCTTCAGACGGAGAAAATTGTGGGCGTTCAGCATGGTTTACTGAGGATAACATTCTGAAATAATGAGCAGAAGGAATCGGAAGAGTTTTAGGTTTAACTTCGATGGAGAAGTTGCATTTAAGATCTTTGACGATAAATACTTCTGTGGTGTCGTGATAAATATCGGAGATGGGTGACCTGAAAGTTACTGTATATTTGATTTTGATATTTTCTATAGGTATTTTTGTGGGTGAAATGGAAATGGATTTAAAATTGTATTTCAAATTCGGCATTGTAGATTATTTAATCAGTGATATTTTTATTTTTCAGTATGTTACATAATTGCTAAATTTGCGGACTGGACATTATTTCCCACAGAAGATATTAAAAGAATAATAGAGACAAATAAAGTTTTCTCTACTCAAGTTTGTAAATGCTACCAAGTGGAAATACCATACTAACTCATACTCTGGGCGTTCACAATGTGGGGACCCCGCGTCCATTGTAGATCCATAGACTGGGAAAAAAAATTTGAGCAATGTATTCTAGCACAAATAAAATCAAAATGCAACTTGCAGATGTTTCGAGGATGCACTGGATCCTCTTCGCCAGTACTGGAGAATCAGCAAACCCGAAGTAAAACAGATGAAATGGGCACAAATAAAAAAATTGGTAAAGTGAGGGTTCAGATAATGCGGCGACAAACTCAGAGGATTGTGAATAGACATCAATAGGAACAAACATTGAAATGGAGCATGGTGTCGCAAACCACGTTTAGTCAGTGAAAATCGTGAAAATACGTATGCAGGTTCTGACGTCACGCGGGGGTGACAAAAAGTACAATAATAACGACGAAAATATTTATTTGACAGCATGTTTACAATACAGCTTGTGGTGCACAGTACAATGCTGGAAGGGGAACAATGCGAATGGCATTATTATAGGTGTTGTTCGAAGTGTCTCCCGTAACGCCATTGTACAGTCTATACTTCGAAGTGGCCGCCATTTCGAACAACATGTAATGAATTCTTTCGCATCATTCTCATCCGCCGTGTTCATACGGAGTACGATCACATTAAACATGCGGGTCCGTAAGTCCCTCCGAGAGGTTGGTGGTAGGGGAAGGAGGGTACGGTCCCTGTGGATGCTTCCCCCACTGGGTTCCGGTCTAAATTGGGTGGCACTTCCCGGCCGTCCAAACGGTTACCTTACACCTTTCTGGTAGGTCGGACTGTCTTGGTCTCAACAACAACATCATTATTCTCATAGCTCCCTTTCCAGCATTATACTGTGCACCACAAGCTGTGTTGTAAACATGCTGTCAAATAAATCTTTGTGTAGTTATTATTGTACTTTTTGTTGTCCCCGCATGACGCCAGAACCTGCATACATATTTTCACCGACTAAACGTGGTTTGCGACATCATGTTTCACTTCATTTTTTTGTTCCTTTTTATGGATCCTAAGGGTCACCCATACAAATTGTGGTTCTCCTAGAAACATTTAAAAGGAGACCGCCCTCCATATTTGATTTTGTCCCCTTTATGAATTTTTTATGCCTTCCCCCTTTTCGGAAAATAATCGAGAAGGTCGGCCTTTCAATCGAGTGGCATCCGCCCCTTCCCCTACGAGCAACCTTATGGATAACTAATGTAATCTTTTAGCTAATGGAGGTTAGGATCCCCTCAAAGAGGGGCGAAGCTCGTAGATATCACTAGGAAATCTACAGTGGAGCTACGAGTGTTGTACAGGAGGTCTGGAGGGATATGGTGGCTCAATGCGTTTGTAGGGGCGCTACTTATAAGAAACAAGAAAAGATAAGAGGGACAAATTAATTTTATTTCGTTAAAGACGGAATGCGCAGTAGAAAGTTTTTTCAAACCTATTTTAAATCTGATTATGTACTCATTTGCTGTATCATAGTCCCGAAAAAAAGGTTAAATTATTTGTAAAAAATATGCGTTTTTAAAACTATTTTTATGTATTTTTCTAGTTCTTTGTGAAATGCTATACACTATTTTAAAAAGATTGTGTAAAATTATTGCAGAGTTATATTTTATTGTACACTTTGATTTTACTCATTCCGGACATTTATTCCAATATTATTATTGTTTTTTCTTTTCTTCAAACTGTTGCTTGCTTCATAAGTCGGGATTTTAGAAAAGAAAAAATAAAACATTAATTTCATATATAACCCTTTATATGAAAATATATAAAATTAGTAATAAAATTTTCTGTATTTAAAAAGAGTGAAAGTTTATTAACAATGAAGTAGTAGCACGATAAGATGAGGATAAGTGGAAGGGGAAGTTAAAGGGGGGGTTGCAATATTTTAAGCAGCAGGAGGGGGGGGGGGCACACAAGCTTCGCCATTGCCCTCAAACCCTCCTGTCTACGGAAAACTAGAGCAACGTAAATAAGTACAAATGACACAATTATAGCTGTTTCGAAGATACGCTGGATCTCCTTCGTCAGTGCAAGAGTACCAACAAACCCGAAGTTAAACATATGAATGGATCTCTTTTTCCCTTTGTCTACGCTATATTTACATCTGATTTGGCGAGTGCATCTAAATGCCTAATGCATCCTAAAATTGGCGGAACTGCAATTAATAAACAATAAAAGAAAACTATTGAGGGAGTATGAAGATATAAGCAAGAAAATATTTTGAGTCAATATATAGACTTTAAAAAACTTAAATATTTGAGGCTGAGGCAAGTCCCTAAAAAAATACTTTTCTATCTAATTCTGAAATTTTCTTCTAATAGGGCTTGTCGCTTGGAATTGATTGTATATCCATCATAGATATCTAAACACATTGTTTGTTTCTCGAAATTGTTTCAAAGACCTGGATAAACCAGTATCTATCTGAGAGAAAGAAGATATGAGGTTCTATTCCCTGTCAAGGAAAAAATCCCACGACCAATAAAAAATAAATTTTACTCCAATTACAACAAATTTTAAGTAATATCAGTTTTTAATTACTGAAATTATGTAAACATTGATTAAAACGCATTTAAATACTTTTTCAAATTTATATTAATATCCAAAATGAAGTTAAATCAATTTATGCGTTTTATTGAGTAATTAAGGAGAAAAGAGAATACAGTGTGCATCCCCCCCCCCCATGCTGCCATTTATAATCTATTTCAAGTCTGGATGCTTAAGTTTTTGTCAAACTTTAAACTAATACAATAAATCATATCTTGTCACGACGTTGTTGCTGTGAAAATGAACAGTGGTTATCAATTTTGAATACCAACGGCGAAATATAGTCTAATCGTATCAGCCCCACGCCAAACTTTCTCCAAAAGACATCAAAATCTCATTCTAAGTCTCGCTTTTGCTTGAATGCCCTCTCTTGGTTGCAATCTTTTGGCGAAAGGGGGTGCGGAGCTGCCCAGTGCAGCGTAAAAGAGCGATAGGGATATTCGATTATGATGTAGTTGACCGCAAACTCTGGGAATGGCAACTATTCAAGCATGTAATTGAAACCCGGGAAAATGTTTTCCTTCTCTGGTCATAGATGGCAGCACTAGGTCTAAATATTTTTTGATACGATTCACTTTATTCAAACTATGAGAATAGACGAACACTGTTCATTGAAGAGTGATATATGTCAATTGTATCATATGGCTCATGAATGAATGAAAGTTCATTAATTTTGTTTTGGCGCAATTTAGATTACTTTGTTTACAAATATCATATTCATTTTATAATTTAAATTTTTTTTAATATTATAAACATAATAATAATAATAATAAAATCGATTATAAAAGATCCTTCTCAAAACCTAATTGAAAATATTGAACACTTTTAGTGCAACATATTTATTTGCATCAAATATAAGGCATTTCATCTAAAAACGGTTTCGTTATAGAACTAGGTCTAAATATTTTTTGATACGATTCACTTTATTCAAATTACGAGAATAGACGAACACTGTTCATTGAAAAGTGATATATGTCAATTGTATCATATGGTTCATGAATGAATGAGAGTTCATTAATTTTGTCTTGGCGCAATTTAGATTACTTTGTTTACAAGTATCATATTCATTTTATAATTTAAATTTTTTTAATATTATAAACATAATAATAATAATAAAATCGATTATAAAAGATCCTTCTCTAAACCTAATTGAAAATATTGAACACTTTTAGTGCAACATATTTATTTCCATCAAATATAAGGCATTTCATCTAAAAACGGTTTCGTTATAGAACTAGGTCTAAATATTTTTTGATACGATTCACTTTATTCAAATTACGAGAATAGACGAACACTGTTCATTGAAAAGTGATATATGTCAATTGTATCATATGGTTCATGAATGAATGAGAGTTCATTAATTTTGTCTTGGCGCAATTTAGATTACTTTGTTTGCAAATATCATATTCATTTCGTAATTTAATTTTTTTTTAATATTATAAACATAATAATAATAATAATGAAATCGATTATAAAAGTCCTTCTCAAAACCTAATTGAAAATATTGAACACTTTTACTGCAACATATTTATTTCCATCAAATATAAGGCATTTCATCTAAAAACGGTTTCGTTATAGAACTAGGTCTAAATATTTTTTGATATGATTCACTTTATTCAAATTACGAGAATAGACGAACACTGTTCATTGAAGAGTGATATATGTCAATTGTATCATATGGTTCATGAATGAATGAGAGTTTATTAATTTTGTAGCCCCTCCTCCATTACACGCGTTTTCAAGGGGGTTAAATGATATTTTTTAATAAACATAAAGGTCAATATAAAAAATGTAATAACCTATAAAAGAATATTTATAAGATACTAGCACTAGAATACAGCACTAGAATAAATTTACATATAGATTTATTTCAACCTTATTTTTTTTTTAAATCTAATATTTGTAAGGGATTGAAAAAATGCAGTTTTTAGGTAGAGACTGAAATATGACGCGCAAATAATAATGACTTATTTTTTCGAACGCATTTTCTCGATTGTACCTCGTTTTCATTAATATATATTGCATTCTGTGGTGCGCATTATTAATATAAAGAATACTATTATTTAATATAATACTTCTGTTAAATTAAACTTAATATACATGGTCGTAAATTGTTCGTATTAGTGAAACTTATTATTATTGTGCGTTTTGTGTGCCCGCTACTAACCCTCCAATTATTTACCTTTCGCGCGAGTTCTGCAAAGGAATTATTATTGATATAGTACTAAATAGATTACACCATTTTAACTTTAACAATAAAACATTTATTAACAACATAAGATACTTAATTATTTAATTACAACAATTATTCTTCTCATTAATTATTTCGGCGGAAGGACTATGTGAGACTATTTTGAAAATGCCTAAAATGTGGTTAGGACAAGATTTCATATTTGAGGAACACATACCTTCAAGTCTGTCTTGGACTTTGTTAGTAGCACGTACTTGATGTCGTACTTATTACTAGCATTAACTCGTAGTGTAATGCATCGCCACGTAAATTCGTCGATTATATTGTACTGCTGACTCAAACATTCGCACTTATGTCATTCTCGTAATCATATCTGTATTCGGCAAGTCATATGTATATATCTTCAACTGAGTATCATTATCGTTATATCATCATGTGGCACGAATATATTTTTTAAGTCATCGTTCTTATTGTCAGGATCTCGAACGCTTATTTTACAAGTCTCGTTTTGTCTTAGGTTGTGGCTCTTTCTTATCGGGGGTGTTACTCCCCCTTCTTCCTGATTTGCAGCATTCAGGATGACGCAACAAGCACCTTCTCCATTGGCTTGCCTTTCCATCCAATGTCGCGTTACTTCACATTTTCGTAAGAGTTCGTTCGGCCCCCTCTGTCTTGACGCCCCTAAATTTATGGTTTTCTGACCTCTGGGTTCACGTGTTGTAAACCTTGGCATCATTCAGACTGGATGTATTGTCCGAAGTTTCAGATCAATAAATAATGTACATAAAACTGTCTCACCAACAAATGTGAGATCTACTTCAGGTCTCACACATGCTAATCAACTTTTTGTTTTAGCATGTTTACTAACAGTTTGCTTTAGCATGTTCACCAACTTTTATTGCATTTCACTTTATATATCACTAAAATTATTATTTCGATCTGTCTTAACCATGCTCAACCATACTGATTATACAACGCGGGAGTAATGCGACCTAAATAAGCTCTTTTGATACGCCCTTAATAAGCACCCAATCGCTGATCGTTGAAAATACTCGAAGTCGTAAAAAAGCTGAAAAGTTTCTTTACCCCATAAGTGAAATAAAAAAGAATATTGCTATCTCAGCGAGTTTTCATTCAATTAGAGTCAAAGTGTAGCACAATACTCATAATATAAATACAAAAAATAAATAAATAAATAAAATACAGAAATCGTCTAAATTCGCAAAGTTAGAATACCGATAAATGAAACACCCTAAGTTTGCGAACAGCTGTTTTTTCGTTGAAACGAAATGTCTGCCATTTAATCAAAACACCTGCCCTCGAATATCGTCTGCAGTGGCAAAGAATGAATAAATTTGTTTTAACAAATGTCCAAATTTTGACTTTAAAATTTCGCAACTTTTAAACTAATTAGAATTAAAAATAAATCTCGCAGATATGCATTGTTCGCGGACGTGACGCAGCTCTGTAGCATATCTAGCCGCTGTCCAATGCTTCGCTTTTCCGCTACAGACATACCGACAAACCTATGATATTCACCTATAGAGTAAATTCTAATCTCTGCATACCATTGATGGTAGACGCAGCATACATAGACGCAGCCGTGACGTTGAAAAGAGCATTATATATATATATATATATATATATATATATTCCTCAATTTTTCAAAAACTGTGACTAAAAAGTTCTGTCATAGAAAATAACTAAATATTTTTTGCTATATATATATATATATATATATATATATATATATATATATATATATATATATATATATATATATATATATATATATATATATATATATATATATATATATATATATATATATATCACATATAATATTTAAAAATTCTATCAAAAAATATATCAGCGTCAACCGGGAACTATTTTCTTTCATATTCATTTTATTTTTATAACCTTGCGCCAGCAGCACTCACTGAGTCACGTTCGACGCTTGAGGATGCGATGTATTTTAATAAATCTTTGTTAATTTAGACTAGAATTTATTAATCATTATAATTCTTTTGCCTGATACGTCCCTTACAATTCAGAATTGGGATTGACATTGATATTAATTTAAGATCGCTGACTTGTTTCGAACTGGTATATCGTTTTACGCTTGAGTTTAATGGACATGTGAACAATCTTCGATGGAGTTTCATTTTCTGTTCACGTCCGTGCTAATAAAAACAAACCAATGAGACAAGCAGACGGCTAGTCTACTACGGCGATGAAAACTGTCTTCGCAAGGTATATAAATGCCTTTGAATAATTTCGATTAGAATGTAAAGTATTAAGGTGTTGAAGTAGTATATAGTGCAGAGTTCAGTTTTGATAAGAGAATATTTTTTTATTTGATACTGTATTGCATATATCGATGTAAAAGAAACAAAAACATGACATATTTAGCTAAAGGAAGAAAGTATGATTTAATATTGTTAGCAAGCGAAGTTAGGGAAACTATTCTCCCAGAAGATACAATTGTAGGGTTAAAAATAAAAATATTAAGTTGTATAAAATACAATGAAGAATTTATAAAACAGATGTTAGAAACAATAATTTTTCATAGAGAAGAAGCAGAAAAAGAAAATCACCGCAAGATAAGGAATAGGAAAGAGAAAAATTGAAATATGAATTTGAGACGGAAAAATTAAAGATTGAGACTTAGAACAAAATAAGCATTGATGATTAGAATTTATGTTTGCGTAATGTTGAAAATTCTGAAAATGAAGGCACGCGTTGTAATTTACAATTTTTGATGCAGAAATTTGAAATTAAAGATGATGATATTTGTTTCTATTTAACATTATTTGAAAGATAGGCGCGTAGAGCAAACATACATGAAGATGATTTAGTAGCTCATTTACTAGTGCTATTACCGTACGAAATATCACAGTTAATTGCACGTGAACACGATGAAGTAGCAAATAACTATAAGCATGTCAAGAATTTAATATTAAAGAGGTTTAGGTTAAGCCCGGAGAAAGATATCGACAAAAGTTTATCACAGAAAATCACTTAAAGACACTTGGTGCGATTTTACTTTGGAATTAAAAAACTGTTTTGAAGAATGGATCAAAGGATTAGATATAAACAATTTCGAGGAACTTAAAGATTTGATTATAACTGATCAATTAAAGACAAAAGTTCCAAATTTAATTAAAGATCATTTTTTGGACGACTGGTCAAAATTTGTATCTTCCAATGAACTTGCAGACATTAGATGAGTGCGAAAGTGTTAGGGGGGGGAGGGATAGAAGAATTGATTGGTCAGTTGAACAACATCAGTATTTTGAATATGCGAGGAAAAACAACCAATCAAATAAATTATATGTACCAAAAGAAGTAAAAGAAGAATTTCAAACAGTAAAAGAATGGGATAGGAAAAAACTTGCTGCTCCTGATACTTGTTGTAACTACTGCTGAAAAGGACATTTTTCGCTTGACTGTATACTAAAGCCTAAAGGTAAAAAATATTGAACAAAGTGTCATGGTACTAAAGATTTCATTGAAATCAAATATTCAACTTCTTTATGTGCTTTGAATGTTGTACCTCTACATCAGTCATTTGAATTCACAAGTGTTGACGAGTTAAATTCAATTTCATTTATTATCGACACAGATTCAAATGTGAGTTTAATGAAACTTAAATTAGTATCAGCTCTTAATAACAAATAAATCTATTGAGAAAGAACCACCAGAAAACTTGAAAGGTATTGGAGGTAATTTAACACCTTATAGTGTAGTTTATTGTAATAATGTTATTGATGAAATAGAGATAAATCGATTCGCTTTCTTGTTGTTTCTGATGATAGTTTCAGAGGACCTGATGTATTTATAGGGACAAATGTTATTGATCTTCCAAACGTAGCATTAGTACGAAATCAAGGAAATTCTATGTTAATATATGAAAGCAATTCTGATTTATTAGAGAATTCCAATTTTGAAAATGATTCGAATTACAAAGCAGTACTTAAAAGTGAAAAAGCTGTATTTGTGGAACCTTATAGTGTGCAGTTAGTTAATTCTGTGAATGATGATATAAATTTAAATTCCCTTATTATTGAAGAGCAGAATTCTTAAGGTAATGAAATATATGTGTAAAATGACGTAGCATGTGTTCCAGTCTTAAATTTTACCAATAGAAAAATTCGCATAAAAGAAAATCAAGTCGTTCTTAGGGGAATGTGATTCCAATTACAGTATTAGAGAACAACTAGCCGAATACCCGTTGAAAATCAACGGTCTCGCAATAAGCACCCCTTGAATATTGTCATTTTTTAATAATTCGCGTTTCACATTTATTCGGCAAATCGAATATTTTAGTGTGCAGAACCCCCTAAAAAAGAAAATATTGGAGAATTTATATTACGCACGTCTTTCGAATTATCTACCAATACACAATATTAAAATCTCTATCTCACCCCGAAGCATATTATTTCATCATCTCCCCTTACGAACGCTTTTTTTAACACACCCATAAATAAAATTTTTTGAAAAATTCTGTTCGTATTGGGTTTTTTATCAGATGATTGGCCCATATATCAAATATTAAGCCTCTATCACATTTAAAAGGAAACGTGTCTCACTTATTCCGAAAATGGAACATATTAGCGTTCATCACCACCTAAAGTAGCAAATATTGGAAATTTGAAATTTGCACACATTCTTTCTTTCAAACTATATACCAGTACACCAAATTGATGTCTCTATCCTATTGTGGAGCATGTTTTTCAATCACTTCATATTTCGAACGTTTTTCTGTGTTGCACTCCCTTAAATTATCATTTTTGAAAAACCGTAATAATCTTAGGTTTTTTTTATCAAATGATTAGCCCATATACTAAATTTCAAGCTTCTATCACACTCTAAATGAGGCGTTTTTCAGTTGTTCGTGAAATCGAATATTTTAGTGTGCGGCACCCCTACATTAGCAAATGTGGAAAACTGAAATTGCACACTTTCTTCCTTTCCAACTACCTATCCGTATACCAAATTTGAAGTCTCTAACTCATCGCGAAGCATGCTTTTTCTATCATTTTACCCTTCGAATGTATTTCTGTGGAGCCCGTTAAATATACACTTTTGAGAAACCTGATTCTTCTTGGGTTTTCTATTAAATAAATCGCCCATATACCAAATATCAAGCTTTTATTACGTTCTAAAAGGGGTATTTCTACTTCATTCCGAAAACCGAACATTTTTGTGTGCAACACCCCCTAAAGTAGATAATATTGGAAAACTGAAATTGAACACTTCCTTCCAAACTATCTACCCGTACACCAAATTTCAAATCTCTATCTCATCCCGAAATATGATTTCTTATCAATTCACTTTTCGAACGTTTTCCTCTAGAGCACCCCCTTAAGCGAACGTTTTTGAAAAACTATATTCGTCTTCGGTGTTTTCATCAAATGATTAGTCCATATACCTAATTCCAAACCTCTATCAAATTTTAAAGGAGCCATTTCTCATTTATTCGGTAAATCGAACATTTTGGTGTGCGGCACCCCCTTAAGTAGAAAATATTGGAAATCTGAAATTGCACACTTTCCTCCTTTGGAACGGTTTACACGTACACCGAATTTGAAGTCTCTATCTTATGGCAAAATATGCTTTACTGTCATTTAACTTTTCGAAGGTTTTGGGGTGGAGCACCCCCTCTAGAGAGCGTTTTCGAAAAATTCGATTTTTCCAGAGGTTTTTATCGAACGATCGACCCATGTACCAAATTGCAAGTCTCTATCTATTCGGGAAGAGTCTAAAAAGGCGTGACAGACGGACAGACAGACAGACGGGCACTTGACAATTAGTATATATAGATGAAAAAGAAAATTTTGAGGAGAGGAGAATTACGTAAAAACTACAAAACTAAGTGTGAGGAAAATGAAACTTTTGAAAATACTTTTAAATTTGGTGAAAGTTTACATATCCTACTAGAAGATCAGGAACCATCATTTCGTGAACCGTTAATGTTAAGTCAAATAAAAGTCGGATCTCAGTTCACTAAATCAGAAGCACAAAAGGTGTGTGATCTTTTAAATGAATCTGTGAGACCAGAAATTGTTCTCACATGAGACATTTTTATTTGATTATTTATGGTGTCCTTTAAGGAAAAGAAAGCTTGAGTCTGGCTGGCGCCGAACTTTACGACAACTTGAACTTTTAGTTCAAATGCTATAAATTTAGGTGTGTCAGGCCACAGGGGCTGAGAGGGGCTGTGAAGTGATGCCATTGGGTTCAGAAGAACCAATGAGCGCCAAGGGGAAGAAGGGCGGAGCTACCCCTCCCCCCCGCCGAAGGAACCACAAGTCTAAAAGAGATTTACGAAATGAGCGAAGTGAATATGACCTAGCAGACATGACTTAGGAGTTGCAGTTAGAGTAGGAGTATTTACACTATCATAACTTAAGAGTAAGAGATGTGAAAATCAGTCGAATCACGAGTATTACACAACCATGACCTAGCAGTTGCAGATATAAAGTATCAGTCGAAGTGAGATATACGAAAGGAGCCTTGCAGAGATGACTTAGAGGTTGGAGATGCAGAGATGGAGATCAGACATGTAAAGAAAATAATCACGAATTTTGATTGAAGTACGAGTAGGGGCCATACAGCCCAGAGTTGTGGCAAGAATGATGACAAGCCCAAGATTAAACTTGAAGGTTAGTACTCATAATAACAGGTCCTAGACTCCCTCGTAAAACTAATATTTCTGGTCGCATATCTCCCCTCGCTGAAATAATTAAATGAAAATTGATAATAAATGAAAATTGATATTTATGAAAATTGGTGCTTTTGATAAATTGATGTTGTTAATAAATGATATTGTTAAAGTTTTAAAATAGTCTAATCTTTTAATATTAATTAATAATTCTTTTCAGGACTTACACAAAAGGTAAAAATAATTGGAGGGTTTATTGCGGCACAACAACGAGCAATGTACGTTTTAATGTTAATTCCACTAATGAGTTTTAACGGCCATGTCAACGATAAATAATATAATTAATAATATTTAAAGGTTAAACTAAAACTTGTTCTTCTATTTTATTTTATATGCCACAGAATCTAGAGACTGTATTGCAGTAAAACCAATGAGTTGGGATGCATCAAAACTGTAACTACGAAACCAACGGAAGTTTCTGGAAGCAAGCCGGTTTAGCATGCTTCATACCGTACGTTATAACACGAACGTGAAATTTTATGAAAAAATATTTCCGAACTGAAAGAACAAGGTGTCATTCAAAACAGTATTTCGGATAATAGTATTTCTGTATTGTTAGTAAAGAAGGAAACAGGAGATTACCCTATGATCATAGATTATCGTTGTTTAAATGCACAAACTGTGAAAGGTAAATTTCCTTTGCCACACATTGATGACTTACTTGATAGATTGACGGGATACAATATTTTCTGTATTCTTAATGCTGCACAGGGTTTCAATCAGATTCCTCTACATCCAGAGTCAAACACAAGACAGCATTTGTTACACCCGATGACTATTATGAGCCAATAAGATTAATTTTTGGATTGACAAATGGACCTGCTGTTGCCTTGGCAATTGCGTCGGCAAGAGCAATTGCAAAAGAGCCTTGGCAATTGCGTCGGGTGATCTTTTGTGAAATATCGTAACTTGCCTTGTCGATGCTATGCTTATAGGCGCTAAATCATTTGAAGATTTGATGACTCAATTACGTCAAGTTTTGACGAAACTTCGTGAAGCAAGAGTGACGGTCAACCTATCAAAATGTGAATTTCAGATGGAAGAAATGGCATATTCGGAATCCTCAATATCAAAGAAAGGAATAAAACTTGGATTTCGGAAATGTTCTGCAATCTAAGAAATTTCACCACCAAGAAATTTAAGAGATTTGAGAAGATTTCTATGACTTTCTAGTTTTTAGTCGCAGATTTATAGCTATGCTTAATGCGCTATGCTTAATTAGCATCTCCGTTAACCCAATTGAAAAAAATTCTAAATTTGAGTGGACTGAGGATCATCAAAAAGTGTTTGAGGCATTAAAGTTACGCCTAACCTCTAAACCAGTAGTAAAACTTTATGACAACCGTGATGAAACTGAACACCACACAGATACAAGTTTAGTCGAATTATCTAGAATGCTCCTGCAGTATGATAAATATAAAAGATTACGTCTAGTATACTATGTAAGCCGTCAGACGAGTCCCGATGTAGCAGTGTACCACTACAGTCGTTTGGAATTAATTGCTGCTGCTTGATCAATGACACGCTTGCCACCTATTCTTATTGATAAACATTTTACTCTAGTAACGGACTGTTCAGCGGTAACATTTCTTTCCACTCAAAGGAATCTCAAGCCTCAGATAGCCCGGTGGACAGAACTCTTGAGCGACTTCGACTATGAAGTAAAACATCGTGCAGGGGATAAAATATGCCATGTTTATGCCCTTAGTAGAGCACTAGTAGAAGAACGAAAATTTGCACCAAATGGTGAATTCGATCTAACAAGTCCTGTTGAACTAACAGATTCACCTACAATACTGTATATTGCTACTAAAAACGATCAGGTAGCTTTAGTTCAATCTCAGGATAAGGAAGTACAAAGTATTTTACAAACAATAACTAAACCCTCAATTAACCGAATCCACCAGAACGCCAAATTATCAATCAGTATAGTCTAGGAAACAGAATTCTTTATAGAGTATTAACATATCGTGATGCAACCAAGAAACTATTTGCTATAACCTCGACCCATGCAGAAGTATTTAATTGTCCCCTATCACGATTTTGCTGGACACTTTGGAGCCGATAAAGTTAGACAGCTAATTCAAGAAAAATGTTGGTTTCTAAATATGACGAGTTAATTAAAGTAGCATATGCGACAATGTGTTAGCTGTGCTTTTAACAAAGTTCCTGCTGGAAAAATTCAAGGGACATTAAACCCAATTTTTCCTGGGAGACGACCGTTTGAAATTACCTATATTGACTTTCTTGGACCCCTTACAACTAGTTTTCGCAGAAACACAGGAATTTTTGTCATCATAGATAACTTAACAAAGTTCCTACGTTTACGTGTGTTCCACATGCACAACGGCTAGTGTGATCAAATATTTAGATGAATTTATCAAAGATTTTGGAGCTCCGGTGCGAATAATTTCTGATCGAGGAACATGCTTTACCTCAAAGGCATTCACGGAATACTGCAGTGAAAGAAACATTAAACACACATCAATTTACAGTTAATGATCCCAAGTAAATAGCCAAGTCGAACGAATAAATCGAATTTTGATCCCTGCCATTACAGCCATTTGTAATAAAGGTAACCGAAAGGATTGGGATAAATTTATGACAGAAGTCCAGCGTCAAATAAACTGGACACCAAGCAAATTCACTGGCAAATCAGCATTCGAGTTGTTGTATGGTTTTGTATCAGAAAGAACTAACGATTTTCCATTTGATCTGTTACCGGAAGAAGGGAGATTCTGTGAACCAAAAATCCTATAGGCAAAAGCAGAAGACACTATTTCTGAGTCTCAAGCTAAAATGAAGAAAAATTACGATAAACGACATTGCCCTGCTTTTAAGTATGAAGTCAGTGACGTTGCCATTATGAAGCGCTTGCCAGAGTATACTGGTACAAAACTACAAGTACGATACCGTGGACCCTTAGTTGTAGAAACTGTTTTACCCTCTGATCTGCGGAATATTGGACACGAAACCGACGTCTAAGTTATGAAACTACTGCACATACTTCGCAATTGAAGTTGTTCAAATTATTGAACGGCGAGGAACATGACCTAGAGGATGTAGATGGCGAGGAACATGACCTTGAGGATGTAGATGGCGAGACTACCGCATGTGCAGCATAGACGAGTACGCCTATTTTGCAAGATAGCCGATTGTAAGCGTCAACTGGGAATTATTTTCTTTCATATTCATTTTATTTTTATAACTTTGCTCCAGTAGCACTCATTGCTTTGCATTCTTTCCTATTTATTTCTAGTTCTGTATATAAAAGAATTTGATAGTAATTTCCCATCAAAGACTACAAGTACCTGTAAATTGTATTTAAAACATCTTCTTGACGTACAGGAAAACCTTTCAATGTGCCATAGCGTTTTCAGATATCATAATGTCCATCATCTGTGACAATAAGACGTGTTTTACCATACTTAACAATTTGATTATATTATTTTTTTTAAATAATTTTTTAAATGTTGAACTTTAATAAAATTCTCATAAACATTTCTCACTAGGAACTGCAGGTACTCCAATACAACTACGGACACACAATTTTTCTGGCACGATTTTATTGCACTTTTCAACTTGTCGTTCTATATTAGAGGAAGAAGAAAAATTGTTTCAACTTGTAAACCTTATAATATATTTCGGTTAGCAAACTTAACAGAATAAGCACATCGCGTGTGATACTTAAAGGACTTAAACAGTTACAAAGTGGAACCAAAGCAATCATTTACTATTCTAGAAAACGCATATGGTAAATTCCAATTACATGCTGATTTGTAACAATGATATTGAATAAATATATGCAAATTCCATGTACATAATTATTTACTATTTAAATAAACCTATGAATAACAAACTACAGCATCAGAGACTTTTATGTGCATTCAAACTCTCTAGATAAACAAACTATTCATCCGCGAGATTTTAAAACAACGAGGCGCATTGTTTAATGGTTACACAAGTTCAACAGTTAAAATACTTGGCACCGAAAGAGGCGTAGTTGAAAGGTTTTAGTTTTGGAAAAGACGCTCATCAGTTTCTGCAAAGTTTTACAGAAATCTAGGGATTTGGGGAATCAAAGGAGGGATTAAACATGCATTATACAGGGAAAGGACGGTATTGGGAAGTGAATAAACACTTTCGAGATCATTAAACGCATTCACTGGATGAAAATAAGTAATCTTGGCTGTTAGCAGGTATAATCTCCGTATCAAGGATGTATAAGTATGGAAAGGAAATGCGTAATATAAATGAAAGTATACGTAAAGATTTTGAAAGGGTAGAGTGATCATGCATGATCCTGTGGAAATGTTTTGCATACAAGAATAAAGCGAAGGTTTTCCCTATAGTAATACAATATATTTATGACGAAGCCTTCATAAGGTGATAAATGTGTGTACAATTTATTTCCGTATCAAGGAAGTGTGTACACTTTAAGATAAATGTGAGTACACTTTATATTCGTATCAAGGATGCATAAGTATGGAAAGGAAATGGACAATAGAAATAAAAGCATACGTGAATATTTTAAAAGGGTAGAGTGATAATGCATGATCCTCTTCTTCTTCTTCGAACCAGACAGTCCGACCTACCAGAAAGGTATAAGGCATCTGTTTGGACGGCCGGGAATTGCCGCCCAATTTAGACCGGAACCCAGTGGGGGAGGCATCCACAGGGACAGTACCCTCCTTCCCTACCACCAACTTCTCGGAAGGACTTACGGACCCACATGGTTAACGTGATCGTTCTCCGCGTGAACACTGCGGCAGTTTTAGCAATGGTGGGAATCGAACCCGGGCCGACCGAGTGCAATTCATGCGCGCTAACCACTGGGCTGTGGCGCCCCATGCATGATCCCCTGTAAATGTTTTGCATACGTGGATAAAGTGAAGGTTTACCTAATTGAAAGTAATGTAAGAAATTTATGAAGAAGTTTTCATAAGATGCTAAATGTGTATACACTTTATTTTTGAGGGATCCATAAAGGATATTTATTCTTTTCTTACATACTTATTTCTACCGTTATAAAATTCTTTTGTAAAAACTGCGGTATCTTCAGAAAAATGAGATCTCCAGAATTAGATCTCCAGAATTTTGTAAAAGTGGTATCTCCAGAACAACAAAAATAAATAATTAATTAACTCTCCTATCCCCTCCGGAATTAAATGCTCAATCCATATCAGTCATTATCTCATCTCTATCTATAGACAATTCTGAGAAATAGTTGCTTCAAGGACATGTTTTGAATCGGTAGTGAAAACACAGCCGGAAATAGAAATCCTTAGTAAACCACCTTCCCCCTCCGGAATTTGATGTGGAATCCAAATCAGTCATCAGCCATTCTAAGCTGTATTTATAGAATATCACGAGAAATAGATATTCAAGAAAAATATAAAATTTTGAATAGGAAGTTACATGTCTTAAATCGGAAGTAGAAAGCTTTAGTGAACTTCTTTACCTCCTCTAAAATTTGATGCTGAATCCATATCAGTCATTACCTAAAACCTATTTATATCCTAACACTAATCCTAAGTAATAAATGCTTCATGAAACTTTTTTGAACCGGAGGTCTAAAAACCGGAAGTAAAAATTCTTAGTGAACTAATCCAACTTCTTTAAAATCTGATGTTAATAAATACACACCAGTACTAAGCTCTATTTATAGTCAATCTTAAGAAATAGATATTTCCAGTAGAATCAAAAATTTTGAACCAAAAATAGGAAGAGAAAAACCGAAAATGGAAATGCTTAGTAAACTCTCATTCTTCTACAAAATTTAACACTGAATTCAAACCAGCCATCATCTATCAGCTATCCCTGTTTATAACAGACCCTGAGAAACAGACGCTTGAAGGAAAAAGTTTCACCTAAACCTCGTTTTTATACATCCATATTCCATGGCGTTTACTTATATCCCAATTATTATCAGAATGAAAGAAAACATACTTATCTTTACCAGATTCCATACGAGGGGCGTTTCGAGGGCTAAAAAACTCAAGCGACTGCTGCTTAGGGCTTCTTGTTCACAGACGGCCTTAAAATCGTGCACATTATTTTTATTGGACCTCTCTTTCCTTTTTTAAAAGACTTATAACTATAGTATAGCTAATCTAATGTTTTCTTATTTTTTATAATTTTGCATTTCATCGCCAGTCCCTTGTGTATCTGTTTACAGTTGTCTTTACAATATTTAGGCTGCGACTTTTTTATCGGATTGTAATTGAGCATATTGAGATCGTGATATTATGATCCTCACCATCCGATTTCTGTGTGATTTGGTGGTTTTAATGTAGGATTTGTAGCATTTTATTGGTCTCTACGAGTTTTGGTATTTTGTGATTTCAGAAGAGCTTCATGGACCTCGGCCTAAAAGCATTTGCATAGTCAGAACTTCTTCTTCTGCCTGAGTGATCTATAATTATTGATTATTAGGTGTTAGATAGAAAACCAGTCCGGATTATCCATTGGGATCAGGTAATTACTGGCAAAGGGATATTTTTATACAAGAAAATGTACCTGACGTTGCTTGGAATTTAGGAGGTAAATCTTTGATAAATATTAGATCCAAATTTACAGCGAATTTCTGAAAATAGAATAAGGTTTCAACACGCTCGCTTATAACAAAAATAAAATAAAACTGCTGGGTGGGCGCAAATCATCAAAAGAAGCAGAATTTTGATTTTAGTAGACAGTTAAATTATGCATTTTGATGCTGGCAAATTTATTAGACCGGGTTGTGGTAAGTTTATCTATATCAAAAAATGTAGTCTAAGAAGTCTAAAGTATATACCTCATATACTACTGTACTTTTATAAATCCTTTAGAAGCATAGATACAAAAAAAATGTAATTTCCCATTTATTGGTGTTTTATTACAAAATAACAAAGATAAAATAAATTATATAAAATAAAGTCAAAATATTGAAACATATCTTAATTCGCTTTCGTTGGTTTTACAATGCTTTAACATCGACGCTTCTGCATCCTAGTTATGCACGGGTATGGATAAGCAACGCTTTTTGTCGACTAAATGTGAAATCCCTAAGACGACCTATTTAGGCACTATAGCCACTTACCCCAATTTCACTTATAAAATATATTATAAAGCTACTAAGGGAAAAGAACTCACAACGTAAAATGCAGCGCAAATAAAATGTAGGAAGCATACAGAAAGTTTCGGACATACATGGATTTATTTCCTTGTGTAAATAAGCCTAGAGCAGAATTCAATGAGAGCTTAACCATGCCGAGTTAGAGAAATGTTTGAAATATATAACTTAATGTGGTAGATCCACCTAATGTGACGAAAGAGAATTAAAACAAAATACATTATTTATTTGTGGTCAAAAGTTACGATCTTCATATACCATATATATATATATATATATAGTATATGAATATATATATATATATATATATAATATATTATATATATATATAATATATATATATATATATAATATATATATATATATATATATATATATATATATATATATATATATATATATATGTATATATATATGTTACGTAGTATTTACAATCCTGTCTCATCTAAAAAAATATTTAGTTATTTTCTATGACAGCACTTTTTAGTGGCAATTTTTTAAAAATTGAGGAATATAGCAAGTTTTTTGCTGACATTGCAGTTACAGATTATTCCATTCTGACAAGCACATAATAAGCAAGAAACCGGTCTATGGATGCTGTTGTTTGCAATGGGAGTATTTTCTAAATTTTTGGGAACTCCTCGTACAGGCGGTTTTTGTGACTATGAACTTAGTCGTTGCAGTTGTAGTCGACTTAGTCGTTGCAGTGGTAGCATAAACGTAAAAGCTGTCCTTAGATGCTGTAATCTTAATTGAACCGAAATCACTTTAATTTCTGAAATAAATTTTGTTGTAGTCACATTTGATTTATCTCACAGACTGTATATAGTTTTGTTTACAACTAATGGTTGTCACAAATATCTTAATAACATATTAACGAATTATGTAATTTGAGAATAGTCCGTGTTTATAAGCATATGAAAACAGAATTAGATAAAATCAAGCTAAAATTAAATGTATGCATATGAATGAGAAATGTTTAACGTGAATGTTTATTTACTTTGAACTTTCTTATAAATACTTTTATTTTCTTCTAAAGTTTTCTAATGTACGAAGTTTTCATCATAAATATATTTTTCGCATTGCATAACACGCTGAACCGTCAATTTTTAATTGCGAAGACCCCTAAGGGGTTTCTGTATTTGACAGTATTTTTATTTTTGATCTTCCTGATTTTTAGTTTTTATATCATTTTTGATATTCTTTAGAACATTTTTCTGAAAGAATTCTTTTTTCTTTTAAAATTTTGCCATCAGTAACTTTTTACTTTGTTAGATTTCATCCTCTGGCCAAAAATCTGCCGCTTTTGTTGCATACTTGCAAAATATGTAAATATATTTAAAGAAATGATAAACATAACTGTCATATTGATTTTTCTTTCACATTTCGGTAATAGCTACTTATTTAGCTTTATATCTACTTCTAACAAGCGATCAAAGGAAATTATATATATATATATATATATATATATATATATATATTCTATGAATGATCAAAGAGTTTAAATAAAATATACTAAGCATATATAACTAGTAAGTTTAACAAAATATAATTATATATGATAAACAATATTTCAATTTATAGTGCATTAGGGGTGATTAAATGGCCTTTTATTCATAGTAACAAGGTCATTAAATGAAATGTATTATTTGAGGGTGATGTTTTGTAGTCACACCCTGATGATTTTACAATTACATTACCTTCAATCCCTTGTTTGTCGCTTCACTTTTACAGTTCGTTTTAAATTATAAGGGTTGTTTCTGGTTTCATATTGACGACAAGCATTCTCTTGAGTTTTATCTGATAATAAATTGAATTATTTTTGTTTGTTATGGATGCTTTACTATATTATCTCTTCAAATATTCTACTTTGATTCATATATTTGATTTATATATATATATATATATATATATATATATATATATATATATATATATATATATATATATATATATATATATATAATTAATATATGTATAAAATATATAATATATTTAATTAAAATATTTAATAATTATATATATCAATATATATATATATACATATAATTTCCTCTGTTCGTATGGTAAAGCTAGATATATGTGTAAGAATAACCTATTTCTCCCTATGTCCATCCCACTGTCCATTTCTGTAACGCTTGTCGAAAAATTTGGCGGTATAAAATCCCCATGCCGACATTTTTGATATTGCAAAATTAAAGAAAATGTCTCTAAATGGATAAAAATGTCGCGAAATCCACAAAACTGATGCCAAATCAATGAAATTAGTTGTGTTTTAAAGGTAATACGATTATATTGGGTTTTGGTAGCCTTTGTCTGTCAGTCCAGCCATCCTACTTGAAGGCAAATTTGGCGACTTTGTAAAATGTTGCCAAACTAACAAAACTATCACTAAATTAACAAAAACATCACCAAATCGATAAAAATTTCGCCAAATCGATAACAATGATGTCAAAGCAATGAAATTAATTGTGTTTTTAAAGGAGATAGTACTGTAATGTTTAGGTGGCATTTGTCTGTCGATCCAACAGTCTTATTTGGCGACAAATTTGATGACTTTCAAAATGTTGCTAAATTAATCAAATAATCGCCAAATTATCGCCAAAAGCTAATAATGTTAATGCAAAAATAACATCAGTACAACAATCTACAAAAAACTTAAATACAATAAACTCAGACAAAAACAAAACTGATTTCCCCATTTACTCTCAGACCGCAATACTAGATTTGAATGGTAATGTCGCTTGCGATAATGGTAAAGTCAATAATGCCAAGCTGCTGGTAAATAATCATATGAAAGCATGTTAAAATATAGTGTATCATTGGATCCCAAGTCATTGCAGAATTAATGGAAATGAACATGCCGGCCAATTGGCGAAGGGGCAAAGATATATATGTCAGAAAGCTAAAGCTGTTGAGATATGTAACAAAATCTATCTAGTTCTAAAAGAAAAATATTTGTTTGAATATTTTGGGAGCAACTACTGACTGACCGAATTCCATCCGAGATCCCCAGAAGAGACTTTACGGCAGATTTTAGATTGGTAACGGGCCACGATTATTTGCATACACATCTACCAAATAAAATTGGAATCAAGTATAGTCCTTGCCCACTCCTTGACTCCAATGCGATTACGAAGGCCGGCCATCTGAAATACTGTGCTAAATTATCTGTTATTGATAAGACAACCCAAATGAGCTGAAAACTACGTGCCTCTATTAGACAGCAAGAAGAGAAATGGATTACCTTCAGTTTTCTGGTTTAGGATAAAACAGGAAAGATCAATCATGCATAAAGCATTGATAATGCAAAACTTTTCAACTTCAATGCAATTTCATTTAAACATCTCTAAAATGAGATGCATTCCTCGGTAATATTTTAAAAATTACCACAATAATACATTAATTTATTATATTTGAAATCTTAAAAGTTCATCGAAAAAAATGAACTTCATTCAAATGATGTCAATTAAATATAAATCGCCTGGCTCATCGGTAATGTTTTTAACATTATCGTAATACTACAATAATTTATAATATTTGAAAACATCATCAAAAACAACTGAAATTTATTCAAATGACGCCATCGAAATATAACACGCCTGGCTCTCTCTATAAAAGCAGCATTTCATTCATAAGCATTTTCCCATTCAATTCATTCATCACAATACTATAATAATTTACTTTATTTAAAAATTTAAGACCATGGAGTTACGAGTAATTAAACTCTATGCTTAAAACTTCATCGAAAAAAATCGTCCTTCTCTCTGTAAAATCAATTAATATTTCATTCATATTAGCTATGCAGACTCCAAGAGCTAAGTAATTTTGCGTTAAAGAAATGCAGTAATTCATATACAACTCATTCTACATAATTTGCTGTTTACATTTTACATAAGTGAAAAATAGGCTTCGTTGTAGTTATAATCAAATTTGGATGATCATTTAAACACATATATATTATAATTGCGTTGTTTCAGTATGTAGATGCACAGAATTTAAGCAAAAATAAAGTAGTTTTAGGACGGATACTCATATAATTCTCACTCAATATGAATTAAAAAGAATTTTAAAAATCACGATTTTGAGACAAGATGGATGCCATATTTCAATTTTGAAGTGGGTCACGTGATCGCTTCATAAAAGAGGTGTAATTATTATGTCAATTTTTATTTGAAAAACGACTGAATATATTTTCCTGACATTTTTTTTATATATTTTATGGGATAATTTGAATATTACCTATAATTTTCGAAGCAATATGTGAATTTTAAATCCGCTAAAAAAATGTTTGAAAAATTAGGTCCCATAGGGTTCAATATATTTCATTTTTTCAACCCGGGTTCAATCCAAAACTCATTGGGTGATATTATTTATTTATATTCCCATAGGTCCAACAGACCGTCTGAACAACATACTAAAATTTCATTTTGATTAAGTCATTTTTACGGCAGTTATCGTGCTAACGGACAGACAGACAGACAGACAGACAGACAGACAGAATGAACAAAATCATAAACACTTTACAACTTTGTTGTAAAGTGTTAAAAAGCATTATCTGTAGCTAAACCCGAGAAATCGATGTATCAAGAAATTTTTTTTAACTAAAAACTGAATAAAACCAGAAGTGAAAATTATAAGACCCTCACTTACCCCCTCCTTTCGTCTTCTGGCATGCGATAATGAAAATTTTTAACACTGTGTTTATGACTTTATTCATTCATTCAGTCTGTCTGTCTGTCTGTCTGCCTGTCTGTCTGTCCGTTAGCACGATAACTGCCGTAAAAATGACTTAACCAAAATGAAATTTTAGTATGTTGTTCAGACGGTCTGTAGGACCTATGGGAATATAAATGAAAAATATCACCCAATTAGTTTTGGATTGAACCCGGGTTGAAAAAATGAAATACATTGAGCCCTATGGGACCTAATTTTTCAAACATTTTTTAAGCGGATTTAAAATTCACAAATTGCTTCGAAAATTTTAGGTAATATTCAAATTGTTCCATAAAATATATAAAAAAAATTCAGCGAAGTATATTCAGTAGTTTTCGAAATAAAAATTAAAATATTAATTACACCTCTTATATGAAACGATCACGTGACCATGATATGAAACGATCACATGACCCACTTCAAAATGATATATGGCATCCATCTTGTTTCAAAATCGTGATTTTTTTAAGTTCTTTTTAATTCATATTGAGTGTTGTATCCGTCCTAAAACTACTTTATTTTTGCTTAAATTCTGTGCATCTACGTACTAAAACAACACAATGACAATATATTTGAGTTTAAATTGTCATTCAAATTTGATTATTTCTACAACTAAGCCTATTTTCCACCTATGTAAAATGTAAACAGCAAAATATGTAGAATGAATTGTATTAGAATTACTGAATTTCTTTAACACAAAATAATTCAGTCCATGGAGTCTGCATGGTTGATATGAATGAAATATTAATTGATTTTATAAACAGAAGGACGATTTTTTTCGATGAAGTTTTAAGCATAGAGTTTATGAATTGTAGCTCCATGGTCTTAATTATTAAATAAAATAAATTATTATGGTATTGTGATGAATGAAATGAATGAAATCCTGCTTTTACAGAGAGATCCAGGCGTGTTATTTTTTCTATGACGTCATTTCAATTTATTTCAGTTGTTTTCGATGAAGTTTTCAAATATAATAAATTATCGTAGTATTATGATAGTTTTAAAAATATTACCGTGGAATGTATTGCATTTTAGAGATATTTAAACCAGGCAATTTATATTTCAATGCCGTCATTTGAATGAAGTTCATTTTTTTCAATGAAGGTTTAAGTTTTCAAATATAATAAATCAATGTAGTATTGTGATAAGTTTTAAAATATTACCGAGGCATGTATTGCATTTTCGACTTTTTCAAATAAAATTGCATTGAAGTTGGAAAGTGTTTCATAATCAATGCTTTAAGCATGATTGATCTTTCTTGTTCATCTATAGACAATCCTAAGAAGTAGATGTTTCAAGGAAAATTTTTAACCGGAAATATAATGAAACCAAAAGTGCAAGGTCTTAGAAACCCCTACACCCTCCAAAACTCATTCATAACAATTGTCATTTTAGCTTTTTCTATAGCTAATCCTGAAAAATAGATGCTGCAAAGAAAATGCAAATTTTGAATCGAACGTGACTACTCCAAAACCGAAAAAGGCATTCATTAGCGAATCATCCTACACCTTTTGGAATTTAGCGCTGGATCCATATCAGTCATTATCTAAGCTCTATTTTTAGCCAATCCTGCGCATATGCTCCAAGGAAAATGTGTGAGGTGTTAGTGGAAAATGAACGTGACGTGAGGCGCCTTACCTTCTCCAGAGTTTGATGCTAAATCCATATCAGTTAAGCTGCATTTATAACCAATTTTGAAAAATAAATGTTTCAAGAAGAATGAAAACTTTTGAACCTGAAAGAGAAGAGAACTGGAAGTATTAATACTTAGTAAATCCCCCAATTATTTTGAAATTTAATGCTTAATCCATCATTTTCCATCTTATATATATTATATATATATATATATATATATATATATATATATATATATATATATATATATATATATATATATATATATATATATATATATATATATATATATATATATATATATATATATATATATACATATATATATATATATATATTAATATTTCACGATTACTTGAATTGATTATTTTTATTATTACATTTTTGTAATATATATATATATATATATATATATATAACTGTTTGAATTTATTGAGCTTTACATGCAAAAGTTACGCCATGATTTTATTCAAGTAACCTTATTTGCGAAAAGCATGCCTTGCGATATTCACGAGCATTCTTCTTTCCCGGAAGTTTGAAAGTATGGCCAATACATATTTTATTCCTGGTCAGTCAGTTATTTCTGTTTCTAGCTTGACCATTCGAATCCCTTTCATCCGAAATTACTTTAAACTGCCCCATCTCCCCTTTTTCACTCTAAAATTCCGCAGTTGTGCTGATGAAGCAATTTTTTGAATTTCACTTTTCAAATGATCTTTACAGTAGGGAGAGATTCTGCAGTGTGGAAATGATTGAATGATTGAGAGCATTCAAAGGTAGAACTAGAATTATCAGTCGCTCTACGTTAGAGTGGATTTTTTTATTGCATGCAGAAAATGCATTAGAAAGATTTGTTCAATGGTATTTTCCGGAAAATGGATGTAAAGATATGCATGGGTTTTGAATGAGTAGAAAGATTTTAAGTATTCTATTCATGAGAAGTCATTTTAAAATTTTGTTTGAGTATAAAAAATGTTTTGTTAAGTGTGTTATAAAAGCGACAAACCGTGATAAGAATACTACAGAAGAAATACATGGACAAAAAATTCATTTTAAATATAAATAACATGAAAACTTACTGCTTTCTTCTTAGTATATACAAAAACAAAACTATTGTGAGAATTAAAGCAAAATACTAAATTTATTTCAACATCTTGTTAAAATTTACATTCGCCAAATAAAAAAATTTTACAAAAACATTAGATTTCTAATTTGTTTATCATTTGAAGCATATATTTTATTGCATTTTAACCATGAGGACTGACTAAGCTAAACAGCTTAGAGTGGTTAAGATTAGAATTTTGATTTTATATGTTCAAAAACAACTTTCTCATGTGATGATGCGTCTGCTGCGATCGTGTGACGCACCGATCACAGGCAGATATTTGCATATGCATACATTTCTAAGCTGTTTTAATGTTCATTTTGATTGTGCCATTTTCAAGTTTTATTCTGTAATTAATCATGTACAATTTTAAGGCGTTTTTCAGGAAGCATATTTTTGAAAAAATTGTAAATAAATCTGAAGATAAGAGGCAGATATTATTTGCCTATGATGCATTTCTGCGTTGCATCATTTGCACTCTTGCTGTAAACATTTACATTTTAATTTCCCTCAGCAACTTTGTTTAAACATATCTCTGGGACTTTTTATGATATAAAATGCTGAAATATTGTACATCACCTTATTAGTGTATGCGGCACATTTTACTAATGGGAAATGTTTTTGTACGGAGGCCGTATAAAAATTTAAATTTTGTATTTCTTCAAATTTAATCCCCTGAAAATTTTTATGGATTTCATAAAATTCTGTACCTTTTTTACGCAACTTTGTAATTTATTATACATATCTGAGCTCAATATTTAAGGCATAAAAGCCGATGTCAATGTTTTCGGGACATCCTGTTATATGTATATATATATATAATCTGAGATACATACATGTATATATATATGTATATATCTTTAATAGACAGCATGTGCAGCATTTTCTCAAGTAAAATATCATTGATTCCTATTTTATTTTTCCATTTTTAAGCTTGTAGGCTCTGTAGACTGAGATCGTAGATATTATCTATCTCAGTCTTCAGAAATAAGCTTCTTTTGATCATATTGAATAGATACTAGGTCTTGAAAACAAATCTGTTCAATATGAATTCCTTTTTAAGCCTAGTGTTTTTCCACGTATTTGGATTTAATGCTTGGTCATTTTCTGTTTTTCAATTTTGAAATCCCACCATTGATAATTGTAGATTATATATAGCTTGATGATTGGCTATTTGCTTTTTATTCTATCCTTGATTGGTGAATCTCTATTTTTTAACACTTTACAACATAGTTGAAAAGTGTTTATGACTTTGTTCATTCTGTCTGTCTGTCTGTCTGTCCGTTAGCACGATAACTGCCGTAAAAATGACTTTATCAAAATGGAATTTTAGTATGTTTTTCAGACGATCTGTGGGACCTATGGGAATATAAATAAATAATATCACCCAATTAGTTTTGGAATAAATCCGGGTTGAAAAAATGAAATACATTGATTCCTATGGGACCTAATTTTTCAAACATTTTTTAAGCGAATTTCAAATTCACAAATTGCTTCGAAAATTTTAGGAAATATTCAAATTATCCCATAAAATATATAAAAAAATTTCAGTAAAATATGTTAGGTAGGTTTTTTAAATAAAAATTATTTAATGTAGGGAGAAAAATAAATTCAATTAAATTCTGACTCTCGCTATATCCTCCAGAAAATAAAAAGAGATATATTATATAATAAATAAGAAGACTTTCCAAGAGTTGAATTATTTTATACATAAGAGAGGTTTCACATTTTAAAATAAATATGGTAGATAACAATTTTTCAAATTTTTAAATAAAATAAATTATTTTAGTATTGTAATGAATTGAACGATTGGATAATTGTTTATGAAGGAAATTCCGCTTTTATATAGAGAAGATGTACATTTCGATGACGTCATTTGAATAAATTTCATTTGTTTTTGATGAAGTCTTCAAATATAATAAATTATTGTAGTACTATGATAATTTTAAAAATATTACCGATGAATGTATCGCATTTTAGAGATGTTTAAACCAGGCAATTTACATTTCAATGCCGTCATTTGAATGCCGTCATGTTCATTTTCTTCGATGAAGTTTTCAAATATAATAAATTAATGTAGTATTGTGATAATTTTAAAAATATTACCGAGGAATGGATCGCATTTTAGAGATGTTTATATAAAATTGCATTGAAGTTGGAAAGTGTTTCATAATCAATGCTTTATACATGATTGATCTTTCTTGTTTACATCTTTATACGTAGCTATCTTATATTTTAAGTTATGGTTATATGAGTTACAACTTATCTCTAATCTATCATTGGAATTTCATATAATATTTATATATATATATATATATATATATATATATATATATATATCTATATATATATATATATAAATATATATATATATATATATATATATATGTATATATATATATATATATATATATATATATATATATAAATATATATATATATATATATATATATGTATATATATATATATATATATATATATATATATATATATATATATATATATATATATATACGGAGTGTATAATTTTGTAATACATGAGAAGCAACAACGTATAACTTACACTTTCAAGACAAATGCATCTATTGCTTCTACATTACAGCAAAATAAGTTTGAATCAAGCTATGACGAAACGAAGAAAGAAAGATTGTCTATCAAATCTAAAGATATACGCTTTATTAGAAAGATGAACTTAGAACTCACGCTACATTTCAATGCGAAAACTTTTGCTTTTAACATATATCCAATGCTCCAACTTTCCTGAAATATCTTTAACGGCGAACCGAAAACGAGAGATAAAGTACAAATATTTTTCAATGGGCTTGTTCTTTTTCTTCGAATTTTTGGAGCGGGGAAATATTCACAAAATGTCGAGCAATGTAACAGCTCGTTTTCAAAAATGGCTCTATCTCAGGTTTCGTTCTGTCAGAGGTTATCAGCTCATAAACGGACGCAGCAGCGACGTAAAATGTTAATAGTTTTCCAGCTTCTCACATGTGTTACATTCTACCAGTGGTAGAGCTTCATAATGATATTACCTTAACGACGTTTTCATCGTGACTTTTTAATTCTGAGCCAGAGAATTTTAATGGTACTACTCTTGTGATTCACAGCGAATAGTTTTGAGTGCCTTGGAATTTTTAGAGTTTTAAAGTCGTTTTTGATAGAAGTGTGGTGCATCGCATATTGTTTGGTGAAATATTAAAGATAAAAGCACCCACATACTTCATTAGAGACAAATGGTTTAGCTTTCTACTCAAGAGATGTCATATTTATTGTACACTTTTCATACAATGAATGAGTTAAAAGTGCCACACTTGGATTCTCATGAATCGGAATGTTTGAGCATCCCTGGAAATAATTCAATCATTTTACTTTCCTTACATACATAGTAATAATGTATAAGGAAAGTATTGTGATGGGCTCGAAAATTTGAATTCGAGTTTTCGACGGAAGAGCATGTTTCAAGCATCATTTAACTAAATTGGAACGTTTATCAGGTGCTGCCTGTATGTATGTGTGTGTATGCTTATGTAAGTTAGTTTGTGTATGAGTATGTATGTTAGTGTGTATATGCATGTTAGTGTATCTGTGTATATGTTAGTGTGTCCGCGTATATTAGAATCCAGGTTAGTGTGTGCATGTATATTAGAATATGTGTATTTTAATGTGTTTGTCAGTGTGTGTTTCAGGCTGTGGAAGCGATATCTCACGAACGAATGGATCGATTTGAAATATATTTGGTATGATTATTACAATATTCATACTAGAACCCCATTGATTTAAAAAGGGATTAAATATTCAAAAAATTTACCAAATTTTCGAATCATTGCTTAAAAAATTCAGTAAAAACCAGACACTTAAATAATGTGAAATACATTATCATTTCTTACTCAATTTATCATTCGAAAACGTATGGCACTAACTTGGGAACTCTAGCATAAACCGTTCTAGAGACATATCACGTCTACAGAAAGTGTATAAAAATTACATAAAATTAAAATAGTTAGCAAGTACCCTTAAATAGGTTGACTCTGGCGATAAATTAGGTGAAATATCGATAACTTTTCAGCGTTTTGAAAATGTGGTAAATTGATGAAAATGCCGCTTACTTTGCAAAACTGGCGCTTCATTTACGAAAATGATACCAAAATTAATAAAATTCAATACTTTTTATTGATCAAAATCCTTTAATATAGGGCCTATATTATAGGGCTTTGCGGATGGGGTATTATGTGGGGCAGTATTTCTAATTGTCAAGTTAGATTTGCAAGTCATATAATTTAACCTCTAATTAAAAACAACTGTATTGTAAAAAAATTCAGCCAAGTATTGAAAAATTTGGTATAACGTCAGCCAAAGTAGAAAAAAATAGAAATGAAATCACATATTTTGCGCCAAATACGATTCCATCGAAGTCAAAACGTATCAACACTTTCCACTTGTAACTATTATAAGGAAAATGATAAAGAAAATAAGGAAAGGTTCCATACCCTGGCGCCCTGCCTCGATAATTAATGAAGTGTGCATAAAATTCTTTCAATAAAAAGCACCTACACTGAAGTATTTCCCGTAGAGTTAATTTGGTACTTCAAAATTATTTTATACATTATAATAGAAAAAAGCGCCAAATGTTAATGTAGTACAATTTAACGATAAAAACACTGAGTCATAGATCTTATATATCATCAGTTTGCTGTGAAAATAACGTAATTGCATTTGTAGAGAAAGTCATCTGCTGCCGAAATCAGATTTTTTGAATGATATCTGTGTGTGTTTGTGTATGTAGACGATATCTCTCGAACCAATCGTTGCAATTAAATTTGCAACGATTGTTTCGGTCGATAAACATCAGAAAAATAGGTCGATAAACATCTTCAAGATTAAATAAGAAAGATCAATCATACTTAAAGCCTTGATTATGAAACACTTTCCAACTTCAATGCAATTTTACTTAGACATGTCTAAAATGCAATACATTCCTCGGTAATATTTTAAAACTTATCACAATACTACATTAATTTATTATATTTGAAAACTTAAACCTTCATCGAAAAAAATGAACTTCATTCAATTGACGGCATTGAAATATAAATTGCCTGGTTTAAATATCTCTAAAATGTGATACATTCCTCGGTAATAATTTTAGAATTATTATAATACTACGATAATTTATTATATTTGAAAACTTCATCGAAAGCAACTGAAATGCATTCAAATGACGTCATAGCAAAAATAACACGCCTGGATCTCTCTATAAAAACAGCATTTCATTCATAACATTTTCCCATTCATTTCATTCATCACAATTCTATAATAATTTATTTTATTTAAAAATTAAGACCATGGAGCTACAAGTAATTAAACGCTATGCAAAAATAATGTGGTTTTAAGACGGATACAACACTCAATATGAATTAAAAAGAACTTTAAAAATTACGATTTTGAGACAAGATGGATGCCATATATCATTTTGAAATGGGCCACGTGATCTTTTCATATCATGGTCACGTGATCGATTGATATAAGAGGTGTTAATATTATTTTAATTTTTATTTAAAAAACTACTGAATATATTTTGCTGAATTTTTTTTATATATATATTATGGAACAATTTGAAAATTACCTAACATTTTCGAAGCAATTTGTGAATTTTAAATCCGCTTAAAAAATGTTTGAAAAATAAGGTCCCATAGGGCTCAATGTATTTCATTTTTTCAACCCGGGTTCAATCCAAAACTAATTGGGTGATATTATTCATTTATATTCCCATAGGTCCTACAGACCGTCTGAACAACATACTAAAATTTCATTTTGATTAAGTCATTTTTACGGTAGTTATAGTGCTAACAGGCAGACAGACAGACAGAATGAACAAAGTCATAAACACTTTTCAACTTTGTTGTAAAGTGTTAAAAATAGGAGGAAGGACTTTAATTTTTGAATTTTTTTTGAAAAATAAAAATATAAATACAAAAAATGAATATTTTAATTAAAGTTATTTTATATATTTTTTTATCTAAAAACAAGTTTTATTATTAACAGAAGGAGCAATCCTCAAGATATTGCACATTGTTATTCAAAATGCAAAAACTATATAACGGTAAATATATTCACTATTATCTAATGTGTAAATATTTTGTATGTGTAACGAGGAAAAGGTATGTACCATTATTCGCGACATTCGCGAGATATTATTTGAAAATTTACATTTATACATACATGAGCGACATATCTCTTGAACAAATTGAACCAATCCAGTAAAATTTTGTGCGATTATTTAAATGGATAAATGTCAGAAGCTTATTGATACTGGACAGTTTGAACCACAGAGGCTTCGGATTTTTCAAATATTTTATTTCTAAAATCGGAGAAAATAACTTGTTCCTTCTCACTTCAAATTTTTTTACCTGCAACTAAGTGCTGCTATTTCAAATAAGTTCAAAATAAGGTCTTAATGCGTGAAACATTTTAAGAACAAATTAGAAACTTGCTAAAGCAAAACTTTATGATTACTCCTCCGGGACTTAGTACTTTTAAAAGTTGTAATAACTAATTCAAATGGTATGGAAGGACAGATAAATGTAGGCATAAATTAAAGTGAAACTTTTTATAAGATAGAATAAAGCTCATTAAATATGATCTGAAATTTTAACACTTTCTCCTTAGAAAAATTTTCTCCTTAGTAATTTGGGATATCAATCTGAAAGAAAAACTTTCTAGAATTTTTCACGTCCATTTCAATTATATAAACTTTGGTCTGGAATGCTTTTGCTTTCGCAACTAATTAAACTCGACAATACTGATTCCTTGAGCTAGGAAGTTTTCCACAGAGAGATAAATTTTTTGTCTAAAACTTAATAGCGTATAAAAAATATGGAATTAATTTTTGTCCGCGAATTTTTTTATCTTTACATGTGAATTTCTATGAGTAGAAGTATACACACAATATGGGTCCAGTAATTTTTATTTTATTTTATAAATGATTAATATTTTGCTGAGAAAAGTGTTAAAAACATTTCCGAATATCACTGAAACGTATTTTTGAATATTTTTCAATGTATTTCTGTACATAATAACTATACAGGGTGTATATAAACTGATGGTCAGAAATGTAAGGGGTTATAGAACATATCAAAACAAGCAACTTTCACAATACAATGTGGGCTGCTCTATACCTTAAGGATGAGTCGGACGGTCTGGGTCTTCAACAATACAATGTAGGGTCGGAAAGCAACCGGCGAGACGCGAGAGGGCGCTTTCTCTGGAGTGGATGCAACGTCGCGTCAAAATGGAGAACACAGTAAATCCGCATGCTACACGTTCCAGGTGCCACCAGCAAAGGTTCCTCGTGAATGTGCGGGAAAGGATTATCCACGACCATTTAATTGGTTCGTATCTGTTACCAGACCGCTTAGATGGACAGAAGTACCTCACCTTCCTCCAGCAGGTGCTGCCAAATTTACTACGTATTGTACCAGCAAATCATCGAGTGATTATGTGGTTCCAGCACGACAGAGCGCCAGCACATTACACCAAGATTGTGCTTAGCTACCTGGACATTGCTTTTCCGAACAGATGGATTGGCCGTGGTGATTCCGTCGCGTGGTCTCCCAGATCTCCCAATCTGTCTAGCCTGGATTTTTCCCTCTGGGTACAGCTAAAAAGCGCCGTCTACAAGACGGCCATCGAGTCACCAGAGGACTTGGTCGCCCGAATTAGCTTCGCAGCTGCAGACGTTCGTGAAAATGCTAGGAATCTTCCAAAGTGTACGCAATTCACTCCGTTGCCGCTGTGGCGCCTGTCTCGTAGTTGGTGATCGTTCATTTGAACATTTGTTCTAAACATTTTGTCAATAAATTTCCATTATTCGGCTTCACTTCACTCTATTTTGACATGACGTTTCATCCATTCCCAGAGAAAGCGCCCTCTCGTGGCTCGCCGGTTGCTTTCAGACTCCACATTGCATTGTGAAAGTTGTTTGTTTTGGCAAGTTCTATAACCCCTTACATTTCTGTCTATCAGTTTATATACACCCTGTATATATATATATATATATATATATCAAGAAAATAAAATTTTCTGTATGCTCCCCTATTTTTCTCTTTTCCCTACTCTAATAATATTTTGACGGAATTTCCGCTTTGATCCTGCATCATTATTTCAAAACTGGCATTATAAAAGTCTAAAAGCAAGACACTGTAAAAAAATGTTAATATGTTTTTTGAGAAATGTTCACATTTCTAGCTAGATGTCGTTATAAGATAGTCTTCAATTGAATTAAACACTTGCAAATAATAGATGCCGAGACCAGGACGATCGACGATTGTAATCCCGGAAACAGAGAAATCCGGATTTGTTGAAGGTCTATTTTCTATAGGCAATTATTAGATTTATTGTTTTGCACGGGGATGGCGAATACGAAAGATTTTGTTCGTTACTAATTCCCTCGTGGTGAAGGGGAGCCTACGTCCACAAGACCCTCCAGGGTATCCCATGGCGAAGGGGATGAGATTTGCAGCTCCACTTTTATAGAGACTCCCCGAAGGGCGGAAGTCTGACTTGGCCTCGACATGACAACATCTATGCCCGCTGGCAGGATTCGAACCCGCAACCCAGCAATCCAGCGATCAGACGGAAACGCATGCCTCTGACCGCTCAACCACCGGATCGGCCGAAAGATATAGATATGGTTATTGCTACCAAACATGTACTTTATGTGTAGTTTAGATAACTGTCCATGGTAGAAGTCTTATCTAATTTAGTTTTTATATCCTATATAATTTAGTTCTTTATATAGAAGTTTGCATGTTCAGTGAATAAACTGTGTTTGTCTGTGCTTCCCTGGTAGTTAGTAGTTGATTACTTGTTATTTTCAGGATCGCGCTTGAGTTGTGACATTTTTCGAATTCAGAATTGATACCTTAAGATATGAAATATGCATCTATCACCCGAACAGGTTTAAGTACACTACCAGGTGACTTAAAATTCCACAGAAAATATATTTCCATTAGAGTTGTGGGAATAAATAGTTACGTGCTCCAAAATGTGGCGGGATAATTAAAATAATATATAATACATTAAAATGCAAAGGCATAATTAAAATAAATTCAAATCCCCATTTTCAATTGATCGAGCACTTCCACTCGAGCTACAATCTCGATTTTGGTCTCATTCTATCTATATCATCTTTCAGATCAGCGAAAATTGGGGGTAACGGTACAAAAGGATTTTCAAAAACTTGCCTCTCAAAAATTTGCCTCTCAAAAATAATAAATGCACAGTATGATATCCTTTCCCTGCCAACAATTAAAACTTATTACCCACAGCTTTGATTATGTGCGTAGGCGTCACGATTAAGGACCACCAGCCATTGAGAACGGGCGAAGCGTAAGTAAAATTGGCTAGCTCAAATATGTTTCGCATTTCTAGCAACAAGTTCTAACATCATTATTTGAAAACAATAACGGAAACAATGTCATATAACATTTGACAGCCGTTCATAAATTTTGATACAGAATTCAATAAATAAATTGGAAACGCATTTCCCAAAGGGAAATAAAACGCATTAAAAATACTGCTTCAAAGAAATTTGTATCACGAATAGTAGGGAGAAAAACAAAGATAAATCCTCTTTCGCTCCTATGCCTTAATGCTTGCGCTAAGTAGCCTATAGAAGAGAGTGTATTGATGGCCTAGTGGGACATTATTACACTCAGAGAAGATGAACGAGATAAAAAGGTAGTATTCTTTAGATTCTAATTTCTTCTTATTTCTTTAATGCCTTATGCTCTTACGCATAATGAGGGATTCATAGTCGGTTCCTTTACCTTTAGTACATTTTAACATGCGCAAATGTATATTTTATAAAGATACGATGGACATTTTTTCGATTTTAAGTATCAATTTCAATCATACTACTTACATTTATATTGATACGGTCTTGGTGTTTTCAAGAAGGCTGAGCAATTCCTGATTAGACTCATATACACAAGATTCATTCTATGATAATGTAAAATATGGGTAATCAAGAAATACATCACTCTGTTGCAAAAAATTATATGCACTCATAAGAAATTGGGGTACAGCTATGAAACTCGGCATGCACGTATCGTTTGAGGAGATATGCAAATGATTACAATTTGGGAGAAGAAAAGTTTTAGAAGATAATGATGGTAATAAGAATATGGCATTTTAGAAAGTGATAAGTCCTCCCCTGGAAGCTATACAAGCCGATATTCGGTGTGGCATAAAGTCAATTAAGTTGCTTATGTCCCTCTGAGAAAGATTCTGCACAAATGCTACAACTGGTCAGCTAATTCAGTGGTATTCTGATCTTCCGTCCCAGCAATATATTGTTGAGGAAGTCGTGCAGTATGTGGTCGGGCGTTATCTTGATGGTAAATGGAACTTGAGCGGCTTGACAGCATAGGCAGAACATATTAGAAAAGATCAGCTGTATCACGAGATGGCTCCCCTCTTGCTGCTCTAAGTCCTTGGACGAGCCGAATGGTCTGGGCTTTTGACGAGATGGCTCCCCAGACTGTCACACTCTTCGAAGAGTAATCTAAGTAGAGAAAGCCTGGACAACCCTAACGAAGGACAGAAAACGGATGTCATATGACATGGGGGACTCTCCCCGCCCAGAGCGTTCATTTTCCCTTGTAATTCAATGGGAGAAGGTGAATGTCAAAGCGTCCTTAAAAGAAAAATTATATATTTTTAATTATTTCTGCTCTCCCTAAGCTTTAAAGGATAAAAAAATTGTAGGATATATTGATGAGCTTCGTGATAAAAATTTTCCATTAATGTATTAATCAAAATATATTCATTAAAACATCTTAAACTGCATTTTACTACATTTTGGCGATATTTGGTGGTTTGTGAAAAGCAAAATTGCGAGATCGCGCCCTTGTGCTTTGGATGCGTGCAAGAAATAGTTTGTGCTTCCTAAGATATAATTTTGAGATTGCAATCCAGGATACTTTTTGCATCCCGACATATCAGAAATTAAATTTTTTCAATTTTGGTATCCCGCGGGATTAAAAATATCCTTTTACTTCATTTTAAAGATAAAGAAATATATTTTAATTATCTTACGTTCGGATTTATTTGTCTATAAATATTACATGTATGTGAACGATAATAACATGTTGAGATTTTCTTATAACAAACTTTTGGTATAACGGAATTTTGAACATTATGAACATTTTTATAAATAAAACAATACCTTTAAGTACTTTTTCACATTTCTAATAAACATTGATATACTTATATGGTACATTAGGCAATAGAATAAAGAGAGCATTAGACAATAGTCTGAAATAATACACCTTAAATTAGGTAATGCAATATATTAAAAAAAATCTTGTATAATAAATGCACATGTGTACTTTGACATATGTACTGGAAAATGTAATCGACTGATATCTAACAAATTGAATATTTATAAATAAAAGCATCCGAAGTTAATAACTTTGGATGCATTACATTTGGCATATTGTATAAGTTTTATTATGAAAGAAATTGGTATGCAGTACATCGCTGATTTCCCTCATATTTTGACGTATCTATGGCCAAAAAATTCTAGTTTTCAAATCGTAGTTTAAGCATATCGCATTGCCGTCAAAGTCATAAAACAGATCATATCAAGTTATTTTAATATGCTTTTATTTGTTCTGAATCGAAAACAGAAAGAAAAATAATTGGTAGGAAAAATGTGTTTTAAGACCTCAGTAAAACAATTCAAACACTTTCCGCAAGATGTTTGTGTAGAGTGCATAAATGTATGTATGTGTATGTGTGTGTGTGCGTATATGTATATATGTTCTTATGTGTATGCGTATATGTATATGTGTGTGAGTACGTATTTGTATATGTATTTGCATGTAAAGTTTGGGTAAGATAACTTATCGCATGTACTTACCGGCATGATATTTCATATGTGGATTACATTATGTAAAATAACTGAAGGAGTTGATATTTGTTTCGTATAAATCCCAAGATTAAAACACAAAATATTAGAAGTTTTAAATTTTGGTAGCATTAGTTATTTTGGTAAGCCATGGTGTGACAGTTGAGTTTAAGCGATAAAATGATTGTTTGAACTATGGTTGAAATAATGGTACTACTGGTAATTGGTAACTAAAAGCATAAGTTAATAAAGGCATTTTTCATACTGCACGGCTTATTATGAAACAAGAAGTATGCAGAACGTTGCTGTTATAACGACTTTCCTGGCATTTTGAGGTCACTATAAGTATAAAATTCCAGTTTTAAATTCGTAGTTTAGACATAGTGCATTTTGTCGGTAAATTATGTCCTAAGATTTCCTGTACACAATTTAAACACTTTATGCAAAATGTTTGTCTATGCATATATGCATGCGTATCAGTGGCGTAGCGCCCATTGAGATTCAGAAGCTGAGCCTGCCTTGTTTAAAATCTAAGTTAAATATGCTTTTATTTATTATATTTTTTAATATAACTTTGCGAATATATCTTTCTTTAGAAAACTGTTACCATTTACTTACTTAAAATGAGACGTTTCAAAATATTTTTCCCATTAAAATGCATATCTAGAAGTGAAATCATCTAGCTTTTACGGTTCACAGAAAAAAGCATGGTATTAGCCCCACCCACTTTTTAAACTTCGCCCTGGATGATAAGCTAGAACTTTAAGCTAGCTTCCAGGAAGGCGTGGCTATTTCTTCACCTATTTTCAACCCTTTATAAACAACGTAATGACAGACAATGATTGGATATGGGACGTGACATTTCATGAATGAAAATTTCTTGAGCAAGGCTAATGGGTCCACCATTTTGGGTCAAACATAGTTCTATTAATTAATCTTCTCAGAAAAAAGTCATATATAATACTGAAAAATATGAATCATTTTCCACGAATAACATGACATTCGCTTAAATTTAAAGAATATCAAGGCAATAAACACACTACTAATGACAACCATTAAACTCAAGTAGATTCTGAAATAGACTTAGTCACAGCAACAATATTGCGAAGCAACTGTTTGCGATTTGTGAGTTTTAGAAAGAATAAATCTGATTTCCTTTTAAAAATCACGTTACAGGAGAATTTCAGTTAAACAAAAGCAATTGATAATTTTCTAGCGAACTTTTAGCGTATTGTGGTTAAGATATTTTTAAGTTTTTCCTTTTAAAGTATGGTATTTGTAAATAATTAATATACAAAATTGTTTAAGGATATTTTTGACTACAGTGTTCTCACCCATTTTCAGTACACTCCTTTGAATTGCTTTATTTCGTTAGTTCTAGCTGTTTTTCTATCACTTGCTAATAATATTTCTACTTCATACATAGGCGCTTCTAAAACTTTTTCCAGGGGGAGGGCAAACTCAAGCCCATGATGTACAACATCAACAGGCCTGATGCTCGCCTTTGTTATATTAATGTCAAGGGTGTTGTTGTTGAGACCCAGACCAACAACACCCTTGACATTAATGTCAAGGGTGTGTGTGACCCCACTTTACATCCTCTATGAGCGACCATGACTTCCTATTTAGTAAAATGATTGTAAAAATTGATCTCATTCAGAAATAAGAAAATATTTAAAATGTTATATATTGTACTCATCTTACATAGGTAACATTTTAAAGTCTAGTGCATTTCACATACTCTTTGCATTTATATTTAAAATTATTTTATTTTATTTACCAATAAATAAAACTTCTTGAAATAAAACTTATGAAAATGCGAATTCCGATATAAATTTAATTTGTAATACCAACTTTTTTGCCAAATTATCAGTCTCTCTAGTCACAAATCTCAAGCTACGCTACTGATGCTTATTTGTCTCTTTAGATAAGATAACTTAAGAAACCATGTATACCGCTATGAATTTTCATGTGTGAATATATTATGCAAAATATTGATCGATATTTAATAAAAATAAATGTACTGCAGGGGATTGATACATCCGGAAAAATGTATTGAAAATTTATTTTATGTGTATTAAAATATAGAGCTCTGCAAAATAGCAGAAAAAGTTTAGAATTATGCAAAAATTATTAAACAGCACAGTTATATGCATACTTGAACTTTTGCAATGCACGTAAATCCAGATCTCTTTTCTATTTCCAAGAGTTATAAATCAAATGTCAAAGCATTAATGAAAATATTGTTTTTCCTTTTTTTAAATGTTATTCGATTTATTTTTATTTCATTTGAACAATTGATTTATTTTTATTTTATTTTAATATACATATTTGCAATCTCGTAAGATGACTCTCTTTAAATTAACACTATACATTTGTACAGAATTATCAAGATACTACATTTTTAAGAACGTATATACAAAATATTTTTCTATCCTCATGATCCCAATTGTAATAGGCATTTTACTGATCAACTTTTTGTGTGTATAAGTGTATTAATATAAATAAATTTAAGGTAATATAGTTAAATATCAAGAATATTTTTATTTATTTTTGCAAAAGTGTCATAAAAAATATCTGCATCCTCTTGCATTTTTGAAAATATTAAAATCAAAGTTTCTTTGAAGTTTCATTTCATACAATTATTTTATTTTGTTAATCGAATTCACCTGATGAAACAACCCATTAATAACGCATACAGATTATATTTGTCATGTAGTGAACTGCTATATCTCATATACTGAAATGTTGTAAAAACAGATGAATTAGGTATATGATTTATCTTTAAAAAAATCAATGGCAAAAGGTAAGAGGAGTTAGATTTATCATGCATTGATTTATTTTATATATATATATATATAAAATAAATTATATATATAATAATAATTATAAATAAATTAAATATATATATATATATATATATATATATAAACAGATAAAATCTGTATAAAATTCCATGCGTGTACTTCGCTAAAAATTTTAGCTATATCCTTTTAAAGTTGATAAATTATGAAAAAATCCATTTTGAGATAAATGGACTAATATATTTCCAAATATCAGGGTTTTAGGTATTCATTCTTCAACACATTCCCACTATTTCTTATATTTCATCATTTATACATATATATATATATACACATATATATATATATATATATATATATATATATGTGTGTGTGTGTGTGTGTGTGTGTGTATTTCAAATATATTTTGGTACAAATAATATAAAAGAATTCAAAAAGGTATATAATATGTAGACAAAATGATATTTGGAAATATATTAATTAAGCAGAAAAATGTATATCAAGCAATGACAATTTGTTTTAAAAAGCTTCAGACTGATGAGGCATCGATTCTTTATATTTTTGTTCTTCACACAGTTTTAACTTTCTTAAATGCACATTTTGGGTACAATTTAAAGGTAACAGATGTTTTTAAAATTGATGTCCTTCACTTTCTTGCATTTTTTCGATGGTCTTGCATAGCACTCAATGGGGGAAAAAAAACCAACCCAGCATTTTTCTTTAAATTGTGTATAAATGCAGTTCACAGCCAAGCATACGCATCGAAACTGGTAATAAACAAACTCCCAATCACTTAGCCTTCGAATAAGCCACTGGAAAAAATATATGATAAAACTAGAGCAGCAAAGAGTTTACATTTTGGCAGCCTGAGAGGGAAATCTAATTCCAGGCAGAGAGCGTGGCCCACCCAGACAGTACAACATAAAAATTATTATAACTGGTGATACAATTATCTTAGAAACATGCTGTTTGCGTTATTGGATTCTGAAACCTATCTAGTATTTTTTAAATCAAGAAAAATAATGGGTTTTTTTTAGATTTTTGTGTCCCGAACCCCTTTATGGAAGTCGACACCTATTCCCACCTTCTGACAGTCGTCTCCGAATAGTATAATTTAACACAATATGCATAGAGGAAGGAAAATGCCTTCGAATGACTGACTGATAGTGACGCCATTGGTGTGGCCGTGGCTATTCTCCTGACTGAACTGTTCTCTCGAGCAGTTACCTGTATGGGACGTATTGAACCTGTACGATGGTTAGATGTGCCTTCTCTGATCCACTTTTGCCAATACTGAGCAACTATCATATCACTTTGACAAAGATGGCGACCGATACATCTGTTGGACCAAATAGCTTCCCTTAGACCTATGATGCGTCCTCTCCCTAAATCTGACAATTGTCCGTAGCTCCGTCAAGTCGAAAGCATCTTTGTACACAACTTACGGTATCAAAGCAGAAAATATACTTCCAATTGCACTTGAGTAAGTACACAGGTCGTTTTAAATGCTGCCCGATGCGTCCCATTCGCGTTGCACGAGTCCTATAATATCATTGATGCTCACTGTTTAATTATTTGCATAATTCTTAAAACGACTTCCCTGGGATTTAGCGGAGTTTCACGACTGTAGCTCAAAAGTTTTGGGTGCATATATTTTTTGCAAAGGGGTGTATTACCAGATTAGGAGAGTTATGCAATCTATGAGTATTTAAAACTGAAGTTTTAATATTTGGTGCCGACGGGGTGGTCGAGCGGTCAAGTCGAGCGTTTTCAAGCGATCGTTCGACCGCCGCGTTGTGGGTTCGAGTCCACGTAAGGCATGGATGTTGTGTTGTTAGGCGTAGTGTGTTCCGCCACCCTCTGGTGCGCCTGGACAACGTCCTAGGACGGTTAAATGGTTCAAGTTCCTGGCCGATGTATAGGCGAATGATGGAAGTCAAGTGCCTGGCCATTTGATAATATATATATATATATATATATATATATATATATATATATATATATATATATATATATTTGGTGTCGTAATTATTATCGGTATTCAAATAATTTTGCAGAGTTATCTACATCCGAAAATTATTAGAGTAACTTTAGGAGCTGACTTGTCCAAATTCTTTGGTTCACTGCCACCTTTTAAAAACTAATTTTGTCAGCCCTTTCTAGGAAAAACTTTTCGTTTATCTCAAATAATAATAAAACTGCAAGTGTAACTGTGCATGTAATTATTGAATTTCAAAGTAGTAGTTTGAAAATGGAACAAATTGGAATTGAAATTCTAAACTTTTTATTAAAATGAAACGATACAAATGGAATCGCCCATATATGTACTAAATTGCTCACTATTAGTAGTAATTTATATCAATCAAATTATTAAAATTAAAATAATCGTTAATGAGAAGGCTGAACCTGTTACTGTGCTGTCATTTTGTCTGTATTAATGTCTATATTTGTCAGCAGCATCCGTAAATCTGCGAGGTTGACTATACATGCATACAAATATATATATATATATATATATATATATATATATATATATATATATATATATATATAATTTACACACTACTAACTTTAAAATTTTATCTAATAGAATTTCAGTCAATTACTGGAATAAGCAAATTCATCTCAAAAATAGTTGCAATAACATATTTTGTTTTAGTACCCAAGGTTTATAAATCCCCTGCAGTTTTTCGAACTATTACTAATGGGCATAATTCTTACCTTACTAATGCTGGTAAGTTATTACTAAAAATTTTAAATGAAATTTCTTTGCCAAATGACATTTCAAATAATACACATAATGTGAAAAGCAGTTTTGAATTAGTTAAGAAATTAAAAACTCTTACTAATATCCATAGTATTTATACATTTGATTTTAAAGATTTGTTCATTAATATTGATATAGATGATCTTTATAAAATTATTTTAGAGATTTTTGAAAAATATAATATTACCCTAAAATATTCATCATTCCTTTTTAAAAACTTACTTAATTTCATTCTCTGAGAATTATATTCAACATGCTGATTTGTTTATTAAGCAACAGTTCGGTATCCTACAAGGGGTATATTCCTCATCATTATTGGCTAATCTGTATTTATACTTCTATGAAAAAACCTATAATCACGGTTTGCATAATATGCTCATGTATAGATATTGAAATGATATGTTATGTGTATCCCTTAATAATAATCCTATTGTGTTTAACTTTTATCCTAATAATTTACAATTAAATGCAAGTAATAATGATTCTAATGTTGCAAACTTTTTAGATTTAAATTTAGATTTACAAAATCTGGATATAAACTTATATGATAAAAAACTAGATTTTAATTTTAATACTTCTGAAATTCAACATTTTAAATCTTTTTTGCATATATCAGTGTTTAGAAATATTATATCAAACCAGGTTTTTAGAATAAATATAATTTGTAATGACAATTATAAATTAGCACATTTTACAGAATTAATAAATACTGCAACGAATAATGGATATCCTCCCAAATTCGTGATTAATGTTATCAACTCACTTTATCAACTACCACTCGATATCATGCAAAACAACATTTCCAATTATGGCGGCTACTAATTTATATTAAAAAATACTATTTATTATTATTACTTATGTGATAATAATAAATAGTTCGGTATTCATGGTAATTTTATATTATTGCCATGGCTCATGGCAATAATATAAAAATTTAAAATAATAAAACAAACAAAATAAATTGCAAAACAAAAAACAGATAATAAGATACATTAATATTTAATATTTTGAAAATTATTTTTGCTAAACATATGTAACTTTAGCTAGTTTGTAACAACGATTTGACCCCCCTTTTAATGGTGTTAGTGACATACTCGTTTATTCATTTTCTCATGTGAATCACTTTCATAGTAAGGTTTTTCATCTATGATTCTGTTTATTCTGTTTACCCTTTATTAATTATGGTTGTCCTGTCTCCAACTATAGCCCTCTCAATGGGGTTCAGTGGAGACCCCTTCAAATATTTGTTCCCCTCTGGTTCCATGGTTTATTTTCTTCTCCTTCTTCTTCCGGATGCATCTCAACTTTTTTATTTAGTTACAACTGCTCGCCTGCACAGCACATGTATACAGGGTTCCTGCTTCATGGTTCATGGCAATATTTGATTTCCTAATAATTTTTCAATTTTTTCCTTTATAAATGCTTGTAGTCTGAGTTATGACATTTATAGCAACTTACTATTGCCATATCTGAAACAAGCATTTGCTTGGGTTAATTAGGGTTAGGCGCCCAGACCTGATGAAGAATCTAGTCTAATTAATCTCCAAATTAAGCCAGTGCTGTTCGTTTATTTTTTCGGCATGGCAACCGTGGTTTAACTGCTTCGGTGATTTTATTGCTTTAATTACTTGGAATTACATGTAATTGATTATTATTCTATATTTCTAATATATATATATATATGTAATATCTAAGTTGTATATATATATATATATATATATATATATATAATATCTAAGTTGTATATATATATATATATATATATATACAACTTAGTTTCAAGCAATTGATTGTAAACTGTGTAATGCAAGTATAAAATGACAAATGATATCTCCCCTTCGTCACAAACACAAAAAATTCACTGCCTTACATATTAATTATAGAAGCAAAGTTTGAAACATGAGATGTTCGCTGCCTATTTTTTTATTTCTGCATTATTCTTTATCAATACTTGAACAGATAACATTGAAATTATGAAAGAGCAATAAATCTTCTTCAGTGAAGTATCTTTTAGCATTATCTAGTTCAGTTTATTTTTTGAAATGCTTTTTATCCGAAGAATTGAGAAATTCTGTATTCAAAAGATATTAATAATATATTTTAAAGACAAATTTAATGTAGTGAAGGTACTTTATTATTCTTCTGTTTACGGCCTTATTAAATGGCTTTTACAGATTGTTTTTAAAAATTTATATTTTAAATCTCCTTTTACAGTAACATGTAACAAGAATAATCTACAGAAAACCATATTTTAAGGAGTAATTTGAGTATAAATACATGAAATAAGTCTTATATAAGAAGTTAAAATGAAATAGAATACTCAATTATACACACACAGACACAATTGGGCGCGGTAGCCCAGTGGTTAGTGCGCGGGAATTGCATTCGATAGGCCCGGGTTCGATTCCCTTCACTGCCCAAACTGCGCCGTCTTGTTCACGCGGAGTACGACCACGTTAAACATGTGGGTCCGTAAGCCCTTCCGAGAGGTTGGTGGTAGGGGAAGGAGGATACGGTCCCTGTGGATGCCCCCCCATACTGGGTTCCGGTCTAAATTGGGTGGCACTTCCCAGCCCCTCAAGCAGTTACCTTACACTTTTCTGGTAGGTCGGACGGTCTGGGTCTCAACAACAACAGCAACAACATACACAGAGACACACACTCACTCATATATCCGCACAGATAATGATTTTTATCATTGATATAATGACAAATATAAATAAATATAATGACACCTTGGCTGTATGAAAATCTCTAGTCCTTTTCAATATTAAAATTTCTTTCCTATTTTGAAAATATTGATGTGGAATTTTGCTGTCCATATTTCTATTCAGTATAATATAATATGAGATATCTCTCCAATTCAGTACGCAAGAAATGAGGGCAAGTGTTTCGCTGAACAGTCAGTTTGAGATTGAAGCTATGACCAGTTGTCATCTATACTTTAACTGTGGTGACTTTGTTATTTAGAGATTTGGATTACATTAAACAATTTATTAATTTGGTTTCGAGATCATAATAGTGTTGTTGTTGAGACCCAGACCGTCCGACCTACCAGAAAGGTGTAAGGTAACTGTATGGACGGCCGGGAAGTGCCACCCAATTTAGACCGGAACCCAGTGGGGGAGGCATCCACAGGGACCGTACCCTCCTTCCCCTACCACCAACCTCTCGGAAGGACTTACGGACCCACATGTTTAACGTGATCGTACTCCGCATGAACACGGCGGCATTTGTGGTAGCGTGCAAATCTAGCGCGCAAACCACGGGGATACCGCTCCCGAGATGGCCAACAGCACGCGGTGTTCCGAGGTGGTCACCCACCAAGTACTAACCGCGCCCGATGCTGCTTGACGATCATAATAGTGTGTACAAAATCATGTGTCCGACACATAAGTCACGTGTTTACAGCGTCCGGTATCAAACTGTGAATTAGTATCATTCTTGAAAGATGAACAGTAAAATGCACCACTCTAAAATGATAAGACATTTGTAAACTTTATGTATTTATTAAAACTATTATTATTTGAAGTTATTTAAATTATTACCCAGATTTCCATTTACAACTTTATAATTCGTATTCATCAATTTGACATCATCAGTTTATATTTTATCAATCATTACGTTTACTAAGTAAATTTTTGGAGCTGGTTGTGATGACAGACTCTGATTGAAATATTGATAAACTTAGAGTCCATAATTAAAATGTAATGGTCTTATGGACGGTTAAAGTGTACTTTTTGCTTCCCATGACATCTGAAGAAGTTACTTTGGATACAGTCGTTATAGGCAACTTTTATTAGGACAATTCATTTATAATTTTTACACGGGCACACGTCTTATTTACTAACAAGGAAGGCCTCCTGACTGACCCCCGCCGATTTTAATGAAAAAATTACTGTGAATAGTATTGGTCTGTCACAACACATTGTGTAAGTACTAGCGGCAATATAGCAATAGAAACGACACAATAAAATATTGAAAAGTGGTTCTGGGTTACCAGAATCTTTACGTTGAATCTATACGTTATCCCGATTTGGCGATTATTCATTTTGATTACTGTTTTGACAATCGTGAAAGGTGAAAACCTTTGAAGATGTAATGCTATAAAAATTCGGTTAATGCCTAGATCCTGGGTATACGAGGGTCGCATTTGTAAGTAAGACACCAATGGGAGATTTTGAGTTCTCGCTTTCGATTGATCAGACAGCACAGAGTTTTTAGTGGTGTTCTCCACATAGAACGTTAATGCGAAGCAAGATCTTTAGAAAGTCCCGCTTTACCCTCTCTTGGGCACTTCTCCCAGCAGGAGGAAAGCCCTTGTGCAGTTTTTAACAAAATCAATAGTAATACTAAACAGTGAACACTAACAAGACAGTACCTATTAATACAACTCATTAGCTTTTGAAGTCTCACTTTTTATAAACTTGTCATAAATTAATCTGTAGGACAAATCCAATCTGGTGCCATTACTACCTAAATTAATGTAACGTTAACAGGCTTATTATTTTATGGAATAAATGTATTGTAGAGGTGAGGAATAATAAAAAATGTTCGAAATAAAGATATGTGCAACACCAACTACATTTTGCAAACCTTTGGAAAGAACAATTGGCCAAAGAGCAATGAAAAGAATCTGATGTATGAAAAACAAAATCAACCGGATTTTGAAAATGTCCAGAAAAAAGTAAACAACAAGGCGAAATTGCAAATGTAAAAATTATTCAAATAGTTTAAACACACTGTTCTATCAGCATTTGATAGTGTAAAAATACAGAAAATCATGCAAAAGTTTGCATTCAAACAAACAGTAAAGAGGAATAAACTATAAAAAATGTCGCTGGAAATACGAAATGTGCTGTACTACAGAACAGTAAACGAATCGAAGAGCAAAGCAAACGAGCCGATACACTGTTTCCGTACTTATACTCGGGGAATGTGACGTATACTGTACGCAAACGTTGGCGCCGAGTTCTACAGTAGGGTTACATTTGACGATGAAAACTATTTTTTTCAATATTTTATTATGTCGTTTCTATTGCTATAGGGCTGCTGGTACTTGCACCATGTATTATGACAGAACAATACTATTCACAGTAATTTTTTCATTAAAATCGGTGGGGGTCGGTCAGGAGACCTTTCTTGTAAGTCTTCTCCATCTGTGAAATGTTGAATATTTCAATTCTGTATCTCCCTGAATTCAATTGTCTTTGACTCGGACTTGCATATATCCATCTCTCGCTTATGGCTCCACCTTCATTTTCCCCTTGTGCCCATTGGTCTCTGAGCTTGCGAGAAAAAATTCCACAACCCAGACCGGGGGGGGGGTGACTCTTCCAAAGGTTTAGAGCAACATTTAATATGTCTCATTTAAAGCAATATTTAATCTCTCTCATTTAGAGCAACATTTAATCTCTCACATCCCGGTTGGGTGTGAGAGATTTTGTTAATCTTAATCTTCGGCAGAGAGGAAATTGATACTGGCCGAAGATACATTAGGTGTAACTGCTTGAGACCTTAAGGAGTACGTGACCTTTCGATATGTATGGGAATTCTTTATTGTCCTATTTTAAATTAAATGGAATTTAACATCAAGTCTTGGCGTCCGTCGGTTTGCTGTCTTGTTAGTAGGAACTAACCTTTTATAGCAAAGGCTTTTGGCTCAACTTTGGCTCAAAGGCTCAACTTGGCTTTTATATTTCTTAGTACTACAGCATCCTAATATGAAATATTCCACAACTGTCAAAATCTGACATGTCTCTCATCATATTAATAATGTGGCCAGAAAACACGAACTGCTACGGACTAACAGCATATTGTCTTTAGCGATGAATCTCGCTTCTATTGGGGAACGGGTGACCACCGTGTAAGAGTATGGCGAACTACTAGGGATCCCTTTATTCCAACTTGACTTTGGAGCAACACACTGCGATTACTGGAAGCCATCTCGTATGATAGTAGGCAACCATTCGTAGTGCTACCAGGAACATTGACAGCACAATGATACGTTCAGGGACACATGCATCCTCCCATGTTGTCTTTCACTACAGGTTACAAAGAGTCCTTTTTTAACTAGATAATGCTCGACCGCACACAGCTAGGGATTCTCTTTAATTTAGCTACACTTCCTTGGCCTGGCTGGTCTCCAGATTCGTAGTTTTTTGAGTGAAACCATATAAGACGGTGTCTTCAGCCATTTACAACTGTGAGTGATCTGGAGTTGTAGGCCAAACAGAAAGCAGAATGAAGATCCGCTTCATTTTATTTTCTGATTGGCTCTCTCAAGTGAGTTCTTAATCTAGGTCGTGGATATATAACCTCCTCTGGTTCTTCTATTTGCACCCATTCCTCTTTTGGACTTCGGGATTCGTTGGTTCTCTTACACTGACCAGCGTATACTCGAAACAGCTGTATGTTGCATTATTGTGTTATTTGTGCTTTTATATGTTGCTTAAGTTTTCCTTATCCTTTGCAATAAGTACATTTTACTTATTAGAGGTTCTAATTGCTTTTCTATAAAATGAAATTGTATTAATCTGGTGGGAAGGTTGTACGTTGGATGCATCGTATTTTTTTCAATTTCTATTGGTTAATTTAAACACTCCAGGCGGTTTCTAAATGTAAAATAGTAGGTAATTACTATTAGTTCAGATTTAGCGAAAAATCTTTTTTTCGTGCCAAAGTTGAAAAGATATATTTTGGTTGAAAATACAATGTCTTAAATTTATATCTTCCTATATACAAAACCATTATAACGGGCACTTGACAATTAAACATATCTCAAGTGAGTTTATTAAGGCATTATTTAGTTCTTATGTTAAACATTTCTCTTAAAATAATCTGAATAATAAAATTCAATACATTTTTCAAATGGATGTTTCAGTCCATTCGGAATAGCGATATACTCGTATATTCCCAAGACACTAACATAATAAATGGCACAATTTTTCTTGCTTTAATTTAAAACAATATACAGCATGCCATTTTTATTAAATTCAAATGACGAAACAAACCAATGTTTAGGAAAATTTGAATATTTAATTTTAAAATAGCAACGAATAATTGAAGAGCAAATAACATAGTTTTAAATTGTCTGTTTAATCAAATATATTTTATACATTAAATTCACGAAATAATTTTTTTTTTCATAAATATTTTATACAGTTGTACTTTAAATATTTCAATATTCTGAAACAAATATTGACTCATCTCATTTCTGTATAGTGTCATTTCAGTGCATTAAAGAGATAAATTTGGATATATTATAATGGGATATGTTTTTTAAATTGTGATTGTAATTTTCCATTAAAAGAAATTAAGCTTATAGATCATTTGAAACCCCTCTAAATGGAATAAGAGCTTACAAAGAAGATAAAACATTTTAAAACTTTGCTTGAATTTTATCATTTCGTCCATTAACCTAAATTACAGAATTACAGAACTCAGATAATTATCATATATGCATTAATATGTGCAGTTTATAATTATTTGGTTTTATTGGTACACTTTGTTTAGCTAATGCATCTTGCTTTATGTTTTTAAAGATGGATGGAAGTAAATTAAATTTCAATTTTTATGTTTTCTTTATGTAGAAGAATAATTCTGAATACTTTATTATAATGTATCAATATTGTTATAATGCTTTTACGTCTGCAGAAACTAATGAGAAAATGCAACATATGTTTCATATGGCAACAATCAGCCTGTAAATATCTTAAAATACACACAAAGTGAGAAAATTAAATTAGTAATACCATTACATTTGTAAGATTACACTTGTAGGATTTGAATCTTCTCGTTCTATGCTTGAGCAATCATTTTGTTACTAATCCCACTTATCTAGAACTAAACCAGAGCGATACTAAAGTTTACAGTAAAGGGAGAAAGAATGCAGCTTCCTGTGGTTCAAAGACCCCAGGAACTTAGAGATACAGATCTGACTTTAACCTAATACCATCCAATTTAGACCGGAATCCAGTGTGTGTGTGTGTGTGTGGAATGGGTTAGCATCCACAGGACTTTAAATTCCATTCCCTAACAAATCAGCTCTCGGAAGGACTTTCGGATCTATGGATTTATCAGTCCCATACTCTATGTAGGTACAGGGATAGTTTTGAGCGACATCGAAGACTGAACTCGATACTACCACGTTCGTCCATACGTAAGGGGGTATCCAGGCCCTTTCGGCAATCCATTCCATATATTTTACATACAAGCTGTGTTATGTCACTCAACTTCTGTGGATCTGTAGAACCAATTTTGAAAATTATTCTTTTCTTTGACAGCTAATACTTACTTTCTGGATACGGTGCCTAATTTCACCCCAAACTCCAAAATTTAAAGAGTGGTGACGAAATTCCCCTGTTTCTATTATTCTATTCACGTTCCGTACAGTCTCTTTGGATTGGTTGGTAAAGCATCAGCTTTGCTACTGAAATTTAGCGCTTGACGAAGTTTTACATTTCACACAAACGAAGTTATTTTGGGTAAAAATATTACAGTTTGCTCATCTGTCTATCATCTATATATCAGAAAAATAATCCGTTTATTACTCGATTTCTGAGAATCGATCAACCTATTTTGAATTTTGTTTGTTTACCAGATGATGCATTTTAGATCAATTAAAGAGAATAGGATTCTATTACAACACAATGGATTTTTCCAGGGGCGGTAAAGACATTCCCCTATTTCATTTATTATTGTACTATCACCTATCAAATCTCTGGCACTATCATTAAAGTGTCAGCTTGGCAACAAGGAATTTATTAAGTGCTCAAGTGTTCGAACATATTTTTTTTGAAATTTTACAATTACTGTAAGAAATAGCAAGGCTAAACTCTATCCGCTGGCAACCCCGCCATCTCTATAAGGGACTCGATCTCAGGGTTGCCGGAGAAATCGAGTTCAGCCTTGAAAATAGTTACATTAAAATAATAAATAGTTATTTTATTTTTTTATTATTTTTTCCCCAATGACCAGGCATTTGATATTTCATCATACGTCTATACTCCGGCCAGAACCGTGTACCTTTTAGTCGTCACATGACGTTGACCCGCAGCACCAGTGGGGGGTCAGAACACACCGCGCCCAACGAGACGACATCCATGCCTGAAGGTGGGACTCGAACCCACAACCCGGCAGCCGAACGATCGCTAGGAAACGCTTGCCTTGACCGTTCGACCATCGCGTCGGCAATAGTTATTTTATATGTTAGTATATTACAGCTATGTTTGATTTAAAACCCAACGACATCATATATAAGTTGTCAAAATCATATGCTGCCCTTGAAGCATTGCGAGTTTTGATCGAAACTGAAAAATATTGTAAAATATAATAAACATTTAAAAATAAAGAGCTGGACACCATGGTGCAGGAAGTATATACATCTATATATTTACGTTCTGACGAAGTATTGTCCCCAGCGAGTTATAGAAATCCACGTGGTCAGTAGTCATAATTTCCATTTTAAACTAAAGGTTTCGACTTAAAGAGTTGGGCAGTAATTTTGACTAATTCAAGAGCATATTTGCATGTTAATTGTGCCCATTTATTAAATTCTTAGCTTTCCCAACTTGTTCTCGCACTTTATTTAACTCATTTTTATCATTTCATTTTTAAATGAAAGAAAGTATTGGCCTGCAGTCTTGCAATTATTTTTGCCTCAATGAAGACTGCATTTAAATTTGCCATTATCGGAGTCATTTCTAAGGCTATTTATTAGAGTTGTCTCTTCCCAGCGTATTCTTAAGATCTTCTCGGCCGATTTTCATGATATTTTTTTAGCAAAACGTCTTAACTAACAGACTAACCCCAAAATATATACCAAATTCAAGGACTCATTAAAATGTGAATTATGACCATTCATTGAATCTACTGTATTATACAGGATGATCCAAAAGTCCTTGACACATTTTATAATTGAATATAAACTCAAGTATTTGCCGTACGATAGTGAGGTTTGGACTAAAATGCTTTTCACGTTGAAAAGTTTTGGTCAAGCAAATAAAAAATTTGATTCCAAACTTTGCCCATAGATGGCGCTACTTATTCAAATGTTTGTATATCTGCGTTGGAAATGGAGTACCGTTTGGGTGTGGTTCGAGCTACAAAGGGCGCACATATGGAAATAGGGTAGCGGATAAAAAAATGCTCTGTAACTACTCGTCTTCAGTTTTTATGCTTTTCTTGGTATTTTTAAGGTACAGCGCCATCTATGGGCAAAGTTTGGAACTAAATTTTTTTTATTTACTTTACCAAAACTTTTCAACGTGGAAAGCATTTTAGTCCAAACCTCACTATCGTACGGCAATTACTTGAGTTTATATTCAATTTTAAAATGTGTCAAGGACTTTTGGATCACCCTGTATATTTCCAATATGTTCTTTAACTGCTCGGATAATGTTTCAGATTTTATCTTTTAACCAACCTGAAGATTATCCCAAACATTTTGCTCAAATCCAGAATGCATTCAAATTTGAATTAAGGCCAAATGTTGAATCTGTCTGCCTCCAACATTCATAATGTTGGTATATATGTACCACAGACTGTGTTTAGTAATGCTACGCCAGGTGTTAGGGGATTTGAACATTTAAAAATGGCGCTTAAAAGAGAACGGACTTTGAATGTTGTACACAAAAAAGGTCGTTCTGATGAATAAATTAATCCCTGGCTGTTGTGAAATTTTAGCAACGAGTTCAGCTTATTTATATTTTTAAAACACAAGCCATTATTATTATTACTTTTTTGAGTGTGTTATTTTATTTCTGAAGATCTACGGAACCAATTCTCGAAATCTTTTTTATTTAATTCTAAAGCTGATGCTTTTATATAAATAAAAAATACAAAATTTTGCTAAACATAGCTAAATTTTTTTAAAATGTTAGTCTAAAAAGTTAACAATGGTTATATAATAAATATAATGGTTAGATGATTAAACTGTGGTATTTCTGGCTTTAAGTAGCATAGCAAGGAAAAACAACGCAATTCAAAGATTGCAAGTTCAATCCTCGATTGAAACAAATTTTATATCACGTTAATAAATTTTTTTCTTGGAAAATAATAACATTTTGCTAATGACATTCGCAAGTTTTACATTTTAAAAAATCATCTATCCTTTTTAAATTCCTTATCATTCTTGGATATTGCCTAAGGATAGGAATTTTGCATGAATTGCCTACCACTTTAAAATCAATTATTTTGCTTTAATATTTTTAATAATCAAATATTTGCATTTTCTACAGTTAATGAAGTTTTTTGTTTCTACATGATGGTTAATATTATAAATGACAGAAATTGCACAACATTAATAAATATTTCTATTTCACAGAAATTACTATAGATTAGAATGTTTTAATTCTAATGCTTGTGGGTGGTGAAAGATTTATTTTATTTAAATTTCTTAAATAATCTTTCTTCGTGGGTATAGTTATAATTGCATATACCGCGATGTGTTCTGAGGATAACCCTCCATATTTATCTCTACAGTGAGAGTAACTTAATTTGAAAAGTAAGTTATTGATTACAATATTTACATTAAATTATAATATTCATTTATGTAGCATTTATAGATTATAACATAAAATTTATAAAAAATATTTTATACAAATAAAACTTATTTAATCTTTTATGAAAGAGACTTAGGCGGAGATGTGACATCAAGAAATTATTTACCGAAATACTAAAAAGTTTTGCGCTGGGCCCAGTTGTTGCAATATATGACTGGCACGTACCTTGTGTCACACAGTTGGGCAATATTGAAAATACATGTATTTGAAATACATTTTCAAAATGCACTCATGGACAATAGAAGTTGCGCACCAAGAAGGAAGCATAGGATGAACCTGAAATTTTATTGATGGAAGGATACAGATGAATGATATACATGATCACAAAAACAGCACAGCAGAACACGTACAGAGGGAGCTGTGGTATACAGGCCTGTCATCCTCAATAGCGCGACGCACCGCCTCGTGCTGCGATACAAGCACAATACAGTTCGGCATGCTGTCGAACAGACCCCTGATGTTGTCCTGCGGTAGACGAGTCACAACCTGTTGGACGTTACTTTCCAAATCCTAAAGATTGCGGCAACGAGGCAGCTGGAGTTTCAACTGGTCCCACACATGCTCAATAGGGGACAGGTTTGGGGAGGGGGCAGGCCATGGAAGTGTCTGGACATGACTCAGGCAGGCCTGGGCGATCCGAGCCTTGTGCGGACGGGCATTATCCTGCTGGAATTGCGCACCTGGAATCCCAGCAACAAATGGGAGCACATGGGACCGTAGAATCTCATCCACGTACCGCTGGCCCGCCAATGTTCCAGGTACTACTACTGGAGCGGATCGGCTATCGTAGGCTATGGCTCCCCAGCCCATGATGCCTGCAGTGGGGCTGGTGTGGCGCTCGATAATGAGGTTGGGATTGTGGCGTTGTGCAGGGGACCTCCACACCCGGGCCCGGCCGACCAAATTTTTGCTCATGTCCCAGGACGAGTCGGACGGTCTGGGCTTTCGACACCCAGACAAGCTGATCATCGGTCTCCAAAACGAAGCGGCATTCATCGCTAAACACCACACATCGCCAATCTGTGGCGTTCCACGTTACTCTGGCCAAGCACCACTGCAACCGGAGCCGCCGATGTTCCCGTGTTGACGACAGTACACGTAAGGGACGTTGGGGTCGCAGATTCGCTTCCTTCAGGCGTCTAGATATGGTTCGTGGGCACACAGGAGCCGCTACGTGTGCCTGTATCGCTGATCGGGTCGCCGTGGGCTCTATACGTGCCTGCCGCACCATCATTCGGTCCTCTCTACTCGTGGTATGCCTGGTCCGTCCAGAGCTGGTCCTCCTTGTCTGGGTGGCGTCCCGTGACCAGTGCTCCCAACACCGTCGGACGGTATAGCCCAAGCGATCCAAGTGACGAGCTATCCGGCGCGGACCATCCTGTGATTTTCATTGCATATATCGACGTTTCTAGCATCTACCCACCATTCTTTTCACTCCGTACTCGTGCTTTCGTCGGTCGAAGCTTCTTGCATTGATATGGCGTCAACTACACGCCGGTTTATAAGGTCGCTGGCTTATGCTTGCAGTGCCACTCACCGGTCTACGGTCATGCGCAATCACACCAGATTGAGATCATTTGCATACCAGCCCACCCTCTAGCTATTTACATCATTTCGCGGTTGTACTATGTTTTCTTCTTGGTGCGCAACTTTCATTGACCGTGAGGGTATATTTGTATTTTGTATTTTGTATTTCAAACTGAAAAAACTGAAGTATTTTGGTAATGTCTCGAAAATACATTTTAAAAGTATTTTGTATTTTCAAAATACTAAAAATACATTTCTTCAGATTATGTTTAAACTGCAACGATTTGCAAAAGGAAAAACACGGCTAATCCGTATTACTTTCCTTATATACATAGCATAATGTATAAGGAAAGTATTGTGACGGGTCGAAAATTCGAATTCGAGTTTTCGAAGGGAGAGCACGTTTCAAGCATCCCTGAACACGAATAAAACGTTTTTGAGATGTCTGTCTGTGTGTGTGTGTCAGTGAGACTGTAGAGACGATATCTCACGAAAGGAGCAATTCGAACGAAATTTGGTACAAAAAATGCAATCCGTGAATACTGGAAGTGTATTATCGTTGTTAAATACAATCGCATGTTCAGAAACTCCCCAAATTTTCTAGTGATATTTTGAAAAAATCATAAAAAGAATTAAAACCTTTAATACAGTTGCGTAAATCATCAGTCCTTATGTAATTTTTCATTAGAAAGCTATTGACATAAATTTCAGAATGCTAGCACAAACCGTTCTCGAGATATTGCAAATTTTCCAAATAAATGCATCAAAAAATCACATAAAAAATCTTAAATATTGTGAAATATGTTCACTTTTCATAGGTAATATAATGCGATGAATTTGTTGACATCGTTCTCGTGGATCTAGCGCGTTTCATTCATGAGAAAATATACCTTAAGTAATAGATTTGTATTTGGACTCTAATAGTCATTTATCGACTATAAGAATAACCTAGTTCTCTGTCCATAACGATTGCTGATATTTTGGCAACGAATTTGACGGAATGTGTTGGCGACTTTTTTGAATATAGCTAAATTAATGAAAATTTCGCCAAATTGATAAAAATGACGCTAAATCAATGAAAATGACGACTAATTGATGAAAATTCAATATCTTAGATGTCGCCAACTTGGCTACTTTTTGAATGTTGCAAAATTAACGAGAGTGCCCCAAAATCGATAAAAATATCGTCAAACTGAAAAACATGATGCTAAATGGGAGGTAATGTTTTGCAATTTTTTAATTCCGTTATATGACGGGCATACCTTTTATTTTACTCTTCTCCACATTTGTCTGCAACACTTGGCGATACATTTAGCGAACTGGGTGAATAATTTCATGACATATCGCTAACTTATCAATATTTAGCCCCAGATTGACGAACATGTCATCAAAATTGTAAAAATGACGCCAAAACTAATTAAAAATATAGGAGCACAATCTATCAACCTGATAAGTATTGGCATTTTATATATCTCAATTTCAATAATTTATAAAAATATCCTTTGTTATTTACTCAAAATGTTTATTTCTGGACTTGAGCTTTTTTCAAAATCAGCGATTCAATGTCTAACATGCTTTTGTATTTCTAGACCTTTCAAAAGCCCCAGGGTGAGCTAGAATGTTGAACTTTCACACATTTTCAGTATCTGCAAGATAACAGATTCAAACAAAATCGAATTTTCGATTTTTTCTCCTGCCGAAGCAGGAGAAAATGGGGGATTTCGAAAAGCCTTTTCAAGCTCTCCTGAAGTACTGAATGTGACCGTGTAGGCTGAATCTGGGAAACTTTCGACTACGCAACAAAACATAAATTTTGACGAACCTTTCAAGGGGATGGAGAAGATCAAGGGGTTTTAGAAGTTTTTCCAGATTCTCAAGAAGTCTTCTCTATTGACCTAATAGGCGAATAATTCGTACATTTTTAGTATCGAACCCGGGACAAAAAGCAACGGAACATGAATTTATATTTTTCACCAGGGGGCTGACAAAATAGGATGTCAAAACGACTTTTCAGATCCTTCAGAAGTGACTTAGAAGATCTCTGAATTAAATGACTGAAATTTTGCGCACTTATAGTACCTATCATAGGACTTATAGTATCAATCTACAATTGTCCATCTACTATAAATGTACTGTCGATCTAGTATAGTATCGATCAAACTTATAATATCGATCATCAGATCACCATTTTTGATAATAAGCGCCCTACATTATTTAACAAAATAAAACTTAAAAAAGTTGTAACTCAATTTTTTAAAAGGATTAGTTTTACTGTCTTTGAGATGCTTAAATACATGCCATTTATATTTTTCTACTTGAAAATTTTGTTTTCACACATAGTCTGTTTCTTCTGGATGGCTCTATCACTATCCAACGAGTGAAAAAGAACAAAAAGTCTCACAAAATAATATGAACTATCATTTTTAAATTGATAACCCAGTAACCGTCTGAATGGTCCTGTTTATGGCTGCCACAGTAAACATAACTGCCACTCCAATTTCATACTCTCCTGATACAAATGATCGTCTTGAGATAAAATCTTACTTTCACTGTGTTCACAAGAGTTCTGTTACCCCCATAGGATGAATTGGCCTTATACCTAATCTCTAATCAGGAGGTTTGAGACCGAGTGTTGCGGGCAATTCTATTTTGAAAACCTCGTAATCGATTTCGCGCAGGGAAAACAGACCACTATCTTAACAAATGGTAGTCAAGGGAGCCCCTGACAAAATCTCTACAAAGAGATGAGATTTCTTTGGGGTTTTATCATGGGCATGTCCGAAGTTTATCCTATGGGATACTGTTTGAGTCGAATCTTTTGAGGGAATGCTGATTGATATTTTATGTAAGCTAAAATGAATATGTAATTTTAATCGAGCAATTATAATAAGACCCTGATGTGGGCATCAAAATTTGTCCCACTGTTTGTCATTGAAAAATAATTTAACGACTTTAAAAGAGGTATAATTACGTAATCTGGTGTGGGCAGCACTTGACTTCCACTACATAATACAATGGCTTTACGCCTTTGAATGCGAAATAATGATGTTCAAGATCCACGGCACGATGTTTTAACGTTGAAAGGTTATTTAGTATTTGGCGCCTTTTTTGGATGAAAACATGTAAAAATATTTCGATGTACCCAATTAACTTATATTTCGGTCAAACTAATTGAACAATTGGAAATATTGATAGCATCTGCTAAGCAATATGGACCATATATTAAAACATGTTACTTAATAATTCACCAATTTGGCATCATTTACGTAACTTTAGCGTCGTTCTTGTCAATTTAGCGACATTTTCGCCAATTTGACATCATTTTCAGATAGTCGCCAATTTTGCGATATTTCGCCTAATAAATTGCCAAGTTTGCCAAATTTATTGCTGATTGTTTCATATCTGACGATACTTATTATTTCGCTATATACATAGTATAATGTAGTAAAATGTATAGGGAAAGCATTGTGATGTGGCCAAAAATTTGAATTCGAATTTTCGAAGGAAGACACGTTTCAAGCATCCCTGAACTCGAATCGAATGATTTGAGGTGTGTGTATGTGTCTTTTGTGACTGGCTTGAACCTCTCTAACTTTTGCTGTTGATTCCTTCTTTTCCCCCTTTGCATACATTGGTCCATCGGCTAGAAGCACCCCCCTTAGCTCCTTCCCCATTGGCTTGAGCTAATTGGTTCGAGAATGAATTCATTGGCTGTAGGTAACTACCAGAGGGTTTGATGGCCGAAAGAATCAGGTGCACTTTGAAAACAGCATGGGTCCAGTTTTATTATCCATCGTAAATTAGTTAGAGTTTAATGTCCAGTTTTGAAGTCAGCCCGTCTGCCTTTATTGATTGTTGGACTGTTTTTTTATTACTTAGGCCTCGATCCGAAGTTTATTATACCTGATGCTACAGAATTCCAATATGAAATACTCCACAACTTTGCAAATCTATCGCATATTTAATAAAAATGGTCTGTTGTATAATATACACTTAAGGGCTTTTGGACTTACAGATTTATCAAGCCCATACTCCTCGTAGACATGGGGGTAGTTTTGGGCGGTGGTGAGGATCGAACTCGTGTCTTCTTCGTGCCATTCTCTCGCCATAAACATTTAGCTATCCCGGCCTGTATATAACAGTGTAAATATAGATACATTAAAATATGTTGATACATCTTTTTTTCCTGTGTGCAAGCATGAATCTTTTCTGAAGTTGAATATTTTGAATCGAGTATAATATAGTTCATTTTATTCTGCCGGATTGCCTAAAATTTTTTAGCTAGTGTGTGTGTGTGGGGGGGGACTTGTATTAGGGTACTTTTCCATATTTTGCTATGAACAAACATGCTTAGTACTAATTTTGCAATGCTCAAAATTTTGCAATTTACATTTTCCCTTTATTTCTATTAGGAAGCGAGATAACGAGATACCCTCTAAATAGGGAGTCAGCTCCTTTAAAGTTGTTCCATTGTATAGTATCACTGGGGGTTTCCTATACACTTGCATAAAAATGTACGATACCCGTTATACTTCTCGAGGTATTAGCCGGACTTTCTTTGACACACTGTATAGAAATTAAAAATAGTATGTAATTATATAAACTTAAATATGGAATTGCATGAACTTAATTACGAACCTGCATGAATTATATGAAGGAATTATACGAATTTAATCATAGGTTTATATAAACACATAATAACAGAACTTCATTAAATGTGATGTTAATGCTTGGAAACTTTCCAAGCATTTACAAATTTACATTGGATGTAAGGAAGCTGAATTATTTTAATTCTCTTGGACAGAATATAAACTCCCATTCAAAGTATCATTCAGATAACAATTTTAGTAACAACCAACATTACGCCTATCTAGCGTAATGAAAACTCCTGAATAGGTCTATTTATATTTAACATATTTACCGAGTTACTTTTATGTGCTGATAACAAGCGACAAAACGTCACTGGGTAGGAAATTGTTTCAATGTTCAAGATATTAATTCCGCTTAAAACTTTGTATTTCTGCACATGAAACACTTGATCTTAGTTAAAAGACAATATATTTTATTTGTATGTTTTTGCTTAAGTCTGTTTACAGAGAGCTGAAAGATCTTTTTTGCTACATTCGTGGATTTAAAATAAAACATCCTTAGCGAAATATTTGAACCTATAAATTTTCAACTCATTTTCAACTGTTTACTTTAGCGTCAGATAAAAAATAATAGGGGCAGTAATTTCTTGAATGACAAAAAATATATTCGCTGTTTTAAATTCTTATTTAGAAATGAAAAATTCTACCACTGAAATGAAAAGCGAGGAAAATAATTGAATCCATTTTGTGAGCTTGAAACAAAGGATATATTTTTAAAGAACATCGTTTGAAGCAATTGTATTTGAATATGGAAAAGTGTCAAATGATAAAATATATTTTCTTTTGTCTAAGATTCCACACGATGATGATGTAGATTAATGTTGCTCTTTATCTCTAGTTATTTGTTGATCTTGCTTTGTTCTAGATTTTTTCTTTCAACATGAATGGGTTACATATGTAAAACATTTGAAAAATAACTTTATGCAAAGCATCTTCCAGTAAATTTTCGATCCCAATAATAACCTTAAGATGTAAACATATTATTAGAAATCAAATAATCGCTCAAAAACTGCTGCAATAATAACACAATAAATCAAAACTTTGAAAATATAGCATAACGAATAAAATGATTTACCGGTTTTGAAAACAAATAATAGACCTCTTCTTCAGGACTGACAAGAAGGACGACCTCACTTACTTACGGCAAGGAACCTGAGGACAGCACACGTGGCTGAATGGGAAAAAAAGGTTGCCAACGCCGCGGAAGAAATGGAAGAAGAAAATCTTCAGCCACGAAATATAAAAATCTTCTTTTATTTACTCATTTCTTCCCGTAGCGTTGGTAACTTATTTTCTCCCACTTTCAATCACGTGTGCTATCCTTAGTTTCCGACCTGACTTGTGTAACTGACGTCGCACTTCTTATAGGTGCTGAAGAAGAAGGCTGTTATTTGCTTTTGAAACTGGTAGACGAGTTTATTTTTGTTTTTATGCTGTATTTACGGGTTAATTTATTGTGTTAATGTTATTAGCATTAAAGTGGTATGTAATAAAATGAAACCAGATAATTCCGCAAATTCAAGTTAAAATTTGAACTTTTATATTTCCACAAATATGCCATATTTTAGCTAAAGTAAAAGCATGTATAATCAATTACTGAAGTAGGTGCATGTGATTTCACATAAGTATCTGGATCGTTTATATAGAAAAATAGCAATGGTTTTTATTTGAGCCCTTCATAAAATATGATTCCTAGCTTAAATTGTATAAACATTTCTCAAAGACTTTCCAGCAGTACAAAATCAATTTTATTAGAAAATGAGAATTATAAAGATGTTTAGTAAAAGAACGTTTTCTTGTTAAAAAAAATATTTTTTTTTGATAGACTAACTGCCTACAGTTTAAAGTTGATTCTGAAAAACAGAGAGTATAAATACATTCTAAGGTCTTTAAGTATTAAGATTCGAGTATTAAGATTCGAATCCGGTACAGACGGACCTGAAGGCAGAGCGCGAACGGTTTGGCTTCAAGTTTGCATTTCAAACTCACGAGAGACCAACAATAGGTAGAGTGCATATGTTTGCGACTTATTATTTTTTATACGAAGTCATTTTAACTTACGTGCTTGCACTTGCTAGATCTTGAAATATTATTTTTTCTGTGTTGGAATCGCTCTGTGTTGGAATCAAATGTGACATCTATTTTTTTAACAAACATTTTTTGAAGTTTCTATGTCTCAGGATCTGTTACAGATAAATCTTAAAGGATGATTGATATGGGTTCAGAATTGTATTTCAAGGGGAATTGAGGGGTTTATTAAGGATCTACACTTCAGGTGCTTTTCACTCCCAATTAAAAGTTTTTCTTCTAAACATCTAATTTTAAGGATTGTCTATAGACAGACGTTACATAATGACTAAAATGGATTCAACATTGAATTCTAGAGCGGTAGAGGGGCTAATGATTTCTATTTCCGTTTATTTCCAAATTCCGGTTCAAAAATGTTCATTTTCCTTGAAACATCTATTGCTTAGAATCGGCCTAAAATTAAATCATGAATCCAGTCGCAGAATTCCATAAAGTTTAATTCCGATTAGGATATTCTGGAGACCTTGATTGAAAGGGCTAACATCTAAAGCTAACATTTGCATTTTGTCTGTAATGAAAATTAACAAGCCAGATTTAGGCTTTATAGCAATCTGTGCATATGCAGTGATATAATAACTGTATGATAAATCCCGTTAATAAAAACTATTTTTACAGTGACCGTCAATATAGTGACATTTTGCAAGATGAACGGATTAATGATTGTTTTGGTGAAAACTCCTCATCGTTACTACAATAGTTTAACCGAGAGTGTTTTAACAATGGTTCTTTATGAGTTGCCATATGAAACTAACCAATTTTACACGATTTTTAGAAATAAGCATAATTTGATGCAGCTGGCATCAACTTCATTAAACATTGAGCTAGAACACTATGAGGCTGCAGTGATGTTGTCAGATACTAAATAGAAGCATTGAAACCAAATAAGCAATGTTGTTACAAGTTATTTGATTGGAACAAACTATTGAAACCAAGGAATTGGAAAAGCCTCCTACTTGAGGATATTGTGACCACATGAACCCATTCTTGCAGTCTTATGCAGTAGACTGCAATAATTTTTATGCTAATTTTGTGGGTCATTACATAAGTCTGTTAAACCATAGCATTTTACAAATTTTCTTAATGTAGTTAAGTGGTTTGACGGCTATTTGGTGTTGATGAGCTAACGATAGGGAAATTGTTACTCCGTTTCTTGTGCTTACCAGGTGTATGATTAGATGAATTTAGTACATTTTGATAGTACTTGCATTTCACTTTTAATTCAATTTTCGTTCTCATTCGGTAACCGGACTTATTTTCAAAGGTGGCGTAGAGAAAATACGAAAAACTAAAATATCTCGAGAACGGCTAGTCCTAATGTAATGGGGTTGGTCTTATTCTTTTCTTCGCTAAAAATTACGTATAAAGCAAGCATTTAATGGATATATTTGAGCATACGTAGTTCTTTAGTTTAGATTTTGACGATTTTTGAGGGCCATTTTGCAAAAAAAGGCAGGTTATTTTTTTTTTCGAATCATACCAAAATCTAATCAGCACCAGGGTGACCCACAAATGACTCATCTGCCGAATTTTGTAAAATTCGGTCCATTAGTTTTTTAGTTAGAGTAGATACAAGCTTTTGCGGGCCATTTCGCAAAAATAGGCGGGTTCTTTTATCCGGAATCGTACCCAAAACTAATCAGCACCAGACTCGCCCACAAGTGACTTAACTACCAAATTTTTTGAAATTCGGTCAATTAGTTTTTTAGTTACAGTGGATACAAAATCTGCACAGACAGACAGACAGACACACAGACACACACACAGACGTCACGCTAAAAATGGTTTTTTCTTATTCTAGAGGTCTCGAAACGTGTAGATCCGTCGAAAACTCGAGTTGCGATTTTCGGCATGATTCCAATACTTTCCCTATACATTACCATGTATTGCAGGGAAAGTAAAAATCTGATGTGGGCAGCACATGACTTTCCCTGCAGACTTATATTCACGTTCTCTTTATTTTAATAAATTTATTTCACTTTTAATTCAATTTTCGTTCTCATTCGGTAACCGGACTTATTTTCAAAGGTGGCGTAGAAAAAATACGAAAAACTAAAATATCTCGAGAACGGCTAGTCCTTGTGTAATGGGGTTGGTCTTATTCTTTTCGTCGTTAAAAAATACGTATTAAACAAGCATTAATTGGATATATTTGAGTATACCTAGTTCTTTAATTTAGATTTTGACGATTTTTGCGGGCCATTCTGCAAAAAAAGGTAGGTTATTTTTTTCCGAATCGTACCAAAATCTAATCAGCACCAGAGTAACCCAGAAATGATTCATCTACCGAAATTTGTGAAATTCGGTCCATTAGTTTTTCAGTTAGAGTGGATACAAGCTTTTTCGGGCCATTTCGCAAAAATAGGCGGGTTCTTTTATCCCGAATCTTACTCAAAACTAATCAGCACCAGACTCGCCTACAAGTGACTTACCTACCAAATTTTGTGAAATTCGGTCTATTAGTTTTTTAGTTACACTGGATACAAAATCTGCACAGACAGACAGACAGACAGACACACAGACAGACACACAGACAGACAGACAGACACACATACACACATACGTCACGCTAAAAATTGTTTTTTCGTATTCTAGAGGTCTCGAAACGTGTAGATCCGTCGAAAACTCGAGTTGTGATTTTCGGTATGATTCCAATACTTTCCCTATACATTACCATGTATTGCAGGGAAAGTAAAAATCTGATGTGGGCAGCACATGACTTTCCCTGCAGACTTATATTAACGTTCTCTTGATTTTAACTAAATTTATTTCACTTTTAATTCAATTTTCGCTCTCATTCGGTAACCGGTCTTATTTTCAAAGGTGGCGTAGGGAAAGTACAAAAAACTAAAATATCTCGAGAACGGCTAGTCCTAGTGTAATGGGATTGGTCTTATTCTTTTCGTCGTTAAAAATTACGTATTAAATCAGCATATAATGGATATATTTGAGTATACCCAGTTCTTTAGTTTAGATTTGGACGATTTTTGCGGGCCATTTCGCGAAAAAAGGCAGGTCATTTTTTTCCGAATCGTACCAAAATCTAATCAGCACCAAGGTAACTCACAAGTGACTCATCTACCGAATTTTGTGAAATTCGGTCCATCAGTTTTTCAGTTAGAGTGGATACAAGCTTTTGCGGGCCATTTCGAAAAAAAAAGCGGGTTCTTTTATTCCGAATCGTACCCAAAACTAATCAGCACCAGACTCGCTCACAAGTAACTTACCTACCAAATTTTGTGAAATTCGGTCCATTAGTTTTTTAGTTAGAGTGGATACAATATCTGCACAGACAGACACACAGACAGACACACAGACAGACACACAGACAGACACACAGACACACACACAGACGTCAAGCTAAAAATGGTTTTTTCGTATTCTAGAGGCCTCGAAACGTGTAGATCCGTCGAAAACTCGAGTTGCGATTTTCGGCATGATTCCAATACTTTCCCTATACATTACCATGTATTGCAGGGAAGGTAAAAATGCAAGTGCCCCTTTCATTTCCCCTCACCCCTACTTTTTCTATACAGAAAGTAATTATTGTTACTTTTAGCAATGTGAAGTGAAAAGCTTAATGGGTACTGGAAAGTTCCACTGAAGCCCATGTTATAATTAATATGTAACTTTTTCTCAGAATTTATTTGTAGCACTGATTTAAAATTTGGCACAGCATATATTCACACATTTTTACATACTTTAACATATAATTGTAGAATAAAAAAAAATGATTTTATTGATTTTTTTTATAAAAATTGTTAAAAAGAATTATGCTCCAGAATTTTAAACGTTTTTTAAATTCGTATATGTTTAAACCCGTATATTAGTGTAAAAGTAAAATATTTGTGTAAAAGTAAAAGTTTCAAAGTAAAATATTGAGTAGATTATGAGAAAAATGTAACATTTGTATAAAAAGTATAAAAGCATTTAAAATATAAAAATACAATTTCCTTTTCTCTACAATGCTTTTTAAAATAATAATTAAAATTACTTACATTGCACGTATTGCCTTTTATTTTACATCATTTTCTCTTAAATTTTGTTACAATGAAAAAGTTAAAAAGTGTTCCAAGGTCATATTTAGCCTGTGTTCCTTCTTAATAAAAACTTTTTACATAATTCAGAACACTCGAAGGCTTTGATTTATGATTGTATATATATGCGAAAAAAAACCCAGTAGTTCTTGCAAGAATTGTAATTCTGTTATCTTTCAAATGGACTCATTCATTTTATTATTCATATATTCATTGTTTTGATTTCCTAGTCCGATGTAATTGATAGACTAGGATAGTTTTAACTTAAACAGAATTTTAACATTGGATAATTTTGAATCAGGAATGTATAAATTTCATCGAAATATATTGTATAACTAATTTCTATTTTCCAAAGTTTCAATATTTTGTTACATTTAGTGATAGAATAGTATGTTTTTAATTATGATTTCATAAAATAAGTAGATGAAATTATTCGTTTAAAAACGCCAGAAGCTTCGGAAAGAAGATATATTATTTGTACAAGGTGATTAAAAAAAGATGGGCCAAATATTACGAGGTGGTAGTACACATTAAAACAAGCAATTTTGTCGTAGCTTATCGGATCGAAAATGAAACGTAAAGGCATTACAAGGCCCTTACTCGTAGAGAAGCAGACGATCCTCAAACATAAAAGCGTTATTCTGGTTGTTATTTCTGGTTGAAGAAGAAAATAACGTATGCAAATTTTATCTATGGCAGAAGAAGAACCCTTATGCAAATTTTTGTAATTGAGCCAGAGGTAAGAAACTCTATCTGGATGTCACTTTTTCGGGTCGATGGATTAGGCGAGGTGGTGACGGGTGGTTCTATATCTTGGTCCCCACGATCGCCTAATCTGTCGTACCTTGACTTCTTTTTGTGGGAATATCTCAAGAGTCTCTTCTATGACACTCCCTTTGAATCTGAAGAGGAACTCATCACTAGAATTTCGGCCGCTGCTGCCGAAGTGCGTGACATGCCTGGTCTGTTCGAGAGAGTTCACTATTCCCTCCATCGCTGCTGTGAGACGTGCATTCCGGTTGGTGGTCACTCTTTTGAGCCATTATTGTAACTATTGTTTATAAAATGTCATTTTATAACTTCTAAGTCATTCTTGTGTTTTCGCCTCATCGGTTTCACCATTAACCATCGCCATCACCCTCTGGCGCCTTTATGTTTCATTTCTGACCCGGTAAACTATGACAAAAAATGCTTGGTTTGGTGTGTACTACCACCTCGTAAAGTTTGGCCCATCTTTTTTTAATCACCCTGTATAATATTAAAATAGGATATTTTTGAGGAAATACTTCCATGTATATGTATGAATGTGCACAAAATACTGTAATATTGACCGAAATTTCGTAACAAATATATCTTAACTCTCTTTTATCAAATGTAGTGTAGTTATCTTTTGCCGTACATACGTTACGGCTGAAGTGGACAGAGAAGATGACAATGTCTAGAAGAAATAGCATTATCAGTCAATTCAGTTGTATAATAGAGCTCAATGGCGAAAACTCATAAAAGAGCGGGAATCTGTTTAAATTATAAAAAACAAGAAAGATCAATCATGCTTAAAGCATTGATTATGAAACATTTTCCAACTTCAATGCAATTTTATTTAAAAAAGTCTAAAATGCAATACATTCCTCAGTAATATTTTAAAACTTATCAGAATACTACATTAATTTATTATATTTGAAAACTTAAACCTTCATTGAAAGAAATGAACTTCATTCAAATGACGGCATTGAAATATAAATTGCCTGGTTAAAATATCTCTAAAATGCGATACATTCCACGGTAATATTTTTAAAACTATCATAATACTACGATAATTTATTATATTTGAAAACTTCATCGAAAACAACTGAAATTAATTCAAATGACGTCATAGAAAAAATAACACACCTGGATCTCTCTAGAAAAACAGCATTTCATTCATACCTTTCTCCCATTCATTTCCTTCATCACAATACTATAATAATTTATTTTATTTAAAAATTAAGACCATGGAGCTACAGGTAATTAAACTCTATGCTTAAAACTTCATCGAAAAAATCGTCCTTCTCTTTATAAAATCAATTAATATTTCATTCATATCAGCCATGCAGACTCCATGGGCTAAATTATTTTGTGTTAAAGAAATACAGCAATTCTAATACAACTCATTCTACATATTTTGCTGTTTACATTTAACATTAGTGAAAAATAGGCTTCGTTGTAGAAATAATCGAATTTGGATAATCATTTAAACTCAAATATATTGTATTTGCGTTGTTTCAGTATGTAGATGCACAGAATTTAAGCAAAAATAAAGTAGTTTCAGGACGGATACAACACTCAATATGAATTAAAAAGAACTTAAAAAATCACGATTTTGGAACAAGATGGATGCCATATATCATTTTGAAGTGGGTCATGTGATCTTTTCATTTCATGGTCACGTGATCGTTTCATATAAGAGGTGTAATTATTATTTTAATTTTTATTTAAAAAACTACTGAATTTATTTCGCTCAATTTTTTTTATAAGTTTTATGGAACAATTTGAATATTACCAAAAATTTTCGAAGCAATTTGTGAATTTTAAATCCGCTTAAAAAATGTTTGAAGAATTAGGTCCCATAGGGCTCAATGTATTTCATTTTTTCAACCCGGGTTCAATCCAAAACTGATTGATGATATTATTGATATTATTCATTGATATTATTTGGGTGATATTATTCATTTTTATTCCCATAGGTCCTACAGACCGTCTGAACAACATACTAAAATTTTATTTTGATTAAGTCATTTTTACGGCATTTATCGTGCTAACGGACAGACATACAGACAGATAGAATGAACACAGTCATAAACACTTTTCAACTTTGTTGTAAAGTGTTAATAAAATCAGTAGAATATCACAGTGTTCTTTGTTGTACTTACTTTGAATGATTTTGGGGTTGACTGAGGATTATAAAAGACACAATAATCTTATAACATGTTATAATAGTTCTTTAATAATCCAGAGTTTTAAATTGTAGCAGTTTATGGACATATGTTATAGTTACAAGAAAACTGTTCAACTGTCGGTAATTTTACTTCTGAGAAAAACCTGCTAAATAGCCATTATATCGACAACCATACCCGTTTTAGTTTTCTGTGTATTTAAGTAGCCGAATGATTCACATATATGTGAAACATTGTCATTATGCTTTGAGTGTTACCAATTCCGAGAAATTGATTTTCTTCATTAGCCAGGGTTGGAAAATCCCCTGGAAAACTATAGTTAAAAAGGTTTAAACACAGGACGATGTAAAAAATATGATTTAACCCTATCAGCCCACCTGCTATCGACTCAGAAACCTTTAAGCTGATTTTCTCTGTTTTAATGTTCAAGCTTTATTAATAATTCATTTATAAGTTAGTAATTACAGTAATTATCGTAATTTATGAGTTGTAATTATCGTACAGGCATGCGGTCTTGATCAGTTATTGTTCTCAAACGACTAAATATTATGACAAATTGCTTGGATTTTATATCATCGAGTTTTTAAAGATAACAGTTTACAAAGATGCAAATATTAAAATGCCAATTTAGAATAGAGTTTTGTCGTTAGAATTTTTTTCAGAAAATTTCAGGAAAAACCGAAAACTTTGCAACATTAGTCTATATTTTTCTAGAAAATCCATTACATTTGATAGAACTACTACACGCACTTTGCAAGTCGATAATATTTTACAAAAAAAAATATAGGGAATTGAATCTGTTCGGAAGCGTGTTTCGATTTCTTGCAAATATTCCTATATTTTGGTAAAGTGCTGTTTGAAACTGGTCTTCCTATAGTGAAAAAATATATGTACCCATCTTTCAGCATGTGATATAAAAGGTATTTCGTCAAAAGTGAAGCATGAGAAATTTTGTATCAAAAGAGTTTTCAAAATTGAAACATATGTTATGAAATCCTTGCTTTCCTTCTTAAAAGAGGAATAGATGAGACATTTCATGTTCAGTTTATAAGATGGGATGGAAGGAATCTGAACATCCTTATATCCTTCAGGCGCCTTTTAGATAAAAATATCGGAAACTTCACAATTTCAGATATAGTAAAATTGTATATTTAAATTATGTCTATGCGATTTATGAAATTCATTGATTTAAATTTACTCATACTTCTCAGTGTTTGCTCTTTAATGCGACAAAAATATTTTATGAATTTCACTTCAAATAAATTTAACTAGAGTGTGGCTGCACACGATATTCTCATACCATAAACCATTTTTAAGTAGCTTATGTCTTTTTTGAAAATTTTACAAGCAAAAATTTAAAAAAATGTGTATTTTTGTTCCAAATGATCGCAATCATATCGTGCTACCCTTCAGGGGGAGGGGACTTTTGAACTTTCGATTGCGTTTAAAATCAATAGGATTCCTTAATCACGGATGGTAATAATTATACAATAATTATTTTTGAAATGCTCTATTTGTTCATGAGATATCGCATCCGCAGGCTCACAGATACACTAACACATACATGCACACACATAAACCATAAACATACATACATCACTTCAAAAAGGGCAGATTTGTGTTCAGAGATACTTAAAACGCGCATTTCTGTAGACAACTCAAATTTGAGTTTTCGTCCTCTTTATAATACGTTTCCTATATGTTATAATATGTATGTTGGGAAAGTAAAAGTAAATAAAATATGCATACAAATGTATTATAATCCATTTTTGTCATACATATGCTTTAATTAATATTAACACAGCTTCATACCCTAACGTATATTGAGCAAGCAACGGTATATATATTTATTTATTAACATTATATATGTAAATGCGCATCATTTCAAAAATACAATGCAGTTTGAATAATAATGAAACAGAATGTTCTTCTTAGGATACCAATTACGACGCAATTTCAACTCTTACACATGGACTATTTCATAATGCTCAACAAATAATATGCAATATTAAAAACTGGCTCAACAGGAAACAGCATACTTAGGGAAACTACGTGTGCGTAAAACTTGAGACAGAATTAATTCTTGGATCAACTTGTTGATGGCATCCAACTTAATTAAATCGGGCGGCATTCGAAGACATTATTACCAACATAAACACTGGAAAAGAGTCGAGAGAAAATCAGGCATGCTACGGTGATTACATACGAGACAAATTAAATTACAAAATTATTATGTCAAATTTTATTGCCAGAAATAAGTTAATTTTGAACAACAAAGTTGTAAAATGCGGTGCATTTGCAACCAAAATAGGGAAATTATGAAGGAGCCTTCATATGGTGGTAAATGACCCGTACACTTCGTTGTTGGCAAACTTTTAAGCATTTGTATTCTTTTTTCTTTTTGTGGAATTATTTTATAGAGTCATACGAATTTTCGGAAATATTGGAAGTGATATTTCCGGAACCGGAATGAAAATTTTTTAGTGAACCTCCGATCCCTGTGGAATTCGATGCTGAATCGATATCAGTCAATGTCTAAGATCTATAATCAAGTATGAGAAGTTGGTGTTTTAAGATATATTTTTTAATCCGGAAGTAGAGTCAGTCTAATAACTTAGTGCTATTTTAGTCTAATAACTTAGAATTTATTTCATATAAAGCTCTATCTATAGCCAGTCTTAATAAATAGATATTTCAAGAAATTTTTTGAACCGAAAGTAAAAATCGAATCGGAAGTAAAAATCTTTAGTGACCCTACTTCCACTATTCTCATTTGGAATTTGATCTTGTGTCTATATTAGTTATTGTCTATTCCATATGTGTAGTAAGTAGATCCCGAGCAATAGTTGTTTCAGGAAAAATGTAAATTTTTTAATAGGAAGTTGCATCTCCAGAACCGGAAGTATAAATTAATGAACCCCCTCCCCCCTCCCCCACTCAATAATTTAATGCTGAATCCATAACAGTCACAATCTAAAATCTCTCTCAGTTTCTCGCTCTTTCATCTCCGTTTGATATTTCAGGATAAAAGTAGAATATTGCAAAATTTAGGAAGCAAAATGGTGTAATTTATTTTTAATATCTTTGTATCATCTCCGTTGATATGGTTTTTAACACTTTATAACAAAGTGTGAAAAGTGTTTATGACTTTGTTTATTCTGTCTGTCTGTCTGTCTGTCTGTCCGTTAGTACGATAACTGCCGTAAAAATGACTTAATCAAAATGAAATTTTAGTATGTTGTTCAGACGGTCTGTGGAACCTATGGGAATATAAATGGATAATATCACCCAATTAGTTTTGGATTGAACCCGGGTTGAAAAAATGAAATACATTGAACCCTATGGGACCTAATTTTTTAAGCATCTTTCAAGCGGATTTAAAATTCGCAAATTGCTTCGAAAGTTTTAGAAAATATTCAAATTATCCCATAAAATATATAAAAAAAATTTCAGCAAAATATATTCAGTAATTTTTAAATAAAAATAAAAATATTAATTACACCTTTTATATGAAGCGATCACGTGACCATTATATGAAGAGATCATGTGACCCACTTCAAAACAAAATATGGCATCCATCTTGTCTCAAAATCGTGATTTTTAAAGTTTCTTTTAATTTATATTTAGTGTTGTATCCGTCCTAAAACCGCTTTGTTTTTGCTTAAATTCTGTGCATCTACATACTGAAACAACGCAATTACAATATATTTGAGTTTGAATGATCATCCAACTTTGATTATTTCTGAAACGAAGCCTACTTTTCACTTATGGAAAATGTAAACAGCAAAATATGTAGAATGAGTTGTATAAGAATTGCTGCATTTCTTTAACGCAAAATTATTTAGCTCATGGAGTCTGCGATATAGCTGATATGAATGAAATATTCATTGATTTTACAGGGAGAAGGACGATTTTTTCGATGAAGTTTTAAACTTAGAGTTTAATTACTTGCACCTCCATGGTCTTAAGTTTTTAAATAAAATAAATCATTATAGTATTGTGATGAATGACATGAATGGAAAAATATTTATGAATGAAATGCTGCTTTTATGGAGAGAGTCAGGTGTGTTATATTTCAATGACGTCATTTGAATAAATTTAATTTGTTTTCGATGAAGTTTTCAAATATAATAAATTATTGTAGTATTATGATAAGTTAAAAAATATTACCGAAGAATATATCGCATTTTGGAGATGTTTAAACTAGGCAATTTATATATCAATGCCGTCCATTGTATGAAGTTAATTTTTTTCGATGAATGTTTAAGTTTTCAAATATAATAAATGAATGTAGTATTGTGATATGTTTTCAAATATTACTTAGGAATGTATTGCATTTTAGAGATGTTTAAATAAAATTGCATTGAAGTTGGAAAGTGTTTCATAATCAATGCTTTATGCATGATTGATCTTTCTTGTTTAAATTTTTGACATTGTCACTGATCTGGAAACTGAGACAAATAAAATGAGCCCCAAACCGAGGAGAAGTGATCAAAATTTTGAAAGTGATTTTCCTTTTTTTAATTATTCTATTGAATCATCATCCCTAATTCGAATTTTCAAAATATAAGACCACTTTCCCTCGGTGTGGGACTCATTCTATTTATCTCAAAGCTGAGACGAATTGAATGGCCACCAATACGAAGCTTTTAGCTTCAGTGGAAGTGCTTTATAATTTTGATACATTAATCCATCACCCTATCACTCAGCCAGTTCAGTGCATATTATATAGAATAAAATGTCACGTTTAAGGAACAATTTCTCATGAAAAAGTAAATAAAATTATGAATACCATACTAATTTTTACAGCAATGTTTTATTCCGTTAATCGTTAGGTTTAGAACAGTATTTAATACAAAGATATAATTCAATTTTTTTTCGGATTGAACATGTGCTCGCATTAAAAGTGCCAAAAAACCCCTAAATTATTTTACAAATTCTTTTTATAATATCATGTACATAAAATCGATTCGAAAATTTAGTATTTAGTGGTCCCAAAACAAATTACTTTAATTAATTAACGAAGTTTATTTTATAATATTATGTACATAGAATAGTTTCGGATATTTAGTATTTTAGTGTTCCCAATACAAATTAAATTAATTAAGTTAATTAACGAAGTTTATTTTATAATATCATGTGCATAGAATAGTTTCGGAAATTTGGTATTTTAGTGTTTACAAAACAAATTAAGTTAATGAAACTAATTAACAAAGTTTATTTTATAAAATTATGTACATAGAATAGCTTCGAAAATTTAGTATTTTAGTGTTCCCAAAACAAATTAAATTAAAGAAATTAATTGACGAAGTTTATTTTATAATATTATGTACATAGAATAGTTTCGAAAATTTAGTATTTCAGTGTTCCTAAAAGTAATTAAATTAATTTAATTAATTAAAGAAGTTTATTTATTTTATAATATTATGTACATAGAATAGTTTGGGAAATTTAGTATTTTAATATTCCTAAAACAAATTAAATAAATAAAATCAATTAACGAAGTTTATTTTATAAAATTATGTACATAGAAGAGTTTTGGAAATTTAGTATTTTAATGTTCCCCTAAAAATGAAACGAGCTGAGTTTTCAAAATGATAATTTCGGAACAATGACTATAAAATTGTATACTTAAAAAAATATACTTATTAAAAAATATATATATAACAATATTTAGATAAGGAAACATGGTGAAACGTGTTTAGTATATGAAAAAAAATGTATCATTTTTTTCGGAAACTTTCTAACTATAGATGCTTATATTAAATTCAATAAATCTCATGTTCTGCATGAACGTTATGCATATATTTTTTGATCCATCTATCCGGAGTTGTATGAAAATAAATAAGAGTTTTATTCTTGACTTATTTTGTGTGGAATACAAATTGGAAAAATGTTCCGCTACTATTTGAAAATTCTTTTCCAAGAACTTTGAAAATATTCCGAAGAGGCAAAATCTGAAATTTTGCCAAGTTTTGTGGGTAATATCTCTTTTTAGAACTGACCACAGGATTTTTTTTATTATTTCGAAGTACTTTAAACTTCCCGATATTTTCATTTTTATTAAAATGTTAACAGTAAAGTGGACTAAGAAGTTTAGAAATTTAACCTATTCGATTGACCTTAACAAGGAGTGCTGCAATTTAACATTGGATGAATGCATTGGGGGGTAAAAAAAGCGGAATTTTCATTGATTCGAAATTTTTAAAACAATCAAGGGAACTATAAATAGAATGCGCTCAATTATTAAGTTGAAAAGTTATTTAATACATAGCTCAAATCAATTATAAAATCAATTTAATTTTCTGATGAATTGAAAGAAAATCTGAGAGAACTTCCATTCATGGATATCTTTACATTAGAAAATTTAATTAAAAATGCTTAAAACAGGAGTTATCAAAGAAGCATTTAAACAAATCTAAAAAAGGATTATTGTTTTTTAAAGTATTTAACGATTTTGTGTGCTATTCTTTATACTTATGTATTTCACGACAAAATAAAACAAAACGTACGAAGATTAACATAAATAAAAGTGTACTTGAAAATGAATTTTTTTTCAAATCATCTTTATACTGCAACAAATGGTCACGTGAAATTATTTTTTATAATATATTAAACATATTTCATCATATTTGCTCATATACTTTAAGACATCAGCAGAGCAAAAATAGATAAGATGGTATAAAATAATTAACCGAAAATAAACTTGGTATCTCAACTGAAACAATTGCTAAAAAATAAAGAATTCTATGAAGGACTTGCATGCTAATCACTTGGAATTTCATCTCATACTAGCAGCACACCCGTTCTTCGTACGGAGTATATAATATAAAGAAACTTATAATTCACAATCATGTGCAAATTTTGTTAAAATATTAAATTTATTGCTTCTAAAGAGAAGTGTAAGAATATCTGTTCTCACTATGCAAAATGATCTCCAAGGGCAGATCTGAAGAATAAAACTTCCAGGCCCCTTTTGTAAGTAAATTTACAATAAAAAAAAGGAATTGAATCAATATATGCAACCCCGTACTACTTATATTGTCGCAGATTAGAAAATATGCCAGTGTGTTAGTAGAAGATTACCCGTATTACAATATGAGTCTCAAAATATTTGCCAAAATAAAACAGATGACGTAATAAATTGTAAATATCAATAATCCCCGTAATCTTTTTACCAGAAGGTCGTAATTGATTCCAATATATGCCAATATATATCAAAACATATACCAATATACCTTTACTACTTATATTTTCGTCGCCAAAATAAAACAGATGACGTAATAAATTGAAAATATTAATAATTTCTTTAATCTGTAAACCTAAAGGCTGTAATTGATTCCAATATATGACAATATATGTCAAAATATGTGCCATTATACCTGTACTACTTATATTCTCGTAGATTAGAAGATATACCCGTGCATTTGTAGAATATTACTCGTACAACGTACAATATATGAGTTTAAACAATTTTTGTCATAATAAAACAATTGCATAATAACTTGAAAATATCAATAATCCCTGAATCAATAATCCCCGAATATATCAATAATAATAACGCTTAACCCTGAAGACCGTTATTGATATTATCCATTCAAAAATGCTTTAAGAAAAATCAAATCGTTCTTTTCTAAAACATACTTTTATATCTATTTCTTTATTATTCAAATCGAAAAATTAATAATTAAAATGAACAGACAGATTTAATTTAGTTGCGTTTCTGAGCAACATGATATAAGATAGAATCTTCCTCATAAACTGCGAAATTAAATAACCATTTTGATTTCTTTATACTTTTCATTGTTCAGTAAAAGCTTGTGAAAACTGAACAATGGAGATAGATTTTCTATTTAAATCATGTTTCAAACAATTCATGTTTTCAGAAAGTGACTAATTAGCGCAAAAAATCTTCCATCAAACTCAGAGATAACGTTTTAATTCACTTTCAAACGATTTTCTAGCTTTTCGTTTGGATAAACCACGGAGTTAGAGAGTAGAACTCCTAGGAAAGAGTTTCGTTTTTCATTAATATCTCGACAACCCCTGATCTTAGATACTCGAAACTTGGGCTAAATTTATGGGAGGGTATTTTAAGACTATCTACAAAATTTCATTAAATTCGGTTCAGTCGTTTTCCTGTGATGATGAGGCAAACGAAAATTTTGTTTTTTACTAATATCTCAAGAACCACTGATCGTAGAAACTTCAAACATGGACTAAATTTTAAGTTGGTCTATTTTCAGGCTACCCACAAAATTTTATCAAATTCTGTTCAGCCGTTCTGTCGGGATGCCGGGACAAACAGACAGACAGACAGACAGACAGATTTTCAATTTTATTTATATAGATGAACTATGCACAGTAAACTGTAGAAATCTGCAATAGTATGCCCTAAAAATCTGATATTCATTTATCTACCGTAGATCAAAAATTCTTCTCTATAGGAACTTGGCTTCATGTTCTTATCTCACATGTCTGCGCTGATGTAAAACTATAATACTTGCTTATTACATTTATCATTCAATAATGAAGGAGAAAATGGTATTAAAATTGTGTAAATATACTTAAATTACGGTAGATGTTTGAGAAACTGTTTTAATATTTTGACTCTTTATTATGAAAATATCAGTAATTTTTCTAATAATAATTAGTGGGTTTTCTAAACAAATGTAGTACATTTATCATCCATAGTGGAATTTAAAAGATTGTCTCTGGATGAAAAATATATTTAATTACCATTTAGATAAATATAAAATGATGTCGAATGTTGCTCAAACACATATAACGCTACATTCCATTCTATGTTAAATTTAATTTCATTATGTCAACGATGAAGGCAGTATATTTTCATTAAAATTTAATACTAGGAAATACTTTGTGCAGTGTGAGATAAATATAGTCACACTTATGTGTTCGCGACATTACGTGTGGGGCAGACAAACTGTTTAATTTTCAGCAGTTATCAGCTACTTATTTTGACGGTACTAAATGCAGAACTCAGTTACCCTCATATTAATCTGGACCTGAAACAAACTGTTTCGCAAACACAGAGCATTACACTTGACACAAAATTAATTCCCAAATCAACTTGCAGATTATAGGGAACCTTAATTGAAGCTAACAGCGTTTACAGCCTTTATTACTAGTATCAACAATGAGCAAGTGTTTAACAAAACTTTCCATACATATCAGAGGTTAATTACAATGCTAATAATTTTAGTTTTGTACTAACATGTTTTTTATTGTGTTTTGAGTGCATATTAAAATGTAATAATTTTATTCTATGAATCTAAGAGAATATCCCCATTTAAATTTAACGTGTATTAAAGTAACAGATTATTTATGCACTGTTTTATTTCAACAGAAATCTTGAATTATATTTACATTATTAATACATTCGCAAATTATTACATTTTTTACACGATTTTTTTTAATTTATAATTCTAAATCAAATAAATTAATAGCAACAACCGTGAAACACATTATATAGGTTTCTTTAAATTGCAATAAAATACATTTGCTCATACTACATTATACATTTTTGTGTTATTTATTTGATAAAAACTGATATTTCTTTCACTGCTTCTTTAAAGGTGTTCCTGCTGACACTTACTGATACTAACACTTACTGCTGACTGATGTTATTTCGTTCACTGCTTCTTTAAAGGTGTTCATGCTGACACTTACTGATGCTGACACTTACTGCTGACTGATGTTATTTCTTTCACTGCTTCTTTAAAGGTGTTCATGCTGACAGGTGACTGATGCTAACACTTACTGCTGACTGATGGTATTACTGTTATTTCTAGAATAAAAATTATTTCTATATAAACTTGTGTCTATTGTATTAATTTAAGGTTTCTCAAAAGTCTTAAAAGTGCCGTTAACAGACTAAATTCACATTTTTCGCATTTTATTGTGTACCTCTTCTCGTATACATCGATAATACCTAAACATTTTATGGCCAATAAATGAATACATGTGGCATATATGATATATTTTTTTTCAATAAGATGAATCAGATAATAATATTTTTAAAACTTGTACTATGTTCATGATTTTATTAAAATTTTATTTTGATATGTGTTGCTTGCGTCCATGATTGCAACAAAACTGTTGCTTTGAGAGATAAAAATATTGATGATTATGATGCAAAATTATCCATACAAGAAGTTAAACTTCAAAATAAAAACAATTGCATAAAGTTTTTTAAAAAATGAAATTTAAAATTAAATGAAATTTAAAATTAAATTTTTATATAAGAAGGAATTTAATAAAATAAAAATATATTAAGAATGTAATTTTCATATAAGAAATTTTATTATAAGAAGGAAATTGAAAATAGCAATAATTCCTGTAATGTTCATGATCTTATGATCGTAACTGATATGACATAATTTAAAACACCGTTAATTTGTTAAATTTGCATTTCCATCGAATATTTTATTATTTTAATATTGCATTTATATTGCGAATATTTTATTATTGCACACATTTAAGTATTTTAAACAATAAAAACAATTTTATTTCGTTTCTAAGTAAAAAATTTGATGTGGGCACACATGACTTTCCCTGCAGACTTATATTCACGTTCTCTTTATTTTAATTAAATTTAATTCCCTTTTTAATTCAGTTTACGTTTTCATTTGATAACTGGACTTATTTTCAAGGATGGTGTAGAGAAAATACGAAAAAACTAAAATATCTCGAGAACGGCTAATTGTAGTATAATGGGGTTGGTTTTATTCTTTTCTTCGTTAAAAGTTACATATTAAACAAGCATTTAATGGATATATTTGAGCATACGTAGTTCTATATCTTAGATTTTTGCGATTTTTGCGGGCCATTTTGCATAAAACGGCAGGTTATTTTTCTTCCAAATCGCACCAAAATCTAATCCGCACCAGGGTATCCTACTAATGACTTATCTACCGAATTTTGTGGAATTCGGGCCATTAGTTTTTCAGCTAGAGTGGATACAAGCTTTTGCGGGTCATTTCGCAAAAAAAGGCGAGTTCTTTTATCCCGAATCGTACCCAAAATTAATCAGCACTAGATTCACCCACAAGTGACTTACCTACCAAATTTTATGAAATTCGGTCCATTAGTTTTTTAGTTAGGGTTGATACAAAATCTGCACAGACAGACAGACACACAGACACACAGACAGACACACAGGCACACAGACAGACATACACACAGACGTCACGCTAAAAATAGTTTTTTCGTATTCTAGAGGTCTCGAAACGTGTAGATCCGCCGAAAACTCGAGTTGCGATTTTCGACATGATTCCAATACTTTCCCTATACATTACCATGTATTGCAGGGAAAGTAAAATAATTAGATGCGGACTGTATATGGCTTTCTCTATATAATGCAATGAATTTACTTTCTTCACAGTGAAAAATGATGTATATGATCTACGGCACAATGTTTTTAATGTTGAATATTATATTTGGCCCTTTTTCTGGTTGCCAACATGTAAAACTATTTTAATGTACCCAATTAAATTATATTTTACGTAACTCTAAATTGACAATTTTCAATATTGATAGCATCTACAAAAAGTAATAGAATCCACATAATTAAACATTTGAATAATTAATTCGTCAATTTGGCGTCATTTTCGTTAACTTTGTGTCATTTTTGCAATTTTGCCAATGTTTTCATGAATCTGGGGAGAAGTAAGATCTTCGCTTTCAGTTTTGGAGATGCCACTAATGTTTTTCTGACAATTCGTGTAACTGTGCTAAATAGTTGTACAAGAGAGAATATAAGTGTGTAATAATTTCACGAAAGTAAAGTGTACATTTTTCACTATAAATGATCCTTCTTAAATTGCTTGTTGTCATATTTTCACAATGTTTTGTATTAAAGTTTTCTTGCATCTTAAATGATAGAGAGAGGAGTGGTACATGGTTATCAAGGTTTTAACAGTCATTCTAAATAAATTTGACACTAAATTTGGGTTATTTCCTGGGTTATCTAGCTTCACCTGCGAAACAAATTCTTTAATTCTAATCAACCAGTCTTTTGAAGATTTTCATTTACTTACAAACAATTTGAAAGTAAAATTTCAAAATATCATACATGTGATCAATTATTTTGCAAGCGTCCTCTCCTTCCAAGCAATTTGATATGTAAATTTACTAATCTTCTAACTTTTAATAAAATACGTTCTTAACAATATCAGATCGATACTTGAGTAGACTACTGATTAGGTTAAATTACGAAACTTTTTAAGTCGTTAGGAATAACTTTATGATAACAGAATTATGTCGACGAGCTTGGTTATCTCCTGCATGTTAATTGGATCTCTCAAGAATAAATTAATAAGTAACCTACTAATGAGCTAGGCCCAGTTTTGAAATGAATTTTCGTCAAATATTCATAATGAACATATGGGGAACAAGATTTCTATCTACATATAATCTAAATTAGAAGTAGAAAATATCAAGATAGAGAAACTTTGGTTTGTACATAACTTTTGCAGATAATAAACCATTACATTATTAACACAATAACTACATCTTTAAATACAGCATAAAAGCAAATATAAACTGATCTACTAGTTTTAAAGGCAAATAACAGCCTCCGTCTTCAAGATCAACACGAAGAGCGACTTCACTTATTCAAGTCAAGTCGGCATTAAGTGAAGTCGCGCTTCTTGTTGGTCTTGAAGAAGAAGGCTGTTATTTCCCCTGAAACTCGTATACGAGTTTATTTTTGTTTTTAGGCTATATTTACGAAATGTTAATTATTGTGTTATTACTGTCTCAATTTTTGAGCGACTATTTTATTATTTTACGTTATTGTCAAGATAAAGTAAAATTGTAGGCGATTCTCTGTCATACAAGCTTTGAGATCTATATAACTTTACCTTATGATTTGATTTTGTTTACGTTCTAATTTATGTTTTACTCTTCTGTTTACAACTTCTTATTGGTTCCGTTATGTCGAACAATAATCGAGCAAAGTGACATTTCTGCGTTTCAGCCCTCCCAGACATGTAATGTGCTAAAATATTGCCCTGTATTGCTACTGAATTCGATGTACAGCTATTTTGTAAAAAATTAATGTAGTGAACATTGTTTTTTTTTCATGAAGTACACAATATGTAATTTCATGGATTTTTTTTCAAATATTTATAAAAAATGAATTCAGAGTTAATATTATATACTCTATAGGGAAAAATATTAACCACAATTTTTTTTACAAAAATCTTTTCAGCTGGTTTTGTAAGTCACTGTATGCGTTGACATCAGTTTCTAAATGCACTAATTTACCTTTCAACATTCTGTTTTAATTTCGCTTTAATTTTACATACATACTAACAACTTTTGTTATGTTTTAATGCTCTATTTAAGTCTGTTTTTAGAATAAATATGACTAAAACGTTTTTTTCTCGCAGAAAATGTATAAATATTTTAAAATTTCTTTATAGCGTCATTTTGTGAGTTAGTATAAAATTTTAAGATACTTTGAGGATTTTTTAAATATGTCTAACCATTTAACATTGTTTTTGCAATTAAAAAACACTGTACGAGAGTATTTTAGAAGGCATTTAAGAAATGTTTTACGCCTTAAACAAAAGAAAATATTCTGTGGCAGAACGTTTCAAAAACATCACTTGAAGTGATTTAACATCTTTTATTTTATATTTTTTATGTGTTAGATATATAGTCGGTATTGTTTTCTATTAATTATTTCAAAACATAAGCAAATAAGTGTTCATTTTGTTTCGAATATATTAAAGTGCTTTTTAGAAATTGAATCTAAAGCTACATTTAAAGGTGCACTTACGTATTAATTAAGGACAACTTAATTATGGATAGTGCATTATGCATTTAATAGGATTGAGAATTTTATGTTCCATTACAGCATGATTTTACTAACATATAACTACAATTTTCCTTGGAAAGTAATGCATTAAGAGGCTAGGTGCTTTAGGCTGTCATTTCGAGCAAACATGGGATAATTAGATAGATTTTCATCGTTTTATGCATGTTGCAAAACACATTTGATTCTTGTGAATATACCAACCTCCAATCCGGTACTTTTAAAACTACCGCCATTTTAGTTTTATCTTTCTCTTTCGATTTGGAAACTGCATGGCTGACAGGAAGAAGCAAAAAAGTTCAATGTAAGCAATAAGCAATTAAAGACGTAAACGCAGGTTTAAATATTGCAAAAATACAGCAAAATTTGATGATTTTAAAAAATACTGTTCTGTCATGACATAAATTTGTGATTTCAAAGCTGTTATATTTATTTCTCTATTTATATTTGAAATGCGTAATTATATTTGTTTTTCTTTCAATAATTTAAATTTCAAACATATTTAGTTTTCTTTTATTATGTAATATTTTAAATTCCTTTGCTTAATTTTCGATAACGTAAATAAAAAGACGTTCACTTTTCAGGAGTATGCTTTCTGAAAACCTTTACTTTTAGATAATTTAAATTTGAAAAATATTTTACTTTTCAGTAATTAAAATTTTATAAGTAATTAGAAATATTATAAAGTAATAATAGTGAAAATAAATGTATAATTATTTTAAATGTAATTTTTCAGTAATTAAAATTCTATAAGTAATTAGAAATATTATAAAGTAATAATAGTGAAAACAAATGTATAATTATTTTATATGTAATTTTTCAGTAATTAAAATTTTATTCATTTTATAAATTTTATTTACTTTTCAAATTTGAAAACTTTCGTTTACTTTGCAATTTTGAAACTCTTGTTTACTCTTCGGTGATTTAAATTTGAATTAATTTTAACATAAAAGAAGCTTCCTTTTATTGAATATGGTTTTACATAGGCAAATAACGACATATACTAAAAGTGTGAGTTGAATAGCGCGTAGAGAGTGACGTGGTTGACTATTCAGTTCCTTTGGCTAGAAATATTTTGGAGTTCGGTATACTATACAAGTACAAAAATATTTTTACTTATATTTGGTAAGAATACATTTTTGTGTGGAAGCGAGTTCCGAGCGTAGATTCTTTAACACCGACTTCAATCTGATTAAGTCGACTTAAATCTGAATTTGAAAGTTCGATCTATGTACTGAAATACATCAGGACAGAAGTAAGATAATATGAAGTCTATGGAGAAAAATTGATTACAAAATATTCACATGTCAAAGATAATTTTCTATTTGCTTGGTATAACTTGTACAAATTTACTTGTTACTAGTGTCTGTCTTGTACATTAATTATTTAATATTATGAACTTAAATGTTTGAATTTAAAATTTTGAGTTTTTTACTATGTTCATGAATTAAACTCCTCAGTTTCTAAAAACTGTAGCTAGGTAGCAGGGGTCGCTGCAGTTTTGGGTCGCGAGAGACATATTTGTATACTTTATTTTGACTTTCTAAATAGGATTATTATTAATTGAACGTATCAAAATTGAATGTGCATATTCAACACAGCGCTCATGAAAACGCGATGGACATAGCCCAGTGAGGTAGAACAGCTGGAAAAAAGTGCATGATTTCACGGTGCGTGAGGAATGGTTTCAATTGATAGAACAGCTTCAGAAGTAGGGTCTAAGATGCGATATGTTCATTAAAAAATCTAGGATACGACTGGGTTAAAAATGTATAACTAATCAACGGATGGGTTTAGGAAATAATTTTTTACTAGAGTAGTATGTGATATACTGCTGTGAAAATATGGAAGTTGGATGGCATTTCAAATATTGCATATTATAATATAAAAATCAGAGAGATTTAAAACACACGGAATATATATATATATATATATATATATATATATATATATATATATATATATATATATATATATATATATATATATACATATATATATATATATATATACACATATATATATATATATATATATATATATATATATATATATATATATATACATGGTGTATCTGAATTCATCATCAATATTTGGTGGGGAGGTAGGGAATAGGAGAGTAGGAAAAGAATACTATTTAACATAGGAAAGCATGGGCGCAGACTTCATGTAGTCGGGCAACATGAGCCCGGTTAAATGATTTAAAGAAAACATAACAAGAAAGTTGTAAGAAAAATAACATTTATGTGTGCATCGTTTGTACAGACTTACAAGAGGTGCTCGAAATGTCGACCATTTGCTAGAGTACATGCCTCACAACGACGTTGCATGGACAACCGGACTTTATGGAATATGTCTGTCATTTCCCGGATGTTTGCGGTGGCAACCGATATGCGTGCTACAAGGTCCATAACACTGGCAACAGGGGTTTCGTACACCATGTTTTTCATCGCACCCCATACAAAGAAGTCGATTGGAGATAAATCCTGTGACCGTGGTGGCCAACAAACCGGTCCACCGCGAGCAATCCATTGAGCTCCAAATTTTCTGGTTAGGTAACCACGCACATATTTTGCGAAATGCATTGGAGCGCCGTCATGCTGGAACCACATTCGCCGGAGAATATCAGCAGGAACCTCGTTCATAAGACCCGGTAACACAGTCTGAAGAAATGTGAGGTAGATTGCGCCGTACAAACGGGATGGTAGTAAATACGGTTCCAGCAAACACCGTCCTCGTACCGTGCGGGTTCTGATTAGCCCACACATGCGAATTGTGTGTGTTGAAGACACCTTCACGAGTGAAGGATGCTTCATCGGTGAAAAGAACATACGTTGGAAAATTGGGATCAACGGCTGCTCTCTGCATGAACCACTGACAAAAAGTAACACGCTTGGGATAGCCGTTTGCATCCAGTAACTGCACTTTTTGCGAATGAAAAGGATGTAAACGTTTCATAATATCTGCCTCTTATCTTTAATGGATCTTTGGAATGAATGGAAAACATTTTGAACAAGCTTTGTAATCTTTGTGTAATATTATTTTTCCCACACAGTGTAAATACTTTTGTACCAATACATAGCAAAATTATTATTTATTTATGTAATCATTGCTTTATTTCGTAATTTGTGTATGACCCCTGTCGGCGATCTGCCGACATGATTTTTCCACTCTGAGAATCTATGTCGATGTATCGAAAAGTGGTTTATGTCAGCATTTTTGTCTTTTCATATCTCTGGGACTTTTTATGATAAAATGCTGAAATTTTGTACATCACCATATTAGTGTATGGGGCACATTTTACTCATTGGAAATGTTTTTGTTCGGGGGCATATAAAAATGTAAATTTTGTATTTCTTCAAATTTAATTCCCTTGAAAACTTTTATCAGTTTCATAAAATTCTGTACCTTTTTTTACGTAACTTTGTAATTTATTATATATGTCTAAGATCAATATATATTTAAAAATCATTAAAATTTGTCTATTCATATTATACTTCCTTCAAAGTTTGTTTGAAAGATAATTTTTCGATCTTTCTGATGGTGTCAAGACAGAGTTACTGTGATGCATGTCTGAAGACTTCAAACTTTGGCGCTAGATAGCGCTGTTAAAATGCGAGGCAATTGGTATTTTTGGCTATCGCCATTCGTGATGCGGTATGTGTAACATGGCCCATTTTACGAATGCTGAGATGGGTGACATGCATCTAACATATGAGGCGCTATCAATAGAAATGGAAGAGCTTGTACCGACAATTGCAGTGACGCTTACGTTTGTAATAGCAGGTCCATATGCTAGATGCATATAACTCGTACTACCCAAACTGACCATCCGACCCGAAGGTGTAAGATATCTCTTTATATGGAGAAAGTCACCTAATTTAAACCGGATTCCAATGGGGGCACAGAGACCGTAAAGACCGTACTATCATTCCCTTAACCAATTAGCTCTGGGATAGACTTTTAGACCTACAGATTTATCCTGCCCATACTCCGCGTAGTCACGGGGACAGTTTGGGATGGCGTCGATGTTCGAACACGGGTCTACCGCGTGCGACTCTACTTCCATAACCAGTGGGTTATTACAACGCGCCTAAATGCATGTTAGCTATCATAGCATAGCTTCTGCGACTTTCCGACCTACCTGAAGGAGTAAAGTACCTGTTTGTACAGCCTGGTGACACCCAATTTAGATCAGAACCTAGTGAGGGGCGGTGTCCACAGAGACCGTACCCTTCTTTCTCTACCACCAAACTTTTGGACCTACTTATTTAACATGCCTTTACTCCGCTTGAACACGGGGACTGTTTGGGCAGAGATGAAACATCTCAACATTCGTCAAATTTGCATTGTTACACGTACAATGTCCGCGTTACGAATAAGTACTGCGAAAAATCACCAATTTTCGCGACGCCCAACAACGCCCCCTAGCACCAAAGTACCTAGCACAAAGTCTACTGACATGCATTCATTAACACGAAGTGTTTGTTTTTGTGTTCCCTATTACATTAAAATTCATACATCAAATCACCCTATATATGAATGACTTTCTCGAAAACTTATGAATTTCAAAGAATACATAATGAGATAAATAATGTGACAAATGCAAGTCAAAAATGAATTTTTAAATTTTGCTCAATCGAGACAATGCTAAAAACGTAAGTGTTTCAAATTTCTAACTACTTGAGTGCATTAGCTATTACGCTTTCGAAAGTCATCATTAACATTCTTTTGGATAGCATTAAAAAACAATAACAGAGGCACCATCAAGGTAATGTCATTAGAAGTCTTCTAGCACAAATTCTATTCCGCGCCTATACGAGTTGCTTAGAAACTATTACTGTTTTGCTGTTTTGTTACGTACATTTACGCGCTGGTAATTTCGAACAAAATGGTACAATGATCCTTTTAAAAAGCCGTGTAATACTCGGAATATTTTGCAAATACTTCAAGTATTAACTTCAAAATTTTAGAAGGTGTTGTGGCTTAGTAGTTTTGCATTCTTCATGAATAGTTTCTGGGCATTTACAAAAGTGTTTAATAGTGATTTTGTTTCATATCAGAGTAACTATTATTTATGAATACTTATTTTGTTAGTTTTAAGATTGTATCAAGATACTGAATGTGCGTCTAATAAGTACAGAATTAGTATTAAAATATATATTTTATATATTAATGGTAATAATTATATATTTTGAAAAATATGTATTTGATACAATTTAAGACTGTCAAAGAAAAGGAAACTGACATTTCTAAAAAAATAAAACTGCAACTTTTTTATAAATATTTTATTATATTCGTTATGATCGATAGTTGTTCGTCATTTTCAACTTTCTTGATGATATTTTTAACATACTTTCCTACGTCCTAAAGATTTGAAATTTGATGCACAAATTAATCCAGTAGACCATTTTAATGTATTATAATTTGGCGGATCCTCGAAAATAGAACTCGCGAAAAATACTGTCTCTCTCTGTATATATATATATGTATATGTATATATATATATATATATATATATATATATATATCTATATATATATATATATATATATATATATATATATATATATATATATCTATATCTATATATATATATATATATATATATATCTATATATATATCTATATATATATATATATATATATATATCTATATATATATATATTTATATATATATATCTATATATCTATATTTATATATATATATATCTGTATATATATATATCTGTATATATATATATATATATATATATATATATATATATATATATATATATATATATATATCTGTATATATAAATATATATATATATATATATATATCTGTATATATATATATATATATATATATATATATATATATATATATATATATATATATATATATATATATATATATATATATATACAGATATATATATATATACAGATATATATATATATATATATATATATATATATATATATATATATATATATATATATATATATATATATATATATATATATATATATATATATATATATATATATATATATATATATATACAGATATATATATATATATATATATATATATATATATATATATATATATATATATACAGATATATATATATATATATATATATATATATATATATATCTGTATATATATATATATATATATATATATATATATATATATATAAGGATATAAACAAGAAGAAAAAATAAGCGAGAACAGGAGTGACCATATGATTTGCATAGAATGGCTGGGGTGGATTGCGACACCCCTTTCCCGCTTAAAGCAGCTTTTACGACCCGGGCAACGCTCACGGCACCAATGTAACTCAATGGTCAATCTCCCACATGTGCAAAGACAGAAGCACCCGAACGGACAAAAGAGCAAAGATGGAACCAAGCATGGAAGAGATACACCTTACTATCCAGCATGAAAACACAACGTTTTATAAGGGAAAGTCGCACATGCGCGAAAAGACTTCAAGATGATAGGATCGCAGATATGAAAATATATATGATTAAGAATTCTCATTTAGAATCAAACAATGTACAATTTCTTTCTTTGAAAAAGGAATAGTAATAATGTTGTAAAAAATATCTAGGGTAATTTCTTTTTAATGCACCATTTATTATTTTATTACATTCATGAATGCAGTCTTTTTTAAAAGTACTGTAGTTTCTGTTTCTTCTGAAGTACCCGATAATAATATTTCTGAATATATTTTTAGTGAGGTTTGAATTCCAATCAATAATATTATTAATTTTGATATTGTATGAATTTCTCTTGTCGTGTATGGTTGTATAAATTCCATACTGTTGGTGCTTTCTTATTGACAAATCCAGGAAGTCTGTCGATCCATCCTCATTGATCGGGTTTTCAATTAAGTCCAATTCCCTTGGGTAGAATGCAAAATCTATGTCAGGGGTGTTTGCATAACCCCCTAATATCACATCGTCAACATAACGGAAATAAGGTATTTCCGATAATAGATGGGTTCCTCTTTCATATTTGGATAGATAAATATCCGCCAATATTGATGAGCATGCACCACCCATGGGTATGCCTTTGACCTGTTTGTAGAAATGCATACCGTCATATAGTATGTTTTCATTTAAAACCAACTCAATCAAATCCAAATATCTTCTGAGAGTTATATATGGTTTTAAATTATACTCTTCATGTAATTCTTTCAAGATCATTTGTAGGTTTGTTAAATCGATGTTATTAAACAGATCCCTGAAATCGTAGCTTCTGAAGTTTAAATCTTTATGGCAAAATTTCAGTCGGTCTATCAATTCTTGTCCGTTTTTTAACATTATGGAGTTTTGCTTCTTAATATCAGTCATAACATATTGGAGTAATTTCAGAAGTTTTTTATTTGCATGTTCTAGGTATGATCCGCATCCCACTGTTACAGTACGGAACTTGACTGGCTGTTTGTGTAACTTGGGAATGAGGATCAAGTATGGAAATTTTACTGATTTAATATCCATACCAATTCTTTTATACAGTGCTTTTATTCTATTAGTGATGATTGATTCGTTACTAGGAATTAATGTATACATGGCACAATCCTTATAGCATTGTGTTAAAGTATCGACATAGAATTTTTTACACGTGAATGCAAAATTCGATACGATTTTGTCGGTGTATGTCAATACGAATTCTTCATTAAAATGTTTGATTGAAAACGGAAATTGAGAACTCCCAGAATCCTTGTTTCTTCTCGGGTAGAATTGGCAAAAAGCACTGTAAAAGGCATATTTCCATGCGTTAAAAGTTTGTACAGGTATACTGTGTTTGACAGCCATTTTGTATATGAAGGTTTCCAGATCGTAATTAAATTCATTATAAATATCATTATATTCTTGTATTCTTTACTTAGTACCAAGTTGTAATAAGTTTTTGAGTTTATTATCTTTTATAAAATCTAAGTTTCCAGTAATTATATGCTTGTGGTAGGGATCACAATGTATATTTTTATGACATTGACAGGATTCAATATTAAATGAAGACACGGTTTTACATAATTTATTGTAGTTGAATAATCTTCTACCGTTGGTTCTTACAAAGCGATAGGATATCTTAATATTTAGATTAGGCAAAGGAAGACGTTCTTCTATATTATGTAATATTTGGTTGAATGGAATATTTTCGAACATTTTATTCTTAAATGTTGTGATAAAAAATTCTTTTGATTTGTTTATTTGATATTTTGGTTCAAGTGCTACATTATATTTTGCGGCTCTGAGTTTAATTAAATCCAGAATGATGTCTATATTAGTGTTTGTATCTTCTGTATTGCAGTTATTTTCACTTAAATTGAAATTTATAATAAAATTCCATATACGTTGTAAGTATTTGATTTTGATACTGTTGGCTATATTCTTGATCCATCCGAATTTCACTGTTATTTCTGTCTTTATGAAGGCTGAGATTTTTTCTTCTGTTTTGATATAATTAAATTGTTGCTTTTTATTTCCTCTTTGGTGTCTATAAGTTTTCTTAGGTATTGAATTGTCTAAGAGAGGGTATGCTTTACTATTCCTGCATCTTTCTTTATTGCAATTTTCCTTGAATAATAAAGTATTCAGACCATATGGATATGCAGAATTATATTGCTTTATATGGGTGTTTTCCCACCACAAGCGTTCAGAAAGGTTTGGTACTATATCAATAATAGTTACCATAATATTGCTGAAGGGGTGTACTTGAAAATGTCGTACTTCTAAGTTATTATTGGTGGATAGCTGTTGGATTTTGCCCACTTGACTTCGGTGCAGATTTATACGGATATTCAGGGAATTCTGCGTCTGTCCTATATATTTTGCCTGACAGGCAAGGCATGATATGCAATATACCACATTAAAAGTTTTGCAAAAGATTTTTATATTGTCCTTTTTTGTAGAAATTTGGTGTGGATTGGCTACGGGACAAAGCTTACATCGCTTAGAATTGCATTTCTTGAACTTGAAGTTCTTCATATGGTGGTAGTGTTGATAAAAGTCGTTAAAAAAAGATGATCTATTATAGATCGTGTCATTTATTACAAAATAATTTACATTTTTTATGTTTGTCACAGCTTTATCATGGACAATTGTACAAGGCTTATAAACACTGCTCATCACTTGCTTCAATATAAAGATTAGGGTAACTGTATTTCGATATTTTTTCTTCTTGTTTATATCCTTGTATTCCACTCTGGATGCAGAGCTGCTATGCGCCACATCCTCTGTAAGGTTTCTGTTTTCTCCTTTACTTAAATAGGAGTTCCGTTCGTGATATACTTATTTTTATATATATATATATATATATATATATATATATCTTATGCCAATGCTAGACTTTTAAAACTTCTGAAGAACATATTGAAAGAAATAAAAAATTCTGGTGTATATTTCATAAATAATAGTTGTGAAGTAATTGAGAAACTTAAAAATATTTCTGAGGATTTACAGTACAGGAGTTGTGATTTTAATGACCTTTTTTGCAATATCGATATAAATTATCTGTTTTGCATATTAATGGAGATGTATGAAAAGTATGAGATGCAAAACCTCATTAAAAAATATATTTACAAGTGTCTGATCGAAATGGTCTTGTTTGAAACTGTGCTTTATGATGGAACTGAATTTTATAAACAGCGTAATGGCATTCCAATGGGAGGGGCTTGCTCCTCTATTCTTGCTGATATATACTTGAACAAATACGAAGAGGGAAATCATATATTAAATGAAATTGTATATATTCGTTATGTGGAAGACATATTGTATGCATGCAACGATGACCGGGATCACTTGGATTTTACTTTTTTTCCATCAAATTTGACATTGACAGAAACTTCCCGTAACATTGATAATAGTATTAATTTTTTGGATTTAACTATATATAAACAATCTAATGGTAAAGTAAGTTTTAAATTATATGATAAAATAAATGACTTTAATTTTAAAATAAATTACGTAATTAATTGGCATTCTTGTCTGCATCGTAATGTTTTCAGGAACATTATTATAATTTTTTAACAAGAAGCAAACGTTTAAATAGCAGTGCAGAAAATCGTTTTGTAAGTGATGTGGGCTATCTGAATGAAGCAATTGCAAAGGGTTACCCTCTACGTTTTCTTAGTGACATTTTATGTAAATTTTTCAGCATAACCGCAACTGAAAGTTACAACTTATATTTAAATAGGACTACACTTTCTGTCTGATCTGAAGATACGCACCATTGCGGATGTCATTGTTTAACTGTCTGATGGAGTTCAATTTGTACAAAGTAAGAGACTATTACTTTTTGGAGGTTAGTGTGGTGAAGTGTATGCGGGGCTTGTTTATCTTGATATATTGGTGTTAGATATTTGATATTTACAATGTATTTTGTGTTTCTGTTTGGATGTAGTAAATCTCGTTGTTTATGTTTAGGTGTAAAGTCAGTATTGGTCTTTCAACTTTTATACATTTTTAGTTTTAGTATATGTACTAGGTTTGCGACATTGTATCCGCTTCCGGGAGTGTCGTCATGACATGAAGCTGTCTAAACCGGGAAGTGGGGGTCACAATCCCCCCCGGCGAAATTTTGATACATTGTCATTCTTCAATTTTCTATTTCTTATGTAGTAGATATATATCTGTATATATGTAATAAAATATAATAAAAAATAGTTTGAAAATCCAATGATAGAATCGAGAGAAGATGCAACTAAAAAAGCTCCAAAATAAGAAAAAATGCCTGACTAATAAAAAGTATCAAACAATGAATCATCAATCATATGGAATATAAAAGGCAAACCTCTAGTTATCAAGCTGAAGACAAACAACAAACATCAATGGAAAGGCTGTAATACAGATAATCCAACATTAAATGTATTAACATAGACAATAAAAATATACAAAAAAATAGGAGAATGCTAGTAACAGAATTATTCTATTAACTATGGACAAAAGTAGAATTAAAAATTAACAACTAATTCTATTACTAAATTTAGCGGAAATGCAGCATAAATTTGAATAGATTGCAAATAAAAGTTTCATAAATACATTTAATTTATTGCTCAAATGTAGCTTATAAATAAAGTGTTTTCAATATTAAAAATAATTTGAGAATCCAATGATAGACGAGAGAGAAGTTGCAACTCAGAAAACCCTAACATTAAAAAAAATGCCTAACTAATAAAATGTATCAAACAGTGAATCATCAATCATGTGGAATAAAAAAAGCAAACCTTTAGTCATCAAGCTGAAGACAACCAACAAACATCAATGGAGAGGCTATAATACAGATAATCTAACATTAAATGTATTAACATAGATAATAAAAATATCCGAAAAAATAGGAGAATGCGAGTAACAGAATCCTTTTATTAACATTGGACGAAAGTAATATATATATATATATATATATATATATACACATGCCGTTTGCAGATTAATATTCACCGTGGTGGGAGATTTTGTCTGGCATGAAAAAAAAAATAGTTCAAACTCTCGACACTCGGAGGGCTGCGGCAGATAAAGTCATGGAGATGACTTATGCATGGAGGTGATTGCACACATGACTGGCCTACGAGATCCACAGATCTCACACTCGTAATTTTAGGTATTCCCCACAACGAGAAATATCCTTTATCTGCCACAGCCTTCCGAGTGTCGAGAGTTTGAACTAATTTTTTTCATGCCATACAAAATTTCCCACCACGGTGAATATTAATCTGCAAACCACATGTTTCTCCAACCCATAGATATTTTTTATAGCGTTTTACTTTTGCTCCGAACTTTTGGATCACCCGGTATATATATATATATATTTATAGTTATATATATATAGCTAAAATGAGTCCAATATGCAGCTTCGCTTCTCTCTCTCTCTCCTCTCTCTCTCTCTCTCTCTCTCTATATATATATATATATACATATATATATATATATATAAAAGGAGAACACTTTGTACAGGAGATACTCTTCATGGTGTGTTATGAATGAAAGATTTTATCTAAATTTTACAAAAGTATTTATGTTGCGAGGATTCTATAATTTATTATAATTTTATTCTAATTCTACTTTTTACTGCTTTTAATTTATGTCCTAAACTTCTCAACTTTCATTCCGAAGAATCACATACTAATGATTGGCCAGATCTATATAAGAAGGCAGACTTTAGAATTACGTATCTGCCATTCTACCGAGTTCGCGCTTGTGTGTGTTCTGATTGTCATGAAAGGTAGTATCTAGTTAGAGCATAGCCTACAATCTGTATATATTGTCGAGACCCAAACCACTCGACTCACCCTGAGGCATGAGCAGCAGTTTGAGTGGTCGGGAACGAGAGTATATATTGTGTCTTAGTTTGATCATCATAAATTCAGATTAAAGGTCAATTTAGTAATAAATTAGGGTTGAAGTTCTTTGTAGTTTAGTATGTCTCGAATAGAATATAATTGGTAGTAATAAATAGTCTCGAATAGTAAATAATTGGTAGTATATCATTGTATTTATATGTGTTTTGAGTTCCCAGCGAAGTTAACTGTAAATAAATTTGTTTATTTGTCAAATGTCGTGATTCCTTCTTCGAACTCTAGTCATTAGGTTATTGGAAGTTTAATTTAGATTAAAATAAATTTTAATGGTTCATACAAAAGTCACGATCTCGGGAAGTAGTAGAATAGTACTTTATAATGTTTACTTGCTGTTGTTGAGACCCAGACCGTCCGACCTACCAGAAAGGTGTAAGATAACCGTTAATGTTTACTTGTTGTTGCTGTTGAGACCCAAACCGTCCGACCTACCAGAAAGGTGTAAGGTAACTGTTTGGACGGTCGGGAAGTGCCACGCAATTTAGACCGGAACCCAGTGGGGGAGGCATCCACAGGGACCGTACCCTCCTTCCCCTACCACCAACCTCTCAGAAGGACTTACGGACACACATGTTTAACGTGATCGTACTCCGCGTGAACACGGCGGCAGTTTTGGCAGTGGCTGGAATCGAACCCGGGCCAACCGAGTGCAACTCCAGCGCGCTAACCACTGGGCTACCGCGCCCATTAATGTTTACCTGTGAATAAGTTTTATTTTATTTAACAATATATGGTTCTCATCATCGAAAATTGTCCCATAATATTTCTGCCCCGTATTTGAGTTTCAGCCCCTTAGGTCAACAATGGGATGTGCTTTGGAAGAGTTCAGAGAGATTTTACCACCCTATTATATAAACCCCAGGAGGAGAAATTGAAAATCCAGCTCTTTTAGATTCTGTCCAGTAGCCGATACTATAAGTATGCAAAGATTCAGTCTTCCAATCCACCGGAGGGTTGCTTGGAGGTCTGGGAAGTATTTTCTAAAAAAAAAACACTATAATTTCCGATCCATAGACATACACTACGTAGCATACGACGTATATACGTAGCATAGACGTATATCTTTTACGTCTATGCTCCGACCTAGGAGGATGATCGAAATTATGGCTACGTTAGAATCTGTCTGATGGTCAATACCATAAGTGTGCAAAAAAATACCCTTCTAGATCCCCAGAGTGACTAATGGAGCGTCTGAAAATATTTTTAAAAACTTCCTTTTTTCTGCTCCCTTGGGGTACATCGCAATTCTGGCTATGTTAGGTTTGTACCGTGATTGGTGCTATAAGTGCGTAAAGAATCAGTCTAACAGGTTACCGAGGGCTTCTAGAAGGTCTGGAGAGTCACAGACATACGTATTAGACAATTATTATATAGATAAGTCATAATATTATTTTATTTTATGTTACAGCCACTGATGGTCAGTGGCGTTGATCAGAACTTTGTCAGCACGATCGTGGAAATAAGTTAATGGGTTTGATTCTCTACAAGTTATTATTAAAAAATCCCTTATTATTCCTTTTTAAGGTTCTTATAAAAACGGCGTATTTCAAATAATGTGAATGCAGTACTTTGTTTTTCGATAAAATGTTCCCGGTTGGCCAGCACTTTTAAAGAACCTTGCTTCCCCAACGTGGAATCGAACCTTGGATCTCTAAACTGGCCAGCCGACGCTCTACCGTTGAGCTACTGGGACGAAATTGCAAGGTCTTACCTTCGAAGCGACTTTGCATTCTACACCTTTTAATGTCAGATTGGCGGGCAACTGACAATCTAACTGACCACATCCTGCTATTTTTAACTCAGGTTAGCCTCCTGCTATTACTATTTTTACCCAGGTTAGTATCCTGCCTGGTCGTTATCCTTTCAATTTGAAATCGGCACTCAATCTTCCAGTATCCACTGAATCCGTACTAGTCACTTTCAGACCTTTGACATCTCTGCACTAACCTACAGGGTTGATTTGTTAGGGCGCCATTGTAAAGAACCTTGCTGCCATAACCGGGATTCGAGCCCTGGATCTCCGAACTGGCCAGCCGACTCTTTACCGTTGAGCTACTGGAAAGAAATTGCAAGTTCTCATAGTTGAAGTGGACTCTGCACACTTTTTGCATTATACAGGATTTTTCAGCATAGTTGACCTCGCGCTTTAAGTTTCAGCAATAGGTTTTGGACATGTACTGCGAATTTCATTGTTTATTAAAATCAAATTCAAAATTCTTTCATAATATTTTTTTTCTGTGGGTGGTATTTTCATGAAAATGAGGGTCTAAAGTTTTATAAGGCAAATTGAGCAAAAATAGTTCAATTTGAAAAAGTTTTGCTGTACAATAACAAATCTGAGGAAGAAAACCTGATGTAACTATTTGCAAATTTGGCGAGTTATTGCATATTAAAAAATCCGGAAAGTTTTCCCTACAAATCTAGGGTCAGCTGAAAAATACAATTGCACAGGTATGTTTTATGCAAAAGTCTGGTTTCAATTTGCCCTTGCAGCGCAAGTAAATTTGAAGGATAATCTAATTTCAATTTTTCAGTTTTAGCCTATTTTAATCATTGTATCGAGTTGTTATTATTTGAATAGTTACTGTACAGAACAACTTTTCCTATTTGTTTTTATGTTTTTTGCTTAAGATGCCATAATAAAATTTAGACTCCGCCCCCTCATTTTACGAAAATACAGTTGTATCCGTTCTTTCTTCGATCTCACGTAATTATTCCAAATTCATCAAATGCTTTCGTTTACCAATTCCAAATTCTAAATGTTATCAAGTATACGATATTGAAATTCAGTTTATTCAAAATTCGATTTTAAGTTAAATTTTTAGTACTAAATATTTAATTGCGTGCGATGTCTTGCCAAAATTGGAACTACATCTCAGGGGTGCTTGGAGCTTTGACGAGACTTTTATCGTCAGCGCATTCAGGGTGGCAACTCATCACAGGGATACATTAATAAGCAATTCGAATATTTTTGGTATTTCGTATTTATTTACGTAGGATCTATCTTTTGGTTGTGACATACATACCTACTGTGAAATTGATAATTAGGAGAGTAAATTTCCTGCGTGAAGCAATTGGCGAGAAATTTGTGGAACAAAGAGGACAAGTAATGCCTCCAAGGAGCTGAAACTGAAAAATGGCCCAAAATAATGATTGTCAATAATTTAAATCGCGACTGTAAGTTAATAAAATAGTATTGATATGCTACCTGGGGATATAAGTATTGTTATGTAATAGTATTGCTGATAGTATTGCTATGCTACATTGCTGTGCTCAATTCGTCAATGAGGGCCAGGGATTAGGCCTTTGAACAATATCACCCACCTAGAAAATATGTTGAATAATTTAGGATTTAATTATAACAAATTTTTAATTTGTAAGTATGTGTATAAAATCATTCCGAAGCGCAAAAAGCACCGTCAACTATGCTGAAACACACTGTCCCCATGTAGTAGGTAGCAAGTCTGGACTCCTAGGAGAATGGTTCGATCTCTAGCTCTGGACAGTATTGGCGAGTACAATATTGGCGAGTACAATAATTCTGTTACTATATTCTGTTAAGATATATGTCACTTTTTTTCTAAACAATCTATATGTATGATTAGTATTATTGCATTATGTATATTATAACTTCATTTAATACATCTATGATATAAATAAAGCAACAGACTACTTAAAACTTCGATAAAACATAATTAAAAATATTCTAAGGTCACACAAAGAGAAATGTCGAAAATAATTATTTTATTTCATATAAAGGATTATTAAACTGGAAAAGCAATCATCCCTAATGACTCCAATGGCTACTTGTCATCGAGAAAAGAAATTGATACTTGAGACTATATATAACCCAGCGATTGCCCAAAAGTTTAAGATATCTATCTTCCATTCAAACCACAAACTTCTAAGTGCTTTGAAATCTGCGATGCGTAATCGAAAAATTCGTTTCGGCTTTTTTTCTTAGTTTTTATAATCTGATTTAAAACAAAAGACGATTCTTGGTTCATTTATTTTCTTGGAAAAGGCCGAGAGCAAACAAAGGATATATATCACAAAAATATTCTATTTTACATTTATGTCTTCAAATGAAAATTTAAACATTTAGTTTCCCTCTTTCTATATTATTTCAGATGTGCCCACCTTATTGGCTTGCATTTGATAAGTATGCTAAATAACTTCGAGATATTACAGATTGTTAATTTAGTAATAAATAGTTTATATCAAGATTTATATATGTGGTATAGTTATGTTGTATAAAATGACATGAATGAATTGGTTATAAATATTTAATGGAAACCAAATTAAATACTTTACATTAAGATGCTATGTTTTCTAGATTTGGCGCTAATTTTTAAAAATAATTTCGAAGTGTTTTGAATAAATTTTTGATTCTTGTAATAGAAAATTTTGAGCTGTTTTTTAAAACATCCTTTTTAATCATGATGTTGTTTAAAATTGGATTATGTGTGGCACAAATGAAATATTCAGCCGAAATTTTGTCTTATAAAAAACTTTACATAATATATTTTGTATAAGTAATTTTGCATAACAAACTTATATCTATATAAATAAAAATGAAAATCTGTCTGTCTGTCTGTCTGTCTGTCTGTCTGTCTGTCTGTCTGTCTGTCTGTCTGTTTGTCACACCATCACGGGAGAACGGCTGAACCGAATTTGATGAAATTTTGTGGGTAGCCCAGAAATAGCCCCACTTAAAATTATATCCGTGTTTTGAGTTTCTACGACCAGTGGTTCTCGAGATATTAGTAAAAAACGAAATTTTCGTTTGTCTCATCATCACGGAAAAACGGCTGAACCGAATTTAATGAAATTTGGTGAATAGCCTTGAAATATCCTCCCATAAATTTTGTCCAAGTTTCGAGTTTCTAAGACCGGGGGTTGTCGAGATATTAATGAAAAACGGAACTTTTTCCTAGGAGTTCTACTCCCTAACTCCGTGGTTTATCCAAACGAAAAGCTTGAAAATCGTTTGAAAGTGAATTAAAATTTAATCTCTGAGTTTGATGGGAGATTTTTTGCGTTAATTAGTCACTTTCTGAAAACCTGAATTGTTTGAAACATGATTTAAAAGTGAAATCTATCTCCATGGTTCATGGTTTATTTAAAACAAGCTTTTACGGAACAATGAGAAGTATAGAGAAATCAAAATCGTTATTTAATTTCGCAGTTTATGTTATAAGACATGACATATTTAACATGTTATAACATTCTATCTTATATCATGTTACTCAGAAACGCAATTAAATTAAATCTGTCTGTTAATTTTAATAATTATTTTTTCGATTTTAATAATAAATAAATGGATATAAAAATATATTTTAGAAAAGAACGATTTGATTTTTCTTATAGCATTTTTGACTGGATAATATCAATTACGGTCTTCAGGTTTAAAAATTATTATTATTTATATTTTCGGGGATTATTGATTCAAGGATTATTGATATTTTCAAGTTATTATGCAATTATTTTATTATGACAAAAATTGTTTAAACTCATATATTGTATGTTGTACGAATCTTCTACAAATACACGTGTATATCTTTTAATCTACGAGAATATAAGTAGTACAGTTATATTGACATATGTTTTGATATATATTGGCATATATTGGAATCAATTACGAACTTCTGGTATAAAGAGTACGGATATTATTGATGTTTTCAATTTATTACGTCACCTCTTTTTTTTTGGCAAATATTTTTGAGACGCATTTTGTAATACGGGTAATCTTCTACTAACACATTGGCATATTTTCTGATCTGCGACAATATAATTAGTACGGGGTTGCATATATTCATTCAATTCCTATTTTTTCTTCTGTAAATTTGCTTACAAAAGGGGGCAGGATGTTTTATTCATCAGATCTGATCGTGAAGATAATTTTGCATAGTGAGAACATATATTCTTAAACTTCTCTTTAGGAGCAATAAATTTAATATTTTAACAGAATTTGCACATGATTGCGAACTTTAAGTTTCTTTAAATTATACACTCCGTACGAATAACGGGTGTGCTGTTAGTGGTTAATAAATTTTAACATTTTAGGAGGATATATCATGTTGCTCGGCATCGCAATTAAATTAAATGTGTTTGTTAATGTTTTTATTATTTTTTTTCGATTTAAATAATAAATAAATGGATAAATGGATATAAAAGTATATCTTATGAATGGACGGTTTGATTTTTCTTTTAATTATATTAATTGCTGACTGCGTACATCAATTTCATTTATTTTGGCAAAGAGTTTTCAAGCTTATATCGTATTTAGCTACTAAACTCATATATTGTGTTTAGCCAATAAATTCATATAGCCGATTGTTGAAACAGAAAAAGAGTAGAGCGTTTATATCTTCTAATACAATTGTAGTGTTTTCATTTAGTATATTGAAACGGGATAAGAATGTTTCATTCAGATCTGCAAATTCAAAGCTACGAATTTGGAGGGATATCGCTAATTTGACAACTTTTCTTAAACTTTGCCAAATTGACGGAAATGTCGCCAAATTTATATAAACGACACACAAACAGCTGCCATAAACCTTCGGGTTGGTCGTGTGGCTTGGGTCTTCTACATATCAATGATTTTTTTTTTTTGTTTTGTTAGAAGAGTGTACTGAAATGATGTTTGGTTAGCATTTATCTGTCAGACCAACCATCCTACTTAGTAATACATTTAGCGAATTTTTAAAATGTCACCAAATTGATAAAAATGTTTTCAAATCTATAAAAATATCTTGAAATTGATAAAATTGCGCTACATAAATGATATTAATTGTTTTTTGTTAGGGGATAGTATTGTGATGATATTTCGTCAATTTGTCGCAAAGTGGAACTGTCAGTTCTACAGTCCCACTTGGCGATAAATTTGGCGATTTTTTAAAATGTCGCTAATTTGACGAAACTGTCTCCAAATGTTCCATAGAAATATAACTATTTAGACGATATTTTTTCTACCAATTTATTTGAAGCAAATGATATCATGTCGCTTAGCAACGGATTTAAATCCAATGTGTTTATGCGGCAGACGATTTTTATTAAATCCTTTCCGATTTGAATAATGAAGATATGTATATAAAATAAATTTTTATTGCCATTTCATTTTGGACTGGATAATTTCAATTATACTCTTCAGGTTTAAACATTATTATTATTGATATTTTCCGGAATTATTGATTCAGGGATTACTGATATTTTTAAGTTATTACGCCATTGTTTTATTGCGGCAAAAATTGCTGACACACGCATATTGTACGTTGTACGAGTAATCTTCTAGGAATGCACGGGTATATCTTCTAACCTACGAGATTATACGTAGTACAGGTATATTGGCATATATTTTGACATATATTGGCATATATATTGGAATCAAGTACAGTCTTCTGGTATGAAGATTAAGGGGATTAATTATATATTCAATTTATTACGTCGTCTGTTGTATTTTACCAAAAAACATTTGAGACTCATATTGCAAAACGGGTAATCTTCTACTAATAATCGGACATTATAAGTAGTACGTGTATATCTTCCCATATAATTTTAGCACTTTAATTTTGACATATATTGGAATAAATGACTGTCTTCAGATTTAAAGATTACGGGTTTATTGGTATTTTCAATTTATACATGTAAGCTACTAATACAGGTTATATTTTCTAATATTCGCGTATATAATTAGTACGGGTCCCATACAATTTTAACGCTTTTATTTTGCATATATTGATTCAATTCCATATTTTTTTTTATATTTGCTTACATAAGGGGTCCAAGATGTTTTATTCTTCAGATATGTCCATGAAGATAATTTTATATAGCGAGAACAGAGATTCTTAAACTTCTCTTTAGGAGCATTATATTAAATATTTTAACAGAATATTTTGATTAAACATGTCATTTAGTATACTATAAGAATTTGGGCATGATTATGAATTTGAAGTTTCTTTATATTATATACTCCGTACGAAGAACGGGTATGCTGCTAGTGTTATATATATTTTACAAATAAGTTAGGTTAAAATGATATGAAACATATACAATTGGATTATATCTAAAAACTTTTCAGAACACTAGACAATGGATTTTAATTTCTATTCTGCCACATGAGCTATTTTGGGTGTTTTTTACTAAATCGACTATCTATATAAATAAAATTGAAAATCTGTCTGTCTGTCTGTCTGTCTGTCTGTCTGTCTGTCTGTCTGTCTGTCTGTCTGTTTGTCCCATCATCACGGGAGAACGGCTGAACCGAATTTGATGAAATTTTGTGGGTAGCCTAGAAATAGCCCCACTTAAAATTTAGTCTATAGTTGGAATTTCTACGACCAGTTGTTCTCGAGATATTAGTAAAAAACGAAACTTTCGTTTGTCTCATCATCACGAGAGAACGGCTGAACCGAATTTAATGAAATTTTGTGGGAGGCCTTGAAATAGCCCCCCATAAATTTTGCCCAAGTTTCAAGTTTCTAAGACCAGGGGTTGTCGAGATATTAATGAAAAACGGAACTTTTTTTATAGGAGTTCTACTCTCCAACTCCGTGGTTTATCCAAACGGAAAGGATAAAAATCGTTTGTTTAAAGCGTCAAAGGGAATTAAAACTTTATTTTTGAGTTTGATGCAGGATTTTTGCATTAAATAGTCACTATCTGAAAGCATGAATTGTTTGAAACATGAATTTAAATGGAAAAATCTACCTCCATGTTTTTACATGTATTAACCTCCATGTATTTCACAAGCTTTTACTCAACGATTAGAAGTATAAAGAAATTAAAATGGTAATTTATTTTCGCATTTTATGAGGAAGATTCTATTTATATCATGTTGCTCGGCAAAGGAATGGAATTAAATGTGTTTGTTAATGATTATTATTATTTTTTCTATTTGTATAATAAATAAATGGATGTAAAAATATATTTTATAAATGAACGGTTTGATCGTTCTTTTAATTACATATATTGCGGACTGCGTACATTACTTTTATTTATTTTAGCAAAGAGGTTTCAAGCTCATATATTGTGTTTAGCTAATAAACTCATAATAAATGAACGGTTTGATTGTTCTTTTAATTATATATATTGCGAACTGCGTACATCACACTTTTATTTATTTTAGCAAAGAGGTTTCAAAGCTCATATATTGTGTTTAGCTAATAAACTCATATATTGTGTTTACCCAATAAATTCATTTAGCCGATTGTTGAAGCAGAAAAAGAGTAGAACGGATGTATGTATCTTCTAATACAATTTTAGTGTTTTCATTTAGTATATATACAGACGGGATATGGATATTTTATTCTTCAGATCTGTAAATTTAGAGCTACGAATTTAGCGGAATATCTCTAAATAACTTGGCAACTTTTCTTAAATTTAACAAATTAGAGGAAATATCTCCAAATTGATAAAAATGACCCAAATCAATGAAATTAAATTTGTTTTTTTAGAATAGAGTACTGAAATGATGTTTCTGTAGCATTTGTCGGTCAGTCCATCCATCCTACTTAGTAACGCATTTAACTAATTTTTTTAATTTCACTATATTGATAAAAATATTTGTAAATCCATAAAAATATCATGGAGACGAAAATGTCGCCAAACCTTCCATGAAGATCACATTATTCAGGCTACATGATTTCCATCAATTTATTTGAAGCAGATGATATCATGTCGCTTAGCAACGGATCCAATGTGTTATGTATCATACGATATTTATTAAATCTAATAAAAATATGTATATAAAATAAATTTCATTGACATTGCATTTTTGACTGGATAATATCAATTACGGTCTTCAGTTTTAAATATCATTATTATTGATATTTTCGGGGACTGTTGATTCAGAGATTACTGATATTTTCAAATTATTATGCCATTGTTTCATTATGACGAAAATTGTTGAAACTCATATATAGTACGTTGTACAAGTAATCTTCTACAAATGCACGGGTATATCTTCTAATCTACGAGAATATAAGTAGTACAGGTATATTGACAAAATTTTTATATATATTGGCATATATTGGAATCAATTACGACCTTATGGTATTAAGATTACGGGGATTTTTGATACTTTCAATTTATTACGTCATCTTTTTTATTTAGGTAAATATTTTTAAGACTCATATTACAATATGTTTAAGCTTCTACTAACACACTGGCATATTTTCTAATTTGCGACAATATAAGTAGTACGTGGTTGCATATATTGATTCAATTCTTTTTTGTGTGTGTGAATTTGTTTACAAAAGGGGCCAGGATATTTTATTCTTCAGATTTGCCCGTGAAGATAATTTTGCATAGTGAGAACAGATATTCCTAATCATCTCTTTATGAGCAATAAATGTAATATTTTATCAGAATTTGCACATGATTGCGAATTATAAGTTTCTTTATATTATATACTCCGTACGAAGGACGGGTATGCTGCTAGTCTATATAAATAAAAATGAAAATCTGTCTGTCTGTCTGTCTGTCTGTCTGTCTGTCTGTCTGTTTGTCACACCATCACGGGAGAATGGCTGAACCGAATTTGATGAAATTTTGTGGGTAGCCCAGAAATAGCCCCACTTAAAATTATATCCGTGTTTTGAGTTTCTACGACCAGTGGTTCTCGAGATATTAGTAAAAAACGAAATTTTCGTTTGTCCCATCATCACGGAAAAACGGCTGAACCGAATTTAATGAAATTTGGTGAATAGCCTTGAAATATCCCCCCATAAATTTTGTCCAAGTTTCGAGTTTCTAAGACCTGGGGTTGTCGAGATATTAATGAAAAACGGAACTTTTTCCTAGGAGTTCTACTCCCTAACTCCGTGGTTTATCCAAACGAAAAGCTTGAAAATCGTTTGAAAGTGAATTAAAATTTAATCTCTGAGTTTGATGGGAGATTTTTTGCGTTAATTAGTCACTTTCTGAAAACATGAATTGTTTGAAACATGATTTAAAGGGGAAATCTATCTCCATGGTTCATGGTTTATTTAAAACAAGCTTTTACGGAACAATGAGAAGTATAGAGAAATCAAAATTGTTATTTAATTTCGCAGTTTATGTTATAAGACATGACATATTTAACATGTTATAAGATTCTATCTTATATCATGTTACTTAGAAACGCAATTAAATTAAATCTGTCTGTTAATTTTAATAATTATTTTTTCGATTTGAATAATAAATAAATGGATATAAAAATATGTTTTAGAAAAGAACGATTTGATTTTTCTTATAGCATTTTTGACTGGATAATATCAATTACGGTCTTCAGGTTTAAAAATTATTATTATTTATATTTTCGGGGATTATTGATTCAAGGATTATTGATATTTTCAAGTTATTATGCAATTATTTTATTATGACAAAAATTGTTTAAACTCATATATTGTATGTTGTACGAATCTTCTACAAATACACGTGTATATCTTTTAATCTACGAGAATATAAGTAGTACAGGTATATTGACATATGTTTTGATATATATTGGCATATATTGGAATCAATTACGACCTTCTGGTATAAAGAGTACGGATATTATTGATGTTTTCAATTTATTACGTCATCTCTTTTATTTTGGCAAATATTTTTGGGACGCATATTGTAATACGGGTAATCTTCTACTAACACATTGGCATATTTTCTGATCTGCGACAATATAATTAGTACGGGGTTGCATATATTCATTCAATTCCTATTTTTTCTTCTGTAAATTTGCTTACAAAAGGGGGCAGGATGTTTTATTCTTCAGATCTGATTGTGAAGATAATTTTGCATAGTGAGAACATATATTCTTAAACTTCTCTTTAGGAGCAATAAATTTAATATTTTAACAGAATTTGCACATGATTGCGAACTTTAAGTTTCTTAAATTATACACTCCGTACGAATAACGGATGTGCTGTTAGTGGTTAATAAATTTTAACATTTTAGGAGGATATATCATGTTGCTCGGCATCGCAATTAAATTAAATGTGTTTGTTAATGTTTTTATTATTTTTTTTTATTTAAATAATAAATAAATGGATAAATGGATATAAAAGTATATCTTATGAATGGACGGTTTGATTTTTCTTTTAATTATATTAATTGCTGACTGCGTACATCAATTTCATTTATTTTGGCAAAGAGTTTTCAAGCTTATATCGTATTTAGCTACTAAACTCATATATTGTGTTTAGCCAATAAATTCATATAGCCGATTGTTGAAACAGAAAAAGAGTAGAGCGGGTATATCTTCTAATACAATTGTAGTGTTTTCATTTAGTATATTGAAACGGGATAAGAATGTTTCATTCAGATCTGCAAATTCAAAGCTACGAATTTGGAGGGATATCGCTAATTTGACAACTTTTCTTAAACTTTGCCAAATTGACGGAAATGTCGCCAAATTGATATAAACGACACACAAACAGCTGCCATACACCTTCGGGTTGGTCGTGTGGCTTGGGTCTTCTACATATCAATGACATTTTTTTTTTGTTTTGTTAGAAGAGAGTACTGAAATGATGTTTGGTTAGCATTTATCTGTCAGACCAACCATCCTACTTAGTAATACATTTAGCGAATTTTTAAAATGTCACCAAATTGATAAAAATGTTTTCAAATCTATAAAAATATCTTGAAATTGATAAAATTGCGCTACATAAATGATATTAATTGTTTTTTGTTAGGGGATAGTATTGTGATGATATTTCTTCAATTTGTCGCAAAGTGGAACTGTCAGTTCTACAGTCCCACTTGGCGATAAATTTGGCGATTTTTTAAAATGTCGCTAATTTGACGAAACTGTCGCCAAATGTTCCATAGAAATATAACTATTTAGACGATATTTTTTTAAAAATTTATTTGAAGCAAATGATATCATGTCGCTTAGCAACGGATTTAAATCCAATGTGTTTATGCGGCAGACGATTTTTATTAAATCCTTTCCGATTTGAATAATGAAGATATGTATATAAAATAAATTTCATTGCCATTTCAATTTGGACTGGATAATATCAATTATACTCCTCAGGTTTAAACATTATTATTATTGATATTTTCCGGAATTCTTGATTCAGGGATTATTGATATTTTTAAGTTATTACGCCATTGTTTTATTGCGGCAAAAATTGCTGACACACGCATATTGTACGTTGTACGAGTAATCTTCTAGGAATGCACGGATATATCTTCTAACCTACGAGAATATAAGTAGTACAGGTATATTGGCATATATATTGGAATCAAGTACAGTCTTCTGGTATGAAGATTAAGGGGATTAATTATATATTCAATTTATTACGTCGTCTGTTGTATTTTACCAAAAAACATTTGTGACTCATATTGCAAAACGGGTAATCGTCTTCTAATAATCGGACATTATAAGTAGTACGTGTATATCTTCCCACATAATTTTAGCACTTTAATTTTGACATATATTGGAATAAATGACTGTCTTCAGATTTAAAGATTATGGGTTTATTGGTATTTTCAATTTATACATGTAATCTACTAATACAGGTTATATTTTCAAATATTCGCGTATATAATTAGTACGGGTCCCATACAATTTTAACGTTTTTATTTTGCATATATTGATTCAATTCCATATTTTTTTTTATATTTGCTTACATAAGGGGTCCAAGATGTTTTATTCTTCAGATATGTCCATGAAGATAATTTTATATAGCGAGAACATAGATTCTTAAACTTCTTTTTAGGAGCATTATATTAAATATTTTAACAGAATATTTTGATTAAACATGTCATTTAGTATACTATAAGAATTTGGGCATGATTATGAATTTCAAGTTTCTTTATATTATATACTCCGTACGAAGAACGGGTATGCTGCTAGTGCTGAATAAGGAAATGACAGTGGTAATTGCGTAACATGCAACGTTTTTGCGCAGCATAGACCAACCATAAATAAGTGACGACCTCTACTTTGTGAATTAAATCATTGCTGAAACATATACGAAACATATCATGCTGAAACATATCGTGCATTTTGGTCATAAAATACAGTATTATCATAAATAAAAGCAAATCATATATAATTAAATGTCATAATATCGAACAAATTATCCTTAGTTGGCATTTTATTAATATATATTTATGAAATTTATATTCACATTTTCAAGCAGAAATGAAACATTTGTGGGTTATATTGATGACATTGTGCTCTCTTGGGACGTAATTCTGGGCAAAATTTAAAGTATATTGTTTGTCGGTTGCTCTCCTGCCCCATAGATAAAGAAAACAACAACATTTAGTAAATTCATCCTGAAGTCCGGGTAGCTATGCAATGCTTTTCAAGTCTCCGCACACATGCCAGCAGTACTTGTTGTAGCACAACTAGTACTTCCTGGAAACAAGCAGACATATGCAAATTACGTGACAACAATTATTTCGAGAGAGTTTTGATCCCTATTTTTCTGGTCAAAACAGTGTCTTTACTTAACAAACGCAAAGCAGGAACTGTCTAAAGACACTGTTTTGACCTGATGAAAGAGGATCGAAACAATTGTCGTTACGCAATTTGCATATGCCTGCTTTCTTTAAAGAAGTGCTAATTGTGTTATTTTCGCAAGCAGCAGTTTTACTTTTTGTGAGTATTTCTTGCTTTCTATTGCACTTAGTTTCTTTCATTTATACTAAATGTACCACTGGTATTTATGGTTTAATATTGCCATTATGTAGCGACACTGCGTTCATGCTTGCCTTTCACGATTCCATGAAAAGTCTCCATTACTGAAGAATATGCTTGACTCCAAATTCCCCCATTTAACCGTTAATATTTGCACATGCACATACACACACACATAAATTCACACACATTCACTTGCACAAAAATCTAGTGTAGAGCCTAGTGTCAGCGACAATACACGTTTTAATTTTGGAATAATAATATCAAGTACTTTAAGACGCTCTGCAGGCATCATCATGTTACAGCATCTAGCAATGGATGAAAATGCAGCTTTTTATCGTCTTCTATTCAGGGTGTCTCAAAAAAGATTGAGACGCGATTTAAGTCTTTACCTGTTGGAGATAAGTAGGCAATGTAAATTATTGTCGAATAACAATTGCAAAAATGCTGAAAGCAAGGTAGGAAATAAGACTACGTTAATGGAATAGTCCTCCCATTAATTTTCAAAAAGTTACACTTTTTAAATTTTTATACGACCCCCTTAGACTAATTTGGTCAATCAGAATTTTTTTATTTTTAATGCAATAAGCTCATTAAAAAAACCCGCATACCTGTATATATAAAATTAATTGAATTATGATAAAGGAAAAACTCTGACTTATGCCACTTTTCCTTACCATGTGAAAGGCTGTTTCATCAGTGAAAATAGGGATCATAAACAAATTGACGATGAAAAATGTTTAGATCAAAAATACGTTAATATGTTTCAAAATTTTTTATCACAAAAGCATCTAAATAAAGCACTACATAGACAGAGTGATTATAACGCAGTGATACTCACTACGCGGTTGGTTATCCTATGCATTATCATCCAGTTTTATCTTTTTGTGATATCTCACAAATTTACATTTCTAGTTTGATATATGGTCCCCATTCACAATGTTCAATTTTTAATTAAATATAACTCGCTCAATTTTAAAGATACGCATATGCGGTTTTTTTAATGATCTTGTCGCATTAAAATAAAAATTTTCTGATTGACCGAATTTGTCTAAGGGGGTCGAATAACAATTTAAAAAGTGTAACTTTTTGAAAAGTAATGTAGTCTTATTTTCTACCTTATTTTCAACATTTTTGCGATTTACATTGCCTACTTATCTCCAACAGGTAAAGAATTAAAGCGCGTTTCAATCTTTTTTGGGACACCCTGTATACAAACAAGATCGAGGTGTTTTATTCTTCAGATCTGCAAATCCAGATCTACGAATTTGGCGGAATATCGCATAACATAGCAACTTTTCTTAAACGTTGCCAAATTGACTGAAATGTCCCCAAATTGATAAAAACGACGCTAAATCAATGAAATTAAAGCTGTTTTTTTAGAAGAGAGTACTGAAATAATGTTTCAGTAACACTTGTCTGTCAGTCCATCTGTCCTACTTAGTAACACAATTAGCGAATTTTTAAAATGTCACAAAATTGGTAAAAATGCTTGTAAATCCATAAAAATATCATGAAATTGATAAAATTGCTTTTAATAAATGAAATTATTTGTGTTTTGTTAGAGGATAGTATTCTGATGATGTTTCGTCAATTTGTCGCCAAGTGGGAATATCAGTTCTACAGTCCCACTTAACGATAAATTTGGCGATTTTTTGAAATGTCGCTAAATTGATGAAAATGTCTCTGAATTGATAAAATTATGCTAAATTCATCAAAATGACGCCGAATCCATGAAAATTCAATATTTTGCATAATTAAGTATGATTTTCTAGATAATCTCTGTCGTTTCGTGAGAATTAAAAAATATGTTTTCTAGATATGTTTACAAACTAGACCAAGATGCTTTATTCTTCAGATCTGCATGTGAAGAAGTTCTACAGTTCCACTTGGCGATAAATTTGGCGATTATTTAAAATGTCGCTAAATTGAACAAAATATCGCCAACCCTTCCTAAAGATAGCATTATTCAGACGATATTTTTTCGACCAATTTATTTGAAGCAGATGGTATCATATCGCTTAGCAACGGATTTAAATCGAATGTGTTTATGCGGCATACGGTTTTTATTAAATCTTTTCCGATTTGAATAATAAAGACATGTATATAAAATAAATTTCATTGACATTGCATTTTTGACTGGTTAATATCAATTACGGTCTTCACGTTTAAACATTATTATTATTGATATTTTCGGAGATTATTGATATTTTCAAGTTATTATGCCATTGTTTTCTTATCGCAAAAATTGTTGAAACTTATATATTGTGCGTTGCACGAGTAATCTTCTGCAAATGCACGGGTATATATTCTAATCTACGAGAATATAAGTAGTACAGGTATATTGGCATATATTCTGGTATATATTGGCATATATTTTGATACATATTGGCATATATTTTGATATATATTGGCATATATTTTGATATATATTGGTATATATTGGAATCAATTAAGGTCTTCTGGTTTAAAGATTACGGGGATTATTGATATTTTCAATTTATTACGTCATTTGTTTTACTTTAGCAAATATTTTTGAGACTCATATTGCAGTACGGGTAATCTTCTGCTAACACAAGGGTATATTTTCTAATCTACTACAATATACACTGCTGGACAATTGCTAAGGACGGATCATAAATTTCAATGTAGCACAACATTAAGAGTGTGTGGAGGTCCAGCTGGGTAAAATATTGTTGCCACACTGTTCCTACATTAGAATAAAGGTCATTTATTGTTCTGGAAAATATATATAAGCTTTTGAAACAATTGAGAGGAAAAAAAGTGGTCATTTGATGCTGTGTGCGAAGAAGTGGAAAAATGCATATGGACGACAGCAGGCACTTTTGAGAAAGGTGTTAGTACGGGATATGTCCACCTTGGAGTGTGATGCAACTCATACGTCGTGTCATGCTTTGAACAACATTATCCAGCAGCCGTTGACGCAAGTTATCCAACTTCTCTGCCAGTGCACGGATGAGGGTGTTCTTGTTTGATGGAGGATATTTTAGACCAGCAAGTCGCCTCTCCAAAGCATCCCAAACATTTTCAATGGGGTTTAGATCTGGAGAACGCGCTGGCCATACGAGGCATTGAAGACCCTCGCTGATAAGACAATACTGAACAGCGAGAATTCGACGACATGGTGCGTTGTCGTCCATGAAAACAAATTTATCAAAGACCGGACCATGGAAGAGGTGAATATGAGGCAGTAGAACTTCCTCAATGCACCGTCGGCCGATCATAGTCCCAGTTGCAACCACATGTAGGAGCGTGGAGCCATTGATCATGATGCCGGTCCATACCATGATACTGCATGTCGGATATCGGTCCCTTTCCTGGATATTTTCTGGACGATAAGCAGTACCACTCTCACGCCAAATCAGTTGGCGTCTACAATCCGATCACAGACTGAGCCTACTCTCATCTGAGAATAGTACGCAAGCCCAGTACTGTTCTTTTCAATTGCGATGCTTACGACACCATTGCAAACGGGTTTACGGTGGAGTATAGTCAATGAGACACATACAACAGGTCTGCGGGTGTATAGTCCTCCTTCTCCCAAATGTCTGGCTATAATTTTTCGAGAGATCCGCTGTCCTGTGGTAGCAAGAAACAGATTTGTCACCTGCTGAGCTGTGGTACACCTGTCCCTTTTTGCCGATAGGACAATGTACCTGTCTCCTGCAGGCGTCGTACTTCTAACACGATCTCCTCCGTGACGCTTGCTACACATTCCAGTTGTTTTAAATACTTGCCGCAGCCGTGAAACAAGGCTGAAACTTCCTGGCAACCCTCGAACTCCCTGGCAACCTCTGTCATTTTTCGCCCTTCTTCGATCTTTCCAATAATACGGCCACGCGTAAAATCATCTAAGTGGTATCGGGAAGACATACCGAAAATTTCAAGTTCGTCAATTAAATCTTTCCCGTAAACTTTCACTTAGAACAACAACTGTCCACACGCGTCAAATCCTTTAAATCTCTCAGCAGCGCTATCACGTGACGAATAGGCGTGTAAATGAGAAATTTTCATATCCACACCTCTTCTTACTGTATCCCGTACGTATTCTAATTTTCCACATTTTGCTTCCTTTCATTTTGTGGTTGCTATGGGTGATAGTGTCATCCTTCCTTAGCAATTGTCCAGCAGTGTAAGTAGTATGGGTATATCTTTCCATACAATTTTAACTCTTTCATTTTGGCATATATTGGAATTAATTACGGCCTTTAGGTTTAAAGATTACTGAATTATTGATAATTTCAATTTATTACATCATCTGTTTTATTTTGGCAAATATTTTAGAAACTCAGATTTTTTAGTATGTGTAGCTGTATAGTATGTGTAGTTGTGCGTGTAACTTCTACTAATACACGGGTATATCTTCTAATATTCGCGTATATATGTAATACGGATCCACAACAAATTTAGCGCTTTTATTTTGCATCTATTGATTCAATTTCATATTTTTTGGAAATTTGTTTACAAACGGGACCAGAATGTTTTATTCTTCAGATCTGCCCGTGAAGATAATATTGTACGGCGAGAACAGATATTCCTAAACTTCTTTTTAGAAGCATTAAATTAAATATTTTAATATAATATTTTGATTGACAATTCCATTTAGTATACCATAGGAATTTGCACATGATTGTGCATTTTAAGTTTCTTTAAATTATATACTCCGTACGAAGAACGGGCATATGCTGCTAGTTAAGTTATATGTCGGAAAAGATAGATTCTCCAAAACGACTAGCCAAAATCAAGTGATTAACAGACTATAAATGTGAGTCTTTTCCAATATTTAAAAGGATGCAAAAGAAAAATGGATCCCAAATGGATCCCTGTAAACAGTTACCCCAAATATCCAAATTTTAAAACGTTCAGTTGCAAAAAGATAAACTCTGCTTATACAAGGCCTTCCGAAATTGTAAAGGTGAAGAATTTACGACAACGCAAAATGTTTTGTTTGCATCTAAGTTTATCTTACTTCTAATTAAGTGCACATAAAAATATTTTCTAGTAATATCCATATATACTTAAATGGCATAAATATAAAATTTCGTTTTTATGTCAAATAACCTAAACAATTAGCCTTAACGCAGTAAAATATTCCATTTTGTTGGGAAGTATAATACTGCAGTTAATTTTATTTTTATTACAAATAAATAAGTAAATAATTGAAAATACCGAAATTTATGTACTCTGTTTATGTACCGGGAATCGCAAATTTCTGTATTTTTGGTTTTGTCAGTATCTACTGTTATCTTTGGCTGCTATAAAATAACTGCTAAGAAAAATTCACAGCTAAAATTACTACTGATGGCAGCTAAACTAGTTAGAAAGCACTAATTTGTGTTATTACTATCACAGTATTAAAATTTATTCAAATGGAAAATTATGTGTAAGATTACTTTCTTTGATATTTTATTTGATACATTTTAGCTGCTACAGTATTTAAAATTAGAAAACGATATTGAAATAAAACTAATGATAGCTGAAATACGTTTTAATTTTTGTTTTAGAAAACTTAACATGTTATGAAAAACAGGAAAAACAGAAGGTAACGGAAAGCTATTTTACTCCTTTAAAATATTTAAAAATTTAATTTATATGCACAGATTTACTTTTCAGTGATGTGTAAGTAGTAAATATTAAATATTAACAATATGAGAGAATATATTAACTGATGTAGCAGTATTCAGTGAAACAATTTTTTGATCATGTTTGTTAATTACAGAATTTCTATAAAAAATCAGTCATTCAAGTAAAATGAACATGTTTATGTACAAATTGAGCTTAATTAGTGCAAAGAATTATTTAAGTTGCTTAAAATTCTTTTCAACAGGAACGTCTTTTTCGTTAAAGGTGCATGCATATATATGCATTTTATTTCTTTTAATGCGAGCTAGTTAAAACATTTTTGCAACAAGAAAGAACATCAGGAATGAATGATTTAAACCTCTTGAGTTTACTTTTACGATTTGCAGATATTTAAGGCTTTAAGTGTATGAGTTTTGGCTAATGACTCACCATTTTCTTTCGGAGATATTTCAGTTTGGATGATAATAATTTTTTGTATAATGCTGTTTGTGAAATTCAATAGTAGATGGCGCCACGGGTATTATCTGATGAGATACATTTGTGAAGAGTAGGTAGGACTCTTACCTTCATGGATACGTTAAATATTATTTTTTATCTTATCAAGCATGGAACATTTAAGTCAGCAAGTCAACGAATTTTTATTATTACCTAAGTATATTTTCTGAAATAAATGCTTTATTTGCCCAAAGTTGTTTTAACATTAACTGCTTTTATTCTCTTTTTGATTTTTGCCCCTGGATGAGTTTTATAAAAAGGTGATGCTGAAATCAGAAAGTAATATTCAAAATGTTTATAACATAAGTAAAGACATATGTATTTGTGAAACGTGGTAATTAATTATATTTTGATAAAAAAGTAAGAACATTTAATGAAATATAAATTTTTTTTAATCTCAAACATTTATATTGAGCTTTTAAGAGCAAATTACTAAAGTGTATAAACTGATGCCATAAACTCTTCACTTTTAATCCATAGTACTTGCGTCTTTTAAGACCTTCTAAACTTCAGAAACTCGAAATTCCAGAAGAACGTTTCAACTTCAATCAGTCATAAATTTCAAATTCTCTCAGATGCATTCTGCGGGCAAAGAATATTTGCCAATTCAAAGAAAACCCAAGAAACCAATTTAAATATGGAAAAGAGCAATAAATAGCTTCTATAAAATAAATTTATTCGCTTTTCTGTTTCGCACTGTCTGTGAAATTCAAATACAAATGTATTTTTTTACACCCGTCTGGAAATACAGAAACTCAGTTCCTTTTATGAATAATTTCACAGCACACTTGATCGGGGATATAAAGCTTCTCACGGAAAGTAGGCAATCTTGTAATAGAATGGAATATTAGATATGACGATCAGCGATGTTTTTATTAGTTTGTAATCTTGATCTTATTTGTCGTCACATTATTGAGCAACGAAAGCACGGAAGTTATTTACGAACAATAAATATTTTTTTTTCTTGAATCTCAAGTCGGAAAATAAATTTATTACTGCGGAATTGGATTTTCTGTATCATCATAGCAAAATACTATTAAAAATGGCTCATTTTAATGGGATTTCTGTAATTTGCAATTTCGTTTTTAATTTTAAAAGATTTAATAAATGTATGCAGTAATTTGAGAAATTGTTTTTTAAAATTTTGGTCTGAAAACAAAATGATGTTCAAACTCTAATTTTGACAAATGTGTATAAATATTTAGTGATTTTAAATAAATTGGACCGTTTCGTGAAATATAACTTTTTATAATCTCTAACATTTATAATGAATTTTAAAGAACAGATAAACTGAAGTCATAAGCTTTTTTTATAACTTTCTAATACTTCCTGGAAAAAAGAATGCACACTAGAAAGAATGCAGTGACTACTGTGGGGATGAGTTTTTTAGTTATTTACGACCTCATTAAAGAAGCTTTATTAATTTTTGAATATGTTACTTAAAATGCTAATTTATAATGTTATTTTAATGTTCTAATTTATTGATATTTTTGGTCTCCGTTCTTTGTCTCACTACAATCGTTTCGAGGACGTTTTCAGCCCTCTTCCTCAGTTCCAAATACATTGCGCGTTCTTAATTAACCGTTAAGAAATAACTGCCAAGTTGTTTCTTAATGGACAGTTATTTTTTAATGCTTGTTGAGAGAGCACACTGATTTTGGATCTGAGGAAGAGGGATCAAAACGATCTTGAAACAATTGTAGTCACCTAATTGTCCCATCCCTGCTTTCTTTAAGGAAATATTAGAGCAGCAGTGTTATTTATCGGATTTGCTTTTAAATAAAATTACCACTGGTGTCTTTAAGTTCTTCGTGACTTCGGAAACTCGAAATTCCTGAAGAGCATTTCGACTTCAATCAGTCATAAATTTCAAATTCTCTTAGATGCATTCTGCAGGCGAAGAATATTTGCCATTTCAAAGCAAATCTAGGAAACCAATTTAAATATGGAAAAGAGCAATAAATAGCTTCGATGAAATAAATTTATTCGCTTCCCTGTTTCTCACTGTCTAGGAAATTCAAGTACAAATGCATTTTTTTTACACCGGTCTTGAAAAACAAAAAGGCAGTTCCTCTTATGAATAATTTCACAGCACACTTGATCGGGGATATAAAGCATCTCACAGAAAGTAGGTAATCTTGTAATAGAGTGGATATTAGATAGGGCGAAGGGCGATGTTTCTATTAGTTTGTAACCTTGTTCTTATTTGGAGTCACATTATTGCGAAGAAGAAGCACGGAAGTTATTTACAAACAATCAAGATTTTCTTTTGAAAAGTAAATCAGAAAATAAATTTATTGTTACTGAAATGGGTTTTTTCATTTTTGACTTTTTGAGATCTGAATTTATCGAAAGACGAAACAAAGCAATTGTTTTGAAATTCCCTGCTATTTTAGTTTTAAATGCACTAAATATTTAACCTTTAAACGCTAAACAATGCAAAGTTATTTAAATAGAATTCAGCAAAATTAGAGATATTAAAATATTTGTTTGTTATACTATACAGTATGTTTCAACAAAAAAGACTGACCCGATTTATAACTTTTAAATCGTTAGTGGCAGACATATGCTACTAATTGGAAAATTGCCTTTAATCGTAAGAATAATTAATTCATTATAATGTTAAAATGTCTCCTTATGTCTCGTCACCAAAGAAGATCGCATCATGAATAGTTGACAGACTTTGAGCGAGGAAAGATTGTTTGGATGAAAGAAGCTAGAGTTTCTTAAAAATTGCCACTCCTACTAGACAAAACGCCAATACAGTAATGCGAACGCAGCGTCAATAAATCGTTGAGACTGGCGCGTACAAAAAATCAAAAACTGGACAGCAAAGTCGCACTACTGCACGGGAGGACAGTACAACAGCGGTTCACTTCAGGAGCACTGTCACATGTCAGGCTCTGTCTTCCAGCACAGTTTAACTTATTCTGCACAATTGAGGAGTGGTTGCTCAGAGCCCATTGCTGTGAATTCCTTTGACCTCCAACCACAGATACTTTAGGTTGGAATGGACTCTAGAGCGCAGACATTAACGTGTACATTATGATGGTCGCATACATGTTCGAAGAAATTTTGGTGAACATTGTAGCAGTTTTCAGCGTGCAATTTGTAGCGTCATACCGGTCTAATACCAAGAGCCATGATTTGGGGCGCTATTGAGTTCCATTTATGATCATGCCAAATACGGATCCAAGGAGCCCTCAACATCGATACTTCATCGAACCGTCATAATCGATACTCCAAGGTTGTTTTAACAGCAGAGATGATACTCTTCCTTTAGAGATGGCCATTGCTATATTATAGCATGACAGTGGTCGCCTACAGATGGACCGAAATGTTCAAGATTTCTTCCATGCATTGCAGATACCGATTTTTCTATAGTGTGTATATTTGCTAGACATGACCCCCAGTGAACATGTCTGGGCTATGGTAGCTAAGAAACTTGCCTATCAAGTGCCTCCACCATCCACTATAAATGAAATCTGGATTCGCCTATAAACAAATCAGCAGGTGATTCCTCAGGATGATGCCAAAAAACGTCTTCTTTTCAATGCCACTCCGTATAGAATGCGTTATTACTGCTAGAGGTGGATTTATGCAATACAGCTTTTTGCACGAAATAATCTTGCATAGCTCTTTAAATGTAATCCGCTATCTACTGTAAAATGAGCAGTTGGGTTTAGTGGAATGCCCTGTAAATTTTTCTAAATTTTTTTGTTCCATTTCTTAACCTCTGGGGCCCTTATATATCATTTTTACCTATTTTTTGACTTGTTGGGTCTCATTTATTCTTGTTCGGACTTAACTTGTTTTGTCGGGATATTTATATGGTGTTTTGCCGCACGCTAATCGTGTGTGTTACTTCTCGTTTCGGATTGGCTCGATTTTTTTACATTATGCTTTCTGATTGGCTCTCACAGTTCAGCAGGTAAGCTCTTAATCCAGGTATTCGGTATACAACACCCTCTGTTGCTCATTTCGTATTTTTGACTTCGGGTTTGTTGGTTCTCTTGCACTGACGAAGGGGATCCAGTGTATCCTCGAAACAGCTGTATTCTGCATTATTGTCTTATCCGTTCATATATATGATGCTCAAGTTTTCCCTATCCTTTGTACAAAGTGTATTTTATTTATTGATAATTGGCATGTTTCTGAATTCACTATTTTATATACAAACCAGATGTTGAAAATTTCACTCGGCATTTCATGCATTCTTTGTCAAATTTTACTTGCTATCGACGTCAAATACGGATCTTTTGATGGCAGTGGGACACATAGAATATTATACCTATAACCATTTTCATCGTATTACTTTCCTTATATACATCGTATATGGCATAAGGAAAGTATTGTGACGGATTCGAAAATTCGAATTCGACTATTTGACAGGGGAGCACATTTCAAGCATCCCTGAACATGAATCAAACGTTTTTGAGGTGATGAATGTGTGTGTGTGTGGAGACGATATCTGACGAACGAATGGAGCGATTCGAACAAAATTTGGTACAAAAATTACAATCCGTGAATGCTGAAAGTCTATTCTTTTTAAATGGAAACGAATGTTCAGGACCCCACTAAATTTTCGATAAAAATTTTGAAAAAATCATCGAAAAATCAAAACCTTTTACAAAGTTACGTAAATAGCCATTTTTTATGTAAGTTTTCATTAGAAAATGATTGACGTAAACTTTAGAACGCTAACATGAAACATTCTAAAAGAAAACGCATTAAATAAAAAAAATATTAACTATTGTGAAATATGTTCACTTTTCATATGTAATATCATGCGATACATTTGGTGAGATCGTTCTTGGGGATTTAGCTCGTTCCATTCATGGGAAAGTATACTTTGGGTAATACTTTTGTAGTTGGACGCCAATTGTTATTTATCTTCTATAAGAGTAACTTATTTCTCCGTTCATAATGCTTGGCGAGATTTTGGCGATGAATTTGGCGGAATGTCGCCAACTTGACGACTTTTTTAAATATTGCCAAATTAATGAAAATGTCTCAAAATTGATAAAAATAACGATAAATCAATAAAAATGACGACTAATTGACGAAAATTCAATATTTTGGAAAGAATATAAGAATCTACGAGTACTATAAGAAAAATATGATGTAGGCAACACATGACTTTCCTTATATAATGTAATAAATTTCCCCCTTTTAGAGTAAAAAAATAATGTATAAGATCTACGGTATTGTGTATTTAACGTTGAATTGCACATTTGGCGATTTTCCGGATGACAACATGTTTCAAAGTACCCTATTTCAAAGTACCCAATTAACTTATATTTCACACAACTCCAATAATTATTAATATTGATAGCATCCTCAATAAGCGATATAGTCCATATATTAAAATATGTTAATAATTAATTCATCAATTAAGCGTCATTTTCATTAATGTAGCGTCACTTTTGAAATTTTGATGAAATTTTCGTCAATCTGAAGCGAAATATCTCCAAGTTGGCGATACGTCGCTAGATTATTCTCCAAGTTTGCCAAATACATCACCAAATGTTGCAGACAAAAGGAAAAAAGATCATTTCTTATATACTAGAATGTATGCACGTCATATGACGGAAATCAGAATTTGAAAAACATTATTTCTCATTTGGCTATATTTTTGTCAAATTGGCAACATTTAAAAAAGTCCCCAAGTCGGCGACGTCCCGATAAATTTCTCACCAAACTTTACGGACGGAGACATGGGTTGTTCTTAAAGTCTATTATGTTTTCCCAAGATACTGAACTTTCATCAATTAGTCGTCATTTCATTGATTCAGCTTCAGTTTCATCAACTTGGCGAATTTTTATCAATTGGGTGCCATTGTCGTCAATTTGGCAACATTTAAAAAGACACCAATTTAAAGATATTCCGAAAAATTCGTCACCAAAATTTTATCCAAATGTTACGGACGGAAAAATAAATTATTCTTATAGTACTCGTAGATTCTTATATTCTTTCCAAGATATTGAATTTTTGTCAATTGGGAGTAGTTTTCATTCATTTAGTGTTAGAAGTTAGCGACATTCCACCAAATTCGTCGCCAAATACTCGCCAAGCGTTATGGACGGAGAAATAAGTTATTCTTATAACAGATGGATGACTATTGGGGGCATTGGCGTCCAACTGCAAAAGTATTGCCCAAAATATGTTTTCCTATGAATGGAACAAGCTAGATCCACGAGAATGATGTCACCAGATTTATCGCATTATATTACATATAAAAAGTGCAAATATTTCATAACAGTTAAAATTTTTTCTTATTTAATGTGATTATTTGTAATTATTTGATAAATTTATTTGAAAAACGTGCAATATCTCGGGAACTGTTCCTGTTAGCGTTCTAAAGTTTTTGTCAATCGTTTTCTAATGAAAAATTACATAAGAAATGATAATTTGTGCAACTTTGTGAAATGTTTTGATTTTTTGATGTTTTTTTCAAAATTTCATTCGAAAATTTAGTGGGGTTCTGAAAATTCAATTATGTTTCAAAGCAATAGGCATCCAGTATTCACGGTTCGTAATTTTTGTACCAAATTTCGTTCGAATCGCTGTATTCGTTCGTCAGATATCGTCTCCAGTGACTCACTGACACACACACACATACTTACACACACACACATATAGACATCACCTCAAAAACGTTTGATTCACGTGCTGGGACGCTTGAAACGTGCTCTCCCGTCGAAAACTCGATTTCGAATTTTCGAACCCATCATAATACTTTCCATTATACTATGTATATTAGGAAAGTAATAACCTATTTTTCTGTCCGTAACGTTTAGATAAAATTTTGATGATAAATTTTTCGGAATATCTCTAATTTGGTGACTTTTTAAATGATGCTAAATTGACGAAAATGTCATCCAATTGATAAAAATTTGCTAAATTAATGAAACTGACGCTAAATCAATGAAATGATGATTAATTGATGAAAGTCCAATATCTTGGAAAGTACATAAGAATAGAATATAAGAATAACCCATTTCTCCGTCCGTAACGCTCGGCGAGAAATTTAGCAGGACGTCGCCAATTTGGCGAGTATTTTAAATGTTGCCAAAGTGACAAAAATGTCTCAGAATAGATAATAATGACGCCAAATGGGAAATAATGTTTTGGAAATTCTGATTTTCGTCATATGACGGGCATATATTCTAGTATATAAGAAATACTCTTCCGTACGTTTGTATGTAACACTTGGTGATGTATTTGGCAAACTTGGCGAATAATCTAGCAAAGTATCGCTAACTTGACGATATTTCGCCCCAGATTGACGAAAATTTCGTCAAAATTGCAAAAATGACGCCTAATTGATGAATTAATTATCGAAAGATTTTAATATATGGACTATATGGACTATATCGCTTATTGAGGATGCTATCAATATTGTTTATTGTTAATTGTCAATTTAGAATTGTGTGAAATATAAGTTACTTGGGTACTTTGAAATAGTATTACATGTTGTCATCCGGAAAATCGCAACATGTACAATTCAACGTTAGAAACACAGTACCGTGGATCTCATACATTTTTTTTCCTGTAAAAGGAGTGAATGTATTGCATTATATAAGAAAAGTCATGTGTTGCCCACATCATTCTTAAAAAGTACCTTTGTCTGATCTTCATGATCACACAACAGCCTTTGTTCATAGCTTTCTAGCCATATATTGCTTGAAAATCAGCAGCGGCTTCTTTTTCGGTGCACATGGATGAAATCATAATTTGCGTAGTTGACCCAACTTCGACTGAGATACTTTCACACCTAGTTTTTTCCGTCTTCTGCGAAAATACCTTTCAGAACCGGCTTCCTGCATGATATTTTTCAACCTCAGTTTTCTCATTCATTGATGCGGATATTATACTTTGGTCACTAATGCAGCAATTACTGTTGTTTGAATACTGTTTTAATGCTCTACTAGAACTTGCTTGAGAACCTTTCTGAAATTAACAATGAGAAATTTCTTAGATTCCGACATGTCACTCGTTTGATTCATTTTTAGCAAAGGAGTAAATGAAATTGGAGGACAGACGATTTTTAATATATAACAAAGCATCCTCACTCCTTCAGAATTTTTTATCTGTGTAAAATTGTCTGTGTATTTTTCAAGTAGAAAATAATATGGCTTTGGGTAAAACCACCTCCTTAATTGGATTGCTGACCTTAGTTTACCTTTGGATACGACTCCACCGTACTTATTGAATGAGTAGCCACTTCCCCGCAACTGTAATGTATAGCTCGTCCGTATCTGAACACTGTTGGTCATCACTTGTTTTAGGCTATATAACTAAATCACTGAATTTATGACCCAATAAATATAACTTACATTTAATGTCATCGTTGTCGTTATTCAGTTTCATCTTTTGTACTGTCTCGATATTTACAATGCCGCCCGCTATTGCCTTACCACTTAATGTTTCTGGTCTCACAATATCAGTCGGGCAGTAGCTAAAATGTACGGCAATTTTATGCTGGCAAATAAACGAACCAAGAAATTATGGAATATTTTAATATTTTGAATTATCTCTGAGTATTCAAATTTTTAAAATAATTTAATAATTAATTTTTAATCAAATAATTTTTCTAAATAATTAAATAATTGATTTTTAAAATACAAGATATCGACCTAGAAAACATAATTAAAGAATTGTATTGATAAATGTTCTGAATAGGTTTACATCTTTTTGTTCGTCTGCGTCGAATGCATTCCGGAAATCAGATAATTAAGAATATCAAACTTAAGGTTTTTCTGAGTTATTTTAATTTTTTAAAGGAAGATATATAATTTGTTTCCTATCATTTACTTTATTCCATTGGAATTGGGGTATTTTCATTCTGACGTTTGATAAAAGAAATTTATTTTGATATAAGTACTATCATTTAGTGATTGAAAATATTATTGAGAAGTTTTAAACACAATTTTTCTAATTTACTTTCAGTAATTACTTTATGCAACAAACATATTAATAGATATTTTTAATTAAAGCATTATTTTCAAATTTATATTTCGAATACATATTTAGTGCTTTAAACTGTTCTTTACTCCCAGAAAGAGAAAAAATGAAGATTGCAAATTTCCTCTCCAAATACTTTTGATTACAACCTCAAATCTAAACTGGGATCTCAAGTTCTATAAATTATAGCAGCATTAAAATATGCCTCTTGATGAGGATACCTCTTGATATCCATTTTTTACCAAATGAAATTCCCCTTTAAATAAACCGGGAATTAATATCGTTAGTAAAAAATCCTTTCCCCGTCTTATTTTCTTTAGCCCCATTTTGATACGATTTATTTGCTAGTTGGGGAACATCATCTTGCCGCTCCTATAATGGCACCTGGTGTTCAAAGTTTTACATATACAAACGAACAAGTGACCTGTCTTAGTAGAAACTTTTTATGTTTCCCTTAGCCCTTAAATGCTGGAACGTGTATATTTTATATCATTTACTTATTTCTGTCTAATGCCTTGCCTGCGTTTGGTTCTTTACCGGCTGATTTATTCGAGAGATTCGGAGGATTAAGGTTTGAGGAATATGTTTTTATATTTTTATATTATAATTAGGTCACTGAAGCTCATTGAATACCAAAATCATTTTTTACCGTTCAAGAGAGGAGGGTATTATAGCGGATTGATTTATGTTAGAATAAATGCATTCGAAATCTTTAACAGAGATATGCTGTTTACTTTTGTGATTACGAACGTATCTAAATCGCACAAAATTTAAGTAATTGGTTTCCTATAGCTACTAACGATATTTAAATTGATAGTTCAGATAACCACTAACGGCTTTTCCTTTAAGAAGTTAAGATATTTGGAGGAAGACTTTAGCAGCAGAATTGCACGTATTGCTTGAATTTAGAGTAGGAGTAATGGATAATTGGCATTTCATAGATAATGATGGCTTTTAAATAACTAATAACATGATTAGGTATTTAAAAGGGTTATTTTAAATAGCTAAAATATATTTTCTGGAAGCATGAAAGATGGCAAGAAAGTACTTTCGAATGATAGTAGCAGGGGTGGCTTAATATTTATAGGATGTAAAAGTATTTTATGTATATTTTAAAAACAAGTAAATGCTTTAAATAGCTTAATTGAGGTTTTGAATAATGTTCAAAATGTGTTTTGAATAGTGTTCAAAATGAGAACGTGTTCAAAATGTGTTTTGAATAGTGTTCAGGAGCAACGGATATTACATTAATAACACAATGTGTTATGGGTTGCATTAAGCTTCTAGTTCAATGACATTGTTTTAAAAATCTGTCGACATAGAAGAGAAAAAAGGTGCATTAAGATGGGCGTGACATTTGTTTAAAAATTGCCCTTTTCCATTTACATGCATATAAACTACATTTATAGAACATTATACTTTATCTCATAAAAAAACTGATTTCGCTAAAAACAAAAATTGAGTATTTCTCTATGGTATACCTCTTGTATGCCTGTAAGAATCATTGTCCCAGAGACATTTTATATTAACCTAGTTCCTATTTATGTGACAGTATTTATATATCTCTCTGTATTAAACAGAAGTAGCTGCCGCTATTTGACAAATTTCTCGTTTCTAGAGATTCTTTGCTTCGTACCGCAAAAACTATTGCATATAAAAATATCAAATTTGGTACACTTGTAGAAAAAGCTTTGGGAAAAATGTTGAAATAAACAGTTTTTTGATATATGTCTCTCTATATAAAAAAAAAGTAGCTTCCGCTGCCGCCGCCGCTGTTTGATAAATTTCTCGTTTCTGCAGATTCTTTGTTTCGTACCGCAAGAACTATTGCATATAAAAATATGAAATTTGGTACACTTATAGAAAAAGCTTTGGGAATTACGCTGAAATAATGCCGGTTTTTGATATATATTGTAGTTTAAGAAATATTTAATGTAAAATTCAAAAACAAAATTTTTAAGCTGCGAGTTCGCGTCCTGGATATAGCAAGACCTCGAATTTTTGCAGGCAGGTACCTCCATGGGTGAATTTTTGCAGGACCGAGCGCCTTTTTTTAAATTTCGATGTAGTTCTTGAGATATTTTACTTTTTATGCACTTGTGAAGTGAACTTTTTCCGTATCGGTACGTCTAGCGATTTCTCTCTGTCGTACCGTAAAAACTATAGCATACGAAAATATGAAATTTGGTACATTTATAGAGAAATAATAGTAGGGTAACACGATGAAATAAATCGTTTATTGATTTAAAGTTTAGTTTGGCATAAAAAAACTCGCAAGGCGAGCTTAGGAGCAAGGAATTCAGTTTTTGGATTCCCTGAACTCAGAAAAATCCCTGCTTTTACCTCCTGCTGAAAATAGGCAGCGATAGAAAAAAGATTTTTGAAAGTAGAATTTTTAGAAAAGATAGATATGAAGCGAGCTCTGTGAGCACATTGAGTAGGAGGCAAAGCCTCCCGAAGGGGATTGAGCGAGCGGAGTGACCTCGGGACAGAGCCCCCTCGTAGTTTAAGAAATATTTAATGCCAAAGTCCAAGACAAAATATTTGAGCTGCGAATTTGCGTCCTGGATAGACTAACAACAGCAAGACCACAATTTTTTGCCGGCAGGTACCTACAAGAATAAATTTTTGCAGGACGGAGCCCCTTTTTTAACACTTTACAACATAGGTTAAAAGAGTTTATCACTTTGTTCATTCTGTCCGTCCGTCTGTCTGACTGTCTATCTGTCCGTTAGCACGATAACACTGCCGTAAAAATGACTTTATCAAAATGAAATTTTAGTATGTTGTTCAGACGGTCTGTGGGATCTACTGGAATATAAATGAGTAATATCACCCACTTCAAAATAAAATATGGCATCCATGTTGTGTCAATATCGTGATATTTAAAGTTCTTTTTAATTTATATTTATTGTTGTATTCGTCCTAAAACCGTTTTATTTTTGCTTAATTTCGCTGCATCTACGTTCTGAAACAACGCAACTACAATATATTTGAGTTTAAATGATCATCAAATTTTGATTATTTCTACAATGAAGCCTAATTTTAACTTATGGAGAATGTAAACACATAAAGATGTAAGATGAGTTGTATAAGAATTGCTGAATTTCTTTAACACAAAATTATTTAGCTCTTTGAGTCTGAAGTATAGTTGATATGAATGAAATACTCATTAATTTTACATAGAGAAAAGACGCTTTTATCGTAGACTTTTTCGATGAAGTCTTAAGCATAGAGTTAAATTACATTTACCTTCATGGTTTTAAGTTTTTAAATAAAACAAATTATTGCAGTATTGTGATGAATGTAAGAATGGAATAAAAGTGTATGCATGGAATATTTACAGTTTTTACATAGAGAGCCAGGTGATTTATACACTTTTTGCAAAAAAAAAAAAAAAAAAAAAAAAAAAAAAAAAAAAAAAAAAAAAACCCCGAAGAACCGAGAAGGAAGTTTTTATTGAAATTAAATATGCGTACAGCTCATATACAGGTACTAATATGATTACAGAATCAAGGCCGCAGAACCCATCAATGGTTAGGAATTTCACATTGAATTTTTAAATCATTAATTGGCGAAACCCCCCTTGGCGGCAATGCATGCTTTTATACGTCTAGGTAAGGAGTGATAAAGTTTCCTAATGTCTTCCTGTGATACATTCCGCCAGGCATTCCTCAATTGTTGCTCCAGATCTGCTACATTTAGGTGTGCCCTGATCTGGCGGCCTAGCATGTCCCATACATTCTCGATTGGCGAAAGGTCTGGTGAACTTTCTGGCCAAGGAGCAGTATCAAAAGCACGGAGACAGTCCACAGATATGCGAGCCGTATGTGGCATGGCATTATATTGTTGGAAAATGGCCCCAGAATGTCGTGCCATGAAGGGTAACGCAGAAGGCCGCAGTATTTCATCAACATATCGTTGAGCTGTCAAAGTTGTACGCAGGATGACTAGGGGCGACCTGCTGTCGTAAGAGATAGTACCCACACCATCACAACAGCGGTAATAGCTGTGTGCTTGTGTAAAACAAAGGGTGATTGGGACCGCTGGCCCTGGCGCCTGCACTCACGTACACGATAGTCATCTGCTTAAAGACTGAAGCGTGATTCATCGCTGAACACTATGCGATGCCAGTCTGTTGGAGGCCATGATGCTCGGCTATGACACCATTTCAAACAATTCTGTCGATGTAGTGGGATTATGGGCAGACATCTTAAAGGCCACCATGTTCGTAATCCCACCTCAGCCAAGCGCCGTGAGATGGTGGAAGGTGCCACGTGTGGTATGGAAGAGACTGTAGCACGTTGGTCGGCGGACAATAATGCTGTTGGGCCAGTTTGTGCCTGTCGCACAAACATCCGATCTTGCCTCGCATTGGTGCACCTTGGCTTTCCAGAGCCTTCATTCTGCCGATGAGTTTCTTGCAGCAACCATTGCTGCCAGCACCTTTGAACAGCAGTGTCTTTTCGGTGCAGGTGGCGGCCTATTGCTCGGTATAACCAGCCAGGCTTCACGCATCCCGGCTATTGTATCGGCAACGACGTAGCGACATTATTGGTTGTGTCTCCACGAAACTGCAACGTCGATAACGAGCAAAGATAAACGGTCCACATTTTTAACTTTTTAACCTGTTTTATAGGATGCTAGTTGCTCAGTAGAAAGCGCGCTATGACCGAAGTTAACACGCATTGGCCTTGCAAATTTAATCATTTGCATACTTGGTATAAAGAAATTTGCATTTGAAATTTCGAGATCATCGGATTATTTTTTAGGGGTGCTTCGTTTATTTTCCAAAATAGTCTATTTCAATGACGTCATTTGAATAAAGTTCATTTTTTTCGATGAAGTTTTAAGTTTACAAATAAATAAATTATTGTATTATTGTGATAATTTAAAAAATATTACCGCTGAAGGTATCGCATTTTAGAGATATTTAAACCAGGTGACTTATATTCCAATGACGTCATTTGAATAAAGTTAATTTTTTTTTATGAAGTTTTAAGTTTTCAAATATAATAAATTAAAGTAGTATTGTGATACTTAAAAAATATTTCCGTTGAATGTATCGCATTTTAGAGATGTTTTAATAAAATTGCATTTCAGTTGAAAAGTGTTTCATTATTAATACTTTATGCATGGTTGATATTTTTTGCTTAATTCTGATGTAGTTTTTGATATATTTTACTTTTTATGCACTTCTGAAGTGAACTTTTTTTCGTATCGGCACGTCTAGCGATTTCTCTGTCTCGTACCGTAAAAACGTTCAAAAATATGAAATTTGATACATTTATAGAGAAATAATAGGGTAACATCATGAAATAAACCGTTTATCGATTTAAACTTTACTTTGGCATAAAATAGCTCAGGAAGTGAGCTAATGATCAAGGAATTTAGTTTTTGGATTCCCTGGACTTAGAAAAAGCCCTGCTTTTCCCTCCTTCCGAAAATAGGCAGGGATGAAAAGAGATTTTTGAAAGTAGAATTTTTAGGAAAGATAGATATGAAGCGAGCTCTGCGAGCGCAGCGAGTAGGAGGCTAATCCTCCCGAAGGGGCGAACAGGGGGCAGAGCCTCCTAGTATATATGGCAAATAGAAAATTTGCCTTCCCTAAAGTATCATTCGCCCCCCCCCCCCTCGGCCCAATAGCCAGTAAAGAACACTGCTGTACTTATCAGTTATGCTACCAGCTATATTACTATGGAATGAAAGGTATTATTTTGCAGATTGGTCATATTTAGAATTGTATTGTAACAAGTGGTGTCTAATGTTCGGGTGCAACATTTAAAAATATTAATATAATTAAAAATAATAATTAATTTTATTTTAATAATACTTAAAAATAACAATTTAATAATAATAAAATAATAATTTTTAATAATAATTAAAAATATTAATATAATACATTAAATGAATTTTTAAAGGAGTACAAGAGTAAAGTGACTATTAGAAAAAGTAAATAAATATGCTTTAAAATCTGGAAGAATGAACATTAAAATTATATAAAGTTATTTAGCGAAAATTTTCTGAGGTTTTAAAACTACGGGTTTATAATTAAGAAGAAATTAACAAAACATACAGGCGAGTAATTTGTTTCTATATGAGGTGACTTCAAATGCTAAAATTAAAACTTAATATGATCAAAAGAAACTGCAAAAATCCCAGCTACTAAGAGACTAGAATTTAGATGATAACAAAATAGAAGTATAATAATATGTGGATGCATTACTACGCTTTGAGATTAATGTTGTATCTGATTCCTAACAGGACGGCTGGTTCTATATACATAAAAATATTGGACAATTATTTGCTTCTAATATTGAACTGTGCATCAACATAATAACGATCCAAAGCATATATTAAGCGGGACTACTGAGTGGATTTAAGGTAATGCCATTCGTGTTATTAAGTGGCCTTCTCAGACTTTGAATAGAAATTTGATTGAACATACATGGTGTCTTCATAAAAAACATATTTCTGACTACTCTCTAATGTTCCAAACTCCATGAATGAACTTTGGCTGCACGTCGAAAAAGAATGGGACAATATTATACAAAATGATTGCCAAAATCTAATTGACTTTTTGCAAAATCGCATATGAAGCTGTGTTGAAAGCTAAAGGAGGATATACTAAGTATTAAACGGGAAATTTTGTCTAATTTTTAAAGTTAGAAATTTGCATTTTAGTTTTGTATCAAATTCCTTCCAATATTTAGCTTATCAATTAGTTGTATTTTATGAAACAAATATGTAATTTTTCATCTCAAATTGAGTGGGTCGAATTTGATAGTTAATGTATTTAGTTCAGTTTCAATTGATTCTTTAAATTTTGGTATTTCCAAGTTGTATTCCAATATTTAAATGTGTAATGCACATTGGGAGGGGAGGGGGAGGAGTGTGCTGCAGCTTTTTGAAAGATTGTTTGTTTCAGATTTTGTGATTTTAAAAATTTTATTAATTCTTATTTTTACAGTAATTCAAACGAATGTTTTTATATGAAATTAGCTCATTTATTTACGAAACAGCTCATTTCCTTCATTTTGTTATATATTTCGTATTTTCGTAGTATTTTATTTACAAGTATTTCGAAATAAATTTGTTCATATTTTTCAAATTATTTGATGTTATTGCTCTTGTATCCTTTGAAACCGATCGCGTCTCTATTTATTTTACCATAGGTTACTTGGTGCGGTAGTTTTATTCCCTAAAAAGTACTTTGGATTTTTCATTGCTATTTCCTCTTATATTTTACGTTTCATATTTTCAAATTTTTATAGAACACATCCCTGATTCTTTATTTACTTTAACCAAATATATTTTTTTGTCTTATCACATTCCTTTTAAGGCCTTTTTAAATATTATTATCCGTATTTTTAATGCTTCTTATGTTTTCATCATATTTTACTTCTATTCAGTTTCTTTTTTTCTATAGTTGTCTATATTTCCCTCTTTATACGATTTGGTTCATATTTTTCCCCCTATAATTTCACATCATTTTTTTATTTTTGCCAGTATTTAAATTATTTTACAATCCTTATTAATACCCCCTTTTTCATCAGTTTTTTTTTTAATTTCATATAAGTAGTCGGCGTTATTTTCCCTTACTCAATGAAATGTGTGGGCGCAAATGGAATTCGGTTTGTCAGCGTGAGCCTCCATATTTATTGGAGTGGTTTCTATTATAATGACTGAGACACCTTTATTTTTACTTTCCTTACATACATAATATAAAGTATAGGGATAGTATTGCGATGGGGGTCGAAAATTCGAATTCGAGTTTTCGGAAGAGTACGTTTTAAGCATCCATGAATTCGAATCGAACGTTTTTGAGTTGATGTGTGTGTGTATATGTGTGTATGTGTATGTGTGCGTGTGTGTCTGTGTTTGTGTGTGTGTGTGTGTCTGTGTTTGTGTGTGTGGGTAGGTGTTTGTGTGTGTGTATGTGTTTGTGTGTGTATGTGTTTGTGTGTGTATGTGTTTGTGTGTGTGTGTGTTTGTGTGTGTGTATGTGTTTGTGTGTGTGTATGTATTTGTGTGTGTATGTGTTTGTGTGTGTGTATGTGTTTGTGTGTGTGTATGTGTTTGTGTGTGTGTATGTGTTTGTGTGCGTGTGAGACTGTGGATGAGACATATCGCGAAATAATGGAGCGTTTTGAAAGTAGTTTGGTAAGAATATTATGATACATTAATACTGGAAACCTGTTGATTTTAAACACGATAGAACTTTCGAACCCCCCCAAATTCTGAAAATATCAGGTCATTTTACAATGTTAAATAAATAATCATTTTGTACAGATCTTTTTATTCTCAAATGAATGATAGAATGTCAAATGAATGACGTTCTTGAAATATTGCACTTTTTAAAATAAATATATCTAAAAAATACAGAAAAATGAATAGTAGTAAGTATCATGAAATGTTGGTGAAAAATTTGGGAAATATCGCCAACTTGACGAGTTTTTAATGCAATGCGAAATTGACGAAAATATCGCCAAATTGACAAAAATGACGCTAAAGTTACTGAAATGATGCCAAATTGATGAAATTATAATTAGCATATTTTAATATAATGGTGTATATTGCTTAGCAGATGTTAGCAATATTTCAAAATGTATTGTACGAAACGTAAGTTAATTTGTTACGTCAAAATAATTTTACATGCCGCCATCCAGAAAGGCGTCATATGCCAGTGTACTTTTCAACGTTAAAAACATTGTGTCGAAGATCTTGTCAATCATTATTTTGCATTGAAAGAGATGAAGTACATGCATTATGTAGGGAAAGTCATATGCTGCCCACATCAGATTTTTTATACTCTGGTTGCTTGACTTTGTTTTTCATCTTTCAATTATATTTAATGTTTTAATTAGCACTCACTGTTTACACCCTAATGAAGGCGGCTCATAACGTTCTTCTTCGACCCAGACTGTCCGACCTACCCGAAAGTGTAAGGTATCATAACGTCCTTAAAACAAGTGGACGTAAAATTCCAGGAAAGTTATCATATTTTCTGGAATTTAATAAAGTACTACAAATTTGTATTCTCAAAAGCAGCTGTTAAATTTAGTGTGATAAGTTTAATTATTGAAGACAGCCATTTAATGCTCTCAAGTATGGATTTTTACAATTTTAACTATAATAAATATTATTTTTACTTATTAAGCCCTTAAAGATAATAAATATTATAAAAATAGAGCATTTTAATTAAATAAATTTTTCGCAGTGTAATTCAATGATGATAAATAACCGTTTAACATTTCATCGGTTATATGCAATCACCATTTTGTCATTCCAACAAGTACATGCATAGTAATAAATAATCCGCGAAAGTTAAATAACAATTTCAAACTTTTCTTAATAAACTAGAGCTGGATTTGCACTTGTGTTCTCTTGGTCTCATCACAAGTATTCAACTAATGGATCTATAAATTTCAGACCACTTTAAAAATCAAAACTTCTGACTTACAGATGCATTTAAAGAAAAACTTTATTTTAAAATACCACTGCATACTTTTATATGCTTTTATTATAAAAATATCAACATAATTCATTAATATATTTGAAAATGGTATTTAAAAACTTCGATTAAGGATATTTTTATGGAAGGGGTAATCACATTTGCCAGATTATTTCAGATTTTATTGGTTTCGATAAATAATGGAGAGCTTTTACAGAAAAATAAAACTAGACAGATGAATGTTTTAAAGGGATTAATGAAAATTCTACTTGTTCTTTTAGAGTTTTGTCAAATTTACATAGGTTCCTGTGGAAAGTACTTTAATACGCTAAAGTTGAATTTTAAGTAAAAAGAAATAAATTTTAAGTAAAAGAAAATTGCTTGACACTGATTAATTAAGATTAACTGAGGTTGCAGAACGTCAAATAACTTACAAGCAATTGAAGACTAAAAATAATTTAGAAGGGAATTGGAGATTTTCCATTTTTTATTTTTATGAACGATTAGTTTAAAAAAACTTGAAACGGAATAACATCTGTAAGCTGGTGTTTTATATTTGACAAAAGTAATAATTGCATAAAACAAAACATTAATATTAATCACAAAAGATAAAACTGCTTCTTGTGAGAATAGCACAATTAGTACTGACATATGCGAATTGGGTGTTCCAAATATGTGTATTCTACTGTTTCTTGACCTTCCACCTTAAGGTACTTGCTCGACGTTTGTTAAGTAAATACACTGTTTTGACATGATGAAGAGGGATCAAAACGCCCTCAAAACAATTGTTGTCACATATGTCTGCATTCTTTAAAGAAGTATCATTAATATTAATGTTAAATAGTAATGTTAATGTTAAATTGTAATGATAATGTTAAATTGTAATGTTAATGTTAAATTGTAATGTAATGTTAAATTATAATATTGATGTTAAATTGTAATTGTTTGTTAAGTAGTAATATACTATATGCACTCTGTTGCAAAAGTATATGCACTCTTAAGAACTTGAGTTAAATATGCGAAACTTGGGATGTATGCACTGTTTGAGCAGATATGCAAAGGATTAGAATATGGGAGCAAAAAAAACGTGTTATTAAGAAATGGTTGTAACAAGAAGACATTTTAGTAAGCGGTAAATCCTCCGCTGGCAGCTATTCAAGTCGATATTCGGTGCATCATATAGTCGATTAAGTTGCTCATGTCCCTTATATCATATAGTCGCCATGTCATATAGTCGATTAATGTTGTTCATGTCAAAAGATTCTGCCCCGAATGTTGCAACTAGTCAGCTAATTCTACTACTAATTCTAATGTGCTTGACATGTATACTACTTAGTATTATTGTATATAATGTTCTGCTCTTTTTATATTTCTGTGGCTACTGTAACTGGATTTCATCTGTAGTGCCACGTAAATTGAATAAAATACAAGAAAGATCAATCATGCATAAGCATTGATTATGAAACACTTTCCAACTGAAATGTAATTTCATTTAAAAATTTCTAAAATGTGATTCATTCAGTGGTAATATCTTTTACATTATCACAGAACTACAGTAATTTATTATACTTAAATATTTAAAACTGTATCGAAATATAAATCATCTGATTCTTTATGCAAAATCAATGAATATTTCATTCATATAACTTGTATTCCAGACTCCAGAGCTAAATAATTTTGTGTGAAAAAAATTCAGCAATTCTTATGTAATTCATCTTACAATCGCTTGAGATATTTGCATTCTGCATATGTTAAAATTAGGCTTCCTTGAAGAAATAATAAAAGTTTAGGGATCATTTAAAATCACAACTATTGTAATTGCATAGGCACGGAATTTAGATACACAGATAATACACAGATAATATATATGTGTATGTGTATGTACTCAAAGTATTGGAATCGTGCCGAGGATCGGAACTCGAATTTTCAAAGTATCTACACGTTTTGGGACTTCTAGAACACGAAAAAACTACTTTTAGGAAGACGTCTGTGTGTGTAAGGGTGTATCTGGGTATGTTTCTGTGTGTCTGTGTGGATATTACATCCACTCTAATTGAAAAACTAATGGACCGAATTTCATACAATTTGGTAGGTATGTTTTTTGTGGGAAATCCTGATGTTCATTAGATTATAGTACGATTCGTAATAAAAGAATCTGCCTTCTTTGCGAAATGGCCGCAGAAATTGCCTTTATCCACTCTAGCTAAAAACTAATGAACCAAATTTAACAAAATTTAGAGTATAATATTTCAATATCCTACAAGTGATTTATATACCAAATTTAACAAAATTTTGTATATAAATCATTTGTAGGTTATTCTACTACGATTCGGGAAAAAGGAACGGGCTATTTTTGCGAAATGGCCAGCAAAAATCGTTATATATAAAAATAAAAGACTACGTGTGCTCAATTATATCAATTAAATTCCTATTTTATATGTGATTTTTGACAACAAAAAGAATAAGACTAACCCCATTACTCTAGGACTAGCCGTTCTTGAGATATTCTAGTTTTTTCGCGTTTTCGCTACGCCACCTTTGACAATAAGTCCAGCTATCAAATGAGAACCAAATTTAAGTTTAACGTGTAAATTCAATGTCATTTAAAATACTTATGTTGTGCAGATAAACTCAAATTATCATTGAATAAATAAAGAGAACGAATATGAGTCTGCAGAGAAAGACATGTGCTGTCCACATCAGAATTTTTAACAATATTACACCAATGATTTATAGAAGTGAACGGGGATTATTTTCAGGCCATTTCGAAAAAAATGTATAATCTATATTTAAAGATCCATCAAATTTTTGTCGAATAAAATGTTCAACAAATTTAAGCTGTGTACCAAATTTTAACTCTCTAGGACGTAGGAAAGTGCATTTAAAATGCCATCAATTAAATTTATCATGAAGAGTTATATAAAATTTAAAAAAAATGAAAAATTGTTATCTACCAAATTTATCTTAAAATATGAAGCCACTCCCATATGCAAAACGTTTTAACAAATGGAGAGATATTTATTATATAATATCTCTCTCTTTTCTTTCTGGAAGATATCCCAAAGTCAGAATTTAATTGAATTTGTTTTTTTCCCTATATTAAATAATTTTTTTAATTAAAAAACTACTTAACATATTTTACTGAATTTTTTTTTATATATTCTATGGGATAATGTGAATATTTCCTAAAAATTTCGAAGCAATTCGTGAATTTTAAATTTACTTAAAAAATGTTTGAAAAATTAGGTCCCATAGGGTTCAATGTATTTCATTTTTTCAACCCGGGTTCAATAAAAAACTAATTGGGTGATATTATTTATTTATATTCCCATAGGTCCTACAGACCGTCTGAACAACATACTAAAATTTCATTTTGATAAACTCATTTTTACGGCAGTTATCGTGCTAACGGACAGACAGACAGACAGACAGACAGACAGAATGAACAAAGTCATAAACACTTTTCAACTTTGTTGTAAAGTGTTAAAAATAAAATAAAATAAAATTCTGAGGTATTATGAGAAAGCAAGTCCCTGTAGCTATGAAGAAACTAGTCCCAGAAAATTCAATACGTGTTCTATTGGTGATAGTTCTGAGGATCTGGATGACCATGGGAAGGTATTATATCCTAAGACATTGTTGAGAAATTCGTGCAGTATGTGGTCGAGCCTTGCCTTGTTGGTAAATGGAACTTGGTTGGCTCGACAGAATAATCAGAACAATCGGCTGTAGAGTATCGTTGACGTGCAAGTGAGTCATCATATTGACTTGCAGCATAACTAGAAGAATCGTCTGTCCCGCGAGATGGCTCCCCATAACATCATGCCACGTGTCATGATCGTGTGCCACTCGAGTACAAATGCGAAATCGGGACACTGTCCAGTTTTCCCCCACACACATATTTGGCAGTCATGAACACTAAGAGAGAAGCGGAACTTGTCATTAACAACATGCCTTTAATCGGACTCTATCCAGATTGTTTAAGCTCGACATCAATCCAGACGGCTCTGCCTATGTTGAGGGATCAGGGGTTGGCACCTAATTATCGTTGACATCTAATCCCACTTTCTACTAGCCATCTACCATTATACAGAATGCATGGAGATGGCAAATGCTTTCAAATGATTGATAGCAATGCATTGGTGTAGCAGTGCTCTTCTCCTGACGTGGCTCTATTTCTCGATCCTCTCTAGCAGTTGTCTAACTAGGGCATACTGTGCCACTGTGTCAGTTATATGTACCTCTTCCGATCCTTTGTTGCTAACACCGTGAAACTACTATATTACTCGGACTTAAATGGCGACTGATACGCCTGTTGGATCAACCAGCAACCCTTAGGCCCATGATGCGACCTCTCTCCAAATCCGACAATTGTTCGTAGTCCATCGAGTGCGCCTCAAAGGCATCTTTGTATACAACTAGATATATTATAATGTTAAAATATTTTAAAGAAGGAATGGATCCTGGTTAAAACAATAAAAGTGACTGATTGGAGTAACAGACACTGAAATTGAAAAATAATTAGAAGATCCCAGTTGCAATATCTTCTAAAACTAGTATGCAGAGAAAAAATAAATGAAAAGAATCCATGGAAAAACCTATTTTTCATTTGCATTTGTTTACGTGTAGTAACTTCTAAAAAATAATTTAATGTTTGCATTAAAATATATCTCAGTGAATTGGAAGGGATTAATAATCGTATTCAATATTACATGTAAAATAATAATTATTTCTATATTTAACATACATTTTTAAGGTAATATTTCACTAATCTAACTATAATAAAAAAAGCAGGATATGGTTACCAGTAATCAAAGATACTTGAGATTTTTGGAATTCGATTGTCGAATCTTCGATTTCACAATATTTTATTATACGGTAGTATACTCATGTATTGCAGTGATATTAATATATACCTATTTATATGCATCATTTATGTATCTAATTACATCATTAAATACAACATGTCTTACACCATGAAATGGATCATCAATCTTCAAGCTATTACTTTTCCATGATGGACAATATCTTTTCATCTAAAATACTTATATGTTCTTCAAAGCATCTTATTTGATTAGTTTCCCGATTTTTTTTGTGTGTATCGTTATGCCACTTACAAAAGAAACTATTGCATATGTCAATACTTAATTCGAATAGGACTGAAATATGACAATATAATATAAGACAATTTATACATCTATTTTAAAACATTTAAGCTATAAGTTCAAATTCTTTCGAAAACTGAAATTTCGAGTGTCATATATTTTTCTCGCGTACTGCAGTGGGGAGTTTTTTTCTCCCATACCATTTTCCCCATTGATTGCGCGTTGAATGAGAAGTTATTTTGCTGAAATAATTTTGCTGTATAATAATAGATAAGTAAATAAACATGTATAATAACAGATAAGTAAATTAGAAAACGTACAATTCCAATTTTTAATAGTAACTCTTGCTGTGATAAATTTTAAAGCATGGAATATTCAGCAAAGAGCAACTTCAGAGTCTGGACACCATGCCCTGGTTTCTTTCCTAAGCTTCTTGCCAGTTTTATTGGATGCATAACATACAGCACATCGCCTAGTTGGCTGTGTTTTGTAGGGTGTGAGATAACTTACGCTTTGCTGAAATAAGATTGAAAGCATTTGAGGCCGCCATTGCTTTGAATGTGAAATACTGCCTCTGATAAAATATAGTTTGTAGGGCTACTGCTGCCATCTAGTGTAAAAAATTGTAAACACAGTTAATATTTCATAAAAAAAATCATAAGACGTGTTACTTTCGTCAAACACACAGGAGTCTCGGCTTTAAAAGTGCATGACGAGTCTACCTCGTGAAACCCGCTTAGTGCAATGCATGAAGAGTTGAATTCGTCAACAACGCTTAAAGGGTTAATTTACGGAATATAATACAGAGTAAACGTGAAAATCCAATATCTACCCGGACTACTACTTTTACTATGATGTACTCAATATTTTCCATCTAAAAGTATTTAACACTATACTCTTCAAAATATTTTTGATTAGTTTTCTGATATTTATTCCAAATTGCATAGTTATACCATTCACAAAGGAAATTATTGTACATACCAATACTTAATTCATATACTTTATACACAAGACTGAAATACTTTAATCTGTATTATGATGTAAATTTGCATCTATTTTAGAATTTCGAGTTCTGCTCCTCATCAAATTAGCGAATATAATATAAAGTGAACTTGAAAATCCAGCTTCCATCTGGGCTATTTACTTTTGCCATGAGGTGCATATGTTTTTATATGAAAATACTTATGCATACACGTCTAAATATTTTATTTGATTAGTTTTCTGAAATGTATTCTTATTTGTATCATTATGCCACTTCCAAATGAACTTATCACACTTGTCAAGTCTTAATTTAACTAAGATGAAATTCTCTATCTAATATAATGCGAATTTGCATCTATTTCAGACATTTTCAGCTGCGTCTTCATTTGAAAATTCATATTTCGAGTTCTGCTCATCAAATTAATTCATAGAATAAAACTGTACTTGAAAATACAGCTTCCATAAACTTAAGATATAGTAGAGTGGATCATTGTGTTTATTCCGATGAGATAGATATATGAAATAAAAATATTCCTATGGAGCTGAACTCATAACTCATGAAGTTGACTAGAGTACAGATAAATGCATATTTATGAAGACGAATATTATCTTCTGAATGCATGATTCCCTGTGTGTTCTTGGTTCTGAACATGTAATGATTAATATTAAACGAAAATAATATCTGAAGAACAGCTTTTTCTGCAGGTAGTAAGAATAAAATGATGAGACATAGCGAATAAGTTGCAAAATGCTATACTAAATGAAAACACTAAAATTGTATTAGAAGATATACCCGTTCTACTTTTTTTCTGTTTCAACAATCGGCTAAATGAGTTTATTGGCTAATCACAATATATGAGTTTATTGATTAAACACAATATATAAGTTTGAAAACTCATTGCCAAAAAAATGAAAGTGATGTTATCAGTCCGTAATTAATATAATTAAAAGAAAAGTCTAACATATTTTTATATCCTTAATTTATTATTCGAATCGAAAAAAAATTAACAAATACATTTGATTTAATTGCGTTGCTGAGCAACATGATGTAAGAAAGAATATTTTTCATAAAATGCTGATAATCACATAACTATTTTGCTCTCTTAATACTTTCCATTGTTGAGTAAGAGCCTGTAAAAAATAAACCATAGTAATAGATTTCCCATTTCAATTCATGTTTCAAACCTGCAATTTTCAATAGTGACTAATAAGAGCAATAAACTCCAACCAAACTCAGAGATATAATTTTCTTCAAATAAAGTGTCTAAAAAATATCGTTTGCATAATGTTATCTCTATGGAAGGTTTAATTGTTTCCCTTTTAATTCCTGTTTCAAACCTGCGATCTTCAAAAGTGACTAATAAGCGCAATAAACAATAATGAAACTCAGAGATATAATTTTCTTAAAATAAATTGACGAAATAAATATCGTCTACATAATGCTATCTCTATGGAAGATATAATTGTTAGTTTTTAATTAATATATCGACAACCCGAGGTCTTAGAAACACGAAACATAGACTTAATTTAAGTGGGGCTATTTCAAGGCTACCTACAAAATTTCATTAAATTCGATTCAGCCTTTCTCCCGTGATGATGAGACAAACAGACAGACAGATAGATATATTTTCAATTTTATTTATAAAGATGTTGTGACAGACTGCGATAGGTTTACACAGATGTGGGATATTTTTTCATATTGGGATGCTGTAGTATTAAGTATAATAAATATCAGGTCAAGTGCTGAGCAATAAAATGACAGTACAGCAAATAATGCAGGCAGACGGACTGATGCCAAGACTGGACATTAAAGTTTAATTAATTTATGTTGAGCAAATAAGCTGACCCCATGTTTTTTTTTTCGAAGTGCACCTGATTATTTCGGTGATCAAGCCCGTTAGCAGGTACCTACAGTCAATGAGTGCATCTCACACCAGCTAGCTTAAGCCAATGTGGAAGGAGCTAGGGGGTGCTTCTAGATGATGGACCACTGTATGCAAGAGGGAAAAAGAAGGCGTGACCTATAGCGAGAGTTGGAGAGATTTAAGCCAGTCTAAAAACAATTTTCAGTCAGAAATTCAGAATTCAGAGATAAGACTTAAGCAATAAGAGGAGTGAAGAACGCAATTGAAAAATGAGAGTGCAAGAATATGACAAATTATGATTTGAAATGGTGCTTCAAAGTCTAAATGAGTTCAGAATGAAGCCTTAATAAATTTGCCTACAACGACTGCGGCTAAAGATGCCTCTTCAAACCGAGATGTCAAGAAAATAAGAGATGCCATTTTGTTATCCACGAGGATGTTACGTTTTAACTCATAAATTGAGTCCTCTTTGAATAAATTGAGTCCCATAAATTGAGTCCCATTTAATTCATAAATGATGATGTCAATATCAATTGAAATCAACTGATAATTGTAAATTTGATGAGTGTAATTGTAACATGAAAATCTTAACTATAATTTTAATAACTTTAAATAATAATTTTAATAAATATATAAGTTTGACAAAACAATATGTCATCATTTTTTAGTTTTGAACTTTAATCTTTTATCTTTTAGAAATTATGTTTATTTATAGGTTTATACTGGACTGCAGAATAAGGTGGGTTATATGTTGGACTCTTACGATAATGTACACACGATTAAAAGGTCAAATTAAGTTAATTTCACAAATAAAATAAATATAAAATAATAACTTAATTAATTTTAACAATAACGTATTTTTACCACACAATCTTTTCCGATTTAAATAATAATTCATATCGAACTCGCAGTTTTTACTGGATTATATTAATTGTTTAAATACTTTTTGGGTTTAAATATTACGGGAATTATTTATATTTACAATTTCTTACGTCCTTTGTTTTATTTTGGCAAATATTTTTCAAACTCCCATATTGTGTTTAGTCAATTAATGAAACAAAATAAAAGTAGTACGGGTATATCTTCCAATACAATTTTAGCGTTTTCATTTTGGCTTATATTGATCCAATTTCATATTTTTTGTAAATTTGTTTCCGAACGGGATTTGAATGTTTTTTTCTTCACTTCTGCCCGTGAAGATAATTTTATATATCGAGAGCAGAGATTTTTGTACTTTCTTTTAGTAGAATTAAATTAAATATTCTAATAGAATGTTTTGGATAACAATGCCATTACAATTGGAATTTGCACATAATTGCGGATTTTGAGTTTCTTTATATTACATATTCCGTACGAAGAACTAGTATACAGATGGCTTTCAATAAGCAAAATTATCGGAAGAAATCGCTGTAATACGAATTATAGATAAAATATAGCCCAAAATGTTCTGAAAAGGAGTATATTTTATTTACAAATTAAATGAAATATTTAGGATTTTAGCTGGAATATTTTTAAATCTTTATCTTATTAAAGTCAAGATCCGTTTCCAATAAAGGACATATATACAGATTATGTTTGTTTACCAGTTTGAACGAAATATACGTCTAAGAAAGTAGATATACCAGTAGGAAGAAAAACCGGATTAGAATCTGATTCATTATACTGTGGATGCATCAAATAATATACTTTCGACTATGAGTAATTTACTCACGTTATTATCGTTTGTTATTTTTGTATCGACAGTAAGCATATGCACACTCCGTACCGAATGCAACACATGTTCAATGATAAGAGTTTGTTAATATTATTCCCCTTTGATAAAATTGGAAATTATGTTATTTTAAAATAATTAATATTTGCAATAACAACATTCTTATAGACAAATTTTTTACCTTACTTAATAACTTTTTCAGACTAATTGAATCTTAAACCAGAGTAGAAATTTCACCTGTTCTCCGAAGATTATCCGTTAGCATACAGTTAAGTCTAATTAATGCTTGACACTTCTGTCAATTTTCTCCGGTTACTTAAGGAAGAGAATATTAAAATAGAACTAATGTATTAGAAAATAAAAAAAGATATTGTTGACTGAATGACCACGCGTACTAAATGTGGTGAAATAAATTATATGCCAATATTTAAATTTTAAGTGATAATATTTATTTTGAAATATTTTAAATAATATATTCTGCGTATCGTGATAACTACGTGCATTGCATATGTTCGCAATAACCCTCCAAATGTACCTAAAAAGTGTGAGTCAACTTACCATATCTGAAAATTAAAACATTGGTCATTAACTACAAAGTTTATCTTTTAAATTACATATTTATTTATGTAGTACGCAATTATTACAAATAAACATTCAATTAATACTTTGTATAATAACCATTAATTTAATCTCTTTTGAAAATAAAGCTAGAGAGCGATGTGAGACCAGCAGTAATTACTGAAACTTCAAAAAGAATCTGCGCTCGACAGTATTGTAACTATATATATAGCCGGCAAGTACCATCTTATGTATTTACACTGCAACACTGTATTACGATTACTGGCTTTCCTTGGGGTATATGGAACTTATCGACCTGAGTAGATATATATCACAAGTTTTAACTTAGCCACAGAAAGCATTTTATTGTTCTCCATTTCGAGGAGCTTTTAATTTTTGAAACTGCTCATCATCTTTGTAGTTCAACCAATTTTTTCCAACTCCTTTCATCCTTTCGTTCGGCAATCCTAATTAAATTTGTAACTTGTTTCGAGGAAATACGCCTTCACCGTATTTGATTGGTCTTGAGTTTTATGATAGCTTTGGGTCGGTCCCGATTGGACCCCTCTTATGTTATGTCCATGTATGTTATGTCCATCGTGATCTTCCCATCTGGTGATGTCATTGCTAATTTGCAAATATATGTGCAGTGTCAACCCTGGAACCACCCGTCTGACTCCTTTATTCAGCTTGCTTTCACTGGTGTACTGTCTGACTTAAATATTGCATATTTGGTCTCACAGATTCTTTAAACGAACTAATTGTCACTTTCTTTGAAAAAGATGATAGCACGAAGGATAATCAAGAACTTACAGTAATAAGATATTTATCAAATTTGGTCACTAATACTGTAAATGATCCTCTTTTTACTGGTTTCAAGGTTCAGGATGCAATAAGCAATATAAATAAAGATAAGGCTCTCGGTTTGATGATGTCCCGATTGAGATAATCAAATAATTCTTCGACTGTCGAATAATACTGATCGACCATAGTCACCTTTGCAACATATGGACCAGGTCCTATATTTAGGAAGCGTTGGCTCGAACCACTGACTAATTAATCTCTGATCTGTCTAATAAGATACTGGGATTATTGCCTTTATACCTAATTTTAAAGTGTACCCCATGATCAGTATAAAAATGCTGCTCATATTTATTTTATTATATTAAAATATCTTGTTAACGCTCATTACTTAGAAGTAATTATTGAAGAAGTTATACAGACATAATTAATCAATAAACAAAGAATCGTCAATACATGTTGTGGGATGTTTCATATGTTTTAGATTTTAAAAAGTTTAATTTTAAATTTAGTAGCAATTGTAGTATGTAAAGAGTTGTATACAATGGAATTTCGGACAGTGAAATTAAATATTTGTGTGCCAATTTTCTTTTACTTTCACAGTTTGTTTGAAAGCAATATTACAGAGAAGATAAGATTATATTTTAAAGATTATATTTTCTAGATCAGTAATAAACATGCTTCACATTTATTTTCATATTGAAATAACAATGTTTAAACAAGATGCAATAACGGATTTGTTAGCGAAACTTAATTAATATATTCTTAGTCGCAGTTTGCTCATAATATTAGTGTTGGACAAACAATTTACAATCAGTAGTTAAACCTGTCGGAGCAAACAATTACTTGAGTAAATACATTTCTTTAAAAATGCATTTGACTAAGTATTTAAAACGTAATTATAGGATGATATTTTTCTGGATTATCAGTCTGCTCTTTAATTATTAAGAATTACTGGAGATTTTAAAGTGAGAGCGATTGAGTTATTGGAAAAAGAATATTTAGGTTCGATAATGTAAAAATAACTTCAAAAGTATCAAACTTCTAATAATGTACTCCCATGTGTAAAATAGTCATGTTATAAAATTTTGTGCCCATATGGGATGGATTTTTGGAATATTTTGAATGCTTATATTTGTCTATTAGTGGAAAGAAAATTTGTCACCGAGACGTTATCAAACTATCCAGTGAAATACAGGAGTTCACAAAGTAGGTCCTGACTGGAAGCTTTAATTGGTAAGGGCTAGATATGTACATGTTTATAATACGCTCAAAAGATGAAAAGGTTAAAACAGCTATATATAAACAGCATAGTATAATACAATAGCAGTGTCAACAGGTTTTGAAGAAAAAAAAACGCCTCCTTCAACAAAACAGTACTACCAACACTCGCCAAAGCTACTAGATGGGTTTCTATTGATAGGGTAGAAAAGGAGCCCAGAAAATAAAACAGTTTCCAAACGGAATGAGACATGATGAAAGATAAATACAAAGAAGTGAACAGATATAGCAGGAATTGAAACAAAGTAAGATGGTACCAGTAGAAATAAAAGAGAAATATGAATTCATCTTCTGGTCGTTTAAATTCCTCCTTGGAGTTACTCTTCGTTCAATGCTTCTTTGGTTTTTGCTTTTCACCTTTTTTCGTTTCATTTGGCAATTCCTGTCTTCCTAGCCACGATTGCTACTCTATCGGCAGAAATAGATCATGCTCTGGTGAGTGTTGGTTTCTATGTTGCAAAAATGGGCTATTTTTCGCCTTTAAAATAAGTTTACACCTTTATTATTGGATTATATGATTTTTTTTACGAAATTTTCTCATCATCTATGGACATATTGTTAAGGAGGATGCATTTCTTCCGGGAATTATCAATGAAAACGACGTCATATTTATATCGAATGCTAAGAAAATCACAAAAACCTAACAACATTGTTTGTCAATATCATCTTAGCTGACAATCAACTACTCACCCTGTCCAATATCGTCTTATCTAACTATCAATAGTCTTCCTGTTCAATATCGTCTTATCTGACTATCAATCACTGGCCCAGTCCCTTGGTTCCCTATGTATTGGACGTTAGAATCGTAACAATTAGTTAACACTGATTGGCTCCCTAAAATGTCTGAATGAGTTAAATGAGTCAGATTTTTACCTGTACATAAACTGCTTCTATCCACTGAGCTACTAAGACGATGTTACGCCTATATATTCAAAATAGACCCTATATATGTATATATATATATATATACAGGGTTGTTATAATTAAAGTTCGCCTATTCAGAAGGCTCTAGAACCGGTTCTATGGCTCCAAACGAAACAACATTTAACTAGTATGTAGTACAAGTGATGCGCTCTGCGAAAATTGAAAAAAAAAATAGTTACAATTGTCGTCAGTAGGTGGCGCTGTGCCAATAGCTAAGACGATTGTTGCGATTTGTTTGTAAAATAAATAAAGGAAAATGTATTGCATAGTCGGTACAATGACAATTCGCTAATGCAGAAAGCTCTAGAGCCAGATCTATGGCTCCAAACAATACAGAAAAAAAGAGATAATTTCATGTGATGCAATCTGCGTCCAGAAGAATAAAACATGTTGCTTGCCAGCTACGAATAACAGCATTACGCATGCTCAATGAACCCTCCATTATTTGCAATCACGCATTTCATTCTCAGAACCGTGTTTTCTACTGCAGAGCGTACAGTGTCCTGTGGAATTGACCCGATGTGAAGCCTAATACTGTTCTTCAGATCAGAGATAGTCCGACATCTATCTTTAGACACAGACTCTTTCAAGTATCCCCACAGCCAAAAATCGCATGGTGTGAGATCAGGCGATCGTGGTGGCCAGATTGTTGTAAAATAACGACTTATCACACGGTCTTGTGTGAAATAGCGTTGTAAGAAAGTCCGAACTGTTCGAGTAATGTGATGTAGTGCACCGTCTTGCAAAAAAACGGTATTTTGAAGGCAGCCTCGCTGTTGCAACTCGGGAATCACAAAACGTAACAACATATTGAGATATCTTGTCCCATTTACGGAACATGTAATGGGTCCTGTGGGTGTTGATTCCTCATAAAAATATGGCCCTATCATAAACGCAGCTGTAAAACCGCACCACACTCTCACTTTAGGTGCATGCAATGGAACTCCTTGAACAACGTTAGGATTCTCTTTCGCCCAAATCCGACAGTTGTGTGTGTTCACTTGTCCGTTTACATAAAAATGCGCTTCATCGCCCCACAGAATATTCCAGGGCCAAGAGTCATCCACATTCATTCATGCAAGAAATTGTAGTGCAAATGTTGCCGAGTTCCTGTATCACCCTGTAATAGCTAGCTGTTGCTCCCTCTCAATCTTGTATGGATAGTAGCGCAAAATTTTACGCACCACTTTTCTCACCGTGGAAATCGACATGTCGACTTCATTTGCTGGCAAACTTGCATTACCATATGGTGAATGGTTTGATAAATCCAAGGCAGCAGTAGCAATATCTTCAACGCTAGAACTGTCCACTTGTTTTCGTCCTCTGCCAGGAAGAATGTCGAGTCTTCCTGTTGCCTCAAATTTGTGAATCATTTTGTGAACGCCACGATCAGACACTGGTCCACGTCTAACATGTTTCCGTTTCCGGAATTCTCGAAGAGCTGCAGCTGCGTTGCTGTTATGTTGATAAAATAACTTTACGAGAAGAGCCATTTCATTCAACGTAACCATTTTCCACAAAGCGTCAGATTCTAACACCTTTCAGAAACAATAAACTCGTCCAGTATCAAAGGAATTACAGACACACTTTGTTAGCTTGTTTTAAATCGTAAGTTGATTTGAATCGTATTTCAGTGTTTCGAAGTTGTGACATCACTACCGTACCGTCAAAGATTTGAATAAACAAGTGATCTTCTTCAAGCGTTTGTTGAAATTTTGTACACTTTTGTGTGCTTCGTCTGGATTGACCGAAATTGATAGAATGAATCTGCACAATTTTACTTTTACCAACTGCGACATAAATTTTCCATTTTTTTTTACAACGAAGCTTGCAAAAATTACCTTAGATATTGCAGCAGCGCCACCTACTGACGACAATTGTAACTAATTTTTGTTTTCAATTTTCGCAGAGCGCATCACTTGTACTACATACTAGTTAAATGTTGTTTCGTTTGGAGCCATAGAACCGGCTCTAAAGCCTTCTGAATAGGCGAACTTTAATTATAACAACCCTGTATATATATCCCCAACTCCCCATTCTTCTTTTATTAATACAGGATAGTGTCCTGTTTATCGAACATTCGAGAAATAAAATTGCTGCCATAAATTATAAGACTCTTTCGAAAATCGAAACTCAATTTGAGTCCCAAGTCATTGACTACATCTAACCTGCATCATTAATATGCTCAAGCACCAAGATAAATGATTCATATTTAATCTGGGATTCTGTATCTGGTCAGCCAATTTTCTATCCAGCGAGCTATTGGTAAGATACTACCTTCTGTAGTTCATATGGACAAGGTGCCAGATGTTTACACATTCCCTTGTATCTATAATTTAATAACAGGGATGCGTAGACCATTGAACGTTCTCAAATTATTAATTATTAATGTGACCAAAAATAGCAACGAACATATACGAACTACTTAATTATTAAAAAGAATACATAACACACGAGATCTTCATATTAGATCAGTAGGCCTGAATATTCCAAAATGCCTTCAAGTGAGTCTGTAACGAGTAGGATGTTTACAATGTATTTTATTAAAGAAACTAATGCGTGAAAGAAACTAGAATTTATTTTAAGAAACTAACGATTATGAAAAATCAAGGTTAAGGGAATTCTTTGTTATAATTTCATTAATATTAGAATAATAATTATATAAAATGTGCGGTTAGTTACTTAAAAATATAAATAAAATGTATTAGCAGATAAATAAACACATAATAAGTATAAAAGTGGCTAAAGAGTTCCTAAGAAGGTCCTTAGGCACCCCAATAAGCTACAAGAAAAGGTCTATGACTGTATGTGTTATGTCTATCTATAAGATGTTAGTTAATTAGCTTGTCGCGTAGCGGAAAATGTAAGTAAAACACAGCCATGAAATTCGGCGCAGCGGTATCTCAACTCTCGATAGGAAACACGTCGTATTTTTTTTAAGAGGATATATTTTTTAAATTCAAACTATTTTAAAAGTTAATTTAATTAAATTCGGTTTTATCTAATACAGCGGATAATTGTGATCGGCAGTGTCATCTACTGCATGTTGCTAAAACTGATTGCTAAAACTAATTGCTAAAACTAATAACATTTCAAGATTATTTGTACAACTCAAAAAGAGCATAATTGACCCATTCAACTTCAATCCATCGCACACATCTATATAAATAAAATTAAAAATATGTCTGTCTGTATGTATGTGTGTATGTGTTTGTCTCATCATCAGGAGAGAACGGCTGCACCGAATTTCAAGAAATTGTGGATAGCCGTGAAATAACCCCACTTAAAATTCTGTCCATGTGTCGAGTTTCTAGCACCAGTTGCTGTAGAGATATTGATAAAAACCCATAATTAAACCTTCCACAGAGATAGCATTATGCAGACGATATATTTTCCGCCAATTTATTTGAAGAAAATTATATCGTGTCGCTTAGCAACGGATTTAAATTCAATGACTTTCCTTACAGACATGATACACATACACTTTCCCTACAGACATGACTACATACACTTTCCCTGCAGACATGATACACATACACTTTCCCTACAGAATCAAATTAATTTCTCTATACTATATTACATAGTGTGAGAAAGTGAAAATTATCAAACTGAGAAACCAAGAAGAAATTCGTAGTCATGTATTTACAGAAATCAGCAAAAGACCGATTATTTAAACTTTGCATTGTAACCGGCGTTGCTCATAATTTATAGCAGAGTTCTAGTATCATTCATCTAGTATCAGCTGTGTCGTTTTTCGAAAAATTGAATGATTCATTGAGTATCTGCTTTAAATCCCGAGCAAAGGCTGTGACATTTTCAGTATATAATAAAACGAAAATTCTCGATTGAATAAAAGCGATTGCAGGGCCTCTAGAGGAGGATTTAAAAGTTAGGATTACAAATTCAGAAATTAAGCGAGATTGCCGAAAAAGTAGATTACAAAGTTGTAGAGCATAATCTAATCAGTAGGAATCAACACCAGAAAAGAAAGAAATGCGTATATGGAAGACAAAAAGTATCTGAAGAAACATTGTATCATCAGGACTTCTAGACACGTAGCATGATACCTTCTATGTAATAATATTCTCTCTGGAACTTGAATACGCATTTTTCTCTGATAAATAGCATTTCAAACGGGATGTTGTAAAAAAATTAATATTCTCGCGTACCAAACCTGCGGTGTTAAAAATAGCTATTTGTTATTGTTTTAAACTTTAAGCTCTATTTATTGAACTGATCACTTGCATACACTGTGTTGTTTACCGTGACTAAACCTCAAAAGTTTTCTTTACAGTGAAAACCTACTTACTTCATGTGAAAAGTAAATTATTGGTCATTAACTACGCTATATAGCTTTTTAAGTTAAAATACTTTATTTAGTAACGGTCAAGGGTTATAAAAAATAAAACTTACAAACAACACTTCTTATAAAACACATTCATGCTTTCTGTGAGAGAGGCCTGGAAGGCGATACTGTGAGACTAGATTATTTAATTACCATTAATTAATTATTAATAGTTCTTTAGTTGGTCCATATTATATATATATATATCTATATCTATCTATCTATATATATATATATATATATATATATATATATATATATATATATATACTATATATATATATATATATACTATATATATATATATATATATATATATATCTATATCTATCTATATATATATATATATATATATACTATATATATATATACTATATATATATACATATATATATATATTATATATATATATATATTAAAATTTCTGTATCTGTGGAAACGAATAAATATATTAGAGCTTTTAATATTAAGCTCATTAAGATTGACATGGCCGTTGATTCATACATAGTGGATTTATTATTTAAATCGTACATTGCTTTATTGTGCCGCTATAAATCCTCCAATTATTTACTTTTTGTGTGAGTCCGGTAAAGGAATTATTAATTAATAAAATGCTAAATGGATCACACCATTTTAACTTTAACAAAAACATTTATTAAAAAACATAAATACATAAATAATTCAATTACAATATTTAATTATATTATTTCAGCGGAGGGGACATATGTGACCAGTACGGAAAATCCAAAATAGTGGTTATGACCAGACATCATTTTCAATGGGAATATAACTTCAAACTTGTCTTGCATTTGGTCATCATCCGTATTTATATGTCATCCATTTACCGGCATTAACTCTTGGTGTAATGCTCCGACTCGTAAATTCGTTGAACATATTGTACTGCTGTAACGCTGCACAAAGCAATATATATATCCATTATTTTTGAATATCTACGGAGCACTCTACATTTCTAGTCGTCGTTATGTCGTTATTAAGTCATCACTGCCTTAGTCGTTGATCAGTGGCCTTCCTAGGTCACAAGTTGTGGTTCTCTCCATTTGTCGGGGGGTGTTAATCCCCCCCTTTGCTCTCATTCGTAGCATTCAGTGTGACGCAACAAGCTCCTTTTTCCATTGGTTACTTATTTAACCAATGGAACCATTACACATCCTCCTAAGGATCAACTCGACCCCTTTGTCATGGCAACCCTAAATTTATGGTTTTCTGACCTTTAGGTTCACGAGTTGTAAAACTAGGTGCCATCCAGACTGTCAGTATTGTCCGAAGTTCTAGATCAATAAATAACTAGTATAAAACTGTCTAATATATATATCAACTGTCATATATATATATATATATATATATATATATATATATATATATATATATATATATATATGATACAGAAATTTTAAGCCTTTCCCAATAATACGCCCTTTTCTTTCATAATTATTATTTCAAATTCCCATTTCATGTCCAACACATATTGCAACTACATTAAATTTTATCCCACGCCACTAATATTAATAAAGTCTGCCAACACTCCCTCTTTTCTTCGACCATAACATATATGGTCACTGATCTTAACCTTTACGCAAACTTTCTCATATGAAACTGCATTCCCAATCACATTTTTAAAGCCTAAGAAGCGGCGAAGACAGCATGTGCCCCATGCCTCATATCCCTTCCCCTCCCCTCCGATTTAAATGTAATTTGTACTTGTGTGTGAACCAACACAGACTGCACTAAGATTTTGTGAGAGCAGGCCGACGATCAAGAGTCGTCCAGCATATGTAACTATATCTGTTTCGAGTGTGATATAATAAAGTAGATTTTGTTAATGTGAACGTGCCTCGTCCCTGGATTTCCACCAATATTACACACACGCACACACACACACACACACACACACACACACATATATATATATATATATATAATAGTTGATACATACGTTGTGTATGTTTTAAATGCGTTAGAGAGCATTAGTAATGTCGGGCTGTTGACTTGGACACTTGAAAATAGTGACCATGTCTATTTGGTTCCAGACTTCATCTTGAGGTTTTTACCATTATTTTTCTCACGAAATTTCTTTACATGTTTGCTCACGAATATTTTTATACTTCTTCACATTTCGAATACTTTCACCAGTCTTGTAACGTAAGAATTTTGTAAAGTCAGAAAGGCATTAACTTTTAAACGCTAAATGTATCCGTAATAGTGGTTCATACAATCCAGAGGTTCGCCTTCCCTGGTGATGGGCGCCAGGACCCACCAATGGCTGAAATATTAAAATATAGAAAGGGAGACATGTACACAGAATAATTACCAAACTTTTGATGTTAAAATTCTTCACTTTAATATATTAAATCTTATTCATATTTCGATATTACATAAATTCACACCTAAAAATATTTGCGGCATTTGAAGTTATTTCATATAATCAATTTTAACTTAATATCATTTCTACTATTTAAACTTGGCGATTTACAAATAATATTATTTTTATTTATGTTGAATCCAATAATAAATGTCATTAACTCTTCTAATTAAAATTCAGGCCAGTATGGCGTATATCTAAATCCAAGTCTTTTTCAAATAAATATTTTCTTTAATATGCTAAATTTTACTTACAGAATATCAGATGATTTGGTCCTCTTAAAATCCTGGCCTATTTGAGATGGTATTACAATTTTAAATATTTATCTTGAAATTTAGAATTTTATAAAATGTAGACCGGACCGTCAATAGGTCCATCTCGACCGCTTTCTTTATTCCATCTCCTCCAAACCATAGCGTCCTTTTTTTTACCGCTACCGCCATGACGTCAGCGAAACATCACGCCATCAAAAAACTCTCCTATCCAAGGCGAGCAATATGTACCTCGTTTCAAACCGGCGCGTCGAAAAAGAATCAAACAAAAAACTAATACATCTACCACAACTGACTCTCTCAGAATGCGGAAGTGAAATCGCAAAATGAAAGGTTCAGTTCTTTCGTACCATTTAAAACAGAATATATTTTACACTTACATTCAGCACGAAAATACATTTAAAACAGAAAAATTAAGAATTTATAAAATACCTATACTACAGTCTCTACATCTCGAATATCTTCACATGTCTGCCAGTCCTCTGTTTCGAGTTGGTAACCTCAATTTCTCCCCTGAAAATGGTGTATTACTTTAAAAAAAATTGCTTTTTTTGGTTTCGCACGGTCTCTACCCTAGACTATTGTTCATGTCCGTGTCGATTATTATATCATTACTTAATAATATAATTACATAATAATACATTATTCCCTAATAATTATAAATACAACCATAAATATTCCATTCTACAGCTTTAATTGTCGTTGCCCTAGCCGTGTGTTTATCACTGAAGGCCCAAACTTTTGAAGTATTAGCCGATTTAGGTTTTTCTAGATGTAAACCTGAATAGATGTAAACCTAAGATCGGCATAATCAAATAATCAGATCACATCGCTCCTTAATAGAACAATACTTAACCAGTAACCATATTGTGTCAAGTAAATGCCCTATGTAACAGTTTTATAATCGCTTTCTACTAATTAGACAGTTTTCTACAATTTTGTAGTTTGGTGTTTCGTCTATCTCGCTTGTTGTTGAATTCGTTGTCCTCACTTTCTAAATTTTACGCTAGGGGCGCTGCTATCACTTTTATTAGATCAAGCATGTTCATTTTACTAAAGATAGACCTAACATACACACCCAGATCTTTCCTTACAAAGTTATTTGAGTGTCTAAGTATTTTCCTAGGAACTATTTCATAAATAACTAGCTTCATCAATTACATTAATATATGTTGTGTATGTTTTAATTGAAATGAAGCAATTTCGCAACTTTGTGAGAAGTAGGGAAAATAAGTAAATTCGAATTGATCGCATTCTGGTATGTTCTGTTTCTTTATGCTCGAATGGAATAAAATGATCGGAACACACAAAATACGTCTATGCCAAGCTTGGCACTTAATAGCCATCGAGTTAAGTACCTAAAGACGAAAGGTATTCAAAGTGTTGTCGTTAAAGAAACATTCTTTGATTAGGATAGCACGCTGAAAACGAAAATGTTACCATCATTAACGTATCTAACTATTAGCCATTAATAAATGATTTATAGTTTGTAGCGAATTTTGAGCCTATCTGATTTCCCAAATATCTGACGCAACGAAAGCTGTGTTGCTATCGTAATTTCTCATAATAATTTTGGTTTGAACAACATTTTAAAAGCCATCTAATTAAGCAAGATCCCATTAAACTAATACATTATAGTATGCTTATCTCAAATTACGACGTAAAATATTATATTCCGTCAAAGACTTCAATTTAATTATGTAATGGATATTTTGTGGTAAACCATTATTTCTGTGCCTTTTATGCAAGTTATTCCGATAGTTAGGTTGAGAAATATAGATGATTACCTCTCGACTGAAAATTTAACTGAGTAATGTTAGCTAGTATAAGTGAGATTTAACTAATAAAAGTCAAAAATGTTTTTTTGTCGTCGATGTTTATTTAAATTTTATTTAGAAAATGCAATTGTTCTATGTTATATTTTGGAAAAAGGAAAAAATATTATAACAATGTCCAGTCTCCTCATTTTTAATGGTAAAAATATGCTAATTAATAAAGTTATCTAGTTAGTTGTTAAAGTTATCTAGTTAGTTATTAAAGCTATCTAGCTAGTTATTAGCATCTGCTAGAATATTAAAAATATTTTTAATGTTTTAATATTTTAATATTAGAAAATGTAGTAGATGGTTACTTCAGGACTAAAAATTGAACTGAGTAATGTTAGACACTAACAGTAAGATTTAACTAATACAGATATTTTACCCTCAGCAATTTTCATTTTAAATTTTATAAAATTAACATTACCGCAATAAACAATGTTCATTCACAACGTAACATCGTTAATTAGTAGTATCACGAGTTTTTTTTTTTTTTTGCCCCACTGGTTTCGTTTCTTTTTTTTTTCCTCCTGGCAGCGATAGCAACATTTTTTTTCTACCTTTAGCCACGAGTGCTATTTTACATTAGTTTCCAAAGCCACTTGAATAAGTAAGCTCTCGTTTCTTATCAGTCTTGAAGAAAGTTATTCAGCATCACGAGTACAGATAAGAAAGCTCCTTTTATGCATACTTGCTTATATTGTTTTGGAATCTACTTTAAACTGTAGTTCTTGATCATGAAATCTCTCATGGGCCTGCAAACACAATCATAGAGCTAAATCATTCCAACACGAAGCATTTGGAATACACCTCCACTGCAGATACCAGCATCCATGGAAGGGTTTTAAGCGTATTATACCGTCACCTCCGTGAGTAGAAGCCGGAGCACAGCCCCCCGAAAATGGACAGCGTCGTGCTCTGTAGGCCCAAATCTGGCCTTCGAATTTCACCTGACCTTTTCTAAAAAATTCTCCCCCAGAAGCCCACACAAAGAAGTTCGTGGACTCGTGGATGTAACGGCCAATGATTTTTTTCTAGACAATATTCCTTTATCGTATTTTGTGAGTATCTAATTTGTTATTTCCATGATTTAATAGGGATTTTGCATACCTTATTACATTGGATACATTACTACATTGGCTACATTATTGGATACATTGCTATATACGAGTATCGTAGATGCTCTTTAGCAGTAAATGCTTATCTATTTTGCTTCTTATCATGTCATTTAAAATTATTTATAATTCTAAATATATGGTATTCAAATTATTTAAATTATATTATTCCTTCTTGTCTAAATTTCTTTTGAATTAAAGCTAACTGGATTCTTAATTGTTTTGTTGCTAATTATAACGTCAACAAACTTTTAGAGTTTCCTTAGCTAGTTTTAAAATTTCATTGTTGTCACATTAATTAAGAAAACTGCCTAGGCACTTGTAAAATTAAGCTGTGTTAAATAATTGTGAAGTATTTAAAATCATTCAGTGTTTAAATTGTATATTTTATCAGGCTAGCTTGTGTCATTCATTGCATTTGCCTAGTGTACTTAATTTGTTGTCATAAATTATTCAGTTTCCTGCAAATATTTTAAATTTATTTTAATAATGTTGTTAGTTTTGTGATATTTTATGATAGACTAGCAGTATGCCCGTTCTTCGTACTGATTATATAATACAAGAAATAAAAAATTCAGAATTTGCAGTGAAGTTTTAATATTTAGGGTCTTTATTTTTGAAATTTTATAAGAATTCTAACGAAAAGAAAATAGGTGAGTTCTGTCGTGCTGAGATAATAAACAGACAGATAGATGCACAACTTATAGTTTTATGCATACTGTTAATAGCAGATATGTACCCGACATTGTTCATGATTTAAAATATGTGCAAATTCCTGCAGTATTCTAAATGACATTGCTACTCAAAACATTCTGTTAAAATATTTCATTTAATTCTCCTTTCGCTTAATTCTTTTAAATTTAATACTTCTTACACTTAATTCTTCTAAATTTAATTCTTCTTTTTGTGTCTTCTATACAAAATTATCTTCACAAACAGATCTGAAGAATAAAACATCCTAATCCCGTTTGCAAACAAATTATAATATATATATATGAAATTGGATTAATATATACTAAAATGAAAGCGCTAAAATGGTATTATTACTTTTATTCTGTTTCAACATTTGGATAAGCACAACATATGACTTAATTGACTAAACGCAATATATGAATTAATTAACTAAACACAATATATGAATTAATTGACTAAACATATCATGAGTTTTTACCAAAATAAAACATACCAGATATTAAATTGAAAATGTTATTAATTCTCGTAAACCCGAAAGCTGTAATTGATGTAATCTAGCTAAAGATGAAATTCCGATCATTTATAAAATTTTATTTATATCAATTTCTTTATTTATTTAAATCCGAAAAAAATAATAATCATCTACCTAATAAACGCATTTGATTAAGTTGCGCTGCTAAGCATCATGATATAATTTTCTTAATAAATTTGCGGAAAATATATCATCTGCATAATGCCATTTCTATGGAAGGTTTAATGGTGGGATTTTTATTCATATCTCGATAATCCCTGGTTCTAGAAACTTGAAACATGGACTAAATTTTAAGTGGGGGTATTTGAAGGCTACCCACAAAATTTTCATGAAATTCGATGCAGCTGTTCTACCGTGATGATGAGATAGATAAGCACAGAGACAGATAGATGTATTTTCAATTTTATTTATATAGATAAAAAAATGTCGTTCTTTTTTTTTAAGATATTGTCAATAGTAAGAAATCGAAGCAATAAAAATGCTACACTAAAGTTATGAAAGTGAAATAATAATGTAAAATGTAATATTTCATACATCAAATAGCATATTTTTAACCGTTTGACAAGTAAGTAATCGGTACAAGATTTAGTATCTAAATATATTGAATGTATATTTTTTATTTGTTGTGGCATGCTGAAATTTAAAAAGAATGTGCTAGGAAATCATTTGTGTTTAAGTTGTGCACATTTTTTTAATGTAGCGAATAAACTATTATTATGTTATTGAAAATTGTTAAAATTACTTGGAAAAAATAAAGTAACCAGTATAAAACTTCAAGTTACCATTGCATATTTCATTATGTTAGTCAATGCCAATTTAATAATACAAAGCTAATTTAATCTTTCTTACATTTTCAATTCAATGGAATTGTAAATGAAATATTAATGCCAAAAAGTTCTATTATACAGCTTTATAAAATTTGCATAGCCCCTGAGGCATTTCAAACTTTATAATTAAGCAAAATTGTTTACAATTTGTTAATGTGTGGTAGTAAAAAAGGAATATAAGATGTGCTATATTAGAAAACCTGATCTTCTACAAATTATAGGGTATAGGTTAATGAATGACATTCAACTAGTATTTTATCTTAATTTTAAACCATTTTACAATTTTAAGAAACAACAACAACAAATAAATAAATAAATAAATAAGCATATTGAAAGTTAAATTCTGCGTTTATTTTTTGCGATTATCTTATGATATTCAATTATTTTAGTTTCAGCATATTTTAGCTGTAAGTTAATGTACTGAAAAATTATTTAAATAAAATGCCCGATTAAGCAATAAATACACTCTGTTCCTTTTCAAACTTTTATTAAAACATTACTGAATGGAATCTATTCATCTTCACCCCCAGAGTGAATTTGAGTTATTATAAATATTTTATTTTAAGAAAATTTACAGCAATAATTATCTTTTAAATCCCACATTTTAATGTAAATTTTCGAATTATTGCGAACAAACATAAATACAGCATTTCCTTACGTTTCATTTTGTTTGTTCTACGATTTAAAGACAATTTTAAACTTCCAAATTTAATGAATATTATTGCTTTACTGCCAAATTATTATTCCTTTACTTCGAACAGAGAAACAAAATGGAAGCAAATAGCAAAAGCTCCGATCGCGATCTGGAAGATCTACTCGCAGTGGGCCTACAAGTCGAGACGTCAAAAGTTAGTGCTCCGGCCTCTGCTCTCAGAGGTGACGATTATATGATCCTAAGCATGAAACAGGCGATACCTGCAATGGCAGCAAGAAACTTGCTATAAGCCAGAAGTTCGAAAATTTCTATGAAAACTTACAACTTTGGTCCTTCCACGCAGCTGATATTAAATTCTAATACGCTTTTGCTTGGGCTACACAAAGTTGCAAAGGGCAAGTTTATAATAAGATGGAATTCCATGCTGATAAGCGCATAAGAAGTGCAAAACCGGTTCATGGATGCTGATAATTGCAATGGGAGCCTATATCAATTGTTTGGTAACGTCCTCTAAAGTCGAGTTCTGTGATTATGATCTTAGGCTTTACAACTTCGTGTAGTCTGAGAAAATTTGTATTAGAATTTAAGCCGGCTACGTGGCAGGACAGAAATTATCAGTTCTCATTGAAGTTTTCAAAATTGTGGCTTATAGCAAATTTCTTGCTGCCATTTCAGATATCGTCTAATGCATGTTGACAAGCGCATAATAAGCTCGAAACCGGTCCATGGATGCTGATATCTGCAATGGGAATATATTTCTTCTGTTTGCGAATGCCTCTAAAATCGGATTCAATGATTATCAGTAAGGAGCATACTGGATATCTGCAATTCATCAACCAAAATATAAATTGGTATTTAACAAGAACACTTTTAGAATCTACATTACAATTGGAATTATTTAGTTTACAGGGCCGATGTCTCAAATTATTTACAGTGCAAGAAAATTGTATTAGTAAGAAAGTAAGCTAGTTTTATTGTAAAATCAAATAGGGATTCTATAAATTTATGATGTACATTTACCAGCAAACGTTCAAGAAATCTAAAGGATATTAAGTATCGTTCATAATTGGTTTTAAGGATAGATTCTCACAATTTGTGTAATAGGTAAATTATGCGTTAGGCTATGAGCTTAAACACCCTATATGGTTATTTATGTATTTTATCTTAAATGTTCTTTTAAAATAGAGACACATATTTTTTCTTCTTATAATTTTGAAAGGACGAATCTTTTAGAAAGCTTTTCTAATCAAATTGTTTGTTTCCAAAAATTCTTGATTTTTACCTAAATTTAAATGAAAATTAGCTGCAAGTGCTAAATATAAATCAATATTCATTATATATATTAAGATTTGAGCTTTACCTTACTGGTTATGGAAATGAAAACACGTGATTCACATTATACAACTGGGAATTGATATGTTTTCATAAATTTGATAAGCAATTGTTAATGCTTCCTTTTCTTACCTATATATGAGGACTAAAGTATCCACACTAAAATCTGCCTAACCGTAAATTGCATCTCAAATTTGAGCATTTATTACTCAAATTTGAGCATTTATTACTCAAATTTGAGCACATATTATTTAACTTATTATTAAAAGCGGTTGTTACGGATTTTAAAGTTTAAATTCCTATTTAACCTATTATTGTTTAAAATATCATTGGGCAAAATGCCAGCAGGTTTCATTAGTACATATAGATTTTAATTACGATATTTTTGGTTTTTTTATTGTTTTAAAAAATGTTAATATTCGTTATGGCATCCGACTGCTAAGATATAATGTCCAAGATTTATGATCATGATAGCATAACTCTCAACTTAAGCATAAATCTAAGTTAAATCCATTTAACCCATTAAATTATTCTATCAATCAAATTCACCCCATGTTTCTAGTTTCCAAACCTCAGTAATATAACTTCTAAGAACATTCAATGGTAGCTTTCTGGTGAGTTAAAGGGTGAAAATATTAGAGTCCAACAGGCTAAAGCCATCCATTTTCAAACCTAGAAGCCCTTTTTCACAAAAAACTTTTTACCAATCTTCTGACATATTCAGGAACGTAATAGAATACACCTGTTTCATTTTCACTTCATTCGCCCTCTTTTCTTCTCGGGTATTCACGAGGAAGAAAACTTCCTGGCTTCGACTTCTTTTTCTTAATCCTCTCGCCATTTTGCTTGTGCCAATGTTGTTATTCTTCGTCCTCGGATTGGCAACAGCGATTGCTTCGTCTGACGTAATCGCCTTACCGCTGCTATTTTGTTGTCAGAGTAGTAAAAGGTAAGGTGCTTATGGATTCCGCGTCTTAACTCCAACGGCGGATAATTGCGATTTCGGGGATGGATTTTTATGGGGTGGGAATGAAAAGATATTATCACTTGCCACGGATGGTAGACCACAGTTTTCTTTTTTCTTATCTATGTTCTACTTTGAAACTCGTAGTATTAAAATAAATCCCCCCCTCTAATTTATTCATTAAATTTATTTTAAAAGAGGTGTCAATAAATAATTGTCTTAGAATGTTCAATATAATGTTTCAAATGCATGCTTCTATACTTTGCATAAATCTCATTAAACTGTTGTTAAAAGTATATATAAAAAATCAAATTCAAAATGAGTATAAACCTAGCATTTAACAAATAGCTCTATATATTATTTTAACTATTACATGATAAATATCAAATCGCGTTGTCTCCATATGAACCATTAATATAAAATGAATTTTAAAGTATATAATTTTAAAGTTTACAAGTTATCATACAATTTGCACCAATTTAGTATGAAAACATTCTCAATAGATGATTTCATTATTTTGTCAATTTTATGGAATTTTAGATTTTATAAATTTCATAACTTAGTGTTAAATTTCTGACTTTCTTAAAAATATAAAAATGTATCGAACCTTTACAGTATCTATGAAGTAACCATAAAAATGTGCTCTCAATACTTTCTCATTTCGTTGCAAACTTTCAAGGGGAAGAAAAAATCAGAAAGTTTTTTTTAACCCCTTCCGCCATTTTGCTCCTTCCAAAATTGTTTTTGAAATCTATTTCGCATGCTCAGGAAAGCAATACTATATTCCTTTCCATTTTCACTCAATCGTTCCAATTTATTTGCGGGTGTATATGGGGGAAAATTCATGACTACCTCTCTTATATCCCTGCCGCCATTTTTCTCGCGTAAACATTGTTTTTGTTAGCTATTTCGCAACAGAAAAGCGATAGTATAGACCAGTTTCAATGCTATCTGTTTGTTCAATTCGTTAATATTTCTTTGCAGATTCACGGGAAAGAAGCTTTCTGATTTCTTCCATTTGTTTCCCTCTTCAGCAATTTTGCTCACCCCAACATTGTTTTTAATCTTCCCTGCATTAGCAAGAGTGATTGCTTTGTTTGACATACGAGTATGTTTTACTGCTGTTATTTTATAGTTAACAAAGTGGAATACAAGGTACAGTCGCACCCCCCCCCCCCCAAAAAAAAATATCCTATCACCCCTCATTCTTCCGGATCTTCGGGTCATACAGTCAAACTAAAATTATTATTAGGCTTGGAATGATGTCTATTATAAATAAATGTTCATCACATTTGCATAAGGGATCGTTTTCATATTTTGTTGCTCAATATTTCCGAAAATTCAAATGCAACACCCATTTTGTGTGTCATCATAAGATTTCCGATGTCATAATTATGGTAGATATAACTTTGTGTGAAATTTCAACCATAAGTATTGGATATACATGGAAATATAATTCGAGGTTCCGTCTCCATATGAAGGTCAAGCATACTCTACTGTTATACTTTTTGTATTTCGTTGATATGGCACATTCTTTGCAAGTATATCTTATCAAAGGCCTTATGGGGTCCAGAGCTCGTGAATTTTAGGGGCGGCGCAAATAACATTTTTAATCATTAATATGGTAATATTAAATGGGATTTATTGAAGTCAGAAAATTTAGTGCCCTTGCGGCCACAAATTTATTTCCCCACGAAGTTAGTGAAAATGATTGGCATTTTATTCGTATCATACAAAAATGTATTTTAAATTTCTACTTAAAATGGTTTATTTAAAAATTCTATGATGTTTCTTGGACCATTGGTTTTTCTTTTTCTAGCACACAATTGAGTATATACATTAAACACATTAATACATTAAAGGACAGTAATACGATTTTTTTTGTTCTTGGCACAACTCATTTTGGGCTCATTTACTTAAAATACAAACAAAACCTAAAATACTTATTAATATATATAGATAAGCTCAATACTATTTGCCATAAATATGATCTAATATGTCATAAAATATCTGATCTTAATTTATACTAAATTAATTGCAATTTATATTTGGGGAAGTGATTAGTTAAAGGTTAGGGTTTATTACTTTACCTTAAATTTGGCTTCATAATAGTGTTGTACATAATCGTATGAGCCTGACAAATAACCGATCTTTTTGCTGCGTCCGGTATCAATCTATAAATGAACATAATTCCTAAAAGATAGAACATTAAAATGCAAACATAAGTAAATAATAAAAACTGTGTTTTCTTTACCCAATTATTCTCTTCATTAACATTTTCACTTTTTAATTTTATATCTCGTATTAAGTTTCAATTTAACTTGAAGGCATGTATGAAGACGACTTCATATTTTTATAATATATTGAATCTTAAAAACACGAATTTCTCATGGGAGATAAGAGGAGTATTTGTTATGGTTGCTGTAAAAATTGCAGGAATCATCATGGTCAGGGTCATCTCCTTTGCGACAGTCATCGGGGTCAGATCGTCTTTGGAGTGGCAGCATTTCGTCGATACTGACGTTTATTTAAAACTTTTATATTGTCCATTTCTCTTTCACTATTTCTTTTCGACGATCATCATTAACTCCTAACTCACCTATGACTTACCTCTTCGATTCTTTATCAAATTCTTCAATTGCATTTTTGTATCAAGCTCTTGAACTGCTCTGCTGTCTCCACATTCATTTTCCCCTTGATCTCTTTGACCCATTGGCTGGTGACCCCCATGCATTCCCATAGCTCGGTTCCAATTGACCAGCGAGCTGGTATGAGAAAGTTGTCACTGGCCGAATATACACCGGGCGTAACTGCACGAGATCCCCATATCCGCAAGGACCACGGGACCTTTCGATGTGTGTGGGAATTATTTATTGCCCCACATAAATTTATTAGAATTATCTGTCAACCACTGGCGACCGTCTGACTGAGTCTATTTTTTGAGCCACACAAAGTTTATTGCCACCTTCTGGTATTTGTTGTTTTGTATCATAACTACCTTATATGTAGCTATTCAAAATGGCATAATGCAAAATGCTAAAAAACGAAAATAGCAAACTATCATCGCACTATTTATTTTTATACAACTTACTATAATCTCTAATATATACATATAAAAATCATTACAACTTAATAAGACTGATCTTGTCAATAACCTATTGTATGCATTGCGGCATAGAATATATCAAGCTACGACTAAAGTTGATATCATGCCATAATGATTTGCATGAAACATAAGCGGAGCTTCAAATCTAACTCTCACTAACATATTTATAGGATAGCTTGCTTTTGAACAAAGCTACAGAACATAAATTTTCCATAAAAAATGTTCTTCTCAGTCATCGTTATGACTTTTAAATACAAGTAACAAGTCAAAAGTAGTTTAAAATATATTATTAACTTTATTTTCAACAAGATAGACCACATCAGAAGTGCATTTAAGCACACAAAGTCCCAAGTAGGTAAATTTAGTCTTTGCCTACGTAATCTCCAAGGGTTACAATGAAGAAATATTTGTATTTAGTATAATTTGCAATTTTACCGTTTATCGTCGTTGATTGAACTCATTAATTGTCCTTGATTTATCATTTACTGTTGTTGATTGTTAATGAAATTAGAAATTAAAATTGTTTATATAAAAATCTTCTATAACATTAAACGTAAAGTTATATAAAGAAAAATCAACATGGATATAAATTGAACCGACTTTCAAATTTGTCATTGCACTTTAAATTATGTATTTTTAACTAACACAAATGCAATAATACTGTCTGATAACTGGTTGCATGAATTCCAAGAGTCCAAACTTTGTATTGACTGCGAATTTTAAATTTTTCTTCTGAGTAATTTTCTTCGGCAATTGATGGATGGTCCTCAAAAATATTCAAACGCTGTAGATTTAAATCTAGATTTGTATTTCAATAAGATATAAAGTAACTGTCTTCCTTGGCTCTTGTTGGTTACTCTATTGTACGGATGATTATACTTATATAGCGGGATTACCTATCAGCACTTATCTCTGTCCATTAAGTGACATAACTCAAATTTAAATTACTCGATATTCAGGCTTTTCGGTTCAAGGGCAATAACGCAGTACTGTACTGATTTAAATCAAATTAAGTTTATTGTGTACTTCGCAGAAATAACAGTAGTTGGTGGTTTAAAGCAACCGATGACATAGAGACTTATAATTGCACACTCCCAGAATAAATTACAAATATATAAGATACTACCATTAACTGAACTGGTAATAATTCTTAAATGGAGACGAGTTCTAAAGCTTATATGCTTACCACATATTCTGTTACTTCGCACCGTATTGCGGTCACGTCCCGAATACTAGACTCTTCCTAGTCATCGTTGTATCGAATTGAGATCTTTTCACTAGGCTACGGGCCACATTCTGAACTCCTCTAAATCTATCATTATACCTTCTGCTTCACTTCAGTTCACTCACGTCCAAACTCTTACTAGGATACTTCCTTTTACCTCTGTCAACCTGCCTACTACTTACTGAATCTCTCACGACCCGAAACGTATTCCTATTTCCCCTCAGGAACGCAGAAAAAGCTAATTAGCTCAGTGATTGGTCTAACAATTGAACCAGTTAGAATAGTTATTTTAAAGTAACATAAATTATAATGCAAACTGAAAGAAATAATAATCGGAAGGTTATTTAGACCTCACAAAGTACTGAAAAGAATGAACTAAAATTTTGCACACAAAGTTCTCAAACAGTGCTGAATCGATTGTCATCAAATTTCATCCCGTTTCTGTTTATATTTCTCTCAAATATGATATTCAGAATTAACAATTGAAATTAAAAGTTTGTTCAAAGAGAAAAAATAATATGCATTTTTTTAGATTATTTAGTATCACAATATCAAAAACAAGAATTAGTTGAAAAGCTATTTATTTCGGAAAATATAAAAGTAGAGCTGGAGCCCCAATTTAACATTAGGAGTTTGAAATTTCAAGTAGTCATAATTATCTAATGACTTGAGTAAAATATATTAAATTTTATATGAATTTCAGGTGCTGTAACCTGAAGAATTGGAATCCGTCATCAAAGGGGTTGTCTCCAGTTGAAAAAAATGGAAAAGAAACGAAGTTTAATATGCCCTTATGCAAATTAGTTGCTCAATTATTTATAGAAGACAATATTACGATCCTAATGATACATTTGGTTTTGCTATACGAACCGGGGTATCGGAATAACGAGCGGTTATCGGAATCTTGTTTTGACTTGACTGCAGTTATAGATTTCGCAAAGAGATTAAAAAAAGGATAACTGTGATATCGAAGTTGGATTTTCATGAAGGGATGAAGAGATATCTCTCGTAGCAAAATAGTCTTTCTTTTTTACTTATGTTCCACTTTAAAATTCTAGGTTCAAAAAGCAATTGTCTTCTTTAATTTACATGACATGCACTATTGATATATCACTATTTTTCTTTTCAACAAATACAGGATTTTCTCTCAAGTCATTATATGCATCGATTTACCTTCGATTGAAGTGTTCTACAGCTGCAGAAGCAGGGCCTACTTATAGGAAAGTTATGGACTATCAATTGAGAAAGTTTTCAGAGCGGCGAATTAAAGAAGTTATAATTTCTATCTTGAAAATGAAGCAAGATAGGCGAAAATTTTCAATCACAAACTTATGGAATGCTCTCTATTTAGTAGAGAAATACGTACGGTTTTCACATAACATGTAAACAGACGATAAAACATGAAGTCAACGAAAACTATAATTTTGCAAGTGTCTCGTTATACTGCTGTACTTCTGAAAGAAATTGCAAAAAATACATAAAGAAAAAAAATCTGATGTGGGCAGCACATGACTTTCCTTATATAATGCAATGAATTTACTACTTTTACAGCAAAAAAAATAGCTTATAGTAGATACTTATATTCTTTTCGAGACATTGAATGTTCGTCAATTAGTCGTCATTTTCATTGATTTAGCGTCATTTTTAACAATTTGGCGAGATTTTCGTTAATTTGGCGACATTTCAAAAAGTCGCCAAGTTGGCGATATTCCGCCAAATTCTTCGCCAAAATCTCGCGAAGTGTTATGGAAGGAGAAGTAAATTATTCTTACAGCAGATAAATGACTATTGGCGTTCAAATACAAAAGTATTACTCAAAGTATTTTTTTTTCATGAATGAAACGAGCTAGATCCACGAGAATGATGTCACCAAATTTATCGCATGGTATTACATATGAAAAGTGAACATGTTTCTCAATAGGAAATATTTTTTTTTAATTTTATAAGACTTTTCGATAATTTTTTTGAAAAATATGCAATATGGTACTCAATATGGTTTTCAATAAAGGTACATGTTAGTGTTCTAAAATTTATGTCAATCGTTTTCTAATGAAAAATTACACAAGAAATGTCTATTTGCGTAACTTTATTAGCTGTTTTGATTTTTTGACGATTTTTTCAAAATTTCATTCGAAAATTTAGAGGGGTTCTGAACACTCGATTGCGTATAAAAACAATAGGCTTCCAGTGTTTACGGATTGTGAGTTTTGTACCAAATTTCGTTCGAATCGGTCCATTCGTTCGTCAGTTATCGTCTCCACAGTCTCATTGACACACACACACACATACTTTCACACACACACACACACACACAGACATCACTTCAAAAATGTTTGATTCGTGATCAGAGATGCTTGAAACGTGCTCTCTCGTCGAAAACTCGAATTCGAATTTTCGACCCCGTTCACAATACTTTCCTTATACATTATGTATATAAGGAAAGTAATAATAATCATTGAAATAAGCTAATTTTGTTTTATTTAAAATTATCTGTTGGCTGTAAAAAATAAATGTTCAATAAGAATGACTGACATGTTGGAATGCATTATCCCTTTTCATCCACTTAATTTTTTATCGTCTATGCATTTTCGTCGGGTATGTATTTTCATACTAAATATAGAATATTGCTTGAAATAATGCATTTTTGTAAAATTGTTGCAATTTGCTTGAAAACTCGTGACTATCTTGCTCCAGTTTCAAGATGGGAATTCTAACATTTTGATTCGTAGAAAACTTTCTCAATCAGTAGCGCATAGTCGATTTCCTATTGCAGAACCTACTTTTATAGTCACTTCAATCGAATGTTAAAGGGATGTATATGAAGTGTAAGGATTTCGTCATATTTTAAATGTATCATATTGTAAATTTCTACTTTTTTCAAATTTACTGAAATAAGTCAATAAATTTCAAATTTTTTACCCTGCAATGAAATTGAAATGTTTATTATCATAAATGATGCCCTTACAAATTTCACTGGAAAATGTGCAAGATTTTTGTTTTCTTATTATTGCACAAATTTAAGGCATTTCAGTCCATTTTCAGTTTGAAACCTTATATTAGATAATGTAAGTTGTGCAAACTATTTCAGGTTACTTTCTCTTGAATAAAAGCACAAACATATTAGTCTGAGAAGTTTATGAAATTCATTTTCAGCCCAAGCAGTCTCTATCTCAAAACATATTATACCTTTCTTCTAGTATGTTCAGAAAAGCAGTAGTAAACACCTGTTTCATTTTTCTTCATTCGCTTTCGTTTCTTTGTGAGTCTTCACAAGGAAAAAATCTTACTGACTTCAACTTAATTTTCTTAATCTTACAACTATTTTGTTAGTACCAACGTTGTTATCTTAGTCTTCGTATTGGCAACAGCGATTGCTTCGTCTGACGTAATCGCCTTATACTTGCTACTTTGTTGCCGTAGATGTAGAAGGTATAAGTTGCTTATAGATTCCACATCTTAGATACAGCGGTAGATGATTGCGATTTTGGGGGTGGGTTTTCAAGAGGTATAGAATATGTTAAATATTTTCCCTTTGAAAATAACAGCTAGGTCATTTAGCATATCTTACCAGCTCATTTGATATTTTAGGTACAAATGTGTCCAAGAAATTGATTCCCTCAAATATCCCACTTTACCGAAATTTTTATTTTGAAATATCGATGGAGAAAAGCTCTAATAAAAGAGTTTTGAAAAAAAAAACCTATCATTTTGTTTTTGAAACTGTATTTTATATGAATGCACTAATGTTGAATATTTATGTATATTGCAGAGTTCACGTCAAAAATAAGAGCTTGCAATCCAATCCTAGTATCTCAACGGTAGAGCGTCAGCTGGCCAGTGCAAAGATCCGTCGCTCGATTCCTTGCTAGGACAGCAAGGTTCTTTACAATGGCATCCGAACAAAATTACCCTGTAGGTTGGAGCAAAGATTTCGGAAATCTGAAAGTGACTCAAGAACGATTGGCGCGGATTCAGTGGACGCTGGTATAATCTCATCGATTTAAAATCGGGAGGATAACGACCACGCAAGAAGCGGACCGGTGGGTAAAAAGGGTAAAAATAGCACCAGGAGGCTAATCTAGGTTTAAAATCGCAGGAGGTGGTCTGTCAGATTGTCAGTTGCACGCTAATCTGACACCAGACAGTGGAGAATGCAGTGTTTACTTCGACAATAGAAGTTTGCCAGCCCGTAGTAGCTCACCTGCAGAACATCGGCTGGTCAATACCAAAATCCGTGGTCTGATTCCCGGTTAGGGCAGCAAGGTGCTTTATAATTATATATATATATATATATTTATATACATATATATCACTATCTTAAACGCTTTATCAATCATCAAATTAACTTTAATTATGATAGGGGGTGTATCCTAAGTATTTGGTTATATAGCAAGCAAATAAAATTATTACAATATATATATATATATATATATATATATATATATAAATATAGATATATATATTTATATATATATATATTTTCTTACATATATATTATCTTATATATATATATATATTCATATATATATATAAATATATATATATATATATTTATATATATATATATATATATATATATATATATATATTTATATATATATATATATATATATATATATTTATATATATATATATATATATATATATATATATATTTATATATATATATATATATATATATATATATATATATATATATTTATATATATATATATATATATATATATATATATATATATATTTATATATATATATATATATATATATATATATATATTTATATATATATATATATATATATATATTTATATATATATATATATATATATATATATATATATATATATATATATATATATATATATATATATATATATATATATATATAAAGGCAATATTACATACATTTTTTCTAAGCGATGTAATATTTTATTATCTTGAAATCTATTTTACAATAGAAAATTAATAATATGCCAAAATAATTCCTTTTCTCAAGTGCATTTCTAACTATATGCCCGGGCTGGAAAAGCAGCTTTAAACGGGAATGAGGAGTCGCCATCCTCCTCTGCCATTGCATGCATTGTATTTGGTTTTCCCTTCCATTGAGCTTAATCCTCGTTTTTGATTTCAATAGTATATTTACTTCGAATTAAAGAGCAGCATTTGCGCCTATTCCTTGGTAATATTGGTTTACATCTTTGTGATTACGTATAGCACTTGTCGTATATTATGTATATATATATATATATATATATATATATATATATATATATATAAAGACAATATTACATACATTTTTTCTAAGCGATGTAATATTTTATTATCTTGAAATCTATTTTACAATAGAAAATTAATAATATGCCAAAATAATTCCTTTTCTCAAGTGCATTTCTAACTATAGGTCCAAGTTCTATAAATTGGACGAAATTTACATATTTTTATATGATTCTTTAATTACATCCTTATTCTGCATCGGGAAATTTTACCAAACCCGCCAGCTTCGCAATCTACACCCTGCTGAATCTTATCAGGACTCAATAAACCTGGAATGGTATATATTTAAATTTGCAATTGTGATATAAGCAATACAACAACTTCTGCACTTGCGAGTAAAAATTCTCTCAAAAATTTGAAACTGAAATCGCACTGAGCAGGTTGTTTCCACCAGAAATCTGGCTCTCGACGACATATCGAAGGTTTCCACATTTGCTATGGAAGTTTCTGTATATTTGAATAAAAGGAAAGTTTTGTTTTCATTGGGCATCAGTGATATGCGGTTATGTGATTGGCATTTTGAACAATTTGGGCGGAAGGAGTACACCAAGGCCATGCATCATGCATGGGGGACATGAACTGGTGGACATGAACTCTTTGTGAAATTATTGGTCAAAGTTTGTGAAAAGTTATTAGTTGCTACGATACATAATTTAAGAGGGTTTTTATAAAAAACCGTTTTTTTCATTGCATTCAGGATTAGTGAGTTGATCGGCATCAGTTCTTTAGGAACGACTTAAAAGTCACTTTTCTAGAACATTTTATCACAAAAATAACAAAAAAGCCAAACCTTCAGAGGCTATTTTAGATCCAGAGAGTAATTTGAAAAAGAGTTTGATCCAGCCTGACTGAATTAGTATAAATGACTTTTCAGCCCTCGGAGTTGTAATCGGGAGACTGACCTAATGATGCTGCGCTTTTATAACATTGTAAATATTTCGAATTTCATTGTTGAAAAATTATTAAGAAATCAAGTATTACGGTGAACCATGAGGCAGGAGACCCGGAGCTACGTGCTTAACAGGTGAGCAGTTGAGATTGCATGACAAAGAGTTGAGTAGTGTCCAGGAGGAAGAAAGGTAAAATAACGAATGAGTTTAGAGGAGAAACTAAGAGTGAAAGAGACTTCCACTGAAACTTAACTCAGGGAGTAAGTTTTGGAGATAGACATCCACAATTAAGATAGGTTAAATAGAATGAAAAGAAATCGTAGATGAAAATTCTTGATTCCTGTTCATTACACACACACACACACATAGAGACATATATATATACATATATATATATTTATATGTATATGTATATATATATTTACATATATTTATATATATATATATATATATATAAATATATATTGCATATATACTAGCCTGATATCTCCATTCTCTTGTTTTAATAATATTTTTTTTTTACATCCACTTAAACATTAGCCTTTCTATTATTAGCACCTCATTTTGGTTGCTCTGATTGTATATTATCACTTTTTCTTGCCTTTTCGCATTACTGTTATTTATTTCTTAGGAATAGCAACAGTAGATCATTTCTTTTTCCTTTGCGAATGGCAACACTGGTCTCTTCATTCTGGGTTCCCGGGTTCGACAGGTTATTGCATTTGTAGTGTTTTATTCCAGGTATTCTTGTTTCCTTTTATTTTTTTCTTCTTTATGTATGTTGTCCAAGTAGAAATAGTTTATAGATATAATCTATCTATTTCTTCAGAAACATACATTTTTTGTGTTTGCTTCGAGAAAATGCTTGGACCCGAGGAGGAGTTTTGGAGAAGTGAACAAATCCATGATTTAGGCTTAGCCCTTGTCCACGTGTATAACATTGATGCTTGGATTTCATTTTTTTTTCTTTTATAGTTTTCATACCATTGCTTTTTAATGATTTCTTTAACTTGATGATTCGAAATTTTTTTTTTTTTCCATTTGATTGAAGTTTTGCTGATTTATACTTTTATTTTGTAAGTTTTGCTAGAAAGTTAGGTTTTTCGAGTTACAGCTTCTCACTTTTCTTTCATTGGACTTTCAAACTATTTATATATATATATATATATATATATATATATAACTCAACTCTCTCTCTCATTCATCTCATCTGCTCAGCTTCAGTACATGACTCCCGGACTCTTGCTCTACGGTTTATGGTAATTCTTGTATTCGTTATAATTTTTCAATTATAATCCTCTATATTTGCTTTGTAGACTGGGCTTATGGTGTTCATAGGGTAACAAGTTTGTAGAATTATCAGTACACGCCTCTTACTGCACGACCAGCTGGATCATTCACAATCAAAAAGTACTAGTCAAAATTAGGGTTCAAATTAAGTTTGTTTATCGTCTACAAGCCTGGTACAGTGGTGGCCACGTTGTAACTGCTCTGGATAACTTATTGTTTTGGTATTTTTTCTATGATTGTTTAGTATTAATTAATTTTTTAATATATATATAACTTTTCATAAAATTTATATAATTTAATAATTATCCATATTTGCATTATGTTGAAGACCCAGACCGTCCGACTCGTCCAGAGGACTTAGAGTAACTAGTTGGACGGCCGGGAAGGATATTTGCATTATGTGTACAAATTGTAAGTCGAAGCATTCAAATATATTTATGAGATATAAAGGAAGCCATAAATTTTTTTCGAAATTAGTTTGGGGTGCTTTATATAATCAAGTTACTTCTGCTATAAAAATAAATTTCCTTTATACATAAGTAGATATTTTATAGCATTTTATTATTTTAAGTTAACAAAATGAGCCAAAATTGACAAAACTCTTTTAACAACATTGGTGGAGAATCTCCTTAGGCTGTGATGACTAAGTATATAATTCCTTTCCATCTATTGCTTTTTATTACATTTATGAATTCATTATATATTAAAAACAATAAGAAAAAATTCAAGTAAAACGCCATTTGAATCTCCTTCCTGATCTGATTGCATGAATAAATTAGAGTATCAAAAACTTTGGACTTACAACTTGTTTGAATCAAATATTTCACCAAAGGAATTTATTTGTGTTTATTAGGTTTTTCACTCCCTTAAAAATTCCAACTCACGACCAGCTTACAAACCGACAAAACATGTCAAATCGATAAAAAGCTAAATCTATGTGATGAAAGCGATAGAACGAGAGAGAACGAAAGTGCAAGCAAAGAGGGTAAAATCTTTCATTTAAATTCCAGATTTAATTATTCGTCGGGTGCAGGGCTTTCTAACGTAATTTACAAACACGCGATTCGAATATAAATATGTATAAGCCTCGTTAAGAAGTTCTCTTGCCGTCTAAGCAGGCGAACTAATAGCAGTAATGATAAGAGATGGAAAAAAAAAACTGTTTATTCGATGAGAAATCGGAGGAAAATTATTAAATTTGCCTTTCCGAACTCAATTGATAATAAAAATTTATTATACAGGTGTTGATGCGATTCGAGAATTATGTATTCATGAATACGGCGCATTAAAGTTCAGTCGGTGCAATATACCGTCGAGGAAAGAACTGCTTAAGTAATTCTACGGCGTTGTTAAATCACGCTCAGAGTATAGCAATCACAAAAGTTGAAACTATTTTTTTTTTTTTTTTTGAATAATAAACTTACGGTTAGAAGAACTTTATTAGTGGCGGGCCAAAGGAATGGTAATTAATATCTTTGAGATATTTGGGATGTATTAAGTTACATCGGAAGAAGAGAATGAAGCAAATTTTAATACTCTTGTCATTTCTAATTTAACATTGCTTGTTCGTAAACAAATGAAGAAAGTGCAAGATATTTTCGCAAAGTATTGTTTTGCTTATAATGAATGTATTTTGAAGGCATTTTCATTTTTATATTTCGTATAACAAGAGGGACAAATGCAGTTATGCTTTTATTAAGAAAAATGCGGAGGGTATATTTGATTGCATTCAAGTTTTACTTGATGGAATTGATAATATATATATAAATTAATAATATTAATAAATTAATTTATAATTTTATTTGATTTTTTTTATAAATTTATTTGAAAAAGTTTATCTCGAGAACGGATCTTTCCAGCTTTTTAAAGTTTGTATACATCGTTTTCTAATAAAAAATTACATCAGAAATGGTAATTTACGTAACATTATTGAAGGTTTTGATTTTTTGTTGATTTTTTCAAAATTTTATATGAAATTTTGGGGATCTCCCGAACATTCAATTGCGCTTAAAATCAATAGACTTCTGTATTTATTGATTGAAATGTTTGTACTAAATTTGGTTCAAAATGCTCCATTTGTTCATGAGATATCATACACACACACACAAACACACCCTTTCACTCACACACTCTCTCTCTCACACACACACACACATATTCTCTGTCTCTCTCTCTCTATCACACACACACACAAAGGCATTACCTCAAAAACATTCGATTCGAGTTCAGGGATGTTTGAAATGTGCTCTCTTGTCAAAAACTCGAATTTGAATTTTTGGTCCTTTCACAATACTTTCCCTATACAAAATACGATGTGTACGGAAAGTAAAAGTGGCAAAATATAAGATCGTACAAATCGACTTCGGAATACAGAAATTCAAGTTTCACTTTGACTTCAGAATACAGAAATATTTTATTTTATCTAGTAATAATATATTGATAAATTCACGAATACATTCTGTTCTAATTATGATTCTTACGAAGAATATTTAGAAATAAAGTTTCAAGCACTTTTCTTTGAACCGTTATATATTTATTTTAGTTCAAGGTGATCTATATATTTCTTTATATCTAACTACACTTGTATTCGTCACACCTGTGACTAGGAGTCAACGGCCCTACCGTGCTGAAAACACCGGTTCTCGTTAGATTACCGAAGTCAAGCAGCATCGGGCGCGGTTAGTACTTGGGTGGGTGACCACCTGGGAACACCGCGTGCTGTTGGCACATTTTGGAAGCGGTAGCCCAGTGGTTTGCGCGCTGCTACAACTGCCGCCGTGTTCATGCGGAGTACGATCACGTTAAACATGTGGGTCCGTAAGTCCTTCCGAGAGGTTGGTGGTAGGGGAAGGAGGGTGCGGTCCCTGTGGATGCCTCCCCCACTGGGTTCCGGTCTAAATTGAGCGACACTTCCCGGCCGTCCAAACAGTTACCTTACACCTTTCTGGTAGGTCGGACGGTCTGGGTCGCAACAACAACACCTGTGACTAAAGTTCCTATGACACAAGCTGACCTATGGCCGTCATATCGTAAAACAGAATGAGAAATACCTTGGTGACAGTTAATGAGAACCAGCGGAGATCTCTTTGTTGAAGTCAGTAGAACGTAGCTATTTTGAAGCACTTTTCGCCGACTTCTTCTTGTATTCTCATTTCTTCTACAATTGATCCAGATTTCCCTCCTTGTCCATTCAGGAAACTAAATATTTGTATATCTTTTTGGGAAATATTAGAGCAATTTTCGGCCGAACATCTTCTCATTTTATTGCGAATTTATACGATAATGTATAATATCGAGTCATTGCGCCATAGAAACCAATAGGCAAGTATGATGCAAAATGACGGATGCGCCAGCTCCCTATATAAGAGCCTTATCTGTGACCTTCAGTGAACAAAATTGCAGACTTTACGAAACAAATCCGTTCTACAACCCATTCTACGTAGCTACTCCACCTCCATCCAGGATACAACATTTTACGGTTTTACGATTTACATTGAGATCAGGGGATTCATATCCTCAGATTTAAGACATTTCTAACAATACAAGCGTAACTAATATTGATGGTTTTTATACTCAAGTTTTTAAATCGATGACCGAAAAGAATTTCGGGAATAGCTTTCCTAGCTCCGTTCAACCAAATTATTAGAATTATGAAGTTAAAAAAGGAATTGATTGCAAGATAAAAGTTCATCAGAATGTTAATATATATACTTTTAAATCTGTAAATATAAAATTTTGATTTTTTAAAATTATTTTTTGGCATTGTTACTCCTTACTCAATTTTTGGAAATTTTAGAGTTTTCTTTTGACCTTGAAGCTCAGACGGATCAAATGATGCAAAAACCAAGATTCTAGTTATAGATAAATACGGAAGACACTCTAATCGCAGATAACAGTATCCATGGACTGATTTCGCACTTATGAGCTTATTAGCATGGAATAGCAGTTAACTACAATAGCAGCAAGAAAAACACTTTTTTCCTTGCCGCCATTGCGGTTAATGGTTATTCCATGCTGATGAGCACATAATAAGCACGAAACAGGTCCATGGATACTATTATTGCAATGGGAGTGTCTTCCTTATTTTTGGGAACGTTCTTTTATAGCGGGTTCTTATTATACAGTGGGAGTGCCCTAAAATTTTGATGCGTCACCCTTTACTTGCTCAATCAGTCATTTTAGTGCATGTTATATACAAGGTATGATCAAAAAGTTTGGAGACTGTGCTGATATCTCCAACCCTGATTGGAGGAGAGGGGGGTTATTTTACCGTGGCTTAGAGGCACATGTGACGCGAGATGTGAAAAGGTAGAAGCAGGTCCGCAGTGCAGGGTTTTTCCAAACAATGCGTGTCAGTGAACTGTAGTCGTCCGCGTTCATCGAAATTGGAAGTGGCGTTTGATGAACAACGCGCAAATATCGAATTCTGAAATTCGCAAGTTTGTTCTTCAAACGCCATTTCCATTTTCGACGAATGCGAACGACTACAGTTCACTGACACGTATTGTTTGGAAAACACCTGCTTCTTCCTTTTCACATCTCGCGTCACATATGTCTCTAAGCCACTGTAAAATAATCCCCCTCTCCTCCAATCAGGGTTGGAGATATCAGCACAGTTTCCGAACTTTTTGATCCTACCTTGTGGATATTAACGTACAAGTAAAATTATTGTAGATCAATTTAAAAATAAAGAGCTTCTTTGACATAAAAACTTTCCAGAAATATTTTCTATTGCTTTATCCTTTTCATATATCTCCCAAGAGCTTTCGTATGCGCTCCATCAAAGCTACTTAATATTGCTAAATCTTTAAGCCTTGAAGACCTTAAAAACGCGTGCCTCTTTCTTTCCCAGTGTTTTCTAAACTTTACTGTTTCTATATCGAGCTTATTGTGGGTGGGATTTCGAGGAATTATCTGACTGTTGTCTGTGACATTTGACCAAAGGGTTCCGCGATATTCACTTTCGTATTTTAGTATTGAATTGGGTCACGCTTGAAGAGTTGTCTTTATACGGATGTTGACAGATAGGAAATTTATTTATTTATACAGCTATACAGTGACACCCCCTTCTACCAAAAATGGCATATCTATCTTATCACAAGATCAAAGAACAATAGAAACCAGGTTATATTGTATTCTTCATACGTCATGCTTGTATAGCGGTCTTAAATATGATAACTGAAGTATTTTCATTTGAATGTATTAAAATAATAATTATTGGATTTGCCCATTTTTTGTATGGTAGCATAATCCACGCTTCGTATGTTTGTTGAATACATAAATTACAAATTACTAATTCTATAAAAGTTATCATTTTGAGAATCTAAATCTCTAACCAACAACAGAAGTCTTTAGTGAATAATATAAAAGCTTCATAAATACAGAACAAACACAGATATATTGTATATATATTTAAAAAGTTTTTGCCGCCCAGGCCGTGAAGTGGATATCGTCTTCGGCTGCTGTCTTGTGGGCTCGGGTTCGAATCCCGAAGAAAGCATGGATGTTTCTCGAGGATAAAGTCAGTCTTCCGCCTTCTGGGTCCTCGTCTAAATGTGAAGCTGCACCCCCTCCGACATTCGTCGGTGATGAGTTCTTATAATAAACTTCGTTGTCTTTCTTCGTTCTTTCCTGCTTCCTGCGTCACTGGTCCTGAATCAACTTCGCCGAAACAGGAGGTCATCAATAACAAAGTTTTTATATTATTTAGTTTTCATTACCGCAGTTTATAAACACTTTTGCAAGAGATCTTTACATTGTGTGTTTCTGACTGAAGTCCTAGGTTGACATTTTTGGGACAAAATTAGTAGTGCTTGTATCTACATAATTAAAACATTACAATTATTGCTATAAAATTTATTTATATCTTAACTTTTGAACAAATATTTGTTACTTTCACATTGTTATTTTATCTATATATTTAATATCTGGCGACGTTTTTGTATCCTATCAGTTTTCGAAGTCCACTTAAACATGGGTTTTGTTTAAAAAAAGATATTGACCGGCAAATTTGTGAAAAATTTTACACAAACCTAAAGTGAATTTTATATTTAAATTAAGGCAATATAATGAAATTATTTATTTGTTTCCAGCGAGTACTGAATCCGCTCATCTGATTTTTAAAACTTTATTTTTAAAGCAAAATTTTTGACCACGGACATGTTAAATGAGTTCGGGCTTGACTATGGGCATGTTACATATGTAGGTCCGTAAGTTATTCCGAGCGTTTGATAGAAAGGGAAGGAGGGTACGGTCCTTGTGATCTAAACTGGATGAAACTCCCCGGCCTTCCAAATAAATACCATACACCTTCGAGTAGGTCGGAAGGTCTGGGTCGAAGAAGAATAACCCTAATACGTCAAATAAATGCCATCAGTATTAATTTTATTCTCGGTTTCTACTCATTAAATAATGCTTTATAACTGTGTAATTGAGTTTTTGTCTATCTCGCTCTGTTGCCCATTAGTTCGTCATTCTGACTTATGAAATTCTCCTCTAGGGGTGCTGCAATCGCTATTATTCGATCGTGCGTGGTAATTTTACTATACATAGACCTAATGCGTACACTCATAGATATTTCCTTATAAAGTTATTAGCCGGCGATACACAAGCGTCTTTTACCGAAAGGGTGAAGCGACTAGTGAGAGTGACAGTAAATGGTGTACGTAAACATGGCGTGCCTCGAAAATCGTCCTTGTCCACATATAGAAAAATATGAAAGTGAGTAATAATCCCGTGCTCAACAATAGAGAACGACTTTGATAAAGTAAAATGTGTGTGTGTGTGTGTTAGTCATGCAAAACCGTCGTTTACCGTGTCAGATGTAAACTCACTGGCATTTCTGCATTTCAAAAATTGAATTTGCTATTCCTGGAATAATAGTAGTAGATGGAGGGACGTGATAGGAATAGTATATAAACACCGTGATAGGAATAGTATATAAACACCGTGATAGGAATAGTATATAAATTCTAAGTGCTATATTTTTATTAATACTATTCTTAATATCATATCTCTATTGCATTATTAGAAGCAGTAGGTTTATTTTAATCAATCTTAAGTTATAAGACATATAAGATTTAGATAAGCCAAATATGCACATTTAAAAACTTTTAGCATTTCTCAACTATATCATACAGTGTTAAAAACGGTGGAAATAGTGAGCTTTTCTATCATTCATTTAATTATCTATATATTATTTAAAGCTAAAAGGATAACCATAATTACTGTTAAACTAAACCGAGACCATCAAACTAAGGCATACATCTAGCTAGAAGAAAGTAAAAGTTATCGTATTAAAATTGGGAAAAGTCCTAAATAAATTAGCTTCGAAACACAGTATCTGTATGTTTGCCATTAAACATTCCAGCGCATTGCTCTTAATGTTGGTAATCTGATGCAATCTATGTATTTCTATGAGCTGAGTTTAAAAAATATTTTCCAGTGACAAAAATCATTTATATTTGATAGTGTTCAAAATAAACGCAGACTAATATCAAAAGAAACCACTGCAAATCAATTTCGGCCAAACAAACTTTCTCAGCGCCTTTCAAAAACCTCGTGACGTGATTTGCTCTGTGTTTATGTACTATTGATGTCAACAGGATAAGATACGGCAAACAAAAAAAAACAGGGCCCCAAAACTGCTTGTACTTTCATTTATGGAATAGTGGCGTGCCGCAATGTCCAGTAACTAACGTTATTTGTTCTAGTGAAAGTTAGCCCCTTTAGTTCACGTTGGCAAAAATGTGTTTATATGATCATCCATGGAAGTGCTAAAGATCTTTCCTAATAATCCTGTATAGAAACGAAAATTTGTCAAATACTTAAATTCCTTTTAAATATAAAGGGTTTCTTTAACATAAAACATTTAAAAAAAATCATACATACCGCCATTGCGTTTCATATATTGCTCGAGAAACTATATGAACGATTTATTACATTAGTCAAGTTTAACTGAAAAACAAAAACTGTCTCAAGTATCTTAAAAATGTGAGCCTTACTTGTTTCTGCTACTTTGTGATCTTTTATGTTTCTATATCGAGATTAATGCGAGTGGGATTCTAAGGAATTAGCTGACTGCTGTCTTTGACATTTGATCAATAGGTTTCAGAACATTCGAATTTATTCTTCAATATTGAGTTAAGTCAAGGTTGTAGTCTTTCAAAAGTATGCCGATGCATAGAATATAATCTATTTCATCATTCGCGCATCTTTCTACAAAAACAGGATCATTTCATCTTTTCTCAAAGTAAAAGAACGGTATATGACCCGTAGAATTTTATTCTTACCAAGGTGCTCAGGTAAAATGCATCGTTTGGAAATTTTTCTTTGATTGTGAATATAGGCTCTTTTCTGAAACAATTGAAGTCTATTAAACAGATTAAAGGCTCTTTATGAATGGGTAGAAACTATTTCCTCAAAATTTTCTCCTGGATCAGTGTTTTCGAAACTGTGTTAGACTCTCAATATGGGCATGTTTCTAGTGAGTATGTGAAAAGTGTTTGTAATTATTTTTCTTACTATAAAAAACCGAAACTAAATAACAAATTATGTAAATGAAGCTCTAAATCACGTGCTATCAAAATTATTATACTGCAGACGTTGCCAAAAATCTACTGCTGTAGTTTCACATCTTCTTTAGTACGTATTTCAGATTTGCTGATTCTTGGTTTATATGCACTTGAAAAGGACAAGTTTAGTACAGCACATGCAAACCTAGTAATTTTCTATTACGATCATATTCTGCATAAACCGTCAACAAAATAGCGTACTATTCCTATGACGGCACTGCATTTGCTATTATTACTCCACAAGGCAGTAAGCAAACTATTTATTATTTTTAGTTCTAATATAATTTTTATTAAACTATTATTTATTAAACTATTATATTATTTTTAATATAAAAGCATAACAAAAAATTCCGCATGACGCGATAAACGGCACTCTTAGACCATTAACTTAATACCTTTTAACTCCGACCGTCTGACTTATTCGAAGGTGCAAGGTATCTGTTTGAACGGCCTAGAGAGTGCCACCCAATTTAGACCGGAACCCAGTGGCGGCGATATCCATAGAGACCATACCTTCCTTCGCCTACCACCTACCTCTCAAAAGGACTTTCAGACCCACATATTTGATGTGCCCGTAGCCCCTTGAACACTGTTAAAAGTTGGGCAGAGCCGGAGATCGAACTCGGGTCACCCGAGTTGAATCCTCGTGCCTTAGCCACTGGGCCGCCCCGCTCCGCCCCTATGCCTTCTTCGACCCAGATAGTCCGGCCTACCCATATGTATAAGGTATTTATTTGGACGTTTTAGAAGTGCCACACAATTTAGACCGCAACCCCTTGGGGGCAGCATCCACAGGGATCGTACCCTCCTGCCTCTACCACCAACATCTCGGAAGGACGTACAGAGCCACGTATTTAAAACACCCGTACTCCGCGTGAATATAGTGATAGTTTGGGCAGAGCCGGGAATCGAACTCGGGTCATCCGAGTGCAATTACCACTGGGCTGTCCCACCCCCTATTCTTATACTTTCTTCTGTATCGAACTAGACTTTCCGACCTACCTGAAGGTGTAAGATATCTGTATGGATGTCCGGGAAGTGCCACCCATTTTAGACCGGAACCCAGTCAGCCCCGTGCTGGGTGCCTTGGGAGGACTGTGAAAGGATGATGAGGGCGCCTTCATATTAAATAATCATATGGCGTCATGTGCTCGTGTTTTTGTCTCCATAGGCAAAACCTATATAAAAAAATATGATGTGGGCAACACATGACTTTCCTTATATAATGCAATGAATTTACTACTTTTACAATGAAAAAAGATCTGATGTGGGCAGCACATGACTTTCCTTATATAATGCATTGAATTTACTACTTTTACAGTAAAAAATAGATTATATTTATACTGGATATTTATATTCTTTCCAATATATTGAATTTTCGTCAATGAGTCGTCATTTTCATTGATTTAACTTCATTTTTATCCATTTGTATTATTCAAAGGATCTTTTCTCATGAATGGAACGAGCTAGATCCACGAGAATGATGTCACCAAATTTATCGCATGGTATTACATATGAAAAGTGAACATGTTTCTCAATGGGAAATATTTATTTTTTATATGATTTTGTGATACTTTTTTTAAAATGTGCAATATCTTGAGAACGGTTCATGTTAGAGTTCTAAAATTCATGTCAATCGTTTTCTAATGAAAAATTACATAAGAAATGTCTATTTGTGTAACTTTATTAGAGGTTTCGATTTTTTAACGATTTTTTCACAATTTAACTCGAAAATTTAGGGGGGTTCTGAGCATTCGATTGCGTATAAAAACAATAGACTTCCAGTGTTTATGGATTGTAATTTTTCCATCAAATTTTCAAATTAAAATAGAATAAACTTATTCACAAGAAACACTCTCCTTTCTGGTAGGTCGGACGGTCTGGGTTTCAACAACAACAACAAGAAACACTCTAAAGTTAAAACAAGCTCAAAAAATTTGATTCATTGATATAATAAACAATAAACATAATGTCGGTATTGTCCAGAGTTGTTGAATTATAGAAGGAGCAGTAGCCTCATTTCTGAACTCTATTCACAGAGTTTGCTGATTACGAAATCAGGTCATCAAATCAATAGTTAACCTGTATCAAAAGGCATACCAACGCCAACTCAAGATGATGGCATCTCTAACACCATATGAAACCAGTAAAATAGTCCATTACCTTCTCAAGGTAGTTTAGAATGGTAGTATCAGGAAAAGACTGTCATGCAGAGGAAAAAGTCTTGCAAGAAAAATGGAGCTAGCTCACTTGTTGTAAACAATAGATCTCATCAAAGTGGGTACCGTATGTTTCCACTAATTATATCAATTCTTCCGGTTTTATAAATCAATATTTGGTAATATGGTCAGTGGTAATGGGCAATCAACTATTCATTATTCCACAGGCTGCAGGGCCCCAACGCCAAGCCGCAGTAGTAGAACTAATGGGCGCCATCGAATTAAGTTTAACACGTAAACACAAATTCACTTAGCATTGACATGAAAACACTAAACTTTGAACATTCATAAAAGCACTTTTAAACCAAATCCATAAATCACAAATACTACCACTATGAACTGTATCTTCCAAGGAATATTAGTATACTAATTTTAGAACACACTTCACCTTTTTAATGCATAATACTTTCTGAGCAAAATAACTAGCACCGCCATGATAGAAAACAAATGGGAAAGACCTACAAAATTCTTTAATATAAGGTGGGTCATCAGCCCTGGTAGCCAATCAAAAAGTTGTCAGCCTGAAGTCTTTGAGCTTAGCATTTCGTCATTCGTGACGCCACGAACCAGTGAGGACTTTGAGAGTCATTGCCAAAACACAACAAATTCACAGTCAAAACACCACAAAATATGCTCATTATTCCATACAATTCTCATATAGAAGAGTAAAAAAACGCATTGATATAGATATAGATAACTTTTAAAGTGTGTAACTGAAAATTTACATCTTTAAATCTGTCATTCTAGTGTCAGTCCAGTTTTTATGTGTTCTTACCCATATTTTTTTAGTGTGCAGAACATTTTTTAGCATATATTCTTTTGTAATATTTGGGATATTTTAGCAGTGAGTAACCAAGAAGCTTGTTTTCTAAAATATTTATCACCCGAAAAGTATTTTCATCGAAGTCCAATTTAAATTTAAGTTATAGAAATCGATTTTGCCCTATAATAGTAGTTTAATGATATTAAAGAAGTTCATTGGTAGTTGTTTTGAAAATTCAGTTTATGGAAATTTTGAAATAATAAGATTTGAAATCTGATGAATTGACGTATACTATATGCTGGCAGAATCTATTAATTTTAAATTTATAAATATTGAATTATATACTGAGTGTCCACTGTCTTGCTTATTAAAAGCTGAAATTTAAAGTATTGTTAAATTATTTATTTATTAGATTAAATTACTATACCTGTATTAAATTTTTACATTAACCATATATTTAATTATATGCTACTAGTATTATTTAAACCTGCCACAGACAGTGAAACTAACATTCTTAAAGAAATAAGATGTAACATTTTTATTTTGTTTAAAAATGTATGGTACTTTGTTTAAAAATGTATGGTAGTCAAAAATAGTCAACTGCAAAAATTGGGCCAGTTAGGCTTTGTTTCGTGGTCAAAACCATAAGTGGACAAAGTTTCAGCTTTCTAGTGCACCGGAGGATTCTGGTCAGTCTGGAAATATTTTAGATACCCCCTGATTATTTTGCCGCCAGCCCCTGTGAGAGAAATCAAAATTCAAACTCCGTTTGGTTCTACTCCGTAGACGATATTATATGTGTCCAAATATTTAGCCATGTATGTCAACGGAGGAAGGAGGGCTTCTGGAGGACCTGCATTTTTTTTCAAAATCTTATATTTGTCACCTTTGATAGGGAGGGGGTCTTCTGGAGGACCTGGAAATGTTTTTAAAATCCCATATTTTCCATCTCTGGGGGGGGAGGGGGGTCTGGAGGACCCGAAATATTTTTTAAAATCCCATATTTTCCACCCATGGGAGGGAGGCTTCTAGGGGACCTGAAAAGACTTTTTAAAAACCAATATTTTTAACCCCCGGGTGAGATAATCGACAATTTGATTCTATTAGACTTTGTTTGTTAGACGATATTATAACGGTCAAATATTTAGACTTCTATGACAAAGGAGGTCTTCTGGAGAGCCTTGAACGTTTTTAACATTTCTCATTTTTTTGCCCCCTCGGGGAAGGTATTGTACATTCGGTTACGCGAGGTTAAGTCCCTTGGTCGATACTACAATTCTGCAAAGATTCAATCATCTAGATCACCGGAGGGAGCTTCTGCAGAATTTAGACAGACAAAGGCATGTTACACACTTTTTATAATCACTGATTTACAAAAGTTAAACACCCGCCGCAAATTCTTACATAGCGAACTCAACTGTAGTTTTTATTGGGTGAAACTTACCGTTGTTATCGATGGGGATATGGAAATATCAAATGGTGCTTCGAATAGCAATTTGCTCCACGAACAATATGGAACTTTGGCGTGAGGTGAAAACCACTCATTTGAGCTTAAGAGTTTCAAAGCTCAAAGAAAATTTGACAAAGAGTGATATTTCTAGAGACAGTTGATTTTGGTTTACATTAGCTTTGTTACGGATCAAAGAATACGTTTGAAAAACTCTCTCGCTGGCGTGCTATTAAGAGGTTTGAGGCATAAGGAAGTCGTCAATTTCATGTCTGTGGACCGTTATTCTCGTTAACGGAAACAATTACAAATAAGTGGGAACCAACCCGTTGCAGGTCGTTCTAGGACTAGAACATCCTCTAATGACCAGTATATTTTATTACTGGCCAAACCCAACAATCGAGTGAATGCACCACCTCTTCAATCAATGACTACCACAACAATAAGAAAGTCGATGTCCACCAGCACTGTGAGGAGATGTAAAAAAAGTTTATGTGCCCTGGTACCATGAGTTTGTGTCCATTTGAGCGCTAAATAAAGAGAAACACGATGGAAATGTTGTCGTCAGCATGAAATTTGGAAAAGAGTTCAATGGCCCAAATTATGTTTAACGGATAACTCACAATTTGACCTAGATACAAACAATATACGTATAGGAGTCTAGAGAAAGTGAGAACCATTCAACAATCCTAATAACATCGTTAAACACTACTCCTTTAGTCTTGATAGTTTAATGGTAGGGAATGGATTTCCTTTGTTATATCGCAGAGAACTTCATGTGTTCTCAGGTGGTGATGACGGATAGGTATCGGGATCAAGTTCTTGAAATGTTTGTGAGACTCTAAGCTGTAGCAGTGAGTCTAGATTTTCTTTTGATGGACGGTGACGCTCGTCCACACAGATAAGGACTGGTGGGCGAGTACTTTGACAGCGAATGTATTGCTCGTATGCAGTAGCTAGCGTATTATTCTGACCTCAATCCCATCGAAAATCTTTGAGTTGTCCTTGGAGGAGCTGTCTTTGCCTATCGACTTTACTACTGCTCTCCAAGAGTTGAAAATGGCCCTTCTACAGGAATGGCAGTTAGTACCCTCTGCTGCGCTGGATCAAGGACATCTACAGAATCACCTGATTGGGGGATACTATGATTGATCGGATCCTTCAAAGGGATGCAACGTCGATGCGAAGCTTTGTCAGGGGAGGTTACATCCCATATGGATGTTGTTTGTTTGTTTGTATAGCATACAAAGCATTTTCGAAACGTGGTAAGTGTGAAGTAAGCATTTATATAGTAAAAAATGATCTATTCCTGCAATCTTATTATTGTGATCATAAATATATTACTCAATTGACTACCTTCTTATAAAATTTGGAGTCAATCAATCAAAACTTTTGAGTTGTGTCGGATTTACTGCTACGTGTTTAACATTTGGAATGCAGTGTAGATATTAATACATGACGGAGTGGAGAACGTTATACAAAATATTCTTTCCTATAGGCTCTGCCTGCAACAGCGAGCTTTTAATATCTCAGGACACGTGCGGACAGCGCACCTCTCCCAATTAATATTATTAGTTATTATACGACCCCCTAACAAAACTTTAATACTATAACACCTCTTAACGAAGCCCGATTTATTTATGATACTGTGTAACACATAGAATAACGTGCTTGTTCCACGAACTGTGAGACTCACTATACTTTGAATCAATAGTATTAAATTAATTGAATCAATAATAATAAATTAATTGAATCAGTAATATTAAATTAATTGAACCAATAATATTAATTTACCAAAAATTGACAAAAATTATCAAATAAATTAAACTTAATTTTCCTTCCCAGATATTGAATGTTCTGTGAATTTGTTCACATTTTACAAAAATCGCCGTTTTGCGATATTTTGACAGCAGGATAGACATAAATAAGGATCCTTTCCTTATCACTTATACAGGCTTCTTAGAAAAGTCCTTAATCACCCCAATACATTTGTAAGGAAAGGTCCATGAGTGTACATATTAGGTCTATCTATAATAATAAAGTGACTATGCCCGATCGAATAAAAGGGATAACATCGCCCTAGTGGATAATTTCATAGATAACATACTCGGAATCAAAGTAAGATAGAGTAAAAAATCCAATGACAAAGTTGTAGATAATTGTCTGATTAGTAGGAATAGTTCGGCATTAAGAATAAACAAAACTTGTGTACGGTAGGTAATAAATACTAGTCATACTTAATCAGTCGTTAGATGAACAGCCACGTCATAATACTGTTAAAAGCTGCTGAATTAATCACGAGCGTACAATAAAGGCAGTGGGATTGCACTTATATGTAAAATAAAAAGCAGACTTTACACTTAATTCCTGTGCATGTTAGTGTTGTTTATTGTATCATTCCTAAATATAACAACAATTCTACAACGACCGGATTGATTCAAATAAATGAATTGTGTGACAATTTTATTGTCGATTCCTACTGATTAAACGATGCTCTACAACTTTGTAATTGGCTTTTTGCGTTTATTTCACTGTGTTGCTAAATTAGATATTCATACTTTTAAATTCTCCGCTAGTGACCCTGTATTCAGTTTTTTATCCGACAAGGCATGGTAGCTTTTCTATAAATAGACCTAATGTATAGAATCATGAACGTTTCTTTACATATTTAGTTGCCTAAGGATTTTCCTAGGAACTTTATAAGCTAAAATATCATATATTAAATTATCTTTTACTAGCTAAGGAGTTTCTATCACATAAAGTATTTGAGAAAATTGTGCAAAGCTTAATCCTTTTCCTCAAATTTCTTAAGAATTTTGTGTGCAGGCCACCAGAGTTATAGCTGACACTGTTTCAGTCCCACATGCCTTCAAAATATCATTCATTCTTAGTGTTTTGTAATCTTTCATGTTTCTTCATTGGGATTAATGTGAGTGGGATTCGGAGGAATTAGCCGGCTGCAGTCTGTGACATTTGATCAATGTGTTTCACAATATTCGCATTTGTTTTTCAATATCGAGTTCCGACACGCTTGGGGGGTGCAATCTTTAGAAAAATGCTGATGGATAGAGAAGAATCGATTTTGTGACTCCTCCATCTACAAAATACAATAGCATTCTATCTTATCTTAGGATAAAAGAACGGTAGACAACTGAATGCATTCCGTTCTTGGTATGATACTAGTATGAAATGCTGTGATGTCGAAGCTAAAGAAAATCATTAAACCTCTAAAATTTTAATTAACTAAATTTGGGATATTTTTTATTGTTTGAAATGACTTCCTTCAGGGGGAAGTTCATCTTTAACACTGAAGAAACGTTAGAAATGTCAACAAGGTTCGGAATTTATGAAATAAATGCATGCCATTTCCAAATCTACTGAAATCTTTACATTCTATGGTATAAAAAAATTTCAGGTAAAATATTAATCGACATATACTTCAAAATGTAGTAATATAGGTGACGTTTTTGTACTTTTAAAATTTATATGCTTTATTGCAATGAAATTTATATACTTCAACTCTTTTTTACAATGAAATTTATATATTTTATTCGATCCATGTATATCTCAAAACTTCTTCTTCTTCAGTGGCCTGACAGCCCAGGATGGGCCCTTGCCTTCCGCAGTATAGAACTCCTGGCTCCCCTATCCCTGGCCAAAGACCTCCAGTTCAAAACTTTTAAAATTTTAAAGTCCTTTTCCACACAGTCAAGCCATTTGAGTTTAGGTCTTCCTCTTTTACGGGTGCCGAATGGTCTGGCCGAAAAGATCTTTTTTGTTGTACGGCTTTCGGCCATCCTGCACAGGTGACCCACCCATTTAATTCTCTGAATCGTGATGTAATTGACTATATCTGGTTCTTTAAAAGACTTATAAAGTTCAGAGTTAGTTCTTCTTCTCCAGATGTTGTTACAATTTAAGCCATCAAAAATACCTCTCAAGAATATCTCAAAATTAATATTATTAATTAATTATTATATGACCTTTAAGGTGACCTAGTTCCTATACCCTCTCTTAACAAAACAAGTATTATTTACGACTCCTTAGACCTTCTAACAAAACGTACCTATCTTATGAACAGTTAAACTCACTGTAATTTGAATCATAGATATTAATATTTTCGCAGTCTCTATATTTGTGAATATTGCATTCATCGTTAAAATTGTCGCCAAGTGGGACGAATAGACAAACAGAGATAAAAGTTTTCCTTGAGGCTCTTCGACCTTATAATGGCAAACATCCTAAGAAACATCATTTTGCTAAAAAAATTTCTAATGTTTTTTAAAATTCACTAATGCTATTGAAATTTATAAATTTGATTTTATATTCTGATGAAACTCTTAATAATGATGTCTTTACACTCTTCTACTTTTGTGTACATTATTTCATGTAATTATTGTAAATTTCACACTTGCGCGACTGTTTGCTATATCAATTGGGACAAAATTTGCAGACAAACAGCTGATTATTTCTGACGTTGTTTTACAATTTCAACTGTGAAAAATATATTTGAAATATGAGGACTTACTTGTTTCGACAATGTGACGCAAGTTTATGTTCAGCGTTTTGGCGTAACAAGAGGCTATATTTTCAAACAGTCGTCATCTTTATATTCTGATAGCTGCTTTATCAATGTAGATACGTCTTCAACAAAAATATCATAGCGTTCACCCATTTAAAGAAAGCCCAGCCAGAATGTTAAGGAGAAATAGAGTACTTTGAGATACCGTCTTCTGCCAACACAAAGAGGTCCTGTAGTCGAAGCTTTAGTTTGATCAAAGGCGAATGATTTGATGTACGGTTCGGGTATAGATTGGGATAAGAAACAAACATGACAAAGAATTACTATACACACATTTTAATAAGAACTATAGCACATTACGGAGCATCAGCACACACGTACATCTCGATATCATACATATAACAATTACTTCAGTTTTGCCGAAGGTGAAAGGAAAACAGCGCCATCTATGGTATAAGTGTAAAAACGACAAGAAAGTGGTAGATAATTTAAAAATTTACAACAGAGAAGAAAGTCAAAGGAGCCAGAACATTGCGTTTAAAATATATCGAAAATTATCATACAAAATAACCAAATGCACTTTTAATTATACTTAAACGAACATAATCCACTAGAAAATATATGTTTTAGTTAAAACAATCAGTATTCTAAATAAAATATTTAAAATGTAAACCAACAGAAGCCCAAGAAATACAAAACATCGTTTTATATCCATTTAGCAAATTTGCGAATCGATAAATTATATTTCCTCCAAATCTCTCATTAAGGATATAGTAAAAAAGAACTACGAATGCCGAAAACTAAAATAAATTTTGCGTTTTTGCATATTTTCAATTTCAATGTTAATGTGAATATTTAAGAGATAATTCATTGTATTTTACTGGTTTAACACAAAGCATTTGCGTGATGAAAAGGGGATCAACAATTCTAAATTTAAAAACTGAAAATAAAAGAATATACCGTGCTATCGTAAGATGTACAGAAAACAATGAGGTTTGTAAAATTAATAGTTTTCTTTAAAAGATAAACCTTCAACTAATCCTATGTGCGGCTGTAAGTAGCCAGAGAATTTCGCGATTTGCTTTTTTACAATTAACTGAAAAAAATATCTTTTAGAAATGCATTATTTTTAAATAAAAGGTACGTAACAAAGAAATAGCATCTAATAAAAAGAAAAAAAAATAGAAATGCAAAACGCTGCTATCTTTTTCCCGCTTAATTAAAAAAGATCCCCTGCCTATTCTTAATTTCACTAAAATGAAACTAATTACGGATTTTTTTCTCACTTGCACTAATTACAGCATCAACTGGGAATTAATTCAATTTAGTGGAGCATAGTTCGTTAAATTAGCAAACCCTGAATGTCCTAGCCCCCTTAAAAAACAATGCAGCTTAATTGCTGAGCGTGTTTGTATATTTTGCACTTTCTCGGCGACCAGCTGCCTTTGTTGAAGAAAGAAAAAAGAAAAAAAGAAAAGAAACCACTTGGCGTTACGTTAAGGACATTTTTAGATAGGCCGCCAAATATTTCTTAATGTTTACACTTGTGTCTCATTACATTAATTCCATGTTTACGTTGCGTATTGGGCTATTATAGCCTATGACTAAAGAGTAAGTATGTAATATATTATGCGGATAATAATTAACGTTTAATATTAAGTTTATGGAATGAGTAGCTATTAAAAGCAAATTTTGTAAAACGATTATCTCCTTCAAATGAATTTAATCGCTTCGGAATCGAAGTTCAGTCCGTTTAAAAAATTGAAACCCGAACGCTATTCTGGATTCTCAGCTCGTACAATTAAACTACAAGTATCATTATACTCGGAATAATACCTACTATGCATAAATGGACATCTAATTAAGGGATTGTCTTCATATTTAGTTGTTTATTACCATCGAAAATCAAAATTGCAGCACCCATTTTTTATGTCGTCACTTGATTTATCATGCCGACATTATTCTATACATGTTTGTGCGATTATAAACTTATATATGGGAGATACATAGGAAAAACTATTCGGGGTTCGTCTTCATATTTAAGTCATGAAATGAACGTATCGCATACTGTTCGATTATGCTTTTTCTATTTCGTTCATAAGGCACATTCTTTCGAAAATATTTATCAAAAGACCTGTGGGGTCGAGAGCCCGTTAATTTTAAAGACAGCTTAAGTGATATTTTTAACCATCAGAATGTGAATAATACATGAGGTTTATTTAAGCCATAAAATTTGGTGCCCTTAAAAATGCTAAAAAAAATAAAATAAATAAAAAAATAACGTAAACAGCCTCAAGCAGTAAAATTACCTTTTAAAGATTTATTTTTGTAATTCTTGAGATACATGTTTATTAAATTGCTATAAAATTTATTTGCAAAATGTAAACTAAAATATAATAAAGATTCTTTCAAATCTCTGTTTTTCAGTAAACGAACATTATCCGTGGATCCACACTTATATATCTATCTCTGCAAGCCCTCTTGCAATTTCATGTCTGGATTCATTACTGGAGAAGGAGGTGTCCCAAAAAGAGCCCTTGCCCAGAGCCCTAAACTGCTTAAGTCGGTCCCTGACTATAAGTGTACAAAGATTCAGTTTTTTAGCTCACCGGGATGGGAGAGGGGGGGGGGGTTCTGAACGGTCTGGAAAGACAATAATACGTTAGACAATTGTATAGATGGCACGTTAAGTGATACACGTTTTTACAGAATGAAGTGTTTTCTTAAAGAAATTGCGCTGCAGAAAATAATTGTAAAATAATAAAATATGCAGCGTCAAGTCTAAAAATTAAATTTTAAAGAATAAGCACTTTAGAGTAAAAGTTCTTATTAGATTACATTAAACTACGTTAAAATCACATTAAAATCCCGGACTTAAAACGTCCATCAGAGGCAATTGCGAAAGACGCCGATTCTTTGGATTTTATATCCAGTTAAAAACAGCGAACATAATTTGCATATTATGAATAGACAGATTACACAAGGGAAAATATTGCAACGAAAAATATATAATTATAAAATTGATACAGCAGAAGTATAATATAAAAATAACATAAATGTCTAAAAATTCAAACAAAGTTTTAACTCTCAAGGAGTCCAGAATAAGACGTCACTTGAAAGTGAGGTTTTTAACACAGTCGAAATTGAAAATGGAATCGCGGTAAATAATGATGAATTTAAAAAGCAAAATATTACGTGGGTTATTACAATTAGGTAAAAGAATGGTTTTATCCAAAACTGGGTTAAAGTTAACAATTTGGGATAAAGCAGTGAAAGGTTTATAATTTTTAATATCACCCGAATGTTTGGATAATTTAATGCCAACAGTAAGTTTTGTACTGCCAATACAAAATTTATAACTATTTTCAGGGGAAAGGAGGGGGGTACACCTCGACCTGATTTAAGATATTACTTTTAAACTTATCGGTACAAATACGACTAAACATAGGAGTAACAATAGAATGTGCTGGTTTAAATTTAAATTAACAACAAAACTCAAGCAATAGATGTAAAATTTTAAAATAAATAAACTCAAAATTGGAAGCGGACACGCTCATAAAGTATCAGGAGGTAGGAAGTACAAATCTGTTTTATATATTGGGCAGAGCAGGATAAAATATCTTCGATAAATTTTACATTTTAAGATTTATATTGACTCTGATATTTCGTTACATGCCAATATGATTTAAGTTAAAGGTGTACGGAGAAACAAATCTACTCTCTGAACTTTAATATTTTAAGTTTATATTAAGATAAGTTAAGTACCCTAAGTTAAGTACTTTGAATCATTCTAGCTCTACACCTAAGTTCATAAAATTCAGGAAAAGAGAAGTAAAGGCAATACGTTAAATTAAAACCAACAATTAAAATTTACATATAAATTAAACCATATAAATGACACTCACAGAGATCGCTTGAATCGCGCTCCTTCTACAGATAATAGCATCCATGAATCTGTATCAAGCTTTTTATGCACCCGTCGGTATGGAATATCCAATACAGTTACTTATTGATTAGAGTTTGACTTCACTCGATTTTTTCATACTAGAATCCAATTTCAAATGGGTTGTGATTATTTATTTATTTATTTACTTATTCATTTATTTGCAAATTTTACGAGAAAAAATTTGTGAAATATGTATCGTCAATACAAATAATAATTAAAGAGTGTAACCTTTACATTTATAGAGTGTAACCCTTCATTTCAAGGGCTTAAAAATTATTTTTCACTAAAGTGACTGAAATTATTAAGTTTCGGGATCACTGAGTCATAAATAAATCCTTTTATGCTTCATTATGTCAAAAGTTGTCATATGGTGCCATATTAAGGAAATATAAAATTTCAAATAAATTTCATTCGAATTTTTTCGAATAAGATTTTCGCTCGAATTTCAATAAACTCAATCTAGTTCTAGATATTTCGTTAACAAAGACGAATATAAAGTTTCATGAAAATCCATTAGGCAGCTATGGTGTACACAAGAAATCGACCTCACTATAAAAACCTAACGCTAATCAATATCACGCTAAAAATAGTCAAAGCGTCTTCACGAGGCCTTAAAATATATATTGGCATCAAAATCTCGAAATTGAAAATTTTCGAGATAAAAAATATTTTATTTGTACTACTATATACTATAGTATGACAAAGTAAAAATTTGTATCGATTATTTCATGCGGCGCAAAAATGCTAAACTGTTCTATTAATGCTGTTATAGTAATTTCTTCTGCTGTTATAGAAATAGCTTCTTATTTTCATACGAGTATTTGTTAACAACATTTGAATAAATTTATTATACCTGACAGGATAAAGTAAAATTGAAGTACCAGTAATTATTTATATACTTAGAAAATATTACTAGGGCGTAGCACTTGAATTTTCCCACTTCAAAATATTGCAACAATGATGAGAATATATACTGATTCCTTAAGTACCCCAATACCTTCATAGGATAGGTCCATGACTGTACGCGTTGGGTCTATCTACTATGAAGTGATCATGCTCGATAAAAACAAAGCGATTGCAGTACTCCCCTAACGGAGAATTAAAAAACTTAAGATTATATTCAAATAAGATTTTCACTTGTTTTATGTTGCAGCACGAGTTTGAGCAATTTTTACACAAAGCGGTTCATTAGCAATCGAACATATTATCATATCGACATTATCATTGTTTCCCTCTTGACATCATCGGAAATATCGTAGAACGTTCTTTTTAAAGATATTTGAATGGTATCCGCCCGTAGTATAATTCCTTCATATTCATTTATTTTTAATTAAATTGGAATATGCATGTTTTAGGCTATCTGATTCTTATTTCATAACTTACAAAAGTGAAAAATTAGCGCTCGTCTGTACATTAGCTAAATTATGGGTATTAATATTCACATTCTAATAAAATATTTTAATTACTTTATTTTCTATGAATTTACAAACAAAAGTATAAAAATTGAGATTTTCAATTCCTCTGGGGAAAGGCTTCATTTTCCAGTTCTCCAGGTGCTATACACTGGGAGTTATAACTCATGTCAGAACATCTATCCATTCCTATGGAAAACATTGACTCATTTAACATAGAAGTGTAGTCTAGAATAAAATAAGTGTAAATTTTAATCAGAGATTTGCCTCTTATATCCGGGCAACGTCGGGTACATTTTCTAGTAATCTATAAAATTTAACGTTGATTGAAATTTCCTATATCTACTAACATTCATCGATACTGTGATTAATAGATGCCATAATTGACATATCAAGATTTTTTTCAATAGCTTACCCATAAAGACAAAATACATGATGTTAAGATGATGCATTTAGGGAAATTCTGTTCTTAGGGATAAAATGGCTCCTCGATGTATTCAAGGAAATTCTGTTCTTCAGGGAGAAAATGGCTTCTCTCACCCGACTCCCCGAAAAGGGGGAACGAAAAAAGGGCTAATTATCTTTAATGCTAATGCTCATTAGATGGGCATTTAGAACCATTGATCCAGGGTGTTGCCAGAGACCCGCTGAAGCCAAAATTAGAGACTTTTTCTGAAGTCATTTTGCTGGCAAGAAAAGAAAGTGGAAAATTAAGTTAGCAGAATCGACCACAATTGGTTTATAGGAAAAGCTTTTAGTTTCAATTGAGGCGACAAACACATGTTTCAATTACCAGTAGAGATCGGCTTTGTTTTGTCAAAGCTTCTATTAAAGATGTCGATATAATGGGGTTTTTAATGGCGCAGACGCAGCTTATGTTAAGCTTCGAAATTACAATGAAATGCCTGGTTTCAAAATCAAGATCATAAATATAGATATTATTATTTTTTTAAATATCACGAAAGCTTGTACGTGTTTCGGTGTTAATTTCTAAGAAGGATATAAAATCGCAATAGCTTAGTGAAATCTGGAAATACATTTTTTTCTAAACGCTGAATTTTTACATTTTAATTTGTCTAGACCGGGGTTTGTCTACTGGATTTAAGTCTAGACTACATTTTCATTTTAAATCATATTTTACAAATGGATTTTCAGGTTGGTATATAATCTAGTATTTTTGCTAATTGGTATTTAATTTTTTGTTTAAATTCCAGGTAAAACTGTAAGAAAAATAACTTAATACCGTTTAAAAAGTCACTTTAAATTAGTCTAGTTAAACATTAGTGAAACTATTATTTATTAATTAGTGTTTAAGCCTGTCAAAGGCAGAGAAACTAACACTTTTAAAAAATTATGTTGCAATATTTTTTAATAAGATTTATTTTGTTTAACACTGTATGACTCTTTGCGAAAATAGTCGTCTTAATCGAAAATTGTCTCAATTAGGTTTTGTTCCGTGGTCAATAATATAAGTGTACAACGCTGCATTTATTTATGTCACTAGGGAGGAGGGACTTCTAGATCTTCTGTAAAGATTTTTCGACAACCCCATTTTGTGCGACCTCGGGGAAGAAAACACAAACCCAACTCAATTAGGTTTTGGCCCGTGGTCGATACACGTGCAAATATTCAGAACTTTAAGTCACCGTGAGGGTATGAAATGGATTTTCGGTTCCGGTAGGTTCGGTCACATGGTTGATACTCCGGCCAATCAATAAGCTGCTCTAAGTCCTCGGACGAGTCGGGTGGTCTGGGCTTTCGACACATGGTTGAGACTATAAATGCGGCGACTTCGTACTTCTAGATCACCGGGAGGTGGGGGGGGGGCGGGAGTTTCTAGAAATATTTTTCAAAATCATGATTTTCTCAACCCTTAGAAGGTATCAAAAATCCGGACCTCCTTTAGATTCTGACCTCTAGTCTATGGTATAAGTGTACAAAGACCCAGTCTTCTGTATCTCCGGGAAGGGATTCTGAAGGGTTTGGAAAAACAAATGTAAATAAGACAATTATTATGTAGATTAGTATTTAAACTGTAAAAGACAAGAAACCAATATTCGTAAGACATTAAGCTGAATTTTTTTTTAATAGGTTTTATTTTGGTTAACAATGTTTGGTGCTTAACTTCGAAAATAGTTGCCTCAATTGAAAATTTGCCCAGTTAATCTCTTCCATGTGATAGAGTTTCAGCCTTTTATGTCCCCTGGAGTTTAAGACTTTGATTTCTCCTTCCATTCTGTCCACTCAAAAGAAAAATTGAAAATCCGGCTCCATTAGGCTCGGTGCAGTAGACGGTATTATAAATATGCAAAGATTCAGCCTTCTTGGTCGACAAGAGACATTTTGGGAGGGGTTTGGAAAATCTTTTTGAATCCCCTACTTTCTCCGCCATCATGAAGGGAAAATCGATCTCTGTTAGATTCTGCACTGTGGTCGATATGCAAAAATTCATCTTTCTGAATCACCAGGGGACTTCTAGAGGGTGTAGTCTAGATAGACAAAAACGCGTTAGTTAATTATGTATATTGATTACATATGTATAGAAATTTAAATATCTAACGTGCTTTCGAGTACTTACCCGATATGCAAAACTGTATGTAAAGGAAAAGTACTGATATTGAATTGGATCTTCATATTTTGAGCATTAATAACTTCAAATCAACTTTTTCTTAGCAATGCTTGTATATATATATCTTTCTCTGCTTGTCTGTATAATGATACCACTGGAAATAAAAAAAAGTAAGACCAAACAAAAAATTTTCAAATAACAACTGTATTTTTTACTACGACGCCATAAAAGGTACGAAAGTGCCTGACAAGCGTCAGGTTATCAAGACGGGGGAGAACAGACCAGTGGTTAGCGAGCGGGGATTGCACTCGGACGAACCGAGTTCGATTCTCTCATCTGCCCAAACTGTCACCGTGTTCATGCGGACATTTTAAACACGTGGTCCCACATGCCCGTCAGAGAGGTTGGTGGTTGGGGAAGGAGAGTACGGTCCCTGTGGATGCATTCCCCACTGGATTTTGGTCTTTAATTGGCACTTCCTGGCCGCCCAAACAGAACATTACACATTCGGGTAGGTCGGACGGTCTGGGTCGAAGAAAAAAGAAAGGTTATCAAGCCAAGGGATGGTGAACAATATCTACAAGATCCATGGCGCCAAGATTTGACAACCTTAATAAAAAAATTGACAGCAACTCATAAAGATAAAATCACTAGGCAACAGAAGTCGCAAAGTTTTCGTGGTAAATCACACCTATAAGAAGAAAACCGCAAGGCGAACCCACGAAAAGAATTAGCAAATGAAAAAATGAGCGAGGCAAAGTACTCTGACGAAAATCACGATTTTGAGGAGCAGGGAATGGCCACTCTCTTAAAAATTTGAGATGCAGTAAGTCAACTTTTGAGGAGTGAGAGTACAAAAAAAAAAAATAATGTTCAATAACACATGACATCAGGGGCTCTCATCCCTAGCGTGAGTGACTTAATTTTTAACACTTTACAACATAGTTGAAAAGTGTTTATGATTTTGTTCATTCTGGCTGTTTGTCTGTCCGTCCTTTTTGCATGATAAATACCGTAAAAATGACTTTATCAAAATGAAATTTTAGTATATTGTTGAGATGCTCTGTGGGACATATGGGAATGTAAATGAATAATATCACCCTATTAGTTCTGGATTAAACCAGGGTTCAAAAAGCGAAGTACATTGAACCCCATGAGACCTTAGTTTTCAAACATTTTTTTAGCAAAGTTAAAATTCATAAATAGCATCGAAGATTTTAGAAAATATTCAAATTATCCCATAAAATATATAAAAAAAAAATCAACAAAATATGTTTGGTAGTTTTTAAATAAAAATTAAAATAATAATTACACCTATATTATATGAAGAGATCAAGCGACCCACTTCAAAATAAAATGTGGCATCCATCTTTTTTTTTTCCTAGTGTTCTTTTAAATTCATATTTAGTGCTGCATCCGTCCTAAAGCCGCTTTATTTTTGCTTATTCTTTGTACATCTATATTCTGTGTCTACGCAATTACAATATTGTTGAGTTTAAATGATCATCAAACTTTGATTATTTCCACAAAGAAACCTAATTTTAATGAATACAGAATGTAAACAAGCGATTGTATGATGAGTTGCATAATAATCATTGAATTTTTTCACGCAAAAATATTTAGCTTTGGAGTCTGGAAGATAAGTGATATGTATGAAATATTCATTGATTTTACATAGAGAGCCAGACGATTTATATTTCGGTGACGTTATTTGAATAAAGTTCATTTTTTTCGATGAAGTTTGAAGTTATAAAATGTAATAAATTATGGTAGTACTGTGATAATTTAAAATATATCAGCGCTGAATGTTTCGCATTTTAGAAATGTTTAAATAAAATTGCATTTGAGTTGGAATGTGTTTCATAATCAATGCTTTATGCATAATTGATCGTTCTTGTTTTTACCTAGCTCTGCGCATATGATGCCAGTGGGGAAGTAAATTAGTGCATTTTGTTCTTGGATCCTCCAAAGAGACCGAACTTGTTAACTGCGGCTGTCATCTTTCCCCACCGACATCACTAAATTCTTTGGACGTCACTAGGTCTTGTGCGCGCATTACAATTCGAAAACTCTGCTCAAGTTGTTTACGTCTAGATATTGGCACTTCAAAATTATTCATACAATCAAAAACTGAAAGTGTCACAAAATCTGGTAGATATGTCTTTTGTTGATTTCGCTGGTGCCCCTTAGATTTTGTTACAATTTAGAAAAGTAGAAAATGCCTGTTTTTGTTAAATGGGCCTCAAATATTGTCAAAATTTGAAATAGTGAAAAACACTATATATGTATCTCAAATGTATCGATTAAATGCTTATTTTCGACGGCGGAAGGAATAGGACCAATCCAATTAATCTAGACCAATCCAATTAATCTAGATGTTTTCGAAATATGGCCTTCTATGGCCTTTTTTGAAACGACCTTTGAAAATAAGTACAGTTACCAAATGAAAGAAAAACAAGTAAAACCTCGGATTTAATGTAATTTTAAATAATTATTCGTGCTATATCTTGTTCCATTAAATTCAATTTAATGAATTATGAAGTAAAGAGAAAATGAATTTGAGTCTGTAGAGAGAGTCATGTGCTGTCCACATCAGAATATTTATATATTATTTTATTTAAAAGCGAGTGTCATCATTTACAGGACGTCAGTTTTTGCTGTTCACGAGATATAGCTCATTTTTATATGAAATAGGAAGAATCATGATAGTAAATATACTCGTTATTTTCAAAGAATGAATTCTTTTAAATAAAACTTAAGTCTACTCCATTGTTTAGGATATATCAGGAAACGTTTTCAAGATATTGGTGATTTTACTATTTCATGTGGAGCGTCATATATCTCCAATGTAATTTGGTGTGATTGTTTCAAGGAATAAACGGCCGATTGGAGGAGGTGAGGAAACAGTGGCCAGATACGGCCTTCTTTACTTTCTTTCTTTTAAAGTTGTATATATTAATTAGATTTTTCACTAGCATTTATTTCAAGATTTGCATTTTGCAGTATATTAGAAAATAAAGGAATATGTCTGTATTTGTGTGCAGTCTTTAGTGCAAAACCTAAGCGTTGTACGATCATGAAATTTAGTTCACAGGTACTTCTCCACATACACAAGTGTAAGCGCGGGATCGCTTTGCTTACACAATCACATTCAGAAAAATGAAGGAAAGTTAAATGATTCAATAAAATGTCCATCTTCAATTGGCCTCAGCAGTGATCGAAATAATTAGTGGAAGTACAAAACACCAGATGCGATCCTTTCCCTGATGTGAAGCGAATAATACTCCACAATGACCGAAACATAAATATATGGCAAGTGAAACAATATAGAAACAATAATTCCATTTTTGAAGTTAAATAAATTCTTTAATTAACTGAAATTCACATATAGACATTATGTAATGGCGTCATATTTCAACTCGATGACATTCGATGGCAAACTTTGTAAGTCTTTAATCATATGGCAAACTTTGTAAATCTTTAAATTAATACAATTATCAATAGAATTATTTCACAACTATATCACTATATCTTATATTAAGGGAGATTTAAAACACAGAGTTTTAAAGCTTAGCTGGCTCAATAGAATATTTTGAATTCCGTTATTTACTTAACTAGAAACTCTTAATATTCTCCCACAAAAATATATAATACTTACGAACCAATGGTGTGGCTCAATTGGACCCTGTCGGTCGTAAAAATATGAGAGTAATTAAATTTTACTTTGAATTTAACCTTTTTCATTGTATAAAATAATGGAGAGCTTCTTTAAACACGACCGACAGTTTCAAAACCTTTGTCTGCTCTCTCGAACCAAAGTAGCGTCTCCTCGTACCACTACTTCCAAACTCTGACGTCACAAAACACATATACATGAGCACTCGCATATCAAGCATGCAGAAAACAGTGAGAATAATGAACAACATAAAATAACAGCACTCAACGGTTTTTCTCTTTCAAGCGGGAGTGCCAAGGCCACGAACATTTCATCAGATTCACTTCGCCGCAGATTTTCAGACGAGGAATTTTTACATTTACATGGTTTGAAAGAACATTTAAAACAGAAATATACACTTTCGCAGATTGCGACACCACACATGTGCACGCCGGCGTTATAATTATATTAATTTCGAATACACTTATTTTATGTTTTACCCCAATTCAGGTCGATATTTAAGCAAATATATTCCTTAGTGACGTAAAAATGCTTTATCGACGATTAAATTCCTGGCTTGGCTAAAATACACTTTTAGCATGCACACAATAAATACCTAGCTAAAGTTTTTAGTATGATCATGAAGCTATTTTGATTTCCAGAACAGATGCAGTTGACACTTAATGCTACACTTACAACCTCTAAAGTTTCTTTTTACATTTAATACTATGCCTTTAATGTTCCTTTTTACACTTAATGCTCCTCTGAAGTTCATTTTCACACTGAATACTATGCCACTAAAGTTCCTTTTTACACTTAATACTACGCCCCTAAAGTTTCTTTTTACACTTAATAATATGCCTCTGAAGTTCATTTTTACGCTTAATACTATGCCTTTAATGTTCCTTTTTACACTTAATAAATATGCCTCTTCAGTTCCTTTTTACATTTAATACTATGCCTTTAATGTTCCTTTTTATACTTAATGCTGCCTCTGAAGTTCATTTTCACACTGAATACTATGCCGCTAAAGTTCCTTTTTACACTTCATACAACGCCCCTAAAGTTTCTTTTTACACTTAATAATATGCCTCTGAAGTTCATTTTTACGCTTAATACTATGCCCCTAAAGTTCCTTTATACACTTAATAAATATGCCTCTTCAGTTCCTTTTTACATTTAATACTATGCCTTTAATGTTCCTTTTTACACTTAATGCTGCCTCTGAAGTTCATTTTCACACTGAATACTATGCCGCTAAAGTTCCTTTCTACACTTCATACAACGCCCCTAAAGTTTCTTTTTACACTTAATAATATGCCTCTGAAGTTCCTTTTCACACTTAATACTATGTCCCTAAAGTTCCTTTTTACACTTAATAAATATGCCTCCTCAGTTCCTTTTTACACTTAATACTATGCTTTGAAGTTTCTTTTTCCGATTAGTAATATGCTTCTAAAGTTCATTTTCCCATTTAATACTATGCATCTTAAGTTCCTAATTACACTACTATGCCTATAAATATCCCTTTTCACTACTATGCCTATAAAGCTCCTTTCACACTAATATGTCTCTGGGCGCGGTAGCCCAGTGGTCAGCACGCGGAAATTGCCCTCGGTAGGCCCGGTTTCGATTTCCTCCGCTGCCAAGATTGCCGCCGTGTTCACGCGGAGTACGATCACGCTAAACATGTGGTTCCGTGAGTCCTTCCGAGAGGTTGGTGGTAGGGCAAGAAGGGTACGGTACGGTTCCTGTGGATGCCCCCACTGGGTTCCGGTCTAAATTGGGTGGCTCTTTCTGGCCGTCCAAACAGTTACCTTACACCTTTCTGGTAGGTCGGTCGGTCTGGGTCTCAACAACTACTATGTCTCTAAAGTTACTTTTTACACTATCATGCCTATAAAGTTGCATTTTCACACTTAATACTACATGTATGACTCTAAAGCTCCTTTTTAGCACTTTACAACATAGTTGAAAAGTGTTTGTGACTTTGTTCATTCTGTCTGTCAGTCTGTCTTTCCTTTAGCAAGATAACTGCCGTAAAAATGACTTTATCAAAATAATATTTTAGTATGTTATTCAGACGGTCTGTGGGACCTATTAGGATATAAATGAATAATATCACCTAATTACTTTTGAATTGAACCCGGGTTGAAGAGATGAAATACATTGAACCCTATGGGACCTAATTTTTCAAACATATTTTAAGCGAATTTAAAATTCACAAATTGCTTCGAAAGTTTTAGAAAATATTCAAATTATCACATAAAATATATAAAAAAAATTCTGAAAAATATATTCTGTAGTTTTTTAAATAAAAATTAAAATAATAATTACACCCATTATATGAAGAGATCACGCGACCATTATATGAAAAGATCACGTATAAAATATGGCATTCATCCTGGGTCAAAATCGGGATTTTTAAGTTCTTTTAAATTTATATTTGGCGTTGTAACCGTCCTAACACCGCTTTATTTTTGCTTAATTTCTGTGCATCAATGTTTTGAAACAACGCAATTACAATATATTTGAGTTTAAATGGTCATCAAACCTTGATTATTTCTACAATGAAGCCTAATTTTCACTTATGGAGATTATAATCACATCAAGCTGTAAGATGAGTTGTATAAGAATTCCTGAATGTCTTTAATGCAAAATTATTTAGAACTGGAGTCTGCATTATAGTTGATATGAATGAAACAGTCATTGATTTTACATAGAGAACAGACGATTTTATAGCAGACTTTTTCGGTGAAGTTTTAAGCACAGAGTTAAATTACTTTTGCCTCCATGGTTTTAAGTTTTTAAGTAAAATAATTATTGTAGTATTGTGATGAATGAAAGGAATAGAATAAGTGTTTATGAATGAAATTCTTACTGTTTTTTCATAAAGAGCCAGGTAATTTATATTTCAATGAAGTCATTTAAATAAAGTCCATTTTTTTGGATGAAGTTTTCAAATATAATAAATTATTGTAGTATTGTGATAATTTTAAAAATATTACCGCTGAATGTATCGCATTTTAGAGATATTTAAATAAAATTGCATTGTAGTTGGAAAGTGTTTCATAATCAATGCTTTATGCATGATAGATCTTTCTTGTTACACTTAATACTGTTCAATTCCTTAATCATATTATTTGTAGTTTTTGACGCAATAAGACATTTTATTATCTGTGGTCGCCACTATCTGTACGTAGTTATGAAGAAAGTGATTTAAAATTTCTTCTCGAACCAATCGCTTAATTATCTTCTAAATATATTTCGAACCTCTCTATATAAACCTTAATGGGATATAAGGAACACTAAAACAAGCATTTTTCTGCCAACGAATGTCCGCAGACGTAAACATTTGGAGCTAGAGGGCGCTGTTGGGCGGAGAGGTAATTGGCTATTTTACGTCATAATCATTCGTAACTCTCACTTTGTATATGTAACGTGCAGCATTTCATGAATTCTGAGGTGTTCAGTATACAACTAGAGTGTGGAGCTGCGGAAAAAATGTTGTTAGATTGTCGGTACAATCTTACAGCAGCTCTTCCTTTTCCATTGGTATCCCTATACGCTAGATGCATGCAAGTCGTATAACCCAAATAAACTTAAGAGAAGGTGTAAGTATCTATTTTGATGGACGGGATAGAGCTGCCCAATTTAGACCGGGATTCCACAGGGACAGTATCATAATTTCCTTAACCCATTACATCTCGGAAGGACTTTTGGACTTACAGAAGTATCGTGCCGCCAATACTTCGCGTTGACGGGAGTAATTTTAGGCGGTGATGATCGGAATTGGACTATTGCCTGTGAATTTCCCGCCATAACATCTGCGCTTTTGAGGCCTATGTGCACATCAGCTAGTCAACCATTTTGGCATGAAATGCTCAATTTTATACGTACGAAGTTCTCGTTACGAATGACAAAAGCAAAATATATCCCATTTCCGCCCAATAAGCTTCCTCTAGCAAATAAGGGTGACGTTGCGGACATATATTCATTAACGAAATATGCCTGTTTTAGTCTTTCCTATCCAGTATAAAAGTTTGCACAGAGTTTTGAATTCCCCTGTTTAACTGACCTCTTATTTCTGTTATTATTTCCTCAAAAAATTGAAATTTGTTAACCTGCAGGGAAACTCGCGTGTTGCACACATCAGACATCTTGCTAAACGTTTAAATATATCCAAATTCGATTATCAAAATTTGACCCTCCCATCACCTACTCATTATATACAGAATATTCTAGTGAAAATAGAAACGTATATCTACATTAAAGAACCTAACTAAAGAAATAAATTTTCAAAATTGTCAAACATGGTATGATAAGTGGCTTCAAATAAAAATAGTATTGTTTCTAATATAAAATCGAAATAGAACAATTTGGAATTCTCACAGTGAACCATCTAAATTATACATATCTTATCTAAAAATCGCCCGTACATAATAACATTCCTTTGCATGCTCGAAGCTGAAGTGATTAAGGCAAAAAATTCCAGTCACTTTTTTCGTGTAAACATCAGAAAGTCTTCGTAAAGAAAAACGCCGCTCTGTTTTTCTTCTCCTTTTTTACAAACAACAGTTAACGTCTTAGGCGTGGGGTAAGGAAAGAAGAACAAGGATATAAAGGTGGTAAAATGGTTATTTACTCTACGGGGCGCGTAAAAATGGCCAACCTTATCGTTTGTCGACTTATTAGGAAACAGAAACTAAAATTTCTTAGAGGCCAGAAATGGTCCAGATGTGAGAATTAAAAAAGCAGAAACCTTTTGTTATGGTAAGAGATTATTTTTTGTGGAGGAAATCTACTAGACAGTTGGAGTAAATTTTTTTTCGGTTGTAACCTAGTAAATGATTTGTTCTGTAGTTTTCCTTTTGGGTATATTTGAAAAAAATATATAAGCTTATAAGCGAACGAATGCAAACATTATATATGCATATTAATGAGATCCTATATAAAAATCCATTGTGGCAATCCACATGACTTTCGTATATAATGCAATGAATTTACTTCTTTTACACTGAAAAAATGATGTATACAATGTTTTTAATATCGAATTGCACAATTGGCACTTTTTGGATGGCAACATGTAAAACTATTTCGAAGTACCCAATTAACTTGTATTTCGCGCAAATTTAAATTTACAATTATCAATATTGATAGCATCCTCAGTAAGTAATATATTCTATATATGAAATAATTTAATAACTAATTCATCAATTAGGCCTTATTTTCGTTAATTTAGCGTCATTTTTGGAATTTTGACGATAATTTCGTCTATCTTGGGAGAGTGGGGACTGCCCTGTTGACGATATTTCTTTAAATTAGTCTCCAAGCTCGCAATCAATTAGTTTATTTCCAGGCCTTACAGATAAACGGAGAGAACATCTTTCTTATGAATGGCTATTGGCGAATTGTTAGGCGTCAAAATACAAAACTATTGCCAAAATATTTTTTCTCGTGAGTAAAACAAACTAGATCCACGAAAAAGATGATCCACGACAAATTCATCGCGTAATAGTACAAATGAAAATTGAACATATTTCACAATAGTTAATACTTTTTTTATGTGAATTTTTTTAATAAATTTATTTGGAAAAAGTGCAATATTTCAAGAAAAGGTCATCTTAGCTTTTCAAAGTTTATGTCAATCGTTTTCTAATGAAAATTTACATAACACATGATTATGTACATAACATTATTGAAGGTTGTGACTTTTTAACGACTTTTTCAAAATTCCATTCGAAAATTCTTTCAAACACTCGAATACCTTTAAAATCAGTAGTGTTTTCCAGTATTTATCAATTCTCGTAATCGTGTCAAATTTCATTCGAAATACTTCATTTGTTCGTGAGATATTGAGCTTACACACACGCACAAACTAACGTTCTTATTAACATACATACACATCACAGACCCACCCACAAAAATGTTCGATTCGAACTCATAGGTATTTGAGACGCGCACTTTCGTCAAAAACTCGAATTCGAATTTTCAACCCCGTCACTATACCTTTCCTGTACATTACACTATGCATATAGGGAAATCAGTACCATAAATTATTTCCAAGGACTTGCAATACCATAATAAACAAGAAAGATCAATCATGCATAAGCATTGATTATGAAACACTTTCCAACTGAAATGTAATTTCATTTAAAAATTTCTAAAATGTGATTCATTCAGTGGTAATATCTTTTACATTATCACAGTACTACAGTAATTTATTATACTTAAATATTTAAAACTGTATCGAAATATAAATCATCTGATTCTTTATGCAAAATCAATGAATATTTCATTCATATAACTTGTATTCCAGACTCCAGAGCTAAATAATTTTGTGTGAAAAAAATTCAGCAATTCTTATGTAATTCATCTTACAATCGCTTGAGATATTTGCATTCTGCATATGTTAAAATTAGGCTTCCTTGAAGAAATAATAAAAGTTTAGGGATCATTTAAAATCACAACTATTGTAATTGCATAGGCACGGAATTTAGATACACAGATAATACACAGATAATATATATGTGTATGTGTATGTACTCAAAGTATTGGAATCGTGCCGAAGATCGGAACTCGAATTTTCAAAGGATCTACACGTTTTGGGACTTCTAGAACACGAAAAAATTACTTTTAGGAAGACGTCTGTGTGTGTAAGGGTGTATCTGTGTATGTTTCTGTGTGTCTGTGTGGATATTACATCCACTCTAATTGAAAAACTAATGGACCGAATTTCATACAATTTGGTAGGTATGTTTTTTGTGGGAAATCCTGATGTTCATTAGATTATAGTACGATTCGTAATAAAAGAATCTGCCTTCTTTGCGAAATGGCCGCAGAAATTGCCTTTATCCACTCTAGCTAAAAACTAATGAACCAAATTTAACAAAATTTGGAGTATAATATTTCAATAACCTACAAGTGATTTATATACCAAATTTAACAAAATTTTGTATATAAGTCATTTGTAGGTTATTCTACTACGATTCGGGAAAAAGGAACGGGCTATTTTTGCGAAATGGCCAGCAAAAATCGTTATATATAAAAATAAAAGACTACGTGGGCTCAATTATATCAATTAAATTCCTATTTTATATGTGATTTTTGACAACAAAAAGAATAAGACTAACCCCATTACTCTAGGACTAGCCGTTCTTGAGATATTCTAGTTTTTTCGCGTTTTCGCTACGCCACCTTTGACAATAAGTCCAGCTATCAAATGAGAACCAAATTTAAGTTTAACGTGTAAATTCAATGTCATTTAAAATACTTATGTTGTGCAGATAAACTCAAATTATCATTGAATAAATAAAGAGAACGAATATGAGTCTGCAGAGAAAGACATGTGCTGTCCACATCAGAATTTTTAACAATATTACACCAATGATTTATAGAAGTGAACGGGGATTATTTTCGTGAACGGGGATTATTTTCAGGCCATTTCGAAAAAAATGTATGATCTATATTTAAAGATCCATCAAATTTTTGTCGAATAAAATGTTCAACAAATTTAAGCTGTGTACCAAATTTTAACTCTCTAGGACGTAGGAAAGTGCATTTAAAATGCCATCAATTAAATTTATCAAAAAGAGTTATTAAAATTTAAAAAAAATGAAAAATTGTTATCTACCAAATTTATTTTAAAATATGAAGCCACTCCCATATGCAAAACGTTTAAACAAATGGAGAGATATTTATTATATAATATCTCTCTCTTTTCTTTCTGGAAGATATCCCAAAGTCAGAATTTAATTGAATTTGTTTTTTTCCCTATATTAAATAATTTTTTTTAATTAAAAAACTACTTAACATATTTTACTGAATTTTTTTTTATATATTCTATGGGATAATGTGAATATTTCCTAAAAATTTCGAAGCAATTCGTGAATTTGAAATTTACTTAAAAAATGTTTGAAAAATTAGGTCCCATAGGGTTCAATGTATTTCATTTTTTCAACCCGGGTTCAATAAAAAACTAATTGGGTGATATTATTTATTTATATTCCCATAGGTCCTACAGACCGTCTGAACAACATACTAAAATTTCATTTTGATAAACTCATTTTTACGGCAGTTATCGTGCTAACGGACAGACAGACAGACAGACAGACAGACAGACAGACAGACAGAATGAACAAAGTCATAAACACTTTTCAACTTTGTTGTAAAGTGTTAAAAATTACGTAATTGACTTGCAGAAAATAATGAATTCAAACATATTATTTTTGTTGTGAAAAGATACATTTATTTGGTCAATATAAACACGAGCTTGATTTTTTTACAAAGTCTTGCACAATCCATGGTGATTTCAGTTCTCAAGATAAGTTTCAGATCCCTGATCAGTAAGGTATCATGCAGCTGATTATTGGGAGAATGAGAAGCATTATCATATTAGAGCTTATATCAATGCGTGCATAATATTACTACATTATGGCATTATTTGCATATTCCTTACTAAATTATGTTCTAACTTTCTTCCCCTTTGAACTCCATGCATATATATATATATATATATATATATATATATATATATATATATATATATATATATATATCCATGCATACTCAGATCCATGCATATCCATGCATGGATCTGATTTTGATCAGATCCATGGATCTAATTAACTTTTTGAAAATAATTATCTTATTGAAAAATTAACTAAATTAACTTATTGATAATTAACTTATTGAATTAACTAATTAACTTATTAACTTATTGAATATTATTGATATACTTATTGAAAATTATACTTATTGAAATATAATTGAAATATAATAAAATTGAAATATAATTGAAATATAATGCTTATTGAATTATACTTATTGATATACTTATTGAAAATATACTTATTGAATATTATTGGACTCTAATTAACTTATTGAAAAAGATCCATGAAAAAGATCCATGGATCAGATCCACGGATCTGAAAAAAAATCATGATCTCCATGCATACTCAGATATAATTACTTGCACCTGGTATTTGAATCCATTACATTTAGAATCGAACTTTAGAGCGCTAACTATTCATCCATACTTGGATTTTAAGCATTTAGAGCCCGAATGTGTAAAATATTTGTTAAAAGTATTTAGCTGAATTTATGATATATTTTCACATTTATTTTTACTTATCCACAAATTTTATTTTTTATTTTAAATTCATGATTAATGTGGCACAACTCGACTTTCTCATACCATAATCCATTTTTAAGTAGCTCGCGGGTATTTCTTCAACTTTTACAAGAAAAATGTTGAAAAATCTGTATCGTTGGTTTGAATCGTTACTGTTATAGCGTTTTAACCATCACTTTAAAGAACTTTAAAAAATCTTGCGATTGATAACATTTGAATTTTTTCCTCTGGGGGAGGGTAACTTGCCCCTCGAGGAGGAATAATGATGTCACGAACACACAAAGTGCACCACAGCAATGCATCACAACTACGTAGTAGGATTCAAAAGTTCCCGGACTGAGTCTATAACTTAAAAAATATTTGTAGTAGAGCGACTCCGGTAACGTTACTGTTTTACTGCTTTCTCTCCCTCTTCTAAAAGTGGTTTGACCCAAATAACGTGGTCGGTGGCTCGCCACGACGTCGTATTTTGTAGACGGGTGCACTTAGTGACCGGCGATGGAAAGAAATGGCGTTTGTTGAGCAGAGAATTAATATCCAATTTTTTGTTCGCTTGGGAAAGAGTGCTACGGAGGATTACGAAATGTTGAAGCAGTGATTCATTATCGCGAACGCAAGCTTTTGAGTGGCATAGACGTTTCAGAGAAGGCAGGGAAACTGCCGATGCCGACGAACGCTTTGGCGTCCCCAGACTTCCCGCACCGCTGAAAACAGGTTTCTGTGACGGTACGTGGGAACAGTCAGTAAACAATAGCAGAATCAGTTGGGATATCCGGTGTCACATGTCAACGGATACTGATTAAGGATCTTAACATCCATAGGGTGTGTCAACACATCGTTCCCGGCATGCTAACCGAAGACCAAAAGGGATCAGTCCATGAGTGTTTTTGCAGGACAATGCTCCTGCACACCGATCCCTCCTCGTCGCTGACTTTCTTGCGAAAACGCAAACAACTGTTTTGTCACATCCTCTTTACTCCCTTGATCTCGCCCCCTGTGACTTCAGCCTATTTCTTGAACTGGCAAGTCGCTTGCAGGGTCGTCGATTTCAATCCGCAAATGAAGTTAAAAGTGCATCGGCAGCTGAGTTAAAGGACATGATTAAAAATGGATTCCAGAAATGTTTCTATGACATTTACAAGAGATGGCAAAAGTGTGTTGTTGCGCAAGGGTCTTATTTCAAAGGTGGACGTGTTTCAGCATCTTAATTGATAATATTTTTTAAGTTATAGACTCAGTCCGGGAACTTTTGAATCCTACTACGTATTTATTCCAACAATGATTAACATAATTAAGTCTAGAGATTATTGAGTCATAAATAACTCATTTTATGGATGGTTATGTCAAATTTTGTCCTATACTGCCATGTTATGCTTTCATTCGAAATTACAAGTCTATCTAGTTCTAGATTATTCAATAACAAAACCTGATATAAAGTTTTGTGAATATCCAGAAGATCGTGTACACAGGATCAAGTACACAAGACTATCGTGTATACAAGAAATCGACCACATACATATAGAGAAACAGTCATCACTCCGAAAATAGTCAAAACTTGTTCAGAACGTCCTAAAACATATATTGACACCAAAATCTCGAATTCGAAAATTTTCGCGAAAATAATACTTTCTCTGTACTATATTACATAGTATGAGAAACTGAAAAGTTTATAAATAACCTCATAAACATCTATTTAAAGTGTGTTTAAATTCCTATTGATTACAAAGCACTGTATAGAAAACGATCAATTAAATTTAACAAGACATGTTGAAGCATAGTAAAATATGATAACCATAAAATATACAACCAAATTCTATTATTCCCAAGGAATGTGCGATAAATACAGGTTACAACTGAGAACTTAAATTGTATATATTATTCACGGCCTTCAGAGAAAATACTTAGTGGGACTTTGAGAGTAATATGAGGAATATTTTCGACGAATCATCTCATCAGTCAGTCACGCTTCAAATTTTCCTCCATTTGCCTTATCATCAAGATGATTAATTTGTGTGATGATGTGCCACAGCGGTTAACCTCTAATTTGAGCGGTATCGCATCTAGACACTTGACCACTAGAACTGGTTTCTCATTTGACTTAAATATATGCTAAAGGTCTTGCCTGTTTGTAGATGCCAATTTGCATTTACAAAAGTCCTATAAATGTTTTCTTTATGTCATTTTATTTATTCTCTTCAGAATGCAATTGGGAAAGTCATATTTCTTACAATTAATTGCAGTGATACCATTGCAGATTCCATCTACAGGTGGAGGCGTTAGCAAAGTTTTAATCTGGTTCTCGTTGTAGAAAACCTGATGTAGACAGCATATGACTTTCCCTAAATAATGCAATGATTTTACCTCTTGCACAGCAAATTAATGGTGAATATCTTTCGGTATAAAGATTTAACACTGTATTAACTTTACATAAATTTAAAGTGGACGATTTGACAACTTATGAGTCAAAACAGAGTGAGTTATTTTACTCACGGGCAAACTCCTCACCAAAATTCAATTGAAATTCAATTAGTATTTAGTGAAATAAATGATTATAAGCACATTCTTGGGTCCTTGCATACATACACACTCGCATATATACATATATACACACTCACACACATATGTACACATACATACATATACTAATATACATACATACACATTCACATACACACGCATATATACACATATACACACTTACATACACTATACATAAACATACATACATTCACTGGTTATAATAAGGCCACCAAATCATTTTCTAAATGCTGTATTATTTTTTAGATATAGTATTTACAGACTCATACACACACTCGCATACATACATACCCCCTCCTATCTGTATCTCGAAGTTTGTATCGATTCAGATAACAGAGTGGAATTAGATAAGAATGAAGCGATCATGCTTTTTGAGTGGTGACTCTGATGGAAAAGTTTAATACAATCGCAAAAAATAAGAGGCTGTCATAAGCAGAGGAATGTGCTAGTTTTGCTTAAGTTTTTGTGTGAGCACGAATCGTATCCTTTGTAATAAAAAATAAAGAAAATAAACCTTAGCTTAAAATGACGACTAGAATATAAACACCAAACATTTGAGAGCTTGAAATTATTCTTTTACTACTTAAGCAGTTATACCGGATGGTCAGAATTAAAATACCCCTACTCTGAGCTCTCTATACATCGAACTACTCAGTGTAAAGGCTCCAAAATTGTTGAACCTACTATTCAAGACATGGGGAAAGAGATTACGCGAAAAAAAAATAGTTCCAGAAACACCGATAGGTGGCGCTGTTCAAGAGAAAATATGCTAAAAAGACACAAAATAATAATAAAAAAAAACACATGCGATATGGAATTTTTCCTTTTTAATTTCTTTTGCTGATATAAAAAAAAGAAGATAAAAAGTGAAGAAACTCAAACTGTCAATATAACTGCAATTTCGCACTGTAAGCACAAAATTTTGCATAAACCCTTGGTTTGCAGCTACTATGTTCTGGGCATAAAACTGGGAAATTTTCATTCTTATCAGCGATGGCTGTCACACTGCCAGAACGCGCTTTGTTTCTGAAGCTGTTTTATGAAAACAAAGAACATGCTGCAGCTGCATTTCGAGAGTTTCGTCGACTTAAGAATTTGCGGAAAGGACCATTACTTCCACAAGCTCTCCGAGTGAAAACTGGACATCTTGGAGTTCAGCCGGGTCGAGGACGCAAATCGACTCGTTCAGATGTCGTTGACGATGTTGCCACCGCTATTGTTGAACAATCAATGGATAACGTTATAGGCTGTAGTAGTGCACGTAGAGTGTCACGACACTTGGGTTTTCCCTACAGCACAGTGCGGAACGTACTGAGAAACATAGTGCATTTTTTCCAGTACAAAATTAGTCGCAATCACCACTTGCTGACCATCAACAGGGGGAAGCAACTGACCTTTGTATTGACATTTCTGGATAGAGTTGAAGTGGATGCATTGTGGCCATAGCAGATTCTATGGAGCGATGAAGCGCATTTCCATCTAAGTGGAACAGTCAACACCCATAACTGTCGCATTTGGGACACGGAAAACCCTCGTACCTTCCAAGAGATTCCACTTCACTCACCGAAAGTTACAGGCTGGTGTGGATTCACAGCCATATTCATTCTTGGACCTTTCTTTTTCGAAGAGGCTACTCCCAATGGCCCTGTGACATGCACCATGACGGCCAGGAGGTACAAAAACATGCTCGAAAATTTTGTTGTACCCCAACTGCAACAGTACCAATGTCCTGATTCAATTACCTTTATGCAAGATGGAGCGCCTCCAAACATTGTACTTTATGTAAAACAGTTTCTTCGGCAACATTTTACTAATGGTAGAGTAATTAGTCGTGCGTTTCCGACAACCTGGCCATCTCGTTCTCCAGATCTTAATCCCTGTGATTTTTGGCTGTGGGGATACTTAAAAAGTCTTGTTTATCGAGAACGTCTGGTAACCTTGGCAGGTTTGAAAGACAGTATCACTCTGCATGTGAGAAGCATCTCAATCGACCAATTACGATCCGCAGTTGAACAAGCGGTCCACAGACTGCAGATTTTACATCTTGAAGAAGGGAACCATATGGAGCAGCATTCCCTGCATCGATAAGGTCCTAGTGATATGAATGTTTGGTAAGTTCGAATAAAATGTGTTACAAATGTGTATTTTGTGTCTTTTCAGCATATTTTCTGCTGTACAGCGCCACCTATCGGTGTTTTTGGAACTATTTTTTTCGCGTAATCCCTTTCCTCATGTTTTGAATAGTAGGTTCAACAATTTTGGAGCCTTTACACTGAGTAGTTCGATGTATAGAGAGTTCAGAGTAAGGGTGTTGTAATTCTGACCACCCGGTATATTAATAACAAATAGATTTAATAATATGAGATGCGTTATATGCAGCTAAAATTACCATTTTATTTAGTGAGATCTTTGTCGATGATGTCCTACGCGCCGATTCCTCCAATCAAACGAATAGCAAAACGAGTTACAGATAGCAAGACAAGTTACAACTGAAATCTTCGCACGCAAGAAGATTTCAGTTGTAACTTGTCAAACATGAGAAAAACGTTGCGTTATATAATTTCTACAAATAACGAAATTATTTTAACGTTGCATGTTTTTATATTTTAGTTAGATATTGAAGACGTGGATTTTCGTGGCACATTCAGAAGTTTCTTTGGCTGCCAACATAATGCGTTTTATTCGTTTTGTTTTCTACAAGCTGAATTTGAAGCCCGCTTCTTAATAGAACTCATTTTGTCGGTTTCCTGAAGTTTGCAGAATTGTGGCAAATGCAAGTTTTCTTTTGCTATCATTGCAGATATCGGCTACTCCATGCTGATGACCGCTTACTAAGATCTAAACCGGTACATGGATGGTCTTATCTGCAATAGGAACGTAACCTTAACTTTTATTATACATGTTACCTAGGCAAGTCCTTAAGGGGTTGAAGGACTCTTAAAATTATAAAAAGTGAAAAAAAAATCCTTGTATTGAACATTTTAAATTTTATATAAACTTTAGAAACACACCTTTAATTTCTAGTGATAAATCTATACTTTTTTTCAATGTACAATGTTTTTTCCTTTATATACGTAGTATTACGTACAGGGTATTTCACAAAGGACTCAATAACTTTGAAATGAAAAAACTCAGAAATAATGATCGATAGAAAACTGAAACAAGTGATATGTTTATTAGGTAAGCCGTAAAAATCTGATACAAAAGTTTCAAAATTAGTTACAAACTTTGCTGACAGATAATGCTATACGCTAGTCACAGTACGGATCCCTATAAAGAGTACTCTGAAGCACAGATCGATCAATCTTTGGACGATTGGGCTGTTGAAACGTGAAAGGCGGTTAGGGTACTGAAGGAAGTGGATGAAGTCATGTATTCCGTGGAGTAACGTGTTTTTCTGGTACTCGAGTATCATCGGCTAAATAGCAGTCCTACAACAACAAGGCGCAGTTTTCAATCCCGATTTAAATTTGCCAAAGGTCCTGATGTGAAAATAATTCGACAGCTTTCTGACAAATTTCAGCGGATAGGCAGCTTGGTTGATGAGTTAGTTGGACATGTTTGTTCCAGGCAATCGGCAGTTACACCTGAAAATGTCGCGACAGTTTCTGCAGTTATTCAGCCTATTCCGAGGAAATCCATCCGAAGAGTTGCAGCTGAATCCAGATTAACGCCATCCAGCACGTACAGAAGCCTGAGGAACAAATATCCTAGACATGTTTCCTTTCAAGATCCAATGTCACCAAGCCATAACAGTTTTAGCTGTGCGACAAAGAGAAGAGTTGGCGAACGATATGCTCGCCATGATTGATGGTGATGAATTTGATGTTGGTTGCATATGGTTCACAGATGAAGTCCATTTTCACCTGGAATATGTCGTGAACAGACAAAACTGGCGTTTTTCGGGGTACCGAAAACCCGCATTTGTGTCAAGCACGACCACTACATACCCCAAAGTTACCGTTTTGTTGCGAGAAACGATTACAACTGAAAGGTACATTGCGGTTTTGGAACAATTTTTCGCTACAACAAGCGTTGGAGGATCGCCCAGACAATTCGTAGTTCACGTAAGATGGGCCCGATCACACCGTACCCCAGTCGTTTTTGCCTTTCTTGAGGAATACTTCGGTAATAGAGTCATTGCTTTGAACTATTCAACATTTACTAGAACAGGCATGGATTGGCTTCCATATTCACCTGATTTTACGCCCTGCGAGTACTTCATGTGGGGCGCATTGAAGGACACTCTTTTCCGCAACAATCCTGCAGCATTGGATAAGCTTGAAGAGTTGATCTGTCAGGCATGTGTGTCCATTTCTATTGACAAACTACAGAAGGCGACTCAATTTCATTCGTCGCTTGCACCACTTCTGTGCTGTGCAAGATGCACATTTTTAATCGATTTTGATGTGATTGCAAGAACTGCTTTACCAAGGACAGTCTTACCACTATGTATAGCCTATTTCTTGGGCTCCGTACTGCGACTATAGCGCATCGCCATCTGTCAGCAACATTTGTAGCTAATTTTGAAACTTTTGTATCAGATTTTTTTGGCTTTCCCAAAAAACATATCACTTGTTTCAGTCTTCTATCGATCACCGTTTCCGAGTTGTTTCATTTCAAAGATAGGGAGTCCTTTGTGAAACACCCTGTATAAGGAAAGTGTTGTGACCGGTCGAAAATTCGAATTCGAGTTTTCGACGGGAGAGCACATATCAAGCATATCTTAACACGAATCGAACGATTTTGAGATGATGTGTGTATGTGTGTCAGTGAGTCTATGAAGAAGATGTCTCATGAACGAATGGAGCGATTTGCACGGAATTTGGTACAAAAATTACAATATGTGAATACTGGAAGCGTATTGTTTTTTAAACGCAATCGAATGTTCCCAAGTTCCCCAAATATTGGAATGCAATTTTGAAATATCACAAAAAAAAATCGTCAATAAAGTAACATAAGTAATCAATTCATATGAAATTTTAGATTAGAAAACGATTGACACAAACTTTAGAGCTCTAGCACGAACCGTTCTCGAGATATTGCACATTATTAAAATGAATATATCAAATATCACATAAACTTAAAAAAAAAACACTAACTCAAAATCTGATTGACCAAATTTCATAAAATTTTATAGGTAAGTCATTTGTGGGAAACCCTTGATTCTGGTATGATTCTGGACAAAAGAACCTGCTTTTTTTTCAAAATGGCCCGCAAAAATTGCATATATCTACTCTAGCTAAAAAACTATTTGACCAATTTTCACAAAATTTGGTAGATGAGTTTTTTGTGGGTTACCCTTCTACTGATTTGATTTTAGTAAAATGTGGGAAAAATGAATTTGATTTTTTTTAACGATAATGACCCTAAAAATAGTCAAGATCTAAAATAAAAGATTATATATTAATCTTCGTACTTATGAACTGGTTGGCTCAGTGGTCATGTTGTTTTGATCCAATCCTAGAGGCTGTGGGTTCGAGCTCATGGAATCATTTCGGCACCTGTGATTATCATCTCCATTAAGTTTAAATATATTAATTAGGATAGTTGATGTGAACTGGCTAGCTTAGCGGTCATTTTGGCTGATGCTGTTCTAATCCACCTGCATTAGACGTCTGTGCTTTTCTGAGCAATACATTTTGTGACCTGGTATTAATAAAATGCATTTAATATTAATTGACCGGATATGAATACCTGGAAGTAACGTTACAGAAAATTACTTACCGGAAATGGCGTCACTTACTGTATGTCATTTCTTGTTGGTGTACTCAAAGGGGAAAAATTTATATCCTTTTATGAAGTATGAATACAATTTTGGGACTTCGTTAACAAGAGTCAAGTGGTGCAAAATATAAAATTCGAAATTGAAATGTAGCATTCAGGCACTTCCTGGCTCCTCTTTTCCTTTTTTAATGCTGACCAATATCCGCATGGAAGAAACACAATTATCATCAGATATGAACCCAAACTAAAAATCTAAATATTTAAAGCACAAGTTTTTTTTTTCATTCAATTTCTCAGAATCTATCGAACAGATTTTCAAAATTATTTTTTTATATAATTAATACTTTCCGGATGAGCAGAAGATATAGAATTACGTCCAAAACCCCAGATTTTCAAAAAGGGTGGTAAGTACACTTTTCAAATTATTTTATGATTATAATCTCTGTGGTACAGTCGGAAAAGCACCAGTTTAGTACCAGAAGTTCGGAACTCGGAAGAAGTAAGCTGTGTAGCAGGAGGTCCAATGTTTGGAGCTCGCGGAAAAGAATTTGCATTTTTTCATAAAAAAATATAGATGTAGAATCTTTTAAGACATATATTAAAATTATAGATTTGTAAAGATTTTAGATTTGGCTCATCTTCTATCTATTTTTAAAACAAAAGAAGATTTTTTATCACTCAATTTCTGAGGATTTATCTAAACGATTATAATTTTGATTCATATCGGGTAAAACTTAGGAGTGCCGCCCAGGCGGTGAAGTGGATAGCGTCTTCGGCTGCTGTCTTGTGGGCTCGGGTTCGAATCCCGAATAAGGTATGGATGTTTCTCGAGGATAAAGTCAGTGTCCTTCTGTGTCCTGCACCCTCTCCGACCTTCGTCAGTGATGCGTTCTTGTAATAAACTTTGTTCTCTCGTCTTGTGTCTTTCTTCGTACTTTCCTACTTCCTGCGTCACTGGTCCTGTATCGGCTCCGCCGAAACAGGAGGTCATCAGTAAACAACAAAACTTGTGAGTTTTCCATACTTTCTTGCGTATACTGGGCATCATTCAAATAAAAAATAAATAGCAATGAAGTGTTTGAATGCTACATATCAATTTAGAATTTTATATATAAGAAAAAAAAAGTCAAATGTAATACTTTCAATTTTCTGTTGTAAAGTGTACATTGAAACATATATTACATCGGATTTTACTCTCCTTATATATAATTCTGAACTAAAATATAGCACTCTAGGACTTCTTCGTTCATTTTTTTAATTTTTTATAATAAAAATTTAAATATTTTCTTATTTCAGCTTTAATCGTGTCTCGTACAGATTAAAAATGATGGGCAACGAACAAGTAGATATGTTAATCGCGAGTTCGGTCCTCACCTCCCACATAATGCTTTTTCAACAACAGCATTTTGTGGTTAAGGCACACAAGCTTTTTCTGATTAGTATATTATGTTTAAATATATTAATTAGGGTCTTTGGTACGTGAACTTGCTAGCTCAGTGATCATATTGTATACCTCCAAATCCTCAGGCTGTGGGTTCGACTTGTTTTGGTGTCTTTGCTTTTTCATGCGCTCTAACATGCGAACTGGATGGCTCGGTGGTCATGATGTCTTTTTCCAGAGGCAGAGAGTTCGACTCCACTGAGTCGCTTTGGTGACTGTGTTTTCTCAGGTCAGTCTATCCGTGAAATTTAAATATATTAATTAGGATCTTCGGTACATGATCTGGCTGAGTCGGTGGTTATGATTTAAATTCCGGACAGCTGTGGGTTCGATTTTATCCTGTATTGTGATGTTTTGTCATTTGTCCTTCCAATTTCATGACAATACTTTCTTCTAAATTTTGTTACCTGACATTAATAAATGTTCATTGCTTTTTATCGATTACAATTTCTTTGCTTTTATTAATCGGACTTTCTCAAAAGTTTAAATAAAAATAATTATGATTTTCGATGCGGGAAGTGGCTGGCTCAGTGGTCGTATTGTATGATTCCAATTTCAGAGGCTTCGAGTCCGTCTACTCTCATCAAGTCTTGCGAGTTGGGTCGTTTTGGTTTATGTGCATTTTTAAATCAATATCTTCTGTAAGGTTAAATAAATTAATTAGGGTTTCCCTTATGTGAACTGGGTGGCACAGTGGTCATGTATTGTCTGTTCCAAATCCAGAGTCTATGGGTTCGAGTCCATACACTCGCATTGAGTATAGTGTTTAGATTTTTATTCTTTTACTGATCAGTCTGTCCTTTAAGTTTAAATAAATCAATAAGGCTATTCGTTATGGGACGTAGCTGGCTCAGTTGTTATTCTGTCTCTTCCCAATTCCAGAGGTTGTGAGTTCGAGTCTATCCACTCACGTTGTGTAAAGCGATTTCAATCGTTTCTATTTCTATGCTTTTTTTAATCAGTCTCTCTTGTAAGTTTAAACAGATTAATTTTGATTTTCAGTCCGTGAGCTGGCTGGCTCAGTGGCCAGGTTATTCCTTTCCAATTTCCGAGACTGTGGGTTTGAGCTCATTGCTTCATTTTGGTATCTGCACTTTTTCTGATTAGTCTCTTCTTTAAGTTTAAATAGATTAATTTGAATTTTCGGTATGTAAGCTGGCCGGCTTTGTGGTCATGTTGTATGTTTCTAATTCCAGAGGCTATGGGTTTGAGTCCATCCACCTATAAACTGTGAGACGTTTGTGTTTTTCTGAATTTATTACTTGCCCACAAGTCACGTCAATGGAAATGACTTCAGTTATTTTTTGTCTAGTAGAGAGTGAGTAAAAAGAGAATAACTGAATAAAAAAATGCATAACATTTCTGGACTTAGTTGACAGAAGTCACGTGGCGCAAAACAAGCCCTGCACGATCTTTAAACGGGGACTGGGGTGGGAGCACGACACCGAAGCCAGCAGGCTCGAAAAGAAACCCCACTATCAACGGTGGAGCTCAACCACCGCTCGTCCTCCATCTCGTGCAGATACTTTAGTAAGAAATATAAGAAAGTTAAGACCTAAGACGACCAATGCTCTTCGCTCAAATTCATCCCCACCAGAACTCTCTGCGTTAATTCCCGTTGCAATTTTAGCTAACAGGAACCAAACTCCGAACCTAAAGTCCCGCAGCTTGACGCCCCAAGCCTCGCGGCCCAGAGGGCGACGACAAAGTTTCGATTGGGGTTTATTTAAGTTTACATTTAACAATTTCTTTTAAGTAATCTGAAATAACACGGCTGAAATTACCAGGGACAGAACGTTTGAGAAAATTGTTTGCTTCACACTGTTACCGTAGCATGTTACCGCTTCGCTACGAATAGCGTTGCCATCTTTTGTTATTTTAGATATATAAAACTATCTCTGAATTGGCGATTAAAATAAATCTGGGGAATAATCCACAAAATATATTACCATGACAACAGTGCTTATTTATTCTTTAAAACTGTAAAAGCATTGCGTTTATGCCGAGGACAAAACTCGCTATCAACAGATCTGCGCGTCCGCTGTCCAGCTCTTCAACCACTAGACCGTTTGAATCATGGGAGCGGCTGAAACTAGAAACTATTTAAGTTTTTATTATGAAAAAATTTAAAAAGTCAGGCAGCCCTTGAATGCTGTATTTTAGTTTAGAATTATATAAATAGATTAAAATAAGATGTTATATCTAATTTCTATTATACTTTTTGATGAGAAATTGCAAAGATTACTTCAGATTTTGACTTCATATATAAAATTCTAAATTGAAATATAGCATTCAAGGACTTCCTGACTCGTTTTTGCCCCTTTTTAATAATGACAAATGTCCTCATGGGAGATGCTTAATTATCATCTAATCTGAACAAAACCAAACATTGTAACATGTCTGTTTAAATAAAGTACTGCTGAAGTTTGTGGGGGGAAATAATCTTCTACAAAAACGGTTGTTTCATGCTGTTACCGCGACGACTGACGTTGCAATTTTATATTACTTCAGCTAGTGGAAGCTTCCAGTGGACTGTTGATTAGAACATATCTGGGGCAGAACCTACAAAATATATTACCCTGATACTGTTTATTTATTATTTAAAGCTGTAATCGATAAAAAGCACTACGCTTATGATTCGAACAGACCTCGATTTCAACTTGCCGGCCCGTTCGCTGCCAATCTCTTTAACCACTAGACCGTTTGAATCACGAGGAAGACTGACACTAGGAACTATTTAAGTTTTCATTATGAAAAAATAAAAAAGAGATCCAGGAAGCCTTTGAATGCTATATTTTAGTTTAGAATTATATAAAGACGATAAAATCAAATGTTATATATAATTTCCATTATAATAGGGAATTACAAAGACTACATCAGATTTTGATCGCTTAGATATAAACTTCTAAATTGAAATGTAGCATTCAAGGACATCCTGGTTCATTTGTTTCCATTTCTTAATGATGAGCAATATCCGCACAAGGAATTCTCAATTATCATCAGATTTGAACCTAAACTAACTATATGTTTAAAAGACGAGCCTTTTTACATTCCCTATATACATAAAATAATGTATAGGGAAAACATTGTGAAGGGGTTGAAAATTTCAATTCAAGTTTTCTAGGAAAGATTACGTTTCAAGCATCCATGAACTCGAATCGAACACTTTTGAGGGGATGTCTGTGTGTCCGTAAGACTGTCGGGACGATAGTTCACGAACGAATAAATCGCCGTGAACGAAATTTGGTACAAAAATTATAATCAGAGAATAATGGAAGTCTATTGATTTTAAAAGCAATCAATGTTCGGAAGACCCCCCCCCCCCCCAATTTTCCAATGAAACATGAAATATCAACAAGAATCAGAACTTTCAATGCTGATGCTTAAATAATCATTTATTGTATAATTTTTCATTAGAAAACGATTGACATAAACCTTGGAACACTAGCGTGGACTGTTCTCGAAATATTGCACGTTATTGAAATAAATATATCAATGCAATTATATAAAATTAAAAATAATTTTAACTATTGTGAAATATGTTCACTTTTCATATGTAATATTATGCGATAAATGTGTTAACATCATTCTCGTGAATCTAGTTCGTTCCATTCACGAGAGATGATACATTGTGTAATGGTTTTGCATTTTACCACCTAATAATTCGCCCAGAGTCGTTTATATATAAGAAAAGTTTTTCTCTCCGTCTGTCTCTAACTCTTGGTGACTAAATTTGAAAAATATTGCCAACTTGGTAATATTTCACCCCAGATTGACGAGCATTTCGTTAAAATTTTAAAAATGACTCCAAGTTAACAAAAATGACGCCACATTAGCGAATTAATATGTACTATATTGCTTCTTGTGAATGCTATCAGTATTGGTAACTATCAATTTAGAGTATCATGAAATATAAATTAATTGGGTGCTTCAAAATAGGTTTACATGTTGTCATCCGGAAACTCCAAATGAACAATTTAGCATTAAAAGCATTGTGTTGTGGCTGTGATGCATCATTTTTACTTTGTGAGAGAAAAAAATTCATTGCGTTATATGCGTTATATAGGGAAAGTAATATGTTGCCCACATCAGATTTTGAAACTTTATATAAAGAAATATTTCTATAGAGAGTTGGAAACTATGAACTATATTTGTCAAACAAAAAAGCAGTATGATAGCCTGCACGCAGAAAATTTTAGATCAAAATCCAAATTTTTAGTATCTGGTAATACTGGCAACCTAAATTTATTTGTATTTAAAGTATATTTCCATTTTATGCAATGTTGAACTTAGCTTTCACAAAATTTTCGAAATTTCGACAATATAATTTCCTAAAAAAATATTTCTGCACCCAAACAACATGAAAAAATTTAGGCTCACTTTATAGAGATTAATATACATTATATATTCTCAAAATTCCATGAAAAAACATTCATAAGTTTGTGAGTTATTTCGCCCTCAACGTCAAAAACCACATTCTGAGGAAAACGACTTTAAATTTATTCCCCAATGATTTCTCCCATACATTCTCTGAGACATTTTGGGCCATAACTTCAGCAATTATGGGAAATTTTTTCATGCGAATTATTTTAAAATATACAGAAATGTTTATACCTCGATATATACATTTTTTCGAAAAATCTAATTTTTTGAAGTTCTAAGGTAGGTAGTTATTAGAGTGCTTAAGGGGTTAAAGGACTGTTAAAGTCCTAGTATCCTATTAAATAACAGTGTAAGGATAGGTCTATGAACGTATCCGTTAGATCTAAATATAGTAGAGTAATCATAACCGATCGAATAAAATTAATTACATCGCCTTTAGCGGCGAATTTAAAAAGCTAGACTAACAGACGGGGCGACAAATCGAGATAGGTTTGAAAGGCCAATTTCAAAATTATAGAGCATTGTATGATGAGTAAGTATCGGCAATGAAACTGTTACAGAAAGCATTTATTTGGGAGTGGGAAAGGCCAGTAGTTAGTTCGCGGGGATTGCACTCGGAGGACCCTTCGGAGGATTCTTCCGAGTGGTTGATGGTAGGGGAATGAGGGTATGGGCCCTGTGAATGCCACCCTCACTGGGTTTCGGTCTAAACTTGGTGGCACTTCCAGGCAGTCCAAACAGATATCTTACACCTTCGGGTAGGTCGGACCGTCTGGGTCGAAAAAGCAGAAGGCATTTATTTGACATAATATGGTTATTGTGAATGGTTATGGTTATGGTTATTGCTGTTCTTTTCAGAAATGCTAAAATAAACGACACTTACACGTACAGGAATCTATTGCACAACCTATTCAGGATACCTTCCTTCAGCATCAGTGCTTATTTAAATTCGAGAAAAATTTTCAGAAGCGTTGGAGGTATCACCGTGTTACATGCCCTAATGATACGACTTTTTGACAGATATTTATATGCGTGTTTCGTTCGTTCCAGGTGTCGACTTCAACTAATTAGGCAATGCTTTGTAGTTGGTTTACTTGTCATATCGCTTTTTTGGCAAGTTTGCTATTGATATTTGTACGTGACATCCCAACCAGTTAATCTTTTTCTGCCACCCCTGTGTTGTACAAAAATCGCTTTTCCATCCCATGTTAGTGTATGCTTTTCTTGCTGTTTGAAGTTTCTGCTGTTACAATTAAATATTTTTTCGAAGAAAACATTAATTATAAATTGTTGTGCCCACAATATAATTTCTCAATATACCTTTCTCGAAGTGTATGTTGTTGTTGTTGAGACCCAGACCGTCCGACCTACCAGAAAGGTGTAAGGTAACTGTATCTCGAAGTGTATGTGTACATTCATGTTTTATTGTACCTGACACGGTATCATCGCTGGATCCATTACTACATCGGCGTTTATGCCGTCCAACATGGAGGCTTACACAAACTTGAGCTCCTAAAACACGGAATGACCTATGGCCGCCATGTTGTATCACAGTGAGAAACATCTTGGCGACATGTAGTGGGCGCTAGCGTCAGTCTTGTTAACCTCAGTGGAACGCACCTGTCTTAGCGCAATTATCGAAGACTGCGGCGAAAAAACGATATTCTTACAGCCATCTCTCTTATGATTTATCCATTGTTTTTCTTATTTCTCGTTCTATTAGGACGCTAAACATTCATATCCTTTTTCGGGAATTATTACAGCAATTTACGATCGAACATCTTCTTATTTTATTGTGAATTTATACATTCAACCCTCCTATAACGCGATTAATTCGTACCGCGTCATATGAAAACTGCGTTATAAGAAACTCAGATTAGTGCAAATCAGATTAATTCGTACCTTTCTATCTGGATACCGCATACCGTGTTGTATGGAAACCGTGTTATAAGAAACTCAATTAGTACAAAACATAACAATTCATACCGCGTTATAGGGAAACCGCGTTAAGTGAAACTCAGAACATATAAATCAGACTGATTCGTTCTACGTTACATAAAACAGCATTTTTAGAGCACAATGTTATGATGATTCATTATGATTCATTTAGTTATTATGATTCATTTATGAAATATAAGTTTATAGATATAAAAGGCAATAAATATGTGTTTGCATATTTCGGATTATTTTTATTGAGTTTAAAACTTCATATAAGAAAATTAAATAAACAATGTGAAATACAAACTTAATAACTTTTTTCCAACAAAAATCCTATTAACATTCATCATCACTGTCAAATATTAGTGGCCTAATTATTTTTCTTTTAATGTTTGTTCCCTTTGCATTACATATTTTCATTTTCGTTTTCAAATGTAGTTTTATTTTGTAATTTTACCAAAATCTCTCTGTAAGCAGTTAAGCAATTTTGTAATTCTCTTTTAAACTTTGCACTCCGCAATGTTAAGGGACCATTTTAAATGAAGTGATTTCCTAATTGTTTACCCAAATCCTGTTCTCTTTTCACATCATTCAAATTGCAATTTGCAACCCATTCTTTATCCATATTTTCGTCTACCAATGAATTTGGTATTATATTTTTTACAGGGGATTTCCCTGATAACTGAAATTGAAAAATTGTGATGTACGTGGATAAAAAAACAGGGGAATTCCCCATTAATTTCAACCGTAAAAGTGTAATAGAAAAATTTATGATATAGGTAGACTGCTTGAGCTAATTGAGTTGTATTATAGAGAAGCCTTGTTATAAAACTACCGCGTTATATGGAAATCGCATTATATGGAAACCGCGTTATATGGAAACCGCGTTCTATGAGTACCGCGTTTTATGAGTACCGCGTTTTATGAGTACCGCGTTTTATGAGTACCGCGTTTTAGGAGTATCGCGTTTTATGAGTACCGCGTTTTATGAGTACCGCGTTTTATGAGTACCGCGTTTTAGGAGTATCGCGTTATGGGAGAGCTGTCGCAATTTTTGATCCGCGTTATATGGAAATCACATTAGGAGAGTGCCGCGTTATAAGAGGGTTGACTGTACCACAATGCACGATATCAAGTCATTGGGCAAGAGAAACTAATGGGCAAGTATGATACGAGATGGTGGATACTCCAGCTCTCTTTATAGGATCCTTAAGACAAATCGTGACGTCACATGACGTACGGGCAAATGGTCAATGATAAGTTTTAAATTCTCCAATGCAATCATTTTTATACAATGCAATCATTTTTATGCAATGCAATCATTTTTATGCAATACAATCATTTTTATGCAGTGCAATCATTTTTATTCAATCGGCCATGGTCGCATGGCCACTTTACTAAAGATACACATAACTTGTACACACTCACGGAAGTTAGGGCGCGGTAGCCCATTGGTTAGCGCGCTGGAGTTGCACTCGGTAGGCCCGGGTTCGATTCCAGCCACTGCCAAAACTGCCGCCGTGTTCATGCGGAGTACGATCACGTTAAACATGTGGGTCCGAAAGTCCTTCCGAGAGGTTGGTGGTAGGGGAAGGAGGGTACGGTCCCTGTGGATGCTTCCCCCACTGGGTTCCGGTCTAAATTGGGTGGCACTTCCCGACCGTCCAAACAGTTACCTTACACCTTTCTGGTAGTTACACCTTTCTCCAAATTTCAAAATTTGGTTACAAAATTTTGGTTTCAAATTTGGTTTCAAAATTTGGTTTCAAAATTTGGTTACACCTTTCTCCAAATTACTAACAAATATTTAATATATTTTTTAACTGGGCATGGCCCATTTCTAGATTATCTCCATTATTTTAAACATAAATCCACCTCTTGTTGCACCTGCGGTTCTTTCGGCGATGCCGACCATTTTGTTTTTTCTTGTCCCCATACAAAAAATTTTCATCTTACAAAACCCTCCCCTGCCAATTGCGCAGCCTGGTTCTCGAGAGTCAGTTCAAATAAATCTTCTATAGATAAAATTAAAAACTGTGTTCTCATTGCTAGAGACATCTCTAATCAAATTTCCTGATCAGCTTGTGAGCCTCTCCCTTTTCGCCCTTTTGGTCGGTGGTCCCCTGTTGTCCTTTTCCCTGGAGGTGTTACCCTCTCTTTGTTTGGTTGCCTTGTTTTGTCTGTGTTTTGTTTTTGTCTTTGTTTTGTCTGTGTTTTGCTGTGTTTTGATTGTGCCCCGTTTGTTGCTGTTTGTCTTGGTTTAGTTTTTGTTTTTGTCTTCGTTGTTGTTTTTGTTGTATTATTTCTCATTGTGCACCAGTTGAAGTAACAATTGTTCAAGAATTATTGTAATCCGTTTTAATGTGTCTTTCACTGTTTAAACTTTATATTGTTTCAAAATGTGAAACATATTATGTAAACTCTCCTGTAAATTTTTGATTCTCAAAATAAACGTTGCTGGACCGTCGGACGAAAGCCATGGAAGTTGGGAGTTGGTTTCGGCTAACTCCTTCCCGGCCGTCCAAATGGATGCTCAAGTCCTTGTTGACGAGCCGGACGGCCTGGGTTTTCAACACCTTTCTGGTAGGTCGGACGGTCTGGGTTTCAACAACAACAACACTCACGGAAGTTACAATGTTATTGAGGTGTTTAATACCTTTCTTAAGAACCCTGTGTATAAATCTATTTTTCGAGTTTCTAATGTTAATATTTGATGTCAAATAAGACATCTGCTTTTTCTCCTTGATATTTAAAGTGTGTAATTTTCAATATTATAAATCGAAACATGTATGTACTGATGAAATATGTAACCCGATTCAAGAAATAAGTGTCAAGTCAGTGATACTGGTCGAGGGCACTGCAAGAGACTATTAGATAAATGATCTGAGGCTTCATACCCTATGCCTATTGTGCCGAGGATATAATGGCGAGGGAGGGAAAATTAATGTCACTCACTAAGATGTGGTGAAATTTATTTGAAAATTAGGAATTAAATTACACTTAAATTGTCTTCGTAGTAGTGTGTACATAATCGTATTCCTCCGATAGATAAACCACCTTTTTCTTAGACCACCTATAAAAATCATAAGTCCTAAAAATATAAACATTAAATATAGCAACTCATTGAAGAGGCTTTGTTTTTCTTAATTATTTATTAAAAAGCACATTATTTTCATTAAAATTTTCAATTTATAATTTTACAATTATTATTAAATTTTCTGTTACACTTTTATAGTTCTTATTAAATTTTGGTGCACTCTAAATTGAAGGCGGATGTTATGGTAGATATTTTTGATAAGCGACTTTAGAGTCAATTTATTATTAAAGTGAAGTGTCCTCATGAATGATAAAAGAGTACCTGTTTGCAGAAGCTTACTAGTTGCAGAGTCGCAGGGGGAGGCATCTTTCGCTGCAGTTATTGTTGGCAAATATATACTAGACCCCACAATTATATACTTTATAATTGTACTTTAAAAACTTCTATACGCCGCTGAATTCATGACTATCATTTTGCTCTGACTTCCGAACTCTTATAACAAGCTCATTATGAACTCATCTAGAACTTGGGACTTTTTGCCCTCATAACATCTCTTGTGCATTTCTCCAACTCTCGCTGCTGGTTCACTCTTATTTTTTCCTTCTGTTTCCATTGGCTTGAGCTATCTGGTGCTAGAACGCTCTTACTAGCTGGAGATTACTGGATGTAACTGCTAGCCGGATGTAACTGGATTTCAGGGAAAGATCAGGGGCTTTTCGAAAAAGAGTAGGACACGTTTTTTGCCCCCACATAAATTGATTTGTATTTAGTGTCAATCTTTGACGTCTGTTAGTCTGCGTTTATTGTTAGCAGCAACTTTGCTTTTATTGCCCAGAATTCGTTTTGACATTTATTATCCTTGGTACTCCCTAGTATCCTAATATATCAAATATTTCCACCATCGCACAAATCTGTCACCACACACCCATATCTCGAAAACTAGAGTGGTTAAATAATTTGAAATGGCTAGTTGGAAAGGTTGATAGTAGACTAAAATATTATTCCAAAGTCGTATGTTTGAATCTTCAAAACGAGAAAGATACATCCTTTTCAATTTCAGATAAGTCTAGTAAATTTTACAGTTTCTACTTCTTCTCATTTTTTTATTCAGACATCATATCTAAATGAAAAATTCATCTGATTGTAATGGAATTCTTAGGTATGTTCCGAAGTAGGATGAGACAGGTCTTCTGCAGAGGAGCATAAGCAACTTAATTGACTGTATGCCACGCAGGCTTGTATGGCTGCCAGAGGAGGATTCAATGGCTTCCAGAGGAGGAGCCGTGTTCACGGCTGTAGCTCAATTTCTTATGGGTGCATATATTTTGTGTAACAGAGTGTATAAGAAATTACGTTTTACTATAGACTACAATGTTTAACCTTTAACATTTCAAGCGTCATTTTTACGAAACTAATTAATACCTATCGATTTTACTTCGAACCGTTAAACTGTCTTATGTTGTTAATAACAAAATAATTTGTTTTTCATTTCACAATACGAAATAAATGAGTGGATCGGATAATTTTGCCTCTCTGTCTAATAATGGACAAATAGACAAAAATGCCTGATTTATCTATCTGTCTAATACTATAAAGTACAGATCTATCTGTTTGTAATTCATTCGGCTTATTTTCTTTCCCCATTGAAATGACTCGGACGAAAAATGATTCTTGTTCAGACTAAGAAATATGCGTTTAAATGTGTAACAACAATTGCATTAAGGATTGTGCATCAACAGTTAATTCAACATTTGAATTTAACACTAGATATCAAATTTTGAATTTTTAAATCCAAACGTTTTTAATAGGCATTACAGGTTCGACTTGTGTAATGCTTAATTGTTTAAGTAGAGTTCCAGCTGTATATCTTTAAAGTTATACATAATAATATTTTTGCTTTAGAATATGTAATCTGATAACCTAAAGCAGTTTATATAGGAAATTGCCGTAGTTCTGAATTATATGTAAAAATAATGGTAGAGAGAATGCGTGTTGTAATACCAAAATTTGTTATTTGACTTATCTTGTATATTTAAAAAAATCTTCCATTTTGCGAATTTTAAAAATAATACTCGGGATAAAATTTTTACAAAATTAGAATTTGTAGCATTAAAGTTAAGTAGTCAAATTCAAAATAATTTTATATTAATAGGTTTAAAAAAAGTATATTTTAATTCTGTAAAATTTCTGGGATTTAACAGATATTACATTCATTTTTAGAATTTCCTTTTATCTCCAAACACCGAGTTAAGAATATTTTATCACTTTATTAGGATCGTCAAATTAGATGTTTTAAAGCTGAAAATATTTCAGTCGATTGAGTTTCCAAAAAAGAATATAACTGAAAATATTTTTGGGCAAATTAACGTTAAGGAATTAAAATGGAGAGAAATTTAAATTTGTTAAGAAATTTAAATTTGCGAACTGTTAAAATGTTTGAATAAAAGAGATCGAAACTTTGCATCTATAATTTATTTCAATCAATTGTTGAAGTGAAAACGATAATAGATGAACCACATAAAGCAGTTATTGGCAAATAAGATTATCAGAATGATATTTTTACCCCTATATTTATTTTGGAGTTCCTGTTTCTTTGCATTAAAGAAGCAAGGTCGTGGTTTGGTGAGGAATCAAACTTCTGTGTAATTTGTTATCATGTCTCTTTGGCCAGCAAGAATGTACAAAAAATCATAATATCCGATGAAAATTATTCTAATTCGATTAATTCGATGAAAATTCTTCTAATGTTGATATTCTGGAAAAAAATATATAGTTTTTAAGGCCATTGATCGATGAAACATTCTTGAACGAAGAGAACTATAGCATATAAATATTGTGTATTGTATACACTTCAACGTTAGGCTGAAACAGAATACAGAAGTATTTATAAAATGCATGCTAGCTACATGCAACTTATGGTAGCTTCAGTATACTGATCCCCAATCTAGGTTTTGCAATAAATGAAAGTAAAATAGAAAATAGCAAAAAAACCTTACGGAAAGTTATTTCTTTCGCTGTTATTATGTTGAAAAAAGTTGGAAATAAAGCAGCTTTTTCATTCCGACATCGGAAATGAAAAGGGTAAATCACAATATTCAGTGTAAGAAGTTATAAAACTACATTGTGAGCTCAGTATAAATTACCGCATTGCTTTAGAAATAAATAATCTTTTCATGATACATACACCGCATATTTTTCGACATTTATTGATAATCATTACAAAACAATTTATTCCTATATACTGTCATTAAGTAAGTAGTAAACATTTAGAAAGACACATTTTTGTAAACAATACTGACTAGAAGCCATTTCAAATGAATGTTTCAATGAATTCATTGATTGCGTTTTAGATTCTAAAACGAGTTTTCAATTAAAAATTGGTCTTTATAAAGAAATTCATTCCGCAATCACAATCATGAAACAGAGATAGTCTTTAAAGGAAATTTATCGAAATTGACTATATATATATGACATATTTTCTATTACTGTTTCGAGGTAATTGATAATGCATACGACTTATTGTTGAATTGATCTAAAGAATGCATTTTAATGTTATCGATTTTTTGTTATAAAAATATTTTTACTTTGAAATATGTTCCAAGTTACATGTTGCGATTGGATAGGATCGGCCTTAGAAAACGAGGGGCCTAACTGGAAGTATCATGCGATGGGTCCAGGTATCTGTACTGAAATTTTTTACGTCAAATTTTATATTTTTTATGTTTTATGCAGTGTGTTCCCACTGTATGGAAGTAATTTGACAATGATATTTATGGGAAATCGTACTGTGGTAACATGTGTTTTATTGTATTATTTTCTTATCCGCTATACCTGTAATGGAGTAAAAGCTACGAGACTTAATCGTCCACTGAGAGTTTTAAATGTTAATAGGGTACCATAAAAGTTGATTAAAACATACGTTTAAAAATAAAAATTTATTTACAAACTAGCAGCATACCCGTTCTTCGTATGGAGTATATAATATAAAGAAACTTAAAATTCACAATCATGCGCAAATTTCTATAGTACACTAAATGACATTTAATAAGATTAAGGACACAGTGTTGTTAGACAGCAGGTTTTTTATTAAAACTTCTTATAAAACGTACAAAGTATTAAAAAAGCCAGAGCGCTTTCGAGCGTTAATACGCTATTCATGAGTGACTACATGGAAAGTAAATATGGATCGTTCATATATAGACCAGTAACATAGCAAATTTGCATAAATAAATATAAAATTCCTTTCTGTGTATATTTCTTGGATAATAGTCTGTTCATTTACTAATTTTCTGTGTATATTTCTTGGATAATAGACTGTTCATTTACTAATTTCTGTGTATATTTCTTGGATAATAGTCTGTTCATTTACTTATTTTATATTTATTTATGCAAATTTGCTATGTTACTGGTCTATATATGAACGATTCATATTTACTTTCCATGTAGCCACTGATGAAGAGCGTATTAACGCTCGAAAACGCACAAAGTATGTTTAATACTTTGTACGTTTCGTAAGAAGTTTTAATAAAATACCTTCTGCTTAACAACGTTGTGTGCTTAATCTTATTTAGTTGAAATCAGACGTGAAACCAAATTATTTATCTAAGTGACATATTTAATCAAACTATTCTGTTAAATTATTTGATTTAATGCTCCCAAAAAGAAGTTTAGGTATATTTGTTCTCGCTATACTAAATTATCTTCACGGGCAGATTTGAAGAATAAAACATCCTGGCCCCGTTTTGTAAACAAATTTACAAAAAATATGAAATTGAATCAATATATGCAAAATAAAAAGTTAAAATGGTATGGAACCCGTACTCCTTATATTCGCAAATATTAGAAGATATACCATGAATAGTAGATTACAAACATAAATTGAAAATATCAATAAACCAGTAATATTTAAACCTGAAGGCAGTAATTGATTCCAATATATGCCAAAATGAAAGCGCTAAAATTGTATGCGAAGTACTCGTACTACTCATATTGTAGTAGAATAGAAGATATGCCAATGCGTTAATAGAAAATTGCCCGTATTACAATATGAGTCTGAATAATTTTTGCCAAAATAAAACGGATGACGTAATAAATTAAAAATATCTATAATTCCCATACTCTTTATACCAGAAGGCCGTAATTGATTATAATATATGCCAATATATGTCAAAATATATGCCAATACATATGTACTGCTTATATTCTCTTAGATTAGAAGATATACCCGTGCATTTTTAGAAGATTACACGTACTACGTACAATATATAAGTTTCAACAATTTTTGCTAAAATAAAACAATGGCGTAATAACTTAAAAATATCTCCCGTAATGATGAGACAAACAGACAGACATATTTTTAATTTTATTTATATAGATTTAATCACAAAACGAATAAAAAACAGATAAAATAGATTTAAACATTTTACTTATTTTTTATATGTAATAGTAAGTAGAATTTTCGTATTGATGTCCTTCCATGCTATAATTTGCAGGCTTGCTTTTGGCAAGAATTTACTTTCAAAATTAGTACAATTCTTTCATTCAAATCTTTAAGTAGAACCACTTTTATTAATATTGTATTGTTTTATAGATATTGTATATATATTTAAATCTTTACGACATTTTCGGCGCGGAGCCCTATTAGATCGAATTGGTTCAATCGGCAAAGTACTGACCCTGTGATTGGATAGGAACTTCATACTTTTCTAGAGCTGTAGTGTTTCTAAAAAACAAGAACTCTGTATCGCTGGCCACATCTTCCAACTATGCAGAACCAGATATATTTCAAACTTTCATATAAATAGTATGAACTTTCTTAGATTCATTCTCTTGAAACTTTCAAGTGGTAACAAAAAAGTGTGATATATTTCAATTATATTGTTTTGGATATACGATAAAGACGGAAAACTGTCCTAGTATTGCTACATTAGATTTAACTTGCAATAAGAAGTAACTTGTAATATTCAGTTTGATATGGCAAGAATGAACTATCTTTATTGGAGATTACAGTTTTAGAATTACATGAATAAATATTTTACACCAAAAGCCAGGATTAAAACTAAATGGATATTAATGGAATAGATGCTTAATACTGATGATATAATTATACTCATATTTTATCTATAAAATCGCCTATTTCTAAAGAAGGACTGCTCTATGTGTATCATAAGGGTACTTGACATATGAGAACACATTTTCGGTTAATGATCAATGTACAGTATAATCATAATTATTATCCTATTTAAAACATTTATTATCGATATATTGCTACCATAACAAAACTCATTTTATGAGATTTTCATAAAAATTAAATTAGTTAGCAAGTTCATAATAAGTAATTATTAATGTTCATCCGAAAACAAACATAATGCAGTTTTATGTTTTAATACTTGCCGGAAAAGTATGAGGGTTCCCAGATTGTGGAATGAACCTTTCTTGTGAATATGTTTCAAAAATAATTTGTACTTCCATTTCTGTGATGAACTAACTTACAAAACATTTATTAAATAATATTCTGAGCACAAAAATACATTGCAAACTATTTTACTAATGATTGATTCAAATTAGGGCTCTAAACTAGATGAACCATATATATTTTTAAAGTTAAACGTTTGTGAACCATAATTTAGTTCTATCCTCATGAACTCCAAATGCGATTCAATATTTGAAAATTATTGAACAATACATGAAGCTTCAATTGTACTTAAATATGAACTCTGGCGTGGTTCAAAATGTAAATTCTGACTCCTGTTTTTGATTTCTTAATGTCCCAATAGAAAAAGTGTCAGCATGAATTTGTGTCTTTCTTTAAAGATTTAGAAACATTTTATACTAATGCTAAACCTAAGGATTTGTGCATCTGTCCTTGTGAGAGAACTAGATTGTAAAATATTCCGAATCAAACTCAACATTTGGCTATTTGTAAATTCATAATGAATTGTGTCTCTCATAAAATAGTTTCCACTGGTTTTAAATATTCAAATAATTTTCCTTAAGATTTTTTAAATAGTACCTTACAATCATACATATGATTAAATACATTTATATTTCACAGTTTCTTATTATTAAGAAAGTAAAAGGTTAAAAACACTAACATCACCGTAGCGTGACCTTCATTACGTAATATATTATAAAACTGTTTTTGTCACAAGGCAAAAAAAAATAAAATACAAATTTTTAAAGATTATTATCAAGTTAAAACTTTTTGTCTTCAACCATTGATGCGTAAAATATGTTGATGTCACGCATTTTAGACGAGAATGTTGTGAAGGCTTTTTCTTTTCAATTATATACGGCAAATTGATTGTACGCATAACAAAATTTTTATTGCATATATGGACTGAGGCTGGCGTATATTTATAGGAACAGAAGCTAAATATATATCACCTGTCGTCTAATATCGTGTGGATTAGCGGGCATCATTGCGGTATCGTATTAAAAAATCTAAATTAGCTGTCAAAACCAAAGAAGGGTATATACGGGGTGTAAAGCAGATAGCATCGAAATGATTTTTATCACTTAAGTGTTTTCCTCCACCTAAGGTAGGTAGAACCAAGCATTTAGTTAATGAATCCAAATTACTTTACATTAACTAGCTTAACGATACACCCTAAATTCCTATTATAGGACTGTCAATCAAAATAAAATCGTTAATTTATTTCAAGTTCAATGAACAAATTCAAATTGAATGTTGATGTAAAGTAATATATCTATCCTAATTTCTAATTCAAATTGAATTGCTAAAATCTTAAATTAATAAAGGGCATTTTTTATTGTGTTGTATTTTGAATCTTTAAAAATAAATAGGGATTATTTTATTTACACGGCAATTAAGGGCAATAACATAAATGTATACTGTTTTTCTTATATTTTCATGCAGAAGAGATGCATGAAAGAGCATGAAGAGATGCATGAAAGAGCAAGATGCATGAAGAGATGCTGCATGTATCGTATTTTAGAAATGTTTAAATAAAATTACAGTTGTATATTGTTTTACAATCAATGCTTTATGCATGATTGAACTTTCTTGTATTTATATTTAGTGTTGCATACATCCTAAAACCTATTTATTTTTGTATATTATCTGTGCTTCTAAATTCTGTACTTACCCAATTACAATATTTTTTATATTAAATGATCACTAAATTTTGATTATTTCTACAACGAAGCCAAATTTTAACGTATGCAAAATGTAAACAATACAAGCGATTGTAAGATGAGTTGTATAAGAATTTCTGAATGTTTTATGCAAAGTTATTTACGTCTGGAGTCTGGAATATAAGTGATATGAATGGAATATTTATTGATTTTACTTAGATCGAGAATCAAGCGATTTTATAGCATTGCTTTTTTTATGAAGTTTTAAGTTTCCAATTATTGTACTATTATAATTTTAAAAACATCACCGCTGAATGTATCGCATTTTAGAGATATTTAAATACAATTGCATTTCAGTTGGAAAGTGTCTCATAGTTAATGCTTTATGCATGATTAATATTTCTTGTTATTTTATAATCTTTATTATTAGAAGTGATTTACTCATCTATTTTTTCCATGGTATTTAAGAAAGTGATATTAAGTAATACTCTCTTAATTTGATTTTATAATATTTCTATTGAATTTTTGTGTCAGATTTCACATGTTAAATGTGTGTCAAGACCAAAGAAAATTGAGACTTCGCATCGAATAATAAAGACATACGACTTTTACACACATAATCTAGACACTCTGGAAGCCTCCCCCACTGGGTTCCGGTCTAAATTGGGTGGCACTTCCCGACCGTCCAAACGGTTACCTTACACCTTTCTGGTAGGTCGGACGGTCTGGGTCTTAACAACAACACATAATCTAGAAATATATTCATTATGTTTTTTAATGTGGTTGTATATACATTCTGTTAGTTTACTTTACATATAATCTACATAATATACCCTTACTCGTATTAATTTCTTGTATTAAAATCTCTTGCGATGTTTCGGTATGTTCTAAATGTATGTGCTGTGAAAATGGCAAGGACAATATCCGTTCCATGACAAGGTCAATATCCGATCCATGAAAATGTCAAGTATATTGATCCATTCTATAAAATTGCAAGGTCAGTGGTCCGTTCTATTTAAATAGCAAGGACATTGATATGGAAATGACAGTGAATCGTTCTATGAAAATGGCAAGGAGAGGGATACATTCTATGAAAATCTAAGGACAGTGATGGCAAAGATAGTGATTTGTTACATAAAACTGGCCATGACACTGATCCGTTGTATGAAAATAGAACGTCACATATTTGTTTAGAATATCATATCATAAGCTGAATTCAAGATTTTAGGTACTAAAATCAAAAGATCATATCTTATGTTACAGGAAAAAGATATTTGACTTGCAATATGTATTTAGTATGTTGTCTTAATACTTTTCCAAATATGGTGCATGTTGCTTAAAGCAAAAGGTAAAAATTACCAAGAAGTTTCACTTGAAAACTTCGCCGTGTTACATGATACGAAATCCCATCACAATCTCACACGCAAAGCACCAGACTTCCGTTCCATCGGAGACATGATTTTATAACCTGTTTAAACGTCTCAAATACTGCGGTCAGAATTCTAATCACCTTCCTTAATAAACAATAAATTAGTTTATAAAGTTTAAAATTAAAATAAATTAAAATATATGTAATAGTGATACTAACGTGTGGCTTAGAATGAAGTAGCTTAAGTATTAAATTACATCTGTAGTTTAAAGTTCAAAAGCATTTATGTCTCTAAAATTAATCGAATAAACTAGCTAGCTTCAGAAAATGTATTAATACACGTCATAACTGCCTTCTTGTTCTTTGAATCTTATTAGACAATTTTAGGAGACGCTGTGCGATTATTGTAGAACATTTTTCAACAGCGACGTTTCAAACTTAGCAGACTATGATTTTCGAAGGCCACGGATTGACTCGGTCACAAAAATGTAAGTACTCCATAATGTTCCATAACATTTACTTGTTTTTAATTTCTTGTATGAAATTAGAACATCATCTCCGAATACAATTAAATATCTCACAAAATCACCACTCTTAAAAAACATTTTTTGGAAGGAGTTTTATTTCTTATGCTGGGGGCAGGGGTTGCTTTTTTGCTTTTTATCGTAAAGCAGCGTTTTTGCAAGATTTCAATACTTTTCTAGAAATGTTTTCTCATCATATTTACGCACCAATGCTATAGGAGACACTTCAAATTTTACTTTACTGCCGTGCATCATTTATTTACACTTTTTCCAATTTTTAAAAATTCCAAATCGAATTTATCTTTATTTTAAAAGAAAATTATCAATCTCCCACCAGTACATACAATATGAGGTATTAGTAATTAAAATTTGTTTAGTAGTCAGGCTGTAGATCATTCAACGCTGAAGAAAATGGCTAAACAATCAATATTTTTCAAGTTTCAAAATTCTCTTCAAATGTTTCTTCAAGTTTAATAACCATTATGTACCTCCCACAGAACCCACAGAACCCACAGAATGAGATATCATTAATTGAAATTGGTTCAGTAGTGAAGGCAGTGGGTCTATGAACATTGAAGTAAAAAGTGCCTACAGAATATAGAAATGAGCGATCCATAATTAAAATTGGTTCAGTAGTTCAGGATGTATGTCCATCAACATAGAAGGAAAAGTGCCCACAGAGCACACAAAATGAGCCATCAATAATTAAAATCGGTTCTGTAGTTAAGGATGTATGCCCATCATCATTGAAGAAAAACGTGCCCACGGAACACACAAATTGAGGTGCTACAGAAACAGTTATAAAATTTTTGTTTATTTTTCTCCGTTTTGTGAGCGTATTACGAGTTATAGATCCCTGATCATCGGGGTTTGTCACGTCAGGTGTAAAATAAAATTGCCATCTACTGAATTCGGACATGACGACTTGGTGGGACGGAATGCTGCAGAGAAAATTTTTACTGTTTTACTCGCTTTTCACCTATATAGGTTAAAATTTCCCCCCAACTACATGGATAAAATATAAAGAAATATTAATGCTTAACACAAATTTGATGTATCAAATTTAAAGCAAATATTTTATTAAAGACGGCAGAGATCTGAATTTATTTTTTAGCACCGCGTCTGCTATCAAACGCTTTCTTTTTTCAGCCCACGAATGGTTGATTTCGAAAGCATTCCCACACAACGTTTTATTCCCACACAACGTTTTCCTTAACACACAGCAGTTGAACAACTTGAGAGCTGTTTTTAGAAACCATTCCTTTGGTTTCTAAAAACAGCTTTGGTTTCTAAAAAGAGCGGATGCTAGTAATAGTATATATTTAACGTTGAAAGATAAGAAATAATTTAGGAAGAACGCATTTTGAGCAAGAATTTGTTGTAGTTATTATAAGAATGTTGATAGATATATCTGACGTTGCTCGCGAGTTAAAATATGTGCAAATTCCAGGAGAGTTCAAAATGGAATTGTTTTCGAAAAATTCCTCAAATATTTAATTTAATTCGTTAAAAACGCATAAGAATCTCTGTTTTTTCTTTTGTGTACTGTACAAAATCATCTTTTTAATCACATTTGAAGAACAAAACAACTTGTTACCGTTTGAAAATAAATTAAATTAAATATGAAGTTTGGGTAATATACGCCAAAATATAGAATAGAACGAGAAGATATACCCATAGTGTTTTTATACTGTTATCGGTTACATACAATCGGTTATATACAATACAAATTTAACAGATATTTACCAAAGTAAAACCAATTAAAACTTAAAAGTTGAATATATGAATAATCCTCATAATTTTATATTCCAAAGTACGTAACTGACATAACCTTATAAAAAATAAAATATCGTTTATTCATCAAAAATATATTTTTATCAATTCCTTTATTATTTAAATCGGATAAATTAAAGAAAATATCTCTCGGAATAATTAAAGAAAATAAATAAAATATTGCAACATCTCGGAGGATAGAAATCAAATATCAAAATTTTCAAAATAAATTAAGGTTTACTTTCAAATTATGGGACGTTTTAAAAATGCAAATATACAGAAATCGTCTTAGCGCTTTCGGACTTATGAATGTCCTTCATAATATGTAACAATACAATGAAGTTATAAACACAGTATAACTCATAATTTGAAAATTTGCATAATATTAAGGCTATGCGGCCACAAGTAAATTAAAAAATCTGATGTGGGCAGCACAAGGCTTTTACTGCAGATTCAAATTCATTGTAATTTTTATTTCATTATGCATTAAATAGAGTTTAATTTCAGAAAATAACATGGATACTTTTGTGATACTATATCCAATTTGACTTTCTAATGCATCTTCGTTTCATTTGGCAACCTAATTCACTTAAATATCTCCAGCTCCTCAAAATTCCAAAAAACTAAAATATCTCGAGACAGGTTCATCCTACACTCATGGGGGCAGTCGTATTTCCTTTGTGGTCAAGATGTACCTAAGCAACAAGTACTTAATTAATGTATTTCATTAATTTTTCATTTATTCAAGATTTTCACTATGCTTGCGGGTCATTTCGAAAAAAACATAGACTCGGTTATATTTTTCCAAATCATATCAAAATCTAATCAGTGTCAGGATAGCTATCAAAGGACTTAACTACTAAATTTTAAGAAATTCCATTAAATAGTGTTTTAAATACAGTGAGAAACGCCTTCAGTTCCTCAAAATTGAAAATTGAAATATCTGAAGAATGGTTCATCTTAGAGTAATGGGGTTAGTCTTATTCTTTTTTTTTTGGTAAAAAATGCGTATAAAACTAGCATTTTATTCATATATTTGAGCTTATGTATTTTTTTATCTTAAATCTGATATCTTTAGATTTACGCAACATTTTTCCAAAAAAAAAGGCGAATTCATTTTTTCCGAATCAAACCAAAATCTAACCAGCACCAGGGTCAGCCCCATGTGACTTATCTACGATATTGTATTGAAATTTAGTCAATTAGATTTGGGGTAAGAATGGTTACATGCGATTTTTGCGGGACATTTAGCAAAAAATGCACGTTTCGTTTTTAAGAAATAAACCAAATTGTAATCAGCGCACGGATAACTCACAAGTGACATATCTAACAAACTTTATGAAACTTGGTGAATTAATTTATGAGTTAGAGGGGGATACTGGTACGTGTAAAACCACACGTCCAGTAAGGACGCTAAAGAGGCCGATCTCGTAAAGGGAAGTAAATTAAAATGTATTTTATAAGAAACTAAAATGAAGAGACAAATTTTAAAACAAAAAGAAATACACATTTATTTTGCGATATCCATTATTAACATTTGATCAAGTCAACAATTCCACAATGATTGTTTAATAATTCCAGAACTCATAACAATTCATTTAATTTTACAATTATGCATTTATATCTGAAAAACCATTATTATAGTAACACCTCGTGCAACTCTACTTTACCTATAGGATAAAATGTCCCACTTACAATATTTAATTCATATACTGAAAATCTCTTTTATCACATTTTGCCTTACGTGTGAAATACATTTCACACATACATCATTAATTTCAACAAAGCTTTTAATACTCCTAACGCTAGCCACGTTTAACAGAGAGAGTGAGAGAGAGTACTTAACAATTGGCCTTCATGCAAGATACATGCAAGGAAAATAGCCTACCTCGGTCATCACTGTCGACCCGGGCTTGTCAGCGGCTCGTAGCGGCTTTCTCCGATGGGCTCCGTGTCTATCACTGTCGCGCTTGCGACCTCCTTTCAGCACAGTTCAAATTCAACTCCTCCTTCGATTTTCAAAATTTTAAGTTTTTAGTTTCTCTCCGTCTCTCCCCTCTCTCTTAGGCCCCCAGTCTGTCATTGGTTCAGTAAAAATATAAACTCCGCCTTCCGGCTGTCTTACTGGCCAAAGCCCCCCTTCAAATATCAGATCTTTGGGTTTTTGTCTTTTTTGTGCAGAAAGTTCTCACGGACATTTCCCCATGTCCATGTGAAAATTAAATGACCTCTCGGGTCAGGAAGTTCAACCCCTTCCGTTTGTCATTGCACCTAATGCTGACATGAATATGAGAAGCCCCCTCTTTCTTTCTAGAACCACGTCCGGTCCAGCTGCGTTAAAGGGAGCGTTATACATATTGTCTCGCTGTAAGAGGGACCATCTTCTCAGGTCTTGTTTCACCTTTCAAAACAGCAATGTTACATTGGGATTGCAAATCACAATATAACAGATACATGCGTTTTTTGCGGACTATTTTGCAAAAAATTCAGGTTTTTTTTTTTTGCATATCGTAACAAAATCTAATCATCACTAGGGTAACCCATATGTGACTAATCTACCAAATCTTATGAAATTGGGTCAATTGGTTTTTGAGTTAGAGTGGATACATTCATTGCAGAGACAGATATATACATAGACTCACACACATAGACGTCAGGCTAAAAATAGATTTTTAGTGTTCCAGAGGTCCCAAAACATGAAGATCTCTTGAAAACTCGAGTTGCCATTTCCGACATGATTCAAATACTTTTATATATCACCATGTATTGCAGTGAGAGTAACAAGTCATTAAATTAAGTTTAATTGCAATAAATAACACATATAATTAATAGAAATTGCAATGAATAACACATATAATTAATTGAAATTGCACTGAATTTACACTTTTAATTAAGCTTTCAATTTCATTAGTTAACTGGACTTATAATCAAAAGCGGCGTAGCAAAAATGCGAAAAAACTAAAATATCTCGAGACCAGCTAGTCCTAGAATAATGGGATTGGTCTTTGTGAGGCCAGAATATGTCCTCACATGAGACATTTTTATTGCAATATTTATGGTGCCTAAAACGGCTAACAAAGCTCGAGTCTGGCTAGCGCCGGAGTTTACAACAATGTGAACTTTTAGGTTAAATACAATAAATTTGGGTGTTCCAGGCCACAGGGGCTAAGAGGAGCATTGATATATGTGAAGTGATGCCATTGGGTTCAGAGGAACCAATGAGCGCCAAGGAGAAGAAGGGCGGAGCTACCCCCCCCCCCCCCCCCCCCGCCGAAGGAACCACAAGTCAAGGAGTATCATACAAAGTGTTGTTGCAGCTAGTTTCATACGAAATGTTGTTGTAGAAGTAAGTCTGATACGAAATGTTGTAGCAGTTGGACGGATACGAAAGGAGTTGGGAGCAGATACTCATACGAAAGAGGTTGCAGTTGACTATAAGTACGAGATGCAAGCCACACACCAAAGAGTTATGGCCGTACGGTCAGCAATAAGACGGATGCAAGCCTCAGCGTGATGAGCCGAAGATTAAACTGTAAGGTATGCTCATTTCCCCAGATCATAGACACTATCGAAATCTAATATTTCTGTTCACATATCTCCCATTATTAAAGTGATTAAATGATAGTTGATAGTTATGATAAATTGTTGTTAGTGATCAATTGATATTGTAAATAAATTATTTTGTTAAAGTTAAATCGGCTGATCTTTCTATAATGATTAATGAATTCTTTTCAGGACTTACACATAAGTTAAATTAATTGGAGGGTTATTGCGGCACAACGACGAGTAATGTAATTTAAATGTCAATTCCACGTTATGAGATCAACGGCCATGTTTATAATGCTTAATAAACAATTAATATTAATATAGTTTAAACTTATAAATTGAATAAATTAAATTAAATATAAACATTTTATTCACTACGTCCCACAGTCTTATTATTTTCATCATCAAAAATTACTTACAAAACAAACATTTAATTAATGTATTTGAGCATAAGTAATCATTTATTTGCGGGCCATTTAGCATAAAAAGCGAGTTCTTATATTTTGAATCATACCAAACTTTAATCAGCACCAGAATAATCTATAAGTGACTTATCTACCAAATTTTATGAACTTCGGCAGATTAGTTTTTCAGTTAGAGTAGATACAGGTGATCTTTGAGGACCAGTTCGGAAAAAAATGCAGGTTCTTTTATGACGAATTATAACAAAATCTAATCAGCACCAGGGTCATCTACAAGTGATATACTTATAAAATTTTATGAAATTCGGTCAATTAGGTTTTTGGTTAGAGTGAATATATACATTGCACTGACAGACAGACGCGCACACACACAGAGAGAGAAACACACACCAATGTAATTCTAAAAATAGTTTTTTCGTGTTCTATAGTTCTCAAAATGTGTAGATACGATTCCAATACTTTCACTATACATTACCATGTATTGTATGGAAAGTAAAAAATTAGAAAAAACAAAAACATTGATTAATAAATATAAGAAATAAAAAGGCAGTGCAGTTAGACATACATGCAAAGAATTTTAATAATATTTACAGATTTAAGTGTTCAAGTACATAAATGACGGTTAAACCTTTATAGAATCTAGGATGAGAGGTCAGTCAAAACTAAGTTTTTGTGCAAGGACAAAATTCCAAATAAAATCCCGAAATAGATAAATGAACAAGAATTCATAATGTAAAATATTTTTACAAATATTATTAAAATGAACGTCTTATCAAATGCAGGAATAAATTTCTCAATTGAAACAGTTTGGGATAAATCAATAGATTTTTCATTTTACTTTCCCAGCAATACATGGTAATGTATAGGGAAAGTACTGGAATTATACCGAAAATCACAACTCGAGTTTTCGATAGATCTACACGTTTCGAGACCTCTAGAATATGAAAAAACTATTTTTAGCGTGACGTCTGTGCGTGTGTCTGTGTGTGTGAGTCTGTCTGTGCAATGTATGAATCCACTCTAACGAAAAAACTACTGGACCGAATTTCATAACATTTGGTAGGTAAATCAGTTGGGTGAGACCCTGGTGCTGATTAGTTTTTGGTAGGATTCGTAAAGACAGAACCCACCTTTTTTTGCGAAATGGCCCTCAAAAACCGTAAAATAAAAAAAACTACGTATGCTCAAATATGTCCATTAAATGCTTGTTTTATACCTAATGTTTAGCGAAGAAAAGGATAAGAGCCCATTACACTCGGACTAGTCGTTCTCGAGACGTTTTAGTTTTTCCGTATTTTCTCTACGTCACCTTTGCAAGTCCAGTTACCAAACGATGACGAAAATTGAATTGAAAGTGAATTGAATTTAATTAAAATAAAGAAAACGTGAATATAAGTCTGCAGGGAAAGTCATGTGCTGTCCATATCAGACTTTTTAATACCGCGGACATGTTCGATTAATCTAATACTAACAGAATGTTTTGTACTACAAATATAAAACTTATGAACATTGTCAGGAAAAATAAGGGGCAACTCAAGCCTGAGGATTAGGCTTGTATTTATCAGTCCAATTATGACTAAACGTAGTTATAACAGCAAAATGAGCAAGCCTAAAATAATAATTCATGAAAAAACTGAACAAGAGAGTAAAAAATTCTAGAATTGAAAAGAATATTGAAATATGTTTTATATAGTAAATCAATGGTGAAAGGGGTGAAGGAGAAATTCGGAAAAAAAAAATTAAGCTTATAGGTATAGGCGGCATCAAAGCCGAAAAATAAAAATAATTTCATCGTTTAAACATTTAATAGAGGAACAAACATTAAAAACTCGTTTAAAATAGGAAATGAAGCCGTTTAAACTAATACGGTGAAATGAATTAGTAGGAATATAAATATTGGTACAGGTAGGGTTTACGGAAACCGTTGGTTCTGTAACTGAGTAATTTGTTCCTGCATTTAATAAGGCGTTCATTTCAATGCATGGTAATAATTCTTTATATTTGTATTATAAAACGTATATTCAGTAACATAAAAGGCAATAGTATCATAAAAGACTTAGTATCAAAAATTTCAATTTAGTTAAAAGCACTATATTTTAAAATGTGTATAAATGTATATAACATTTTATTTATATAGCTATTTATACGCTAATTTTTACTTTCTTGTACTATTGAGTATACACAATAAAGAGAATATAGTATAAAGTATTGTTCTCACGAAAATTTTCGATTTCGAGGTTTTGATGCAAATATAGGTTTTGGGACCTCCTGAATTTATTTTGACTATTTTTAGAGTGATGTCCGTCAGTCTGTATGATACTTCTGTATACGATAGCTGCCAGAAATATTAATGGATTTTCACGAAACTTTATATTCGACTTATAAAATCCGGCGAGTAATCCAGATAACAAAAAGTCTAGAACTAGATAGAATTTCCCTAAATTCGAGCGAAAACTTCGAAATTTATTCGAAATTTTATATTTCCTTAATATGACAGCCTAGGACAAAACGTGACATGATTATGGATAAAAGGGATTATTTATAGCCCAATGATCACGAGAATTAACAGTCTCAATCATTGTAGTAAAAATAGCCACGATATAATTTTAGTGCTTTCTTACCCACTTCGTGGTTACACGGTCAAGTATCGGTACCAATTGTGAGACCAAAAATAGATCTCACACTTTGGTGAGACAGTTTTATGTGCATATTTATTGCGTCTGAAACTTCGGACAATACTTCCAGTCCGATGATGCCAGGTTTTACAGCATGTGAACCTAAAGGTCAGATAAAACCATAAACCATGAGTGTCAAGACAGAGGGGGCCGAGCGGGCCCTTGCGAGGATGTTAAGTAGCGACATTGGATAAAAGGTTAACCAATGGTAAAACTGTTTGTTGCGTCATCTGAATGCTGCGAATCAGAGAAAAGGGAGAGTGACACCCCCGTGGAAAAGAGAGCCACAACCTGTGACTTCAGAACGAAAATACATATACATATAAATAAAATACGATGATTTGACGTGTTAAGAAACGATTGTACAAGATATACTTGGTCATAGATATACTTGTGCGGCATTATGACATAACAACGATGACTTGTTCTGATATTTGCCCGACATTATATAGAACGACAATGCTAGAGATGCACAGTGTTGCGAAGAGGTTCTAAAATAATGGAGATCTATTGATGGGTGCAGTGCAACCAAGTACGAGACGGAGCCAAACACCACGAGTTATGGCCAGTTCAAATTACGGATGCAAGCATTATGGTTTTTGGTAAAGGCCGAAATGGAAGGTATGTGTTCCTCAAAGAGATATCTAGGTCTAAACAAATATTAGGCAAGTTAGATGGTCTCACATGTTCCCTCCGTCGAAATAATATGATTAATTGTTGTAATTGAGTAATAAAGTATTTAAGTTTTTAATAAATGGTTTATTGTTAAAGATAAAATGGTGTGATCCATTTAGTACTATATTAATTAATAAATCTTCTACAGAACTAACGCGAGAGTTAAATAATTGGAGGGTTTTATATAGCGGCACAACAAAGCAATATACTAATTCAATAAATTAGTACCACTATACGAGTAATTCACGACCATGTCAAAATGCGCTTTACATTTAAAAATAAATAATATTTTTCTTATTTGTTAGTCCCCACACCAATCAAGAGATTTTTTCAAGACCTTTAATGTGAAGGGTACCATGCTATAGCATGTTACCCTTCACTTTAAAGATTCACTTTTACCTTGTGATCATTTGTACCAACAATACAGATTTTTCAAATTTGCGAAATATGCAACAAAGAAACAAGAAAGATCAATCATGCTTAAAGCATTGATCATGAAACACTTTCCAACTTCAATGCAATTTTGTTTAAGCATCTGTAAAATGCAATACATTCCTCGGTAATATTTTAAAACTTTCAAATATACTACATTAATTTATTATATTTGAAAATTTAAACCGAAGCGATCACATGGCCATGATATGAAAAGATCACGTGACCCACTTCAAAATGATATATGCCATCCATCTTGTCTCAAAATCGTGATTTTTAAAGTTCTTTTTAATTCATATTGAGTGTTGCATCCGTCCTAAAACCACTTTATTTTTGCCTAAATTCTGTGCATCTATATACTGAAACAAAGCAATCAGAATATATTTGAGTTTAAATGCTCATGCAAAGTTGATTATTTCTTCAACGAAGCCTATTTTTCACCTATGTAAAATGCAGCAAAATATATAGAATGAGTTGTATTTGAATTGACGTATTTCTTTAACACAAAATCATTTAGTTCATGGAGTCTGCATAGCTGATATGAGTGAAATATTCATTGATTTTACAAAGAGAATGACGATCTTTATCGATGAAGTTTTACGCATAGAGTTTAATTACTTGTACCTCCATGGTCTTAATTTTTAAATAAAATAAATTGTTATAGTATTGTGATGAATGACATGAATGGGAAATTATTTATGAATGAAATGTTGATTTTATAGAGAGAGCCAGGCGTGTAATTTTTTCTATGACGTCATTTGAATGAATTTTAGTTGTTTACGATGATGTTTTCAAATATAATAAATTATCGTAGTATTATGATAATTCTAAAACTATTACCGAGGAATGTATAACATTTTAGAGATGTTTAAACCAGGCAATTTATATTTCAATGCCGTCATTTGAATGAAGTTCATTTTTTTCGATGAAGGTTTAAGTTTTCAAATATAATAAATTAATGCAGTACTGTGATAAGTTTCAAAATATTACCGAGGAATGTATTGCATTTAAGACTTGTTTAAATAAAATTGCATTGAAGTTGGAAAGTGTTTCATAATCAATGATTTAAGCATGACTGATCTTTCTTGTTATTCTTTTCCTCGTCAAAAATTACGTATAAAACAAGCATTTAATTGATATTTGAACATACGTAGTCTTTTTTTAGATATTGGCGAATTTTGTAGGCCATTTCATAAAAAAAGGCAGGTTGTTCTTTTCCGAATTGTACCAAAATCTAATCAGCACCTGAATATCCCACATGTGATTTATCTACCAAATTTTGTGAAATTTGGTCTATTTGTATTCCAGTTAGAGTGAATACATGAGATTTTTGCGGGCCATATCGCAAAAAAAGGCGGGTTCTTTTTTCCGAATTGTACCAAAAAACTAATCAACACCAGGGTCACACCCGAAGGTCTTACCTATCAAATTTTATGAAATTCGGTCTATTAGTTTTTGAGTTAGTGTGGATACATACATAGAACTCACTCACAGATGTCACTCTAAAAATAGTTTTTTCGTGTTCTAGGGGTCTCGAAACGTGTAGATCCGTCAAAAACTCGAGTTGCGATTTTCGACATGATTCCTATACCTTCCCTATACATTACCATGTATTGCAGGGAAAGTAAAAAATAAAATCTAATAGCAAACTACCAATGTATATTTCTGGCGCATGAACGATAATACAAAACTGTAGCTTTATGATGTTGAAATTAATAAAAGTGTGTATGCTGCATTTAACAGTATCACATTTGTTTATTTAACTAGTTGATATTTCAGAAACGAAGTTTGCATAAAATATCATCATTTAACAGAATGTCTTTGGAAAAAAAATCTCTTTCTTTTGTAATTACACCTACTGTAAACAACCAAAGATTCTTTTTTACACGTATTTATCCTACATTAATGAATAAGAACGTTGAATAAAGTTGGTCACTCTAAAAAGTTCTACTAAAATATTCCTCCATGTTAAGTATATACTAATGTTTTTTTTTAATACTTCTCAAGAGATTTCTTTTGGGAGTTCTTGAAATTAGGGAACAATTTCTATTTAATAAAAAAAAATAATTCTTGATAAACGGCTTAAAAAGAAATAGAAAAACCTGATGTTAACGGTTGAACTACTTCATAAGCTAGTTATTTGCACAGTCACGCTGTTAACTTAATCAAAATCATAAGTTAACCATACACACATGAAAGAAACTTTATATATGCATATTTTTCCATTTGACTCGAAGACATACCGTGTAAAATAAAACTAACGACGGAAATTCACTGGCTGACAGCACCTTTGTGTAGGCTTTTAAAGCTCACAGATTTGACCACTTGAACTCCAGCTTATCAATCACGACATAAATGATAAATTCTCGATCTTGGCATCTGCTATTTTACTCATTAGTGACCTGCGCGCCACCTAGGAAGCATAAGTCTAAGTATCAGCAGGTTATCCTGCTGCTGTATTGTGTTGCTGATTTTGGTTTGGAAATTAACATTCTGCAGGTTTGACATCATTGGGTTATTGTTGAAAATATGCTCTACGACGTAATCACATATGTATGTGTTGTAAGCGTTTGAAATAGTATATGAAGGGCATTAAGGGAAAAAAATATAATATAAATGTTTGAAGAAAACTGTTTGATAAAATGATGTAAGTATTTTACAAACATCTACTGTGTACAGAGTATAATATATCTTTGAATTTTTTTCATATTAATTCCAGATATGCTGCTTGGCAAAATAATCAACTTCAACAAATAAGTTAAAGTTTTCTGATGTGGGGAGAAAAGGATCAAAAATAATTGCTAAAGTATTGAATATGAACCATGAAATCAAATGTAAACGTTGGTAGTGACTGATCAAATTAAATTATGTGGGGAACTGCTCTAATAAAACTAAATAGTAATCATATTATCTGAAGCTAAGTAAAAGTAAATGAATAACAGCAAAAGTAGCAGCAAATTGAGTAAAAAACAAGAAAGATCAATCATGCTTAAAGTGTTGATTATGAAGCACTTTCCAACTTCAATGCAATTTTATTTAAACAAGTATTAAATGCAATACATACCTCGGTAATATTTTGAAACTTATCACAATACTGCATTAATTTATTATATTTGAAAACTTAAACCTTCATCGAAAAAAATGAACTTCATTCAAATGACGGCATTGAAATATAAATTGCCTGGTTTAAACATCTCTAAAATGTTATACATTCCTCGGTAATAGTTTTAGAATTATCATAATACTACGATAATTTATTATATTTGAAAACTTCATCGAAAACAACTGAAATTAATTCAAATGACGTCATAGAAAAAATAACACGCCTGGATCTCTCTATAAAAACAGGATTTCATTCATAACTTTCTCCCATTCATTTCATTCATCACAATACTATAATAATTTATTTTATTTAAACATTTTGTTTAAGACCATGGAGCTACAAAAAATTAAACTCCATGCTTGAAACTTCATCGAAAAAAATCGTCCTTCTCTTTATGAAATCAATTAATATTTCATTCATATCAGCCATGCAGACTCCATGGACTAAATTACTTTGTGTTAAAAAAATACAGGAATTCTAATACAGCTCATTCTATATATTTTGCTGTTTACATTTTACATAGGTGAAAAGTAGGCTTAGTTGTAGAATTAATCAAATTTAGATGAGCATTTAAACTCAAATATATTGTCATTGCGTTGTTTCAGTATGTAGATGCACAGAATTTAAGCAAAAAAAAAGTAGTTTTAAGACGGATACAACACTCAATATGAATTAAATAGAACTTAAAAAAAAATCACGATTTTGAAACAAGATGGATGCCATATATCATTTTGAAGTGGGTCATGTGATCGTTTCATATCATGGTCACGTAATCGTTTCATATAAGAGGTGTAATTATTATTTTAATTTTTTTTTTAAAAACTACTGAATATATTTCGCTGAATTTTTTTTTATATATTTTATGGAACAATTTGAATATTATCTAAAATTTTCGAAGTAATTTGTGAATTTTAAATCCGCTTAAAAAATGTTTGAAAAATTAGGTCCCATAGGGCTCAATGTATTTCATTTTATCGACCCGGGTTCAATCCAAAACTAATTGGGTAATATTATTCATTTATATTCCCATAGGTTCTACAGATCGTCTGAACAACATACTAAAATTTCATTTTGATTAAGTCATTTTTACGGCAGTTATCGTGCTAACGGACAGACAGACAGGCAGACAGAATGAACAAAGTCATGAACACTTTTCAACTTTGTTGTAAAGTGTTAAAAAAATCAAATTAAATTACAAACATTTCCCTAATTTAACGCTTGTGATATTTTCCTGTTCTAAGATAGAAAATGTTAACAAAAGAAGAATTATCACTACTTACAGCTATGTGCCAAACACAGCTTTAGCAAGTCTTTATAAGGTTTTCAAATTAATGCCATTATTTCGGGAAAATTATGAAAATAATCAATTTACGAATTGAAGCCTGAACTTGGAAAAATATTGGTTATAATAGGTAATGTATATATATATATATATATATATATATATATATATATATATATATATATATATATATATATATATATATATATATATATATATATATATATATACATGCAAGGTTATTCAAAAAAGATGGGCCAAACTTTACAAGGTGGTAGTACACACCAAACCAAGCATTGTTCGTCATAGTTTACCGGGTTGCAAATTAAACGTAAAGGCGTTATAGGGCGCTTACTCATTGGGAATCGGCCTCTTCTACCTCTTCTAAACTCTGTAAACCATCTGAATACAGTGGCACGAGATGGAACATCATTTCCATATGCTAATTGTAGACGTTGAAGTCATTCTTCTTGATTTAGCCCCACTTCAAAATCATAGAAAATCATTGCTCGATAATGTTCTTGCGTAAACTCCATTTTCTTTTCTTTCAAAATTTAAATGTTGCTAAATTGTAAATGTTGCCTCAAATTATCGTCTGCTTGCGGATATAAAGAAGTTCAAATTTAAATATCCGACAAGTATTTTTTTTCTTGCGTATATCGTCTGTCCCTGTCTCAATTTCTGTGTGACCCTCGTATATATATACAGGGTGATTATAAAAAAACTTTGCCGATTTATGAACCACTAGCGATCATACCGTTCAAGGAAACGGAGAGAAATTTTGGATGCCGTTATTTTAAGTTATGCGCTCAAGAATGATGTGAAAAAACAATAGTCCTGCTCTCACAGTTATGGTTACAGTGATACAATTTTGAAATTTTCAAATGGCAACACATATTTTTTATTGGAATGTGATCTTCACAGTGAAGAACTATAAATGGCTTTGAAACGTTACATGTAGCACGAAAAACGCCGGCGCTAGGCAGAGACTAAGAAAAAAGTAAAAAAAACTGTGGCGTTCAACAGAACACGAATTTCTGTTCCATCGACGTCCCATTCCACACCATGTGTTCGGATCAGAACGCAGCCTGCTAAATCTCTTTCGAAAGGAGAAAAAGATACCAAGGTATGCAGATTTCCAGGTTCGAGGTAAGACACCGTCATGGCTGGCGTCATCGCCGTAGGTCGTAGGAGAAAGAAAAAGCATTGTGTTTTGAGTGCCGCTTGCTTTCTTGCACATTGACTTGACCAACATGACTCGTACAGTGAAACAGCGAGGTGAAATGGTAAAGCTCTATTACCTGAAAGGCCAAAATGCCACAGAAGCATTGCGTGTCTACCGCACAAACCATCAGCTACGACTAGGTCCGTGTTCTGTACAAGCTGTACGGGATTTGATACGCAAATTTGAAGAAACTGGTTGTGTCGTAAGGTAAATTGTCCTTACCCAAATTTTACTCTACAAGGACTTACCTTTGATGCCTTCACTTAGGGTGGGGTATGAAAACTCCGGCTCACGAACACAGGAGAATAACACTCAAGACATAAAATAATAACTCTGATTTAATTGATCAATTCTTTAATTTTATGTATATAAATACCTTGATTAATTCATAACGTTTACTCATAAAATCATTTAAGTGACACATGTATCTACAACACATTGTTACTATTATACCGAAAATTTATACTGTTTTTTTTAAGCACAATAGTTCTTTACTAAGATTTGAGTTCTTACTCAAGTACTGCTAAATAATCGATATATGTTACGTGCCCTCCGTGATCAATATTAACAGATGAAATTTGCATAATTTCCTCATTTTTGCACTTTGACATTTAGTCGAGAAAACAATATGCTGGATGCCTGCGTGTGCTGGATACGCCACTTGTATTCACCATGCACATACTGCGATCACTTATCACATTGATGACCCACATTTTCTTTGTACGATACGCAGGAGATTTTTGATACTCCTAAATTTACGTGTTTCTAGGATGCTGTCAAAAGAATCTGCCGACGCTTCTCGAAATCTCTGGAACCACATTTTTCTTTTCCCCTGTGGTTTCATACCACCTTCTCTGATTTGTTGTTGGTGATGGAGGGGATGCACGCTGTTTAACTATGTGTGAAGTCCAATTGGTTCTCGTTGATGCATTTAAATTGCTTATTATCTTGATTGGAATTTGTATTCGAAATGTCAACATGTTGTGCGACAGGTTGCACATGTGATCGATCTCCACCTGGACGACCTTCCGTTCCTGTCGAGGTTGTTGCAGAAGTGCATGGAAAGATAAGCGAAGGTCGTATTGTAAGGGCACGCGGTTTTCACGCTTACTGGATTTGCCAAATTCTGGGTTCCACAAGATTCTGCGCTCTGTTCTCTACATGTTTCCGTATCCGTTCCAGCGTGTCCAGATGTTGCAAGCGGGTGATAACCAACTAATCTTAGATTTTGCTAATGAATTCCTTATCCGGTATGGCGATGATAACAGATGACCTTTACTTATTCTGTGGACGGACGAGGAACATTTCTCCTTGACTGGTAACATGAATCCGAAGAACTGCGTGCACTGGACAGACCAAAATCCCCATGATGTGGTCTCACTTCCGTTATACCAAGCAAAAGTGACTGTGTGGTGCGGGAAAACAGACATCTTCATCCTAGGCCCTTACTGTTTTGAAGAGGTTACTGTCGTAAGTCTACGCATGTGTACCGTAACAAGTGGTCGCCATGAAGCAATGTTGACCAATTACGTCATTTCCTAATAGCAACTATGAAATGCTCTATCTGACGTAGTTTGGATGTAAGATGGCCCTCCCTACATGCTGGGTCTTCTGTGAAACGTTTATTGACACAACAGTTTGGTTACAGAATTATCTGCCGCTATTTCATGTTTCCGTGGCCACCCAGGTCCCCAGATCTCACTCCAATGGATTTCTGGCTATAGAGATACATGAAATCAAAAGTGTATGCAGGCAATTCGCAAACTCTATTTGATTTGAAAGATGACATCACACGTGAGGTTCAGCAGATTCCCTTGCCATGGTGCGTGCTTCAGTGCTATCCACAATCTGTCGCATGCAAAGTGTCATCGGGTGTGAAGGCGGGCACGTGTAAAATTTGTGAAGCACAATAAAATATTTCGCTTTTCTCTCTTTATTGGTTGTTTTCACTTTTTTTCTTAGTCTCTGCCTAGCGTCGGCGGTTTTCGTGCTGCAGGTACCGTTTCAAAGCCATTCATGGTTTTTAACTGTGGAGGTCCCATTCCAATAAAAAAAAATAAAAAAAACAGGTGTTGCTATTTGAAAATTTCGAAATTGTTGCATTTTTTTGTTTTATTTCATGCGCGTACTTAGTTTAATCTTGTAAAAGCCACTCCTTACTGTTTATGTCATATATTTGTTGTAGATTTTCATATATTTTAATTCCTTATTAAATATAACCTAGCTTTCCTAATGTACTTTTCCTTTTTAAGTTATATTTTTCAAATTAAAATATATACATCTCAGCCATCTTTTTTACCTATTTTTGCACTATTATAGTTTTAAAATATTTTGTATCCTCATTGTCAAAATTCTTATAATTCTTAAATTGTATTAACTTTGGGATGCAAGTTATTAATGCATAAATCTATTATCTTCCTTTTCATTAAATCCATTTTAATTATATATATACAATATACATATCCCAAGTATATATATATATATATATATATATATATATATATATATATATATATATATATACATATATATACATATATATATATATATATACGTATATATATACATATATATATACATATATATATATATATATATATATATATATATACATATATATATACATATATATATATATATATATATATATATATATATATGTATATATATACACATATATATACATATATATATACACTTATATATATATACATATATATATATACGTATATATATACATATATATATATATATATATATATACATATATATATATATATACATATATATATATATGTATATATATACACTTATATATACATATATATATACACATATATATATATGCATGTATATATATATATATATATATATATATATATATATATATATATATATATATATATATATATATATATATACATATATATATATGTATATGTATATATTCTAAATTTATTATTATTTAAGAATACAGGCAACGACGAGTACATTTTCTTGTATATGCATTTTTTGTTCAATAATATCCCAAGAATAATCAGAAATTCAAGAAATACAACACTTTATCTGTTGTCTATAGAATAAGAAAATAAGTAACAAAACATACATGAAATATTTGAAAACTCTTGCATTGATGTAATTTTTTTTTTTGTGAATTAGAATATTCATTAGAAATAATTATAATTCCCCTGTGGTTTTCTACGAAACGAATGAATAAATCATAAGCACTTTGTGTGTGCTTTTTTCTGCAAACCACTCATCTATGTTTCAAACATTCTTGGTTAGAAATCAGCAGGTAAGTCTACAAGCATAATCAACAATTTCAACTCAACTTCGACCTCCTACAGACAGACGGATACCGTAAGATATATTTTACTTCCATAGCACAATTAATGTTGTAGCATGGTCATACTTTTAAATAATGTGGTCACTGTAGAGCACAAAGAAATACATTGTGCAAACCGCTTTGTAGACGTCGCATGATTGCTCCGACTTTTTACCCCCTGAGGCAATATCTGGGAAGCCAGTAGGTTTCATAGGGAGAGCTGTTTCTCGTCTTTTTTAGGATTTCGACAGGGAAAAGGAAAACTACACAAAATGTAATTAGTTAGCGTATTAGGTGTTTCCGATTATGCAAATATACCTTAGGAGGGTAACTGGTGAAAGCAGGTAAGTATCTCATTTTTTCTAAGAAAGTGTTTCACATTTTCCGAAATTGTAATTTTTTCCTCATGGAATGACTATTTAATGTGTAATGTCTGAAAGTTTTTCTTTGTTCCTTTGAAATATTTTTATGCATTATGTTTTTATAAGAAGATAAATGAAGGGTGCAGGGGAAAAGACCCAATAGTATCAAAAAACTGAAATTTCCGAGGAGAAAGAAAATAAAGTTGGGAACACCGAAAGCCAGAATTTTTTTACCTTTCCCAGTAAATTTTTTTTTAAATTTTAGTTTAAAGCTTGCTATTTTCACTACAATAACAATATGTTTACATTTTTATGGTCAACTAATTATTTATTTATTCCCCTGTTTAAGCTGACTTTGTTAGTCTTCTTCCTGTACTACTCTGTGTTTTAAAGCTTCATTAAATTATCCTTTTACGACGTGCCATATTTAAATTATCCATGAAAGCAATACAATGCTATCATTATATCACTTTCAGATTTTTCAGATCTGGTTTTCATTCTTTACCCTTCCAATGATAAGTGAAATTTTTTTTACAGAATAACTTAATAATTTAATAAGTACCAGTGTTTTTTTTCAAGTTTATTTGATTTTCTTATTTTTTGTTTTCCAATGATTGGGTACGTAAACAAAGTGAAACATATAACAAGAACAGCAACAAAAAAAACAACGTTAGCTGAGCGCTTTTGTTCTAAGAAAGTTCTCTCGCCTCTCAATAACGGAAATATTCAAAATCACAATGCAGTGTTTCACAATGAAACAGATAAGGTCTGCCCATATTGTTATGTGGATTATTTCAAGCACCTGGTAGAGGAGCATCAAAATTTCCATTGTTTCAAGAAAATAAACAAAAAATGAACATTGCGAAATGAGTGAGGACAAAATGGAGAGACGGTCACCAGCATCTGCAATAGTGGTAGGCCATATCCCCTTTATCTTCTGCATATTCTCTCTCTATCCCTTTCTGAATTACCCCTCTTTCCTGTTGGGACAAACAAACAGTGGAAACGTAAACTAACGTTAAATAGCTCTTGAGAGTACACGAGTAATAATGTTCATAACAGTGTAATTACTGTTAATACGTTAGAATAGCAGAATATCTGTTTGTCCCCCATATCATTCTTTTCATATGTTTTCTTAATGAATTTATGCTTTGTATATTCCATTTTGTTCTCACTCATTTCATAAAGTTTAATTTATGTTTATTTTCTGGTAACCTGATAGTTTTCAGGTGCTTTTACCAGGAGTGTGGAATAATCAACGTAATAATTAATGATGACGTCACCGGAATCAGGCATGTAGGCGGACATTAAATTTGTCTGGCACCACCTCATCACCAAATTCTGTTTTTTATTTTGAAACCTCTCTCTCTCTCTCACTCTCTTTCTTTTTTCTCTCTCTCTCTCCTTCTTTTCTCTCTCTCTCTCTCCTTCTTTTCTCTCTAACTTTATCTCCAATTATTTTTAGGTTACGCCCTCTCTACAGTGGTCATTAGATGCCATTGGACTTTTGGTACGCCCAAGTCAAACCTTGGTTCGGCATTTCGTAAAAAGTGAAAACCAAACTCTGGGAATTATTTGTGATCTAGGCTTTTCCCGCGGTACATCTGATACGTTCCTAATCTTACGATTAGTAACATAACCTAATCTCATAATATTTTAGTAACAGTATTATTTCGTATATACCGATTTTGACTCATTCTGGATAACTACCAGTAACAAAAATGTTTCTCGTCTTTTTTAGGATTTCGACAGGGAAAAGGAAAACTACCCAACCGGTAATTAGTTAGCGTATTACATAGATTAATACTGCATAACACTGACTGCACACTGGCTTCATTCATCGAAGCCTGCTGATTAAGCCTAACAAACTTCCTAAGAAAACGTCCTTCTTCTACTTTGTGCATCCCCTCCACCCTTTCTTGCTTAGCTTGTCAAGCATATAAATTATGCATAAGTCTAATTTGAAGTTTTGCGAGAAAGTTAGTTTAGAGTTCATGACTGTATTGGTGCTAAAGTAGTACGTAGAAAGTTCGAGGCGACTGCTCAAAAGCAGCAAATGAAAGATGGCACATTTTCTAAAGAATTTACCATATGGAGAGGAGCTTCAACTGAATGTCGTAGTACTTTTTTGACGGTACTGTAAAATTACTTTGAAACAGTTTTATGATAGAGAAATGTATGTACATATGGAAAAGTTTGTGTTGTAACAGAATACATACATATCAGAGTAACAGAGTGGATAGAAGTAGATGGAGTAGTAACCTTTATAATGGAGTAGTAACCCTCTTTTTAACCTTTATAACTGCTATCCATAGGATAGCAGTTATAAAGGTTAAAAAGAGGGTGAATTGTTTGTCAGAGAGGAATAGATGATAATTCTCTCTGTTAATCATGTTATATTATAGTAATTATTAGACTTAATAAAACATTTATTTCATAGGGATATTTTTTGAATTTTTTTAAACTAAGAAACAATGCAAAATTGGTGTACTTGATGTAGAGTATATTTACTTGAGGGAATATACAAGGAAATATTTCTTCTCCTGTAGAGTATATATAAATTCATTTTCTTGTTGCTTATATATAAATAAATATCCCAGGGATTTTTTCTTACAATTATTTTGAAATTGAAATAAATGTAGCAGGTTTATAAAATTTATTCGAATACATTTCATACATTTTATATTAACCTATAAAAGTGATAAAACATTTTGGTAAGATTTATATTACAACAACCTTCTAAAAGTTTTAATTATCAAAATAAAAACAGTTAAGAGAGATAATAATGCGCATGGGTCAGATTTAGCCTCGTGCAAAAGATAAGGAATAGAACTTGAAAGTTTCTATCAAAATATAGTAAATAAAATTATAAATGCAATATATATCATATTTTCAAGCTTTACTTTTACACTCATTTAGATTGGACGTTGTATTTCCACATTTTTCATTTATTCATGCTTAACATGGTTTTATTTTCCTTCAAAAATATTAGACGAAATATGTATAAAACTGCATGTTACATAAACTATACATTAAGCATTTTGCTAGGATTTAAATCAAATATTTCAAGATAAAATATTAACCCGCTGGGTTATTATCTATACACATGTAGATATTTGTAGTACATTTTCCCGTATATGTTAAAATCTGGAGTATGTTTTAATTAGTTATCCTCTTAATTCCCTTTGATAGTATTATAAAAATATTAAGACTTTTATTCTGAGACCTTGTATCAGTAATCTTCTATAGTAAATGGCATTAATGCTTCAATGCAGATTTTGATATATTCCGGATAATTAGCGCTACAAAACTTCATAGGACCAAAGGTAAATACGTCTAACAGCGAGTTGTTTCAGGTATTTAAAAGAGACTAATACTGTACAACTGAATAAGATTACTTCAATACCAACGAATAAGATTCCTTCAATTCAGCTCAGCGCGCAAACCAAAGTTACAAAGAAAGCGTCCATTTACTACATTCTGTATCCCGATACACTTATCCTTTCTTGCGTGACTCGTCAAATGCATAAATGATGCATAAGTCTAATTTGTAAATTTGCGCAAATATTTGTTTGGAGTGTATGGGCGCTGTAACGTTGGGAAATATGTTTGTATATGTGGTATTGACAAAACCCAAGCACATAGTTGGAGACATGAATAGCCGGTATGATGATTGGAATAAGGTAAGGAATAATGCATTTTATTTCTCCCCTGCTTAAAGAGATTGAAATATTGATTTTCATTTTTGATAAAATGCTCTAAAATGCAATAGCAATTTTTATTACAAAATATATGTAACAGAAATGATGTAGTTGTTTACTAAAATACATTTATAGGGCTCTTGAGATCAACCAACAAAATAGCCCAAATCCTCAGTGATATTTAAGTAAAGATACTTTTGATGACATTATTTTGAACATAAAAGAGTAATAGGCCAAAAAAGTTGCTGCAGAAATATAGTAGATAAAATACGAGAATCAAAACTGCAGCAGTTAACTTCACAAGTCAAAGTTTAAGATTAAATTTTGCTCATTTTTCTGTTGGTAGATGAGAGTAAATTCTGCCATCCTGAACTTTTTACACTTAATAACCATTTTTAACACTTTACAACATAGTTGAAAAGTGTTTATGACTTTGTTAACACTTTACAACATAGTTGAAAAGTGTTTATGACTTTGTTAACACTTTACAACATAGTTGAAAAGTGTTTATGACTTTGGTAACACTTTACAACATAGTTGAAAAGTGTTTATGACTTTGTTAACACTTTGTGACACTTTTTAACACACACTGTGTGAATTTATACTGTGAAGAGGAAAAACTTCATATCTACCTGCTGATTAATAACATTCTTCTTACTCTTATCTGACTGATAAAAATCTCCATTCATAGTAAAAATCAAGTGACAAAATGAAATTCCACCCCTCTCCACCAGGAGCTATGTTTTAACATGGGGAAATATAGCTCCTGCAGGAGTCCCATGTTAAAGTATAGCTCCTGCTGGTCCAGAATCCCCTTATATACACTACTACTAGTTTGCAGAATTTCACGATATTCCTCTGAAATTCGCTAAGTGCAGATAAAACTCTTACAGCATTTTTTCCTATAAGAAATTGCGTTTTCAATTTTTAAAAGCTAATATAAATATTAACTCTGACATTCTTGAAAAACTTCAAACTGAAGAATGGCTCCGCACATTAGCTTTTTTTACAGACACCATGGAACATCTGAACAACCCCAACTTAAAACTTCAAGAAAAAAAAATATTGATATATTTGTCAGTTGATGAGTTCTATTGACGCCTTCAAAACAATGTACCAATTTTTTAAAACATTTAAAATGATTGAATTACGGCGATTTCACATAATTTGTCCAATATGTTGCTATAACTGCTAAACCAAGGGGAAAATTTGAGACAAGGGGAAATATTTAGACATTAACAATTTCAAGAGCAGATTCTAATTTTTTGTAGATCTTATGGTAGTCATGATTGAAGAACAAGATCCTAAAATTGAGTTGGAACTTTATGAGCTTCAAAGCGACTTATTGCTTTATTCAAAAACTACTTTGATGAATAATCGGGAAAGTTGTGATGCCTTACAAGTATTCCAAGCTTCATGACTTTGTCTTAAAAGTGATTTCTATGTTTGAAAATATGCAAATTTGCAAATCCGCATTCCCGACAATCAAAATGTTGACCTCAAATCAGAGGAATATTCCTGGAAGCCTTGCATTCCAGCCTCTGAATCGTGACAACTTAGATGGAAGCAGACATCCCTACTCTCGTCAAAGAGCATATTGCTCAGTGATCTTATTGAACCAAAGGTATTGAACTAAATGTATTAAACCAAAGGTATTGAACAAAAGCAAAACCAAACATTAATTTCTGATGTAACAAATTTAAATGGTTTGTCGCATATATTATTTAATAAATATTGACAGCATTTGTATAAATGCATATATAGTAATTTTATGTTAGTATTTGACAACTGTAATAATAATAAAAAAAATATTAATAACATAAAATATATTGCTCGGATCTGAAAAATAGTTGGACCACACTGACATAAAATAAAGACATCTAAATTTCGCAGAATTTTAAATCTAAAATATTTTTAGTAAATCTATTAATGCGTATTTGTATATGCAGGTATGCATAATTGTAGCGATTAACTTTCAGTTTTCTCTTGTCCATTCACGTTTTAGCATCTTTAAAATATTTACTCAAGGCTTTTCCTTTGATGCGATTTCCCCAATACGGTGACTTTGTGTCTTGAGCCATACCGATAATCTCCTAGTAACAATATTAACGCTTCTGTGCAGACTTCTACACATTCTTGATAATTATCGGTACCAATAACTCCTCTCGTTTTCGCGAGATTTCTCCAGAGTAAAGCAAAGCCAGGAACTCTTTCCCGTATTAAGGAGATTAATACCGTACAACACCGAAAACACACCGACCTGATTAATTCAAGCCCGTTGATTACGCCCAACAAAGTTCCAAGGAAAACGTCCCTTTTCAACTTTCTACATCCCCACCTACGCACACCCTTTCTTACTTGGCTCGCGAAATATATAAATTATGCATAAGTCTAATTTGCAATTTTGCGAGAAAGTTAATTTTGAGTTTATGAGCACATTAGAGCTTGGAAAATATGTCTACATGTGGTAGGGATTGTGCCCAGATAGAGTACACTTGGAGACTTAGATAACTGTTTTACGAGGTTTGAAATAGGAAGGATAATTACAAAGAATTTTGCTTGTAAAAGACATAGGTGGATAAAAATATCTTGTTATTAGGGGTATATTTCATTGCAATGTTACTTAACAATATTTTGATACGATAAAAAATATATTTCTTATTTATTCATGCGCTATTTACTGAAAGTTTCGTTTTTTTATTTATTTTTCGTCAAGATATCTATTTTAGCATTTTTTTAGCAATAATATATTAAAGTATATAAAATGACAGTGTTCATGATAGTTTTTCATCTGTAAAAAAAGTATATTAAAATATATAAAATAATAGTGTTTATGATAGTGTTTTTATAAATTAATACCGAGATATGAAATGTGTTAAATATTTTCCCGCCGTTAATGTAAACCTGTCATTAGAATTACACCGGAACTCGCATCCAATTCTCAAACGAAAGTTTTAACAATCGATCCGCTTATAACAAAAAACGAAACTCAGCAAAAACGCATATAAACTACGACCGTTGCACTTTCTTAAAAGTTCTTAACAGCAATAGTTTTAATGTAGTAACTTTCTATCATGTTTACGCGCTTGCGCAGAGCACTTTGGTTGTCGCGTCCAATGTGCACTGTTATATACAAAGATGAAAATCGTACTCAATAAAAAGCATAGCAAAATAACTATCAAATCCATAAATAAAACTACCATACATAGATTCAATTCTTATAAATAAAATTTATTAGCCAACAAAACCCTGGCTTTGGGTAGACTTGTGGATAAGAAGTTTGCGAGCAGTGAAATATTTCAAATTAAAACTTAATTCAACAAATAATTATGAAATTGAAAGTATGAAAAATTAATTTCTATATTTGAGAATCCTAATATGAAAAAGAGCGTATAAGTTCTTAGAATTTGAATATTAAATTAAACAATTTAGTTTACAAGAAATCAATGAAATCAAAGTAACACGTTTATATCGCAAAATAATATTTAATATACAGGAGCACGTTTAAAAGTTAATGTTTACTTGTTATTTGTGAAAAGGCCGTTTCACTCTGCTAAAGTCCGTTTAATTATTTAAATTGTGAGTCTGTACATCTGTGTGCAATTTTGGGTATATGGGCAAATTTTCATCTCCCTATGTATTATAATTTTCGAGAAAAAAACACACAATGTAAACAACTCTTGATTTCGCTTCTTTAGCAATGGAGAATGGACTTCCCTTTGCTCGTCCATAATTAGCATTAATTACAAAATTATTAAAAAATACCGTTGTACTCTACAAAATTTCAAACTTAGCTGGATCAAAAATATAAAAAGATGTAAGTGAAGTATCATCTTCGTAACCGCTGCGAATAAACTGAATGTGGGTGATTTTACTGTAATGAGCACGCACTTCCCCGGAAAGCAAAAAATTTTCTTGAAAAGTAGCGGTACACCAATACATTATAAAAATCCTAATTAATGAATGGATGATGTCAGGAATATAATTTTTTGAGCAGTGTGTAATATTCAATTTAGTTCCTGTTAGATTTTGAAGATCAGATTGCAGTCGATTTTTTATGTCAGAATTTTTGCGAAATAATTTGTGCGAAAATCGCTTAAAACACTGTTTCGTTATTAAATAAATGAAACACTAAATTTAATTTAACACAAATCTCGGCAAGTTTTATTCACTAGGGAGGCATGCTAACTGTGTGCCAAATTTCATGGTTGTAAGCAGCTTAGATTTTTGGCTACAGATGATACAAATAGGCAAATGAACAAACTGTTAGAATAGTAGTTATAGAACAAGAGTGACTGTTCTGTTTGTTTTGCCCTAAAAATGGATTTTTTTACACTAAAACCGGTTGATGTAATCAAATATTTGTTTTATACGGTTTTATTTACGACGTTCTATCTTCTGTACAATAATTGTATTGATATTTAGTGATATCAAGTTTAAATAATACTCCAATTTTTGCTTCTGTTTATTAAAAAAATCTAAATTTATTAGTTAGTAGGAAATTTATAAAATGTAAGCAATATGTTGAAATTTAATAATTTAAGCAAATTTAACAATATTGAGTTTTGCGGAATCGTGAAAGAAACCGACCATTATATTTTGCTGTTATATTTTCTTAAACAACCTAAGTAGGCACTAAGAAAAGTTCCATATTATCTGAAGATTTATAGCATACGTTGTTGAGCTATAAAATCCTGTTAATGGAATTTCTTTTCAAAACGACCGTTTATCAATGATAAAAGAAAAAAGCTAAAATCATTGCGCTACAAGCATCTTCTATGCACTTCAAAATCGTTGCAGTCACCTTTCCATTTGTTTGCGCTGTCAGTAAAGATATTTTCTCAGATTATTTATAACTGCAGGGCAGAATTCAGTAGTTTCTCTTAGCATGCATTTTTCCTTAGTACTTTCACAAAGAATATATGTAATCCAGAATAAGGTCGAGAATTTTAATATAGGAATAAAATACTCATATAGCTGATTCTATGAATTGTGCGTGCAGAATTTTATCACCGTCTAAAAATCCCAAAATGTACATTGTATACTTTAGTTCCAACAGGTGAGTGCCAATGATGTTAATATACTCGGCTGTTTTTCAGTACATTGATTAATGTCATTGTTTCCAGTTTTACGCAAGTTCAATATACTCACTGCAACAAATCCCGAATTTATTGCATGTTCTATAATTTAATATCTGGCCATAAAATAAACAATTTTGTACATGAGAGAGAAAATGGTTTATGTAACTTTTATGATACATCCCTTTTACTTAATGGGTTACTTCATTTGTTATGGTACAATTTCATTTATTTGGAATAGTATATATATATATATATATATATATATATATATATATGTATATGTATTTACTATTTTTGAATGTCTTCATACACATTATATTTTATTCAAGTGTATTCATTATGGTGTCCACTCGCTTTGACGAAGAGAAGTAAAATAATCTGTCGAATGTTCTACTGCGAACATGTAGACTCCCACGTGGTGGCTGTGCGCGTGAGTTAATATTTCTGTTTTTATATTTCTGGTTTATAATTCACTTAGTTTTTATTATTTGCGCTTCCACTAGCCGGTAGACAGTTCCAATGGTGTCAATAGGTAAATACTATCGCCATTGTGAGAAACTGGCTATTCTTTCGGTTTTAATTCGAATTGTATGGCTGTCCTGGTGAGAATGCAATTTCGAACTAACCGCCGTTTCTTGTGTAGTTTCAGTTGATTGTTATCCATGTCTTGATCTTCAATCTTGAGCTATTAATTATTGCCTTTTCTCATTTTTGCCGTATTTGCTTTTTATTTTATATATATTTATATATATATAGCTTTTTAATTATGATTTTTGTATAATCATCTCCCCCTCACCCCTTTTCCATTATAGTGATAAGTTACCTATTTTTATCCTTAGTCTATATATATATATATATATATATATATATAATAAAATATGATAGAATTAGGATACAAAAATAATAAGAAATGGATGGGAAGGCTAACGGGCAATATGTTAAAAAAGCCTAAGGGGGATTGTGACCCCTTAAATCCCCGGTTACAGCATGCTGCTAGGCCGCGGCACACTCCCGGTATGGCCACAATTCCCGTAGCACTTCTCCAATGTATGTACTTCGAATGAATAGACCTTGATTTTTCAAAGGAGTAAAGAATAAATGATACCTAATTCCTATAGAACATTGTCAGAATCCAAAGACAATATAAGAAGGATTCCTCCTTCCCCCTCATTATTATAAACAGCCATAAACCATACCATGTTTCACTTTCCCATATCAAATCATTAGAACCTTCTGTTGTTTCTTCTTTCGCCATGAGTGAAAGTAGTTGTCATAAAATCGTGATCCAAATCTCTATTTCTTATTGTTGCCATTTCGTCATTACAAACTTCCATGATGTTATGTACTTGTGAATTTTTTTATTATTTTTGTATCCTAATTCTATCTTATTTTATTATATTTCGTATAATGAGGAAAATGCTGCATTGCGCATTTCATTTATATGATTTTTATCTCGAACCTTTTAATCTTTTAATGTTTTATCAATTTTTTTATTATATATATATATATTTTTTTTTTCAATTTATACTATTGAAATGATGAAGAAATTGATGCAAGGATAAATGTTATAAATCGAAGGAATTATATTTTAAATTAAGTCCCGTGGCAACCTTAGGATATAAGATTACGGGAACTATTGATATTTTCAATTTTAAATGGTCCGTTTTATTTTGGCAAAAATGTTTTAAAAAATTTGCCAATTTTAAATATATTTTTTCAAATATTTTTCCAATTCATAAATGGAATACGGAGTTAAAACTATTTTAGTTTTTGGAAAAAATTGAGAACATGCTTACAGTCACAGGAGTGTTCAGCAATTGCAGACTTCAAACTTGTTGTTTAGATACATGTGCTGCTTAGCACGCAATTTAAGACATATTTTTATTTTACCAACATATCCAAGACCTCATTCAAGAGACGGTGATAAACACTGCAGGAATAGGGTCTTTAAGAGGTAGGAATAAGGTCTTGAAGAGAAAGGAAATGCATTTTTTTAAAGACTTTTAAAGATGCACCTAAAATTGAATCAGGAAAGAATATTGAGATCTTATAGCCCACAGATGAATAAAACGGTAAAATGATATAATTACGTGAACAGACCTACTGAAGTTGAAGGTTAGAAACCAAATTCGGTTTGTTCAATATCTGCAATGCCATGTCAATAATTATTTCGGTAATTTTGAACATGCTTTCGTAATTTTCACTAATTTTTCGTAATTGTTTAGAATCTATTATTACCTCCCATTTGGTTGATTCATGTCGCTTTTGAAACCGGTAAATTGCCAATTTTTAATTGAATTTGACTTTAATAAACAACTGAAAAAGTGATTTAAATCCCTTGTTGGACGTTCTCGTTCCTCTTTGTTATTTTACCGTTCATTCATTATTAAATAATATTTTTCACTGATTATTATACTATAAATGTATTTAATAAGATTACACTAATAATAGGACACTTTTCTATTATAAAGACAGGAGGCGACACCAATTATTTGTTAAATGATTGGGGCACATCAAGTTTAAATGTTTGACTAACATATTATCTTCATAGTCTCAGAGATAATTGGATTATGCTGCATAACTAAATGTTAAGCTTGTTATACGATGGGGTGAATAAATGTACGTAAAAGATTTTTTCCGTACACCAGTCTGCAACATTTGCCCTTCAAATATCCCCGGATGCGTAGAGAGTACACAACACATTTTCACATCGATAATATAGTCGTGTTAAGTTATTGACTTGTCAGACTTTGGTTGCTAAAAACAATTTTTCGTTATCATACAGTGACTTTTGCTCATATAAAATTCGTAGAAGGGCATTGTATTGCTTAGATAAAACATCACCTTTGTTGCTGTTAGCAAAAATTAAACGTAAATTCCATTAGAGGGGAAGTTCATTAATTAAGTATAGTTAAAAATAAATCAATTTATTAATAATATATATATATAATATATCTTAACACACACACACATACACACACACACATATATATATATGTATATATTTCAGTATATATATATATATATATATGTTTTTATATTTCAGTTGTTTATTAAAGTCCAATTCAATTAAAAATTGGCAATTTACCGGTTTCAAAAGCGACATGAGTCAACCAAATGGGAGGTAATAATAGATTCTAAACAATTACGAAAAATTAGTGAAAATTACGAAAACATGTTCAAAATTACCGAAATAATTATTGACATGGCATTGCAGATATTGGACAAGCCAAATTTGGTTTCTGACCTTCAACTTCCGAAGGTCATCGTTTTACCGTTTTATTCAACTGCATAATGTTCTCAGGTGCTTTGATGTTCTTAGGTGCACATAATTACGTTTTTAACATGTTACAACGTGAAAAGTGTTTATGACTTTGTTCATTCTGCTTGTCCGTTCGCACGATAACTGCCGTAAAAATGACTTCATCAGAATGAAATTTTAGTATATTGTTCAGGTGGTCTGTGGGACATATGGAAATGTAAATGAATAATATCACCCAATTTGATGGGGATTGAACCCGGGTTGAAAAAATGAGATACATTGAATCTAATGGGACCTTATTTTTCAAACATTTTTTAAGCAAATTTAAAATTCACAAACTGCTTCGAAAGTTTTAGGAGATATCCAAATTATACCATAAAATATATAAAAAACATTTCAGCAAAATATATTCGGTAGTTTTTAAAATAAAAATTAAAATAATAATTACATCCATATTTTATGAAGAGTTCACGTGCCCCACTTCAAAATACAATATGGCATCCATCTTGTGTCAAAATTAAAATCATGATTTTTGAGTTTTTTAAATTTATATTTAATGTTGCATCAGTCGTGAAACCGCTTTATTTTTGCTTAATTTATGTCCATACATTCTGCGTCAAAGCAATTACAATATTTTTTAGTTTAAATGATCATTAAACTTTGATTATTTATACAACGAAGCATAGTTTTAACGTATGCAGGATGCAAACACATCAAGCTGTAAGATGAGTTGTATAAGAATTGCTGAATTTTTTAACACAAAATTATTTAGCTCTGGAGTCTGGAAGCTGATATGAATGAAATATTCATTGATTTTACATAGAGAAGCATACGATTTTATAGCACTGACTTTTCCGATGAAGTTTTAAGCAGAGAGTTAGAAAGTACTTTTACCATCATAGTTTGGAGTTTTTAAGTAAAATAAATTATTGTAGTATTGTAATGAATGAAAGGAATTCTAATTAAACTGTATAAATGAAATATTTACTGCTTTTACATAGATAACCAGGTGATTTATATTTCGATGATTTTATTTTAATAAAGTTAATTTTTTTCGATGAAGTTTTAAGTTTTCACATATAAAAATGTTTTGTAGTATTATGATTATTTTAAAAATATTACCGCTGAATGTATCGCATTTTAGAAATGTTTAAATAAAGTTGCATTGCAGTTGGAAAGCGTTGCATAATCAACGCTTTATGCAAGATTGACATTTTTTGTTGGACATTGCATATACCACCACCCCACGTTCTAATTTTATTTTGGTTTCCAATATTATTTTTCGTCCTAATTTTCAATCATTTATCTAAGTATTTTCTTAATATTCGTCAATTTGTTAATTTTTCGTGTTTTGTCTTTAGACTCTCCAGGATAATTATGAATTCTAATATATATATATATATATATATATATATGTATGCCAATTAAAGCAATAAAAGTGATCGATACTTAGAGTAATAGGCTTATAAATTGGAAATTGTAAGGATACTGGAAAGCCCAGAGCCGATACTTGAAAAATTAACAAATGGTCGAATATTAAGACAGGAGTCAGATAAACTATTGATCATTGGATGAAAGGTAAAAGTTTGGACGAAAAATGATACTGCAAATCGAAAGAAAATTAGAAAGTGGAATGGGTGGGAGAAATGGTTGGGGCACGGAAAGTAGAAAATGTGCAATCTCATCAGGGTGTGCACGAACATTCCGTACTTCCGTTGTTATTTTTAACTAATTTCCTCATACAATGTATATAAATACAAAAATGTAATTATGAGCACCTAAGAAATGCAAATAAACCCGATACTACGTGATTGAAATAACCGAAATCGTGTTAAGATTGATAAAGCATATAAATGAGGAAAATACAAATACAGATAAATGTAAATAAATTAAAATAATACAAATAAAAATTCAGATGGAAAATGCCGACAACCTAGAGTGACTGAAAATGGCAGGTAAACTAGTGTTAAACATGAAAGTACCTAAAATCAAGTGGAATTAATATAATTACACAACAAAATTGCAAAATGCAATCTAAAGTAAATCCCACTGATCTGCTTAAATGCTGTATAATTGATCTGCTTAAATGCTGTATAAATGCTTTACCTAAATTCTGTATAATTGACATAAATAATTATAAAAGTTATCTGGTAATTAAAAACAAAATAAGGGAATTGAATGATGACGATGTAAGCTGAAAGAATTACAAAGGAAGCCAATGTATAAGGTTAAGTTCAAAAGAAAATTGCTGAGATTATCAATGATCCACGGAGTCAAATTTCTTTCCTCAAAACAATTCGAGTCTAAAAAAATATTTGGGGATTCCATCTACTAAATTAGGATCTTGAGATGATGATATTTTTATTATTCTTACATAAAGATAATCATTTTGTGTAAAAAAATCTAGTCAAATTTTATTAGAAGCCAGAATTGGAAACATGTCCGAACATGATTCTTGCTTTTTTTCAAATCTTTATACTGTAACATTGTTTAACTGGGATTACAGTTAGAAAAATACTTTAGAGCATTTTTACTACAACTGAATTTCAAATACAACAATGTAAGCAAAATGTTACTAGACATTTGAATGTACTTAGATGAAGGTTATTCTTACTCAGCGATGTTCATCTTAAAACAAAGCTTCTCCATGCTTATGAATATATGATTGAATGTTTCAATATGAATTGCAATGGATGTAGAATATTCCGTCGTCATATTTGCTTATATATATTGAAGAAAAGAAGATAGATGCAAGTTTTATCTAAAGATTTTGGGAATTTCCATAAAAGAAACTTATATTATCATAAGTTGCAATAAAAAGACAAAAATATTTCTTTCGAAAATATGTATTTGATATCGTGTCCCTGAGTACTCAAAATTTAAATATATGAGCTTCATAAAAATGAGATTAGACAATATTTGCTGCATTATCGGATCAGCACGTTTTATTGGACCGATCAATACACTATTGTAATGTCATTTGCAGGGTGGTTTTAAAAATAACGCTCTAAATTAATGCACTACAGGGTTACAGGGTGTCCGAAATTATAAAAAAGCCTTATTTCCTTAAATATTGTTCCTAGACTCATACTTCCAATAATAAAGTTTTATAAAAAAATATAAATCACCAATAAAAATGAACATTTAATTATTTTTTTTTAAATCACGACGACGCGTTTCCTTTAGGGAGTCGAGGTACCTCTGTACTAAATTTCATAATGGTGGGTCTCTTAGATATTTCGCTACGTGACCAACAAGTAAAGAAACTGACTACATATTCCTTCATTTTTGAAGATGTAAGTTCATCTATGACTGTACATAAAAAGGCACATTTGTGTATAAATATATACATTGTACAAGTACATTTCTGCTAATTCGAATATATTTTCTGCTATCTTTCAGTTATTTTATACACAAATTTAAATATTTTCTGATCGTGAAACAGTCTAAAATATTAAAAATTATAAATTAGTAATAACATTAAATCTTTCTTTCTGAATTTTAACTTGAACTCAAAAACAGTTTAAAATAGTTTGGAAGGGTTTTTTTTACCACTCAATAAGGGTAAAAAAATATGCTGTAATAGAAGAAATTCAAAGTATTTCAAAATGCAAAGTATGAGGCAAAGATCCACTGCATAAATTTAGACTTAAAGTAACAAATTAAAGGAAGCATATCAGCACTACATTTGCCTGTATGTTTGTTCATAATTTGTGCCATTGCAAATATAATTCATGTTTGACAATGATATTTTATAATTACGAAATTTTCAATAACGCTGTCTAGACAAAAAATCTGATGTGGCAGCCCATAACTTTCCTTATATAATGCGATAAATTTACTCCTTTTACAGTAAAAGAATACTGGATAAAATCCACGGTACTGTGTTTCTAACGTTGAATTGTTCATTTGGAGATTTTCCAGATGACAACATGTAAAACTATTTCAAAGTACTCAATTAACTTATATTTCGCGCAACTCTAAATAAATAATTATCAATATTGATAGCATCCTCAATAAGCAATATAGTCCATATATTAAAGTTTTATTGTTCTGAACATTCGATTGCGTTTAAAAACAATAGGCTTCCAGTATTCATGGATTGTCATTTTTGTGCCAAATTTCTTTCGAATCGCTCCATTCGTTCGTGAGATATCGTCCCCAAAGTATCACTGATACAGACACACACACACACACACACACAGAGAGAGAGAGAGAGAGAGAGAGAGAGAGATTGCCGTAAAAACGTTTGATTCGTGTTCAGGGATGCTTGAAATGTGCTCTCCCATCGAAAACTCGAATTCGAATTTTCGACCCCGCCACAATTATTTCTTTATACATTACATACTGTTATTGTTGTTGTTGTCGTGTCCCTAACATTACATTTAAGGAAGAATGTGTGCACTGCTTCTGTTTAGTCTAATGACCCGGGGCACCCGAAGGTAGAAGTCTGACTTCTGCCCCAAATAAGACAATACAACATCCATGCCCGCAGGCGGGACTCGAACTCGCAATCTGGCAGCCGAGCCATCACGAGGAAACGCCTGCCTCTTTGACCGCTCGGCCACCACATCGGCATTACATACTGTATATAAGGAAAGTAATATAGTCAGTATTATACGCTGCAAACTGCGTTTCATTAAAGGCTGCATGTTTAGAAAAACTGTTTTTAATATAGTTAGATCAAACTGTTTTTCTACAGTTAGACATAACTGTTTTTATTATAGTTATAAAAAGCTATTTTTCACAAGAGTGAAACAATATAAAACAAAATAATTTGTCTAGTAATAATCTTTTAAACCTAAGTAGATAATAGCAAGCGTTTCATGTATTCTTCACTAATCGACTATTTATTTAAAATCAGCAGTATCACAAAAATAAAAGCCAAAGAATCTAATTATTTTAATAATTTGTTTTTTCGGTGTTTTTAATTTTACCAATCTTAGAGTTTATCTCACTTAAAAAAGAGCTTTTCTCATATATCATGCAAATCGAACATTCCGATGAGAAGCACAATTGAAACAAAAATATATTGTAAAACTGTATTTGAAACCATTTTTGCGTTTTACCCCCTTTCTTGGTCCCACATTTAAAGTCTCTATCTCATCTGTAATTGTGATTTAAAACATTCCTTATTTTGAATGTTTCAGTGTGGAACACGCCCCTCCAAATGCAAAATTTCGAAATATCAAAAAATCATCAATTAAAATAGGATATTCCTCATATATCTGGCGAATCAAACATTTCATTGTGTGGCACCTCTAAGTTTACAAATATTGTAAAATATTAATTTTAATCCTTAGTATCGAACAATTCATACACCAGATGTAATGTTCTATCTCGTAAAAAAGTGTATTTTCAATCAATTTGCATCTTGCCGTAGTAACTGCCAAGTTAATATTTAAAAAAATCGACTTTATCCGGAAGTTTCACTAACAATTTATCAGTGTATCAAATTTCAGGCTTACATCCACTTAAAAAATTCCTTAATGTGCGGGGCAGACAGGCAAGGAATTAGTAAATATAATTGGACTGAACAATGAAATATAAATATTGATTTTACTCGCATTAAGTCTGTCAAAGACAGGGGAAGTAGCACTCTTACAAAATTAAGTTGACATATTATTTTAATACGTTTTATTTGATTTAAAATTATGGCGTTTATGGCTGTCTTATTTGAGTACTGACTCCGTTTATTTCTGTCCTGCAGTCAACACTATAGATATGCAAAGTTTCAACCTTTGGAGTCACCGGGGAGGGGGTGGGGCAGACCAGAGGTTGAAGCATGGATATTACATACGAAGAACCCGAGTTCGATTCGCAGCTCTGCCCAAACTGTCCCCGTGTTCACGCGCAGAGTACGGGCACGTTAAATATGTGAGTCTGAAAATCCTTCTGAGAGGTTGGTGGTAAGGAAAGGAGGACACGGTCATGTGGATGTCGCTCCCACTTGGTTCCAGTCTAAATTGGGAAGTGTCCCGGTCGTCCAAACAGATACCTTACGCCTTAGGGTGGATCGGATGGTCTGGGTCGAAAGAAAGGAAGAGTTCTGTAAGGGTTTATAAAGTCGTTTAGAACCAACTGTTTTACCCGGCATTGGGGAAGAAATTAAAAATCTGGCTATATATCTAGGTTCTGTTACGTAGTCATTACTGTAAATATGCGAAGATTCAGCCTTCTATATCACTGGCGGAGTTTATGATATGTGTGGAAATATTAAAAAACATTTGGGTGTAAATATTTAGTTTTCTATGACATCGGGGGCTTCCAAAGGGTCTGGAAGAATCAAAATACAGTAAACAATAACAATAATATATATTATCTAATTATTTATCTTATCATTTAGAAAATAGTGCAAAGAAGCACAGTTTAGCAATTGTTTATTTTTTTGTCATAAAATCAATATAATATTCTATGATTTCCAAAGTATTACTATTATGTAACGACGTTATGTTCTTTATCATTATTTGTAGCAATTTTGTCAAATAACAAAATAAAAACTTCTATATCCGGTTCTCAAATATAAAAGGAGGTTGTTGATTTAAGATGATCCTAATAAATATACTTCTATGAAGAACACAAAGCTCTGGTTGTTCTTTCTGGAGTTACAAAATATGTCTTGAATACAGTGAAACAAAGGTTTATTGCTTAGCTTGCGTAGATTTCTCATTGGCGCATAAATAAAGTTGAAATATTTTCAGTATGATTAGAACACACTAAAATTAACTAGAGAGGGGCTTAACTCGACTTTCTCATACAAGAATACATTTTGATTTTCAAATTTTACAGGGAAAAGTTTGAAAACTCGGTACCGTGGGTCCAAATTATTACAACTATAATATGTAACCATTCACTTTAAAGGGCTTAAAAATATTTCGATTGATACCAAACTTGACAAAGTAACCCCTCACCCCTGAGGGTTTAACTTGCCCCCATGGGGGATAATGATTTCACGAATAATATTACTGTTTCGCGGCTATTTTTGACGACAATGATTGAAACTATCAAGTCTCGTGATCAGTGAGATCATTATCGTGATCATAAACCCTTTTGGGCATGATTATATCAAATTTTGTCCTACGCTGTCATGTTAAAGGAATATAAAATTTCGAATAAATTTTGAAATTTTCAAATAAATTTCGAATTTAAAAAAATTCTACCTAGTGCTAGATATTTTGATAACAAAGTTGGATATGAAGTTTCGTAAAAATCTATTAGTATTTGTCGCTGCTATTATGTATACAAGAAATCGACCACAGACTTCATTCAGGCAGACCGACGGAATAGTCAAAATATGTTCAGAAGGTCTTAAAACATTTAATGGCATTAAAATCTCGAAACTGAAAATTTCCCTGAAAACAACACTTTCTAAAATACTACGTATGAGAAAATAAAAAACAAATTTACAAAAAAAAAACTCAACAATATATTCTAAAATTTTGAAGTATTTATCCACTATTAATATCCATTTTATTTGAAAAAAAAAGCTATCCATTTATATCTTCAATAAATGCAGATATATTAATTTGGATTTTACTCATGTTTAGTTTTACAGTGAACCTTAACTTCCCAATACTAACACTTTTTTTCACTTTTTACTTTCCCTAGGATATATGTAAAGGAAAAGTATTATGAAAGTATCCAAATTCCGACTTTTGGATTTTGATGGATTTACACGTTTTTAGTATTTTTGAATACGATTCAACAATTTTGTTAATAATATCTATGTGCTAGTGAGTCTGTCTATGCACACGATATTTTTCGAACAAATTATACAAATGGAATGAAATTTGATACAATGATTTTAATGAGTGTCAGAGGTATATTGATTTCTAATTTTAACGGTTCCAGAGATATCTCCACATGTTTCGATTTTGTTTTAATTGAGAAATGTTACAAATATGGAACGGCATTTTAAAAGGTTATAAAATGGGTATTTTGTATTTTTCTTTTTATTTAAAAGCATTATTTATAGAAACCTGATATGTGCCGTTTTCGAGATATCGGAAGTTTTCGATTGAAACGAAAAAAATACATCAAAAAATTACATTTTTCTATTATAAAATAAAAAAAAAATTGTATGTATTTTTAATCCAAAAATGAATGGACATCGTTGTTTAGGAATTATCATACGTTCTTGAGACATTGCAAATTATTTTTAGCACTATATATTTTGAAGACACTGATTAAACTGGATATAATTTAGCACAATTATTTCAATCGTTACATTTCAGAGGTCTAGTATTTTCGTTGAGCTCAGAGTAAGGCAACAACACATTCAATTTTTCAAATATTATTCTTCATAAATCAAAAACAAATATTATAAAGCATTGATTATGTTCCCGAATGATTATGTCAATTCGTGGAAAAAATAGCTATGTCATGTGTCTTTTTATTTAGAAACGTAAGTTATGATTTACAGAACGAAAACATTTAGAATATTCAGCGTATAGAATACTGTATGGAAATATTTGTGATTGCGCTCGGGATGTAAATACGGTGTATTTCGGATGTATTTCGGAACCTGACACGAACTATCACTGTCCAAAATTTTTGTAGGTATAACTCACCTAGATTTTCCGCTACACCATCAGAAAAGTAATCAATAACACATTCGAACATACATTTTCTTTTATTATCTAAATAATATGCAGCACACTGACTGATGACTGAGTGAGGGGATGATCTATCAAAATTATCGATCACTTCCACCATATCTAGAATCTTAGTTTTGGTGTCATTTGATCAGTCTCAGTTTCGAGATTAAGGAAAAATCTAAATTTTCATAAATTCGAATTAGAGGTGACGGTGAAACAATATTCAAAAAACTGAAAACCACCTTGTTTAATTATTGAACATTTCTATAGTCAGAATCTTGATTTTGGTCTCATTTGATAAATCTTACTTTCTAAGTGTACAAAAAAAATCTAATATTTTGAAAATTCGATTTACAGGTGTCGAATGAAAGGAATAATTATAAAATTAAAAATGACTTTCAAAATGTTTGAAAACTTCTATTGGATCCAGAATGTTGAGTTTGGTTTCACTTGATCTGTTTCAGAAGCTTCCAGATCAACGAAATAATCAGAATTTTCAAAAGTTCCTATTTTGGGGACACAATACAAAGGGATTTTAAAAAAACTTACTCCACTTTGTCCCTCAAAAACAATAATTATACAATTAGAAATCCTTTCGTTTACTAACAATTTAAATTAGTCATCAACGAATTGGATTATGCTAGTCATCAACAAATTTTATTTAGTCACCAACAAATTTTATTTAGTCATCAACAAATTTTATTTAGTCATCAATAAATTTTATTATGTTAGTCATCAACGAATGTTTTTAAGTTAGTCATAATCAAATTTTATTTAGTCATCAATAACTTTTTCTGGTTAGTCATTAACAAATTTTATCATGAAGATTAGTCATCAACAAATTTTATTTAATTAATCATCAAGAAATTTTATTAAATTATTAATAAACAAATTTTATAAAGTGTGTATATGTGACATTTAGTAACCAGTAGCTATTAAGAAGGCTCAATGTGCGAGTAAAATGGCTAGTTATACATAGGACAAGGGTTTTGGACAAGTAATAACAATCCAAAAGTAAATACATAATTAAGAAAACTTTGATCATCATTACGATTAAAGTATCCTAATTTTTCTGTAAAAATTTTACGTTTTTATTGTAATGTAACCTTTATAATCATTCCAAGAAAAATAGTTGATATCTTAAAAGCATATTAATGGATTTAAGCATTTGAATAATGACAGTTTTTATACTTTCTGTTATATAAATTAAAATTGCTGCGCTACATATCATTTTACGTCCGGAATATTGACAAAATCATAAGGTAATGGTAATATTGTTACTAGCATCCTGACTGCATTTTTTTTTTTTTTTTGAAGGAGGGGGAGGGGTATTGCGATGAATCTGAAATTATGTGGATCTGACTTACAGGATTTTTCCCCGGAGTTCTCCTGCACGTTATTGGAACAGGTATGGGGAAAATTTATGATGATTGTTAGGGATTTTATGACTTGTTTCAGGGAAAAGAAACAGCTGGGTTAAGCTCGTGACCCACGCATAATGCACAAAAATTTTACTTCTAACAATGATTTTAAATCAAAAAAACATTTAGATATTCCGAACAAAATGGAATGGGGCTCTTATAATAAATAGCATCCAGATACTAGCAATTCTGTATTTTTCGGTGGTAATGATGTGTTTTGGGGGGAAAAAAGGTTTGGGATGCTTCGGGGAGAAAAATAATGCCGTTTAAACAAAAGAGAAATGTGCATCATCCTATTAATCATTAAAGAAATTTTCGCTGGTATGTAAATAAATAAATAAATAAATCAGTATTTTTAAATAAAATAATATTTTATCAACTTCTTTTCCGCACTTTTTAGCTAATTTAAGAATTTATGAGAGAATCGGTAATAGTACATTGAAAATGTTTTGGCACTAGTAAGAATATTTGATTTTCGACGGGATAAAATGCTAATTCAGTGTAAATTTGAATACACATATTTTTGAATATATCATCTCATTATAAAATCAAATTATGGTTGGAAGAACGGAAAACAATGTTAAACGGATAAAAAAAATCCATTTTACTGGAAAATTAAATTTTGGTTAGCAAGGTTTTGAGATGGTAGTACGAATGTTTTTCGTGTGATTTTTTAGTTGGCTAATGGAAAAAGGTCACTTGTCATTTTGAACTTTTTTATACAGAATGAAACTTGCGGACTCAATGTCTAAAGTATTAACCAAGTTTGTAAAGTTCAAGGGTTTCTAAAAATAGTAAATGTGTAATAAGAGTTGAAATTAGAGGGAGGAGTTAAATAACAAACTATATCAGTGTTACATTTTACGCGACATTACTTATATTTAAAATACTTCAAAATGACTGCAAAAATAGATGGCAATTCATTGTTTATTACTATATAAGTGTAAAGTAAGGCATGTTTTAACATTCAAGAAATTTTTTATCACATATATCCCAATCTTTTCATTCGTGATATTTTTATTTACCTTATTATTCACTTTTGAAATATGTTTTTTCCTAAAAGATAAAGACAACCAAAGTTGGTTAATATTAAATGTCGTTAATAAAATCTCCATCCATGACGTACCTTAAAATTTGATAACTAGAGCTCTTTCGGGCATTATTATGCCCTTCATCAGTGGCAAAGTATAAATAGGCTGAGAACATGAGCTTTAATAAACAGGCCACAATTGCGAGACAAAATTTGCATATTAATATGCAATTTTGTCTCTCGTTGTGGCCTGTCTATTAAAGTTCATATTTGGTCAGTATTTTTACTTTGTCACTGATGAAGGGCAAAATAATACCCGAAAGCGCTCTGGTTATGTAATTGTAATGAACGGCATGGATGGAGATTTTATTAAAGACATTTAATAATAGCCAATTTTGGTTGTCTTTATTTTTTAAAGTTTTACTTATTTCACGCGTTTTCCAATTTAAGAATATGTATTCTGTGCTAGGTTGTGAGCTTCAATAACTCATTCAAAAAAAAAGTGTTTTAAACATTTAGTTATCATGGTTGGTTGTAGATTGAGTTTAGATGATGGATGATACGAATTCAGCATTTGGGCGGTCGGGACTTCACTAAAGATTTCTACTTCCTGATTTTTTACACTTTCAGGTAAAATAATTTCCTTGAAACACAGATTTCAGTGGCATGACGATAGAGTTTAGAGAATGACTGATATGGATGCAGTATCGAGTTCCAAAGGGGGTAGGATGGCAGTTACTAAGGATTTCTATTTCCGATTCTGGATGTGACGTTTTCGAAAGTTCGTATGACTGTACCAAATGAGTATACGAAAGACAAAAGGCTTATTAGTTGCGCTACAAATAAAGAGTACAAGCTACTTCAGAAAATTCTTTTTCACATTTATTCTTGTTAAATGTATGATTGAGAGTAATACATTACAGTTATATTATAAAATGTAATGAAAAATATGCATACTATGGAGGACTAATAGATTAGAGATAAAAAATAATAAACTAATTGCTGAAAGTCGAACACTTCTAATAAAACCACACTTAATCTGTTTCCTTAAATATTTTTTTACATAAGTAAAACTTATGAAACCAAAATATAATTTCTTAAGCTTATGGATAATTTGCCATCATTTTGTAATGTTTAATATGGCGAAGAAACGGATATCATTTTTAATCTGCAAAATCTGAGATGTAAGTTATCAACAATAATCCTGAAACACTGAACCGGAAAAGAATTCGTTAATAGAAAAAAATGTTCAGAATTATCGGAAACTCATCAGTGCTCTATCCTAAAAGAACTGATGACGCTAAAAATGCGAAAAAGACACACTCCTACGATTTCTTTTCGATGAAAAGTACATATGTTCCATTCGCGGAAAAGACAAAAAAAAAATTATAATCGTATGCAACAGATCATTTTATATATTTCTTCAAAAATAATACTTTATTTTCAAAGATTCCAACTTCCGATAAATTTGAGAATTGTTATAAAATTTGGTGGAATATATTCGCGGATTCCATTGCAAAAGTATCCTTTCTAGAAGAAATGCATTAAATGTTATTTTATATTTTGCAAAAGTTCCGCTTGATATTGATATTTCATTGAGTGGAATGAAATTCCCATTAGTATCGGTTTATAGTTCTTTTGCAAATTATATGCAATCTGAGTTTATTTCATAGATGACAAATGTGTATATATATATATATATATATATATATATATATATATATATATATGTAGATATATATATATTATTATTAAAATACCTTAAAGATATTTTTAATAATATTAATATTACTGATCTTTATGATGTAATTTTAGCACTTTATAATATTTTTATTACTAATCACTTTAATCTTATTAAATTAAAAAAATTTCCTAAAGTCTCCACTTTGTACAATTTAATAATCATATTTTTCAAGGCAATAAATTATACTTACAAGTCTCTGGGGTTCCATAAGGTGGCTGAAGTAGCACTGTGTTAGCTAATTTATACCTTCATGAAAATACTTTTATTTCAGATGATTACAAAATTTACAGATACGTTGATGATCTGATTTGTTTAGTATTTACTGACAACTTTGCCTTAGATATAGATTTCTATCCGCATAATTTCGAATTAATTCCTAAAGAAGCCTCTATTAGTAAATGTGTCAACTTTTTGGATAATAATCACACTATTGAAACTGCCAATAAGATTGTTAATAATTTATATGATAAAAAAGACAATTTTCATTTTAATATCAATAAAACATTACCATTTTATTCCCGTAACTCTATTCAATTGTTAAGAACTATTATACTTAATAAACTCTTTAGAATTTATAGATTATTAGATAAAGAACTTCATGTTTTCACATTAATAACCTAAACAATACCAGTATTTTATATAAATATCCAGTATATTTAGTAAGTGGTATAGTTAATATAGTTAAACATCCTCCTTAATATCTTATATTAGCTAATTATCAATTTTCTTTAGTATTAGCATTACAATATATTTACATCTCTTAGACATTTGCCTCCTTGCATTCATTATTTTTCACGTCCTTTATTACGCAGCTTTTACAGGTGAATTCATAACATTTTATTTGCAATACTGTTATTTATATCACACGATTGGCAACAGTTGATTTCCACTTTTAACTCCTGCGAATGGCAACAGTAGTCTCGTTCTTTTGCTTCACGACAACGTGTGCAGCATTTTCTCAGGTAAAATTTCCTTGATTCCTATTTTATTTTTCCATCTTTAAGCTTGTTGGTCCAGTAGACTGAGTTTATAGATATTATCTATCTTAGTCTTCAGAAACAAGCATTTTTTGGTCATTTTGAATCGATACTAGGATCCTGAAAACGAATCTGTTCAATATGAATTTACTAAGTCTAGTGCTTTTTCACGTATTTGGCTTTAATGCTTGATCATTTTTTTTTCAATTTTGAAATCCCACCATTGATAATTGTAGATTATATATAGTTTGATGACTGAATATTTGCTTTTTATTCTCTCCATGATTGATGAATCTCTATTTTATTACATATTTATAAGTATCTATCTTAAATTTTAAGTTATGGTTATATGAGCTACAAACTTGTCTCTAATGTATCATTGAAATTTCATATAATTTTTATTATATAAATACACATTTTGCAAAACGAATCACCATAAAGGAAGTAGCTGTTTTTATTGAAATTAAATATGTGCACAGATCATACACAGGTAATGAAATGATTACAAAATCAAGGTCGCAAGACCCATCAATGGTTAGCAATTGCACATTGAATTTTCAAATCAGTAATTGGTGAACCCCCCTTTGGCGGCAATGCATGCTTGTATACGTTAAGGTAAGGAGTGATAAAGTTTCCTAATGTCATCCTGCGATACAATCTGCCAGGCATTCCTCAATTGTTGCTCCAGATATGCAATATTTCGGGGTGCTCGAATCTGTCGGCCTAGAGTGTCCCAAACATGCGCAATTGGCGAAAGGTCTGGTGACCTTGCTGACCAAGGAACAGTATCAACAGCACGGAGACAGTCCACAGATATGCTAGTCATATGTGGCGTGGCATTATCTAGTTGGAAAATGGCCCAAGAATGACGTGTCATGAAGGGTAACGCAAAGGACAGCAGGATTTCATCAATATATCGATGAGCTGTTAAAGTTGTGCTCAGGATGACTAGGGGCGACTTGCTATCGTAAGAGATAGTACCCTACACCATCACAACAGGTAAAATGGCTGTGTGCCTGTATAAAACAAAGTCTGATTGGAACCGCTGGCTCTGGCGCCTTCACACACGTACCCGATGGTCATCTGCTGAAAGACTGAAGCGTTTCTCATCACTGAACACTATGCGATGCTAGTCTGCTGGCAGCCATAATGCTCGGCTACGACACCACTCCAAACGACTCTGTCGATATTATGGGCAGAGATCTTATAAACGCCGCCGTGAGCGTAACCCCACCACAGCCAAACGCCGTGAGATGGTGGAAGGTACCACGGGTGGTATGGAAGCGTATGGATCGTGACGATATTATGGCTGTCTCCAGACACATTGATCAAAATGGTGCCGCGCCCGAGATCAACGTGGAATTGTTCTAATTGGGAACGAGTTGTCTTCAGGGATGAGTGTCGTTTCGAACTGAGTCCCGACGACCAGCGCAGACGTATCTGGAGACAGCCTGGACATCGTCAGGATTCTGCTCTTACTGTCACACGCCACACGGCCCGACAACAGGGAGTTATGGTCTGGGGTGCCATTTCGCTTGACAGCCGGACTCCTATGATAGTCCTCTGTGCCACCATCACAGCACAGCGGTACGTTGCCGATTTTCTTCGACCCGTTGCATTGCCAATCCTTTCGCGACACCCCGGACTAACTTTTCAGCAAGATAATACCAGGATACACACGGCACGCCTCTCTATTGATTGTCTTCGTGCTTACGATACACTTCCTTGGCCAGTCAGTTCCCCAGATGTCTCGCCTATTGAGCACATTTGGGCTGAGAGTGGGCGTCGCCTGCGGTCATCGTAGAATATAGACGAATTATCTCGTCAATTGGAGGCTATTTGGAACGGCATCCCTCAAAACAACATCAGGCAACTTTATGCATCAATGCCACGTTAGGTAACAGCTTACATCAAGGCCAAATGTGGACCAATGCCATATTGACGTGCTCACGTTATGTAGGTCTTTCAGTGTAATAAATCATCCAATTGTTCTGAAATTCTAATAATTTCATTTTCTGTACATCCATATTACATATACCAAATTTTGTCTTATTTGGATAGTTCTTTCTTAGTGCGTCGATTGTATTGTCTTAGAGTGTAAATATATATATTTAATAGTCGAAATTTGGTTTTTGATCAAGCCTACGTGCTACACCTTCTGTAATATGTTATATTTAATACTTACTTATTGCAAGGTAATAAATTCTATCTTCACATTAAGAGTGTTCCTCAGGGTGGAACTGTAAGTTCTGCTCTTGCTAATCTTTGTCTAAATCACTATGAGTTCATGTTTAAAAATTCTGAATGTGCTTTTTACATATATATTGATGACATCCTTCTGATTAAGACATCTGACTCATCTAATGTAATTGATTTTAATTTCTATCCCTTAAATGTAGCCCTTCTTCCTAATGAAAGCGATATCTCATACAGTGTTAATTTTTTGGACTTAACTCACATTCTTGATGATGCATTTTAATTTTTTCAAATATTTATGATAAAAGGACCAGCTGCCTTCTAAAATTCATAAAATTATCAATTTTAACTCTTGTATGAGTAACCAAGTGTATAAAAATATCTTTATTTATTAATTACATAGTATTTTAAGACTTTGTGAAAAATCACACATTGATAGCCATTTCACCGGCATAAATAAATAACATTCTTGCTATATTTGAGTGGTGGTCGTGTTGGGGGTGGGATTGGTATCATACATAATATTTATTTTTCAACTCCCATTATTTTATGTATTTATATTTATATTTTAATTTATAGTCAATATGGATCAAGAATCACACAAGTATCCTATGTTTTGTTATCTAATATTTATCTCAACAGATGACGCTTTTCCCCTATTGTAATATCTATTATGTATCTATTTTTCTAAAGCCACCGTTTTCAATTTTTTTTGCGTGATCAATGTGGTAAAGTACGTCTGGATTAATATGATTTCTTACATTTTATTCTTTTCCTTTTTGTTTAATTTGGTAATAAATTCGATATGAACTTTTATTACTTCTACCATGACATTTCTATTTATCGTTTTTGTTTATTACTTGGTTTTTTAATGTGTTGGATCTTTGGATAATGTTTTAACCACGTGTGTTGCTTTATACTGCTTAACACATTATGAGAGCTTATCCATAGTGTAAAAGAACCCTGATGAGCAACATTTATGGAAACTCTATTCAATTCGATCTCTTGTTTACTTCGTTTTATTACTTGATTTTTTAATTTTCTCTTTGGGCTTTTCAAAATTTTATTATCTTTTTGATGTACGTGTTTAGGTCTAACTATTAATAGCCATTCCATGTCGTTTATGTAATCTGTTATTCAATTCCATTCATACAGTTCCTAGCTTTCCTTTTCTACTTAATATTAAGCTATTCAGTAATCAGTATTTATTATTATCTTCTATCATATTTGCACTATTATAGATATTATATTGTATAGTTTTAAATCACTTTGTCAAGAATTTTTATATGGTAATAAACTTGCAAGTTATTGGCAAGTTCAATTGGTAATTTCTTTGCTATGAATCCAAGCTGAATTTAAATGTAAACAATTAACATTATTACTTACACTTATTCATTTGGTATAAATTCTAGGTTAGTCGGGGAATAATCAATATTAATATGGTTAATGTCTGTAGTTGTGATACAAATTACATCATCAACATATCTATAGTTAAAATAGTATATTAATTTATAACTATACATTAGATATAAATTTCTGTTCGTAATTATATAGGTATAATTTATATTTTTTTAATATAGGTATATTAGTAAAATTACAGCTATTACGACACACTTGTAAGGAATTCAATTTTTGTAAACATATATTTTAAACTGAAATAAAAAGTTCTTAAATTATGCAAAGTATAGTAACATTGGCATGTTATTTATTTTAAATATCATCTTGATTAAGTATAATATAATCACTAATAATATAATCACTTTTTAAGTATAATATATCATCATACAGAGATAATAACTTTATATAAATTTCTAATATCAATATGAAGTCTTTAATATCAATATTATAATTAGAAGTTCTAAATGAAAAAGTTCAAGCTGACTGATATTATAATTTAATTCAGAACTGTTATTCGATATGAAGAAAACTAGATCCATTATAGGTCAATTAATCAACAAATTTATCATTAATTTAAGATTAAAGATTATGATTAATTAATTTAATCCTAAGATTATCATTAATTTTTTAAAGCTGTTTAATCAATATTTACTTACTGTAGTTGTACATGTATTATGTCCAGGAGTTTATTGAAGAGGTTTCATAAAATTTGGGAACTAAAACTACTTTAAAATGTCAAATTTAAGTGTGTATGTTATTTCAAAATTTTGGTTTTAATTTTTAGTAAATTATTTGAACTGTATGTAAAAATATTATTTGTTACATAATTATGTAAATGAGAATCATAAAATTGTCATATTTTCGAATACTTTAAATTATTTTTTCAATCCTGATTTTATTGCTTTGCATAAGCAAATAATATATACAAAATATCAATTTATTTTTGAATGATAGAAAGTCGTGTAATATAAACCCTCAGATTTGAGAAATCACAGAAATTTCTTAAAAGTTTGGAAAAGTTGAAATGAAATAAATGTGTAATTAAAATTTAAAGGACTTACAAATGTAATATTTCTAGGAACTTGACATAAACTTACCCAATAAACACTTTAAATTTGGTAAAAATATATGTAGTTCATATAAAAATCGCAAAATTTATAAATGGTCATTAAATCTGTTATTAAAGTTGTTTACCAATTAGAAGCAGTGTTTAATAATAGGCTTCATCCAGCTATATTTTTAAAGGTTCTGAAAAGACTTATATTCTATGTATAAAATTGCCATCTAATGATGAAATTTTAAATTTTTTTATAATCTTGGAAGTGTAAAATTAACTGTCAAATGCAGAGTTAATGTAGCAATACAAAAAAGCTAGAATCCTTGTCCGAGAAGCAAATTTCACAGAAAATCGCTAATAGAACGACGAAAAGCCTATGTAAAAAGAAGAAAAATATCTTCAAACTTTGCAAGAACTTTATAATATTGCGAACGCAGATGAAAATAGAAAATACTTAAAAATTGTTTAGAGCAGACAGATAACAAAATTTCAATTTTGTCAGAAAGATGATACAAATGTGGTCTGCTAGATCTCGCTAAAATTCAACATTCTTATGGCTGATTTCGATTAAAATTAGCATACCAAATTTCATGTAATTTGCTTAATTATTTCGAGAAATGCGACGATTATACTTTGATCCTAATATCTGGAGAACGGCTCTTAATAACTAATAAACAAAAGTGATCGCTTATTTTTGGATAAAAGTAATTGCAAAGTTTTATCAGTTTAATAATATGTAGTTTGTGTGATTTTTAATTTTTATGATTTTCTCAATTATAGATCAACAACGCGTATATCTATAAAACTGCGCTGGCTAGATCTCTAAGTTATATCAGTAGCTTTTAAATGAAATATTGCATTTAAAATGGCTATTTATCTTTTCTGCAAACATAAATTTGTTTTTATAAATTTTCATCGATTTAAAATTAAAACGTTTGAAAACTTTTGAAAATAGTTGAAAACTGTTAAAAAATATCAGTCACGGATATGAAATATAAGGTTATGGTAATAGTTCAGAAAGTTGTTTTTAAATTCATATTTCTAAATGTATTTAAATGGTTGTTGCAGAGGGTTAAAAAAAATCTACGGGAATAACTTTTTCTACCATTTCATCGTCTTTATTTTGGCGTGTGTTTACTAAACTATGTATTTTTTGTACATTGGATTAAGAACGAGACCAGGATAGATTTCTCTTCAACAGAGAGGTATGATTGCAAGAGGCTGCATCACCGGTCGTTCTGTGGAAGATGTAAAAAGTCAGGTGTCTTGACATGTTGTCTTTACATACGTAAATTGAGAGAGGTATGTTAGCAAGATGCTATATCACCGGCCATTCTGTGAAAGAGTAAAATAGACGTTTAAACATTTCAAAGATGACTGTTTTTGGTGCAATGTATCACTGTCAGAAGGAAAGCACTGATCAACGGGCAACACGAAGCAACACGCACAGAAAGATCCCAAAACCTAACCAACGAAGACCGATGAAGGAAAAATCATCCAAATCCAAAACCTACTGCATATACATATTTATTTTATTTTTACTACTTTAGTACTACTGTCTACATAAAAACTATTCATACAGAAATTCGAAGCATGGGTTTTTATGATTGTGTTACAGTCAGCAAGCCCTATACCATTTCGCACAATGCTCCTCGTTGTTCAGTATGGTGTAAGAAACGTAAATCTTGGAACTTGGAGCAGTGGAAAAATTTCCCATGGACTGATGAATCACGATACATTGTCATAGTTATGTATGGATAACACCCGAAGAATGGTATTTAAAGTATCCCACTGCACCTACAGTCACATTTGGAGGTTGCACTAATTTTGTGTAGAGTTGTTTCTAATAGTATGAGCTGGTTCAATTGACACTGGGGCTGAAAACTTAATATAGAAGTTTATCTGTATATTTTGAACAATTCTGCTTTTCTAATACTATGATAGTATTATGGAGATGGGCTTTTCTGATATCAACAAGACAATACACCCTGTCACAAAGCACGAGTTGCTGATGAATGATTTCAGGAAAATAAAGATTCTTGTTTTGAGTGACCTTCACAAAGTTCCAATTGTAACTCAATAGGATGAATGAATGCCGCATTAGAAAAGTGAAAAATCGTCTAGCTTCTAAATATGACCTATAGGTGGCACTACACGTAGGGTAGAAATGTATCCCTATAACCACTTATCATAATCTAGTAAAAACCCTACTCCGAAGTATTGAAGAGTGTTAAAGCCACTGGTGAACCTTTCCGATATTAATTTATGAAATACTATATAGTTATTTTTATATCCCGGTGGCTCGTGACTATATAGTGTATATATTTATTAAATGTAATATTTAATTACTTAGGCACTATTACCTTAATTCCTGGTTTAAATAAATTTTTCAAATAAGTGTAGTTAAAAAAAAATTCACATTCCGACTCTTGAAATAAAACTATCTGCATAATGAGTATTTCCAGAGAATATATTTCACGATTTTATTGATTTTTTTATTTTTATTATTTCTGATTATTTATGTTGTAATTTGCCGTGCTTATGTTGTGTTATTCATTGAAATTTTTAGTGATAATCAGTATTTTGAATAAATTGCAAACTTGAACTTATTACAAAACACCAGACCATTCCAAGTTATCTTTTACGTCATGGACGGTTTTGAGAATTTCATTAGTAAAACATTTTTTCTTCCTTGGCACTTTAATATATTTGACACATTTTTTATTTATATGTTAAACACACATATTCCTATCTTTACAAGCTGCATTGGCGCTGTAACGACATGGAGGATTCTATTTTAGTGCAAAAAGCACATAGATTTCCACTTACTATCTGAAAGTGCTATGTGAAGCTTTTCAATAAAATCATCTGGACGGCAGCACTGCTAGTTTTGCATCCGCTTTCAATATTTTGCTTGTTACTCCTTAGTTTGTATTTATTCTTTACACCTATTTCAGCGCCCTGATTACTTTCTTTACACCAGCCAATGGCGTGCATCTCAACTACTAATTATATTTTCTGTTTGAATTTTTATTTATATTGTTTTTACTTTTATTTTTTCACTAATGTCGGGATCTCTTATAATTTTCTCTATCTGATGAAGAAACCCTTTAACGTTGATTGTCAAAGTAGTGACAGAGTTACATGATTAAGATTTACGACGAAGAGGCATTTCATCTTTGTGTGCATTTCATCACATTCATTTTACCCTTCTTACGACATCTTTAAAAAAATGTTACTTTTATTTAAATTGTCAATCAATTTCTTGCTACAGAAATGAAATAAATTATATGTTATTTATAATATTTTATTATGTATCATGTCTTGCATTTTCGGCAAATAAACAAATAAAAAAATATTCAAATTGTTGTTTCTAGTGTTCCCCAATTTGGCGTTTTTATCAGTATAAAACTGAAAAAAAAATGTCTAAATTTTAAATTTAAATAATAAAAATATTTCCATTTAGTACTTTAAGTATTTAGTTTTACTCTTTTTATAGAATTATATTATAATACTTGAGTATTTCATATCTGTTATTAATAAATAACTATTTTCAATCATAAATGTTTTTTAAATAGTAAATAGTTTTCTGTTAGATTAAATAATTTCCTTTTTACAGATTTCATTTCATTGTTGAAGTTTAGGTAACATAGTGTTCACATTCACGCTCGTTGAAAGCAATCGCGGACACTGGAGCTAAGGCCTTTCTTGGCCCCTCTCCTCCTGGTTGTACCCATAGATATATTTTATGTCTATGATTGTACCTAATTTTCCCTCACGTTGCCGAGTTGAGCTACTGAGTAGGCTGGGCCCCGGAGCACCAGCCCTGTTATCCCCCCTCTCGTCGACCCTGTTTACATTCAGCCAAGTTTCAATAGTTTAAGTTTATGAATTGCAGTCATACACATTTATAATTACTTCACAGTGAAACCGTAAAATTCTAGGCCCTTAAAACATGATTTTATAATTGTTTGATATGTACAGAATTAAACTTTAAACATACATCATTAGTTTCGAATTAATACTTATATCTTGACGTAAATTTAAAAGCAAAATATCCAAGAAGTAAATTATAAAGTTCCAGTCGACGTTTTCAGTTAATATATTCTACAAATATCGATTTACCTTAAGGGCGATTTCTTTATAACTTCTGACATCCAGCCGTTAAGCTCTCAGGGGTTCATTATGGCTGAATTGGAAGTTAAAAAAAGCGGGACACAATTAACACATCATGAGAGTTCTTAAAACAGAAAATTTACTCAGAATATTCTTGTTTGAAATTTTTCGTCAGCAGAAGTTTGAGCTGATAAAACAAATTAGAATAATTGCAAAGTTGAAGAGATAATTTTAAATACTTTTTTTTTATCGTTGTTAAATTTTAGTATAAAACATGGAATTTTCTTTATTTAAATTTGGATTTTAATTTTGTTAAAGCATCAGGATTCAAGTTAAGAGTTAAAAGTTAAATATTATATTTTTGCTTTGCATATAATGTATATTTTTTATTGCATTTTCTTTATTTTGTATAAAATTCTTCAGGTTTTTTATGATTTCATTTTATTGACTTTAGGTTATATGCTAATCTAACCTGTCAATAGCTAATCCTTTAGTTTTATTGCCAGAGTGCTCACATAGTGCAGAAACATTTTTACATTGAAATCAAAACAAATTAAAACCTTGCTATTTGCTCAGACAACAAATTTAAATGTTTTTCGGGCAATTAATTTAAATCGATTCCCCACCTCTCTCTCCCTCCCTCTCCCTCTCTCTCTCTCTCTCTATATATATATATACATATATATATATATATATACACTATCTGATGACGTTGTATATTAGTTGCATATATGATTATTTCTGAAAGTTTATTGTTAATATATATAGTTTATCTTACATAATAAAGGCAGATGTCTTTCCGGTTGATGTGTGTATGTGTGTGTGAAGTCTGTAGTATGAAATGTGAGTTTCGTAGGGCCATGAATTGCGGTACACAGGTACATCAGGACACGAACGTGGGCACCTTGATTTAATTTTTTTAAATTCAGAATTAGATTTATAGTTATTCTATGTTTTAGCTCGATTTACAACGATTTTGGGTGATATTGACACATATCGGTCCCTTAACGAACGAAAATCTTATCAAAAAGTTCCCATTATTACACCATCGCAAAGATCAAAAATTCTTTTTCGAACAAACTTTGAATTAATATCATACGAGTAAAAGTCGAATTTTAGTGAATTTTAAAACGCATATACTTTTCGTGGGTTTTATAAAATTCCTCGATTTTCATATTATGATAGAAAAGAAATTGACGTGTCATCCGATATTTATTATATAACAGCGTCCCTTAAAAATATCACAGACTGCTCCAGAAGGAAATATATTTTCCTCAACACATCCGTTCTTTTATTATACATTTTTTTAACCACCGATGCTTTCTATTCATCGTAACTTATTTGTCGTAATTTTTTATTTTTTTTTATTTATCGAAACTTATAGCATTAATGTCCGGACTTTACCTCCTTACCCCTGACCTTACTACTAGCGCCATTTATTAGTAAACACATTTAATAAGCCTGTTGTTGGTGGCTAACTGATTTCGCATTAAGTCGTGTTTTGTTACACACACACACACACACGAACACCGCGTGCTGTTGGCACATTTCGGGCGCGGTAGTCCGGTGGTTTGCCCGCTGGATTTGCACGCTGCCACAACTGCCGCCGTGTTCATGTACGATCACGTTAAACATGTGGGTCCGTAAGTCTTTCCGAGTGGTTGGTGGTAGGGGAAGGAGGGTACGGTTCCTGTGGATGCCTCCCCCACTGGGTTCCGGTCTAAATTGGGTGGCACTTCTCGGCCGTCTAAACAGTTACCTTACACCTTTCTGGTAGATCGGACGGTCTGGGTCTCAACAACACACACACACACACACACACACACACACACACACACACACACACACACACACACACATATATATATATAATCAATTCAATTGTTTAGAAATATTATACATACGCATTATAGATTATCAGATAAAAAATTACGCTACCGTCATCCCTCAAATGTACCACATTCCCTTATTCCAACCATCTCCGCCACAGCCGGTGCACCGTGGATATGTGTAGGTGGTTGTTTGCTGAGATTTGAAGTATGGTCCAACCTGCCCTTCTGAGTCCGATCACCATACCCTTCGTGAAATCGTCTGTCTGCTGGACCTGCCTCGGTTGGCGGCGGCCTGTCATTCTCTGCTACTACGCGTTTTCTCTGAGACATAAAAATGCAAAATGATTTCCCTGGCAGACAGAGCGGCGCGACTATTGCTGATTCTGCAGGTTCCTTACCTTATATCTCACCCAATGTGCGCGGGACAGCTGCACTTTTCGCATCATATACATAACTCGGTGAGCTGCGTCTACCCTGCAATTTGCATATTTTTCTGGCCACTCCTTTGTGTCTCATATTCACCGTCACGTAGTGTATATATATATATATATATATATATATATATATATTAGATATATATAATAACCAATTCAAGTAATTACGAAATATTAAAATCACCAAAGCAGTTAAAACACGGCCACAATGTCGAAACAAGAAATGTACGGAACTTTCTGAATTTTGAAGATTAATTAGGCGAGACTCATCTTCAGGTCTGAGCATCTAACTCTAATTAACTCAAACACATGCTTGTTTCAGGTTTGGCAATAGTAAGTTACTTTAAATACCAAAGCACATACTACAAGCATTAAAAGAGTGAAGAAATAGGAAATCAAATATTACCATGATTCACGAGGCAGGAACCCATCGTACACGTGCGAGCAGCCGCAATGGTTGAAAAATATCGAGAAGCAACCGGAAGAAGTATGACGAAATAGACCATGGGACGTAGAACAAACGGTTGCAGTGATCTTCCCCCAAACCCGTCCAGTGAGTTAGAATACGAGACAGGATCTTGTTGGTAAATGGCTCCAGAATGACGTGCCATGAAGGGTAACGCAAACGGCCGCAGGATTTCATCAACATATAGTTAATCATCACACCAATATAAGGTAAACATAATGAACAGGAATCATAGATGAAAAATCTTACTAAACAAGTGATTCATAGAAGAAATGAATAAACGTGTATGTCACTAACACCATTATAAAAGGGTTCAAATCGTAGTATCAATCTGGCTAAAGTTTCAAATTTTCAGCAAATATAATTATCAAAATATTAAATACTTATGTATCTAATTTTCAAATTTATTATTTTTCAAAAATTTTTAGTTTATTTTTTATTTTCTATTTTTATATAATTATACACTCTTTTGCAAAAAAAAAAAAAAAAGAAGCACCATGAAGAAAATGACTGCTTTTATTGAAATTAAATATCGTATAGCTCATACACAGGTAATGAAATGATTACAAAATCAAGGCCGTAGGACCCATTACTGGTTAGCAATTGCACATTGAATTTTCAAATCAGTAATTGGTGAAATCCCCTTGGCGGCAGTGCATGCTTGTATACGTCTAGGTAAGGAGTGATAAAGTTTCTAATGCCATCCTGCGATACATTCTGAAAGGCATTCCTCAATTGTTGCTCCAGATCTGTTACATTTCGGGGTGCCCGAATCTGGCGGCCTAGCATGGCCCATATATTCTCGATTGGCGAAAGGTCTGGTAACCTTGCTAGTCAAGGAACAGTATCAACAGCACGGAGACAGTCCACCGATATACGAGCCGTATGTGGCGTGGCATTATCTTGTTGGTAAATGGCTCCAGAATGACGTGCCATGAAGGGTAGCGCAAACGGCCGCAAGATTTCATCAACATATAGTTAAGCTGTTAAAGTTGTACTCAGGATGACTAGGGGCGACCTGTTGTCAGAAGAGATAGCACCCCACACCATCACACCAGGGTTAATGGTTGTGCGCCTGTGTAAAACAAAGGCTGATTGCGACCGCTGGCCCTGGCGCCTCCACATACGTACCCGATGGTCATCTGCTGAAAGACTGAAGTGTGATTCATTGCTAAACTCTATGCGATGCCAGTCCGCTGGGAGCCATGATGCTCGACTACGACACCACTCCAAACGACTCTGTCGATGTTGTGGGGTTATAGGCAGAAGTAGTGTCTATACACACGTCTGAGCGCACATATTCTTTTTACACTAAAAACATGATTTTATAGCTTATTTTATCTTTTTTTATAAAAAAAAAGGTCTCGATCCATTTTAATATTAAAAACATGATTTTATAGCTAAAAAAGGTGTATATATACCTTTTTTACATTTAGACCAAATATTAACAGTGAATTACTGACCTTTTTTAGTTATAAAGCTAGACTTATACATATTAAAAGTATGATTTCACAGTGAATTATTTAAAATAAATGCGTGAAAAAAGAGGACCTCCAAATGAATGGAAGTCCTCTAATATATTAAAGATGTGTATATATACCTTTTTTTAGTTAAAAAGCTAGACTTATACATAATAAAAGTATGATTTCACAGTGAATTATATAAAATAAATGCGTAAAAAAAAGGACCTCCAAATGAATGGAAGCCCTCTGTTTTTAAAGGGTGGGGTTGAGACCCCCCCCCCTTTTTTATAAAATTAAAAATAATTATAAAAATATGTCAAAATTAAAAATGAGGCAAGTTTAGATAACACGATCCCAAAATAGGATCGTCTCAGATAAAGATACATATAAAGAAGAATATAATATTATAAATTATATAATAATATACTATAATATACTATATATATAATAATAAATTTTCAGGTGGGGAAACATTACCCCCACCTAAATATGATACAAAGATCTTTAAAAACGATTAAGCTTTCTCTAATTCATATTCTTATTTATCATCAATCATACCCGAATACTTAAATATATATCTTCCTTTATTGATTTTATTTAATGATTCATCAGAAAGTTTCGCATGTTTTTTCGCAAGGTAATACTCTTTTTCTTCATTTTCCACATCTAACTTTACGATTAATGAATCTCCATATTTAGTAATAATTTTACTCAATGATATCAGATCATATTTCCCAGGATTTAAATCTTTTAATTTAAACGTTTTGGGATAACCTCTAAGTCTATTGAATTCTTCCATTTATTAGTAAACATTTTTTATAAATACACAGGAATCTAATCATGATAGAATAAGTTCTTTGAAATAACATATAAAACTTCTAATCCATTCAATTTAATATCTTCATTTTCTTCTTTTTCAATTAAGACAGTCATCCTTTGAAAACTTTCTGATAATAGTTTTTTAGTATAATCATATTTATCATACAATTCTTTAAAGATAAGTCAAATAGTAAATTTCTTCAGAATTTGTAAAATTTATAGCTCGAATATCACCTAAACACTCATCCATTTATTAGTAAACATTTTTTATAAATATAAATCCATCCATTCTTCATAATCTGTAAAACCTCTTTCTTCCATCTCTTTTTTAAGTTTTTCTCTGTATTCTACATCAGACTTTGACTCTCTAAATATTTTTTCAACTACAATATTTTTTTGTTCATTATCAGAAATTGTAATAGAAACATCAGGATCAAATCCATTTAGTACATTTATTATTCTAGTTACTTTCCCTACAAAACATTTATCATTACCCTCTTTTAGTTCATCTTTTAACACTTTTATTATTTCGTTTTTATTCTCATTTTTTAAAATTCTATTAAACACAACAACTAATATCTCTCTAAATTTAATATTATGGAATTCTACCTCTAGTAAGTGTCTTTTAATTTTTATACCTAATAATTTAATGCATTCATCTAAATCATATGTAATTTCTGTATTTAATAATTTTTTGATTGTATCTCTCAAAGATTTTTGTATATATGTATTATGCACATTTTGAGAGTCACTATATACATTATTATAACGTCTTCCTCAAATTGGGGGTAAATTTATTTTATCTTCATCATATTTCATTTATTCTAGACAAAAATATTAATTCATTTAGGGATGTAATATCATTTTCTCTACAATATAATTCTTTTAAATTAGTTAAATTTTCTATTCCTTTAAGTGACGTTAATTTATTTACACCACAATATAATATTTCTAAATTAGTTAAATTTTCTATTCCTTCAAGTGACGTTAATTTATTTACACCGCAATATAATATTTCTAAATTAGTTAAATTTTCTATACCTTCAAGTGACGTTAATTTATTTCCTCCGCAATTTAATTCTTTTAAATTAGTTAAATTTCCATTCCTTCAAGTTATGTTAATTTATTACCTCCACAATATAATACTTTTAAATTCGTTAAATTTTCTATTCCTTCAAGTGACGTTAATTTTTTTTCGTCACAATATAATTTTTCTAAATTTTCTATTCCTTCAAGTGATGTTAATTTATTTCCTCCACAATATAATCCTTCTAAATTCGTTAAATTTTCTATTTCTTCAAGTGAAGTTAATTTATTTCCTCCACAATTATTTTTTTTTACATTCGTTAAATTTTCTATTCCTTCAAGTGACGTTAATTTATTTCCTGCATAATTTAATTTTTTTAATTTATTAAATTTTCTATTCCTTCAAGTGATGTTAATTTATTTTCTCCACAATATAATTCTTTTAAATTTATTAAATTTTCTATTCCTTCAAGTGATGTTAATTTATTTCCTCTACAATCTAATTTTTCTAAATTTATTAAATTTTCTATTCCTTCAAGTGAATTTAATTTATTTTCTCCACAATATAATTCTTTTAAATTTATTAAATTTTCTATACCTTCAAGGGAAGTTAATCTATTCCATGCACAATCTAATTTTTTTAAATTTATTAATTTTTTCATTCCTTCAAGTGAAGTTAATCTATTATCTCTACAATATAATTCTTTTAAATTCGTTAAATTTTCTATACCTTCAAATGAAGTAAGATATAATACAGAAATAGATATCACTTTAGTAGGATTCTCTATATCTAAGAAAGATTCTTTTCTTATACCTTTAACATACATTTATTTAGAAACATTTTTATAAAATATTTATTTTTCATCTTTTCTCAAAAGACATTCGTTCAAAATTTTTTTATCTTCACAAATCTCTTCAATAATTTTTTCTCTATAAGATTCTTCTTCATAATGACCAAACTTTTTATTTAATTCACTCATCTGTATAGCTTGTATTTTTTTCCATTAAACATTAAAAAAGTGATAATAGATCAAATTTGTATTTAATCAAATAACAAAAATCTAATTTATCCATAAATTCTTCTATAAAATTTTCACTAAATGTTTGATATCTAGTTATATACAACCAATTTAAATCATCTTTTAATACTCTCATGGTATCTTCTGTAAGCTTTTGAAATATTGATACTTTATATAAATCTAAATTATCAGAAAATTTTATGATAAATTCGTTACTTAAAGTTTGATATTGAGATATGTTTATCCAATCTACTCTATCTTTACATTTTTCTATAAAATCTTCTGATAATTTCTGATATCTAGAAATTTTAGGCCAATCATCAGGTTGAGCAAATTCTTCAATAAAAATTCAGACAGTGATGAATATTGAAAAATTAAATCCCAATTTACATGATCTTTAAGATTTCTAATTACATCTTCAGATAAATTATTTCTGGAAAATGCATTCCAATCGATATTCATTTAATTATGAACGTATTTTATAAAGGGATTTTTTCAATATGCATATAAGGTTTTAAAGTGTTTGATTTACCACCGGATTTTATCCATAATGTGATGATATCATCACGTTTACCAGAAGCAAAACAGGTTACTGTATCTGTATTAGCATTTAAAATTTCCTTACCATTGATTTCTAGTGATATCAGTGGACTTTTATGATATATATATTTACTTTCTACTGTATCATATATAGCTATATATATGAAAATTTTCATATACATATCTGTAGTTAATCGCATCTCTTGATCCAGTAATTTAGAACTCATCATATTGAAATTTACTTTTGTAAATTCTCCATCTGTAAAAATAAGAAAATCATCTTCTACGGTAATCCAGATATCTCTATTATCTAAATATATTTTATTGACAGCATCTTTATCATATTCTGGTCCTGCTACATTACCTATTCCTTTGTTTTTTGCATCAAATTTATCATTCTGTAATATTAACGTATTTTTTTCAAAATATCTTTTATTCACAGCATTTTTATCATCTTTAGGATCTACTACATTTCCTATTCTTTTTCCATTTGCATCGTAAGGTTTTCCTTCTAAAGAATGTAAAGTTGTTTCATTTAATTCTTTTATTCTCTTGCCTGTTTCTTCAGTAAAGGATAAAAAAAAACCTCACCATATTTAGTTTCTATAAGATCTCTCAATTCAAAATGATTATTCTTTATTTTATTCAAAACGAAACTTTTAGTAGTTAAATCTAAATCATCTATAGGATTTTCGCAATTTTTTAAAATTCTACTTTTCCATATCATAATTTCCATCATCCATTAATTAAAAACCTATACCAGGAGGTCCAATAGGCCCTTCTTTCATTTGATCAACATAAGGTGGATAATAAGCACTCATTTATTATAGCATTAATTTTATGATTTTAAACTCTTAACCATTGTTATAGTTTTATTTTTCAAATTTATAAAACATATCTTTCTTTCTTTAAAAATAAAATAAAACTTATATTCCTTTTGTGTATTCATTAATCTCTCCCAATTAAATTCAATATCTAAATTATTTAAATCGGTATAGTTTTCATGATTTGATAAGTCAAAATAAAAAATAGTATACAATTTTCCATAATTCTTCTTATTTATCAAACATCCTGTTTCTGTATTAATATCATTTAATCCTGCATGTAAAAGAGCTTCATACACTCTATTATAATCTTTATTGGTAAAATTCGTTTTGTAACGCATAAGAGGAATTTGTTTATTATTAATCATCAACCAGCATTCAGTCATATCTATATTATCAAAAATCATATTATTTTTTTTTAATTACCATCTCTTTCAACGTACTGAGGAATAACATAGACACCTAAAACTTCATCAGATGCTGTTGCAGGTGTGACAGATCCACTATCACTTTTATAGGGACCTACCATCTTAAATCCATATCGATCCCAATTTACCTCTATATCTTTATCAGATAAAAATTATTCTATAAACACGTTTTCAGCAGAATTTTTAAATTCTATATAAGGTAAATGCAAGGTTAAACCTTCAACTTCTACCTTATAATTAACATTTTCGACATCAGTATATATCATATTTTTATTTTCATTTCTTTGAATTTCTATTTTCACTTCAAAACCAGAAATTACCTTTTCATATTCTCTAAAGAAATCGATTATATCTTTTAAAGGTGTCCATATTTTAATGACATTGCTCTCTTTCGTTAGTTCCCATCTCTTTGTGAATCCTTCGTTATAATCTTTATTAATTTTCAAATTATTAAAAAATGCAGTTATTTTAGCAGTATCTTCTAAAGTACCTTCATATTTGAACTCTTTTCGGTCAGTTGAATCAGCTGTATCAAGATAAAAAAATTCATCTTGAGCTTGTGATGTTGTATAATCAGGAGTATAATGAGTTAATCTTAAAGCATGATTCATGATTGAAAAATTTGACTGTGTATTTGATTCAATTTCGGTATCTCCTATATGTACTTTTAAAGTTTTGATAAAATCTCCACCATTTACCAGACTCACATTTTCGTTTCCAATGGATGATTTATCATTTTTTGTAATTTTTAATTTTTGTTCAAGATATCCTCTAGAATATAAAATTTTTGCTTTAGTATCATTAATATGAAAAACATAGGTGGCATTCTCATCAGAACTATGTTCTTTTGGGTGAATTTCTCTTAATGCATAACTTTTAATTTGATCATTATAATAATAATGAGTATCACTCAAATCATAAATCTTTTGCATTTATTTAGGAAGAATTTTTAAACCACCTCCTTTCTTTTTCATTGAAAATATTTCATTTAATTTATTCCGTGTTTGAGGTTTTTCTTCAGTTTTCAACAAAACCTTACCTTTTTTGCTTTTTCTATATAATCTATGTTTATTCATTTATTTATGAAGAAAAGCCTGGTCTAACAATTGATATATTTTTTTAACGTAGTTATCCTCAAAAATAGGTATAAAATTAAATTCTTCAGCTCCTTTATTTAAATCAATTAATTCACCTTTTTGATTAGTAATCCTCATTTTTATTCTTTCAACAGGATCCGTTTTAACAGGAAAATATATCCAATTATTAAATTCTTTTGAAATTATACTACCTGGAGGATTTTTATTAACGAAGGAATAAATAACTTTTGAATTAGATTGATTTATTAAAGATCCTTTTACAACATCACAGTGAATATAAATATTATCATTTCCATTGGATATATCAGCTATTTGTTCACCTTCTACCTCTGTTTCTTCATCATAACTTCCATATGTCGGTTTTAAAAAGCCTATAATTTTATGAATGTTACTTTTTGTAAAATCAATTACCCAACCTTTTTTCAGTTCAATAGCTATTCTTTGTCTTGCTTCAATAATACCAAATTTCACAGGTGGATCCTCACCGAATATTTGCATCATATACTCATTTCATTGTTATTTCCATAATTCTCACTTATATTAAACCATGAAACTTCCATAGAAAATGACTGTAAAGCTATGTTTTTTAATTTTAGAGGTGTAATAAAATTTACAGTAAATTCCTCTGATTTCTCATGACCTTCAGATTTTAATATTATCATTTATACAGAACAAAATTTTCATTATAGTCACTAGGTTTTTGTGTAGGAAATGATTTGAGAACATTTTTAGGTGATTTACCTTTATTCCTTTCTCTTATATATTTCATACAAAATAAACCACATTTTGCAGATGTAAGTTTCTGTAAAAAACTATCATTATGACCTATTTTTGGTTTTTTATTGGATGTAACAAGAAATGATTTAATATTTTTAGGAATATAGTCCTTCTTCATATTGTCATATTCACCAAACGGATCAAAATATTCCACATATTTATATTTAGGATCATTATAATAACAAATCCAATAAGTTCCAGGACCTGTTGATACATCTAAATTAATGATTCCATTTTCAAATTTTCCTATTGTTTTAGGTAATAAATCGGAGGTAAATACACCTCTAAATCCTTTTTCATTTTTCATATTTTCTTCAATCATTTTGTTGCTAATTCCCAAGGTTGATATATTCCCTTTCCACGTTTTTTTTTCCAGATCCCTTTTTTTGTACAGCTGAACTAGCTAATCAAGATAAAGCACATGTTGCTAATGCTGGAACTGCAAATTTAGCAGCGGTTATTAAAGAAGGTATAAGTGCTGCTAGAAATGGTGAAAATCCTCCATTTTATCTAATTGCGTTTTAGTGATTGTAATTATTTTTCCATCATTAATATGATTAATTTGAGTTTTAGTTAAATACATCTCATGATTAGGAGTTTTATATTTATCTATTTGTAATGTTAGTTCTTCTTTATTTCTAAAAGCTGATTTAAGTTTATTTTTCTGACCTTCACTCAAATAAACTTTATTTTTTATCATTTATTAACAGAAAAATTGTTTATGATATCGTTGTACATCATTATAAGTCGTATCTCCATTTTTTAATAACATATCTAACAATAAAACTACATGATTATACAATTTCTTTGATTTACTTCCATTACATATTTTTTCTGTTAAATTTAATAATACATCCTTTTTATCTATAACTTCACCTATATAAGGATAACCCTCTTTCATAAGCCTTATGCCATGGATATATTTTTCATCATTTCCATTTTATAATCTGATTCCTGAATTTTTTCTAGATCACTTTCAGCTTTAGAATAGTTATAATTTTTAGTATTAGTTCCTTTCATTCTTTTATATGTATCTCGCTTTTCTTTAGCTATTGCTATTATTTCATCAAGACCTTTTTTAGATTTATTTATAAGATCAGAAGGTAATTCTAAATTTTCTTTTTTGATAAACGGTGTATCCATAAATTTATCACTGTAAAATGTAATTTTTCCTTCTGCTCTATCCATCAATTGTTTAACATCTGATGTGTAATCAAGAGGTGGAAATGAAATATTTTCTACAGCATTTTGAATACTTTTCACAACCTCTTTATTTGATTTTTCATATTTTTCAATTTCTTGAGTGACTGGTTTATGAAATTCCTCTAAGGTTTTTTGAATACCTAATTTTTCTTTTAGTTGATCTTCGTTATTCTTTTTTATTTCTTTTTCTAATTTTACTAATTTAATTGAATCTTTTATTTGCTTTATAAACCTGTGTTTTCGTTCTTTTTCTAATTCGTTCATTTATATAATATTAATTTTTTACGAGTAAATTATTTTTACAGCGAGTAAATTATTTTTTACAGCGAGTAAATTATTTTTTGCTCTTATATAAATGATAAAAATTAAAGATTACAAGGAACCAGATGAGTTATCTGATCCTAATCAACATCCCTTGTTACCTAAACATACATTTAGATTGCTTATAACAGGGCCTTCAGGTTCAGGTAAAACAAATTTACTGTTAAATATGATTTATGATTTTTTAAATTTTGATGCATTGTATATATGTGCAAAAGATTGATACGAACCTAAATATTCTACATTACAAGAAATATGTACAATGTTTGAAGATATAGAAAGAGAAGATATTTTGAAATGTAAGAAGAATAAGAAAACATTATTAGAATTATATGATAAATACAAAAAAGAAGTATCCTTTTCTTCATATGATTTTATTACAGTAGATGATTTAAATCCTACATTAAAGAATTTAGTTATTTTCGACGACTGTGTTTCTGAGAAAGATCAAAAAACCATTCAGGAATTATTTATCAGAGGGAGAAAGAAAAACGCATCTATTATTCATTTATCACAGTCATATTATTCAACACCTATCAATATAAGAAAGAACTGTAATTACTTTATATTTTTCAATCTACAACCAAAAGACATTCAACTGATTATAAGAGAGATAGATGATAAATTAAGTACTGAAGAATTCAAACAAATATATAATAAAAGTGTTCAAAAACAATACGATTTTTTAATGTTAGATTTAGTGCATTCTAAAATGAGATACAGAAAAAATTTGGTCCTATATAAATGATATGGAAGAATATTTAGAAAAAAGATTGTATGTTTACAGACAGAGTAGAAATTTGTATCAAAAGATAAGTATTTCATTATCAGTAAGTAAGGTCATTCTAAGTGGAACGGGTTTATCAGCTATTGCCTTTCTACCGCTTGCTTTTTTAAGTTTATCGGTTGGAATAGTAGAAGCTATTGATCTTGCATTAAAAATAGCAGAAAGGAAAGAAGAATATAGACATTGTTATAATTTTTATAAAGAACTCATTAATTCGTTTACAGCTAAGGATATGACAGAAGAAGAAATTTATATACGAGAAAAGGATTTCATAAAAAGTTTAAAATTTAATCCAGTTGAAAAATATGTAAAACAAATGCAATTGAATGGATATAAATTTATTCATCCTAAATAAATAAAAGGTGGTGATATTGTTGGATGGTTACAGGATAAAATAAATCCTCCAGAAATGCATTTACCATGATATCAATATTGTGGTCCATTTACAAAATTAGAAAAAAGATTAAAAAGAGGTGATCCTGGAATAAATAAAGTTGATAAAGCATGTAAAAACATGATATTTCTTATAGTAAAACAAAAGATACAAAACAGATACATGTTGCTGATCAATAATTAATATATGATTTAAATGCTATACAAGATCCAACATTTCGAGAAAGATTAGATAGTGGTATTATTAAACCTATTATTAAGGCTAAAACAACTTTTCGGTTAGGTATTTCTCCTTCTATATATTGTGTCAAGTGTAAAAAGAAAACCGAAACTAAAAATTATCATGAAACTACTAAAAATAATAAACCAGTTGGTAAAGGTATTTGTACAATTTGTGGAAGTAAAAAGAATACTTTTTTAGGAATTTAAAAGAGATATTTTATAATCCAGAAACAGGTTATTGTGGTATTCAAGATTTGAAAAGAAAAACTGGATTACCTAATGTTGAAGATATTTTACATGAACAAGATGTATATACTAGATATAAACCTGTCATTCGTAAAATTAAAAGAAGGAGAGTTTATGTTCCAAACAGTAATAATGAATTTGACGCTGATTTGTTATCTATAAAAAACTATAGTAAATATAATGATGGAACTAATTATTTGTTAACAGTTATAGATGCTTTTAATAAATATGCTTGGGCTTTCCCTATAAAAAGAAAAACATCTAAAGAAGTCGTACACGGTTTTAAACAAGTTTTTAAAGAAATAATACCAAAATTTATTTTAACGGATGAAGGTACTGAATTTACAGGAAAAGTTACACAAAAATTATTCAAAGAAAATAATATACATTGGTTTACGACTTATAATAAAGAAATAAAATCTGCAATAGCTGAGAGATTTAATAGAAGTATAAGAGAAAAAATTATAAAATATATGCATGCTAACAATACTAAAAGATATATTGATGTATTACCTAAATTACTTGTTAATTATAACAATTCATATCATAGATCTATAAAAATGACACCTGTTGAGGATAGTCGAGACGAAAATGAATCTCAAGTTTATAAAAATTTATATACTAAAAAGATCATAAAAAAACCTGAATTTAAGATAGGGGATAGTGTTAGAATATCAACAATTAAAATAACGTTCAGGAAAGTAGATGATTCTACATTTACTGAAGAGATATTTATAGTATCTGAAGTATTAAAAACAGATCCTATTACTTATCGATTAAAAGATTTAAACAGTAAAGAAATTGAAGGAACTTTTTATGAAAATGAAATGGTAAAATGTAATAAAAAAGATGATGTATATAAAATTGAAAAAATCATAAAAAAGAAAGGAAATAAATATTTTGTAAAATGGTTAGTATATCCAGATGAATTTAATAGTTGGACATTTGATTTATATGATGTTTAAATTATGATGTGTATAGGAGCATCTTTATCATCATTAGAAATCTAAGAACATATATGAGTAGAATTGTCTTTATAAAGTGGTCCCCCCAGATCTGGGGGGAGCATATTTATCATCTTTGAAAAGTTTAATTGATGATAAGACTCATGATTTCAACTATATTTATTAATGAATCAGGAATATAAGATTGATAGTTTAGAAAATAAAAGCTGTTATTAATAAGATTTCGTAGTAAATAAATGAATGTTAACTTCTTTGATGGTGTTGAAATAGTCGAATCGATTGATATTTCAGATAATGAAGTTTTAGATAAAGCATATAATTTAAAGATGAAATTAATGTATTCAGATGATGTATATTTTTATATTATAGATTACGATAGTTTAAAACAAAGAAATAAAAGTAGAATTAGTTATTTTAATCGAATAAAAAGGAGGTATAATATTACTCAAAAAGTTGAGGAAATGTTTTTAAAATTTTTAGATTTTATGTATTATGAGAAATCAGTTAATTATTATTATTTTATGAAAAAGATTTGTGATTTTTTTAAAATTGAAAATAATATAAAGGTTCAAAAACTTTGTTATAAAGTCATAAAGAAATATGAAAAAATCTGGAATGATTTCAGTGAAATCCCTTTATAAAAATAAATCGTAATAAATGGATGTGAGAAGAATATGCACACACTGTAAGATTATAAAACCAATAGATGATTTCTATAAACATCGTAATTATGGTAAATTTAATCATGACTGTATTTGTAAAATTTGTAAATCTAAGATTAGTTATACAAAATATAATTGTGAATGTGGAAAACAGTATACATATCTTCATAAATAAAGACATTTGAGAAGTAATTATCATATCAAGCGAGTTGTGAAAAGTATTTAAAAAATATTTCCTAATAAATGGATATGCAACTGAGAACAAAGACTATTAATGAACTTAGAAAAGTAGTAAAACAATTGAATATTAAACAATCTAAAGGCTGTAAGAAGGATTATTTAATTAGATTATTAATTAAATATATCAGAAAAACAGGTGAATATAAACCTGTTTTAGTAGATTTATTAAATTTAGATATATCAAAATACTTAGAAAAAAAGAATAAAATAATTTGTTGAAAAACCTGAAAAACGTAGTAAAATTAAAAAGGTTTTTGATTCTTTTAGTTTAAGATTTGATAAAAATATTAATGATTTTAAATCTGTAATTTTCTTTCCTGAAGAAAAGTTATTTACACTAGAAGAAAATCTTAAAAAGTTATTTACAGAAGATAGAAAATGTCGTATATGCGGTAAATATTACAAAACTGAAGATAAAGAAAAACATATAAAGACTTAATGATTAAAAGATCAAAACAAAAGAGAAAATGTATTATTTGCGGTATATATTATAAACATTTAGAAAATCACATATCAAGTCGAAAACATAAAAAAGCATTATTAAATGATGAAGGTAATGTAGAAATTAAGGAATATGAAACTGCTAATAAATCTAGATTAAGATCATATAGAATTAATAATTGTAATAACATTAAAATCCCTCTAGAATTTTTAGAAGAGAAAAGAAAGATTGTAATAGAAAAAATAAAGCAAATTATGAAAGAATTTAATGGAATAAAGGTAAATTTTATATTGTTTTGTTTGTATATATTGAATGAAGAAATTCAAGAATTTACATTCAAAACTGAGAATCAAATTATATTAAAATCTAATGATTTACATACTTTTTATGATTATGTTATTGACAAATTAATAAATGAATCTGATGAGTTTATATCTCTAAAGGATCTGGTTGGCGTCTTGAAGAAATTAAATTTTTTGATTTGAGAATAAATAAGTATCAACCCTTGAGAGGATCAAGTTATATTGATTTACCTGAAAACATTAAATCTAAACAAGCTATAATAAATGTAAAAAATAAAGATAATAAATGTTTTATGTGGTCTATATTATCAGCAATTCATCCTGTAAAAAAAGATCCTCAAAGAGTGTCAAAATATGAACAATATAAAGATGAATTAAATTTTAAAGGAATTGATTTTCCTGTTTCATTAGACAATATTAAGAAATTTGAAAAACTAAATCATATATCTGTAAATGTTTATAGTTATGATGGTTCAATTTATCAACTTAGAATAACTAACAATAAATTAGAAAAACATGTAAACTTGTTTTATAAGAAAGATGAAAAAATTGATCATTATTGTTGGATTAAAAGTATGAATAGTTTGATCAGATCACAAATTACTAATAATCATATATTTTTATGTTATAGATGTTTAAATCATTTTTATTCTAAGGAAAAATTAAAGATACATGTGGAATACTGTAAAGAGAAACAAGCTGTCACAATTAATATGTCTAAAAAAGATGAAGTTATTCAATTTAAAAATCATGAAAGAAAAATGAGAGTACCATATACTATATATGCTGATTTTGAATCTCTCTTACCTAAACTTGATACACGTGAGCAAGATCAAACTAAATCATATACTGTGAAATATCAAAAACATGTAGCAGATGCATTTTGTTATTATATCAAATATGAAAATGAATACTTTAAAGCTCCTGTTGTTTATAGAGGACCTGATACAATCAAAAAGTTTGTATCTATGTTAAAAGACGATACTCTTAAAATTGAAAAATTTATAGAAGAAAAAACTAAAAAGTATGAAAGTATCAAATCAATGATAGAGTTCGATGAAAATCATTATAAAAGAACTAATATATGTCATTTATGTGAAAAATAAATCTTAAAGGATGAAAAAGTAATTGATCATTGTCATATAACTGGGAAATATAGGGGTCCTGCTCATAATGTTTGCAATTTAAATTATCAAATTCCAAAATTTATTCCAGTAAAAATCCATAATTTAACAGGTTATGATTCTCATTTGTTTATAAAAGAACTTGGATTTGATAAATCAAAAATAGATGCTATACCTAATACTGAAGAAAAATATATATCTTTCAGCAAAAAGGTAGGAGGTATAAAATTGAGATTTATTGATTCATTTAAATTTATGTCTTGCAGTTTAGATAATGTATCAAAAAACTTGAGACCAGAGAATGAAATAAATAGATGTCCTCCAAAAATACGGAAAATGAAATATATTAAATACTTAAAATCAAAATTTAGAGAGACATCATTACATTTTCCTGATGATAAATTAGATCTCATTACAAGAAAAGGTGTATATCCTTATGATTATATGGATTCTAGAGATAAATACAAAGAAACTGAATTATCTTCAAAAGATAAATTTTATAATAAATTGAATGAATGTAATATAACTGATGAAGTATATAAATATGCTCAACGTGTTTGGAAAAAATTTAATATAAAAAATTTAGGTGAATATACAGATTTATATGTCAAAACAGATGTATTAATTTTAACAGATGTATTTGAAAATTTTAGAGATGTTTGTTTAAAAACTTATAAATTAGATCCAGATTGGTATTTTACTGCTCCTGGTTTATCTTGGGATGCAATGTTAAAAATAACAAAAGTTAAATTAGATTTATTAAATAATTATGATATGATTCTCATGATAGAAAACGGTTTAAGAGGAGGTGTTTCACCATGTTGTAATAGATATGGAAAAGCAAATAATAAATATATGAAAAATTATGAGAATAGTAAAGAATCCAATTATTTTATGTATTTAGATGCTAATAATTTATATGTATGGGCTATGAGTCAATATTTACCTTATGGAGAATTTAAATGGTGTAATGATTATGGAAAAAATTATGTTAAACGTGAAGTATATAACAATAAAATAACAGATGATTCAGAGAATGGATATATATTTGAAATTAGTTTAAGATATCCAAAAGAGTTACATGATTATCATTCAGATTTACCATTATGTCCTGAAAATAGAATTCCTGAAAATTCAAAACAAGGTAAGTTATTAACAACTTTATATGATAAAGAGAAATATGTAGTTCATTACAGAAGTTTAAAACAATATTTGAAAATGGGTTTAAAGGTTGCTAGAGTACATCGAGTATTACAATTTAAACAATCGAATTGGTTGAAAAAATATATAGATTTAAACACTGAAATGAGAAAGAAAGCTGCTAATGATTTTGAGAAAGATTTTTATAAATTTATGAATAATTCAGTACTTGGGAAAACTATGGAAAATATAAGAAAATGAATCGATGTAAGATTATGTTGTAATTATGATCAAGTTAAAAAATTAATTGCTGAACATAATTTCAAATGTAGAACTATTTTTGATGAAAATTTGGTAGCTGTTCACATGAAAAAAACAAAACTATATTTTAATAAACCGATTTATGTTGGAATGAGTATATTAGATTTATCTAAACATTTAATGTATGATTTTCATTATAATGTTATGAAACCGAGATATAAGGATAATATTAAGTTATTATATATGCATACAGATAGTTTTATATATGATATTAAAACAGATGACTTTTATGTAGATATGAATTCAATGATTGATTATTTCGATACATCTGATTATCAAGTAAATAATCCATGTAATATACCTAGATGTAATAAAAAAGTATTAGGTAAAATGAAAGATGAAAATAGCGGTGTGATTATGGGAGAATTTGTAGGCTTAAGAAGTAAAATGTATTCAATAAAATTAGAAAAGCAGAGTGTTGAAGAATACAATAATAATATAGAAGATAAAGAAAACCATAAAAAATTTGAAACTAAGAAGTCTAAAGGAACTAAGACTAGTACCGTTAAAAACAGAATATCATTTGAAGACTATAAAGACTGTTTATTGAATAAAAAAGATCAATATAGAACACAGAATTTAATTAGAAGTAAGAAACATGAATTGTATTCAATTCAAGTGAACAAGATAGCTTTATCAGCAAAAGATGATAAAAGATTTATATTAGAAGATGGTATTTATATTAGAGCTTTAGGACATTTAAAAAATGTTTTTAAAAATAATTCTATATAAATGGATGAGTGTTTAGGTGATATTCGAGCTTTAAATTTTACAAATTCTGTAGAAATTTACTATTTGACTTATCTTTGTAAAGAATTATATGATAAATATGATCATACTATAAAACTATTATCAGAAAGTTTTCAAAGGATGACTGTATTAATTGAAAAGGAAGAAAATGAAGATATTAAATTGAATGGATTAGGAATTTTATATGTTATTTCAAAGAACTTATTCTATTATGATTAGATTCCTGTGTATTTATAAAAAATGTTTACTAATAAATGGAAGAATTCAGTAGACTTAGAGGTTATCCCAAAACGTTTAAATTAAAAGATTTAAATCCTGGGAAATATGATTTGATATCATTGAGTAAAATTATTACTAAATATGGAGATCCATTAATCGTAAAGTTAGATGTGGAAAATGAAGAAAAAGAATATTACCTTGCGAAAAAACATGCGAAACTTTCTGATGAATCATTAAATAAAATCAATAAAGGAAGATACATATTTAAGTATTCGGGTATGATTGATGATAAATAAGAATATGAATTAGAGAAAGCTTAATCATTTTTAAAGATCTTTGTATCATATTTAGGGGGGGGGTAATGTTTCCCCACCTGAAAATTTATTATTATATATGTAGTATATTATAGTATATTATTATATAATTTATAATATTATATTCTTCTTTATATTTATCATTTTCTGAGACGATCCTATTTTGGGATCGTGTTATCTAAACTTGCCTCTTTTTTAATTTTGACATATTTTTATAATTCTTTTTAATTTTATAAAAAAGGGGGGGGGTCTCAACCCCACCCTTTAAAAACAGAGGGCTTCCATCCATTTGGAGGTCCTCTTTTTTTACGCATTTATTTTATATAATTCACTGTGAAATCATACTTTTAATATGTATAAGTCTAGCTTTTTAACTAAAAAAAGGTATATATACACATCTTTAATATATTAGAGGACTTTCATTCATTTGGAGGTCCTCTTTTTTCACGCATTTATTTTAAATAATTCACTGTGAAATCATGCTTTTAATATGTATAAGTCTAGCTTTTTAACTAAAAAAGTTCAGTAATTCACTGTTAATATTTGGTCTAAATGTAAAAAAGGTATATATACACCTTTTTTAGCTATAAAATCATGTTTTTAATATTAAAATGGATCGAGACCTCTTTTTTTTTATAGAAAAAGATGAAATAAGTTATAAAATCGTGTTTTTAGTGTAAAAAGAATATGGGCGCTCAGACGTGTGTATAGACACTACTGGCAGGCGTCTTTAAGGCCGCCGTGAACTTAACCCCACCTCAGCCGTAAGATGGTGGAAGGTACTACGGGTAGTATGGAACAGACCTGTAGCACTTTGGATCACGGACAATGATGCCGTTGGGTCAGTTGGGGCCTGTTGCACAATTATCCGATCTTGCCTCGCATTCGTGCACCTTAGCCTTCTAGAGCCTTCATTTCGCCGATGAGTTCCTTGCAGCAACCATTTCTGCCAGCATATTTGCACAGCAGTGTCCGTTCGGTTCAAGTGGGGGCCTATTGCTCGGTATGACAGCCAGCTTCATGCATCCCGTCCATACGACCACGTTCGAACACGTCTAATTGCTTAGAATTTCGTCGAATTGCTCCTCGAAAACGGTGTAACGGCATTATTGGCTGTGTCTCCACGGAAATGTAACGCCGATAACGATCAAAGATAAGCCGTCCATATTTTAACCTGTTTTATAGGATGCTAGTTGCGCAGTAGAAACGGGCGCTATGACGGAAGTTAACACTTATTGGCCTTGCAAGTTTAATCATTTGCATATTTGGTATAAAGGAATTTGCCTGCAAAGTTTCGCGATGATCAGATTATTTTTTAGGGGTGTTTCGTTTTCTTTCGCAAAAGGGTGTATAATTAAAAATTTTAATAATTATAATTTTTTTTTGTAATAATATGTTATTATTATTATTAGCCGTCATAATTGGGAATGTAATCTTTGAGGTTATCGAGTTGTAGTTGATACACTGAGTTGATGATTTTACTTACAAAATTAAGAGGTTATGCATTATTGGTTGCGGTATTTAACAATTCTATAAAATGTGCTAATTTATATTTGTCATCACAAATTTTATTGATTCTAAGAACCTGGTTTAATATAATATTTCTAAGCACTGATATATGCAAACAAGAGTCGAAGTGTTGAATGTTAGATGTATTAAAGTTAAAATCTGGTCTTTTATTATATAAGTTTGTAAATCTAAATCTAAATCGTTTGCAACACTAGAACCATTATTTATATATATATATATATATATATATATATATATATAATTGTATATATATATATATATAGGGACAGTTACTAATTTATATGATGAAAATGACAATTTTAAATTTAATATTAATAAAATATTACCATTTAATTATCTGCAACTCGATTCAATTATTCGAAATATTATACTTAATGAACCTTTTAGGATTTATAGATTATCAGATAAAAAAAATTCATGCTCTACACATTAATAACATAAAAATTACTAATAAATTATATAAATATCCAGCATATTTATTAAATTGTATTGTTAAAAGGTTTGGATTAGCTTAATATTCTGAAAATTCTGTCCTTAGTATCTTATATTAGCCAAATATCTACATTCTCTTGAATAAGCATTACAATGTATTTAAATCCTCTTATACTTTAGCCTCTATGTTTTCTATTATATTATCTGCCTAAATTTTGAAACTTTTACTGTAGAATATATCACATTTTATAGTTTTTTCGCAATATTGTTATTTATTTCTCACGACTGGCAACAGTATATCTCTACTTTTATCTTTTGCGATTGGGAACATTGGTCTCGTCATTTAATGCTGGAATGGATAGGATATTTGCAGTGTATTTCAGATATTTGTGTTTTCTATATAATATTTCAATCTTTGTGCTAGTCTTCCAAATAGCATTAGTTTATAGATAAAATCTATCTCTTGCTTCAAAAACTAGCATATTTTGTGTTCATTTTGAATAAATATTTGGGCTGGAAAAATATTTTTTTTCGAAATGAACAATTTTAGGCCTAGTGCTTTTCCACATGTGTGGTTTTAATGCTTGGTTATTTTTTGGTTTTCTATTTTCGAATCCACATCATTAATATTCGTTGATTATCTTAAGCTTGATGACTGTAAATATCTATTTAATACTTCTCTTTAATTTGCAGGCATATTTTAAGTTAGGGTTTTTGAGTTACAACTTCTCTCTCTTTATATATATATCTCTATATATATAATCTCTATCTTTCTAAATATATTCCCTCTCTATATATATCTCTATATATATATTCTCCATATATATATATATATATATATATATAGGGTGAGTCAAAAGTCCTTAGACAGATTTTAAGGGTAGGTCAGACATACAGAAACTAGTCATTTTTACAATGGAACATGGGGTCGCAAACTAGCTAGAGGGAGCTTTTTCAAGTGAGTGAGTTGGGTCTTGGTGCAGGATTATTCGAGGCGCCAACGTTGCCGATATAGGAAGGAGAGCTACAGTCATAGAGAGATGGCATAGATGTATTTGATTTACTGGGAAGCAAAAGGAAATTGCCGTGCAGCACAGCGTTTGTATCGATAACGCTATCCAAATCGGCGGATGCCCATCATCAGACATTTGGGAGTTGGCACCAAAGATTATGCACTACAGGTCCATTCGGAGTACAGAGACTTTCACAGAAGAAGTGATCATACGCGAAGTTGAACGCCACCCAAGTACAATTACGCGAATCACTTCGTGTAGGTTTGGCGTTTCGCAATCCAGTGTGTATTGCATATTGCATGATGAATTTTTACACCAGTACTATATCCAACGTGTCCAGCTACTCGGAGCAAGAGACTATCCCCTCCGACTCGCATTTACAGTTTGGTTTTCGCAACAGGCTGCTGCGCAGGTTCATTTTTCAGCCTTGGCTTGTTTCACGGACGAAGCTACATTTTCACGGGGCAGTGTTGTGAATATGCACAACTGGCACATCTGGGAGCTTGAAAACCCACAAGAAACCCGTCACATGGTGCTCAACAGCGATTTACCATAAACGGTTGGGCAGGAATTGTGGGAGATTGTTTGCTAGGCCTATACCTTCTCTGAACACGGCTGGACGGGAGAACGTATCGCATTGTTTGAAAGATGTCTTACCAGAATTAGTCCATGACATCCCGGCAGGCATTTGTCGTAACATGTTGTTTCAGCAGGACGGGCCCCCCCTCTCATTTCAGTCGAATTGCGCGAGAGTATCTCGATGCGACTTATCCACTGAAATGGATCGGCGGAGGTGGCATCCTCGATCCCTGGACTTGCCCCTCTCCTTGATTTTTTCCTGTTGCCCTACATGAAGAACCTTGTTTACGAAACCCCTGTTACGTCCGACGAAGACCTCGTCATAAGGGTAATGGAAGCAGCTGAACGAATCCGTGAGAGGCCTGGCATCTTTGAGAATGTACGACGGTTCATGCGTCGACGTTGCGAAGCGTGTATCGCTTCTGACGACAAGTCCTTTGACCACTTACTTTAAGAACTCGAAACGTTTGTTGAAGATACTGCGTCCTACTTGTCTTTGTATCCGTCATGCTGCATACGACTTGTAATGTTGTTATTCATACACCTGTGTTGTTGTGCTATTGTGACTTTGTGTTCCATTAAACCTGTTTTGTTCAATTTATCTGATAACCTTTTCTTTTACTTAAGTCACTGCCAAAGCGCTCCCTCTAGCGGTCGCCATTTGCGTTTGCGACCCCATGTTCTATTGTAAAAATGACTTGTTTCTGTATGCCTGATCTATCCTAAAAGTCTGTCTAAGGACTTTTGATTCACCCTGTATATATTCTCTCTCTCTCTCTCTCTCTCTCTCTCTCTCTCTCTCTCTCTCTATATATATATATATATATATATATATATATATATATATATATATATATATATATATATATATATATATATATATATATATATATATATATATATATGTATATATATATATATATATATATGTGTGTGTATATATAATGTATATATATATGTACATATATATGTATATATATATATATATGTACATTTGCAAATATGCAAATGTAAAAAAATAGTAAATAGGAGTGACAACGCAAAATTCATTTAATTTATTGCGCACATGCAGCAAGGTTTGAAAGTCCAATGAAAGAAAAGTGAGAAGCTGTAACTCGAAAAACCTAGCTTTCTAACAAGTTTACAAAATAAAAGTATAAATCAGCAAATCTTCAATCAAATGGAAGAAAATACTAATTTCGAATCATCAAGTTAAGGAAAATCATCAAAAATCAATAGCATGGAATCGATAAAAGAAAAACAGCTGAAATCAAAGCATTAATGCTATACACGTGGACAAAGGCTAGACCTAAATCATGGATTTGTTCACTTCTTCAAAACTCTTCCTCGGGTCCAAGTATTTTGTCGAAGCAAACACAAAAAATGTTTGTTTCTGAAGAAATAGATAGATTATATTTATAAACTATTTCTACTTGGATAACATGCTTAAAGATGAAAAAATAAAAGGAAACAAGAGTACCTGGAAAATAACACAGCAAATGCATGAACCTGTCGAACCCGGGAACCCAGAATGAACAGACCAGTGTTACCATTCTCAAAGGAAAAAGAAATGATCTACTTTTGCCATTCGTAAGAAATAAATAACAGTAATGCGAAAAGGCAAGAATAAGTGCTAATATACAATCAGAGCTTCTAAAAGGAGGGGCTGATAAAAGAAAGGCTAATGTTTAACTGGATGTAAAAATAAAATATTATTAAAACAAGAGTATGGAGGTGTCAGGCTAATATAAAAAACTATGAATGGAATTTATGAAAATCCAGCCAATCTAAATTTTTTAACTATACCATTTGCAAAATAAGAGGGATATTTATATAAATTGCTGGTAATTTTTGGATTATTAATAAGTGTAGCATGACATTTTTTATCAGATAATCTATAAATTCTAAAAAGCTGATTAAGGATAATATTTCTAAACAGTGGAATCGAGTTGCAGGAATTAAATGGTAAGATTTTATTAATGTTAAAATTAAAATAGTCTTTTTTATCATATAAATTAGTAACAATTCCATTAGAAGGTTCAATAATAAGATTTTAATCCAAAAAAAATTAACATTTTTACTAATAGTAGTTTCATTAGGGATTAATTCCAAATTGTCTGGATAGAAATCTATATATCTATGACATAATTTTTAGTATATACTAAGCAAATCAGATCATAAACATATCTGTATAATGTATAATCTATTAAAATAAAAGACTGTTTATAATGATAAAGGTGTAAATTATAGCTAATATACTGCTACTGCAGTCACCCTGTGGAACTCCTGAGACTTGTAAGTATAATTTATTTCCTTGAAAAATATAATTATTGAAAATAACAAGGTGAAGAACTTTAGGAAAATTTATAAAACTGGTTTGAGTTGATAGATTAGTAATATAAGCATTACATAGAGCTAAAATTACATCATACAGGTCTGAGATCTTAATATTTTTAAAAAGATCTTTGAAATCTATAGTTTGAAATCCTATTAGTTTTCTAAGTGATGTTAATTTATTCTTTAATTCTTTACTATTATTTAGAATAATGTAATATTATTGCTAGACTGATGTAAACTATCATTTATTAGATTTAAAAAATTTAGTAGTAATTTACTCGCAGTAGTAGAGTAAGTATTATGACAACTAGTTACTGTTTTAAATTTAATAGGATTATTATGAAATGTTGGAATAAGCACTGTATATGAAAATTTAATAGATTTATATTTAATATTTAAATAACTATACATATTGATAACTTTCAATTTGATACTATTAATGGAAGGTAAATCAAGTTTAAAAAAACTATTATTTTTTAAATAATCTAACATAAATTGTATATAAAATATTTTACAGATAATAGCATAATTATTAGCGGCTTTATCAACGTAGGTGATAGCAAAAGATCTTTGTAAATCATCCATGGAGTGTTTAATATTATCAATATTATATATAGATCTAGACAATTTAATTCTACTAATAGCATTTTTAATAGATTCTAATAATGTGAATTTCAACATATTAAATGCCTCTAAAGGCATAGCATGTTTAGAAGCTAATTTAATTATATATATTTATCAAGATCAAGAGTTATTAATTTTAAAACTTTAAAATATTAGAGAAGAATAGTTATTACAAGAGGATAACCTGAATTTAGTGCCAAAAGACATAATGGTTTTTAATGAATTGCCTTTAATTACAGTATCCTGTAACTATACGTCCCAAGTCTGGATTTAGAAATTTAGCATAATAGTTTACTTTACAAATACATTAATTATCTAAAATTGACTTAGAATTATGATCTATAGAGAAAGATTATGAAATTTCATTATAATTAAATATTGATCTACCAATAGGCTTGTTGTATGTAAAAGTCTTTGATACACTCAAATCATTGAATGTTGATACATTAAATGTTTGAACTTGTTAAATAGATGACCAAAATTTATAGAATTATAAATGGCATGCTTGAAAGAGATTACACAATATGAATTGGTAGACATATTATCATTATGAAATTGATTAAGTTATAAATTTAAATACTTCGATCTTGTAATAAGCAAATCATAGAAAATATGATTAAAATGTTCATTAGCAAGATTTAATTTTAAGAAAATTGCATAAACTTTATTTAAATGTTTTTCTTTACCGCAAAAACACAAGATTTTATTAATTTCCATTGAAAAGTGTAATTAAATTGATTATGTAAACAGATTATCTCAGCTTTAAAATTATGTTGTAATGCGTTTCCTTTACCACGTTTAAATCATTTGAATTTGACTGATTCACTATTATTTAAATGCCGACGTGGTTGTCGAGTGGTCAAGGCAAGCGTTTCCGTAGCAATCGCTCGACCGCCAAGTTGTGAGTTCAAGCCCCACGTAAGGCATGGATGTTTGTGTTGTGGGCGCAATGTGATCCGCCCCCCTGTGGTGCGCCTGGGGCTAAATTGATGGACGGCTAAATTGATCATGGACGGCTAAATTGATCACACTCTGACCACTGTAATAAAGGCGAATGACGAAGGTCAAAGTGCCTGGCCATTTGCAAAAAAAAAACTATTATTTAAATGGGGTTTCAAAAAAAGGTGATTAAAAATAGAATATTTATTATCTACAAAATTATTTTTTACAATACTACCATTTAGATATATTTGATTTAATCCATATGGAAAAAGAGTACAATTTGATTTAATATAGTAGTTTTCAAAATAAATCCTATCTGCTGTGTTTGTTTTTATATCCAAAATATGTATTGTGATATTTTCAAAACCGTGTTGAGCAAAGTGTTTATATTCTATTTTATTGGAAGTAGGAAGAAAATTACTATTGAGGATATACCTTTTGACTTGATCTCTATGAACATTCATACATAGATGAATGGGATTACTAGTTTGTCCTATATATGACAGATTGAAAATGCTAGAAAATAAGCGAAAGATGCAATTAAAAATTTTACAGAAAGGCAGATGGCTATCTTTGTTCGTAGTTTGAGTTTTAGAAGAAGATGGGCAGATTTTGCAATTTTTATACTTACATTTATTGAAATTATAATTTTTAGTGGGGTAATTATTATATTCAAAACAATCCATGGCACAATGTTGGTAATTTGATATCGGTCTAAACAGTTCCCAAAATAAACTGAAAATACGGAGCCATATCTATCAGATTATATAATAATACGTATAAATATGTTTGCCAGTCACTAAATCATATAAGTGGGGTAATTCATAATACTATAAGTAACATTACTATTATGACAATAAGACATAGAGAGAATAATAATAGAAATGAAATAATTGCTTATATATAAGTATAAACAACTAAGTCCATGTAAAACCTAATCCTAATGAAAAACAGGAGGAAATTACAAAATAATAGAAAACATAATGTTATAGATACATTAGTTTTTAACTAGATTATATAAAACAATTATTATAAATTATTTTAGTATTAAATAATATATATAAATACATACACACACACACACACACACACACACACACATATATATATATATATATATATGTAATATATATATTATATATATATATATATATTATATATATATATATATATAGGATCAACGACCATGGTACAACCCTCCCACCAAATAGCAAAACCGAAACCTGTGACTTGGAAGAGACGTTCTAAGTTAAAATCTCGAACACAATTAAAATCGTAATTTCAGCACAGTTAGACAAATTTATATATTGCCCATATCTTCTGCAAACAACTTAACTTTTATATTTCCAATACATAAGCTCCCGATACTTAGATTACACAGATATAGATAACATCACTCAATTTCCAAATCGTCTGTTTTGAACTAAAATCTTTCTCGACGCAATTAAATGAAAATACTTAAAATTAATTAATAAAAAAATATCCTTTAAACCCGAAAACTATTGCTATCTCAGCGAATTTTTTAAACAATTACAGTTAAATTTTAGCACGGCAATTATAATGATAATATAATACTAAATAAAAAAAAATGGGATGACATATTTTGAATTCGCAAATTTAGAAAACCAGTAAATATAAATGCGTTTGGTGTGATCAGCTGTCCGCCAGACGAAAAATTTTAGAATTTAAAAATTGTATACTTAAAATAATGAATATGAATTAAAAAAAAATAATGCCACGGTCACCTCCCCGAGTTCTGAAGTACATGTATACCAAATTTTACGGCCGTACGATACTTAGATTTTCTGTTACAGAACACACATACACACACAGATATATTTTTTTATTATGTAAGATTACACTTGAATTTAAAAACTTAAGTATAGAATTGCATTATAAGAATATTTTACATTTCATATTTCTTGGTACGTTCACTGAGAATTAACTGTCTTCTGGGTAGATTTGCGAAATGACAAATTTTATATAATTAAATTCTGTGGATCCCGATTCTTCCTCCTAACCCAACCCCGTAAGCTCTGGAGATTGTTCCTTTATATAACTCAAAAGAAAGCTTTATATCATTTGCACGTAAGTCGTAATATGACGTCACGGTTAGTTTACGCCGCCATGTTGGACGGCATAAACGCAGATATGGTGATGAGTCCAGCCATGATATACGATAAAAAAACAAGAATGTATGCCTTCGAGAAAGGTATACTGACATATTGTATACCGGATACTGTGATCACAACAATTTATAATCATTGTATCCTTTAAAAAATAACGCAATTGTAATAGCAGAAACTTTGAACAACAGAAAAAAAATACTGTTGCGAACGTGTAATATTTCTTTCCTTCTATAGCCTTTCGTCTCTTTCGAATACCAGAGAAATATTTCCCGTGACGCGTGTCTAGGGTTGCCATACGCCGAAGGTCAAAGAATTGGCGATTTGGCGATTTTCCGAAGAATTGAGAAGGACAACGAATTAACGATTATTCTACGTGATATGAGATATTTCCAGAAGTTTCTATGAGAGTCTATAAAAGTAAACATCACTCAGTGGAAGAGCATTTAACGAGATACAAACTACATTGAGGTGTGATTTTCGTCAAAGTGAGAATATTAGCTGCTGTTTTGTGAAATGATTTTCGTCAGTGTTTTGAGAATAGTAGCCACTGTTTTGTTGTTGTTGATGTTGAAACCCAGACCGCCCGACCTACCAGAAAGGTGTAAGTTAACTATTTGGACGGTCGGGAAGGGCCACCCAATTTAGACCGGAACCCAGTGGGGGAGGCATCCACAGGGACCGTACCCTCCTTCCCCTACCACCAACCTCTCGGAAGGACTTTCGGACCCACATGTTTAACGTGATCGTACTCCGCATGAACACGGCGGCAGTTTTGGCAGCGGCTGGAATCGAACCCGGGCCTACCGAGTGCAACTCCAGCGCGCTAACCAATGGGCTACCGCGCCCCCAGCCACTGTTTTGTGAAATAATTTTCATCAATGTTTTGAGACCAATGTCAGTGATTTGGTGAAATTAGAAAAGCATTTAAGCATTGTTTTACTGCATATTGTTCCTGTTTACGATGTGCCTGTGAATAAACGCATTAGTTATAGAATTTGGACTCATTCATGTATCCTGAGTGCACGCAAAGGATTTAAGAGGATATGTCATAACAATACTCTAAAATGGGACAATCGATTTTGCCGTTCAACGCAGGGATGACATAAAAGTTTTACCCGTTGTGACGTCTCGTGCAAATGGCCAGTATATTCTTTCATGGCAAATTGTGCAATATTTGAAATATAATAACCCTTCTGTCTTATGTCAGAAATCTAATTTACTGAGACAAATTTTGAATAATAAAAAAAAGAATCCGACAAAATAATGCACTAAGTTCGTGACTAGGAATTCTTTTCCGATTTCAGCTTCTCTGAGAAAAGAATCAGTACAAACTTTATACTCCGTGTTTTTCTCAAGTATGAAAAATATTATTTTAGCATATCTATTATATTTATATTTCTGCAAAATGTAAAGAAGGTATTGTGCTTTAGCAATTTATGTCAGAAATGGGAATATTATAAAAATAAGTATTTGGAATTCAGAGCGTTAAAAAATCTATATGTATATGAAATGCACATTTTTGTAAATATTAGTAATAAAATCACAAGCACGTTTTTAAAGCGTTGTTAATCATAAAGTAGATTGCAGATATATATATATATATATATATATATATATATATATATATATATATATATATATATATATATATATATAAATATATATATATATATATATATATTTATTTATATATATATATAATATATAAATAGAAAACGTAAAACACATGAAAGTAAAAATTGAATGCAAACAGTGAAAAGTATCACCAATTGGCCGGGGGGGGGGAGTTGTGACCCCCACTCTCCGGTTGATCATGCTTTATACTATGGCAACACTCCCGGGAGCCGATACTTTTACTATGGATGGCCTTATTACCAACAATAATTACCAATTGAAAACAATATTGAATTAAAAATATTTGAATAAAAAATAGAAAATTGATCGAAACATGAAAAGATAGTTGCATCCAAGAATTGAAGAGTCACAGAATTCCAAATTTTGATATAAATGTTATTTTGTATGTTTGAACTCTGATAAAAATAATTCATTACTCTATTTCTGAATGTTCTATGTATTTTATTATGAAAGCTCTCATACATTTTAGTGGAATTTCAGACTGCAACTTTTGTACCCAGAACGCTCTTCTTTGTTCTATGCTGTTCATTGGTAGCCTGGGGAATAGCGGGACCTGACGCCACAATATTTGACAGAGTTTGGCATTTGTTCCAGAGTTTTGTGGCGCTAAAGGTAATTTTTACGGTAATAAAGTCGACGCCGAGGATTTTTTGGATTGCAAGTATTCACTTGAAAAACGCACTATTTATTTTAAGCAGGTTTCGATAAATAACTGCGCCTAACAAACAATATTTAGGGCACATCAAGGAGCTTATTTAGGGCATGTCAAAATAGATTATTTAAGGAATATTGCGTTCACACAGAAGATGGTAGGCGTATCAAAGGAACTTCTTTAGGTGGATCAAAAGAGCTTATTTAGATCGTATACGTCATAACGGGTGAAAGGCGTATCAATGGAGTTTATTTAGGGCATATCAAAATATCTTATTACGCTCGTGCCGAGGTCGAAATTCGTTTTTAAGGCATAATATAAACTTGTATTAAGGCTTAGTGGTCAATGTGCATAGCGCCCGGTCCAAGGTAAATTGAACAAAAGCGCAGCTGTCTAAGTTGTATTTAAGTGCTTATTTAGGGCAGACTATGCCCGTTTAACGATCGGCACGTGTGCTTGCGTAGCCCGCGATTATGCCTTTTGAAAAACTGAATGAATGGATTCAACTAATACATGATTTAAATTCCGGGCAACTTTGGATTTACTTTCTAGTTAGTCTTATGCCTCGTCGACTTTTAAATAAGTAAAAGTTGAAGAATATAATAAAATACAGAGAAATCCTAAGAAGAATTTGTCTATTATTATAAAAGCTAAATATTATTTATAAAGGAGATTTAACGAAATGTAACACAATTTTTATACTCCTTACGGGATTCAAATTTCTACCAGTAATAGGATTCATAAAATAAACAATAGAGCATATTTCTTTGCAAATTATCACACGCAGCCTCTACTTCAATCATTTCAACTATTTCTATTAATTTCATCTTACAAATAATGCAATTAAACACAAAATGTTTGTAATATTATGAATTTCAAAATATTAATTTATAATGTGAAGTATGATGGGAATATGTTAAATATCTTTTTAAATACTAAAACTTAAAAGAGAGGTAATTACATTCTCTTTGAGAAATAATCACATTCTCTTATTTATATGATCCCATTTTCTTAGAGAGATAATCGCATTCTCTTGGAGAGATATTCACATTATTTTAGAGAGATAATCTCATTCTCTTATTTAGATAATCACATTCTCTTAGAGAGATAATCACAAACATTTCACATTATTATGATTAGGAGAACTGAAATTGATTGTGCTGCCCTCACAACTAAATGCTCTTAAGCATACAAATGAACATACCAGGCGTCACTGTAAGATGTACTTGAATATTTTAAACTCAATATTTTAAAAATACATGAAATTTGAGTGCTTTGTGGACATATAGGCTTTTACCACATCATTGTGGTGCACAAAAATCGTATAATATGATGAATCCTTCATTCTAGGGAAAAAAGTTAGCTTTTTGCTGTCACAGCAAAACATCTATTTTCAGTAACATGCCAACCTACATTTGACAATGAAAGTTGATGAATGGGAGCCCAAAAAGTTTTGTCAATAGACATGTTATACAGTGTACTAGATATTTGAAAAATAGAACTTCACATTGCGTACAGCATTCATTGTAAGTGAAATATAAAACGATTTTTCAGACCATCATTTTCAATATATATATATATATATATATATATATATATATATATATATATATATATATATATATATATATATATATATATATATATTTAATATTTGTAGTACAATGGATATGTAAGATTTGCAGGGAATATATAAATACAAGCAATATTTGATAACTCAGATATGATAAATATATTTTGTTGATCTTCCTGGCGATTAGTTTTGTGTTTGGATACTTCTCAAACATTTAGAGCGAAAATCGAATGACATGCTAAATAAATATTTCATTGAGGTTCATTTAGTGCAACTTTGTCTTAAATAATATGATGTGGGCAGCACATTACTTTCCTTGTATAATGCAATGGATTAATTTTTTTCACCATAAAAAATGATGTATAAGATCCATGGCACAATGTTTTTAACATTGAACTGTACATTTGGCACTTCTCCGGATGAAAACATGTAAAACTATTTCGAAGTACCCAATTACTTATAATTTCAGAAACTCTCAATTGATAATTATCTATATTGATAGTATCAGCAGTAAGCAATATAGTTCATACATTAAAGTATGTTAAGAATGAATTCATCAATTTGACGGTATTTTTCTTTCATTTAGAGTCATTTTTGCAATTTCGAAGATATTTCCATCAATCTAAGATGAAATATCGCTAGGTAGTTGATATTTCTCCAAATTAGTTGTCAAATTCCTTAAATTGATCGCTAAGTGTTATATACGTATGAAGATAAGAGCTTTAATTATATATAAATGATTATTGGTGAAAGCGTCAAAATACAAAATTTGTTAAGCGTCAAAATACAAAATTATTATCCTAAATACCGTTTCCGGTGAATGGAACGAGCTAGCTCGACGAGAATGATGTTAACAAATTTATCGCATAATATTATGTATTAAAAACAAGAAAGATAAATCATGTATAAATCATTGATTATGAAGCACTTTCCAACTGCAATGCAATTTTATTTAAACATCTCTAAAATGCGATACATTCAGCGGTAATATTTTTAAAATTATCACAATACTATATTAATTTAATATATTTGAAAACTTAAAACGTCAACGAAAAAAATGAACTTTATTCAAATGCCGTCATTGAAATATAAGTCGTCTGGTTTAAATATCTCTAAAATGCGATACATTCAGCAGTAATATTTTTAAAATTACCACAATACTACGATAATTTATTACATTTGAAAACTTAAAACTTCATCGAAAATAATGAACTTCATTTAAATGACGTCATTAAAATATAAATCGTCTGGCTCTCTATGTAAAAGCTGTAAATAGTTCATTCATACAATTTTGTATTCCATTTCTTTCATTCATCACAATACTAGAATAATTTAATTTATTTAAAAACTTAAAATCATGGAGGTAAAAGTAATTTAACTCTATGCTTAAAATTTCATCGAAGAAGTCTGCTATAAAATAAAATCGTCTGTTCTCTATGTAAAATCAATAAATGTTTCATTCGTATCTGCTATATTGTAGACTCCAGAGCTAAATAATTTTGTATTAAAGAAATTAAGAAATTCTTATACAACTTATCCTACATCTTTATGTGTTTACATTCTCCATCAGTGAAAATTAGGCTTCGTTGTAGAAATAATCAAAATTTGATGACCATTTAAACTCAAAGATATTGTAATTGCGTTGTTTTGAAACATTCATGCACAGAAATTAAGCAAAAATAAAGTGGATTTAGGACGAATACAACACTAAATATAAATTAAAAAAAAACTTTAAAACTCACGATTTTGACACAAGCTGAATGCCATATTTTATTTTGAAGTGGGTCACGTGATCCCTTCATATAATATGGGTGTAATTATTATTTTAATTTCTATTTAAAAAACTACCGAATATATTTTGCTGAATTTTTTTTTCTTATATTTTATGGGATAATTTGAATATTTCCTAAAACTTTCGAAGCAATTTGTGGATTTTAAATTCGCTTAAAACATTTATGAAAAAATAGGTCCCATAGGGTTCAATGTATTTCATATTTTCAACCCGGGTTCAGTCCAAAACTAATTGGGTGATATTATTCATTTATATTCCCATAGGTCCCACAGACCGTCTGAACAACATACTAAAATTTCATTTTGATAAAGTCATTTTTACGGTAGTTATCATGCGAACGACAGACAGACAGAATGAATAAAGTCATAAACACTTTTCAACTATGTTGACGATTTGTACTAGGGTTCTAAAGTTTGTGTCATTCGGTGTCTAGTGGAAAGTTATATAATAAAGGATCATTTATGTCACGGTGGTGATCAATTATGTCATGGTTCTGATTTCTTCAAAATTTCATTCGAAAATTTGGGTGTATTCCCATCATTCGATTGCGTTTAAAATTAAAAGGCTTCCAGTATTTTCCGATTGTAATATTTGTACCAAATTTCGCTCGAAACGACCATTTGTTAGTGAAATATCGCTTCCATAGACTCACACATACACACACACACACGCATACATCACCTCAAGAACATTTGATTCGACTCCAGGGATACTTTAAAACTTATTCCACCGCAATAATTTCCCTATACATTCTACCATGTGCATAGGGAAAATAAAAATGTTTTTGAATATTCATTCTGATAACATTTTCAATGAAATTTTATGAGGTCAGTACAATTTAGGTGCATCAAATCCATGACAAGTATTACATAGACTAAAAAAATTCTGAATAGGTTCTTTTTATATAAGGATGGTAATGAGCATGAATTTGACATTGAAGAACTTCATGGGAAATAATTGCACAATATATTAATTTCTTATAAAATCTATCAACAATCTAAGTTGACATTATATATCACCTCTATATTAACGCATTTGTTGAGTAAATACAAATTTGCCACTTTCTTATAATTTAATTTTCATTTTTTAACACTTTACAACAAAGTTGAAAAGTGTTTATGACTTTGCTCATTCTGTCTGTCTGTCTGTCTGTCTGTCTGTCCATTAGCACGATAACTACCGTAAAAATGACTTAATCAAAATGGAATTTTAGTATGTTGTTCAGACGGTCTGTAGGACCTATGGGAATATAAATCAATAATATCACCCAATTAGTTTTGGATTGAACCCGGGTCGAAAAAATGAAATACATTGAGCCCTATGGGACCTAATTTTTCAAACATTTTTTAAGCGGAGTTAAAATTCACAAATTGCTTCTAAAATTTTAGGTAATATTCAAATTGTTCCATAAAATATATAAAAAAAAAATTAGCGAAATAAATTCAGTAGTTTTTTAAATAAAAAATAAAGTAATAATAACACCTCTTATATGAAGCGATCACGTGACCATGATATGGAAATATCACGTGACCCACTTCAAAATGATATATGGCATCCATCTTGTCTCAAAATCATGATTTTTAAAATTCTTTTTAATTCATATTGAGTGTTGTATCCGTCCTAAAATCACTTTATTTTTGCATAAATTCTGTGCATCTACATACTGAAACAACGCAATTACAATATATTTGAGTTTAAATGCTCATCTAAATTTGATTATTTCTACAACGAAGCTTATTTTTTACCTATGTAAAATGTAAACAGCAAAATATGTATAATGAGTTGTATTAGAATTGCTGTATTTCTTTAACACAAAATCATTTAGTTCATGGAGTCTGCATAGCTGATATGAATAAAATATTCATTGATTTTACAAACAGAAGGACGATTTTTTTCGATGAAGTTTTACGCATAGAGTTTAATTACGTGTAGCTCCTTGGTCTTAATTTTTATATAAAATAAATTATTATAGTATTCTGATAAATGACATGAATTGGAACATTTTATGAATGAAATGCTGTTTTTATAGAGAGATCCAGGCGTGTTATTTTTTCTATGACGTCATTTAAATGAATTTCAGTTGTTTTCGATGAAGTTTTCAAATATAATAAATTATCGTAGTATTATGATAGTTTTAAAAATATTTACGAGGTTGAAGTTGGAAAGTGTTTCATAATCAATGCTTTAAGCATGATTGATCTTTCTTGTTTAAATATCAAATATTCCTAGTTTTGGCAAATGGTTCAGCTGTTAAAAAGCGTATTTGAGACCATGTAGCTTTATTTAATTTAAAAAAAAAATTGAACGTTCAATATGATCCGCTAATGCAAATATAAAATATGAAAACGCAAAGGTTATTATCATTATCATCAATATACAGAGATCATCAATGTGATGAGTATGTGCATAGTGAATACAAGTTGCGTATCATGTATACGCAGTCATCCAGCAAACTGTGTTCTCGACTAAATGTCAAAGGGCAAAAAAAATGAGGTATTTATGCATATGTCATCTGTTAATAACGATCACGGAAGGCACGTACCTTATATCGATTATTTAGCAGTACTTGAGTAAGAACTCAAATCTTAGTAAAGAATTATTGTGTTTTAAAAAATAACTGTATTTTCGGTATAATAGTAACAGTGTGTTATTAGATATATGTGTCACTTAAATGATTTTATGAGTAAACCTTACGAATTAATCAAGATATTTATATATATAAAATTATAGAATTGATCAATTTAAATCAGAGTTATTACTTTGTATCTTGAGTGTTATTTTCCTGTGCTCGTGAGCCGGAGTTTTCATACTCCACCCTAAATGAAGGCATCAAAGGTAAGTCCTTGTAGAAATTTGGGTAAGGATAATTTACCTTATGACATACAGCAATAAATATAATCGCAGTATTAATAATTTATATAATTAGAGAATTAAAAATACTTGAGACATAAGCAACCCTTATTAAAAACTAATTCATGCCTGATAAGATTACTCCTAGTTCACGAATTTAAATTTTCACCTGATCCCCCTTAAAAAGAAAATCTGACCTCTACGCTCTCTAATTCTCCCGCAATAAAGAACGAAAACACAAAAATAAATTTTCGCAGGTTATCTTTATAAAGTAAAATTCGTGGCAGAGCCTTAAGTCACGATCTCGGGTATAGCTTCTCATGAGAGTCCCTACCCTCTTTAGCTATAAAAGTCCAGATAAATCTGTTTTGGAGAGCAGACAGGACGATTATTATATTCCAAATGCCTTCCAATTTTGTGGAGGCTATTCCGTGGTTTTTTGCATTCCGGAATTTGAGAGTCATGTTCTTAAACTGGATTGTGGAATTGCGGAGTTTACTGAAGATATTTTTACTGTAAAAAGTTTTTTTAGTGTCTGACGAGTCTGTTCCATTTTTTTCCGCTTTCAACTTTATATTTACTTTCTTATACTGTTTGATATAGTATGGTGAAAGTATTGTTTTCACGAAAATTTTCGCAAAATAGGGATACCCGAAAGATCCATTAAAATCCAAAAGTCGAAATTTAGATACTTTCATAATACTTTCCCTTTACAGTTACTATATATTATAGGGAAGGTAAAAAGTGAAAAAATATCCGTTAGTATTGGGAAGTTAGTGATCGATGTAAAACTGAACATTAATAAAATACAAATAAATGTATATACATTTACTTAATATAAAAATATAGCTTTTTCTTCACATAAATTGAATATTAATAGTGGATAAATAATTCAAATTTTTAGAATACTTTTTCGAAATTTTTTTATAAGTTTGATTTTTACTTTACTTTAAGCACTTTACTTTAAGTAGTATTGAGAAAGTATTGTTTTCAGGAAAGTTTTCGATTCCGAGATTTTGTGCCAATATATGTTTCTGGACATTCTGAACTGGTTTTGACTATTTTTAGAGTGATGCCCATTTGAGGTCTGTCTGTGGTCGATTCCATGTGTACACGATGTGTACACAAATATTAATGGATTTTTACGAAACTTTTTTTTCCGGAATTGTGAACGAAAAATGTAGAACTAGATAGCATTTTTTTAAAGAATCAAGAGAAAACTTTGAAATTTATTAGGAATTTTAAACTTTTTAACATGGCAGCATAGGACACATTTAACTTAATTATGCATAAAAGTGGTTATTTATTTATCTATGATCACAAAACTTAAAAGTTTCAATCATTTTAAGGTAAAATAGTCGCGAAACAATTTTTGTGCTCGTGACAGTCAAACTTGATATCAATCAAAATATTTTTTCAAGTTCATTAAAATGAAGGATAACATGCTCTAATTGGGATCACTTTGTACTAAGCATACATATAGTATTTTGTACTAAACATACATATAGTATTTTGTACTAAACATATTATTAGTCCATGTTTCTAGTTTCTAGGACTAAGGGTTGTCGAGAAATTAAATAAAATCCTGCAATTAAACCTTTCATTGATATAGCATTACGCAGACAATATATTTCCCCCCAATTTATTTGAATAAAATTCTATCATATCGCTTATCAACGGATTTAAATCCAATGCATCTTTGCGGCAGACGATTTTTATTAAATCTTTTCTGATATAAAAAAATAAAGAAATGTATATAAAATATATTTTATCGAAATTGCATTTTACTGGATGATATCAATTACATCATTCGGGTTTAAAAATTACAGTGATTATTGATATTTTCAATTTGCTGTGTCATCTGTTTTATTTCGGCAAACATTTTTGGACTCATATATTGTAATATGGGGAATCTTCTACTAATATACGGGCATATCTTCTAATCTACGTGGATATAGGTAGTACGGATATTATCTTCCCATACAATTTTAGCGCTTTCATTTTGGCATATATTGATTCAATTTCATATATTTTGTAAACTTGTTAACAAATGGGGCCAGGATGTTTTATTCTTTAGGACAGCCTGTGAATATAACTTTGCATAGCGGGAGCAGATTCTTAAACTTCTCTTTAGGATCATTAATTTGAATTATGGTAATAGAATGCTTAGAATATTTGGAATAACAATGTCATTCAGAGTACTATGGGAATTTGCACACGATTGTATAATACACACACACACACACACACACACACACACACACATATATATATATATATATATATATATATATATATATATATATATATATATATATATATATATATATTTATATATAATTAATTACGTAAAACGCTGTAAGAAATATAAATATGAACGCACGGAATTATTTTAAGGTCAACTTTTAAATTATTATTTAACTACTATATTGTTAGTTGTAAAATGCATTAGTGTTATTTATATTTGATGTAATCCAGTAATTAATATTTAGTTCTTCCTTAACATGCTACCAGAATAAAACAAATCGACAATGGTATCCTCTATATACGAGTAATACTCAAATATATGAAACCATCTCTATAAACCTAGAAAAAAATATTAGATATCTTCCAAAAAAGTATCAGAGATGTAAAGAAAAGGATGAGAGCGACATTTTCTAGTTCAGCTTACGCCCTCGCATGCATGTCTTACAGACAAACCTGACAAAATAAATAAACAGAATAATAACTTACGAATAGAATAACAGAAGAATAACTGAAGTAAAATATGGCTTTTGACGAAGAGAATAACGAAGCCGAGGAACTCAGCATTTCCACATGATGCTACGTGTATTTGAAGGAAAGGATGAATGTTTCGGCTACATCTATAAAAACAGTTGTGTCAGTCTGATATGGATATTCAAACGGAAGAATAAATGCTTAAGACTACATCTAATTTCAAAATAAATATGCTTCAATGTTTCTAAACTGAGGATTTAAATACATTTGTGCTAGTTATCTGTACTGTGGATAATGTGGACATTATTACCTTTTATACTTTCCCTCTACAATACATGGTAACATATAAGAAAACCGCCTCGCCCAGGCGGTAAAGTGGATAGCGTCGTCGGCTGCTGTCCGGTGGGCTCTGGTTCGAATCCCGAGTAAGGCATGGTTGTATATCGAAGTAAAGTCAGTCTTCCGCCTACTGGGTCCTCATCTACAATGTGAAGTTGCACCCCCTTTGACCTTCGTCAGTGATGCTTGTCCGTAATAAACTTTGTTCTCTTGTATTGTCTTGTTCGTTCTTTCCTGTGTCACTGGTTCTGTGTCGACCATGATTCGATTACAGGAGGTCATCAGAAACAACAACAACAACATATAAGAAAAGCATTGAAACGGAGTCGAAAATCGGAAATCGAGTTTTCAACGGATCTACACGTTTCGAACTCTGTAGAAGGCGAATGCACCATTTTACGACTGGCGTCTGTATGCGTGTGTGACTGTGCAAAGTATGTACCCACTCCAGCGCCAAAACTATACGAAGAAATTTCTCACTATGTGTTGGAGTGTTGGATAAGTCACATGATTAGCCTAGTGCATTTACTTTCTGTTTTATTGGATATATATATATATACACGTATATATACACACATATATATATATATATATATATATATATATACATATATATACATATATTACATATATATATATATATACATATATATACATATATGTACACACATATATACATATATATACATATACACACACACACACACACACACATATATATATATATAGTTATTTTAAAACCGTAATGATAAGTCTTAATATAAATGATTATATGAAAGCGGAAACATTTAATTCATAAAAGAAAATTGCACCGTAACGTTCCTTTACTAAATAAACAAAATAAAATCGTCTGTGGAATCTCCGACTGCCATTCTTCACAGCATATAATTGATGCATCTAACATTTGCAAACGAATTCAAAGTAAGATAATCTGAATAGTATTATAATACTATGATCTTCTCAGAATCAAAAAGAGGAGAAGGGACTTTCTCGTGTATAAAGGTGCTGGATTAGCAGTTGCAGACACGTAAGGTCTCACGTGACCCTATCACGATTTCGCACTTTGCTTTTTCTTCTTCGAAACCTCTTGCCATTTTCTTAACAAGATTCGTGACGGCTGGCTCTGCGTCCAATGCGTCCGTTTCCATTAAATATATGGAAGAGGAGCTTGAGTCATCATTTTAGCACTCCCGTGAAACACCTTCAGTGCAAATAAAGTTCGTATGCGGTTAGTGAGAGTCTTTTGATAAGTAAATTACATTCACGAAAGCAGCTTCTCGGATCTAAATGCACATGAAAGAGATGAAACAATTGATCTTGCAAGTCTGTTCAAGTTTTTTCTTGCAGAAATTTCATCTAAAGACATTAATCACAAATTTCATGCAGATTTTTAAATATATTACATGCAACATATTATTATATGTAGTAATGAAATGAAATTTAAAGTTAAATAACTGAATTGTATGGAATGAGGAAAAGTATAATGACTGACAGTAGTTCTTATTGAAATGAATTTTAAATAATGAATATGAAAAATGAATAAACTTAAATAATAAATAGGATAAAAATAATTTTTATACCAATTAACAAATAATATAAGGCAAAAACGGTTAATTATAAATATACTAAAAAATATCAGTATTTCATGTATTGAACACATGCAGTATTTCTACCATTAGTAAAGGAAAAGTAATTTTGAATTACTTTATACTCTAATGCATTTCTCTGTTAAAATATCGCGTGCAATTAAATTATATAAATCAGATTTTATGAGTTGCATGGATAATAACGGGTATTTGCTATTTTTACATTTGTATGAATAGCACTGTTCAACAGTGAAAATTTTACAGAGGTGATAATATCCGTCCTTTATAGATTTCGGGCCGCTGAATACTAAAATTACGCTTAAAATTGCCTCCTGGCTCAGGTTTCTGAGTAATTTCACTGTTTACATATAAGAATATGGGAGTACAATAGTACGAATAACAGTTAACAAACTTTCCTTTTTATACACGCCGTCTTTTTACCTGTAGCTTGTGGGGAACGACATTGCCTATTTTACTTCTTTTCCCTTATTTTTTTTATTTCACGTATCATAATTATAACGTCCCATAGCGTTACATGTAAAATTTAACAGTGCAATTACTCAACACTCTGAGCCAGGAGAGAATTTTAGAGGTGATATTCCTTTTAAGCGACCCAAAATTTATAAAAGTTGGCTACTTTCATTTTGGTAAAAAACAAAAACTGAAAAATTATTGAACAGTGAAATCAATATTTATCTATTAATCAGTATTTTGATGATCTTATATTAATGGACCAATAAAAGTATTTCTATTGGAAAACTATTCTCAGCATTATAATTAGATATAAAGAAAATAAGAACTACATTTGCTCTTATATTAAAATAAAATAAAAAATATTATATTAATTATCTGAAATCTTAACAATACAAATTGTATAAACATAATAATGGTTCTTGATAAAAATCCATGTCATTTAATCAGCGGTTTGAGATCATATATCTCTTAAACTGTGTCACTAGTACTTTTCGGCAGATTACATGTTTTTAACACTTTACAACAAAGTTGAAAAGTGTTTATGACTTTGTTCATTCTGTCTGTCTGTCTGTCTGTCTGTCTGTCTGTCTGTCTGTCTGTCTGTCTGTCTGTCTGTCCGTTAGCACGATAACTGCCGTAAAAATGAGTTTATCAAAATGAAATTTTAGTATGTTGTTCAGACGGTCTGTAGGACCTATGGGAATATAAATAAATAATATCACCCAATTAGTTTTTTATTGAACCCGGGTTGAAAAAATGAAATACATTGAACCCTATGGGACCTAATTTTTCAAACATTTTTTAAGTAAATTTAAAATTCACGAATTGCTTCGAAATTTTTAGGAAATATTCACATTATCCCATAGAATATATAAAAAAAAATTCAGTAAAATTCAGCAAGTAGTTTTTTAATTAAAAAAATTATTTAATATAGGGAAAAAAACAAATTCAATTAAATTCTGACTTTGGGATATCTTCCAGAAAGAAAAGAGAGAGATATTATATAATAAATATCTCTCCATTTGTTTAAACGTTTTGCATATGGGAGTGGCTTCATATTTTAAAATAAATTTGGTAGATAACAATTTTTCATTTTTTTTAAATTTTATATAACTCTTCATGATAAATTTAATTGATGGCATTTTAAATGCACTTTCCTACGTCCTAGAGAGTTAAAATTTGGTACACAGCTTAAATTTGTTGAACATTTTATTCGACAAAAATTTGATGGATCTTTAAATATAGATCATACATTTTTTTCGAAATGGCCTGAAAATAATCCCCGTTCACTTCTATAAATCATTGGTGTAATATTGTTAAAAATTCTGATGTGGACAGCACAAGTCTTTCCCTGCAGACTCATATTCGTTCTCTTTATTTATTCAATGATAATTTGAGTTTATCTGCACAACATAAGTATTTTAAATGACATTGAATTTGCACGTTAAACTTAAATTAAGTTCTCATTTGATAGCTGAACTTATTGTCAAAGGTGGCGTAGCGAAAACGCGAAAAAACTAGAATATCTCAAGAACGGCTAGTCCTAGAGTAATGGGGTTAGTCTTATTCTTTTTGTTGTCAAAAATCATATATAAAATAGGAATTTAATTGATATAATTGAGCACACGTAGTCTTTTATTTTTATATATAACGATTTTTGCTGGCCATTTCGCAAAAATAGCCCGTTCCTTTTTCCCGAATCGTAGTAGAATAACCTACAAATGATTTATATACCAAATTTTGTTAAATTTGGTATATAAATCACTTGTAGGTTATTGAAATATTATACTCCAAATTTTGTTAAATTTGGTTCATTAGTTTTTAGCTAGAGTGGATAAAGGCAATTTCTGCGGCCATTTCGCAAAGAAGGCAGATTCTTTTATTACGAATCGTACTATAATCTAATGAACATCAGGATTTCCCACAAAAAACATACCTACCAAATTGTATGAAATTCGGTCCATTAGTTTTTCAATTAGAGTGGATGTAATATCCACACAGACACACAGAAACATACACAGATACACCCTTACACACACAGACGTCTTCCTAAAAGTAGTTTTTTCGTGTTCTAGAAGTCCCAAAACGTGTAGATCCTTTGAAAATTCGAGTTCCGATCTTCGGCACGATTCCAATACTTTGAGTATATACACATACACATATATATTATCTGTGTATTATCTGTGTATCTAAATTCCGTGCCTATGCAATTACAATAGTTGTGATTTTAAATGATCCCTAAACTTTTATTATTTCTTCAAGGAAGCCTAATTTTAACATATGCAGAATGCAAATATCTCAAGCGATTGTAAGATGAATTACATAAGAATTGCTGAATTTTTTTCACACAAAATTATTTAGCTCTGGAGTCTGGAATACAAGTTATATGAATGAAATATTCATTGATTTTGCATAAAGAATCAGATGATTTATATTTCGATACAGTTTTAAATATTTAAGTATAATAAATTACTGTAGTACTGTGATAATGTAAAAGATATTACCACTGAATGAATCACATTTTAGAAATTTTTAAATGAAATTACATTTCAGTTGGAAAGTGTTTCATAATCAATGCTTATGCATGATTGATCTTTCTTGTTAATCTTATCTTATTACTTCATAACATTACTTTATTATGAAAGTTACATTTCATATTCAATAAATTTGAAGTAGGTAAACTCGGAGTATTTTTTACTATATGGATAATATTCTCAATTCCGCTTTTTTAACACCTTACAACAAAGTTGAAAAGTGTTTATGACTTTGTTCATTCTGTCTGTCTGTCTGTCTGTCTGTCCGTTAGCACGATAACTGCCGTAAAAATGACTTAATCAAAATGAAATTTTAGTATGTTGTTCAGACGGTCTGTAGAACCTATGGGAATAAAAATGAATAATATTACCCAATTAGTTTTGGATTGAACCCGGGTCGAAAAAATGAAATACATTGAGCCCTATGGGACCTAATTTTTCAAGCATTTTTTAAGCGGATTTAAAATTCACAAATTGCTTCGAAAATTTTAGGTAAAATTCAAATTGTTTCATAAAGTATATAAAAAAAATTCAGCGAAATATATTCAGTAGTTTTTTAAATAAAAATTAAAATAGTAATTATACCTCTTATATGAAACGATCACGTGACCATGATATGAAACGATCACATAACCCACTTCAAAATGATATATGGCATCCATCTTGTTTCAAAATCGTGATTTTTTTAAGTTCTTTTTAATTCATATTGAGTGTTGTATCCGTCCTAAAATTACTTTATTTTTGCTTAAATTCTGTGCATCTACATACTGAAACAACGCAATGACAATATATTTGAGTTTAAATGCTCTTCTAAATTTGATTATTTCTACAACTAAGCCTATTTTTCACCTATGTAAAATGTAAACAGCAAAATATATAGAATGAGTTGTATTAGAATTCCTGTATTTTTTAACACAAAATAATTTAGTCCATGGAGTCTGCATGGCTGATATGAATGAAATATTAATTGATTTCATAAAGAGAAGGACGATTTTTTTCGATGAAGTTTCCAGCATAGAGTTTAATTTTTTGTAGCTCCATGGTCTTAAACAAAATGTTTAAATAAAATAAATTATTATAGTATTGTGATGAATGAAATGAATGGGAGAAAGTTATGAATGAAATCCTGTTTTTATAGAGAGATCCAGGCGTGTTATTTTTTCTATGACGTCATTTGAATTAATTTCAGTTGTTTTCGATGAAGTTTTCAAATATAATAAATTATCGTAGTATTATGAAAATTCTAAAACTATTACCGAGGAATGTATAAAATTTTAGAGATGTTTAAACCAGGCAATTTATATTTCAATGCCGTCATTTGAATGAAGTTCATTTTTTTCGATGAAGGTTTAAGTTTTCAAATATAATAAATTAATGCAGTATTGTGATAAGTTTCAAAATATTACCGAGGAATGCATTGCATTTTAGACTTGTTTAAATAAAATTGCATTGATGTTGGAAAGTGTTTCATGATCAATGCTTTAAGCATGATTGATCTTTCTTGTTTGAATTGACATGTTCACATTTTTCGTCGTAAATACCTTCACAAATACTGTCTTTTTATTCTCTATTCAGTTAAATTACCTCTTTCCCAAAAAATATATTTACAAGTCAAAACTTGTCAAAAGTTGTTTTCTGATTCTTTCGATATTTCTTCAAATTTTAACGATGCTAAATCATAACTGAGTGGTATTATTTAAGAAATATCAGCCGCTTATTTTGGATCCAGGCAACGCTGTGTTATTCGTTCTAAAATATTCTAAATATTCTAAAATATTCTAAAATATTCTAACAATGTTTTTGCGCATTTTCTTAAAGTAGTATTTAATTATAAAGATTTATTTAAAATAACAGTATCTCGGACAAGCTTGAATTATAATTTAGAGAAAGTTGAGTAGACAATAGAAAATAAAAATATTAAAATTTTAATTAACAAATAAAAAATAAAAATGAAATTTATAATGATAAACACGAAAATAATAAACAGATTAGCCCAGTCAGTTCTTTTGTTAAGCAAGCAGATATATGCACGTTGCGTGAGAATTGGAAATTATTTTTATTTTGGAGCAATCTTTGATATTGTAAGGAGCTGTTCTTAAATTATAAACGTCACATTAAAGATCAATTTTTATATCGTAATATAAAATTCGGAAATGTTTAAAACGCATGAAAAGTATCATCTATTTATTGTCTGGATTTCGTTTAATGTTTCGGTCTTTCAATGGTGTTCACATAGAAATTCGGAAATAATATTTACGGTCGCTAAGGCACTCATTTGTGTGAAAATCGTGCTACAACATAAATAATTGAAATCGAAATTAAAAAAAACATCGGAGTGCACTTATTCAGGTCCTGCAGTATTTGTGTACCAAATTTCATGGCCGTACGACGCTTAGATTCCAGATGCTAATGGCACACCAGCACACACATAGACAGACAGCTTCCTTTATTATGTAAGATAAATGCTAAATGTGGAAAAATATTCTTTTTACAATATAGTATAGGGAACTAAGTTGCTTGATATATGTTTATTACAACGATAAAACATCTTATAGTAACCCAATAAATAATACTAACACGAAATAATACAGAAATATTTCGCGTAAACTGCAAACATACTGAAAATTCAATCCAACGAAACTGGTTTGCTGACTTCTAACATTTACATATCCTTATCGGAAATTAAGATGAATTGTTTCTGAACAACGCTTTGCAAGCCCTTCAAAGTCAAGGGACTTGAATGATGAATTATACAGCTACTTGGTAACGACAGTGGTTTGCAATGGAATTTACGATTGTTTGATATAAGTCAAATCCATGAATCAGTGTACAGTGGTTGCGCATGGTTGTAACTTTGATACTCGCTTCTATTGAGTGAAAGCGAAAATAAGTTGCTCTGAATTGATAAGAAAATGTTCTTAATGCTCTTAAATAAAAAAAATATCTTTATACTTTAACCGTTAGAAATGCGCTTTTGAATGTTTTCAGAACAGTTAGAAAGACAATTTATGGTAATTTCAATAGAAAGACAATTTATGGTAATTTCTTGCATGGCAGAAGTTGTATAGTTTGCAGCATAACTGAATGTAAATCAAGAAAACTGGGTAAGAATCCCGGATTGTTATTTTGCTATTTATTTAAGTCTGTTTCATAGGAATAATATCTATGATTCGGGTATCTCTGGCATAAATCGGTCTCTTACTTAAAATGTAAACATTTCGGACGCTAATATCTCCGAATCTGATAAAATGTAAACAATTATTATGTGTTTTATCGGAAATGAGATACCATTTATGTATAAATTACAAAAATAAATTCAATATTTTAATATTTTAGACATTTCTTTCGGAAACACAAACAGTTTCTGTCCGAGCGAGTTTTTTTTTTCACTCGAAATATTTTCTAAACTATATATATATATATAAACAGTAAGCGACAAAAATATTCAGTTGGAAATCCGATAGATTAATGGTGTGTTGTTTCAAGTTTGTAATGCTTATACCTCAAAAACTAAAAGGGCTACCTGTAAAATATAAGACGTAATTTATAGTTATTTAAAAGCTTTATACTATAAGCGGTTTTCACCTCAAGTTCATAGACTTTGGATTAAAGTGGTTTTAATATTTTAACTTGTTCATACTTTCCAACCGGAGGGACAGCTGTAACATTTAAAATACCATGTGTTTAAAGCTCAATTTCTTTCTTTCTTGGTAAAATATATCAGCACAAGCCACATCAGAGATATTGTATAGCTTAATTTTTATCTCCTTAAGCGCGTTAGTAAAATAATTTGTTATTTTCGCTTGAAGTCTATGGTCAAAGTATTCAACTGAACTCGCAGTCAAAAATGAAAGTGCTAGCTATGAGCAGTTTGCGCGTAATTTGTAGGCTTCTGAAAGATCTTCAAAGATACATTACTAGATTAGTTCTTACTTTTCGATAAAAAAGTGGTTGTAACGTCGATATTATAATATTTTGAAATATTTTTAAAAAGTGGTTCTAATTCGATATTTCAATATATTTTTAACTATTGTTGAAATTGTTGGAAAACAAATAATCCACAAAGAAATATGTAATTCCCGCAAAAACATTTCGGCTCCATTGAACTGGAGTCACTGTTAAAAATTAAGCATTGCAATTGACATCAAAACTATAATATCATGTTCCAACAATATACGCTTTGCTGAAAAGGAGATGTATCCATAAGAAATTGATCTATAGTCGCGAACCTTGGCATGTATGCATCGTTTGAGGAGATATGCTAATGATTAAAATTTAGTAGAAAAAAAACTCTTATTTAAGAAATGGTGGCAACAAGAAGATGACATTTTAGTAAGTGGTAAATTCTCCCTTGGTAGTTATATTCGGTACAGCATAGAGTCAATTGAGTTACTTATGTCCCTCTGCGGAAGATTTTGTCTTAATAGTTGCGACTAGTCAGATAATTCAGTGACATTCTGAGATGGCTGCAATTGGCGTCCCAATATGTCCCAGACGTGTTATATTGGTGATAGATCTGGAGACCTGACCGACCATGGGGGTATTAAATCCGCGAAGAAATCATTGAGATAGTCGGGCAGTTTGTAGTCGAGCGTTGTGTTGTTGGTAAATAGAACCTGGGCGGCTTGGCAGCATAGGCAGATCAAATGGCTACTATTGTCGACGTACAAGCGAGTGGTCATATTGGCTTGCATACAACTGGGGAGTGTTGTCCGGTCTTAAATAAGCAACTGCTACTTAAGTAATGTAAATACATATAATACAGCTCAATATTAAAATATCCCGTTTAGAATCAAATCAGTAGTCCAACTTTTATTTTCAACTAAATAAGTACCCGCAACTTAAATACAGATGTAGATAACATCATATCCAATTTCCAAATCAGCTGTTTTGAAATAATATCATTTCCACGATACAAATAAAATTGCCAAATCTCCAGCAATCTATGATCGCACATCAGAACGTACACATGCATTATGTGTGGCCAACGGTCCTACCGTGCTGAAAACACCGGTTCTCGTTAGATCACCGAAGTCAAGTAGCATCGGGTGCGGTTAGTACTTGGGTGGGTGACCATCTGGGAACACCGCGTGCTGTTGGCACATTTCGGGCGTGGTAGCCCGGTGGTTTGCGCGCTGGATTTGCACGCTGCCACAACTGCCGCCGTGTTCATGCGGAGTACTATCACGTTAAACATGTGGGTCCGTAAGTCCTTCCGAGAGGTTGGTGGTAGGGGAAGGAGGGTACGGTTCCTGAGAATGCCTCCCCCACTGGGTTCCGGTCTAAATTGGGTGGCACTTCCTGGCCGTCCAAACAGTTACCTTACACCATTCTGGTAGGGCCAACGGCCGTACCGTGTTGAAAACACCGGTTATCGTTAGATCACCGAAGTGAAGCAGCATCGGGCGCGGTTAGTACTTGGTGGGTGACCACCTCGGAACGCCGCGTGCTGTTGGCCATCTCGGGTGCGGTATCCCCGTGGTTTGCGCGCTAGATTTGCACGCTGCCACAAATGCCGCCGTGTTCATGCGGAGTACGATCACGTTAAACATGTGGGTCCGTAAGTCCCTCCGAGAGGTTGGTGGTAGGGGAAGGAGGGTATGGTCCCTGTGGATGCCTCCCCCACTGGGTTCCGGTCTAAATTGGGTGGCACTTCCCGGCCGTCCATACAGTTACCTTACACCTTTCTGGTAGGTCGGACGGTCTGGGTCTCAACAACAACACCTTTCTGGTAGGTCAGACGGTCTGGGTCTCAACAACAACAACATGCATTATGTGTATACGGGAATGAACAACATGATTCCCTCTCTATGAGCGTGGCTTCGGTAGATTGTAAACCTTCAATCCGGAAAGGTTCCATACGGAAGTAAACGACCATTTAATGCTAGTACTTGAAAAATTACAAAAAATAAAATTACTTATGAAATCGATACTTTTTGTTGGCATTCTAAGATATATACCGAACTTTTAGCCAAATTATAGAATTATGCTGAACTTTGTTTTTCAAATGCGATGATATAGATATATATATCAAATAACATTTAAAAATGCAAATTTTGGTGTATGTTTAAAAAGTAAATAATTATGAAGGAATTGTACTACGAATTCGGTTCAGACATTGTTGCAAAGCACGTTCTTTGGTCTTTTTGATGATGTGATAAATGGAAACTCCGAAATAATATTTTCGGTCATCGCTACGGAACCTACTTGTGTGAAATTGCTAAAACAATTAAAATAGAAATCGAATTAAAGAAAAAACACCTAGCTGCACCATTTCGAATTCTAACGTATCTGTGTACAAAATTTATTTCATGACCGTACGACGCTTAGCTTTTTTGCAACACACACTCAAAGACACACCTATTTTTTATTAAGTAAAACGTCATCTTAGAGATATTGGCTGGAAAATTATCAGTTAGTAAGCAGTTGATACTCAAAATAACGTCTGCAGACGTGCCCTTGTTTTTACAGTACAGTAAAATGATGAAAAAAAACTGTTATCACAAACTGAAATTTATAATAATTATTTGCTATTTTAGCATTCAAACCACTCAGCCATGGGTGGATTTCCTTCATGGATATTATTACTTCATGTTTCAAAAATCTAACGATATTCTGAATATTTAAATTAGGGAAAATATAGGATAATTTTAGCTTTAATTTTAACATCGAGAAAATAATTTATATCTTCAATGTGGTAGATAAAATAAATACTGTTGCATGTGACTTAAGGTTATGAATTATTTCTTTGTAAATTAATATAATTTTTTCTTTATTTCCCATTAATTTTTCACTGATGGCTTATTTTTCTTCGAGGGGTATATTTTTAGAAAGATTTATGCGTGTTTGAGAGAAATACTTTTATCAACATATTTGCCTCTCAAATCTAATTCACTTATTGCTCGATTAGAAAACCCAATTTTCCACTAAATGCAAATTACTAAACAGCGCAGTTGCTTATTAGCTTAAATGAATTTATTTTCTAAACTAAAGCATTCACATTTTCTGAAGATATTAAATAGTTTGAAGGTTTAAAATTGTTCTACACTGCTGCAAGCTAAAACAATTAACTTTTGCAACGGTCTGAATGAATTTTGACGTTTATATTGATTTCAATTAAATATTTTCAAAAGAAAATCAGAGTTATCGTGAATTGATTAAATTCCCTTGAATATTTAAGCTAAATAATCTTTACATGGTAGAATTTTTAAAAAGTTTCTTGCAATAAAAAGAGTAAAGTTTCCATTTTACACATTCTCAATGTTTAATAAGTGAGTTGAGTATGCAGCATAACCACACTAGTGTTAAATGAAATTTAATTTTCCAAATTGGCAATTGCATTCTTGCATTGCAATTGCATTTTTTCATTGCAATTGCATTCTTGCATAAATAAAGGGTTAACTGCATTAAAGATTGAAAATTGAGGGAAAATTATTCTAGGAACACAGTAGCGTCCCATTCCGGTAAGTCATTGCGGCGTATTAAATTTTCTATAGTTACGTTTGCTTAATTTAAACTTTAGATTAGTTATATATGAATTAGGAATGACCATGAATTTAAGATAGTACATAGCAGAAGTGAAACACACCTACAGTAATGGCCAAATCTACAGCAGTGTTCCAAAAGGCTTTGTAAACCTTTTGGAAAAAGTGCATTTTTGAGGTTTGATGGCTCATAACACCACTTTTTTATAACAATACCATAAATTTATATATCAATTCAGAGATAATTTAATTAAGATTGTAATGCAATAACATTTGTTTAATTATATGTATTTTATCAAAGTTATAGACAAACAAGAAAGATCAATCATGCTTAAAGCATTGATTATGAAACACTTTCCAACTTCAATGCAATTTTATTTAAAAAAGTCGAAAATGCAATACATTCCTCGGTAATATTTTAAAACTTATCACGATACTACATTGATTTATTATATTTGAAAACTTAAACCTTCATTGAAAAAAATGAACTTCATTCAAAAGACGGCATTGAAATATAAATTGCGTGGTTTAAATATCTCTAAAATGCAATACATTCCACGGTAATATTTTTAAATCTATCATAATACTACGATAATTTATTATATTTGAAAACTTCATCGAAAACAACTGAAATTAATTCAAATGACGTCATAGAAAAAATAACACGCCTGGATCTCTCTATAAAAGCAGGATTTCATTCATAACTTTCTCCATTTCATTCATCACAATACTATAATAATTTATTTTATTTAAAAATTAAGACCATGGAGCTACAATTCATAAACTTTATGCTTAAAACTTGATCGAAAAATATCGTCCTTCTGTTTATAAAATCAATTAATATTTCATTCATATCAGCCATGCAGACTCCATGGACTGAATTATTTTGTGTTAAAGAAATACAGTAATTCTAATACAACTCATTCTACATATTTTGCTGTTTACATTTTACATAGGTGAAAAATAGGCTTAATTGTAGAAATAATCAAATTTGAATGAGAATTTAAACTCAAATATATTGTCATTGTGTTGTTTTAGTATGTAGATGCACAGAATTTAAGCAGAAATAAGGTAGTTTTAGGATGGATACAACACTCAATATGAATTAAAAAGAACTTTAAAAAATCACGAATTTGAAACAAGATGGATGCCATATCTCATTTTGAAGTGGGTCATGTGATCGTTTCATATCATGGTCACGTGATCGTTTCATATAAGATGCGTAATTATTATTTTAATTTTTATTTAAAAAACTACTGAATATATTTAGCTGAATTTTTTTTTATATATTTTATGGAACAATTTGACTATTACCTAAAATTTTCGAAGCAATTTGTGAATTTTAAATCCGCTTAAAAAATGTTAGAAAATTTAGGTCCCATAGGGCTCAATGTATTTCATTTTTTCAACTCGGGTTCAATCCAAAACTAATTGTGTGATATTATTCATTTATATTCCCATAGGTCCTACAGACCGTCTGAACAACATACTAAAATTTCATTTTGATTAAGTCATTTTTACGGCAGTTATCGTGCTAACGGACAGACAGACAGACAGACAGACAGACAGACAGACAGACAGACAGACAGACAGACAGACAGAATGAACAAAGTCATAAACACTTTTCAACTTTGTTTTAAAGTGTTAAAAAACACAAAACAGAAGTACAACTTGCTTAGGTTTATATGAAGTAGCTTTCCTTCATTTGAATGTAGCCAATAAACATGAGTGTTTAGAAAGAAAATCAGGTGTTATCTTGTTTCGTCAATGAGCCACAGGTCACAAGACATTTATCAGTGTGTTATGTGATTGCTATCAAGTTGGTTGGGTCTTTGTGTTCTTTGATTTAGTGACCTTGTAAAACGTAATAAAATTAAAGAAATGGGTGAAAGAGTTGACTGGTCATCCAGAAAGGGATGTAAAATAGTTTTTTTAAGTGAACAAGGCTACAGTTATGAAGAAATTAGAAGAAATATTGGGGGAACTTAACCAAAGATGGCATTTCTAAATTGTTGAAGAGGTATAAGGAGACTGAATCACTACAAAACCGGACTGGTAAAGGCAGGAAAAGGTGCACAACATCAGGTGATGATAGAAGAATTAAGATACTGTGCCTAGGCGACAGAAGAAAACCATATCGCTGTATGCAAGGTGAAATGGTGCAATGCAATGTGAAGTTGAGTGCAAGGACTGTTCAGCGCAGACTGCATGAATTTTGTCTAAATACTAGAATTCCACAAAAAAGCCATTTTTATCTCTCAAATAAGGGTTGAAATGATTAAACTGGGCAAAATCCCATATTAACTGAACAACGCAATAATGGGACAGTGTAATTTGGAGTGATGAGACCAAAATCTCCATGTTTGGTAGTGATAGCGTAAAATACGAAAGTAGAAGAATCGGAGAAGATTTGCATCTTGATTTCATTAAACCTACTGTGAAACACCCAGTTATTTTTATGATCTGGGGGTTGTATGACATCAAGAGGTGTGGACAGAATTTGCGTGATCAATGGGAATATAAATGCCCAAAGATACATAAATGAAGTACTTGAGTAATAATCTTAAAACTCTAACACTCTTAAAACATTAAATTGCAACTTTTTTCATAAATTTTATTTTCCTTATCAGTATATGACTCTTGGCGTCAAAAAGAGACATCCTTTTCGAAATTGGCTCAATTTGGCTCTGTACTATGGTCAATAAATGTGTAATGACAATAAATGTAACCACATATGACAATGATAAGTATATAAAGTTTCGGCCTTTTAGAGGTGATCTAAGAGGTCGAAACTTTATATACTTATCATTATTATATGTGGTTACATTTATTGTCATTACACATTTATTGTAATGTGTTTACATTCTCTTAATGTGTCATCTTAATGTGTTCATCTTAATGTGTTTACATTCTACATAAGTGAAAATTAGGCTTCGTTGTAAAAATAATTAAAGTTTAATGATCATTTAAACTCAAATATATTGTAATTGCGTTGTTTCAGAATATAAATGCACAGAAATTAAGCTAAAATAGAGCGGTTTCAAGACGAATACAATACTAAATATAAATTAAAAATAACTTTAACAGAGATCAATCATGCTTAAAGCATTGATTATGAAACACTTTCCAACTTCAATGCAATTTTATTTAAACATGTCTAAAATGTGTGTGCAATGCATTGTAAAAATGACTTAATCAAAATAATATTTTAGCATGTTGTTAAGCCGGGCTATGGGACATACGGGAATGTAAATGAATAATATCACCCAATTAGTATTGCATTGAACTCGGATTGAAAAAGTAAAATACATTGAATCCTATGGGATCTAATTTTCCAAACATTTTTTAAGTGAAGTCGAAATTCCCAAACTGCTTCGAAAACTTTAGAAAATATTTAAATTATCCCATAAATTACACTCATTGCCATAAAAATTTACGCACCAAGAAAAAGTTGTCAGAATCGAAAGAAATTTTATATATGTGAGTGCAACGTTGATATAAGTAAGTGATTACAAAATCAAAGCAAAAGGATCATCTATTACAGGAAAAAATACAAATTAATGGAGGTTCTAGTACCTTGTTAGCCACCTCTAGCGTGAATACACGGACCGGCATTGAGGCATACAGGTCCCGTATGGTGTCCTGCGTCATCTCAATCCACAGTTGTTGCAAGCGTGCCTCTATTTCGCCCAAACTCGTAGGCTGTCCAATTCGCCGTCCCGAGTTATCCCAGACATACTCGATCGGTGACAAATCTGGGGATCGAGCAAGCCAGAGAAGGGTGATAATGTGGCGGAGACATCTCTGTGGCACCTTTGCTGCGTGTGGCCACATGCGGCTGAAGGTTGTCATGAACGTACCACTGGGCTGTCAGGGTTCCGTGGATCAATATTAGAGGTGACTGGGTGTCGTATGGGATGGTACCCCATGCCATCACGTCAGCTGTGGGAGCTGTGTGCCGCTGTAAAGCAAAGAGCGACAGCACTCCAAACTGAGGCAACGGTAGGTGGGTGCCAATGGCAGCGTAATGGGCGCCGCGATACCAAATGTCCTTCAGCCAGGTGCCTCGCGATGGTACAGATTGACACAGGGGCCCGTAGTGAAGGTGCTGTCTGGTGGACAATGATGCAGTTGGCACTGTACGTGCGTATCGGGTGATGTGACGGTCTTCTCGGCTATTTGTCTGCCGAGAGCGTCCTAAGCCTGCCGCCGTGTGTGCGACCTCTCTTTCGTCCACTGGTCCCTACACCTCCTCTCAGTAAAGACAGAACGACCTAGGTGGCGGGTTACTGGCCAAGCTGACTACCCGGCTTCCATCATCCCGACAATTCTTCCCCTCCAGAACTCTGACAGATGATCATATTGTCTTGGATGGCGGCATAGCGGCATTCCTAATGAAAAAGCGTCCCTCTGCAACAGATTAAATACAGGCAAAAAGCCTCTGCGTACTTTTTCTGCGCCAGGAAGAGCGAAGTTCAACTCCGTGTGGTCAATGTTCAACTCCGTCTGGTCAATCATTTCTATTCATTTGCATATCTACCTCACACGTACCTTCATGCCAAGTTTCGTTACGATTCCACAATTACTTCTTGGTTCGGAAATTTTCATGGCTATGAGTGTATATAAAAATAAATTCAGCAAAATATGTTCGGTAGTTTTTTAAATAAAATTTAAAATAGTAATTACACCCATATTATATGATTATATTACACCCATATATAATTTCAGAGGCCAAAATTAAATATAAACTTAACAGAGCTAAATTCAAAAAACTTATTAACAAAGCCAAAAGGGATTCCTGGAATAAATTATGCACCAATTGCTCTTCCAAATTCGGTTCTCAATTTAAATTCGCCTTTCAAAAACAGAATAAATTTAACAATATTAACTTACAATTCCCTAACGAAATTAATCTCGACTACAGTTCCAAAATTCAACGTCTTTTGGACCACACTTTTAAAGAGGATCCTTCTTTTACAGGTTTCCCATTAACTTCGAACACCCCTGGGGGCTTGGGTCCTGTTTCTGATGAAGAGCTCTCACTTGTTATAAATCATCTTCCCAATGGTAAATCTCCCGGTATTGACCTTCTAGACTTCAAAATCTGGAAATCACTCTACAATTCTTTCCCCTTTTTATTTTCCAAATTATTTAATCTATGTTTCCAATTTTGTTGCCACCCAATTTGTTACTCTAAGTCTTCGGACGAGTCGGTTGGTCTGGGCTTTCGACTTCCCCGAATGTTTACGTAATGCGAAAATCCTATTTCTTAATAAACCTGGAAGAGATCCCTCTCTTATAACCTCATATCGTCCTATCTGTCTCCTACCTACATTCGGAAAAATATTAGAAAAACTTTTTGTAAACAGATTAAATTATTGGATCGTTAACAATGAGGCTCTTCATCCGTTACAATTTGGGTTTCGGGAACTCACGAGCTGTGAGGATGCTGCCCACAGACTAATCTCAGTTATCAAAAATTTTAAACCTGGACACTTCGTGTCTCTTACCACTGTGGACATCTGCGGAGCATTTGACTCCCTAAATTGGAATATTTTACCCTCTACTCTTCACGCAATCAATTTACCCCCTGAATATTGTAACTTTATATATTCATGCCTTGACACCTGATATATTTCTTATTCCGATGGTATATTTTCCTCCTCTAAAATAATCTCTTCTGGTGCTCCACAGGGATCCGTCTTATCGCCTCTCCTGTGGAACATCTATTTCAATAAACTTTTACTCCTTAATGATGACAAAAATTATATACAGGCCTTCGCAGATGATCTGGCAGTGGTGACCTTTGGCGACTCTCTCCGTTCCATCTCCGCTAACACCAATTCCATCCTCTCCTCTGTTTCCGACACTCTTGCTTCTCTTTTACTTAAATCCTCCCCTGACAAATCCCAGTGCATCATCTTCAATAAAACCCGTGCTAAAAGACGCCTGAACCCGCGTATCAAAATTCTTAACTCCCCCCTTAAAATTACCCGACATCTAAAATACCTTGGAATCCTTATAGACGACAATTTAACCTGGAGCCCACACATTTTCTACTTAAAGGAGAAATGCTTTAAGCTCTCTTCTACATTTGGGAAAATCTCGGGAAATAACTGGGGTATAAATAAAGCCTACCTTAAAATCTGGTACTTGGCGGTCATTGAAAAAATTATCACTTATGGCTCAGGGGTGTGGGGTAAACACCTGACGGGGGCACAAACTAAGAAACTTCTTTCTCTTCAAAGGATTTTCCTGTTGAAAATTTGTTCCGTATTTAGAACAATTTCCAGCATTTCTCTTTACTCCATTACCGGTATCCCCCCGGTTCACCTTGTCATACAAAACCTTCATAAAAAATTTCATTTTTGGAAAAATCACGTTGACCTTTTTCAAACTCCTTCCCTCCCTTCTCCTTTGTTGTTTGATTCAAACACCCCTTCCTCTGGCCTTTTACCCTGTCACCGTATTGTTAACATCCCTGTTCGAAATCCCACGACATTTTCTGACATTAACATATATACTGATGGATCGAAAACGGACAACAATATTGGATATTCTATTTGTATTTTCAAACTAAATAACCTCCTTGAAACATTTACTTTTAAACTTAAAGAAGGTAATACAGTTTTTCAAGCTGAGATCTCAGCTATTAACTTTGCAATTCAATGGGCACGTGATAATCAACTCAAAGTTAATATTTTTACGGACAGTCTGTCCTCTCTTTTGGCCCTCAAATCTGTCAAAAATAAATCTAAATTTCTTAGTGAAATTAAACTCTCGGCCCTTTCGAACTCCAAATTTATTAACCTCCAATGGGTTAAGGCCCACATTGGTACTTTGGGAAATGAAGTTGCTGATTCCTATGCCAAAACTGCTGCCCTTTCCGGTACTCCTACACATGCTCCTTTTCCTTATTCCTTCTTGACCACTTCATGTAAATCATTTCTCCTTAAATCCTGGCAAAACCTACTTGATGAATACATCTCTCCCCGTTCTCACGACCCTGCCCGTATCTTCAGCTTCCTCCCTTTTGTAAATACCCGTACCCTAATCTTTAATAAATACGTCATATATTTTATTACCGGCCACGGACCATTTCTTGACTACCTTTATTTTTTCAAACAAAAATCAACCTCAAATTGCCCATGTAACTCCTTTGGAGACGTAGACCATTATGTATTTTCCTGTCCCTTTTCAAAAAACTTCCACTTAAAAAAACCCTTACCTAAATTTACAGCAGCTTGGTTTTCCAAAGTATGTACTAATTCACTCCTTCTTAACAAATTGAAGAACTGTATCCTTGTGGCAAGAGATGTCTCTAACAGAGTTAAATGACCGGTCTGTGGGTTTCTGTCTGCTTTCAATGTCTGGTGATCAATGAACTTTGCTACTGTTCCGGGGTATTTTTCTTGTTTGTTTTGCTCATTTTGAATGTCCTTGTCCCTTGCTCTGACGTATTCTGTCCGGACCTCTTGTCCTTGTCCCTTGTTTCATTTTATGGACCAGTGTCTTATGTTGTCCCTGTATGGTCCTTGCACAGTTTATGTTTACTGATAACAATCAGATATTGTCATAAATTTATTGTCATTGGAAATTATGTAAATATACAGATAATGTACAAACCACAGATACAAATTCTAATATTTAAAATTAATCAAGTAAATGTTATAACTACTTACCATAAAATATTATTGTCTACTTGTCCTTCATCATAAATACTGTTTATCTAGTCAATATTGTATCAAAAGTTAAAAATGTTAACAAGAAGAAACTTATGTCAAAAATATAGCCTTGAATTGTTCCCTATAAGGCATTTTGTTAAAACCTGTCCCTTTCCAATGTAACCTCCCTTTTTGAATTTCAATAAACGCTCCGCGGCTGCTCGGTGTCCGTGGGGGACGGTCTCCGTTAACAAAAATTTTTCCCGGCCATCCACCCAGCTGCTCTAAGTCCTCGGACGAGTCGGATGGTCAGGGCTTTCGGACCCATATTATATGCAGAGATTACGCGATCCACTTCAAAATAAAATATGGCATCCATCTTTTTATCCCAGTGTTAAAATAGTGATTTTTAAAGTTCTTTTAAATTTATATTTAGTGTTGCATCCGTCCTAAAACAGCTTTATTTTTGCTTATTTTCTCTGGATCTACATTCTGTGCTAACGCAACTGCAAAATTTGAGTTAAAATGATCATCAAATGGATGCAGAATGTAAACAAGTGAGTGTAAGATGAGTTGTATAAGAATTGCTGAAATTTTTTAAGATAAAATTTTTTAGCTCTGGAGTTTGAAATAAAAGTGATATGAATGAAATATTCATTGCTTTTACATAGAGAGTCAGACGATTTATATTTCAATGACGTCATTTGAATAAAGTCCATTTTATTCGATGAAGTTTTAAGTTTTCAAATATAATAAATTACTGTAGTACTGTGATAATGCAAAATATATCAGCGCTGAATGTATCGCAGATATTTAAATAAAATTGCACTTCAGTTGGAAAGTGTTTCATAATCAATGTTTTATGCTTAATTCATCTTTATTGTTGTTGTTGTTGCTCATAACCTGCTGTTTCGGTCGAACCACAAACAGGACCAGTGATGCCAGAAGAAGGACAAAGAATGACATAAGACGAGATCACAAAGTTTTTATTAACACAAACAAGCATCACTGACGAAGGTCTGGGGGGGGGGAGCAGCTTCACATTTGGCGAGGACCCAGAAGGCGGAAGACTGACTTCATCCTCAAGAAAACGCCCATGCCTTACTCGGGATTCGAACCCAAGCCTACTAGACAGTAGTCGGAGACGCTATCCACTTCACCGCCTGGTCGGCATCTTTATTGTTCTGAATGCAGATGGTCATCACATAAGCCTCTAATAAATTTTGGTACTACTCTAACGCCAAAGCCGGACACATCGGCTCCTGCTAATGCTGGATAACTTTGTATTTATTTGTGTGGGGCTCAGTAACAGTTATAGCATTGTATGTATTAAATTTCTAATAAATGACCTATCCTATGGCTTTTATTGTCCTTACCAATGTATCAAACGGAAATCCCATTATCACAGAAACTATCACAAAACACATAAAAATGGCTTTAAAAAAGATGACAGGTCGTTAAATTTTATTTTTCTTTATTTTAAAGATTTTTATCTTTAGAAAAAACATATTACACACAAAATAATAAAAAAAAATCTCTTTTTCAACTAGTATTATTTGTCACTGGTAAAACATTAACTTTTTTTGTCGCTAAATGAATATTAAAAATATCATCTGTCGTCGTCGAGAGTTTTTGTCACATTTTTTTTCAAATATAATTCAATTTTTATTTTTTTAATGTAAAATGATAATCGGGGCAAATAAATGAAATAATCTTCAAAGAAGCAATATTATTTCAGATTATTTGACTTTTTTTTAATTTACCTTGTATTCTAAAGCGTATTCTGGGAAATCTTTAGAACTCAAGCAGAAACTATATAGTTACATGCATTTTACTTTTTTTACTTAAGATAAGTAAAAATTTCTATTACGACAAAACTGCCTCAATTATACCCTGACTTCTAAGCTGGTTTTCTAAAAAGACTTGCAGAAAAGACTAATTAATGGAATATTTCTTCAAGTTCTTTGAAGAATTTTTTTGAGATGTGAACATGTCTGACATTAGATTTCTAAGAAGTATCCTAGAAAAATATATATTTAATTTCTCTTGAACGCGCTGCCATTGATTTCATGAATGACCAGATTTGTGACCATTACATTAAGAATTACGTCAAAAACATCTTAAAAAGAAGAAACATGATTCTGTTTTGATTTTAAATTGGGTACTAGTTAAGAAATGTGTTCTCGTTGATTTTTATACTATTTTCTGAAACTAAATCGTATAGATAAACATTTTTTGATTAAATAGGAAAACATAACTCGGTTTTAGTTTTCCATTTACAAACGATCTTAAATTTCATTATAATTAAAACAACTTCCAGGAAACAGATATTTAAATTACGGAAATTTATTTTCCGCACAATTAATAATAAATTATATCGCAACGTAAAATGCAGATTAAATAAAGTAAAAAAAAAGTTGACGTACGTTTTGGAACTCTTTGGGTTTCCTTCTTCATATGTACAATGCTGCTGACGGAGAGCATGTTGAACATGGTGTGACATTGGATTCCTGTTCATGTAAGTGTTGTTTATATTAGTGTTCCTTGGAAAGCAATTCGTCAGTAACATTATTGTGTCAAATAAATGTCTTCTCTAATAGATTTATTTCTAAATTCTGCTAATTAAACATTGCTCTACTATTTTGTAATTGGCATTTTCTTCTATCTCGTATTGTTCCCGAGTTTGATATCCTATTTTTATTAATTTAACGCTAGGGGAGCTGCGATTATTGTTATTCAATCGGGAATGGTCAATATGTGAAAATAAGTTCACTTAATAAATAAGAACGAAAAGTGAATTAAAAGTGAATTAAATTTAATTAAAATAAAGAAAACGTGGATATAACGTCTGCAGGGAAAGTCATGTGCTGCCCACATTGATTTTTTTTTATTGGAAAGCATATTTAACGGAACTGCATCGCATTTGTGTACAACTGATGGGGAATTTTAAAGCCAATCCTACGCTGAGTGTCAATATTATATTAGTCGAGGATGGAACTTCCTCCAACCATATAAAAATTTGCTCAAAATGCTGTTTGCATGTATCTGAAAACTCATTTGTTAGTTTTACAGCATGCAAATTTAATTAAAATTATCAGTCGGTGGCAAGAAACAGCTTACTTCTTCATGGTCAGACGACAAGCCTTTAATGGACAGACGCCCTTGGCTTGTTGGTCTTAGTGACCTATTCTGTTACTCATACACAAAATATAAGAACAGGAAAATTCGGCGGACACAGCATCATTTACTTTATTCAGGACATCAGCATCATTTACTTTATTTACATCCAACCCACTATAAATTGGTTTCACATATCAAACTTTTAATCCCAGACCTTTTTACACTTTTAAAGCTTTAAATCATTTTCATCGCGAAACCAGAATTGTTGCGACCAATGAACACTCAAATAATTCCCCCGAAATGTCCGGAGGCGAAAAATTACAGGGTCTTTACAATTGTATTTCATTGATTTAACTAACCATCATATTTGAAGCACATTCCGAGCTGAGCTGAAACCACCAAAGTTAACTCACCTGTAAGATCAATCATAACTCACCTGTACGTTCACCTAATCATTTACCTAATTATTAGCCCATTATACACGTATTAACACATTGATTTACTATTACGCAGTGATTCGAAACCGTTAATTGTAGTATTGTAGTAAAAATTCGCAATCAAATGGGAATATATTTAGCCGTGACATGTTTAATAATTCCTGAAATAGAAAATAATATTTAAATTTCCAAAAGAAAAAGTAAGAGGAATAGAATGGATAAATTACAGAAGAGACGGATGCAAGAATAACTTTTATTCGCTGCTATTGGCAATAAGTGGCCAAAAACAGGTGTGTGTCACTGAGGTCAGCAACAAGATTATTGGGGTTATTAATGCTGGTTCTCACTCTTTGTTGACAAAACTTTCTCACTATGATTCACCATAGCGGTCATGGTCACTCTGTGTTATAGGAGTTTTAATTTTAACTGTGAAGTTGGATGTACTGTGAGGAAAAATTTCTACGAAATCTACCGAAGATTAGCCTAATTGCTAAAATCTAGGTACCTCTTGAGTCGAAGCAAATCTCCTCGGTTATGCCTTCCAATAAATTTGATAAAAATGTTTTGGTTGACAGTTATCAAGAGATTTCATCACATTTCAGTAACGAGTAGAAAGAAAAAAAACATTAATCAAGATTCATCAGGACTTATTACATTAATCGGGAATTATATCTAAATTATAATTTCACAGCAATGCATATGGAATTGAAAGTGGGTCTTTTTAAACACTTTAATCGAAAAGGAAATTTGAAATGAGGAAAATATTCAACATTATTTTTAATTAAAATCTCTGAAAGGCAGATCACAACAAATGCATCTGTTACATAGATAAGTAATGATATTTTTACATAACTGTATCATTTTCTCATTCACATTAGCTTATTTATGTATAAATATATATCATCTCTTATTTTTATTTTCGAATAAAAGGAAAGGAAAATAGCTTCAATTACCCGTATAGTATATCACTATTAAATAACTTGGTAACTATCATTTAACCACCAACATTACCTTGATAATTGCGCTGCATTAAAATAATATTGATTTTTTCTAATAATGAGTCTATAATACATCTAAAGAATGCCTTACTGCCAACTAAATACTTTAACGCGTAAGAATAAATTATGTTTTAAAGAGTGTTTTAATTAGTATCTTTTGTGTGCTTCTTATTAATCATCTTCATGTTTTAATTACTCCATTTAAAATGCTATCATTATTAGGCAAATATTTTGAAATACATGTTTTAATTTTAATTCATAACTCCACGATAATGAGGTATTTTGAAAGCAATTTTTAAATTTAAAACTTTTTCGTCATGTTTCTTAATTTGAAAAATTCTTTGATGATAGGCTTGTATTTTTTGAATAATCTCTTAGTCTTAATGATCATATAAGGAACTTAAATATTCATTCTCTCTGATATATTTATTATTTTAAACAAAAATAGTTTGAAAATGTATGGGTCTTGCACAAGATACAAATAGTTCTCATGTTTAATATATAGTAAAGGACCTTTAAAAACATTTAGAATAAGAAAGGAAAGTTGCCGAATTGAGATAATGTACTGCACTCGTGATTTAGCAAAATTATTTGTGCTGGTTAAAATAATGTCTGTGGCGGTGATTGTTGGATTTCAGTGACAACTGACTTCATTTTATTTAATTCCTAAATATTCTTTATGCTGTATAAATGGGCAAAAACTGACATCTTTTGTATTTTATTGAATTTATGATTTTATGTAATGTACATTAATTAGTAGTACTGCTAGAAAGAGTATTTGCAATTTGTATAGTTTTAGATTCACATCTCAAGTTTTTATTGAAACGATTTAGTTGGGAAAATATCATTCTATTAATATTGCAAAATAACTCATTTAAGCTTTTGATAGCATGGCTAAAAATTAAGCCTGTCCCAGACAGGGAAACTAACACTTCTTACATAATAAAGGAAGATGTGTGTGTGTGTGTGTGTATAACATTCATTCAATCTTGGATTGTTTTATAAAACGATATTTAAAATGAAATATTTGAGGTTTAATATAGTCGATATGTTTGTTCACTGTCCATTGGATACAAACAGGTGGGATGTTCAAAGACTTATAGTATGTTAGACTTCTCATACAAATAATTAATACTGTAAGAGAAACCAAGAGTTTTCTGTAGCAATGGTTTTACATATCCGAGCTGAGAAAACGATATAAAATGCTAAGTAAAATGTGTTTATTCTAGTTTCTATTGCTCTCAACAGTGATTTTTAACGAAATCAGCATTTTTAGTTAAACGTTATTGGTTTAAACTTTATTGTGGTTTTACATCTCTAATTTTTGAAAAGGAAATTATTTGAAGATGAGTGGATGCTATATTAATCTACTGATACTATAAGCATGAAAATTTATATGCACCTATAATTTTATCTTTATAACTGAATATATGTGCTATTTAAAATTTTATATTGCTATAAAACTGAGTTATAATATATTACAATTTAGATAAAATAACTGCATGCTATCCTTATATTACTGTTTTTACATAACTTTATTGTAATAATGAAACAAGATATTGTGAGTGCAAATCTAAAGAATTTGAAACCAAAGTCATGAAAACTAACAATTATACTGTGGCACCTTGTGCATTTGTGGCAAAATGTAACTTACACATTAATTGAAGACTGATCTAATAAATAAAAAAATATCACTAATATTTTAATATCCTAAAAAAATTGTGTTTGTTTTATAAGCAAAATTTTCAAACTAATGGATTGCAGCAAGCAATTGATACTTACTTTATTTATTGGCTAACTGACACAGTCACTCGAACCGATCCAGGTTTATTGATTTAAATTTTATCAACATTACAAACATAAACAGCTAAAACAAATCTTTATTTCATTGACTCACTATCTTCTTGTCCAATATAGATCAATTAATCTGCAACTACTGTAATTGCATCTCCTATAATGAGTCTTTCAAACATGTTCCAGATCATAGAATTAAAGTTGATAATTTATATGTAATGTAAGTCAAAAATCCCAATAACCCTTCATTTACTTTAACAACACATCAACTCTATAGTGACAAGTAGCCTAGTATCAAATGTCAGAACATTTCGTACAATAATACTGTATTAATCAATACACAGATAGCAGAAGCATTATATACTTTAAATGTTAATCTCATACCTACACCACGGTTGGAATGTAAATATGGTGATTTTACTTATTGAAAAATATTAACTAAAGCAGTGGTACTCAACTGTCCTTGCTAGCGAACTCAGACCAAAATTTTCGTAACGAATTTGTTGGATGATTAAATAAATGTATGTATGTTGAACATGGGGAAGCAGAGTTTTATAAACTGTACTAGCAGCATACCCGTTCTTCGCACCGAGTATATAATATAAAGAAACTTATAATTCGCAATCATGTGCAAATTCTGTTAAAATATTAAATTTATTGCTCCTAATTAGAAGTTTAAGAATATCTGTTCTCACTATGCAAAATTATCTTCACGGGCAGATCTGAAGAATAAAACATCCTGTCCCCTTTTGTAAGCAAATTTACAAAAAAAGGAATTGAATCAATATAGCCCCGTACCACTTATATTGTCGCAGATTAGAAAATATGCCAGTGTTTAGTAGAGAATTACCCGTATTACAACATGAGTCTCAAAAATCTTTGCCAAAATAAAAGAGATGACGTAATAAATTGGAAATATCAATAATCCCCGTTCTCTTTATACCAGAAGGTCGTAATTGATTCCAATATATGCCAATATATATCAAAACATATGCCAATATACCTGTACTGCTTATATTCTCGTAGATTAGATTATATACCAGTGTATTTGTAGAAGACTACTCGTGCAACGTACAATATATGAGTTTAAACAATTTTTGTCATAATAAAACAATTGCATAATAACTTGAAAATATCCATAATCCCTGAATCAATAATCCCCGAAAACATCAGTAATAATAACGTTTAAACCTGAAGACCGTAATTGATATTATCCAGTCAAAAATGCTATAAGAAAAATCAAATCGTTCTTTTCTAAAATATATATTTATATCCATTTATTTATTATTCAAATCGAAAAAATAATAATTAAAATTAACAGACAGATTTAATTTAATTGCATTTCTGAGCAACATGATATAAGATAGAATCTTCCTCATAAACTGCGAAATTAAATAACCATTTTGATTTCTATATACTTTTCATTGTTCAGTAAAAGCTTGTGAAAATAAACCATGGAGATAAATTTCCCATTTAAATCATGTTTTCAGGAAGTGACTAATTAGCGTAAAAAATCTCCCACAAACTCAGAGATAAGGTTTTAATTCACTTTCAAACGATTTTCAAGCTTTTCGTTTGCATAAATCACGGAGTTAGAGAGTAGAGCTCCTAGGAATAAGTTTCATTTTCCATTAATATCCCAACAAACCCTGGTCTTAGATACTCGAAACTTGGGCTAAATTTATGGGGGGTTATTTCAAGGCTATCCATAAAATTTCATCAAGTTCGGTACAGCCGTTCTCCCGTGCTGACGGGACAAACAGACAGACAGATTTTCAATTTTATTTATATAAATTTTCCTTGTAACTACGAGGTTAGATTAAAAGTGAATTAAAAGGATATACTAACAGTGAAATTTTCGAATATGTCTCCATTAACGCAGAAATGTTCAGAATATTTTATTATTCATTAAAATCATTTCCGATGTAAGAGATCTGCCTCAAATTTTCTTTGAAATGTTCATCTTCAAGCTCTGAACAATGTATTTCTGCTTCACTGTTAAAACTTAAGAACTGCACATGAATTTAATTAATGTCTAAATTCATCCATTAGTTATGTATACTGGGTGTTCCCAAAAGATTGAAACGCGCTTTAATTCTTTACCTGTTGGAGATAAGTGGACAATATAAATTGCAAAAATGTTGAAAGTAAGGTGGGAAATAAGACTACGTTATTAAAATAGCCCTCCCATTAATTTTCAAAAAGTTACACTTTTTAAATTTTTATACGACCCCCCCCCCCCAACCTTAGACAAATTTGGTCAATCAGAAAATTTTTATTTTATATGCAACAAGATCATTAAAAAAAACGTATATCTGTATCTTTAAAATTGAGCGAGCTATATTTAATAGAAAATTGAACATTGTGAACGGGGACCATATGTCAAATTAGAAATGTAAATTTGTGACATATCACAAAAAAGATAAAATTGGATGATAATACATAAGATACCCAACCGCGTAGTGAGTACCACTGCTTTATAGGATCTCTGTCTGTGTAATGCTTTATTTAGATGCATTTGTGATAAAAAATTTTGAGGCACATTAACGTATTTTTCATCTAAACAATTTCCATCGTCAATTTGCAGTGATAAAACAGCCTTTCACATGGTACGGAAAAGTGGCATAAGTCAAATTTTTTCTTTTGTCATAATTCGGTTGGTTTTAAAGATACAGATATGCGGTTTTATTAATGATCTTGTTGCATTTAAAAAAAAAAAAATGATTGACCAAATTTGTCTAAGGCGGTCGTATAAAAATTTAAAAAATGTAACTTTTTGAAAATTAATGGAAGAACTATTTTATTAATCTTATTTCCTACCTTACTTTCAACATTTTTGCAATTTGCATTGCCCACTTATTTCCAACAGGTATAGAATTAAAGCGGGTTTCACTCTTTTTGGGACACCCTGTATAGCACAGAATTGTGTAAGATCTATATAACTCATGATTATATATACAACATATACATGATTATTATATTTTATATATATATATATATATATATATATATATATATATATATATATATATATATATATATACAACATATATATGCATTGATTTGCTATGTTAACTTTAATTCATGATTTTTAATGCAGTAAGTAGTGTAAAATACTCAAATAAATAGTAAATTATGCAAATATACACATGTGTCCAAAATAAGGTGTTACAAACACATTTTTGCAATAATTCAAAATAGGTACTACTAATATTTAAAAAAAATGGATGTCATATATATAAAGTGGGGAACGGTGAATGTAATGTAAGCATCCGGTGTTTGTTAGCGGTTAAAAGTGTACGTTTGGTAAGGAAAGTTGAAAGTGACCGTTTCTCGAATCAGAGAATTTCGTCTAAAGAAGTGTATCTTTTGCAGAAAATATCACGATACGGACAAATTTCAGTTAGCATGAGTTCTCGTAATTATTTAGACGATGGACTGCAATGGAGAGCCATCGGCAGACTTGAAGTTGACCAGTATCAAATGGAGGTCGCTCGATGGGTACAAGTGTCTGTAATAGTTGCATCCAAGTTATGGCGTAAATTCCAAACTACGGGTACTATCACCAGGACGCCCGATCAAGGTCGCCCAAGAGTCACGACACCTGCAGAGGATCGATACGTGGCATTAACTGCACGACGCCATCGAGAGATGACGGCTAGAGAGCTCCCTCAGGGTCTCGGTGCTGCGTCTGGAACAACAATTTCTGAGAAAAATGTATACAGACACCTAGCAAAGAAGCCCTTTACGCCAGGCGACCAGTGATGTGTCTCCCCCTCAAAAGATCGCAGAAGAGAGCCCGCCTTTCGTGGAGCCAGGCACACCATTATTGCACCCAACAAAATTGGGACAGTGTCCTTTTCAGTGATGAATCGAGATTCAGTACCTAAAGATATTCCCGACGAGTCTTCATCTGCAGAGTACCTGGGGACCGCTATCATTCCTCCGTAAGGGGTATCGGCCACTTTGGGGGACGTGGAATCTCTGTCATCATGTTGGATGGCCGCACACCACTGCACATCTTCGATACGGGCACTGTAACCGCACAGCGCTGTAGGGATGAGGTCCTTGAAACTTATGTGAGGCTTTTTTGAGACCTGAAGGAGAGAACTTTATTTTTATGGATGTTAACGCGATGCTACATAGAGTTAAATTATCTACGATTTCCTAGAAGAAGAGAGTATCCGCCGTATGCTGCATCCAGCGAAGTCACTAGACCTAAATCCTATATAGCAGGTATGCACAGACCTCGGCCCGCCGTTGATTTGCTGGTGGCCCGCCTCACCATGTATTATTTTAACTTTAACCAGTCTACAGTGCCTAGAAGTAATTCTCTAAAAAGTTATTCTCGAAAACCGGGTACATTGCTTTTGATGGGCTCAGGACGGGCTAGCCCGATAAGGTTTTTATTCAAAGCGTTAAAATATACGGTAAATTATAAGGAAATGCCAAACTTGGAATTTTTAGATACACCTGTCCTCGAGTTATTCCGCAAAAACGGGTGAATTTCTAAGGCAGGACCAAGACGGGCTAGCCCGTTAGGTTCAAGATCGAAAGAATTAAAATAGACCCCAAAAGAAATGGATATATTAAATTTAGATTTCCTACTTGCTCTGATTTTGGTGTTTTTCTCTAAAAACAGGTAGATTCCTATGGCGGGCCCAGGACGGGCTACCCCGATAAGCTTCAAAATCAAAATAAATGAAATATACCATAAGAGAAAACGTCATACCGAATTTCACATTACTGTAATGAATGAAACTGATTATTTTGTACCTCAAAAGCTTGAACGAACATTAGACCACGTTCAATAAAATTTTAAAAGTACAAATATATCCTTGTCTCAATTTCTCTGAGTTGTGGAGGTCGCTCGTCAATTTCGCTTGGCTACTATAGCAATATACAGATCATCAGAGGGTATGGTAATCCTTGGACAACCGTGTACAGGTCTCCGGACAATTGTTTGATTTGTTTGGAATTGTTTCCATAATCGAGAAATTACCGAATTTTCAACGCCAAAGAAAATAGCGATATCTTTGATTGACTTTCCTGCTTCAATACACCCGACAGAACGCCAGCGCTCACTATCTGTCATTCGTCTTCTTTCAGTCATAGTTATATAGTTATACGAATATCATCAGTAGGGGATTAGGGAGAGTTCTGCGCCACTTTAGAGGCGGTGAACCCTATACTTTAACATGGGGAACCCTCCGAGGCCAGAAAATGAGTGCATCAACAGAGGCGGTGGTAAAGTCCCATGCTTTAACATAGGGGTTCTCAGAAGTCGGTGTGAGGCAGCACAGTTCCATAAGGTGACGTCACAGAAGAGAGTGGAGTTTATGACGTATAAAGTATTTTCTTTCTTTGTTTTTTTTTAGTAACAAAATTTCGTAAATGAAAGTTTTTTTCTTAAAATTTTTTAAATATGTAAGTTTTTTCAACAAGTTGGATTTTGAGGGTTGTCGGATTTCTTTATGGGAAATAACATGAATTTTAAGAAAGTGTCACTTTTAGCGTTTTTTTCACAAAAAGTTTCAAAAACGTTAAAAAACAACAAAAATGTACGTTTTTAAAATAAATTGTGGTTTTTAGATTGTTTGAATTCTCTATGGGAAATAACATGGGTTTTCGCACTTTTGTGTATTTTTTGTAAAAAAAATGTGCGTTTTTGCAAAAGTGTTACCAAAAAAGCGTTTTTTGAAAAATGTGACATTTTGCGATTTTTTTTCAAAATGCCAATTTCTCTATGGGAATTAACATAGGTTTTTGCACTTTTACATTTTTTTATAAAAAAATGTGCGTTTTTGCAAAAGTGTTACCAAAAGTGCGTTTTTTGAAAAATGTGACATTTTGCGATTTTTTTCAAAAACACACTTTTTAAACACACTCACCTTTTTAAGGTTGTAAATGGTTATATAGCATATGTAGATGATAATTATAAGTAATTTGAGGGTTTTAGCTAGTTTCTGGGTGAATTTGTTGATTTTTTATGATTTTTTGTTCTATGAATCCCTGTAAAGTGCGTTTTGCCGTAAAAAATTACGGGTTTCACGTTGAATGACTGTGTATTTGGATGTATGTTGGGGGCGAAGGTGAATGTTTTATTATGGATTCCGGTTGCTATGGGTTACGTTTAGCGTGTGGTGAAGTGAGTGTTAGTGTCTCGGGGAGGGAGGGGGAGAGAGGAGTATATGTTATTCGGGGGGGTTTATGCTTGCAAGGGTGTAGCGCGTTGCTGTATTGTTTAAGGATTGGAGGTTTTAAGGTATTTTTATTCTCGCAAAGGGATTTTCTTTCATTATTTTATTAAAATCTATTATTTTTTAAAGATGTGAATTTATTTAATATATCGATTACGATAATTAAAAAGGATGTAACCGATTGCGATGTTGAACGAATTGTTTATTTTTTTATCGGATTTGTGCATAATTACATTCGTTTGTTGCAAGTTTAACGGTAACCGTAATATAACTATCACGTGACCTTGACATGCCCTTGGCGGATGGATATTCCAGGAACTATTTTTTTTATGAATGGGTGTAGGTGGTCTTCAAGCAGCGATTTTATCATTTCTGTTGTGAATTTCGTGCTGTTAAGACGTGTTTCAAGTTGTTCTGCGAGTATGTTTGCCTTAGAAAGTAATATCGGAGGTACTATCCCTACCGTTACTGACGTTCCTATGCGTAATACACCCTCTTTGAACAGGATTGGACATGTAAGTACTTGTTTTAATGTGATTTTACTCTCTCATTTTATTAAACTTTGTATTTTTATGATGCGTAACAACTTTTTTAATGAGTGTTTCTATGAATTTAATGAAATGTCTTGGGGATCTTACATGAAATGTCTTGTATCTGGATTATTCTTTAATTCAGGAATTTTATTATTTCTAATGGGGATAGTATAATGGATTAGCGATTACTTTATATGCATCTTGAGAAATGTATTACATTGTTACCGAGAATAGCGTGTTTATACTAAAGTCTTGTATTTTTTTATCTCTTGCAGGTGCGTTTATCCTGTGATAAGCACTTTTCCAGAAAAGATGCCTTAGCAAGACATATGAAGACTCATTCTGACGATGATGCCTTGACTTATCGATGTAAAGTATGCGAACGTGCATTTGTTCGTAAGGAAGACTTGGCTAGACATGCGAATATGCATTCTCCCGTTAAAGTGTTTGAATGCACTCAATGCTCCATACAGTTTACTAGACGAGATAATCTGAAGCGCCACCTGTTACTTCATCTGAAGGATGGTGTGAAATGCAAGCATTGTGAACTTATATTCAGCAAGAAAAGTGATGCCCTGCGCCACCAGCGTATTGAACATGGTTCTAAAAAGAGAAAAGCTCCTGCTTTCAACTTCTAATAAACGCCCCAAGATTGCAGCGAAGAAGAAGAAGGGTTTAGATGTATTCTCTGTACACACTCTGGAACCCACTGAAAGTGTAGAGGGGGATCTTATGCTATGTTTTGATGAGATTCGCCCTCAGCTATTGAAGATATTAAAAGACGAACTTGATGCATACAGATCTATTAAGTGGTATCTTATTGCGGATGTGCAATTTATTCGTGACATTGCAAATGACCAAGAGGTATCCAGCTCATATTTTAGAACAGATGTTGTGACAGAACTTCGTGATGATACCCCTCCCAACAATGTTGAAGAAGCTTTTTCACAAATCTTGAAGTTATTCGAAGAATTTGTCAGCCGAGGCTCTGGATGGACTTTACAAAAGATGCGAAAGATAGATGTTTTCTGTGCAAAGTATAAGCCTCTTGCAGCTTCTAGCTATATACCTTTGCCAACAAAACTTGCAGCCAAGAAAGCTTTACTCAATATTCGAAATGAAGTCGAGAAATGCCTGGTGTGGTGCCTATTAGCCTACAAATACTATATATCCCGTGAATATAAGCCTGAAAGAGTGTCACATTATAAAAGTTTTGAAAAGGACATTAAACTTGGAGATATTCATTACCCTATCTCAGTTGTGAAGATTCCTCAGATTGAAAAATTGAATAATATGCGGATTAATGTATATGGATACGAAGATGAAGATATTTTTCCTTTGCATATATCCAAACGTGAAGATGAAGACTGTGTGAATCTCCTGTTGATTAGTGATGAAGATAAGCAACACTGTACTTTAATTAGGAATATGTCACGCTTGCTGGGAGATATAACTAAGCACAATGGAGCCCAATATATATGTTATAGATGTTTACATCGTTACAGCAGAGACGATCTTTTGCAAGATCATGCTCAATATTGTAAAGAACATGCACCTCAGCGCATTAAAATGCCCTCGGAAGATCAGAAATATCTCCAATTCACGAACAAACAGTATCAGCATTCCATCCCTTTCATCATTTATGCTGACTTTGAAGCCCTGATCGTTAAAGAAGACACTACTAAACCCTCGAATATTAGATCTTACATGCATAGACTAGCGATTCATGAACCTTGTGGATATGCTTATGTTATCATAGGGCCTGATGGAAAATGCCTGAAAAAAGCTACTGTGTATCGAGGTATCGATCCTGTGAATCATTTTCTTAACAACTTGATAATGGAGAAACAGTATCTTGGAGAAAAATTACGTTATGTTAAACCACTGCGAATGACTAAAGAGAATGAAGTTGACTTTGAAAGAGCTACCCATTGTAACGTGTGCCATCGTGAACTGAAAACAGATCGTGTGCGTGATCACAATCACGTGACTGGAGTCCATAGAGGTGCCCTGCATAATGCCTGTAATCTTAACTATAGGCAAAGTATTAATATTCTTGTAGTGTTTCATAATTTAAAAAATTATGACTCTCATCATATTATGCTGAGTTTTGGGAAATTGCAAGACCATAAAATTGATGTGATTGCCACTAATATTGAAAAATACATATCCTTTAAGATTTCAAAGAAAGAGGAACCCCGTGTTTGTTTACAATTTATTGATAGCCTACAGTTTCTGAATGCTTCCCTGGAAAAGCTAGTTTCAAATTTAGACTTGAGTGAATTTCATATTCTCAGAGAACATTTCCCTGATATAGTACAACAGAATGCTCTTATTAGGAAAGGAGTATATCCCTATAGCTATATGACATCCTTTCAAAAATTTGATGAAAATGTACTCCCTCCCCCTTCTGCATTTCATAATGATATTAAAGGCGAAGATATTAAGAGTGAAGATTATCGGCATGCCCAAACTGTATGGGATACCTTTAACATAAAGAACTTGGGAGAATATCACGACCTGTATGTGAAAACAGATGTGCTACTGTTAGCCGATGTATTTGAGAATTTTCGAAAAATTTGCAAGAAGAACTATGATTTAGATGCCGCCCATATGATGACCGCCCCTGGACTGGCTTGGCAGGCCTCTTTAAAAATGACTGAGCAAACCATAGAACTACTCACAGATGAAAATATGCTACTGTTTATAGAACGTGGAATGCGCGGTGGCATATGTATGATAAGTCAGCGTAGATCCAAGGCTAATAATCGTTATTTGGAAAATTACGATTGTACTAAGCCTGATAAGCACATTATCTATCTTGATGCCAATAGCCTATATGGTTGGGCCATGTCTCAACCACTGCCCTATAGTGGGTTTGAATGGATATCTACAGAAAATTTGAATGAATCCTGGATAATGAGTCTAAAGGATAATACCCAAGAAGGATATATATTTGAAGTGGATCTGGAGTATCCTGAATCCTTACATGATTATCATAATGAATACCCTCTAGCCCCTGAAAGGGTGAAGATTGAACGAGAAATGCTTTCCCCCTATGCTGAACGACTGGTTCAACAGCTACATCATGGACATTTTGTTAGTACTACGAAATTGGTACCCAATCTGCATGACAAGAAACATTATATTGTTCACTATCGTAACCTTCAGCTATACCTATCATTAGGTTTAAGACTCAAGAAAATTCACAAGGCCTTAAAATTTAATCAGAAGCCTTGGTTGGAGAAATACATTCAATTTAACACAGAAGAAAGAAAGAAGGCAAAGACTAATTTTGAGAAAGACTTTTTTAAATTGCTTAATAACGCTGTGTTTGGAAAAACGATGGAGAATCTTCGAAATCGAGTAGATATAGAACTAGTGAATTCTTCAAAGCGGGCCCTGAAGGTGGTGACATCCCCAGCTTATAGAGCTAGCCGGATTTTTAGCGAAGATCTGGTGGGTGTTGAACGTGTAAAGAGTTGTATATTAATGAATCGGCCTATATACGTTGGCTTTGCTATCTTGGAGTTATCTAAACTCCTGATGTATGAGTTTCATTATAAACATATTAAAAGCCAATATGGTGAAAAATCTTCGCTTCTCTTCACCGATACTGATTCATTGGCTTATGAAATCCAAACTGCTGATATTTATGAAGATATGAACCAGCATAAATACTTGTATGATTTTTCTGACTATCCCAAGGATCATCCCCTCTTCAGTGAAGACAATAAAAAGAGTATTGGATATTTTAAAGATGAACTGAATTCAACCCCCATTCAAGAGTTTATAGGACTTAGACCTAAAATGTACTCTATTCTATCAGCTGCTGGAGAAAAGAAAAGAGCTAAAGGTGTTTCTACACATGTGGTTGCACGGAAAATTACACACAATGACTAAAGACAGTGCTTGTTGAGTGTTAGACCTACCATGGAAGAACAGATTAGAATTGATAGTAACCATCATAAACTATTCACTGTGTGCCAGAACAAGGTGGCTTTGTCACCCATTGATGATAAAAGATATTTACTCGAGGACGGCATTACAAGTTATGCCTACGGACACTTTAAAATAAAAATATAAAAAAAAGGAAAAGGAGAAAGAAGGAGAAAAAAGAAGGAAAAAATAGGAAAAGAAAAAAATAGAGATTGTGGCGGTGTATCCTATACACCGGGTGGAGGTGGGACCACAATTAAAAAAAATATATATTTTTCTAACAGCATCTAATTTCTTAAAGGGACATTACTGCATTTAAATTTTGAAATCCAAGATTTGAATGATTGGAGAAACACACACCCTCCCATACACCCAATTCACGCGATTCTGCTACTTTAAAAACGTGTTTTTCTTAGTTTTTGCAAGTAAAAAGTGTGTTTTTGAAAAAAATCGTAAAATGTCACATTTTTCAAAAAACGCAATTTTGGTAACACTTTTGCAAAAACGCACATTTTTTAAAAAAAAAATGTAAAAGTGCGAAAACCTATGTTAATTCCCATAGAGAAATTGGCATTTTGAAAAAAAATCGCAAAATGTCACATTTTTCAAAAAACGCTTTTTTGGTAACACTTTTGCAAAAACGCACATTTTTTTTACAAAAATACACAAAAGTGCGAAAACCCATGTTATTTCCCATAGAGAATTCAAACAATCTAAAAACCACAATTTATTTTAAAAACGTACATTTTTGTTGTTTTTCAACGTTTTTGAAACTTTTTGTGAAAAAAACGCTAAAAGTGACACTTTCTTAAAATTCATGTTATTTCCCATAAAGAAATCCGACAACCCTCAAAATCCAACTTGTTGAAAAAACTTACATATTTAAAAAATTTTAAGAAAAAAACTTTCATTTACGAAATTTTGTTACTAAAAAAAAAACAAAGAAAGAAAATACTTTATACGTCATAAACTCCACTCTCTTCTGTGACGTCACCTTATGGAACTGTGCTGCCTCACACCGACTTCTGAGAACCCCTATGTTAAAGCATGGGACTTTACCACCGCCTCTGTTGATGCACTCATTTTCTGGCCTCGGAGGGTTCCCCATGTTAAAGTATAGGGTTCACCGCCTCTGAAGTGGCGCAGAACTCTCCCTATTCCCCTACTATCATCAAAAATAATCCTATAAACACTTCGTATCAGCATTTAAATGCACCTCCTCAAACCCTTCAGAATGCTGGCGTCTTCAACGACTTCCTAAATAGCATATGTCCGGACAGTCAATCGTGATTGGCAGTAACATACGAAATTTGCATACTGATATCTACATGCGCAGCGATTTTCAGCCACTCAAATTCAAATACGCTTTCGAAAAATGAAAATTTGTATTGCGAGCTTAACTTTTGAAAGTGAGTGTATAATGGATAAGGTAGGGCCAAGTAGAAAACGCAAAGTACAGGATGAACAAGAAAGATCAATCATGCTTATGGCATTGATTATGAAACACTTTCCAACTTCAATTCAATTTTATTTAAACAAGTCTAAAATGCAATACATTCCTCGGTAATATTTTAAAACTTATCACAATACTACATTAATTTATTATATTTGAAAACTTAAACCTTCATAAAAAAAAATGAACTTCATTCAAATGACGGCATTGAAATATAAATTGCCTGGTTTATACATCTCTAAAATGCGATACTTTCCTCGGTAATATTTTTAAAACTATCATAATACTTCGATAATTTATTATATTTGAAAACTTCATCGAAAACAACTGAAATTCATTCAAATGACGTCATAGAAGAAATAGCGCGCCTGGATCTCTCTATAAAAACAATATTTCATTCATAACATTTTCCCATTCATTTCATTCATCACAATACTATAATGATTTATTTTATTTAAAAATTAAGACCATAGAGCTACAAATAATTAAACTCTATGCTTAAAACTTCATCGAAAAAAATCGGCCTTCTCTTTGCAAAATCAATGAATATTTCATTCATATAGGCTATGCAGACCCCATGGGCTAAATAATTTTGTGTTAAAGAAATACAGCAATTCTAATACAACTTAATCTGCATATTTTGCTGTTTATATTTTACATAAGTGAAAAATAGGCTTCGTTGTAGAAATAATCATATTTGGATGATCATTAAAACTCAAATATATGGTAATTGCGTTGTTTCAGTATGTAGATTCAGTATGTTGTTTCAGTATGTAAAGTGGTTTTAGGTCGGATACAGCACTCAATATGAATTAAAAAGAACTTAAAAAAATCACGATTTTGAGACAAGATGGATGCCATATATCATTTTGAATTGGCTCATGTGATCTTTTCATATCATGGTCAGGTGATCGCTTCATATAAGAGGTGTAATTAATATTTTAATTTTTATTTAAAAAACTACTGAATATATTTCGCTGAATTTTTTTTATAGATTTTATGGAACAATTTGAATATTACCTAAAATTTTCGAAGCAATTTATGAATTTTAAATCCGCTTAAAAAATGTTTGAAGAATTAGGTCCCGTAGGGCTCAATGTATTTCATTTTTTGAACCCGGGATCAATCAAAAACGAAATGGGTGATATTATTCATTTATATTTCCATAGATCCTACAGACCATCTGAACAACATATTAAAATAAGTCATTTTTACGGCAGTTATCGTGCTAACGGACAGACAGACAGAATGAACAAAGTTATAAACACTTTTCAACCTTTTTGTAAAGTGTTAAAAACGATAGTTTCAGGTTAGCCGGATCGAAAAATAATATTTTGTGTAGTCGTTTAATAATATCATGCTTTTGATTTGCAAAAGTGATGTAGCAGTCCCAAAGGAATACAATATAAGGAGACACTATGAAATTCTGCAGTCTACATTTTCAAATTTACCCGAAGAACTACGGAAACAAGATTTCATTTTTGAAACGATTGGTAGGTCAGCAAGTGATGTTTACAAAGCCTATTCAAGATTCGGAAATTGCAGCAGAAATAAGTTTTGAAATATCTAGCCTTATAGCAAAAATGTGCCGACCATTTACTGATGGATATTTCGTTAAAGATTGTCTTGAGATAGCTGCTAATAAAATTGTCCGGAATCAAACTAACATATTGAAAAAATTCAGTTAAACAAAATGACTGTGCAAAGAAAAATTACTGCAATGTCCGAAAATATAAAGAACCAAGTAACATCTTATTCAAAGAAATTTTCATACTTCTCATTGGCTGTTGATGAATCAACTGACATTACTTCCATAGCCCAGTTGTTAATATTTGCTTGTGGAATAACTCATGAGTTTGGGGTGACTGAGGAGCTGATTGTAATGAGTTCATTGTCAGATCAAACGAACAGTAGTGACATGTTCACAGAGCTTTTGGAACAGTGTTCCAAAATTGGTTTAGACCTGGGAGAATTATCAGGTATCACGATTGACGGAGTTTCTTCTATAATAGGAGCTAAATCTGGATTGGTAACATTATTGAAACAGAATTTAGGACGGCACGACGATGAGTGGATGCAATCCCACTGTATAATACACCAGGAGAGCTTGTGCTCTAAGAAACTTGGATTTGAACATGTCACGAAAGTTGTGATTCCAACAATTAATTTTATAAAATCTCGTGGCCTTAATCACCGACAGTTTGACAAAATTATAAGGTATCACGACTGATGGAGCTCCTTCCATGATAGGAGCTGAATCTGGATTGGCAACTTTATTGAAAGAGCATTTGAGACGGCACAACGATGAGTTGATACAATTCCACGGTATAATACACTATGAGATCTTGTGCTCTAAGAAACTTGGATTTGAACATATAAAATATCGTGACCTTAATCACCGACAGTTTAAAAAGTTTCTTGAAGACATTGAAAGCGAATATGGTGACTTAATTTTATACACAGAAGTGAGGTAGCTAAGTCGCGGTCAAACATTGGAGCGTTTCCTAAATTTAATTGATGATATTGAAATTTTCATGGCTGAAGAAAACAAAAACGTCCCTGACATAAAAAGTCCGGATTGGTTATGTGACGTAGCTCTTCTGGTTGACATTACTAATCGCTTAAATACGTTACATACGCGACTTAAGGGCAAAGACCAATTGGTTACTTAATTTTAAGGTCCCATTTTGTCTTTTCAATCCAAGTTCATTTTATTTCCAACCCAACTAAAGGCTAATAAATTGATATCAGTCTTCAATGATCGGTTTTTAAATTTTCAAAAAGTAAAACCGTTGCTGTATTTATTTAGCAACCCTTTTACTATTTTGTTCCAAAATGCATCCGAATCAGTACAGCTTGAACTCATTGATATGCAAAATGATGAGAACCTGCTAAATAAATTTAATGAAGGCAATTTATTAAACTTCTATCGTTGTGTCGATAAAAACAATTATAAACCAATGCTAGATAATAGATTAAAATGCGCAAGCCTCTTTGGGTCAACATATATTTGTGAACACACTTTTTCAGCTATGAATATTAACAAATAAAGAAATAGGAACCTCTTGACCGATGAAAATTTAGAATCAATTTTGCGGTTTGCTACTACAAAACTCGAACCAAATATTAAAGCAATTGTCAAATCAATGAACAGTCAAATCGATGCGCAATCAAATCAACCATGCCTCATATTCAATTCACTTGCTTTTTAACACTTTACAACAAAGTTGAAAAGTGTTTATGATTTTGTTCATTCCATCTGTCTGTCTGTCCGTTAGTACGATAACTGCCGTAAAAATGACTTAATCAAAATTAAATTTTAGTATGTTGTTCAGACGGTCTGTAGGACCTATGGGAATATAAAGGAATAATATCACTCAATTAGTTTTGGATTGAACCTGGGTTGAAAAAATGAAATACATTGAGCCCTATGGGACCTAATTTTTCAAACATTTTTAAGCGGATTTAAAATTCACAAATTGCTTCGAAAATTTTAAGTAATATTCAAATTATTCCATAAAATATATAAAAAAAAATTCAGCGAAATATATTCAGTAGTTTTTTAAATAAAATTAAAATAATAATTACACCTCTTATATGAAGCGATCAGGTGACCATGATATGAAAAGTTCACATGACCCAATTCAAAATGATATATGGCATCCATCTTGTCTCAAAATCGTGGTTTGTTAAGTTCTTTTCAATTCATATTGAGTGTTGTATCCGTCCTACAACCACTTTATTTTTGCTTAAATTCTGTGCATCTTCATACTGAAACAACGTAATTACAATATATTTGACTTTAAATGATCATCCAAATTTGATTATTTCTACAACGAAGCCTACTTTTCACTTATGTAAAATGTAAACAGCAAAATATGTAGAGTGAGTTGTATTAGAATTGCTGTATTTCTTTAACACAAAATTATTTAGCCCATCGAATCTGCATAGCTGATATGAATGAAATATTCATTGATTTTATAAAGAGAAGGACGATTTTTTTCGATGAAGTTTTAAGTATAGAGTTTAATTACTTGTAGCTCCGTGGTCCTAATTTTTAAATAAAATAAATTATTATAGTATTGTGATGAATGAAGTGAATGGGAAAATGTTATGAATGAAATGCTGCTTTTATAGAGAGATCCAGGTGTGCTATTTTTTCTATAACGTCATTTGAATGAATTTCAGTTGTTTTCAATGAAGTTTTCAAATATAATAAATTATCGTAGTGTTATGATAGTTTTAAAAATATTACCGAGGAATGTATCGCATTTTATTAATGTTTCAACCAGGCAATTTATATTTCAATGCCGTCATTTAAATGAAGTTCATTTTTTTCAATGAAGGTTTAAGTTTTCAAATATAATAAATTAATGTAGTATTGTGATAAGTTTTAGAATATTATCGAGGAATGTATTGCATTTTAGACTTGTTTAAATAAAATTGCATTGAAGTTGGAACGTGTGTCATAATCAATGATTTAAGCATGATTGATCTTTCTTGTATTAACTTATATTCTTTTCAAGTGCAACTTGACAAAGATGTATAGAACAATTGCGAGTCTCTTCCAGACAATGCAGTCTATATATAATTAAAAGTTCAAAAATTTATAACATTACTAACCTGTATAAAACCGATGTTTGATGGTTTGAGATAACTCAATCAATTCTAAAAATGCAAAATTGAAATTTGAATTCAGTTTTATTATGGACGAGCGAAGTGAAATCTATTCTCCTTTCCTAATGAAGAGAAATCAACATTCGCCTGAATGTTGCTATCCCTTTTACTCGAAACCTATAATAGGCCAGATGAAATTTTTCATACTGACGTGAAATTGCACGGAGATCTGTAGAATCATAATTTCAGTTATATTATTTGAAACTATACCAGGAAGAAATGCCCATTTTTAAACGAAGCATGCTCATTAAGTTTCCTAGAAATAATGTGTAAAAATAAAATATTGGCCTAGCTGTACTTATGATATGACTAACCATTATTGTACAAAAATTAAAAAAAGAGTTAATATTAAGCTCCACTTTCTTATTATTTTCTCATACGTAGTATTGTTGTCACGAAAATTTACGATTTCGAGATTTTGATGCGGCTATATTTTTTAAGACCTCCTTCAAACGTTTCTACTATTTTTGGAGTGATGTCAATCTGTCTGTCTGTCTGATGTCTGTGGTCGATTTCATGTGTAAACGATAGCAACTCCAAATCTTAATGTATTTTCACGAAACTCTATATCCGGCTTTATTATTAAAAAATATAGAACTAGATAGAGTTATTTTAAATTCGAGAGGAAACTTTGAATTTTATTCAACATTTTATGTTTTTATAACGTAGAAATATAGGACACAATTTAACATAATCATATAAAAGAGGGTTTATTTATGGCTCAATGACAAGGAGACTTAAGAGTTTCAATCATTATTGTGAAAAATAGCAGCGATATAATTATTCATACAAAGTAGAACTGTAAATAAAGAATATTCTCACATATTCAATATTATTTAACCTTTCCTTTTAGTTTTATCTCCATATATTCCATACTCTATCCTACAACTATGAAAAAATACTGGATAATTATACTCATAATTTAGGAATCCTTAATTTGAAAATAATCAAAAACATAAATACTACGCCTTTCGGTTGTGTCAACTAACAATAGCGACTGCTTTACTAACACCAGCGACCCATTGATACTATGGCATTTTCAAGCGTTTCATCTGTAGGAGTTTTATCTCCTTATTTCTAACTCCATGGAATTACGCTTTACCGCCATGACGTATACAATAAGAAAACGCAAATCTACGGGAATACGTTTTTGAGATTTAAATGTGTTACTTTTATTCCATTGTTTTCTTGTATTTTAATTTGTTTAAAAAAATGTTTTTAAATTCCGCTAATTCGGCGCGATTTATTTCTCTGGATCTGAAAGATTCAAATTCTAAAAACTTATACTCTCTTTTGCATTAGAATTCTCAAACATTACAATTAGTTTTCAATAATTCAAATTTCATAATTATTTTATAAAAAAATTAATTTATTAGAAAAGCATTTAAAATTATCTCATAATTATTTTATTTATTTTGCAATATTTCACAGATCACCTACTTCATGCGCACGAGTAAATTTACAGCCCGGGTTTTTGCTAGTTTAGTTAAATATCCATATTTTAATAAAGAAGATTTTGCATTACTCAAGTTAGCGAAGAAAATAGAATCTGTACCTATGGCAACCATCAACTTATCATAAACAACGTCGCCAAATATGCATATCTGTCTAATATGCACCTCCTAACTGCCTGACTGAATAAGTTACGGGGTAATGTATCAAAATAATCGAGCCTTTCCACTATAGGTCCATTACACTATAGGTCTATAATATTTCCATTCTTAATTAACACTTTACAACAAAGTTGAAAAGGGTTTATGACTTTGTTTATTCTGTCTGTCTGTCTGTCTGTCTGTCCGTTAGCACGATAAACGCCGTAAAAATGACTTAATCAAAATGAAATTTAGTATGTTATTCAGACGGTCTGTGGGACCAATGGGAATATAAATGAATAATATTACCCAATTAGCTTGGGATTGAACCCGGGTTGAAAAAATGAAATACTTTGAAACCTATGGGACCTAATTTTTCAAAAAATTTTTAAGCGGATTTAAAATTCACAAATTGCTTCGAAAATTTTAGGTAATATTCAAATTCTTCCATAAAATATATTAAAAAAAATTCAGCGAAATATATTCAGTTTTTTAAATAAAAATTAAAGTAATAATAACACCTCTTATATGAAGCGATCACGTGACCATGATATGAAAAGATCACATGACCCACTTCAAAATGATATATGGCATCCATCTTGTCTCAATATCGTGATTTTTTAAGTTCTTTTTAATTCATATTGAGTATTGTATCCGTCCTGAAACCACTTTATTTTTGCTTAAATTCTATGCATCTACATACTGACACAACGTAATTACAATATATTTGAGTTTAAATGATCATCCAAATTTGATTATTTCCACAACGAAGCCTATTTTTCACTTATGTAAAATGTAAACAGCAAAATAAGTGGAATGCGTTGTATGAGAATTGCTGTATTTCTTAAATGCAGAATTATTTAGCTAATGGAGTCTGCATAGCTGATATGAATGAAATATTCATTGATTTTACAAAGAGAAGGACGATTTTTTTCGATGAAGGTTTAAGCATAGAGTTTAATTACTTGTAGCTCCATGGTCTTAATTTTTAAATAAAATAAATTATTATAGTATTGTGATGAATGAAATGAATGGGATAATGCTATGAATGAAATGCTATTTTTATAGAAAGATCCAGGCGTATTATTTTTTCTATGACGTCATTTGAATGAATTTCAGTTGTTTTCGATGATGTTTTCAAATACGATATATTATGATAGTTTTAAAAATATTACCGAGGAATGTATCGCATTTTAGAGATGTTTAAACCAGGCAATTTATATTTCAATGCCGTCATTTGAAGTTCATTTTTTGCGATGAAGATTTAAGTTTTCTAATATAATAAATTAATGTAGAATTGTGATAAGTTTTAAAATATTACCGAGGAATGTATTGCATTTTAGACTTGTTTAAATAAAATTGCATTGAAGTTGGAAAGTGTTTTATAATCAATGCTTTAAGCATGATTGATCTTTCTTGTTGTTAAATACGCCTGCGCCCTTTTTCTCTAAGCTTGCCAATTCTAAAAACTCGCTGCACGAGTCGGGAGGATTCGCCCTCTATTCGCTGGCACTCGGTAAGCTCGCTCGCGTCACGAAACTTTACAAGCAAAACTAAAGTTTAAATCAAACAAGAAAGATCTATCATGCTTAAAGCATTGATTAAGAAACACTTTCCAACTTCAATGCAATTTTATTTAAACATGTCTAAAATGTAATACATTCCTCGGTAATATTTTAAAACTTCTCACAATAATACATTGATTTATTATAGTTGAAAACTTAAACATTCATCCAAAAAAATGAACTTCATTCAAATGACGGCATTGAAATATAAATTGCCTGGTTTACATCTCTAAAATGTGATATATTACACGGTAACAATTTTAGAATTATCATAATACCACGATAATTTATTATATTTAAAAACTTCATCGAAAACAACTGAAATTCCTTCAAATGACGTCATAGAAAAAATAACACGCCTGGCTCTCTCTAAAAAAGCAGCATTTCATTCATAAATAATTTCCCATTCATGTCATTCATCACAATACTATAATAATTTATTTTATTTAAAAATTAAGACCATGGAGCTATAAGTAATTTAACTCTATGTTTAAAATTTCATCGCAAAAAATCGTCCTTCTCTCGGTAAAGTCAATGGATATTTCTTTCCTATCAGGTATGCAGACTCCATGAGCTAAATTCTTTTGCATTAAAAAAATACAGCAATTCCTATACAACTCATCCTATATATTTTGCTGTTTACATTTCACATAAGTGAAAAATAGGCTTCGTTAGAGAAATAATCAAAGTTGGATGCTCATTTAAACTCAAATATATTGTCATTGCGTTGTTTCAGTATGTAGATGCACAGAATTTAAGCGAAAATAAAGAGGTTTTACGACGAATACAACACTCAATATGAATTAAAAAGAACATTAAAAATGACGATTTTGAGACAAGATGGATGCCGTATTATATTTTGAAGTTGGTCACGTGATCGTTTCATATCATGGTCACGTGATCGCTTCATGTAAGAGGTGTAATTATTATTTTAATTTTTATTTAAAAAACTACTGAATATATTTCGCTGAATTTTTTTTTATATATTTTATGGAACAATTTGAATATTACCTAAAATTTTCGAAGGAATTTGTGAAATTTAAATCCGCTTAAAAAATGTTTGAAAAAGTTGGTCCCATTGGGTTCAATGTATTTCATTTTTTCAACCCGGGTTCAATCCAAAACTAATTGGGTGATATTATTTATTTATATTCCCATAGGTCCTACAGACCGTCTGAACAACATACTAAAATTTTATTTTGATTAAGTCATTTTTACGGCAGTTATCGTGCTAACGGACAGACAGACAGACAGACAGACAGACAGAATGAACAAAGTCATAAACACTTTTCAACTTTGTTGTAAAGTGTTAAAAAAGTTTATTTCAGTGTATTTCCCTAATATTTCTTTACAAATGTACTAATTTTTATATATTTGTATGGTATAATTTTTGTTGTTCGTGACAGAGAATTTCGAGGAACTCGAAATTTGCCATAAATCGACAAAAATCGTTTTTAATATAGTTATTTTTAATATAGTTATTTTTATTATAGTATGTTTTAATATAGAGAATTGATATATTTCAATAAGAAGAATCGCGAGCATTTGCACGTTCTACACTTGTTTCTTAGAACTCTTTAAACATATGTAGTTATCAATTACACTACAAGTTCATACTTGAATCATTTACTGCCAATATCGGCAAATTTGTCGGCAATCGTGACAGACAAATAGACAGAGATATGGAATTTTCCTATGTATATTAGCAGTGGACCGTACAAACTCATGTCAAGATATTTTTGATTTATTTCTGTGACAACCGTAATGAAACATCAACATGATTTTCAACGCAGCTTAGTAATCATCAATCTATTATGAACGATCAGATACTTTCAATCAATTATTTTTAATTACACCAATGACATATCTAACGCTCAATAACAAATTGTGCTCAGAACACTGAACTTAATGTTACAACTTTAGCGGTTCAAAAATATAACGTAACGAAAAAAAATATTAGAATTATTAGAAATTATTGTCATCGCTGAAAAACGGCGGACCCAATGATACACTAGCAGAACCCCTTATTAAATAACTAACTAATGATCTGTCAAAACGCAGAGATATCATATAGAAATGAGAAATGCATTTGTGAGCTGTAGAAAGAGAATAAAATCCCTGGAACATTAAGAGGATCAACTTGGAAGAAATAAAAAAATCTAATTCGGTAGAACTTTCTTTTAATTCCGTGACACGGGCCACTTCGGTGCTCATGGTGTCACAAAACATTGACGCAATAATTATAAGCAGTGTCATCTGAGGACGTTATTTTTCTGTTTCATTTATTGCGTTTTGGGTTAATTTGAGGCTGGATTGGGAATTATGATGTAACTGTGACACAATGAAGTCCCATGGTAGACATTGACAAATAATCAATACCTGCGATATATAACAAAATCTGATGTGGGCAGCGCATGACTTTTCTTACAGACCCAAATTCGTTTTCTCTTTATTTCTTTAATAATTCATTGAGTTTAATTGCTCAAAATAACACTGAATTTGCACTTTTAATTCAATTTTTTTTTCATTTAGTAACTGGACATTTTTTCAAAGACCGTGTAACAAAAATGCTAAAACACTCAAATATCACGAAAAAGGTTTGTCCTAGAGTAATGGAGTTGATCTCATTCTTTTCCTCGTCAAAAATTGCATATAAAACAAGCATTTAATTGATACATTTGAGCGTAGGTAGTCTTTTATTTTAGATTTTTGTGAGCCATTTCGTAAAAAAAAGGCAGATTGTTCCATTCCCAATCATACCAATATCTAATTAGCACCAAGGTCATACACAAGTGACTTAAAAAATGTATAAAATTTAGTTCATCAGTTTATGAGTTAGAGTGGATACATACATTGCACAGACAGACACACACACACACACACACATATAGACACTTAGGTCCCAAAACGTGTATATCCGTCGAAAACTCGAGTTGCGATTTTCGACACGATTCCAATAATTTCCCTATACATTACCATGCATTGCAGGGAAAGTAATACGCCTTTAAAGATTTAATATTGGGAGTTAATAATATTTGAAGTTAAAATTTAATAATGGTTGTTTAAGTTGATCTAAAAGTAATCAAAAATAAAGGAAATTGATTTTACAAGATAAATATCTTATAAGCATTTAAGTAAGCCTTGGTCAATTTCAGTAAGCCTTGGTCAATTTCAGTAAGCCTTGGCGAATTTTAGTTATTATAAAGTTATTTAAGATTAAACCAGGGTGATAATTCATTACACTGAATCAATGACAGTCAATCTGTAGAATAAAACTTTGTATCCCTAGTCAAAAAGTATTGACAAATTGCGCGCTTTACTCCATCAGGATTTTCTTAGCATGTACTGGAATAAACTATCAAATATTTCCCTTAGTATGTCCGTTATTATAAACTCCTTTCTTATCCACAGTGTTGCTACGTTTGGTAATTTACTACTAAATCTAGCTATCGCTCTACTTGTGTTTACACACAATTGTATTCACAACTTGTGTTTAATTTTTTTATGCTTACAGCATTCGATGCCTGCAATGAGTGTATGAGGAATAGGAAGGACATAGTAAAATGCACAAAATAAAAAACAAACCAAGTAAAATTTCTGCGTGGATTCTGATTGAAATGAGTTTACTCTAAGTTTATTTTTGTTATTTAGCAAGCAGTAGTGGCTTTCTGTAAGTAAAAAACAGTTTTTCAAGAGTTTTCATAATATTTCCGAACCTTGAAACAATTTTAAAAGAGATTTAATTGCATTAAACATTGGGTTAAAATCAAATTTTTAATCAAAAATATACCAATTATGTACCTCTTAGAGATAAAGATAGAACTTTCCAAAAAGAAAAAACATTTCAGCACTTTACACCTCACCAGCAAATTATTAACAAGAAAGATCAATCATGCTTAAAGCATTGATTGTGAAACACTTTCCAACTTGAATGCAATTTTATTTAAACATGCCTAAAATGCAATACATTCCTCGGTAATATTTTAAACTTATCACAATAATACATTAATTTATTATATTTGAAAACAAACATCCATCGAAAAAAATGAACTTCATTCAAATGACGGCATTGAAATATAAATTGCCTGATTTAAAAATCTCTAAAATGTGATACATTCCTCGGTAATAATTTTAGAATTATCACAATACTACGATAATTTATTATATTTGAAAACTTCATCGAAAACAACTGAAATTCATTCAAATGGCGTCATAGAAAAAATAACACGCTTGGCTCACTCTATAAAAGCAGCATTTCATTCATAAATAATTTCCCATTCATGTCATTCATCACAATACTATAATAATTTATTTTATTTAAATATTAAGACCATGGAGCTACAAGTAATTAAACTTTGTGCGTAAAATTTCATCGAAAAAATCGTCCTTCTCTTTGTAAAATCAATGAATATTTCATTCATATCAGCTATGCAGACTCCAAGAACTAAATGATTTTGTGTTAAAGAAATACAGCAATTCTAATACAACTCAATCTACATATTTTGCTGTTTATATTTTACATTGGTGAAAAATAGGCTTCGTTGTAGAAATAATCAAATTTGGATGAGCATTTAAACTCAAATATATTGTAATTGCGTTGTTTCAGTATGTAGATGCACAGAATTTAAGCAAAAATAAAGTGGTTTTATGACGGATGCAACACTCAATATGAATTAAAAAGAACTTTAAAAATCACGGTTTTGAGACAAGATGGATGCCATATAACATTTTAAAGTGCGTCACGTGATCTTTCATATCATGGTCACGTGATCGTTTCATATAAGAGGTGTTATTATTATTTTAATTTTTATTTAAAAAACTACTGAATATATTTCACTGAATTTTTTTAAATATTTTATGGAACAATTTAAATATTACCTAAAATTTTCGAAGAAATTTGTGAATTTTATATCCGCTTAAAAAATGTTTGAAGAATTAGGTGCCATAGGGCTCAATGTATTTCATTTTTTCAACCCGTGTTCAATCCAAACTAATAGGGTGATATTATTCATTTATATTACCATAGGTCCTACAGACCGTCTGAACAACATACAAAAATTTCATTTTGATTAAATCATTTTTACGGTAGTTATCGTGTTAACGGACAGACAGACAGACAGACAGAATGAACAAAGTCATAAACACTTTTCAACTTTGTTGCAGTGTTAAAAAGCCTTCCACAGACCGTTATATCCCTGAAAAGAATCAAGAGATTTCCATGTAATTTTGAATTTTAATGTTGTAGTTAACAACAATAAGCCTATTTATTTTCAACCAAATAGAATCCCAAGTAATCTGTAATCCTTGTCGCTTCACCAGAATTTAGAAATCTGTTCATTGATAAGAAAGCCATGTGTTAAAGATCTAAGATTTTTTAAAATTGTAGAATTATAGAATTGTTCTTATTTGAACTTCTAATATCACACATGTTTTTACATTTTGTTACATATACAGGTTATAAAACGCTTCAAATGTAGCAGTCGGCACAGCAAAGCATTCACGCACAGCATGTTTTAATATTAGTATAGCACATGGATCATAAATGTATCATAAATCTATAATAATAACATGAGATTTTTGTCTCTCTGTCTATTTGCCTCGACAATAGTTGAAAATCTAAGCTTTGTATGGCAATGAAATTTGGTGCAGAGGTACTTTTGGACCGAACGATATGTCTCGGAATTTTTTTTAAATTTAAATTAGTATTTTAGTTATTTTATTTTTATTACGATTTCCACTCAAATCAGTTCCTTATCACAGAGTTTTCACATTGAGACCACCGGAAAGATAAAAAAATGATCTTTCAAACAACTTTTGAATATACACTATTAATAGAGGAATTATTGTGAATTTTTAAAATTATACATACATTTTGTGGGTGGAAAACGTAAACTCCCGAGAACAGAAACCTTCGAGATATTCTGGTAGAGTTACCATCTTAACCACATCGACAAAACGGTTTTCTTTTTTGTTTTTGTTGTTATAAGCGGACGTATTTTTAAAGCGTTAATTGATTTTCGGTCATTAGCTCCGAGTTCCGGTGTGATTTTAATCAAAGTCTTGTATCTTAATTATCGGACAAAGCCGAGAACATTTTCGAGTTCCTAGCAATTAAGATGAAAACCATCTCACTTGAATAGTTAAAGTGTGACATTTGATATTAATATAAATGTCACATATATATGTATAAATATCTATGACTGTTTGAATTTATCCATTAAAGTAATACATTCTAAAATATTTAAGCACACAGGATTTGCAATGCTATATTAATCAGTGTCGGTAAATCATTCCCCTATTAAATACGTTTATTCATATTTTATGCATCATAAAATACATAGGGAAATATTAAAAAAATATCATCTTTAAATAATTAAAAGACTGTGTCATATTTCGTGAAACTGGCAAATTTATATAACTTCAAAATTCAGTTTTGTTGCATTTTCATAAAATTTTTATACAGTCGACAGACCCAATTTGTAAAATCCATTATTATGATATTAGAAGAGAAATATTTATTTAATAAATCGCCAGCTCAAAACAAAGCACTGAAAAAAAATAAAATAAGACTACTTTTCCAAATAATTGCTTTAATTAATATTTTGTGGTATTATTTTTAAGTAACTCAGCAACACCATCAAAAAGATTATTTCGATTGTATAAATTTCAAGATGTAAATAAACTTGAAATCCTTAAACTAATATTGGATAATTAGATAATTTACAAAGTAAATACGCTAAAAATTAATTTTTATCATCTTAAAAACAAGTCATTCTGTTATTAATAACTAGGCTAAGATGAAGAGGGTATTGTTAATGAGATCCGATGCGATATTAAAAGAATTATTGCTATTTTTTAAGCAATTGTTGTCGGACATTTCAAGTTCGTTTATGATCAAAGGCATTTCTGCTTTTAAAAGTGTAAATTAAGTTTTTCAATCCTTATTTTCTTTAAAATATGCGATATGAAGAAAATTTCCATTTTTGCTATAAATAAAAATACCAAGATAAAATTAGTTAATTTATTCTAGAGAACATGTCGATATATATAATAAATCCCCTTGTATTCCATATAGATTGGATAATTATTTTATTAAAGATTTAAATGTGCAGTTTCTTCTGAAAAAGATCCTTCTCGCCATTTATGAATCGAATACATATCGAATTAATTGATTAAATTTTGAGTTAACATTTCTGCGCCATTTTTAGATTTTAAGTCATCAGTAACTACATTAATAAGACATTTTGAATAGTTAGTAAATACATATTACAAAATAAAATGTAAATAATAATTAATAAATAAAAACATGAAATGAAAATTAACGTTTAATAAACCCGGTTTATAATAGAAATAAAGATTTTTTATCCCTTATTGTTCTGTGGAAATTTACTTTTGCTGTTTATTTACGACTCAAACATAATCCCTAAAAACAGCTTAGCCAGGCGCCGTAAAAGTCATGTGTACCACTAGGAGATTTGACATAAATCCTCCAGTATATCCTATGTAAATATGTCGTCACCGCCATATTTTCTTGCAACATAAGCATTCTGATATTTTTGTTGCTGATACAAAAGAAATGAAAAACTGCCGCAAATGTTTCATTATTTTAAATACCAAGAATAATATATATAAAGAAAGTAGGCAAAGCAGACATGGTTTTAGCCATGTTTCGAAATTCCTGTCTGACAAATATTTTCCATTCTTATCAGATATATTTATTTGTGAAGTGTTTTCGTTTTACAAATTCAAAATTACGTTTAAATTCATGTTATTTTAAGCGTTTGCAGAAGAGTATCATTTATCTGAATTCAGTTTATACGGATTTGCAGATTGCGCGGATTGAAGTTTTCTTTTTTGAGTGAGTATTTTAAACTTAGAAAAAATAAATAATATTCTATTTTTATTATATTATATTTGTGTTTCAATTCAACATAGAAAAACACATGTATCGCAGAGAACTTTACCTGAAACATTTTAGAACTATAGGAGAAAAAACACATGACTCCTTCCTAATGAGCTAGCTGCAATAACAGCGAAACGTATAAGATGATCCAACTACGTGGATGAAGTTTCTCGCTTTGTATAATGTTCATTTTAGGGCAGAAATAATGTTTTCTATATTTAATTTGCGGCTTCTGCTAGCAAACGTACTCTGGCAAATGAATAATTCAAGCATGAAAATCTGAAGACAGATTGTAACTCTATAAACAAGAGAGACAGACACATATGGATAAGCGATTGCGAAGCTTACCGTGGCAATTGATGCACTGATAAGGGATCTAGCCTCATGTCTGGAAGTGGTTTGTCTTATTAGTTCATCATCAGATTTTTTTGCAAATTGCGTATGTGAAGTTTCTGGGCGTGTGTGTGCTTAAATGCGTGATTTCAAAGGTTCACTTGAAAATGTCTCCATGAAAAGCATCCTCCTATCATTAAAAAGCAATGCGATTGCTTAATGAATTTCCTTTAGTTCCAAGTAACAAGAATTATGCACGTTTTTCAATCAAAACAATACAGTTTTGTGTACTTTACTGTATCAACTTAATGTATTGCATACAGCCGTGGTTGGGAGATTTTGGAAAATCCAAGTATGCATTTTGTACAAGCATTTTATAAATTCTATATTCAAAAGTCGTATATAAAACTGCTTTTAGATAAGAAAGAAAAATACTTGTGTAAAAAATTAAAATATGATCATGATAAAGGAATACATTCTTTTACAAAAGAATGTTTTCTTAAAAATTCACCGGCATCACAAATCAGGCGGAATACCGCGGATTAATGCTAGAAATATGGACAATGTTAGAAATCCTTTGTAAGAAAATTGTCGAAGCTACAGTTTGAGGGTGAAACAGCCCAGTGGTTAGCTAGCAGGGATAGCACTCAGACGATCCGAGTTCGATTCCCGGCTCTGCCTAAACTGCCTCCGTGTTCACGCGAAGTATGGACACATCAACTGTGTGAGTTCGTAAGTCCTTTCGAGAGGTTGGTTGTAGGAAAAGGAGGGTACGGTCCCTGCAGATGCTGCATCCCACTGGGTTTCGGTCTAAATAGGGTGGCACTTCCCGACCGTCCAAACAGATACCTTACATCTTCGGCTAGACTGGGATTTAAAGGAGGGGAGTCTGGGATTTAAAGGAGCGGGTATCTTTTGAAAATACTCATGTTTACTCTCACCTTAGAGACTTTTTCACAAATATGTAAAAATATATTAAAATTGTTCCCTATTGCGAAAGTTTACGGCTACTTTTCGGATCATTAGGTACATTAAAAATATCGGGTTCATCTAAGTCAAGTAGGATTTGGGGAACGGAGTAGACATACCCACATACATAATGCTGCCCAGGCTGTGAAGTGGATAGCGTCTTCGGCTGTTGTCTGATGGGCTCGGGTTCGAATTCCGAGTAAGGCATGGATGTTTATTAAGGCAAGTCAGTCTTCCGCCTTCTGGGTCCACTTCTAAATGTGAAACTGCACCCCATACGACCTTCGGCGGTGATGCTTGTTTGTAATAAACTTTGTTCTCTTGTCTTGTGTGTCTTTCATCGCTCTTTCCTGCGTCACTGGTCCTATATAGGCTGTACTGAAACAGGAGGTCATTAGAAACAACAACAACAACATACATAATGACAAATTCACAAGGATTTTCTTACGTTAACTATTAGATTAAAACTATTAGATTAAAACTATTAGATTAAAACTAGCTCCGAAAGACACCGATACATTTTAACTAATACTATTTGTGATTGTTTATTTTTTTCTACAAATAAAATGTATCAATACTGGCCATACAATTTGTAGATTATTTTATGGAGCACTCGAATTTCGGTTATTTATATGGGAGATATTTAATGTGGCTAAAACTTAAGGACTCATCTTGTTACGAGCCACAAAAAATGCGATAAATGGCTTTAAACATCTAATGTTTTTTAACCGACTTTAAATGACTGTATTTAACCTTACTTTTATTTATTAAGGAATATAAATACGATTTTTAAGTGTAATTACAGGTTTGTTGTGGAAGCGTGAAACTTTTCTCGGAGTTACAGCTGGTTGAAAGTAGTCCTTTTTTTATTCTCTTCCAGTGCTGGAGTTGTGGTGACGAGAACTGCATACAAGATGAGCTCTATCGTTTTTTGAATATCAAATCAGATTTTAATGACCGTGCTTTCAATATTGTGGTGGATTATTATTTACTTCTTTCTCCTTATCAACACATGCGAAGCTTAGATTTGGAAGATATTGGCTTTGCGGGATTTTCTTTTTTACCATCACTTGTCTTTTATTAAGTTCCGCGGTGCGAAGTTGTTGGATGTAATTATTGGCAGCCTTTAATAGATGAGGATCAGACACTTTTTTTTTTAAATCTCGTTTTACTCTGTTATTACATAAAGTATCATTCAATTCAAATTAAGTCGAGTTTATTGGTTCTGGGTTAAATTTTCAGCATTAACTTACAAATAAAGCATTCCGAATTAATTCAAAGCTATTATTTCCTTTTCATATGCATAGTTGGTATATTCACACGGGATTGAGTCATTATCTGTGGAGAAATTGAAGACGCATTCATACCCCATATTTACGCCAATTTGTTGGATTTATTATTCGTTAAAGATTGATTTGATTTAAATAAAGTTATAACACCAAAAGCTTATTATATGAATTTTAAACATCTATACCGCTGCTCATGTAATATATAAAAAAGCATTTATCTTTGCGTGCAATATGCCGAACAGATTAAAGGCTGACCTCACTGGCTGTAACTATATGTAAAATGTTATGCGTTTTTATGCGAATAATGGCATTAAGTGCACATTTGTAATTATTAGAATGGATACACGTCAATTTTAATAAACTATTAAATTAAAGACAACGAATCACAGACTTAAAAAGTCATTTAATAAAACCACCTTTCTTATTTAAGCATAAATTAAAGACACAAATCATAGATAAAAAGGTCATTTAATCAAATAAACTATCCTATAAGACGTACAAATATTAAAAGTCCAATGTATTTGTACGTCTCATAGGATGGTTTTATTTGATTAAATGACATTTTTATCTATGATTTGTGCCTTTAATTTATGCTTAAATATTGAAGTAGACGTGATACCACTTTAAAAATCACCACCTTTCTGGACTTACATGAGTTTACTTAAAAATACACAAGTTTACTGAAAGGTGGTTTTATTAAATGACTTTTTAAACCCTTGGTTGGCTGTCTGTAATTTAATATAATACATTTATAATTTTATACATTTTACAATATTATGAATATTCGAGCTAATACATGCGATAAAAATTAATGAAACGTTTATAAAGAAGTTTAAATTCGTTTTGAAATGAAAATTTACGCATAGAATGAAAATTTATATAACAATACTGAATGTCCTGTTTTTTTATGATTTGTTCAAAAAGTCTTTGGGACACTTCTGAGCATTTAATCGCGTTTAAATACAATAAGTTTCCAATATTCACTAATTGTAATAACTATACCACATTTCGTTCGAAACGCTCCATTTGTTCGTGAGAAATCGCATCCATAGGTTTGTATACACACATTCGCAAAAATACACAGACGTACACAGATACACATACAGCATCACCTCAAAAATGTTTGATCCGAGTTCAGGGATGCTTGGAACAGGATCTTCCGTCCAAACCTTGGATTCGAGCTTTTGATACACCATAATACGTTCTACAATACTTTCCTTATACAATACCTTTCCTTTCCACAATGTTTTCCTTTAGATCCCTATTACACGACAGTATTTAGGCAAATAAAACCGTTTGCAAAACAGCTTAGACAACAAATTTAGCCACAACATTTTAAGTTTAACTCTGAAATGTTGTTGTTGAGGCAACGGTTGTGCGAAAAGCGACCAATCAGAAGTGTTAAAGACCCAGACCGTCCGACTCGTCCAAAGGACTAAGAGCAACTATTTGGACGGCCGACCAATCAGAAGTGTTGTTGAGACCCAGACCGTCCGACCTACCAGAAAGGTGTAAGGTAACTGAATGGACGGCCGGGAGACCAATCAGAAGTGTGTAAATCCGAACATCACAGGTGACGTGCTTTCGAATTATTTTATTTCGTACTTTAATAGCGACCAAGGTGGCCGATAGACTGCTTTGGAATACGTTAGAATCTCGAGATGGAAAATATAATAGTACTTCTACTAAATTATAGACATCTGCGGGTTATCCAAATTATACGAAAAACACACACTAAATAATGCTTTCTGAAATCGGCGGCATTAGACAGGAAGGGCCTGTTAGGAAGGAGGGGCTTAAAGTATCATTGCCGAGCGGAAGTGCTGAAGTCTGGAGATGTAAAAATAATAATAGAATTTTTACCAAATTACAGACACCTGTGGGATATAAAAGATCCAAATTATAGGGAAAACACACACACACTAAAGAATGCTTCTTGAAATAAAGTCAGCGGCATTACAGAGGAGGGGAGTATTAGAAAGGTGGGACTTAAAGTATCATTGCCGGGCGGAAATGCTAAAGTCTGGAGATGGAAAGATAATAATAGAACTTTTACCAAATTACAGACATCTGTGAAATATAAAAGTTCCAAATTATACGCAAAAAACACTAAAGAATGCTTCTTGGAATGAAATCGGCATTATTAAAGAGGAGGGGCGTGTGAGAAAGGCGGGGGCCTAAAGTATGATTTCCGGGCGGAATTGCTAAAGTCTGGAGATGAAAAATAATAATAGAACTTTTACTAAATTACAGACATCTGTGAAATATAAAAGATTCAAATTATACGCAAAAATACTAAATGCTTCTTGGAATGAAATTGACCGCATTAAAAAGGAGGGGTATGTTAGAAAGGCAGAAGTCTAAAGTAACATTGGAGGGCGGAATTGCTAAAGTCTGGAGATGGAAAATAATAATAGAACTTTTATCAAATTACAGACATCTGTGAAATATTAAAGATCCAAATTATATGCAAAAAACACTAAAGAATACTTCTTGGAATGAAATCAGCAGCATTAGAGAGGAGGGGCGTGTTAGAAAGGCGGGGACCTAAAGTATCATTGCCGGGCGGAATTGCTGAAGTCTGGAGATGCAGATGGAAAAAAGAAAAGGATTTTTACCAAATCACAGACACTTTTGAGATATAAAAGATTTAAATTATACGAAAAATACACTGAAGAATGCTTTCTGGAATGAAATCAGCGGCATTCGAGAGAATGGGCTTGTTAAAGAGGAGAGACCTAAAGTATAATTGACTTGGGGAATTGCTGAAGTTTGGCAATAAAAATTGCCCTGTGCAATAACATCATTATTCAATCCAAATGAAACCCCTGGGATATTAAAAGTCATCTTTACAGTAAGAGAACTCTAAAGCGGTGTTCCTATGAGAAAATTATGAAGCGAATGCAAGCGGGGAAAAGTTTCCCCATTTGCTGCTTGGAGTGACGTCACTTTCGTTCTGTGCTATGCTGTGTGGAGTGACGTCACAAACATTCCAAAGCTGTTTTGCGAACGGTTTGATGTCCAAAATTATGGTCGTGTAATAGGACCTTTATCCGCTACAATACTTTCCTTATACATTATACAATGCATGTAGGGAAAGTAAAAATGAATGCTACACCTTCAGAAGACATGATGAAATAATTTTACAATAATATCGAGAATTAGAAAATTATAATAATGGTAGAAGATTTATTTCTTAACACCTTTACTATTGTTTCAAATATATTTTAAATATACAATAAAATAATGAAATTTAAATGTTTTTTTTTTTTCAGGAAAGCAACTAAATACCAAAATTAAACTTATGTTACAATATAGATCAAATATACATGTTACGGTTAATTTAATTCTCATAAGGCATTGAGAAATATTCATAATTATGCATGTACCCAAGTAGAAATATACGTTGTTTAAATAATACGGATAGAATTAAACAAACAACTTTGAATTGAGAATATTTTTAGTTTAAATATTCGGGATCAAGTTTGAAATGAAATAGTATATTTTTATGTTTTTCATTTTTCGGATTAAATATATAGTTTTCTGCAAAATGTTTAATTTCTTCAGCACTTTACTTACATTTACATAATTATTATTATTTTTTTTTGCTTTGACACGGAACTTTAGATTTTTTCTTTTTTTTACAATTTTAAACTTGTACGTACATAATTTATTTAAAATTATAATTTAAAACTAAATGAGTTTATTAAGAGTGTCATTGAATTAGAATTTACTTTTAGTTTTTCTACCATACATATTATATGTAAAGGGAAAATATCGTGATTGAATAGAAAATTCAACGCGAAGATTTTGATGGAGTTATACATTCTGAACGTCCAGATTTCGAACCAACCCTTTTCAGAATTATGGTCTGTGTGTTTGTCAGTGTGCTTGTGGGCACGATATCCCTTGGAAACATTAAGTGATTCACAAGGAATTTCACACCAATGGATAAGCATAAGCAGAATATTTATTTTCAATGGCATCCAACTAAAGGAAGACACTGACATATTATAGAAAAATGTTTAGAAAATGTTTCAAACATTTTCGAAATAATCATGTTAGAAATGTTACTGACATATAATTTTTAAATATATTTTTTACATAAAACCAATCTGCATATACTTCATGTACCAAACTCATTTTCATGGCCGTTGTATTATTTATAGCGTAATATCGATATTAAAAATTAGTGAGTAAGTGGTTTTTTGAATAAAGTAAGATGAGGTCGTATAGCTAAAAAGACAAGGAACATACGAAAGAAACCTTTGCCATAATGATTTTACATCTCTCTATATTAGAAAAGAAAGTAACTGACGCCACCGCTGCTTGACAAATTTCTCAATCCTCGACTTTCTCTACTTCGTACCTCAAAAAATATAAAATTTGATACATTTGTAGAGAAAGCTTTAAAAATAATCTGAAATAAACCGTTTTTATATATATATTTTAGTTTAAGAAATATTTAATATTAAAGACAAAATATTTCAGCTGCGAGTTCCCGTCTTGGATAGACTAACAATAACAAGACTACGATTATTTTCAGGCAGGTACCTACATAGTTGAATTTTTGCAGGACGGAGCTTTTTTAATTTCGATGTAGTTTACGAGATATTTTACCTTTCGTGCACTTCTGAAATGAAACATGTGTTTCATATCGAAACTGTGGTGCACAAATGCAAAATTATTTAAAGTTGGGTATTTTAGATTATTATAATTAACATATCTTAACATGGCCGTAAATTGATCGTATTCGTGGAACTCATTATTAAATTATACATTGCATTGTTTGCCGCTATTAAAACCCTCCAATTATTTATCTTTAGCGCGAGTTCTGTAAAGGATTATTAATTAACACAATACTACTCTATCAATTGCACAATTTTTCCCTTAACAATAAATCATTTATTAACAAAACACAATACTTAATTACTTAATTACTGCAATTATTCCCCTTGTTCGCGCGGGAGAGAGACAATGTGAGACCATCATTAAAAATACCTAAAATGTATTTAGAACCTGGTATCATATTTGAGGAACACATACCTTCAAGGCTGTATTGGCTTGGTCACCAGCACGTACTTCGCATATTACTGGAATACACATATTACTGGAATTAACTCGAAGTGTAATTTGCCGATCATATTATACTGCTGGCTCGAACACTCGTACTTATGTCATTCTCTTAGTCTGTTCGCTGTAAGTATCGCACTCGTTCTTATGTCATTCTCGTAGTTATATCTTTCTAAGTGTCGTGCCGCTTAATGTCGTACCGTCGTTGTGCTGTAAGTTTGTATTTCACCAAGTGTCCTCGCTGTTATCTTTTCGTTCTGTCTTAGGTTGCGGCTCTTTTGCCTCAGAACTGACACTCCTCTTTTGCTCCTATTGGTGGTATTCATGGAGAAGCCACAAGCACCTTCTCCATTGGTCAGCCTTTTTATCCAATGTCGTTACTTCACATTTTCTTAAGATTCCTCCGGCCCCCCTCTGTCTTGACACCCCTAAATTTATGGTTTTCTGAGCTTTGGGTCAGCACACTGTAAACTTAGGCGTCATTGAGGCTGAAGGTATTGTCTGACGTTTCAGACACAATAAATAATATACATAAAGCTATCTCACATTAACTGGTGTGAGAACTATTTCTGGTCTCACACATCTCCCCGAGGACAAAGAAAAAAATCACCACCAATAAAGTTCGAGTCACTTGCAACTCTGTAATTGGCATTTTTCACTGAAAAAGTTCGTCACAGAACTGCAGTCTTGTTGTAAACACTAAAAGTTTTTAGCACACATCATACACTATATATATAAGTTATGTACTCGTCAAATTTATATCAGATCAAGCTTCGAAATCAAGCAAAATTATATTTTGACTATCTCATAAGATTTTAAATATATGCACATTCACCTGGCGATGGTACATACTTAAATACAATTACTGATATTATTAACAAAATTACACCTTTTTTTTCAAATTACATAGCATATTTATTTTTATGTTATATTTAACATAATTCCGTATTCATTGATTTACCAATTTTCATTATTGATTCTTTCATAACACAATACATCATATTTGCTTAACCATTAACATAATAGTACATAATCATTAACAAAAGCAAATTGTTTTTTTTAAATTCAGCCATTTAAAAAAAAACATACTTTTAACATCATACTCTTTAAATACCTTTAACATTGCATATGGGAATGACAACACTGATCTGACATTTTCCTTTAAATGTCCTTCTTAACACCGAACGTAAATAACAACAGACACCCCTGGACAGGTGACAGTTAATTGATTGATCATTACAGGACCCCTTTTCCTCTTTCAGCGAAAGTCCCCTAAACAGGAAGTGTTCGAGACTCCCCGTCGGACGTCGGAGTAAAAAACGATAACGCTGACCCCTTTCGATTCCTTTTTAAAACGTTTTGCTAATGACTGATTACAAGCTACGCATCCTCTCAAGTCTACTCTGAAAAAAGATAGTGCACTTTCAAGACGTTCTGCCGTGTATGCACTCGTGGTTTGAAAGCATGATTCAATAAAGGTGCGCGCTCACAAAGACTTCTACAAACAAGTATGGTAACCGTTAATATCCCATTCGACGTGTATATACGTTGACCTAATCTATTTAAAATATCTATTTCCTACCCATTATTTTATTATTATGCCCATATTTTGCTAACCATTTTTCTATTATTGCCATTTTAGACGTGGTATTTGAAAAACCCCTTATTCATTGCTGTTTAACGTATGCTTTCTTTTTCTTTTTAAACTCGAATTTACCTCTATTTAAAAGGAATTATAAATTATAATCCCCTATTTAAATTTTATTTAGTTGGTTGCCTTGGGCTAACTTGTATTAAATATTAACGTTATTTTTATGTGCCTTCTATCACTTAATATTTGATTAACAATATTTATCAACTATTTTAACTCATTTTACTGTATTATATATTATTTAAATTTTATTTAACCTCTCCATTCCTTTTTGAGATTTGCCCTTATTATAATTTTTTTTGCATACCTTTCTCATGACTTGCACGAATATAACATTTGTAAATTTTTTTCAAAATTTTTGAAATTTAAAAATTTTTGCTATTTAATTTGTTTAATTTTTTTTAACTCTTTGTTTAACACTTTCATAACTTTTAAATTTTATATAAAAAATTTCTAAAACAAACTCAGAAATTTAATTTTTTTCTCAAAATTTTTCTTTATATATATATTTCCTTTAACGCTTATTTAAAATGACTTCCGTGACTATTTATTTATTTGAAAATTTATTTATTTATTTATTTTATTTTATTTTTAATATCCTACGATTTTAAAACATTTTTATTTATTTATTTATATATTTTTTAACCACGGATTTATTTACTGAACCTTATCCATAATATATATCATATTTATTTCTTTCAATTTTTATAAATTTGAATACTTGACCTTTAAGACCTTTCATAACGTGCGATTTTTTAATCGATTGTTTATCATTCTATCGCACACATTATTATCTAATTATTACTTATTTTGACTTTTTAGTAACTGCGGCTAACATACTTTATAGCTATTATCATATTATTGTTTATCAACTTACTACACATGACATTTATTGCATCCAAATTTACTTTTATTTATTTGCATAACATTTCTCAGGCTTTTAGATACTTATTTATTACAATATTTTGTCATATTTACAAATACTTAATCATCAATTGATATGATATTACTAACAAAATATTTTTTTTTTACGTAGAATACTTTTGTTTACAAGCACTCAGTTGCTATAGTATCTCATCTTAATAACTTTTATTTTTTATTTACATGCCTCATTGACATCTAAATTATTTATTATTTTATAATATTTATTTATACTCATTACATATTTATTTATTCATTTCTTATTTATTTATATTCATTTCATATGTATTTCACATTTGCATTTATTTTTGTACAATTTTCCTCATCAATATTTACATTTTATTCTCATATCCATATTTATTTATACGCATGATTATCGTAACCTTTCCTTGCGCTGAAAATCAACAACAAAAATGCTTTATTCAGCACTCAATATTCTTCAATTAGTTTTTTATTTCAACTTTTCTTTACACCTTCTATGAATTTATTCATTTAAACCAAATTTTAATTAAATTTAATTAATTTTTCCTGTCACTTTAGTATTAATTTAGTTATTTCATTTGCTTACACAATTTATATTATTCCTGGAACATTTATTTATCTAAGCAATTTTCAATGCATTTTTACATTTCAAAATTCCTACACGAGATATGGTGTCCTCGATTGCTTCATTGCACGGGCGATTTACAGCTATTTTAACTGTTCATAGTTAAACATTTTAAATTCAAATTAATTTAAAATTTTCAATTATTTATGCACTTTATTTATTATTAATGACATACAATATATACGATTAATGTTTAATCCTCAACATTCTCATTTTTAGCCCATTTCTATTTCTTCACTTTACTTAATCATGTCTTACAATTTTTAAGCCTCAAAACTCTTTCGAAAGACTCAACATTTCCTGAGTTGCCTTTGCAAACATCTGCACGAGATATCGTGTCCTTGCTTTCCGCATCCTATGCAACATTTATTTTCTTGTCATATTTTATTTCTACTTTGGTTACAAGGGTTGTGCTCACATTTTTCCCACACATGGTTGCGCATTCCGCACCCTATACAATATATAATTTCATTTTCTGATTTTTCATGCCTTTCATATTTTAATTGCTGAGGCTCATATTTTAAATTTTGCAACTGCCTTTCCATTTGTCTATCATTAAAATTTCTACCCATATTTTCATTGCTATAAATCGCATTAACTTCTGTACTGTCGCAATCCTCAAAAATTGTCTAAGTGTTTCGCCTATTCCACCACCTTTTCAAAATCCTTTTCAAAGTGTCGTGCCTCTTAATGTCGTATCGTCGTCGTGCTGTAAGTCTGTATTTCACCAAGTGTCCTCGTTCCTATCTTTTCGTTCTGTCTTAGGTTGTGGCTCTTTTGCCTCAGGACTGACACTCCTCTTTTGCTGGACCAACGGCCCTACCGTGTTGAAAACACCGGTTCTCGTTAGATCACCGAAGCCAAGCAGTATCGGACGCGGTTAGTGCTTGGGTGGGTGACCACCTTGGAACACCGCGTGCTGTTGGCACATTTCGGGCGCGGTAGCCCGGTGGTTTGCGCGCTGGATTTGCACGCTGCCACAACTGCCGCCGTGTTCATGCGGAGTACGATCACGTTAAACATGCGTATCGGTAAGTCCCTCCGAGAGGTTGGTGGTGGGGGAAGGAGGGTAAGGTCCCTGTGGATGCCTCCCAAACTGGTTTCCGGTCTAAATTGGGTGGCACTTCTCGGCCGTCCAAACGGTTACCTTACACCTTTCTGGTAGGTCGGACGGTCTGGGTCTCAACAACAACAACTTCTCTTTTCTCCTATTGGCCGAATGCATGGCGAAGCCTCAAGCACTTTCTCCATTCGTCAGCCTTTTCATCGAATATCGTTACTTTACATTTTCTTAAGAGTCCTCCGACCCTCCTTTGTCTTGATATCCCTAAATTTATAGTTTTCTGACCTTTGGGTCAGCACACTGTAAACTTTGGCGTCATTGAGGCTGAAGGTATTGTCTGACATTTCAGACACAATAAATAATATACATAAAGCTGGCTCACATTATCTGGTGTGAGATCTTTTTCTGGTCTCATAGGAACGTCCATCGATTTTCTCTGTCTCGTACCATAAATCTATAGCATACAAAAATATGAATTTTGGTACATTTGTAGAGAAATAACAGGGTAACATGGTGAAAGAAACTGCTTACGGATTTTAACTTTAGTTTGGCTGTGAGTGCCAGCGAGTAGGAGGTAAAGCCTCCCGACTCGTGATGAGAGTTACGGGGATTGGCGAAGCGTAGCAAATAAGGGGCGGAATCCTCTAGAGTTAGAAAATAATAAAACCTATTACTTAAAGCTTACTAATACCTGCTGATCTGGGGACCAAACTTGCAATTAAACTGCCACCCCATGATTCATAACAGTACCCACTATGTCATGGAATTTTAAAATGGAACGAAATATAAAGTGTATGAGCCACAATGCAATATAACAATTTTCATAAAATCTCTAAAAACAATGATGTTTTATTACGAAAAGTTAGCTATTGAAAATTGCGTGACTGTTATAACACCAAAAATGCGAAGAGCATAAAAAATGCATAACAGGCAATACTATCGATTTAAAGCTGCCCTAAAGGAAACCTAAATCTTTTTTGGTGGCCCACAGCTGCTCAATTCTCTTTCAAAAGCACATTTTAAAGAGAGAATCGTTGGTTGCAATGCACATTCGTCCAATGTTTCCCAGCAACGATGCCATATAGGTCTCAAGACGGGACGGGGGTGGGGGGATTGAAAATGAAGGCTGGAACCTCAAAAAAAATTTCTTTTCATTCGACAAATATAAGAAAGCTGTTGAGTTCGAAAATTTTTCGGTGCAGTTTAATGGCCCACAGAAAATATGGGGGGAAAAGGGCGAAACATGATTTAGATGCAGTGAAAAAACTAAAAGCAGCAAAAAAGAAATATCATTTTATGGGTCCCACATCCATTTCGGCTACCAGCATATATGGAATAAATAAAAAAAAAAATGTTGGATATTGTTTCCATCTGGGCGACGATTTCTAGTTCATAAAATACTTTCACTTCACGGCTTTTGAAGTCTGAAAAATATTTCTCCGTCTTTTGGAAATAAGTCTCATTTTTAGCTGTTCGTCGAAACATATAGAGCCATTTGACATTGATGCGGGATTCAATAATTTACTGCAGATGACCTCGAAACTCTTGTGTGATAGAACGGTAGATATGTTATAAGATGGTAATTTGTAGAATAAAAAAAAACTGCAGAGGAGTTAAATTTGCCATTTTCTACTTTTATTACAGATCGAATTTTTATAGATGTGACATTTTGTTTTACAGAGAATGTGCAAAATGAACTTCAGAATAATTTATGTTTCATTTAGTTTAGCAGATATTATTATTTTTCCTACAGTTTCCCTACACATACCCATAGTAACGGAGGGGGAAAGTATTATGACGGGGTCTAAAATTCAAATCCTAGTTTTTGACAAAAGAACGCGTTTCTAATATCCCTGAACTCGAATCGAAAGTTTTTGAGGTGATGTCTATATGTATGTGTGAGTTTGTTTTCATGCTCGTGCGTATGTCCGTGAGTTTGTGGACGTGATATCTCACGAATTAATGGCGGGTTTTGAACGTAATTTGATGAAATACAATCCGTAAATCCTGGAACTCTATGGATTTTAAACACAATTGATTCATTTTAAAAACTTCATAAAATATCAAGACATTCAATAATGCTAATAAATAAGTCTTTTATACGTAGTTTTTTATTTTAAAACAAATGACATTAACTGTAGAAAGACTGCTTGAACTGTTTTCGAGCTATTGCACGTTTTAAAAAAAAATAATCTAAAAATTACATAAAAATGAGTATCATCAAGCATGTAACACTTGGTAATTTATTTGGCTTCTGCGATAACTAATTGGATGAAGTATCTCTATGTTGGCAAGTATTTAATATGTTGCTAAATTGGAAAAAATCACGCTAAAGTTACGATAACGACGCCGAATTAATAATTAACATATTTTAATGTAAGATTATGAGACTTAGCAGAAGTTAGCAATATTTCCAATTGTTAAGTTATATTTGCGCAAAATGTAATCGAATTTGGTACTTCAAAATAATTTTGCATGTTATCATCCAGAAAAACACCATATGTCATTGAGCTTTACAACGTTAAATATATTGTGACGTGGAACTTTCACATCGTTGTTTCACAATGAAAGAAATAAATTAATTTCATTATGTAGGGAAAGTCGTGTTCTGCCCATGTCAATTTTTTTTCAATTAATATGGTACTATAAAATATATGTACCGATCTGTGACTGTAAGGATTAGAAATCCAGCTGCTTGATACACAAAAGGTTTTCCTATTCCATAAAGAATTTAAGAAGAAAGCTTTTTTTCGCCAATGCTAATAGCTCTCTGATTTGATTAGATTGGATAATTTTGGTGTTCTAATGTTATTTTTAGGCACACAAGGACTTTTATCAGCAGAGCTTAAATTCAAAGCTGAGGAATAATTATTCTATAAAAATCTGAAGAGCATGTATTGGGGCTCGACTAAATTTTCAACTGTAATTATTAACAACCAAAAGTTCTCACTGAAGTGTATGTGTCTGAACAAAACTGAACTCAACTATGTTTTACTTGAACTCTACAGAAATTCATGTCTGACTGTCAAGAATTTTCTTTCTGTACAAGCAATATGTAGGCTTTGCCTCTTCATCAAACTTTGAAGGCGAACAAGAGATATTACCACCTTTTACTGCTGGATAAATTTAGTGAGATTTGGGACAGGCTTCTTCGATCTGATGAAAATTTCGTCATTGGCGTCTCTTTCATCATGTGATTTCAGTATTATTTCTCTCATATTAGTTGGAGACTGAAGAGCATTGATATGTTTATTACAGTGACGTAACTTTCGCAACATAAATTGTCCTTTTTGGGAACACAAAGTCTGGCCCATTGTCCAGATCAATTAAATTGTAATACTCCAGACTCAATCTGAACACATTAAATTGTCTTTTTAGGAAACAAAAAGTCTAGTCTATTATCCAGATCACTTAAATTGTATTACTTCAGTACATTAAATTGTCTTTTTTGGAAACACAAAATCCGGTCCATTGTCCGAATTAATTAAATGTTATTACTAAAGACTTAATCTGTATAATTTTGTAACACCTATGTGGCCATTGTCTCTCTTCAGCATGCTGTTCTTAAATTTACAATGTTCACAAATAATAAAAATATTTATTATTTATAATATTTCAGGACACTACTTAAATTTGAATTTTGCATCTTTGAAGGTACTTTTCATACTGTCAGTTACTAAAATAGTTTGTTGTACTACAAATAACCCCTACTATATAATATATATATATATATATCCCATATATTCTTACAATTCAATGCTGTATTTATATTTAAAATTAACTTATATAATTTTACATATTTTAATTAATTAGATTATACACAGTAAATGTAGTTTCTGTTATTAAACAAAATTATAGCAGTATGATTATATGAAAATATTTTTAAATGAGTGATTGCATTTTCTCTATGAATAAATTTCATGTTCTGAAAAACCTAAAACATATTAAATTCTTATATTAATATGGATAAAATGCATAAAATTAATTGCTAAGGTAGATTGCATCTTAATTATGCTTTAAAGAATAGTTTCACAGTGCATTCTTGCAAAATGTTTCTAGGGAGATTTCTTATTATATTTTGTTTATCCTTTTACAACATATCAACGTCTAATAAATATTTAATTAACTAAACTTATTTTCCTTCTAGGAAGCGCTAAATTAGTTTTTTCAAAATTGCGAAAAAATGAGATTTTTTCAGAAAGCAATACTTATAATGATTTTTTCTTTCTAATGTCCCAAATTGCATCCGAAGATTATAACATTTTGTTCCATACACACCTGTAAAAAAAGCAATTATCGAGTTAATGAAACTTTCCTTCTAATACTCTTCACCTAATTACCAGCAATGTGAGTTTTTATATTTAAATTAGTTTCTTTTAAAATTTAAAGGCAAAATGCAACAAAATATGTTTCGTTAATAACGCTATTCAAAATGTCATGAAAACTTAGCGAAGAGTAAACAAGAAACACTGTTTGAATCGATAAAAAATGTAATCGAGTATCAAAAAATTGAATTCGAAACTCTAATAGAAGAAAATATGATGGAAAAATTAATTAACATTTGCAAGAAATAGAACCTTTTCAGAAAATAATCTGTAAAATCACATTTTCACTCTTTTTAAATTCGATAGTCTGTTCACGTTTGAAAAATAAATATGCAAAAAAAATCTTCTTTAGTTTGAATTTAATCGAGTACTTTCAAACATGGGACTAGATTTCACATTAACTAACTATATTTTTTTACATCATTTTAATATAAATAATAGATAGATGAGTAATTATTATAACTATTACGTACTGAAACAATAATACCCGCGTAAAATGATGCTACATTTAGCAAGATTCCGAATTTAACCAGAAAATAATACATATGTTTTTGTACAAAGCTACTTGAAGCCTGATTTGCTTGCTTTTAGCTAGCAAAATTTTTAGGTCCCTGGATGCAACAAGTATACGAAATAGTGAAACTGAATAAAATGCTTTAAAAATTTATGATAATATGTATGATAAATATGTATAATATATGAATAGCAAAAAAAATCTTGACTTCGTTCATGAATGGATGCAGAAGTAGGATAATAATAATAGTAGAAGAAAAAAATCTTAACTTCGCTTATGAATGAATGTAGAAGTAGGATAAAATTGATTGAAAGAGAAAAATATCTTGACTTCTTTCATGAATGGATGCAGAAGTAGGATAAAAATCATAGAAAAGGATAAAATTTTGACTTTTTTCATGAATGGATACAGAAATAGGATAATAACAATAGCAAAAGAAAAAAAAGTCTTGGCGTCTTTTATGAATGGATGTAGAAGTTGGGTGAACATAATAGAAAAGAGAAATAAATTTTGACTTCTTTCTTGAATGGATGCAGAAGTAGGACAATAATAATATCAAAAGTAAAAAATCTTGAATTCGTTTATGAATGAATGTAAGTAGATAAGGAAGGAGAGTTCACCTGCGAAGGAGGTATGCGAGGTATGAGGTATGAGGTAGGGCCGCCATCTTGGATTTTCGTAATCCTGGACGGGGGTGTAAAAGGGGGGAGAATGAAAAAAGGTGGGGGTAAAAATTTTTCGAAACTTTTTTCTGGGTGGCAACGATGCCGTAGTCTTGTACGAGGGGTTGAGGGGGAAATAAATTTTTGGACGAGATTTTTTCTAAGTATGGGAGAAACTATTTTTCAGGGTGGCAACACCTCCGCCTCTGCGACGAAGGCGGAGCAGTGCCATCAGCGCCTCCTAACGATGAAAATTGGAACTATGGAGATGAACTTCAGATTTTTTTTTTTGTTTGGGTTGCCATAGCAACATCTGTACGGGAGAAACTATTTTCGGGGTGGCAACACCGACGAAGGCGGAGCAGTACCATCAGCGCCCCCTAGCGGCTAAAAGTGGAACTACCCAATACTTGGGAGATATTTCTAATTTTAAATATTGGAGTAATATTTGGGATTTTTTCTAAGTACGGTAGAAACTTTTTTCGAGGTGGCAACGCCTAGGGTTCTGCGACGAAGGCGGAGCAGTACCATCAGCGCCCCCTAGCGGCAGAAAGGAGAATTAAAATTGGGATTTTTTCTGATAGTTGGGATTTTTTTTTTCTTTTTCTAAATGAATTAATTAAGTACGAAATATGCGCATTTTTTTTTTTCTTTTTTCTAAATGAATGAAAGGCGTTAATGAGGATAATGAAATAAAGTAATTAAGGTCATTGTTATTGCATGCTAGGAGCGTGCCAATATCCCTCCGCCAAGAGTATGTTATTACATGTCGAGGACATACCAGTGGTATACTAAGGGGTATGCTGAAGGCATGCCAAGGTCATGTCAATATCCCTCCGCAATATTGGGGTTACGAAGTGAACTGTGAGAATCTTGTAGGGTGAGATACTTGAAAATATCGTATGACGCAGGGTATGTCAAGAGCATCGAACATGAATTTTAAGAATGTGCCGCTTTTTGCGTTTTTTTCACAAAAAGTTTTCAAAACGTTAAAAAAACAACAAAAATGTGTGTTTTTTCAACAAGTTGAAGTTTTGGAGTTGTTGGATTTCTCTATGGGAATTAACATGGGTTTTCACACTTTTGCGAATTTTTTAGAAAAAAAATGTGGTTTTTTGCAAAAATGCGGCCAAAAATGTGTTTTTTGCAAAACGCGGAATCGGCCGATTTTTTTCAAACTGTCGGATTTCTCTATGGGAATTAACATAGGTTTTCACACTTTTGCAATTTTTTAAAAGAAAATGTGCGTTTTTGCAAAAATGCGGCCAAAAAAGCGTGTTTTTAGAGTAGCAGAATCGCATGAATTGGGTGTATAGGAGGGGTGTGTTTCCCCAACCATTTCGATCTTGGGGGTTTAAAAAATTTTAAAAATAAATATTTTCAATAAATATTCCCAAAAATAAATATTTTTAATAAATATTTCCAAAAATAAATATTTTTAAATAATCGTGAAAGTGTCTAAAATACTTGAGTGTTATGAATCGTGTATTCATTTAAGTCCTGGAGTTTTAATAATAGCAGATACCAATGGCTGTATGCATATGTTTTCACAAGTGTACTACTACCATAGGGGTTTCTTTCAATCCTAACATGTTTTAAAAACCGCAGAGTCCATTAAATCACGATGACAGATCTACCCCTCCCCACCTCGCGTGAATGTGGATAGTTACATCGTATGGCCAGTGCGGGAAAGATGAGGATACTGCTAACAGAGCGTGGTTCTGTATCTGGATATAACTTTAGGCTATTTGTCGCGTTGGGTTTGGCCGACTGTTTAGAACCGCTCTCGCTGCTATTGTTAACATCTGTGGTGGGGGACAGTTTTTACGAGCTCATAGAATGCTTGTGTTGTTAGATGAAAAGACGCCACTAAATATCATTGTATTCTCAGCTGGGAGAGGCTCTTTTAAAGAAGTTCTTATTAAATTTTAACATGTTTTAAAAAGAATCTTTCATTCATTAGTGTTATGAATCTCACAAGTTAATTAAAGGCTATTAATTAAATTAATTGATTAAGTATTGAATGCCTGTATACCAGGAGCATGTTAAAGACATGTCAAGGGGTATGTCAAAGCGTACCAAGGGTGTACCAAAGGAGTATGCTAAAGACATGACAAAGTCTACACTATCCCTCTGCTATATCACGGTTACGAAGTGAACTGCGAGAATCATGTAGGGTGTAGGGGTATGCCAAGAGGATCGAACATGAATTTTAAGAATGTGCCGCTTTTTGCGTTTTTTTCACAAAAAGTTTTCAAAACGTTAAAAAAACAACAAAAATGTGTGTTTTTTCAACAAGTTGAAGTTTTGGAGTTGTTGGATTTCTCTATGGGAATTAACATGGGTTTTCACACTTTTGCGAATTTTTTAGAAAAAAAATGTGGTTTTTTGCAAAAATGCGGCCAAAAATGTGTTTTTTGCAAAACGCGGAATCGGCCGATTTTTTTCAAACTGTTGGATTTCTCTATGGGAATTAACATAGGTTTTCACACTTTTGCAATTTTTTGAAAGAAAATGTGCGTTTTTGCCAAAAAAGCGTGTTTTTAAAGTAGCAGAATCGCGTGAATTGGGTGTATAGGAGGGGTGTGTTTCTCCAACCAGTCTTGTAGTTTAAAAAATTTTAATATTTGTAAAAATAAATATTTTAAATAATCGTGAAAGTGTGCTTATGTCCAAAATACTTGAGTGTTATGAATCTCACAAGTTAATGAAAGGATGATAATTAAATAAAGTCTTGGAGTTTAAATAATAGCAGATACCAATGGCTGTATGCATATGTTTTTACAAGTGTACTACTACTACCATAGGGGGTTTCTTTAAACCAACATGTTTTAATACGTGTGTTATTCTAAGAGGGAGAAACACCTAATATGGTGATACATATGACACACGCGCTCAGCACAAATCGATAGAAATAAATGGTGAGATAGTTTTTAAAGACGAGACTTAGAAATTTTTTTCGATAAATAAGGTATTTGAGGTTATTTAACGTGTGAATGAACGATACATGCCAATAAAATGAGGAACTAGGCTAAGTTTACAAGTATGGGACTTTAAAGTTTTGATGTTTTAGGGGTAGAACTTGAATTTATAATTAAACATGATTTATACTAACTACTGCAAAGGGAGAAATGCATAGCGAAAGGGTTATGTGTGTATATATATATATATATATATATATATATATATATATAATACATATAACCAACACCCACCGGTGGAATGCAGATCTAAGATAGTATTTTTAGGAGAAGACATGAGATTCTTAAGAAAATGGAGTATTTAGAGGCATTTAAAGAGATATAAACATATGATAAGGTAACATCCATAATACACACAACTAATATAGGACAGCGAAAGGAAAACTTTAGTATTGTTTAGAGACCGAACTTCAAATTTTTAAGTAAATGTAGGTGTTTGGAAAATTTTTAATGAACTATGTGCGATACACATGTCTCCGATCACAATGGTGGAAAAGTGATACCAGGACAGTTTTTAAAGATGTGAGTTTAACTTTTTTCAATTAAGTGAAAAATCTACTAAATATTAGAGTGTGCTAGCGCTTACCGAGGGTTTTATGAATAATACACATAAGCAGCATATAACATTAGGAAGGGGATATTAGAAATTTTTTTTAAAGATAGGACTTTAGATTTTGGAACTAAATGAGATATCAAGAAACATTTAAAGGGGATGAAAACATCTAATCTAGTTAAAACTTTTTTTTAATTACACTTAAAATAAGTGCAACTGAAATAAAGTTTTTCTAAGTTTGAAAAACAAATATTAGTATCCGTTGGGATACTACAGATATATAGCTTTTTAAGGTATAATTACACACACACACACACACACACACACACACACACACACACACACACACACACGCACACACACACACACACACACACACACACACACACACACACACACACACACACGTACACACACACACACACACGGTAAATATAGACAGGTCATTCATAATCACAGAGGGATTTTCTTTAATTATTTTACTAAAATCTATTATTTTTTAACATGTGATTCTATTTTATACCATAGTTTAACTGTAACCATGATATGACCTTGATGTGACCTTGTCGTGTAGGGGGTGTCGTTGAAGTATCGATTTTATCACTTCTGCTGTGGATTTCGTGCTGTCAAGACGCGTTTCAAGTTGCTCTGGGAATATGTCGGTTTAAGTTGGTAAAGCTGGAGATGATATATCTGTCATTATTCATCGACCTACACCTAATGTAGCATTTTGAGTCGGATTGAACATGTAAGTACTTGCTTTAATATGATTTTATTCTATTATTTTATTAAACTTAGTATTTTTATAGTATGTTACAGCTTCATTATTTTATTTAGTTAAGATTTTTATCAATTTAATGTAGTTTGTTGGGGTTTTAGTACCTAGATATATTATCCAGCTTGGTAATTTTATTATTTTAGCTGATTTCTGATGGGATTGGTATAATGTATTCGCAATTACTTTATATAAATCTTGGGGTATGTATTACATTGCTACATAGAATAATGTATGTTTATATTAACGTACAACATTTTTTATCTTGTATAGACGTGTCTTGTCTGTTTTAGAATGTCGATGATCTGTATTATCTACACAACTTCACTATATATTTTTCACCCCTTTAAAGGTTATTTACTTAGAAATTTTAAGGATTCCCCTTTAAAATATTTGTAGTATCCCCATTTCGCTGTTATCTGATGATGATGAAATCATCTCATACCGCCTTATTAGGTGTTTTTGACTCTTTAAATGTTCTTAAACATCTCATTTACCCAAAAAATTCAGAGTTCTATCCTTAAAAACTTACTTAAATTAAGATTTAACTATTATGTGCCCGCGATGTGTATCACACATGCCGTCTGAATCTTCGTATTCGTCCGCTTTAGGTGTTGATATATTGCGCTTAGTTAGAAAAAATTTTAGGTGTTATTCTAAAAAGCCATCTTAGCTTTTCCCTATTTAATAACTATGTATTGGCTATGTGTATCGCATATGTCATCTTAGTAGGTATTTACACTACTTTAAAAGTTTTTAAACATAACATTTACTTAAAAATCTAAAGTCCCATCCCCAAAATATTACTCTAATTCCTCATTTTAGCACTAGGTGTTAGTAATGATTACGCTCTATACTCTTCAGTACGTGTTACTATTCCTTAAAAGTTAGTAGAAATCCCTATTTAGCTAAAAAATTATCAAAGTCCCCTCTAAAAATTTGCTGTATACCCTTTAGTATGTCTTTATATCCCTTTAAAAAGTAGTGGAAATCCCTATTTAGCTAGCAAATTTCCTAAGTCCCTTCTAAAAATTTGTTGTACACCCTTTAGTATACCTTTCTATCCCTCTAAAAATTAGCTGAAATCCCTATTTAACTAAAAAAATCCAAAGTTACATACTTATAAATTATTCTTAGTTCGTCATTTAACTGTTATATCGAGTATGTGTATTATACTAGTCCATTAAAAGTTTCTGGGTATGTACATTTACTTTGAAATTTGAAGTGCAGTCTTTAAACAATATTTAGGTTTTATTTTCACTGTTATATATATATATCGGCGTTGTATTCATTCTAAGTCATCTCGCTAGGCGTTTTCATTTCTTTAAAAACTAGTATAAATTGCCTTTTATGTGAAATTTCTAAAGTCTTTACTTTAAAAAAAAATTTATCTTAGTGAATAATTTCAGTGCTGGGTATCTTGGGTAAGTACACCCCCATTCCGCCTCATTAGATGTTTTCATCCCCTTTAAATGTTTCTTGATATCTCATTTAGTTCCAAAATCTAAAGTCCTATCTTTAAAAAAAATTTCTAATATCCCCTTCCTAATGTTATATGCTGCTTATGTGTATTATTCATAAAACCCTCGGTAAGCGCTAGCACACTCTAATATTTAGTAGATTTTTCACTTAATTGAAAAAAGTTAAACTCACATCTTTAAAAACTGTCCTGGTATCACTTTTCCACCATTGTGATCGGAGACATGTGTATCGCACATAGTTCATTAAAAATTTTCCAAACACCTACATTTACTTAAAAATTTGAAGTTCGGTCTCTAAACAATACTAAAGTTTTCCTTTCGCTGTCCTATATTAGTTGTGTGTATTATGGATGTTACCTTATCATATGTTTATATCTCTTTAAATGCCTCTAAATACTCCATTTTCTTAAGAATCTCATGTCTTCTCCTAAAAATACTATCTTAGATCTGCATTCCACCGGTGGGTGTTGGTTATATGTATTATATATATATATATATATATATATATATATATACACACATAACCCTTTCGCTATGCATTTCTCCCTTTGCAGTAGTTAGTATAAATCATGTTTAATTATAAATTCAAGTTCTACCCCTAAAACATCAAAACTTTAAAGTCCCATACTTGTAAACTTAGCCTAGTTCCTCATTTTATTGGCATGTATCGTTCATTCACACGTTAAATAACCTCAAATACCTTATTTATCGAAAAAAATTTCTAAGTCTCGTCTTTAAAAACTATCTCACCATTTATTTCTATCGATTTGTGCTGAGCGCGTGTGTCATATGTATCACCATATTAGGTGTTTCTCCCTCTTAGAATAACACACGTATTAAAACATGTTGGTTTAAAGAAACCCCCTATGGTAGTAGTAGTACACTTGTAAAAACATATGCATACAGCCATTGGTATCTGCTATTATTTAAACTCCAAGACTTTATTTAATTATCATCCTTTCATTAACTTGTGAGATTCATAACACTCAAGTATTTTGGACATAAGCACACTTTCACGATTATTTAAAATATTTATTTTTACAAATATTAAAATTTTTTAAACTACAAGACTGGTTGGAGAAACACACCCCTCCTATACACCCAATTCACGCGATTCTGCTACTTTAAAAACACGCTTTTTTGGCCGCATTTTTGCAAAAACGCACATTTTCTTTCAAAAAATTGCAAAAGTGTGAAAACCTATGTTAATTCCCATAGAGAAATCCAACAGTTTGAAAAAAATCGGCCGATTCCGCGTTTTGCAAAAAACACATTTTTGGCCGCATTTTTGCAAAAAACCACATTTTTTTTCTAAAAAATTCGCAAAAGTGTGAAAACCCATGTTAATTCCCATAGAGAAATCCAACAACTCCAAAACTTCAACTTGTTGAAAAAACACACATTTTTGTTGTTTTTTTAACGTTTTGAAAACTTTTTGTGAAAAAAACGCAAAAGGCGGCACATTCTTAAAATTCATGTTCGATCCTCTTGGCATACCCCTACACCCTACATGATTCTCGCAGTTCACTTCGTAACCGTGATATAGCAGAGGGATAGTGTAGACTTTGTCATGTCTTTAGCATACTCCTTTGGTACACCCTTGGTACGCTTTGACATACCCCTTGACATGTCTTTAACATGCTCCTGGTATACAGGCATTCAATACTTAATCAATTAATTTAATTAATAGCCTTTAATTAACTTGTGAGATTCATAACACTAATGAATGAAAGATTCTTTTTAAAACATGTTAAAATTTAATAAGAACTTCTTTAAAAGAGCCTCTCCCAGCTGAGAATACAATGATATTTAGTGGCGTCTTTTCATCTAACAAAACAAGCATTCTATGAGCTCGTAAAAACTGTCCCCCACCACAGATGTTAACAATAGCAGCGAGAGCGGTTCTAAACAGTCGGCCAAACCCAACGCGACAAATAGCCTAAAGTTATATCCAGATACAGAACCACGCTCTGTTAGCAGTATCCTCATCTTTCCCGCACTGGCCATACGATGTAACTATCCACATTCACGCGAGGTGGGGAGGGGTAGATCTGTCATCGTGATTTAATGGACTCTGCGGTTTTTAAAACATGTTAGGATTGAAAGAAACCCCTATGGTAGTAGTACACTTGTGAAAACATATGCATACAGCCATTGGTATCTGCTATTATTAAAACTCCAGGACTTAAATGAATACACGATTCATAACACTCAAGTATTTTAGACACTTTCACGATTATTTAAAAATATTTATTTTTGGAAATATTTATTAAAAATATTTATTTTTGGGAATATTTATTGAAAATATTTATTTTTAAAATTTTTTAAACCCCCAAGATCGAAATGGTTGGGGAAACACACCCCTCCTATACACCCAATTCATGCGATTCTGCTACTCTAAAAACACGCTTTTTTTGGCCGCATTTTTGCAAAAACGCACATTTTCTTTTAAAAAATTGCAAAAGTGTGAAAACCTATGTTAATTCCCATAGAGAAATCCGACAGTTTGAAAAAAATCGGCCGATTCCGCGTTTTGCAAAAAACACATTCTTGGCCGCATTTTTGCAAAAAACCACATTTTTTTTCTAAAAAATTCGCAAAAGTGTGAAAACCCATGTTAATTCCCATAGAGAAATCCAACAACTCCAAAACTTCAACTTGTTGAAAAAACACACATTTTTGTTGTTTTTTTAACGTTTTGAAAACTTTTTGTGAAAAAAACGCAAAAAGCGGCACATTCTTAAAATTCATGTTCGATGCTCTTGACATACCCTGCGTCATACGATATTTTCAAGTATCTCACCCTACAAGATTCTCACAGTTCACTTCGTAACCCCAATATTGCGGAGGGATATTGACATGACCTTGGCATGCCTTCAGCATACCCCTTAGTATACCACTGGTATGTCCTCGACATGTAATAACATACTCTTGGCGGAGGGATATTGGCACGCTCCTAGCATGCAATAACAATGACCTTAATTACTTTATTTCATTATCCTCATTAACGCCTTTCATTCATTTAGAAAAAAGAAAAAAAAAAAATGCGCATATTTCGTACTTAATTAATTCATTTAGAAAAAGAAAAAAAAAATCCCAACTATCAGAAAAATCCCAATTTTAATTCTCCTTTCTGCCGCTAGGGGGCGCTGATGGTACTGCTCCGCCTTCGTCGCAGAACCCTAGGCGTTGCCACCTCGAAAAAAGTTTCTACCGTACTTAGAAAAAATCCCAAATATTACTCCAATATTTAAAATTAGAAATATCTCCCAAGTATTGGGTAGTTCCACTTTTAGCCGCTAGGGGGCGCTGATGGTACTGCTCCGCCTTCGTCGGTGTTGCCACCCCGAAAATAGTTTCTCCCGTACAGATGTTGCTATGGCAACCCAAACAAAAAAAAAAAATCTGAAGTTCATCTCCATAGTTCCAATTTTCATCGTTAGGAGGCGCTGATGGCACTGCTCCGCCTTCGTCGCAGAGGCGGAGGTGTTGCCACCCTGAAAAATAGTTTCTCCCATACTTAGAAAAAATCTCGTCCAAAAATTTATTTCCCCCTCAACCCCTCGTACAAGACTACGGCATCGTTGCCACCCAGAAAAAAGTTTCGAAAAATTTTTACCCCCACCTTTTTTCATTCTCCCCCCTTTTACACCCCCGTCCAGGATTACGAAAATCCAAGATGGCGGCCCTACCTCATACCTCATACCTCGCATACCTCCTTCGCAGGTGAACTCTCCTTCCTTATCTACTAATGTAGATGTAGGATAATAGTAATAGCAAAAGATAAAAAAAACTTAACTTCGATCGCAAATGGATGTAAAATAAGGAGAGATAGTATGGGTTGATAGTTCTCATCAGAAAATCTAAACAACAGACAACTCAGAGAAAAATCTTCATTCAGAACCTGGAAAATACATAAATAATAGGGTTTTGCCCATGGCAACTGCAGAAATGTAAGCAAAGACAATGGAAAAAATTCATTTGAATAGTCTCAGCGAAGGGAAATGAAGACCATGCTCCTAAGGATAGGAATATCATCGAAGCAAAAGTATAAATACGTGTTACTAAAATATGCTACTGGAACTATTCTGACCGGACATTTATTTTTGTAAGTATGTATATAGTCTTCTAGATTGTTGGGGACGGACTCTCCAAAAGTTAAGAAGGAAATGCAAGCTCATAGATATCGAGTCCATGTGTGAATTTTACTTCATTATACTTGCTGTGATCTTTGAGCAAAATATACAAATATAAAAACACTCGATTGGTATGAATCCAAATATGCAAATTATATTTTCGTTAAAAACGATATTTTTACGTCTTTTATTGTAACAACATTTTTTGCGCAAAGTTTGAATAATAACCTGCTTTAGCAGCGATTGGTGAATATGTGTGAACAATTTACAACCTGAGCTTGGTGCTGGGAAACTTGTGGCTTTAGAATCCATTACGGAGATGGCGAATTCTTTTTGTGTTCACCATTCCATAATTTATTACTTGTGGCAACAATTCCTAACGAACAGAATGGTCACTACAAAAACTTGTTTTCGTCCTCCCTTTGGTCACAAAACCTTCCAGTGAATAAATAGTACGTACTTTACTGGCGAGAACTAATCGCTGTACGAGAGTATCAATTCTATGAGCGACTGTTACTGCTGCTATAGGAAGGCTGATATCAACAAGTACTGTGAGGAAAAGGCTGCATACAAGGGTTCTTTATGCCCAGATAACAAGATATTGTATTTTTTGTGTTCCAGGGAAGGAAGATCACGTTGCTGGTGCTCCTCTTGGGGACTGGTGGCCCTCGGCGGAGTGGTGGTTTGGTGTTTGTTCTCTGAGTCGACGGTTTTCTCTGCTTGGTGGGTTCGGGTGGCTCGCTGTTCCTGTTTTATGTTGAGGGGTCAATCTTCACAAGGCCGCACGATCAGATGCTCTAAGTCCGTATGGTCTGGATTGTACAGGGATGTCGTTAGCATTGTTATTTAGACTCAGAAACAGTAGGCGAATGTTCTATTCACAGACGAATCGACATTTGCTTTGTAATAGAACAGCAGACGTGTGCTAGTCTAGAGAAGATAAGGAATGCGCAAATAGTTCAGTGACATTGTTAAACACTATGGTAGAGTGGTAGTGTGATGGTATGAGCTGACTTTTCATTGGGGAGTCCATGCCGACATTCATGATTTCTGAGGCGGAAATGTAATGGCGCAAAGGTATCGGGCTTGATCCTTATGTCAGATTTTATGCAGCTATTGTCGGTCCGCATTTTTGTTTAATGGACCCCCAATGATCGTCCACATAGTGTGAACTTAGTAAAAGACTGACTACCTTCATAGCGAATGCATTGTAAGTATTGAGCGGCTATCTTATTCTTCTGATCCCCTTCCTCGTGGAGAGTGTGTGGGATGCCCTCTGGAGATCTTTCTCTGGCCACCTAACCTATTTCCCCACCCTCTAGGTACTGCAAACTGCTGTTATACAAAAATGGCAATGTGGTCCTGGATCATATAACTGAGGAGATGAGTCGTCCGTGCTAAACATGTATCATTGTCCGGGAGGACCATATTGCATATTAAATATCACTTGTATCCCCCTATTCAAAATATTTTTCTATCCAGGCATCATTTTGTTGTGGCAATTGTGAGGTAAAAAATTATTCTTCGTCTGCATATTTAGTCTCACCAAAGTTTGTATGACTAAATAACTCAGAGTATTTTCCTGTGATATTTGGCATCGATCAGTGCAGGTCTTCATAATTTATATTCTATTTATTATAGTACTTAACATTTGGAGGGGATTTATGTAGATTAGTGTTTGTTCACTGTGTTGTTTCACTTAATTTTTATAGTCGTTAGGCGTGATCTTTATATCCCCTGGAACCTTTAAAATTATTAAAATTAATTGAAATGTTGCTATGAAAACTGAATTTAGCGAGCAGCGGGAGTTAAGGAACAAATTAGTGGGTCACGTCTTGCTCATTATAAAAGGATCTCATAGTCCTCCTCTATGAAAACATCAGCAAATCGGAAATGCTGAAAGTATGCAAGTATAGTATTTTGTTGCCATCTAATATCTGAAGAAATTCAAATAGACCCTTTTAATTAAAATGTATCTTGATCTTCTCGAGGAATTTTGCTGAAATTTTTTCAAGCAATGTCCCTAAAATATTTTGATGTAAGTTTTATCCCTCTATAATAAAGTGCAAATTAACAGGACATAAAACCTATGTCTGGATGACTGTCTGCCACGACCGCTTATAACTCCAGAACGGCTCAACGGATTTACATAGTTTATTTAACTGGTTTATTAGGCTTAATTATGATCAAGTTTATGACTAAAATATTTCTGATTTTTTATCGCTTCTTAAGAGACATATAAAAAATTAAACATTTGGTATCAAGCTACATATTTCCTGATATAGGCAATCTATTTCTACGAAACTTTTTTTAGGTAATAAAATCCAGTCTAGGGAATGTTTGGTATAAATTTTGTCATTCTACACCTATATGCAGCATAACAAGGTTTAAAATATCAGTTCTTGTTTTTTTTTAACGACTGCTTTGTAATTCATAACCGCTTCAACTGATTTACATGTTTTTTTCCCTGCTTTGTTAAACCGGAATGGGACAAGTTTATGGATAATAATATTTCCGAATTTGTTCCACATGCATTTATACACGTGCTAATTCTATAATATATTTACAAGCAAAATATCTCCTGAATACGCAATTTTTTGGTGAAACATTTACTATGCAGTGATACTGAATACATGGAATACTTTGATATACATTTTTTTTTCTCCTACACCAACTTGAAGAACAACAGAGAAGTAAAATACCTGTATTTGTTTGTCTGTAATCACCGTTTATAAATCACATAAACCGATAATAGAAATTCCTCACTGTTTTATTAAGCTTAAATGGGAGCAGGGCTATTGCCAAAATTATTTTAGACATTGGACCGCGCTAATTTATAAAAATAATTTAGAAATACCATAGCAAGTTAACTATGTCCTAAATGCAAGATCTTTTTGACAAAATGTGTGTTCATGTATTATAACGAATTCAAGAAAACCTTTGCTATAACTTTTATCTTCCTAAACCTAACCGTAGTATAAGGATAATTAAAGTACTTGTTGTTGAAATGCTATATTATAGATTGTGGCATATTCTAAACAAGTCGAAGTAGTCTAAAATAAATTTTAACACACTATTAATTACAGAATTTGCGGTTATTATCCATTTGATATGCATACTAATCACCTTAGCCAAATATGTAATTTAATGTCCGTTAAAAATGGAAGAAAATGGCCTTGCCACTTCTAGTACTATAAAGTTTTAAATCATGCGAATGATTGTCAAATTCTACTTTCTTGCTGAGAGTTCCATATACCTGTTACCAATACTGGGCAAAAAATTATTCCACAATACTACTATTAAAAACAATTACATTAAGTGAATTTGTTGATCTCCTTGATACATATAGTGCTGATATTGATATTTTTATCTTGACTCCTATCATAAAAAAAACAGTTTTAATGTACATGACATGTTTACAGTTTAGTATTCTTGTATTTTATGTTCTATAATTTTATATTTCTTGCTTACTATAATTGGATCTTATCTGTAGTTGCCACGTAAATTGAATAAATAAATAAATATCCGCCTGTATAAAATTCGGCATTCGTAATATGTGACCAGACATGCAAACAGCAAAACCACCCCAGCAAAATAAGGGATTCACCTGAATTAAGTTGCATATCTATTAAGTATCTTATTATATATTTCAATACATATTTACCCACTTTATATAGTACTAATTCCCTGAATGAAACTTTAAATATGATTTGGCATTTCAATATAATACTGCCCTCCTGTCCTTAATCACTTTTAATAAATTCCAACTCCAGCCCTAATGATCCCAGTGTTGTTTATTTTAAATGAACACCGCATGAATAGGCGTTGCAGAAAATGGCGTTCTCGCAGCTAAATTGAAGGCGCCAGACCGTACATTTTCTCTGTAGGTATGAAACAGGTCTTACAAAACACGTTCCATCAGTTGATCAACATCACGCCATCTACCTTTCCCCCTACTTTTTACAACATGTCATCACGATTGAAATCCTCCCCCCTCCCGTTTTCAAGAGTAAGAAACGGGTGGGGGGGGAGTGAAGCGGGTGGAACTCGAGATAGAAAATCTAAAAAACAAAGCGAAAAGCATTTCTTCGACAGCTTTACTCTTGACCCCCACTGGGATACAGGGGGGATAGGGATTACCCCCTCTTGTCAAAAGGTGTGGACAGGAGGGGAGGTTAGGCCCAAATAAACTGTCAATCATACATGAACTATAATTTTACAGATATTTTTCCTTCTCTGTTTGTTATGTATGTAAGTCTATAAAACTAAAAAGAATGACAGGTATGATACGTGAATCAACAATGCTCAGAAGGAGGAGGTTAGGTGGTTAAAGGACGCTATTTGTTAGATGTGAACAGTAGGGAAGTATAAATGCAAACCCTGCTGGGATGAGGTCAGTAAGTTCAGCGAGTCTTTTTATGTAACTATTTTTTCTTTGAATGCAATGCTTCAAAATATTGGCTCTTCTACAGACAAAGCAATTTGTTTTTCTTCCTTTAATATTGCTCTATTCAGTGTGGTGTAAAAAGAGATAAGAATGATATCAGAAGTTAAAATAACTACCGCACTGTTAGTTCGAGAACCATGAAGAATGTTTTAAATCTACGTGGTATAATAGGCTACTTCAAATGATAAAAGGAGCTTAGTTATGATACAATAACTCTTATACTTTTTATTCAGCAGTGATTTTTTAACATTTTAGTTGAGAGATATTGTAAGCATACTGTGAAATCGGTTATTACCGATTAAAATAAACAAACCAAATTTCATATAATTTGCTTGATTATTTCTAGATATATTGCGCTTTGTGTAGAAAAAATATTTTTTAATATCTCTAAAACAGCTAGTGATAATTAATTACTATCCACTTTTACCCATGTATTTTGAGTTGAACGTAATTACAAAGCATGTACTCATCTAATGATAATGGATATATTTAATTTATTAATATTTTTCGATTTTATATCATGAACATTGAATGTCTTAAGAACGATGTATGCCAGCTTTTCGTGAATTACGCCATATGCTACAAAATAAAGATTGGCGGTTACAAATATTAACATAAACATCAGTTTATATATTTTTTTACGATTTTCGAAATATAATGTTTAAAATATCGAATATGTTATCATGGATCGACCTCTTCGAAAATTCATAGGTCACAGGAGTAAATTAAAGTTGAAATTATCGTGCCAAATTTTATTCGATTTCTGGAATTAGCATAGTGCTTTTCGTGGATAAAAGAAAAATTATTAATATCTAGAGAACGGTTCATGGTGATTCCTAAAACATGATGTCAATTACGGATTCAAAGTACTTACAATGAATTTACTTAAATTTTTTAAATTACTTAACTATACTGAAACTACTTAAATGTTTTAAATTGAAGTAAATATCCAAAGTATTTGCTTTTTTTCAATCAGGCATGGTCACTTAATTGTAAATATATCTAACGCGTGCTCTCATGGACCCTTTCCTTACAGTTTTATTTGTGTGCTTGAGAACTAGGCTTTCCCTAATTCGTAACTTCCATAGCTTTCTAATGCTTCCAATGAATCCTGTATATAGTATCTTAGACTTTGACTTCTTAGGTTGCGAAAGATAATAAAATGTATAGCATTTAAATGACCCCGTTTTAAGATTTGAGATATTAAGTATTTTTCCGCTTTTTGAAAATAATGAGTGAATGAAATACTACTTTCATCTATTAGTTGCATCGTATTTTATTGCATGGAATTGAAATATAGGCGATATTTCTTATAACCTTTCATCACAATGATACTAAGCCAGTATTTCGTTTTAAGACGCCGTACTTTATAAAATGAATGACCTATGAAAGTGCCTAGTAGATTCCGGTCTTTTTCGCTTTTTCATTCCTACTTTGTCTTGACCTACTTATTCTCCTATTTTAAAAGTTATAACAAGAAAATATACGTTCCAGAGTTTTTTCCAGGCATTAAATCAAGTTTTTTATCCATTTGTACATGGCTAGTATTTAAGCCTCTCAAAGACAGGGAAAGTAATACTCTTAAAATATTAGGTAGCAACAATTTTAATAAGTTTTTGTTAAGTTTGTTTAATAATTTGTACTTAATTACGTCTTTCCTATCCTTTGCACAGTTTTTACTTATTATTTACTTATTAAGTTTGTTTTTTGTTTAACACTGTATGGTCCTTAGCGTTGAAAATAGCTACCTTACACAAAAAACCCATTCAGTTTGGACTCTCGTATGCGATACGATAATTGTGCAGTAGTTACTATAAGTGTTTGTTTCAGTCTTTTAGGTATACCCCCCTGTGGGGGAGACAAGTTGCTGACTTTGTAGCTTTTGACTCACCTCCTCTGAGGGGGAATATAAATCCGGGTTAGCGTTTGTGGGACATTCCTCTTGGCAGGCCGTGAGTCGGAGTCTTCCAGGTAACGCGGAGACGGGGTGTGTATATTCACATCCTGGGTCTATTAAATCCTTCGACGACTGGGATCCAGACTCGACGAGATCATCTTCGGACCTTGTCCGGTGAGTGATTCTGCTGAACTCGCTTCCTTGACTCCTCCTCGCTGGAGTGGAGTCGGCTCCATTTCCAAGTATGTAAACCTTAGTTTTTGCTCAGAGTATGAGTTAATTCAGTCACCAGGAGCTTCTGAAATAACTGTAAACACACTTGAAACCTCCCCCATTTTGTCCTGATATAAGCTGAAAGTCTGGCTTTGTTAGATACTGTGCTATGTTTGATACAATAAGTGTGCACAGTTTCAGCCTTCTTCTATCACCGTGGCTACTGGAGGGTCGGGGAATATTTTTCGACACCCCTCCCTTTTAGTCTGCCCTTCAGATAGATATCGAAAAAATCTCTGGCTTCGTCAGGTTTTGTTTCACGGTTGATACAATAAGTGTACAATTATTCAAACTTCTAGATCACCAATGGGGAATTAAAGGTTGATCGTCTGGAGATATTTTTCGACACCCGTCCTCTTTATCCTGTCCTTCAGATAGATATCGAAAAAATATCTGGCTCCGTTACGTTTTGTTTCACGGTTGATACAATAAGTGTACAATGATTCAGATTTCCAGATCACCAAGGGGGATTTTAAGGTTGAGGGTCTGCAAATATTTTTCGACACCACTCCCCTTTAGTTTGTCCTTCAGATAGATAACAAAATATCTCTGGCTCCGTTAGGTTTTGTTTCACAGTTGATACAATAAGTGTACAATGATTCAAACTTCCATACCACCAAGAAGGAGTTTAAGGTTGAGGGTCTGGAAATATTTTTCGACACCCCTCCCCTTTAGTATGTCCTTCAGATAGATATCGAAAAAATCAATGGCTCAGTTAGGTATTGTTTCACGGTTGATACAATAAGTGTACAATGATTCAGTCTCCCAGATCATCAAGGGGGATTATAAGGTTGAGGGTCTGGAAATATTTTTCGACACCCCTCCCCTTTAGTCCTTCAGATAGATATCGAAAAAATCAATGGCTCAGTTAGGTATTGTTTCACAGTTGATACAATAAGTGTACAATGATTCAGTCTCCCAGATCATCAAGGGGAATTATAAGGTTTAGGGCCTGGAAATATTTTTCGACACCCCTCCCCTTTAATCTGTCCTTCAGATAGATATCGAAAAAATCTATGGCTCAGTTAGGTATTGTTTCACGGTTGATACAATAAGTGTACAATGATTCAGTCTCCCAGATCATCAAGGGGGATTATAAGGTTGAGGGTCTGGAAATATTTTTCGACACCCCTCCCCTTTAGTCCTTCAGATAGATATCGAAAAAATCAATGGCTCAGTTAGGTATTGTTTCACGGTTGATACAATAAGTGTACAATGATTCAGTCTCCCAGATCATCAAGGGGAATTATAAGGTTTAGGGCCTGGAAATATTTTTCGACACCCCTCCCCTTTAATCTGTCCTTCAGATAGATATCGAAAAAATCTATGGCTCAGTTAGGTATTGTTTCACGGTTGATACAATAAGTGTACAATGATTCAGTCTCCCAGATCATCAAGGGGGATTATAAGGTTGAGGGTCTGGAAATATTTTTCAACACCCTTTCCCTTTAGTCTGTCCTTCAGATAGATATCGAAAAAATCTCTGGCTCCGTTAGATTTTGTTTCACGGTTGATATAATAAGTGTACAATGATTCAGATTTCCAGATCACCAAGGGGGATTTTACGGTTGAGAGTCTGGAAATATTTTTCGACACCCCTCCCTTTTAGTCTGTCCTTCAGATAAATATCGAAAAAATCTCTGGATCCGTTAGGTTTTGTTTCACGGTTGATATAATAAGTGTACAATGATTCAGACTTCCGAATCATCAAGGGGGATTTTAAGGTTGAGGGTCTGGGGTGACATTTTGAACCCCTTCCCCCCCCCCCCTTCCCGCATTTTGTTCATCCTCGGGGAGGAAAAATCAAAGATACAACTCCGTTTAATTCTGTCCTGTGGTTGATTACTATCAGTGTGCCTAGTTTCAGTAGTTTAGGTCCTGGCGGGAATTCGGCGGATCAGGAAAATCACACACACACAATTTAACATTAGAAAATTATTACATTTATAAATTTAAATTTCGTGTATAAGTGATTCCTCGTTTTCTTTTTTTTAAACTTCGATAATGAATTGACCCCGATATATATAATTCGTAGATATTTCTTTTACAAAAAATTATAAACTTGACTGAAATACAGCTTACAATTCGAGGTAGGAACAAATTCAAATATATTAATTCATTTGATACGTTAATTTGAAATCTCAAATTATAATTAACACAACTCAGAATATATGAATTATAGCTAACGCAATTGAATGCATAGCAGATTAATTTCCTTTTTTGATAAATTATTTTATAATTTCCTAAATATATGAACCAGAACATTATGTTTCTTGTTTTGTTGTGCATAGAGTATATTTTATTAGTTGAACCGTGACTGTAACAGTGCAGTGATGAATTTTGTCTCTAGAAGTCTCCGAACTGTTTAAATATATTTTTTTAAATGAAACTCTTAAAGAGAAAGAGTAAAATATTTTACAGTACTTACATTTTAGGCAGCGTTTCGCCCTCCAAGTCATCGTGTTTGAAGCTGGTACGTGTGCAATACCAGAACTGAAAAACATCGATATTGAAGGGTCTGGAGCTCAGCCCTCAAGAAAGCTGAAAACTGAAGAAAACAACACAAAATAAAAATTATAATTGGTACTATAGAATGTGTGAAAAAAAAAATGAATATGACATTTTTTACATTGTAATTCAGGTCTGTTTTCTTCATTGTTGATGCATCTTTGTGTTCTTATACAACTGAACCGATTTTAATGAATTATTTTTCCTTTTGTTTATGCTGATGGGAGGTATATATATATATATATATGCTTCCCATATATATATATATATATATATACTCTTTGTGTATATATATATATATATACAGAGAGAGAGAGAGCAAGCAGATCGCGAAAATAATCACATATAGTCCAATTCAAAAGCTGAAAGGTGGTTTTCTTGTTAAATTATTTTCTTATTAAAACTGTCTGTTTCCTACAAAGCAGGTGGATTTTTATTTGTACATGAGAGCTAGGTACATGTTTTAAAGCAAGCTCCTTAAACTCAAAACGGATATTGATACCTAGAAAGAGCTCTATACTGGGTCTTAGGAGAATTCTCAAACCCCTTTTAACTCTTAAACCATGTCGCTCCGCGAAAATAGCATGCACTTAGAAAAAATTGACTATGCGCAGTCAAATGTACTTGCACCGCCCCTAGTAACGAAACATGAGACTTAAGAAAACTAACTGAGAAACCAATTAAGATAGGCAAAAATATCCAATTACAAAATGAAAGAGCGGTGTCTAAATCTTGACCAGTTCACAACAATACTTATAATCAGTTCCCAATAATACTTGGTTCAATCGAGCTTGGTAATGTAGCGTATTGTCAAAGCCTGTAATTCTGTAACCCCTGCGATGTTATATGTATTTCAAGATGCGGTTCTCTCCCGAATCCAGAAGTGCATTTTCATTGATGATGCCCATTTTGAACAACCGTGATCAAAATGTGAAACATTTCAGACACCTCGGACTGACAATAATAAACAGCTCGGCAGGTTAGTTTGCACCTATATTGCACGAACTTGCGTTTACTTCTGGTTTGCCATAAATGTTTACTTCTGTCATGTGGCCGATCTTTTCTGCAAGAGTACCTGTTGACCCAACTATCGTTTTGTGCTGATTAAACACCGCTCTCTCATTTTGTAATTGAACTCATTTGCCAATCTTTATTGGTTTATGAGTCAGTTCTTAAGTTACCCATTTCGCAACTAGAGTCATTACATATACGTTCATTTAACTGCACATGGTATTCTTCCTATATCTATTTAACTTCCGTGAGGTTACGATACGTAGTTTAAATATTATGGGAGGAGAGATAAGCGGGCTTTCCTAACAACCCTGTATAGAAAGTGCCCTTTCTTGTAGGTGAAAAATTCAGATATTACAAAAGAGTTTTTGATTAAAGAGCAAACACGGTGATTTAACAGTAGCTTTATTGTGAAACGCGCCCATTCCGTCTACATAAAGAAACAACAATCCCCACTCACTATCTTGAACCACTTTCGAAGAATATCCAGTTCTCTAAATTAGTTACGCTAGCAATATTTCATGTGAATTCATTACCATCTTAATCCAGCTTAAGCAATTCCTTGCTCCCTTAAGGCCCCTTCATAACATCCCTTCAGTGAGCATGTACAAAGACAACGAAATAATACTTCTCGTAACACCGCAAGCTGCGAGAAAGCATGAAAAAATGAAACAACCGACTAGCTGTTGCAGTTTGATAACTAGCCGCCGTGACTAGTGACCCACCCGTGACTAGCGACTTCTCGTGCGGCTGACGTCGTAAATTCTGCAAACCACCTAGGGCGCTCCTAACCTCATGGGTATCTGAAGGTCGATGTGCAAAGGTCAACATAATATTGGCCCGTATAATTTAACTATATTTCAAGTCTCCGAGTGTAAGTTAAATTCACGGGTGGGGGGAAATGTTCAGAATCATAATGGTACAAGTTGCAAGGACGAAGCCGGAAATTACATGTGATTCATTACGTTATCATTCATTATATGTTTAATCAAACATCTTGCAGTTGTTATCTCATGATAAGCGTTCACTTTGGGGGCGTTTTGACATTACTTTAAGTAAAGATAGGATGAGTAAAATCTGTCTTCTTGTTTATTATGGAAGAATGCACGCGCTAATTTAAAGTCCGAAAATAAGCAATATTAAGTAAATTAAATTATTTATCTTTACATTGTCCAGGCGTATAGGTATTATCATCACAAACATTTTTATATCATTTATATCTCTTGCAGGGTAGGGCAGTGTTTGAAAACAAAAGAATATAAATAGACAAGGGCCGATGACCATGTTTCAACAATGTAAAATATTCTTGGAGGGATATCTAGTTTTAATAATAATCTTCAGTATTTCTCGTGGCCAATTAAGTATGAGAATTGCATTATATATTTATAATTAAAAGAGTTATAATAAATTAAACGGTTTTCAACATCCATAAGTACATTATACATTGTAATTTGCTTGCTATGGTTTTAGACTTGATGTACTGATGCTCAATTTAATTATGCTTTTTTAGCAAAGTTACAAAATCCACTTGGACGATAAGAGTTTGCAATTTCATCTCAGTTAGTCAAATGGAAGAGCATAAATTGATTTGAATCTCGCTTGAGACAACAATATTGCTGTTCCAAGCGTCTTTACAAAGGTTCACGAACCCTTACAGATTAGTACAAGGATTTCCGGGGCCTGAAAGGGACACTAGCTCTTATGTCAATGAACGGCTATATCCGGGTACATTTATGTTCATTTTATTACAATATTTGTTTATACTAATTGAATGTATCGAATCGTTTTAGATCAACATTATTTGCACAATAGTGCAAATAATGGGGACTAACTGATTAGTGTAGACTATTAACAAACCGATTAGTGTAGACTATAATGGACTAACTGATTAGTATAGTTGTCAAACATATTAGTAAAAATTATTATTTTATTTTTGTGCATCAAAAACTTTTATGCCTAAAAAATAGGAAGAAAATTACATGCTTTTATATTCTCATACGATCTGCAATTTATCATTAATTTCTATATTCTACATAAATTCATATTCTCAACAATGTAATTCCAAAATTTAAACATAAATTTTATAAAATATCATCGTTCAACAAATTATAGCATCGTAAAAGGAAAAGCACTCTCGCTTAATTAATTGAAGCCGATTCCAGACTATCAGCGTGTAAATGTGCATCTTTTATATCTTTAAAATCAAAATATATTCTTTAGTTTAAGAAATGTAAATTAGTTAAATTAATGTTTCATATATAACCCAAATATTTATAATAGGTCAAACTAGAACTATCTTCACAGACATCTAAAATATTATTCGCATTTCAGACAGTGCAAAAACTGTGACTGGAAAGAGGATCTACAAGGAAAATTTTATTTAATGCTAACAAAGTTATCACAAGTTATTATTCACATACTTCAATTTAAGAGTGAATTATTTTATTTTCTTACTTATTGCATTTGCGTATCAAATTCCATTTGGTTCAGTTAAATAACAATTTGAAATACTCATGTTAGATGTTAAAAATGTATGGAATCTTATAAAACTTATTGAAATTGTTTCATTAATTGCTTTGAATGATTTTAAATAAAATAATCCTTTTATGTTTATGACGAATGGTAATTTAATTTAACTTCATATTTTGGATGTTATTTTTGAAATATATAATATCTATTAAATTACTAAATATATTGTTCAATAGACTTTTAAATATTGTGACATTTACACTGATTCAATACCGATGGAAAATAAGTTAAAGACATACACATATATTTTTTCCAAAACATAATCTGTAAATTCTCTAATAAATTAAGCTATACGAAATACCCAACTAATAATTCAGATAAAAGGATGGCATATAACTTTCTAATACTATATAAAAACCGGCATAAGAAAATTAGGTGACTGCAATTATTTCGAGGCCGTTTTAGGCCCTTTTCCTTAGGCCAAAAACAATGTGCTCTTAACAATCGCTAACAATAACTGTTTGTGCCGCTAAGACACTGCTGCTGCCCCTTAAGAATGCACTTGTAATTAACCAATGTCTTGGTAAAAAATAAAACCCTTAATTTTCGGCTGACAAAATGATGACCACTGACCTACCATGCCCATTGACCAAGATGATTATTTCATTGACCTACTGAAACTATTATCTCTATGCAGAGACCAACTGAGATGATTATCCCTCTATAGAGACCTACTGAGATGATTATCACGCTATAGAGACCTACTGAGACGATTCTCCTTTTATAGAGACCTATGAACGGGATACCTACCGAGACGATTATTTTTCTGTAGAGATATATTAAGATTATTATCTCTCTATAGCGATCAACGATCTGCTAAAATGATTATTTGTCTGTAAAGAATTTTTTGACCTGTACAAAATGTATTGTTTTTACCGTATACTAACCATTGTTTTTTAATAAAGTATATAATTCTGTCTTACGTAACTAGTGAATTGATAATCACTGCCATAAATCTTAAGGTACAGGGAAGAGAATCTTAAGGTACAGAGAAACCTGAAATTTTGGTATCAGACACAGCCATTCACTAAATCTAATCTGCAAGAATAATTTGCTCAGGCGCTATTATATGGTACTTATATCTCACCTGGGAATCAAACCAAAATCTCTAACTGATAACATTAGGTTTTATCAATTAAGTTACAGAGACGATTATATTTGCAGAGGATTCTTAGAAGAGATTTGTAGCGGCCTAGGTTTGCAGTGGAGAATGCAGACGAGATTTAGAGTGGACAAGGTACATATATTACTGTTTAAAATTCAATTCAAGTTTTGAACGAAACTCATTATTTAAAACGTGGTGGCATCAGCAAAGAATTTCGTTGTATGAATCGGCTACACTGTTAAAAAATTCTTGTAATATTGCACTAGTTGCAATATTGTAGAGTTGCCTACACAGCTATGTTTATTTCTAATTTTCCAGCAAAGTTGCACCACTGAGTTAAAAAGCCCATCTCAGATTTTTCAACTCATTGATGAAGTGCTTCACGAAAATTTGTAGGCATTATAACTACAGCCACTTTTAAGTGCAACGTTGCATGAAAACTTTTAATAATGACGAACGAATGTTCAAAGATGTCCTAGACGGTCACACAGTGTACATTTAACGAAGTACAACACAGTGTATATTTAAATAATTTTATATTAACATACCTCCTAGAATTTTATAATCCAAAGACAAATAATTCATCTTAACGTGCCTTGTACATTATAATCTGATAAAAAATACTTAAAGTCAAATTCTTCAAATTCATAAAAAGTTGCAGTCATAAGAATGATTGCGATGAAGAACTATTGCCAAGTTCATCAAACTTCGTGAGTAAAAGTATAGAGAAAGAAAGTTATTGGATAAATTTCGTATTAAGCTTGGTAAATTTGACTAATGGCGATATATAAATGTGCAAAATATATACACAGTTCAAGTTTTATCACCTCAATTTCTTTACATTCATCTATGTTCTTTGCATCTAATTTGGATCAAAAAGCCAAATTTATTACGAAATATATCCAATAAATGTTCTTCTCGATACATTCCACTCATGAAGTTTGAAAAACTTGGCAACCGTTATTTCAACCATTTTTACGGCTGATACTTTTTGTGACAAACGTAAGTGGCAAACTTAGCTTTTCTTTTACAAGTTCGTTTTTATCGGATATCAGGACGTTTTGTAGATTTTAAATACTACATTTGCGAATATTTTAATAACTATAAAGATTCTCTATAATTTTTAATTTTTGACTTTTATAATTCTTCCTTTACAAATTGCTATAGGAAACTCAATATACAGAATTCGAACATGTATCTTGAATGAATTTTCTGAAGAATTTTGATTTAGGTCACACTATTTGAGAGAAAACAGTAAATTCTGATAAATACCATCATTGACGCATTAATAAAAACGAGAAAGATAAATCATGCATAAAGCATTAATAGTGAAACACTTTCCAACTGAAATGAAATTTTATTTAAACATCTCTAAAATACGATACATTCAGCGCTATTATATATTTTAAATTATCACAGAACTACAATAATTTATTATATTTGAAAACTTAATATTTCATGGACAAAAATGAACATAATTCAAATGACATCATCGAAATATAAATCGTCTGACTCTCTATGTAAAAGCAGTGAATATTTATTTATACACTTTTATTCCAGACTCCAGAGGTAAATAATTTTGAGTGAAAAAATTCATCAACTTTTATGCGACTCATCTTACAATCTCTTGTTTACATTTTGCATCTATTAAAATTAGGCTTCGTTGTAGAAATAATCAAAGTTTGATGACCATACCATTTAAACTAAAAAATATTCTAATTGTGTTGGAACAGAATATAGATGAACAGAAAATACGCAAAAATAAAGCGGTTTTAGGTTGGATGCAACACTAAATAAAAATTTTAAAGAACTTTAAAAATCACGATTTTGGCACTGAGAAAAAAAAATGGATGCCATATTTTATTTTGAAGTGTGTCACGTGATCTCTTCATATTATGTGGGTGTAATTACTATTTTAATTTTTGTTTAAAAAACTACCGAATATATTTTGCTGCAATTTCTTTTATATATTTTATGGGATAATTTGAATATTTCTTAAACTTTTCGAAGCAATTTGTGAATTTTAACTTTACTCAAAAAATGTTTGAAAAATTAGATACCACAGGATTCAATATATTTCATTTTTTCAACCCGGGTTCAATCCAAACCCAATTGGGTGATATTATTCATTTACATTCCCGTATGTCCCACAGACCGTGTCAGCAACATACTAAAATTTCATTTTGATACAGTCATTTTTATGCAGTTATCATGCGAACGGACAGACAGACAGAATGAACAAAGTCATAAACACTTTCAACTATGTTGTAAAGTGTTAAAAATTGGCTAGGGCATATAAAACCAAATCAATAACGCCTTATTTCATCACGCCTTCAGAAAATCAAAAAGTCAATATTCCACTCCTATAGTTTCTTAGGTACAGGGGTGTGAATCCGCTTTAATGGCTCATATAAAAGTTGTCTGTCTGATCCAGCAATATTCTATGATAAATTTCTGAACAGAACTTGGTTGGTGCTCTACCGTGCACTTTAATCTGTATAATAGGCACTAAATTAATTGACTTAGTCAAGTGATGTATTCAAATTACCGAGCTTTTCCACTGAAGCTAGAATCTTGGTTTTAGTGTTACTAGATCCGACTCAGCTTCGAGATCAAGGTCAACTTCCAAAATTTCGAATCAGGGGTGTCGATTCAAAGGAATAATTAAAAAACTGAAAACCATTATTGAGCACTTTTACCCTAGTTAGAGTCTTGGTTTTGGTCTCATTCGATCCTCCTCAGATTGCAGGTTAACGAAAATATCCAAAAATATCCAGCATTTTGAAAATTCGAATTAGGGTTGACGATGCAAGGGAATAAATATAAAAAATTCAAAACCGTTTTTCAAAATGATCGAACTTAATCACTCGACACAGAGTCTCGGTTTCTGTCTCCTTCGATCCGTCTCAGCTTCTAGATCAACAAAAAAAAATTGGAAATATAAAATATTCTATTTAGGGATGACGATACAATGACATTTTCAAAAAACGTATGCCATATTGCAATTCAGAAACAATAAAAACACAATTAGATACCTTTTTGCTGGCAACAATTAAAATTGTTTATCAGGAATGTTGATTAAATGTGTAGCTATCTCATTTAATGACCATTAGCCAGTGTGAATTCGCTAAGCGCAGGTGAACGAGTACATGGGTTCTAACACCCATGGGGGACAGCTGGGCAGACACATAGGTCAATAGTTTTATAAAAAAAATATGGGATAATCCCTGCCGCGGTAAAATTATTTCTTGAGTTTAAATGTTCGGAGGGCATTTTGAACATGCTCTACATTAGATTCTTATGAAAGTGTTTATTTAAAAAATTCTAGATATAATGATATTTCGTCAAATACTATATTCTGTCAAATAAATGCCTTATTAACAATTTTATTGTCGCTTTCTACTAATTAGACAACGCTCTACAAATTAGCAGTTGTAACTTTTCTTCCTTACTTTGTTTCCTCGTTTATTATTCTAGTTATATTTCTCCGATAGGGGCACTGCAATCACTTTTATTCGATCGAATATGACTATAGTTAGTTTACTATAGTTAGATCTAACGTGTACACTTGATCACTTTTCCTTATTGGGGTGCTTAAGCATTTTCCTTTAACCGAATACATACAAAAACTATGATTTAAAATACAAAAACTATAATTTCAAAATATTTATATATAATAGTATATGTTAAAGTTCATATATTATATTTCACCAAATATCACAATACACCTAAAATGAAAGTTTATGTAATTTAACTTGATTTTTAAAAGTGATTGCACCTATAAATAAAAAAACTTAAAATATCCAATTTTGAGTCTTTTTTCTATTTTTATCAAGCTTTCATATCGAGCAATAAATATTCCCAGAATGGGATTTTTAACCGTTAACAATAAGTGACGGAAGATTAACCGTGGAAAATGTTAAAGCGCGAGTTCTATGTCAGACGATATAAATTTTAAATTCAGAGCGTAATATTATCATCCATAAAAACCTATTTTATGTGACATATTACACAAAATTATACCTACTGCGTTTATATTATTATACGAAATTATTATATACATTATTATACAAAACTGCGTATTATTACTTTCTATTTATAGCGTGATGAATAGGGTAAGTATTGTGACGAGGCCTGAAATTTGAATTCGAGTTTTCAACCTAAGAACATGTTTATAAGTCCATAAAAGAATGACTTATTCATGCTGAAGTGTTGTTGTTGAGACCCTGACCGTCTATACTCGAAAGGTGTAAGGTAACTGTTTGGACATCCGGGAAGAGTAACCCAATTTAGATCGGAACCCAGTGGGGGGGGGGGGGGCTTTACAGGGACCGTACCATGTGCTGCCCACGTCAGATATTTATACTTATGGGTTATGCAAAAAATGAAAATATGGAATTTAACTATGGTGTGCTCAGAACATTTAACCCTTACAGAATGGAATATCTTCATATATTTAAATTCCTTTAAATGTAATTTATGCATTTCCAAATATTTCTATACATTAATATACACTGACTTCCAAAAGTTAAGCACGCAATGCAAATTTTCATTTTTTGAAAGCATATTTCAATTTGAGTGGCTGAAAATCGCTGAGGATGTAGATGGCAGTATGCAAATAACGTATGTTACAGCCAATCACGATTGACTGTCCGGATATATGCTAATTAGGCAGTCGTTGAAGATGCCAGCATTCTGAAGGGTTTGAGGAGGTGCATTTAAATGCTGATACAAAGTGTTTATAACTTTTGTAGGATTATTTTTTATGATATTCGTGTTCCTATGGCTGAAAGAAGACGAATGACAGATAGTGAGCGTTGTCGTTCAGTCGGACACATTGAAGCAGGGCAGACAATCAAAGATGTCGCTATTTCTTTAGCTTTGATCATTTGGTAATTTCTCGATTATGGAAACAATTCCAAACAAGTCAAAGAGTTGCCAATAGTGGCTAAGCGGAATCGATGAGCGACATCCACAACTGTTACATCCATGGATGCGGCACTTGGTAAGACAATATCTGCCAGAACTGTGCGCGAAGGCTCCACATGAAAGGATTGTACGCCCGAGTACCACGGTTTTGTGGTCCACTAACCGTCCAAGCCAGACAAGATAAAAGTGGTGTCCGTCAACATGTCAATTGGACGGCCTCAAATTGGTGTGATGTCCAGTTCACGCACGAGTTCAGATTTGTCCTGGAATCAGATGATAAGCATGTACGGGTCTGGAGATAACGAGGCACACGCAATCAGACCAAGAACATCATCGAATATCACGCATTCAGAGGTGGCAGCGTCATGGTGTAGGCTGGAACTTCAATAGGATGTCGCACAAAGTTGCACATCTTTAAAGGCGGTTATGTGACGGCTGCGCGGTATCGGGATGAAGTCCTAGACGCCATTGCGAGACTCTACGGTGCAGCATTTGGTCCTGATTTCCTCCTTATGAACGATAATGCCCCTCCTCATTGAGATAACATCGTTGACGAATACCTGGAAAGTGAGGGTATTTCTTGTATGGATTGGCCGACGTATTCCCTAGACTTTAATCCCATTGAAAACCTTTGGGATGCCCTCGGGCGTGCTGTCTCTGCACGTGTACCTCTCCAGCCATCTCAGAGTGTTGGAAACTGCCCTATTGGAGGAATGGCCATTGCTCGCTCCTGCGATGTTTGATCACCTCTTTGAAAGCATAGAAAATCGTCGTAAAGTTTATGTGAAGATCCGCGATGTTCACATACCATATTAATGTAAGTTTTGTTTGGTTTGTTTGCCTTTAAAAATCATTTTGTTAATGACCCAAATGTGACGTCATCATATAACTTACGAAAAGTAACTATTTTTTTCATCTTTGTCCATAATTCGTAGTTTCTTTATTGCATAAATGCATTTGCTACCTTCATGTACAATTTTGAGTTAATTAAAGTTTTACTTTTCCATTTTGTTGATTTTATCGTCCGTGCTTAACTTTTGGAAGCCGGTGCATGAAATAGCAGTACACCTGTTCTTTGTATGGAATATATAATACAAAGAAACTGAAAATTGACAATTGTGTGCACATTCGTATAGTCCATATGAGATTAATATTCATACAGTCTATTAAAATATTTAATTTAATTATCCTTAAAAGAAGTATAAGATTCTCTGTTCTCTCTATACAAAATTATCTTCACAGGCAGATATAAAGTATAAAATATTCTGAACCTTTTTGTAAACAAATATACAAAAAATATGAAATTAGATCAATATGTACCATAATGGAAATCTATGAATATGTATCAAAATATGCCAAAATGCAAGCGCAAAAATGATTATTTATTAGAAGAATGGTATTACCCGTAGTATTTTTTTCTATTTTAACAAATTGCTAAAATCAATATATGAGTTTGAAAAAAATTTGTCGGAATAAAACAGATGACTTACAAAATTGAAAATATCAATAATCGCCTTAACCTTTCAATCCGAGAGCCGTAATTGATATAATCCTGTCAAAAATCTACGATATAATCCATTGATATTATTCACGCATCCCCTGCAGTATAGAGGCATGTACTGATTAATGATTTCAATGTGATCATACGTCAAGCAGATAAATAATTTGATTCGGCTTAATAAGGCTGATTACCGCTCTGGTCTCTCAAAGGGTAATTATGTTTCAAATGTAATAAGACTTTGGTTTTACATCGTTTAAATTATAAAATGATATTGTCAGTAATCAGATTATGTTTGTAAATAGTAACATGGGTTGTAATTTAAGTAAGTAATATATTTAAAATATTACTAAAGAGTCTTTGACAAGAGTTTTTGTTAGGAAAACTTGAGCAAGGTATGTAAGGACAAATAAAATAATAATGCAGCATACTATTGTTTCAAGGATGCGTTGTATCCCCTTCGCCAGTGCAAGAGAACCGCCAAACCCGCAGTCTAAAAGAGGAGCGTTGTTTCTTGGTGGGATGAAGTGCCTAGCGTATGATGCTTTAGACTTCGGTCTGTGGCTAGGTATCCTGAAGATATGGTAGTAGTTGTGCGGATTGCAGGTCAGTCAATGGAAATCCTCCAGATGCAGAGGTGGGTGGTATGAACGATAATGCCCCTCCTCATTGAGATAACATCGTTGACGAATACCTGGAAAGTGAGGGTATTTCTTGTATGGATTGGCCGACGTATTCCCTAGACTTTAATCCCATTGAAAACCTTTGGGATGCCCTCGGGCGTGCTGTCTCTGCACGTGTACCTCTCCAGCCATCTCAGAGTGTTGGAAACTGCCCTATTGGAGGAATGGCCATTGCTCGCTCCTGCGATGTTTGATCACCTCTTTGAAAGCATAGAAAATCGTCGTAAAGTTTATGTGAAGATCCGCGATGTTCACATACCATATTAATGTAAGTTTTGTTTGGTTTGTTTGCCTTTAAAAATCATTTTGTTAATGACCCAAATGTGACGTCATCATATAACTTACGAAAAGTAACTATTTTTTTCATCTTTGTCCATAATTCGTAGTTTCTTTATTGCATAAATGCATTTGCTACCTTCATGTACAATTTTGAGTTAATTAAAGTTTTACTTTTCCATTTTGTTGATTTTATCGTCCGTGCTTAACTTTTGGAAGCCGGTGCATGAAATAGCAGTACACCTGTTCTTTGTATGGAATATATAATACAAAGAAACTGAAAATTGACAATTGTGTGCACATTCGTATAGTCCATATGAGATTAATATTCATACAGTCTATTAAAATATTTAATTTAATTATCCTTAAAAGAAGTATAAGATTCTCTGTTCTCTCTATACAAAATTATCTTCACAGGCAGATATAAAGTATAAAATATTCTGAACCTTTTTGTAAACAAATATACAAAAAATATGAAATTAGATCAATATGTACCATAATGGAAATCTATGAATATGTATCAAAATATGCCAAAATGCAAGCGCAAAAATGATTATTTATTAGAAGAATGGTATTACCCGTAGTATTTTTTTCTATTTTAACAAATTGCTAAAATCAATATATGAGTTTGAAAAAAATTTGTCGGAATAAAACAGATGACTTACAAAATTGAAAATATCAATAATCGCCTTAACCTTTCAATCCGAGAGCCGTAATTGATATAATCCTGTCAAAAATCTACGATATAATCCATTGATATTATTCACGCATCCCCTGCAGTATAGAGGCATGTACTGATTAATGATTTCAATGTGATCATACGTCAAGCAGATAAATAATTTGATTCGGCTTAATAAGGCTGATTACCGCTCTGGTCTCTCAAAGGGTAATTATGTTTCAAATGTAATAAGACTTTGGTTTTACATCGTTTAAATTATAAAATGATATTGTCAGTAATCAGATTATGTTTGTAAATAGTAACATGGGTTGTAATTTAAGTAAGTAATATATTTAAAATATTACTAAAGAGTCTTTGACAAGAGTTTTTGTTAGGAAAACTTGAGCAAGGTATGTAAGGACAAATAAAATAATAATGCAGCATACTATTGTTTCAAGGATGCGTTGTATCCCCTTCGCCAGTGCAAGAGAACCGCCAAACCCGCAGTCTAAAAGAGGAGCGTTGTTTCTTGGTGGGATGAAGTGCCTAGCGTATGATGCTTTAGACTTCGGTCTGTGGCTAGGTATCCTGAAGATATGGTAGTAGTTGTGCGGATTGCAGGTCAGTCAATGGAAATCCTCCAGATGCAGAGGTGGGTGGTCTTCCAGTTGCCGTGGTGGGCGGTCCTACCAGGGATAGGAAAAAGTCGCACGAGGAGCACAGAAAACTGCAGCCTGCGGCAGGTTTAAGTTAAAAATACAAAGTTTAAACCAAAAGAGGAATGAGTACACAGAGGATTATATACCCAAGACCTGGATTGAGAGAAAACCAATCAAAAAGCAGCATGATGAACAGTGCAGCCAATCCGAAACAACGCAAGAGTTGTGTTGTTTCTCTTACTCTTTGCACTGACGAAGGGGATCCAACGTATCGTCGAAACAGCTGTATGCTTCATTATCATTTTATTTATGCTTATATGCCTTGATCAAGCTTTCCTTATCATTCGTACAAAGTGTATTTTACTTATACAGAGTTATTATACTTTACTTTACAGTAACCGTAAGTCGTAGTTATCTCTCACTGAATGAAGAAATTGGAGGGTTATATAATTCACAGAGAAGCTCTTAAAGGAGCATTTTAAAATTAATAATTAAGATATTTATCTCCACAGACTGTATAACCTAAGAATATTACATAGACATTAAAAATATTGCTACAAACAATACATTTTCCTAAATTGTTTAATGCAATCATTCTTCAAAAATTACGAAACATACTGATATTCGATGGGAATACGCGGTAGAAAGTTAGAGTTATTTAGCTCTTGGATGGTAATGAAAATTTCCATTCCTCAAGAATCCAATAATAAAGAACATTTTATAGATCATTACATCTAAATGTGGAGGGTTAATAAATGCGGTTTTCTTAAAATAGGAGCCGGAAGCGGCGTTTCATCGTTGATCCAACGCTGTTCATGATTCACTTAACTACCAAATCTTATGAAATCCGATGAATAGTTATGAGTTATTTTGGACATGTAGTATGTACATACCCGTGGAGTCGCACGTTTAAGTTATTGATGGATGTTCTGAGATATTCAAGACGGGCAAATCCCTTATGAACATCGATTCACATTTTCCATTGCGTAATTTCAATGGCTGAAATAGTTTGGCAATTCTTAATTAACACTTTCCAACATAGTTGAAAAGTGTTTATGACTTTGTTCATTCTATCTGTTCGTCCGTTCGCCCGATACCTGCCGTAAAATTTACTTTATCAAAGTGAAATTTTAGTATGTTGTTCAGATGATCTGTGGGACACGTGGGAAGGTAAATGAATAATATCAACCAATTAGTTTTGGATTGAACCCGGGTTGAAAAAGTGACATACATTGAACCCTGTGGGAACTAATTTTTCAAGCATTTTTTAAGCGAAGCTGAAATTCATAAACTATTTTGAAAATTGTAAGAAATATTCAAACTATCCCATAACATATATAAAAGAATTTGAGCAAAATATGTTAGGTAGTCTTTTAAATGAAAATTTAAATAATAATTACACCCATATTATATGATGAGATCACGTGACCCAGTTCAAAATAAAATATGGCATCCATATTTTTTCGCAGAGTAAAATCGTGATTTTTAAAGTTCGTTTTTATTTTTATTTAGTGTTGCATTCATCCTAAAACTGCTTTATTTTTGCGTATTTTCTGCGTAATTTTTGCGTATTCATCTATATTTTGCGCCAAAGTAATTACAACAATTTTGAGTTTAAATGATCATCAAACTTTGATTATTTCTACAACGGAGCCTAATTTTAATGTATGCAGAATGCAAACACATCAAGCCGTAAGAGGTGTTGTATAAGAATTACTAAATTTTTTAACGCACATTTTTTTAGCTCTGGAGAATGGAATAGAGGTGATATGAATGAAATATTAATTGATTTTACATAGAAAAGCAGAAGATGTTATAGCATTGTCTTTTTCGATGAAGTTTTATGCATGGAGTTAGAAAGTATTTTTATCTCCATGGTTTTAAGTTTTTAAGTAAAATAAATTATTGTAGCACTGTGATAATTGAATAAAAATATCACCGCGCAATGTATCGCATTTCAGAGATGTTTAGATAAAACTGCATTTCAGTTGCTAAGTGTTTCATAATCAATGCTTTATGCAGGTTTGATCTTTCTTGTGTAATATACTATAGGGTAAATCCGGGATAGAGGGTGCACTTTTTTTAAATCAATATTCTGAGACCTATGGTACTCAAACAAGAAATTTATGCAGTCACAATGATTTATTTGCATTTAGAAAATGCGTATTATGATAAAATAAATTTTAAAATTTGTAATAAGCAATTATGATTTATTTTTTAAACCCCTTCATTGCGGCATCTCTCCAGGATGAGTCGGGGGATACGCCGTCCCGTAAGGGAGACTCTCCACATTGAACATAAAATTCTAATGGACGCACCATATGTGTTTCTTCAAAAAATATGTATATTTAAATACATAATTGATAGAAATAGTGCAATTGCAATTTTATAAAATATAAAAAATTCACTATATTCGAAAAATATTTGTTTTTAACACTTTACAACATAGTTGAAAAGTGTTTATGCCTTTGTTCATTCTGTCTGTCTGTCTGTCCGTTCGCACGATAACTGCCGTAAAAATGACTTTATCACAATGAAATTTTAGTATGTCGTTAAGACGGTCTGTGGGACCTACGGGAATATAAATAAATAGTATCATCCAATTAGATTGGGATTGAACCCGGGCTGAAAAACTAAAGTACATTGAACCCTATGGGATCTAATTTTTCAAATATTTTTAAGCGAATTTAAAATTCAGAAATTTCTTCAAAAGTTTTAGGAAATATTCAAATTGTCCCATAAAAAATATGAAAAAAATTTCAGCAAAATATATTCGGTAGTTTTTAAATAAAAATTAAAATAATAATTACGCCCATATTATATGAAGAGATCACGTGATCCACTTCAAAATAAAATATGGCATCCTTCTTGTGTCAAAATCGTGATTTTTAAAGTTCTTTTTAATTCATATTGAGTGTTGTATCCGTCCTAAAACCGCTTTATTTTTGCCTAATTTCTGTGCATTTATAGTCTGAAACAACGCAATTACAATATATTTGAGTTTAAATGATCATTAAACTTTTGATTATTTCTACAACGAAGCCTAATTTTCACTTATGGAGAATGTAAACACATCAAGCTGTAAGATGAGTTGTATAAGAATTGCTGAATTTCTTTAATGCAAAATTATTTTGCAGATGATATGAATGAAACATTTATAGATTTTACATGGAGAAGCAGACGAAAAAATCTGCTAAAAATCGTCTGCTTCTCCGAAAACTTCTTGATGAAGCTTTAAGGATAGAGTTAAATTACATTTACCTCCATGGTTTTAAGTTTATAAGTAAAATAAATGAGTGTATACAGTGATGAATGAAAAAAAAATGTATGAATGAAATAAAAATGTATGAATGAAATATTTACTGCTTTTACATAGCTTTTACATAGTAGCTCTGCTTGTATATTATCACTTTTTAACACTTTACAACAAAGTTGACAAGTGTTTATGACTTTGTTCATTCTGTCTGTCTGTCTGTCTGTTTGTATGTCCGTTAGCACGATAACTGCCGTAAAAATGACTTAATCAAAATGAAATTTTAGTATGTTGTTCAGACGATCTGTAGGACCTATGGGAATATAAATAAATAATATCCCGCAATTAGTTTTGGATTGAACCCGGGTTGAAAAAATGAAACACATTGAGCCCTATGGGATCTAATTTTTCAAGCATTTTTTAAGCGGATTTAAAATTTACAAATTGCTTCGAAAATTTTAGGTAATATTCAAATTGTTCCATAAAATATATAAAAAAAAATTAGCGGAATATATTCAGCAGTTTTTTAAATAAAAATTAAAATAATAATAACACCTCTTATATGAAACGATCACGTGACCATTATATGAAGAGATCACATGACCCAATGCAAAATAAAATATGGCATCCATCTTGTGTCAAAATCGTGATTTTTAAAGTTCTTTTTAATTCATATTGAGTGTTGTATCCGTCCTAAAATCACTTTATTTTTGCATAAATTCTGTGCATCTACATACTGAAACAGCACAATTACAATATATTGGAGTTTAAATGCTCATCCAAATTTGATTATTTCTACAACGAAGCCTATTTTTCACCTATATAAAATGTAAACAGCAAAATATGTGGAATGAGTTGTATTAGAATTGCTGTATTTCTTTAAAACAAAATCATTTAGTTCATGGAGTCTGCATAGCTGATATGAATCAAATATTCATTGATTTTACAAACAGAAGGACGATTTTTTTCGATGAAGTTTTACGCATAGAGTTTAATTACGTGTAGCTCCATGGTCTTAATTTTTAAATAATATAAATTATTATAGTATTCTGATGAATGACATGAATGGGCAATTATGTATGAATGAAATGCTGCTTTTATAGAGAGAGCCAGGCGTGTTATTTTTTCTATGACGTCATTTGAATAAATTTCAGTTGTTTTCGATAAAGTTTTCAAATATAAGTTATCGTAGTATTATGATAATTCTAAAATTATTACCGAGGAATGTATCACATTTTAGAGATGTTTAAACCAGGCAATTTATATTTCAATGCCGTCATTTGAATGAATTTCATTTTTTACGATGAAGGTTTAAGTTTTCAAATATAATAAATTAATGTATTATTGTGATAAGTTTTAAAATATTACCGAGGAATGTATTGCATTTTAGACATGTTTAAATAAAATTGCATTGAAGTTGGAAAGCGTTTCATGATCAATGCCTTAAGCATGATTTATCTTTCTTGTTTATTCTTTATGTATGTTGTCTAAGTAGAAATAGTTTATAGATACAATCTATCTATTTCTTCAGAAACATACATTTTTTGTGTTTGCTTCGACAAAATACTTGGACCCGTTGAAGAGTTTGGGAGAATTGAACAAATCCATTATTTATTCCTAGCCTTTGTCCACGTGTATAGCATTAATATTTGGATTTCATTTGTTTTTCTTTTATCGATTCCATACCATTGATTTTTGATGATTTTCTTTAACCTGATGATTCGAAATTTATATTTCTTTCCATTTGATTGAAGATTTTCTTGCTGACTTATAATATTATTTTGTAGGCTTGTTTGAAAGTTAGGTTTTTCGAGTTACAGCTTCTCACTTTTCTTTCATTGTACTTTCAAACTATTATATATATATATATATATATATATATATATATATATATATATATATATATATATATATATATATATATATATATATACTATTACGATAAAGTGAGACAAAATAGGATATATCCTAAATAAGCCTGAAATTAAAAGAACTATTCACTACAAAGGAGGAGGCGCAAATGCTGCTCAAATTCCCTAGTAGAATACATGAATGAAAGTAGAAACTGTATGAGAACATTCCATTCCATTCTATTTTAAATCATATTAACGTATGTCTTCCTTTGTCCAATATAAAAATCATGATCAATTATAGATTCGTCAAAACCAACGGAAGGAAATTTTTCAATTATAACAAAATTTGTCAAGATGTTGCATCAAATAATGTAGATTCTTGAAATTGTCATGAGAATATTCGTAGTGACACTCATCATAAGCATATAATCTCCGGAAATCTAGATTTTATCAAAGACAAAATACTTAAAAACCTGCTTCAACTCGGTACAAAGTACCGTATACAAGAATTTAAAAATGTAAACGAAGAATTTTATAATGATCTCGACATCTTCATTTATAGATTGGCGGTAAAACATAGTTTACCAATACAAGCATTTAATGAGTGGAAATATAAATTTTACAAAGCGTTTTGTCACTACTACCCGCAGCACTGCAAAAACAATAGAGAAATTAAAGTTCCATCCTCGTTCAAGCAAGTTAAAGAAGAATATGTATTAACATATACCGATAAAATAGTATCAAATTATGCCTTCACTTGTAAAAAGTTCTACGTGGATACACTAAACCAAAGTTACAGGGACAGTGAAATGTATGCTTTAATACCCAGTAACGCATTGATACTGACTAAAAGAATAGAGGCACTTTACAAAAGAATAGGAATTGATATTAAAACAATAAAATATCCATATTTGGTCCTGATCCCCAAATTACACAAAATACCTGTCAAGTTTCGAACTGTGACGGTGGGATGTGGTTCATATTTGGACATAGCAAACAAAAAACTCTTGGATTTACTCATAATAGTTATGCATGATATTAAAAGACATAACTCTATTATGATAAAAAACGGACAGGAACTGATAAACCGACTAAAGTTTTGTCATAACGATATCAACTTTAGGAGTTACGACTTTCGAGATCTTTTTAACAATATTGATTTGGATAATTTACAATTGATTCTGAAAGATCTACATGAAGAATACGATCTAAAGCAATTTATAACTTATAGAAGATACATGGACTTGGTGGAATTGGTATTGAAGGAAAACATACTACACGACGGAAGCAATTTTTACAAACAAATCAAGGGCATACCTATGGGAGGGAGTTGCTCGTCAATACTAGCAGATATATATCTATCTAAATACGAAAGAGGCACTCATATCCTATCGGAAATGCCCTACTTCCGTTATGTCGATGATGTGATAATTGGGGGCTATGAAAACACCCCATGTTTTGACTTTTCATTCTACCCAAGCGAATTGGACCTTATTGAAAATCCAGCGTGTAAGGACGGATCGGTAAAATTCTTGGATTTAGCTATCAAAAAACACAAGAAATATGGAATATACACAGAGTTACACGACAAAAGAGATTCATACAGGATCAAGGTAAATCATATTATCGATTGGAATTCAAACCTTGCAAAGTATGTCTTCAGAAATATAATAATTGGACATTTTAGAAGAAACCAAAATTATAATACTTTTAGGAAAGACTGCATTTGCAAATGTAAAAAATTTGCAGATGAAGCTATAAAAAGAAATTATCCAGTCAATTTTGTACAACATTATTACAAATCGTTTTTTAAAGAAAATTTGTAATCTGATTGTTGATATAGAGATTTAATATTCATGACTGCGTAACTATTATCCTGATATTTCTCTGCGCATGAGCAACTTTACTTATATAAAGAGACGTTCCATCGGGTTGGACTAGCGGATGTTTCTCCTTCATGGATTCGTTTACTTCTTTGGTTCTGAGTCTGTTCTGGTGCTTTTATTTTCGCACATTTGGGAGGCTGACCATGGAATTATGTTGGTTCCGTGAGCGTTACCCGGGTTGTAAAAGCTGCTTTAAGCGGGAAAGGGGTGTCGCAATCCACCCCTACCATTCTTATGTAATTCATATGGTCTCTCCCGTTCTTTTCTACTTTCATTCATATATATATATATATATACACAAATGTCATAAAAACTAAAAATATTATAAAACCAAATGCATACGATTCAAATCGCCTTGCTGCCATTACCTATCTTATACAAAAAATATATATCTCCAAAAGGAATATAAAAGAGAGAAGATAACAAATTAATACCACAACGTGGCCGTAGGGGTTGTGACCCCCACTCACCGGTTAAAGCATGCTTTGTTCCGCGGCAACACTCCCGGATGTCGGTACCAATTTGAGAAGATTATAAACCAAAAGTGTAAAAATACACTACAAAACAATACAAACGAAACGTGAAAAAATATCAAACTTGAATTTCACATTTTAAGCACCCAAATTCAAAATAAATCATACCAAAACCATTGTTGACTCAAATTCTATAAAAGATCCATAACGACAATATTCATACCTTCAGCAACTTTTTTCATAAAGATTCATACCCCCATACTAATCTTCTTCAACCTCATATGTATCACCATACTACGCCAAAAATGTTTGCATAGAGTCGTCACCCACTCGTCCACCACACAATATATATCCTCTACCGTGAATCATATCTAAATCTTTTGTAACACTCAGTTACGGTTGTTTAGTAAAAACCGGTTATGACATCGGTTAAGAACTTTCTTGGATATCTCTGTTCTATTGCTTCATTCGAAAAATTCGTAATGCATTTATCCTGATCCCCAATTCTATTGTTTAATTTTTTGCTTCTTGTGAGTAGATTTACTATAATATTGCGAAATACATTTTTATGTAAATTAGAGCTCCATGGTATTACACAATTGATCATGAAATTGAAACCATCAGTAGTAAAGAAAGGAGAGTTCTGCACGGAAGGCTGTGCAATGCTGTGCAAAGCTGTGCAATGGCCGCCATCTTGAATTCCGTAATCCTGGACGGGGGTGTAAAAGGGGGGAAACTGAAAAAAGGTGGGGGTAAAAATTTTTGAGAAACTTTTTGTCGGGTGGCAACGATTTTGTAGTCTTGTACGAGGGGTTGAGGGGGAAATAAATTTTTGGAATGAGATTTTTCTAAGTATGGGAGAAACTATTTTGAGGGTGGCAACGGCTGAGGTTCTGCACAGAAGGCTGTGCAGTGCCGCCAGCGCCCCCTAGCGGTGGAAAGTGGAACTATCAAGATGGAACTTAGAAATATTTTATTTGTTTGGGTTGCCTTAGCAACACCTGTGGGGTAGAAACTATTTTGAGGGTGGCAACGTCTGAGGTTCTGCACAGAAGGCTGTGCAGTGCCGCCAGCGCCCCCTAGCGGTGGAAAGTGGAACTATCAAGATGGAACTTAGAAATATTTTATTTGTTTGGGTTGCCTTAGCAACACCTGTGGGGTAGAAACTTTTTTCAGGTTGGCAACGGTTGAGGTTCTGCACAGAAGGCTGTGCAGTGCCGCCAGCGCCCCCTAGCGGTAGAAAGGAGAAATAAAATTTGGATTTTTTATGATAGTTGAGATTTTTTTTCTTATATTTTTTCGCAAATGTAAGTTTTCTACTTTTTAAAAACCACACTTGTGCCGTTTTCTCTATGGGAATTAACATAGGTTTTCACACTTGTGCTATTTTTTAACGTTTTTTCACAAAAACATACTTTTTACTAACAAAATTTCGTAAATGCAAGTTTTTTTCTTATATTTTTTCGCAAATGTAATTTTTTTACTTTTCAAAAACCACACTTGTGCCGTTTTCTCTATGGGAATTAACATAGGTTTTCGCACTTGTGCTATTTTTTAACGTTTTTTCACAAAAACATACTTTTTACTAGCAAAATTTCGTAAATGCAAGTTTTTTTCTTATATTTTTTCGCAAATGAAATTTTTTTACTTTTCAAAAACCACACTTGTGCCGTTTTCTCTATGGAAATTAACATAGGTTTTCGCACTTGTGCTATTTTTTAACGTTTTTTCACAAAAACATACTTTTTACTTGTAAAAAACTAACAAAAACGCGTTTTTAAAGTAGCAGAATCGCGTGAATTGGTGTTTTAAAGTAGCGGAATCGCATGAATTGGTGTTTTAAAGTAGCAGAATCGCGTGAATCGGTGTTTTCAAAGTAGCAGAATCGCATGAATTGGGTGTATGGGAATCTCGAGAATCTCGGAGGGTTTAAGGGGTGTGTTTCCCCAACCATTTCGATCTTGGGGGTTTAAAAAATTTTAAAAATAAATATTTTTAATAAATATTCCCAAAATTAAATATTTTCAATAAATATTCCTAAAAATAAATATTTTTAAAGAATCGTGAAAGTGTATACTACAATAGGGGGTTTCTTTATACCAACATGGTTTAACATGTGCGTTATTTTACAAGTGCATACTATCATAGGAGTTTCTTTATACCAACATGGTTTAACATGTGTGTTATTTTATACATGTGTATACTACCGTAGGAGTTTCTTTAAACCCACATGGTTTAATATGGGTGTTATTTTATGCATGCGTATACTACCATAGGAGTTTCTTTAAACCAACATAGTTTAATACGTGTGTTATTTTACAAGTGTACTACTAGCATAGGCTGCCATAGGGGTATCTTTCAATCTTAACATGTTTTGAGGCGCCTTGTTTTAAAATGAAGCCAGAGACACGGTTTTGCTTTAGAAAACCAAAGATGAGAAAACCTCTGTTCGATGCCTAGGGTAAAAAACGTGTGAGAAAGAGGAGCCCTCATTCAAAACCACAAAGTCCATTAAATCACGATGACAGATCTACCCCTCCCCACCTCGCGTGAATGCGGATAGTTACATCGTATGGTCAGTGCGGGAAAGATGGGGATACTGCTAACAGAGTGGTACCAGGCTATAACTTGAGGCTATTTGCCGCGTTGGGCTGGGTCGACTGAACGGCCCTCGCTGCTATTGTTAACATCTGTGGTGGGGGACAGTTTTTTACGGATGCTTGTGTTGGACCATCGCGAAATGCTATTCTCAGCTGGGAGAGACTCTTGAAGTTCTTATGCATTGCTTGTTAATACCTGAAACAAATATTTTTGTACTTGCGCATTTAAATATGTTTTTTTACCAAGTTGTTAAAGTACCTGAAACAAATGTTTTTGTACTTGTGCGTTTAAATATATTTTTTACCAAGTGTTTATTAAATTCTTATTTCCATTTCCTAATAATACCTGAAAAAGAAAATCCTCGATAGCTGAAACAAAGATGTATACCATGCGTTTTGCATTTCCCAATAATAATACCTGAAAAAGAAATATTTTTTACCAAGTTTTTACGAATACCTGAAAGGTGTGTATCTGTAGTTTCCAAGAAAAAGGCAAAGTTAAGAAAAAACACATTTATTAAAAAATAAATAAATAAATATTTACATATATATATATATATATATACATTATTCTTCTTCTTCTTTTGCACATAGATTTTGAATCGTTTGAAAAAGTTCGGTAATATGAATGACTTGAAAAAAGTCATGGATAAACACCAGTTCTCCAAAATCAGGGTTATCCAAATTGTCTCTGGTAAATTGGTAGGCGACATGAAACCAATCCAAAGCATACAGAGCCTGTTGTCCGTATTGTAGGTATTTATCTAGTTCGGTAAAAGAAACACAATCGTGGCTCGATGCGTCGTCGTACCCAGCTGTACAGGCAAAACATTCAAAAAGTTCAGATATTTTTTCCATTAAACAGTTTTTTAAATGAATGCATAAAGCAGATCGAAGTTCATAAAATCCTTGAGGGTTATCAGGATCACCATTGGAAACACTGACTGACACTGAATAACTGTTAAGTTCTCGTTTCACGAAATAATCCAAAGTATTGGAAATGACACTGGATTGGACTTGAATGTTAATAGCATCGATGTAATCACACAATTGCAGAGTTTCAGGTAGAGTTAGAACCACATATTCTGGAACGAACTGGAAGGAGGAGTCTTTCTTTCGAAACATACGCTGGAATGTTAGTTTGGGTTCTCCTTGGAGTGTATGCCGGGATATACTGAGATCTCTTTGTATGATGTGCAGCATATCGTCTTTCAGGAGATTGACGAGAGATTCCAACTCGGTGAGAAGAGCAAACCATACGGTGGTGGAGAGGGAAACACCTTCCTTTGTAGGTTTCAGACTCCCATCAGCATCTGTTGTAAACTTACGAATATGTATCCGTGTTTGTCCAATAAAATAAACAACACTGGCAAAAATATCACCACCCAGATGAAACAGAGTAGGAGGCAATGAATCCAATGTGATACGCTGAGAACAGACTCTCTTTGCTGAGTCATCCATAGCATGTGTTAAAGTGCGTTTACAAGACATGGTTAACAGCGACGACCTCTCTCTATGGGTATCTAGCAGAAAGTAAAGAGTCCTTGCGAAAACACTCGCCAAAAGATATGTTGAAATCTCGCCAAAAAACTAGTAGGACTTGTTTAAAATCGCCAAAAAGTGGTACAGCGGGTTAAAAAAGTAGCCAATGCAGGGCACTCCCCTCTGTAAAAGGCGCCAAGGGCGTGTGACGTAGTCAGAAAATGACGTCATCCGCTTCATGTCCATTCTTGAATGGCAGTTGTTTGGCATTATAAAACTTCTTTTAAAACATCTGATATGTTGGGGATAAAATCTCTAAGTCTTTGGAGTTGATCAGGACTTAATTTAATGCAAATGGGTTTTAAGCCAAAACCATCATTACCATTTCTGTATAGTTGTTGTAGAATACAATCCTCCTCTTCAAACATAACCAAGAATGTGTTGTTAGCAACAAAACTAGTATTGGAGTAAATATTGTTGGTAAATGCGTACCAAGTATCGATATTCATGGTAATTCCACGAGGTGTTGGGAAATACTGTCCTCTGTTTTCTTTGAATTCACGAATATGAATCTTTAACTGATGTCTAAATCTATTTAGAGCTGCAAAGTAGCACCAGTTTAGATCCCATAAGCCAATATTTTCGGAGGCAGGAGGTGGGTCTTTCTTAGATACATATTCTTGTAACCAGTCATGAGATGGAAGCTCGTCCTCTTGTATACTGGGCAGGGGACGCTTTTTACTGCATGAAACCAGCTTTCTAAACGTTAAGCTAATTCTTGCTTCAGAAATATCAGGCTGAGGTGGAATTCGATGAGAGTAAAGTTCGTTCGTGGGAGGATACATGACATACAAGGAACCATGCTTAGAAGGGATAGTAATAGACTGTTCACCGCTTCGTTCAAAGATAATGCGACGAGTTGCTCCAAAACTGACACAGGCAATGGCATAGGTAGCATCCAAACCCTTTTCATTATCCTTATGACTTCCAATTTTAGCTTGACCATTTGGATAATAGTTTAAAAGCACATAGTTAAATTCCATATCACATGCTTTTTCCACATGTTTTTTAATATCCAGCATCAGGGGAGTCCATTCGTTGGCTGGAACAGAGGTACCCGAAAAGGCATAAGATAGATCAGCATCTCCAAAGGCGAGGGTTTTACGTAGAGGTGTATAAGATCGTCCATGTACAACCACATTGGTTTCTTTAAAGTCCAATGTTTGCAACTGTTTAAAAATATCATCTGCTGTAGCTTGGTCCATAAATTGTCGAATGTAATGTACATTTAATCCATTATTTTCAAATCTAATAATTCGAGGAGAAGAAGCCATGATAGCAGTTAATAGAAATAAAGCAACTTGGCAGGATAGAATCTAACGAGCAAGTAACCCATCTTAAACGCAATCCCCCGCACCAGTGTTTCGCCCCTCCCACATGCTGACGTAACAAACCTGCTCTACCAATCCCCTGCAACCCGCTTCTCACGCGTGCGTGACCCCCGCTCGACAAGAACGGGCATGTTCAGTGACGTCACTGAAGCCTGTTTCGTATGGGTAGTATGCAATGGTAGTATACAATACCAACGCACACTTAGTTAAAAGAATGAAAACAATACACAGGTGATTATGAATGGAAACACTACACAGGTAATTATAATCAATCATTATTTTATTCATTACTATTCATAATTATCCCATTTTAAATAACGGGATGTTACAGGTTCTGCCTTAGGTGGAGTAGGAGTATAAGGCTGATTATACAAATTTTTGTTTTTTACAAAGTGAGTAGGTATATTCAGTTCATCTAAAGCTGTTAAAAACACTTGTTGTCCTGTTACAGTTCTTTTCTTTTGTCCAAATATCAGATTAAATAAATCTCCAATATTAGTCTTTGGAATCCACTGCTGATGATGGGAAATATGTCCTTTTTCATTCCATGAAAGAATGTCGGGATGGCCTTTTATAATATCCAATAAATTGCTGGCATAGTTTCTCATGGCTCGGGGAACACTGTTTAAAATAATATCTTCATATCTTGAGATGTTCTGCTTTGGTAGGGCATCTTCAGATATTTTCGTCTCTGTAACCATATCTGTATCCATATTCTCGAGAAGGTCTTTGTACGATACTTGCGTATTCAGAAGGTCTTTGTACGATACTTGCGTATTCAGAAGAGGTTCCTTGTGAGACACTCGTATGCGTGTGTTGAAAGAATCCATCTTTATTTTCTTTTGTAAAAGTTCATAATAAAGTTTCACTTTATCATCTTCACTCAGGGAACTGTTGAGAATACGAGCCATTTCCTTATCGAAATGGGTTCTATACTTTTCTGTAGCAACATGTTTAGACAAAGAGTCTTCAGGAACCAAGGCATACTTTTTAGCGTGTTCCATTGAAAAGGGTTGTAATCACACTGAGGGCTGCTGGGATGAGTAAGTTCAGAAAACCGCCTTTCTGAATAATAAGCTTGCGTTTCAGGTACAGTGGTTTACGCTTGTCTGCCAATTCTCGTAAAACAGTCTTGTGCGCTTCAAGTTTGCTCTTTTGATAGCTTGTGAGTGGGATATTACCCTTTAATGTATTCAGGCTACACTCACAGATGGCTTTTATACAGGAACGAGGAATCTTTTTTAACAAGGTCTTTCGTAGTTTGGAGGGACAAGAATGAAGCAGCCGTAATTGCTTCTGTTGTTGCCTGCTGAGTGTCATCTTCACAACTGAGAGAATACTGCGCATGCGTATTCATTTATACATTTTGAAAAAGGCTTAATGTCTCAGTTTATACACATATTGTGTCTGATCGGGTAAAATCGAGGTGCGCAAACGAATCTCTTCTGGCGTCTCACTGCGCAGGTCTATAAACAAATAAGAATAAGGTTCTCGAGTAGCATCTTCGTACACTTCTTGGAAGAAAGGCAGGTGTCTGGGAAACAGTTGTTTTCCCAAATGCATGATTTGGCTCATGTCTCTTCGATTCTTGCAGAGTAGCAGATAATGGGCATTCAGAGTAATTTCACGCATTTCTTTCCCTTTGTGAAAAAAATTTTGCGTTATAAACACCACACTTAGATTTAAATGATGACTCCCTCTCGTAAACAGATGGGTTAATCGTTTATCGTTACCACATTCACTCATTAAATCGTCTATAATAAAGAGAGTATTCAATCCCAGATACTCTTGATAGTTTTTAGGTAATCCTTCCACAAATAAAACGTTTGGGATTTCATCGTATAAAGGTTGGTGGATCCCATAGAACCACACGATTTTGTCCGGAGCAGGCGAAAACATATCCCGCCTGTGTTTAATCATATCCCGCACAAAAAAACTCTTCCCACATCCTGTGGGACCCGAAATAACCATAGTAAAGGGGTGTTGTAAGGATGGGAACTCCATCGTAAATAACAAGATCAGTATGTTGACATCCATATTTATTGGTAAAAGGGTGCACTTATGTGAAAGCGCTTGGTTACAAAGTTATATACATTAACATCATTACATACGTCGTGGGGTACAAAGGGTAATAAAAAGTCTTTCAAAGAAGATCCGCGACATCTTGAATACAAATAATAGATACAATAGTGTCCACAAACAGCTGTTACATTGCTCTGTAGAGGCATGGGGTTGTACTCTTGGTGCTGGAACGTAGAAACAAAGTCCGAGAGGGGTCCTTCAAAGGTTGTAGGTGGGTGTCCATAAGAATCAAAGAATTCTATAGAGTCTTTATCTCGCATGTAGAAGGCTACCCAATGGCTTCCTGGATCGGTCGAAGCGTCCACGTTGGCAACCAAACAGGCTGGGAATGTCACAATGTCTTGGGGTAGTAAATCACTCGGAAAAACGCCCAGAAATACGTTCTTGGTTATAGGATTCTTGGAGAGGGCTTTATCCAGTTGCTGGCTTTCCATGATTAATTGGCAAAATCACACAAAATATGTCTAGACTTGTTAATTTCAACCACGTTTTCAAATTCAGCATACAGTAGAATGGAGATGGTTTCCTTTAAAGCTTCCGAAAACTTGATTTCCAATCGTAAATTTCCCTGGTGTTGTAGATTCATATGAGGGCCATCGCACATGTCAGGCGATAAATCAAATGCGTACAAGGTAAATCCTTTTGCAAATTCGTCTCGGGTCAGATGAATTCCTTTGTCTTGGTTAAATCCAGGGAATAAGGTGTGATAGGCACGGATATAGTTGTTTTGGTTAAAGTTCAATTCCAAGGGCCTGCTGGGTACTGGAAGTCCATCCACGTAGACACATAGAAAATTCACGTTGTAATGGCCTAGCAGGAAAGGGTTAGAATCATACTGTCCATTCATACCCGCATTGTTTAAACAGGCAACGACCACTCTTTTGGGCATCACACCTAAAAAGGCATTATCCTGCATAAAAGACCAACTGCCTTTAGAAACAGAATACGTCTTACACAGAACGCGGTCAATGGGATACTTGGCCGTGTGCTTCTCCAGGGCTTTTATATGTCCCAGTAACACGCCGGGGCCCACTTTCACTTTTCGAATAAACATGGAAGCATGCTCTATCATCACTTTATAATCAGGTTTGGCAGCACTAGACACTAAACAAAAATCTGATTTGCTACGTGTCATCTTTATCTTCATGTCCACTAAATTCAATATAAGGCGATTCTGCTGAAAAATGTCTGAATGAATCTGTCCAATCATATCCACAGTTTGGCTTTGTTTGCTTAATTCATATCTTTGTTTCAGTCCTTCGTTAGCATCCTTTTCTGCAAGAGGGTTGGTATTGCTCAGATGGGTGTCTTTAAAAAAACATTCACAGGTCAATAAGCTTTTCTTGGCATCGGCTCCATAGTTCAAGAGGGTTTCTATATAGGCTCTGTAGGGATAGGTGTTGGTTGCTGAAGAAATAACTCGGTCATTCAAACTCACATCCACTTGGGAGAACAGGGAATGTAGAAATAAGTTCACGGGAGCCACGGGTTCTTTGTCGGCTATAGGTGATCCATCCGATTTCACAATCTTTGCTTTCACGTATAGAAAGGAAGAACCCAGATCCATATATTCATCTCCGCTTCCAGATATGTTAAATTCCACGGGACCTCCATCACGTATGTTAGAGAGGGGGTGGTATTCGATAAAATGTCCTTTTTCTATAGCTGTCTGAGTAGGTGGGGTCACGAATAAATCCAATTCGCTCTTGGTACAGGGTGAAGAATCTTTATGGATAGACATCTTTAGGAGAAAATATCTCGTGTTCTCGCTTTCTTTGCTGAAGTGGGAATGAAGTGATTCTCGGATCGCTTCCTCTTTTTATTGCTTTTTCCAGAACCAATCATAGTCTTCATCTGGGTTGCAGCCTTGTCTGTTAAATTACGACCTGCTTCTTTTAAATGGCGCTTGGCTGCCACTTTTAAATCTTCTCCTCTGGATACATCTCCCATCACATTGAGTCCACTCTGCCATATTTGCTTTCCCACGGCTTTGGCACCCGATTTTAGAATGGGTACAGCCGCTCTAAAAAAGGAACGAAACAAACTTCCAAATCCATATCCTTTTTGAAATGCAGATCCTTGATAATAATCCAATCCATTACCGGTTTGCTGAAGATAGTAGTCTTCAAAAGATTTCTGGCAACATTCATAAGGCACATACATCATGAGAGATACTTTTGGCGAAAGTGTAGCTTCACGTACGAGCGCCCGCGTTCAAATGGCGTGAGTTCTCCTGTGTGCGTCCTTATAACGATTTCCAAAGTGTCAATCATCTTTCTACTCACAGGTAAATAGTGGGGGCGGTCGAATGTTAGAGAAACCAATTCACCGTCGTTTCCGGCCACTTTCACTATGCGTAAAAGGGGTGCTAGTACATCTCCCACAATTTGGGGTTCCACAATGTCGGAATACACAAACAGTACATGATAATGAGCGTTCACATCTGCAACGTAGGGTCCTTCCACACTGGTTTCTAAATGAGAGTCCGATTCAATCACCATGGGATTAAAACCCAGTACTTGGGCCATTCCTTTGTCTAAAATCACTCTTGCTTTGTTCTTTACTTTAATGCGTACTCGTTTCGTAACAGGATTATAATGAAAAGAGATCTTGTTTTGATGGTCTTTGATGAAAATAGCTTTTAAAATGTCTGGGATGGTTTCGTAATATCCCGCGGGTATTCTACGTACAAGCATTTTACCATCTCCTAGATCAAATCCAATAAAATTGTTCTCGGCAGTTATATTCATCCACGTATGGGGGTATAAAAACTCTGTAATTCCAATCTCCCAGCTTCCCTTCAGCTCTATAGGGGTGGGTAATCTCGTAATAAAATGTGAAATTTTATTCTCAGGAAAGTAGCTCATCGAGCTATCACTAGGAAGTGTCACGTAGAAACTCATCGTATCAACTGATTTCAGAAACAGGCGTCCCTTGCTTTTATAGGGCGGATAAATCAGAGGCAGGTATCCACTGATTAAACTTGTGGGGATAACCTCGGTATTTTACAAAGTATTCCATATTATTCTTCTTGAAACGCTTCTTTAACACTTTTTCAATGGGGAATTCCTCTTTCATTCTCACTTTTTGTAGTTCTTGCAGGTAAAAGGTACCTTGTATGGGTTCTCCTAGTAAATCTTGGATTCTGTATACAGGAGGTTCTCGTTTCACACATTCTGTCACTTTAAATAATTCTTCCGACCAATTTGTTTCATACCCCTTCTCAAAGGTCATTTTAATCTTGGATACTCGCACAGTGTCCCCTGCATTTAAAATACATTTGGATACGCCCTTAGGCAGGTTACCATAGAGCGTAAACCACACTTCTTGTTCATTGTCCGAATTCACATTCACAGGGGCTTGCTTAATGCTGGAGTGATAGGTATGATTATAGCTATCCATCAGCGAGTCCAATACATCCAAATAGCGATAAGTATTCTGATTGGTAAAGTATTTCCACATTTTTGTCTTAAGGGTTCTGTTAAACCTCTCAACAACAGATGCAACAGATGTGGTGTTAAACGTTGTAAAAAACTTGATATGATGCTCTTTAAGTAATTTTTGAAATTTCTGATTCTTAAATTCTGTACCTTGATCCGTCTGCAGAGATTTTGGAATGCGCTCTTTAAATATAGTCTGAAAGGCATTCACGATATCTACCCCTCTCTTGTGCTTCAGGGGTATAGCCCATGCATACTTGGATAAAATGTCAATGCATGTTAAGATGTAGCGAAATCCATCATTCTGTCGGCTGAGCGTTGACATATCAGCTAAATCGGCTTGCCATTGCTGATCTATAGAATACACTATAACACGGTTGGTTTTAAATTTCCGCTGAACTGGCTTGTGTAATGTATAGGCATCCACACCTTGTAACCAATTCTGAATTTCCTTCTTGGGTACTTTTCCTTGAAGAGCACGGTATATGCTATCCACTCCACCGAAACTTGCGGGGTGCTTGGGGTCTTGATAGGTTCCGTCCATCATTCCAACATGGAAATATTCACAGATTCGTTTAAATGCAGAATAAAATCCCTTGGTATATTTAAATCAATCAAAACTTCCGTTGTAATGTATACTATTAAAACAGTTATCAGATAGACACACGTCACGATAACCTCCTCTCTCGAAGACATGACTTTAAATAAACTAATCTCTCTTCTTGCCTCTTTTATATACAGATTTAAAAATAACGCCAAATCTTAAAATGCGCTCTCTGAAACGCTGGGCGTCAATTTCCCAGAATCCCTTGCGATCTTCATCTTTGGGTACCTCTATAATGCATACCTCCTCACGAAATCTAACTCGCTTCATCCTGACCGACCTCTTTCAATTCCAAGACTCAAATGATTGGAGAAACACACCCCTTAAACCCTCCGAGATTCTCGAGATTCCCATACACCCAATTCATGTGATTCTGCTACTTTGAAAACACGCTTTTTTAACACATTTTGGTAAAAAACGCACATTTTTGTTGTTTTTTGACGTTTTTGCAACATTTTGTGCGAAATGTTAATTTTGCCCATTACCACATTTTTAGTGACATTTTTGTAAAAACGCACATTTTTTTGTAAAAAAATTACAAAAGTGCGAAAACCCATGTTAATTCCCATAGAGAAATTACAATTTTGAAAAAAAATCGCAAAATGTTAATTTTGCCCATTACCACATTTTTTGTTACTTTTTTACGTTTTTGAGACATTTTGTGCAAAAAGTTAATTTTTCCCATTACCACATTTTTGGAAAAAAAATTACAAAAGTGTGAAAACCCATGTTAATTCCCATAGAGAAATTAACATTTTCAAAAAAAAGACGCAAAATGTTAATTTTGCCCATTACCACATTTTTTTGTTACTTTTTTACGGTTTTGGAACATTTTAACAAAATGTTAATTTTTGCCATTACCACATTTAAAAAAAAAATTACAAACGTGTAAAATTTAAGTAAGTACTGAAATGTTCGATGCTCTTGGCATATCCCTCATCATACGATATTTTCAAGTATCTCACGCTACAAGATTCTCGCAGTTCACTTCGTAACCACCATATAGGGGAGGGGTATTGTAGGACCTTGGTATGTCTTCAGCATACTCTTTGGTATACCGCTGGTATACCCTTAACATGGCCTTGGCGGAGGGATATTGGCACGCTTCTAGCATGCAATAACAATGGTATTAATATACTTAATTACTTTATTTCATTATCCTCATTAACGCCCTTTAATTCATTTAAAAAAAAGAAAAAAAAAATCCCAACTATCAGAAAAATCCCAATTTTAATTCTCCTTTTCGCCGCTAGGGGGCGCTGAGGATCGCTGAGCCTTCTGTGCAGAACCTCAACCGTTGCCAACCTGAAAAAAGTTTCTTCCCCACAGGTGTTGCTATGGCAACCAAAACAAAAAATATTTCTAAGTTCTATCCCCGATAGTTCCACTTTCCACCGCTAGGGGGCGCTGAGGATCGCTGAGCCTTCTGTGCAGAACCTCAGCCGTTGCCACCCTCAAAATAGTTTCTACCCCACAGGTGTTGCTAAGGCAACCCAAACAAATAAAATATTTCTAAGTTCCATCTTGATAGTTCCACTTTCCACCGGTAGGGGGCGCTGGCGGCACTGCACAGCCTTCTGTGCAGAACCTCAGCCGTTGCCACCCTCAAAATAGTTTCTCCCATACTTAGAAAAATCTCATTCCAAAAATTTATTTCCCCCTCAACCCCTCGTACAAGACTACAAAATCGTTGCCACCCGACAAAAAGTTTCTCAAAAATTTTTACCCCCACCTTTTTTCAGTTTCCCCCCTTTTACACCCCCGTCCAGGATTACGGAATTCAAGATGGCGGCCATTGCACAGCTTTGCACAGCATTGCACAGCCTTCCGTGCAGAACTCTCCTTTCTTTACTACTACCATCTCTTTTATTGTATATTTTATACACTGTTTTGTCCTCCCGACTTTTTATATTGAAATCCAGGCAATCTACACTTTTATCTAGGTTTGGTAATGTATCAACCAAATTCAATATAACAGGATAAAAACTGAAGCCCTTAACAAAATTCACTTCCTCCGATGCCAATAATATGTCGTCAACGTAACGTATATACAACAATTCATTCAGCAGACCAGTACCCATTACGAATTTGTTCTGATAAATATCCGCTAAAACGGAAGAACAACCCCCCCCCCCCCCATTGGTATGTCTCGTATTTGTTTGTAAAAACGCGTTCCATCAAAAAGTATCATCCCATATAAAACCAAATTTACTAAAATTTTGTATTTACTTAATGACAAAACAGACTGCAAATCACATCTTTCATAAATTTTCAAAACGATATTGTATAAGCAATCAATATCAATGTTGTTGAACAGGTCGCTAAAATCGTAACTTTTATAATAAAGTTTATTAGGTATACATTTTAAAATTTCTATTACTTCATTAATATTTTTCACCATATCTGTGGAGGGAGCATATTCAATTTGGTTACATTCAATTTGGTTGATACATTACCAAACCTAGATAAAAGTGTAGATTGCCTGGATTTAAATATAAAAAGTCGGGAGGACAAAACAATGTATAAAATATACAATAAAAGAGATGGTTTCAATTTCAAGATCAATTTTGTAATACCATGGCGCTCTAATTTACATAAAAATGTATTTCGTAATATTATAGTAAATCTACTCACAAGAAGCAAAAAATTAAACTGTAAAATTGAGGACCAGGATAAATGCATTACGAATTTTACGAATGACGCAATAGGACAGAGATATCCCAGAAAGTTCTTAACCGATGTCATAATCGGTTTTTACGAAATAACCGTAACCAAGTGTTACAAAAGATTTAGATATGATTCACGGTAGAGGATATATATTGTGTGGTGGACGAGTTGGTGACGGCTCTTTGCAAACATTTTTGGCGTAGTATGGTGATACACATGAGGTTGAGGACGACGAGTATGGGGGTACGAATCTTTATGAAAAAAGTTGCTGAAGGCATGAATATTGTCGTTATGGATGTTTTTATAGAATGTGAGTCAACATTGGTTTTGGTGTGATTTATTTTGAATTTGGGTGCTTAAGATGTGAAATTCAAGTTTGATCTTCTTCCACGTTTGGTTTGTATTGTTTTGTAGTGTATTTTCATACTTTTGGTTTATAACCTTCTCAAATTAGTATCGGCCTCCGGGAGTGTTTCAATGGCTCAAAGCATGCTTTAACCGGGGAGTGGGGGTCACAACTCCCCCGGCCACTTTGTGGTACTAAATTTGTTTTCTTCTCTCTTTTATATTCCTTTTGGATATATATATATATATTTGAAGATATATTTTTCACGGACATTTCGCAAAACAAATGTCGGTGTATATAACATTGTCAATTTTTAATAGATTCAAATGTTCTACTAGACATAAAAGCTGGGTATCAAATTTCAGATATTAGGACGCAGGAAGGTATGTTAAAAATGGCATCAAAGAAGTTGAAATAAACAGCCAGGCAGACAGACAGGTTTCGTCATGACGAATTCAGTAAAATATATTAAAATTAGGATTTTCACACACACACGAAATAAAGACATTTTAAACCTGCAATTATGGAAATATCCAAGACCGCATTTTACTATCTTAAATAAGGAAGCTTATGCCTAATTGTTTATCTAGTGCATTTAATTTTATTAATGACTGAATGCCCCCCAATAAAACTTTATTTCTCTTCCCTATGATGTAATTTTTTTTCTGATGTAAATAGTGGGTGCTGGGATGTAAATTTCGTAAGTAACGTGAAACTAAACAAGATGACAATTCATTAAACACATTAAACACAATGCTTTTATAGAGGATATTTTCATAATTCTAACGGTACATTTCGTTTACCTTTCCTATCAAATTCAAGCGAATAATGATGATTTTTTATATTTATTTCGCCCACCCTGGCTAACAATTCGTCTACCTTGTCTACCGTGAAGTCGCCGAGGGTTAATATTCTCACAAGCAAGAGAAACAAATAGTCAACTCCAAACGGGTTTACGTATCAAATTTTCTCTTGTAGAATTATTTAATTGTAAAACAGAATATCATAATTTGTTTGTGACGTTATATTTACATAAGGTTAAAAGTTAACTCGAAGTATGTGGCAATGATAAAATATTCTTTGTCAGTACCCAATGAATACAAATGAGATATCGTTTCCCTGTGTAGAAAATATGGGATTTCGTGCTCTATCATTGTACAACAGAATCCCTCCCTTTCATATATATAAAACAGCAGATTCTACCAACAGATCAATCAATGCCATACAAAATGATAGATCACTATTGCCCCGCTATTATCAGGTCTACAAAAAATAGCGATAAAAAACCTTCTCAAATAAAAGAAAAGGATAGTAAATAAGTAAAATACAGGTCTTCAGTGATTCAGCGTGGTGAATGTATTTCAGCAATATGCGGTTACGGAATTTTTTCAGCTTTCGCTTTAGGATTTGATTCTGCTTCTGTAACAGCGTTTCAGAACACTACATAAAAAACAAACCATCGTCGACGGGCTAAATTGATAAATGCAGTGTTGAAATCTTTGAGTGAGCGAGTGTTTAGCGAATGGGCTCAGCTATTCTTTTTTTTTTTACGACTTTCTTTTTGCAAGGATTGTGATGGATCATTCTGTGATTCCCATCTCTGGAAGACAGCAAACAGAAATAGTTATTGATATATGAATATCTCCTGAGACTCGAGCTGAAACTGTCGTTAGGTAGATCTGGCTACATTCTTTCTAATGAAGAGAAGCTTGTATATTTCCGTATAAGATATGAAAAAGAATGTCAAGAGCTATGTGTGTCAGAAGTGTTATGATAGGAAGTTCGGGTAATATGGTATATTGCTTTTGTTTTCATGTATTGCTAAATGAATAATGCACCAATTTATCTTGATGTTTTATGCATTTATGATTATATTTACTTTTAAAAGGCCTCTTCATAATTTTTACACCAAGTAGTTACTTTACATAAAATATTGATAAAACAGCAAGAATGCCAATTTGGCGTATAATATGAAATATGTGGCTCATATAAAATACTAATTATATATGGAAATAAACCTTTAATAACCTTTTTTGTTATATAAAATAACAAAATAAATACGCTTGATTCTTAAAACAGTGAAAATAATTCGTGGACATCGGCACAACGGGCGTTATACGCACCTTCCCCCTCAAATCATAAAATTGAAATCCGTCACCACAATAATAATAATAATAATAATAATAATAATATTAAAAAAAAGCGTACTACTTACAAATAAAAGCACAAATGTTGGCTACTTACATACATGGCCAATATTTATAAATAAATAAAATAAGCGTCCCCTACTTGAACAGATGGCGCCATCAGCGACATTGCAATAGATGATATGTCGCAAATCTGCCTCGAACGAGAAGATTTTGACATAAAATAACTAAAAACTAATTCGGATTTTAAATAAATCTCGCCGAGGCATATCGGTCTGGGTACTGACGTAATTACATGCTAAATTTCATGGACGTAAAGTGCTGAGATTCTTCGTTACAGACAACACACACTAACAGACAAACATACAACAGATAGACAGACATATACATATATTATTAAATATTAACTTTCATATGGAATACTAATATTTTAAATGGCAACGGGTATAAATAAGTTTCGCGTAGTGTATGTGTGTAACATGTGCATGTATACAAGTGCCAACGAATGCCATGTGCCAGGCTAATAATTAAAGAAATATCATGGTTACTTTACATGATTTTTGCAGCTGTATAGGAAACCCCTATTGCACCGCAAGATGAGAAAACATTCGAAGTACTAAACTTCTTTTTCAGAGAGGCATAATGGTGCTATAGCTTTTCCTGTTAGAGATAGGAAAAAGCCAATTACAAAGTTGTAGAGTGTTGCAAAATTCGTACTGACCATCGTACCCCACAGAAAAAGATGGAAAGGAACCATGAAAATCGCTGTATACAATCCAATGTATACATTTTATTATATACAACAAATGTTCAACTTTAGCAATGACTCATGCTTGGACACGTGATTAATATGTATTCGCGTGTTTTCCAATGCGTCTACGATTACACTGTTAAAAGGAAATTAATATTAAAATTATTTCTTTTCAAATCATTATTTAGGGGTTTCATTTTAATGATTTTTCTGTGGAGCAAAAATGATTGTTTTAAATTTTGCAACACTTTACAACGATGTAATTGACTCCCTATTTCTAACAGAAAACGAAATAACCCCATTACCCTTCTAAAAATGGGGCCAACATCATTAAATTTGCTTCACCATGTAATGCCATAGAGATTTCCCATATATTTGTATGCAATTTATATGACGACTTTAACGCTTCTCAAGTTATTGGCCTGGTCAATGAATTTATTTGGCATTGTGAAAGATGTTTCTCATCCCCAGTTAGAATTGCCATAGAAATACGATTTTACGATAGAAATACGATTTTGTTATGTACAGGAATCTAACCTACGTGTATTGTAACTGATAAATAAATAAATTTCAGATTGAAAGTTATCCTAATGCATGTAACACTTAATTATTCGAGTAGGGATACCCCAGACTATCTAGGCTCTTAATGAGTAATGACCCCATACTATCTGGAGATTCATCTGCCGTTTTGTCTGCGGATCAATGACCCCCAGACAAAAGTGTAATATATTTTATTTTTTAAACGTGTATATAGTGTATTTGATAAAAGAAAATAGATCAAGTCAATTACATATGCCTGAATATCCTTTCTTGCTTTCAATCCAAATCATCCGAGCTACCCGAAGGTGTTGTTGTTGTTGTTGTTGAAACCCAGACCGTCCGACCTACCAGAAAGGTGTAAGGTAACTGTTTGGACGGTCGGGAAGTGCCACCCAATTTAGACCGGAACCCAGTGGGGGGAGGCATCCACAGGGACCGTACCCTCCTTCCCCTTCCACCAACCTCTCGGAAGGACTTTCGGACCCACATGTTTAACGTGATCGTACTCCGCATGAACACGGCGGCAGTTTTGGCAGTGGCTGGAATCGAACCCGGGCATACCGAGTGCAACTCCAGCGCGCTAACCAATGGGCTACCGCGCCCGCTACCCGAAGGTGTAAAGTAACTGTTTGGACGACTAATTTAGAGACCGGAACTCACTGGAAACGACCTCCACAGTGACCGTAACTTACTTGTCCTACCTCTTGGGACTTACAGTTCTAAATATTTAACATGTCCGTACTCCGAATGAACACTGGACAGTTTGAGCAGATTCCGGAATCGAACTCGGGTCCCCCAAGTGAAATTCCTGTGCTTTAACTACTGGCTTGTCCAGTCCCTGATATCATTTGGGGTCACACTGTTCCTTCGCGAGTAGTTATGCTATGAAATTCCACACGAGTAATTTGGAGTTAAAGCAATAAACTCGCGAATACCCTTGTCTACTAAAAATTGCTGGTACTTGAATGCCGCTTGCGGGTATTTTTGTTGACATTTAAAAAAGTTAGCAACTCCTAGCCATGAAAAACAGTTTATTTTCTTGTGGGAATTAGTGTTAAAAGTGAACTGAGGCGAAAATATTGTGGATTTTTATTTGACATTTTGTAAACCGCGTGTATCCATGTCCTTTCATTCGTAGAGTATTGGCATTGCTGGATTGCGCCATAAGTTATTATCTAATTTTCATAAGAGAAGTTTTTCGATATACATTTCACTTTTTAGATTTGATTATTTATATAAAAGTTACTTTGAATTGGCATACATTTTATATAAGTTCCCCAAATCGCTGATGAGTGCTTAGAAAGTTAAGTTAATATTATATCTCTTTTAATATATAATTCTAATTATACAAAAAATAGAAAAAAGCGGTTATAACCTAAAATTTGAACTTGTTAATTCATTTCAAACTTAAATCAACTTTAAAATTTAGTTTTATTACTGATTCATAGCTGAGTAAATTTGCATTGCTGCAATTTTACACACACACACACGCGATGTTATATTAAAACAGTTTGTGACATCAATGCTATATATTTCTAGGGGGTTTTAGCAATACAACAATACTTTCATCAATTTATAAAGTACTGAAATGATAAAGGTCATACGTTTGAATTTATTTATAGAGACTGTATTCTAAAACAAATTGATAGTAATATTTTGTATGTCATGAAAAATTATATGGTTTTATATACTCATTAGCAATTTGATATAAAATTGTGTAAAAGCGCTCGCGAACTTCTAGCAATTTTAAATTGCATGTTAATACCCGTAGTAGATTTTGAGAGAGTTTAGCGAAGAAACTTCCAATATTTTAAAATTCAAGAGTAACTATTTCTTTTCCAGTTTATATCAAAGTCAATTGGAATTGCATTTATAAATACCAGACATTTAATTATCATTGATGATTTTTATAAAATCATAATAGTTAACTTTAGATTCATCAAATTCCAATAGACTTTCTCACTTTTTCAAATGGAGAAATATTTAAGGAAATGTGATTATAAACGTGTCTGAGCCTGTCAATTATTAGATAAATTAAGTTAGTGAAAGGATGCCTTCTTTGATTATTAAATTCAACATTTTGTATCTGACTATTGATTGCAGCAGAAATAAAATGGAGCATTTTAAAAACATGTCTAATTAAATACAGAGATTTCGAAGATTGCTATTTCTATTTTTTACTTTCCTTACAATACATTGTAATGTATAAGAAAAGTATTGAAATCATGTGAAAAGTATTGGAATCATGTCGCATCTTTAGTTTTCGACGGATCTACACGTTTTAGAAGCTTTAGAACACGAAAAATTATTTTTTTTAGCATGACGTCTGTGTGTGTGTCTGTCCGTGCAATGTATGTATCCACTCTAGCTAAAACAGTAATTGACCAAATTTCACAAAATTTGGTAGATAAATCACCTGTAGGATACTCTCATGTAGATTAAATTTTGGTATGAATCGGAAATTAAGAAATTGCCTTCTTTGCGAAACGGCCCTCGATTTGTATCACCGTCTGTGCGTGTGCGTCTGCCTGTGTGTATGTCTAGAATGTATCCACTCTAGTTCTTTCACCATAATAAAACAAGAAGTTTGCCTGACTGCGTCCATTGTTAGGGAAAATCTAAGCTATGGACAGCGGCGAACTTTGCTGCAGAGGTACTTTACTTCCCCGTAATTTGCATCTCGGCGATTTTTTTAATCAGAAATAATTGAAAAATGACAAGCATTTAAAACCGAAAGTTTGTTGAAATACTGGCTTCAAAATCACTTTTATTCTGGGAGACCATTGTCAGTTCTTTGTCATTAGTTCATTGCCGCTAGACAATAGACAATAAAATGGTACTGGTGGTCAGTGAACATTTAAAAGATAAATTTTCAGGTTTGGGAACCTATAATTATTTCAATATTATAAGTTTTCTCTAAAAATTTGACTCCAATTAGCTGAAAACTCCATGAGATAGAAATTATCCATATTGAACAATTGAACCTTTTTACGATATATATATATATATATATATATATATATTAGCAAATAATTGTTTTATAATTTAATTAAACATGTTTAAAATTGTTTATTAATATGCACTTAATTACTTTGTTTAAGTTTTTCCTTATGCTTTGCTTAAATTATTTTTATTTACTGATCATTATAAGTGTTCAAGTGTCAAGTGAATATCGTATTCTTAGCTGTAGAGACGAAATCGTGGAGTTATGTATTGGGATTTTCAGATGTGTTTCTCTTAAGGAATTCTAACGCTCATTCACATAAGGCCCAGTATATTAGGCAATCATAAAAAAAAGTTCAGTTTCAAAAGAAAATCGTCCATTTAGGTTTTTTTTCATGTAATCCCTACAGAGTGCTATAATTTTAAAAATACTCGTAGAAGGGAACTCAACTTCTCTCCATTAGCTTTATATATTCATCATTTTTGACTGCAATTTATTATTATGAGCACATCAACAATTTAGCTATTAGCATCATTCGTTTCGTGAAAATAGTTTTCTTGATATTAATTTATTTTGTTAAGGACTAGCAGAAATACCCGACGTTGCACTAGATAAGCTTGAAATAAAATTGTCGCGGTACAAAATTTAAAATATTTTAGATAACCATTCATCTTAACACATTAGTCAAAACATATGTAAATCAGTTGAGCCGTTTTCGAGTTATAACTTGTTATTACAGGACGATATAACACGCTTATTAATTCCCGTTACATTTTTGTTTACCGTTGTTGGTACAGATGGACACTATACATAAGACTAAAATAACTTAGCAAAATCAACATACGCTACAAATGTAATAATATTGGCCGGTTTTGAAGGCAAAAAATAACCTTCATCGTCAAGAAACACAAGAAGCGCAAACTTCTCTCGTGACAGCAACATCGGAGACCGATGTAAGAACATCAAAAGTGACTAAAAGATGTTGATAACAGCGAAAGAAGACAAAAAACCCAGGAAGAAGGGATAAGAGGGAGAACAATGAATGGACGGTAAAATACCAAAGAAGAAAGTAAACGAAGAATTGTTAGCACTTATCCAGTGAGTAAAACTATGCACATAACTGCCGTATTCAAATAAAATTTGCAACAAGTCGGTTTTGGAAGCTACTTGTGTTCATTGTTTCCCACAGCTTGTTCGTCATTCCAGGATTTTCGCTTTATTTTTTCTTCTCTCGCCGTATTCCAAAATCTTTCTTTGCTTCAGTCACGTTTGCTGTTTCTACGTCAGTCACCAAGCTTGCTTTCATGAGTGAAGGCTATGCTTTTTATGTGTCCTGACGAAGGAGTGGTAAAGGCCCAGACCATACAGCCAACCCAGGGGTTTGCGGCAATTGAGCGTATGGCCGGGAGAAAATTTAGATACGGTGACCGACTTCCACAGGCACCCACGAGCTGCCGGAGTATACCAGTCATTTATTAAAAATCCAAAAAAGGTTACAGAATTACATTAAGTTGAGTGCCTCGAAGGACACGGCAGCAGGACAAAACAGTCACACCAGCAAGCAACGAAGAGTAGACAAAGCGTGTCACAAGAGACACAAACAATCTGATGTATCACGCAGGACACAGGACGGAGTACAATAACACAGCAAACAACAGAGAGAGAACAAAGCGTGTCACAAGCGACACCAACAGTAGAAAGTGTCACACAGGACACTACGGGGGAATAACAGGTTAATCTGACCCGCAACAGTAAAGCTGCGGGGACAGGAGAAACCACAATTAAATTGTTTCAAAAGAAACAGTATATAAAAGTTATACAATAAATGCTAAAAAGTGTAAAAATTTTTAAAAATGTACAAAGAGCAAATGTGCAATGGGTGCGCGTGCGACCGAGTTAACGTAAAAGCAAAAACGAAGCTTCCAAAGGTATAGGAAGAGTAATTTTCATCGATTGTAAGAGAACGAGTAGAACGCACACCCAGTGCAGGAACAGTAAATATAAAAGGCAAGAGGCAAGAGCCTCCGGGGAACAGTGTGAAGCCTCACTGATCAGAAGTTGAAAGCAGGAAGGAGGACGCCGCAAGAGTTATGTAATGCCATTTGAAATTTCTCTAGCAACGAGAACACAGTTTTTTAATTTATTCAAAAGTATAGGGTTGGATCTAACATTGGAGAACCAGGTTGCAGAGTGAGCGGGGGACGGCTTAATTAAATGATGTGCAGAGGTGTGCGGACAAGAAAAAACATAGTGGTCCGCATCACCGTAAGTGCCACAAGTGCAGCAAGAAGTACGTTTAAGTTTAAAGTGATAGAGATAGTCTAAAAAGGGGCCGTGGCCAGTGAGGAAGTAAATTAGATATTTGTTGTAAATTTGGAATTTTTGATTGACTTTAGGTAAGTATGTTAAAATCCTAGCAGGGTCGTGAGTACGGGGAGAAATGTAATTATTCAAAAGGGATTGCCAGATGTTTAGGAGGTATAATTTGCAGTAATTAGTTAAAAAAGAATAAGGGAAGGGAACAATAGTAGGGGAACCGGTAGTTGTCGCAAGTTTAGCATTTTCATCTGCAACCTCATTGCCCCGAATGTTAGCATGAGCCTTGACCCATTGTAAGTTAAAATGTGATTTGAAAGAAAGTATGTAGGCTTTTATGTCGTTTAAAAATTTAGATTTAATGTTGGGGGAATTTAATGCCAAAATGGCTGAAAGGCTGTCCATAAAAATGTTGACTTTTTTATTATTGTTTATAGCCCAAGTGAAAGCTTCTCGTAAGGCAGCCAATTCAGCCTGAAAAACCGTGTTCTCGTTGTCAAGTTTATGTAAAAATAATTCCACAAGCAGGTCATCTTTAAAAATGCAGATGGCAAATCCAACTTTGCCATCCAATTTTGAACCATCCGTATAAATGTTATAATCCGAGAATGCAGTTGGTGAAAAAGGTGGGAAAGTAATAGATCTACGATCAGGAGTGAAACCCGAGAGGGCACAGTTAGTGTCAAAACGTGAAGGGGGGGGGAAGAGAGGAGACAGGGAAGCAATTGTTTCTCTGCTTCCAAAAATGATATTTGAAAAAGTTTGTTTTGATAACACAGTGCAAAGGGGGGATACCAGTTATAGAGAAAAGAGAAATGTTTGAAGATGTTCTAAATCCGGTTGAAATTTTTAATAAGAAAATTCTTTGAAGAGAAGTAAGCTTAGAAATTTGGTCCCCCGTCAAATTGCCTCCCCAAACACCCGCCCCATAAGTGATTATTTTTTCGATTACAGCAAGATACCATGTTTTAAGCAAACCCTTATTAACGCCCCAGTTATTACTAGATATTTTGCCAAAGGTAGAAAAGAGCTTGAAACATTTCTCTTTAAGGTAGAAAATATGGGGACTCCATTTGAGGTTGTCGTCAACAATAATGCCTAAAAATTTTAAGGAACGAGTAATTTTAAGAGTTTTATTTAGAAGTTTAACCCGGGGATAATGTTTTCGTTTTTTTAGAGATCTGTTAAAAATGATGCAAGATGATTTTTCAGCTGAAACAGTAAGATTTAATGAATTAAGGGAAGAGGTGATTAGTGAAAGGGCATTGGTAGTATTGTCGACGACAACCTTAATGTTAGTAGCCGAGGTGACCACAGCGAGATCATCAGCGAAGGCTTGTAGATAGTAAAGGTCGTTATTTAAGTTTAAAATGTCATTGAAGTAGATGTTCCAGAGTAAGGGAGAGATAACGGAACCCTGGGGTGCACCTTTGGAGATAGTTTTAGTAAAAGTAAGATTTTTGCTTGAAAAGGTTATAGTGCGGGAGTGTAAATATGAATAAATGAAAGATCTAAATTGAAGGGGAAGGTTAATTTTGTCAAATGTAGAAGGTAAAATGTTCCAATCTAAGTTATCAAAGGCTCCGCTGATGTCCACTGTGGCCAGAGCTACAATACCAGAAGGGCGAAGAGATTTTATGTGTGTAATAAGAGCGTGGGCGGCGTCCTCGCAGCTATGCAGTTCCCGAAAACCAAATTGTAGGGGGTGAAGAGCGCCAGTCGTCTTCAACCAAATGTTTAGTCTATTAATAAAAAGTCTCTCAATAATTTTGCCAAAGGTGGGCAAAAGGCAGATAGGGCGATAGGAACTACAAGAAGAGGGGGCATGAAGAGGGGACGAAGGAGTGTGTTTCTTGCCTACGAAAACGGTCGATATTATCATGTTTGTGTTTTATTCTGCATTTAACCTAACTATTTTAGCTTTATTACTTTAGCATCAGTTTGACCTGTATACATTGACTGAATTTATTTTAACATAATTCTCTGACTCAGCCTCACTGCTTGGAAAAGTCTCACCAAATTAGATTGCGCATTTAAGAAACGATTTAGATTGATAGCGTAATTTGGATTTTTCGCTTTTGCATTTTAAATCGGTACAAAATGTGAAATATTTCAGCCATAAACCCTATCCTTATTAAGATTTACAAACCAGTGGAAGTAATATGTAATTCTATTGAACAACTCCTGAGTTGAAAACGAACACTACAGAAAGACAAATAAAGGAATTTTTTTTATTTTTGTTACTACGCACTTTTCTGCAGAGTGCCAAAAATTACACCAGGGAAACCTGAACTGGCCTTATTACTTAAAAAAATCGTGTAGAAAAGCGTGTATTAAAATTTTAACTATTGAATTTTAAATTAGTGTACATTAAATCTATATGACATTTTCATAGCAATATTTTCATAGCAATAGAAAATCAAACAATTTTAAATATTTCACTAGTTTGATCATATCTCAATTTCTAATTATACTGGAGCTTAACTTTAAAGACTGTACTTCCTACTTTGAGCTAATGCAAGTCATATAACGGCCGCGCTATGACCGTTGTGAAGACGTGTTTTGGCGTTTATTTGGGACATATTATTCCAGCGCATCCAGTGTGGCGCAGTTGAAAATGCACCTGCGCACTATGCACGCTCGAATTACATAGGCGGATTTCATACGTTGACCACATGCACTCACATAGCGGGCGTGCTTGCATGCTTAGTGGCATATTATACAATAATTTTTAACTTTACTTTTTAACTTGAGTTAACAATACCGATACCATATTTTTAACTTTAACAAGCATGCAGTGTTACATACGCATAGCGGGAGAAGGTGCCTTTAGTAGATTATTTAAAGCATATTAAGACCGCGCATAGAGCCTACCCGGATATCATGCGCCCACGTAGCAGGCGTGGCTAAACTGTCTAAGGCAGTGTTCTTCAACCTTTGTCATCCCGCGGAACCCTTTCTTGAGATATTTTTTTTATGGAACCCTTCGTTCAGTAGCACACCCAGATTTGATTTTAGGGGGATGTGTCATATTACGTATTACATGTTATAAACAAGGTGCGCCCCTGCCTTTGTTATAAAAACTTTATATAAGATATAAATTTGCATTAATTCATGCAAGAAGATAAATATTCCGTATAAAGTATTTGTATTATACATACATATGTCGAACATTCGAATTGTAGTATCGACTCGCGGAACCCCTAAAGCATTTGAGTGGAACCCTAGGGTTCCGCGGAACACAGGTTGAAGAACACTGGTCTAAGGCATACTTTGACGTTTATTTAGGGCATATTACGATCTAACAGCTTACGTATCCCTTCTTGCTCAATCATTATTCTTCTTTGAACCAGACCGTCCGACCTACCCGAAGATGTAAGGTTTCTATTTGGACGGTCGGGAAATGCCATCCAATTTAGATCGGAACCTAGTGAGGGCCGCATCCACAGGGACCATACTCTCCTTCCCCAAAAACCAACCTCTCGGAAGGACTTACGGACCCTCATATTTAACGTGCCCATACTTCGAGTGAACACGGGGACAGTTTGGGCAGAGCCGATAATTTAATACGGGTCGTCCTATGTCAATCTCCTCGCGCTAACCAATGGGCTTCCTTACCACTGGGTAATTATTCTTAAAAATGATCTACATATTTTTACACAGTTAAAGCGAAGTTTTTACTTCAAGAAGTCAGTGAGGCAAGTGAGTAAAATACCTGCTAAAACAAACATATTGCAACTAATACTAGAAAACAAAATAAAATCACTGATTGTATTGAAAGTTTGATGTGATCAGGGATATCAATACAAACACCGATTGTATTGAAATTATAGCAGCGAGTTAGATACCATTGATTGGTAATTTTTGAAGGAATTTTATTCAGGGTAAACTTGGTTAAATGTACTAGTTTCACATAACCCCCCTTTTCCCCTTATGTGCTAATCAGCATTAATATATTTCAGATGCTCCCTAACTGCTTTTGAATCCTCTCGTCTTTTGTAATTATTTAAATAGAAATTAAGGCCATTTTCATTTATCACAAAGAAGACACCGTGAACAAGATTTAAATTGTCGAGATTTATCTCCTCTACGGAATTAATCCTGAGAATATAGGGTCTTATTTTGCATATCATCAGACTTATACCAGGATAAATGACTTAAATATAATTGAGGCAGTTTCGAGAAGATGCACTGATTTGATATCAACATTCTGTTTTAAAAATAACGGAACATTAGTTGGATACTTTGTGGAAGGTTGTGTAACTAAAGCTTTGACTGTTTTATGAAACTATGTTATTATAACGATCATGATTAGATGTATAAAATTGGTTTATATAATACTTCTGAATTTGTAAATCCAAAATGTCACTTTCCCCATATACATAGTACATTGTATAGGAGTAGTATTGTGACGGGGTCAAAAATTGAGATTCGACTTTCCAATGAAAGAGCACGTTTCAAGCATCCCTGAATTCAAATTGATCGCTTTGAGGTGATGCACTTGTATATATGTGTTGTTGCTGTTGTTTTTGAGACCCAGACCGTCCGACCTACCAGAAAGGTGTAAGGTAACTGTATGGACGGCCGGGAAGTGCCACCCAATTTAGACCGGAACCCACTGGGTGAGGCATCCACAGGGACCGTACCCTCCTTCCCCTACCACCAACCTCTCGGAAGGACTACGTACCCACATGTTTAACGTGATCGTACCCAGCATGAACACGGCGCCAGTTGTGGGAGCGTTCAAATCCAGCGCGCAAACCACCGGGCTACCGCGCCAAAAATGTGCCAACAGCACGCGGTGTTCCCAGGAGGTCACCCACCCAAGTACTAACCGCGCCCGATGCTGCTTAACTTCGGTGATCTAACGAGAACCGGTGTTTTCAGCACGATAGGTCTGTTGGCATTTGTATATATATATATGTGTGTGTGTGTGTGTGTGTGTGTGTGTGTGTGTGTGTGTGTGTCCTGGAATTGAAAAAAATTGAAAGGCAACTGAGCATAAATCTATGCATGTTATGCCGGTTTCGCTTTATACAGCGCTATATTATATAAGTGTTATGTAAGATATACAAATATGTTATATAGGATAATTTAAGTTTTTAATTTAAAAGCTGAAATCAACATAAAGATGAAATAGCAGAATTAAATGCATATGTTTCTTCAATGTGAGGAACTCCCTTGAGAAATATGTAGGCAAAGACTGGTAGTGCATAGTTGAGACTTTGTGTGGTTAATTGAAATGCAGATTTGGGCTATCTTACTAAAAATAGAATTAATCTATATAAATAAAATTGAAAATTTGTCTGTATGTCTGTCTGTGTGTCTGTCTGCCCGTGTGTCTGTCTGTCTGTTTGTCCCATCATCACGGACGAACGGCTAAACCAAATTTGATGAATGTTGTGGGTAGCCTGCAAATAGCCCCACTTAAAATTTACTCTATGCTTGGAATTTCTACGACTAGTGGTTCTCGAGATATTAGTAAAAAACGAAACTTTCGTTTGTCTCATCATCACGGGAGAAAGGGCTGAATCGAATTTAATGAAATTTTGTGGATAGCCTTGAAATAGGCCCCATAAATGTAGTCCAAGTTTCGAGTTTCTAAGACCAGGGGTTGTTGAGATATTAATGAAAACCGAAAGTTTTCCCTAGGAGTTCTACTCTCTAACTCCGTGGTTTATCCAGGTTGAAAATCGTTTGAAAGTGAATTAAAACTTTATTTCTGAGTTTAGTGGGAGATTTTTTGCGCTAATTCGCCCCTTTCTGAAAACATGAATTGTTTGAAACATGAATTTAAATGGAAAATCTATCTCCATGGTTTACTTTTTCACAAGCTTTTACATAACAATGAAAAGTATAAAGAAATCAAAATGGTTATTTAATTTCACAGTTTATGAGGAAGATTCTATCTCATATCATGCTGCTCAGAAACGCAATTAAATTAAATCTGTCTGTTAATATTAATTATTATTTTTCCGATTTGAATAATAAATAAATGGATATAAAAATATATTTTAGAAAATAACGGTTTGATTTTTTTTAATTATATTAATTGCTGACTGCTTACATCACTTACATTTATTTTGGCAAAGAGTTTTTAAGCTTATATATTGTGTTTAGAAAATAAACTCATATATTGTGATTACCCAATAAATTCATTCATTCAATTGCTGAAACAGAAAAAGAACGGCTATATCTTCTAATACAATTTTAGTGTTTTCATTTAGTATATACAAACGGGATCAGGATGTTTTACTCAGATCTGCAAATTCAGAGCTACGAATCTGGCGGAATATCGCTAACTTGGCAACTTTTCTTAACCTCAAATTGACGGAAATGTCGCCTAATTGATAAAATGACGCAAATCAATGCAATTAAATTTGTTTTTTTAGAGGAGAGTACTGAAATTATGTTTCGGTGGCATTTGTCGGTAAGTCCATCCATCCTACTTGGTAACACATTTAGCGAATTTTTAAAATATCACCAAATTGATAAAAATGTTTGTGAATCCATAAAAATATCATGAAATTGATAAAATTTGCCCTTAATAAATGCAATTAATTGTGTTTTGTTAGGGGATAGTATTCAGTTATTAAAATTCATATATTGTAGTACATTGTAAGAGAAATCTTCTACAAATGCAAGGGTATATCTTCTAATCTACGAAAATATAAGTAGTACAGGTATATTGGCATATATTTTGGCCTATATTGGCATATATTGGAATCAAGTGTGGTCTTCTGGTATGAAGATTACGGGGATTATTGATATTTTCAATTTAAAACGTCTTCTGTTTTATTTTGGCAAATATTTTTGAGACTCATATTGTACTACGAGTAATCTTCTCCTAACACTCGAAGATATATCGTCTAATCTACGACATTATAAGTAGTACGGGTATAATTTTGCCCATATAATTTTGCCCTTTTATTTTGTCATATATTGGAATCAGTTACTGCTCTCACGTTTAAAGATTACGGGTTTATTGAAATTTTCAATTTATACATGTAGTCTACTAATACAGGTTATATCTTCTAATATTCGCGTATATAGGTAGTAAGAGTGCCATACAATTTTAACGCTTTTATTTTGCGTATATTGATTCAATTCCATATTTTTTGAAAATTTGCTAACAAAAGGGGCCAGGATGTTTTATTTTTCAGATCTTCCCGTGAAGATCATCTTGCATAGCGAGAACAGAGATTCTTAAACTTCTTTTTAGGAGCATTACATTAAATATTTTAACATAATATTTTGATTAAAAATGTCATTTAGTATAGTATAGGAATTTGCACATGATTGTGAATTTTAAGTTTCTTTATATTATATACTCCGTACGAAGAACGAGCATGCTGCTAGTCTATATAAATAAAATTGAATATCTGTCTGTCTGTTTGTCTGTATATTTGTCTAATCATCACGGGAGAACGGCTGGACCGAATTTAATGAAATTTTGTTGGTGGCCTTAAAATAGCCCCAGTTAAAATGTAGTCCAAGTTTCGCGTATATAAGTTTAGGGGTTGTCTAAATAATAATTAAACACGAACAATTAAAACTTCCATAGAGATAGCATTATGCAGAAGATATTTTTTCCGATAATTTATTTGAAGAAAATGATGTCATGTCGCTTAGCAATCGGTTTAACTCCAATGTGTTTATGCGGCAGACGATTGTTATTAAATCTTTTCCGATTTAAATAATAAAGATATGTATATAAATTTAATTTCACCGATATTGCATTTTTGACTGAATTATATCAATTACGGTCTTCAGGTTTAAACATTATTATTATTGATAATTTCGGGGATTATTCATTCGGATATTATTGGTATTTTCAATTTATTGCGTCATTGTTCCATTTTTGCAAAAATTGTTGAAACTCATATATCGTACGTAGTACGGATAATCTTCAACAAATGCACAGGTATATCTTCTCATTTACGAGAATATAAGTAGTACAGGTATAGTGGCACATATTTTGACATATATTGTCATATATTGGAATCAATTACAGCCTTTAGGTTTACAGATTAAAGAAATTATTAATATTTTCAATTTATTACGTCATCTGTTTTATTTTGGTAAAGGTTTTAGAAATTCAAATGTTGTAGAACGTGTAATATTCTACTAATATACGGGTATATCTAATAATATTTGCGAATATAAGTAGTACGGATCCCATACGATTTTAGCGCTTATATTTTGCATATATTAGTCCAACTTCATATTTCTTTTTAAAACTGTTTACAAACGGGGTCAGGGTGTTTTATTCTTCAGATCTGCCCATGAAGATAATTTTGTATAGCGAGAACAGGTATTCTTAAACTTCTTTTTAGGAGCATTAAATTAAATACTAGCCGAATACCCGTTGAAAATCAACTGTCTCACATTAAACAACCCCTGAATAATGTATATTTTTTAATAATTCGGGTTTCACATTTATTCGACAAATCGAATATTTTGGTGTGCAAAACTCCCTAAAAAAGATAATATTGGGAAACAAAATTTCCGCATTTCTTCCTTTCGAATTATCTACCCGTACACCACATTAAAGTCTATCTTATCCCGAGGCACCCCTATATTATTATTTTTCCTTTGGAACTTTTTTCTGTGAAGCACATTCATAAATGAACATTTTTGAAAAACTCTGTTTGTCTTGTGTGTTTTATCAGATGATTAGCCCATATACCAAATATCAAGCCTCTATCACATTTAAAAGGAAGCGTGCCTCATTTATTAGGAAAATCGAATATATTAGTGTGCGCACCCCTTAAAGTAGCAAATATTCGAAATCTGAAATTTCTTACTTTCTTCCTTTCAAACTATCTACCCTTACACCAAATTTGATATCTCTATCTCATTCCGAAGCATAGTTTTTTGTCAATTCACTTTTCGAACGTTTTACTCTGGAGCACCCCATAAACGAACATTTTTGAAAAACTATATTCGTCTTGCGTCTTTCCGTCAAATGTTTGGGCCAAATACCAAATTTCAAGCCTCTATTATATTTTAAAAGAGCGTTTTCTCATTTATTCTGTGTATCGAATATTTTGGTGTGCGGCACCCCTTAAGTAGAAAATATTGGAAATCTGATATTGCACAAAATGTCTCCTTTTCAAAGGATTTACCCATACACCAAATTTGAAGTCTCTATCTCATCGCAAAGCATGCCTTCCTATCATTTCACTTTTCGAACGTTTTGGTGTGCGGCACCCTCTTAAGTAGAAAATATTGGAAATCTAAAATTGCACACTTTCTCCTTTTCAAACGATTTACTCATACTCCAAATTTGAAGTCTCTATCTCATCGCAAAGCCTGTTTTCCTATCATTTCACTTTTCGAACGTTTTGGTGTGCTGCACCCCCTTAAAAAGAAAATATTGGAAATCTGAAATTGCACACTTTCTTCTTTTCAAACGATTTACCCATATACCAAATTTGAACTCTCTATCTTATCGGAAAGCACACTTTCCCATCATTTCACTTTTCGAACGTTTTGGTGTGGAGCACCCCCTAAGCGAACATTCAAGAAAACTATATTTGTTTTAGGAGTTTTTTTCAAATGATTAGCCCATATACCAAATTTCAAGCCTCTATCAAATTTTAAAGTAGCCGTTTCTCATTTATTCGGTAAATCGAACATTTTGGTGTGCGGCACCCCCTTAAGTAGAACATATTCAAAATCTGAAATTGTACACTTTTTTCCTTTCAAACGGTTTACCCATACACCAAATTCGAAGTCTCTATCTTATCGCAAAGCATGCTTTCCCATCATTTCACTTTTCGAACGTTTTGGTGTGGGGCACCCCTTCTATAGAACGTTTTCGGAAAATTCGATTTTTCCAGGGGGTTTTATCGAACGACCGAGCCGTGTACCAAATTGCAAGTCTCTATCTATTCGGGAAGTGCCTAAAGAAAGCGTGACAGACAGACAGACAGACGGACACTTGGCAATTAGTATATAAGTAGCCGAATACCCGTTGAAAATCAACGGTCTCGCAATAAGCAATCCCTGAATAATGTAAATTTTGTAATAATTCGCGTTTCACATTTAATCGACAAATCGAATATTTTGGTGTGCAGAACCCCCTGAAGGAGAAAATATTGGAAAACTAAATTTTCGCACTTCTTCCTCTGTTTGTATTGTGTTTTTTATCAGATGATTGGCCCATATACCAAATATCAAGCCTCTATCACATTTAAAAGGAAGCTGCATCATTTATTCAGAAAATCGAGCATATTAGTGTGCGCACCCCTTAAAGTAGCAAATATTGGAAATCTGAAATTTCACACTTTCTTCCTTTCAAACTATCTACCCTTACACCAAATTTGATATCTCTATCTCATTTCGAAGCATGGTTTTTTATCAATTCTCTTTTCGAACGTTTCGAACGAATAGATAGATAGAGAGACATCGGCACCCCTACAATAGCAAATGTTGGAAGACTGAAATTGCACACTTTCTTCCTTAGCAACTTTTTACCCGTACACCAAATTTGAAGTCTCTATCTCATCGTGAAGCATGCTTTTCCAGCATTTCATCTTTCGAATGCTTTTGTGTGGAGTACCCACCCCTTTAACTATGAATTTTTTAAAAACTCTATTCTTTTTGTGATTTCTATGAGATGTTTCGCCCATATACCAAATATAAAGCCTCTATCACGTTTTTAAAGGAGCGTTTCTCCTTTATTCCGAAAATCGAACATTTTGGTGTGCGGCACCCCCTAAAGTATAAAATATTGGTAAACTGAAATTGTACACTTTCTTCCTTTCAAACTATCTATTCTTACACCAAATCTGATATCTCTATCTCATTCCAAAGAATGGTTTTTTTTATCAATTGACTCTTCGAACGTTTTACTCTGGAGCACCCCCTTAAACGAACATTTTTGAAAAACTGTATTCGTCTTGGGCGTTTTCGTCAAATTATTAGCCCATATACCAAATTTTTAGCCTCTATCAAATTTTAAAGGCGTATTTTCTCATTTATTCGATAAATCGAACGTTTTGGTGTGCGACACCCCCCTTAAGTGGAAAATATTGGAAATCTGAAATTGCACACTTTCTTTCTTTCGAACGATTTACCCATACACCAAATTTGAAGTCTCTATCTCATCGCAAAGTATGCTTTCCTATCATTTCACTTTTCGAACGTTTTGGTGTGCGACACCCCCTTAAGTAGAAAATATTGGAAATCTGAAATTCCGCACTTTCTTTGTTTCAAACGGTTTACCTATACTCCAAACTTGAAGTCTCTATCTCATCGCAAAGCATGCTCTCCTATCATATCACTTTTCGAACGTTTTGGTGTGCAACACCCCCTTAAGTAGAAAATATTGGAAATCTGAAATTCCACACTTTCTTTGTTTCAAACGGTTTACCCATACTCCAAACTTGAAGTCTCTATCTCATCGCAAAGCATGCTCTCCTATCATATCACTTTTCGAACGTTTTGGTGTGCGGCACCCCTTTAAGTAGAACATATTCAAAATCTGAAATTGTACACTTTTTTCCTTTCAAACGGTTTACCCATACACCAAATTTGAAGTCTCTATCTTATCGCAAAGCATGCTTTCCCATCATTTCACTTTTCGAACGTTTTGGTGTGGGGCACCACTTCTATAGAACGTTTTCGGAAAATTCGATTTTTCCAGAGGGTTTTATCGAACGACCGAGCCGTGTACCAAATTGCAAGTTTCTATTTATTCGGGAAGTGCCTAAAGAAAGCGTGACAGACAGACAGACAGACAGACAGACAGACAGACGGACACTTGGCAATTAGTATATAAAGATTTTAAATGGATATTTTGTTTAGCAATGTAATTGAGTATACTATAGAAATTTGCATATGATCGTGAATTTTAAGTTTCTTTATATTATATCCTCCGTACGAAGGATGGATATACAGCTAGTACATAATATAATTCTTTTAATTACTTTCGACATGTTAATTGTATTTAGAATGCATAACGATGAATGTGAAGAACAATATTTTATGCACATTTTATGTTCTGTAGCTATGTGCGAAGGTAAGCTATGCTATAAAAAATTCGTGAGAGTTAGCTTTGGAGATCCGCAGCGTGAGAATTGTATTTGGCAGCATACTGATCGTTTTCGCAGATTAATATATTCAATGCCATAACTTGTCAAGTAAGTTACTGCCAGAAACGGTCAACTTACATATTATGGAATTGTAATAATTTCTGTACATATTAGCGATTATAGTATGTTGTATCACACTAATCTGTAAAACATTCTGCAAACTTTGCTCATTTGTTTCAGCTATTTTGTTGATAATGTCGTCAAACTGTTAGAAAAGCCGCAATTACAGGCTTCATCCCAGAAAATCCCAGCTTCATTTTTTAAGTATATGTTTGTATATATATATATATATATATATATATATACAGGATGTCCCAAAAACATTGACCTCGGCTTTTATTCCTTAAATATTGATCTCTTAGACATATATAATATATTACAAAGTTGCGTAAAAAAACGTACAGAATTTTATGCAATCCATTAAAATTTTCAAGGGAATTAAGTTTTAAGAAATACAAAATTTAAATTTTTATACGGCCCCCGTACAAAAAATTTTACAATGAGTAAAATGTGCTCCAAACACTAATAAGGTGATGTACAAAATTTCAGAATTTTATCATAAAAAGCCCCAGAAATATGAAAAGATAAAAATGCTGACTTAAACCCCTTTTCGATGTATCGACATGGGTTCTCAGAGGGGAAAAGTCATTTCGGCAGATCGAGTATCAGGAGCCATACACAAATTACGAAAGAAAACAATGATTACATAAATAAATAATAATATTGCTATTTATTGGTACAAAAGTATCTACACTGTGTAGAAATAATAACTTTACACAAAGATTATAAAGCTTGTTTAAAATGTTTTCTATCCATGCCAAAGATCCTTTAAAGATAAGAGGCAGATATTATTTGCCTATGATGCATTTCTGCGTTGCGTCATTTGCACTCTTGCTGTAAACATTTACATTTTTATTTATGATTAATCTCTCACCAACTTTGTTTAAACATATCTCTGGGACTTTTTATGATAAAATGCTGAAGTTTTGTGCATCATCTTATTAGTGTATGGGGCACATTTTACTTATTGGAAATGTTTTTGTACGGGGCCATATAAAAATTTAAATTTTGTATTTCTTCAAATTTAAGCCACTGAAAATTTTTATCGATTTCATAAAATTCTGTACTTTTTTTACGCAACTTTGTAATTTATTATATGTGTCTAAGATTAATATATAAGGAATAAAAGCCGAGGTCAATGTTTTTGGGACACCCTATATATATATATATATATATATATATATATTTATATATATATATATATATATATATATATATATATATATATATATATATATATATATATATATATATATATATATATATATATATATATATATATATATATATAATTTCTAAAAAGAATACCTAATTCACAGAAAAGCAAACGATGAATGTGAAAAACGAAAAGTATCACTAGTGGCCGGGGGGGAGTTGTGACCCCACTCTCCGGTTAAGCAATGCTTTAGGGCAGCATAGCGCCATGTTTGCATATTTTACGTATGAGAATTTTTTTCATGTAGCTATCTCAGACTACTTTACATTTGTAAATTATATATATATATATATATATATATATATATATATATATATATATATATATATATATATATATATATATATATATATATATATATATATATATATATATATATATATATATATATAAATATATATATATATATATATATATATATATATATATACGTATATATATATATGTATATATATATATATATATATATATATATATATATATATATACGTATATATATATATATGTATATATATATATATATATATATATATATATATATAGAAACTATCAGGAATCTTATTGTCCATTATGGACAGCTGATTCCCCTGAAACTTTCAGTACCATGCTTGCAAATGTTTTACTATGTAAATAAGATTAAACTTTTCTGTATATATCAGTAAGTATTTTAAGTTTTATCTTTTAGTTAATAAGTTATTTTAGTTGATGAGTTCAAAACAAATTGTACCAAGCACAAAAATGAACATGCTTTGATGTATTTTTATGTTTAAATTTGAGTCGCATTTGTGTGTTAGAAGCGTAAATGTAAATATTCAAAACAACATTATAAAATTTCTAATTGAATCAGTCTAAGTAGAAATTGAAAACAGATTTTTATATGGCTTGAATACAAAGTTAACGATTTTCACCCAACTTCGCGAGGAAAACTATTTTGTGGTCCCGATGACACTAAATTGTATAGCTTCAATAAACCTCATTTATTATTCACATATTTATAGATAAAATGTTATCTACGCTGCCGCTAAAATTCTCGGAAAGTCACAAGTCTTTTGATAAGGTGTTTTTTGAAATAGTGTACAATATCAACGGAATAGAAAAGTTATAACTGCAGAACGTGCATGACCTTCATTTTTCTACCTTAATACGAAGACGTCTCCCCGAATATTTCCCCCGTGTATCCCAAATAATTATGGTTGAAATCGTACACATATTTATATTTAGCCTAGTACTCTGATTGAAAATCTTAAGATGACACCAAAAATGGGTGTCGCCATTTGAATTTTCGGAAATAATCAGCAACTGAATATGAAAACGACCCCTAATGCAAAATCGATGTACATTTGTTCATAGTGGTGATATTATTCCGAGTCTAACGATACATTTAGTTTGACTGTATGACCCGAGTAACCGGAATAATGAGCGGTATTCGGATTTCTTTTTGACTTACTCTATATATCAAAATAGTACATTCAAAGAATTATACGCTTATCTACTATTGCAAAAGCCCTTACAATTCGTGATTAGTATCTTGCTTTCGGAACATTGTATTCCTTTTAAACTTAACACAGTAAAACACGTTCTATGAGAGGTTTAACGCTCAGATTCAACAGTAAGCGTATCATTCTATAAAATAACGTTAAATTAAGGTTTATCCGCTAGACTTAAGTGCATCTAAACATCGCCTTCTCCATTTTTCTAAACAATGCTTTCGGCTAATGGGAAAATTTCTAAACAACACTCCTTCCTCCTCTCTTTTGGTTCGATGGAAGATTATGGAGTTATCGAGAGAGCTAAAATCAAGGAAATTGCTTGGAGTTCAATTTATAGCTCCATTTCCGTTTGATTTCGGTTTTCAAGGAAGCTTTAAGCCATAACAGGGTAAAGCAGCAGGAATATAGCCAATTAGATCTAACGATTCAAGTTTCTAAAAGTGTTAACTATTCTCGACATTAAACCGAAATCTGTCGGGAATCTTGGTATAAATCCAAATAGATTTCAAATGTTTTACTACGGAATTACAGGATACAGTAAACTGTAGGATATAATTAGAAATTATAGTATAATTATGCATAAGTATATAGTATAGTTATATAGTATAATTACATAGTACACATATATATATATAGTATGAATTATACATAAGTGTGAATTAGTAAATGATGTTATGGCTATTTTACATGGAATTTTCTAATCTGCATTAAAATGATACTATACATATTTAAGAGAGATACCTCGTCAATTTTCTTTTAAATTTCATACTAAAATTTTGATTCGTTGAATATGTTTCAGATATTATATTGCACGAACACCAAATTGGGCATATAAGATTAATTTAAAAAAAATATTTATTTAATGAGATTTAAAATAAGATTTATTTGAAATTACATCCTTTCATATTTTGTGCTAAAATTTTAATGAGCATGAGGAACACAAATAAATTTTAAGAACACAATAAAATACACAACATTTTTCTACTTAATGCTATACGACGCAAGCACAAAATGGTTTTCTGTCGTATTAATTTGGCTTGGTAATTTTGAATTTTGTAATTAAGGAAGTACATTTATATTTTATAAGTAGCTAATGCAGTAGAAACAATACCGTTAAAATAGGCCAATATATAAATTTGTACCACATGAGATATAAAAGAACAAGAAAATTATTAAAGAGCTTTCATATGGTGGCAAACGATAATTACATGTCATTTTTGACGGAACTATTAACCAAAAGCGACATCTGCAGATTCCGGAAATGGAAATCCTTAGTGAGCATCTTCCATCCTCCATAATTTAATGCTAAATTCAAATCAGTCTTTATCTAAGCTTCCATAGCTAATCCATAGCTAATCTTTCAAAAATTCTTTCAGGGTCAAAATTTGACTCCGTACAAAAACTTGGTTTTCCCTGGCGTCTTATTCTCGATTCCACGAAAGTTAAATCATTATATCCATACTTAAATCTTTAAATATTATTTTTAAAATCGTAGCATGTCTATCTGAAAGGCTTTTGATTTTTTATCTTTGTGAATCTATGTTGAATTATCTTGTGGGCGAATCGCATTTGAATTAATTTGTGAGTTGGGCTTGGGCTGTATTTACAATTCCATTGTACTGTTATGTGCCATAAGCGTCTGAAGAGCAGTTTAGGCACACTTAATTAGGCGCCCTTAATCAGGCGCCCTTTATCAGGCGTCATTCATTAGTCTCTTTCGACGTATGCCCTAAAGTCCTAATACGATAACTGTATATATGTATTTTCAAGTCCTATAATCTGTAAATAAACTTTAATTTATTTTCAATGTTTTATTATATGTATTAAAATATAAACTTTAAAATCCACGAACAAATTAAAACTATATTTCATTTCATGAGACTTGCAATGCTCTTATAATTTAAAAAGCAACATTGAAAAGAACTTGTTTGATAGTCTTATTAATTGTTTATCATAAGAATATTAAGACCATCAATCTATTCAAAAAACACATATTTAGTAAAAATAAAGAATTGAAGCTGTGATATGTTAAAACTTTGGTTAATTACGCTTATTTAATGCTTAATTTCCCACGTTACTGCTGCTTTGGAGATGAAAATAAATAAAGGAAGTACATAATTTAAAATAAAAAATAAATAATTTAAAATATTACGCTTATGCTCTTTTGCATGCTTAGTTTGTTCATTTTAAAAGAGATTGCAAGTACTTACTGATACGATATTAAAAAGAAAATATAAGTATGTAAAATACATTTGTAATTCTTCACAGTTTATTTTTAATGTGTGCGAATTAAGGTCTGTAATAAACTCTTATGTAGAAAGCCTTAATTTAAGCTTTCTTTGGGAAGCATTCTAAAGTTTATTAGAAATTAATTTTAAATGCTTATTTTTTTTTTCACGGATAAAAAAGGCATGCATCGATATTTTTAGATATATGCCACAAGAGGTTGAAAAAATGCTGTTATAAACAATCTACTCAAATATAAATTACTTTTAAATTTGCGTTTTATGAAAAATATTGTGTACTCTATTGAACATTGTTTGGAAAATATACTACGTAAAAGAGAATTACTTACGAAAAAATACACAAAGATTTGAAAATGTCCGGTAGAAGCCGGTTGTGTAACTTTAAATTTGACAATTCCAAAATCAGGTCACTACAATCTACTCAATATATACTTCCCATGCGTAGTGCTGAGAAAGTATTGTTTTTATGAAAATTTTTGATTTCGAGGTTTTGATGCCAATATATGCTACCTCCTGAACACATTTCGCCTATTTTTGGAGTGACATCCGTCTGTGGTAGATTTCTTATATAGACGATGTCGGCCACAAATATTAATTGATTTTCACGAAACTTTATATCCGACTTCCTTATAAAAAAATCTAGAATTATATAGAATTTTTTTTTAATTCGAGGCGAAAAATTCGAAATTTATTTGAAATTTTATGTTTTCTTAGCATGGCGGCACGGGCCAAAATTTGACATAATCATGCATGAAGGGGTTTATTAATGGCTCATGATAACGAGATTTTATAGTTTCAATCATTGTTGTGAAAAATAGACGCGATACAATTTTTTGTTTGTGATGTCAATAGCCACCTTCGTGGGCAAGTTACCCACCCCCCGGGAGGTACACTGTTAAGAAGGATAGGTATTAATCGACAGATTTTTTTAAACCCATTAAAGTGAAGGGTAACACGCTATAATTGCAATCATTTGGACTCATGATACCGATTTTTAAAAAAATTTCTTGTAAAATTTGAAAAAAAAAACAACTAAAATGAATTAGGGTATAAGAAAGTTGAGTTGATTCATCCTCCAGTTACTTCTTAATGTTTTATGCGCATTATTAGATAATTACCTCACTTAAAATATCGCGAGCTTCTTGGCTGAAAATTATTGTATTAAATTACCATATATACTTGAATCTAACATAGTTCTTACATACAAACATTTTTAAATGGTAATTAATAGTGTAGATTTAACATTACTATGTATTTGTTAATTTTTAGTAGTGCGACTGGCGCTAACTCTAAACATTTCTTCAAGTACGTCAAATAGTATTTCCCAGAAACTTCTGTAAAGAACTTTGCTGCCCCAACCGGCAATCGAACCCTGGATCACCGAACTGGCCAGTCGAAGCTCTACCGTTGAGCTACTGAGACGAAATTGCAAAGTCTTATCGTCTAAGTGGACTCTGAATTCTCCACCCTCTAATGCCAGATTGGCGAGCCACTGACAATCTGACTGACCACCTTCTACTATTTTTTTCTCAGGTTAGCCTCCTGCTACTGCTATTTTACCCAGGTTAGTATCCTGCGTGGTCGTTTCCTGTTAATTTGAAATTAGCGCTCAATATTCCAGAGTCCACTGAATCCGTACTAGTTGCACTAGGGTCACCGACATATTTGTATTAACCTACATGGTTGATTTGTTCAGGCGCCATTGTAAAGAACCTTGCTACCCCAACCGGGAATCGAAATCATATTTTCGAACTGATCAGCCGATGCTCTACAGTTGAGCTGCTGGGACGAAATTGCAACCCTTATCATCGAAGTGGACTCTGCATTTCCTCAAGCTATATATTGAGATTGAGTTTTCTAGCATAGTGGATTGAGGTATTTTAATACTGCCTAAAGCGGAAATACACAGGAAAACTTTATTACGTCGCTATATTTAAATAATGCTATGTTTCATTAAGTTTTATTTTTATAGATCTTCCCTTGATTCGCTAACACTGAAAACAGATAGACGTATTTTGTTTACCAAGTTAAATAAACGTGATAAATTTCATCGCTACAATTCAATTATTGCGATGTATATCGTAACGGCTTATTCAAAAATTGCTGGGATAGTAAAAACGCTATTGTAATAGAGAACATTTAGGTATAGCTCGAATGAATTGGTTTCAATCGAAATTTTAAATCTAAAATTACGTATAACGATTTTTCTCTCATGATATTATTATAAGTATTTATCTTTTATGACTCGTGTTCGTTACACTATCTCGATTACGGTACATGCTGACATCTTACAAAATAAATTCATTAACTTTCAAATGTTGCATCACTACTATAAAATTTCTTAACGCAAGAGTAGTCAACTTTTTTGTACCTACCGCCCACTTTTGTATCTTTGTTGGTAGTAAAATTTTCTAACCGCCCACAGGTTCCGCAGTAACTTAATTCAGCGCAACTGCAAAGCACTCCTAATTTTTGAGTAAAGGTTTAATAAAAAATATGTAGTTACATTTACCTTTCTATTTATACTTTGCATATGTTTATAATACACAGAAAATTTAATTTTATGCTGCATTTCTGCATCTCCATCGATATAGCGCCTACTAGTGCGGAAGCTGCTTAAATTGAAGAAAATGGAAATTGAATATAAAAGTATAAAGTCTATTGAAATTATCTGTAATTATTTATTAATGAGATCCTTGAAGCTGATTCTGCGAAACTAAATATTTGATACCTGGTTCAATTTTCTTAAGGAACAAACGAAGGTCTCGTTTTAGGAAATACTTATACAAAACCCCTACAGCCCACCATGGAAGCTTGAATCGCCCACTAGTGGGTGGCAGGGACCAGTTTAACTATCACTGGAACGTACTTAAAGTGCTTAACGTATTTTTGTCGTTTCAGTCCCCACAATCCCTCTGGCAATCCGGAAGGCTGATTCTCAGTGGAATGATCAGCTATGGTACAAAACCTAACGAAACCGGATTTTCGATTTATCGTCCAGAAACACAGAAAATGGGGATTTTGAAAAACCTCTCTAAAACCCCAGAAGCCTCATAGTGACCTTAAAGGATTAATCTTTTGAAAAATTATTGTACCGAATAGACAAAATTTAACAAAGTCGGATTTTCAATCTCTTTTCCCTCCGGGACGAAGATCATCAGTTCTTTAAAGTCTTCCCTGTAAATCAGGAATTGTAAAAGTTTCCGATTAGCATGTATCAAACTTGAAATATCGGAAGCAATTGTAAAGGCCGGATGAATCAATATAAAATAGTTTATTATACTGTAATAAATGAAAGTATCCGTAATAGTGGTTCATATAACCCAGTGGTTCGCCGTCCCTGGTGATGGGAGCCAGCACCCATCAGTGGCTGGAACATTAAAATATGGCAAAGATACATGTTGACTTTACACAGAATAATTACCAAACTTTGATGTTAAAATTCTTTACTTAACATTAAATAATATATAGCATATTAATTCAATAGTATTATAACAATGTGTATAGCAAAATCAAATTTCTCTTGACATTTGATTCTAAAATTCTTTACTTAATATTAAATCATACTCATATTTCGATATTACATGAATTCAATTCACACATAATCATATTTGCAGCATTTTAAAGTTAATAATATCAATTTTAACGTAATATCATTTCTTGGCTATTTACTAACCATATTATTTTTATTTATGTTGAATCCAATCACAAATGTTATTAACACTTCTAATTAAATTTTTTGCCAGTATGGCGTATAACTAAAGCCAAGTCCTTTTCAAATAAATCTTTTCTTTAATATATAAATTCTACTTACAGAATATCCGATGATTTTGGATCTCTTGAACTCATGACCAAGGGAGATGGCATTATAATTTTTATCCTGAAATTTGTAAATTTATAAAATTTAGACTGGCCTTCTGCAGGTCCATCTTAAACGCTCGCTTTATTCCATCTCTTCGAAACCATAGCGTCCTTTCTTTACCACTACCGTCGTGACGTCAGCCAAACATCACGCCATCAAAAAACTCGTCTATCCAAGGCGCTCGCTTCAAACCGACAAGGGACGGCTCAGATCGAAAGCCTCCAAAAACTCCTTCAACTTTAATATGTCAATTGGAGTGCCTCAGATTGGTGTAACGTCCTGTTCACGGACGAGTCCAGGTTTGTCCTGGAATCAGATGATAAGCGTGTAAGGGTCTGGAGAGAACGAGTCACACGCAATGAGGTCAAGAACAGCATCGAATGTCACGCATTCAGAGGTGGTGGCGTCATGGTGTGGGCTGGAACTTCAATAGGATGTCGCACAGAGTTGCACATCTTTAAAGGCGGTTCTGTGACGGCTGCGCGGTATCGGGGTGAGGTACTAGACTCCATTGCGAGACTCTACGGTGCAGCAGTTGGTCCCGATTTCCTCCTTGGACGATAGTGCCTATCCTCATTGAGATAACATCGTTGGCAAATACCTGAGAAGTGAGGGCATTTCTCTTATGGATTGGGCGACGTATTCCCCAGACCTCAATCCCATTGAAAATCTTTGGGATGCCCTCGGGTCTGCTGTCTTTGTATGTTTACCTCCTCCAGCCAATCTCAGAGAGTTGGAAACTGCCCTATTGGAGGAATGGTCATTGCTCGCATCTGCGACGTTTGATCACCTCTTTGAAAGCATGGAAAATTGTTGTAAAGTTTATGTGAAGGTCCGAGGTGGTCACATACCATATTAATGCAAGTTTTGTTTGGTTTGTTTGCCTTTAAACATCATTTTATTAATGACCCAAATGTGACGTCATAATATAACTTACGAAATGTAAATATTTTTTTCATCTTTGTGCATAATTCTTGTTTTCTTTCATTTATAAAGATATTTGATATCATCATGTACAATTTTGAGTTAATCAAAGCTTTACTTTTCCATTTTGTGGATTTTACCGTCCGTGCTTAACTTTTGGAAGCCGGTGTATATACAGAACCACACAAAATCACAATCATCATTAAAAAAAAAACATTGATTCGCCTTCAAGTATGCTCTTAACCTCCCTTTTTTCCACTACTCGAAAAATGCTACCGTTTCACATTTCTCTAGCTTTGCATGTATTCAGGCATCGTTAAAATTAGTTAAAACAGTCAAGGTTTTGCCCCTATTATTTTCTTTGAAATGTTATTTCTTGTAAATTCATGCACTTTAGAAGATTAAACTCTACCATGCTTTTATAAATTTAGTCCGTATGAAATTTAAATTCCTTTGAATGTTTTTAATTGAAATTCTTTCATAAGTTGCATGAAAAATAATCTTTAATTATTAATCAAAACACGTAAGTAAAGAAACCTGATGTGTGCAACGCATGACTTTCCTTATATAATGCAATGAATTTACTTCTTTTACAGTTAAAAAATAATGTTTAATGTCCAGGATGCTGTGTTTTGAATTGCACATTTGTCGCTTAGATAACAACATGTAAAGCTATTTCGTATCCAATTATCTTACATTTCGTGCAACTCTAAATATACAATTATCAATATTGATAGCATCTTCAATATGTAATATAGTCCATATATTTGTGAGATCTCAAATAACTTTTTAATTATTGTTTCCCTCAGTTTGTATTATAATTAATGTTTCTTTAAACTAACCACTCTAACTGGTTCGGTAGATAGACCAATCACCGACCTAATCAGCATTTCTGCATTCCTAAGTTGAAATAGAAATAAGTATCGATTAGTGGGAGCTACAGTAGGAAGTAGGAAGTATTGGAGTAAGTAGGAAGATTGGATGTTTCTAGTTTTAATTTGACGTGGGTGAGTGGGAGTGCCTGAGTGCACGATATAGATGTAGATGAGTGAGGAAATTAGCCGGCAGCCTAGTGGAAAAAAATCCATTTAGATACCACTATGACTCGGAAGAGTGTAGTATCCGGGGTTTGGTCACAATGCGAGGCGAGGTAAAAGAATTCCATGGGTAATCATAAAAGCTTTAGAATCGTCTCCATTTAAGAGTTACCACCAGACAAGTGAAATGTAGTATCTTGTATATTTGTAATTTATTTCGGGCATGTGCAATAATAAGTATGGTCTATGTATCAGCTGCTTTAAACAGCCAGCTGCTGTAATTTCTGTGAAGTGCGCAGTGAATTGAGTTTGATTTAAAACAGGTCCGTCCGGTGTTATTGTCCTTTGGCCGTAAGGTCTGATTATCAAGTTAGAGTTAGATCACTTTGACATTTCGAAGGTCCATCTTCGAAAACGAATTAGGAGGATAAAGAAAGGAGGATAAAGAAATATCACTAGCCGTATACTCGTTCTTCGTACGGAATATATAATATAAAGTAATTTCAAACTTACAATTATGTCAGAATTATATTTTAATAATCAATTCTTCAATTAGGCGTCATTTTCCTTAACTAAACGTCAGTTTTGCAATTTGACGATATTTTCGTCAATCTGGGGTGAAATACCGCCAAGTTAGCTATACTTCGCTAGATTGTTAGCCAAATTCGCCTGCCAAATGTATCACTAAGTGTTACAGACAAAAAGAGAAAGGAGGAATTTTTATATACTAGAAGGTAATCCCGTCATATGACGGAAATCAGAATTTGCGAAACATTACCTATACCATTTGACGTCATTTTTATCAATTTGGATACATTTTCTTCACTTTGGCAACATTACAAATAGTCACCATGTTGACGACGTCCCACTAAATTTTTCGCCAAGCGTTATGGACGGACAGAGAAGGGGGTTATTCTTATAGTCTATTCTTATGCTCTTTCCAAGATATTGAAGTTTCATCAACCAGTCGTCATTTCATTGATTTAGCATCAGTTTCATCAACTTGACAATATTTTCGGCAATTTTTTGTCAGTTCAGCAACATTTAAAAAAATCAACAAGTTGGCGATATTCCGCCAAATCCGTCATCAAAATTTTGGCAAATGTTACGGACGGAAAAATAGGGTATTCTTATATTCTTTCCAAGATATTGAATTTTCATCAATTAGTCGTCATTTTCATTGATTTATCGTCATTTTTATCAATTTGGCGATATTTTCGTTAATTTGACAATATTTAAAAATTTTTTCCAAATTAGCAACATTTTGCCAAAGCAGTCACCAAAATCTCACAAGAATTACGGAAGAAAAAATAGGTTATTCTTATAGTAGAAAAATGACTATCGGCGTCCAGTAAAAAACTGTTATCCAAATATCTATTCTCATAAATGGAACGCACTAGATCCAAGATAATGATGTCAACAAATTTATTGTATAACTAGCAGCATACCCGTTCTTCGTACGGAGTATATAATATAAAGAAACTTGAAATTCATAATCATGCCCAAATTCTTATAGTATACTAAATAACATGTTTAATCAAAATATTCTGTTAAAATATTTAATATAATGCTCCTAAAAAGAAGTTTAAGAATCTCTGTTCTCGCTATATAAAATTATCTTCATGGACATATCTGAAGAATAAAACATCTTGGACCCCTTATGTAAGCAAATATAAAAAAAATATGGAATTGAATCAATATATGCAAAATAAAAGCGTTAAAATTGTATGGGACCCGTACTAATTATATACGCGAATATTAGAAAATTTTATAGTAATTACATTAATATTAAAAGTAATTATTTTATAGTAATAGTATACAGGCTAATTAGTAATACATTTAGCCTGTATTAGTAGATTACATGTATAAATTGAAAATACCAATAAACCCGTAATCTTTAAATCTGAAGACAGTCATTTATTCCAATATATGTCAAAATTAAAGTGCTAAAATTATATGGGAAGATATACACGTACTACTTATAATGTCCGATTATTAGTAGAAGATTACCCGTTTTGCAATATGAGTCACAAATGTTTTTTGGTAAAATACAACAGACGACGTAATAAATTGAATATATAATTAATCCCCTTAATCTTCATACCAGAAGACTGTACTTGATTCCAATATATATGCCAATATACCTGTACTTATATTCTCGTAGGTTAGAAGATATACCCGTGCATTCCTAGAAGATTACTCGTACAACGTACAATATGCGTGTGTCAGCAATTTTTGCCGCAATAAAACAATGGCGTAATAACTTAAAAATATCAATAATCCCTGAATCAATAATTCCGGAAAATATCAATAATAATAATGTTTAAACCTGAAGAGTATAATTGATATTATCCAGTCCAAAATGAAATGGCAATGAAATTTATTTTATATACATATCTTCATTATTCAAATCGGAAAGGATTTAATAAAAATCGTCTGCCGCATAAACACATTGGATTTAAATCCGTTGCTAAGCGACATGATATCATTTGCTTCAAATAAATTGGTAGAAAAAATATCGTCTAAATAGTTATATTTCTATGGAACATTTGGCGACAGTTTCGTCAAATTAGCGACATTTTAAAAAATCGCCAAATTTAACGCCAAGTGGGACTGTAGAACTGACAGTTCCACTTTGCGACAAATTGACGAAATATCATCACAATACTATCCCCTAACAAAAAACAATTAATATCATTTATGTAGCGCAATTTTATCAATTTCAAGATATTTTTATAGATTTGAAAACATTTTTATCAATTTGGTGACATTTTAAAAATTCGCTAAATGTATTACTAAGTAGGATGGTTGGTCTGACAAATAAATGCTAACCAAACATCATTTCAGTACTCTCTTCTAACAAAAAAAAAAAAAAAATTCATTGATATGTAGAAGACCCAAGCCACACGACCAACCCGAAGGTTTATGGCAGCTGTTTGTGTGACGTTTATATCAATTTGGCGACATTTCCGTCAATTTGGCAAAGTTTAAGAAAAGTTGTCAAATTAGCGATATCCCTCCAAATTCGTAGCTTTGAATTTGCAGATCTGGATGAAACATTCTTATCCCGTTTCAATATACTAAATGAAAACACTACAATTGTATTAGAAGATATACCCGCTCTACTTTTTTCTGTTTCAACAATCGGCTAAATGAATTTATTGGCTAAACACAATATATGAGTTTAGTAGCTAAATACGATATAAGCTTGAAAACTCTTTGCCAAAATAAATGCAATTGATGTACGCAGTCAGCAATTAATATAATTAAAAGAAAAATCAAACCGTCCATTCATAAGATATACTTTTATATCCATTTATCCATTTATTTATTATTTAAATCGAAAAAAAATAATAAAAACATTAACAAACACATTTAATTTAATTGCGATGCCGAGCAACATGATATATCCTCCTAAAATGTTAAAATTTATTAACCACTAACAGCACACCCGTTATTCGTACGGAGTGTATAATTTAAAGAAACTTAAAGTTCGCAATCATGTGCAAATTCTGTTAAAATATTAAATTTATTGCTCCTAAAGAGAAGTTTAAGAATATATGTTCTCACTATGCAAAATTATCTTCACGATCAGATCTGAAGAATAAAACATCCTGCCCCCTTTTGTAAGCAAATTTACAGAAGAAAAAATAGGAATTGAATGAATATAAGCAACCCCGTACTAATTATATTGTCGCAGATCAGAAAATATGCCAATGTGTTAGTAGAAGATTACCCGTATTACAATATGCGTCTCAAAAATATTTGCCAAAATAAAAGAGATGACGTAATAAATTGAAAACATCAATAATATCCGTACTCTTTATACCAGAAGGTCGTAATTGATTCCAATATATGCCAATATATATCAAAACATATGTCAATATACCTGTACTACTTATATTCTCGTAGATTAAAAGATATACACGTGTATTTGTAGAAGATTCGTACAACATACAATATATGAGTTTAAACAATTTTTGTCATAATAAAATAATTGCATAATAACTTGAAAATATCAATAATCCTTGAATCAATAATCCACGAAAATATAAATAATAATAATTTTTAAACCTGAAGACCGTAATTGTTATTATCCAGTCAAAAATGCTATAAGAAAAATCAAATCGTTCTTTTCTAAAATATATTTTTATATCCATTTATTTATTATTCAAATCGAAAAAATAATTATTAAAATTAACAGACAGATTTAATTTAATTGCGTTTCTGAGTAACATGATATAAGATAGAATCTTATAACATGTTAAATATGTCATGTCTTATAACATAAACTGCGAAATTAAATAACGATTTTGATTTCTCTATACTTCTCATTGTTCCGTAAAAGCTTGTTTTAAATAAACCATGAACCATGGAGATAGATTTCCCCTTTAAATCATGTTTCAAACAATTCATGTTTTCAGAAAGTGACTAATTAACGCAAAAAATCTCCCATCAAACTCAGAGATTAAATTTTAATTCACTTTCAAACGATTTTCAAGCTTTTCGTTTGGATAAACCACGGAGTTAGGGAGTAGAACTCCTAGGAAAAAGTTCCGTTTTTCATTAATATCTCGACAACCCCAGGTCTTAGAAACTCGAAACTTGGATAAAATTTATGGGGGGATATTTTAAGGCTATTCACCAAATTTCATTAAATTCGGTTCAGCCGTTTTTCCGTGATGATGAGACAAACGAAAATTTCGTTTTTTACTAATATCTCGAGAACCACTGGTCGTAGAAACTCAAAACACGGATATAATTTTAAGTGGGGCTATTTCTGGGCTACCCACAAAATTTCATCAAATTCGGTTCAGCCGTTCTCCCGTGATGGTGTGACAAACAGACAGACAGACAGACAGACAGACAGACAGACAGACAGACAGACAGACAGACAGACAGATTTTCATTTTTATTTATATAGATATTACATATGAAAAGTGAATATATTTCACAATAGTTAACACTTACCTTGCACCTTTCTGGTAGGTCGGACGGTCTGGGTCTCAACAACAACAACAACAATAGTTAATACTTTTTTATGTGATGCTTTGCAAATTTATTTTTAAAATGTGCAATATCTCGACAACTGTTCATGATAGCGTTCTAAAGTTTGTGATAATGGTTTTTCAATGAAAAATTACATAAAAAATGAATATTTGCATAACTTTATTAAAGGTTTTGATTTTTTGATAATTTTTTCTAAATTTCCTCTCGAAAATTTGGGTGTGTTCTGAATTTTCGATTGCGTTTTTAAATAATAGACTTTTAGTATTCACGGATTGTAATTTTTGTACCAAATTTCATTCGAATCGCTTTATTCGTTTGTGAGATATCGTCTCCACAGTGTCACTGGCACAAGCATGCACACACACACACGCATCACCTCAAAAACGTTTTGATTCGACTTTAGAAATGCTTGAAAGATACTCTTCCGTCGAAAACTCGAATTCGAATTTACGACCCCGTCACAGTACTTTCCTTATGCATTGTACTATGCATATAAGGAAAGTGATATTACACTGGAGAAACAAAATATTCAAAGTAAAGTAGCATTTATTAAAATACTCCCTAATACTTTTTATTTTAATACTATCACATATTTTGCATTTGCTTATGATTATCATTTTTAAACCATTCCCAACACCATTTCGTTTCGTAACATTTTTTTTTTACAAATTTGCATTCCAGTAACGCTTCAATAAATAAAAGAATATTATACAGGATTTAAATAAAAACCATAAAATAAAACTCATTTCCTAATTCTGTACAAATAATATGATTTCCAAATATTTTTATTTAACCGCTTATATCAGCTCTTAAAATTATTTAAGTTAACTATTTCATAACACCTTTGAATTTATCAGAAATTAGTTACACTTTTAGAAAATTTATGCTTCATCCCCTCTGCGAAAATGAAAAAAAAACCGCTCAAAAGAGTTTAATAAAAATAAAGAAAGGTATTCATATCTTTTTACCCTTCACTTCATTAAAAATGTTAAATTCGCCAATCTGGTTGATCGCGCTTTCGAAAAGATTTCTCATAAAAAGTCAAAATCAAAATTTGACTCAGTGCTTATCTAAGATATTTGGGATTTAGTCTGCAAATAAATCGTTTCTTTGTAGAAACCTTTATTTTTTAGGTCAAATTCTGCGTTTTCGGTGAAACTAATAAAAATTGCTCACGGCGCAAACATTTTAATTCACAGAGGTGCCTTTCAAGCTGTTAAATTACCAAGGCATAGGTGAAACAGCTACTAGTGAGAATTTTTCTTAATATTTTTCTCAAAAACTTTTTTTTTTTTTTTTTTTTTTTTTGTAAATTTACGCTTTTCAGAAGATTAAAACCATGTTTTTATAAATTTAACCCGTATTTTTAAAACAAATAAAATTTTAAAATCCTTTGAATGTTTTTACGTAGAGATATAAGGATTATTATTTAAAACTGTTTGGAAATACTGGTGATATTAAACATTCTGAAGTGCCTTTGCAAAAATATTTGCATAACTCTGTGTAATAAAAGTAAAATAAAATATTTCTTGCTTTGCTTTGTTTTGTTTTGTTGCGTTAGTGCTATTTAAAAAAAACTGATATGAGCAGCACATGACTTTTCTTATATAATGCAATGTAAAAATGATGTATAAGATTGTAAAAAACACCTTCTCCAATCGGGAATTTGACTTCTGGGGACAAAACTGGAAGCTCTTATTGCCGAAATAGATGTATAAGATTCATGACACACTGTATTTAAAGTTAAATTGTACATTTGTAGCTTTTCCTGATGACAACATGTAAAACTTTTTCGTTCCCAATTAACTTATACTTCTCGCTAAATTGATAAATATAACTCTAAATTAATAATTATCAATATTCTTTTCATCCTCAGTAAGCAATTTAGTTCATATATTAAAATATATAAATAATAAATTCACCATTTAGACGTTATTTTCATTAACTTGACGACATTTTTACAATTTTGATGATATGCTCGTCAATCTGAGGCTAAATATTGATAAGTTGGCGATATGTCATTGATTATTGACCATGTTCGCTAAATGTATCGCCAAGTGTGGGACAAATGGGGAAAACAGTTTTCTAATAGGAGTGTACTAAAAGGTATGCTCGTCATATGACGGAATTAAAAATTTGCAAAACATTACCTCCCATTTAGCATCATTTTTGTCAATTTGGCGATATTTTTTATCAATTTTGAGGCACTTTGGCTAATTTTGTAATAATCAAAAAGTCGCCAAGTTGGCAACATCCCGCTAAAGATATTGAATTTTCATCAATTAGTCGTCATTTTCATTGATTTAGTGTCATTTTTATCAATTTGTCGAAATTTTCGTTAATTTGGCCACATTTAAAAGTCGCCAAGTGGCGATATTCCGTAAAATTTGCCGCCAGAATATCGCCATGCCCTTATGGACGGAGAAATAGATTATTCTTATAGTCGATAAATTACTATTGGCGTCCAAATACAAAACTATTTCCCATATCAGGATACCCTATTACCCCAATCAAAACTGTTAGCCATAACTATTACCAGTATCTTTTCCCATGAATGAAACGCGCTAGATCCACGATAATGTCAACAAATTTTTCGCATTATATTACTGTGAGACCAGAAAGAGATCTCACACTTTGGTGAGACAGTTTTATGTGCATATTTATTGCGTCCGAAACATCGAACAATACTTCTAGTCTGAGTAGCGCCGAGGTTTACAGCAAACCAGTGGCGGTGCGTACATAGGCACTGTGGCACTGCGGGAGCGACAGTGATCTCTCTCCCTCGCAGTCGCGCGTGCAGCTTGCTATGCGCGCATGTGCACAACAGTCAAACACCACGCTTCACAGTTCCAGCGGCGTGGTGTTTGACTGTTGTGCGCATGCGCAAGTAGGAAACTGCACGCCAGGCTGCGAGGAAGAGAGAGCACTGTCGCTCCCGCAGTGCCGCAGTACCTACGCACGCACCGCCACTACAACAAACCATAAATTGAGGGGCGTCAAGGCAGAGGGGGTCGAGCGGACCCTTAAGAGGATGTTAAATAGCGACATTGGATAAAAGGTTAACCAATGGTAAAGTTGCTTGTTGCGTCACTCTCAATGCTGCAAGTGAAAGCAAAGAGGGGAGTTACACCCCAAAGGGAAAAAGGGAGTCACAGCCTGTGACCAAAGAAGGACACTAGGAGCACACTTATACAGATAACTTCGACATTATGACTTGGTAGACTTGTGCTAATACTCGGGCGACATTATGCCTTGTGCAGATACTACAGAGATGACTTGATATACTAAGAGTATGAAATAAGTGCCAGTGTTGGAGTCACCAGTACAATATGATCGACGAAGTTACGAGTGGATGCATTACACTACGAATTAATGCTAGTAATAAAGACGGCATCAAATACGTGCTGCTAACAAAGTCCAAGACAGACTTGAAGGTATGTATGTGTTCCTTAAAAAGATATCTAGGTCTAAACATATATTAGGAAATTTAGGTGGTCTCACATGTTCCCCCGCCAAAACTAATAATTAATTGTGTAATGAATTAATAAGTGTTTATGTTGTTAATAAATGTTTTATTGTTAAAGGTTAAAATGGTGTAATCAATTTAATATTATTCTAATAATATCCTTTTACAGGACTCACGCAAAAGGTAAATAATTTGAGGGTTTTATATTGCGGCACAACAAAGCAATGTACAAGTTAATAATAAATCCACTAATACGAGCTATTTAAGACCATGCATATAAAGTTTAATTTAACAATATTATTATAATTAATAATAATAGTACTTTAAGTATATTTTTATATAGCGCACCACAATTACATATGAAAAGTGAACATATTTCACAATAGTTAAGAATATTTTTTTATTTCATGTGAGTTTTTGATAAATTTATTTGAAAAATTTGCAATATCTCGAGAACGGTTCGTGTTAGCGTTCTAAAGTTTATGTCAATTGTTTCTAATGAAAAATTACATAAGGAATGATGATTCGCGTAACTTTATTAAAAGTTTTGACGATTTCTTCAAAATTTCACTCCAAAATTTTAGGTTGTTCCGAACATTCGAATGCGTTTAAAAACAATTGGCTTCCAGTATTCACGAATTGCAATTTCTGTACCAAATTATATTCTAATTGCTCCATTCGTTCGTGAGATATCGTCTCCACAGACTCACTGACACACACACACACAGACATCACATCAAAAACTTTTGATTCGTGTTCAGGGATTCGTGTTCAGGATTTGATTCGTATTCAAATTTTCGACTCCATCACAATACTTTCTTTCTAGATTTAAATATGTATATAAGGTAAGTTACACATATAAGGTAAATATTACATTATACTATGTATGCAAGGAAAGTAATATCTGGATTTTGTGCTTTTGTACTTTATGAAATATTTTAATTCACTCAAAACCTTTAATAAGGATTTATAGTACAAAAAACAACGGTGGAGAAAGTTCATATCAAAGTGGTTTTACATATTCTGGACGAGGGATCGGCCATATCTATGTTTTAGAATGTTTTTACTTTCCCTACAGGGGAATGTATGCAATACAACATGTATACATATATTATATGTATACAAATACTATATGTATACAATACTATATGCATACAAATAATATATGTATACAATAATACATATATATACTATACTGTATATATGCAAATGTATAGGGAAATGTATACAATATGTATACAATACTATATCCATACAAATGTATACAATATATATACATTACTATATGCATACAAATGTATACAATATGTATACAATATGTTTACAATACATGGTAATGTATGGAAATAGTGTCGAAACTCGTAACTCGACTTTTCAACGGATCTGCACGTTTTGAGCACTTTAGAACCCCCAAAAGTATTTTAGCGTAAAGTCTGTGTGTATGGGTGTCTGTCCATCTGTGTAATGTATGTATTCACTCTAGCTGAAAATCTAATTGACAAAATTTCACAGGATTTAGTAGATAAGTCATTTGTAGGTAACTCTGGTGCTGATTAGATTTTGGTGGGCTTCGAGAAAACAGAGTATACCCTTTTTCGAAACAGCCCGCGAAAATCATATGCATCCACTCCAATTGATAAACTAATAGACCAAATTTCACAAAATTTAGTAGATAAGTCACTTGTAGTGCTTGTAAATTTATTTATAATGTACCTGATCAAAGAGGAAGGGATCTGTTTAATAACATCGATTTAACAAACCTACAGATGATCTTGAAAGAATTACATGAAGAGTATAATTTAAAACCATATATAACTCTCAGAAGATATTTGGATTTGATTGAGTTGGTTTTAAATGAAAACATACTATATGACGGTATGCATTTCTACAAACAGGTCAAAGGCATACCCATGGGTGGTGCATGCTCATCAATATTGGCGGATATTTATCTATCCAAATATGAAAGAGGAACCCATCTATTATCGGAAATACCTTATTTCCGTTATGTTGACGATGTGATATTAGGGGGTTATGCAAACACCCCTGACATAGATTTTGCATTCTACCCAAGGGAATTGGACTTAATTGAAAACCCGATCAATGAGGATGGATCGACAGACTTCCTGGATTTGTCAATAAGAAAGCACCAACAGTATGGAATTTATACAACCATACACGACAAGAGAAATTCATACAATATCAAAATTAATAATATTATTGATTGGAATTCAAACCTCACTAAAAATATATTCAGAAATATTATTATCGGGTACTTCAGAAGAAACAGAAACTACAGTACTTTTAAAAAAGACTGCATTCATGAATGTAATAAAATAATAAATGATGCATTAAAAAGAAATTACCCTAGATATTTTTTACAACATTATTACTATTCCTTTTTCAAAGAAAGAAATTGTACATTGTTTGATTCTAAATGAGAATTCTTAATCATATATATTTTCATATCTGCGATCCTATCATCTTGAAGTCTTTTCGCGCATGTGCGACTTTCCCTTATAAAATGTTGTGTTTTCATGCTGGATAGTAAGGTGTATCTCTTCCATGCTTGGTTCCATCTTTGCTCTTTTGTCCGTTCGGGTGCTTCTGTCTTTGCACGTGTGGGAGATTGACCATTGAGTTACATTGGTGCCGTGAGCGTTGCCCGGATCGTAAAAGCTGCTTTAAGCGGGAAAGGGGTGTCGCAATCCACCCCAGCCATTCTATGCAAATCATATGGTCACTCCTGTTCTCGCTTATTTTTTCTTCTTGTTTATATCCTTGTATTCCACTCTGGATGCCGAGCTGCTATGCGCCACATCCTCTGTAAGGTTTCTGTTTTCTCCTTTAATTAAATAGGAGTTCCGTTCGTGATATACTTATTTTTATATGTATATATATATATATATATATATATATTTATTTATTAAAGCCTATCTTGAGTGAAAAAAGGAGTTGATGGACAGTTATTTAAAGCGCACTGGAAAGCTAAGATTACAATTTTTTAAGTTACGCAATGATGCACACTATTGCAATTTGGGCACTTTTGTCGGGTCGGTATTTTATAAATTCTCAATTTTATTGAATTTAAATGTATTTTTATACTGTATATAATATATTCTAATTTAAGTGTTTTTCTGTGTGCGAGAGAAACCGCACCGTTGCTTGACCTTTCATTTTGCGGCTTTACTTCCGCATTTTGAGACGACCGTTAATTGATGTAGTCGTAGCAGTTTTGCTGTTTGGCTCTTTTTCGGCGTGTGGGAATGTGAAGTTTTGGAAAATTTTGAGGCTCGTGATGTGGTCCTGCCCCTAGCGGTTATTAAATGGTACGTGTCATCGCCTTTGAGAGCGTAATTTTTGAAATGCAGGATATTTTGCTGACGTCACGACGGTAGCGGTGTGTGTGAGAGATGCTATCTTTCAGGCAGATGGAATAAAGAAAGCTTTCGAAATGGACCAACGGGCTGTCCGATTCAAATTTTATAAAAATTATAAATTCAAAGATCAAAATTTAATTGATATGTCCTGACTCACCCCTGCCTATAATTTTATGAAGACCAAAATCACCTGGTACGAGTATTATTGTAAGTAAAGTTTACATTTTTCTCAGAAATGAATAAAATAGGAACTTGGCCATGATGCCCTAAGCTGACAGCAGCCAGAACAGAAAATGAAGTTCGTCGGAAACTTCTTAAGATGCTGGTGATCAATTAAAAGTTGCTCTGTATATTTAAACAGGTGTCTAAGGTATTGTGAAATAATGACTGATACATCAGAGTGTTAAAGCATAACAAATTTGATTCTTTATGAAATAATTAAGACGTGGAATACTATACATAATTTTCTTGTAATTGAGAAGGGTTGAGAAAATTTGTTATAATTATTGTGGAATAATGAAGTAAAATAGCTTGTGTTAAAATTGTAAAATGTGAATATGATGGAGAATAAGATGGAATTATATACTTTATAGTATGTAGTTATTTCGGAAGTTGTTATTGTGGTTTAAATATAATATTAATATCATACAATTTTAATTAAAATAATTTAAATCCATAATTTGAAGTATTCCTTTTATACTCATTGTGTACATGTTTCCCTTCTTGCCATATTTTAATATTCCAGCCATTGATGGGTCCTGGTGCCCATCACCAGGGAAGAAGAGCCTCGGGTTTGTATTGTTTGTATGTTTGCATTTGTACTACCACTTCATATTGATTTAATACATTATTCTGATTATATTGTTTAGATCACTAGTCGACCGCCTGTTTGAAATGTTCAGTTTAATACAATTTGGCACTCTTGAATTATTTATAAAGTATTTAAGTTTACGAAGTTTTCATGTAGATATATGTTTGCACGATTTATATGTGGATAACTGTATTCAGTTTTATATTTTGGTACCGTATTCACAAATTGGTACCGTAGCTACACTTCTAACATATAAATACAGACTAATTTAAATGATCAATCTCACAAGAGCAGTGTGTTTTAGATATTCCATGTAAACATTATATCCTGGCAAAACCTTGGACTTCAATGGAAGCTGCTTTGATATGCAAAGCTGAATTAAGGGATTTCCAAAGGAGTTTGATGGTGAGGGGTTATTTGAGTAAGCAGTCTGCTGCTCGTCCGGGGCTCCCAAAATCAACTATTGCTTACGTCATTTAAAAGATGGAAGGCTGATAGCGCTACCAAAGAAAAGCTACGAGTTGGGAGACCGTATAAATAAAAGTGTAGTAAAAATAAATGCTTGGTGAGGAATCTCAAGAATAGTATATCTTCTGCATCAGGCTTGGCTTCCATGATATCTCAAGATAAAAGAACAACATTTAGTACCTGTACAATCCGTCGAGTGTTACTTATGCCAACGGTTACCATCGTAGGCACGTCTCTGCGTTCAAGGAGATGACTGCAGGGGTGTTAGCTCATTGCTTGTGGGACACATAACACTGGCAGAAGGTCATATGGAGTGATAAACCACGATTCAAACTTCAGACTTTCCAAGTAACATTTTGAAAAATAGGTGTCGTGGATCCAGATGATTAATATTATAGCGTGTTACCTCTCACTTTAAATGTCTTGACAAAAATCTTTCGATTAATACCATTCTTGACAAAGTACCCCCCACCCCCACCCCACCCTGGAAAGCGGTAATTTGCTATTCCCCCGAAGAGGGCTAATGATGTCACGAACAAAAAAAGTGTATCGGGGCTATTTTTGATAGCAATGATTGATAAGCCTCGTGATCACCAAAAATAATCCCTTTTATGCATGATACGTCAAATTTTGACCTATACTGCCATGTTAAAAAATATAAAATTTTGAATAACTTTCGAAGTTTTCGCTGGAATTTAAAATAATTCTTTCTTGTCCTATATTATTCAATAGCAAATCCGGATCGTGAAAATTCGATAATATTTGTAGCAGCTTCCGTGTACACAAAAAATCGGCCACATACATCAGACAGACAGACAGACAGACGGCAGACGGATATCATTTCCAAAAGTAGTCAAAACATGTTCAGGAGGTCTTAAAACATATATTGGCGTCAAAATCCCGAAATCGAAAATTTTCGTGGAAAAAATACTTTCTCAATACTACGTATGAGAAAATATAAAGCTACTGAAAATGGATCCTATTATGAGAAAATCGAGTTAACCACACGGCAGTTAATTTATTCTGTTTTCTCTGTGTGATGAATTCTGGAATCAAAGCAATATTGCGATATGCGAAATTGCAAAGAAAAAAGTTATTATTTTTTCTGATTATTATGTGAAATTTATTTTGGCCAACGCAGTGGGCGACTGTGCCTTTTGAAATACGTAAGAAATTAATGTAATTAATCACTGCTTTAAATCTAGGGCCACGTCGGGTAAATTTTCTAGAAATTTAATAACACACAACGGAAAAATTAAAAAAGCGAATTGTAATAGGGAATTTTCTATTTTATTAAATTTTATATATGCCAGGCATATGTCCTCTGTTAGTAACAAATATTCGCGGCAATTTTTTATTACATTTTATGAGGCATAAATACATCATTGAAAAGAATGCTTCAGTTTGCCGAATATATATGCCTCTCTGAATAACAGTTGCTTAATACGCTTTTGATTCTAAACCCTTTTCACGCACCGATAGTAACCCCACAAGGTTTAGAAACAAATACTTGAAACTTATTATTTCTCGCTGCACATAAAAACTCTCTTTTCGAAAAATTATTGAATTTAGGAATATTTTTATTTGGTTTCAGAAGATTATATTTTTCACTAGTTTGCGCTCCTTTAATCTTCTTAGTGGTGGCTTAGAAAGAAAGATATGCATTGAAATCTAAATGTATTTGAATAGCCTTGTGACAAATATGTTAGTGGAGTGTATTTTGAGGTGACTTTGCAATGGAGAATGCGTTTGCTTTGTGGTTTCAATGGAAGATTACGAAGTTTTTGTATTCATTTTTTAACATTATTCAAGCATGGCGTAAATGACGTGATATTTAATTTAGGATTATGTTTCGTATTTGTTGTACTTATTACTTTTGGGGCACTTCTTTGTATTTTGTATTAGACAGAAATACTTTAAAGAAATATTTATTTAAATATTTACGCCCCTAAGAAAATTTAAGAGAATAATTACTAACTAAAGTATTTGCATGCCTCACCATATTTATTTTTAAACCAGAGTCTGAATGTGTTTGTTCCAAATGCTTCTTATATGCATAATCCTTCTAATCTATAACAACTCTCCAAAATTGGATGTGGGCAGAACATGTCTTTTTCTACATAATACAATGAATCTACTTCTTTCATTGCGAAAAATTTACATGCAAGATCCCCGTCACAATGCTTTTAGCGTTGAATGATTATACATTTGGAGCTTTTCTGACTGACAAACATGTAATACTACTTTGAAATATGCAATTAACTTGTATTTCGCACAATTCTTACTTGTCAAATGCCAATATTGATAACATCGTAAATAAGAAATATTGTCTATATTTTAATATTTAATGCATCAATTTGGCATCAATTTTATCAATTTAGCATCATTTCGTCAAGTTAACCGCTAAAGTTGCCAAATTTATTGCCAAGCGTTATAGACAGGTGGAGAGAAAGACTTTTCTTATATACAAATAAATGAATTTTGGTGAATTGTTGGGCATTAAAATGCAAAACTATTACACAAATTATCTTCTCTCGTGAATGGGATGAACTAGATCTACGAAAATAATGTTAATAAAGTTGTCTTATAAAATTGCATATGAAAAGTGAATATATGTGACGATAGTTAATATTTTTTTTATATCTATGTAAATTTTTAATGCATATATTTGAAAAAACTTGCAATATCTCAAGAACGGTTCATGCCCGTTCTACAGTTTTTCATTCATTTTCTAATAAAAATTACATGAGAAATAATTATTTATGATATCTTCTTTTTAATTTCATTCGAATTGGCTGGCTTTCGAACATTCGATTGCGTTTAAAATCATCAGTATTTCAGTATGTGCAGATTCTAATAATCGTACCAAATTACGTTTAAAATGCGCCATTCTTTTGTGAAATGTCGCGTACACACTCCCACACACAACGCACACGCACACACGCACACATATGTGCGCACACAACGTCCTCTTCGTTGAAAACTCTAATTCGAAATTTCGGCTTTGTCACAATATTTTCTCTATACATGCTACTATGCATGTAGGAAAATAGTACTCGTATTGGGAATGACTTATGTTGTTTTCCGCTTGTTACAGAAGGAGTTATTTAGAGAAAAACCTCTATTATAAAAAACCCCTTGCGTTAAAAAATAATTTTTTTTTCTTACTAGCAAGAAGCCTAATTAATTAACATTCAAAAATTGCTATTAACTTTCTCACAGAATCAAATTAATGATGTTTTACACAAAAATATCATCCATGGTAATATTTTATCTTATCCTGCATACTTGTCGTAAAAACTTTCATGTATTATTTTTCAAGGATTAATATTTACTATTTATCATAATCATATGAATCAATGTTTATCATTGTAATATATATTTCAAATTATTTAATTAATTTATGAATTACACGCACATGCAGTTCAACTAATTTCAGTACGTTTCATCAGACATCATGCTGAGAAGTAAGAGAAAATAGTACCCTGAAAAAGACAATTTTGTTGCTCATATTATACATTATTTTATTTAAAACTAGCAGCACACCCGTCCTTCGTACAGAGTATATAATATAAAGAAACTTATAATTCGCAATCATGTGCAAATTCTGTTAAAATATTAAATTTATTGCTCCTAAAGGGAAGTTTAAGAATATATGTTCTCAATATGCAAAATTGACTTCACGGGCATATGTGAAGAATAAAACATCCTGGCCTCTTTTGTAAGCAAATTTACAAAAATAATAATAATAATAATAATAATAATTGAATCAATATATGCAGCCCCGTACTACTTATATTGTCGCAGATTAGAAAATATGCCAGTGTGTTAGTAGAAGATTACCCGTATTACAATATAAGTCTCAAAAAGATTTGCCAAAAGAGATGACGTAATAAATTGAAAATATCAATAATCCCCGTGCTCTTTATACCAGAAGGTCGTAATTGATTCCAATATATGCCAATATATATCAAAACATATGCCAAAATACCTGTACTACTTATATTCTCGTAGATTAAAAGATATACCCGTGTATTTGTAGAAGATTACTCATACAACGTACAATATATGAGTTTAAACAATTTTTGTCATAATAAAACAATTACATAATAAATATTAATAATAATATCGAAAATATCAATAATAATAATGTTTAAACCTGAAGACCGTAATTGATATTATCCAGTCAAAAATGCTATAAGAAAAGTCAAATCGTTCTTTTCTAAAATATATTTTTATATCCATTTATTTATTATTCAAATCGAAAAAATAATTATTAAAATAAACAGACAGATTTAGTTCAATTGCGTTTCTGAGTAACATGATATAAGATAGAATCTTCCTCATAAAATACGAAATTAAATAACCATTTTGATTTCTTTATACTTTTGTTCAGTAAAAGCTTGTGAAACATAAACCATGGAGATAGATTTCCCCTTTAAATCATGTTTCAAACAATTCAAGTTTTCAGAAAGTGACTAATTGGCGCAAAAAATCTCCCATCAAACTCACAGATTAAATTTTAATTCACTTTCAAACGATTTTCAAGCTTTTCGTTTGGATAAACCACGGAGTTAGAGAGTAGAACTCCTGGGAAAAAGTTCCGTTTTTCATTAATATCTCGACAACCCCTGGTCTTAGATACTCGAAACTTAGACCAAATTTATGGGGGCTATTTCAAGGCAATCCACAAAATTTAATCAAATTCGGTTCCGTCGTTCTCCCGTGATGGGGAGACAAACGAAAATTTCGTTTCATACTAATATCTCAAGAACCAATGTTCGTAGAAACTCCAAATAGGGACTAAATTTTAAGTGGGACTCTTTCCAGGCTACCCACAAAATTTCATCAAATTCGGTTCAGCCGTTCTCCCGTGATGATGGGACAAACAGACAGATTTTCAATTTTATATATATAGACTAGCAGCATACCCGTTCTTCGTACGGAGTATATAATATAAAGAAACTTGAAATTCATAATAATGCCCAAATTCTTATAGTATACTAAATGACATGTTTAATCAAAATATTCTGTTAAAATATTTAATATAATGCTCCTAAAAAGAAGTTTAAGAATCTCTGTTCTCGCTATATAAAATTATCTTCATGGACATATCTGAAGAATAAAACATCTTGGACCCCTTATGTAAGCAAATATAAAAAAAAAATATGGAATTGAATCAATATATGCAAAATAAAAGCGTTAAAATTGTATGGAACCCGTACTAATTATATACGCGAATATTAGAAAATATAACCTGTATTAGTAGATTACATGTATAAATTGAAAATACCAATAAACCCGTAATCTTTAAATCTGAAGACAGTCATTTATTCCAATATATGTCGAAATTAAAGTGCTAAAATTATATGGGAAGATATACACGTACTACTTATAATGTCCGATTATTAGTAGAAGATTACCCGTTTTGCAATATGAGTCTCAAATGTTTTTTGGTAAAATACAACAGACGACGTAATAAATTGAATATATAATTAATCCCCGTAATCTTCATACCAGAAGACTGTACTTGATTCCAATATATATGCCAATATATGTCAAAATATATACCAATATACCTGTACTACATATATTCTCGTAGGTTAGAAGATATACCCGTGCATTCCTAGAAGATTACTCGTACAACGTACAATATGCGTGTGTCAGCAATTTTTGCCGCAATAAAACAATGGCGTAATAACTTAAAAATATCAGTAATCACTGAATCAATAATTCCGGAAAATATCAATAATAATAATGTTTAAACCTGAAGAGTATAATTGATATTATCCAGTCCAAAATGAAATGGCAATGAAATTTATTTTATATACATATCTTCATTATTCAAATCGGAAAGGATTTAATAAAAATCGTCTGCGGCATAAACACATTGGATTTAAATCCGTTGCTAAGCGACATGATATCATTTGCTTCAAATAAATTGGTAGAAAAAATATCGTCTAAATAGTTATATTTCTATGGAACATTTGGCGACAGTTTCGTCAAATTAGCGACATTTTAAAAAATTGCCAAATTTATCGCCAAGTGGGACTGTAGAACTGACAGTTCCACTTTGCGACAAATTGACGAAATATCATCACAATACTATCCCCTAACAAAAAACAATTAATATCATTTATGTAGCGCAATTTTATCAATTTCAAGATATTTTTATAGATTTGAAAACATTTTTATCAATTTGGTGACATTTTAAAAATTCGCTAAATGTATTACTAAGTAGGATGGTTGGTCTGACAGATAAATGCTAACCAAACATCATTTCAGTACTCTCTTCTAACAAAACAAAAAAAAATTTCATTGATATGTAGAAGACCCAAGCCACACGACCAACCCGAAGGTTAATGGCAGCTGTTTGTGTGTCGTTTATATCAATTTGGCGACATTTCCGTCAATTTGGCAAAGTTAAGAAAAGTTGTCAAATTAGCGATATTCCTCCAAATTCGTAGCTTTGAATTTGCAGATCTGAATGAAACATTCTTATCCCGTTTCAATATACTAAATGAAAACACTACAATTGTATTAGAAGATATACCCGCTCTACTCTTTTTCTGTTCCAACAATCGGCTATATGAATTTATTGGCTAAACACAATATATGAGTTTAGTAGCTAAATACGATATAAGCTTGAAAACTCTTTGCCAAAATAAATGCAATTGATGTACGCAGTCAGCAATTAATATAATTAAAAGAAAAATCAAACCGTCCATTCATAAGATATACTTTTATATCCATTTATCCATTTATTTATTATTTAAATCGAAAAAAAATAATAAAAACATTAACAAACACATTTAATTTAATTGCGATGCCGAGCAACATGATATATCCTCCTAAAATGTTAAAATTTATTAACCACTAACAGAACACCCGTTATTCGTACGGAGTGTATAATTTAAAGAAACTTATAGTTCGCAATCATGTGCAAATTCTGTTAAAATATTAAATTTATTGCTCCTAAAGAGAAGTTTAAGAATATATGTTCTCACTATGCAAAATTATCTTCACGATCAGATCTGAAGAATAAAACATCCTGCCCCCTTTTGTAAGCAAATTTATAGAAGAAAAAATAGGAATTGAATGAATATATGCAACCCCGTACTAATTATATTGTCGCAGATCAGAAAATATGCCAATGTGTTAGTAGAAGATTACCCGTATTACAATATGCGTCTCAAAAATATTTGCCAAAATAAAAGAGATGACGTAATAAATTGAAAACATCAATAATATCCGTACTCTTTATACCAGAAGGTCGTAATTGATTCCAATATATGCCAATATATATCAAAACATATGTCAATATACCTGTACTACTTATATTCTCGTAGATTAAAAGATATACACGTGCATTTGTAGAAGATTCGTACAACATACAATATATGAGTTTAAACAATTTTTGTCATAATAAAATAATTGCATAATAACTTGAAAATATCAATAATCCTTGAATCAATAATCCCCGAAAATATAAATAATAATAATTTTTAAACCTGAAGACCGTAATTGATATTATCCAGTCAAAAATGCTATAAGAAAAATCAAATCGTTCTTTTCTAAAATATATTTTTATATCCATTTATTTATTATTTAAATCGAAAAAATAATTATTAAAATTAACAGACAGATTTAATTTAATTGCGTTTCTGAGTAACATGATATAAGATAGAATCTTATAACATGTTAAATATTTCATGTCTTATAACATAAACTGCGAAATTAAATAACGATTTTGATTTCTCTATACTTCTCATTGTTCCGTAAAAGCTTGTTTTAAATAAACCATGAACCATGGAGATAGATTTCCCCTTTAAATCATGTTTCAAACAATTCATGTTTTCAGAAAGTGACTAATTAACGCAAAAAATCTCCCATCAAACTCAGAGATTAAATTTTAATTCACTTTCAAACGATTTTCAAGCTTTTCGTTTGGATAAACCACGGAGTTAGGGAGTAGAACTCCTAAGAAAAAGTTCCGTTTTTCATTAATATCTCGACAACCCCAGGTCTTAGAAACTCGAAACTTGGACAAAATTTATGGGGGGATATTTCAAGGCTATTCAACAAATTTCATTAAATTCGGTTCAGCCGTTTTTCCGTGATGATGAGACAAACGAAAATTTCGTTTTTTACTAATATCTCGAGAACCACTGGTCGTAGAAACTCAAAACACGGATATAATTTTAAGTGGGACTATTTCTGGGCTACCCACAAAATTTCATCAAATTCGGTTCAGCCGTTCTCCCGTGATGGTGTGACAAACAGACAGACAGACAGACAGACAGACAGACAGACAGATTTTCATTTTTATTTATATAGACTAGCAGCATACCCGTTCTTCGTACGGAGTATATAATATAAAGAAACTTGAAATTCATAATCATGCCCAAATTCTTATAGTATACTAAATGACATGTTTAATCAAAATATTCTGTTAAAATATTTAATATAATGCTCCTAAAAAGAAGTTTAAGAATCTCTGTTCTCGCTATATAAAATTATCTTCATGGACATATCTGAAGAATAAAACATCTTGGACCCCTTAGGTAAGCAAATATAAAAAAAAATATACAATTGAATCAATATATGCAAAATAAAAGCGTTAAAATTGTATGGGACCCGTACTAATTATATACGCGAATATTAGAAAATATAACCTGTATTAGTAGATTACATGTATAAATTGAAAATACCAATAAACCCGTAATCTTTAAATCTGAAGACAGTCATTTATTCCAATATATGTCAAAATTAAAGTGCTAAAATTATATGGGAAGATATACACGTACTACTTATAATGTCCGATTATTAGTAGAAGATTACCCGTTTTGCAATATGAGTCACAAATGTTTTTTGGTAAAATACAACAGACGACGTAATAAATTGAATATATAATTAATCCCCTTAATCTTCATACCAGAAGACTGTACTTGATTCCAATATATATGCCAATATATGTCAAAATATATGCTAATATACCTGTACTACTTATATTCTCGCAGGTTAGAAGATATACCCGTGCATTCCTAGAAGATTACTCGTACAACGTACAATATGCGTGTGTCAGCAATTTTTCCCGCAATAAAACAATGGCGTAATAACTTAAAAATATCAATAATCACTGAATCAATAATTCCGGAAAATATCAATAATAATAATGTTTAAACCTGAAGAGTATAATTGATATTATCCAGTCCAAAATGAAATGGCAATGAAATTTATTTTATATACATATCTTCATTATTCAAATCGGAAAGGATTTAATAAAAACCGTCTGCCGCATAAACACATTAGATTTAAATCCGTTGCTAAGCGACATGATATCATTTGCTTCAAATAAATTGGTAGAAAAAATATCGTCTAAATAGTTATATTTCTATGGAACATTTGGCGACAGTTTCGTCAAATTAGCGACATTTTAAAAAATCGCTAAATTTTTCGCCAAGTGGGACTGTAGAACTGACAGTTCCACTTTGCGACAAATTGACGAAATATCATCACAATACTATCCCCTAACAAAAAACAATTAATATCATTTATGTAGCGCAATTTTATCAATTTCAAGATATTTTTATAGATTTGAAAACATTTTTATCAATTTGGTGACATTTTAAAAATTCGCTAAATGTATTACTAAGTAGGATGGTTGGTCTGACAGATAAATGCTAACCAAACATCATTTCAGTACTCTCTTCTAACAAAACAAAAAAAAATTCATTGATATGTAGAAGACCCAAGCCACACGACCAACCCGAAGGTTTATGGCAGCTGTTTGTGTGTCGTTTATATCAATTTGGCGACATTTCCGTCAATTTGGCAAAGTTTAAGAAAAGTCGTCAAATTAGCGATATCCCTCCAAATTCGTAGCTTTGAATGTGCAGATCTGAATGAAACATTCTTATCCCGTTTCAATATACTAAATGAAAACACTACAATTGTATTAGAAGATATACCCGCTCTACTCTTTTTCTGTTTCAACAATCGGCTATATGAATTTATTGGCTAAACACAATATATGAGTTTAGTAGCTAAATACGATATAAGCTTGAAAACTCTTTGCCAAAATAAATGAAATTGATGTACGCAGTCAGCAATTAATGTAATTAAACGAAAAATCAAACCGTCCATTCATAAGATATACTTTTATATCCATTTATCCATTTATTTATTATTTAAATCGAAAAAAAAAAATAAAAACATTAACAAACACATTTAATTTAATTGCGATGCCGAGCAACATGATATATCCTCCTAAAATGTTAAAATTTATTAACCACTAACAGCACACCCGTTATTCGTACGGAGTGTATAATTTAAAGAAACTTATAGTTCGCAATCATGTGCAAATTCTGTTAAAATATTAAATTTATTGCTCCTAAAGAGAAGTTTAAGAATATATGTTCTCACTATGCAAAATTATCTTCACGATCAGATCTGAAGAATAAAACATCCTGCCCCTTTTGTAAGCAAATTTACAGAAGAAAAAATAGGAATTGAATGAATATATGCAACCCCGTACTAATTATATTGTCGCAGATCAGAAAATATGCCAATGTGTTAGTAGAAGATTACCCGTATTACAATATGCGTCTCAAAAATATTTGCCAAGATAAAAGAGATGACGTAATAAATTGAAAACATCAATAATATCCGTACTCTTTATACCAGAAGGTCGTAATTGATTTCAATATATGCCAATATATATCAAAACATATGTCAATATACCTGTACTACTTATATTCTCGTAGATTGAAAGATATACACGTGTATTTGTAGAAGATTCGTACAACATACAATATATGAGTTTAAACAATTTTTGTCATAATAAAATAATTGCATAATAACTTGAAAATATCAATAATCCTTGAATCAATAATCCCCTAAAATATAAATAATAATAATTTTTAAACCTGAAGACCGTAATTGATATTATCCAGTCAAAAATGCTATAAGAAAAATCAAATCGTTCTTTTCTAAAATATATTTTTATATCCATTTATTTATTATTCAAATCTAAAAAATAATTATTAAAATTAACAGACAGATTTAATTTAATTGCGTTTCTGAGTAACATGATATAAGACAGAATCTTATAACACGTTAAATATGTCATGTCTTATAACATAAACTGCGAAATTAAATAACGATTTTGATTTCTCTATACTTCTCATTGTTCCGTAAAAGCTTGTTTTAAATAAACCATGAACCATGGAGATAGATTTCCCCTTTAAATCAAGTTTCAAACAATACATGTTTTCAGAAAGTGACTAATTAACGCAAAAAATCTCCCATCAAACTCAGAGATTAAATTTTAATTCACTTTCAAACGATTTTCAAGCTTTTCGTTTGGATAAACCACGGAGTTAGGGAGTAGAACTCCTAGGAAAAAGTTCCGTTTTTCATTAATATCTCGACAACCCCAGGTCTTAGAAACTCGAAACTTGGACAAAATTTATGGGGGGATATTTCAAGGCTATCCACCAAATTTCATTAAATTCGGTTCAGCCGTTTTTCCGTGATGATGAGACAAACGAAAATGTCGTTTTGTACTAATATCTCGAGAACCACTGGTCGTAAAAACTCAAAACACGGATATAATTTTAAGTGGGGCTATTTCTGGGCTACCCACAAAATTTCATCAAATTCTGTTCAGCCGTTCTCCCGTGATGATGGGACAAACAGACAGACAGACAGACAGACAGACAGACAGACAGACAGACAGACAGACAGACAGATTTTCATTTTTATTTATATAGACTAGCAGCATACCCGTTCTTTGTACGGAATATATTATATAAAGAAACTTATAATTCGCAATCACGCGCAAATTCTATTAAAATATTAAATTTATTACTCCTACAGAGAAGTTTAAGAATATCTGTTCTCACTATGGAAAATTATCTTCACGGGCAGATCTGAAGAAAAAAACATCCTGGCCCCTTTTATAAGCAAATTTACAAAGAAAAAAGGAATTTAATCAATATATGCAACCCCGTACTACTTATATTGTCGCAGATTAGAAAATATGCCAGTGTGTTAGTAGAAGATTACCCGTATTACAATATGAGTCTCAAAAATATTTGACAAAATAAAAGAGATGACGTAATAAATTGAAAATATCAATAATCCCCGTAATCTTTATACCAGGAGGTCGTAATTGATTCCAATATATGCCAATATATATCAAAATACATGCCAATATACCTGTATAACTTATATTCTCGTATATTAAAAGATATATCCGTGCATTTGTAGAAGATTACTCGTACAACGTACTATATATGATCTTCAACAATTTTCGTCATAAATAAACAATGGCACAATAACTTGAAAATATCAATAATCCCTGAATCAACAGTCCCCGAAAATATCAATGATAATAATGTTTAAACCTGAAGACCGTAATTGATATTATCCAGTCAAAAATGCAACGTCAATGAAATTTATTTTATATACATATCTTTATTATTCAAATCGGAAAAAATTTAATAAAAATCGTATGGCACATAACACATTGGATCCGTTGCTAAGCGACATGATATCATTTGCTTCTAATACATTGATGGAAATCATATCGTCTGAATAATTCTATCTCCATGGAAGGTTTGGCGACATTTTCGTCAATTTAGCGATATTTTAAAAAATCGCCAAATTTATCGCCAAGTGGGACTGTAGAACTGATAGTCCCATTTTACGACAAATTGACGAAACATCATCAAAATACTATCCTCTAACAAAACACAATTAATTTTTTTATTAAGCGCAAGTTTATCAATTTCATGATATTTTTATGGATTTACAAATATGCTTATCAATTTGGTGATATTGAAATAATTCGTTAAATGTGTTACTAAATAGGATGGATGGACTGACCGACAAATGCTACCGAAACATCATTTCAGTACTCTATTCTGAAAAAACAATTTTAATTTCATTGATTTGCGTCCTTTTTATCAATTTGGAGGCATTTCCGCTAATTTGGTAAAATTTAAGAAAAGTTTCCAAGTTAGCGATATTTCGCCAAATTCATAGCTCTGAATTTGCAGATCTGAGGAATAAAATATCCTGATTCCGTTTGTTTATACTAAATGAAAACAATTGTATAAGATACACCCGTTCTACTCTTTTTCCGTTTCAACAATCGGCTAAATGAATTTTTATTGGGTAAACACAATATATGACTTTATTAGCTAAACACAATATATGAGCTTAAAACCTCTCTGCTAAAATAAATGAAAGTGATGTACGCAGTCCGCAATTTATATAATTAAAAGAAAAATCAAACCTTTCATATATAAAATATATTTTTACATCCATTTATTTATTATTCAAATAGAAAAAATAATAATAAATATTAACAACACATTTAATTTCATTCCGTTGCCGTTCAACATGATATAAGATAGAATCTTCCTCATAAAGTGCGAAATGAAATAGCCATTTTGCTTTCTTTATACTTTTCATCGTTGAGTAAAAGCTTGTGAAAGATAACCCATTGAGGTAGATTTTTCCATTTAAATTCATGTTTTAAACAATTCATGTCCTCCGATAGTGACTAATTAATGCAAAAATCCAGCACCAAACTCGAAAATAAAGTTTTATTTCATTTTGACGTTTTAAACAAACGATTTTCATCCTTTCCGTTTGGATAAACCACGGAGTTGGAGAGTAGAACTCTTAGGAAAAAGTTACGTTTTTCATTAATATCTCAACAACCCCTGATCTTAGAAACTCGAAACTTGGACAAAATTTATGGGAGGCTATTACAAGGCTATCCACTAAATTTCAATCAATTCGGTTTAGCCGTTTTTCCGTGATGATGAGACAAACGAAAATTTCGTTTTTTACTAATATCTCGATAACCACTACTCGTAGAAACTCAAAACACAGACTAAATTTTAAGTGGGGCTATTTCTAGGCTACCCACAAAATTTCATCAAATTCGGTTCAGCCGTTCTCCCGTGATGATGGGACAAACAGACAGACAGACAGACAGACAGATTTTCAATTTTATTTATATAGACTAGCAGCATACCCGTCCTTCGTACGGAGTAGTATATAATATAAAAAAACTTATAATTCGCAATCATGTGCAAATTCTGATAAAATATTAAATTTATTGCTCATAAAGAGAAGTTTAAGAATATCTGTTCTCACTATGCAAAATTATCTTCACGGGCAAATCTGAAGAATGAAATATCCTGGCCCCTTTTGTGAACAAATTCACACACAAAAAAAGAATTGAATCAATATATGCAACCACGTACTACTTATATTGCCGCAAATTAGAAAATATGCCAGTGTGTTAGTAGAAGCTTAAACATATTGTAATATGAGTCTTAAAAATATTTACCAAAATAAAAAAGATGACGTAATAAATTGAAAGTATCAAAAATCCCCGTAATCTTAATACCAGAAGGTCGTAATTGATTCCAATATATACCAACATATATAAAAATTTTGCCAATATACCTGTACTACTTATATTCTCATAGATTAGAAGATATACCTGTGCATTCGTAGAAGATTACTTGTAAAACGTACTATATATGAGTTTCAACAATTTTCGTCATAATGAAACAATGGCATAATAATTTGAAAATATCAATAATTCCTGAATAAACTGTCCCCGAAATATCAATAATAATGATGTTTAAACCTGAAGACCGTAATTGATATTATCCAGTCAAAAATGCAATGTCAATGAAATTTATTTTATATACACATTTTTATTAGATTTAATAAAAATCGTATGACACATAACACATTGGATCCGTTGCTAAGCGACATGATATCATCTGCTTCAAATAAATTGATGGAAATCATGTCGTCAGAATAATGTGATCTTCATGGAAAGTTTGGCGACATTTTCGTCTCCATGATATTTTTATGGATTTACAAATATTTTTATCAATTTAGTGATATTAAAAAAATTAGTTAAATGCGTTACTAAGTACGATGGATGGACTGACCGACAAATGCTACAGAAACATCATTTCAGTACTCTATTCTAAAAAAACAAATTTAATTTCATTGATTTGGGTCATTTTTATCAATTTGGAGATATTTCCTCTAATTTGGTAAAGTTTAAGAAAAGTTACCAAGTTATTTAGAGATATTCCGCTAAATTCGTAGCTCTAAATTTACAGATCTGAAGAATAAAATATCCATATCCCGTCTGTATATATACTAAATGAAAACACTAAAATTGTATTAGAAGATACATACATCCGTTCTACTCTTTTTCTGCTTCAACAATCGGCTAAATGAATTTATTGGGTAAACACAATATATGAGTTTATTAGCTAACCACAATATATGAGCTTTGAAACCTCTTTGCTAAAATAAATAAAAGTGTGATGTACGCAGTTCGCAATATATATTATTAAAAGAACAATCAAACCGTTCATTTATTATGAGTTTATTAGCTAAACACAATATATGAGCTTGAAACCTCTTTGCTAAAATAAATAAAAGTAATGTCCGCTGTCCGCAATATATATAATTAAAAGAACAATCAAACCGTTCATTTATAAAATATATTTTTAAATCCATTTATTTATTATACAAATAGAAAAAATAATAATAATCATTAACAAACACATTTAATTCCATTCCTTTGCCGTGCAACATGATATAAGATAGAATCTTCCTCATAAAATGCGAAATTAAATAACCATTTTAATATCTTTATACTTCTAATCGTTGAGTAAAAGTTTGTGAAATACATGGAGGTAGATTTTTCCATTTAAATTCATGTTTCAAACAATTCAAGCTTTCAGATAGTGACTATTTAATGCTAAAATCCTGCATCAAACTCAAAAATAAAGTTTTAATTCCCTTTGACGCTTTAAACAAACGATTTTTATCCTTTCCGTTTGGATAAACCACGGAGTCGGAGAGTAGAACTCCTATAAAAAAAGTTCCGTTTTTCATTAATATCTCGACAACACCTGGTCTTAGAAACTTGAAACTTGGGCAAAATTTATAGGGGGCTATTTCAAGGCAACCCACAAAATTTCATTAAATTCGGTTCAGCCGTTCTCTCGTGATGATGAGACAAACGAAAGTTTCGTTTTTTACTAATATCTCGAGAACCATTGGTCGTAGAAATTCCAACCATAGACTAAATTTTAAGTGGGGCTATTTCTAGGCTACCCACAAAATTTCATCAAATTCGGTTCAGCCGTTCTCCTGTGATGATGGGACAAACAGACAGACAGACAGACAGACAGATTTTCAATTTTATTTATATAGACTAGCAGCATACCCGTTCTTCGTACGGAGTATATAATATAAAGAAACTTGAAATTCATAATCATGCCCAAATTCTTATAGTATACTAAATGACATGTTTAATCAAAATATTCTGTTAAAATATTTAATATAATGCTCCTAAAAAGAAGTTTAAGAATCTCTGTTCTCGCTATATAAAATTATCTTCATGGACATATCTGAAGAATAAAACATCTTGGACCCCTTATGTAAGCAAATATAAAAAAAAATATGGAATTGAATCAATATATGCAAAATAAAAGCGTTAAAATTGTATGGGACCCGTACTAATTATATACGCGAATATTAGAAAATATAACCTGTATTAGTAGATTACATGTATAAATTGAAAATACCAATAAACCCGTAATCTTTAAATCTGAAGACAGTCATTTATTCCAATATATGTCAAAATTAAAGTGCTAAAATTATATGGGAAGATATACACGTACTACTTATAATGTCCGATTATTAGTAGAAGATTACCCGTTTTGCAATATGAGTCACAAATGTTTTTTGGTAAAATACAACAGACGACGTAATAAATTGAATATATAATTAATCCCCTTAATCTTCATACCAGAAGACTGTACTTGATTCCAATATATATGCCAATATATGTCAAAATATATGCCAATATACCTGTACTACTTATATTCTCGTAGGTTAGAAGATATACCCGTGCATTCCTAGAAGATTACTCGTACAACGTACAATATGCGTGTGTCAGCAATTTTTGCCGCAATAAAACAATGGCGTAATAATTTAAAAATATCAATAATCCCTGAATCAATAATTCCGGAAAATATCAATAATAATAATGTTTAAACCTGAAGAGTATAATTGATATTATCCAGTCCAAAATGAAATGGCAATGAAATTTATTTTATATACATATCTTCATTATTCAAATCGGAAAGGATTTAATAAAAATCGTCTGCCGCATAAACACATTGGATTTAAATCCGTTGCTAAGCGACATGATATCATTTGCTTCAAATAAATTGGTAGAAAAAAATATCGTCTAAATAGTTATATTTCTATGGAACATTTGGCGACAGTTTCGTCAAATTAGCGACATTTTAAAAAATCGCCAAATTTATCGCCAAGTGGGACTGTAGAACTGACAGTTCCACTTTGTGACAAATTGACGAAATATCATCACAATACTATCCCCTAACAAAAAACAATTAATATCATTTATGTAGCGCAATTTTATCAATTTCAATATATTTTTATAGATTTGAAAACATTTTTATCAATTTGGTGACATTTTAAAAATTCGCTAAATGTATTACTAAGTAGGATGGTTGGTCTGACAGATAAATGCTAACCAAACATCATTTCAGTACTCTCTTCTAACAAAACAAAAAAAAATTTCATTGATATGTAGAAGACCCAAGCCACAGGACCAACCCGAAGGTTTATGGCAGCTGTTTGTGTGTCGTTTATATCAATTTGGCGACATTTCCGTCAATTTGGCAAAGTTTAAGAAAAGTTGTCAAATTAGCAATATCCCTCCAAATTCGTAGCTTTGAATTTGCAGATCTGAATGAAACATTCTTATCCCGTTTCAATATACTAAATGAAAACACTACAAATGTATTAGAAGATATACCCGCTCTACTCTTTTTCTGTTTCAACAATCGGCTATATGAATTTATTGGCTAAACACAATATATGAGTTTAGTAGCTAAATACGATATAAGCTTGAAAACTCTTTGCCAAAATAAATGAAATTGATGTACGCAGTCAGCAATTAATATAATTAAAAGAAAAATCAAACCGTCCATTCATAAGATATACTTTTATATCCATTTATCCATTTATTTATTATTTAAATCGAAAAAAAATAATAAAAACATTAACAAACACATTTAATTTAATTGCGATGCCGAGCAACACGATATATCCTCCTAAAATGTTAAAATTTATTAACCACTAACAGCACACCCGTTATTCGTACGGAGTGTATAATTTAAAGAAACTTAAAGTTCGCAATCACGTGCAAATTCTGTTAAAATATTAAATTTATTGCTCCTAAAGAGAAGTTTAAGAATATATGTTCTCACTATGCAAAATTATCTTCACGATCAGATCTGAAGAATAAAACATCCTGCCCCCTTTTGTAAGCAAATTTACAGAAGAAAAAATAGGAATTGAATGAATATATGCAACCCCGTACTAATTATATTGTCGCAGATCAGAAAATATGACAATGTGTTAGTAGAAGATTACCCGTATTACAATATGCGTCTCAAAAATATTGGCCAAAATAAAAGAGATGACGTAATAAATTGAAAACATCAATAATATCCGTACTCTTTATACCAGAAGGTCGTAATTGATTCCAATATATGCCAATATATATCAAAACATATGTCAATATACCTGTACTACTTATATTCTCGTAGATTAAAAGATATACACGTGTATTTGTAGAAGATTCGTACAACATACAATATATGAGTTTAAACAATTTTTGTCATAATAAAATAATTGCATAATAACTTGAAAATATCAATAATCCTTGAATCAATAATCCCCGAAAATATAAATAATAATACTTTTTAAACCTGAAGACCGTAATTGATATTATCCAGTCAAAAATGCTATAAGAAAAATCAAATCGTTCTTTTCTAAAATATATTTTTATATCCATTTATTTATTATTCAAATCGAAAAAATAATTATTAAAAATAACAGACAGATTTAATTTAATTGCGTTTCTGAGTAACATGATATAAGATAGAATCTTATAACATGTTAAATATGTCATGTCTTATAACATAAACTGCGAAATTAAATAACGATTTTGATTTCTTTATACTTCTCATTGTTCCGTAAAAGCTTGTTTTAAATAAACCATGAACCATGGAGATAGATTTCCCCTTTAAATCATGTTTCAAACAATTCATGTTTTCAGAAAGTGACTAATTAACGCAAAAAATCTCCCATCAAACTCAGAGATTAAATTTTAATTCACTTTCAAACGATTTTCAAGCTTTTCGTTTGGATAAACCACGGAGTTAGGGAGTAGAACTCCTAGGAAAAAGTTCCGTTTTTCATCAATATCTCGACAACCCCAGGTCTTAGGAACTCGAAACTTGGACAAAAGTTATGGGGGGATATTTCAAGGCTATTCACCAAATTTCATTCAATTCGGTTCAGCCGTTTTTCCGTGATGATGAGACAAACGAAAATTTCGTTTTTTACTAATATCTCGAGAACCACTGGTCGTAGAAACTCAAAACACGGATATAATTTTAAGTGGGGCTATTTCTGGGCTACCTACAAAATTTCATCAAATTCGGTTCAGCCGTTCTCCCGTGATGGTGTGACAAACAGACAGACAGACAGACAGACAGACAGACAGACAGACAGACAGACAGACAGACAGATTTTCATTTTTATTTATATAGATATGTATTTCCATAATTATTACTTTTAAGAGCGACGGGTGTTTTTATGATATCAAATTAAATATAGAAATATTATAGTGAAATGGTATATAATATACGGAGGTATTACCCCGTTTCTTAAATAATTGGAAATGATTTGATTTTTATGCTAAACAGTTTTTTTTGCTATTTGGGAATTCAAACTGCAACCTCAATTTTGTACAAAATACCTCAACTTCATCTTGAAGATATTGTTTCATAGATACATCGTTTAAAGATATAATACATTTACCTATATTTTTTCGATTAAAACGATTTGTGTTCCAAGGAAAATGTATTTTTTTAGAAAATTATGTAAATTAAATACTTTTTAAAAACAATAAAAATATCACTTTACTTATTGATGAAGCATTCGCAATTAGCAGTAATACCAGTTTAAAGAAAAAACGTAATTTCTAACAAAATGGAAGTAAAATGAAGAAATACTTCTTAAACAAAGAAAATTAAATATTTATAAATGTACTGTTAGCGAACTATTATATAAAAGCATGAAATTAATTTATCGAAAGAAAATTAATCCAATTCTCACTTTATTACAATTTCCCTTCAAAACTGACACAATTCTGAGCCTTTTTAATACCGGAGATCCAATTTATCTAGGAGTAAATTTTACTCTGAGGCATATGCAGGCTTTTCAAGGGCAAAATAAATGAAAAATAACTACATTTTAAACAATTTATATGAAAGCATTCTTCCCTTTTTCGGGTTTCATTATATTCAAATTAGACTTTTCCCTCTTGGTTGGTCTGAATGAAAATAATTTAGCGAATACAAAAAGCGATGCAAATCTGACCGTGATTATCACCGTGAGTAGCAATTTCAGGGACTTAAGGTAATTGCTCCCATGGGAGGGCTATTATTAGATCAAATGCTACTCTATAAAAGTATATTTTTTATTTTCTTTACCATTTGCAGTCGGTATTGCCTCTTTAACTCTGCATTGAGTATTTTTTAAGACATTTTTAAATTGTTTTCTTTGCGAATAACTTATCGTACTTGATTGATTTTGGGGAGAGTGTACTTCCACTTATGAATTAAAGCACGAAATGGAGAGGGTAATTTTGAGTGGAAAATTTCATTTTATGTATTATAATAAAAGAAAATGAAACTTGTTTTAATCTATCCTGTTAAGTTTGAAATGTTAGGAAGTGCTAAAATTGGACACAATGCTGTATTGTCTGCTATATAATGTTTTTGAACTCTCATGTATTGTGTAACGCTTTCCATTCTGGTGTACACTTTATCTATCACGAGGAACAATATTAATACATACCCTTCTAATCCTATCATGAAGGTCGTTCTCCTTGATTCAGGGTTGATATTTGGGTGGAGTGAGAATATAGTCTTTTGAAACTAAATGTGAATATAAAAATTTTGTTTAAGTACAGCATTTAAAGGTTGATATATCTATATCTATAAAATATATCCACAGATTACAAAGTCAATAATGAGCATGTATTATCAAGATAATTATTAATTTACCTTTAGCTGGTTGTACTCCATTTGTTGCTTTAAGTGTCACATTTGATAATTATTTTAACTTTCAAATGCGTATCGATAGCCTGTCAAAATAGCTTACCAAAGACATAACGTCATCTTAAAAAGATCTTATGTTTTTGTCAGTGCCAATACTCTTATTTTCTTATATAATAATCTTGTTAAAACTATCGTAGAATATTTCGCTCTGATCTGGAATCCCATTTATTATCTATATTCTTAATAGATTGAAATTGTCTAAAATAAATGTGTCTGTTTTAGTGAAGTAGCTCGCAATGTTCTTGCTGAAAGAATAATTGGCTCAATTTTGCAAAAATTGGTAGATAAGTTACTTGGGTTTACCCTAGTTCTGATTAGATTTTGGTACGATTCGAAAAAGAATTTACCTTTTTTGCGAAATGGTCGACAAAAATTGCCGACATCTAAAAAAAAGACATGTGTCTATTTTAACGAAATGGCTCGCAAAAATCGTATGTTCTTGCTGAAAGAATAATTGACTCAATTTTACAAAAATTGATAGATAAGTTACTTGGGTTTACCCTGGTGCTGATTAGATTTTGGTACGATTCGAAAAAATAATTTGCCTTTTTTGCGAAATAGTCGACAAAAATTGCCGACATCTAAAAAAAAAGACCTATGTGTCTATTTTAGAGTAATGGCTCGCAAAAATCGTATGTTCTTGCTGAAAGAATAATTGACTCAATTTTACAAAAATTGATAGATAAGTTACTTGGGTTTACCCTGGTGCTGATTAGATTTTGGTACGACTCGAAAAAATAATTTGCTTTTTTTGCGAAATAGTCGACAAAAATTTCCGATATTTAAAAAAAATACATTTGTGTCTATTTTAGCGAAATGGCTCGCAAAAATCGTATGTTCTTGTTGAAAGTATAATTGACTCAATTTTACAAAAATTGGTAGATAAATTACTTGGGTTTACGCTGGTGGTGATTGAATTTTGGTACGATTCGAAAAAATAATTTGCCTTTTTTGCGAAATAGTCGACAAAAATTGCCGACATCTAAAAAAAAATACCTATGTGTCTATTTTAGAGTATTAGCTCGCAAAAATCGTATGTTCTTGCTGAAAGAATAATTGACTGAATTTTACAAAAATTGATAGATAAGTTACTTGGGTTTACCCTGGTGCTGATTAGATTTTGGTACGATTCGAAAAAATAATTTGTCTTTTTTGCGAAATAGTCGACAAAAATTGCCGACATCTAAAAAAAAAGACCTATGTTTCTATTTTAGAGTAATGGCTCGCAAAAATCGTATGTTCTTGCTGAAAGAATAATTGACTCAATTTTATAAAAATTGATAGATAAGTTACTTGGGTTTACCCTGGTGCTGATTAGATTTTGGTACGATTCGAAAAAATAATTTACTTTTTTTGCGAAATGGGCGACAGAAATTTCCGATATTTAAAAAAAATACCTTTGTGTCTATTTTAGCGAAATGGCTCGCAAAAATCGTATGGTCTTGTTGAAGGTAAAATTGACTCAATTTTACAAAAATTGGTAGATAAATTACTTGGGTTTACGCTGGTGGTGATTGGATTTTGGTACGATTCGAAAAAATAATTTGCCTTTTTTGCGAAATGGTCGACAAAAATTGCCAACATCTAAAAAAAAAGATCTATGTGTCTATTTTAGCGAAATGGCTCGCAAAAATCGTATGTTCTTGCTAAAAGAATAATTGACTCAATTTTACAAAAATTGGTAGATAAGTTACTTGGGTTTATCCTGGTGCTGATTAGATTTTGGTACGATTAGAAAAATAATTTACCTTTATCGCGAAATGTTCGACAAAAATTGCTGACATCTAAAAAAATACCACATTTACTCAAATGTATTAATGAAATGCCTGTTTTATATGCAATTTTTGAAAACGAAAAGAATAATATGAATCCTAACCACTAGCGTCAATCGTTCCCGAGATATTTTATTTTAGTGTTTTTGCATTTTTGTCATGTCGCCCATTCAAAAATATGTCCAGTCATCAAATTAAAGGAAAATTAAATAAAAATTGCTAATTTTGTGTTATTTCAAATAATAATGAATGTCATTTTGAGAAACTAAACTCAAATTATTGAATTATGAAAAAGAAAATACATTCGATTCCGTAGGGAAAGTCATGTGCTGCCCACAACAAATATTTTTCAAATAACTACTTAATGCTATTTGCACATCAAAAATGAATTATATGTTAAATATCAGTACAATGCAGTATATACTTAAAACAAGTCTTACTCTGTTGGTTTACATTAAATTTAGTATAAATCATTCACGTAATTGTGCACCTGCTATCATCCAAAGTATGGGAACAATTTAACATTAGTGGTCTGTCACAGATTGATTTGTTCGAAATACCATTCGATTGAGTGATGCTGTACAATTGAGTTCTCAGGATATGTAACCAGGGCTTTGATGTTTGAACTCTAGAACATACACTAAATTGGAAACTCAACGTGTACTTCATTGTAGTTTAGATACTGACTGAAATGACATCACTTTGTGAGTTTGGGTTTAATTTATTGAAACTGAACTGTACAGACGCCATTTCTGTTCTTTCAAATAAAACAATGGTTAGTTAAAGAACAATACATTTGATAAATATACTTGATAAATATATTTGTAAATAACATTTGATATATTATTTTATAAAGAGTAAATTATGTTCTATCTGTATTGAACAAGTAAAATGGTCGTATGAGAGCGTGGTGAAGAATAGGCCAGACAACACGGCACCTAAAAGGACATTAAGTCAGACCTTAGTTTAAGAGCAATGAATTAAAATGGAACTCAGACGTTATCGCATAAAGGGCCCAAACTTTGCTGAGAGACGGCCCGAAGAAGCAACGCCAGCAAGGGGAGGTAATTCTTCACCCAATCAGAACAGACCCAAAAACCTGATGAAGGGCCTAGCATCACCAATCAGAATTCGGGGTCTTAAAGGAAGACGTTTCTCCTGAAAGCAGAGTTTGCCCAACGATAAGAGAAGTAAAGATGTTGCAATTGAGAAAATGTGGTTCATGAGAGTAGTTGCCTAAAAATCACACTACTAAAGTGTCTGGTAAAAACTCCCAATAGGGGAAATCTACCGGTTTTCCTTCTAGTTATCTGTGCAACAACTCATATGTGCCAACAAACAAATTGATATCGGCCCCCTAATGCCATGCATCATGCTGTTTTCTTTCCATTTCTCTCTTTAAGTCTCACATTGTTTAAGGAGTAAGGACGATTACTGATATAATTAATGATGCGCTTGCTGTTTATGTAATAATAAGGTAAATATGCAAATAACTAAAAGACAACTGAATTTACATATTATTAAAGACTCTTTAATGATTATGTGAAGTTACTTTACAGTAACGGTAAGTAGTATTTCTCACTGGAAGAAATTTGGAAGATTATTCACAATGTAGCTCTTTTAGGAGCACTTTTAAAACTAATGTATCACCACATACATATTAGAAAATAATTAAAAATTATATCAAATCAATCATATATTATTATATTTATTTACGTCACAAATTATATAATTCTCTCTTTTATAAATTGTAGGTAGGGAATACTATTGAAATGACCAGAATATTGTGTAAATAGGAAAAATAAAGTAATGTGATCGAAAATGCAAATAGAACTTTTGGTACGTTTCTGATATCCTAGTACAGGGATCAGCTATTTACAGGATGATGCCTGACTGTGAGTATGTTTGTCTATGCAAGGTATTATCCACTCTGGTTCAAAAACTAACATACCCAATTTCAGGCAATTTGGAAATAAGAAAAGTCCTGCGTTACCTTAGTACTGGGCAAATTTCGGTATAAATAGAAAAACAGAACTGGTGCTTTCATCTATATAAATAAAATTGAAAATCTGTCTGTCTGTCTGTCTGTCTGTCTGTTTGTCCCGTCATCACGGGAGAACGGCTGAACCGAATTTGATGAAATTTTGTGGGTAGCCTAGAAATAGCCCCACTTAAAATTTAGTCTATGGTTGGAATTTCTACGACCAGTGGTTCTCGAGATATTAATGAAAAACGGAACTTTTTTTTATAGGAGTTCTACTCTCCAACTCCGTGGTTTATCCAAACGGAAAGGATAAAAATCGTTTGTTTAAAGCGTCAAAGGGAATTAAAACTTTATTTTTGAGTTTGATGCAGGATTTTTGCATTAAATAGTCACTATCTGAAAGCATGAATTGTTTGAAACATCAATATAAATGGAAAACTCTACCTCCATGTTTTTACATGTATTAACCTCTATGTATTTCACAAGCTTTTACTCAACGATTAGAAGTATAAAGAAATTAAAATGGTTATTTATTTTCGCATTTTATGAGGAAAATTCTATCTTATATCATGTTGCTCGGCAAAGGAATGGAATTAAATGTGTTTGTTAATGATTATTATTATTTTTTCTATTTGTATAATAAATAAATGGATGTAAAAATATATTTTATAAATGAACGGTTTGGTCGTTCTTTTAATTATATATATTGCGGACTGCGTACATTACTTTTATTTATTTTAGCAAAGAGGTTTCAAGCTCATATATTGTGTTTAGCTAATAAACTCATAATAAATGAACGGTTTGATTGTTCTTTTAATTATATATATTGCGAACTGCGTACATCACACTTTTATTTATTTTAGCAAAGAGGTTTCAAAGCTCATATATTGTGTTTAGCTAATAAACTCATATATTGTGTTTACCCAATAAATTCATTTAGCCGATTGTTGAAGCAGAAAAAGAGTAGAACGGATGTATGTATCTTCTAATACAATTTTAGTGTTTTCATTTAGTATATATACAGACGGGATATGGATATTTTATTCGTCAGATCTGTAAATTTAGAGCTACGAATTTAGCGGAATATCTCTAAATAACTTGGCAACTTTTCTTAAACTTTACCAAATTAGAGGAAATATCTCCAAATTGATAAAAATGACCCAAATCAATGAAATTAAATTTGTTTTTTTAGAATAGAGTACTGAAATGATGTTTCTGTAGCATTTGTCGGTGTAGTCCATCCATCCTACTTAGTAACGCATTTAACTAATTTTTTTAATTTCACTACATTGATAAAAATATTTGTAAATCCATAAAAATATCATGAAGACGAAATTGTCGCCAAACCTTCCATGAAGATCACATTATTCAGGCGACATGATTTCCATCAATTTATTTGAAGCAGATGATATCATGTCGCTTAGCAACGGATCCAATGTGTTATGTATCATACGATTTTTATTAAATCTAATAAAAATATGTATATAAAATAAATTTCATTGACATTGCATTTTTGACTGGATAATATCAATTACGGTCTTCAGTTTTAAACATCATTATTATTGATATTTTCGGGGACTGTTGATTAAGGGATTACTGATATTTTCAAATTATTATGCCATTGTTTCATTATGACGAAAATTGTTGACACTCATATATAGTACGTTGTACAAGTAATCTTCTACAAATGCACGGGTATATCTTCTAATCTACGAGAATATAAGTAGTACAGATATATTGGCAAAATTTTTATATATATTGGCATATATTGGAATCAATTACGACCTTCTGGTATTAAGATTACGGGGATTTTTGATATTTTCAATTTATTACGTCATCTTTTTTATTTAGGTAAATATTTTTAAGACTCATATTACAATATGTTTAAGCTTCTACTAACACACTGGCCTATTTTCTAATTTGCGACAATATAAATAGTACGTGGTTGCATATATTGATTCAATTCTTTTTTTTGTGTGTGAATTTGTTTACAAAAGGGGCCAGGATATTTTATTCTTCAGATTTGTCCGTGAAGATAATTTTGCATAGTGAGAACAGATATTCTTAAACTTCTCTTTATGAGCAATAAATTTAATATTTTATCAGAATTTGCACATGATTGCGAATTATAAGTTTTTTTATATTATATACTCCGTACGAAGGACGGGTATGCTGCTAGTTTATAATAAAATTGATAATCAAGAACATGTAAATAAAAATCAAAAGAATTAAAATAAAGGTAGGAATATGCTTTACTTTTTTTAAGCACATTTTTCTATTTTGCTCAACTTTCTATGACAAAATGAATAAACATACAAATACCTGGCTAAAATAAATAATTCTTATAATCAAAATACGTATAAAATTGCTGTTAAAACTGAAAGATTTATACGAAAACTTAATATAGCATATAGTAAGAAAAAGGGACCTTTTTCAAAGGCAAAAAAAAAAATAGTCTTCAGAACAAGCTCACTCACTCAGCGTGTTCAGAATCTGCGGTAGAATATCACACATGCTGAAGGTAGAACGACAGTTGCCAACACCGTGGTGGAGACAATAAAAGTGGTAAAACCAAGGAGGCAGGAAACGAATGGCACAATACTAGAAATGAAAGGGTACAAACTATGAAGGAAAGTATAAATTGCAGAAAACAAAGAATGGGCGGAGAGAAACCAAAGCGGTATATGAGAGCAAATATACACTGTATACAGAAAGGGCTTCTTTAAACATGATATACTATCGAATTTAAAAACAACAAAGCCGAATTTGATCAATAAACGTTTTATAGATACTTTAATCGAAATACCAGGTTATGACATTTCAAAATACATTTTCTAAAAGGATTTTTTAAATTCTCCCATTGAAAGATTGTTTTAATGTTATGATGTTAAATTCATAGAAAACAGCATAATGTAATTTGTAAAATTTAGTTTGTTTAATGTACTAATTATTACATAATTAATTTGGGACAACATAAATTATTTTTAGCTTAAGAAATATTAGTAATTAAATCTCCCGGTAATAAAATATCTGGGAATTTATTACATATATGAAAATAATCAAATGCAATACTAAATCAGCTTGACTTTCATTTTGTATTTTCAATTTTTCCCTTTATAATCCACATACTTTCATGTATTCCTTAAATACCACATATCATTAGTACTGCCGTTAATAATGATATTATTTGTAGGTTTATCAGATATAAAGAGATATATATTTTCTAAATTCTAGTTTTAGAACTGTGAAATAAAGCTAATGATATGGTTAAGTTTTTAAAACCAATGCATAGAATAGTTTTTATTATAATCCTAAAACAAAACGCATCTTAAACATTAACATTTGAATCACGTTTTCATTGCAAATAATGGCTCCCATGGTCGAATGTCGTGTTTAGTATACGCTCGTCTCATAGAATAGCCGATATCTGCTATGACAGCTAGAAAATTTGCTATATGCCATATTGCTAGAACTTTTGTGAGAACAGATAAATTCATTCCTACTAGGATTTAAACTTTTTTGAAATTAAGCTCAGGGTTGAGGTTCTGAAACCCACAAATTCATACTTACAAATCGGTTTCGCGATTCCCATGGGTGCTATTATCTTTCTACTCAAACCGGTGTGAAATTCATTAAAATAAGTTTTAATGCTAAGTTCTAATGATAAAATAAGTTCTATCCTTATAGCAACAATTGCTGCCAGCACCTTTGCACAGCAGTGTCCTTTCGGTGCAGGTGGCGGCCTATTACTAGGTATGACCAGCCGCAGTTTCATGCATCCCGACTCCGACTATGCGACCACGTTCGAACTCGTCTAACTGCTAGTCCGGTCTTCGGCAACATCGTAACAGCATTATTGGCTGTGTCTCCATGGAACTGCATCGCCGATAACGAGTAATGATAAATCGTCCATATTTTTAACCTGTTTTATAGGATGTTAGTTGTGCAGAAGATACACGACCTATGACCGAAGTTAACACTCTTTGGCCTTTAATCTTTTGCATACTTGATATAAAGGTATTTGCATGCGAAATTTGGAAATGATCGGACTATTTTTAGGGGTGCTTCGAAGAAGTAACTCATAAGAAGGTGGAAGAAGTAACTCATAATACACTATCTTAAAAAATTTTATGCCTACAGAATACAATGAAATTCAACAATAAAGAGGAAATTATTATACATATTACAGTTCAGAAATCTAAAGATAATCAACAAATGTCAATGGAGAGAAATCAAAGAAAGGAATACCAAAATAATCAAGCATTAAAGCTTGCACGTGGAAGAGCTCTAGGCTTAAGAATAGTTCATTTCGAAAAAATTCTTTATCAAGTCCTAATATTTTAAACGAAATGAACACAAAAATGCTTGTTTCTGAAACACAAGATAAATTTTATCTATAAACATGAGTTATATATATATTATATATATATACCGTGTGCCACTAAAATAACGTGAGGTGTTCAGAGCCCTCTAGCGAGTAATTTATTGGACGAAACGTAACAAAATTCGGTGGGCATACACAGTGGAACATACGGTTTTGATTTCTAAAAAAATGAATTCCAAAAGCCGCCTCCAGAGGAATTTTGGCACTGCAAATGTGTAGTATCGTGAATAATGAATGAGAAAATGCCAAATGAGACAGTACACATCAATTTTGTTAACAATGCAAGACAACGTTTATTGTTAATGTCAAATGAGGTTCAATATGACCACCATTGTGATGTTCCAAGCATTGCATGCACGACATTTTCCATGGCTGGTCTCAAAATATCAGAAGTGATTTGTCTCACGTGTAAAGTTATTCGATCTTTCAACTTTGCAATATCGGGGACATATCCTTGCCCACAGTCAAAAGTCACAAGAATTGAGATCGTGCAACATCGGTGGCCATGCCGTGGGAAATGCACGACTAATGATTCTGCTGTTAGAGAAATGTTTGCACAGCAAACGCTGTAACTCCGATGTAAGTCCGATGTGGGGTGGTGCACCATCCTGCATAAAGGTGGTCGAATCAGGGCATCCTCGTTGCTGCAGTTGTGAAACCATGAAGTTGCTTAGCATATCAGCATACCTGTTAGCTTTGACGCAGCAGGTCACTGGTCCACTTTGCCGACTTTCCTCGTAAAAGTAAGGACCGACGATAAAAGATGGTGTAAAGCCGCACCACACTGCAACGTTTGGCGAGCGAAGAATTTTCTGCAGACACGTGTGCGGATTAGATGCAGCCCAAATGCGGCGGTTGTGTGTGTTAATACCACCGTTCAAATGAAAGTGAGCTTCGTTACTCCATAACATATGTCACGGTCATGCATCATCCACTTTCATGTGTGCTAAGAATCTTAAAGAAAACTCAATTGGGGTGGCCGCATAGCCAGGGAGTAATTCTTGAACAGGACAGATTTTATATGGGTAAAATTTCAATATCTGATGCAGGATTTTCCACACGGTTGAGTATGAACAGTAGTTACCTTACACCTTTCTGGTAGGTCGGACGGTCTGGGTCTCAACAACAACAACACCGTTCAGTATGGGATATCCGTTTGCCGGGATATTGCCAGTGCACTGGTGGTACCCTGCACATTCGTCATCTCCTGTTCTAAAATAGCCGTTGCAACTTCCTCAACTTGTTGTTGACTGACCACTTTGTGTCGCCGCCCTGGTGTCCGTGCTAGAGTTCCGGTCGTTCCAAATCGTCGAATCATGTTTCGTAAGTTCGCTAAGCTCATCGGTCCTCGTCGTAACTTTTTCAACCGCTGAAATTCACGAAGGGCAGCATTGGCATTCTCGTCTCGCTGATAATACCGCTTGAGTAACACAGCGGGGTCACGTAAGGTAAGAGCCATCGAGAGGTACTAGGTAGTTCGCCTCCGAATGATGAGAATTCTCCTTGCCTTTCCTTTTATCCACATGATCGCTACGCGGAACGTTATTATGCAAATTAGTGCATTTTACTCAGTAAACAGCGCCAAAATTTCCCCTGCAGGCGACTTTTGGAACTATTTTTTTTTAGAAATCGAAACCGCATGTTCCACTGTGTACGCCCACTGAATTTTGTTATGTGTCGTCCACTGCATTGCTCTCTAGAGGGCTCTGAACACCTTATGTTATTTTATGGCCATCCTATATATATATATATATATATATATATATATATATTATATATATATATATATATATATATATATATATATATATATATATATATATATATATATATATATATATATATATATATATATATATATATATATATATATATATGTATATGAAATTCCATTGATAGAAAAGAGAGAAGTAGTAAGTAGTAATTCATAAAACCTTAACGTCAAAAAAGCTAACAACATAACAGGATGTAAAAATAGAGAATCATCAATCAAGAGGAGAATAAAATGCATACATCTAGTCATCAAGCTAAATATATTCAACTTATATCAATGGTAAGAATTCGAAAATTGAAAAATAGAAAATAACCAAGCATTATTGCAATACACGTGGATAAGCACTAGGCCTGTAAAGTGTTCATTTTGAAAATTTTCGTTTTCAAGTCCAAGTATATATTCAAAATGAACAAAAAAGCTTGTTGCTGCAGAGAGAGAAAGATAATATTTATAAACAGTTTTTACTTGGACAACAAGCTAAAAGATTGAAAAATTAAATAGGAATATAAAAATATCTGAGAAAATACAGCACATGTTCCTATCAAGTGGGGGATGCATCTACAGATACCATACCCCCCTTCCCCTACCACCAACCTCTCGGAAGGACTTACAGACCCATATGTTTAACGTGATCGTACTCCGCATGAATACTTCCGCAGTTTTGGCAGTAGCGGAATCGAACCTGGGCCGACTCAGTGCAATACTCGCGCCTTAACCACTGGGCTGTCGTGCCTCAACGCCACTTATTGTCGGGTTCTGTAAGCATAAAATACAAATATAAGTACAATTCTGTAAATTCTTTAAAAAAATATAATAAATATAATCATATCTGTCCACTGAATTTTTAGATCTGCTTATTTAAGTAAATGAAATCCATAATTTATTATCTTTATCTTTCATGCTTTACTCAATTTTTATTTCTTAAATCAAACGGGAAGAATCTCTCACATAGTCCACAATTCATTTTCAAAAGTATAAATTTTCCAGTGCCAAGAATTTATAATGCCCCTTTAAAAAAAACAATATAAACAATGCGTATTTTCTAATTCACGAAAAAATGAATCGAACCATTTTTCAAATAACTTTTAATGATATTTTCCCTCCTTCATTATTTCTAACATGATATCAGAAAATAAAACCAGCGTGCAACAGAAACAATCTTTGCTTTAAATTAATGTTCTCGAATCTCTGTTTTAAATTAATGCCCGTGGAATACGTGCATACGAGATATTTGTAAATTTCTTGTTTTTATGAGTAATTTCAATTACAGATTAAATATTTTTTCTTCATGTTTCTTAAATTACTTTTTTAGGTATAACGCAGCAAACTCACAGTAATTATAGTCGTAAAATATTCCACTGAAATGAATAATTAACACCCTTTCTTAATAGTAATTAAGTTATTTTTCGTCTCTGGTTCAGGGTAAAATTAAAGAAATAGGAGTACATTTCAAAATATATCTACCTGTGTTGTATAATACTGTTTGTACGAAAAAAATATGTAAGAAACATCCGATGAGTGCAGCACCTGTCTTTACCTACATAGTGCAAAAACTCATAACTTGTTTCACCGCAAACTAATAAAGTCTAAGATATGTGGCACAATGTTTTAACATTGAATAGAGCATTGATATTAGGCGCTTTTCTGGATAGCAATCTATAAAACCATTTCGAAGTACTAAATTTATTGAACATAGTAGGGGCGTGACAGTCCAGTGGTTAGCGGGCGGTGATTGCACTCGGACGACCTGAGTTCGATTCCCTCCTCTACCCAAATTGCCGCCGTGTTCACGCGGAGTACGATGGCGTTAAACATGGGAGTCCGTAAGTCCTTCCGAGAGGTTGGTGGTAGGGGGAGTAGGGTACGGTCCCTGTGGATTCTACCCCCACTGGGTTCTGGTCTAAATTGAATGGAACTTTCCGGCCGTCCAAACAGATGACTTACACCTTCGAATAAGTCGGACGGTCAGGGTCGAAGGATAAGAATGAACGTTGCAGGGGTGGAACAATACAGTGGTTAGCGCACGGGGATTACACTCGCACAACGCGAGCTCGATTCCCGGCTCTGCCCAAACTGTCATCATGTTCACGCCGAGTATGTGCACGTTAAATATATGGGTTCGTAAGTTCTTCCGAGAAGTTTGTTGTAGGAGACGGAGAGTACGATCCCTGTGGATTCCGGCCCCCACTGGGTTGCGGTCTAAATTAGGTGACACGTCCCGGCCGACCAAACAGATACTTTACATCTTCGGGCAGATTGGACGGTCTGGATCGAAGAAGGAGAAGGAACGTTACAAGGGCGGTATGGCCCAGTGGTTAAAGCACGGGGATCGCCCTTGGAAAACCCGAGTTTGCTCAAACTGTTCGGGTGTTTATGCGAAGTACGGGCATCCGAGAGCTTGGTGGCAAGGGAAGGAGGTTATGACGTTACAAAACCCGATTTTCGAGTGTCGGTATCTCAGCTCCCAAGACAGAAATAGAGTCGATATTTTCATGTAACATTTTCACGAAGATGACAAAATAAACAAAAATACAATTACATACGAGAAACTGAATTTGCATATTTTACGATTATTGGCCCGACCTTTTTATTTGTTCATTGTTGACGGAACTACAGCCTAACTACTCCACCAATTTAAATAAGGAAGACTCATTTTTAACACTTTACAACAAAGTTGAAAAGAGTTTATGACTTTGTTCATTCTGTCTGTCTGTCTGTCTCTCTGTCTGTCTGTCCGTTAGCACGATAACTGCCGTAAAAATGACTTAATCAAAACGAAATTTTAGTATGTTGTTCAGACGGTCTGTAGAACCTATGGGAATGTAAATGAATAATATTACCCAATTAGTTTTGGATTGAACCCGGGTCGAAAAAATGAAATACATTGAGCCCTATGGTACCTAATTTTTCAAACATTTTTTAAGCGGATTTAAAATTCACGAATTGCTTCGAAAATTTTAGGTAATATTCAAATTGTTCCATAAAATATATAAAAAAAATTCAGCGAAATATATTCAGTAGTTTTTTAAATAAAAATTAAAATAATAATTATACATCTTATATGAAACGATCACGTGACCATGATATGAAACGACCACGTGACCATGATATGAAACGATCACATGACCCACTTCAAAATGATATATGGCATCCATCTTGTTTCAAAATCGTGATTTTTGAAAGTTCTTTTTAATTCATATTGAGTGTTGTATCCGTCCTAAAACTACTTTATTTTTGCTTAAATTCTGTGCATCTACATACTGAAACAACGCAAGGGCAATATATTTGAGTTTAAATGCTCATCTAAATTTGATTATTTCTACAACTAAACCTATTTTTCACCTATGTAAAATGTAAACAGCAAAATATATAGAATGAGTTGTATTAGAATTCCTGTATTTTTTTAACACAAAATAATTTAGTCCATGGAGTCTGCATGGCTGATATGAATGAAATATTAATTGATTTCATAAAGAGAAGGACGATTTTTTTCGATGAAGTTTCAAGCATAGAGTTTAATTTTTTGTAGCTCCATAGTCTTAAACAAAATGTTTAAATAAAATAAATTATTATAGTATTGTGATGAATGAAATGAATGGGAGAAAGTTAAGAATGAAATCCTGTTTTTATAGAGAGATCCAGGCGTGTTATTTTTTCTATGACGTCATTTGAATTAATTTCAGTTGTTTTCGATGAAGTTTTCAAATATAATAAATTATCGTAGTATTATGATACTTCTAGAACTATTACCGTGGAATGTATAATATTTTAGAGATGTTTAAACCAGGCAATTTATATTTCAATGCCGTCATTTGAATGAAGTTCATTTTTTTCGATGAAGGTTTAAGTTTTCAAATATAATAAATCAATGTAGTATTGTGATAAGTTTTAAAATATTACCGAGGAATGTATTGTATTTTCGACTTTTCTAAATAAAATTGCATCGAAGTTGGAAAGTGTTTCATAATCAATGCTTTAAGCATGATTGATCTCTCTTGTTATATTCTGATGAGATGTACACACCCTTTTTTTAAACTTGATGTTAAACATATTTGGTTTTTAAAAATTGAAAAAAAATCAATTTTTCGGCCATTTTCTTCGGCATTATCGAAGTTACAGTCTGAACTACTGAACCATATTTAATCAACAGTGACTCATTTTGTGTGTTCTTCTTGTAGGTACGTACTTTTTTTTTAAATTGCGGTTACATTTGATTTAGAATTTCAAAAAGTTAAATAAACGTCCATAAATAGTGCTTGGCGGTAAAGTAAAATTTGCAGCGTAGCGTAATCATGTTGAAAAAAAGGTTTAGAAATGGTATGAAAATCTCATGGTAAAAATTCATCGCAAAGTATAAAAGACGATAACCTTTTCCTCAAAATGTTCTGAAATCACTAAATTTTTTGCGCCGAGTTTCCGGAGAGCAAGAGCGGTGCTTTTAGGCTTAGGTACCCTGCCGAAAGAAAATTTTGTGTATTTTCTAGACACTTTCATTCGAAAAAGTAGAAACAAACCGAGGAAAGTTCATGCCAGCGTTCTACATTTTATATCATTCATTTGGGATATATAAATACGTGCAAGATAATTATTTATTTAACATTATTGAATGGTACGATTTGTTTTTATTTTTTCAAAACTTCATTAAAAAAATTAGGGGATTTCTGAACTTTCGATAGCGTTTAAAATCAATAAGCTTCTAGTATTCACAGATCGCAAAAATCGTACCAAAAATCGTACCAAATTGTACCAGATATCGCGTTCACGGCCTCAAAGACGGACACACACATACACACATATAACACACACATACACACATATAAGCACGGACTTCACCTGACAAACATTCGAAACCAGGAACGCTTGAAACGTACTCTTTGTATATGGGGAAAGTAAAAGAAAATGATGTTCATATATATATATATCAGGAGGATAGACGTTGCAAATTTAAAAGTAATAATAATAACACTAGGCAATTACGAAAAAATTAGAAGTTTTTCTGCCTGTACCTAGTCGAAGTCATGCCAGGCTGATTCGAACCTTCCCAATTCATTAACTGGTAACTAAAAGACACGGCAGCAAATCCCCCTCCTCGTCGGGAAGGATGTAAACTCTCATACCTGATACCAACTTACCGGCATTGCACCGAAGAGGACCCCAATTAACAAACCCTGAATATATTCCTCTAATTTTGTGTGGCTGCCAAAATTTGGATAGAAAACACCAAACTAAAAATTTTCTCAATCGACAAATGTCATCCAAGACATATTTTATAGAATGAAAGACATGACTTATTATTAACATTCGTATCATTTTCACGTATAAAGCATTTTCTATATCTTGAAACATAAATGGATTATTCTGCTGAAAATAGATGCGCTGATTTGAAAAATACGATTTTTTTATATCACGCCCACAATAACGTATCGGAAACTCTTTATTTAATTAAATAACAAAAATAATGGGAAGGTCAAGGAATTTCACACTGATTGGCAAAAGATCTTGACCGATTATTTGCTGTACAGGAGTAGTACTTTGTAACAAACTGTTTAGCTATTCCAAATCGTATGTGTTAGAGATATGTTCAAATAGCATTTTCAAAACCATACGTGTTAAAACGTATACGCATTGATTGAAATATAACATTATAATGTATATTAAATGCATATTAAAATACTAGTGTATCTAAATGGCTTGTCTTTATGTTGATGGAAACCTCCCTGTTTTCATTTCAGCAAAATTGTATTATATTATATTCTGTTGGCTACACGTTCAACAGCACAATTAAATAACGGAAGTACAGTAACATAAACTATAGGATAGGGACAATTCCAAAACTTTCTTCGCGAAACAAACTGGCATTCGATTTCTGAACCAAACAATATACATATTTTTAAACATTTATTTACTGCTTTCACATGCACGCAATATATGCAGTATACCACTCTAATTTAATTCAAATCGTTTCAGCTGTTAGTACTGTACTTTCTCTATATACATAGTATAATATATAGGAAAAGTATTGTGACGGGATCGAAAATTCGAATTCGAGGTTTCGACGAAACATCAAGTTTCAAGCATCCCTGAACTCAAATCGATGATTTTTGGGATGATCTCTCTCTCTCTCTATCTATCTATCTATCTATCTATCTATATATATATATATATATATATATATCTGTGTGTGTGAAGATTATATTTCACGGACGAATGAAGCGTTTCTAACGAAATTTGGTACACAAGTAACAATCAATAAATACTGGAAGCTTATTGATTTTAAACGCAATCGAATGCTTGGAAGACTTCAAAATTTTCGAATAAAATTTAAGAAAAATTATCAAAATATCCGAATCTTCAATAATGTTACATTAATAATGTATTATCCAATTCTTCTTTAGAAAACGATAGGCATAAACCTTAGAACGCCAATATGAATCCATCTTGAGATATTGTATTTTATTTTTAAATAAATTTGTCAACAAATTCACATCAAATTAAAAAGATATTATTAACTATTGTGAAATATGTTCACTTTTTATATGTAATATTATGCGATAAATTTGCTGACATCATTATCATTTAATATCTCCTTCTGAAAGCATTCCTCTTGTTTATGACTCACAGTTTCCAAATTGTCAAAATCAATTGAGATGTGAATGTAGAAACTGGATTTTTAAAGACATTTGGCTTTCATTCTTTTATAGCACTGTAGAATACTAGAGATTCATAATTGCCTTCTTAACTGTACCTAAGAAGTCAATGCTGGACTGCTTTACATGGACGCTAAGATGGAATCAACTCATCTTTCAGGGGTTTTCAAAAGTAATAACAATTCTAGCCAACAGAAAAAACCCATTTGAAACAAAACATAAGCAAATGGAGCAAACCATATTGTATCTTCTTCATAGAACAACGATAAATTAGAGTTGGGAACTTTTTGTGTTACATGTGGATTGTATACAGTTAAGAGCGTCTCGTATCGGATCTGTATGGGAAGCTCAGTCTTGAATTATACTTGTTGCCTTTCGGCTATCCCATGTTGGACTTAATATGGGACCTACATGACTTTGTCGGAAGTTGATATATGGAAGCCATATATATTTTGCTTGTGGATCATGCATAGCTTGCCCATACGGAGCCAATCTGGTAGAAAAATTAGAAATGCAAAATGCTACTACTACTACTAATAATAATAATATTAATAACAACAAAAACAATAATAATATTAATAACAATAATAATAACAATAATAATATGAATAACAATAATAATAATAACAACAATAATTGCAATACTACTACTACTAATAATATTAATAAAAATGATAATATTAATATTAATAACAATAATAATAATAATATTAATAATAATAATAAAATGAAATGAAACATCATTCTCCATGTTCTATTATTATATTACATATGTTTTTTTCCATGATTAGATAACTAACCTAATGTGTTAAATATAATTTTTAGTAACCAGTTTTTGCACCATTCCAAATTACGATCGACCAGCAAACATTCTACGTAGCATATCCTGAATTAGATGGTCAGACATGAAGACATCTTTTGGCTTAACCCATTAGTGTCGTGCCATCACACTGTGGAATCTACTCCCGCTGCCTCTCAAGCTAGTCCAGCATATAATGTATTTAACATAAATATAAATCCAGATTTTAGCTTTCAATATAGACAGACTTATTAAATACATTTTATTTTAATAAAAATCCTAAGTAATTAAAATTTATTCAAGCGTACTGAACTCTAACAATGCATCTCAACCTCAACTGGCTTTACTCCAAACAAGCACTTTTTGAAGTAATATATTTAACTCCACTATGTAAATCAATTATTCTTTTGATTAAAATTGCCAAAGGGAAATGAGTATGTATTGCCTTGGCTTACGATGTATCCCCTGGAACAATACTGAAAATAATTGAATTATTTCTACGCTGAAATTATTCTTTTCCTTTGAAAGAAAAAGCAATTTTAATAATGCCTCTTTAGCATATAACCTTGGATGAAGCGGGCACCAAGAAATCATCAAAACTGTTAATATCAAACTGCGTTGTACTCTGGTCCCAGAACCATAACTTCGACATTTACAATCCTGGGATATTTTTTGCAAGTCTAAGACGTTAAGCAGTAGCCAAGTCAAATAAACTTGATAATTTATTGCATTGTGTCCAACGCTTTTAATGGTAGTAAAGACCACACAAGGAGAGAGAATGTGCGGCTGGGTTTCAAAGCCGATATCCCCACATAATACAAAATAATGATTTGCTAAGCAGGTATAAAATTAGTGGCTATTAATAACCCAGTTTTGTTAGGCATCTCTTTAAATAGAGGAGACTAAAATAATAAGGTGTAGTTAATAAATAATGCGATATATGTTTGCACAAAGTCCTCTAAAATGAGACTTGTGTATAATTCTCAAATTTAACACACCACTTGACTTTACTACAAATTATAAATTTTGTATTAATGAAATTTTTGAAAATGGTAATATTTTATTCTTTAACTTAAAAAAATATTATTAATTTGTTATAAATTAAACACACAAAGAGACCGCCAAAACTACAAAATGAAATATTCTTAATGCATCAACAATTAATTTAACAAATGTTGTGCCGACTGGATATTTTCCACACCGTTAAGGTTAAAAAATATCCCAATGCATGATTAAATACTGTTTTAAAAAGAACAGCCATAAGTCCTATGTGCTATATTTAAAGCTAGAAATCAAAACTGTTAACATCCCTTAGAAGTTTTTTTACATAACACAATTTAACAAAAAATAGATAATTAGATCAGAACTCAAAACGTAAAATGTTGCACAAATTATGTCATAACTAACCATATGATCAATTGTTTCGAAAACATGTAACGCATGGTTTTCTTCTTCAGTAAAAGCGTTGTTTTTTCTTCATCAGTGTAAGAGTTGTGTTTTCTTTAACAGGTCTAGAGTTACCCATTAGATGGACTAAACTACTTCAGGGAACTTCTTAATTAAACAGAAATAAGCAATGGTGATGCAATCAAGCATTTTAAGCATTTTTTAATAGTTTTGTTCAATTTTCTATCTTTCCTCTCTCTAAGTGGCACCACAGTACTTATTTATTCTTATTTGTGCAGTTTTATGCGCATGATTTAGTCCATTTTGTAGTTAGATCTCAATCTGCTCGCAGTGATGAAGAAAACCCATTACGTGTTTTCGAAACGATTGTACGCTTTCGACATTTTATTTGTACAGAATTTTGCGTTGAGATATAGTTATTTACTTAATAAGTGGTTAAGATCAATCATTACAACATTATTAGTTGCATTATCTCTGCACTTTTGCGTTTAGTTATTTTACTGTAACTATCCCTAACTGTTTAGCATATAAAATGCAACTTTACTAGTTAATGCATTTGCTATAGATATCAATCAAGTAAATCAAAAACAAAAACAAATATGAAAGAGCCTTCATATGGTGGCAAGTGGTGCGTTGATTTCATTTTTAAGAGAAATATTAAGCGTTTTCATATTCTTTTGAAGACTTATTCCATACAGACATACGAATTATAAAAATAGGAAAGTGGAAATACTTAAACACTCCCTATAAGTAATTTAATGCTGTACCCATATCGGCCAACATCTGAACTCATCTATAGCCGATTTTGAGAAGAAAATATTGCAAAAAAATTTAAATACTTTATTTGGAAGTAATATATCCATAATCGGAATTGGAAATATTTAGCGAGTCCAATCTCGCTAAAGTTTTGATGCTGAATCCATATCAATCTTCATTTAAGCTGTAATCCTGAGATATAGGTGCTTCAAAAAATTTTCTTGAATCAGAAGTGGGAAGTAAATGGGAGTGGAAATCCTTAGTAAACTTACCTACTTCCATCATATGTTCATGGTGAATCCATATCAGATTTCATCTTAGCTCTATCTACTTTCAATATTAAAAACTATATGTGTCAAAGAAAATTAAGGAATAGAAAAAGAATTAAGAAATAGAAAAATAACTGAAAGTGGAAATCCTTAGCAAAACTTCCCAACCTCCTCTAAGAATATGATGCTGAATATCAGTCATCATCTAAGCTCAATTTCTAGCAGATTCTATGTAATATATGCTTTCAAAAGTTTTAGTAAAAGTAGAATGATAAAAAAAGTTGTCTCCAATAATACATACTTAAATCGATTGCATTTATTGAAATACAGAGTAAATTCCTTATAGTCCTTGACATCCTTTATCAATAAGTATTGACGATATGAATAACAAAATCCAGAATTGATGAAACTAGAAGTTTAAATACAATAAACTGCAGATTAGTTTCGAAAAACTCAGTTTGGGGATTTTTGAGAAGAATAAATGAACGGAATTCAGTTTACTTTTGACGAATGGTATTTGCTACAATTGTAGATTTATGGTTATAAATCTTCATTACTTAATGGCGAGTGGAAACTTCCGAGTTTTAGACTAATGAGAATCAATGAAGGTCGTCTAATTCCGACATTTCTGCGCAATGTATGAACGCGTCCATTTTCTTTCATTTTAAGTGAGCTTACAGAAGATAAGAGGAAGTTTAAAATATTTCTAAAATGTTTCCTGATCTTCTTCTTTTCAAATTTGCATAACAACATTAATAATCTGTTTGTATAATCGCTGTTTGTATCTCTGCTGATGAATGTTGATAATATAAAAATTCATATAAATAGAATTAATTCAAGAATAAAATTGTTAATATATAGATAGTTTAAATATTTCTATAATTGTCAGTTTTCTGCCAAATGTAATAACCCTTTTAGGTCAAATATATTCTGCCTACACAGGTCCTATTTAATTTTGACTGAAAACGGGTAAAACCAAATATCAACAAAAATTATGATTAATTAATTTTTTATTATCATTTTTGCACGATGTATCATATTCCAAATCATCTATTTAACTGTCACTGATTCGGGTATTCCTTTCAGAAACAACTAAAATATAGCTTATTTAGTTTGGTCACAATATTTTCCTTAGGGCGCGGTAGCCCATTAGTTAGCGCGCTGGAGTTGCACTCGGTAGGCCCGGGTACGATTCCAGCCACTGCCAAAACTGCCGCCGTGTTCATGCGGAGTACGATCACGTTAAACATGTGGGTCCGAAAGTCCTTCCGAGAGGTTGGTGGTAGGGGAAGGAGGGTACGGTCCCTGTGGATGCCTCCCCCACTGGGTTCCGGTCTAAATTGGGTGGCACTTCCCGACCGTCCAAACAGTTACCTTCCACCTTTCTGGTAGGTCGGACGGTCTGGGTTTCAACAACAACAATATTTTCCTTATTATAGATATTTTGAAGGCCAAAGATCGATATATACACCATATACTCTAGAGGTGGCATTTGCAATACAATAAAGAAATAATTAGTGTAAAAAGGTTGTGGAAGATATTTCCATTGCAGATACCAGCATCCATGGACCGGCTTTGCGCTCAGCATGAAACAGCCGGTATTTACAATGATAGCAAGGAACGTGCTAAAAACCACAATTATTGCGAGGTTCTATGGGGACTGATAATTTCAGTCCTTCCATGTGGTCGGGATAAAATTAGTTTACAATTTAGCTCTGGCCACACGAAGCTGCAAAGGCAAAGTGTGTTCTCACCTATAAGGACCTTCCCCCGTCCCAACAAAAATATGAAAGACACCTGCAGATACTAGCAACCATGGACCAATTTCGCACTATGAGCTCGTCAGCATTGAATAGCAGATTTCTCCAATGGCAGCAAGCAACTTATTATAAGCCACATTATTTTACTGCCAGTCATGTAGAAGGGCTGAAATAATCAGTTCCCGTAGAAGCTCGCAAAAATTATAGCTTGTTGCAAGTTTTGTACTTTGATACTTTTTGTAAAGCTGCAGAATTTAGTGATTTTATTTTTCGAAATTTTTTTCATGATATAGTACACATTTTAAATAAATTAGAAACTGAGTGATGAATATAAAATATATAAATTTTATCTTCGACAATGTAATAACAAGAAAGATCAATCATGCATAAGCATTGATTATGAAACACTTTCCAACTGAAATGCAATTTCATTTAAAAATTTTTAAAATGTGATACATTCAGTGGTGATATCTTTTACATTATCACAGTACTACAGTAATTTATTATACTTAAATATTTAAAACTGTATCGAAATATAAATCATCTGATTCTCTATGCAAAATCAATTAATATTTCATTCATATAATTTTATTCCAGACTACAGAGCTAAATAATTTTGTGTGAAAAAAATTCAGGAATTCTTATGTAACTCATCTTATAATCGCTTGAGATATTTGCATTCTGCATAAGTTAAAATTAGGCTTCGTTGAAGAAATAATAAAAGTTTAGGGATAATTTAAAATCACAACTATTGTAATTGCATAGGCACGGAATTTAGATACACAGATAATACACAGACACGCAGATAATATATATGTGTGTGTATGTATTCAAAGTATTGGAATCGTGCCGAAGTTCGGAACTCGAATTTTCGAAATATCTACACGTTTTGGGACTTCTAGAACACGAAAAAACTATTTTTAGGAAGACGTCTGTGTGTGTAAGAGTGTATCTGTGAATGTTTCTGTGTGTCTGTGAGGATATTACATCCACTCTAATTGAAAAACTAATAGACCGAATTTCATAAAATTTGGTAGGTATGTTTTTTGTGGGAAATCTTGATGTTCATTAGATTATAGTACGATTCATAATAAAAGAATCTGCCCTCTTTACGAAATGGCAGAAATTGCCTTTATCCACTCTAGCTAAAAACTAATGGAACAAATTTAACAAAATTTGGTGTATAATATTTCAATGACCTACAAGTGATTTATATACTAAATGTAACAAAATTTGGTACATAAATCATTTGTAGGTTATTCTAGTACGATTCAGGAAAAAGGAAAAATCTTTAAATATAAAAATAAAGGACTACGGGTGCTCAATTATATCAATTAAATTTCTATTTTATACGTAATTTTTGACAACAAAAATAATAAGACTAACCCCATTACTCTAAGACTAGCCGTTCTTGAGATATTCTAGTTTTTTTTCGTGTTTTCACTGCGCCACCTTTGACAATAAGTCCAGCTATCAAATGAGAACCAAATTTAAGTTTAATGTGCAAATTCAATGTCATTAAAAATACTCATGGCTGTTATTTTGTGCAGATAAACTCAAATTATTATTGAAGAAACAAGAAAGATCAATCATGCTTAAAGCATAGATTATGAGACACTTTCCTACTTCAATGCAATTTTATTTAAACATGTCTAAAATGCAATACATTCCTCGGTAATATTTTAAAACTTATCACAATACTACATTAATTTATTATATTTGAAAACTTAAACCTTCATAGAAAAAAATGATTTTCATTAAAATAACGTCATTGATTCATAAATTGCCTGGTTTACAAATCTCTAAAATGCGATACATTCCTCGGAAAAACTTTCAAAACTATCTTAATACTACGATAATTTATTATATTTGAAAACCTCATCGAAAACGACTGAAATTCATTCAAATTACGTCATAGAAAAAATAACAAGCCTGGATGTCTCTATAAAAACAGTATTTCATTCATAACATTTTCCCATTCATATCATTCATCAGAATACTATAATAATTTATTTTATTTAAAAATTAAGATCATGGAGCTACATGTAATTAAACTCTATGCGTAAAACTTCATCGAAAAAAATCGTCCTTCTGTTTGTAAAATCAATGAATATTTGATTCATATCAGCTATGCAGACTCCATGAACTAAATGATTTTGTGTTAAAGAAATACAGCAATTCCAATACAACTCATTATACATATTTTGCTGTTTACATTTTACATAGGGGAGAAATAGGCTTTTTTGTAGAAATAATCAAATTTGGATGAGCATTTAAACTCAAATATATTGTCATTGCGTTGTTTCAGTATGTAGATGCGCAGAATTTATACATAAATAAAGTTATTTTAAGACGGATACAACACTCAATCTGAATTAAAAAGAACTTTAAAAATCACAATTTTGAGACAAGATGGATGCCATATATCATTTTGAAGTGGGTCACGTGATATTTTCATATCATGGTCACGTGATCGCTTCATATAAGAGGTGTTATTATTATTTTAATTTTTATTTAAAAAACTACTGAATATATTTCGCTAAATTTTTTTTATATATTTTATGGAACAATTTGAATATTACCTAAAAGTTCCGAAGCAATTTGTGAATTTTAAATCCGCTTAAAAAATGATTGAAAAATTAGGTCCCATAGGGCTTAATGTATTTCATTTTTTTAACCCGGGTTCAATCCAAAACTAATTGCGTGATATTATTGATTAATATTCCCGTAGGTCCTACAGACCGTCTGAACAACATACAAAATTTCATTTTGATTAAGTCATTTTTACGGCAGTAATCGTGCTAACGGACAGACAGACAGACAGACAGACAGAATGAACAAAGTCATAAACACTTTTCAACTTTTTTGTAAAGTGTTAAGAAAGAGAACGTGGATATGAGTCTGCAGGGAAAGACATGTGCTGCTTGTTCACATCAGAATTTTTAACAATATTACAATAATGATTTATAGAAATGAACGGGGATTATTTAAAGGGTATTTCGAAAAAAATGTATGATCTATATTTAAAGATTCACCAAATTTTTGTGGAATAAAATGTTCGACAAATTTAAGCTGTGTACTAAATTTTAACTCTCTAGGACGTAGGAAAGTACATTAAAAATGCCATCAAATAAGTATATCATGAAGAGTTATATAAAACTAAAAAAGAAAAATTAAAAATGTTATCTACCAAATTTATTTTAAATTGTGAAGCCTCTCTCATATACAAAATGATTAAACTCTTGGAAAGATATTTATTATATAATATATCTCTTTTTTTTTTCTGGAGGATATCCCAAAAGTCTGAATTTAATTGAATTTGCTTTTTTCCCTATATTAAATAATTTTAATTAAAAAACTACTTAACATATATTACTGAAATTTTTTATATATATTTTATGGGATATTGTAAATATTGTCTTAAAATTTCGAAGTGATTTGTGAATTTTAAATCTGCTTAAAAAATGTTTGAGCAATTAGGTCCCATAGGGCTCGATGTATTTCATTTTTTCAACCCGGGTTCAATAAAAAACTAATTGGGTGATATTATTTATTTATATTCCCATAGGTCCCACAGACCGTTTGAAAAACATACTAAAATTTCATTTTGATAAAGTCACTTTTACGGCAGTTATCGTGCTAACGGACAGACAGACAGACAGAATGAACAAAGTCATACACACTTTTCAACTATGTTGCAAAGTGTTAATGAGTAATCCAATGCATCATATGCAGCATATTGTACGTTAGCATATATGTAAGGCGCACTTCAACAAAAAAATACTATCATCGCAGTAACTCGGTGAATAGAGCGTAGATAAAATAGATGGAAAACAATAATTGAAAACAGGAAAGATAAATCATGCATAAGCATTGATTATGAATCACTTTCCAATTGAAATGCAATTTCATTTAAAAATGTCTAAAATGTGATACATTCAGTGGTGATATATTTTACATTATCACAGTGCTACAGTAATTTATTATACGTAAATATTTAAAACTGTATCGAAATATAAATCATCTGATTCTCTATGCAAAATCAATGAATATTTCATCCATATAATTTTATTCCAGACTACAGAGCTAAATAATTTTGTGTGAAAAAAATTCAGCAATTCTTATGTAACTCATCTTATAATCGCTTGAGATATTTGCATTCTGTATAAGTTAAAATTAGGCTTCGTTGAAGAAATAATAAAAGTTTAGGGATCATTTAAAATCACAACTATTGTAATTGCATAGGCACGGAATTTAATCGAAATATAAATCATCTGATTCTCTATGCAAAATCAATGAATTTTTCATCCATATAATTTTATTCCAGACTACAGAGCTAAATAATTTTGTGTGAAAAAAATTCAGCAATTCTTATGTAACTCATCTTATAATCGCTTGAGATATTTGCATTCTGCATAAGTTAAAATTAGGCTTCGTTGAAGAAATAATAAAAGTTTAGGGATCATTTAAAATCACAACTATTGTAATTGCATAGGCACGGAATTTAGATACACAGATAGTACACAGATATACAGAAAAAATATGTGTGTGTGTGTGTATATTCAAAGTATTGGAATCGTGCCGAAGATCGGAACTCGAATTTTCGAAGGATCTACATGTTTTGGGACTTCTAGAACACGAAAAAACTATTTTTAGGAAGACGCCTGTGTGTGTAAGGGTGTATCTTTGTATGTTTCTGTGTGTCTGTGAGGATATTACATCCACTCTATAGAAAAACTAATTGACCGAATTTCATAAAATTTGGTAGGTATTTTTTTGTGGGAAATCCTGATGTTCATTAGATTATAGTAGGATTCGTAATAAAAGTATCGGCCTTCTTTGCGAAATGGCCGCAGAAATTGCCTTTATCCACTCTAGCTAAAAACTAATGGAACGAATTTAACAAAATTTGGTGTATAATATTTCAATAAACTACATGTGATTTATATACCAAATTTAACGAAATTTGGTATATAAATCATTTGTAGGTTATTCTAGTACGATTCGGGAAAAAGGAACGGGCTATTTTTGCGAAATGGCCCGCAAAAATCGTTAAATATAAAAATAAAAGACTACGGGTGCTCAATTATATCAATTAAATTCCTATTTTATACGTGATTTTTGACAGCAAAAAGAATAAGACTAACCCCATTACTCTAGGACTAGCCGTTCTTGATATATTCTAGTTTTTTCGCGTTTTCGCTACGCCACCTTTGACAATAAGTCCAGCTATCAAATGAGAACCAAATTTAAGTTTAACGTGCAAATTCAATGTCATTTAAAATGCATTTGGCTGTTATTTTGTGGAGATAAACTCAAATTATTATTGAAGAAATAAAGAGAACGTGAATATGAGTCTGCAGGGAAAGACATGTGCTGCCCACATTAGAATTTTTAACAATATTACAACAATGATTTATAGAAGTGAACGGGGATTATTTGCAGGCCATTTCGAAAAAAATGTATGATCTATATTTAAAGATCCACCAAATTTTTGTAGAATAAAATGCTCAACAAATTTAAGCTGTGTACCAATTTTTAACTGTCTAGGACGTAGGAAAGTGCATTAAAAATGCCATCAAATAAATATATCTTGAAGAGTTATATAAAATAAAAAAAAAATTGAAAAATTGTTATCCGCCAAATTTATTTTAAAATGTGAAGACCTCTCTCATATACAAAATAATTAAACTTTTGGAAAGATATTTATTATATAATATATCTCTTTTTTCTTTCTGGAGGATATCCCAAAAGTCAGAACTTAATTGAATTTGTTTCCCCTATATTAATATTGTTTTTCCTATATTAAATAATTTTTAATTAAAAAACTACTTAATATATTTTACTGAATTTTTTTGATATATTTTATGGGATAATGTGAATATTTCCTAAAAATTTCGAAGCAATTTGTGAATTTTAAATTTGCTTAAAAAATGTTTGAAAAATTAGGTTTCATAGGGTTCAATGTATTTCATTTTTTCAACCCGGGTTCAATAAAAAACTAATTGGGTGATATTATTAATTATATTCCCATAGGTCCCACAGACCGTTTGAAAAACATACTAAAATTTCATTTTGATAAAGTCACTTTTACGGCAGTTATCGTGCTAACGGACAGACAGACAGACAGAATGAACAAAGTCATACACACTTTTCAACTATGTTGCAAAGTGTTAATGAGTAATCCAATGCATCATATGCAGCATATTGTACGTTAGCATATATGTAAGGCGCACTTCAACAAAAAAATACTATCATCGCAGTAACTCGGTGAATAGAGCGTAGATAAAATAGATGGAAAACAATAATTGAAAACAGGAAAGATAAATCATGCATAAGCATTGATTATGAATCACTTTCCAATTGAAATGCAATTTCATTTAAAAATGTCTAAAATGTGATACATTCAGTGGTGATATATTTTACATTATCACAGTGCTACAGTAATTTATTATACGTAAATATTTAAAACTGTATCGAAATATAAATCATCTGATTCTCTATGCAAAATCAATGAATATTTCATCCATATAATTTTATTCCAGACTACAGAGCTAAATAATTTTGTGTGAAAAAAATTCAGCAATTATTATGTAACTCATCTTATAATCGCTTGAGATATTTGCATTCTGTATACGTTAAAATTAGGCTTCGTTGAAGAAATAATAAAAGTTTAGGGATCATTTAAAATCACAACAATTGTAATTGCATAGGCACGGAATTTAATCGAAATATAAATCATCTGATTCTCTATGCAAAATCAATGAATTTTTCATCCATATAATTTTATTCCAGACTACAGAGCTAAATAATTTTGTGTGAAAAAAATTCAGCAATTCTTATGTAACTCATCTTATAATCGCTTGAGATATTTGCATTCTGCATAAGTTAAAATTAGGCTTCGTTGAAGAAATAATAAAAGTTTAGGGATCATTTAAAATCACAACTATTGTAATTGCATAGGCACGGAATTTAGATACACAGATAGTACACAGATATACAGAAAAAATATGTGTGTGTGTGTGTATATTCAAAGTATTGGAATCGTGCCGAAGATCGGAACTCGAATTTTCGAAGGATCTACATGTTTTGGGACTTCTAGAACACGAAAAAACTATTTTTAGGAAGACGCCTGTGTGTGTAAGGGTGTATCTTTGTATGTTTCTGTGTGTCTGTGAGGATATTACATCCACTCTATAGAAAAACTAATTGACCGAATTTCATAAAATTTGGTAGGTATGTTTTTTGTGGGAAATCCTGATGTTCATTAGATTATAGTAGGATTCGTAATAAAAGTATCGGCCTTCTTTGCGAAATGGCCGCAGAAATTGCCTTTATCCACTCTAGCTAAAAACTAATGGAACGAATTTAACAAAATTTGGTGTATAATATTTCAATAAACTACATGTGATTTATATACCAAATTTAACGAAATTTGGTATATAAATCATTTGTAGGTTATTCTAGTACGATTCGGGAAAAAGGAACGGGCTATTTTTGCGAAATGGCCCGCAAAAATCGTTAAATATAAAAATAAAAGACTACGGGTGCTCAATTATATCAATTAAATTCCTATTTTATACGTGATTTTTGACAGCAAAAAGAATAAGACTAACCCCATTACTCTAGGACTAGCCGTTCTTGATATATTCTAGTTTTTTCGCGTTTTCGCTACGCCACCTTTGACAATAAGTCCAGCTATCAAATGAGAACCAAATTTAAGTTTAACGTGCAAATTCAATGTCATTTAAAATGCATTTGGCTGTTATTTTGTGGAGATAAACTCAAATTATTATTGAAGAAATAAAGAGAACGTGAATATGAGTCTGCAGGGAAAGACATGTGCTGCCCACATTAGAATTTTTAACAATATTACAACAATGATTTATAGAAGTGAACGGGGATTATTTGCAGGCCATTTCGAAAAAAATGTATGATCTATATTTAAAGATCCACCAAATTTTTGTAGAATAAAATGCTCAACAAATTTAAGCTGTGTACCAATTTTTAACTGTCTAGGACGTAGGAAAGTTCATTAAAAATGCCATCAAATAAATATATCTTGAAGAGTTATATAAAATAAAAAAAAAATTGAAAAATTGTTATCCGCCAAATTTATTTTAAAATGTGAAGACCTCTCTCATATACAAAATAATTAAACTTTTGGAAAGATATTTATTATATAATATATCTCTTTTTTCTTTCTGGAGGATATCCCAAAAGTCAGAACTTAATTGAATTTGTTTCCCCTATATTAATATTGTTTTTCCTATATTAAATAATTTTTAATTAAAAAACTACTTAATATATTTTACTGAATTTTTTTGATATATTTTATGGGATAATGTGAATATTTCCTAAAAATTTCGAAGCAATTTGTGAATTTTAAATTTGCTTAAAAAATGTTTGAAAAATTAGGTTTCATAGGGTTCAATGTATTTCATTTTTTCAACCCGGGTTCAATAAAAAACTAATTGGGTGATATTATTTATTTATATTCCCATAGGTCCCACAGACCGTCTGAACAACATACTAAAATTTCATTTTGATAAAGTCATTTTTACGGCAGTTATCGCGCTAACGGGCAGACAGACAGACAGACAGGCAGAATGAACAAAGTCATAAACACTTTTCAACTTTGTTGTAAAGTGTTAAAAAGATTGGAGTTGAGTTCTTAACACATGATAGGGCAAAGAGGTATCATTATAAATTGCATTAATTATTATTTTATCAATACTCTATAGCTTTATTAATAGTTATAAATTAATATGTTATATATTTTTAACACTTTACAACAAAGTTGAAAAGTGTTTATGACTTTGTTCATTCTGTCTGTCTGTCTGCCCGTTAGCACGATAACTGCCGTAAAAATGACTTAATTAAAATGAAATTTTAGTATGTTGTTCAGATGGTCTGTAGGACCTGTGGGAATATAAATGAATAATATCACACAATTAGTTTTGGATTGAACCCGGGTTGAAGAAATGAAATACATTCAACCCTATGGGACCTAATGTTTCTAACATTTTTTAAGCGGATTTAAAATTCACAAATTGCTTCGAAAATTTTAGATAATATTCAAATTGTTCCATAAAATATATATAAAATAATTCAGCGAAATATATTCAGTAGTTTTTTAAATAAAAATTAAAATAATAATTACATTTCTTATACGAAACGATCACGTGACCATGAAATGAAAATATCACATGACCCACTTCAAAATGATATATAGTATCCATCTTGTTGCAAAATCGTGATTTTTTAAGTTCTTTTTAATTCATATTGAGTGTTGTATCCGTCCTAAAACTACTTTATTTTTGCTTAAATTCTGTGCATCTACATACTGAAACAACGCAAATACAATATATTTTATTTTAAATGATTATCCAAATTTGATTATTTCCACAACGAAGCCTATTTTTCACTTATGTAAAATGTAAACAGCAAAATATGTAGAATGAGTTGTATTAGAATTGCTGTATTTCTTTAACACAAAATAATTTAGGCATGGAGTCTGCATGGCCTATATGAATGACATTTTAATTGATTTTATAAAGAGAAAGACGATTTTTTTCGCTGAAGTTTTAAGCATAGAATTTAATTACTTAGCTTCATGGTCTTAATTTTTAAATAAAATAAATTATTATAGTATTGTGATGAATGAAATGAATGGGAGAAAGTTATGAATGAAATGCTGTTTTTATTGAGAGGTCCAGGCGTGTTATTTTTTCTATGACGTCATTTGAATTAATTTCAGTTGTTTTCGATGAAGTTTTCAAATATAATAAATTATCGTAGTATGTTGATAGTTTTAAAAATATTCCCGTGGAATGTATCGCATTTTAGAGATATTTAAACCAGGCAATTTATATTTCAATGCCGCCATTTGAATGAAGTTCATTTTTTTCAATGAAGGTTTTCAAATATAATAAATTAATGTAGTATTGTGCTAAGTTTTGAAATATTACCGAGGAATGTATTGCATTTTAGACTTTTTTAAATAAAATTGCATTGAAGTTGGAAAGTGTTTCATAATCAATGCTTTAAGCTTGATTGATCTTTCTTGTTTTTATTTATTCTTATGTTTACAAAATTATTTTAATATAATTAACTTCTCATATTATCTAAATGTATTGTCCTTGAAAATAAAGTACATAAATGACATGATTTGAGTATTGTATCAATCATCCAAAACGTTTTGTTTCTCAAAAATTTCTGGATGTAATAAATGTAATTATCTACAATATGATCGCCTTCTGCTTTTAAGTGAAAAATTAACTTTCGGTAATTATAGACATGATTGATGATGAATTGCTTATTCCACAAAATTAATAAACTTCGTTTTGCATAATGTAGAATAATTCTTTGAATAGTAAAGCCTGATAATTATTTCTTGTGTCATAATAGTTTAATAAATAGCTTACATTTTATAAAGCGCATATAAAATTGGAAAAGATCAACAGAATATATAAGAATAAATTCTTTCCAACTACCATTTTGGAATAGATCCAACTTGAAAATTAATGACCTCAAAAGTGCTTTCTTACCACAGTTTCAATGATTTTACACTCAAGAAGGATATTCTGCAGTTATATATGTTATCTCTAGCACATTATTTTATTTAATTAATGCTGTTTACGTTACGTTATATAGGGTTTACTTGAGATAGTTTTAAATCTTAAAAATGAACAACTAGCAAACTTTGAAACTTGATATTCATCTTAATTTCTATGTCTCTTGTGGAGGAGTGCATCGCGGTATTTGGAATTTTAGTTTTGCAAATAGTTGTAGATGTATTTTATTTAGGATTGCAGATAAATTCAAAAGCTTGTTACTTAGGCATAAATGATTTCTAAAAGGAATCACGTTGAAATCTCCTAAGGTGAATTTTTTATGATTTGCAGATTTTAAAAGGCATATTACCAAAGTTTACAGATGGTGTGAAAACCGTACTAAATGATATTTGAATACAACAATAAATTGTATGTGACTATAACTATAAATGTATGTGAATACAACGATAGATGATATGTGTACAACATCATAATGAATAGGATACTGCTACCACAATAAGTACGATTAAAATTATAGTTTCCTAATTGCTTTCCCTATATGCATAGTATAATGTATAGGGAAATAATTGTGATGGGGTCGAAAATTCGAATTAGCGTTTTCTGCGAAAGAGCACGTGCTGTGACAAATCACAAAACTGATTTATTCTTTATTCAAAATTTAATACTTTTTACAATTATTAAATATTTTTAATTTTAATTTTAATTAGTTAAATTTGTATCTCTAATTATTTTAAATTATCCTATTCCAAATTATATTATTCAAAATTAATTATCTTATTCTAAATTATTCATTAAAATACTTCAATAATATTAAATTTATTAATTGTAACGATATTTCATGCTAACTCGAGTATGCTGAATAATCTGTCTGGAGCTCACTCTAGAAACTCCATGTTCCGATCGCAGAGTTAGTATTTTATGAAGTGGAAACAGTGTGAATGGCATCAGCTAATCATATTCTGACAACGCTTGGCGGGAAATTTCTCTTTGTTGAGAACTACGCTAGTCCAGTTGACGCTACCATCGAAAAGAAAGCAGGTTGTTCTTAAAAGTGAGGTGGATGATTCCGAATGAGATTACCCCGTCTGTGATAAACCTATCAATGTGATATTTAAATTAAATAATATGTGCTTTGTGAAATCAAAAATGAATGCATTGAATCATGATTTCTCACAAATATTCATCAGCTAAAGTAAGAAACTTTATATCATATGTAAAAAAGTCTTCTGAAAATTTACAGAATGTGAAATGATAATCCCAATAATGGAAGGATCCCTGTTATCTTTTTTGTTACAAATCTACATTTATCCATAAAAGTTACTAAAAAAATAAGAAGTGTGATCTAGCTAAGAATATGGCATTATATTTTATAAAAGTAAAGGTGCTGTATTTCATTTGAAGATGTAATTGTACTTTACATAAAACTTCAGTGTTGGTAAAAGAACATATTCCAAAATTGGTAAATATATATATTGAATCAGCATTTTTTTTATTCTTCAAAGAAAGAGTGCAATATTTAAAAAAATAATTTCTGATTTTAGCAATTGAGTCATTTTAAATATCTAACTTATTGGTGATCATCTTATACAGAGAATAAATACATCATGTAAAAAAAAATGATTGAATGCAATTTTGAAGCAATTTCAAGTGAAGTTTTTCCTTTTCTTAGAATTTTTATACGTGATAATGATTACTGCAATAATTGAGATTATTCTTCTGCTGATATGGTCTTCTATGTATATATGTGACAAAAAGAAATAAAGGATTTTTTTGATTTTATTGAAAGCTCACATGTGTGCTTGCAAGTAAAATTTTGCAAACTCAATTGATCAACAATAAATATTGACATACATATCGAACGATTATGACATACATATCGAACAGATGTCGTATGGAATTTTTAGTATGAAACTCATAAGGTTAAATTTTATCTTGAGTCCTTAATTTATGGAGACATAAAAAAAATCCTATTACTATATATCATTGATTTTAGGTAAAGGTTACAGGTATGTGTGTAGAAGATGTACATTTTTCTAATAATTTTATAAAAAAAAATCCCATGAAATTAAACAAGTATTAATTATTGTGGAATCGCTTACTTTCATGTGTAAAGTTGTGCTATAAATTTGTTAATATCATTCTCGCAATGGTATTGTATTTTACATTGTATTGTTTGTTTTGTATTGTATTTTGTACATTTGAGCAATGGTATTGTATTTTGATGTCTAACAATTCGCTAGTAGTCATTCATATATAAGAAAAGCTCTTCTCTCAGCTTGTCTGTAACACTGGATAATAAATTTGGCAACTCATTTAGAGAAATATCGCCAACTTGACTATACCTCACCCCAGAGTAACAGAAATGCGGCTAAAATTGCAAAAATGATGTCAAATTAATGAAAATGACACTAAATAGATGAAATAATTATTAAAATATTTTAATATATGGTTTATATTGCTTATTGCGGGTGCTATCAATGTGAACTGTCAATTTAAAATTGTTCGAAAAATAATTTAAGTATGTACTCAGAAATAGTTTTATTTGTCATCCGAAAAACGTCAAATGTACAATTCAACGTTAATAGCATTGTGCCTTAGAGCTTATGAATATTTTTCTCACTGGGAATCAAGTAAAGTTATTGCATAATATAGGGAAAGTTATGTGCTGCCCACATCATATTTTTGTAGTTTGTGCTAGTCCATAAGCCAAGGAGGTACGTGACTAATCGGTTTACTTTTTAGTTTAGTCTGTCAGTCTGTTTATCTACCTGCTTTGTCCGAAGAAATTACTTTTATTTTATTCTGATGTGTGGTCTAAATTAATACTGCTGAGTTCGTTGGATAAAAAATGCGCGTGCTGCGCATCCTCTACAAATATACTTTTCCGAGAATAAATATTTTCTTAAATTTAACCAAATGTTTTGAAATTTTAATGTATGGTATAAACTAATGTTTTACAGGGTATGTTTCATGTATCATTGTTGCAATTGATGCATAACTTCCAATTAATGTTGACACCACTCTGCTCCTAAAGTTGTTGGAACACTTTTATTTATATAAATGTTGTTAATTTTGTTGGAATTAGCTTAGTGCGATGTTCCTATTGCATGTTACAATTTTGGACAAATATCTGCGTGCACAATTTTGTTCAAAATATTTTTCATGTTGTTCTGAATTACAGTGTATCAATGATCAATATTATGCCACGAAAATATGACTTTACAGCCTAAAAGAACTAACTAACATATCAGATTATTCAGACTCTAAAACTATGGCGACATATGCTACAGATCATAGAGACAGTAAAACCATGACGTCATATCATTGAGGCACCAAAACCTTGTCGTTATTCACTACATACCATTGAAACAGTAAAACCATGAATCCATGAGCTACAGATAATCAAAACTGTAAAACTATAACGTCATACGCTACATATACCAGGCAGTAAAATCATGAAGTCATGCTAGAAAAACACTCATTTCTTATATCAATCCAATTTTTACACTTGTAACTACAGTAGTATATTATACTCAAATCTTCGTTTCAAAAGCAAGTAACATTTTAGGTAGGTTTTGCATACGCCCTGTCCAGTTGAAACTTTGTTTACATATTAATTTATAAAACAATAGTTTGTATTGACTTTAGAAAAGTAATTATATAACAAACGTCCGATAAGTGATTTGGTCTCAACTTTCTAGCCATTCTTTTATCATATCGATCCTCACCAACGTCTTTAATTGGATCTGGCTGGTTGGAAAGCTGTAAGAGATGATTTGCTCTAGCACGGATTCCTTTGCAAGAGCATCAACGGCCTCACGTTGTTCATAACAAATGTGGACATCCGATGAAAATATGTAGATACAAAAGTGCTATAAACAATCTTAATAATTAAAAAAAATAATTTCACTATTTACTTTATGAGCTTTCAAAGATTGTAAAGTCGACATTAATTCACTTTAAATATGAGCAATATTTGCATCATTATGCATGATATGCATAACAACACAATAAATAGCAAATAATTCATAATTAAAACCCGTACAATTTACAACTATGATATTTACAACTATGTATTAAAATATTAGTACTATATACATACATTCATAGCACATCAAACTCGATCATTCATTTTCCATCCATCGGTGTATTCAGTGACAACTGTCCTGTCTTCGCTTTGCCGATCCCAGTCTATTCTAAAGTGGATCCTTGGAGCTAAAGTGAAGAAAGAAATCCTTCAAAAGCATTTTCTGAGAAAACAGAATTTCGTAACCTGCAATTTTCTCTTCCATGGAGTGTTCTATAAACTTGAACTCGTGTTTCAGTTTGATGTCCAAATGGACATCACCTGCAGCTTGCCAAGACTATAACATACTCGTACACGGTTGTCTTATAGCTCTTGGTTATGGAAATTAGAGCTATTCTTATAATATAAATTATCTTGGTTTTCATACGTTTCGGGTCTTTGAAACCGACAGGGAAACCATATCCAATCAACTTCTTTTTCTTTCTAATTTGCGCTCCAAGTAGACTTGATGGATCTAGAAAGAATGTGGGGGAAAAATTCCCATATTTTTCTTGACATTCCTGAGGTAAAGGATAATTAATTATTAGATGGGAGGATTAATGTCAAGCAGTAACCTAAATATTTGAGTGCCTTTACATATTTAATCCTCTCGTCATCTAGCTGGATTGTAGGAATGTGAGTTACTTCTTTCCGAGTATTAACCATCGTGAAACAGGTTTTATCAAAATTAATTAAAAACTTATATTTGCTTTCCCATTCCTTGATTTTGCTAATAATGTTAGTGCCAATTTTTCCAAGGTGGTACAAAGCATTTGCTCAAAACATTGCAACAATATCGTCGATGAATGTTATAATTTAAACTATTTATGCCAAAGCTCATTTCTAATGTTTTGTTGGATAAAGTTGGCAAAAGATAAGTCCTAAACCGGATCTTTCAGGGATCACCACGTTGTACTTGATAAAGTAATCTTTGCCTTCAACATAAACCGTTCTCTCATTTAGAAAGTCTTCAACCAATTTCACAATATCAGTTGGTAATCGGTAGTATTTTAGTAGTTTAATTACATCACTGCACTTCACACTGTTGAAGGCATTTTTTATATCTAAAGAGATAACTCCACAGGTTCTCCGATGCAAGATGTAGGCCCTTTTCCATCCTTGTGGATTACTACTACCTGCGCTATTTTCCAACATGTAGAAAAAATGCCTTCAGTAAGATATTTTAGCCACTCTCTGTCAGAGGTAAAAAGATCAGTAATAATTTTAACAGTAAGTCCGTCTAAGCCTGGTGCCTTATTAGGCTTCATTTCAAGTATGGTGATTTCAATCTCATAAGTGGTAAATTTTATAGAATCATCGTTCGCAATATCTTCATCAGTGATATTTGGAAAGTGGTATTGAAGAATTGTTTCAAATGCAGCCACATAGGATATGGTGTAGTTACCATTATTTTTCAATATACTAAATTTACCTCATTAAGGTTCCTTCTGCATTTTCCAATTTTATAGTGATTCCCAAATGATTATCTGACTACCACATTATGCAGATGTTCTTTAAAACTCATCTGCTTTATATTAATAATCAACTTACAGTATTTAGCTGATTCTTCTCTGTACGTTATCATTCTTATTTTTCTCTCTTCTCTGCATCATTTTTCTGTACCATTCACTGATCAACATGGTAACGAGTACTCAGGGTTTTAACTTTGCTACTTAGAATTTTTAATTTGTGTGTCCACCAAATAGCATTCCCGAGTTTTTCATTAGAAAGCTTACCGTTATGTCTGACAGATTTCCGTAAGCTTTGTTTCTATGGTTTCCACATAACCATTGATATATATATATTCATTAAATGCAGTTATGAATAGGATAAATAGAACAAACTTCGAGCTAATCAAGACACAGGTCATACTGTTAAAAGTGTTATTTCAATATGTATCTGACAAAGAATATATGCAGCTATGTCAGTAATTCACATGTTACAACTTAACTATGATTCTGAAGATCTATTGTCTGAAAATGTCATAAATAAATCAGCTCCCTGAGGATTCGAACTATTCGGATAATTTCAAAATTATCATTTCAACCTGCTTTGAAGTCGGACACTTTGAATATGCAGATGTATTTGAAACGTGCATTAAAGCATCATGAGATTTTCAATTCACAATGCTGCAGACGGTTTATACTGTAAGATAATATTTTACAGATTACATTAAAATCGAATTTTTAACACTTTACAACAAAGTTGAAAGGTGTTTATGACTTTGTTCATTCTGTCTGTCTGTCTGTCCGTTAGCACGATAACTGCCGTAAAAATGTCTTAATCAAAATGAAATTTTAGCATGTTGTTCAGACGGTCTGTAGGACCTATGGGAATATAAATAAATAATATCACCCAATTAGTTTTGGATTGAACCCGGGTTGAAAAAATGAAATACATTGAACTCTATGGGACCTAATTTTTCAAACATTTTTTAAGCGGATTTAAAATTCACAAATTGCTTCGAAAATTTTGGGTAATATTCAAATTATTCCATAAAATATATAAAAAAAAATTCAGCAAAATATATTTAGTAGTTTTTTAAATAAAAATTAAAATAATAATTACACCTCTTATATGAAACGATCACGTGACCATGATATGAAACGATCACGTGACCAACTTCAAAATATAATACGGCATCCATCTTGTCTCAAAATCGTCATTTATAAAGTTCGTTTTAATTCATATTGAGTGCTGTATTCGTCGTAAAACCTCTTTATTTTCGCTTAAATTCTGTGAATCTACATACTGAAACAACGCAATTACAGTATATTTGAGTTTAAATGAGCATCCAACTTTGATTATTTTTCTAACGAAGCCTATTTTTCACTTATGTGAAATGTAAACAGCAAAATATGTAGGATGAGTTGTATAGGAATTGCTGTATTTTTTTAACGCAAAGGAATTTAGCTCATGGAGTCTGCATAGCTGATATGAAAGAAATATTCATTGACTTTACCGAGAGAAGGACGATTTTTTGCGATGAGGTTTTAAGCATAGAGTACAATTACTTATAGCTCCATAGTCTTAATTTTTAAATAAAATAAATTATTATAGTATTGTGATAAATGACATGAATGGGAAATTATTTATGAATGAAATGCTGCGTTTTTAGATAGAGCCAGACGTGTTATTTTTTCTTTGACGTCATTTGAATGAATTTCAGTTGTTTTCGATGAAGTTTTTAAATTTCGATGAAATTTATCGTGGTATTATGATAATTCTAAAATTGTTACCGAGTAATATATCACATTTTAGAGATGTTTAAACCAGGCAATTTATATTTCAATGCCGTCATTTGAATGTAGTTCATTTTTTTCGATGATTGTTTAAGTTTTCAAATATAATAAATCAATGTAGTATTGTGAGAAGTTTTAAAATATTACCGAGGAATGTATTGAATTTTAGATATGTTTAAATAAAATTGCATTGAAGTTGGAAAGTGTTTCATAATCAATGCTTTAAGCATGATTGATCTTTCTTGTTAAATCATGTGTTTAAAATAATACATATTTAAAATAAGGTTTTTGTCTATTGACGTAATATATTTTATGAACTTTCATTTTTCAATACATTTTTTTTTACATTATGGAGAACATTTTAGCTTACGATTTTACTTTATATTGCATCCATTTTCGTAGTTTCTCTAGTTGGACCAAAACTCAAGAAGCAACGTAGGTACAGGAAATAACGTGGAAGGCATAAGATCTGTCCCATTATAGGTTTAGATAGTCCCGTCCCCTTTACTCCGTAGATACCTACCCGATTTACTCCGTAGATGACCTACCCAAAGATACATAAGATGTATCTCAGATATTAACGTGTACGCTCTTACCAGTGCCTCCAATAAAACCAAAGCTAACTATAAAACAACATTAAAAATAAAATATTTTATTTTCAACCAAAAACATATACACACTTTTAAAAAAAAAACCAAAAACGATCCACCCTTAAATAATCCGATCCTCTCGAAATTTTGCATGCATATTCCTTTATACCAAGTATGCAAATGATTAAATTTGCAAGGCCAACGAGTGTTAACTTCGGTTATAGCACGCGTTTCTACTGCGCAACTAGCATCCTATGAAACAGGTTAAAAATGTGGACGATTTATCTTTGCTATCGGCGTTGCTTATCGGCGTTGCTTATCGGCGTTGTTTTTCGGCGTTGCAGTTCCGTGGAGACATAACAAATAATTTCGTTACGATGTTGCCTAAGACCTTATAAGCAATTAGAGGAGTTCGAACATGGTCATATTATCGGGATGCGTGAAGTTGGCTGGTCATATCGAGTAATAGGGCACCACCTGCCCGGAACGAACACTGCTGTGCAAAGATGCTGGCAGCAATGGTTGCTACATTGGCGGCATGAAGGCTCTGGAAGGCCAAGTTGCACTAATGCGAGGCAAGATAGGATGATTGTGAGACAGCCTCTGACTGGCCCAACAACATCAGTGTCTGCCATCCAACGTGCTACAGCCTCTTCCATACCACCCGTGGTACAATCTACTATCTCACGCCGCTTGGCTGAGGTGGGGTTACTCTCACGGCGGCCATTAACACGTATGCCCATAACCCCACAACATCGACAGCATCGTTTGGAGTGGTGTCGTAGCCGAACATCACAGCTGCCAGCAAACTGGCATCTCATAGTGTTCAGAGATTAATCACGCTTCAGTCTTTCAGCAGAGGAGCATCGGGTACGTGTGTGGAGGCGTCAGGGTCAGCGGTCCCAATCAGTCTTTGTTTTACACAGGCACACAACCATTACCTCTTGCGACAGAAGGTCGCCCCTAGTCATCCTGCGTACTCTGAAAGCCCAACGATATTTTGATGCCTTCAGTGTACGACGGATTTCATCAACAGCTCAACGATACGTTGATAAAATCGTGTGGCCGTTTGCGTTACTCTTCATGGCAAGTCATTCTGGGGCCATTTTAGAACAAGATAATGCCACGCCACATACGGCTCGCATTTCTGTGAACTGTGTCCTTGCTCTTGATCCTGGCCAGCAGACCAGCATGGTAACCAGACCTTTCGCCAATCGAGCATGTATGGGACATGCTAGGCCGCCGTATTCGGGCACCCAGAAATGTAGCAGATTTGGAGCTATAATTGAGAAATGCCTGGCAGAATGTATCGCAGGATGACATTAGGAAACTTTATCACTCCTTACATAGACGTATAAAAGCATACATTGCCCCCAAGTGGGGTTTCACCAATTACTGATTTGAAAATTCAATGTGAAATTCTAACCATTGATGGGTCCTGCGGTATTGAATTTGCAATCATTTCATTAAGTGTGTATGATCTGTACGCATATTTAATTTCAATAAAACAGTCAATTTTTTTTTTATGGTCCTTCGTTTCTTCTTTTTTTTTTTTTTTTTTTTTTTTTTTTTTTGCTAAATAGTGCATATAGGTGGTCTAAGTACTTTCAGATTAAAACGCCCATCATCAGAGGCATATGACAGGGGGAAGGGGAACAGTAGGCTATTTATACTCATCCAATCCGCGATTAAAATTTGCATATGAATAATTTCCAAAAGGTACAAGTTACCACTTCATGACACCATATGTTTCGGCAATGTGTAAGGGGTAACAACTGCTTCTGACTGAGTATCGCTATTTAAACTATCTATCTATATATACTAATTGCCAAGTGTCCGTCTGTCTGTCCGTCTGTCTGTCTGTCACGCCTTTTTTAGGCACTTACCGAATAGATAGAGACTTGCAATTCGGTACACGGCTCGGTCGTTCGATAAAACCCCCTGGAAAAATCGAATTTTTCGAAAACGTTCTATAGAGGGGGTGCCCCACACCAAAACGTTCGAAAAGTGAAATGATGGGAGAGCATGCTTTGCGATGAGATAGAGACTTCAAATTCGGTATATGGGTAAATCACTCGAAAGGAAGAAAGTGTGCAATTTCAGATTTCCAATATTTTCTACTTAAGGGGGGGTGCAGCACACCAAAGCGTTCGAAAAGTGAAATGATAGGAGAGCATGCTTTGCGATGAGGTAGAGACTTCAAATTTGGTGTATGGGTAAATCGTTCGAAAGGAAGAAAGTGTGCAAATTCAGATTTCCAATATTTTCTACTTAAGGGGGTGCCGCACACTAAAACGTTCGAAAAGTGAAATGATGGGAAAGAATACTTTGCGATGAGGTAGAGACTTCAAATTTGGTGTATGGCTAAATTGTTCGAAAGGAAGAAAGGGTGCAATTTCCGATTTCCAATATTTTCTACTTAAGGGGATGCCGCACACTAAAACGTTCGAAAAGTGAAATGATAGGAAATCATGCTTTGCGATGAGATAGAGACTACAAATTTGGTGTATTGGTAAATCGTTCGAAAGGAAGAAAGCGTGCAATTTCAGATTTCCAATATTTTCTACTTAAGGGGATGCCGCACACCAAAATATTCGATTTGCAGAATAAATGCGAAAACGATCCTTTAAAATTGGATAGAGGCTTGAAATTCGGTATATGGACTTATCATTTGATGGAAACACCCAAGACAAATATAGTTTTCCAAAAATGTTCGTTTAAGGGGGTGCTCCAGAGTAAAACGTTCGAAAAGTGAATTGATGAAAAACCATAATTCGGAATGAGATAGCGATATCAAATTTGGTGTAAGTTTGGAAGGAAGAAAGTGTATAATTTCAGTTTACCAAAATTTTCTACTTTAGGGGGTGTCGCACACTAAAATGTTCGATTTTCGGAATAAAGGAGAAACGCCCCTTTCAAAAGGTGATAGAGGCTTAATATTTGGTATATGGGCGAATCATCTCATAGAAATCAGAAAAAGAATAGAGTTTTTCAAAAATGTATAGTTAAGGGGGTGGGTACTCCACACAAAAGCATTCGAAAGATGAAATGCTAGAAATGCATACTTCACGATGAGATAGAGACTTCAAATTTGGTGTACGGGTAAATAGTTGGAAAGAAGGAAAGTGTGCAATTTCAGTTTTCAAACTTTTGCTATTGTAGGGATTGCCGCTCACTAAAATTTTCGATTTGCCGAACAAATGAAAAACGCCTTCTTTACAATGTGATAGAAGCTTGAAATTTAGTATATGGGCTAATTATTTGACAAAAACACCAAACATGAATACAATTTGACAAAAATGTTCTTTAACGGGGTGCTACACAGAAAAGCGTTCGAAAAGTGAAGTGATAGAAAAAAATGCTTCTCGATAGTATAGAGACTTCAAATTTGGTGTACGGGTAGATAGTTTGAAAAGAAGAAAGCGTGAAATTTCAGCTTTCCAATATTTGCTACTTTAAGTGGTGCCGCACACTAATATGTTCGATTTTCGGAATAAATGAGGCACGCTTCCTTTTAAATGTGACAGAGGCTTTATATTAGGTATATGGGCCAATCATCTGATAAAAAACCCAAGACAAAGAGAGTTTTTCAAAAATGTTCATTTATGGGTGTGCTTCACAGAAAAAAAGTTCCAAAGGAGAAATAATAATATAGGGGTGTCTCGGGATGAGATAGAATTTAATGTAGTGTACGGGTAAATAATTCGAAAGGAAGAAATGCGCAAATTTAGTTTCCCAATATTTTCTTCTTTAGGGGGGTTCTGCACACCAAAATATTCGATTTGTCGAATAAATGTGAAACGCGAATTATTAAAAAATTTACATTATTCAGGGGTTGCTTATTGCGAGACCGTTGATTTTCAACGGGTATTCGGCTAGTTTACAAACTAAATTGCGTTGGTCATAGGAAAAGTGTTACTAATCCTAACAGTGCGACGTTATTCTGGATTGTCTATTATGCTTGTTAAAGGCTTCATTCCCGACGTAGTTACCGTTGATAAATGGCAGCTACATCTGAAGATTTTTAACCGCTTGATCATTAAAATCATATTTATACTCAAGACTTAGACTTAGTACATAAAGGAGCTATAATTATGTAACTTATGGGATTTAGAAGTTAAATTTCGCATTCAATAATAATTATACAAGTGCTTTTAAATGTAGTTTATATATTGTTTTCATTTAGAGCCATTTTGGGGAGGTTCAAGTGGAGAATGCCGCTGTAGAATTAGGCATGGTGCAGCCATACCAACTTTGCAACAAGAATATTGTCCTTATTACAATATACTATAATATAATAGTAACATTATTACTCTTCGTTGCTATTATCGCCATTAAGTCCCTTAAGTATTGTTGTGATATTGATAACGTGAATGTGGGATGTAACATGTATTTCCATAAAGCGTGCTTTTAGACCAGGATTTGCAACTGGATGGTTCCCGTGTAACCATTATGAAATAGTATTAACATATGATCAAAGTCAGGCGCAGTATTTTATTTCAGATATTTTGCTAAGAAGTAAGTGAACGCAATACATTTAGAAGTCGCAATACATTTGGTCGACGGTATGATAACATATGATTTATATGTGTGAGATATAATTGGTCGATAAAGTGGCATTCGAATTCATGCAATGAGTAGAACATTCCATTCATACAATGAATAGAACAAATGAGTTAAGTTGTCTTGAACAGTAAAATGGTACACTGGTGATACACTCAGTTTAATTTTAACTCATTAGTTATATAACTGATTTCAAATTAAGTATGTTGATTTGCTAATTCTGTCTTTTATTGCAATACAATGACTTTAATAACAGCATAATACTTCGCTTAGTTTTGAGAAGATGATAAATATTTGATTAGAAGCATTAGCAAAATGTCCAATAATTAGATTCAATTCAAACGATAAAATCCCAATGAAACTCTTTATAATTCTATCTATAAATTGTGTTTTATTTGAACTAATATGTGATATTTTTCATATTAAACAACTATTTGTAATAGTTTTGTATATTAAACAACTTTCAATAAAATATTATTTCATATACAAAAGTTAATTTTGAAGTATTTTATATTTCATAACACCTTTGCTTACTTTTATTCAATAATTTAATTCTTAAAACGTTTTATCTTCGCATTAAAGTATTTAAACTCTTATGTCCATTTGCATTTAGTATCATTAATTTTACATTTAGTTTACATTAGTTAAATTATTTGCGTACTTCTGGAGTAAATCAGTATGTTCTCATCACTCACCTATCAACTTTTAAGTAAAAAAACAAATCGTGAAGCTATTTATATCAAAGTAATACCTGTTGGCATTTAAAAAATCCAATCATTATTTCATATGACTTGTAAAAAATATGATGCATAAGTTTTAAATATACGATATTGTATATATCTTTTTCATCACTAATATTTGTGGAAATTCTCACTAAAAATAATAACAATTGATTGGGGTAGACATTACATTAATAAAACTCACCCACACACAAAACAATTCAACTCATCGCCTTCTATTTTGTTGCAAGTTTCATGAGCCCAATTATAGTATTTAACTCACTCAATTCTGGGATCAGATCCGTTCCACGAGAAGTATATATGATCATTTTGTCTGGCATTGAAAAACATCTGATGTGGACTGTGGGCAGCACATTACTCTTACTGCAGACTCAAATTCATTCTTTCTTTATCTCTTTAATAATTCATTAAATTGAGTTTAATTGCACAAAATAACACTAAATTTGCATTTTTAATTCAATTTCTGTTTATATTTGGTAATTGGACATTTTTCCAAAGGCGGCATAACAAAAACGCAAAAAATCCACCTCAAAAATTACGTATAAAACAAGATTTTTTTGATACATTTGAACATACGTGTTTTTTATTTTTATTTTGGCGACTTTTGCGGGCCATTTCGCAAAAAAGGCAGGTTGTTCTTTTCCGAATCGTATCAAAATCTAGTCAGCACCAGAGTATCCCACAAGTAACTTACCTATCAAATTTTGTGAAATTTTGTCAATCAGTATTTCAGCTAGAGTGGATACATGAGATTTTTGAGGGCCATTTCTAAAAAAAGGCGGGTTTTTTGGCCGAATCGTACCAGAAACTGATCAGCACCATGGTCACACCCAAGTGACTTACCTACCAAATTTTATGAAATTCGATCCGTTAGTTTTTGAGTTAGAGTGGATACATTCATTGCACAGACAGACACACAGACATACACACACACATAAGTCACGCTAAAAATAGTTTTTCGTATTCTAGAGGTCCCAAAACATGTAGCTCCGTCGAAAACTCGAGTTGCGATTTTCGGCATGATTCCAGTACTTTTCCTATGAATTACCATGCATTGCAGTAAAAGTAAAAACATGATATCGTTGAGGCTATACTCTACCTATAAATTTAACTGCACAGTTAACCTGTATATGGTTAAATAACACAATACCAAAATTTTTTGTGGGTGCAGTAGATTTGTTGAAGGATCACTTCAAAGGTAATGTAATACGACTATAATAACTTCGTTAGGAGTAGTTTTCAACACAAAATTAATAGTATAGTCTGGTTTTGAAGGCATAATAAGTCACGAGATAAAATAAACTAGGAAGAAGAAACAAGTAGTTTTGCCTCTTTTGTTTCTCTCGCGTGCTAAACAATTAAGCTTGATTTTTATTGAAAATGGTTTCTTTATTACATTTACAATAATTAATATAATCGAGAGTTGCCGTTTGAAAGCCCTTAAGACTTATTTTAATGTTTTTTTCATCGCATTATTTACTACAGGACCATAAGCGGCATTGGACATTGTAGTGAACAGTTTCACTTCAAACGATAAAATCCTAATGAAATTTATTGAAATTACGTGTATAAATTGTATTTTATACTACTGTATATACTATATGGTTTCACAAGACCTCAACGTGCTTGCTTGCTAGTATATTAATTTTAATTAATTAATTCACGTTTTTAAAAACCGTATATTCTGCAATACAAAAATACATTCCAAAATTTGTGAAATTGATGATTCAGCCGCATATTTAATATTTTGTTTAGTTTTGCAGCTTCAGAATTTAACAAGAAATGTATGAAGAAGAACTTCACATATGATGGCAAGTGGTGTGTTCTTCAATTTCGATTGGTCTATTAAGCTTAAATTCCTAATTACTCCATAATTAGATGTCAAATTCATATGAGTCATCGTCTAAGCTCCATGTACAGCCAATCCTCAACAATAGATGCCTCAAAGTAATTTTTCGAACTATAAACTTGGAAGTGGAAATCCTTAGTGAACCTAGCAAGAGTCATCCGAAGTTTGATTCTAAATCTATATCAGTCATCACCTAAGCTCTGTCTATTACCGTTCATGAAATTAAGTGTTGCAAGGGAAATGTAAATTTTTTAATCGGAAGTCATATCTCCAGAATCGGATGTAAAAATTCTTAGCGAGTCCCTTTACCTCCTCCAATTAAATTCTGAATTCATATCGGTCATCGGCTAAGCTTTGTTTATATCAATTCTGACAATTAGATGTTTCAAGGAAACAAATCGTAAGTAAAAGTTGAGCCAATCTACCTCTTCCAGAATTTGATGATAAACCCATATCAGTTCGTGGTGATAAAAGTTACTATTGAATGGTCCCCCGTAATGAATAAATTACAATTAAATTAATGTATTCAGTGGCGTTGAAAGATTGTTAATAATATAGCCGTGCGTATAGTGATAACTAAGTACATTTTCATGTGCTCCGAAAATACCCCCTAAATTTTTAATTGTAACAACTTACCGTATCTAAAAAATAAAGCATCAGTCCCGGGAAAAGAAAATTACTGAAAGTGGAAGTCCTTAGTGAACCTCCTTACCTCCACCGGACCTTGATGCTTAATCCCCATCAATTATCATCTAAGCTATAACTGCAGTAGATCCTAAGAAATATATGCTTAAAAATTTGGTTAAATCGATGATATTACAAAATTTTAGCCTCCAATAGCAACTGTTCAAAAGTTAATAAATACTATATTCACTATGATGGAGTAGCTTAAATTTTTTTATGATATTGAAATATTTTTAATCAATATAAAACGGGTTTGATCCTTGTGCCTACTAATTGTTTATAAGCACTAAATAAACAGAAATGCAAGAGAAATATAACAATGCCTAGTTATCTCAAAATTTCCCCAGGGACAGCGCAAAAGCCATTCATAATTAAATAATTTATGAGAGTGAAGAATCTTTTATTGAGATTAAATAGACTTCTTTTGCAATCTTTCTTACATAATTCGAGTAGCTGGCATTTGAACTAGTAACAAAAAACATTGTAATGTATTATGTAGATCACATGCAGAATGCTCATTTATTTATTATCGATATGAAGTAAAAAATAAATTGTACGTACAGAGTTGTTATAATTTATCTAACCCTACTAACATACCCATAATGATGAATAATATAATAGCTAACATAATGGAAGAATAAAATAAATAATTTGAGTATCTAAGAAAAGTCATGACCAATCAGAATTTAAAATTTTTATATACTGCATTTCCCAGGAACAAATAATAATATATTAGAATAAAAAATATTGCTCTTCGTAACAGGATCCTGATATATTATCTTAAATTAGAGGATATTTTTCAGTACAGTAACATACTCAGTTAATTTTTACTTCCAATCTCGTTCGGTGTCTGATATCCTGTCATAGTGTCATGCTATTTTACTTTTGTGACTCACTTTTTACTATGTTTCAAGTATTTCAAGCTGAAATGATGTATAACAAAATTAAAATTAATCAAATTACCTTTACGGATTTACGTATTCCATGCTGCTTGCTAATTAATTAATTTATTTTATTAATTAATTCTCATTTTTCGGAACAGCTTTCTTCAAAAATGTAAAAGTATATTATGAAATTCAAGAAAGAGTTGTTTCAGTTCTATACTTAATTTTTCGAATTCATATTTTAATAAGAAGTGTTTCAATGGTTAACAAATGCCAAATTTACTAGGAGTAATTTAAAATACTTGATTATGTTTTAATAGCTTTTATCAACATAAGAAGTATTTACTCCCTATGCCTACTAATTGTTTGTCAACACGAAGTACACAGAAATACAAGTCAAATATAACTATGTCTAGTTATTTCAAAATTTCTCCGGAGACAAAGCAAAAGCCATTCCTAATTAAATAATGTATGAAAGTAAAGAATATTTTATTAAGATTAAATAGACTTCTTTTGCAATATTTATTACATAATTTGAGCAGCTGGCATTTGAAACAGCAACAAAAACCATTTCAATATATTATGTAGATCGTATGTAGAATTATCTCATTTATCTACTATTGATATAAAAATATTATACGCAAAGAGTTGTTATAATTTATCTAACTCGACTAAGAGATCTTGGAAATAAACATGTTTCAACTGCATATTTTTTTTAATTGGCCCACTGAGATATGAATTAACAATATTACAATAATTGAAGTTTCAGTAAGAGCGACCGGGGCTTATAATAAAGCAGTCATTTTCAATGAAAAGAAATTGAGTATTTTATGAACCTTTCAAAGGTTAGATATCTGTTGGTGTTTCATTGTAAAGTACTTCTTTGTCCGTGGCTGCTTAAATCACGAATATGCTAGTTAAAGTGCCAAATCTAAACTTTGTAGCAACTAATACAAAGAGCCTTACAGCCAGGGGAAATGACAAATAGTTGCAGAAAATTAACTTAACACATTTATTGTGCACTCAAGAGTAATACAGCAGCAGGCTGCGTAAATAACTATATACATATATTAAAACAACCAGTATTGTATATTCTCGTCACGCAACAAAATATATCAATAGTGAACTTTTAACGGATCTGGTGATATAACTACATTTACGTAATCAGTGGTATAGCTCTAAATCGTCGATGATTACCCAACTTCTTCTTAGGACATCTAAACATTGTCTTGGACAACTAGTGATACTAGATCCTTAAGATCATGGCTGCATCAATACTAGAGCCTTCTCCACGGACGTGTACTTTCCACTTTTCTCACTCACACATTAACTCGACTCCTAGTGACTTCCAACTTCCTTTCAGAACTCCAAACTGGCTTCCACCAGCCTTTCACAAGAACTCCACTCAGATTCTTCTCAGAACTTCAGCTAGAGTACTTAACCAGGACATTCACCCCAGAACTAAACTCTCTCACTCACGATCCGAACTAATCCTGTCACTGTGCAGGACCGCAGAATGTTACTTGGATCGGCGATTGGTCTACATAACCGAACCCAAACTGATCAGAGTCAAATATAAATTATAACGTAAATGAGGGAAATAATAACCAATGGTTATATATACATTACAAACTATGCTATATTGAATAAAAAATACTGTATAAGGATGTCGAATTTCACCACGGCGCACAGACTATAAGAATAATTAATAGGTGAGCATGAAGTGCATTTGTGTCAAAACAAGTAAATATGACAAAGAAAATAAATGTGGAAAAGAAAAGTAAATATTATTTAAAAAATAGAAATATTGAATTAACATTGTGTTAACACTGTATATTTTAATTTTTCTTTACATGTTACTTATTGTTTGTTATAGAAGCAGTAAAATAATTTAATTACTTATTATTATTTTTATTTCACAGCGATGTTCACTTTTCACATTTGACATAACTTTTATGGATGAATAACAACTAAAACACTTAAAAATAAATTAAAAGTGCATTGTGTTTTACGAACTCCAATATAATAACAATCAAATGCACATTTATACCTTTTAGAATCTGACATCTTATTTGCCAAGAAACTCGAAGGCGTACGTCAAATAATTCCGTGAGGGGGTAGGTTGACGTATAAAAGCATTTGACGGGAAAATGTATTACAACATTTTTTACGTAACATTTACTTTAAAATAAAAGTACCACACCATTTAGAGAGCTTTATTCTATGTCTATATGACTATATATATTTTTTACCATTTTGTCTGTAAAGCATAAAACCAAGAAATTTATAAAGGAACCTTTATATGGTGGCAGATGGTTTTATTTTCTTATTCCATATTATTTTTCTTTTTTCATTTTCTTTTCCACTTTCATTTTCTTTTGCATATTTATTTTGTGCAGTCATACGAATTTTCGGATAAACCGGAAGTGTCATCTCCAGAACCGGCAATGGAAATCCTTGGTGAACCCCTCTCACTCTCCAGAATTCAATGATGAATCCATGTCAGTCATAATATAACCGCTATCCATAGCCAATCTTGAGAAAGATGTGTTTTGAAGTGAAAAAATCCGGCAGTTGAAATCTTGGAAAGTGGATTTTCGGAAGTGGAAACCCCTGTTTCGATTTCACGATATAATCCATATCAGTCATCATCTAACTATATTATATCCCGAAATAATTGTTTTAGGGAAAATGTAAGTATTTAATCGGAAGTAACACACACACATCACCAGAAGTGAAATAGAAATCCTTAGTGAGCTAGTCAATTCTTCTTCAGAATTTATATTTGAATCGATATCAGTCATTAAGCTATATCTATAACCAATACTGAGAAATATATATTTCATAGATGTTTCATAGATGCTTCATAGATGTGTAAGGAAGGGAAAAATAAACGAAAGTACAAATTTTAATTAAAATACCCAATCCTGCCAGAATTTCATGCTGAAGCCATATCAGTTATCTTCTAAGGACCATCTATTGAAAATTTTGAGGTATTTCAATTTAAATGGAAAATTTTGAACCGGAATTGAAAAGAGAACCTGAAATAAGATTCCTTTGTGAACCCCTAACCCCTATAGATTTGATGCTGAATCCATATCAGTCATCATCTAACTAAGCTCTATCGATAGCAGAGAAGAGAAATAATGCTTTCAAGGGGAAAGTTCCTAAAAAAGAATAATATAGCAAAATTTAAATCGCCAATTATAATCTGAAAAGTGCGTCAATTAGCCTTGGTCTATCCTACTTACCTTAAATGAAGCAAGTAGTGTTTATTTGATATCATGTATACATGTATAGCAACATTAGTATTTTATTATGGGAGAATGACAAAACTACGATTTCTCTTATAGGGTACGAGGTAAGATAGGGTACTATACAGTATCAAGGAAATATAACATGATATCAGAAATCATGAGGAGCAGCATATAATTGACTAAGATGTCTTACTTATAGACCAGTATCTAGAACGAGCTGCAGATCTTGCCCTTGTGGTTTAGTTAGCTTATATAGGGCAGGGTTAGCATATTAGTTAAGACATGAAGATCGTACTTGGAGACCCAGAATTCGATTCTAGGCGCCGCTCGAAACTATTTCCTTGACTACGCGGAGTATGGCTACGATAAATCTGTAAGTCCGAAGTTCCTTCTGAGAGAAGATGCGTCAGGAAAAAAAGGGTACGGTTTCTCTGGTTGCCACTTCTACTGAGTTCTGATCTAAATTGGGTTCCCAGCCAGCGAAACAGTTACCTTGCGGCCAAACAGCTACACTTTCAGGTAAGTCAAATGGTCTGAGTCGCAAAAAAAAATTTTAGAATATACTATATTAATTTTATTTAAAATGCGTTAAATAGGAACCATTTTGGTTTTATTGGTATGTTTTTTTTACGTAAAACGTACGTCAATCGTAAGACACAAAATATAAAATATTTTAAATATTTCAGCATATAACACTTACGGCTGTATCTTTTTAATTGTATACAAGCGGTATTTTTCCGCTAGCAGTCACTAAATACAGAAAATGCAACACCATGAAAGAGCGAATAGAGTGTGATGACTAAGGACACACAGAGAGAGATGGCATATATAAATAAGTGATGTTACTTCTAGAAGAATAATGCAATACACTAATACAGTAATGGCATATACAGGGTGATCAGTAAGCAGTAGGACCACCTCTTTCGGCAATACAAGCAGCAACCCTTCGAGGAACAGATGCAATGGGTTTGCGTATAGTTTCCTGAGAGATGGATGACCATATGCTTTCAACCATCTTCCAAAAGTCGTCCTATGTTTGAGGCAAGGGACTGGCAGTCAAACGACAGCCAATCATGCCCCATACATGCTCGATGGGTGAGAGATTTTAAGACAGCTGAGGCCAAGGAAGCACTTGCAAGATTTGTCTGCTGATGGTTGCCTTGTACGATAGCGTGTTATCTTTCTGGAAAATATCATTTTGGAGCAGCTGAAGTGCAACCGGCCGCAGCACCTCATACACATATCATCATGTCGTCATTGAGCCTCTGATATGAAACATAGGTGACCGACTATCGAAGCCGATGGCACCTCAAACCATGATGCCGCATTGTCGAGCAGTATGGCGTTCAAAAGTGGCAGCAGGATTGGATCTGTTTCCCCGTCGCCTCCAGACTTTCACACGGAGACTGTCATTCGGCAAACAGTCGCCAGCCAGGCATCTTTTCAACCACGTGTCTTCTGAAATGAAAAACTGCTCGGAAAACGGGTTTCCGTAGGCGACAGACAGTATCAACTGTTGGCTCATCTGCTGTTCCATCCCTTTAATCCCGCGACCTACTGGCATTTCAGATAATTTGCATGCATCGGCTAGCTGCGTCTGTCTTTCAATTTGCATAATTATACGGCCAAAGCTTCATAGTGTTGCATTTTCTATGTCAGGTAGTGTATACAGGGTGAGTCGGAATTGTTTTTACAAAGGCAGAGGGGTGATAGTACCCCACCAGACGAGCAATAATTACCATGGAACATAATTACCATGACAATTACAATAATTACCATGGTCGCATTGCACTCAGAGAGGCAGAAACGAGTAAAATTAGAATACGAACCTGCACGTACACAAGTTCTGGGAAAGCGAATGAACGATACCAAACGTTGCACAAACCAGGGCCGATCCTAAGGTGTCGGCCGCCCGCGTGCAAAGACCTAATGTGCTGCCCCTCTAGAGAATTTTTCATATTTTGACTAATACTTAATGTTGACGTTATAAATTCATCTACCTGTATAAGAGTAAAAAGTAAAACATTAATAAAAATGCAAATAAAATTTGAAGTGCAAAACTTTATTTTTTGGCCAGCTAATAAGTTATAATAGCGACAAAATACTTTAACAAAATAATAAACAAACAAAAATATTACCTTTGAAATACAAATAGACATTTTATAATTAGAAATGCAAAACAGCAGTATTTACTCAGAAAATATAATCCAAAAAAAAAAGTACTAAAGCATAAATCTCGTGAAACGAAAAGTATATAAATCAGTCCTTCTACAAAGACTACCTAATAATTAACTATAAAATAACTTTTCTGGCTTTCTGAGAAGCAAATTTGTCAATAATTTCGGTGAAATAAATTTTTTCAGAGATTTTGGATTCAATAGAGATGATCCCCAAATCTGAAAGCCTTTCTTGTGTCATATTATTTCTCAAGTAATTTTTAATAATTTTTAATTTACTGAAACTTCTTTCACCTGAAGCCACAGAAACAGGTAAGGTTAAAAAAAATCTTATTGCTAGAGCAAAATTTGGAAAACAGGGAATGAGATCATTTTTGACTATGATTTCTGATATCTCAATTGGCTGTTTTTTACCTGGAAAAATATCTTTGAATGAAGTTATTTCATTAAAGAGTTGTATACCGTCTATATCTTTCACAATACTTTCCTCCTGTACCTGTAACTTAATATCTAAGTCCATGCAGGCTTTCATGAGATCATTATTAGAAATGTTGTGAAACTCATACAGAAAGCATAATATTGAAAGGAATTCAGATAATAAGGTAAATCTTTCATTTACCAAGAGATCGCGTGATCAAGAATTGCCAAAATAGAAAGCAGTCTTGAATTGTTGGAAGGGATTTGAAACTGGTTCATCACTGCCCTCGTAATCAAATAAACGGACCTTTTTCCTGAGCTTCGACATGGGAAATTCGGGATCAATACCTAAATCTCTAGCAAGTGTTGTTGCTGAATCGACAAATATTTTTAAATTATCGTCAGATCTTTGGGAAACTAAATATTTAATAATAGATTATATAAATAATTAATAAATATTTATAATAATAGATTATCTAAGCCTTCAATGCATTCCGCGATGTTTAATTTAAGATTTTGAAGCATTTTACTCAATACATCAATTCTTGATAATAAATCATGCCAAATTAAAATTGAACACAAAAATTTAAATGTTTCAAGACTTTTAATTATTGATTCAGCTCCCATTTTTGTTTTCGTGTCTCTGGTGGTATCTTCAATTAAGGCATTTAATGCGGTAATAATGTTTTTTAGGTCTTGTTTTAGAGGTCTAATAGCATTGATACGACTTTCCCACCTTGTTTCACTTAATGGTTTTAAAGTTAGACTTTTCACGTGTTTTTTTAGTAAATCCCATCGATATGGGGACGTAGAAAAATAATTATATACCTCTTGTACTATATCAAAAAAACCAGAAATTCCACCACTAGAGCTGGCAGAGTCATTAACGACGAGATTTAATGTATGAGCCGCACACGGCACGTATAATGCTCCAGGATTAATATCGATAATCCGTTTCTGAAGTCCTATATGTTTCCCCTTCATGTTCGATCCATTGTCGTAGCCCTGACCCCGTATATCTTTAACTTCGAGCTGCAGACTAGGTAATAGCTTCTCTAATACAAAATTGCACAGACCTTCTTCAGTGGTATTAGTTACTGGAAAAAATCCTAGAAAAAATTCTAAAATATCTATCTTACCATCAGTAGTGTTCACACATCTAATTACAAACATTATTTGTTCTGTGTGGCTGATATCTGGTGTAGAGTCGAGAATTATAGTGTAATATTTGGCTTTTTTGACAATGCGTGTTATCTCATTACGAATAGATTCGGCAAAAATATTAATTATTTCATTTTGAAAATACTGCCGTAAGTAGTGTGGAATACGTGTTTTGTTATCTTTGTATTTACTGACATTATTAAGGTGTTCTGAAATAACTGGATCAAATTTGGCCGACATCTCCACTGCCTTTAAAAAATTACCATTATCTCTATGATACAACTTCGTACTAGTTCCTCTGAATGCCATATTTTGACTGGCTAAAAATTGTACTACAGCAATCATTCTTTCAATGATGGCGGGTCATCGCTTTTTCTCTCGATTGTAAACATTTTGTTGTTCCGCGTCAATTGCACAATTTTTTTCCAGCCTCGTCTTTATTTCGCACCACGATCTTATAGAGTTTGTTTTAGAGTATTTTCATGCTTATTAAGGTAATCCAAACAATGACGACAATCAGAAAAGTCAGTACGTACAAGTTGTGTTGAACTATCTTTACCAAACAATTTACATGCAAAACAAAAAATACGATTTAGTTTTATGGAATATCAGAGCCACGCGTGATTTATTTTCTCCCCGTTCACTAAAGTTTTGCTATAATATGAACAGCTAAATATTCTGCCAATCTCATCGACCGGAAACTTAAAATTTGCTACTTGTTTGGGACCATGTTCTACCAATAAATCATAATTTTTTTCGTTAAAATGTTAAGCCAAGAATATTACGTTACCTTCATTTTACTCTTGATAAATGCCCCAAAACTAGATAAATTGGAACCCATTTTAGATGCATTAGTTTCAAAATTTAAATCTGTATACACTCCTGATTAACTGATAACTATTTTATTCAAGGTAAGTTATCATTTTTAATACGCTAAAATTTTTAATATTTTGATAAAAGAAAATTTGAAAGAAAAATATACATCAAATAGAAAATAAAAATTTCCATTATTCCTGAAAATAGTAGAATGATGTGTTGAACGGGTGATTTTTAGTGAATTTTTTTCGAGAGTTAGGCTTAGCGCAGTAAAATTGCCGTCACCTAGGAACAATTCGAAAAAGAAGCGCTCCGTCCTTTGGGCCGCCGCAGTTCCGGAATGCCGCCGTCGCGAAAGGGTTAACTTTGCCGAAATAATTCAGTTCTAATCTACAAAGGAGACCGCTAAAATAATGTTTCTTTTGACCATTGATCTGCGAGCCGCGTACCGACTGTGGTATACATAAATAAGCTACCGCACAGTGGAAAGAAACATCCTTAGTCGTCTCAAAAATATGCCCCTTAGTTACTTGTTTAGATAGAAATTTAAAATTTGTTATCCTTTTCTATGCTATATTGCCGGCTCTGCCACGAATTTTGCTATCAAATGAAAGACCAACAATGGACCAACAATGGATCAACACACTGTGCACTAACATTCTATTTTTCTTAAACTATGGGACTTATTTTGATTTTTCAATAATTATTTAAAATTCAGCATATTTATTCGACTTATAAGTTTTAAAAAATTTTGCTTGATAGAACTATATGCGGCCTGCGGCCGCCCCTTGTTTCGGCCACCCGCGTGCGGTGCACGCGCTGCACACCTGCTAGGATCGGCCCTGGCACAAACCGACTTATTGTGCAGCGACAAACTTACAGCAAGTGCTCAAAGTGGCGACCACGCGTGTCGTTGCACCGTTCCCACCAGCGAAGGAATGACTGACGCACCCTCTCGAAGATTCCGGGTGTTGTGTTAATGTGGTCTGCGGCAACAACGATGCGCGCGACGAGATCTTCCGCCGAGTCCACAGGCGTCTCGTACACAAAAGTTTTCATGTGGCCCCAGAAGAAAAAATCCATTGGGAATAACTTGCAGCGTTGAAGATGTGCCGGTTTATAAAGGGCAACGTGTGCTCTGATTGGCTAATGCCGGAACCTACTAGGAGCCAGTTATGCTGATTCTGCTCCCTGGACATTTGCATACGGTAACTGCGTTCGTGTCTCGCGTAGGAGATACTACGTAGGCAGGGACACAATGACGTCCGAGGCGGTGACTGCGTCATGCTCGACGCGGTTCGACGTGCATCTTTTCTGTCTCAGAGTGCAATGCGATCCTATGTTCCATGGTAATTATTGCTCGTCGGGTGGGGTACTATCACCCCTATGCGCTTGTAACAACAATTCCGACTCACCCTGTATAGCAATAAAATTTTGAAGAAATCAGAGTTTATCAAGTTCAGAATCCGGAAAAAAAAGACTCGGACAACTCTGACATCTCCCTTCTGTTGTCCCCGGTCCCTTTCTTGGGACTGCGCAAAAGCAGAAAAGTTGAGTCCAAATTCAGCGTGAGCAGGTCGAGTGGGTCCATTGCAGAGTCGAAAATACAACATAAAAATTTGCATCAAAATCGAAGCAAGTATCGCCTAAGTAACTTTATATAAACAATAATTTTAAAAGAATCACCCCCACTGCTCACGGTCCAGTTCTTTTGTTTGGCCCTCCACCCTCCCCCTTCTTGGCGCGGGTGCAGAAGTCGTAAAGCAACAAAATTGGGTCCAACTTTAACATGAGCGTGTCGAATGGGTTCATTACAGAGTAGAATATACAATGTGAAAATTTCATTAAACCCGGAGCAACAGCCATTAAAATAGAAAAAGAGACGATTTTAAAAAGGGTCCCACGGCCCTTTCTCAAGAAGTCTCTTTTTTTGGACGTCCCCTCTCCCCCCTTAGATCCCCCTTTTTAAAACATATATTTACTCCCCTTCCTCCGACAAGACCATACATCAAAAAGTCTTTGTTTTACGGTCGTGTCAATGTGAATTGATTTTTATTTCAGTAGAATAAAATCTTAATTGCTAACTTTAGAATTTACTAACGTGGAGACGTGATTTTTTCAGGGAATGCTTATAATAGTGTTACTATCTTGTATTTCAAAATTTAAATATCTACAACTGTGAAACTCGGGATTTTAAATTCCTGTATTTTAAATCCTTCTATCCAAGAGTCAGAACGTCTGCCATTGCCATTTTCGCGAACGAGACGATCGTCTATGATCTCACCCATCGTGTTCGAATGAAATACGAAGCACATTTTGCTCCAAAGCGTTTTACGGTGTTTCAATGCAATTGCAAGAGCCGCATTGTTTTTATTGCATTTTTCGGTGTTCTTCGGAATTCTTGAAAATCTGTATAAAAGTACTATTAATTTTAACAAAATTCTAGTCTCCAAAGGCCCCTTGAATCGTTTAAGAACCTCTATCGTTTAAGAAACTAATACGAGGTTCTAACTTCATTTCTGAATGAGATTTTCCACACACCATTTTTTTATCCTCCAAAATGAGGTTTGTGTTTACGAATATTTAACAATCTATCGCATTTTTCGAAAGTCATAGAACTCTCTTCCGTTCGATACCTATTTAAAAAAACCTTGTGCTTCTTGGCTGAGTGAGGGTTTCGGAATTGCGTTCTCATACATACATAAGTGATCACGTTTAAATATTATAGATATTCGCATAGAAATTATCGTTTAATTACTGTAAAGATCACATTGCTAACGAGAGCGATGTTTGGCGACCTTTGCCATCTCTGAGACTCTATCGAGAAGATGCCATTTCGGGGAGAACAGCTAAAAGGGGATGAAAGCTCAGGTGAGTAGAGTGTTTTGAGAGTGTTTTGAAGGTCAGTGAAGTTTAGAGCGCTTTACGTGCATGTTTCAATGTTACTTTCGGCTTATAAATCTGAGAAAAGTACGTAGCGCTGAACGAGATATAACTGTTTGTAATGTAAAGTGCTTATTGAGTTTTAATAAAATATTTCAAAATTAACCTCCGTGTTTTTTTGGCTCTAGCCACCATTAGCGAAAGGTAGGAACTTTACTGTTACTTTCATACATACACTGCTCACAACTGAAATTGTAACACCATGAAGAAATTGATGCATCTTTATGAAATTTACAGAATAAAATTGTAACATGGAGATGTGCAAATGATTAAAAAATCATACCTGGAAAATGAAAGCATGGAGCTTTATTGACATTAAACCAATATGGGATAGACCCCCCGCGAGCGGCTATGTAGGATTAAATATGACGAGGCACCCCGTCATTGAGATGGTCAATGGTGTGCTGAGGGATGACTTTCCACACAGCATGCAATTTGGCTTGTAACTGAGCATGGTTTGCTGGAATTGGGAGTTCTCTTATTCGGCGACCCATGATGTCCCAGATATGCTCAACAGTCGACAAATTCTGAGAATATGCTGGCCAAGGCAGAATATCAAAACCTTGTATAATAATTATAGTTACCCGTGCAGTATGTGGCCTGGCATTGTCCAAGCCTGGTTGACAGATATGCTTGTACCACAGGTCTCACAATGTCAGATATGTATCGTTGTGCCGGTATATTGCCAGGGAAGTGAATTAACGCTATTCGCCCACCAAATGTTATCCTACACCAAACCATTGTACCACTTAGAGGAGATGTGTGGCGACTGATAGAAAAAGCTTCCTGGTGGCGTTGTTGAAAGCGCCGAAATGCGCGAGTACGTCTATATGGCATACCAAAACAGAATCGTGATTCATCCGTGAACAGAATGTTTCGCCATTGTAGTGTATGGGGCAGACTCTGGGACAGAATGACATAGTCATTTTGTTACAGAGTCAGCCCCATACACTACAACTTTCCATTCATTTTTTAAAAATCAGGACAACCTCTTAAGACCAAAAATGTATTAAATCATTCAAAAATGCGTATTTTTAAAAAAATCAAAAATCAAGAGAGTTTTAGAACACTAAAGTTTCATTCACTTTGACTTAAAATGAGATATTATAGAGACCAAATCTATCAAAATCTTTGAATATATGAAAGAAAATAATATCAAACATATTAGAGATTGATATTAAAAAACATGATTTTAAAATAAATACGTGAAAAAGACGACCTCCAAATGAATGGAAGCCCTCTAATATATTAAAAATGTTCTGTTTTTAAAGGGTAGGGTTGAGACCCCCCCCTTTTATCTCACAAAATTGAAATGAAATATATGAAAATGTCAAAAAAATTATCAGTTAAATTTAAACACTTGATTTAAAGATATATTAACATCAAATAATATATAAAATTATAAAAGAAATATAGTAAAACTACTTATTAATTTTTATACATTATGGTGCAAATCCAGTGGGGGATGATCACCCCCCACTGAATTATAGAGATATTAAGAAAGATCTTAAGAAAATGTTAGATTATTGTAATATAAAACGACAGCATTTTTATAAATACATCCATAATTTTCAAAATTAAAAAAAGAGGACCTGTACGGGAGCTCGTCTAATATATTAAAAAATGAAATAAAATGATTAAGCTTTCTCTAATTCATATTCGTATTTATCATCAATCATACCCGAATACTTAAATATATATCTTCCTTTATTGATTTTATTTATTGATACATCAGAAAGTTTTCCATGTTTATTCGCAAAGTAATACTCTTTTTCTTCAGCTTTCACATCTAACTTTACGATTACTGAATCTCCATATTTAGTATTAATTTTTCTCAATGATATCAGATCATTTTCCCCAGGATTTAAATCATTTAATTTAAACGTTTTGGGATAACCTCTCAGTCCATTTAACTCTTCCATTTATTAGTAAACATTTTTATGAATATAAATTCACCTCATAACAGGAATCTAATCATAATAGAATAAGTTCTTTGAAAAAACATATAAAACTCCTAATCCGTACAATTTAATATCTTCATTTTCTTCTTTTTCAATTAATTCAGTCAAACTTTGAAAACTTTCTGATAATAGTTTATTAGCATGATCATATGTATCATACAATTCTTTACAAAGATAAGTCAAATAGTAAATTTCTTCAGAATTTGTAAAATTTAAAGCTCGAATATCACCTAAACACTCATCCATTTATTAGTAAACATTTTTTATAAATATTAATATCCAATTGGTACAGTATAAAAATTATCTAAAATTCTTCTTTTATCATATCCAAACATGTATCTTTTATTCGTTTTATGCACTTTAATATTTCTATCTTTTTGTATTTGAAACTGATTTATTTCTACATCTATATGTTCAGTTTCACCTGTTATTGTTTTCATTCTTTCATCGAAACTGAGCTTCGTTTCACTCTCGTAACTCATCTTAAATCCTTTTACTTTTAGTTTTACAGATCCATCATTAAAAATATAACCATAATCTTTACTGGCCCCAGAAATCCACAATGCCATATAATTATATTCTCCTAATTCATCTGTCCATTCTCCAAACATACAACCTGTTTTTACTTTATTAGTACCATCATCAATATAAACGATACTATCTGTATCATAATACATTACTTTATCTCCGAGTTTATCAAGCATTTTATATAATCTCATTCTAGCGGAACTAGTTGTAAATGCTGCTATATAAATATTCGTATTAAAGTTATTCTTGGTATATATTCATCTTTCATCTTATAATCCATTTGTACACAATCATCATTTAAAAATATCATATTCAAATCTTTAATTTCATCATTCAATATAATTCTATAAAAATCTTCCAACTCTATTACATATTTAGTTTGTTTAATATTATTTCTTTGTCCAAACTTACCCCATAAAGAGTTTAAACAGATTTTGGCTATAAATCTCATACCTGGATTTTCTTTTATATCACCTAAATCAATATCTAATTTTTCTTTGACAATCTTTTTATAATTATTAATGTATGTTTCATAATCTTTTTTATTTTTAAAATCTCTTGGTTTTTTTAATTTATCATCTGTTTCTAATTTAATTTTTAAAAACATTTTTACATACTCTTTGTATAGTTTATCTGTTTTCTTTTCAAAATGCCAAACTTCATATATATTTAATATTTTATATCCTTTTTTTATAGCTAAATTGACTTCATCCGTTGTCCAAGTACCTATAAAGCTTCTTTCATCATCTGTATGATTACATAATGTATTTCTTATTTCATAACACTTTTTACATTTTTTCTTTTCAGTATCTGTTTTATAATGGTAGCATTTAATAGTTTTTGAACATGATTTACACAAACTAAATATTAGTTTTTCTTCTTTATAAGGTAATACAGGATGATATAATTTTCTAGGAGGAAGTACTTTACACTGTATCATCCCAAACCAATTCTCATCATATTTTTCTGGATTATAGATCTTTTTAGGATGTCCAATAGGATAATAATCAAAATAATTTACAGTCGGATAGAGTGAACATACATCAATATATCGACCTTTCTCTTTATTTTTCATTTCATATTTTAATTTGGTTGGTTCACATCTATCCCCATAGAATTCATCTCTAGGATTTAATGGTTCTATGAAATCTCTTTTCCATTCTTTTTTCATATATTTTTTAATTTCTTTATCATTATCAAGTTCACATTCCCATATTTCTATTAACTCATATCCTGCATCTTTATCTTATTATTTATCTTTTTTGTTTTTTCATATAAATCTGTCATACATATTTGATTTTGTTTATTTCAAGTACATTTTCTGTAACAACAATTACATCCATGCCAATGACAACCCTGAAATTGATATGAAAATTTCCTAAAACGTTTGGATTAACAGAATTAGCAGAAGGATATTTTCCTCATTTGTTTAACACTATTAAAAATCAAACTTATATAGGAAAATATCCTGAAAAATACTATTATGGATATGATACTATGACTTTAGAAGATAGAGAATTGTTTAATAAATGGTACAAATCTGTAAAAAATGAAATCTTTGATTTTCAAAAAGAAATTATAAAATACTGTAGGTCTGATGTAGATATTTTAAGAAAAGGATGTTTAGAATTGAGAAGATTATTTTTAGAAATAGCTAATATTGATCTTTTTAAATATGTTTCTTTAGCTGGTGTTTGTATGGCTATATTTAGAGATAAATTCTTAAAACGGAATACAATAGCTATAGATGAAGAGACCGTCAAACAAGATCAATACAGTAAAAAATCAATTGGTTGGTTAGATTATTTATCTCAAAAACATAAAATAAATATACAGCATGCTTTAAATGGAGGAGAGAAAAAAATAAAATTAGACAATAAAACTTATAAAGTAGATGGTTTTTACAATAATACTGTATATCAATTTCAGGGTTGTCATTGGCATGGATGTAATAGTTGTTACAGAAAATCTACTTTAAATAAACAAAATCAAATATGTATGACAGATTTATATGAAAAAACAAACAAGAAAGATCAATCATGCATAAGCATTGATTATGAAACACTTTCCAACTGAAATGTAATTTCATTTAAAAATTTCTAAAATGTGATTCATTCAGTGGTAATATCTTTTACATTATCACAGTACTACAGTAATTTATTATACTTAAATATTTAAAACTGTATCGAAATATAAATCATCTGATTCTTTATGCAAAATCAATGAATATTTCATTCGTATAACTTGTATTTCAGACTCCAGAGCTAAATAATTTTGTGTGAAAAAAATTCAGCAATTCTTATGTAATTCATCTTACAATCGCTTGAGATATTTGCATTCTGCATATGTTAAAATTAGGCTTCCTTGAAGAAATAATAAAAGTTTAGGGATCATTTAAAATCACAACTATTGTAATTGCATAGGCACGGAATTTAGATACACAGATAATACACAGATAATATATATGTGTATGTGTATGTCCTCAAAGTATTGGAATCGTGCCGAAGATCGGAACTCGAATTTTCAAAGGATCTACACGTTTTGGGACTTCTAGAACACGAAAAAACTACTTTTAGGAAGACGTCTGTGTGTGTAAGGGTGTATCTGTGTATGTTTCTGTGTGTCTGTGTGGATATTACATTCACTCTAATTGAAAAACTAATGGACCGAATTTCATACAATTTGGTAGGTATGTTTTTTGTGGGAAATCCTGATGTTCATTAGATTATAGTACGATTCGCAATAAAAGAATCTGCCTTCTTTGCGAAATAGCCGCAGAAATTGCCTTTATCCACTCTAGCTAAAAACTAATGAACCAAATTTAACAAAATTTGGAGTATAATATTTCAATAACCTACAAGTGATTTATATACCAAATTTAACAAAATTTTGTATATAAATCATTTGTAGGTTATTCTACTACGATTCGGGAAAAAGGAACGGGCTATTTTTGCGAAATGGCCAGCAAAAATCGTTATATATAAAAATAAAAGACTACGTGTGCTCAATTATATCAATTAAATTCCTATTTTATATGTGATTTTTGACAACAAAAAGAATAAGACTAACCCCATTACTCCAGGACTAGCCGTTCTTGAGATATTCTAGTTTTTTCGCGTTTTCGCTACGCCACCTTTGACAATAAGTCCAGCTATCAAATGAGAACCAAATTTAAGTTTAACGTGTAAATTCAATGTCATTTAAAATACTTATGTTGTGCAGATAAACTCAAATTATCATTGAATAAATAAAGAGAACGAATATGAGTCTGCAGAGAAAGACATGTGCTGTCCACATCAGAATTTTTAACAATATTACACCAATGATTTATAGAAGTGAACGGGGATTATTTTCAGGCCATTTCGAAAAAAATGTATGATCTATATTTAAAGATCCATCAAATTTTTGTCGAATAAAATGTTCAACAAATTTAAGCTGTGTACCAAATTTTAACTCTCTAGGACGTAGGAAAGTGCATTTAAAATGCCATCAATTAAATTTATCAAGAAGAGTTATATAAAATTAAAAAAAAATGAAAAATTGTTATCTACCAAATTTATTTTAAAATATGAAGCCACTCCCATATGCAAAACGTTTAAACAAATGGAGAGATATTTATTATATAATATCTCTCTCTTTTCTTTCTGGAAGATATCCCAAAGTCAGAATTTAATTGAATTTGTTTTTTTTCCCTATATTAAATAATTTTTTTAATTAAAAAACTACTTAACATATTTTACTGAATTTTTTTTTATATATTCTATGGGATAATGTGAATATTTCCTAAAAATTTCGAAGCAATTCGTGAATTTTAAATTTACTTAAAAAATGTTTGAAAAATTAGGTCCCATAGGGTTCAATGTATTTCATTTTTTCAACCCGGGTTCAATAAAAAACTAATTGGGTGATATTATTTATTTATATTCCCATAGGTCCTACAGACCGTCTGAACAACATACTATAATTTCATTTTGATAAACTCATTTTTACGGCAGTTATCGTGCTAACGGACAGACAGACAGACAGACAGACAGACAGACAGACAGACAGACAGACAGACAGACAGACAGACAGACAGAATGAACAAAGTCATAAACACTTTTCAACTTTGTTGTAAAGTGTTAAAAAGATAAATAATAAGATAAAATATGCAGGATATGAGTTAATAGAAGTATGGGAATGTATTTTGATAATGATAAAGAAATTAAAAAATATATGAAAAAAGAATGGAAAAGATATTTCATAGAACCATTAAATCCTAGAGATGCATTCTATGGGGGTAGATGTGAACCAACCAAATTAAAATATGAAATGAAAAATAAAGAGAAAGGTCGATATATTGATGTATGTTCACTCTATCCGACTGTAAATTATTTTGATTATTATCCTATTGGACATCCTAAAAAGATCTATAATCCTGAAAAATATGTTGAGAATTGGTTTGGGATGATACAGTGTAAAGTACTTCCTCCTAGAAAATTATATCATCCTGTATTACCTTATAAAGAAGAAAAACTAATATTTAGTTTGTGTAAATCATGTTCAAAAACTATTAAATGCTACCATTATAAAACAGATACTGAAAAGAAAAAATGTAAAAAGTGTTATGAAATAAGAAATACATTATGTAATCATACAGATGATGAAAGAAGCTTCATAGGTACTTGGACAACGGATGAAGTCAATTTAGCTATAAAAAAAGGATATAAAATATTAAATATATATAAAGTTTGGCATCTTGAAAAGAAAACAGATAAACTATATAAAGAGTATGTCAAAATGTTTTTAAAACTTAAATTAGAAACAGATGATAAATTAAGAAAACCAAAAGATTTTAAAAACAAATAAGATTATGAAACATACAATAATAATTATAAAAAGATTGTCAAAGAAAAATTAGATATTGATTTAGGTGATATAAAAGAAAATCCAGGTATGAGATTTATAGCCAAAATCTGTTTAAACTCTTTATGGGGTAAGTTTGGACAAAGAAATATTAGTAAGCAAACTGAATATGTAATAGAGTTGGAATATTTTTATAGAATTATATTGAATGATGAAATTAAAGACTTGAATATGATATTTTTAAATGATGATTGTGTACAAATGGATTATAAGATGAAAGATGAATATATACCAAGAATAACTTTAATACGAATATTTATATAGCAGCTTTTACAACTAGTTCCGCTAGAATGAGATTATATAAAATGCTTGATAAACTCGGAGATAAAGTAATATATTATGATACAGATAGTATCGTTTATATTGATGATGGTAGTAATAAAGTAAAAACAGGTTGTATGTTGGGAGAATGGACAGATGAATTAGGAGAAGATAATTATATGACATTGTGGATTTCTGGGGCCAGTAAAGATTATGGTTATATTCTTAATGATGGATCTGTAAAAGTAAAAGTAAAGGGATTTAAGATGAGTTACGAGAGTGAAACGAAGCTCAGTTTCGATGAAAGAATGAAAACAATAACAGGTGAAACTGAACATATAGATGTAGAAATAAATCAGTTTCAAATACAAAAAGATAGAAATATTAAAGTGCATAAAACGGATAAAAGATACATGTTTGGATATGATAAAAGAAGAATTTTAGATAATTTTGATACTGTACCAATTGGATATTAATATTTATAAAAAATGTTTACTAATAAATGGATGAGTGTTTAGGTGATATTCGAGCTTTAAATTTTACAAATTCTGAAGAAATTTACTATTTGACTTATCTTTGTAAAGAATTGTATGATACATATGATCATGCTAATAAACTATTATCAGAAAGTTTTCAAAGTTTGACTGAATTAATTGAAAAAGAATAAAATGAAGATTTTAAATTGAATGGATTAGGAGTTTTATATGTTTTTTCAAAGAACTTATTCTATTATGATTAGATTCCTGTTATGAGGTGAATTTATATTCATAAAAATGTTTACTAATAAATGGAAGAGTTAAATGGACTGAGAGGTTATCCCAAAAGTTTAAATTAAATGATTTAAATCCTGGGGAATATGATCTGATATCATTGAGAAAAATTAATACTAAATATGGAGATTCAGTAATCGTAAAGTTAGATGTGGAAGCTGAAGAAAAAGAGTATTACTTTGCGAATAAACATGGAAAACTTTCTGATGTATCAATAAATAAAATCAATAAAGGAAGATATATATTTAAGTATTCGGGTATGATTGATGATAAATACGAATATGAATTAGAGAAAGCTTAATCATTTTATTTCATTTTTTAGTATATTAGACGAGCTTCCCTACAGGTCCTCTTTTTTTTAATTTGAAAATTATGGATGTATTTATAAAAATGCCGTCGTTTTATCTTACAATAGTCTAACATTTTCTTAAGATCTTTCTTAATATCTCTATAATTCAGTGGGGGGTGATCATCCCCCACTGGATTTGCACCATAATGTATAAAAATTAATAAGTAGTTTTACTATATTTCTTTTATAATTTAATATATTATTTGTTGTTAATATATCTTTAAACCAAGTGTTTAAATTTAACTGATAATTTTTTTGACATTTTCATATTTTTCATTTCAATTTTGTGAGATAAAAGGGGGGGGGGTCTCAACCCTACCCTTTAAAAACAGAACCTTTTTAATATATTAGAGGGCTTCCATTCATTTGGAGGTCGTCTTTTTCACGTATTTATCTGAAAATCATGTTTTTTAATATCAATCTCTAATATGTTTGATATTATTTTCTTTCATATATTCAAATATTTTGATAGATTTGGTCTCTATAATATCTCATTTTAAGTCAAAATGAATGAAATTTTAGAGTTCTAAAACTCTCTTGATTTTTTATTTTTTAAAAAATACGCATTTTTGAATGATTTTATGCATTTTTGAATGATTTTATACATTTTTGGTCTTAAGAGGTTGTCCTGATTTTTAAAAAATGAATGGAAAGTTGTAGTGTATGGGGCTGACTCTGTAACAAAATGACTATGTCATTCTGTCCCAGAGTCTGCCCCATACACTACTCGCCATTCTGTCGACCAATGATTTGACACCACTGGAGGCGACGTAACCGGTGAAGACGTTGAAACAGTAGTTGTCGAAAAGGTCGTCTACCTCGGAGTCCGGCGTCGTTCACACGGTTTCGAATTGTTTGCGTCGAAACCACATTACCTGTAGTGTGGGGTAAATGTCGTTCTAACACGGTTGATGTAGTAAACGGTTCCCGCGTAACGCTTCTCACGAGCATATATATCATCTTCATGTGGAGCGGACACTTGGAAACCCCACTACCTGATCTTCGTGTCGTTTCTTTGTCTCTCACGAACCGCAACACATACCGTTGAACTGTGCTCACATCACGACCCAATAGTTCAGCGATACTTCGAAGGCTTATTCCACCCTCACGTAAAACAATGATTTATTGCCGTTCCTTTGACGACAGCTGGACGTATGCTGTACGTCTACGTACTCTTGGCATACTGCGATGATTTTTACAACCTGAGATCAATGATGCTACAATTTAGCTGAGATATTGCTCCTCCTTGACCTGACGCTTTTATGCTGCTCAGCAATGTGTTACGTCACTATGCGTAACGAAAATGCGATTACTCGCATATCTCGTCTTGCTGTTTCTACTGCTTCATTTACATAAATCTACACATATAACTTTATGGTGCTGCGATTTCAGTTGTGAGCAGTGTAAAATGTTATTAAAAATGGTGACATAAATGAAGCAGTGGAAGATATTTATTTATGTAGACTACAGAGTTGACTTAAAATGTAAGATAAATGACTACATTCCCAGGTGCTGGATGTACTGATGATATTGATGATTGACTTGCAAGTATGTGGTTCAAATCGAGGTTGAAACATAGACTCTTTACAACGGAAACTGAGAAATGTAATACTGCAGCTTAAATACAGTGTATCACTAGATCAGTGAGGTTAAAAAAATGCAATTCTTCAAAAGATGTTTTAAGTTGTTGAGGCTATTTCAATTCTCTAGTGATACGGAAAACATCATCTATCCCGCATTGGAAACATAAACAAGTGAAGTAAACATTCATCCCTGAAGTTTCCTTTCTATCTTAAATCTGAAAGAGGACAATGCAGGTTTCACTTCAGTTATAGAAAAAAAGACTCAGTTGGAGATCTGTGGTCTGAATACCGATTAGAACATGAGTATTTTGGCAGATTTTTTTCTTCCTGGACTTTTCTATAAATTTTCACTACTGTTATTTGGTTTTATTCAACAAAATAAATAGTATTCATCCTCGGAATAAATTATGTCCCTCAGTTGCCAATTTTCAATGAAATCTGATGGATAGTTTCGAGTTAATGCACATATTGCACCCACTAACTGAGTCACATACATAGAGTATGAACTGAATTAATTGATTCGTGTTCTAAGGTACTCAAAAAAGTATTTATTAGTTGAAATTGTGTTTTTAGTGTTTAAATTCATCACAATACATTTTCTTCGCACATACTGTAAGTTTTGGAATAAAAGTTAAACAGAAAGTCATTCAAAGGCACTAAGATAATATTTAGATTCTTTTAAAACGTAAGTAAACAAATAGTGCACTAGGAAAGAAAGGAATAAATACAGTTTCGCAAGATTCGTGACTTGATACACACTCTAACCGTCTTGGAGAAGTCTCAAAATTCTCTAAGGCCGCTCTTGGGAAGAATTCTTTAAAGTTAGATTGCACTTTCAGGGAGAAAGGACAGTTTTCATTAAGACAACTTATTCAGTGTTTAATTTTCTCAGAGTTCAACACATATATTTTGTAAGAGAAACTTAATACGCTCACGCAGTAAGCGTTTAATATGAGCATCTAAATTACCATTAGAATTGCACAGCTACTAGAAAGTGGAGGGTATTGTTACGAAATAAAGAGTTGAGTTTCTTTGGAATGTATTGTTTTATAAATATATGTGGGAAATATGCTGTTTAATAATGTTTTGTAGGTTTAATAATAAACTAATTTAAGTTGTTATATTTATTTTAAATTATATGGATGAAAATAATACATCAGTTTCCTTTGAATATACACTATGACAGAACTGATACTTCCATTAAAAATTATAAGATAATCTTGAAATTCTATTTATAGAGTTTCTAAGAGGAAAGTTAAGCACAATAATAAATCTAAAAGGAATTGTACATGAGTGTAAAAGTTAGCTTATATCTATAGTAAAGTGATCCTATCCGATCGAATAAGTAATTGCAGCGTCTCTAGCGGATAATTAACAATGTTAGGATAACAATCTGGACAAGATAGACAGAAAATTCAATTACAAATTTGTATAGCATTGTCTAATTAGTAGGAATCGAAGCCAAGAACGGATGAAACGTTTATACGGAAGGCAATAAATAACTATCAAAAAACCATATCATCAGGACTGTAACACGATGAAATCTGCATGCTCGTCAAATTACGCTGTAATATTCCTTCTCAAATTCAAATGTGCATTGCTGTAAAAATTTATAGTATGCAGACAGCACGGCCTATCCGTAGGCGTAAGGCAACTGGGTGTGTGATCGGTACAGAACCGACCCCTCAACACGTGAGAACGAGACCGGATCGTCCATACCTGACAAGTACCTTAATTTTTCTTTAAAAACAAATACATAAATTTCGTGGGGCACAACAAGACAACATCCAACATGGCATGTACACAAAACAAAATAATTTTACTATAATTGGGCTTCGAAAATAAAATGATAGAAAAAAGTTAATCAGATATTCTAAATTAAACAATAAAAATTGCATCACAATAATCAGATGCTCCAAATATTCAGGAAGTTAACAAAAATTAAAAACCAACATTGTCAATCATGTGTTTCAAATAATGAAGTAATGGGCCACAATAGAAGTAAAACAGTATCAATTAATATTCCAAATAAACTTGTAATACGCGTCGTTGGGAACCTTAAAAATAACAATCACGTATTCCAACAAACAATTGAATAATGAACAATAGTAAGCAATAATATAATTTATAAAATCAATACAGCACATCGGTCGAAAACAATAAAAGCAAACATAGTAGTAAAACACTCAAAGATACAAACAGTAAGTTACGCCCCTAAAGAAAACGTCAAAACAAAGGTCTGCCCTCGTGGGAAGCAAATACAAAACACAAAGTAAAGACTTAAACATAAAAATCAAAAACCGATAACCAACAATAGAAAACAATATTAAAGGCCAAGGTTCTAAGCAGAGGCACTGAAAAAATATAAGTTAAAAGAAAAAAAAGTCTATATATCAAAACAAAAAGTAGAACAGTAAGTACGTTTAAAACAGCAAGGACAAATTACACAAAAAGTACAATAGCATTTAGTTAATACTGTCAGCGATCTGAGGAACGACATGAACACACATCTAGATTATATGATCGGAAAGGGGTTGGATACCACCCTACGAAACCAGAGGGTCATACGTTGAACGCCGATCCTGTGGTCGAGGGTCAGGGGCTTGCAGTCAGGGGCATGCGTTTCCGCCTGATCGCTGGATTGCCAGGTTGTGGGTTCGAATCCCGCCAGCGGGAATGGATGTTGTGTTGTCGAGGCGAAGTCAGACTTCTGCCCTTGAAGAGTCTCAATAAAGTGAAGTTGTATATTCTCTCCCCTTCGCCATGGGACCAGGGGTCTAGTGGACGTGGTGCATAGATGCTCCTTCATCACGGGGGATTAGTAACAACAACACCACCAGAGGGGAAGTTGTCATCCAAGGGTTTAACAAGATGGAAGTTCCTAGAAAACCTTCAATTAAAGACGTAATTCCTGGCATCACCAAGGACGCCACAGAAACAAAAGGGGGTTCGTTTAATATGAAAACGATATAGCTGGATAAAAAAGCTTTGATTCGTTAAAAATAAATAGGGGAAACACTTAACTGAACGGGCCTATGAAAAAAGGTTGTCTTTTTGTGCATACAGAGCTCTTTATTTCCACAGCCAGTCGATATATAACTTATTTTCTGTTAATAAAGAAGTTAGATCTAAATCCTAGGTCTCTATATTTTTGCCTTTGCCGTTAAGGCTACTTTGAGTTATTCTCTATGTTCTTACACTGTTACAAATTTCTGTAAAACGATGCACTAAAAATTGTCTCAATTGTATTGCTGACTAATTTTCGTGTAATGTTACACCTCTGAGTCGAGAAAATTGAGTAGGTTTCTCAAATTGCTGGTGCATAATGTTGCACGAAAATCAGTTGGCAATATAACTAGCATCACGTTCTAGTATAATGTGCATGGACATGTTTAACAATATAGCAGTGTCACTTTATATTGCAAGTGTCTAAGGGACGAGTTATATACTTTATAAGATTTGTAATAAATTTAGAAATATTGCAAATTTTCATGAAGTCCAAAATGCCCGAAATACTTGTCACTATAAATATTAACTTTCGCCCTCCCAGGATGTCCAAGTAACCACACAGCGAATGGCCGAGATTTCAGACCATAAAACGCTATTAAAATGCCGAAGTTTATAAGAAAACACACGTTCAAGATTAACATTAATAAAAATAGAAACAACAAAACTCGCATAATCATCCATCTTAGGTTCATAAGTCAGGAACCATCTGTATAATATAATCCTCCAAACATTTCCTGAAAATCAAAAACATCGGTGATCAAGAGGAACTAAATTAATAAGGAACTTGAAGTCAAACTGGGAAGGGGTAAAAAACAGGAACATCAAAGGAATTCTTCCTTCTAATCCAGTAAAGAAACTTTTTGTGCAAATTGGAAAGCAAAATATGGATTATTTCCAGTCTCATTCACTGATTCTTGATTACTTCATTCTTACCGGTTTCTAAGATCGCATACTGTTCTTTTGGACTATAGAAGGAGGCCCTGAACACAATTGTCTTTATCTGACTGGCACATACCAGCTTTCTTTATTGAAGATTTGTAAGTTATTTCCATAATTAATATTGAATTGAAAAATGCTTATGCAAGTGTTGCGATTCACACTGACAAGTTTATAAGAAATTGAAGCTGTTTCCTTATATAATGACGATTTTATATTTGTACAAATTGATCTCAATCCTTTGAATAGTTTTGGAGATAAAGTAAATCAATGCAATCGCTCATGCTGTACTGTTTATGAAATCGATGTTATGACAAAGATAGTTTTCAACAAGAAACCAATATTTCCCGTTAGTTAGAGAAATGATAAAATATTTTAGATTTTTCAAAATTATTTTTTATTATATTTCAATGCAGAAACTCCCCTTTTGAAAGTGACAACTTTTATAAAGTTTCCAAAACGTAAACATATAATATTGCAAAACACGGAAAAAACTATATTTATAATATCCAATCTTAAAACTAGTAATTTAAATAACCTGTTAAAAAATAATAAAAGCAATGCAAAACGTTCGTCTTAATGCATGGTGGCAAAGACTATTAATCACAATATAAAATAGCAATGCTTATATCTGATAACGCTATACATCCCTTCCTTCACGGATTTAACAGCTATTTTTGCATAATTTATATTGTAACATATTCTCTTTAATCAAAATTATAAATTAAATAAAATAGCTGAAATATTTCCATCAGTAAATCTAGGCGAAGAATGTAGCATAAAAGCAATATCGTAAAAACCGGCCAAGTAATAAAAGTTGATCCCAACTTTCGAAGTAGCCACTCTTCAACATTCTACCACAATCACTTAGTCAAGTAGCGTTAGCCTTTTACAGAAAACCAATCTTTAAGTTATGTTTGTTTGTGTATGTTTATAGCTGAAAGAAAATGATGGCTGCAAATGGATGCAGTTAAAGAGTTGAAAGTTTGGTTATGTTGTGCGTTATATATCTTTTGAGTGGGGAATTTAGTTTCACTTTTCAAGAGAGAATAATGTGGTGGTAAAAGTTAATGCTTCACAAAATATCTGAGATACGTGACGTTCATTATATATTTGTCTTATGCAGGGTGTAATACCTAACAGTTGCATAGAATTTTATGTTCTCAGACCATGATTGATATTATTCTGTTTTTTTTTTCTAAAAGTTGTAATATTTTGGAAATTCTATTTTCATTAAAACTTCTCACATGTGATCCGTAGCTCTTGAAATTTATTTTATCAAATGGCCAGGCACTTGACTTCCATCATTCGCATATATATCGGCCAGGAACGTAAACCATTCTAGGATGTTGCTCTAGACGCATCAGAGGGGGCGGAACACACTACGCCCAACAACACAACATCCATGCCTTACGTGGGACTCGAACCCACAACGCGGCGGTCGAACGATCACTTGGAAACGCTCGCCTTGACCGCTCGACTACCGCGTCGGCCGTGTTTCGAAATTAAATTAGGATTTTTAGTAAAAATATGGTATAAACAACATTTTTATGTGAATTTTACTGCCTAAAGTACATTTTTTGTACATAAAATGTAATTACATTATATTTTGTGTACATAAATGTAAAATTATTGCTGTCATTATTGACGACTACACTCTGAGTTATATCACTAATTATAAAATGTCCTACTTATGTTACCACATATTTTACCCATTGTAATATTCCGTAATAATCTATATACGTGTTAACAAGACCCATTGATGTAAACGCAAGAAATAACCAAATATATAACTTAACGTTTTAATAAGAGCATTCTGATATATCTAAATTTCCATATTTTATTCGGTATTTTCATTCCACAAACTTTTATTGAATTTAAGTCAATCATTTACCAGCTAGTTAGCGATATAAATGTTAGATAGAGACTTCAACAACTTTAGTGAAACTCCCACCTCTATAGAACGAAACTGCAAACAACATTTCCTCGATAAAGATCTAGGAATGTTGACGCTTAATTATGGTTTGTTTCCCAATAAGTACTCGCAATAAAACGATTCCAAACACTTTCGTACGCAAACCAATTAGTCCATCATTATTCAGAATGCCTTTGTCTTCTAAAATTAGGTTTAGAGAAAGCTGCTTTGTTAACGAGATCTCTATTGACATGTTTGCGTGAGATCGGTATCTGAACATTGCATTCATTCAAAGGCACCTTTCCAATCACAAAGGGTTTCGATTTGCTTGCAGTGGATTCCAGGAATCAGGAATCTAAACGTAGGTGCGGCATTTTATTCACGTGTGTTCTTAGAAAATAGATTGGAATATGATATCGAAAAAGGAATGATGTAAATTTTGAATTTATTGATGGTAAAAATTTTGCCATACGCTAATTGTTTTTACGAAAAAATATTCCTTGAAATATTTATTTCTCAAAATATTCTATAGATAGAGCTCAAATGATGGCTGATTTGGATTTAGCGTCAGATTCTAAGGAGGATGGGACGGGAATTGTTAAGGATTTTCATTTCCGATTCTTTTTCAACTTCGGGTTCCAAAATTTTTATTTTATTTTAAACATCTATTTCTTAAGATTGACAATAGATAAAATTTTGATAGCTGATAAGGAATCAGCATTAAATTCTAGAAGAGGCTGGGTGGTTCACTAAGATTTCCACTTTCAGTTCTTTTCCCACTTCCGCTTTAAAAATGTTCCTTAAAATCACTGTTTCGCAAGATTGGCAATAGATAGACTTTAGATAATGACTGATTCAGCATTGAATTCCGGAGAAGGTAAAAGGATTATAGATTTCCGCTTCTAAGTCTCTTCAAATGCAAAAATTTGCATTTTTCTTGAAAACACATATTTCTCAAAATTGACTATAGATAAAGCTTATACTATAATGACGGATACGAATTCAGCATCAAATTCTGGACGAAATAAAGAGACCCACTAAACATTTCCATTTTCTTTGAAACATATATTTCTCAGGATTGGTTATAGATAGAGCTTAGATAATGACGGATACGGATTCAGCATAAAAATTTGGAGGGTATAAATAGCTTCTTAAGAATTTTTACTTCCATTTCAGGATATTTCACTTCCGATGCAAAAATGTGCATTTTCTTTGAAACAACTTTTTCTTAGGATATGGTTTCAGAATCAAATTTTTGAAGGACTAAAGAGACTCACTACGTATTTTCACTTTCGGTCAAGAGATTACACCTATTTCTAGGAATCTGTTATAGATAGAGACAAGATGATAACTGATTTGGGTATTCAGCATCAGATTCCGGATGAGAATAGGGGAAGTGAGGGGGATGTCCACTAAGGATTTCAAATTCTAGTTTAAAACTTTTATTGAAATAAATATTTCTCAAAATTGGCTATAGATAGGGCTTAGATAATGACTGATATGGATTTAGCATAACATTTCATAAAAAGGAAAAGGAAATTCCATTAAGGATTTCCAATTTTGGTTCTGGAGATGACTGTGGTTTTTCCAAAAATTGGTATGACTATAAAATAAGTATGCAAAAGAGAATAGGAATGCTTTGTATTTCCGCTAACAAAAGGTGTACACACCATTTGCCACTATATAAAGATTCTTTCTCAATTGTTTTCAACAATATTTTATTGAGATTTCTTTATTACAAAGCACAATTTCATCAAGACTTTTATTGAGAAAGACAAAGAACCAAAGAACTTCTCAAAAATAGATTTCTTTCGGTCCTAAACACAGAGATTATACCCACTGGTGGGTTTTCGTGAACTACAAGGATCACATCTGGACGATACGTTCACACTCATAAGAGATGGCTGGTGAATCCTCGAGGAAGCAAATATGCTTGTAGTAGTTTTAAATTTAAATCCATGAGCATGCAAATATGCGTATTGTGGTTCTAAATTTAAATTCATGAGGATGAAACCATACTTTTAGTGGTTCTAATTTCACAGCCATTCGTGTTTTGTTTTCACTTCTCCATGCACTTGAACTAATTAGACTCTCTTTAACATATTCATCATTTAGGGCTTAATTTTCACAATAATTGTTCTTACAATTATTTTCCACATTAAAAAATATCACTATTGTGTCATCACGTAGTATATCATATGAAAAACCTTATTTGGACAGGACATGACTTTCACTACATATTGCAATGACTTTACTCCTTTTGCAGCGAAATTATGATGTGCAAGAATCAAGGCACAGTAATTTTTGGAATTAAATTAACACCACGTAAATTGAAGTTGGACGCTTCTGGAAACTTATGAGCCCAAACAGAGTGACTGAATCACATTTACGTGCAAAATCCTCATTAAAAGTAAGTAACTGTAAAATAATTATATATCCTGTAAAATAATATACAGGGTGTCCCAAAAAGATTGAAATGTGCTTTAATCCTTTACCTGTTGGAGATAAGTTGGCAATGTAAATTGCAAAAATGTTGAAAGTAAGGTAGGAAATTAGACTACGTTAATGAAATAGTCCTCCCATTAATTTCAAAAAGTTATACTTTTTAAATTTTTATATGACCCCCCTAGACAAATTTGGTCGCTCTGAAAATTTTTATTATTAATGCAACAAGATCATTAAAAAAACCGCAATTCTGTATCTTTAAGCTCAACTGAATTATGATAAAGGAAAAAAATCTGACTTACGCTACTTTTCCGTACCATGTGAAAGGCTGTTTCATCAGTGAAAGTAGGGATCATAAACAAATTGTCGATGGAAATTGTTTAGATGAAAAAAGTACTTAAAAGTACTTAATTATTGAGAAAGTACTAAGTTATTGAAAAGTACTTAAGAATCCGTGATTGCATCGTGAACTTACGCGGAATTCGCAAAAATGTCTCCTACGTATTATCATTCAGTTTTATCTTTTTTGTGATATGTCACAAATTTATATTTCTAATTTGATATATGGTCCCCATTCACAATGTTCAATTTTCAATTAAATGTAACTCGCTCAATTTTAAAGATACAGATATGCGGATTTTTTAATGATCTTGTTGCATTAAAAATCAAAATTTTCTGATTGACCAAATTTGTCTAAGGGGTTCGTATGAAAATTTAAAAAGTGCAACTTTTTGAAAATTAAAGGGAGGACTATTTCATTAACGTAGTCTTATTTCCTACCTTACTTTCAACAATTTTGCAATTTACGTCGCCCACTTATCTCCAACAGGTAAAGAATTAAAGCGAGTTTCCATCTTTTCAAGCGAGGACTATTTCATTAACGTAGTCTTATTTCCTACCTTACTTTGAACAATTTTGCAATTTACGTCGCCCACTTATCTCCAACAGGTAAAGAATTAAAGCGAGTTTCAATCTTTTGTAACACCCTGTATATCCCATAAAATAATTGAATTTTGGCGAATTCTTTAGCGTCGACATTTAAAACTGGTACATGAAGTATATTTTTTCGTGAATGGAATGAACTAGATCAACGAAAATAATGTTAACACATTTTTTGCCCAATATTGCATATGGGAAGTGAAACTATTTTATGGAAAGTGAAACTATATTTATCTTACTATTTTGCAATCTTATGTAATTTTTGATAAATTTACTTTAAATAAGGGTTAATATTTTGAGAAAATTTCTAGCAAGCGTTCTAACATTAATGTAATTTATTTCTTAACGAAACATTACTTTGGAAATGATTATTTATTTACCATAATTGAAGGTCGGTATATTTTCATGATTTTTTCAAAAATCCATTCGAAAATTGGAGGTCTTTTTGAACATTTGATTGCGTGTTTAATACCAACCACATTCCAGTATTAACTGTAATAATAGTATCAAACAATTTTCGAAAAGCTTCATTCATTCGCGAGATATCATGTCCACAATTTCACAGACGTATACATTAGCATATACAGACACCACCCCAAAAATGTTCGACTCTAGTTAAGGGATACATAGAACTTCCTATTCCATCGAAAAAAAAAAACAATGTAAATTTTTGACCCCGTCATAAAACGTTCCCTGTACATTATGCGATGCATGTAGGGAAAGTAATACATATTACACTATATATATATATGGAACGTAATAAATAAACGCTTAACACTCTTTTAATTTAAAGAACCATGTTTAATTAACCTAAGAACCCAATGATTACCTAATGTTTACCTAACCTAAGAACCTACAATATTAGAACCTAATTTTGTACCTGATTTAAATTTTATTAAAATGTTAAAAGGTTAGTTTATTGTTGATATATATATATATATATATGTTAATCCTGTAAACGTTAACCTCTAAATCCCTAAATACCCTCCAAAAATTAATCCCAAAATCCGGAGATTATAAATAACAAAATCCCTTTATTTATCACAGGAATTTTATTTTATTAAATTACATTTTTTCCCCTCAATTATGTTAATTTGTTATAGAGTTATGTCACCAATTTAATGGGCCAAAGAATAGTATTTTTTTAATTAGCTGATACCATAGTATATAATTAAATTAGTTCTAATTTCAATCTATTAATGCTAATTTGTCATGACATTAAATTAAATATATTTAATTTTTAATTTTGTGTGACATTTTCTTTCTAACTCTGTTTCTTAACTTAGTGAACTGAATTATAAATTGATGTTTAATAATCCCGAATATTGATAATGGTGTCGTTTTCATATTTGATAATGGAGTCATTTTTTTTATAATGATGTAATTTTGTTATTTGATAATAAAGCAATATTCTATTTGATAACGGTGTCATTAAGATACTAACTGGGAAAAATGATGAAATAACGTTATAGTATAAATACGTCTTCGTAATGATATAATGATTTTATTCAACATGTGCATAAGTCAAGAGTAATGTGGTTTCGTTAAGTATTGTCTTTAAAACATATAGTAGGTGAAATGCATTTATTAACATATTATGTTTTATATATAAATTGTATACGCACGTTGATCAATATTAACCAGTTATATTTTCTAGAATATATGTTAAGATAGTATTAGTTTTCTAGAATTATGTTATATATACACATTTAATTTAAACTAACCATGTATTTTGTTTTATCACTTAATTTAAAGTATATTACTTTAGACTATTATATTGTTTTTTACTTTTTAAGATCATAGTGAGTGCTTTTAACAAAAGCGAAAAATTACTATTTCCCATTCCCCCCCCCCCCAAAAAAAAATTACTATAATATCTGAAAAATTTTGCGCCTAACGTTATTTTGTTGATTCAATGCCTGCAATATACAGGGTGTCCTAAAAACATTGACCTCGGCTTTTATTCTTTAAATATTGATCTCAGACATATATAATAAATTACAAAGTTGCGTAAAAAAATTACGGAATTTTATGAAATCGATAAAAATTTTCAGGAGATTAAATTTGAAGAAATACAAAATTTAAATTTTTATACGGCCCCCGTACAAAAACATCTCCAATGAGTAAAATGTGCTTCATACAATAATAAGGTGATGTACAAAATTCCAGCATTTTATCATAAAAAGTCCCAGAGATATGTTTAAACAAATTTAGTGAGGGATTAACCACAAATTAAAATGTAATTGTTTACAGCAAGAGTGCAAATGACGTAATGCAGAAATGCATCACAGGCAAATAATATCTGCCTCTTATTTTTAATGGATCATTCGTATGGATGGAAAACATTTTGAAAAAGCTTTCTAACCTTTATGTAAAGTTATTGTTTCTACACAGTGTAGATACTTTTGTACAATAGCAAAATGATTATTTATTTATGTAATCATTGTTTTCTTTCGTAATTTGTGTATGACCCCTGAAACGCGATCTGTAGACATCATTTTCCTCCATGATTTTTCCCCTCAGAACTCAAGTCGATGCATCAAAAAGTGGTTTAAGTCAACATTTTTGTCTTTTCATATCTCTGGGACCTTTTATGATAAAATGCTGAAATTTTGTACATCATCTTATTACTGTATGTGGCATATTTTACTCATTGGAAATGTTTTTGTACGGGGGCCGTATAAATATTTAAATTTTGTATTTCTTAAAATTAAATTCCCTTGAAAATATTTATCGATTTTATAAAATTCTGTACCTTTCTTTACGCAACTTTGTAATTTATTATATATGTCTAAGATCAATATTTAAGGAATACAAGCTGAGGTCAATGTTTTTGGGACACCCTGTATATATACATAGATAAATAAATATATATAGATAGATAAATACTCCTGAAATATTATAAAATATGGCTTTATGTAAATGTAGTGAAATGAAATTACCAATTCCGCAGGATTACTAGACAAAGTTCTAAGAAATTCCGTAATACAAACATCAAGAATTTTTAATAAATATCCGGTATTGTAATCCCTAGTTGTCCAAAATGAGTTTTTGTATTTGATTTATTTAATTTATTGTATTTGAAAACGTCATGGAAAACAAATGAAATTTATTCAAATGGCGTCATTGAAATATAACACGCCTGGCTCTCTATATAAAAGCAACATTTCATTCATGAACTGTTTTCCATTCCTTTCATTCATCCCAATATTATAATAATTCATTTTCAGCAAAAACTTAAAACCATGGAGGTACAAGTAATTTAACTCTGTGCTTAAAACTTCATCGAAAAAATCGTTTGTTTCTCTGTGTCAATGAATATTTCATTCATATCAGCTATATTGCAGACCCCATGAGCTAAATAATTTTGCTTTAAAGAAATGCAGCAATTCGTATACAACTCATTCTACATCTTTCGGTATTTACGTCCTCCATAAGGGAAAATTAGGCTTCGTTGTAGACATAATCAAAGTTGGATGATCATTTAAACTCAACTATAATGTAATTGCGTTGCTTCAGTATGTAGATGCACAGAATTTAAGCAAAAATAAAGCTGTTTTTGGACAGATACAGCACTAAATATGAATTAAAAAGAACTTTAAAAATCACGCTTTTAACACAAGATGGATGCCATATTTTATTTTGAAGTGCGTCGCGTGATCACTTCATATAACGGTCAGGCGATCTCTTCATATAAAGGGTGTATAAGTAACTGAATATATTATTTTTCTGAAATTTTTTTATATATTTTTTGGAATAACTTGAATATTGCCTAAAACTTTTGAAGCAATTTCTGAATTTTAAATCCGCTTAAAAAATGTTAGAAAAATTAGGTCCCATAGGGTTCAATGTATTTCATTTTTTGAATCCGGGTTCAATCCAAAACTAATTGGGTGACATTATTAATTTATATTCCCATAGGTTCCACGGACCGTCTGAACAACATACTAAAATTTCATTTTGATAAAATCTGTTTTACGGCAGTTATCGTGCTAACGGACAGACAGACAAACAGAATGAACAAAGTCATAAACACTTTTCATCTATGTTGTAAAGTGTTAAAAATAATCTGGCGATACTAGAAAATGTATTTTCTAGTATCGGAAGTTAAAACAGGAAAAAATTGAATTCATTGATTAAAATTTTCAAAAGGCGACTGGAGCTAAGGAAAGAAACGACTTTGTTTCATATTTAATGATGTGCAATAAATAGTCAAATCAATACAATCGACCGAATTTCGATATTTTAGTTCATAACTTTCGGCGATTTTTTTAGAAACCTGACATCCGGAAATCTTTTTGTAATTTATTTGTTTGAGGATTAATTTATTAACTCAGGTGCTAGTCCCTTACCCAAACTCTACCACAAAAATTGACTCAAAAGCTGCAGTGAATTTAGTTAAACATATTAAAATTTATTTTTATTCGGTCTATAGTTAAAATATCGATTCGAAAAACAAGTATTTGAGAAAAATTAGTTAAAGAAATCCAAGAGAATAATAATAATGGAATTGGATAAAGTTGATTCTATAAAGGATACCTATAAAGTACTCGATTTTTTTCAACAATCGAAATATTGTCTTATGTTTTAGCAATAAAAAGGAAATAGCGCCACCTTTAATCCAATTGGCCGATTTTCATCTTTAAAGTTGCGAATTTGAATTAAAAATCTCGACGAAGTGTTTCCGCTTGGGAAAGAAGTATCAAAGTCCATTGCTTTATGTTGCTTGTAGTTTCTTCTACGTTTCTTCTGCTTGTAGTTTCTTCTACACAAACAAACATACATCTTCTTTTACAATGATGCAATTAACACGTTCTCATATAAGACTAAATTGACGCGACTTCGTACTGTTTACCGTCAATTGCTTCCATATCAAACATACATGATGATAAAAATTAAACTGTTTGTGAATGAAGGTATAAAATTATTGCTTAAATTTTTTTAAACTATACAAAATATATATGCAGTGAAAAATAGATAATCCTATATCAAAATCCTTTAGTCTGAATGCAAAATACAAATGCTTGTACTGCATGACAAGACGTAAAACAAAAGTACATAAATACATAAAACCACAGTATTTTGCTAAGGTAATAAAAAGGGCTCTCTGCTGTTTAGTAAGTCACTGTATTAACTATGGTCTCAGAGAAAAACCTAAAAGCTGTATAAAATCGCAATCTGAAAGTTCCAGCCGTATTGCGTTTTATGGGGCGAAGGAGGGGTGCTAGAATACAACCCAGGATTAGAGTTTTCTGCAACAGAGATTGTGTTGTACCTTCTTGAAGGACTTACGAAGTTTCTACTTTTAACTTTACTTTGAAAACTTCTGTTGATAGGAATAAAAGTGCGCTGAAGAAGTGATAAACTTTGAAAGACACAAATTGGGATCACTTAGTCATCGAAGTTTCTTTTAAACTTGTAACAGTAGTGGAAAGAATTAACGCGTGACACAAAAATAAGTATAGTTATTTTTAAATATTGCATTAAGTAGATAATCTTCAATCTAATTACTTAAATGAATAAACAAGATTTAATATTTTTGGAATTCATTCATTTTAACATAAATATGTATTGAAGGGATGGATACATTTATTGCCTTCTAAATGAAACTGAATTCCATACAATAAAAGTTCTCTCTATGTGTTTCTCAGTTCCACTTGGCGATAAATTTGTGAATTGAAAACATTGAGGACAAATTCAATACACATTCGATGATAAATTTGATTTTGGCACACAATTGTCCACTTGGTGACATTTGGAAAATATCGAAAAATTGATAATTTAATATCCCAGAGAATATTATTTATTTGATAATCGCTATCACTTTGAAGTATTAATTTCTAATTATTTTTTATTAATTTTATTTCCTTGACTTAAAATATAGTCAGTTTCACTGTTAGCAAGACAAATTTTGTTAGCAAGTTTTATTAGGAAGTATAGGGTGTAGTAAATTAATTATGTTCTCTTGCGGGTGGCAGAGTTATCATGTTTTGTTCTGCCTGGCTTGTCTCTATAAGAATTAATTTCGAAATTGTACTAATGCAAATATGGATTTTATAAAATATTTAGAAACATTTGAAAGCATTTTGTAGAATCACTTATGTCATGTTTAATATTTAATAAATTAAGTCATGTTAAAATATGTAATAACAACATTGTTCATCTATGATGAATAAAATAACAAGTTTTTAAGTTGGAGAATATAATTTTGTTATTTTGAAGTTTATATAGGGTTTAAATAAAACGATGCATATTAGAAACAAATAAATGCAAATTACAGTAACAATGTATAAAAACATTCATTACATTTAAAATTAAAATAGTAAAAAACATAACTTTAGTATTGGACAACTGTTGTGACTAAAAACAAGAATTTATGCATTTATTGCTAGTAATGTGATATGTAACTTCAATTTTAATGTTTAATTAATATAAGAAATTAGTTATAAAATTATCTGAGAATAAAAATATTTCTTTAATATTAGCATGAAGTTTTTATTTATGTATCGACATTATTATGTATCAACAGCTTTTAAATAAAAAAAAGAAATAATTAAAAGTAAATGACAAAGAAGGCTGTGTTTTGCCTTTGAAACCGGGTGATACTTCTAATCAACTCTTCATACTAATCCTAACGAATAATAATATTTTTCTTCGAAATATATAATTAAGTTCAAGTGTTGAATATCTCTTGTTCAGAAACATAACTCACGTGTTCCTTAATACGAAATTTAAGAGCATTTTCACTTTCCCTATATATATAGTATACTCATGTCCAAAAGTTAAGCATAGTAGCTGTCTATGTGAAAGTTTCAGGGAATATACATCGAAATGGTATGTGGGTGTAATAGGATTATAGAAGAAGAAAACAATGCAAAACAAGGATAATAGCGACTTTTATTATTCAAAGAAAAGTGTTGAAAGGAAACGAGTCACAATATGAGTGTCAACCTCAGTGAAATAGAATGATTAAAACAATGTGATGCTGCAGTTTAATACGGTGTTAAGAACCTTGGGTAGCTAAGTATACTGCACAAAGATTTCTCATACTTTAGATGAGGGTTTGGATGAGTTGTGTGCTCAAAGAATTCCAAGCCTCACAGAGAGCAGTTTTCAATCCCGGAACGGAGCTTGCTGAGTAGCGAAGGTCTGCAAGATGTCTCCCGAGCATACCCTGCGCGTGCCCTTGGATTTAGATCAGGATAGTTGGCAGACCACTGCATGTGTTGGATATCTTCAGTTTGAAGGAAGTCGTCGATCAAGGCCGGGCGCTAAGGAGACAAGTTATAATCCATGAATATGAAATCAGGACCAACAGCACCTCCAAACAATCGAACAGTAGGCTCAAGAATTTCGTCTCTGAATCTTTGACCGGTAACCGACCCCGTGTCAAAGATATGGAGGTCTGTGCGGCCGTCCATCATGATGCCTTCCCAGACCATGACTTCCCCAAACGGAAAATGATATCTTTCCGTGATGTTTCTCGGGTGAAAACGCGTACCACTTTCTCTCCAGATCGTGGTACGACGAGAAGCAGTTTGCAGACTAAACCTGGACTCATCACTGAATATGACATTGCCCCACTTTTGGCCACTCCACTGCCGATGTTCCAAACGCCACTGTAAACGAGCGCATTTTTGTGCAGATGTCAGGGGGATGCATACTGCTGGTCGTCTGGTGTGATTCAACAGTGATTCCTGTGGCGGCTGTCAGGGCTGAACCCAGTTGTCTGGCAGAACGGTTCCTCTGATGTCGCGTAATTATCACCAAATATTGGCCTTGCCGAGCGGTTGTTACCTTTGGCCGACCTCGTACTGGTCGTCGGGTAACATCTCCAGTGGTTTTGAACCTCTGCCACAGTCTGGAGATCACACACTGAGGCACATTCTTCGGTTTGGGATTGACCGGATTCCAGCATTCCAATAATCCGTCTCTTCAGAAACATGTCCAGTTGGCATCTTTGTGCCATTTTTCGTCCTTTTTGATTGTTAACAACGCTCCGTAGCACAGCAATTGCGAAATTCTGCCTCAACTGGCCATGCCGCTCGAGGCCTTTTTATACTCGTTCTGACGTGCGCCGGTGCTTTACGCATGTCAACGTAGACTGAACTGTTTTGCATATGCACAATGATTTACCTTAGTCCCACGATTCTCCCCAACTGATTGTGAGCCGTTGTATCCATATTAACTCCGAATTTTTTGCATTTTACGAATTATGCTTAACATTTGGACATGAGTTTATAATGCATAAAGAGAGTATTCTGACTCAAGTATTGTGATTCGAGTTTTCGACCGAAGAGCACATTTCAAGCATCCCTAAACACGAAACGAACATTTTTGAGGTAATGTCTGTGTGTATGTGTGTAAGTATGTGGGTGTGTATTTTTGTATGCTAACACTAGAACGACGGATATTTTTAACTACTTAGAACGACGGGCAGCGGCCAATTTGACCGCCATAGAAAAATATAACATACCTTTAATTCAAAACCAAAACATCATAATTACAGCATTTAGGATGTTTCTTCGACACATTTGTTGCAATAAGCGTTCTTGTATACATTTCTGTTTGCATACGGAGTTGGGCCAGCCTTTTTTTTTCACGACGTTTTGAGAACCAAATCTCCCGAAAATAGCGGTGCTTTAATCCAATATTTTCCACTCAGTACCATCTTTGACACGAAGATTTGCTGAAGTAGAGGTATGGCGTTGAAGGCGAGCTGAATTGGACGTATCGTTACCGTCAGAGTCTGTTTGCTCCTCTGAGGAGCTAACTCTGTGCTCTACAATTTCATTTTCAACAGAAACTACAACATATGCATCACTATCACCGCCGTTATCACTGGAATTATCTCTAAGTTGCTGAAAATGTGCTAGACACTCATCAGTAGTCAGTCGCTTCCCACGAGACATCGCGTCAATATTTTACGCAATAATTTACATCCAGAACACAGAACAGCCGTTGTTCGTTCTTGAAACACGCCGAATAATACTAAAAAGCTGATGCAATCATTTTTACGGCTTACAGTAGCGCAACGCCGCAGTCGGATTGCACCATCGTGTGAATCTCTCTAGCGGTCATTTTGACCGCTGCCGTCGTTCTAGGGAGATCGTTGATTTGTTCTCTTATTATAAAACGTAGAAAAATTTTCTCTTGTGTTCTCAATAATTTAAAGAAAATAATCGTTTTCAAAGTAGTTGTGCTTTCAAAATGTCCGCTTCCGTCGTTCTAGTGCTAACGTATGTGTTGGTAACTTTTAAACCAACTCGAATTAGAAATTTAAAAAAATCTAGGCAAGGCGTGTCGTCTTGGTAGTTCAGCGACCTCTGTACTAAATGTCCCGGCTTTTCTTAACTTCGACTTTTTGTTACTGATGACACAGATAAACATATTTTTGTAATATGCAAATTATATTTCCATATACATTTTTTTTAAAAAAATTTAATATTTCGTAATAAACCAAAGAGTTATAATAATCCAATTCTCAACAAAAACTTCCTGTATCATTTTTATTTAATTAATCCCTGTAAAAAGCGTTACCTCTCCAATTCACATATTTTTTCTACTCACTGGTGCTTAACTCTTTGAGAGCTTTGTAATCACAATTCGCTTAAACAATGGGCGGAATTCCTTCCATTCCTTTAATATCCCTTTATATTGAAGCGTTATGATGCATTCCTATCAACACCGATAAAAAAAACCCTTCAGTCTTTGATGAAAGTATATTTCTATGGATTCACAAAATGCGACTAAAAGCAACAATGCAACATTATTAAAGAAAATAGCTCCCCTCCTTTGTGTGTCAAAAACTATTCAACACCTCCTAAGTATATAATGAATTATCGGTTAGTTTAACTCGATAATTATGACGCTCAATGGTACATATCTTTTCATTCGTATGGAAGCCATTCTCCAATTATAGCGGCAGCCTATTTCATGACTATAATTATACTTATCTAAAGTTTATTTTTTTTACACGGCGAAGCACATTTTCCATCATAAATTGCGCTGAGAAAATCTTAGCATAGTTCCTCTGAAAAACTGTGGATTTTTTTATGTATATTTTGCTACTTTTTTGCAAGGGAATTCTTAACAAATGGATTTCAGACTGCTCTCGCGCCTCAAGCCTATAATTTTCTGAAATACCCCCAACGAAAATTTAATGCTTTAAAGATAACGCATCTTGTTATTTTCCTTTTTATACGCGTTTAAGCAAATTAGGAAATTTTCTAAAGCGAACACTATTTTCAGCGAAATTTCTTGGTATTTAATAAGGCTTAAGAAACTATTTCTTCCGAGCAAATTATAAAGAAGTTTGCATTTTTAAAGTTTCGTTAAATATTATTTTAAAAGTGGAAGTTTTAGAGTATGCTGAATAGTAAGTACAGGCCATTTGACGAAATAATTTGCATTTTATTTAGCGTGACATTCAGTAAACTCCCGATAATCTGGAACTTTCGGGACTTGAGCAGCGCCGGATTATTAAATTTGATGGATTGTCGGATATCGAACTAACATAGGTGTAAAACGAGAGAATGTAATTTAAAACAAATTAATGGATAATAAATGTGATATAATTTTTTTGCCTAAAACGTTACACAGACTCTACAGAAAGTTAAAAAATATTTAAATTAATTTAAAAACATACACTAATATTTAGTGAATATATATATACATATAAAACCATCATCTAGTCTATTACAGTAAATACACCTCAGAACAGCAGAAAGGGCCTAAATGCCGTTCGAGGGGCGTGCCGGACTATCGAGAGTGCCGAACCATTGGATGCCTAATTAACAGAAGTTAACCGCATATAAAATTCATTAAAAGATGTCCCAAGTCAAAGAATATTATCTTTTTAAAGTTTTAAGAGTTTTCCCTTGTTTCAAATTCTATAATGAATTAGGTCACAATGTAAAATGCAGCTTGAATAAAGCAAGGTCAAACCCGTAAAGAAAAAGTATGGTCAGTGGCGGAAGCATACGTACGTTTAAAAATCATTGGATTTCATTCTTCAGTGCAGCAAGATAGGACATGAAAGCTCAAATGAGCGCTAGATTATGGCTGTTCAACAGAAAATATCTAAACGGCAGAAGCCAATATATTGCAGCTCTACCTTGTGTTGTTGTTGAGACCCAGACCGTCCGACCTACCAGAAAGGTGTAAGGTAACTGAGCTCTACCTTGTGTGACGAAATTGAAGTAAAACTAGGAAAAATAGAAAATAGAGGCTTTATGAACTGGGAAGAAGGCATTATGAACTTGGAAGGAAACAAGAAAAGTATATGAATTAAACGTGCAGATCCGGAAACAAGCAAAACAGAGATACAAAAATTACATACGGTCATGCCATACCTCGTAGAAATAGGGTGCCATTGATAAATAATTAACTTGATTACTGGGGTTTTTATTGATATGAAAAATGGCAAAGAAATCCAAAGCAAAACTAAAGAGCACTTTGAATAATGAGGGCATAAGAAAATTCAAACGGATAACTTGTTATTCAGCAATGATAAGTGATAAAATAGTTATCGATTTCTTGTTTTTACACACTTTTAATATTCTTTCAAGAGATGCTTAAAGGTACGTTTAGTTTGACTAGTGTACGATAGTCGGCATTGGCAAAGAATTTCATAAATGCCAACAAGTTTGACTCAAAGTCATATTCCCCTTTATCAATAAAATAAATTTATTTTCCAATATGGACCCTATTGGAAAATCCAATAATTTGGGCATTTTTCAAATTCCCTATCGATGCTGACTGACATCGTACTTACTTTTTATTCACAAATTGAATATTATATAATATTTAATATTTTAAGGGTTTTTACATAAAGGATGTCTTTTACACACATCTATAATATTTAGCATCCGGTTATTAATATTAAATCTGCAACTTTATTGCGAAAAAAAGAATGCGCAAACTCTTTAGTAAATATTAACTTCTTAAAATAAATGCATTTCGGCTTCCATTGTTGGTCTCCATTCCGTAGCTTATCCATTCCATATTGGGCCCATAGACACCGACCACGGAAACATCGGGAGTCAATCCACAAGCAAGAGTTCAATCCTCAGATCAATCAGTATTGACAAACTTCTAGCATACTTGGCATTCGTAGTATTCTTTGCTTATGACAAAAATACTATAAATTTTTTTCCCTTCACATTATTGGTATTACTCTTTACCACCACTCTTTGGTATTGTACTTTTGGTATCATTCTTTCTCGTTTTGAATGTCCTATCACTATTTTGGTAGAATGTAATACGTACCTCTTGACTAACAAAATATATCTTCCTATGAATCATGTAACAAAATTATTTTGGAATAATTCATGTAACAAAATTGAAAGCATAAAACCATTAAAACACCAACAGCAAGCTATTGGCGTCAAAAATATTGCCACTAAACTGATAGGTTGATCTTTTGCTTGTATTAATAGTTACTACATTAATAAAAACAATATTTTAATATTGCTTGAATATTGAAATTATATAAGCACTATTTATTTTCTGTTTGAATAATTTCAAACATTTATTTAACATCCATGTGGTATATATCTTAACATTTATTAAATATTAGACAAATATTTCCAACTACTAACATCCACAGTTTAAAATATACAAAATGTTAGAAATTATCATTAGAAAACCTATATTTAAAAAGCGTCATATATAAGACTGAGAAGAATAACTTTGGAAACAGGTTTACATGATAATATAAGTGAAAAATCACATGCCGATACTGTTTTGTTACTTTATGCCTTATAGGATTTTGGTATTATATAAAATAAAATCAAGAAAAATCAATCATGCTTAAAGCATTGAAACACTTTCCAACTTCAATGCAAATTTATTTAAACAAGTCTAAAATGCAATACATTCCTCGGTAATATTTTGAAACTTATCACAATACTGCATTAATTTATTATATTTGAAAACTTAAACCTTCATCGAAAAAAATGAACTTCATTCAAATGACGGCATTGAAATATAAATTGCCTGGTATAAACATCTCTAAAATGTTATACATTCGTCGGTAATACTCGTAATTTTAGAATTATCATAATACTACGATAATTTATTATATTTGAAAACTTCATCGAGAACAACTGAAATTAATTCAAATGACGTCATAGAAAAAATAACACGCCTGGATCTCTCTATAAAAACAGGATTTCATTCATAACTTTCTCCCAATCATTTCATTCATCACAATACTATAATAATTTATTTTATTTAAACATTTTGTTTAAGACTATGGAGCTACAAAAATTAAACTCTATGCTTGAAACTTCATCGAAAAAAATCGTCCTTCTCTTTATGAAATCAATTAATTTTTCATTCATATCAGTCATGCAGACTCCATGGACTAAATTATTTTGTGTTAAAAAAATACAGGAATTCTAATACAACTCATTCCATATATTTTTCTGTTTACATTTTACATAGGTGAAAAATAGGCTTAGTTGTAGAAATAATCAAATTTAGATGGGCATTTAAACTCAAATATATTGTCATTGCGTTGTTTCAGTATGTAGATGCACAGAATTTAAGCAAAAATAAAGTAGTTTTAGGACGGATACAACACTCAATATGAATTAAAAAGAACTTAAAAAAGTCAGGATTTTGAAACAATATGGATGCCATATATCATTTTGAAGTGGGTCATGTGATCGTTTCATATCATGATCACGTGATCGTTTCATATAAGAGGTGTAATTATTACTTTAATTTTTATTTAAAAAACTACTGAATATATTTAGCTGAATTTTTTTTTATATTTTATGGTACAATTTGAATATTATCTAAAATTTTCGAAGCAATTTGTGAATTTTAAACCCGCTCAAAAAATTTTTGAAAAATAAGGTCCCATAGGGCTCAATGTATTTCATTTTTTCAACCCGGGTTCAACCCAAAACAAACTGGGTGATACTATTCATTTATATTCCCATCGATCCTACAGACCGTCTGAACAACATACTAAAATTTCATTTCTATTAAATCACTTTTACGGCAGTTATCGTGCTAACGGAGAGACAGACAGACAGACAGACAGACAGACAGAACGAACAAAGTCATAAACACTTTTCAACTTTGTTGTAAAGTGTTAAAAAATCGAAGAGCAGATATGAGCAAGAGTGATATGGGGAAATTTTAGCAATTCCTTACACTATTTGTGAGGCCTAAATAACCTTAGATTATTATTTTACTCAATTTGTATTATAATATATATTTCCTTAAACTAACTTCTATTCTAACTTGGTCAGTTGTTAGACCAATCATAGAGTTAATTAGCATTTTCTGAGTTCCTAAGGTGAAATAGGAATAAGTTTCGGAACGTGAGAAATTCAGTAAGAGGAGGGATTCTAATAAGAGTTTGGACTGGACTGATCTGGAGTGAAGCAAAAGGCACGATTATAGATTTGGAAGCGTTCGAAAGCTGGCCGGAAGCCTAGTGGAAGGAAACCTCCATTCGATACATCGATGACAAGGACGAGCCTGGTATTCGAGGTGTGGCTGCAATACGGGCGAGATATCAGAGTGCCAGTTGTAATAATATAAGCTTTAGAACTCGTCTCCATTTAAGAATTATCACCAGCCTAGTATTGTAGTAGCTTGTATATTTGTAATTTATTCTGGGAGTGTTCAATAACAATTGGTTGTCTGCTGCTTTAAACAGTAAGCTGCTGTTTGTTGCCCTAATAAACTGAGTTTGATTTAAAACAGTGCCATCCCGTGTTATTATCCTTGGACCAAATGGTCAAAATATTAAGTACTCTAAGTTTGAGTAAAGTCACTTTTGACAGATTACGTAAACATCCCCTACAAAGGCATTTAAGAGGATAAAGATACATTTTGTCTTTACATACTACAGCAGTATAGGAGGCAAAACACCAGAAGGCAATATACAAAGACCAGGTTTTATCTTTTGTGGGAAGGGGGGGTTCAGGCGATTTTTATAGTTAAAAATCTAATATGTGTCCATTTGTCTATAAGATTTTTTTTAGAAACTTGCCGAATAGAGATAGAGCATTGAAATTCGCTACACAGATCAATCGTTCCATCAAATGTCCGGAAAAGATCGAAAGTTTCAAAAATGTTCTTTTAAAGGAGTGATTACACCAACACGTTCAAAATGTAAACTACTGAAATGCAAATTTTAAGTTAAGATTGAGACTTGAAATGTGTAAGAGTCGATCATTTCATACCAAAGGGGGAAAACTTTACATACCTATATCTGCTAGTTTAAGAGGTGCCGTGGTACAAGTTACACCTAATTGAGTTTCTTTATACCAGAAGATAAGTTTTGTATTTTCGGATTAATAAATATGTTTTGGTCTGCACATTCTTGGTTAAGAATTGGTTATTCATTTTCACAGGATCACGTTTTGAGTAATACATTTTAGAGCTCAGAATATATATATATATATATATTTTAACCTGAGGCATATACTCCACAAGGAGTTTGATATAACACCATACAAAATACTTTTCAAAACACTATCATTTAAGGAAATGGTTTACACTAAAGCGTCCGAACAGAGTATGTAAGTGTAAAGTAAAGCGTATGAACAGAGAAACGGATTTTTCAAAAACCGTCATTTGAAGGCATACTCTACCCTAAAATGTTCGGAATATGAATAGAAAAACGCAATTTTCAAAAACTGTCAAATTTGACAACTGTTATTTTTTCTACCCTATAACGTTTGAAATATGAAATGATTGCAAAACGTACTGTGAGTTGAGATAGATTTAAAAAGTGATGCAATGAATAGATAATAATAAAGGCAATTGTCGTTTTCGAATGTTTATTGTTTTAAGGGTGCTAAACACCAAAACATTCAATTTACTGAATAAATGAGAAACACATTTTTTAAGGGAGATAAGTATTTTCAATTTGGCGCAAGATAAATAGTTTCATATAACCTATAAAAATTTGAACTATTCATAAATTTATATTTGAAGCGATGTTAGATACCAAAAGCATTCGAAATGTATTTAGAAACCAAATTTACTATTGAAATAGGGACTTAAAATTTGTTATTAGGAAGATTACATGAAAGAATGCAAATCACGTTTTTTCAAAATTTGTTATTTTAGAGGTTAGGCACACTAATCAATTATTACAGTACTAATTATTACACACTACTTAAAATTCGTCAAAGATCCGTCAAGAAAATTTAACGGACAATATAGTAGTCTTTTAAAAATTTGCATTTAAGAGGGAGTTTCACACAAAGTGTTCGGGGTGCGGTAGCCCATTGGTTAGCGCGCTGGAGTTGCACTCGGTAGGCCCGGGTTCGATTCCAGCCATTGCCAAAACTGCCGCCGTGTTCATGCGGAGTACGATGACGTTAAACATGTGGGTCCGAAAGTCCTTCTGAGAGGTTGGTGGTAGGGGAAGGAGGGTACGGTCCCTGTGGATGCCTTCCCCACTGGGTTCCGGTCTAAATTGGGTGGCACTTCCCGACCGTCCAAACAGTTACCTTACACCTTTCTGGTAGGTCGGACGGTCTGGGTTTCAACAACAACACAATGTGTTCGAAATGGAGGTTAAACACTAGGAATATTTTCTGTTATGATAAAATTTTGATATTCTGTATAAGAACATGCTGATGATAAAAATTCTAGAAAAAACAATTTTTGAAAACTTGCATATGAGGTGATGATTCACAAATCAAAATTTTCGAAATGTAGACTTATTGTAAAAACATTTCCTAATAAAATAGCGATTTTAATTTTTGTACTGGGGTAGATCGTTCGACACTAGAAACAGTATAGATTGCATGTTTACAATGTTTGTACTTTTAAAGATGCGACACACCAAAATGCACCTTGGGTGGGTGACCACCTGGGAACACCGCGTGCTGTTGGCACATTTCGGGCGCGGTAGCCCGGTGGTTTCCGCGCTGGATTTGCACGCTGCCGCAACTGCTGCCGTGTTCATGCGGAGTGCGATCACGTTAAACATGTGGGTCCGTAAGTCCTTCTGAGAGGTTGGTGGTAGGGGTAGGAGGGTACGGTCCCTGTGGATGCCTCCCCCACTGGGTTCCGGTCTAAATTGGGTGGCACTTCCCGGCCGTCCAAACAGTTACCTTACACCTTTCTGGTAGGTCGGACGGTCTGGGTCTCAACAACAACACCAAAATGCACAATTTATCAAGTAAATTTAAAATTATGTCTCTTATAAAGACAGACATTAAAATTTTAATAGACAATTAGATCTTTCAAGAAGTTTACGAGTACTAAATTGTTTGGATTATGGAGTTAAGTACAAAACACATCCACGTTAGGATAGAAGTGTTTGATAAAACTGATCCAATCATGTTTGATAATACTGATCCAGCCATGTTTGATAAAACTAACAATAAATCATTTAATTCTATCAATTTAACAATGTGAGGCAGGAATCGAGGGTTTGATATTGGTTAAATAAGGTAAAGTATTTTCCAGTGTCTATTAATAGGCATTTAGGATAAATAAATCCCATAATCTAGGGCTTGGTATATTTTAAAATAGCTCTATTTTGCATTAAACGATTACAATGTGTTAAAACATTGCAGGCTTTGAATGACACATATCATGTTATATATATACAAAATTAACTGTTAAATACACTGCAAAAAATAATGCTAAAAAACGGAAACGACTTATTTTTAAACTTAAAGCATCGTATAATATTTATTAAATAAATAACACCGTTCTTCATTCGTTTCATTTACAAAATATATTTTAAAAATAAAAATATTACAGTAATTTCCCTGCGATTTAAAAGTAGCTTTTACATTGATCAGACGCATATAATTATGAAAATTAAAATTTTCCACGTTTTTACACTTTGAAACCAAGAAGAGTTTTCAAAACACAGCAATAAAAAAAAACTGGTCTTCACTAATTTGACCTCATATCGTAAGATCACAGTGATCACTTACCCACTGTGATGTCAAAAATCCCCCTCCTTTCGCAACTATAGAAAATTACCCAAAGGGTGAAGATCGAAAGTGGAAAAAAATACAATTGCCAAAATCTTAAATTATACCTCTCTTTAATAAATGAAAGATTTCTCCGCAGCCTCTTTAATTACACATGCAAGCTCAGTAAACACTAGACAAACAAAACGCTGCACTATTCTTTTGTGTGGCTGTGAATTTTATTTGCTTATCCAAGAGAGGACGGGAAATAATTGGTTTTTCAAAGGCGCAATTTGGCGAACCAGAAAGAATCCGTTTGAGGCAAAAAATGATCATTAATCTTGACCGAAATACTGGTATGACTAGGTTTAGTATTTAATTGGCAGTGACGGGAAAAGGGGCTGTTGAGATCGCAAATTAATGTAGCATTTTGATGAGTTTCTTTTGCGCTGAGATAGCAGATACGATGATTTTTATGATTGGTGTGAAATAAAAGTTTTAGAATGGAACTTTTTTTTCGAAATATGATACGAAATGCAATGTTCGTTAAAAACGCAGTCTATGAAAAATGAAAAAATATGTTTCGTGTCTATTATGTTTTACTTTCATTACACTAAATAATATAATTTCGAATGTGGTAATTTACTCACGTTATTATCGCTTATCGAACGGCAACAGTCGACAAGTTTGTCGAATACCGCATGTCGAATTGCAACACTCCGAACCTGGTGCAACGTCAATTCGACAAAAGGAGTTAGTTTATGTTATTCGTTTTGATAAATTAGGTTGTTAAACTACGTTATTCTCAAATGACTATTTGCAATAATAACACTTTTTATCGACAATATTTGAACAATATTTTTATAGACTTTATAACTTCTAGCTGATTAACTAAAATTTAATGCTAAATAGAAGGGTAACACATTAACCGTCGAGTTTTTGAAGCCCTAACAAGTGCATACGGCATCCGCCATTATTTTCCCAGTCACTTAAGAAAGAAAATATTAAAACTGATTTAATGTAATATACACTCACGGACAATGAAAGTTGCGCACCAAGAAGGAAGCATAGGATAGACCTGAAATGTTACTGATGAAATTGTACAGATGAATGACATATATGATCACAAAAATAGAGCAGCAGAAAATGTACAGAAGGAGCTATGGTGCACAGTCCGGTCATCCTCAATAGCGAGTCGCACCACTTCGTGCTGCGATACAAGCAACAATACGGTCCGGCATGGTGTCGAACAGACGCCTAATGTGTCCTGCAGCAGACGAGTCCACACCTGTTGGACGTTATGTTCCAAATCCCAAAGATTGCGGCAACAAGGCAGTTGGCGTTTCAACTGGCCCCGCCCATGCTCGATAGGAGACGTGTCTGGACACGTCCCCTATCGAGCATAGAAGTGTCTGGACATGACTCAGGCAGACCTGGGAGACCCCAGTCGTGTGCGGCCGGGAATTAACCTGCTGGAATTCTGCTCCTGGAATCCCAGCAACGAATGGGAGCACATGGGGCCTTAGAATCTCATCCATGTATCGCTGGACCGTCAATGCTCCAGGTACCACTATACCACTATTAGAGTGGATCAGCTGTTGTAGACTATGGCTCCCCAGCCCATGATGCTTGCAGTGGGGCTGGAGTGGCGCTGGATAACGAGGTTGGGATTGTATACGTTGTGCATGGGATCTCTACACCAGGACACGCTGATCATCGACCCCGAAATGAAGCGGCACTTATCGCTAAACACCACACATCGCCAATCCGTGGCGTTTCACGATGCTCTGGCCCGGCACCACTGCAACCGGAGGCGACGATGTTCCCGTGTTAACGGCAGCACGCACACGTAAGGGACGCTGGGGCCGCAGATTCGTGTCCTTCAAGCGTCTAGATATGGTTCGTGGGCACACAGGGGCCGCTGTTTGTGCCTGCGTCGCTGTGGACTCTATCTGCCGCACGATCATTTGATCCTCTCCACTCGTGGCATGTCTGGTGCGTCCAGAGACAGTCTTCCGTATCTGGGTGGCGTCCCGTGACCAGAGCTCCTAACACCGTCGGACGGTGTAGTCCGAAAGATCAACTTGACGGTTTATCAGGCGCCCTGACCACCCTGCGGTTTCCAGCCTGTGATCAGGACTCTCTCGAAGTCCGTCAGTTGCGTATATCAGCGTTTCTGGCATCTACCCACTATTTTTTTCACTCCGTACTCGTGCTAGCGTCGGACTAATCTTCTCGCACTGATGGGGAGTCAACTACATGCCGGTTTATAAGGCCGCTGTCTCATGCTTGCAGAGCCACTCACGGGTGTACGGTCATGAGCAATCACACCAGACTGGGATCATTTGCATACCAGCCTAGCCCACTAGCTATTCACATCATTTCACGGTTGTACCATGTTTTCTTCTTCGTGTGCAACTTTGATTGTCCGTGAGTGTAAAATAATTATATTGTAACAGAAATGATCTCCAGTGGAAGATTGAAACTAATCTAGATATTGCAAATATTTCAATGAAATGAAAAAAGATATAACTTATATTTGAAAATACAGATCAAGTAGCCACACCATCACTCTAGGGATTAGTGATATCATAGCTATTTACGCTTCAAGCATTTCATCAATCAACAACTAATATAAGTTTGATTCGTTTTAAGAAGTCAAATAATAATAAATAAAATATATATTAAAATTATTTCTTTAGAAGATATCTTTGACATAAAAAACAAAATAAAAGCACTTTTACATTTATATACTTTCGGTGAAAAAGAGTTTTCCCGTGATTTTTCTCAGATATCCACTAGTACGTAGTATAATGTTTAGGAAACATATTGAAATGGAAATGAAAATTCGAATTCAAGTTTTCGATGGAAAAGCACATTAAAAGAGTACATAAAATCGAATTGAACATTTTGAGGTGATGTCGGTGTGTGTATGTATGTATGTATGTATATATGTAGGTTAGAGTACTTGCGTGCATGTATGTTAGATTGTGTGCATACATGTTAGTTTGTGTGTATGTCCGCTAGCGTGTTATGTTAGAGTATGTGCATACATGTATGTTAGTGGTGTTTGTATATTATGTATGTATGGCAGTGTGTGTGTAAGTTGTGTATGTTCGTTAGTGTGTATATATATGTTAGTGTATGTGTGTGCATGTATGTTAATGTGTCTGTTTGTATGTTTTCTATGTATGTTAGTGTATGTGTATACGTTATGTATGTATGTTAGTGTGTGTGTAAGTTGTGTATGCATGTTAGTGTGTTTATATATGTTATGTATATACGTTAGTGTGTGTGTAATTTGTGCATGTATGTTAGTGTGTGTGTATGTATGTTCTGTATGTATGCTAATGCGTGTGTATGTTGTGTATGTATGTTAGTGTGTATCTGTGTTGTGTACGTATGTAAGTGTGTGTGCAAGTTTGTGTGTGTATGTTGTGTATGTTCGTATGTGTAAGTTGTGTATGTTTGTGTGTGCAACTTATGTATGTATGTATGTTAGTGTATTTGTATATTTTTTATGCATGTTAGGGTGTGTATGCATGTTAGTGTGCGTATCCGGGAATGGACGCGATATCTCACGAATGAATGAACAGTAACAAAAGTAATTTGGTACGATTATTACACTCAGTGAATGAGGACACCAGGATGAATGAGGACATCTGGACACCAGGAATGAAACATTTGATTTAAAAGGTCTGTTTTATAATTTGGTTGGAACCCGATAAATTTTAAACACAACCGCATGCTCGGAAGACCCCTTCCCACAAAATTTCGAATGAATAATAAATTCATTAAAAATTAGGATTTCCAAAAACGATAAATACATAATTATTTCATATGTAAATCTTTACTGAAAAACTTACGACTTTAAATTTAGAACACTAGAATGAACCGTTCTCAAAATATTGCATAATTTCCGAATGCATTTTTTAAAAATTAATTAAAAACTCACTACTTTTTATACTGTTACATAAATAATCATTTCCTACTTAATTTTACATTTCAAAACAAGTTTTAGAACGATAGCATGAATCGTTCTCGATATATTGTACGTTTTTCAAATAAATTACATAAAATTAAAAAGCAGTAAGTAGCATCAAATAGGTTTACTTTTCATCTGCAATATTAAGCATCAAATCTGGTAACAGAATTCTAGTGGGCCTACATCGACAAAATTTTCTTTAAAATGTAATTTTTCAAGTTAGTCACTTCTCTTTGCAGCCTCCTAATAATTACTATGTACTTATTAATAATTACTATGTACTTATGCTTAACTGTGGATGATTAAAGGTGCCTCCTAATACCATCGCATTGGTGAAATTTTAAACACAGCGGAAACACTACCGGGAAGAAAAAGTTGAAATGTTGCAATGCCATATAAAAAGTTTTTCTGAATCAATTTCCATCAAAATATATCAAGGTGCCAATTAATATTTTCTTCAAATATTTATTTCATAATTCGTATTGCATACAAGAAGTTATTAAAAAAATAGGTGTATCTTGTTAGGGTCGTTTAACAGTAAAGTAATAAAAGAAAATGAGCGTGGTAAGAAGATTATTTCGGACAATGTGAATAAACGTCTTGGATACTATTAGGAGCATAAAACTTTACATACTCATACTACAGAAACGGATGGATCAACTGATTCAAACTTGGCATCCAGGGTTACATTTAATGTAGATTTAAAATTTGGCTTTGAAATTGGGTGTTGCCACGATAAATTTTAATGTCGGTGCGCATTTAGATAAGAAGACGACCCCCGATATAAATTTTAAAAATATAAATTTGTAGATGATGTTATTCCCTATCGAATGCTATGTTTGAATTTGCTCTACTATGAAAGGTGCGTGAATAAATTGGGGAAATTTTCTTTTTTTTTATCCGCAGTTGTACAAAGTATTTCTTTGTATAAGAAGTAAAAAAATTACATTATGCAGGGAAAGTCGAATACTGACCACATCAGATTTTTGCGAATAAAATGTGCTGGTTATTTAGATAATTGTTTAAATAAAATGCGAATTTGCTGACTATCATTAGGCTGGCTAAATAATTCGTGGTGATCCATCACTATACGGCACATCTGGTATGCAATTAGATGCTAATGTGGTACTCAAATTTTATAATTCTGATCGCTTTCAGTAGTTTCAATTGAATATACATGTGCCAACGTACATACTAAACATCTGGACACCAGGAATGAAACATTTGATTTAAAAGGTCTGTTTTATAATTTGGTTGCGTATTTGACATTCACAGAATTTATATCCAGAGAATATGTTGAATTATAACACATACCGCTTTCTATCTTTTGACATTAATAAATTAATATTATATATATATATATATATATATATATATGTATATATATATAGTGTAAAAGACAAGAAGACAAAACGATGTACTTTTCGGACATGAAAAAGGGTGCCATACAGGGATGCCATATGGGTTTTCTTGTCAATTTCGTTATATTGAATTTTCATTCGAAAATTATTTGTCCATTTGTTCTTGTTCTTTGATTGTGTATTCTGCTTGACAGACATTCGGAATTAAAGCTTCAAGATGGTATTGGTTTCGGGAGTATTACCTTGTTATAATAGCATGCTATAACCGGGAACAAGGAGTCAAAATGGCCCTTGGCCACTTAATATTTTACCTGTTGACTTTATTCCCTTTTGTTCTTTTGAAATTCATATATATATATATATATATATATATATATATATATATATATATATATATATATATATATATATATATATATATATATATATATATATATATATATATATATATAAATTATTAAATCCAAAGTTAGAATGTATGTAGTAACTCATAATACACTATTCCAAAATTTTCTACAAATACAAAGAAATAAAAGAAATTAAGACAAAAAGAGGAAATAATAAAGCATAATGCAAGTCATAAGGACAAAGACAATCAACAAATTTAAAAAATGAGGAATGCAAATAAGAAAACAAAAAAATCAAGCAAAAAAGCTTGCACATGGAGGAGATTTAGGCTTACGAGATTAGGCTTACGAAAAGTTCATTTCGAAAAAATTCTCGTCGGGTCCATATATCCTTTCGAAATGAACACAAAAATGCTTGTTTCTGAAACACAAGATAGATTTTATCTATAAACTTGTGTTATATGGACGACAAGCATATAGATTGGAACAATAAAGGAAACATAAATACCTCAAAACACACCTCTTCAGCGCAACCATGACGAGCAAAATATGACTGGATCAATGTTGCCATATGCCAAAATGAAAAGATGTCATTTGCTGTTGCCAAAGAGAGTAATAAAAACTGTACTGCGCAAAAGCAATAAAATGAAATAAAATGAGTTATTCAACTGTTAAAGCTTCGAGATAAAACGATGAAAATATAATTGCAGGAGAATGAAGAAGTACGGCTAAAATAAGATAATAAGGGGAGAATATGAGAATTTAGGCTAATCAAAACTTATTAACTATACTATTGACTAAATATGCAGGATATTGATACATTTTACTGGTAATTTTGAGGTTATTAATGTGCAAAGCATGAAATTTTTTATCTGATAATCTATAAATTCTAAAAAGTTGATTAAGTATAATATTTCTAAACAATTGAATCGAGTTGCAGGAATTAAAAGGTAATAATTTATTAATATTAAATTTAAAAAAATATTTTTTATCATATAATTTAGTAACTATCCCATGAGCAGGTTCTATAATTAGATTTAAATCCAAATAATAAACATTATTACTGATAGAAGTTTCATTAGGTATTAATTCCAAATTATCCGGATAGAAATCTATATCTATGACATAGTTATCAGTAAATACAAGACAAATCAGATCATCTTCATATCTATAAATTTTATAATCAGTTGAAGTAAAGAATTTTTCATAATGATATAGGTATAAATTAGCTAACATACAGCTACTACAGCCACCTTGTGGAACACCTGAGATTTGTAAGTATAATTTATTACCTTGAAAGATATAATTATTGAAAAGAACAAAATGGAGAAGCTTAGGAAAATTGGTAAATTTTGTAAGATTAGAATGTTTAGTAATATAAGCATTATATAAAGCTAAAAGGACATCATATAGATCAGTGATCTTAATATTATTAAATAGATCTTTAAAATCAATAGTTTGAAATCCTATTATTTTACCAAGCGTTTTTAATTTATTTTTTAGATCCTGACTGTTATTTAGAATAATGTAGCTATCACCAGAATCTCGTAAATTGCTATTTAGTACATTTAAATAATTTAGTAATAATTTACTAGCAGTAGTAGAGTATGAATTATGACCACTAGTAACAGTTCTAAATTTAATAGGATTTTTATGAAATTTAGGTATAAGCACAATATATGGAAATGTCAAAAATTTATTATTAATATCTAAATCACTATACATATTGATAATTTTCAATTTGATACTATTAAGAGAGTGTGAATCAATTTTAAATAGACTATTATTTTTTAAATAATCTAGCAGATATTGCATATAGAATTTTTTACAAATAATAGCATAATTATTAGAGGCATATATATATATATATAGTTTTATTTATTAACTGCATTTGCGCAACAAATTTAATGTATATTGCATTGTCATTCTTACATTCTTACTCTAATAAGTTTAGTATATCTAACTATTCATTTTTTCACACTATCCTAATTATTTTTGTATGCTTCGTATTAAAGAAAATTCTATTTGCAATCTATTCAAATTTATGCTGTATTTGCGCTAAATTTAGTAATATAATTTATTATATTTATTATTAATAATTATTATTAATAATTATTATTAATAATTGTTACCTATTACTTTTAAATCTACTTTCTTCCAGTATTCATTGAAGTTTTCTGTGTCTCATTCTCCTATTTTAAGATAATGTATTATGAGTTACTTCTTCCATTCTACCATTGGATTTACGATTTTAATATATATATATATATATATATATATATATATATTTTAGTAAAATGGATTAATAACTAATACCAAGTAACTAATAGCAAAAAGTTAAAACAATAAAATAAGCAAAACACTTAAACAGTTAACACTAAACACTAAAACACTAACACGGCCACCATACCGAAAAAGGAAATGGACAGCACTAGGTTTGATTTGGAAATTAATTCAAATTAGATACCTCGTCGGGTCTGAGAATCATACCTTAATTAACCCAAACAAATGCGTGTTTCGGATATGGCAATAGTCCGTTACTATAAATACCATAACCCAGACTACATACCATACAGTACATTAATTCCTTTGTCTGTCTGTCTCATCGTCATGGGAGAACGGCTGCATCGAATTGCATGAAATTTTGTGGGTAGCTTCTTGGAGGAGTAACTCCTTTTGTGGATAATCTATGGAATAGCTCTACTTGAAATGTAGTCTATATTTCGAGATCCTGGGACCGGGAGATGTCGAGATATTAATTAAAAAACGTGCAATTAAACCTTCTACAGAAATAATATTATTCAGACAATATTTTTTATTCTACTAAGAAGCTCCGCCCCCTAATTTATAAGTCGGGAGGCTACGTTTCCTACTCACTGACATTAGCTGAGATCGCTTCTCGAGCTGTTTGAAAGCAAACTAAAATTTAAATCGGAAAATTGTTTATTCCAGAGTATTCTTCTACGATTTCTATACAAATGTTCCATATTTTATATTTTTATATGCTATAGTTTTTGCTGTACGAACAGAGAAACTCGGAAGACGGGCCCTTACAGAAAATCATTTCTACTTCAGAAGTCCATAAAAAGTGTAATAACTCGTAAACTTCATCGAAATGTTAAAAAAAGGCGCTCCGTCATGTAAAAACTCAACAATGTATTATGTAGGTACATGCTTGAAAAAATTCGTGATCTTGCTATTGTTAGTTTGTTCTGGACGCGAATCCGCAGCTCAAATAGTCTGACTTTGATTTTGATCTTAAACATTTCTTAAACATGGAAGAGCAGAATTTGTTATTATACATAGAGGTTGGATAAAGTGGGGCAGACGTTGTTTTTAAAAAATAATAATTTTGACGTTTCCAAGGAGGAGGATGGGTCAGACAAAATGCTGCATGAGCCACATTTGGCCAATGATGTCAAACATTCCCAGTTTTCTCTAAACAGCATGCTTACTATTGCTGACAGTATGTTCGCCAATAATGGTTGAATAAACTTAAGTTAAATTAATAAGAAATATTCATTCTATCGAGATTCTGAATCTGAATTTTTTTCAAATATTTTTAATAGGTTTCATTTTGTTTAAAATTGTGTGATCCAAAATAATCGTCTAAATTAAAAAAGGCTCAGTATGGTTCTGCCTTGTTGTGATACTATAAGCGTGCAAAGATTTAAAATTATAAGGTACTGGGAGGAGGGGCTTCTTGAGGGTCTGAAACGTCCTTTAGATACTTCGTTATCTCTGGATTTGTGAGATTCTGTCTCGAAGACGATACTATATGTGCGCATAGGTTTAGATCTAGGTCATCGGCGGCCTTTTGAAGTGTCTGGAAAGACTATTTTATTCGTCTCTGGGAAGGGGGATATCTAGGTCATCGGCGGCCTCTTGAAGTGTCTGGAAAGACTATTTTATTCGTGTCTGGAAAGGGGGATATCTGAGTCATCGATGGCATTCTGAAGTATCTGGAAAGACTATTTTATTCATCTCTGGGAAGGGGGTATCTAGGTCATCGGCGGTCTTTTGAAGTGTCTGGAAAGACTATTTTATTCGTCCCAGAGGAGGGGATTCAAAAATATGGCTCCCAAAGAGCTAGAATCACTAGAGGTAGCCTTTCCTTTCTTTAGCCATCTTAAAAGCATGGCCAGTATGTCTATGCCCCTTTGACCCCACAAATGAGAGCCATATTTAGCACGATCGCGCTAGAACGGCGCATTACAGTAGTTCCATAAAATTGTAAAAGTGTGCCATTGTGGTTGTTTGTTCAATGTTATGTACAACTTTCCTTTTTAAGAATCTTAATCTACGTATTTTTAAAACTCTAAAATATATAGATTCAAAATGCGTGGATTAAGATTCTGCAACACTTTCTGTTATACATTTATTTACAAATTTTGTTACGACTGTTTTAGCTTTCTTTTTCAAATTGTCATTGCAAATTATTTTTAATTAATATTCCAGTTTTTTTTTTTATCCTAAAACATAAATTATATCTATAGAAAGCATTTTGTTAATTTTGTTAACGAGATATAGGTAATATTTGAGAAAATCGTTACAGTAAACATACTTCTATTAATTGCTAAACATTTTCTATTTTAAAAGTATATTACATCACAGTTCCTGTGCAGTACATATATTAGTATTTGTGCCATCAAAAGTCAAAGAAATGACATTAACCCCTGTCTCATGTACTAGTTGTTATGAAGATAATTTAGTTTTACAATACTTCTACTTTTAAAAATATAAGAAGGCATAGTATACCATTAATACTTTTCTATTCCATGTAATGAGAAGCAGTACGGTACCTTTAACTATAAAAAATTTAGGGGATTCCTTTCAGTTATTTTACATAATGTATCCGCACATGAAATTTCATGACGATACATACATGCGCTCGTAAATTATCTCACCCACATTTCACAGGCAAATGCATATTCATATTACACACTAACAGAGTCAAATACATATACGCACACACACAAGTACATATATTTATATGCACACACATAGACAAACACATATACATATATGCACACATATAGACAAACACACGTATATATACTCACACACAGAAACATACATACATATATGCGCACAATACATACATCTTGCGGAGAATATTTGAACTTTGTTCATGAGGTCTTAAAACATAATTTTCCTATCCCTTATTTTTCTTTTTTGGCAGATTCACACCAAATAAAACATTAAAATATCTTGATATGAATTACTCAATAATTACCTTAACAACAATGCGCTATGGCTAAACTACGAATTTAAAACAATTGCTTACATATAGAAACGTCAAAATGCGAGGAAAGTCGTTAGAACAACAACGTTCTGCATACTTCTTGTTTCATAATATAACCAGGGGTTGTCGAGATATTAATGAAAAACGAAACTTCTTTCTAGGAGTTCTACTCTCCAACTCCCAGGTTCGTTCCATCGAACACGTTGGGAATCGTTTGCTTAAAACATAAAAGTGAATTATAACTTTATCTCTGAGTTTGGGGGGAGATTTTTGCCCTAATTAGTCTCTTTCTGAAAACATGAATTTAAATGGAATCTATCACCATGGTTTATTTTTCACAAGCTTTCACTCAACAGTGAAAAGTATTAAGAAATCAAAATGGTGGTTTAATAATTAGCATTTTATGAGGAAGATTCTATCTTATACCATGCTGCATATCATGCCTTATATCATTAAATTGAATGTGTTTGCTAATGTTTATTATTATTTTTTTGATTTGAATAATAAATAAATGGATATAAATATATATCTTATAAATGAAGGATTTGATTTTTTTAATTGTATTAATTGCGGACTGCGTACATCATGTTCATTTATTTTAAGAGTTTTCAAGCGTTCATATTGTGTTCAGCTAATAAACTCATATACTGTGTTTAACCAATAAATTCATTTAGACGATTGTTGAAACAGAAAATGAGTAGAACGGGTGTATCTTCTAATATAAGTTTAATGTTTTCATTTAGAATATACAAAAGGGATTAGGACGTTTTATTCAGATCTGCCAATTCAGAGCCACGAATTTGGAGGGATATCGTTAACTTGGCAACTTTTCTTAAAGGTTGCCAAATTGTTAAAAACAACGCAAATCAATGATTTCTTTTGTTTTGTTAAAAGAGAGTACTGAGATGATGTTACGTTAGCATGTGTCTGTCAGTCCAATCGTCCCACATAGTAACACATTTAGCGAATTTTTAAAATGTCACCAAATAGATAAAAATGTTTGTAAATCCATAAAAATATCTTGAAATTGATAAAATTGCGCTAAATAAATGGAATGAATTGTGTTCTGTCACGGGATAGTATTGTGATGATGTTTCGTCAATTTGTCGCCAAGTGGGACTATCAGTTCTACAGTCCCACTTGGAGCTAGATTTGGCGATTTTTTAAAATGTCGCTAAATTGATGAAAATATCGCCAAACCTTCCATAGAGATAGCATTATTCAGACGATATTTTTCCAACAATTTATTTGAAGGACATTATCATGTTGCTTAGCAACGAATTTAAATCCAATGTGTTTATGTGGCAGACGATATTTATTAAATCTTTTCCGATTTGGATAATGAAGATATATATGAAAAATACATTTCATTGCCATTGCATGTTTGACTGGATAATGTCAATTACTGTCTTCAGGTTTAAACATTATTATCATTGATATTTTCGGGGATTATTCATTCAGAGATTTTCGATATTTTCAAGTTATTATGCCATTGTTTTATTGCGGAAAAAATTGTTGAAACTCATAAATTGTACGTTGTACGAGTAATCTTCTACAAATATACGGGTATATCTTCTAATCTACGAAAATATTAGTAGTACAGGTATATTGGCATATATTTTGACATATATTGGCATATATTGGCATCAAGTACGGCCTTCTAATATGAGGATTAAGGAGATTATTGATATTTTCAATTTAATACGTCATCTATTTTATTTTAGCAAATATTTTAGAGACTCATATTGTAATACGGGTAATCTGCTACTAACACGCGGACATATCGTCTAATATTCGACATTATAAGTAGTACGGGTATATCTTCTCATATAATTTTAGCATTTTCATTTTGGCATATATTGGAATCAATTACTGCCTTCAGGTTTAAAGATTACGGGTTATTGATATTTTCAATTTATACATGTAATGTACTAATATAAGTTATATATTCTAATATTCGCTTATATAAGAAGTACGGATCCCATACAATTTTAACGCTTTTATTTTGCATATATTGATTCCATTCCATATCTTTTGTAAATTTGCTTACAAAAGGGGCCAGGATGCTTTATTCTTTAGATCTGCCCGTGACAATAATTTTGTATACAGAGAACAGAGATTCTTAAACTTCTTTTTAGGAGCATTAAATTAAATATTTTAACAGAATATTTTGATTAAAAATGTCATTTAGTATACTATAAGAATTTGCACATGATTGTGAATTTTGAGTTTCTTTATATTATAAACTCCGTACGAAGATAGGGAATGCTGCTGGTTTATATAAATAAAATTGAAAATCTATCTTTCTTTCTGTCTGTCGGTCTGCCTGTATGTTTTCTTCATCCTCAATGAAGAATTGCTGAGCAGAATTTCGTGAAATTTTGTGGGCAAACTTGGAATAGCTCCATTTAAAACTTAGTCCGTGTTTTGTGTTTTTAGGAGCAGGGGTTGTTTATATTTCATTCATATCAGCTATATTACAGATTCCAAAGCTAAATAATTTTGCGTTAAAGAAATTTAGCAATTCTCATACAACTCATCTTACAGCTTGACGTATTTATATTCTCCATTCGGAAAAATTATGCTTCGTTGTGTAAATAATCAAAGTTTGATGATCATTTAAACTAAAATATATTGTAATTGATTTGGCGCAGTATATAGATGCACAGAAAAAGAAATAAAATTAAATTATTACAACGTATGCAACGACGGTATTACAACGTATGCAACACTAAATATAAATTAAAAAGAACTTTGAAAATCACGATTTTGACACAGGATGGATGCCATATATTAGCTTGAATTTGGTCACGTGATCTCTTCATATAATATGGATGCAATTATTATTTTAATTTTTATTTTAAAAACTACCGAATATATATTTCATTTTTTTAGAATTTTTATGAGATAATTTTAATATTTCCTAAAACTTTCGAAGCAATTTGTGAATTTTAAATTTGTTAAAAAAATGTTTGAAAAACTGGGTCCCATAGGATTCAATGTATTTCATTTTTTCAACCCGGGTTCAATCCAAAACTAAATGGGTTATATTATTCATTTACATTTCCATATGTACCACAGATCTTCTCATCATCATACTAAAATATAATTTTGATACAGTCATTTTTACGGCAGTTATCGTGCGAACGGACAGTCAGACAGACAGAATGAACAAAGTCATAAACACTTTTCAACTTTTGTGTAAAGTGTTAAAAACACACATTTAAACCTTCCATAGACACAGCATTATGCAGACGATATTTTTTCACCAATTTATTTGAAGAAAATGGTATCATGTCGCTTAGCAAAGGATTTTAATCTAATGTGTTTATGAGGCAGACGATTTTTATTCAATCTTTTCCGATTTAAATCATAAAGAAATGTATATAAAACAAGAAAGATCAATCATGCTTAAAGCATTGATTATGAAACACTTTCCAACTTCAATGCAATTATATTTTAAAAAGTCGAAAATGCAATACATTCCTCGGTAATATTTTAAAACTTATCACGATACTACATTGATTTATTATATTTGAAAACTTAAACCTTCATTGAAAAAAATGAACTTCACTCAAAAGACGGCGTTGAAATATAAATTGCGTGGTTTAAATATCTCTAAAATGCAATACATTCCACGGTAATATTTTTAAATCTATCATAATAATACGATAATTTATTATATTTGAAAACTACATCGAAAACAACTGAAATTAATTCAAATGACGTCATAGAAAAAATAACACGCCTGGATCTCTCTATAAAAGCAGGATTTCATTCATAACTTTCTCCATTTCATTCATCACAATACTATAATAATTTATTTTAATTAAAAATTAAGACCATGGAGCCACAATTCATAAACTTTATGCTTAAAACTTCATCGAAAAATATCGTCCTTCTGTTTATAAAATCAATTAATATTTCATTCATATCAGCCATGCAGACTCCATGGACTGAATTATTTTGTGTTAAAGAAATACAGTAATTCTAATACAACTCATTCTACATATTTTGCTGTTTACATTTTACATAGGTGAAAAATAGGCTTAATTGTAGAAATAATCAAATTTGAATGAGAATTTAAACTCAAATATATTGTCATTGTGTTGTTTTAGTATGTAGATGCACAGAATTTAAGCAGAAATAAAGTAGTTTTAGGATGGATACAACACTCAATATGAATTAAAAAGAACTTTAAAAAATCACGAATTTGAAACAAGATGGATGCCATATCTCATTTTGAAGTGGGTTATGTGATCGTTTCATATCATGGTCATGTGATCGTTTCATATAAGATGTGTAATTATTATTTTAATTTTTATTTAAAAAACTACTGAATATATTTAGCTGAATTTTTTTTTATATATTTTATGGAACAATTTGACTATTACCTAAAATTTTCGAAGCAATTTGTGAATTTTAAATCCGCTGAAAAAATGTTTGAAAAATTAGGTCCCATAGGGCTCAATGTATTTCATTTTTTCAACCCGGGTTCAATCCAAAACTAATTGTGTGATATTATTCATTTATATTCCCATAGGTCCTACAGACCGTCTGAACAACATACTAAAATTTCATTTTGATTAAGTCATTTTTACGGCAGTTATCGTGCTAACGGACAGACAGACAGACAGACAGACAGACAGACAGACAGAATGAACAAAGTCATAAACACTTTTCAACTTTGTTGTAAAGTGTTAAAAAATAAATGTTATGAAAATTGCATTTTTGTCTAGTAGATTGCATCAATTACGGCCTGCAGGTTTAAAAATTACTAGGATGATTAATATTGCCAGATTATTACGTCAACTGTTTTATTTTGGCATAAAAGGTTGGAACTCATATATTGTAGTACGGGTATTTTTCTGTTAGTACACGGGTAAATATTCTAATCTACGAGAATAAAAGTAGTACGGTTACATCTTCCTATACAATTTTAGAGCTTTCATTTTGGCATATATTGATATAATTTCATATTTTTTGTAAATTTGTATACAAACGGGACCAGGATGTTTTATTCTTGAGATCTGCTTGTGAAGATAAATTTTGTATAGTGAGAACTGTGATACTTAAACTTTTTTAAGAAGCATTAATTTAAATATTTTAATAGAGTATTTTGAGTAAATAGTACAGGAATTTGCACATGATTGCTAATTTTATGTTTCCTTATATTATATATTCCGTACGAAGAACGGTTATGCAGTACGGACTACGGGTAGTCTTCTACTAATACACGGGAAAACTTTCTAATCTATGACAATGTAAGTAGTACGGGTACTTCGCATACAATTTAACTTTAATTTAGGTATTGGCATTCATTACGGCCTTCGGTTTTAAAGATTAAGGGGCTATTGATATTTTACGTTATCTGTTTTATTTTGGCAAATATTTTTTAAATGCCCATATTGTACCACAGGTTGTCTTCCACTAATACACGGGTATATCTTCTAATCTATGAGAATATAAGTAGTAGGGATATATAATTTTAACGAATTCATTTTGGCATATATTGGAATCAATTACCGCCTTCAGGTTTAAAGAATACGGGGATTATTGATATTTTCAATTTATTATGTTATCTGTTATTTTTTGGCAAACATTTGTGAAACTCATATATTGTAGACGGATAATCTTCTTTTAATACACGGGTGTGTCGTCTAATATTCGAGAATATAAGTAGTACGGGTATATTTTCCCATACAATTTTAGCTCTTTTAGTTCGGCAGATATTAATTCAATTTTATATTTTTTGTAAATTTATTTACAAAAGGGGCCAGGATGTTTTTTCTTTCAGATCTTCCTGTGAAGATAATTTTGTATAGCAAGACCAAAGATTCTTAAACTTCTTAAAAGGACCATTAATTTAAATATTTTAAAAGGATGCTTTGAATAACAATGTCATTTAGAATATTATATGAATTTTTATATGATGGTCAATTTTACGGGTTTTCTTTTTATATAATATTCCGTACGTAGAACGGGTATACTGTTAGTGCTATATAAATAAAGTTGAAAATCGCAGGTTTGAAACATGAATTCAAATGGAAGCTATCAACATGGTTTATATTTCACAGGTTCTTACTCAACCATGAACAGTATTAAGAAATCAAAATAGTTATTTAATTATCAGCATTTTATGACGAAGATTCTTTCTTATATCATGTTGCTCAACAACGCAATTAAGTCAAATTTGTTTGTCAATTTTTATTATTTTATCGATTTGAATGATAAATAAATGGATATAAAAATATATCTTAAAAATAAAAGGTTTGATTTTAGTTTTAATTATATTAATTGCGGATTGTGTACATCACATTCATTTATTGTGTTTTGCCAATTATTGTGTTTTGCCAATAAACTCGGTTAGCCGATTGTTGAAACAGAATAAGAGTAGAACGGGTATATCTTCTAACAAAATTTTAGTGTTTTCATTTGGTATATTAAAATAGGATCATGATGCTTTATTGTTCAGATCTGCAAATTCAGATGACGAATTTGGCGGGATATCGCTAACTTGGCAAATTTTCTTAAACGTTGCCAAATTGGCGGAAATGTCGCCAAATGGATAAAAACGAATCTAAATCAATGAAATTAACTTTGTTTTGTTAGAAGAGAGTACTGAAATGATGTTTGGGTAGCATTTGTCTGTGAGTCCAACCATCCTATTTAGTAACATATTTAGCGAATTTTTAAAATGTCGCCAAATTGATAAAATTGTTTGTAAATCCATAAAATTATCTTGAAATTGATAAAATTGAGTTAAATAAATTAAATTAATTGTGTTTTGTTAGGGGGGGAGTAGTGTGATGATGTTTCGTCAATTTGTCACCAAATAGGACTGTCAGTGCAAATTGACGAAGATGTCGCCAAATTGATAAATGACGGTAAATGTATGAAAATGACACAGAATCGATGAAAATTCAATATGTTGCATACTAAGTACGATTTTTTAGATAATCTCTGTTTTTTTTTTTGAGAATTAAATAATATTTTTTTCTAAATTTGTTTACAAACAGGACCAGGATGCTTTATTCTTCAGATTTGCCTGTGAAGATAATTTTTTATATCGAGCCCAGAGATTCTTATATATTTTTTAGAAGAATTAAATTAAATATTTTAATAGAATATGTTGAATAACAAAGTCATTTAGAATACTACAGGAATTTACACATAATTGTGAATGTTAAATTTCTATATATTATATTCTCCGTACGAAAAACGTGTATTCTGCTAGTTATTATGTAAACCTTAATGCAAAAACTACATAGTGAACTGTATAAAATGATTCACTGTCTACAAGAATAAAATTTGTTACAAAAAATACTAAATTGAATGATCCTTTTATTACTATAAAATACAATCTACTTTTATAACGTCTTCAATAGCTTGGGGATTCCAATAAGAATGCAAGACCATATAAAGAATTCTGATGCCTGTATTGAGTGAGTGTTGGGTATTGCAACCTACCTCTCTGACAGCAGCGCACACCCTAAATGATGTCTTCCAGATTGCATCGTCAGGCATCCTTCAGAATGCTTGACAAGGTGCAGAAACAACCGTTGTCTTGTGTTAATCTTTATCAGGAGTTGACTACAAAGAGGAGGAGATCTAAACTTCGGAAATAGACCGATACATCTATTGATTTATCAATATTGTTTAAAAGTTATTTTTAAATACAGAATGAATAATGTTTATTTGCGCGTAAAGTGGGCAGCACCTGGTTTTCCCTACATAATGCAATGTGAATTTACCTCTTTCACAGTAAAAAGATGATGATCAGCATAAACAGCATACTGTTTTTAACGTTGAATTGAACATTTGGCATATTGTTTGGATGACAACGTGTAAAACTATTTCAAAGAACCCTATTTACTATATATTATATTTCGAATAATTGTGACTTGACAATTATCAATATTGATATCATTTGTTATAGCAATGTATTCCATATATTAAAATATTGGCGTCGAATAGATTTTGGTGTAGTTTTCGTTAACTTAGTATTGTTTTTTAATTTTGGCCATATTTTCGTCATTTTAGCATTTCTTGTACTAATCTGAATGACTATTTGGCAAATTGTTGGGCATCAAATTTCAAAAACAAAACTGTTACACAAAGTATTTTCTCTCAGGAATGGAACAAACCATATCCTAGAAAATAATGTTAACAAATTTGTCGCATAATATTGCATAGGAGCAGTGAACCTATTTTAATGCAGTTAATACTTTTGTAATTGAATATACTTATTTTGAAATATTGTATGTAATATATTGTATGTAATTACATTTGAAACGCTTTATTGGTTCTTGAGATGTCGCATCTACAGATTCACGAGCACACACACAATAACATACATACTAAAATGCATACACACTAACATACATGCACGCAAATATCACTTCAAAAACATTCGATTCGTTTTCAGGGTTGTGGAAAAGCACGTTTCAAGTACCCCTGATATCAGAGATACTTGAAAGGTGCGTTTCCATCGAAATCTCAAATTCAAATTTTCGCAATATTTTCATACTACCATCACAATACTTTTCCTATACATTACACTGTATGTAGCACAAGTAAAAAGCTGATGCGTTCAACACGTTACTTTCTCTATCGATTGACAAATTTTAATTTTGCAGAGAGAAATACACAAATTAGGAGTTCCTTATTTTCAGATCTTGTTGCAAAAAATAACTTATTGCTCTTCTATTATAACATATTAAAAGAAGCCTATCAAATTCCCTGTCATTTGTTAAATTATTTTTACAGATTGAGTGCTCTAGTAGAATTCCATATATCTGGAGAACGATTCAAGATACCTGCGAAAATACGGTAGCCAATAATTTGTACTTGTAAAGCATTCAGATATTTGATAATGCCGACACATTTAATCTTTTAAATATGTTCTCAATTTTAAACATTTACTGTAATATCTCAAGAATGACAAATGTTTTGATATGGTCTTATTTTACAGATGAAAAAATTCATATAAAATGGCTAGACTTGAAATTTGTTAAAGTTGAATACACCTCAGAAAGAGGATAAAACAATAGTTTTCAAATATTTATTGTTTTATTGGGTAACAAACGCATTCGATTTGTCATGTCAATGGGGAATTCTCACTTTAAAGAAACATCGAAAATTGAACTTTGGTGAATGGATAGATTTTTCAATAACATTTAATCGATATTTTTGACTTGCTTCACCAAAATGTTTCAATTATGAAATAATTGCGAAATACGTTTTTTAAGGTATGTAGAAACTCGAATTTCGCCGATAGTGTTGATCTTCAAAACAAAATGTACAAGTACTAAAATTTTTGAATTATTCAGAAAGCACAAAATATACTTTATTATATAAACTTGAAATTTGGTATCAGGTAGATAGTTTGCTCACACTATAATGAAAACATCCATAATTCTACTAATTCAATAAAAAAGTAAGAACCTTAAAATACTCATTTTAACAAATCATTTTTTTTTATAATAATTGCAAGAATTATGATTCAAAATGAGAAATAAATGAAGGAAATTATATATTATGGTTTTCAGTGAATTCTAAACAAACCGCAGCATTTTTAACAATATCTTTATGAATGTTGACTCCGGGATTACATTAAACGAAGAAAAAACGATATTGTCCAGAAACCACAACCGAAAATTATAGGTTTCTTATAAATCAACCTTACTTGAAATCAATAGATTAAATTTCCCAACCGATTAAATTTCATTCCCCATTCCACATTTAATGAATTTAATGAATATATTTAAACAATATCACGATACCTGTTAAAAATATATTTGATATTAATTAGTAAACGATTCGTTATTTTCACAGCGTATACGTTTTTATGATATTGAACGTTGTTTGATATATATTCTGGCCATAATCTTTTACTTGAAAAAGGTTCATTATTATTAGAAAACTCGCGCTTTATGACTATAATTTCTAACCTTGTTTATAACCTTGTATAATTTCTAACCTTACTTCCCCTTTGCAAATACAATGCATCTATATAGTAATCGTCGTCTTTCTAAAATCTCCAGAAGCCCCTTTGTAAAGTAGGAAATTGAGACTTTGCACACTTACAGTAGCGGCCAATGGACAGAACCTAACACAACATGATATGGTTCTCCCCCTCTTAGATTGAAAAAAATGAGGATACTTCAAAAGACTTTTTAAACTCTCAAATAGTTCCCCCCCTCTTAGATTGAAGAAAGCGAGGATACTTCAAAAGACTTTTCAAACTCTCAAATAGTTCCCCCCCCCTCTTAGATTGAAGAAAATGAGGATACTTCAAAAGACTTTTCAAACTCTCAAACAGCTCCGCAATGAACTGAAAGGCTGAGTTTTTACTCACGTATAGTATCCGTTACGGGATAGAACTTAGCTGGGTGACTTTGAGATGGAGACGATTTGGTAAGCGCCGTATATTGTAAAAGCAAATAAAACTTAAGGATGAACGTATTCAAATACAAATAAAATAAAATTGCAGCATACAGCTGTTTCGAAGATAAGCTGAATCTCCTTCGTCAGTGCTAGAAAACCAACAAAACTGAAATGAAAAACACCTAATTGACACAAAGCCCCCTGGTAAAGTAGGAAATTGAGACTTTGCACACTTGCAGGAGTGGCCAATGGACAGAACCTGACACAACAGGATATGGTTCTCCCCCTCTTAGATTGAAGAAAATGAGGGTACTTCAAAAGACTTTTCAAACTCTCAAACAGCTCCGCAATGAACTGAAAGGCTGAGTCTTTGCTCACGTATAGTATCGGTTCCGGAATAGAACTCAGCTGGGTGGCTTTTGGATGGAGACGATTTGGTAAGCGCCGTATATTGTGAAAGCAAATAAAACTTAAGGATGAACGTATTTAAATACAAATAAAATAAAAATACAGCATACAACTGTTTCGAAGTTACGCTGGATCTCCTTCGTCAGTGCTAGAAAACCAACAAAACTGAAATCAAAAACACCAAATTGACACAAACAGAAGAGACAGTTGGGTATAGTCGTGGATTAGGAGTCCACAAAAAAAAGACCGAATTGGACCAGAATTAGCACATGTTTGAAATGTGTCAAAATACGACAGAAATACCTATGGGCGCAAATACAACTTTTTTCAGGGGCCAAAGCATTGATGTCAATGGGGTAAACTCAATAATAAAATTACAACATTGAGTAGCTTGACGTCCACCTTTGTAACCTTGATCGTAAGGGAGGGGGGGGATGCCCCTCTTGACTTTCCTTATGGGCGACCATGGAAATGCCCCAATAAGACGAGACAAGTCAGAATAAGATTGAATTAAACCCAACAAGACAAATAATAAGTTCAAATGATAAGCAATATACCCAAAGGTTTAGAAAGAGAACAAATATAATGGAATTGGTAAACATTACAGGGCACTCTGCTAGACCTTGGACAAAATAGAGTACTGGACAAATCTTGACTGATTCCTTCTATTTGTGCCTATTTCGTATTTTAGACTTCGGGTTTGTTGGTTCAGCACTGACGAAGGGGATCCAGTGTATCCATGAAACAGCTTTTTGCTACGTTTTTATTTTATATGTGCATATGTGCTTAAATACGTTGCTCAAGTTTTTCTTATCTTTTGAACAAAGCTTTTTTTACTTATTAAAAATACAAAAAACTTGTTATAAAATATTGCAGGTTAATTTTAAGTGTGTTAGTTTTCCTGTATTTGATTGGCTTAAATGCTAGTTGTAGATGAACTTAAAATTAAGTAAACTAATCTCATTTTCATTGTTCTTATAAGTTGAACATTTGAGGCGAAGACCGAATGTGGCAAAACCTGCTAAAATGAGGGTAATTTATATCTGAAACTGAGCCTTATTTCCGTTCATGCTGAAACATTTAAACCTTGCACATATAGCTTGCCAATACAGTATAGGTAAAACATGAAAATGTCAACCTGGGAATTGCTTCCTAGAGGGAGGTTTGTTAGTAGTTTTGATCAAAAGAAACATTTTCTGCTCATTAAGTATATATTTTTCATTTCGTTTGATTTATATTCAAATAGTTGTTTATGCCTCATAATCTATATGCAGTTTGAAGGAAGATGACTGATCTTTCTGCCAAAATTTCATCATTCAAAATATTTCAAAACATATACATTACACATGGATTCACTAAAAGTAAAATATTTTAACGATGTAAGGCGAGAGAAAACTGGCAAAGTGACAAAAATATACATCATTTAACACAAAAATATTTCATGCTTTAATATTTTATTTCACATTTAATTGGATTTTATACACAGTCAGTTATCTGGCCCAATCATTCAAACATAAAACAATATTTTTATCTTGTCACTTGTTCATTTCGTTTTTCAATAGTTAAATTTACTTAGACCGATAATTAGATATTAAACACAGTTTTCAACGCTTTGTTACTGGAAGAGGATGAGTTCTGGGCGTGATTGTATTTGTGCTGAGCCATTATTCTGCTCAGGAAAATAGATTCCGTGACAACTCAGCCACGAGAAAGGAGAATTTTTATCGTACTTAATATTAGTGATTAGCTATTTTGCATTTCTTTCTCTATACTTTAGGTATGTAAGTGTTTGCAGTTAAAAAATTGAATTTCAATAAATCAACGGTTAAGAAGCACGCAGTTAATAGTGTGTACTGGTGTTGCACAATTGTTCTTGTTGTTTATTTACTTTTATTCTCATCTGAATCGTTATGAATAATAATATATTTTTCTGATTTTTTCAAGCTTATTTTTAATGCCACTGGTAAAATAGTGGTAGGTATTCGCTCTGTGGGATTATTTAGGTCTGGCTTACGGACAAAGTGATAACTTTCATGCTGTAAACTATCATCTTCAGAAAAACAATATTCAGGAGCATCATCTATAACAGGTCATTTGGTAATGGGATCTGCATTCATGTAATCATTGCTTAATTGGGTATTGATGCACTTTTTAGCATGTATGTTATAAAATAGTCAAGATTGATGATTAACAGTGGTATTGATTAAAAGGTATATTTTTTACAATTTAGTAAAAGTAAATTAATTTCTTCTCTGCCGATTAAGGACTTCCACATATAAATGCGTGCAGATGTGTGTTTACAAGTTAATTTTACCCCCACTACGTCACATAGTACATGTAAAGGGAAGGAGAAGAACGCAAATGCCGTCAGATTTAGACTGTCGGATTTTAGTTGTTTTGAATTTTTATAACCCTAAATACAAAACACACCTTTTCAAATTTCAAAGATGGTTTTCCGTGAGACTGGGCTGAATGCTATCGGAAAAATTGATATTTAAATCAAATTCCTCACAATTGTTTCAATCTTTAGAAACTATTGATTTTCAGAGAGGTAAGAATTTAGGAATTTTTAAACATCTTTCATATGGAAAAAAAAAATATTTAGAATATTTATGTTAAAAATATATTTATGTTAAAAATAAAAGAAATAATGTATTTAATTTTGTATTTGAAGGAAAAGCGAATAGAACAACTTTATAATATATATATATATATATATATATATATATTCAAATAAAATAAATTTGAAGTATCTTCAAATTAAGCGAAGGTGTATTTGTATTTTCGCATATGGACCATCATGAAATTCAATGCCTTTTGTCTTTAAAATTATCCACGAAATAATCATATCCTATCATTTTGAATAAATATATGACTTGACATTACTATAATTTCTGAAATAAAGATTTTATAATTTGTTGCCTCTACAAATATTTTACTAACGGTTTCATATACAACAATATCCATTACAATTCTATCCAATTTATATACTCAAATTTGTCAAATATTTCAGTGGAATTACATACAGTTTTTAATAATGGAAGTTATTAACTTCGCCTGCGTATTAACCTTTCCTTTGAGCATCGAACCTACAACTAACGTCTTTTTCATACGTTGACCACTCCCTTGTCTTTGGATGATGCATTGCGGCCGAAACCAGATTTAGAAGATAAAAAAAGAGCAAAAGCGCTCTTAAAAATAATAAGAAATTGGAGGGTGAAGGACTTTTCTTCATGTACTTGGCAGATTACAGCGTATAAGAGGCTCGACCCAGAATAAAATAAGCCGTGATATTTCACGCTTTCAAGATCTTTATCTACCTATTGCTGAGCCCTATAATTGGGGGAAAACACCGCTTAGAATCTTATACAATTTAAAGCTTGGACCGTCGACAACGAATAACTAATATTTTTTCTAAATAAAATATATTTGTTTCCGTGCTGTCGGTGTCTGTTTTAGTGGCAAAGATGACGGCACTGCCTGAAGCTATTTGCACTTATTGACACGATGCCATGAAATACTTAACGGTGTATTATTTATGGCGGTTTTATTTCCAAACCAGCGAGGATTTTACGATTGTTTGCTCGAAGTAAATATTCAGTTACTATGCGAATAGATATTTTGAATATGTATGTATGAACAGGAATATTTTCAGTGTATGTATGTGTGTATCACTAATTCACCACAAAATACATAAATTGGCGAAAGGCTGACACAAATCCTTACAGTAGGATGTACCATAATTTGCATAGAAACGCTGCTCTGAAAACATTTATACAGTAGCGGGATATCAAAGTATGACCTCATCGCCAAATCTCACATGGCCCCCTACCATATTTACAATTTCAACAATACACACGTATTTATAATGCATTTTCTTATTTATTTTCCTAATTTTTTGAGCCAGTATTTTCCACGTTGTAACAAAAATCAGCTATGCTGCAATTTTATCGTGTATGAATATGTGAATTTGCGACAGCAATTTTTCGCTTTCGAATTTCCCACAGAACAATTTATGTATATACTGCTTTATAAGTCCAATAACATTGGGCAAAAATCAGTTCCAATGTTAAAATAGTTGACGTATAATTGAACCAGTTTTAAAGAAAATGTAATTGGATAAAATTAATTAAACTTTAAAAATGATTTAATGTTATGATGTTATTATTTGTTATTATATATATATATATATATATATATATATATATATATATATATATATATATATATATATATATATATATATATATACATATATATATATGTATGTATATAAATGTATATATATATGTATATATATATATATATATATATATACATATATATATATGTATATATATAAATGTATATATATATGTATATATATATATATATATATATACATATATATATATGTATATATATATATGTATATATATATATATATATATAGATAGATAGATACATATATATATATATATATATATATATATATATATATATATATAGATAGATACATATATATATATATATATATATATATATATATATACATATATATATATAGATAGATACATATATAGATAGATACATATATATATATATATATATATATATATATATATATATATATATATATATATATATATATATATTCTAGCAGTATACTTGTTCTTCGTACGGAATATGTAATATAAAGAAATACGAAATTCACAATTATGTGCAAGTTAGCATAGTATTTTGAATTACATTGTTATGCTAACCATTCTATTAAAATGGTATTTAATTTAAATCTCGAAAAGGTAAATATAAGAATACATATTATCTCCACAGGCGTATCTAAAGAATTAAAACATACGGGTCATGTTTATATATACATTTACAAAAAATGTGAAATTTACAAAAATGAAATGCTTAACTTAATTTACAAAAAAATATGAGTTTGGAAAATCTTTGCCAAACTAAGACAGATGACGTAAGATAATGAAAATATCAATAATTTCTGTAATCTTTAAATCCGAAAACCGTAATTGATATAATCCAGTCAAAAATACAATTCCGATAAATTTATTCATATATACAGGGTCTTTATAATTAAAGTTCAACTTTGAAATGGAAATACACGGAAGCTTATCATATCGGGTCATCAGCTCTTAGCATATCAGGAGGAATTTTACGGACATGTCGGTGTATCACATTTTTCAATTCCGCCAAATGGTTTATGTTATCACCATAAACAGTGGCTTAGGTACCACGATTTTTATACAGGACGGGGTTTCACCTCATATTGGTACATATGGCAAACAGTTACTTAAGCAACATTACACGGATGACCGGATTGTATGCCGACACTTCCCCATTTCTTGGCCACCCTGGTCACCAAACCTCAACCCCTGTCACCTCTGGCTATGGGGTTACCTCAAAGCCACTGTTTATGGTGATAACATAAATAATTTGACGGAATTGAAAAATGTGATACACCGACATGTCCGTAACATTCCTCCTGATATGCTAAGAGCTACTCTTGAGAACGCAGTAATGCGATTTAACTTGCTTTCAGAAAATGGTGGAAGCCACATTGAACATGATTTGTAACACGTTTTAGAAACGATTGCAAACTTTTTAGACCGATGTTTTCATGTCTTATTTCGTTTAACGATATTGCATACAGCGCCATTCCCCGCTGACGGTGAATTTTTTAACTTTTTTTTGTTTTTTGCGGAAAATAAAATCCCATGACCTCCTGTAAACTATTACCAAGTTTGATAACATTCTGCCCAGTAGTTTTCCTTTAACAGCCATTTCAAAGTGGAACTTTAATTATAAAGACCTGTACATTACTTTATTATTTAAATCTGAAAAGATTTAATAAAAAGCGCATGCCGTATTCCCGTCTTAAACACATTGGATTTAATTCCGTCGTGTCTAATCAACATGGTATATTTTTTTTTCAAATAAATTTGAAAAAAAAATACCGTCTGCGTAATTCTATCTCTCTGGAAAGAATGTGGAAATATCATGTTTCTTATTAATATATCGACAATCCCTGATTCTAGAAACTCAAAACATAAACTAAAATTTAAGTGGGGCTATTTCACGGCTACTCACAAAATTTAGTTTCATGAAAATCGGTGTTGTCATTCTTCCGTGAGGATGAGACACACACAAACAGTTTATATATATATATATATATATATATATATATAATACTAAAACAAAAGCAGCAACAAATAAAATGAAAAATATCAAAGAAACAGACATTGTACCAGTTACAAAAGCTATAGGTTTAACGCAACATAAGCACTAAATCGATCATAAAGACCCGTTTGGGAATAACTTGTTGCTTTGAGCCGTTATCTAGTCCAATCTCGAAGCAAATAGCTCCAGAACATTTCTTGAGTTGATCAATAAATATTAATATAAATTAGCAATAGAAGATATAGTAATATAGAAGATGATTTTTTCGCGTATGTCTGTGTGTGTGTGTGTCCTATCTGTTGCTGAAAATGTAAACGTCTGACAGTTGCGAAAACGGTACGGAGATAGCTGAACTCCCAACACGACATATCTAGTCGACTGTTTTTAATTCGAATAAATTAAATGGGGCGAACATTTAAAGCCAAAAATCTGTCTGAATTTCGACTACAAAATCATTTTTATTACATTCAGACTATAAAAGATAAAATGGCGCAGGATATGAGCGATCGATATATCTCAATATACGAATTCGAGTAATGATTTTGTCATGCTCTAAATTGGTGAATTTAAAAGATAAACATTTCATAGTTTGTGATATATACTCGTAATTATTTCAATATTATATGTGTGACATCTGAAAATTTGACACTAATCTTATTAAAAATCACTGAGATAATAATTATTATATGAATTTTACTTCGAAGGTGGAATTTCGACTGCAAAATCATTTTCATTCCATTCAGACAATAAAAGATAAAATGACGCAGGATATGAGCTATCGATATGTCTCAAAATACGAGTTTCAGTGATGATTTTGTCGTTATGCTCTAAATTCGTGAATTTAAAAGATAAAAGTTTCATAGTTTGGAATATATAATTATTATAAGTGTTCTCTGAAAATTTGGCACTAATCGTATGATCACTGAGATAACAATTATTATATGAATTTTACTTCGAGAGTGAATTATTATATTTTGTTTTCTTTTGAGATTACAAGTTCTTTCATTTATTTCTGGGTAGCGCGCTTATTTAGGGTGCGTTAAAGGAGCTTTTTTAGGGAGCATTAAAAGATCTAATTATGCCCGCGTTATATAACTGGCATGGCTGCGTATAAAACAAACAGAGCGAGTGAATATTTTTAATTCAAAACAGGCTATTTAGAAATCCAGTGATGTTATCTGTATTATTTAAGCAGCGGAAGCTTATTTAGGATCAGAACAACGCTGGATAATTCATCCATCCTATGGTTTACATTATGTTAATATGGCAGAAAAATTTATAAAATCATATGCTGCACCGGGCGTACATTAAATTATTATAAGTACATTAAATTATTATTTCCAGTCATTCTGCTTTACGATATGCTTGGTATAAATGTACTTTCTGTACTCCCCATGAAATGGCGCAACCACACTTGCTCGATCTCCCGAGATTCTCTGACGCCGACTCACCGTACGTCAGCGGGCCTTGTGACTCACGACAAGACAGCCTATAAGCTCCTGCAACTTGGATCTTGCCGCCTCATCTGCAATCCAGTGACAATTCCGTTCGGTTTCGACTAAATTCACTGGGAGGGGGAGTACTGTAGCGAACGCTCATAAGGTGTATTAAATGCCTTGAGCTGGATACGTTTGTAGCTCAACGCTATGATACTGGCCTACCACGTTTTGGCCCCGGGATCAAACTCAACACTACCAAGGTGGTAATTACGCATTCTCGCTCCAATAGCACGAATATTTATAGCGCGAATATTTATTTATAGCTCTATATGTGAAGACCCATACAAATATACAGACGCGAATAGATGAATAAATAAAATTCCATACTTTAATGAAAGATCTTAAAAAAAGTTTTATCATGGGATTTTCAGACTATAATTTCCCGTTAATTGAATTTTAAAATATCATGATTCATCATGCGTACGTATTAGATTCGATTAAACATAATACGAATAAAAAAAAAATGTCTCAAACTCTAGACTAAAATAATCAGAATGTAAATATGCGTCGTTAGTACTAGCATAAATATTTTAGAAAAGTATCCACTTGTTTTAAAGACACAAAGGAACCCCCTTTAATTAGATAAAAACAGGACACAGCAGACAGTACAGTAAAGATTTCTGTGGAAATAACACATATTTTCCTCCTTGGTCAAGATAAATAAGATAGTGTCCCCTCTTTTTTATCGTGACAAAGGAGGCCCCAATTTTCAAATGGATTTTTGAAAAGAATTATTAAAAATTCCGGACTTTCAATAATAATGATTAAATAATCATCAGCGTGATTTTTCAATAAAAAGTAAATGACACAAAGTTTAGAAAGGCTAAAAAGAACCATTCTCGATATATTTTAGGATATTCGAATGGATTGTTGATAAAATCATTAAAAACTCAAGACCTTCAACACTATTGAATGTGTAAAACGTTCATATGTAATGTTTCATTCGAATACATTTTTCTGAAAAATTACCTAAAATTAAAAAGTAGTAACTACCATCAAATAACGTCACTTTCGATTTACAATATTATTCAACACGTATATTAACACTATTCTATTTGATTTAGTTCGTTCCATTCACGAGAGCAGCTACTCTTTGTCATAATTTTGTTTTTTGGCGTTAAATACTAATTAAAGTCAAATGCACTTCGATGCAGATTTTGCATCTAAGTATGAATAAGTCATTCTGCCTGGCCTCACAAGTTGCCCAAAACGCCCAATTTCAATTTACGTCGTATTAATTCATTACCAAAAACATAGTTTGGTGGACTTTGCACATAATTACTTCGCTGTGAAATAAGTAAAATTACTGCATTATGTAGGGATAGTCATATGTTACCCGTATGAAGTATTTTGCCTTTGAAATTGGCTTATGCTTTTAATCAAATCTTTATCTAACTAAGAAATGTTTACTGTTGACACTGACTGATAAACAGATTACCTATATATTGCCAATAAACCAGTTATGAGAAAATTTGCCTAATTTAAATACTTTTCTGTTTAATTTTATGCAGTATCTTACTTACCTTTATGAAAACAGCATCACTCAAATTAAAATTGCTTTCCTTAATGTTCAGTATTTTTTTGATACTGCATTTTTTTATCATATATTAATTAAACGTTAACCATTTTACAAACATTCACAAAATAATTTTCCGAGAAAATTAGAAATAAGTTTTAGAAAAGAATCTTAACGCTATAAAAAGTTCATTTTGGCAGCAAAGTAATACATCGCTGAAGAGGAAATTCTTAAAATGCAAATGAGCTCGGTTGCAAGTGGGTAGACGTTTGGTTGCCAAACCTCTTGGTATTCATAATCTATGTGCATTGTAAAAGAGCCAGTGAAGAGATTACATCTGTTGAATGCCACAAGAAAATAGAACTTCATTATTATCTTGAAACATTTGTTGTATTCAGCTAAATATGATATGCCATTATTGTTTTCAAAGGAAAGATAGAATATTGATGCAGTAATAATTTGATAAGGCAGTGAACATTGAGCGATATGCATTTGTTTGTATTGTAATTAAGTTTACAACATATTTACTCCGTTGACATAAAGTACTTCAATTATTTGTTTATACATTTTGGAAGTATTTCAAAGAAAGTATTTCAAGGCGACAGTATTTTAAGTACTTAATTTTAGTTGTATTTTGACTGTTCGTTTCAAAATATCTCATGTATTTACTTTCCACAATAAATAAAACTAATGCTTGTGAGAATAAGACTTTATAATGCTTCCTTGAAGAAAGCAGGTATATGAAAAATAGGTATCTTACAATTGTTACGAGGAGTCTTGATCACTCATCATCAAACAAAGTGTGTCTTCTCTTAACAACTGTTAAGAAAAAAAGGCGAGGTGGAAACCCCCAAAACAGATAAATAGTTAGATTTAGAACAAGTAAAGATAGATTTCAATTAACAAAGTAGATATGTGAAACTTGCAGTTTCAAATCTATCTATTCGTTTGTTTCTTGGCCTGCCAATGTGAAGTTCTAGGTTGTTAAGAGAAGACACTGTTTGGCCTTAAGAGGCATCAAAGTTCCTTCAAAACAATTGTAGTCACCTAACATGAATGGGCGCGATAGTCCATTGGTTAGCGCGCTGGAGTTGCACTCGGTAGGCCCGTGTTCGATTCCAGCCACTGCCAAAATTGCCGCCGTGTTCATGCGGAGTACGATCGCGTTAAACATGTGGGTCCGTAAGTCCTTCCGAGAGGTTGGTGGTAGAGGAAGGAGGGTACGGTCCCTGTGGATGCCTCCCCCCACTGGGTTCCGGTCTAAATTGGGTGGCACTTCCCGACCGTCCAAACAGTTACCTTACACCTTTCTGGTAGGTCGGACGGTCTGGGTTTCAACAACAACAACCTCACATGAATATCCCTGCTGTCTTTAAGGTAGCACTACAGAGTTTTATTTATTTTTCAATTTGCCAGAGAATATTACATACTAAATTTATCATCAGCACCTTATCTTCATTTATATAAATAATTCTACAGCTAGATGCAAAATATTCAAATTTTCACAGACGCACTGTTTCACCCAGAAAAATTACGAGGCTAATATAATTCTTGTTAGAACTGCAATTAATTTGTAGTAAAATTTTTGCCGTAGTATATTTTCCACTAAACACGTTACCTTGAAATATCCATTTCTCAGGTTTTGCTGTAGATGGAGCTTAAATAATGACTGATATGGATTCAGCATCAAATTCTGTAGGATACGGGGGGGGGGGGTAAAATGGATTTTTACTTTCGTTTATTTTTTCTATTTCCGGTTCACAACTTTTCATTTTTCTTGAAACATCATTCGGACATCCTCGAGATTGACTATAGATACAGCTTAGATGATAACTGATACCAATTCAGCATCAAATTTAGGAGGAGATGGTTCCGTAAGAGTTTTGACTTTCAGTACCTTTTCCACCCCTAGTTCCTTTTCCGTATCCGGTTCCTTTTCCCCCTCCGAATAAAAAATTGTACTCCAAATATTTATTTCTCAGTATTATCTATGGATAAAGTTTAGATAATGTCTTATATTATACTGAGCATCAAATTCTGGAGAGGGTCAAGAGCTGATGAAGTAGTTCCACTTCCGATTCTGTAAATGTCACTTCAATTTTAAAAAATCACATTTTCCTTGTAAAATCTATTTCTCAGGATTGACGATATAAAGATCCTGGATGTTGACTGATATGGATTCAGCGTCGAATGTCGGAGAGGGTAGATAGGATTACTGAGGAGGATTTCAATTTTCAAATTTAATAATTTGAATTATTTGATATTATTTGATATTATTTGAATTATTTGATAATTTGAATTATTTGATATTATTTGATATTATTTGAATTATTTGATAATTCAAATTTGATTTTTCAATTTCGATTTCAAATTTGAATGACTGTACGAAATAAATGTGCAAAAGTTTACAAAAATACTTAACAGTTCCATCGGAAATGGAACGTACGCCACCATATGAAGACTCTTCATAAATTTCTGCAACATTTCAATATATTTTCTATATTCTGGATTTCCCTTACTTCCTTTTGACCCATTCTTGCGTACTGTCTAAAGTAAGAAATTTTCTGTTAACATACGGTTTGACAAACCTTTGTTTTTTAACTGCTGTGTTTCTTTGTTCTAGAGAAAGAAGTTCGTTTTGCTTCCAAAACTGGTGGGCTCACAGGTACATTTACTAGCAGTTTTGTATTCTCTTCATGGATTCAAACATCCCCACACAACGATCCAATAAAAGCCCTGTGGGATAACATAAAAAATCATCCTATTTCTTAATATATTAACAGCATTAGTTTATGTTTCATTTTTGAATATCAATCATCTGCAGAAAATATACTCTTTAATGGCATTGGAGAAGTATCTGAGAAGATAGAATTAATATATGGTACACACAACAATTGGTGTATATTATCCTCGAAAATATCAGAGTTATTGCAAATTCACAAATGAGGACATTAGAAATACAAAGTTATTGGAAAACGCACTTTTAGATTAGACTAGAAATCTGATATTTGGTATAAAGATAGATAACACGAGAGCAAAACTTTGAAACAATTATCAGAGGAGATGGTAGTTTTCAAATACTTATTGTTCTAATGATGCCGCAAACAAACATATCGTTAAACTTTGTGAGTAAATGCTAAAATCTAGCTTTTTATGAGGTTCGTATTTGAAATTTGCTATTTGTATATATTGTTCTATAACTTTTAGGAATAAAAGAATAGTTTTCAAATGTTTTCATTGTACGAGGTAATGCTCTATTTTTAAATGGCGAGTGAATGCAAAGCTCTCTTTCCAAAAAATAAACTTGAAGTTCAGTGTACAATCAGTGGACCAAAAATTTTAAAAATCATCGTTTTACATTATTCACATTTTGGCAATGCACAAAATATGAAGTTGTAGAATACATGCAAAAACCTATGGAGACTTGAAGGGATGACTTGATAAAAGTCTATGCATATGTATTTTAAGGGATGCTAAATGTCAAAGATCAGAAATATAAATGTACTTACATTTTATAATTATTTTTTAAGCGGGAAGTATGCATCCAAAACTCAAAAATAAATTTAAGCAAAATGATGTTTCTAAACAAACAGAAAAGAGAGATTTTACTATAATGAAAAGCCAGTGACAAACTTTCAAATATCTAGGAGCATTTTGAAGTCCAATCTGTTGATAACTATGTTTTACATAAAATAAGATGTTTTTCTGTCGGTGTATGTCGTCTGTAAAAATCAAAGCGAAAATCGTTGAATAGTGACGAAATTCACTATACGAGTACTTCAGATCCCCGCACGATGCGTTTCGTCGAGATTTTTAAGAAATTCGAATTAGTTTAAAGGTAAGGAACATATTAATCCAAAAATCCGTCAACATTTCTATTCTGATCCAATTTTATTTCTGGCAGACAATAATCAAAAGTGACACATGATCCACCCTTAGATATCCAGGAAAATCGTTGTTCTGACAGCAATTCCGGGACATCGTTCCAGGCGTAGCGACAGCCGCTCCCCCCCACTTCACACGCACACTCCGGACCACAGCGGGGCGCGGTAACCTAGTGCTTAGCGCGCGGGAATTGCACTCGGTAGGCCAGGGTTCTTTTCCCGCCACTGCCACAATTGCCGCCGTGTTCACGCGGAGTACGATCACGTTAAACATGTGGGTCTGAAAGTCCTTCCGAGAGGTTGGTGGTAGGGGAAGGAGGGTACGGTCGCTGTGAATGCCTCCCTCACTGTGTTCCGGTCTAAATTGGGTGGCACTTACCTGCCGTCCAAACAGTTACCCTACACCTTTCTGGTAGGTCGGATGGTCTGGGTCTCAACAACAACAACACCGAACCACTGCCGACAACCTCAAAGTCCAACTCATTCAGCTACGACAACGACGCTATTCGGACCCCACAAGACCCGAGCCAAAAGGTTGAGGTCCACCCAAAGAGCAACCACCATGCTATCTCGGTTGAGACTCATTCTCAGATCACTTTATTAAAAAAAGGCACTACAAGTTACAGGCCTTGAAGCTACAATAAAGTGCAAAGTACAGAACAAATAAGGGGTCAGTTACAAACGCCAAAATGTGAAAGCATGCAACATATAAACATGTTAACGGGGAATATAACTTCCGAAAATCCAGCTGGAGCAGGTATATGATAATAACTATAAATGCTGATAAATAAGTGCAATTAAATACTTTAAAATAAAATACAAAATAAAGCAGATTGAACGTTTGCCAACAAATAGAGGAAGATAAAATTTACAATTCATTTCTCTATTTAACAATGATTAACCTTAATGATTTATTCTCTCCAGGTTTTACTCCTACATAAATTGATAATACTGACACAGAGATTCTTATTAGATAAATATGTATTCCCAAAATTATTCCACAATGGAGTGAGTATACGATGACATCTTGATCATAAAAGAAGTTCCGTGACTTATTGAAAAACCTTTTTTGGTGGATCGTGAAGGAACCATGTGTTGTTAATACTTGGTTCAGATGGAAATCATCATGCATCATTTGGACCGACACTGTTGGAAGTTCCTCCAGAAAAGATTGTAGTCAAACAATAATCCAAGTACATCCAAGTAAATTTACAATCCAAGTAAATTTTTAATTTTACTTCCGGGGTAAACGAACATTTTATTTTTTGCGACTTCAAATATTTTTGTTTATTCTACTCACTAGACAATGCTCTTTAATTTTGTAATTGGCTTTATTTTGCCAATCTTGCTTTGTAACCGACATCGTTAGCCTAACTTTGAAAATTCTCCTCTAGGCGGTTGTTGTTGTTGAGACCCAGACCGTCCGACCTACCAGAAAGGTGTAAGGTAACCGTTTGGACGGACGGGAAGTGCCACCCAATTTAGACCGGAACCCAGTGGGGGAGGCATCCACAGGGACCGTACCCTCCTTCCTCTACCACCAACCTCTCGGAAGGACTTACGGACCCACATGTTTAACGTGATCGTACTCCGCATGAACACGGCGGCAGTTTGGGCAGCGTGCAAATCCAACGCACAAACCACTGGGCTGCCGCGTCCGAAATGTGCCAACAGCATGCGGTGTTCCCAGGTGGTCACCCACCCAAGTACTAACCGCGCCCGATGCTGCTTGACTTCGGTGATCCAACGAAAACTGGTGTTTTCAGCACGGTACAGCCGTTGGCTCTCCTCTAGGGGGTGCAGCAATCACTCTTATTCGATTGTTTACAGGGCTGTAGTGGAGGGTATACGGCGGTATACGCCGTATACCCTCTGGTTTTTCCAGAAAATTCCGTATACTCTCTGCTTTTTCTTAAAAACTACGTACACGCTTTGCAAAACACTTTGCTTAATGAACAACATAGTAACAGATTTGAGATCATCTTTATTGATTTCAAACGTCTCCAATCTAATGTTTCTTAATTATGTTTAATTAAGATATTAATGTTTCTTAATTATGTTTAATTAAGATAATGTGGTTAATTAATGTTTCTTAATCTAATGTTTCTTAACCACCTATAGAACATTTTCAACCGGAAAGATTTGTAAATTCTTGGTTGGCCAACCATCGCTCTTCCGTTGACAATAGATTAAGAGCATGCGCTACAAAAAACGACACAGAGACGGATTTCTCTCGTCAAGCAGTTTGGAAAATATTTCAATGAAAATGATAGAGGTAGGCCTTAAAATTTGTTAAAATAAAACAAAATTACATCCTACTTTATACGTGTTTAAATATTTTTCTCTTAACATTTTCTGCAATTATTTCATATCCTAGTTAAATATTTATATAGTGAGATTTTCAAATGTGAATATCACTCGATGCTAGTCTGCATATTTTATTTTGCATAAATGCAGTAAACTGCCAATAACTCGAACCCTGTGAATACGAATTTCTGCTTAAGTTTCTTCAAATTTCTACAATTCCTTTCCTGTAATATAAAATTTATAGGATTTTTTTTTCTCGATAATTTGAACTTCGATTAATTCGAACATTTCCCCAGTCCTCTCGAGTATTCCCCATAGGCGTTCGGAGGGGGGGGGGTCGCCCACCCTGGCTTATGGATTTCCTATATATACATGCATGTGCGTGTGTGTGTGTACATGCTTTTTGCCCCCCCCTCTGGAAAGTGTAAGTAGCAAGTACATGTTTCGCCTTCCCCTGGAAAAATTCTGCGGGCGCCCATGGTATACCCTCTGTTTTTTTACTACTACAGCATTGATTGTGTATGTTCAGTTTAATCTAGATAGACCTTACATAGATCTAGATAGACCTACACTCATAGGCCTTTACTTACACTTACAGACATTTACTTACACTCATAGACCTTTCCTTTACCTCCTATACACTCATAGAGCTCTCCTTAGTTAGTAAGATGCTTAAGGGCTTTCTTAGGGAAAACGGTGTATATTTGTATAAAGAAAGTATAAACATTGTTGATTAAATAGGCACTTTCTTTCATCTCAGGTACATCAGTAGATATTAAGAACTTTAATAATTAATAAATAAGTTGGTATCACGTCTGATTTCAAACAAATAAGATTAAGAACACAACTTTGATAGAAGGTCTTCTATTCACTTCTTATAAGACGTACAAAATAGAAAAAGGCCCGTTTTTGAATCCGTTAAAAATATTTTATGTTTTTTGTGTATTTTTCCTTAGATAATCCGATGTTCATTTACTAATTGCATTTATGCAAGTTTGTCATCTTTACAGGTCTATATATAAACGATCCTTTTTACTTTCCATATAGCCACTGATGAAGAGCGTATTAACGCTCGAAAGCGCTCTGGCCTTTTTCTATTTTGTACGTCTTATAAGAAGTGCAATAAAAGACCTTCTATCAAAGTTGTGTGCTTAATCTTATTTATTACTTTAATAATTGTTTTACAATATTACATGAATATACTTTCGCCTAACATATGTTTACACATAAATCTTATTCCCACAATCCGTACTTAAATGGTAGAACTGGAAAAATCCTCTCCATATCTCTTACTAAATCAAGCATCTAAATGACACATTGGGTGTACATCTGCTCTGTCATGTTCACTGCTAAGCTTTTCTCAATTATTGACAAAATAATCACGTGACCTACTAAGCCCACCCTGTCTCCCATTAAGTCTTTAATTACGTTCTACCTGATGCATCTTATAAACTAGGATTCCGAAATACGCGAGAGTTGATTTGCAGAAAAGAACCACGGTCATCGAGAGCTTTCGCCGCGATAACTTTGTGGTGTTTGTTCACTTAAAATTATTTTGCAGTTAGAAGTGTAAGCTGAACACTTTAGAGAGTGACATGCGATTTGTGATTTTTGTTTTTACTATATTCCTAAAATGTCCATTTTATATTCTTGATCTATTTATAACGTGATCGATCGATTGCAATTAAGTAGTTTGTAGAAAAGGGGCAGTATGTCTGTAATTGGGTTCGGATTGAGGAAAGCTTTGCACATTCCATATCATTTAACATCAACAATTGCGTGCTTGCTTGTTCATGGTCAGCGTGTGGTAGCGTCTGATAAATCATGTTCTTTCTCATTTTAAATAACAAATCATATATAAAATAGCTATTTCCGTAATATAATTACTTTCCTACAATTTTGTTTGGATTTAAACAAAAATTTGTTTGAAAAGTTGAAGGAATTTTCTGTGTCTAGTCACGCCAAAAATAAACATATCTCTGTCTTTCATCGTTTGAAATAATCGCACGGAATTACCTTCAATTCATTCAATTGGTTCGAGAGATAGGGTATTTTATGTAAAGAGTAGGATTCTCAATATTTCGAGAACGGCTCTTGATAACTTGCAGATTCAACTTCGACGATAAGAGCTTGCAATTCTGTCCCAGTTGAGAGCGTTGACTGGCCAGTAAGAAGGTCTGTAGTTCGATTCCCGGTTGGGGTAGTAAGCTTCCTTACAAACTCCTAAAGAATGCTATCCATTATTTTCTCGTTAAAAGTACTGACGCAAAATCCACTCATTTGATAATAGGGGGAAAATTTAAATTCTTATGATTTTTTCTATTTTAGGTACAAAATCTGCAATATCTCAATAACGGCAGAGTTATCGTTATATAAATAATATGGATCGCCATTAAATAGAAAATCATATGAAATTATTTCCTTTCGTAACACTTTCCCCCGGAAGATTGCGCGCTGGGTACCTATCAATCAACCAATCAATCAATCAATCAATCAATCAATCAATTACCATGAGCGAGGGGCCGGCCCGTTGAGTTTACAACCTGACTATGCCTCGCCACGGAATTTGAAATTCGACGATATTAAATAAAACGTATCGTTTAAAAATGTAAGATACTACAGATAATGTAATTAAGTTGGCAACTATAGCAGCTAACTATCTTGCATCTTCCCACAGTACAATATACAATAATATACAAAGCTCTCATTTACTCATATGTTTGGATCTATCAACAATATGTATATATGTATTTATATATATATATATATTAAGTATTTTTAAATGGCATATGTCTATACAAACTGATTTTTAAAAGTAAATATAGTTATATACATATTTGCATATACATGATTAAACTTAACATCCCTTATTCTCAGAGCAACTTATATACATAATACACACACGGCTTGACTTAACGTTACTCATGCAAAATAACTCTTAAGTGAGTAATACACCCTAGTGGTAACATATAAAATATATACAAAAATAAAATTAAATCACACACATTAAAATTAAATCATATGACGCGCAATGCATTTAATATCTATTATCCTAATGAGAAATAGTCTAAGCAATTCGGGATGTATATACAGTCAAATCAAACGTTCATTTTCTTCTAAATATGTAGAAATCTTTTGAAAACGTCTCTGTACCTAATTATTCGCCTATTTTTCGAAGAGTACTGTCGATGATCTGGCGAGATGTCATGTCCTCGTTAATGGCCAATCGTATACGCAATGCGTGCTGGGTATGTCATACAAACAGCACCTGCATAGTTCAACTTCTTCGTCCCAGACAGTCTGACCTACTCGAAAATGCACGGTATGTATTTGGACGGCCGGAAAGTGCCCCTCCCCCCTAATTTAGACTGAAACTCAGTTGGGGTGACATCCACAAGGACTGCACCCTCCTTTCCCTACCACATACCTCTCGGAAAGTCTTACGGACCCACATATTAAACGTGCTTCCACTCCGTGTGAATTCGGGTACAGTATTGGGTAAAACCGGGAACCGAACACGGATACAGTTTTGGGCACAGCCGGGAATCGAACTCGAGTCGTTCGAATGCAATTCCCTCAAGCTAACCACGTGGCTATCCCTCCCAGCACCTGCATAATTGTCTATTTCCCTCCGTTTACTTCGAAAATGGATGAAACCTTCTGTAGTTGAATTTAAGGTTGCATACTTTAAGGGTGCGGATTACCAAAGGAAACTGTAATCTTTTCCTGATTTCCTTCTTTTCCGCCTTTCGGGTTTAGGATATACGCGCGCCTACTCATTTGACGATGGATTTGGCCATTCACTTTCTTGTATCGACCAACTTGGCACACTACCTGTGTTACGAAGATGAAATGAACAGATTGTAATATCCGCTCGAAATCGTTTTGACAGATGATGAATCGTTTAGTAAAGGTGAAGAAGGGATTGTGGATGAAGAATATTGCAGATATCATAATTTATCTACAGAAAGTGATACTGACGATGAATTATAAGGTGACACTCCGTCGTTGAATGAAGAATACTATTCTGTAAAAGAGATGGGGCAGAGTTGACAACAAAGAAGATTCGAATCAACGTAAGGCTGTTTGCGAAATACATTATGTTTTAACTTTCTATGAAAAAATAATTATTAAAAACGTATGAAAACTCCTTTGGATTCCTGGAATCTTCTTATAGACGATACTATCATAAAAATAATCTGACGTGGACCGCACATGACTTTCCCTACAGACTCAAATTAATTTCCTCTTTCTTTTTATAATTCATTAAATTTAGTTTAACAGCATTACCCACGGGAAATTATTTGACATTAAACTGAATTTGCATGTTTATTTTAATTTTCTTTTTCATATAGCGACTGGAAGTATGTTCAAAGTCAACGTGGCAAATATGTGAAAAATATCAAAATACGAAAGTGTCTTGAGAATGGTTAATCTTAGAGTTATGAGTTGGTCTTATTATTTTTGCTCCCTAAAAATTAAGTATAAAATAATAATTTAATTGCACATTTGAACATATGTTGTCTCTTATTTTTGATTTGGGCTATTTTTGTGGACCAAAAATTTTTGTGCGCAAAAGATAGTTTCTTTATTTCCGAATTGTACCAAAATCTAATCAGCATCAGAGTAACCTACAGCTGACTTGTCTGCCAAATTTAGGAAATTTGGTCAATTAGACTTTTAGTTAGAGTGGATACATACATTGCTCAGACTGATACTCACACACACACTGTCTCTCTCTCTCTCTCTCTCTCTCACTCACTCACACACACACACACACACACACACACACAGACGTCACGCAAAAATAGATTTGTGGGTTCTAGAGTGATTGAAACGTGTACATCAGTCGAAAACTCGAATTGCAATTTTCGACACGATTCCAATAGTTTCCTTATATATTACCATGTATTATAGGGAAAGTAAAACTATTGTTGATTATACAAATATTTATATCGAAAGCGGGATGTGAATAAAACTTAATATCGAAAGCGGGATGCGACATATGATCTGATTGGTCAAGTAAATAGGATGGGAAAACTAAATATTGCTGCCAGAAATGTAATATGAATATTTGCATAGAGCATTTGTCCTGAATTTGCAAACGATGCAAAAGAAAAAAAACATTTTACATATGCAAAATATGTTTAAAGTTATTATTATTACTTTCATTCAATTTTATTTACCATAATAGTTATTGCATAGACGCTGAGATGCTCAAAATGCGATAACTAATCTTTGGGTGTGGGATTCTTAACGCGCCTTCTCTAGAGTTAAACGTAATTGCCTTTTTATAAAATATTTCAATTTCTAAGAAATAAATATGTTTGAAACATGTTTAAATATTATATACTTTTCTTGTGTTTATAACATCCCCGAATTTTATATTGCGTAATAAAATTACTACCAATTCAAAGTTTATAATTTAACTGATCATTTAAATACTGCTCCAAAATAAAGCAATTCCTGAAGCCCTCAGTTCATTAATTATGATTTTTATAATGTATAAATATATTGCTCATTTTAGACTTCTGTAAAGGCGGTTGAAAAATGAGGTAGGTCTCTTATCCGGTTCGTTCGCGCATGCGCATGATGAATAGACAGAAAACGTCCTGAGGATATCTAAGTATGTAGTCAAGGGTTGGTTCACAGCCATTTTATTCTTTTCGTTGTTTCATGAGCGATCAAAATGGAAACTCTAAATCAAATTGGAAATATACAAAGTGCGTTGTTTGCGGATGGTGGCCAATATATAAATAAGTTTACATGTGCTCAGGTTGTTGAAATTAAGATTTAAATTGTATCCCTCTATATATTTTAGTGTAAAGTCATTATACATTTTAATGTAAAGCAAGTGATTGATTTCGGCTTTGTGATTTGGGGTGGGGGCCACGCCCTTTGAGCTGATATACATGAAACGCATTATATGCAATTTTCATTGTTATTTATAAGAATAAAATTTATTTATTTTATTATTTCATTTAACTAACCTGCTTCAACTTCCAAGCAACGCTGGGTACATTTTGTAGTAAGAATATAAAACCGATTTGATGTACAATTACAATTTATGAATAAAGTCGTGTTTATTTTAAATGTTGCTTCAAGCCCAAAATAAATATTGTTTTTGCAAATTTATCAAGACAAGCCAGGAAAAATAATCCGCTTCGTGTTAATAGTTTGTAAATATTATTTTCTTCCTGCAAGAGAGTTTGAATTTTTAAACTAGAAAAAAAAATAAGAGTACTCTTCTCAAAGCAAGTAATTTAGACAATGTTATTTTTTTTTTCAATCTTATGCCATACCTTCTTTTTCACTTGAATATTTTACAGAGCAGGGCAACATAAATTAAAAAAATACCCAGACTCTGCAGCGACGAAATCGTGCTGCAGACAAAATGATTTGTTTTTTCGTATACTTGTATAAACAAAATTTTTATACGTTTCTAACGTTTAGAATAGCCAAGGTATTGTCTCTTATATGAATTTAGATTAAGATTAAAGAATTTTCTTCATTTATTCTCATCGACTTCAAGCAATGAAAATCATTTGACTTAATAGTTATTGGAATAAGTTATTGAATAAATGATAATAAGCAATAACATATGTGCATAATTATACTGTACGCATCATTTAAAATAACATGGAAATCATGATAATAAACATTTAAATGCCAAATGCAATTTAAAAAAAGATCTCTATTGTAGTAAGATTTAAAATTGCGGATAATTTCTAGACTCATTAAATCTTGTATATATATATATATATATATATAAACATCTATATATATATGTATATATATATATATGTGTGTGTGTGTATGTATTACCGACAAAGTGTGAAACGCAGACATAGAGAAATAAATGATTTTGTCTAGAAATAAATGACTATTGGTGATTTTTTTCTACGTCAAAATATAAAACCAATGTTTTTAGAAGATATGTAGCATCATTTTGCAGATGAATAGTGAAAATATAAAATACTTGCTACCTTTTTAATCTTATGCAATTTTCTGAAAAAATTATTTGAATTAGGAGAATCTCGAGATGCAATATCTCGAAAAAGGTTCAGGCTAGCCTTTCTAAAGTATTTGTGTTTCGCTCCGCTCGCTAAAGTATCTGTATTCCCTCCGCTTACACAGCCCCCTTCGGGAGGCTTTGCCTCCTACTCGCTGCGCTCGCAGAGCTCGCTTCATATCTATCTTTTCTAAAATTTCTACTTTCAAAAATATCTTTTCTATCACTACCTATTTTCTGCAGGAAGTAAAAGCAAGGATTTGTATTAGCCCAGGGAATCCAAAAACTGAATTCTTTGAACCTGAGCTCGAATCGCGAGTTATTTTATGATAAACTAATGTTTAAATCGTTAAACGGTTTATTTCATCGTGTTACCTATTATTCTCTATAAATGTACCAAATTTCATATTTTTGTATGCTATAGTTTTTACGGTACGAGACAGAGAAATCGCTAGACGTGCTGACATGAGGAAAAAAGGTCATTTCATGAGAAGTAAAATATTTCAAAAACTACATCGAAATTAAAAAAGGAGCTGCTACCAGCAAAAATTCACCCATGTAGATACTTGCCTGCAAAAATTCATGGTCTTGCTATTGTAGGCTATCCAGGACGCGAACTCGCAGCTCAAATATTTTGCCTTTGCATTTGACATTAAATATTTCCTAAACTACAATATATATCAAAAAATGGTTTATTTCAGCGTATTCCCCGGAGCTCTTTCTATAATTGTACCAAATTTCATATTGTTATATGAAACAGTTTTTGCGGTACGAAGCAAAGAATCTCGAGAAACGAGACATTTGTTAAACAGCGGCGGTGGCGTCAGCTACTTTTTTTTTCTAATATAGAGAAATAGCAGTGGAAATCCTGATTTTTTAAGGATTTTATAAAAATATTATTCAAATATCGAGGCACATCTTGAGAACGGTTCATGCTAGCGATAGTTTGTTGAATGTTGAAGACCCAGGTCATCCGATTCGTTCAAGGACTTGAGTAGCCGTTTGGACGACCGGGAAAGGAAGCCAGCAGGTGCCGACTTCCAAGGACAGCGACCAACGGTCTGGAGATTTATTTAAATGCAGAAGTGAAGTTACAATTGAAGAAATATATCACAGAGACAGACAGTTTTACAGACGAATCACAAGACCGTTAATAGAAGAAAAGAAGCAACAGTAGTACAACACAAAACAGTAGAAAATTTAAAAGCCGGGAAAACCCAAAAGGGAAGAAACCCGAGAAAACCTAACAAAATATAATTATATATGATTAAACCATAAATTGTTTCAGATTTTCAAGCTGTATATTTCTTAATTAAAATATTTAACTGATATAAGTACATAAGATATAAGATATAAACAATTAAATAAGGTATAAGATAAAAGGTATAAACAGCATTTAAGGTAAATACAAAATAAAAGGTAATTAAAATAAACAGGAGAATATACAAAAGGAAGGGACGAAGGAGAGAATAGGGCAAAGAAAGAGAAAACAAAACGCAGAATAACAAACCAGGGGAATATACAAAAGGGGGGGGACGAAAGAGAGACCAGGGCAAAGGAAAGAGCATACCCAAAAAACAGAAAAATGAACCGGAGCAAAAGCAAAAAGCAGAAGGTAGGGGAAAATCCAAGAAGCCAAAAAAGGACACAGAAAAATAAAACCAAAACCAGAAAGGAACAGAAGAGCAGTCTGTATCACTCAACACGGTATGTATTACTCAACACGGTAGTTTGTATCACTCAACACTTTATGTCACTTGTTTTTTAATAAAAATATTATTTAAATGGTTATCTATTTATCTATAATGATTACTTATTATGTCTGAAATAGTTATCATTATTGAATATCATTATTGAAATAATTTATCATTACTGAAAATCCTGAGTTTTAATGATTTTAAAAACTTTATTTAGAAATTTGGTGGCGGGGGGGGGCTGTAGAACATTTCATTTAAAATCAATAGGGGTCTCAGTATTCACGGATTATAATAATCGCACGAAAGTATTTTCGAAGCGCTTCATTCGTTCGTGAGATATTGCGTCAACGCACTTACACACACTGCCACACAGACACGCACACACTACCTCACACACTCACACTACCTCACACACTCACACTACCTCACACACTCACACTACCTCACACACACACTAATGTATATACACATTTTGCACACACAAAACTCAAGTCAAATACGTTCGATTGAAAAAAAAAATTGTTTTCGGAAAACTCCATTCGTTCACAAGAAACCGCTTCCCCAGACTCACGGCCACACACACTAACACACACAAACATACATATACACACACATACTAACAATTGCACGCACAAACACACACAATAACACAGACTAACACATACTGTAACACACAGACATCATCTCAAAAACGTTCGATTCGAGTTCAGGAATGCTTGAAACGTGCTTTACCATTAAAAACTCGAATTCGAATTTTCGACCCAGTCATAGTATTTTCCCTATACACTATACATTTAAAAATATGTGCAGAATCTACTAATTTCTAACAACTGAGTTATACACATTTAAAGGCACGTCTTTTGCTACGGAATAAACCTCTTTGATACCTTTCAGCGTGACAGATAGGCTGTAATAAATTACACAACAGCGAGGTGGGAATTATTCTGTTGTCAAGGCTTCTCTTTATTTATAAACCCAATTTTGACAAATTGGGTAGTACGTGGTATTCTAGAACTAATGTTTATTTATGGACTTGATCATTATCGATGAATTTTTAGGTGAAGCTTCCAAGGTTGGAAGTTTTGGCTGCACGCAATTTTAGGAATTTTGTTTGAATGTCTTATTCATGCTGGAGGATATTCAACTGGAAGACCCGCTGTATTTTAATATCTGCGTTCGATTCAGTATCTAAATTCTGGAGGATTAATATAAATAACATTTCTTGAGAAACAGTGAAACGTTCATTAGAGAGATGGTTCTTAGTGTGCGGTTCGCAAACACTCCAGGATTTGCTATATATTTTACAAGGGGTTCCCGGGAGGAATTATGGGGAAGCTGGCTTTGAACTGGGAAAACATAACAATTTGGGGCGAAAGTTGGATAAAGCGGCCACTGTGATAAATTAAATGTTTTTTTTAAATAAATTAATTTAAAAAAATAAAATAATAATATTAACCAATATTATGATTTATGTATATTGTTGCGTACGTGTAATATTCTCTTTCTGGGGTCCTTTCTTTTGAGAACTAGACAGAGAAAACACTCGTATAGGCATATTTCCCCATGACGCGAGTCTAGGGTCGCCACATGCCGAAGTTCGAAGAAGAGTTGCTAGATTTGGTGATTTATCACCAATTTGGAGACATTTGGTGACTTTCCGAAGCTTCGAGAAACACCTCGAAATAACCAATATTCTACTTGATATGAGAGATTTCTTAAAGTTCCTATGAACAGTCTATAAAAATGAGTCATCACTCATTCGGAGAGCAGTTGACGTGATAAGAGCTACATTGTACTGTGTTCAATGTTTTGAAAAATGACTTTCGTCAATGTTTTGAATATAATATCGTTTATTTTGTGAAATTTGTGGGAAAATAATCTAAAGTTATACTTTTTAATATTAAATTCGTTTAAGATTGACATGGTCGTTAATTTATACATAGTGGATTTATTATTTAATCGTACATTGCTAGTTGTGCCGCTATATAAAACCCTCCAATTATTTACCTTTCGTGTGAGTCCTGTAAAGGAATAATTAATTTATAAAATGCTAAATTGATCACACCATTTAAATTTTAACAATAAAATATTTATTAACAACATCAAATCTGAATTATTTAATTACACCAATTATTCATATTGTTAATTATATGCTTAACAACAATTATTCTCATTAATTATTGCGGCGGAGGGGACATATGCGACCAGAATTATTAAAATTACTATCATGTGTCTATGACCTGTGATTGTTAATGAGCAAATACCTTCCAATTCGTCTTGGGCTTTGATCATATATCAAATGCTTGCATCAGTTATAGTACCGCCGTATCTCTCTGGTGTGCGGCTCCTTCTTGTACATCTGATTGCACTCACACATTATATAGATCTAGCCAGTATTTTTGGAACATTTGCACAATTAAATCGTGTTGCACAAGCTATATGTGCACAAGTTGCACAAATCTGCTCACGTCCTTCTTAAGTCAAAACCCTTCATAATTCTTTTCTGGTCTGCTCAAGTCAACTCTTCATAATTGTTTTTTCTAGTCTGCTCTTAATTCAAATCTTCATTATTGTCTACTGGTATGCTCTTAAGTCAAAATCCCATACTTGTCTGCTTGATTCTCGGGCCACAGGCTGTGGTTCCCTCGTTGGGGGGGGGGGGGGGGAGAAATATATTATGATAATTCTAAAACTATTACCGAGGAATGTATAACATTTTAGAGATGTTTAAACCAGGCAATTTATATTTCAATGCCGTCATTTGAATGGAGTTCATTTTTTTCGATGAAGGTTTAAGTTTTCAAATATAATAAATTAATGCAGTATTGTGATAAGTTTCAAAATATTACCGAGGAATGTATTGCATTTTAGACTTGTTTAAATAAAATTGCATTGAAGTTGGAAAGTGTTTCATAATCAATGCTTTAAGCATGATTGATCTTTCTTGTTAGTTTATAAGTTAGTATTTTAATTGATATAATTCAGCTTGTTACGTAGATAAAATAAATTATTTTCTGTTCACTATTAAACATTTTGATGTGTTTTTAGACACCCAAATATATTCTTATCTTCAAATTCCGTTTGTGATATGTTCTAGTTTGTGAACCCTATTCTGTGCCTATTTTGTTAAAATGCATTTTGCCATCTATATGCTAAAGGGAAATACTACTAATTCAATAAATTAATTGCTTGATTGAGTGATAGATTTAAATTAACATTGCTTTTATGTAATGTTCTTAATTTTTGACGCATTTTTTATCGCATTTTACGTAAAAATAAAACTTTGGAAAACAGTCTAGAAAAAGTAAAGACACTTGTATAACGTAAATTAATTTTAGGAGAAAAATTTAATTCCATAAAAAGTTTACTTTGACAGCAGAGGAATGGACTATTAAAGAGAAAATTATTAAAATGCAAATGAGCTTGGTTGAAAGTAGATAGACGTTTGAATGCCAAGCCACTTTATATTCATAATTATTAATTTCATTTTTTCTAATTTTATTTCATGGTTGCATAAACATATTACAAGATATTTTTGCATCTTATTTAATTAGTTTCCCTACATACATTTTAAAATGCATAGGGGAAGTATTGTGATGGGGTCGAAAATACGAATAAGAATTTTCTACGGAAGAGCACGATTCAAGCATCCCTGAACTCGAATCTAAAATGTTATGGTGATGTCCATGTGTATCTATGACAGCGTGTATGTATGTATGATATTGTGTATGTGTATGTATGATATTATGTGTGTATGTATGATAGTGTGTGTGTGTTTGTTCACTTACATTTATCCAGCACTTTTAAATACTATATATTCAATTTCGCCCTTATGGTACAATTTTAGGAAGGTTTATTTGGGAGTGTAGTGTTCCAATGCTCTTCGTTTTGCTTCTACTCATTTATACAAGATGGATTATCATAAAATATTTCTATAAAAGCAATGGAGATAAGAATATTCTTAATATTGCACCCGACTTAAGTATTAAACTTAAAGCCCTATTTCAAACATTTCGAAAATGAAAGAGTCAAGGAAGTAACATAAATCGAAATACACTTAAATTTCAATTTTGAGCATAAAATGACATCATAAAAACCTCATTTGTATGGTGAATGTGCAAAAAGCGCATATATGTCCCAACATAAATCCCAATACAATTAAATTTTACTTTTGAGTTTAAAATGACATCATAAAAACCCAATTTGTTTGGTGAATGTGTAAAATGTAATATAAGTGAAAAAAGTTGTTGTTTTGACATTTGATTCGATTTTTATATTTTTATATTATTAACTGGTATTATGTTTATTTATGTCTTGTCTTGCAAACTATATAAATTGTATTGCAACTTTTTAAAATATAATGAAAGCAGGAGATGCGTGTTATGTGGAATTGTGTTTTATAAAATAGTTAACTGGAGTTTAGCTCAACTCGACTTTTTCATACCAGAATCCATTTTTTTTTGCATATTTATTTTTTAAATTTTAAAAGAAATGTTTTGAAAAATAGGTATTGTGCGTCGAATGATTACAATTATAGCGAGCCTTCACTTTAAGGGACTTGAAAAAATCTTTGGATTTATAGCAAACTTGACAATGTACCCCAAGAAGGCGTAATTTCCGTGACAGGCGGGCTAACGACGTCATGAATAGAAAAAATCTGATGTGTGCAGCACATGACTTTCCCTGTAGACCCAAATTCATGTTTTATATATTTCTGTAATAACTCATTAAATTGGGTTTAATTGCACAAAATGACACTAAATTTGCATTTTTAATACAATTTCTGCTTTTATTTGGTAATTGGACATTTTTCCAAAGGCGGCAGAAAAATACGAAAAAGCTCTAATATCTCGAGAACGGTTAATCCTAGAGTAATATGGGTGTTCTTATTCCTTTCCTCGTCAAAAATTACGTATAAAACAAGCATTTAATTGATGCATTTGAACACACGTAGTAATTTTTATTAGATATTGGCGATTTTTGAGGGCCATTTCGTAAAAAAAGGCATGTTGTTCTTTTCCGAATCGCACCAAAATCTAATCAGCACCAGAGTATCCTACATGTGATTTATCTACCAAATTTTGTGAAATTTGGTCAATTTGTATTTCAGCTAGAGTGAATAAATGTGATTTTTGTGGGCCATTTCGCAAAAAAAAGCGGGTTCTTTTTTTCCGAATTGTAACAAAAATTAGTCAGCACCAGGGTCACACCCAAGGGTCTTACCTACCAAATTTTATGAAATTCAGTCCATTAATTTTTGAGTTAGAGTGGATACATACATTGCACAGGCACACATAAAGACAGACACACACATATACGTCACGCTAAAAATAGTTTTTCGTATTCTAGAGGTCTAGAAACGTGTAGATCCGTCGAAAACTCGAGTTGCGATTTTCGCCATGATTCCAATACTTTCCCTATACATTACCATGTATTGCAGGGAAAGTAAAAATTACTGTGTGGCTATTTTTCATAATGCTTGAAATTTTGAAGTCTCGGGATCATTAAGCCATAAATAAATTATTTTATGTGTCACATTTTGTCCTATGATGCCATGTTAAATAATATAACAATTCGATTAAATTTCGAAGTTATCGTGAAAATCCGTGTTCGTGAAAATCCGTTAATATTTTGTGGTCGCTATCGGGTACACAAAAAATCGACCACAGACAGATGGGCATCACCCAAATATAGTCAAAATGCGCTTAGGAGGTCTTAAAACATACATTAGCATCAAAATCTCGAATTCGAAAATTTTTGTAAAAGCAATAATTTTTCCATACACTCTTTTATAGTATAAACAAGTAAAAATTCTATTAGTAAAATAAAATAGGAATCGTTGAAATAAATTGAAATTTTATAAAGTTTGAATGCAGGATGCATTGAACAGAATTCATAAATTGATATCAAGCAATCGATATCCATTCCGATCAATCGATAACAAATTTAGATATCATAGCTATAAAAATGTTACGGTTTTGTGACAAAAATATATCTGTAATTATAAAAGTGTTCCTTCATTATGATGCTTTAATTAAAAAAATCGTGAAATAGTGAGCTTAGGTATCACTACATTAGAGTAATTCCTAATTAAAACCATTTAAAATTACTACCATATCAGTTTATTTATTATGGGATTATATTTCTTAAACGTTTTTAACATAACTTTTTCGACCACCAATCCATTTGCATGTATTTTAAGTGATTTTTCTATATGTCTTCCTCCTCTAGCAAAACGATGCAAATATACGCGTATATAAAAGCTGAATTTAAAAGTAAAGATCTATTTTATTTTCTTTCCATTTTTTACTGAAACAGCTTTTAATTTTTTAAAAACACGAATCCGTTAGCCAAAAAAATGTTACATTTCGTCCTTCTTTTTCGAATTCGAATTATCTTAAATAGTTAAAGAAATTTCTGTAAGAAATGCATATGGTTAGATTCTCCTTACTTTTATGTGAACTGGAATTTTCTTAGTTCTGATTTTATAAAATGTAAATTCAAAATTCATGCATATAGTATTTTATGATACAAAAAGATATCTTTATTCAGAATTCCACAAAACTGGGTTTTTTTCTTTCAAGTTTTCTTATATTTTCCTGTATTTTTTTTTCCAATGCCATGAAACGTCAGATTCTGGATGCTGTCTATTTTGTTTATAAACATGGTTGAATTTTGGCAGAGGTATAAAACTCATGAAAAAAAAATTCCATTGCATCCACTACTAAGTCAGTATATATATATATATATATATATATATATATATATATATATATATATATATATATATATATATATATATATATATATATATATATATATATATATATATAGTGTTGTTTTATTTCATTTATTTATCTATTTCTTTTTACTTTCTTTGCCATATTTAGAGAAGAGATTGACTTTTTAAAGTGCATTTTTAAACAGCAAAAATATTTTTCAATAAAATCAAGTGAAAATACTCTCATATATATTTACTTGATTTACTTATTATATATATATCATCGGCATTGTAGCCGCTGTTTAACTGATTTGGTGATTTCAATATTTCATAATTACTTGGTTGTTATTATTATATCTTTCTAATATATATATATGTATATATATATATATATATATATATATATATATATATTTACTACTTGATTTATTTATACATGCGAATAGTATATACTTATATATTTACTTGAACATTGTCATGTGTAATGTCCTATGAAAGTACTTAAAACTCCAATAATGTCATAAGACAAAATCCATGTGTGTGCACTTCAGATGCATCTATAGTAAAGTGACAGTTCTCGATCGAATAAAAGGGATTGTGTCATAAAGAAAGTAAATCGATTATATTCAATCTAATTAGACATACTTTGAATGTCCTATTTATCACGCATATAACACCGTGATTCTTGAGGTCCAATAAAATTAAACTATACTAGATTTCTTCAATTACAAATTGGTTCTGGAGAAAATATTTTATTAAAACACATGAACATATAAGTTTATGAACATATACGTTTTATACAAATACTTAAATCATAACCCCAATTATTATTATAATTTACACGTATCATCACACATTTCGTAGGAGTGCAAGTTTCAAACTCTGTTTTATACAAAATTAATTTACTTTCATCACCATTGAATGAATTTCTAATTTATTTCAATTTTGATACCGTCAAAGTTCAATTTTGCAGATTATCTTACTTATGCTCCTAATATTAGAGTCTATGCTGCTCAAGATCTAGATTTCTATAGGGGATGAACCGCGAAAATTCAGGCTAGAAAGAATTTAAAATAATATTATCTGTATCAAGGTACGTGCGGCTATGTACCATGCACGATGTCCTTACAGACACGCTAAAATATGCAGTGTTCAATGTAACACAATGCATTCACTTAACGCAATGCGCCGTAGTCACTCTCACATGATAGTGCCACTTTTACAACGGCATGAGTTTGTCAGTTCTGTAACTTATCGCCTTGCAGTGATGATGGGTATTTTTCTTCGCACGTCACAGTGTGCAACGACTTTAAGTATCATGACTCTGATTTTAGACAACCTCACTGCATCATGGTCATCGTAGACGTGTCGGTTATTTGCACACACACAACGCACAGTGATTAATTCCCATTATTTTCCCATTTGGGAGCCGAGTAACACAACACCATCTTCGGTGAAAGTCACAGTGGAGCTATGTACTGGATGCTCTTGTATCAAATACTTAACATTTTTCACTGCATTTGAAGTAGCTTATTAGCTGGATTGAAACTTGCGCGCACAATATGAAAAACAAAGGGTTGCATATTGCGACAGATTGATATTTTCATATGTAATATCATGCGATAAGTTTAGTGCCATCATTCTCGTGGATCTAGCTTGTTCCATTCATGGAAAAATATACGTTGGGTAATACTTTTGTAGTTGAACGCCAATAGTCATTTATCTGTCATAAGAATAACTTATTTCTCCGTTCATAACGCTTGGCGAGATTTTGGCGACGAATTTGGCGTGACTTTTTTAAATATTGCCAAATTAACGAAAATGTCGTAAAATTGGTAAAAATGACGCTAAATCAACGAAAGTGGCTAATAATTGACGAAAATTCAATATTTTAGAACCAATTTTTCCGTCCGTAACGTTTGGATAAAAGTTTGGTGACGAATTTTTCGGAATATCTCCAACTTGGTGACAATTTAAATGTTGCCAAATTGAAGAAAATTTCACCCACTTGATAAAAACTCGCCAAATTGATGAAACTGTCTCTGAATTAATGAAATAACGATTAATTGATGAAAGTTCAATATCTTGGAAATAACACAAGAATGGACTATAAGAATAACCCATTTCTCCGTCCATCCGTAACGCTTGGCGAGAAATTTAGTCGGACGTCGCCAACTTGGCAACTTTTTAAATGCAGTCAAAGTGACAAAAATGTTCCCAAATTAATAAAAATGACGCCAAATGAGAAGTAATGTTTCGCAAATTCTGATTCTCGTCATATGACGGGCTGCTCTTCCCTCCGTTTATCTGTAACACTTGCTAATGTATTTATCAAACTTCGAATATTCTGGAAAAGTGTCGCCAACTTGGCGATATTTCGCCCTATATTGATGAAAATGTCATCAACATTCTAAAAATGACGCCTAATTGAATAATTAATTATTAAAATATTTTAATATATAGACTATGTCGCCTATTGAGGATGCTATCAATATTGATAATTGTTAATTTAGAGTTGTGTAAAATATAAGTTAATTGGGTACTTTGAAACAGTATTACATATTGTAATCCGAAAAATCGCCAAATATACAATTCAACGTTAAAAACACAGTACCGCGGATCTTATATATTATTTTTTAACTGTAAAAAGAGTAAATTTATTGTATTATATAAGGAAAGTCATGTGTTGCCCACATCAGATTTTTTATTCTTTAGAAATGAAATATTTCATGAACTGCAAGTGATGATATAATGTCTGGGAAAGAAAGAAACGGATGATAAATGATAAACCTTGATATGTCCCGTTACAATTTGAAGTATGGGATAATCACAATAGATATCATCGTTACCAACTTTTACGCACAACGAAATTTCGTTGAATTTTTTGGAGAGGGTATATTCATGTGATTTTGTGAGGAGGTGCTTGATCAGAATTATAAGATATTTAAATTTTTGAACACCAGATATTAAATGCTATGCGTTTTGAACCACGTTGTACTATAGGAGATTAGGATCTATAACCACTAAAATGCACACTCACTTTCTAGTATTTAGTTTTTGGAAATTGAAAGCTCCAGTATTATTTCGTATGGACTACTATATAACTAACTTGTCGAAAAAGCTCTTTTGTTTTAGTTCGTATAAATTATTTTAAGTCTTTCTCTTAGTAAATTGTTTTCCAAATGTTATAATACCATCTGTGTGCATACATTTTATTAAACAAATACATCAACTGATTTGATTAGTTTCTAACGAGTTTCGTGTCTTTACAACATATTTGTAAACAAAAACTATGTCTCCTTATTTACAATTGTTTATTTATATCTTTACGAAATTCTAGTTCAATATATCCTGTTTTAAATGAATATTTTGACGTATAAACTATTTTAAGTCGATTACTTAGTAGATTGATTTTCCAATGTTATTCACCGTCTGTAAACAATTTTAAGTCGATTAGTTAGTACATTGATTTTCCAATGTTATTCACCATCAGTGCTTAAATTTTATTAAACTAATACATCAACTGATTTGATTAGTTTCAAATGAGTTTTTGTGTCTTTACAACATATTTGTAAGCAAAAACTACGTCTCCTTATTTACAATTTTTTCCCTTTATATCTTTACGAAATTCTAGTTCAATATATCCTGTTTTAAATGAATATTTTGATGTATAAACTATATATATATATATATATATATATATATATATAGTAGATAAGTCGATTATTTAGTAGAGTAATTTTTCAATGTTATTCACCATCTGTACTTACATTTTATTAAACACATACATCAACTGATCTGATTGGTTTCTAATGAGTTTTGTGTCTTTGCTTTTAACACTGAAATATATATGCAATAAAGAGTATCTAAAAACTTAAGATATACGTTATTTTACAATGTTCAGTATCATTATCCTGTAAAACAATTTTACTAAACTTTTATCATTTAATGATAATAAATATTTGAAAAACCTTCATTTTTTTTCTAAGGCAGCATTTTATGCATTTACTGTTAATTTTAAAACTTATTACAACTCAGTGAAAAATTTATTTTCAGTGTTCTGTAAAGAAAATATTTTTGTTATAGGTTTACAGAGCATTATCTCAGCGTGAAGGCAAAGGTAAAAAAATCACTTTCAACATCATAGTCTTATCTTCTCTGTGCTGTTCTTCATTTGTGAAGGTAACTAAGCCTTTGGTAACAAAAGACACCAAATAAAAACAAAAGACCCCCAACTGTATTTTCAAGATAAGACTCATCCAAAGAAACTTAAAATCCGAAGTGCAAATAGAAACTGCAGAAGGAAATATCCAGAACATAATCCTATCTTCTTAGAAGCACGTTGAATAAGTATCTAAACTATTAAAACTCGTACCGAAATAAAAAAAAAAGTATCTTTGTAAATAATAGCAACGATATGAACACAATTTCTCTGTATGGAAAATCTCGGTTTGTATTAAATGGAAGGTGCAGATTTTGATATTTGCATATAATATTCGTAAATTTAAAATAAAAATTTACATAAAGTCTAAAATTTTCATAACGTGACCCAAATATTTTGAGAAAAAAGTCTCTGTATATTGAGCTACTCTCATATCCAAACTATTGGGACCGTAACCTCAAATCGAATCGCTGGAACTGCAAGTATGGATTTAGTGGTTGCAGCACGCGCAAACTGAGCTCAATGTTATAAAAACAGGAAAAGGGCTGCGCGGTATGACTGAATTTGTCGCTCCTTATAGAGCTTCGCAAATTTTTGGCATATATCAACTTTTCTGCTGCTATTTCAAGTATCGCCTTTGGCATGCTGACGAGAGCATATGAAGAAAAACTGGTCCGTAGATAATGTTACCTGGCACATATCAAAAATGTTTCTGTCATTTCAAGTATCGATTCCAACATGTTATCGAGGGCAAATGAAGTAAAACCGATCCGTGGATAATGTTATCTGGCACATATCTATGTTTTTGTTGTCATTTCAAATATCGATTCCAACATAATGACTAGCACATATGAGGTGAATCCGGTCCATGGATAATGTTATCTTTCACATTTCAAGTTTTTTATGCCATTTCAAGTATCGATTCCAACATGATAAGCGTATGTTAAGTTGTTGTTTTTGTTGAGACCTAGACCGTCCGACCTACCAGAAAGGTGTAAGGTAACCGTTTGGACGGCCGGGAAGTGCCACCCAAGTTAGACCGGGACCCAGTGGGGAAGGCATCCACAGGGACCGTACCCTCCTTACCCTACCACCAACCTCTCGGAAGGACTTACGGACCCACATGTTTAACGTGATCGCACCCCGCATGAACACGGCGGCAGTTGTAGCAGCGTGCAAATACAGCGCGCAAACCGCGCCCGAAATGTGCCAACAGCACGCAGTGTTCCCAGGTGGTCACCCACCCAAGTACTAACCGCGTCCGATGCTGCTTGACGTCGGTGATCTAACGAGAACCGGTGTTTTCAGCACGGTAGGGCCGTTGGCTCAAGCGTATATTAAGGGAAGTCAGTCCATGGATAATGGACTGGCGGCATTACAATGGACTGGCGGCCCTACTGGCGGCCCTGCAATGAGAGTGTGTTTCAAATGCTTCCAATTAGAGGGCTCTGTGATTATATTAACTAAAAAGGGTTAAATAAATAAATTATTTAAGGATTTTGCTCGACCTTTGTATGAATATACATACTTTGTAAGGTTCCTTTCACATCACACCCGTTCTATTTAGAACATTTTCACTAATATAAATCCCCCCCCCCATCATTGGATTAGCGATCGACCTTTTCAACTTCCAGTTCACTTTCAAGGAACTGTTGAAGTATGTTCGGTTATGGCGCTCTAAACAAATCTATAAAATAATTACCTAACGTGTTTTGGTATTTTCGGACTCTCCAAAAGCCCCTGTTGATCTAGAACATCGTTTATCAATGCGTGTTCCGCGACGTGACAGTTTCGCAGAAATGTTCTTAAAATTGAAGGACAAAAAAGCGTAAACTTTTGAAAGCATAATTTGAACCTCAAGAGTCTCAATTGAGTTTATTAAAATGGCGCTAATTAGTATATTTTGCAACATAAATGTTAAAAATATTCAGAGTGCTTACAAATTAAACTAATTTGTGTCTCGCGAACGGAAACTGAAGCGAAGCAGGGTATCTAGCTGTATGTTTAATAACTGAGTAATACAATATATTAAATCGTAAATATTAAATATTGAATAATTAATATACAAGACAGCCTAAAAACTTGTACAATAGTAGAATTTATATTAAACAAATAGAAAATTCTGTTTGGCGCGAGTTTTTTTGTTTCATTTGACATTATCTGACATTTGATTTCAAATATCTTAGTACATAGATCGGAATTTAAAATTCGGGCTTCGTCATAATTTAATACATGATTAGTTCAAACTTTGTACAAAATTTTATTTGAATCTGTTCAGTTTTAAACTTTCACATACAGTCAGATTTGAGTCGGTGTTAAGGAAGCTACGCTCGCCTCGATTCAATAAATGAAGTAATACTACTCTAAACTTTTCCTCTTTATGGGGTTCCGCCATCGAAATGCATTTCAAAATGACTTCCGCGACCTAAAGAGTTTGAAAACACTGACGTAGAAGAATGAATTTTTGCGCACATATTGTAGACCATTGAACGAAATCTTACTCAACGGTCACCTTCGAGAGCAGATGACGACTCAGCCGGATATTCTGTGCCCCCTCGCAGCTGGGTGACAAGGAAAAAAGGGGGTTAAAAGGACTTTTCATTCTTTGAAGCCCCTGTGAACTGAACGGCTGTATATTTGCGCACTTACAGTATTGACCATGGGGCAGCAATTAACGGAACCAGATTTTCAACCCCTCCTTTCGAGAGCAAAAATGGTGGGTTTCAAATAATTACTACAGACCCTCTAGAGAAACTCCTTTACTAAAATGCTGAATCTTTGCATAGTTATAGCACTGATCCTGGGTCATAATTTAACGGAACATATTTTCGACCCTTATCAAAAGGAGAACAAGGCGGGTTTCAAATAGTCTATCCAAACCCTCCAGACACCCTATGATTTAGCAGGTTGCATCTTTGTATAATTATTATATCGACTGCGAGATAGAATCTATTGGAGCAGAATTTTTATTCCTCCTCCCGCTAGTAAGCGAACTAAATGGGAGGTTGAAAAGACCATTCAGGCCACTGAAATGACCTAGAATGATGAAAATTTACACTTATACTACCGACCATATACCAGTACCGATAGTCCAGTGGTTAAGGCGGTCGGATCGCACGCAGTATTCCATCGTTCGATTCTCGACCTCGCCCAAAATTATGCGCAATATATGAACGCCATGAATCTCTAGATCGGAGCGTCCACCCGACAGGTGATAAGTTAAAGGAAATATAGTAGGTTTCCTGTCGTTTCCATCCCCATTGGGTTCTGGTCTACATTGTGTATACTTATGGTTTGGATTTCTGGTCTACATTTCCCTGACTGTCCAAACAGATATCTTACACCTGCAGGCATGTTGGATGATCTGGTAAAATAAAGTATCTACCTCGGGTTAGAACCCAAGAAAGCTAATTTTAAATTAAGGAGACTATTTTTCAGCACCATGCATTGTTATATGAAATAAAACTTATTAAAAGAAAGTTAGAACTTAATTTTTGAAGTGTGTTAGTTCCCCTGCCTTTGATAGACTTTTATACTAATAGAAACGATAAATAGTTATAAATAAAATTAGAATGTCTTCTAGATTTACGAAAAGTTTTGGGTGAATCTGTAGGTCGGGTTCATTCGTTTAAAAATACCGTAAATCGGCCGAATGTATTCGAAGAGCACGCTAGAGATGGTAAAATAAATAAGTACAATAAATGCTCTTAATGATTATTTGAAAGCGTTTTTGATTAAGGCAAAACTTTCGAGCACATCTGCTGTTTAAAACGATCGGATGTGGAAAGCGCGTGACTTTCTCTATAGAATGCAATGACTTTACTTCTTTTACAGTGAAAAAATTATGTGTAAACTCCACGTACAATGTTTTTAAAGTTGAAATGTACATTTGGCGCTTTTCTCAGAAGACAGCATGCAAAACTATTCCCGGTACCCAATTAACTTATATGTCTTGAAACCCTAAATTGACAATTATCAATATAGATAGCATTCGCAATAAACAATATAGTCCATATATAAAAATATGCTATTAATTAATTAATCGATTTGACGTAATTTCGTTAATTTAGCGTCATTTTTTCAATTTCGACCATATTTTCGTCAATCTGGGGCAAAATATCGCCAAATTGGCGATATTTTTCTTAGTTAGTTTCCATGCTCGCATAATTTATTATCAAGCATTACAGATAAACGCAGAAAAGCGATTTTCTTATATATTAATGGTTATTGCCGAATTGTTAGATGCCAAAATACAAATCTAGTACTCAAAGTACCTTCTCAAATGAATGGAACGAATTAGATCCACAAGATAGATTTAAAAATTAGTTGCATAATATTACATGTAAAAGTGAACATATTTCACAATAGTTAATTTTTTTTTAATTTATGCGTTTTTTATATTTTATGTATCTTTTTTTATACATTTATTTGGAAAATGTACAATATCTAAATAAAAATGGTTCAAGACAGTGTTCTAAAGTCTGCGTCATTCGTTTTATATTAAAAAATTATATACGAAATAATTACCTGGGTAACATTATTGAAGATTCTGAGTTTTCAATGATCTTTTCAATATTTAATTCGAAAATGTGAGGATCTTTCGAGCATTCGAATGCATTTAAAAATCAATAATGTTCCAGTATTCACTGATTGTAATATTTGCACCAAATGTTGTTCAAATCGCTGCAGTCGGTTGTAAGATATCCCGTGTACAGTGTCGCGAATACACACACACATACCCCCCCCCCACACACACACACACACACACACAGCCATTATCTCGAAAACGTTCGATTCGAGTTTTAGGCTGCTTGAAACATGCTCTTCCTTGAGAAACTCGAGATCGAATTTTCAATCTGGTCACAATACTTTCCCTATACTATGTATATGGCGAAATACTGAATTAAACTAACAGGCACACTTTATACATGTTTCTATGACTTAAATCAATATTTTCTCTATTACTCCGCACGTATTTTTTATTTCATCGACTTTTCTATTACTCAACCCAATGTTTTTTAATATGCGATGCTTGTATCACTTATCAAATTCCTTGGCAAAATGTCCTGGCAAACTTTCAGGTCTACCATTGAAGCAAAAGAAAAACTTGCAATTATGTTATATACTTCATAATAACCTCATTTACACGAAAAACGTACTCAAGCATCATAAATCGTAACTGTTAAATAGAGGAATTAGTTGTATAAGACATTAGGGGAAGTAAAGAGAATAAAAAAGTATTAAGTATGCTTTACTTGTTGCTGCACATACTAAAAAAAATCTTGAAATGGGAGTTTAGAAGTATTATTAATAAATTTTAGATGAGAATTGTCAAAATTTTATTATTTTTTAATTAACGCCGTTGATTGTGTGAATATTGTGTGAATTTTTTAGAGATTTAACTTCTCTAAAAAAATTAACATTATAATATATTGACTGCGTTATGGTAAACATTTGTCTTGAAATAAACTTTGAAATAGTTTGATCATCATCGTCAATGGTTCGACATCCCACTATGGGTCTTTGCCTTCCTCAGAAAGTTCTTCCAAGCTGTGTCCCCTTGGGACCAATGCTTCTATAATTTTTAATATTTAACACCTTAAATTCCTTGTCCACAGAATCTATCCATCACAAATTCAGTGGTCCTCTAGGTCCTTTTCCGATCGGTGTGGACATAAAAAATTCTTTCTGTTGCTATCTGTCCTTAGTAAACGCTATCTGTTAGTTTTAATGTATTTATTTATATCAGAATATTCGTATAATATGAATAGTTCACAATTGTAACTTCTTCTCCAAATATAATTTTCCTGAATTCCACCGAAATTACTGCTCAAAATTTTACGCTCAAAGATATAAAGGGCTTTTTCATCCTATCCTGTTAGAGTCCGGGTTTCTGAAGCATAAATTATGGTATGTCTAATAAGTATTTTATAAAGCTGTAATTTTGTTTTTCTTCCAATCAGGTGTGGTGTGAAAAATTTCTTATTCCATGAAACAGCGATTTGCTGCTATAATTCGGTTTAGGATTTCTATGCTAATATTCTTTCTACAGTTTATCTGAAATACGCAGTAGTTTTTTATTTATTAAAAATATTTGATTTATATAGAAAAGAAGAAATATGCCAGCAAAACAAGCATATGCAGAGAGAGAAGAAAGGAATGATTTCGATTTTAAATATAGTTGTTAAACCCTTTGCAATTTATCCTATTACTTTCGCTACATATGTAGTATAATGTTAGAGGAAGTATTGTGGCGGGGTATAAAATTTGCACTGAACACGAATGGAACATTTCAGAGGTGCTGTGAGTGTGTATGTTTATTAGTATGTGCATCGTTGAGAGTGTGGTACGCATCGTTGAGAGTGTGGTCTACGCTATCTCACGAACGAATGGAGCAATTAGAATGAAATTTTGTATGATTATTACAATCAGTGGATACTGGAGTCCTGTCGATTTTAAACACAGTCGAATTTTGGAAGAACCCCTCTTAATTTTTGAAAAATATCTTTAAAAAAATTAAGACATTCAATAAAGCTTCAATAATAATCATTTCATAATACATTATTTATTAGAAAACGAATGACATGCATTTTAAAACGCTAACATAAGCCGTTCTTAAGATATTGCCCAATTTTCAAATAAATATTTGAAAAAGTCATTAAAATATTAGGACCTTCAATAATGTTAAATAAATAATCATTTCATATATAATTTTCAATTCGAAAACTAAAGACACAAACCTTAGAAAACTAGCATGTTATCAAAGATATGTATAGAAAAATAACATAAAATTAAAAAGTTGTATGTATTATCCTATATTTTCACATTCCAAATTCAATATTATGCAACAAATATGTTAGCACCACATTTGTAGATCTATAATTTTCTCCATTCATAAGAAAATATACATATTGTAATATCTTTATATTTTAACTCCCAAGAATTCGCTAACACTCATTTATTTCACAGGATTATCATTAAATGACAATTGCATTTTAATAAGGATATTGCAGGCGTATATCAATAAGTCAGTCCGTTTGGACCTGTTCTATTTACTCCGTGGGGCAGAGAAAATAGTTTTTATGAATATAATTTTCAGAACCTTCCAGCTGAATCTTTGCATTTAATTGATTTAATATTACTTCTCGGGTGTGGTAGCGGTTTCAGAACCAACCTGCAAGTACCGATTCCGCTACACACAAGGCCAGTGATCGTAACATTTACAGCAAAAACAAAAATAGTGGTAATTGTCATATTTAACTTAACCCAGGCAATGTTATTTAGATGAGGTTTTCCCAGTCTAGAAGAATTATATTCTAGACGGTATTCAGTGAGCAAAGAACATGAGGGAATACAAAAAGGAAGGCACATTTATCAAATTAAACAAATCTATTTATTTTAATCACTTGCATATTCATCAACATAACTTTACTTAATTTATCATTTTAAATATCTAAGAGCTTCCTTTATCATTAACAATTATTATTCCAATTTTTGCTCTGCTCAAAATATCACTCACTATTTATTATTAAATCAAACACAATATTACTTCTTAAATCATGAACTTAAATACAATACTATTTTACTTTCTTAAAATTCAGTAAACCATTATAATTCAAGATTATATATTTTAGTGTGCCAGTGATGTATAACGTGCCAAAGATTTCAGTTGGAACTTCTGGTTCCGATACAAAAGGGGTTACCTGAATTGAAGATTAAAACACAGAAAAGTTCCATATTCGGAAAAAACACTGCTGGAACCCGAAATAAATGTCCGAAAATGAGTATCCAATCATCTCACAATATAACAGGGCTTTTCGCCAGAAATTCCACTTATGTCATCCCTTCCGGTACAAACTTCGGTAGCAAAAGGGTCCGCGAGATATTATCCTGGAATAAAAAAAAAAAATTTAGAAAAGCGTTAAGGAACATCGAATCTTCTCCAGGAACTTCTTCATTCCGCTCCAGAAATGGATCATGGTTTCATTAGAAACAAAATCTCTCCAATCGAGGAAACTTAGCCATTTTGGCCAAAACCCTTTGTCTTAAGTTTTAAGACAAAACTTTTGATGCGACTTCTCCAACCGAGAGTTCCAAGTCGAATCCCCAGGTCTCAAGAGTCCAGCCCAGAACTTCTCCTCAAAGCAGCTTCCTGATTGGCAGGCAAGCGCGCCCGGCAACAGCTTCTCCTCCGACCACACGTCACACATCCCAGCCGAGACAGAAATCCTGGCTCGCGCCAACGGTTTCTCGACGAAACACAGATTTTAATGCAAAATGAATCCAGACAAGGCCTACCGAAATACAGCACAGGCACAGAAGGAAAGAAAAGAGTTTTTCTCACAGAAAAACACGAAAGGCTCATGGCGCAGAAATTGCGACATGACAGCTCCCCCTCTCTGGGAGTCAAAAATTTTCCGAAAACCAGTGAGGAAAATTTTTCTCTCACTCAAAAACACAAAAATACAAAAATTTACAAAGAATTTTAGGAACCTGTAAGTGTAAAATAATTTAGAAACAAATTTTGGGCGAGAAAGACGAGACGTCATCGCCTTCTCAAGACAAAGACACTGTAGATCTGAATGACGGGCCAAGACATTCATCACCACAGGTAAAAGCCAAAAGAAAACCAAAAGGATGACAAAAATGTCACCGCATCTTAAAGGAACCTTTACACAAATTTACACATAAATACACTAAATACACTTAAATTCAGAAAAATTTTGTCAAGGCACTTTGCCTGACAACCAAAAGTCTCAATCTTCCATATTGAGATCACACAGATGATGCGAACCAAAAACATGGTACGATATGAATTTACAATACACTTATACAATAAAATTAATTCGAAAAATTCAAAATTCAAACAATTTTGTCACTTTCAAAACACACCAAGTGACACGAAACAGTCATTAATTTTCATCAAAAGATTAAATATTTTGAAAATTAATTTTTAAATTAAATTTGTCATATCAAAGAATGAGATTCTTCACTCATTCAAAAATTTCTCACTTTTTGAGAACAAGGTCACTTTCAATATTTCAAATTTTCAATTTCAAACTTTCATTTCAAAACTTTCACTTTAATTTTAATTTACTTTCAGCTTTAACATTTCAACATTAACTTTAAATACATTAACTTTCAATTTATCAACATTTCATTTCAACATTTACTTTAATTTATTTATGACATTAAAACATTTCAGAATTTTCTTATTCTGAATTCACTTCATATTACTTTAAATTATTCAATTTACTTTTAAATCATTCAAATTATCTTAAAAAATTCAATTTACTTTTCTTTCACAAAACCTTGAAATTATTTCAACAAGTGACCACTTCATGTGTCACAAAACAAAAATTTTCATTCAAAACAATTGTTCGCTGAGAGAGAGAAGGAGAAAAATTCTCTTGAAATTCACGTCAGTTATGTAAAGGTGCAGGAACACATCCGAAGAGCAAACTCGGCGGGGACTAACGAGTTGCCAGCAAATAAAAGGGAGTGAAGAAAATTAATAAAAAAAAAATACTCGCGTGCAGGATGCAGAGGCAGCAAAACAGGACACCAAGACCACGCCTCAGAAGCTTCGGACATCAAAATTTTTGGACAGCTTGCGCTGACCACATCATCATCATCTTCTTCATCATCATCATCCTCATCAAGCTTCACCAGTTTCCCACCTGGCTCCACAACTGTCCTAGGTGGGCTCGGAACAAGTTGTCATCAAGGACTCCAGTCCTGCAGCATGCATCGGACAATTAATTTGCCCAGCTGCTTCTTCTTCTATGTCCCGTGTAATTTGTTTCGTGTTTGCGTCCTCCAGCCAGTCTTCCAGAAAAAGGTTTGCAGCATTACAAGAATGATGACTCACTGAAATTTGTGTAGATGTTTGAAAACTGCTGATAAAAAAACAACAACAATGTGAAAAGGAACTTCAAGAAAACAAATTTCAACAACACAACAAGCCAAAAATTTTCACCTCTCTCAGCAAAACAAAATTTCAAAAGCATTTATCAAAAGAGATCATTTACTTTTGATCTTCAAAAAAAAAATTTCATTAAATTTCAAAAATTCTCAAATTCAAAACTTTCAATTATTCAAATTCAAATTACTTAAATTACTTTAATTACTTTATATTTACTTTATATTAATTTCAATATTATTTTAACAAAATCATTTACTTTTTTCAAAAACTTAAAAAATTTCCTCTTTTTACTTAGGGGAACGCTTCGAAACCAACACCACTTTCAATTATTTCATGAACTTAAAACAAGTAATCAAAAATACTTTTCACAATCAAACACAACAAAATAATCCAAGTCAATCAAACAACAGGACTCTCGAAAAAATTAAAGTCCAAGGAGAGTCAATTAACAAAATTTACTTATTATTTAAATTATTTAAATTGCAATATAAACATTCATAAATTATAGTTCACAAAAATCAATCAATTTTCTATTTACTTTTAACTTAAATGCAGGACTTCCATTAAATTTAAATTTACAACAATTTTTCATAAATTCCATTTTAAAAGACAATATTGAAATACAAAAATTTAAACAAGTATCATACTTTAATTTAATATAAGATTATTTCTTGCAAAAATAATTTCTGAAAAATTGTGAACTCAACCAAAATTTAATATTGTGAAAATCTTTGATAAGATCTAAGATTATAAGGTGTACATGTGTTTCTACTTCTCATATAATTTTGATTTTGGTGTGGTGTGTAACTATTTCCATAACACTTATTATTGTAAATGATTCTTCCATTTCCTCTATTATCAAAGTTATTTGAATTACTTCTCAATTGATAATGTTGATTCTTATTAGCATAAAAGTTTGATCTGGTAGGAACAGTATTGTCATTCACTTTCTTAGGCAAATTAAATCTTACTCTTTTCACAGTCTTTTTGTTTTGAGATTTTTCTGCAGGTTTTGATAAACAAGATTTCAGTTTCACAGAGTCTTTCTCAGTGGTGATCACAGGAGTAAGTTTATTAGGCTTAGAGTTCAGTTTTTGATTTTCAGCAGATTGTTTTGAAAATTTTTGCAATTCCTCTCTTCTTGGAGGTAAAAGAGTCAGTCTATTTACATGAACCAATTGTTCATTTTTGGGATTCATCACATGTCTGATAACAAAATTCACCGGTGATGTCTGTTTTATCACTTTAAAAGGACCTCTATTAAATGAACTCAGTTTTCTTGATTGTCCATGAGGCAAAAAGGGTGTGTATAAGTACACCAAGTCATTAACTTTAATATTTGGTATCTTTGCTTTCTTAAGTTGTTGTAAAATTTGTGAATTTTCAGCTTTTTCCCAGTTACTTTTTACTACATCATATGTTCTTTTAAGTCTAAATTGGAAATCTTCTCCATAATCATATATTGAATCATAAGTTGGAGGTTTAAATCCTGCCATCAAAGTATTTGGAACAGTTAAATCTCTTCCATAGAGTAAATACGCAGGTGATTCAACCGTAGAAGCATGTATGGCATTTCTATGAGCTAATAAAGCAAAATGAATTAAATTATCCCAGTTACTTTTATCGTTATATGCAATATTTTTCAAGGATCTGACCAAAGTACCATTTAATCTTTCAACACAGCCATCTACTGAAGGCATATAGGCAGTAGTAGTATTTTTGATTATTCCCAGTTTTTTATAAAAACATCTTGCTGTTTTAGAAACAAAATTCGTCCCTTGATCCGAGACAATGTATTTAGGTATGCCATGCTGAGCCATATAGTACTCTAAACAATTTAAAATATCTTCAGTTTTAATTGAAGCCAAGGGATATTCTTCAAGCCATCGAGTAAAATAGTCAGTAATGACAAGTATGAATTTATTTCCAGATCTAGATATAGGTAATGGTTCAACACAGTCCATGGCGATTCGCTCAAATGGGTATGTAGATTTTGAAAATTTTTGAATAGGTGCTTTATTATTTCTAAAACCACGATTTACCACACAAATTTCACATGAAGCAACATAATTGTTAGTCTGGGAATACATTCCCTGCCAAAAGTATTTTCTACTAACAGAAGATAAAGTTCTTCTAAATCCACAATGTGCGTAAGTAGGACAGTCATGATGTAACCATAAAATTTCAGACACAAGTTCCTGCGGAACAACAACTCTTTCTTGTTCTTGGTGTCTACGTTTAGGATATCTGTGCGTACACCATAATATATCATCCTTTCTAAAAAATACTAAAGTTTGTGGGTAAGGTTTTATGTTCTTATCTAGGAGATCTATAATTTTATTGCATCTAGGGTCAGATTTTTGAGCATTCTTAATTCTGGTGAGTAACGTAGGACAAGTAAATGTTTGTTCCAATTGACCACTTTGTATGTTGTTTTCATTTTGATTTTCAACTGCATTATTGTCAACAGCATAAATTTCATTTGTTTCACTTGTATTAGCTGAATTCAAATTGATTTCTAATTCTCTTCTATAGCTACTATTATCATTGTTTACATTTTGAGAATTTTGATTTACATTGTTTACATTTTGAAAATTCTGATTTACATTGTTATTTATGACTTTATATTGTGACACAAATCTTCTAGGAATATTTTCAATTGAATTAGTACAGTCATTAACATTTCTTGAAAGATAGTCCGCGACTATATTTGCTTTTCCTGGCTTATGTACTATTTGGTAATCAAACTGTGATAGAGATGCAATCCATCTTGCTAATCGAGATGTAGGATCTTTTAACTTAAATATAAAAGAAAGAGATATTTGATCACAAAAAATTGTGAAAGGTTTGCCAATTAAGTAATGTTTGTAATAGTTAGTAGCCCACACAACGGCTAATGCTTCCCTTTCAACAACGCTATATTTACATTCAGCTTCATTCAATTTCCGACTTGCATAAGATATTGGATGCAAGATTTTATTTTCATCTTCTTGGGACAAGTAACAACCCAAAGAATGGTTAGATGCATCAGTATGTAATATAAAGGGCTTCCTAAAATCTGGAAGAGTCAAAATTGGTTTTGATAAAAGTTTTCCCTTTAAAATTTCAAAAGCTTTTTGAGCTTCATCAGTCCAAACAAATTTCTTCTTATTTTCATTATTCTTGGTCTTTAGTATGTCAGTTAGCGGTAGAGATATCTCAGCATAATCTTTTATAAATTTTCTATAGAATCCAGTGAGTCCAAGAAATTGTCTCACATTCTTAATTGATTTTGGAACTTTAAATTTTTCTACAACTTCCAAATTATGAGTATCAGGTTTTACTTTTCCATTGGATACTAAAAATCCAAGATACTTAATTGTTTTTCTGAAAAAATGACATTTTGATGGTTTCAACTTCAATCCATGTTTGCTTAATCTTACAAAAATTTCTTCTAATTTTTTCAAATGTTCTTCAAATGTACGTGATGCAACAATAATATCGTCAATGTAAATTCCAGATATGCCAGCCAGCTCCAGAGACATCAATCTCTGAAAGGATGCGGGCGCATTCTTAAGACCAAATGGAGTTCTAGTCCATTCAAAGTGTCCGTCGGGAGTTGAAAATGAAGTTTTCTTATAATCATCAGGATGTAAACACAATTGATAAAATCCACTGGTTAAATCAAGGGTCGAAAAATACAAGGCCCCTGACAAATTATCGATCAATTCCGAAATATTCGGAATCGGATAATTTTCGACTATTGTGATCTTATTGAGCTTCCGGAAATCGGCCACCAAACGGTAGCTTCCATCAGGTTTCTTAACAAATAAAACAGGAGTATTGTAAGGTGAAGTACTGGGTTGAATAATTTTGGCGTCCAATAATTCATCCACTTGACGTGAAAGTTCTTTCTGTAAATTATGTGGAATACGGTAAGGTTTCTGTCTAACAGGCATGTTAGACTCCAAATTAATTTCATGCAAAATTGTATCACATCCAGACAATTCTTTCATATTCTTAGCAAACACATGCTTATATTTATTTAGCAATTTTAAAAGTAAAGTTTTCTGAGCATAATTCATATGCTTCAAGTCAAAATCTCCTCCCCATGCATCAAATGTATCATTATCTTCAATACAGTTCTCATTGTCAATTCTGTTATTTATGTCAATGTCAGATTCATAGATATTTTCAAAAGTTCCTAATTTCATACCTTTATTTATGTAAACACATTTCTCTGAAGGATTAGCTACACGCGCGTACAAAAAGTCATTTTCTGGAATGTTGTGAATATTTCTTGCAATGAAAATTTTATTTGCAGAAAATTCTTTATTATGAATGGGTTCAAGTAAAATTGTCGTGTTTTTCTCAAATTTATAATTCTTCTTCAATTTGACAAATGATTCTGTAAAAGGTTTCAAAACACATTTCTTAAAAGATTTTGCAATGCCTAGGGTATTACTTTGTTGTGAACTTCCTTCATCATGATTATCACAATTTGTTTCAAAAATTTCATTATCACTGGTATTGTTTACTGTCAAGGATTTGTTTGTATGTACATAGTCATTCATCAGCATTTCATGTACATCATTTCCACATTCATAATTTGATCTTTCATTCACATTTGCATCAAAATCTCTAAAGTCGACATCTCTGAATTCATTATCATAATTGTTTTGTTCAAATAAATATCTATTATCACACTTATTTTCATATCCTCTAAAATTTCTCGAAATATTTGTGTCTTTGGATCTGTAGTCAACATCATTAGTAAAATTGTAATTTCTTCTATTGAAATTATGACGTATTGCATTACTCTCAAATATTTCAGGTTGAACATCTTTGTGTCCAAAAGTAATGGTCACTTCTTTTTCATTCAAAAAGGCACTTCCTAAAATCATGCTATATTCATTTGGAGCAGGTGTATTTAAAATGCAGCATTCAATCATATTGTTTTCATTTGCAATGGTTATGGGAAAAGAAGCTTTCTCATTAACCAAAATATTCTGATTACCGATACCTCTCAAAATAGTAGATGTATGTTTTGTTTGCACTTTTCGAATATCAATTTTCTGTAAGGCATCACTGTAAATAATGTTTATAGAACTTCCAGTGTCAATCAAAGCATTTAATTTAACATCTCCAACAAAAACAGAAACTATTGGAAAGTTTTTGTGGCAAGATGCTTCAATTTCTGTCATAAAACTCAATTCAGAATTTGATCTATTAAAATTTGGAGATTGAAAATTTTGTCTTCTGAAATTCTGTCTTCTAAATTGTCTTCTCTTACCAAATCTATTATTAAAATATATGTTATTTCTTCTATATCCAGAATTATTAAGATTGTAAGATTTATAGTTGTCAAAAGAATTTCCAAAATTTGAAAAATTTCTTCTTTGAAAATTTGGATTTCTTCTTTGAAAATTTTGAAAAGGTCTTCTAAAAGTTTGAAAGTTCTTTCTTGGAGAATAATTTTGATATGGACTTTTAACATACCACTCTTCTTCCTGTGAGGCAACCGAAGTTCTTCTTTGACTGAAACGGTTTCTATTGTCAGTTCTTCTAGATGGTGTAGAAGTTTTGAAGGATGTTGATGGTTTGTGTTTCTTCTTTACTGGAATATCTTCCCAATCTTCTTCTTCTATCAACTCAGTTTCCTTGTATCTGCTTGTAGAGGGCGTATTCGTGAACGATTCTTTAAAACTGGAATTGCTTCTTTCCAAATCTTCTCTTATCTCATTCAGTCTTTTCTTTCTTCTGAAATTTACTTCTTAAATTGTCGTATTCTTTTTTCTTTAATTTTAATTCCCTCTTCAGTTCTTCAATTTCTTGTTTGGGGTCATTTTCAGTTCTCAAAGTATTTATGTCTTCTGTCATTTCTTCCAGCTCTTCATTTTGCACTTCTTCTTCAAGAATGGCGACACTTTTGGCAGCTTCGAATGTTTGAGGATTCGCAGATAGCACTGCTTTTCGAATAGAAATTTTTAATCCTTTTTTAAAAGAATTCAGCAAAATTGCAGTTCTCAGGGAGTCTTCGTTGTCCGACACATAATTTTGTGGAAAAGCAATGTAGGATTCTGCTTCAATACGATTCGCAAAGTCTCTAACAGATTCGCCCATCATCTGTTTACAATTCACAAGCGACGCAACATTCTTGGCAACGTCCGATTTTTTTGTAAAGTTCTCTTTGAGTGCATTCACTAATTCTGTAATGTTCACGCAGTGATTGAGCTTAGGAATGGATTTCACCAGTCTTTCAGCTCGACCAGATAACTTTAATTTCAAAACAAAAATTTTATCACGATTTGACCATTCTGCATGGTTAGCTACTAATAGGAATTTTTCCAAAAATTCAGTAAAAGATTCGTTCGTGTTGCCCGCAAAGCCTGGAATGGATCCAAGGAACTGTGATCCGATCCCAACTTTCAATTTGTTTGAGTCTCTGACAGCAGAGGCTGATCTGCCAGAATTTGGAGAAAATCGTGGCGGAGACACCGAAGGCACACGGTCAACTATGTTCGGTTGTGCAGAGGAGTCTCTACTCCTACTTGCACGAGAATTCTTACTGTTTCGGGGCATTTTAACACAGTTTGTATCACTTAAGCACAGTTTATCTCGAAGATAGTTTCACTTTCTTTCACTTATTTATGTCACAGAAAAACAATATTTGTATGTTTCTTTTCAATTTTTGTTCATTAACCTGAATTTTGGACACTTTTATATGTGAATTATGTTTTTGCATTTACTTTCTAGAATGTGTGTGTTTTCAAAAAATTTTAAATCACTTATACATATCATATAGAATAAAATTTTGTAAATGCTTATGTGTGTGTCATACATGAATCAAAGGATATATATGCATCAAATAATCAATTAGACAAATAATAATCAGGTGCATATGGGCTTTTGTGCTTTTTGCACTTTTATATTCAATTTATAGCAATATTCAAGAAAAAATATCTTCTTGCCCATTTACGATTCGATTAATTTTGCACCAAAAAAGAAATTTCCACTTTGATTACAAAAGATACTGCAATACTTATTTTATGCATACAAATCACATAAATTTTTTCTTGATTTCTTTATAAAAATTAGATACATTTCTCACTGATACACTCTGGGAAAGGAACGGCGCCAATTAGTGGTAGCGGTTTCAGAACCAACCTGCAAGTACCGATTCCGCTACACACAAGGCCAGTGATCGTAACATTTACAGCAAAAACAAAAATAGTGGTAATTGTCATATTTAACTTCACCCAGGCAATGTTATTTAGATGAGGTTTTCCCAGTCTAGAAGAATTATATTCTAGATGGTATTCAGTGAGCAAAGAACATGAGGGAATACAAAAAGGAAGGCACATTTATCAAATTAAACAAATCTATTTATTTTAATCACTTGCATATTCATCAACATAACTTTACTTAATTTATCATTTCAAATATCTCAGAGCTTCCTTTATCATTAACAATTATTATTCCAATTTTTGCTCTGCTCAAAATATCACTCACTATTTATTATTAAATCAAACACAATATTACTTCTTAAATCATGAACTTAAATACAATACTATTTTACTTTCTTAAAATTCAGTAAACCATTATAACTCAAGATTATATATTTTAGTGTGCCAGTGATGTATAACGTGCCAAAGATTTCAGTTGGAACTTCTGGTTCCGATACAAAAGGGGTTACCTGAATTGAAGATTAAAACACAGAAAAGTTCCATATTCGGAAAAAACACTGCTGGAACCCGAAATAAATGTCCGAAAATGAGTATCCAATCATCTCACAATATAACAGGGCTTTTCGCCAGAAATTCCACTTATGTCATCCCTTCCGGTACAAACTTCGGTAGCAAAAGGGTCCGCGAGATATTATCCTGGAATTAAAAAAAAAGAATTTAGAAAAGCGTTAAGGAACATCGAATCTTCTCCAGGAACTTCTTCATTCCGCTCCAGAAATGGATCATGGTTTCATTAGAAACAAAATCTCTCCAATCGAGGAAACTTAGCCATTTTGGCCAAAACCCTTTGTCTTAAGTTTTAAAACAAAACTTTTGATGCGACTTCTCCAACCGAGAGTTCCAAGTCGAATCCCCGGGTCTCAAGAGTCCAGCCCAGAACTTCTCCTCAAAGCAGCTTCCTGATTGGCAGGCAAGCGCGCCCGGCAACAGCGTCTCCTCCGACCACACGTCACACATCCCAGCCGAGACAGAAATCCTGGCTCGCGCCAACGGTTTCTCGACGAAACACAGATTTTAATGCAAAATGAATCCAGACAAGGCCTACCGAAATACAGCACAGGCACGGAAGGAAAGAAAAGAGTTTTTCTCACAGAAAAACACGAAAGGCTCATGGCGCAGAAATTGCGACATGACACGGGTAAAGGAACATTTTTCAAAGAGTTGTTTTGTTTTCGGAATGTGAGGTGTTCTGAAAGCAACATAGAACCATTTAGTTTGAGAAAATTGAATCTCAACTTCTAAGTATACTAGAGTTAGCAGTGAGGACTATACTGTTTAGGTTAATATAACAAAGGTCATGTTCTGGATTGCATGCTCCCTGCATGCTTATTTAGGGCGTATTACGCCCGCACAACAAATTATTTATTGTTCTAAGAGAGCGTATCATAAAATCGTTTGATTGTTATTGATAATTCGCTGTATATTCCAGTTTCATTTTAATAATAAGTTTTGCATCTTAAATCAGAGGTTTTGCATCTGAAACGCCGGATACATTCTCTATTCCATATAATACAGTCCTTAATAAATGTCTTAATATTTCTATTACCCTTATCCACCGAAAAAATAAATTATAAGAGTTTTACGTTATGATAAAAATTATCAGAAATACTAAACAATATATAACACACCTAAAATAAAAACATCTTAACAACCACTTTTTATAAAATTATTAGCACTAACTAAGCCATTTTCTCTTTTTGTGCCGTTTTGTTTTGAAATTGGCATTGTAAGACAAAGTCACGCTGAAAATATTCTTCCTTAGAATATAAACCTTAATGTTCGAGCAAAAAATTATTTCAACAAATATAACATCACACAAAATGTGCCCCAAGTCCTTTAAACTGGGCTGAAATGACGCCATCATAGTTGTTAAAAGTTACATATTTTTTTCAAAAAAATTTAAAAACTCCGTATGTTGTTGATAATTGCTTGGTCAGTGATTTTTGTCCTCTGGGGCATGGAAAGACTTATAATAGGAACTACAATTTCTACGACTTTAACTTAGAAACGCTAGAGCAAGAGTATTATTGGAATTGCTCTGTAGGTTTGTATTTGGATTTCTTGCTTGTCACCTCAAAACTTTTGAAATGCCTTTTGAAAAGACAAATAGGAAATGAATCATCGTAATTAGTATATGGAAATGCAAAATATAAAATATTTATTGTTAATATAATAATATTTGTAATGACAACTTTATATGCAAATGTAAAAAAAAAACTTCGATTCCACATCTTGTTTTAAAAGTATATTTCATCATTGTAATTACCTTTATAGATCGTTTGAATACATGCTAATAAGACCAAAGATATTTAATTATATCCATGCGACTCTATATATCTCTTGAAAATTATCCATTTTTTATGCTGAATGAATTATTTCTCAATTTAATATGTATCACTTTCTTTATCATACATACGCCATGTATTATGTAATTTAAAAAATAAAAGTTATTTAAATACAGCAAACGTTTTTATTTACATAAAAAATCTGATGTGGAAAGCACATGACTTTTCTTATATAATGCAATTGATTTACCTTTTTTAACAGTGAAAAACTGGTGGAAAAATCCACGGCACAGTGTTTATAACGTTAAATTGTACATTTGGCGCTTTTCCGGATGACACCATGTAAAACTATTTCGAACCCAATTAACTTATATTTTATGCAACTCTAAATTAATAATTATCAATATTGATATCCCCCTAGATAAGCTATATAGTCCATATATTTAAATATTTTAATAATTATTTATTTAATTAGGAGTCACTTTTCCGATTTTGATGAAATTTTCTTCAATATGGTGCGAAATATCGCCAAGTTGGCGACACTTTTCTAGATTATTCACCAAGATTTCTAAATACATCACCAAGTGTTACAGACAAACGGAGAGAAGAGATTTCCTATATACTAAAATATATGACAGTCATATGACGGGAATCAGAATTTGTGAAACAATGTTTCTCATTTAGTGTCATTTTTATTAATTTGGAGACATTTTTGTCACTTTGACAACATTTAAAAATTCGCCAAATGGGCGACTTCCCACAAAATTTTTTGCCAAGCGTTACGGCTGGATGGAGATATGGGTTATTCTTATAGTCTTCATTTCATTAACTTTCATTTTTCATTAACTTGCCGTCATTTTTGCAATTTTGATGATATTTTCGTCAACGTGGCGCTAAATATCGCCAAGTTGGCGATATTTAGAAGAGCATTTCTTATATAATAAAAGACATGTCCATCATACGATAAAATTAAAAATTTGGAAAGCATTGCATCCCAATTGGTGTCATTTTTAACAATTTGGCGACATTTGTATCAATTTGATAACATTTTTATCAATTTGGCAACAATTTCGCAAAATTGGTGATATTTTTATGAATTTGATAGCTTTTTTATCAATTTGGCAACAGTTTCACCAATTTGGCAACATTAAAAAAATCGCCAAGTTGGTAAAATGCTGCAAAAATTCTTCAGCAGCATTCTGCCAAGCGTTACAGATGGAGAAATAGGTTATTTTTAAGTTCTTTACAAAATATTGAATTTTCATCAATTAGTTGTCATTTTCATTGATTTAGCGTCATTCTTATCTATTTAGCGACATTTTTTATCAATTTGGCTACATTGTTATCAATTTGGCGATATTGTTATCAATTTAGCAACAATTAAAAATTCGCCAAGTTGGCGATATTCCGCTAAATTCGTCGCAAAAATTTTGTCAAGAATTATGGTCAGAGAAATAGGTTATTCTTATAGTTGATAAACGATTAATAGCGTGTAAATACAAAACTATTACCCAAAGTATCTTCTCTTATATTAGATTCTTATATACTCTCCAAGATGTTGAATTTTTATCAATTAGTCTTCATTTTCATTGATTTGGCGTCATTTTTATCAATTTGGTGACATTTTTTATCGAATTGGCGATATTTTCGTCAATTTGGCAGCAATCTCGCCAAGCAGGCGATATTCCGCCAAATTCGTCGCCAAAATTTCGTCAAGCATTAGGGATGCAGAAATATGTTATTCTTATCTTAAAAAAGAAAAATTCTAATAGCGTCAAATTAGAATGCTTTTATCCAAAGTTTCTTCTCTCATGAATGGAACCACCTAGATCGACGAGTATGATGATAATAAATTTATTTCATAATATTACATAGGAAAAGCTAGCATATTTTATAGTAGTTAATATTTTTTTTTATTTATGTGATTATTTGATAAATTTACTTGTAACATGTGCAATATCTTGAGAACGGTTCATGCTAGCGTTCTAACGTTTATGTCAATCGTTTTCTAATGAAACATTGCATAAGAAATATTTAATTACGTAACTTTATTGAATATTTTAGTTTATTGATGAATTTATCAAAATTTCATTTCAAAATTGAGGTGGGTTCTGAACATTCGATTGCGCGTAAAAACAATAGGCTTCCAGTATTCACTGATTGTGACTATGTACCAACTTCTGTTCGAATCACTTAATGTGTGTGAGATATCGTCTCCACAGTCTTACTGACACACACAGATACAGACATCACCTGAAAAACGTCTGATTCCTGTTCAGGGATGTTCTACTGAAACGTGCTCTTCCGTCGAAAACTCGAATTCGAATTTTCTACCCCGTCGCAATACATTCCTTATACGTTATACTGTGTATATATGAAAAATAATAAATGATTTCCTACAAATGAAATTAGGAAATTCAGTATTCAGTAATAGTATAAGTAAAATTTATTTTTATTACTTTTCTTATATACATAATGTATAAGGAAAGTATTGTGACGGGGTCGAAAATTCGAATTCGAGTTTTCGACGGGAGAGCACGTTTCAAGCATTCCTGATCAGGAATCAAACATTTTTGAAGTGATGTCTGTGTGTGTGTGTGAAAGTATGTGTGTGTGTGTGAAAGTATGTGTGTGTGTGTGAAAGTATGTGTGTGTGTGTGTGAGTGTCAGTGAGTCTGTGCAGACGATAACTGACGAACGAATGGGCCGATTCAAACGAAATTTGGTATAAAAATCACAATCCGTAAACACTGGAAGCCTATCAAACATTTTTGAAGTGATGTCTGTGTGTGTCTGATTTTCGAGTGAAATTTTGGAAAAATCGTCAAAAAATCAAAACCGCTAATAAAGATACGTAAATAGACATTTCTTATGTAATTTTTCATTAGAAAACGATTGACATAAATTTTAGAACGATAATATGAACCGTTCTCGAGATATTGCACATTTAAAAAAAATGATCAAAAAGGTATATAAAATAAAAAAAAAATTCCTATTGAGAAACATGTTCACTTTTCATATGTAATACCATGCGATAAATTTGGTGACATCATTCTCGTGGATCTAGCTCGCTCCATTCATGAAAAAAGATACTTTGAGTAATACTTTTGTATTTGAACGCCAATAATCATTTATCTGCTGTAAGAATAACTTATTTCTCCGTCCATAACGCTTGGCGAGATTTTGGCGATGAATTTGGCGGAATGTCGCCAACTTGGCGAAATTTTCAATTGTTGCCAAATTAACAAAAATCTCGCCAAATTGATAAAAATAACTCTAAATCAATGAAAATGACGACAAATTGAAGAAAATTCAATATCTTGGAAAGAATATAAGTATCTATTATAAGAATAACATTTTTTTAACTGTAAAAGTAGTAAATTCATTGCATTTTATAAGGAAAGTCATGTGTTGCCCACATCAGATTTTTTTAAAAGTAGTTTAAAAAATATAATTTTTAGTGTCAATAAAAAATGTCCCGTGTAATATTATTTAATTGCATCTTCAGTTGCTGAACTTTTATGTTCAAATTTACTTATACTATTACAGTCTGAAATTGTTTATGTAGCAAGCAATTGTTTTAAAATAATATACCTTCAGTTATTCGAATCACTTCAGTTATTCGAATACCTTCAGTTATTCGAATACCTTCAGCTATTCGAATGATTAGTAATGCCATCAGTTAAATGAATGAAATCCAGTTATTAGATATAAAGAATATTTTTGTAGGTATATTTTTAAAAAATCTGATGTGGGCAATACATGACATTCCATATATAATGCAATAAATTTTCTCCTTTTACAGTGAGAAAAAAATCAGAATTTGTGAAACATTACTTCCCATTTGGTGCCATTTTTATCAATATGGCGCCATTTTAGTCACATAGGCAACATTTTAAATACTCGCCAAGTTGGCGGCGTTTTGATAAATTTCTTGCCAAGCGTTACGGGCGGACGGACGGACGGACGAAGAAATGGGCTATTCTTATAGTCTACTCGTATGTTCTTTCCAAGATATTGAACTTTCATCAATTAGTCGTAATTTCATTGATTTAGCGTTGGTTTCATCAATTTGGCGAATTTTTATCTATTGGGTGACATTTTCGTCAATTTGGCAACAATTAAAAGGTCAGCAAGTTGGAGATATTCCGACAAATTCGTCAATAAAATTTTGCCAAACGCTACTGATGGTAAAATAGGTTATTCTTATAGCAGATTCTTATATTATTTCCAAGATATTGAATTTTCGTCAGTGAGTCGTCATTTTCATTGATTTAGCGTCATTTTTATCAATTTGGCGACTTTTATAAAACTCGCCAAATTGGGGATATTCCGCCAAATTCAACGCCAAAATCTCGCTAAGATTTATGGACGGAGAAATAAGTTATTCTTGCAGAACATAAATGACTATTGGAGTCCAAATACAAAAGTATTACCCAAAGTAACTTTTCCAATGAATAGAACGAGCTAGATCCACGAGAATGATATCGCCAAATTTATCGCACGATATTACATATGGAAAGGGAACATGTTTCACAATACTTAATATTTTTTTCTTATTTTATGTGATTGTTTGATAAATGTATTTGAAAAATGTGCAATGTGTCGAGAACGGTTCATGCTAGCGTTCTAAAGTATGTCGATCTTTTTCTAATAGAAAATTACAAAAAAATGACTATTTGTGTAACTTTATTAAAAATTTTGATTTTTTGATGATTTTTCCAAATTTTCATTCGAAAATTTAGGGGGAATCTGAACATTCGATTGTGTTTAAAAACAATGGGCTTACAACATTCACTGATTGTAATTTGCGTACCAAAAATTCGTTCGAGTCGCTCCATTCATTCGTGAGATATCGTCTCCACAGACTCACAGACACACACACACACACACAGAGACAGACATCACATTGAAAACGTCTGATTCGTGTTCAGGGATGTTCTATTGAAACGTGTTCTTCCGTTGAAAACACGTTTTCGAATTTTTGACCCCGTCACAATACTTTCCTTATACATTATACTGTGTATATAAGAATAGTAATAAATTACTTCCTACAAAGAAAATTAAGAAATTCAATATTCAGTAATACATATTATTATTTTTTTAAGGTAGTTTAGAAAGTATAATGATTAGTGCCAATAAGAAATGTCCCGTGTTATATTATTTAATTTCATCTTCAGTTGCTTAACTCTTTTGTTCAATTTTACTTATACTATTACAGTCTGCAATTGTTTATGTAGCACGCAATTGTTTTAAATAATATAGATTTTGTTATTCGAATCATCTTAAAAGGATTTTTTCTTACTCTTCAAAATTTAAATACTATTTTTTGTATTTATGAGACAACTTCCATAATAATATATCTAATTTCTTCTGTTTGTAATAATTTTGCAAAATAATGTTTAATAATCTAGACAAGATATGGAATTACATAAAATGTGACTATTTGTGTAACTTTATTAATTATATATTTGATATTATATATTTGATTTTTTAATGATTTTTTTCAAATTTTCACTCGAAAATTTAGGGAGGATCTGAATATTCAATTGCGTTTAAAAACAATGGACTTTCAGTATTCACTGACTGTAATTTTTGTACCAAAATTCCGTTCGAATCGCTCCATTCGTTCGTGAGATATAGTCTCCACACTCCTACTGACACATACTTTCACACACACACACACACACAGACATCACTTCAAAAATGTTCGTTTCGTGTTCAGAGACTCTTGAAACGTGCTCTCCCGTCGAATACTCGAATTCGAATTTTCGGCCTCGCCATAATACTTTCTTTTTATTACCTTCCCACAGACCGGCTAATCCCACACACCGTCTGAACAACATACTAAAATTTCATTTCGATAAAGTCATTTTTACGGCAGTTATCGCGCTAACGGACAGACAGACAGACCGAATGAACAAAGTCATAAACACTTTTCAACTATGTTGTAAGGTGTTAAAAAAATGGAGACGCCGTGGAAGAGACTCAGATGTGAGTAATATGTTAATGTTGCAAGCACTCGTTATAAGTCATAGATTTAACTTATCACATACATTTATAGAGATTCTACATTGCATATATGCAAACAGTTGGTAATGTAATGCCTCTGCAGCCTTGTGATGTAAGACTAAATTGTTTAGAAGACTGTTACTTCTTCAATGTTTGCATTAGAATATTTTTAAGAAACTCAACAGCAAGTTTTATTAACAATAATTGCACTATGATCATCATTTCATTGCAGATAATAGAAATCATGGACCAGTTTTGTGCTTTTATACGAAACTGATAAATGCTATTATTTACAATGGCAGCGCGATACTTGCTTTGATAACGCCCCATTTAGACTAGTTTTGGGAGTATTAATTTCTAGAAACTTAAAATTTTCTCTCCCCAAATGGGTTATGGTGTAAATTGAGGGGTATTAGACAAAAGTCAGGCGTTTGCCTGAGGTCTTTGCGGTAACAGAAGTTGCAATTTCTCTCCCTCTACCATGGACTTTGGTTGTTTTAGCTTGTTCTAGCCTAATTCCGGACAAATGGGATTAGTAACAACAATAACAACAAATATGCCCTTCTCTGAACAATAAACTTTCTAAGGAATTCTAACTACCGGGAGAAGGATATAGTAAAGAAAAGGACAAGATTTGACCATAATACCAAAGTAGATATTTTGCATAAAATACTTTCTAATGAAAGAGATTGCAAATAATAAAAGCCCAGGTCTTATATTCCGTTGGAGGAAAATTAGTATATTTTTAGAAAATGCAGATTGTGCACATACTGAAGAATATACATTCTACTGCAAAAAAAAAAAACGAAGCACCCCTAAAAAATAATCCAATCATCTCGAAATTTCGCATGCAAATTTCTTTATACCAAGTATGTAAAAGATTAAACTTGCAAGGCCAATGAGTGTTAACTTCGTTCATAGGTCGCGTTTCTCCTGCGCAACTACCATCCTATAAAACAGGTTAAAAATGTGGACGGTTTATCTTTGCTCATTATCGACGTTGCAGTTCCGTGGAGACACAACCAACAATGCCGTTACGATGTTGCCAAAGACCTTATAAGCAATTAGACGCGTTCGAACGCGATCATATAGTCGGGATGCTTGAAGCCGGCTGGTCAAACCGAGCAATAGGCCGCCACCTGCACCGAACGGACACTGTACAAAGGTACTGGCAGCAATGGTTTCTGCAAGGAACTCATCGGCGAAATGAAGGCTTTAGAAGATGAAGGTTCAGTAATGCGAGGCAAGACCGGATGATTGCGCGACTGGCCCTAACACACCCAACTGAATGATTGCACACCATCCAACTAGCTACAGCCTTTTCCATACCACCCGTGGTACCTTCCACCATCCCACGGCGCTTGGCAGAAGTGGGGTTACACTCACGGCGGCCTTTAAGACGTCTACCCATAACCCCACAGCATAGACACAGATGTTTGGCGTGGTGTCGTAGCCGAGCATCAGGGGTGCCAGCAGACTTGCATCGCATAATGTTCAGCGATGAATCACGCGTTAGTCTTTCAGCAGATGATCATCGGGTACGTGTGTGGAGGCGCCAGGGCCAGCGGCCGCAATCAGCCTTTGTTTTACACAGGCACACAGCCATTACCCCTAGTGTGATGGTGCGGGGTGCTATCTCTTATGACAGCAGATCACTCTTAGTCATCCTACGTACAACTTTAACAACTCAACCGTATGTTGATGAAATCCTGCGGCCGTTTGCGTTACCCTTCATGGCACGCCATTCTGGGGCCATTTTCCAACACGACAATGCCACGCCACATACCGCTCGCATATCTGTGGACTGTCTCTGTGTTATTGATACTGTTCCTTGGCCAGCAAGTTCACCAGACCTTTCGCTAATCGAGCATGTATGGGACATGATAGGTCGCCAGACACGGGTACCACGAAATGTTGCAGATCTGGAGCAATAATTGAGTAATGCCTGGCAGAATGTATCACAGGATGACATTAGGAAACTTTATCTCTCCTTACCTAGACGTACACAAGCATGCATTGATGCCAAGGGGAGTTTCACCCATTACTGATTTGAAAATTCAATGTCAAGTGCTAACCATTGATGGGTCCTGCGGCCTTGATTATGTAATCATTTCATTACCTGTGTATGAGCTGTAATCATATTTAATTTCAATAAAAACGGTCACTTTCTTCATAACGCTTCAGTTTTTTTTTTGTTTTTTTTTTCAAAAGAGGCTATGTTTTCAAAGAAATCTACTCAATGAATTCCTGTATATCTGCCATTTACGTGTCATTGAATCACATTAACTCCTTTTGATTCAATGATTCAAAGTCATATCTCTGAAAACATAACAGATAGAATTTTATTTGATGTGGAATATGAAAATAATATATATGTATTAAATTGGCACTGTTTACGCACTTGCGATTATATTGTGTTCCTGCTAAAAACTACTTGAAACTGCTTATTACCTTAGAAATTACTAGCTTTTGAAGATTTTACAAGTTTGAATTGTATTTGTGACCAAACAAAATTATACTTAAAACTTATGAAAATTTAAAATAGAAGATATGTATTCAAGTGGAACATTAACTTTACTAGTTTTTTTTTTCATAGATAACAATTACCTTTGAAAGTTGAATATTTTAAAATTTACTTGTTTCTTGTTATTAAGGACTGAAAATTTAATTATGTTTATCGTTCAAAACACTTAAACTAGATTTAAGTTATGTGTCAGTACTGAAGTTTATTTTTCATTAGCATAGGAGGATTGAAAAAATATTCATTTGTGCATCCATATTCATTTCACTCTGTAATTTGTTTTATTGATTGTTGTATTTTATCTTCCTTAATTATTACCTTCAAGACTCTTTATAACTAAATGATGTATTTCATAAGGCTATTTATCCACTTATAGTTTTTTAAAGTGGTAGTTAATAATACAGCAGTTGACGTGATAGTTATTAATAGTAACCATAAGGCATTTGGCGTAAAGTTTAATAACCATAACTATAACGCAGTTAATGAGATAATTAATAACCGTAGCAAAATTAGCGTGAATGCTAATAACCATAACACAGTAAACATGATAGTCAATAAACATAACACACTGGACGTGAAATTTAAAATATAATAATTGTTGCTAGGTTCTTTTTAAACGGGTACTTGTTCTCAAATATCTGTCTATCTTGAAGACAGGCTCCATACTATTTTTTATTTCAACTATTGTTGCGGAGATGATTACTGACAATGTAAAAATCATCTTCAGTCCATTCTGTTGTTTTTCTGGCCTTCTATTGGCGTTATAAAGAAAAGTCACGTAGACGCTGCTCTGTCCTCACAAGCAAAACTACACAAAGCAAAAATCTTTCGACAAATACAAAATCATCTGAAATATGCCCCAAGTGTTTCAAATTCTAGTAAGAAAATGGTTGTAAGAATTAAAACTTACTTATTTCTAAAGACAAATCTTCGCAAACAATGCATGTTCTTATTTAATTGGTTGGTAGGTGAGCGTACCTCTCCGGGCATTAAATACCCGCTAATAGGAGCCAGAATAGTCATCGGGGATCTAAAGATTTCCACTTGGCCCAGAAGATTGATGTTTTATTAGAACTTTTCTTGGCTTGTTTTCGCTCTCGTTTTATCCTTGTCTTCTGTCTGAAACTTTTAGCGTCGATTTTGTCGAGATTTATATCAAATAAATCGAAAACAAAGGATTAAGCCAACGAAATTTGGCTCTGTCTTTTTTAAACCAGTTTTGTTACCATTAGTTATGTTTAGAAACAAGTTTATTTTTTGCATCTCGCGGGGACTTGAATCACCTTTAGAGCAATTTATTATCTTCGCTGCAAGAAGATAAAGAATGCTGCTTGTGCAAGTTAAGTGATTTTCGCACTCTATTTAAAACTGAGAAATCTGGGATGGATTTCAACTTAAAGCATCGAATTTAAAAGAGTTCAGAAAGGTAATATTTTTTTTACAATTGTTTAAATTTTATCCAAATTATACATGCTACATTGTACTAGATATTATTATATGGTGATTTATAAATATTATATTTAACTTCTGTTTTGTTAGTAAAGCAGTGAGTTATATTAATGAAAGATCTCTTTATTGTGATAAAATTTAATTGTGTTATATAATTTAAAATGTTAAGCGATGTTACTTTTAAAAATGTTTTTATTGACAAATAATAAATTATCGGGGTTTCCTTTCTCGTCACTTTTTCTACTACTTTTCATGTGAAATTGTGATTTCGTTATAATTATTATGTTCAAGAAATGTATATTGTTAAAAATACACTCCACTTTATATTCCAATTTACCCATTCCGACCTAAATTTGCAAAACTCCTCAGGAATAAATATTCCTAGTCGATCGTGAAACTGATTTGTAGCCAAATTTTACCATTAAACATTTTAATATACAGGGTGGCCATAATTAAAGTAGAGGTGTTTAGTATAGTGAGAAAACTGTTGAGTCAAACTCAACCGAATGTGCAGTAAATACTATTTAGATCATGGGGTTTTGATTTTTAAAAGCCATTTTTTTACCACCGCGGGCCAAAGTGGCTCTATAAGGTCCATTTTTGGAGTAAAATAGGCATAGGAAGTACAGAAAGTTAACATTTTACATGTATTTTGAAAAGGACATCACATTTACATTTTATACGTATTTAGTACATTTTATATTTACATTTGCATATTACATTTACATATATATGACATTAATTTTTATATTGGCATCATTTACATGTGTGATTCAATATGTTTTCCTTGCATATGTTCCAAAAAGTGCATTCTCTGAACAGCATTCTCTACTTCAGAATGCAGCAGATCTCCATTGATTTGCATGATGTACAATGTTATTCGCTCCTTCAAAGTGGCTAAATTATCCACATTCCATTGGTATACCAAGTGCTTTACATGACCCCACAACCAAAAGTCACAAGGTGTCAGATCAGGTGAACGGGCTGGCCACTTCATAGGAAGCGCTCGACTAATTAATTATTCGGTTGCTGTTAAAATGTTGTCGTAGGACTTCCTGAACGCGCAATCCAATATGAGGGGGTGCTCCATCCTCTATAAATGTCGTAGAGTCAAGACATCTACGCTGTTGAAGTTGCGGAATAATAAAGTTCAGCAGCATTGTTCGATACCTCCCAGCATTGATGGGACTTTCTGAACTTCCTATGCCTATTTTACTCCAAAAATAGAACTTACGGCGCCATTTTGGATCACAGCGGCAAAAATCCGAACTATGCATTTTTTTCTTTTAAAAGTCAAAACGCCATGGTCTAAATAGTATTTTCTACGAATTTGGTTGAGTTTGGCCCAACAGTTTTCTCACTATCGGGCTCTAAACACCTCTAATTTAATTATGGCTACCCTGTATATAAATTAAATATATACAAATGATATTTAATATATACAGATTAAAATCCATCTGTTTGTCTATCTGTTGGCCTCATAATCACTGGAAAATGGCTGTATTAATTTTTTCATAAAATTTGGATGTGTAGCCTTGGTATGACTCCACTTAAAATTTTATGTATCCTTCTGTTTGCCTGTTTTCATGTTCTGGCTGTTTACAGACTTTGAGTGTGACTCAATCGCTTAGGAGCTTCTTTAAATCAATTCAATTCAAAATACGATCGTTGTTTATGCCTCTATCTCTAAACTTACGGAAACTTTACAAAATGAAAAATAAATTTAAAAATAATAAGTTTACAATATCTTCCCTTACACAACAGTGGCGTACGGAAAAAGTAGAAAATAAATTTTAATCATCTACGAAAATGAACCACTTGAAATGGCTTCGGCAATTGTGCATAATATTCGTTTTTAATAATGTTAAGCTTCATATAGTATTGTTTTGAATTGATTCTGCCTTTACCCTCAATTTGGTTCAATTTCGTGTGTGATTAAAATTTATTAAAATTTTCCATAGGCCAGTTTTGTATTGTGGAGGATATGGAAAAACTTGTTTTTTGCTTCTTTAATTTTTTTTAATATTTTCCATTTCTAAATAGTTTACGTTTTTCCCCTCATTACCCCCTCTTATTATTTTTTGAACGTAATTTACATTACAAACCTAGTATTATAAATGTTTCTATGCTTTAGAACAAAGAACCATTTCATCTCAAGATACTGAATAGTAATTTGCAAAGAAAATGTACGAATAGGGCTTAGATTGGAGTATAAAGACGGCACTAGTCTGTCCTGGGAACTCCATAATTCGTTATCCTTGAAACCTTGAAACGAAGAGGGCGAAACCATAGCCCTCGCGTACCCAAATGACGTAACAACGTAAAGCAATGGCGTGGACATTTGATACGTGAAAATGATCTGCGAGTTGACACTGTGTGACTAGTTTGCGCTCTCTATATACTCTAAATTCCGGTAAAGAATCCGTCAAATACATTGAACGAAAATACATATAATAAACTGGAATTTGACTTAACTCGTCTTTCCATGCCAGAATCCATTTTTAGTAGCTTTTCTTTCAAATTTTACGAGAAAATTATTACAACTATATCGTGTTACCCTTCATTTAAAAGGGCTTGAAAAAATCTTTCGAATGATACCATACTTCATAATGTAACCCCTGGTACCTTTGGTAAGGGGGGTACCTTTCCCCTCGAGGGAGACTAATGACGTAACGAAAAAATTATATCGCCGTTATTTTTTTCACAACAATGATTGAAACTTAAAAGTCTAGTGATCATTGATCCATAAATAAATAAAAAAAATCTGATGTGGGCAACACATGACTTTCCTTATATAATGTAATTAATTTACTACTTTTACAGTAAAAAAAAGTAGGTTTTTCTTATAGTAGATACTAATATTCTTTCCAAGATATTAAATTTTCGACAATTAGTCGTCATTTTTATCCATTTGGCGAGATTTTCGTTAATTTGGCAACATTTCAAAAAGTCGCCAAGTTGGCGATATTCCGCCAAATTCGTCGCCAAAATCTCGCCAAGCGTTATGCACTAAGAAATAAGTTATTCTTACAGCAGATAAATGACTATTGGCGTTCAAACACAAAAGTATTACTAAAAGTATATTTTTTCATGAATGGAATGAGCTAGTTCCACGAGAATGATGTAACCCAATTTATCGCATGGTATTACATATGAAAAGTGAACATGTTTCTCAATAGGAATTTTTTTTTATATGACTTTTTGATAATTTTTTTTTTGAAAATGAACAATATCTCGAGAACGGTTCAAGTTAGCGTTCTAAAATTTATGTCAATCGTTTTCTAATGAAAAATTACATGAGAAATGTCTATTTGCGTAACTTTATTAGTGCTTTTGATTTTTTGACGATTTTTTCAAAATTTCATTCGAAAATTTAGGGGGGTTCTTAACATTTGATTGCATATAAAAGCAATAGGCTTCCAGTGTTTACGGATTGTGATTTTTGTACCAAATTTGGTTCGAATCGGTCCATTCGTTCGTCAGTTATCGTCTCCACAGACTCACTGACACACACACACACACACACACACACATCACTTCAAAAATGTTTGATTCGTGATCAGGGATGCTTGAAACGTGCTCTCCCGTCGAAAACTCGAATTCGAATTTTCGACCCCGTCACAATACTTTCCTTATACATTATGTATATAAGGAAAGTAATAGTTATTGGTGGTCCAAATGATCACAAATAAACCATGTTACCTTCCATTTTAAAGGACTTGAAAAAAATCTTTCGATTGATATCATATTTGATAATGTGGATAAACATCGTGGTGTTTTCTTGACCCTCGAGGGAGGACAATGACGTCACGAGCACAAAAATTTTATAGCTGCTATTTTTCACTACAGTGATCGATACTGTTAAGTTTCGTGATCCTGGAGCCATAAATAACCTCTTTTACGAAGAGTTATGTCAAATTTTGTCCTATGCTGCCATGTTAAAAAAATACGAAATTTCAAATACATTTCGAAGTTCTGGCTCAAAATTTAAAAAATTCTATCTAGTTCTAGATTTTTTAATTGCAAAGCTGTATATAAAATTTCGTAAAAATTCATTAATATTGTGTATTCATTAATATAAATTTTCTCAACTGTGATTTTTCACAGTATACTTTTACAGCCCACCGTGAGGTATGAACACGGAAAAAGTTTAATCAGAGCCGGGATTAGAAGGAATATTCATCAAGAAGCACGAAATGCATATTGAAGGCACTAAATACCTATCAAAATGTCTAGGGACTGTAACGCCGTGACGCCTGTAATTCTTATCAATGTACGCGGTAATATGTTTTCTTGATTTCAAATGTGCTTTCTTGCTGGCTATTAAACAGGATGTACATTAGATTCCTGGATATTTAAGTATTGTTTATTTTAGCACGCCCGAAAAGAACAGCAATTCGCCAATAACCATATTGTGTCGAATAAATAACTTCTGTAACCACTTCATTGTCCATTCTTATTGGTCTGGCAATGATATACCACTTTGCAATTGGCTGGAAATAATATCTTGATTTGGTGCCGAATTTATTATTCTAACTTTTAGAAATTCTTTATGAGGGCGCTGCAATCTCTTTTATTCGGTTGGTAATGCTCATTTTACTATACAGGGTGTCCCAAAAAGTTTGAAACGCGCTTTAAATCCTTACGTGTTGAAGATAAGTGGGCAATGTATATAGACCGAACGTGCCCACTTATGAACCTATCCTTACACATTATTCTGATTCTTAAGGACCTTCCTGGGTAATCTGTATAGAGTCCTGCTGCCCAAAATTGATATAAAGAGGGTTTGGAGTTAACGAGCAAATTATGTGGTGCAGGGTTGCTCGCTATAACAGGGTGTTACTATAGTTTCTATTCGAAGACGTTGTTTTATGAATATGTTTTCCCTGCTTGACAAATTTTCTGTCAGATATTACTTTATACTAGCAGCATACCCGTTCTTCGTCCGGAGTATATAATATAAAGAAACTTATAATTCGCAATCATGTGCAACTTCTGTTAAAATATTAAATTTATTGCTCCTAAAGACACGTTTAAGAATATATGTTCTCACTATGCAAAATTATCTTCAAGGGCAGATTTAAAGAATAAAACATCCTGGCCCCTTTTGTAAACAAAGTTACAAAAAACAAGTACGATCAATCATGCATAAACATTGATTATGAAACACTTTCCAACTGAAAGGCAATTTCATTTAAAAATCCACTACTACTGATACTTTCAATAGTGATATCTTTTACATTATCACAGTACTACAGTAAGATATTATACTTAAATATTTAAAACTGTATCGAAATATAAATCATCTGATTCTCTATGCAAAATCAATGAATATTTCATTCATATAACTTGTATTCCAGACTCCAGAGCTAAATAATTTTGTATGAAAAAAATTCAACAATTCTTATGTAACTCACCTTACAATCGATTGAGATATTTGCATTCTGAATAAGTTAAAATTAGGCTTCGTTGAATAAATAATAAAAGTTTCGGGATCATTTAAAATCACAACTATTGTAATTGCGTAGGCACGGAATTTAGATACACAGATAATACACTTCTGGAAGTCCCAATACTTAGAATACATACACACACACAGATAACATATGTGTGTGTGTATGTATTCTAAGTATTGGAATCGTGCCGGAGATCGGAACTCGAATTTTCGAAGGATCTACACGTATTGGGACTTCTAGAACACAAAAAAACTATTTTTCGGAAGACGTCTGCGTGTGTAACGGTGTATCTGTGTGTCTGTGAGGATATTGCATCCACTCTAACTGAAAAACTAATGGACCGAATTTCATAAAATTTGGTAGGTGAGTTTTTTGTGGGAAACCCTGGTATTCATTAGATTATAGTACGATTCGTAATAAAGGAATCTGCCTTCTTTGCGAAATGGACGGCAGAAATTGTCTTTATCCACTCTAGCTAAAATCTAATGGACCAAATTTAACAAAATTTGGTGTATAATACTTCATTAACCTACAAGTGATTTATATACCAAATTTAACAAAATTTGGTATATAAATCACTTGTAGGTTATTCTAGTACGATTCGGGAAAAAGGAACGGGCTGTTTTTGCGAAATGGCTCGCAAAAATCGTTAAATATAAAAACAAAAGACTACGTGTGATCAATTACATCAATTAAATTCCTATTTTATACGTGATTTTTGACAACAAAAAGAATAAGACTAACCCCATTACTCTAGGTCTAGCTGTTCTTGAGATATTTTAGTTTTTTCGCGTTCTCGCTACGCCAAATTTGACAATAAGTCCAGCTATCAAATGAGAATCAAATTTAAGTTTAACGTGCAAATTCAATGTCATTTAAAATACTTATGGCTGTTATTTTGGGCAGATAAACTGAAATTATTATTGAAGAAGTAAAGAGAACGTGAATATGAGTCTGCAGAGAAAGACATGTGCTGGCCACATCAGAATTTTTACAACATTACAACAATGATTTATAGAAGTGAACGGGGATTATTTGCAGGCCAAAAATGAAAAAAATGTAGGATCTATATTTAAAGATCCACCAAATTTTTGAGTATAAAATGTTCTACAAATTTAAGTGCTTCAAATTTTAACACGTAGGAATGTGCATTAAAAATACTTTTTTTGCACATTCCTACGTGAATTTAGGACGTAGGAATGTGCATTAAAAATACCATCAAATAAGTATATCATGACAAATAAGTATATCATGAAGAGTTATATAAAATTTAAAAAAAAATTGAAAAATTGTTATCTACCAAATTTATTTTAAAATGTAAAGCCTCTCTCATATACAAGATAATTAAACTTTTGGAAATATATTTATTATATAATATATGTCTTTTTAACACTTTACAACATAGTTGAAAAGTGTTTATGACTTTGTTCATTCTGCCTGTCTGTCTGCCCGTTAGCACGATAACATCCGTAAAAATGACTTTATCAAAATGAAATTTTATTATGTTTTTCAGACGGTCTAAAGGACCAATGGGTTTAAATAAATAATATCACCCAATTAGTTTTTTATTGAACCCCGGTTGAAAAAATGAAATGCATGAACTCTATGGGACATAATTTTTCAAACATTTTTTAAGCAAATTTAAAATTCACAAATTGCTTCGAAATTTTTAGAAAATATTCAAATTCTCCCCTAAAGTATATAAAAAAAATTTCAGTAAAATATGTTAGGTAGTTTTTTAATTAAAAATTATTTAATAAAGGGAGAAAAACAAATTCAATTAAATTCTGACTTTTGGGATATCCTCCAGAAAGAAACAAGGAAGATCAATCATGTCTAAAGCATTGATTATGAAACACTTTCGAACTTCAATGCAATTTTATTTAAAAGAGTCTAAAATGCAATACATTCCTCGGTAATATTTTAAAACTTATCACAATACTACATCAATTTATTATATTTTAAAACTTAAACCTTCATTGAAAAAAAATGAACTTTATTCAAATGACGGCATTGAAATATAAATTGCCTGGTTTAAATATCTCTAAAATGCGATACATTCCACGGCAATATTTTTAAAACTACCATAATACTACGATAATTTATTATATATGAAAACTTTATCGAAAACAACTGAAATGAATTCAAATGACGTCATAGAGAAAATAACACGCCTGGATCTCTCTATAAAAACAGTATTTCATACCTAACTTTCTCCCATTCATTTCATTCATCACAATACTATAATAATTTATTATATTTAAAAATTAAGACCATGGAGCTACAAATATTTAAACTATATGCTTAAAATTTCATCGAAAAAAAATCGTCCTTCTCTTTATAAAATCAATTAATATTTCATTCATATCAGCCATGCAAACTCCATAGGCTAAATTATTTTGTGTTAAAGAAATACAGCAATTTTAATACAACTCATTCTACATATTTTGCTGTTTGCATTTTACATAAGTGAAAAAAAGAGGCTTCGTTGTAGAAATAATAAAATTTAGATAATCATTTAAACTCAAATATATTGTATTTGCGTTGTTTCAGTATGCAGACGCACAAAATTTAAGCAAACATAAAGTAGTTTTAGGACGGATACAACACTCAATATGCATTAAAAAGAACTTAAAAATCACGATTTTGAAACAAGATGGATGCCATATATCATTTTGAAGTGGGTCATGTGATCTTTTCATATCATGGTCACGTGATCGTTTCATATAAGACGTGAAATTATTATTTTAATTTTTATTTAAAAAACTACTGAATATATTTAGCTGAATTTTTTTATATATATTTTATTGAACAATTTAAATATTATCTAAAATTTTCGAAGCAATTTGTGAATTTTAAATCCGCTTAAAAATGTTTGAAAAATTAGGTCCCATAGGGCTCAATGTACTTCATTTTTTCAACCCGGGTTCAATCCAAAACTAACTGGGTGATATTATTCATTTATATTCCCATAGGTCCTACAGACCGTCTAAACAAAGTACTAAAATTTCATTTCGATTAAATCACTTTTACGGCAGTCATCGTGCTAGCGGGCAGGCAGACAGACAGACAGACAGACATAATGAACAAAGTCATAAACACTTTTCAACTTTGTTGTAAAGTGTTAAAAAAAATTTGAAAATTTGTTATCTACCAAATTTATTTTAAAATGTGAAGCCCCTCTCATATACAAAATGATTAAACTCTTGGAAAGATATTTATTATATAATATATCTTTTTTTAACACTTTACAACAAAGTTGAAAAGTGCTTTTGACTTTGTTCATTCTGTCTGTCTGCCCGTCAGCACGATAACTGCCGTAAAAATGATTTAATCAATATGAAATTTTAGTATGTTGTTTAGACGGTCTGTAGGACCTATGGCAATGTAAATGAATAATAGCACCCAATTAGTTTTGGATTGAACCCGGGTTGAAAAAATGAAATACATTGAGCCCTATGGGACCTAATTTTTCAAACATTTTTTAAGCGGATTTAAAATCCACAAATGGCTTCGAAAATTTTAGGTAATATTCAAATTGGTCCATAAAATATATAATAAAAAATTTACCGAAATATATTCAGTAGTTTTCTAAATAAAAATTAAAATAATAATAACAACTCATATATGAAGCGATCACGTGACCATGATATGAAAAGATCACATGACCCATTTCAAAATGATATATGGCATCCATCTTGTTTCAAAATCGTGATTTTTAAAGTTCTTTTTAATTCATATTGAGTGTTGTATCCGTCCTAAAACTACTTTATTTTTGCATAAATTATGTGCATCTACACACTGAAACAACGCAATTACAATATATTTGAGTTTGAATGCTCATCCAAATTAGATTATTTCTACAACGAAGCCTATTTTTCACCTATGTAAAATGTAAGCAGCAAAATACGTAGAATGAGTTGTATTGCATTTGCTGTATTTCTTCAACACAAAATCATTTAGATCATGGAGTCTGCATAGCTGATATGAATCAAATATTCATTGATTTTATAAAGAGAAGGACGATTTTTTTCGATGAAGTTTTACGCATAGAGTTTAATTACGTGTAGTTCCATGGTCCTAACTTTTAAATAAAATAAATTATTATAGTGTTCTGATGAATGACATGAATGGGAAAGTATTTATGAATGAAATTCTGCTTTCATAGAGAGAGCCAGGCGTGTTATTTTTCCTATGACGTCATTTGAATGAATTTCAGTTGTTTTCGATGAAGTTTTCAAATATAATAAATTATCGTAGTATTATGATAATTCTAAAATTATTACCGAGGAATGTATCACATTTTAGAGATGTTTAAACCAGGCAATTTATATGTCAATGCCATCATTTGAATGAAGTTCATTTTTTTGTATGAAGGTTTAAGTTTTCAAAAATAATAAATTAATGTAGTATTGTGATAAGTTTTAAAATTTTACCGAGGAATGTATTGCATTTTAGACATGTTTAAATAAAATTGCATTGAAATTGGAAAGTGTTTCATAATCAATGCTTTAACCATGATTGATCTTTCTTGTTTCTTTCTGGAGGATATCCCAAAAGTCAGAATTTAATTGAATTTGTTTTTCTCCCTATATTAAATAATTTTTAATTAAAAAACTACCTAACATATTTTACTGAAATTTTTTATATATATTTTATGGGACAATATGAATATTTTCTAAAAATTAGTTCCCACAGGGTTCAATGTATTTCATTTTTTCAACTCGAGTTCAATAAAAAACTAATTGAGGGATATTATTTATTTATATTCCCATAGGTCCCACTAACCGTCTGAAAAACATACTAAAATTTCATTTTGATAAAGTAATTTTTACGGCAGTTATCGTGCTAACGGACAGGCAGACAGACAGACAGACCGACAGACAGACAGAATGAACAAAGTCATAAACACTTTTCAACTATGTTGTAAAGTGTTAAAAAGAGATATATTATATAATAAATATCTTTCCAAGAGTTAAAATAAATTTGGTAGATAGCAATTTTTCAATTTTTTAACACTTTACAACAAAGTTGAAAAGTGTTTATGACTTTGTTCATTCTGTCTGTCTGTCTGTCTGTCTGTCCGTTAGCACGATAACTGCCGTAAAAATGACTTAATCAAAATGAAATTTTAGTATGTTGTTCAGACGGTCTATAGGACCTATGGGAATATAAATGAATAATAGCACCCAATTAGTTTTGGATTGAACCCGGGTTGAAAAAATGGAATACATTGAGCCCTATGGGACCTAATTTTTCAAGTATTTTTTAAGCGGATTTAAAATTCACAAATTGCTTCGAAAATTTTAGATAATATTTAAATTGTTCAATAAAATATATATAAAAAAATTCAGCTAAATATATTCAGTAGTTTTTTAAATAAAAATTAAAATAATAATAACACCTCTTATATGAAGCGATCACGTGTCCATGATATGAAACGATCACATGACCCACTTCAAAATGATATATGGCATCCATCTTGTGTCAAAATCGTGATTTTTAAAGTTCTTTTTAATTCATATTGAGTGTTGTATCCGTCCTAAAACTACTTTATTTCTGCCTAAATTCTGTGCATCTACATACGGAAACAACGCAATGACAATATATTCCAGTTTAAATGCTCATCTAAATTTGATTATTTCTACTATTAAGCCTATTTTTCACCTATGTAAAATGTAAACAACAAAATATGTTGAATGAGTTGTATTAGAATCGCTGTAATTCTTTAACACAAAATCAAATAGTCCATGGAGTCTGCTTAGCTGATATGAATGAAATATTCACTGATTTTAGAAAGAGAAGGACGATATTTTTCGATGAAGTTTAACGAATAGAGCTTACTTACTTGTAGCTCAATGGTCTTAATTTTAAAATAAAATAAATTATTATAGTATTGTGATGAAAGACATGAATGGGGGAATTATTTATGAATGAAATGTTGTTTTTATAGAGAGAGCCAGGCGTGTTATTTTTTTATGACGTCATTTGAATGAATTTCAGTTGTTTTCGATGAAGTTTTCAAATATAATAAATTATCGTAATATTATGATAATTCTAAAATTATTACCAAGGAATGTATTACATTTTAGAGATGTTTAAACCAGGCAATTTATACTTTAATGCCGTCATTTAAATGAAGTTAATTTTTTTCGATGAAGGTTTAAGGTTTCAAATATAATAAATCAATGTAGTATTGTGATAAGTTTTAAAATATTACCGAGGAATATATTGCATTTTCGACTTTTTTAAATTAAATAAAATTGCATTGAAGTTGGAAAGTGTTTCATAATCAATGCTTTAAGCATGATTGATCTTTCTTGTTTAAATTTTATATAACTCTTCGTGATATACTTATTTGACGGCATTTTTAATGCACTTTCCTAAGGCCTAGAGAGTTAAAATTTGGTACACAGCTTAAATTTGTAGAACATTTTATTCTACAAAAATTTTGTGGATCTTTAAATATAGATCCTACATTTTTTTTCGAAATGGCCTGCAAATAATCCCCTTTCACTTCTATAAATCATTGTTGCAATGTTGTTAAAAATTCTGTTGTGGTCAGCACATGCCTTTCTCTGCAGATTCATATTCACGTTCTCTTTATTTCTTCAATAATAATTTCAGTTTATCTGTCCAAAATAACAGCCATAAGTATTTTAAATGACATTGAATGTGCACATTAAACTTAAATTTGGTTCTCATTTGATAGATGGACTTATTGTCAAAGTTGGCGTAGCGAAAACGCGAAAAAATTAAATTTCTCAAGAACGGCTAGTCCTAGAGTAATGCGGTTAGTCTTATTCTTTTTGTTGCCAAAAATCACGTATAAAATAGGAATTTAATTGATATAATTGAGCACACGTAGCCTATTAATTTTACATTTACTGATTTTTGCGGGCCATTTCGCAAAAACAGCCCGTTCCTTTTTCCCGAATCGCACTAGAATAACCTAGAAGTGATATATATATCAAATTTTGTTAAATTTTGTGTACAAATCTCTTGTACGTTATTGAAATATCATACACTAAATTTTGTTAAATTTGGTCCATTTGTTTTCAGCTAGAGTGGATAAAGACAATTTCTGTTGGCCATTTCGCAAAGAAGGCAGATTCTTTTATTACGAATCGTACTATAATCTAATGAACATCAGGGTTTCCCACACAAAACTTACCTACCAAATTTTATGAAATTCGGTCCATTAGTTTTTCAGTTAGAGTGGATGAAATATCCTCACAGACACACAGAAGTCTTACTAAAAATAGTTTTTTCGTGTTCTAGAAGTCTCAAAACGTGTAGATCCTTCGAAAATTCGAGTTCCGAACTTCGGCACGATTCCAATACTTTGAATACATACACACACACACACATATATATTTTCTGTGTATCTGTGTATTATCTGTGTATTATCTTTGTATCTAATTTCCGTGCCTACGCAATTACAATAGTTGTGATTTTAAATGATCCCTAAACTTTTATTATTTTTTCAACGAAGCCTAATTTTAACTTATGCAGAATACAAATATCTGAAGCGATTGTAAGGTGAGTTACATAAGAATTGCTGAATTTTTTTCACACAAAATTATTTAGCTCTGGAGTCTGGATTACAAGTTATATGAATGAAATATTCATTGATTTTGCATAGAGAATCAGATGATTTATATTGCGATAGAGTTTTAAATATTTAAGTATAATATCTTACTGTAGTACTGTGATAATGTAAAAGATATCTCCACTGAATGTATCACATTTTTGAGAAATTTTAAATGAAATTGCATTCCAGTTGGGAAGTGTTTCTTAATCAATGCTTATGCATGATTGATCTTTCTTGTTTCTTTCTGGAGGATATCCCAAAAGTCAGAATTTAATTGAATTTGTTTTTCTCCCTATATTAAATAATTTTTAATTAAAAAACTACCCAACATATTTTACTGAAATTTTTTATATATATTTTATGGGACAATATGAATATTTTCTAAAAATTTCGAAGCAATTTGTGAATTTTAAATTTGCTTAAAAAATGTTTGAAAAATTAGGTCCCATAGGGTTCAATGTATTTCATTTTTTCAACCCGAGTTCAATAAAAAACTAATTGGATGATATTATTTTTTTATATTCCCGTAGGTCCCACAGACCGTCTGAAAAACATACTAAAATTTCATTTTGATAAAGTCATTTTTACGACAGTTATCGTGTTAACGGTCAGACAGACAGACAGACAGAATGACAGATAGAATGAACAAAGTCATAAACACTTTTCAACTATGTTGTAAAGTGTTAAAAATAGGAATTGAATCAATATATGCAACCTCGTACTACTTATATTGTCGCAGATTAGAAAATATGCCAGTGTGTTAGTAGAAGATTACCTGTATTACAATATGAGTCTCAAAAATCTTTGCCAAAATTAAAGAGATGACGTAATAAATTGAAAATATCAATACTCCCCGTAATCTTTATACCAGAAGATAGTAATTGATTCCAATATATGCCAATATATATCAAAACATATGCCAATATACCTGTACTACTTATATTCTCGTAGATTAGAAGATATACCCGTGTGTTTGTAAAAGATTACTCGTACAACGCACAATATATGAGTTTAAACAATTTTTGTCATAATTAAACAATTGCATAATAACATGAAAACATCAATATCCCCTGAATCAATAATACCCGAAAATATCAATAACAACGAAAATATCAATAACGTTTAAACCTGAAGACCGTAATTGATATTATCCAGTCAAAAATGGTATACGAAAAATCAAATCGTTCTTTTCTGAAATATATTTTTATATCCATTTATTTATTATTCAATTTGAAAAATAATAATTAAAATTAAGAGACAGATTTAATTTAATTGTGTTTCTGAGCAACATGATATAAGATAGAATCTTCCTCACAAACTGCGAAATTAAATAACCATTTTGATTTCTTTATACTTTTCATTGTTCATTAGAACTTGTGAAAAATAAGCCATGGAGATAGATTTCCCATTTGAATCATGTTTCAAACAATTCATGTTTTCAGAAAGTGACTAATTAGCGCAAAAAATCTCCCATCAAACTTAGGAGATAAAGTTTTAAGTCACTTTCACACGATTTTCAAGCTTTTCGTTTGGATAAACCACGGAGTTAGAGAGCAGAACTCCTAGGATAAAGTTTCGTTTTTCATTAATATCTCGACAACCCTTGCTCTTAGATACTCGAAACTTGGGCTAAATTTATGGGGAGGGGGGGGGGGGCTATTTCAAGGCTATCCAAAAAATTTCATAAAATTCGATTCAGCCGTTCTCCCGTGATGATGAGACAAACGAAAATTTCGTTCTTTACTAATATCTTGAGATCCACTGATCGTAGAAACTCCAAACATGGACTACGTTTTAAGTTGGAGTATGTTCAGGCTATCCACAAAATTTCATCAAATTTGGTTCAGCCGTTCTCCCGTGATGACGGGACAAACAGACAGATAAACAGATTGTCAATTTTATTTATATAGATGAGTCATTTACTATCAATTTAAATTAAAAATAATCTAGTCTACATTTTGTAAAATCCAAGATTTCAAAAATCAATAATAACATTGATAATAAAGTAATACGCATGTATTAAAAAAATAATTTCTCCCCGTGTTTATTTGGAAATATTGAAATAGAAAAAACAAAATCTTGGGTATTTGCGGTTAAGGAAAAACATTTAAATATTGTTTATGCGATTTTCTTAAAATTAAATCTAACTAATGAGCATTTTAATCATGTTTTCTATGATTTGCTCATTACTAGATCAAAGTATTTGAAAATAAAACTTCATCAATTTCAAAATAATAATTTGTCTACTAATTCTTACTGTGTGATATCTTTTAAACATCAAATTTATAATTCTATAAATTGTGGGTCTATTTTTAACAAATTCAAACACTGCCTATTGAGGACTTGAATGTTACTAAGATTTTTAAATACAACAATCCAATAGGTAGAATTATTTTTAATTACAATGAAATTTCACGATCTCTCTCTTTTGATAAATATTCCATGTCTAATGTAGATAATGATTATATTTGCAAGGTAGACGAATATGCTAACTATAAATCCACACTTGGGCCATATATTTTCAGGAGATTTAGCAATAGTTAAAGACCAAACGTTAAGAACCATTATGTCATTTGGAACAAAATTCAGGTTACCGTCCTGTTATAACTCATTTAAAGTTTTAATGTCAATCAATCTTGACCTTGATAAATATATTTATAAATTAGTTTCTAAATACGCTCTGGCTTTAGAGGCATTTAATATGTGGAAATTCACTTTATTAAAATTTACTAAACATACCATTTGTAGTATTAAATTGCCTAGATTTATATATAATATTGATAATTTAAAACATTCCATTAATGATTTACAAAGACTTTTTGTTATTACTTATGTTGATAAAGCCTCTGATAATTATGCTACTATCTGTAAAAAATTCTATATACAATTTCTGTTAGATTATTTAAATAACAATAGTCTATTTAAACTTGATACACACTCCATTAATAGTATTAAACTGAAAATTATCAATATGTATAGTGATTTAAATATTAATTATAAATTTCTTAAATTTCCATATATAGCGCTAATACCTAAATTTCATAAAAATCCTATTAAATTTAGAACAGTAACTAGTGGTCATTATACTTACTCTACTACTGCGAATAAATTACTTCTTAATTATTTAAATGTAATAAATGATAGTTTACGTTTTTCTAGCACACACACACACACACACATAATAACTACCTTATTCTAAATAATATTAAATAATTAAAGAATAAATTAACATCACTTGGTAAACTAACTGGATTTCAAACTTTTGATTTTAAAGATATTTTTAATAATATTAAGATCTCTGATCTTTATGTAGTAATTTTAGCTCTACATAATGCTTATATTATTTATAATACTCATACTAAATTTAAAAAATTTCCTAAACTTCTTCACTTTGTTCTTTTCAATAATTATATATTTCAAGGTAATAAATGGTACTTACAAGTCTCAGGGTTTCCAAAATGTGGCTGTAGTAGCAGTATATTAGCTAATTTATACCTTTATCATTATGAAAAATCTTTTATTTCAACAGATTATAAAATTTACAGATATGTTGATGATCGGATTTGTTTGGTCTTTACAGACAAATGTGTCATAGATACAGATTTATATCCAGAAAATTTGGCACTAATTCCTAATGAAGCCACTATTAGTAACAACATTAATTTTTTGGACTTACATCTTATTATTGAACCTAATAATAGGATAGTTACCAATTTATATGATAAAAAAGACTATTTTAACTTTAACATTAATAAAATATTACCTTTCAATTCCTCTAACTCGATTTAAATGTTTAGAAATATTATACTTAATCAGCTTTTTAGAATTTATAGATTATCTGATAAAAAAATTTCATGCTATACATATTAATGAACTTAAAATTACTAGCACATTATATAAATATCCAGCGAATTTAGTATATAGCATAGTTAAAACGTTTGGAATGGTATATTATACTTAAATTCTCTACTTAGTTTCATATTTTAGCCAGACATCCACTTTCTCTTGAATAAGCATTACCATGTATTTACATGTTTTTACTGTTGCATATCACCTTTTATCGTCTTTTCGCATTACTGTTATTTCTTTCTCACGATTGGCAACAACAGTTCTAATCTTTTTATTTTTGAGATTGGAAACATTGATCTCTTTATTCTAGGTTCCAATGGATCAGATGTATGCTGTTTTTTTTTCAGTTATTCTTGTTTCCTATTATTTTTCAATCTTTATGCATGTTGTCCAAGTTTTCAGTGTTTATAGATATAATCTATCACTGATATCAGAAACATGCATTTTGTCTTCATTTATTTAAAAATACTTGGACTTGATAAAGAGTTTCAGCGAAATGAACAATTCATTATTAGGCCTAGGGCTTATCCATGTGTAAAGTTTCCATACTAGGATTTTATTTTAATTTATTTTATCCATTCCTTTCCATTGATGTTTTTTGCTTGTCTTCAGCTTGATGACTAGAAGCTTGCACTTTATTTTCCACTTGATTGATGATTCTCTGTTTGATACTTTTATTTGTAATGAATTTTTCAATGTTGGTGTTTTTTGAGTTGAAACTTCTCCCTATTCTTTTATTGGATTTTCAAATTTTTATTAAATATATATATATATATATATATATATATATATATATATATATATATATATATATATATGCATATATATATATATATGTATATATATATATATATATATATATAAACGTATGAATCCACTACTTATGTTTTTAACACTTTAGAACAAAGTTGAAAAGTGTTTATGACTTTGTTCATTCTGTCTATTTGTCTGTCTGTCTGTCCGTTAGCACGATAACTGCCATAAAAATGACTTTATCAAAATGAAATTTTAGTATGTTGTTCCGACGGTCTGTAGGACCTATGGGAATATAAATAAATAATATCACCCAATTAGTTTCTTATTGAACCCGAGTTGAAAAAATGAAATACATTGAGCCCTACAGGACCTAATTTTTTAAAAAATTTTTAAGCAAATTTGAAATAAAAAAATTGCTTCGAAATTTTTAGGAAATATTTACATTATCCCATAAAATATGTAAAAAAATTATAGTAAAATATATTAAGTAGTTTTTTAATTGAAAATTATTTAATATAGGGAAAAAAACAAATTCAATTAAATTCTGACTTTTGGGATATCCACCAGAAAGAAACAAGAAAGATCAATCATGCTTAAAGCATTGATTATGAAACACTTTCCAACTTCAATGCAATTTTATTTAAACATGTCTAAAATGCAATACATTCCTCGGTAATATTTTAAAATTTATCACAATACTACATTGATTTATTCTATTTGAAAACTCAAACCTTCGTCGAAAAAAATGAACTTCATTCAAATGACGGCATTGAAATATAAATTGCCTGGTTTAAAAATCTCTAAAATGTGATATATTACTCGGTAATAATTTTAGAATGATCATAATACCACGATAATTTATTATATTTAAAAACTTCATCGAAAACAACTGAAATTCATTCAAATGACGTCATAGAAAGAATAACACACCTGGCTCTCTCTAAAAAAGCAGCATTTCAATTATAAATAATTTCCCATTCATGTTATTCATCACGATACTATAATAATTTATTTTATTTAAAAATTAAGACCATGGAGCTACAAGTAATTTAACTCTATGCTTAAAACTTCATCGCAAAAAATCGTCCTTCTCTCGGTAAAGTCAATGAATATTTCTTTCATATCAGCTATGCAGACTCCATGAGCTAAATTCTTTTGCGTTAAAAAAAATACAGCAATTCCTATACAACTCATCCTGCTGTTTACATTTTACATAAGTGAAAACTAGGCTTCGTTGTAGAAATAATCAAATTTGGATGAGCATTTAAACCCATATATTTTGTAATTGCGTTGTTTTAGTATGTAGATGAAAGTAATTAATTTAAACCAAAATAAAGTGGTTTTAGGACGGATACAACACTCAATATAAAATAAAAAGAACTTTAAAAATCACGATTTTGAGACAAGATGGATGCCATACATCATTTTGAAGTGGATCACGTGATACTTTCATATCATGGTCACGGGATCGTTTCATTTAAGAGGTGTTATTATTATTTTAATTTTTATTTAAAAAACTTCTGAATATATTTCGCTGAATTTTTTTTTATATATTTTATGGAACAATTTGAATATTACCTAAAAATTTCGAAGCAATTTGTGAATTTTAAATCCGCTTAAAAAATGTTTGAAAAATTAGGTCCCATAGGGCTCAATGTATTTCATTTTTTCAACCCGGGTTCAATCCAAAACTAATTGGGTGATATTATTCATATATATTCCCGTAAGTGCTACAGACCGTCTGAACAACATACTAAACTTTCATTTTGATTAAGTCATTTTTACGGCAGTTATCGTGCTAACGGACAGACAGACAGACAGAATGAACAAAGTCATAAACACTTTTCAAATTTATTGTAAAGTGTTAAAAAGAGATATATTATATAATAAATATCTTTCCAAGAGTTTAATCATTTTGTATATGAGAGAGGCTTTACATTTTAAAATAAATTTGGTAGATAACAATTTTTCAAAAAAATTTTTAATTATACATAACTCTTCGTGATATACTTATTTGATGGCATTTTTAATGCACTTTCCTTCATCCTAGAGAGTTAAAATTTGGTACACAGCTTAAATTTGTTGAACATTTTATTCTACAAAAATTTGGTGGATCTTTAAATATAGATCATACATTGTTTTCGAGATGACCTGCAAATAATCCCCTTTCACTTCTATAAATCATTGTTGCAATGTTGTTAAAAATTCTGTTGTGGTCAGCACATGCCTTTCCCTGCAGACTCATATTCACGTTCTCTTCATTTCTTCAATAATAATTTGAGTTTATCTGAAAAAACTAGAATATCTCAATAACGTATAGCCCTAGAGTAATGGGGTTAGTCTTATTCTTTTTGTTGTCAAAAATCACGTATAAAATAGGGATTTAATTGATTTAATTGAGCACACGTAGTCTTTTATTTTTATATTTAACGATTTTTGCGGGCCATTTCGCAAAAATGCCCGTTCCTTTTTCCCGAATCGTACTAGAATAACCTACAAATGATTTATATACCAAATTTTGTTAAATTTGGTATATAAATCACTTGTAGGTTATTGAAATATTATACACCAAATTTTGTTAAATTTGTTCCATTAGTTTTTAGCTAGAGTGGGTAAAGGCAATTTCTGCCGGCCATTTCGCAAAGAAGGCAGATTCTTTTATTATGAATCGTACTATAATCTAATGAACATCAGGATTTCCCACAAAAAACATACCTACCAAATTTTATGAAATTCGGTCCATTAGTTTTTCAGATAGAGTGGATGCAATATCCTCACAGACACACAGAAACATACACAGATACACCCTTACACACACAGACGTCTTCCTAAAAATTGTTTTTTCGTGTTTTAGAAGTCCCAAAACGTGTAGATCCTTCGAAAATTCGAGTTCCGATCTTCGGCACGATTCCAATACTTTGAATACATACACACACATACATACTTACATATTATCTGTATATCTGTGTATCTAAATTCCGTGCCTATGCAATTGCAATAGTTGTGATTTTAAATGCTCCCTAAACTTTTATTATTTCTTCAACGAAGCCTAATTTTAACTTATGCAGAATGCAAATATCTCAAGCGATTGTAAGGTGAGTTACATAAGAATTGCTGAAGTTTTTTCACACAAAATTATTTTTACCGGCCGTCCAAATGGTTGCTCAAGCCCTCAGGGCGAGCCGGACGGTCTGGGTCTTCAACACAAAATATTTAGCTCTGGAGTCTAGAATACAAGTTATATGAATGAAATATTCATTGATTTTGCATAGAGAATCAGATGATTTATATTTCGATACAGTTTTAAATATTTTAGTATAATAAGTTACTGTAGTACTGTGATAATGTAAAAGATATCACCACTGAATGTATCACATTATAGAAATTTTTAAATGAAATTGCATTTCAGTTGGAAAGTGTTTCATAATCAATGCTTATGCAGGGTTGATCTTTCTTGTTATTTATTATATGCATTTTTGAAAATGATATAAATTCTTAGAATAATAATATAGGATGAAGTATAAAATATGTATTTGGCACTTTTAATAAACTCTCTGTGCTGATACAATAGAAGTATTTTAATTTCAGCATAGATAAAATTCAAATATTTTGTCTCGAATATGTTATTTTGCCTGTAGCAACTGACACCATAAGGCAATAGCAAAATCAGAAGGAAACTTCTATTTCACAAAACGTGCTTTAAAAGTTTTCTTATGAATAAAAGTTTTTGCAAAATCTGCAACGAATGTGTTGTTTTTCCTTTTCCTTCATAGTATACATAGAATTTAAAAAATAAAAATTCTTACAGGGCATCTCCCAGGAGCACTTTAACCAAATTGAAGATTTTTTCGAATTTAGTTGAGATCAAACAATAGTTATCCCTGCTGTCAACAACTATTGTTATATCCCAATTAAATTCAAAGCTTCATTCTATTCTAGTGGGATTTTTACGTCTATATAATAAGTTATGTGGTATGTTCAAAACGGAAAATCTGAACGTTTTGACCATCCCTGAATGCGAGTTGATCATTTTTTCAATGATGCATGTGTGTCTGTCTATCAGTGAATTTTCGGTGACATCTCTGGAACAAATTGGAATAATCGAATGAAATTCGACACAATTTCAATTAGTCAACGTTAGTGGTTATTGATTTCTGTGCTGACCGAACAAGAGGAAAGCACTTAATCTGACGGAATTTATTTTCGAAAAACAAAAAATATTTATAAATAAAAATATGTTAAAATAATCACTCTTTTATTTAAAATCATAATTTTCAAAACATTAATATATAGCGTTACCGAAATGTTGCACAATATTGATCTCAAATGATCTAAAAAACATGAAACAATCAATACATTCACTACTATTAAACGCGCCAGTGCGTAGATACTTTTAAGCAAAAATTAATAGACAATAGTTTTTAATAATTACAACGAAATGTTAAGATATTAGAGATTTTACTTATCCGCAGGGAGTGTGAAATAACAATTTTAAGCAAATTTAATATAATTATATTAATCAAAAACAGTGAAAACATTTTTAGTAGTCAATAGTTTTAGAAAAGCTCTAATTTGGTTTAGTTCTAAGAAAGCTTTAATCTGCTTTGGTTTTAAAAAAATGTAATGTATTTTGGTTTTAAGCAAACTTTAATTTGCTTCAGTTCTAATCAAGCTCTAATTAGTTTTAGTTCTAAGAAAGGACGAATTTACTTAGTATATAAATGTAATGTGCAGTTTTAAGAATGTTGAAATGACTTTCCTTATTTACATTATACATAGTATAATGTATATAAGGAAATACTTTCCTTATACATTATACATAGTATAATGTATAAGGAAAGTATTGTAACGAAGTGAAAAATTCGAATTCGAGATTTCGATGGGCACGTTTCATGCAGCCCTGATCATGAATCGAACATTTTTGAGGTGGTGTCTCACACTCTCTCTCTCTCTCTCTCTGTCTGTGAAAGTATGTGTGTGTGTGTGTGAGTCTATGGAGAAAATATCTCACGAACGAATGGAGCGATTCGAATAAAATTTGGCACACAGATTACAATCCATAAATACTGGAAGCCTATTGTTTTTAAACATGAGTGAGTGTACAGAACCCCCCTGAATTTTCGAGTGAAATTTTGAAAAATCATCAAAAACTCAAAATCTTTAATAAAGTTACGCAAATAGACATTTCTTATGTAATTTTTCCTTAGAAAACGACTGACGAAAATTTTAGAACGCTAGCATAAACCGTTCCCGCGATATTGCAAATTTTCCAAATAAATTTATCAAAAATCCCATAAATTAAAAAAATATATTACCTGTTGAAAAACATGTTCACTTTTCATATGTAATATCATGCGATAAATTTGTTTACATCATTCGCGTGGATCTAGCTTGTTCCATTCATGAGAAAATATACTTTAAGTAATACTTTCGTATTTGAGCGCCAATATTCATTTATCTGTTGAAACAATAACTTATTTCTCCGTCCGTAACGCTTGGGGAAATTTTGGCGATGAATTTTACTAAATGTCGCCAACTTGGCGATTTTTTTAAATGTTGCCAAATTCGCGAAAATCTCGCCAAGTGGATAAAAATGACGCTAAATCAATGAAAATGGCGACTAATGAACGAAAATTCAATATCTTGCAAAGAATATAAGTATCTACAATAAGAATAATCTATTTCTTTTTACTGTAAAATTAGTAAATTCATTGCATTATATAAGGAAAGTCATGTGCTGCCCACATCAGATTTTTTTAGTTTTAAAAATCTCTAGCTTGCTTTAGTTCTAAAAAGTTATAAATTGTTTTAGTTCTAAGAAAGCTCTAATCTGCTTTTGTTTTAAAAAGTTTTAATGTGTTTTAGTTCTAAGAAAACTTTAATTTGCTTCAGTTCTAATCAAGCTCCAATTAGTTTTAGTTCTAAGAAAGGTCGAATTTACCTAGTTCTAGTAAATATAATGTGCTTTAGTTTTAAGAATGTTCTAATTTTAGTTTTAAAAATCTCTAATTTGCTTTAGTTCTAAAAAGTTATAAATTGTTTTAGTTCTAAAAAAGCTCTAATTTGTTTTAGTTATCTCTCTAAGAAAGCTCTTATTTGTTTTAGTTCTGTAAGAAACCTCAAATTTATTTTAGTTTTAATAAAGCTCCAGCTTGTTTAAAATCTAAGGAACCTCGACTTTGTTTTAGCGCTATGAAAGCTCTAATTTATTTTATTTCCATTAAAGTTTTAATTGTTTTATTTCTAACAAAGTTCTAATTTGTTTCAGTTCTAAGAAAGGTTCTAATTTGTTTCAGTTCTTCATCTAATTTTCTATAGTTCTAAAAAGCTCTAATTTATATTATTGTTTCCAATAATTTTAGTTTATCTGTAACGAAAGTCATGCGTTGGACACAGGTAATTTTACAGACATATTGATTAAATAGTTTGAATTCGTACCGATTCGGTGGTCGAGCGGTCAGGTGCATGCGTTTCCGCCTGATCGCTGGATTGCCGGGTTGCGGGTTCGACCCCCGCCAGCGGGCATTGATGTTGTCATGTTGAGGTCAAGTCAGACTTCCCCTCTTCGGGGAACCTCTATAAAAGTGAAGCTGCAAATCTCCTCCCCTTCGCCATGGGATACCCTGGGGGGTCTTGCGGACGTGGTGCTTAGGCGCTCCTTCACCACGGGGGAATTAGTAACGAACGAACGAACGAACGAATTCGAAATGTACTTTAAAACACAACACCTTCTCTATAATTTAAAATATAATAACCCAACAGATAAAATATATTTGAATTCACTGGCGGAAAAGCATTATCACATATATTGCATAAATAATACTATGTTATAAATCAGTTATAAGACAGAGTTATAAGTCAGTAGAACTGAAACGATAACGAGGAAAGATTCTTAGATATGTTTTTATTGACGTTGCAATTTATTTCACCTCACACGAACTTAAAGATCACTGGTCACATTGAAAATGTTCTATTTTTTAGTTTTCATACTTTTAGTCTAAAAAATATCTGAGATTTTTCTATTTTTATTGATATCTGATTCATAGCTTACACACTTCCTCTATGAATAAATGTTATATATCTTTCAGACGGTCATAACCCAAGGGAAATCCTTCCCAGCACATTTATGAAAAATATTTTCTTCTTATTTGAAGGAATGTATATTTCTTTATCTATACTAACATATTGACTTAAATATACACTAATGTTAATGAATTCCATATTTGAATTGAATTGTAAAATTTAAACATAATTGACTGTTGCAATGTTCAGTATGCTAATTTTATTGGTGGCAAACATTTTGCTATCCAATTGATTTTACCAAAACTTTTTCAGCATTTATTTCCCAGGATATGCTATAGATAGAGCTTTACAGCGTTGATGATGACTGATATGGATTTCGATTTCAATTTTAGAAGAGGTGGGGATTAAATAAGGATTTCCACTTCCTGTCATTTTTCAATTTCCGGTTTAAAATATTTCAGTTTTATAAACTACTATTCAAGATTGTATGTATATAGCGTTTATATTTTAATTCATATGCATTCAGCATCATGTATTGGAAGTGGTAAGGTAGCTGACTGAAAATATCTGCTTTTGATTCCTTTTTTACTTCCAGTTCAAATATTTTATTTGAACCATTTATCTCTCAAGATTGAGTACAAATAATTACATGAATAAATTGTATAGAAAATGAATTATATAGATTCAGCATTAAATTCCAAAGAGGATAGGGTGACTCACTAAGAATTTTCATTGTTCTGGGTAGGTGTCAATTCCTAGTCAAAAATGTCCATTTTCCTTCCAACATAGATGGTGGCTGATATGGATTCAACATTAAATTTTGGTTGGGTTTTAGGGATTTCAGTTTCCAGTTCTAGAGATGCCACTTCCGATTAAAACAATTACATTTTCCTTGCAACATCTATTTTCCATAACTGGCTATAGATGGAACTTTGATACCGACATATAAATTCAAAGTTGAATTTCGAAGGGGGTGGGGGTGCTGGGGGTTTACTAAGGATCTTAACTTCTGAATTTAGAGATTTCACTTCCGGTTTTTTCGTAAATTCGTGTAAGTGTGTGAAATTAATGAGCAAACGAGTATATATATATATATATATTGTGATTTAAAGAGTTTATAAACTTTAAGTTAAGCAATAACTTTCTTCACAATTGCAATTGTTAAACATTGGCCACAATAATCCACCATTAATTCTTAGTACGACCCCACATACCATAATCTGTAAATCAATACATTACTTATTAATTTTTAAAGTTAAAAATGTATATATTAACATTTATTAACACAAATTATCAGCTTAACTAAAATTATATAAAAGCTTACTACAATACTACAAAATTTATTCAACAATGAGAGGCGCTGGTATGGCGTTACTTGTCTGCGCCTTTTGTTTGCTAGCAAATACCAAAATCTGAAAATGGAGCCTACTGGTCTGATATATATATATATATATATATATATATATATACATACATATACGTGTGTATGTGTGTATGGTGTGTTTCTGTAAAGTAGACAGTAAATTCCTTAGTAGATAGTACGTATTTAATGCATTTTGAATTCGGTTAAAATAAATATTTTACGAATCGGAAATTTTTTCAACAATTTGAACTGTTCGAAAATTTTTATAACACACCTTTACTATGATTACGACATTTGTAGTATGCAACCATACTGTTCAAAAAGGCATAGTGTGTAATTTTTATCTTGGAGATAGTATAACAAAAAAGATCAATCATGCATAAAGTAGTGATTATGAAACAATTTCCAACTGAAATCCAATTTTATTTAAACATCTCTAAAATGCGATACATTCAGCGCTGATATATTTTAAATAACCACAGTACTTCAAAAATTTATTATATTTGAAAACTTAAAATTTCATTGAAAAAAATAAGCTTTATTCAAATGACGTCATCAAATTATAAATCGTCTGGATCTCTATGTAAAGGCAATAAATAATTCATTCATATCATTTTTATTCTAGACTCCAGAGTTAAATAATTTTGAGTTAAAAAATGCAGCAATTCTTATACAACTCATCTTACAATCACTTGTTTACATTCTGCTTCCATTAAAATTAGGTTTCGTTGTAGAAATAATCAAAGTTTAATGATCATTGAAACTCAAAAATATTGCAATTGCGTTGGCACAGAAAATAAGCAAAAGTGAAACGGTTTAAGTCGAATGCAACACTAAATATAAATTTCAAAGAACTTTTAAAATCACGATTTTTACACTAGGGAAAAAAGATGGATATTTTGAAGTGGTTCACGTGATCTCTTCATATAATATGGGTGTCATTAATATTTTAGTTTTTATTTAAAAACTACCAAACATATTTTGCTGAAATTGTTTTATATATTTTATGGGATAATTTGAATATTTCCTAAAATTTTCAAAATAATTCGTGAATGTTAGTTTCAGTTGAAAAATGTTAGAAAAATTAGATCCCATAGAGGTTAATGTATTTCACTTCTTTAACTTAATCATTTACATTTCCATATATCCCGCAGACCATCTTAACAGCATACTGAAATTTCATTTTGATGAAGTCATTTTTACGATAGTTATCATGCGAACGAACAGACAGACAGACAGAATGAACAAAGACATAAACACTTTTCATCTATGATGGATATTGTTAAAAATGCGAAACATTCCGTTAAATTCCTCAAAAAAGCAAATGCACACAGGCTTATACCAGTATAAAAGCTGCATCATAAAATTCTTGTTTGAAACTGATTTAACTATAATTTCATTGAGAGTTACTGATTTAATACTTTTAGAGTGAAATTAACACCCCAGTGTTATCGAATTAAAAGTAATTTTAAAAGTTTCAAGCGATGTAAGATGAAAGGAATTTTACATGCTTTTGTTCATAGTTCCATATACTGGTTATCTTAAACACTTCTCGTCTGAATATTTATATGAAAGTGAATAATTTATTCCAGAAGTTGTTATACAGGATTCTGACAATTATGTTACAAACCATTGATTCTAAGTTTTTTTCCTGATTTTTTCGCATTTTAGATACAAAGTTGGTAACATTTCTGGAACAACCTTTATTGTCCTTTAAAAAATGCCATTCTTTCGAAGTATAAAAAAAATCCCATTAATAGTGTATTAAGCAAGATTTATTTAACATAACTATATATTATGGCGTTCTTTTTTCAATTTTCAATTTTTTAATTTTTTCAAAATATATTCAAAACATTGGGCGCTGTTCCTTGATCTGTTCAAGAAAACCGAACGGAATTTCATCCTATTTAGTCGATATATCGAAATATTTGATATATATCGTTTCGACAGATAGACGGACAGACAGATAACATTAAAAAAGTGGTTGATTTTTATTCAGGTATGTTTGAAATGTATAATTGCAACAAAATATGAGAGTCAGACTTTGGACAACGCAGAATACTTTTTCTTAACATACAGGGACATATATATGGCAGGGAAATAAAAAAGCAATAAACATTTGATGATGTTCAAATTAAATCAGGAGTTTATATTGTTAGTAAAGTTAGAATCTTTTCTGTATCATACGAGACAATGTTATTATTTTATTCCTGGTTTTGGATAACGAAATATTCCCACTTCCAGTGCGAGAGATATTACTTCCGATTCAAAAATTTAAATTTGCAACATATATTTCTCAATATCGACTGTAGATAGGGATTAAATGGAGGCTGATATAGATTTAGAATCGAATTCCGGAAGAAGTAGTTGGATTCACCAGGGATTTTTACATCCTGTTCTTTCCCATTTCCGATTATTTTATTTTTTATTTTTCTTGTAACAACTGTTTATTAAGATAGATAGAACTACAGATAGAACTTAGATAATGGCTGATACAGGCTGATAATTAGTTTCTTGAGGGAGGACATAGATTCAATTCGGATTTGAACTTCCGTCTTTAGACATATCACTTTGGTTTTTTCGAAATTCCTATGATTGTACGAAATGAGTCGGCAAAAGAGAACGAAAGTGCTGAATAGCTGTGGTAAAAATTAAATTTACACAAGATTTGCCATCATATGGAGGCTTCTTTATAAATTTCATGTTTTAATTCATTTCTGTAAGATAATTTCTGTAGAAGTTATTAATAATTTCTATATGAATAAGCAGATAAGCATGTAATAGGAATAAAAAATAAAAGATTCCATACAAAAGGTTTAGGAATCAATATTTAAGACTGCTTTAAGTTTACATTCATTTTTTAGTAACATTTTAAACCGTTTCATTAATTCAGTATATAAACCCTTAAGAGCACTAAATTAAATTGTTTCATTAATTGTTTCAGCAGTTCAGACCACAAAAATCTTACAAAAACACGTACATAAAAGAGCGTTTACAAAAACTTTTATAATACAGCTTTAACATTTTATATACTAAAGTACGTTTTTTAATTTCTCTTAGTATATTTTACGTATTAAGAGATACACTCATAAAACCGTTTCCTTTTAATCAAAACATAAATCTGAATTTTTAACATCATTCTAGTTTAAACACTTCTAAAAATCATTGCGCCAGTTTTATTAAAGAACTAAACATTAAAAACAGCCTTGATTCTACATTATGCTTCATGTAAAAACTCGCATTTCAACAACACAGCATTAGCATGTATATATGACTCCATGAGAAAAGAAACACGTTAAAATTGTGTATATGTGTTCTTTTTCTATCAGGATTAAGGAAAATATAAAGGCAGAAATAACACATAAAACCTTCTCTAAAAGCAAAAATATGGCATCATAACGGACCCATAACAATATCATACCTGTCATATTTCACTTTTACAGCCTAGAATTCTTGATGCTGCTATGAAAAGCACATTTTGAAATATCTGCTGAATGTAAGCGTATTTACATACAAAACTACCACCAAAGACAGGAGAAATGGTGTAAGGTTCAAAGCTAGACACTAGAAGAAAAGGAGAATCGATTATATATTTTTACTTTCACTACAATATCTAGTATATATAAAGGGATAATACTGAAATGGGGATGAAATCTGACCCAATTCCAAAATATTTTCAAGTATTAAATATTTCTGAGTGAGATGCAACTATTTTAGTTAAAAAATTTTTGCTCAGCCATTGTTTTAATAAATTGATTTTTTGAAGCATATATTTCGCAAAACCTGCTGTATATAGAAATTAGGTAACAGATGTGAAACCAGTATCAGATTCTACAGGGTGTAGGGGGGTTCATTAAATATTGACACTTCCGGTTCTTTTCCATTTGCTCTTCAGAAATATCAGTGTCTTTCAAACATTTATCTTGCAATATTTATTGTAAATAGAGCTTAAATGATAAATGATATTGATTTACATCGTATTCTGAAAGAGTTATGCGGTTTTTCTAAGAATTTCAATTTTCGGTTCCATTTGCAATTGCGATTCAAAACTGTTCTTTGAAACATCTATTTCTCAAGATTGGCTACATATAGAGCTCAGATATAATAATTGATATGGAATAAACATCAAATTCTTAGGGAGGAGGAGGACTCGTCCGGTTCCAATTCGGGAAATTTCATTTCCATTTCAAAAATTTACATTTTATGTCCAACACCAAGTTTAAGCAGTGAATATATATAGATCTTAGATGATAACAGATGTGGATGTAAGGAATTTTCGGAAAGGGATAAGGGTTACTAAGGCTTCCTACGTCAGTATTTTCCCGCTTCCGGTTCAAAAAAATTCCTTGAAACATATATTTCTTAGAATTGGCTACAGATAAATCTTAGATAATGATTGATTTGGGTTTGGCATGAAATTTCAGAGGATGTAGAGGGACTCACTAAGAATTTCCATACTACGGTTCATTTCTCATCTCCAGTTAAAAAATTTTCATTTTTTCCTGAAATATCTATGTCTAAAAATTGGCTACAGATAAAGCTTAGATAATGATTGATTTGGGTTTGGCATGAAATTTCAGAGGATGTAGAGGGACTCACAAAGAATTTCCATACTACGGTTCATTTCTCATCTCCAGTTAAAAAAATTTCATTTTTTCCTGAAACATCTATGTCTAGAAATTGGCTACAGATAAAGCTTAGATAATGACTGAGTAGGGTTCAGCATGAAATTTTAGAAAAAGTTGATGAGCTCATTAAGGATTTCCACTTACGGTTCATTTCCCAATTCCAATTCAAAATTTTGCATTTTCTTTAAAACATCAATTTCTTAAAATTAACTATAAGTAGAGCCTAGTTAACGACTGACATAAATTCGTCAAGTTCTTTAGGGAGTCCCTTAGGATTTACAAAGAATTTCCACTTCCTGTTCTTTTCTGCTTTTGGTTCAAAAATTGTACTTGAAAGATATATTTTTTAGAATCGGTCATAGATAGTACTTAGATTGTGACTCATGTGGATCAGGTCTGGAGTAAAAATCTCACTAATGTTTTCCACATCCGGTGCTAAATATGTCACATCCAATTTAAAAAATTACGTTTTACTTGTAATATCTCTTTTCCCGTGTTGGCTATAGAGAGCTTAGATGAAGAGCTATATTGATTCAACTTTGAATTTTAAAGGGGATAAGCGGATCACTTCTCCTTCAGGTGAAGATGCCACTTCCGAATTTTACGAATATTCGTATGGCTGTGAGAAATAAGTGAGCGAAAATGAAAGTATAACATTGCTTATATTTTTCATTGAAAATCAAGTCCATGCACTACTCCATATGAGAGCTATTTCATATTTTTTAATTGTTATTGCTTTGCCAATACATCAAAAATTCTGAATCTATCACAAATTTGTTAACACTCATGTGTTAGACACATCACAGTTTTTAAATTAATATATTATTTTAAGATACTTTATCAAAATTCATTTAATCAATTTTCTCAACCTAATTTTCATTAATAGTTTTAAAATATGCAACGTTTTAATTTATGTACATTTGAAAACGTTTAATAGGTTAATTTCGTAATAATCATTTCAGTGTAGTCCCAGAGAGAGATAGCACTTTGATTAGCGCGTGTTTAGGGAAGATGTTAACTAACTTTGCCAAAAATGTTGTTATACACCAGAGACAAGAGATTACATTAGGAATTCATTTTCAGGGAGTTTTGCATTTAATTCGATTAATTTATATGAAACATTGAAAAACGATGCTTAAATTTAACTGTAGTTACAGACATTTAATTTGACAAATTAATGGCAAATTTGATGTAATTGTATAATTAATATTCACTGATATATTTTAATAATTCAAGTTATGTCCAGAAATCACAAGAGAACAAGCCATCTTTTGGATATAAATATCTCGAAATGAAACTGTTTGTAAAAACCTTAACATATTACATTTTCCATGTTAAAACCCATGTTTATTTATTATAAAGCATAAATATGCATAATGTGCATATTTGTTGCCAATTGAAGTCTTCCATATCAGAGTTTACTTCTTTTTATAAGTTCGTGTCAAATGGGTATTATAGAAACAAAATCAATTCTAAATGAGTAATATTCATTCTAAATTAATATTTCTTTTGAAATATTCATTCGCATTTATCCAACTTTTTAAGGTACAGAACAGCAGTAAGAGATAAAACTAATCTCAGGCTAATGTTTCACGTCAAAACAGCCAAAACAGTCAAATGAGTATCATAAAAATATTCAAATATAAATATATCATAGTATCATAGAAATATATGATAGAAATATTTAAATTAGTATCATATCAATTCTAAATGAATAATATTCATTCTAAAATAATAACATTTCTTTTAAAATATGTATTCATATTTAACCAACTTTGCAAGGCACAGAGCAGCAGTAAGAGTATAAGAAGATAATCTCAGATTGATGTTACAAGGGTTGCACCAAATAGTCAAATGAGTATTATAAAAATATTCAAATAGAAATATAGCATCATAGAAATATTATATCATAGAAATATTCAAATGGGTATCATAGAAATAATATCAATTCTAAATAAATGTTATTCATTATAAATTAATGACATTTCTTTTAAACTAAACTTAAAGAAATAAATATTTTATAAACTATTCATATTTAACGTATCTTATTAACGTAATTTATTCATATTATGAATAGTTTATAAAAATATTATTATATTTTTATAAACTATTCATATTTAACGAACTTTGTAAGGTACAGCGCAGGAGTAAGAGTATAAGAAGCTAATCTCAGGATTATGTTACAAGGATTGGACAAGGATAACAGTTACACGTTTATTAAACCAGTTATTTGTCAATATAGGGCATGGGTGAATTGGAGAATTTAACCCATCCATAATACATCCATTTAACAGGCTTTGTGCTTATTATGCCCTCATCAGCAATGGAAATAATGTAACTAAATTTTACGAGCCATTATGGAGGATAGTAAATTCAGCCCTACCCCGTATTAAAAATCGATCTTAAACTTCAAAAATTTTCAAAGTTTTAATATTAGTGTCAACGTTAAGAAAGTGCATAGTCAAAGCCGCATGATCAAGAGGTCAATAATTTTTTGTTTTTTCTAACTAAAATTATTAATTATTTCTAACTCCCTACTAACTAAAAATTATAAAATGTTAAAGTTATTTCAATAAAAATTATTAACATTTCATATAAATCATATTTGACTGCCGGATCATAAATCCTACACAGTATTATAATATAACAGTTACCTTACATCTTTCTGGTAGGTCGGTCGGTCTGTGTATCAACAACAACAATATTATAATATGTATACAGAGAAAAAATAATGTAGACTAAATGTATTCATTTGCCCCGAAAATTCAAAGGAGGACACCCTTGGCTTGGAAGGTCAGGGTCATTTGTCCTTTTTGACCCCTTTTAAATCCAGTCCTGCGCATATGGAGAGGCAATGAATTTATATCAAAAGGTCGCATCATCAGGGTGTGTAGCATGATGAAACTTGCAATAAAAGTATGCGGTAATGTTTTTTCTTTATTTTAAATATGTTTTGTTGCTGACAGGTAATTTTGAACACACTATACGTTAGATTCTTTTGCGTGGAAATATTGATTATTTCTGCATTCCCAGCTATGATAGTAATTCGACAAATATACACAATTGTATCAAAATACCTCCTGTATCTGTTTCCTCGTTGATTCCTATTACTTCTAAAAGGCTCTGCAACTTTATAACTGGACTTTTTCGTCTGGTTTTGTTGCCATATTTGTTATTCTAACTTTATAACTTCTCAGCTAGGGCAGCTGCAATCACTTTTATTAGACAGCCATGGTCAATTTACTATAAATAAACCTAACGTGTACACTCATGGGTCTTACAAAGATTTCGGGTGCTTCTATGTTCTTAATCATGCAGAATAAAAGTTTATTTTAACGTAACTTACAGTGAGTCTAAATGCAATTACTCAAACTAATGAATAATCGTAAGGTCTAAAAAGTCTTTAAACTACAATATATTTTTTCGTCACCTCATGAAATAACTCCATAATTAAAAATAAATGGTAATATATATTGTCAGATTCTATTACGCTACCCTCTTATGAAATTTCTTGCCTAATCATGACACGTCCACACCGAAAAAGAAGAGAAATGAATACATTGTCAGCAACTACTTATTTTCCCAACTGTTTCTGACGTTTGAATAATCGACGGGCTTGACGCTTTCCAGAAACAAGGATCCATTTAATTCAGCACCTTTCCTTGTTCTTTAAGTGAAAAAAAATGTAATATATCACTTTGTTTTTCATTTTTCGAAATGAAAGGGCTTGGGGGGTTGCATGGCTTGCCTACTCCTAAGAAATTGCTTCGCACCCATGTAGTCAAATTGAAAAATACTGCCCGCTGTCGATTTAATTTATTTATGGAAATTTCGTATTTCTGTGAAATGTGTCATGTTTTTATGGGGAAAATAGCTATTGAACGCATATTAAATACCAGGTACAATTTGTGACCTATATAAATAAAATTGAAAATCTGTCTGTGGATGTATATGTTTGTTTGTTTGTCTCATCATCACGGGAGAACGCCAGAACTGAATTTCATGAAATTTTCGGGATGAACTTAGAGTATCCCCAATTAAAATTTAGTCCACGTGTCGTAGTTTTAGGACCAGGGGCTGTCGAGATATTAATAAAAAACGCACAATTTTATCTTCTGTAAAGATAGCATTAGGTAGACGATATTTTTTCCGCAAATTTATTTGAAGAAAATTTATTAAGAAATCAAAATGGTTATTTAATTATTAGCATTTTATGAGGAAGATTTTATCAGGTTGCTTTGCGACGGAATTAAATCCAACGTGTTTAAACGGCAGACGATTTTTTTCATTTTTTTGGATTTAAATAATAAATATATATATATATAAAATAAATGTTATCGGAATCACATTTTTGTCTGAATTACATCAATGACGATCGTCCTGTTTGAAGGTAACGAGTATTGTTGAATTTTCATATTTTTTTCATCATTTGTTTTATTTTGGAAAATACTTTTTAAATTCATATATTTCAGTACAGGCATATCTTCTAAAACACGGGTATCTATTCTAATCTACGAGAATATAGGGAGTGCAGGTATATCTTCTAATACAATTTTAGTGCTTTCATTTTGGCATATATTGATTCAGGCATATATTGATTCAATTTCATATTTTTTTGCAAATTTGTTTACAAACGGGAGAAAGATATTTCATTCGTCACATATCCTGAAGATAATTTTGTGTGGCGAAAATAGAGATTCTTATACTTAATTTTAGGATAATTAAAGTAAATAATTTAGCAGATTGCTTTGAATAACAATGCCATTTAAAATATTATGGGAATTTGCACATGATTATGCATTTTAAGTTTCTTTATATTGTATATTTCGTATGAAGAACGGGTATACTGATAGTCTTATTATAAAACTATGAATATAACAAATTGCTTGAACAAACACATTTAATGTATAATAAAATAAAAACGATTGGTTTTGCGTTACACATTTATTTTTATCTATAATTATTCAAAGTCAAATGTAATAACTAATCTAACCTCCTCTTCTTCATTTGTATGTCTATCTATAATATTCTCACCATTGAATTAACAGCATTTAAATTTAAACGTAGCGTATTTGATAAATTTAATGGCCAAAATAAAGCAATTTATTTATACTCTTGTGAAAAGTAAATCAAGATACAATTGGAAATAATATTCTGTGAAACAAATGATAATGGGAGAATTGTTTGGCGTCAAAATACAAAACTTACCAAAAGTGTCTTCACTCGTGAAAGGAAAGGGTTAGTTCCACGAGAATAACGTCACTAAATCTGCCGCTTAATATTGTATATGAAAAATGGTAACGATACTTACAACTATTTCAGTTTTAAAAGCTTCTTTGACGAATTTAGCCGATACACATGCGATAACTTGAGAACCGCTCATAACAGAGTTATAAAATGAGTGTTATTTTGCTACTGATAAATTGCATATAAAATGATTATTTATTGAATATTATACTGTATCCTTATTTTGCATAAAACTTAAAAATTTCAGCAAAAAATATGGGGCTCTTCTGATTGTTCGATCGCGTTTGGAACTACAATTAGTATTCACTGTTAGTAAAAATTGTACTAAATTTCATTCGAAACGCTCCATTCATCCGTCAGATATCACGGCGACAGCCTACCGGACACACACACATATATACATGCATACACACATACATGCATGCATACACACACTACGCACATACATACATACATACATATAAATACACACATATATCCAAACACAGATATTGTCTCCAAAACATGTGTTTGTGTTCAGGCACGCTTAAACTGTGCAAATACGTCCAAAACTTGAAATCAAAATTCAATCTATACATTACACTATGCATATAAAGAAGGTAACATATTATGTTGTACATTGTAGGGAACGTAAATATATTTAAGAAATAAATACATATTTTATTTGATTTTTATGTCTAATATGATTAATCAGTCTTAGATTGTTTCCACAATCTAAGATTAATCATATTAGACCTAAAACAAGAAAGATCAATCATGCATAAACATTGATTATGAAACACTTTCCAACTGAAATGCAATTTCATTTAAAAATTTATAAAATGTGATACATTCAGTGGTGATATCTTTTACATTATCACAGTACTATAGTAATTTATTATACTTAAATATTTAAAATGGTATCGAAATATAAATCTTCTGATTCTCTATGCAAAATCATTGAATATTTCATTCATATAACTTGTATTCCAGAGCTAAATAATTTTGTGTGAAAAAAATCAGCAATTCTTATGTAACTCACCTTACAATCGCTTGAGATATTTGCTTCTGCATAAGTTAAAATTAGGCTTCATTGAAGAAATAATAAAAGTTTAGGGATCATTTAAAATCTCAACTATTGTAATTGCGTAGGCACGGAATTTAGATACACAGATAATACACAGATACACAGATAATATATGTGTGTGTGTGTGTGTGTATGCATTCAAAGCATTGGAATCGTGCCGAAGATCGGAACTCGAATTTTCGAAGGATCTACACGTTTTGGGACTTCTAGAACACCAAAAAACTATTTTTAGGAAGACGTCTGTGTGTGTAAGGGTGTATCTGTGTGTGTTTCTGTGTGTCTGTGAGGATATTGCATCCACTCTATCTGAAAAACTAATGGACCGAATTTCATAAATTTTGGTATGTTTTTTGTGGGAAAACCTGATGTTCATTAGATTATAGTACGATTCGTAATAAAAGAATCTGCCTTCTTTGCGAAATGGCCGGCAGAAATTGTCTTTATCCACTCTAGCTGAAAACTAAGGGAACAAATTTAACAAAATTTGGTGCATAATATTTCAATAACCTACAAGTGATTTATATACCAAATTTAACACAATTTCCACCAATAGAACACGTCTGGGGTATGTTAGGACGGCAACTGCAGTCTTCTCGGAATACCACATAATTAGCTGATCAGGTGTAATATTTATGCATAATCTTCCGCATAAGGGCATAAGCAACATAATTGACTCTACGTCAATCAAATTTCGGCATGTATATCTGCCAGGGAGTATTTGCAATCTACGGCATTTTCTTGTTGAACCCATTTCTTAAAGAAACGTTTTTGGCTTCCAAATTCTAATCATTTGCAATAAATTCTAATCAGCTAAAATGTAAAACAGATTTTGTAAAATTACTGGCTCGTATGGACACATAAAGATCTCCATTATTATCTGGAATCCAAATCTGGTTCGTGTATATATGAAGCCTTGAGAGAGACTCGTTTGTCCACAAGTGGGCCGTACATCTCGCAGAAGGTACTTTTTGTCTATTCTATGTTGTTATATATGTCCTCTGAGTAGAATGTCTATTTGGGGACATTAGGAAATATCTCAAGACTTTTCATGTCTGGGAAATCATTGTGTTTCTTATAAAATGTTCGAAAAAATCAGTTTTCTTTTATCAGGAAATAAATCTCAAAGAATTGCTTATAGTAAACTATTCCATTGATTTCTCTTAAATGTAATGAAAAATTTATAAAAAACATTAGCAAAAAACTTGATTATGTAAAATTATCTTTAATGCTTCAATTATTCAATCATTCACTAGAAAAAATATATGTATAGTTTTAAACTTGAAAATGCATTGAATATTTTGAAAAATGCTGTCTTATGTAAGAAACATGAAAACTGACTGAATTTTCTCCCATTGAAAACAAACAAACGAAAAGATATTCAACACAACTTGCGCCACTTTTCCAAAAAACATGACCTGGAATGGATGGAAAATACGACAACATATAAAACTCCCTCAGAAACCGTATAAAAAAACCCTGACAATCCTCACAAATACACAATGTTAATGTATGCAGTCATCAAGTTTTACAGTTTCCTATACCAGAGTAGTTTCGTATAATAGGTAAAACCATATATTGTGTTTGATGTTTATAAAACATTCTTGGTCGTTTTTGATTTCCTAAATTTACATATTATGACGCATCCAGGTTTTGCTTCGCGTCATTATACCATGTCTTTTTTCTTAAGTACATTTGTGATTTCCAAGAATAAAATCCCTCTATGGAGATCTATTTATGTCTTAGATTTATTTTTTAAATTCAAACGCGAACCAAATAGTATTTAAAATTATCTTTTATAGTAGCACAGAATACAAATCAATAAACGACTCTCATAATATAGTTTATTTTTTTACATATTTTAGTTATAAGTTTGATCTTTTTATCAGTACTTTTTTCGCATATTTACACTGTGAAATGAAAACTAACCAAAATTTAACATAAAAATGTATGATTTATTTAGATACATTTTATCAATATTTGCACTACAGCAATGGTAAATTTTGAATATTTTACTTTATTATTTGCTATTACATAAAACTTTTATATTCCACCCAGGCAAAATTGTAATTCGTTTTCTAACATTAATTTAGAAAATCAGTAAATTGAATACGCAAGGGTCCTTGAAATATTCAAAGATGCCTCAATTTCATCATTTGTGATATGATGATCTACAGTGATCATTTGTTGCATTATTGTTTCTGGACGTCACAGTCGTTCTTGGTCGACCTTCTTGGAATTCATCACTCAGATTCTTACGTGCAAGATGGACATCTTTAAACCAGTTGTAAATTCTGGCTTAAGATGGTGCTTCAATATCAAAAGCCATATTCGTTCGATTAACACACTGTTGCTGTGTCAATCCTTCTTCGACCCACACCATCCGACCTACCCGAATGTGTAAGGCATCTGCTTGGACGACCGAGACAATGCCAACCAATTTAGAGCAGAATCCAGTGGGGACGCCATCCACAGGGACCGTACCCTCCTTCCCTTACCTCCAACCTCTTGGATGGATTTCCGGACCCACATATTTAACGTACCTGTATTCCGTGTGAACATAGGGGCAGTTTGAGGACGTCGGGAATCGAACTCGGGCCGTCCGAGTACAATCTCCGCGCGCTAACCACAGGGCTGTTCCATCCCACTGTGTCACTATTACTTTTTCTACTTGTTTTTAGCTTTGAAGATAGCGTGATTGGTGAATTGAGTAATGACGGACGTTTATTTATAACCCGAGCAAAGTCGGGTAATTCGTACTTCCTATTTCTAATCTAAAATATCTATGTTAATGACATCTGGTAAGTTAGTAAATGTTATCCCAAAATTTTACTAAAGTTATTTTATTGATTTATGTTAGTATAAAATTATCATTTATGTTAGTATAAAATTAGTCATTTACCTTAGCCCTTTGCGTATTAGCAGTGAAAGGGATATGATCTAAATATGTATAAAAAATGATAAAATCTCACTGACATCTGATATAAAAAATGATAAAATCTCACTGACTAAAGTTATTTTATTGATTTATGTTAGTATAAAATTATCATTTATGCTAGTATAAAATTAGTCATTTACCTTCGCCCTTTGCGTATTAGCAGTGAAAGGGATGTGATCTAAATATGTATAAAAAATGATAAAATCTCACTGACATTATTATTTTCCTTATATACATAGTATAATATATAACGAAAATATTGTGGAAGGGTCGAAATTCGAATTCGAGTTTTCGACGGGAGAACACGTTTCAAGCATCCCTGAACACGAATCAAACGTTTTGGAGATGATGTCTGTGTGTGTGTGTCACTGAGAAGACAATTTCTCACCAACGAATAGAGTGTTTCTGACAAAATTTAGTACAAAAATTACAGTCCGTGAATACTGGGAGCCTATTGATATACGCAATCGAATGTCTCGAACCCTTTAAATTTTCGAGTGAAATTTTGAAAAAATCATTAAAAAATCAAAACTTTGAATAAAATTACATAAATAGTCATTTCTTATGTAACTTATGTAATTTTTCATTACAAAACGATTGACATAAATTTTAGAACGCTAGCGTGAACCATTTTCGAGATGTTGCACATTTAAAAAGAAATCAAAAAATCATATAAAAAATATTAACTATTGCGAAATATGTTTACTTTTCATAAGTAATATCATGCAATAAATTTAGTGATATTATTCTCATGGATCTAGCTTGTCCCATTCATGAGAAAATATACTTTGGGTAATACTTTTGTATTTGGGAGCCAATAGTCTTTTATCTGCCATAAAGATAACTTATTTCTCCCTCCATAATGCTTGGCGAGATTTTAGCAGAATATCGGTAACTTGGCGACTTTTTTAAATGTCGCCAAATTGATAATAATGACACTAAATCAATGAAAGTGACGAGTAATTGATGAAAGTTCAATATCTTGGAAAGAATATATGAGTAGATTATAAGTATAACCCATTTTCCGTCCTTAACACTTGATAAGAAATTTAGCTTGGCGTCATCAACTTGGCGGCTATTTAAAATGTTGCCAAGGTCACAAAAATGTCGCCAAATTGATAACAATGAAGCCAAATCGGAAATAATGTTTCGCAAATTCTGATTTCCGCTATATGACGGGCATACCTTCTAGTATATAAGAAATGCTCTTGTCTCCATTTGTCTGTAACACTTGACGATGTATTTAGCGAATTTGGCGGATAATGTAGCGAAGTATCGCCAACTTGGCGATATTTCTCCCCCAGATTGACAAAAAGTAATCAAAATTGCAAAAATGACTCGTAACTGATGAATTAATTATTAAAATAGTATAATATATGGATTGTATCGCTTATTGAGGATGCTATCAATATTGATATTTATTTATTTAGAGTTGCAAAAAATATAAGTTAATTGGGTATTTTGAAATAGTTTTTCATGTTATCACCCGGAAAATCGCCAAATGCATATTTCAACGATAAAAACACAGTACCGTGGATCTTATACATTATTTTTTTACTGTCAAAGTAGTAAATTCATTGCATTATATAAGGAAAGGCATGTGCTGCCCACATTACATTTTTTATTTGTAGCACGTATGGCAAACATTGCATGCCTATTAAAATAATCGTTACTTACGAAACAACTTACTGGTACTAAGAACTAAATTACTTAGCTGAATATATTTTCAGAATAAAGGTACTTTAATACGTTTTAAGAAGTTAACTTAACAACTTTACCGTTCAAATTTCCATAAGCTTTCAGTTTACACAAACGAAGTGATGAACGACCTGTTTCCCATAATCTGTCAAATTGATATATTTGCACGGTGAAACATATTGAACATATGTATAACCACATACTTCCGGCAATCTTTAGGTATAAAGATACAGTCCGGCAATCTTTAGGTATAAGGATAGCAAAGCCCTGCCGAATGTCCACCTTTACTGTTTTGGCGTTTGCCAAAGAAACATTTTAAACCGATTTAATGTAATACAAAATTTAATTCGAGGTAGAAATTATATTCAACAGCAGAATCAAAAGTGCGTAAATTGTTAATATAAGGATACAGTATATTATCTTAAATAATATTTATTTCTAAACATAGGGATTATTTAATTTTAAAATGCTTTTCAAAGAGTTTCGTTATGAATTCAATAACCCTCCATTTTCTTCCAGTAAGAATATCTTTACCGCATCTCCAAGATAAATTACAAATAATCTATTCATTAAAAACTCGTAGAATAATTTAATATTATTTCTTTATTTAATTATATTACGGACTAATGTTATTATGTACAAAAACATGATCGTTATCAATTAGAAAATACTCCATTAATTTCAAACAATGGGATATATTTTCTGCTTATGAGAAAATATATTTTACTTCAACCAGCATGGCGATTAACCTTATTAAGTCAAAATCAAACTTGTAAATACTCGACTCATGAACATGTAGAAAAGTTCATATACCTCCATACTACATGAACATTCGTTGACATCATTGCTGCATCATCATGGTCTTGGTCTAGCTTTCTTTTCACATACAAATTTGAAAAATTTCTCGAGATTTTTACCAGTACTTTTATTCCTGTGATTTTTTAAGTTTCAATCATGACATCGAGCTGCATCGACAAGGTCTTGGTCTACTTCCTTTTCACATACAAATGGGAACACAATTTCTCGAGATTTTTACCAGAACTTTTGTTCCTGTGATTTTTTAAGCTTCAATCATGAAAGTATTTTCTCAGCAGCTCGTTCTCTGATTTTTAGTTAGCTAATTTTCAACTTGGCTTCGGGATAAAATGCCTTCCTTCAAGACCTCAGAAACCTCACTGCTCACTGGTGCTGCTTTGCCCAATCATCAATAAATGCGATTCGTGGGCCGGTCCTTCTTGTATGTTAGTTCTCAGCATGGGTTTAGTCCATCCAGATTTGATGTCGTTCTTGCATGTTGGTTTCAATTTTAAATAGGATGTATTGGCTATAAACCAATGTCAGATTAAATACCAAATTTTTGGGCCTAAACTCATCTATTGCATATGGTCCTATTGCATCGGGCCTATTCTCATTACTCGATACCCACCGTCATTTTTATTGTGTTTCATTTATGATACATTCTTAGAAGCACGGACACATTCTCAAAATAGCAATTATATTTTCATCGATGAGTTGCTAAATCTGTATAAGCCTAACAGACTTGCGACCTATCCGTCATGAATGCAGAAGACAGAAAGCGGCGGAAATTTGCTAGTTACTACAGAAAACAAAAAATCAACATTTCGTTGCTTACTGAAGAAGACGGAAAGCTGCGGTATTTCGTTACTTACCAAAGTAAACAGAAATCGACAACATTTTGTTACTTACCGTAGAAGACAGAAATCTGCAATATTACGTTACTTACCAAAGAAAACAGAAGACTGCAACATTTCGTTATTTACCGAAGAGCATAGAAAGCTGCGACATTGCATTACTTACCGATGGAACATAGTATGATGTAAGTTATCCTATCGACCAGTTACAGTGAAAACATTATTTGCAAATGCAAAAGTGCATTCAATAATTTGAGCGCAAGTCAGCGAACGTTCAATATCTATTTTACCAAATGAAAAATTGCTGAATAAATTTGTCGTTCAAATTATTAATTCATGTCTTTATATCATGTCAAAAGTCCTAAAATATTTATGGTCTGAGAAATTATAAAGGTTTAACCTTCTGATGTATTAGAGTTCTAAACCCAAAGTAACATAAATCAAATGCATCCTGACAAACAAACACTCACAGGCCAAACAGCCAGGGAGAATCCTACAGAGACTAGGATTTAAAATCCAGTCTCTTTATTTAACTGAACAATGCATATACAGTTTCTTGCTGATAGATATAGAACTTATGTAGAATTAAAATACATATATTGCTCTGTCCCGGGAATATAATAAACCTCGTAATCATACATGTATTTATGGTCTGAGAAATTACAAAGGTTTAACCTTCTGATGTATTAGAGTTCTAAACCCAAAGTGACACAACTCAAATGCATCCTGACAAACAAACACTCACAGGCCAAACAGCCAGGGAGAATCCTACAGAGACTAGGATTTAAAATCCAGTCTCTTTATTTAACTGAACAAAGCATATACAGTTTCTTGCTGATAGATATAGAACTTATGTAGAATTAAAATACAAATATTTTTCTGTCCCGTGAATATAATGAACCTCGTAATCATACATGTATTTATGGTCTGAGAAATTATAAAAGTTTAACCTTCTGATGTATTAAAGTTCTAAACCCAAAGTGACATAATTCAAATGCATCCTGACAAACAAACACTCACAGGCCAACAGCCAGGGAGAATCCTACAGAGACTAGGATTTAAAATCCAGTCTCTTTATTTAACTGAACAAAGCATATACAGTTTCTTGCTGATAGATATAGAACTTATGTAGAATTAAAATACAAATATTTTTCTGTCCCGTGAATATAATGAACCTCGTAATCATACATGTATTTATGGTCTGAGAAATTATAAAAGTTTAACCTTCTGATGTATTAAAGTTCTAAACCCAAAGTGACATAATTCAAATGCATCCTGACAAACAAACACTCACAGGCCAACAGCCAGGGAGAATCCTACAGAGACTAGGATTTAAAATCCAGTCTCTTTATTTAACTGAACAAAGCATATACAGTTTCTTGCTGATAGATATAGAACTTATGTAGAATTAAAATACAAATATTTTTCTGTCCCGTGAATATAATGAACCTCGTAATCATACATGTATTTATGGTCTGAGAAATTATAAAAGTTTAACCTTATGATGTATTAAAGTTCTAAACCCAAAGTGACATAATTCAAATGCATCCTGACAAACAAACACTCACAGGCCAACAGCCAGGGAGAATCCTACAGAGACTAGGATTTAAAATCCAGTCTCTTTATTTAACTGAACAAAGCATATACAGTTTCTTGCTGATAGATATAGAACTTATGTAGAATTAAAATACAAATATTTTTCTGTCCCGTGAATATAATGAACCTCGTAATCATACATGTATTTATGGTCTGAGAAATTATAAAAGTTTAACCTTCTGATGTATTAAAGTTCTAAACCCAAAGTGACATAATTCAAATGCATCCTGACAAACAAACACTCACAGGCCAACAGCCAGGGAGAATCCTACAGAGACTAGGATTTAAAATCCAGTCTCTTTATTTAACTGAACAAAGCATATACAGTTTCTTGCTGATAGATATAGAACTTATGTAGAATTAAATTACAAATATTTTTCTGTCCCGTGAATATAATGAACCTCGTAATCATACATGTATTTATGGTCTGAGAAATTATAAAGGTTTAACCTTCTGATGTATTAGAGTACTAAACCCAAAGTGACATAACTTAAATGCATCCTGACAAACAAACACTCACAGGCCAAACAGCCAGGGAGAATCCTACAAAGACTAGGATTTAAAATCCAGTCTCTTTATTTAACTGAACAATGCATATACAGTTTCTTGCTGATAGATATAGAACTTATGTAGAATTAAAATACATATATTGCTCTGTACCGTGAATATAATAAACCTCGTAATCATACATGTATTTATGGTCTGAGAAATTATAAAGGTTTAACCTTCTGATGTATTAGAGTTCTAAACCCAAAGTGACATAACTTAAATGCATCCTGACAAACAAACACTCACAGGCCAAACAGCCAGGGAGAATCCTACAGAGACTAGGATTTAAAATCCAGTCTCTTTATTTAACTGAACAATGCATATACAGTTTCTTGCTGATAGATATAGAACTTATGTAGAAATAAAATACATATATTGCTCTGTACCGTGAATATAATAAACCTCGTAATCATACATGTATTTATGGTCTGAGAAATTATAAAGGTTTAACCTTCTGATGTATTAGAGTTCTAAACCCAAAGTGACATAACTTAAATGCATCCTGACAAACAAACACTCACAGGCCAAACAGCCAGGGAGAATCCTACAGAGACTAGAATTTAAAATCCAGTCTCTTTATTTAACTGAACAAAGCATATACAGTTTCTTGCTGATAGATATAGAACTTATGTAGAATTAAAATACATATATTGCTCTGTCCCGTGAATTTAATAAACCTCGTAATCATACAGAGCGGGTAATGTATTCTAAAACTGGCGCTCTACTTTTCCCCACTTAAAATTTTGAAAGATTACTTTAAAGCATTTCTAATATGTTAGATCCCTACTCGACTGCTGCCTACAACGCACACACCACTGTCCAGCAATTGCAATCCGTTCTTTACTTAAACCGAACTAAAAGTTTTATCCTGCCTTAACACTAAACGTATCATGACCGGTCAAATCCCCGGATGTAAATTTTGATTTGAAAATTCGCATAAAATGTTATCACTTTTTCTCACTTGACTTCATGACTCTTTCTATTGCTAGATTGCTCTGCCTCCTACTCGATCCGCTTCCGCAATCCCCTTCGGGGGCTTCGCCTCTTGCTCGCTGCACTCGCAGAGCTCGCTGTATATCTATCTTTCCTAAAATTTCTACTTTCAAAAATCTCCTTTCTATCTCTGCCTATTTTCAGCAGGAGGTGAAAGCATGTATTTTTCTTAGCCCAAGGAATCCAAAAACTGCATTCCTTGATACTGAGCTCGCTTCGCGAGCTGTTTTAAGCCAAACTAATCGATAAAATCGAAATAATCGTTTAAATCGATAAAAGGTTTATTTCATCATGTGACCCTATTATCTCTCTATAAATGTACCAAATTTCATAGTTTTGTATGCTATAATTTTTACGGTACGAGACAGAGAAATCGCTAGGCTTGCCGATACGAAAAAAAAAAGTTTACTTCAGAAGTGCATAAAGAAGAAGTGTAAAATATCTCAAAAACTAAATGCGATTAAAAAAAGTTGGAGGCTCAAAAAACACCCTCCGTCCTGCAAAAATTCACCCATGTAGGTACCTGCAAAAATTCGTGGTCTTGCTATTGTTAGTCTACCGAGGACGATAACTCGCAGCTCAAATATTTTGTCTTCGACTTTGAAGTTACATGTTTCTTAAAGTACAAGTAGTTATATATCAAAATATGGTTTATTTCAACGTACTTCCCAAAGCTTTTTCTATAAGTGTACCAAATTTCATATTTTTTTTTTATATGCAATAGTTTTTGCGGTACGAAGCAAATAATCTCGAGAAACGAAAAATTTTTCAAACAGGGGCAGCTACTTTTTTTTAATATAGAGAAAAATGTATACAATTAATTTTTCGCTATTTATTGTTCTTCTTCTTATGTTTATATGATAAAGATACATAGTCTACCGTTATCTACCACGATCGGTCATTTGACCGGGAGAAAAATTTATTGCCTTATAAGGTTATCGGATCGGAAAATGTGATGTACATGCACATTCCACATATTTTCAACATTTCCTGTACATTCCTGCAAGGACTGTTGCGTAGTAAGTTCAATTTAAAATTCTTGTGTATTAAAATTTCAATAAAGTGCGTAAAATTTTAAGTTGCAAGCAAAGGTGACAAAAGCTAAAACGTATTACTAATTAGTTTATATTTTGCTTTTACAGCCTTACTTAATTCCTAATCTTCACCCTGAAAAAATGTCAAAACATTCAAGACATACCACGTTCTTAGATGAAGTTAATAACATATCGAAGAGTTTTGGGAAATTGATGGAGGTGAACTTTCTGAAAGTAAAGATATATGTATTATTTAAAAATGATAATGATCTATTAGACACTGTGTGAGCCTACAGATACCGACGATGAAGAGATATTGTGAATATAATATGTAGAGGAAGAAAAAGAATGAGATTGCTCTCATGTTCTGAAAATGAGAATGAAAACATGCGCAGTATATTTTGATTGATGGTACTTTTTGGGAAGAAAGGCAAATAGGTGCTACATCTGGGAGAGCAGCATTTCACATTTTCAGGGAAGAATTAGGTCCAACGGGATATGCAAAATGTAGTATTATAAAGGGTAAATGAAGACTGCATTTTCGTTGAAAATTGATCACCGTATTATGAAATATATAGGAACCTGCACAATAGAAGAAGCAGATCGAGTTTTAGGAGCTGAATGGGGTCTATTATCTTAAAGTTACTTATATAGTTTAAAGTTAAATATTATAAAGTTAAATAGTTCTTTTAGCTTAAAGTTAATAAAGTTAATATATTTAAAGTTAAATATATATATATATAAATATATATATATATATATATATATATTATATATAAATCTAAAAGTTTAATATTTCCTTACTAAAATCAATATTACCTGCATTCAATCAGAAAAAATAAAGTTTTTATCTAAAAACCGGTCACTTGACCGGTTACGGTACTAATAGGTATATATTGAGTGTCGGTATGTTTAGTGTTAAACGTAGGATCACAGAAATTGGTTGGCCGGCCCTTGGTGTTTTTAACTGAAATTAAAATTAAAAGTTTGTTACTGCCAATGAACTTATAATTCAAAACGTAAAATGAAGGAACATATAAATATAGGTTATCAAAACCTCACAAAGTGAGCAACACTAAACACTGAAAATTATAAATTAATATAAAATATTTCTGTAACTACAGCATTCGATACAAAATCCAGTGTCAGCAGCTTTCAAAAGCGAAGAAACACAGCCTTCTTCTTCGAGATAAGCAAGAATTACAACCTCGCATATTCAAACAAGTTATATAATGTAGTTATATTAAGATTTTATATTAATTTATTTAAAAACAGCAATTTTGAGAGTATTTTGACGCAATCATTTTCACGTTTAATCCTCAGTTGCGGATGACTGTATTATTTTTCTTTGGTGGTCGACGGGTATGTAGACGAAGTTAAAATCTCATTCGCACCACAATGGTATTGCGACCTTTCATCAAATGTCTAACAAAAGCTTTCACTTAATATGGAGTTTCGGATCAGTTGCTTACATCTCGGCATCACTCGTGGCCTAGCATGTTATTACGTCTGGGTGGTGTAAGGGAAAAGGATAAACTCACCAAACGCTCAAGAAAATGTGGTGGATTTTGTTCAATAGCTCTCGTACATGTGTACTTTATGTGTACAGTAAGTGATACACAACTTGGAAACATAAAATATAAATACATTTGCTCGATAGCGATCGAAAACAATAATATGCGAAGACTCGTAGAACAATCAGAGAGCGTGACGAACATCATCACAGCAGGAAAATATAGAAGTCAAAGTTCGTGTAAGTCCTTGCAGTTTTAAAGTTTTGCTGCAATGTACAGATCAATATGCGCAAGAGTCCAAGAGATTCTTGCATCCTACTGGTGTTGTACACAATTCTAATAGGATTATGAATTCTAAAAATGAACGCAGAACATTAGAGTCTAATATTTCCCAAGGAAGAACTAAAAGCATCGACTTCTTAATCTCCCGTCATGCGCTCTAACTACTGTGTTTTTGGTGTATGTAGGATAATCTATTCTCCCTAATTCTATTTTCCCTAATTCTATTCTCCCTAATTTAGGACCAAAAGCTTTTATCTCAATGAATTTACCTTACTTTTCAATTGTTTTTTACATTCTGTCAATTATTTTTATCCCAAAACTATTTACTTCGTACAACAGAGTTAACAACATCGCTCAGGTGCCAATATTTAAGGCTTACTCGAAACATTATACAAACTCTAATATGTAAAAGTACTCTAACGGATTTGTAGTCATAAGGGAATCTCAAATTATCAGTAATTGGTAATTGAGGAGAAATACTTAAGTGGAACACAGACATTTAAATTCTTTAGTAATTCTGCTTTAAAAATAGTGCCATGAATTAAGTAAAGAAACTAGTACAGTTTCGTTCTTTAAAAAATGTCGTCAAATATTTCTCTACTCTTTAGTTTAACTTTTCTTGTCAACTAATGGCTTCAAAGTACGAAGCGAATGCTATTAAAAAAAGTACAGTATAAACTACTAATTACTATTTGAACCACGATCGAAAATGATCTAGAATTTTTCTTAGGTAACTCCATTCCAAAAAAGTACGTACAAACAATTGTTTGCACATTTCTACACACGATTACATATATTTTTGCTGTTCCTGCCACATTTTTATTCCGTTCTGTTTGCCCAGAATAAAAAGAATTGCGTTCAACTGCAAACTTAATTATTAAGCAAGGGACTAACCTTATCCTGTTGTGACATTGAGCATTCTCTGGTGTAATACGGGGAATCAAAGAACAAATTTAATTATTACCCAGGGGATATATCTAATTAATGCAACTGAAATGTTTCGGTCATTAAAAAACCAAACCGATTCCCTGGATGTCTTCCGAGAAAGTTTTCGAACCAAAACCGCGTCTCGGAAATATGCGAGTGTTTGAATTATGTATGCATCGGAATGTTTTTGTGATGTAGATTTAAGACATAAATTTAATTTAAAAGCTAATTTGAAATTTTAAACACTTTTAATTTAAACTATTTGTGTGCTTTTCCTCTCCCATGTGCGAAGCGTGTTTCTTCGACCAATTTTTCTCTTTTTCTATTAACTTGAAAGTGATATGCGTTGCATTTCTGAATTTGATTTAATGCTTCGCTGAATCGTAGGAAAATTTCTATGCAGCTTTGTAATTTATCTATTGTATAAGAATGTTTTGCTATAATTAATTCATCATTTGCTGAGGATTTACGTTGTGCATTTCAAACATCTAAGCCTTACTTTAAATGTGAGGGTAAATAGAGTGTTATGTAGATATGTGTTAGACATTAATCGGTCATGTATTTATATTGGTACTTCCTCGCATACAGGGAGTTGCTGAAATTTTGTGAAAATTTCTTTTCAACAACAAAAAGTTTTATTTTTCAGATTCAACATTAATATCCATGAGTTTTTATCTAATCTAAATTTATTTACGAAACTTTCATTTATTACCCTTGTGAGAGGTTCCATACGTTGTTTAATACCATCGTATGCATTTTTTTAACACTTTACAACAAAGTTGAAAAGTGTTTATGACTTTGTTCATTTTGTCTGTCTGTCTGTCTGTCTGTCTGTCTGTCTGTCTGTCCGTTAGCACGATAACTGCCGTAAAAATGACTTAATCAAAATGAAATTTTAGTATGATGTTCAGACGGTCTATAGGACCTATGGAATATAAATGAATAATATCACCCAATTAGTTTTGGATTGAACCCGGGTTGAAAAAATGGAATACATTGAGCCCTATGGGACCTAATTTTTCAAGCATTTTTTAAGCGGATTTAAAATTCCCAAATTACTTCGAAAATTTTAGGCAATATTCAAATTGTTCCATAAAATATATAAAAAAAAATTCAGCGAAATATATTCAGTTGTTTTTTAAATAAAAATTAAAATAATAATAACACCTCTTATATGAAGTGATCACGTGTCCATGATATGAAACGATCACATGACCCACTTCAAAATGATATATGGCATCCATCTTGTGTCAAAATCGTGATTTTTAAAGTTCTTTTTAATTCATATTGAGTGTTGTATCCGTCCTAAAACTATTTTATTTTTGCCTAAATTCTGTGCATCTACATACTGAAACAACGCAATGACAATATATTTCAGTTTAAATGCTCTTCCAAATTTCATTATTTCTAATATTAAGCCTATTTTTCACCTATGTAAAATGTAAGCAGCAAAATATATAGAATGAGTTGTATTAGAATCGCTGTAATTCTTTAACACAAAATCATTTAGTCCATGGAGTCTGCTTAGCTGATATGAATGAAATATTCATTGATGTTAGAAAGAGAAGGACGATATTTTTCGATGAAGTTTTACGCATTGAGTTTACTTTCTTGTAGCTCAATGGTTTTAATTTTTTAATAAAATAAATTATCATAGTATTGTGATGAATGACATGAATGGGGGAATTATTTATGAATGAAATGTTGCTTTTATAGAGAGAGCCATGCGTGTTATTTTTTATGACGTCATTTGAATGAATTTCAGTTGTTTTCGATGATGTTTTCAAATATAATAAATTATCGTAGTATTATGATAATTCTTAAATTATTACCGAGGAATGTATCACATTTTAGAGATGTTTAAACCAGGCAATTTATACTTTAATGCCGTCATTTGAATGAAGTTAATTTTTTTCGATGAAGGTTTAAGGTGTCAAATATAATAAATTAATGTAGTATTGTGATAAGTTTTAAAATATTACCGAGGAATGTATTGCATTTTAGACATGTTTAAATAAAATTGCATTGAAGTTGGAAAGTGTTTCATAATCAATGCTTTAAGCATGATTGATCTTTCTTGTTTATCATATATTTCCGTCAATGTGTGTAAACAGAAAATTGTATCTACTCTACAATACATAGAATATGTATTAAATGAATACTGTTGAAGTATTATGATGGGGTAAAAAATTGGATTCTCTGATTTTAATAGTTGATTAGAACATGCTTGGAGATACGAATTAGCCATTTTTTCAATGATGCATGTTTGTGAGTCTGTAATTGCGATAACTATCGAACAAATTGTGCAAATTAAACAAGTTTTAGAAAATAAAAAAGAAATATAAAACCATATTTGTGCAAACATTGCTATAAAAAGGGCAGTTTTATATAAAATTGTTTGTTGAAAAGGTAATTGCACATTTTATAGGGAGCTAATATACGCGTTCTCGAGATATTTTACGCATTTTGTTTAAATGAACAAAAATCATTAAAAAAAGTGTATATTTACTATTATGAAATGCTTGAATTATTTGTAAGTAATTTAACCCGATATAAATCAAAACTATCCTTTAAGGAGTTATTACAAGTCTTCTTCGCAACAATTGCCACTTAAAGTGCTATATTTCACACACAAATTCGACAGATCGATTAAAATGTAGTAAATGCAATTGTTAAAAGCCATAGGTCTATTGATTTTTGAGTATTTTGGATCAATGGAACACTTTAAATTTTCTCAACATTTTTATTCAAAATTTTAAAACATTGTAAATATATAAATATACGCAATTTTTATGCAAGAAGATATTGCAAGGTTTAGGTCTAAAATATGTAAATATAAAAAATATATATGGATATAGATAATAATAATATATATATATATATATATATATATATATATATATATATATATATATATATAAAATATAAATATAAAATAAATATAAACAAGATGGATGCCATATATCATTTTGAAGTGAGTCATGTGATCTTTTCATATCATGGCCACGTGATCGTTTCATATGAGAGGTGTAATTATTATTTTAATTTTTATTTAAAAAACTACTGAATGTATTTCGCTGAATTTTTTTTCATATATTTTATGGAACAATTTGAAAATTATCTAAAATTTTCGAAGCAATTTGTGAATTTTAAATCCGCTTAAAAAATGTTTGAAAAATTAGGTCCATAGTGCTCAATGTATTTCATTTTTTCAACCCGGGTTCAATCCAAAACTAATTGGGTGATATTATTCATTTATATTCCCATAGGTTCTACAGACCGTCTGAACAACATACTAAAATTTCATTTTGATTAAGTCATTTTTACGGCAGTTATCGTGCTAACGGACAGAAAGACAAACAGACAGACAGGCAGACAGACAGACAGAATGAACAAAGTCATAAACACTTTTCAACTTTGTTGTAAAGTGTTAAAAATATATAAAAAATGTAAATATATTCATTAACATCAAATGCGTGAATACTGTAACAAAATTTACTCTAAATTAATGAATAATACTCTTGTTAAGTAGTTATCGTGAGCTTTTCTCTAGACAGTAAATATTTAACACCTTAGGAAACGTGAAAAGTCTAATTTTTATTTAATGATTGTTTTACGGTTTCGTAAGGATTAATACACTAATTAATAAACTTTCCTTCTTTATGGCAGTTTTAAAATGAACACAAAATGACATCGTGACTTTGGTGAATATTATATACTGGGAATTACAAGTTTTATGCTATTTTCTTGCAGCAATGTTCAGTGTGGCTGTGAATTTCTTGTGAAAATCATTTGAGATGAACGTTTGAGATTTATTAGTAAATCTGGGACTGATTTAGTTTAAGTTGATATATAATATGACACATTTAAAAAAACTAGTTTTCAAGATTTTACATTTGTATGAACTAATATCTCCAGCTTCAATCCGATTCTATAATTTTAATATCTGATACTTAGAAATCCCATTTTTGCCATATGACTAGATTTCTGAGATAAACTCGTTTTATTTGCAAAGTATTTATTCATTTAAAGAACAGTATTGAAACGGTGAATAAAATCTAAATATGTGAGCGTCCAGGTCTTGCTATTGAACGTTTACAAAGAAATGTATGATTAGGATTAAAAGTTGTTTACGGTGCTAGTGTAGTTATTAGAATCATAATATATGGTAAAAATATTGTAATACTGTTACAAATCATTTGAAGCCTCTATTTCTCAGTATCTACTACAGATAGAGCTCAGATAATGACTGACATGGATTCAGCTTCGAGAAGGTAGAGAGCTTCACTAAGAATTTCCTCTCCCGGTTCTTTTTCCATTTAAAACATCTATTTCTCGAGATTGGCATTAGATACAGCTTAGTTGATAACTGACATGACTTTAAGCATTAAATTCTAGAAGAGATAGAGTAGTTTACTAAGGATTTCCATATTTTCTTTTTCCACTTCCGATTTAAGGAAAAATCATGCAACATTTATTTCTCAATATTTGTGTCCTAGTGTCCAATAAATGCTACCTTAGTATATTTAATAAAATATTACTTATACAAAATATAATTTAATGTATTTTAAAACATAATCAAATTTTAGTAGCGTTTTTCATATTTTTGAAAAACAATGCTTGAAAAATCGAAGGCATTTCTCTGGTCTTTTCACCTCTAAAATTAATAGGCCCGTTTTCAAATTTCTTTTAATTCGATACATTTGTTTGAGACATATCTTTCCCATAGCTATTACAGTTACACACATCTAGGATGCCCGGCCATACATCAAACTGCCGTAAACCCCTGGGTTGGCTGTATGGTCTGGGCCTTTCACACATCTAGGTTGGGCTAACGGCCGTACCGTGCTGAAAACACCGGTTCTCGTTAGATCACCGAAGTCAGGCAGCATCGGGCGCGGTTAGTACTTGGATGGGTGACCACCTGGGAACACCGCGTGATGTTGGCACATTTCGGGCGCGGTAGCCCAGAGGTTTGCGTGTTGGATTTGCACGCTGCCACAACTGCCGCCGTGTTCATGCGGAGTACGATCACGTTACACATGTGAGTCCGTAAGTTCTTCCGAGAGGTTGGTGGTAGGGGAAGGGGAGTACAGTCCCTGTGGATGCCTCCACCACTGGGTTCCGGTCTAAATTGGGTGGCACTTCCCGGCCGTCCAAACAGTTACTTTACACCTTTCTGGTAGGTCGGACGGTCTAGGTCTCAACAACAACACATCTAGGTTGCCGGCCGTCCAAATGGTTGCTCAAGTCTTCGGATGAGTCGGACGGTCTGGGTCTTCAACACATCTAGGTTGATCGGTAAAATTGCAAGTAGGGCAAATGAGTTTTGAAGGGAGAGAAGTGAAGTGATGCATCGATGAAAGTGATGTATCGACGGAAGTGAGGTATCGGCATTGTAAAGTGGTCATCCACTTCCAGGTGCGGGTGAAGGCAGCAACCCCAGCCGCAAAAATTTCAAGTTTAGCAGTTAACAATCCTTTCTCGTAAACTATAAAAGATGCAGAAAAGATGTGAACTAGAAAGTTGTAAAGCATCACTAAATGTGTAGGAAACGCTATTCCATTGAACACGAAAGCGCTATTTATAAAACCAACAGCTTAACTTAGAGGATGTCTAATATGTCTATCGTCTGCACACAATCCATGTTTGTATGCAGCTAAGAACTTCCTGCTGCAAATCAGCATTGCCAGCATTGTGTATGAATTTGGAGCTGTAAAAAGTTGTAAAGAATATTACCGTACAGCTTCCATAGCGATTGGTCCGAATTCGATGTATAGCAGTACCATCTCGCAAAACTATTGATTCTAACAGCCTGCCATAAACTCTTTTGGCACGATACTCATAAAGAACATTGTTGTCCCATCCGACCTGGCCATCCGACTATATACCGTTGAGCTACTGGGACGGAATTGCAAGCTCGTATCTTCAAAGTGGACTCTAATATCAGGTTGGCTTGCAACTGACAATCTGATTAATCGCCTCCTGCTATTTTTACCTCAGAGTAGCCGGCTGCGATTTTATACTTCAGGTTAGCATCCTGCGTGGTAGTTGTCCGTCGAGTTAACATCAGCGCTTAATGTACCAGAGTCCACTAAATCCATGCTACTCGTTCTAGGGTCTCTCTCAGACCTTCGACATCTTTGGACTATCCCAAGAATTGATTTTTTGTGCGTCAATGTAAAGAAATTTTCGGCCTCAACAGGGAATCGAACCACTGATCACGGGACGATAGTGCGGGCCCACCGATGCTCTACCTTTGAGCTAATGGGACGGAATTGTAAGATCTTCATCGTCGAAGTGGACTTTGCATGGTCATCAAAGAACCCACACAAAGAACCCACCCATCAGATGATCGACGATAATTTGCAAATTGCGTCCCATGTTTTATCTGCAAGAGTAGTGTCGCACATCACATTCACCGTTTGCATGCGACACTAATGAGTGAAGATTCTGCACCATTCGTTTCTTCAAAATGCCATTTCTTATTAATTCGACGATGATATACCACTTTTTTCTGTATATCTCATTGTTTCCAAGATAGGAGCGCTAACTTAAAAATTTTGCCGGGAAGGACTGTGTCGTCAGCCCCATCTGGTAGAGCATAGTCACTTTTCTATGCCAATACGCCACTTCCATAGCACTAGCTACTTACCGTTGTTCAAACATTATTAGACCTACTTAAACTTTTCGGTCACCCTATATATCATGTAAACTTTGAATAGTATTCATGCATATTAAAAATGTTTAAATCCAACAGTCAGATTCTTAGTCCCAAAATGTTTTTTCTTTACATATACTATGTACTGTAAGGTTCGTTAAAATTGTCAAAATAAGGGGAAAAAAACCTAATGTGTGTTTTTTAAGATAAAGAAATTTGTTTAATATTACCCGTAATAATGAAATTTTCTTTTTAAAACCAAATATATAATTAGCGGTTTAAATAAGCTAAGTACTTTCGGAATTTTCTATAAATATTTAATTAGAATGTTAACAGATGGAAAATTGGTCTGAGAAATAATGTATGTTAAAATAAAACTAAAACAATATTATATTTTTTTTTTACATATTTCCCAAATGATTGTTCTAATTGCTTATACGAGATTATTTTTGGCAATTAAGAAACCTGTTAATGGCTTCTAATAAAGAAATGTTAATTGCCAGTAGCTTTATTTAAAAATGTACTTATTTTTAACACTTCTTGAAAAATAATGCTATTTTTTCGGTGGAAATATATGCATTAATGTTTACATTACTGTTTTCACTCTTCCAATTTAGCTTACAATCGAAACCTATTTTGCACGATTGGCTATAAAAATTCAAAATTTAGCAGTTTTCCTTGTTAAATATATAGGTGTGATACTACACTTGAAAAAGTGTCGGGCATGCTGCACTTTAAGATGGAATTATTTTCACCCTATGAGACGTTGTTGTTGTTGTGACCCAGATCGTCCGACTTACCAAGAAGGTGTGAGGTAACCGTTTGGACGGCCGGGAAGTACCACCTAATTTAGACCGGAACCCAGTGGGGGAGGCATCCACAGGGACCGTACCCTCCTTCCACTACCACCAACCTCTCGGAAGGACTTACGGACCCACATGTTTAACGTGATCGTACTCCGGCGGCAGTCGTGAACACGGCGGCCGTTGTGGCAACGTGCAAATCCAGCGCGCAAACCACCGGGCTACCGCGTCAGAAATGTGCCAACAGCACGCGGTGTTGCCAGGTGGTCACCCACTCAAGTACTAACCGCGCCCGATGCTGCTTGACTTCGGTGATCTAACGAGAACCGGTGTTTTCCACACGGTAGGGCCGTTGGCTCTACCCTATGAGACATGTAATATTCTGCACCTTTATTTGTGCATCTTTTGCACCGATACGAAAGGGCAAATATATACATAATATTTACACCAAAGTTAAACCCAATAAGTATACAGTACACATCTGCATTGTTAATTTAAAATATGTAGAGTTAAATGTTAAACTTCGACCTTACGTATAACAAATCGGTGCAGCAATTGAGATAACGTATACCAGAACAGTATAAAAAAACTGATATAAGCAACACATGACTTTCCTTATATAATGCAATGAGTTTACTCCTTTTACAGTAAAAATAATGTATAAGATCCACGGTACTGTGTTTTAACGCTGAATTGTACATTTGGCGATTTTCCGGACGACAACATGTAAAACTATTTCAAAGAACCTAATTAACTAACTTACACTCCACATAACTCTAAATTAATAATTATCATTATTGATAGCGTCCTAAGTAAGCGATATAGTCCATATACTAAAATATTTTAATAATTAATTCATCAATTAGGCGTCTTTTCATTCATTTAGCGTTAATTTTAAAATTTTGACGAAATTTTTGACAATCTGTGTCAAAATATCGCCAAGTTGGCGATACTGTGCTAGATTATTCAACAAGTTTGAAAAATATATCAGCGAGTGTTACAGTCAAGAGGGGATCAGAGCATTTCTTATATACTAGAATGTATGCCCCTCATATGACGGAAATCAGAGTTTGCGGAACATTACTTCTCATCTGATGTAATTTTTATCAATTTGGCACCATTTTTGTCCTTTGGCAACATGTAAAAAAATCACCAAATTGGCGACGTCCTGCTAAATTTATCGCCAAGCGTTATGGATGGAAAAATGAGTTATTCTTATAGTCTATTTTCTTATAGTCTATATTATTTATATTCTTATAGTCTTTGCCAATATTTAAAAAAGTCGTCAAGTTCAGAAAATTCCGCTAAATTTGTCGCCAAAATCTCACCAAGCGTTACGGATGGAGATATAAATTATTCTTATAGCAGGTACATGACTATTGGCGTCCAACTACAAAAGTATTGCCCGTTTTTTTCTCATGAATGGAACGAGCTAAATCCACGAGAATGACGTCAACAAATTTATCGCATGGTATTACATATGAAAAGTGAACATATTTCGCAATAGTTAATATTTTTATGTGGTTTTTTGATAAGTCTATTTAAAAGTTTTGCACTGTCTCGAGAACAGATCATGCTAGCGTGCTAAAGTTTAGGTCAATCGTTTTCTAATGAAAAATTACGTAAGATATGAAAATTTGCGCAACTTTATTAAATATTTTGATTTTTTGATGATTTTTACAAAATTCCACGCGAAAATTTAGTGGTGTTCTGAACATTCGATAGCATTTAAAAACAATAAGCTTCCAATATTCACGGATTGTAATTTGTGTACCAAATGTCGTTCTAATCGCTCCATTCGTTCGTCAGATATCGTCTCCACAGGCTCACTGATACACCCACAGACACAGACATCACCTCCAAACCGTTTGATTCGTGTTCGGGGATACTTGAAACGTGCTCTCCCATCGAAGACTCGAATTCGAATTTTCTACCACGTCACAATACTTTCCTTATACACTATACTATGTATATAAGGAAAGTAACCGGTTCGTCCTTCTTCGTAGCTATCAGAGAGTAGATAAAGCTTACATCCATATAAAAAAAATATTAGGATTTAAAAAGGGCTAAATACATTAAACAGTATACGAATTGAAAATAGAAATGTGAAGATGAAATGGTAAATAAAATCACTTTCTATAAGTTTACCACTTTTGGATAATATTACAAATTGATTATTTGCTCTTTATGGGCAGACGGGTATGTAGATGCAATTCTAGAAAATTGTGCTGATTTGTGCATAGAGGTATATTACGCCATTTTAAGTTGAACATGGTATTGCTGGAGCATGTGCGACTTTACATACGTTAAAAGACATTCGAAAGCGACTTGCAAGTCACAGAGTCTGGATTTGGTATGATTTCGCTTATCGTCCTTTCAATCCAATGATGTATATAATGCATAAATTTTCGGAGGAATTCCAAACTGTCTCTATCTACATCTCCTCAAATAATGCGACCATTGCGAACAGACATTTTTGCATTCTTATCTGCTCATTTGTAAATAGTTACTGCTATGGAAATACTAATGTTATTGAAATTGGCCAACTACAAAGGAAAGAGAGATACATTTTTTACTTTCCCTGCAATGCATGATAATGTATGGGAAAGTATTGGAATCATGTCGAAAATCGCAACTCGAGTTTTCGACGGATCTACACGTTTAGAGACCTCTAGAATGCGAAAAAACTATTTTTAGCGTGACGTCTGTGTGTGTGTCTGTCTGTCTGTGCAATGTATGTATCCACACTAACTCAAAAACTAATGGACCGAATTTCATAAAATTTGGTCGGTAAGTCACCTGGATACGACCCTGGTGCTGATTAGTTTTTGATATGATTCGTAAAAACAGAACCGGCTTTTTTTTACGAAATGGCCAGCAAAAATTTCATGCATCCACCCTAGCTAAAATACTAATTGACCAAATTTACCAGATAAGTTACTTGTGGAACAATTTGGTGCTGATTCGATTTTGGTACGATTCGGAAAATAACAATCTGCCTTTTTTTACGAAATGGCCAGCAAAAACGGCTAAAATCTAAGAAAAAAGACTACATATGCCGAAATGTATCAATTAAATTCTTGTTTTATACGCAATTTCTGACGAGGAAAAGAATATTAACACACTCCATTATACTTTAAGACTAACTGTTCTCAAGATATTTGAGATTTCTTGCATTTTTGTTACGCCGCTATCGGAAAAATGTTCAATTATCAAATAAAAACAAAAAATGAATTAAAAATGCCAATTTAGTGCTATTTGGTGCAATTAAAAACTCAATCTAATGAATTATTAAAGAAATAAAGAAAATATGAATTTAGTCTGCAGGGAAAGTTATGTGCTGCCCACATTAGATTTTTAATTGTAGTTCTCTAATTTTAAAGTTATTACTTAATTTCTGTGAAACAGAGAATCTGTAGGCTATTCAAGTAGATGGACATTTCTTCACTGATAAAATATTTATTACTGATAGCATTCTAAAATTCAGAGGTAAATTAAAAATCAAGATTTCCGTTCAATCATATTTCTTTATAATGTCGATAATAGGCATTTAAAGAAAGAAGAGAAATACAGTAGCTTTGTAAAATTAGGAAATAAAAATATATCACGGCTTTTTGTTACTTATGAATAAATCTATAAAATAAAAATTCATATAATTCCTTCGGTTTTAAAACAGATGTTAAATTATACTCATTTTACATAAAATATATTTGTTTCATTAATAAATGCAATTACTGATTAGAATAAAATACACCGCAACGTTCGTTGCCCCTCCTTTTCTCATTGTATAATGTTTGTTTTCTTGACAACATTGCAATTCGTAATTTAACCTCGCATGCAATATATAAATATATCTATTATTTCTTTACTGTTTATCTTTAAGAATGAGATGAATATAATCATGAATGCAAAGTATATATATATGATGTCAAAAGATAACTTGCTTGTTCCTCTTTCACATACATTAATGTTCCCCTTCAGAAAAAATCAACTATTTTCTCTTACCTGGAACTTATTACTGAAATATTCACTTTGGAAAGAAGTTCGAAACAGTATTCAACGTTAATTTCAGTCCAAAGTAATGTGGCTGTGAAAAGCTTGCGACTGAAGAAATACTTTTAAACCACTTGCGTTACACTAACAGTCAAATAATATAAAACGTTTCATAAACATCATAGAATGGACACAGTATAAACTGTTACAAAAAACGTGTAATTTTGCATAAACTGTTACAAAAAACGTGTAATTTTGCATAAACTGTTGCGAAAAACGTATAATGTACGAACTTTTAGTAGTTATATGAAATATCATCCAAATTTTGTATAAAAAATTACTTTATCAGAATTTTATGAATTATTTCGCTTCAAAGATATTTTAATTTAGCTGAATTTGTGATTATATAGATGGTAAATTTATTTGCGTACTCAATTTAAAAATATTTAAATTTAAAAAAAAATTAAGATACTAGTATTTAGGTTACTTTTTTATTATTGCGGTGCTCACTGTTATACATTAGCTAATCAAAATCAGCTGATAAGTAGTTAAGAGTTAATATATTGTGTTACCTGGTATATACAGATAGATTTTTTTTTAAATCATTAACATCTTTGTTACTAGTTAATGCGTATATTAAAATCAATTGTAATTATTAATATCAATATTGATGTATAATAGCTATATGGATTTTTCTAATCAACTCTTAGTTTACAAATATAAATATGCAATTATTTATTTGTTAAAATTTATGTTTTGAAATATAAAATAATAGCTATTATAGTTTATGAATACTAATGATTAAAAGTGTTTTCAATGAGGCTCTCCTTTAAGACTGTTGCCCCCCCCCCCTCTTGAATTTCAATCCAGCCCCTATTGAATTTCGTATTCTGGCTACAGCCCTGACCCACACACCTTAAAATCAGAGCTTTCCATGGAAGTAGAATTATGCAAATGATTATTTTCCGAATATTACGTTGATGTTACGTTGATATTACGTTGCTTAGCAAAGAATTAAATCGAATGTGTTTATACGGCAGACTATTTTCATTTAAATTATCCGATTTATATAATAAAAATAAATAAACTGTACAGATGCACGGTATTATATCTTTCATTGGATTATATTAGTTACGACTTTGGGCTATAAGATCACGAGAACTTTTAATATTTGTAATTTTTTAAATAATCTGTTTTATTTTGGAGCAAATTCTCAAGCATACATGTTATATTGTGTTTAAGTAAATATTTAAATAAAAATTGTATGGATATATTTACGCGTACTATTTTAGAGTCTCCATTTTGTCGCAAATTTAACACACTTCATATTTTTTGTAAATTTGTTTACAAACGGAACCAGGGTGTTTTATTCTTCAGATCTTTCTGCGAAAATAAGTTTGTATAGCAAGTACAGAAATTATTATTCCTGTTTTGAAAGGATATAAATTAAACATTGGAATATATTTTTTCAAGAATAATATTGTTTAGAATACTGAAATGCGCACATATTTAATCTCACGAGCAACGTCGGGTATATCTGCTAGTAAATATATACAATACAGATAGCGTCATTTTCTCAACATGCATATTATCTCATACATGTACCTTTTCATCTCACTTAAAATCCAACCATGGATTGTCAACTTGTAATTTTGGATTAATGAATTCACACAATTTTCTGGAATCTGATGTATTCTATAAACGACAGTGAATTACATGCATGAAGTTCCGATTGAAAAATCTGGAATACCAAAGTAGCACCCACTCTCATTGGGGGGAACAACTTCGCTCGAAACCCGTTTGTTCCGCTTTATTCATTTATTTACGTTCTTCCTTTTCATTCGTTCTTTTTCTACCGTCTGCCGGAAAGAATGAAACGGTAATGATTCTCCTGACTTCCCTCCGGCCTATTCGGCCCCTCACACAAAGGACTGGTCACCATGGTAACCGTCTCTTACAATCGCACTCCTTGCGCCAGTCACAAGCGTCAATGAGGAGAACGGGGCAGGACCAGTAATGAAGAAAACGGAACTTCTAGATCACAGATCTCGTTCGAAAAATGGGCATGATTTTTTTTCTTTGGAAAGAGATTTTAGAAACTCTTAAGTCAGTCCAAAGAAAGTTTTTGAGAAAGGTTTATTTTTTTTTTATTGCTATTCAAAAAGCATCAGGACTGTCGCGTCATCTTTAGTTTATTATATTCTGAAACATCCGTCGGATGTGGTTTGTAGTGCCATATAAAAAAATCAATTAAAATAGATTTATGGGTTTAGAGTATTTTTCATTTTAAGTTTCTGGGCTAGTAACTTTATTTATAAAATCACATTAAAACGTTACACGTCCGTATGATATTTTGTACTCTTAAGTAAATGAGTAAAAGAAAATATTATAAAGGCGAGTATATTAATATTTACAAACGCGAATAGTATTTACATTTCATTACAGATAGGTAATATTTATAATTTATAAACTTTTGATTTAAAAGACACCATCAATAATATATATATACAACATATTTTTGATGTAATTTCAGTTCTATATAATGAATTTATTACTTATAATTCAGACAAAATTAAATTGCAAAATATCCCCAAATTTCACTTTGTATTATTTTTACATTTTTCGGGGAAATAATTTGTACTTACCCGTAAATAATTTATACTTAGTACGCATTAATATCTGGTACCCCGCAGAGTGGTATTAGTATATTGGCTAATTTATATCTTTATAGTTATGAACATACAATTCTATCTACTGATTATTTAATTTATAAATATGTTAATGACCTGATTAGTTACGTCAGATACGAATAAAACATAATTTGATATATATCCAAATAATCTTTAATTACTAACTACTGAATCATCTATAAGTAGTAATGTTAAATTTTGGATTTAAATCCAAGTATTGACCCATTTAATAAGATAATCAATAATTTATATCACATAAACCCCCCCCCCTTGTATTTCTCTCCCTTTTGGTTCATTGGCTGGTGCTACCCCCATGTATCCCCATAGCTGGGCTCCTATTGACCGGCGTGTTGGAACGAGAAAGTTATCACTGATCGGATATACACTGGACGTAACTGCCTGAGGTCCCCAAGACCTCAAGTATCACGTGCCTTTTCGAAAATTTATGGGGGGGGTCCTGTTTTATTGTCCATCCTTAATTAATTAAACTTATTTGGGCGAGTTCGATCGCCGACTCTGCCCAAACTGAACGCTTACATCTTCGAAACTAATCATTGTAGATAAATAAATAGTACAGTATGGGATAATTTATAAAATTCATTTTGTAATAAATTAAGTTCCAATCTCCAGCTCTTTATCCTTCGATACAATAGCGTTACAAATTTAAGCCAAATTTCAAGTAATTTTTTTTGGCCACACGCCGTTTCAAGGGTGATAATTAGTGAATAGATAATAGAAATGACTTTATTCCCTCATTCTGTAGCTGATGGTCAGAACAAACGGGCATATGTGATACATCGAAATAAAGTGGATTTCAAATTCATTTATTTATCAGATAAAGAAAATTTGGTGACGAAAATTTAGAATTGCCGCGAGAATCCAGGAAATATTACTATAAGAACAGACGAAAGTTGAAGAAGCAGCTATAAGAGAGCGAAGGAAATCCGAAAATGCTTGCTAATTCATCAACTTAAATGTCACTGGAATGCTAATTCATCAACTTGCTAATTCATCAACTTAAATGTCACTGGAATGTAGATAGTGTCAAGAATCCACGTATCAGGTAGCACTAGAGCTCCTTTACTATAGGCTGATATCAAGCATATTGAAGCCTATAGGGTTCTATACTACTGTTACAGAAATTATAAAATAAGTGTTTAAAATAAATATTTTATATAAAAAAAGAAGTTTCAATTAGAATATTGTAGAACTTAGCTCGCACAAGTATGCTCCAGTACCGGGTATCTAATTATTTATTAGTCATTGGTTTCTTCTTTCTTCGTTTATGAGAAAGCGGAATAGCCTAAAACCCTTTCTAGAATGATTAGAGCATTTCGATGCAGAATAACCACCCATAATTATTTCAATTATACTTCCTAAAGTAAAAATCTGATGTGGGCAGCACATGACTTTCCCTGCAGACTTATATTCACGTTCTCTTTATTTTAATTAAATTTATTTCACTTTTAATTTAATTTTCGTTCTCATTCGGTAACCGGACTTATTTTCAAAGGTGGCGTAGAGAAAATACGAAAAACTAAAATATCTCGAGAACGCCTAGTCCTAATGAAATGGGGTTGGTCTTATTCTTTTCTTCGCTAAAAATTACATATTAAACAAGCATTTAATGGATATATTTGAGCATACGTAGTTCTTTAGTTTAGATTTTGAGGATTTTTGCAGGCCATTTTGCAAAAAAAAGGCAGGTTATTTTTTTCCGAATCGTACCAAAATCTAATCAGCACCAGAGTAACCCACAAGTGACTAATCTACCGAATTTTGTGAAATTCGGTCCAGTAGTTTTTCAGTTAGAGTGGATACAACCTTTTGCGGTCCATTTCGCAAAAAAAGGCGGGTTCTTTTATCCCGAATTGTATCCAAAACTAATCAGCACCAGACTCGCTTACAAGTGACTTCCCTACCAAATTTTGTGAAATTCGGTCCATTAGTTTTTTAGTTAGACCGGATACAAAATCTGCACAGACAAACAGACAGACACACACACAGACGTCACGCTAAAAATGGTTTTTTCGTATTCTAGAGATCTTGAAATGTGTAGATCCGTCGAAAACTCGAGTTGTGATTTTCGACATGATTCCAATACTTTCCCTATACATTACCATGTATTGCAGGAAAAGTAAAAATCTGATGTGGGCAGCACATGACTCTCCCTGCAGACTTATATTCATGTTCTATTTATTTAAATTAAATTTAATTCACTTTTAATTCAATTTTCGTTCTCATTTGAAAACTGGACTTATTTTCAAAAATGGTGTAGGAAAAATACGAAAAACTAAAATATCTCGAGAACGGCTAGTCCTAGTGTAATGGGATTGGTCTTATTCTTTTCTTCGCTAAACATTACGTATTAAACAAACATTTAATGGCTATATTTGAGCATACGTAGTTCTTAAGTTTAGATTTTGATGATTTTTGCGGGCCATTTTGCAAAAAAAGGCAGGTTATTTTTTTCCGAATTATACCAAAATCTAATCAGCACCAGGGTGGCCTACAAGCGACTTATCTACCAAATTTTGTGAATTTCGGTCCATTAGTTTTTCAGTTAGAGTGGATACAAACTTCTGCGGGCCATTTCGCAAAAAAAGGCGGGTTCTTTTAACCGAGTCATACCTAAAACTAATCAGCACCAGATTCGTGCACAAGTGACTTACCTGCCAAATTTTATGAAATTCGGTCAATTAGTTTTTTAGTTAGAGTGGATACAAAATCTGCACAGACAGACAGACACACAGACAGACAGACACACAAACACACAGACACACACACAGACGTCACGCTGAAAATGGTTTTTTCGTATTCAAGAGTTTTTGAAACGTGTAGATCCGTCGAAAACTCGAGTTGCGATTTTCGACATGATTCCAATACTTTCCCTATACATTACCATGTATTGCAGGGAAAGTAAAAATCTGATGTGGGCAGCACATGACTTTCCCTGCAGACTTATATCCACGTTCTCTTTATTTCAATTAAATTTAACTCAACTTTTAATTCAATTTTCGGTCTCATTTGATAACTGGACTTATTTTCAAAGGTGGCGTGGAGAAAATACGAAAAAAAATAATATATCTCGAGAACGGCTAGACCTAGTGTAATTGGGTTGGTCTTATTCCTTTCTTCGTTAAAAAGTACGTATTAAACAAGCATTTAATGGATATATTTGAGCATACGTAGCTTTGTAGTTTAGATTTTGACAATTTTTGCGGGCCATTCTGCAAAAAAAGGCAGGTTATATTTTTCTGAATCGTACCAAAATCTAATCAGCACCAGGACAACTTAAACGTGACTCATCTACCGAATTTTGTGAACTTCGGTCCATTAGTTTTTTAGCTAGAGTGGATACAAGCTTTTGAGGGCCATTTTGCAAAAAAAGGCGGGTTCTTTTATCTCGAATCGTACCCAAAACTAATCAGCACCAGACCCGCCCACAAGTGACTTACCTACACAATTTTGTGAAATTCGGTGTATTAGTTTTTTAATTAGAGTGAATACAAAATCTGCACAGACAGACAGACAGACACACAGACACACACACAGACGTCACGCTAAAAATGGTTTTTTCGTATTCTAGAGGTCTCGAAACGTGTAGATCCGTCGAAAACTCGAGTTGCGATTTTCGGCATGATTCCAATACTTTCCCTATACATTACCGTGTATTGCAGGGAAAGTAAAAATACGAATAGAGCTAATGCTAATGGACTGCGCATCCAGCTATGGTGGGCTTCAATATGCTTGATGAGTCAGTTCGCATATAGAGGAGCCTTAGGTAGCACTTCTTTCAAAGGCGACTCTAGACTCACAACCTTCCACTTCAACAATAGAAATTGAGTTAATAGGTCACATGTTCTTGTCTTTTGATTCTCCGTAACACAAGATCGGGATATGTTATTCCCGCTTCCGTGAGTGACATCTGTTTGTTTCCTTTTACCAAAGACAAAAATACCTGGTCTATTATGAAGGTTATCTCAATTGTATGCCGTATAATCTGTTTTTAAATAAACAAAGTAATACATTGCTTTCGTTTTATTTCTTAAAAATCTTTAACTGCAAAAAAAAATGAAATCCAGTAGCAACTATGTCACTACGTTATAGGGCTATGTCATATGTCCTTCGATGAATATTCTAAGGACGTAGAAGTAGCGAGGTAGTGTAAAGAAACAGCGGCAGTTGGCATAGTTCTACGTTGTAAATTGCGCCACAGTTGCTACTGTCTTTTTGACTTTAAATAAATTGTCAACAATTATAAAAAAAATGAAATACATATACTTAAAATTATCAAGTGAGATGATTTTACATAATTTATTTTCATAAAATATTTTAACATTACTTTATAGGTATCAAGAGTCATTCGTATAACAATTTCTTATTTCCAAATGTAGATGAACATTTGGGTAAGATCACTTAAGCGGTCAGGATGAAATTATACATCATCATTTAAATTAGGAGTTATAAAAATTCTATTGCTTTTAAAAAAATAAAATCATATAAAAAGTTCAATTTTTGCTAACATTATTGACAAATAAAATAAAATAGCTCAATAAGTCATTTTATCTATGTAATATATATCTAACGTATTTTTTTTTTCGTATTAGAGTCACTGTTCTATTAAGGCCACTTTGTCTATGCTAAGCGCCATACATTGTTCAAGAAAATAAAACTTATTAAAAAAATTGCAACTTTATGACATTTTAAGAATGTTTAGTTACTAGTTAGTCTTTAATACTAGTTAGATTTTAATACGAGTATACATTTTTTAGTTTGTCTTTAATACTAGTATACATTTATTTGTTAATGCAAAATAATTAACTTGATTTGTATTATTGTAACATGTTCTGTTATAATATGTTCAACTCATATTTTACTTTTTCAGCTGAATTATGCACAATCACACAAATTAAATATTCCAAGAACTATCAAGGAAGTAGATTTATATAATTTTATTTTAAAAGTCGGTTACCAACATCATCTTGGAGCTCTAAGGATCCGTTCTTGAGATAAAGTAATTTCTATTTTCTCCAATAATGAATGAGCGTTAAATAAGATCATCTGACTAAATTTTGCAATTAGGGTGAAATTTCATTTAATTTTAATTAACAATTACGAAACCTATTAATTTTCAGGACGGCTGAATAATAGAGATATTCTAATTTTTGCTAACATATTTTTCAAACTGAGCAATTAATATCAATAAAATACAAATAAGGTTCATTTTTAAACAAAATATTTGTTTGATATGAAAAAATGTAATATTATAATCCTGAATAATCCCATTGCTCTAATTGGCTCTAATAAATATATTTATGTTTTATTTTCTATTCAATGCATAGTATATGTAAAGTGAAAATGTTGTGATAGGGTCGAAAGTCCGATTTTGCCAAATCTACACTCTTTCGAAAAAAAAAAAACGAAGCACCATGAAAAAAGTGACTGTTTTTATTAAAATTAAATATGCGTACAGCTCATACACAGGTAATGAAATGATTACAAAATCAAGGCCGCAGGACCAATCAATGGTTAGCAATTGGACATTGAATTTTCAAATCAGTAATTGGTGACACCCCCCTGGGCGGCAATACTTGCCTGTATACGTCTAGGTAAGGAGTGATAAAGTTTCTTAATGTCATCATGCGATACATTCTGCCAAGCAATCCTCAATTGTTGCTCCAGATCTGCTACATTTCGGGGTGCCCGAATCTAGCGGCTTAACATGTCCCATACATGCTCGATTGGCGTAAAGTCTGCTGAACTTGCTGGTTAAGGAACAGTATCAACAACACGGAGACAGTCCACTGATATGCGAGCCATATGTGGCGTGGCATTGTCGTGTTGGAAAATGACCCCAGAATGCCGTGCCATGAAGGGTAACGCAAATGGCCGTAGGTTAAATCAACATATCGTTGAGCTTTTAAAGTTGTACGCAGGATGACTAGGGGCTACCTGTTGTCGTAAGAGATAGCACCCACACCATCACATAGGGCGCGGTAGCCCAGTGGTTAGCGCGCGGGAGATGCACTCAGTAGGCCCGGGTTCGATTCCCTCCGCTGCCAAAATGGCCGCCGTGTTCACGCGGAGTGCGATCACGCTAAAGATGTGGATCCGTGAGTCCTTCCGAGAGGTTGGTGGTAGGGGGAGGAGGGTACGATCCCTGTGGATGCCTCCCCCACGGAGTTCCGGTCTAAATTGGGTGGCTCTTCCTGGTCGTCCAAACTGTTGCCTTACACCTTTCTGGTAGGTCGGACGGTCTGGGTCTCAACAACAACAACATGCATATCTGGGTCTCAACTCCACACCATCACATCGAGGGTAATGGATGTGTGTCTGTCGAAAGTCCAGACCGTCCGACTAGTCCTCGGACATGAGCAACAATTTGAAGGATGTGTGTCTGTGTAAAACAAATGCTGATTAGGACCGCTGGCCTTGGCGCCTCCAAATACGTACCGAATTGTTTGTTATCTGCTGAAAGACTGAAGCGTGATTCATCGCTGAATACTATGCTATGCCAGTTTGTTGGCAGCCTTGATACTCGGCTACGACACTACTCCAAATGTCTCTGTCGATGTTGTTGTAATCCCATCTCGGGCAAGCGCCGTGAGATGGTGGAAGGTTCCACGGGGCTGTAACACGTTGGATGGCGGACAATAATGCCTTTGGCCCAGTTCGGGCCTGTCGCACAACCATCCGATCTTGCCTGGCAATCGTGCCCCTTGGCCTTCCAGAGCCTTCATTCCGCCAATGAGTTCCTTGCAGCAACCATTGCTGCCAGAACTTTTGCATAGCAGTGTCCGTTCAGTGCAGCTGCAGATGATGGCATATTGCTCGGTATGACCAGCCAGCTTCACGCATCGCGATTACACAACCACGTTCGAACTCGTCTAATTGCTTATAAGGTTTTCGGCAACATCGTAACGGCATTATTGGTTGTGTCTCCACGGAATTGCAGCGCCGATAACGAGCAAACATATACCGTTCACATTTTTAACCTGTTTTATAGGTTGCTAGGAGCAATAGATATTCTGTAGCTCAAAGTGCATAACATGAAAATCAGAAAATGTTCTGATTTTTACCTTGGTGACAAAAGGGCGATTTTTACTTTAGCGACAAAAGGACGAAAAAAGGAGACAAAAGTGTTGTTGTTGTTGAAACCCAGGCCGTTCGACTTACCAGAGAGGTGTAAGGTAACAATTTGGGAAGACGAAATGGTGACAAAAGACAGCAAAAGGGTGATAAATGACGCGGAAAATATTGCCAGAATGGAATGCTGCGAATTTTACCTTGGCGACAAAACGGAGAAAAAGGGTTACAAAATGCGACAAAAGAGAGGCAAAAGACGCTGAAAGAGTTGCCAATATAAAATGTTCTCCAAATCATATCAGGGATTGCAGAATCTCACATAAAATCATAGAGAATGAAAAGGGGACTATATCACATCCGTACCATATTTATGATTCTGGATGTTCTCTATTAAAAATACGAGGAATATACAAAATTCTGTGAATTACATTTTTTGCGTATGAGATTTGCGTAACATATAGGTTAAAATATATATTAACGGTAAGAATACTCGTATGTGTTTTTGTAGGGGCAGATAGTTTTGGTTTCGCAAGTTTTGGTTTTGAATGAACCAAAATAGTAATTTGAAGCACCAGAACAAGATATAACCATTTTCTCCGATATAGAAGAAATAGTAGAAATACAAGCGTGATGGTTGTAAATGCAAATTACTTAGGAAATGGTTGTAGATGTAAATGCAAATTTGTAATCTATATTTAAACATTTGTCTATGATCTTGTACGCAAGGATGATGTTTCACTAAACACGCTTCAAAAACTTACATAATGATATTTGCATATATGCAGGGCCGACTTAATAACAGTGTGGGCCCTGGGCGAATAAATTAACTGAGGCCCCCTGCCCATCCATACAAATGAAAATTTAAACGGTAATAAAAATGTGTCTTTTTTTTAGGGGGGGGGGCGAGAGATAAAACTAAACATTTAAGCTACAGTATTGATACTTTTAACATTCATTTTGTTAAAAAATTGTTTTAAAAAATATTATACTCTTAAACGTTAAAAAAACAAAGATTGCTCAACATAAACTTTTGAGTAATCTAACATAAGCTTTAAAAAATCTGATGTAGGCAACACATGACTTTCCATATATAATGTAATGAATTTACTACTTTTACAGTTGAAAAAAATGTTATTTTTATAGTAGATGCTTATATTCTTTCCAAGATATTGAATTTTTTTCAATTAGTCGTCATTTTCATTGATTTAGCGTCATTTTTATCCATTTGGCGAGATTTTTGTTAATTTGGCAACAATTAAAAATGTCGCCATGTTGGCGACATGCCGCCAAATTCGTCGCCAAAATCTCGCCAAGCGTTATGGTCGGAGAAATAAGTTATTCTTACAGCAGATAAATGACTATTGGCGTTCAAATACAAAAGTATTACTCAAAGTATCTTTTTTCATGAATGGAACGAGCTAGATCCATTAGAATGATGTCACTAAATTTATCGCATGGTATTACATATGAAAAGTGAACATGTTTCTCAATAGGAAATATATTTTTTTTATTTTATATAACTTTTTGATAATTTTTTTGAAAAACGTGTAATATCTCAAGAACGGTTCATGTTAGCGTTCTAAAATTTATGTCAATCGTTTTCTAATGAAAAATTACATAAGAAATGTCTATTTGCGTAACTTTATTGGCGGTTTTGATTTTTTGACGATTTTTTCAAAATTTCACTCGAAAATTTAGGGTGGTTCTGAACATTCGATTGCGTATAAAAACAATAGGCTTCCAATCTTTACAGATTGTGATTTTTGTACCAAATTTCGTTCGAATCGGTCCATTCGTCCGTCAGTTATCGTCTCCTCAGACTTATTGACGCACACACATACACACACACACACACACATATACTTTCACACACACACACAGACATCACTTCAAAAATGTTTGATTCATGATCGGGGATGCTTGAAACGTACTCTCCGGTCGAAAACTCGAATTCGAATTTTCGACCCCGTCACAATACTTTCCTTATACATTATGTATATAAGGAAAGTAAAAATCTGATGTGGGCAACACATGACTTTCCTTATATAATGCAATGAATTTACTACTTTTACAGTAAAAAAAAAAAGGGTTTTCTTATAGTAGATACTTATATTCTTTCAAAGATATTGAATTTTCGACAATTAGTCGTCATTTTCATTGATTTAGCAATATTTTAATCCATTTGGCGAGATTTTCGTTAATTTGACAACATTTAAAAAAAGTCGCCAAGTTGGCGCATTCCGCCAAATTCGTCGCCAAAATCTCGCCAAGCTTTACTCACGGAGAAATAAGTTATTCCTATAGCAGCAGATAAATGACTATTGGCATTCAAATACAAAAGTATTACTCGAGGTATCTTTTCTCTTGAATGGAACGAGCTAGATCCACGACAATGATGTCACCAAATTTATAGCATGGCATTACATATGAAAAGTGAACATGTTTCTCAATAGGAAATATATTTTTTTATTTTATATGACTTTTTGATAATTTTTTTGAAAAATGTGCAATATCTCGAGAACGGTTCATGTTAGCGTTTTAAAATTTATATTAATCGTTTTCTAATGAAAAATTACATGAGAAATGTCTATTTGAGTAACTTTATTAGCGGTTTTGATTTTTTGACGATTTTTTCAAAATTTCACTCGAAAATTTAGGGTGGTTCTGAACATTCGATTGCGTATAAAAACAATAGGCTTCCAATCTTTACGAATTGTGATTTTTGTACCAAATTTCATTCGAATCGGTCCATTCGTCCGTCAGTTATCGTCTCCACAGGCTTATTGACGCACACACACACACACACACACACATACACACACACACACACACATACTTTCATACACACACACAGACATCACTTCAAAAATGTTTGATTCGTGATCAGGGATGCTTGAAACGTGCTCTCCCGTCGAAAACTCGGATTCGAATTTTCGATTCCGTCACAATACTTTCCTTATACATTATGTATATAAGGAAAGTAAAAATGAAAAAAAATATTTCAAAATATAAATGATAACTGGTACATCGCATAGACGGAAATGGCACCATGTGAATTATTTACGACTAATCCTCAACACAAACGTTTGTGAAATGTCTTTTCTATGAATTGATTTTAATTCGAATGAAGTCAATGGTTTTCAGGATATCATTCTCCATGCACATGAGAGAAAGCCAGTATAAACGCTACTGCCCCATTGCGTTGCGAAGCTGATTCTTTATAAGTTTTAATATTGAGAAAGAACGCTCTCCCGTATAGTTAGTTACCACCATACACATAAACAATCTGAGTGCAATCTGAGTGAATTCAGAGCTCAGAGAATCCAAAACAGGAAGGAATGTTTCCACTTTAAACTTGTCACTTTTGTGCATATATATCTCTTCTTCTGGTCCATCATATACAGTAAGACGCACACTTCGCTTTCTTTCTCGCTTTTTCACATCGCTATAATCCGATTCTGGACACCTGTTCTTGGCCTTCAATTCATATTCACGAAACTTGCCTCTAATATCTTGAAGATACGTTTTCAGAGACTCAAGAAGATTTATGGCCACAAGTATGTTCACATCTTTTGACTGCAAGACTTTACTTGTTTTGTTCACTCTTTCCAGAATGTCATTCCATAAAATTGTCAGAAATATCGTTTCCAGTTTTTCCATTTTCTTGCTTAATCCTTCTGCCTCCCGCCTTGTGTTGGCTCCCTGGTCAGTATCAGCTGATAGAGAATCCAGTGCATTTTTTATTTTCTCGAAACCTCCATATAGAGCATGGACAGCATCAATATATGATGACCATCTTGTATCGGACAGACATTTGATCACAACATGATCTTTCCTAAAGATGATGGTAGAATATTTCACCGAGGTGTAGAGCACGAGGAAAAGGAATATAGACGCTGAACAAAGTCAAAGAATTTTACAGTCCGTAGATAACACTCTGCCGCTGTTACTCCCACCAAATTCAGGCTGTGTCCAGCACAGGGGATATAAATGGCAAACTCGTTCAGTTCACTGATTCGTGCCTGCAATCTTGTATAGCGTCCAGACATACTGGAAGCATTGTCATATGACTGATCACGAAGGTTTGATATTGGAATTTTGTTCGCATTCAGAAAATGCACAACAGTGTCTGCTAGATTCTGTGCTCAATGAGAAAAGATGAGAATGAACTGGATGAAACGCTCCACAGACCCATATCCTCGAATGTACCGGATAGTAAATGTCAATTGATCAAGATGTGCGATGTCTGGAGTAGAATCTACACTTCTTGAATAATACTTTGACTCTTTTATTTCTTCTAGAATAGTAGAAAGAGCACGTTGCTCCATTAATTGACTAAATTCTTCGCAAATATTTGCTGCTAGATATGATGGGTTCCCCTTTCCAGCATTTCCGTACAGTTTGAGATGCTCTTCCAAAAAAAGGTCAAATTCACTCAACAGCTCTAATACTAGCTAATACGGAATACCTAAAAGGTTTCCGTTTATTGGCGACCCAATAATTCGATTATCCCCACGAAATTCTAAACTACTGGTGGCAAGAAAGCGAATGACAGAAATCACGTGTCAACACTTTATGCCAGTACTCCTGCTCTGAGCGATGATGCTTGATCAACTAAGAATCTACACATCCAGTTTCTTTATGCCGAATAAAATATGCCGCCATGCACTTCATATGTTCTGCTCCATTTTCATGTTCTACAATAAGATTGCTGTGTTTCCAGTCATTGAATCCTGATGAAGCGAAGGGATATTCTTTATTGGACAATATGCGACATGCAAAACAGTACAAACAACCTTGCGGTGGTGAATACAGTAACTATTCGCGTTTAACACGCTCGCCATTCCGCTGTTCACGTTTGAACACATTCTTTGATAAGTACCTTGTCTCTTTTCTGACTCCATCATACACTCTACCTGGGTTTGATGATTCTGACATAATGCCGGCCCACTACGAATCCAGTATTCCACTGAATTAGTATCCTTAATGTCCCATAGCCCGTGATCTGTGACTTTAGTTTCATAATCCTTTATCGTTCCAGATTTGTGTATTTCTTCTTGCAGAATGTCTCCAGCAACAGGTAGTAATATGTTTGGAACAAAGTGTTCTGACGCAGGAGTAGATGTAGACGCGTATCAGAAATGAGAAATACGTTTTTCATTTCTTGAGTTTGTCATACTAATCTTTCAGAATTTTAAATCAGTCTATTTTCAAAAACAAGATTTTTATTTTAATGTGCGGGCCTCTAAAACTCCGATGGGGTCCCCGAAATTTAAAAAAAAAAAAGATTTTAAGACAAAAAAAAATGATATTCTATTTTTTTATAATTGAGACCCCCTAACCTTTTTTTAATTTGGAGGCCCCTAAAATCGTGAGGGCCCCTGGTGACTGCCCAGAGTGCCCATGCGTTAAGACGGCCCTGCATATATGTCTATAGTATGAACTTCTGTGGTCGTTATAACATCTTGCATAATAACAAGAATACATATGTCTGTTTGTGTATGTGTGCGCAGTCCGTGGTGGAAAATCTAAACGTTGCATGACCATGGAATTTGGTTCACATGTATTTCAGGAAAAGGAATATGTGCCTCAGCATTATGTTTTTAATTCAAATTACTTTCTAACACTTTACAACAAAGTTGAAAAGTGTTTATGACTCTGTTCATTCTGTCTGTCTGTCTGTCTGTCTGTCCGTTAGCACGATAATTGCCGTCAAAATGACTTTATCAAAATGAAATTTTAGTATGTTGTTCACACGGTCTGTGGGACCTATGGGAATATAAATGAAGAATATCATACAATTAGTTTTGGATTGAACCCGGGTTGAAAAAATGAAATACATTAAACTCTATGGGAGCTAATTTTTCAAACATTTTTTAAGTGGATTTAAAATTCACAAAAGTTTTATGAAATATTCAAATTATCCCATAAAATATATAAAAAAAATTCAGCAAAATATATTCAGTAGTTTTTTAAATAAAAATGAAAATAATAATTACACTCTTACATGAAGCGATCACGTGACCATTATATGAAGAGATCACGTGACCCACTTCAAAATAAAATATGGCATCCATCTTGTGTCAAAATACTGATTTTTAAAGCTCTTTTTAATTCATATTGAGTGTTGCATCCGTCCTAAGACCACTTTATTTTTGCTTAAATTCTGTGCATCTACATACTGAAACAACGCAATTACAATATATTTGAAATTAAACGATCATCCAACTTTTATTATTTCTACAACGAAGCCTATTTTTCACTTACGAAAAATGTAAACAGCAAAATATGTAGAATGAGTTGTATAAGAATTGTTGCATTTCTTTAACGCGAAATTATTTAGCTCATGGAGTCTACAATATAGCTGATATGAATGAAGCATTCATTGATTTCACAGAAATAAGGACGATTTTTTCGATGAAGTTTTAAGCATAGAGTATAATTACTTCTACCTTAAGTTTTTAAATAAAATAAATTATTATAGTATTGTGATGAATGAAGTGAATGGAAAAATGTTTGTGAATGAAATGCTGCTTTTATAGAGAGAGCCAGACGTGTTATATGTCGATGACGTCATTTGAATAAATTTTACTTGTTTTCGATGAAGTTTTCAAATATAATAAATTATTGCAGTTTTATAATAATTTTAAAAATATTACCGAGGAATGTATCGCATTTTGAAGATGTTTAAACCAGGCAATTTATATTTCAATGCCGTCATTTGAACGAAGTTCATTTTTTTCGATGACGGTTTAAGTTTTAAAATATAATAAATCAATGTAGTATTGTGATAATTTTTAAAATATTACCGAGGAATGGATCGCATTTTAGAGATGTTTAAATAAAATTGCATTAAAGTTGTAAAGTGTTTCATAATCAATGCTCTATGCATGATTGATATTTCTTGGTTAGTTATGAAATTTAAAAGTCTGATATCACTATTTTTCGCCATTTTGCCAAATTAAACCTATTCATTTTTCACTTCCGCAGATTTGCAGACGATTGAGCAATTTGGCAGACGTTTAGTCTGTAGAAAAAGCGGGTAATGCAATTGCATTTATGTATTTGGTGCAAGTGCATTTGTATATTTGGTGCAAGTGCATTTATATGTTTGGACAATGTAGCAAGTCCATTTATATATTCGGTATTTCTAAATTTGCGAATTCAAAAGATGTCATCCAATTTTTTTTTATTTGGTACTATTATATTATCTTTATGAGAATTATGCTAAAATTTGACTGAAATTGGATACAAATTCGCTGATATAGCAATCATTTTTGGTGTTTAAAGGGACTTTTTTATAATTTTAAGTATTTTCATTTAATTGTTTTGAGAGAATGATTTTAGTTTAAAACAGACGATTTGGAAATCGAGTGCTGTTATTTGTATCTATGTTATTTCAGTAACGAGCGCTGTATCCTTTATTGGATATATAAAAATGACGTCGTTTGCGTAAGACATAGAATATATAGAAATTAGCCTAATTATGCTGAGCGTGTTAAAATTAAGATTGCTTCCGTTGATAAATTTTAACTTAAAACGTAGGGTCCCGCAAGGTTTTGTGATTTGATGGGGGGGGGGGGACGGGGGGCGTATAACGGCCGGTGCGTCTATGTACACATATTGCATGAAAATTTTACTGCTAGTTATACGAATAAAATTAATTTATTTTGTTATTTGCTATAACTACCCTATTTTAACTTTTGGACAATTCTGGGTACATTTTCCAATACTAAAATAAAGAAAGCAAACCACCGTGAAATTATATTTTTCCTTAAAAAAACTTCAAAAATTAAATACATGTTTTCCCGTTTGTATGAAGTAAAAAATATTTGCAATTAAAACGCTTGAAATAAATGAGTTATTTACAATAATACATACATCGATTTTCCATTAAATTCCACATACATAACACGTAGCGCAATTTATTTGATCAAGATATACATTTTTGCAAAGCTACGCGTTCTAAAATATAAAATGGTTGTTTTACTACAAATTGGACCTCAAATTCCATTATTACTAAACGGCATTTGCAAGTCCCACAAAGTGTGTTTTCAGTGTTTATTTAATCTATTTATATCCACCTAACTGATTTTTAGAATTTATAAAATCAGCCTCGACAAACAATTTTATTATGCATTGTTACCGGAACATCTACTGCGATCATCCAATCAGAGCTACTGAAGTGAAATGAAATCGACATGAAAGTATCGAATAAAACTATTCCCTCCAGTTGCCTAGATTAAGTATGATTACAGAGACGGAATACGAAAATTCGTCCCAGTTCCTTAAAATTACATTAGACATGACTCCATAATTATCCGCAGCAATATGGGTTCTGTAGCGCACCGGGGGCTGCCCTAATTCAATTGAGTAAACTTATTTTGTTAATAAGAGCTTCACTACATTCATGAAGGTAATTAGACGGCGGAGTCGATTTAGATGAGCAAAGCTATTCTTACTGTACGACTTTCACGATCTAGAAGTGCATTAGGTGGCATATTGTTTTGTACTTACACATGCAAAATAATTTGCTTCTGTGCGCGATTGTATTTTTGTTCGAAAACGCGGTAATAAGAGTCTATTGCTCTGCTAAATTGCCATTTAACCTTATAAACTTCTATCATGTGTTTTTACTAAGTGTTGCATCGTAATTATCTGAGATTGGATTTTATTCGACGGGTGTCTTTGAAATAATTAATGAGTAATGGAATAGAATGAGTATCTTTTTTTTTTAATAAAGTGATTTTAATTCCAAAACTTCTAATTATTTTATACTTCTGCCTGACATTTGTTGCACCAGGAGCAATAAATAGACGTATTTTTAATTTATAGTTATGATAGATTTGTAAAATCAGTTACGTTGTGTTTATGGTAAATGTCAATAAAATTAGTTACATTTGTATGACTGCATACAGAAAAAAGTAGCGTCTAAAAACATCTGTATTTTCTTAATTTAAAAAATATTTGGATATTTCATTATAATTAAATGTTTTTCCATCTCAAAGAGTATTGTATTTAATGTTTTTTATGATGTTAAAAGAGTAAATTGGAAGAGAGAAATAATGTCTTCTTCTTGTAATACAAAGGATTAAAATTTATGTTGTCGTAATGTGACTTTTTATAGTTAATGAAAAACTGAGTGTTTTGATTAATATTTTTATTATAATTATGTGTATTTAAGCATTGTCGAAACGAATGTACATTTAGAAAAGGGGTCCTAGTGGTAATTAGATCATAAAAAGGTGTGAAAATGTTTATTATGATTAAATAACTTTAAAATTGTATTATAAACATTATTATTATTAATTATATAATTGTTTTTTTATTGTGAAATTCCAAGATTTTAATGAATTTATGTTAGATGTTTTAAAGAAATTTGCAAGCTCAGAAGTTTTAGTTTTAGTTGTTTATTTTTATTAGAATAGTTACAAGAATAATTTTTATTTGAATTCTAACCACAAAATTGCAGGATCAATAGCGTAATTTCTTGTTTTTTCTGAAATACTACCTGAATCCAGGTAGGTACTTCACCCTACTAAAAATTCTCATATGCCCAAGCCATGACATTCCTTAAAGTTAAAAATATTTTCTAGGGAAAGTTACAGGAATTAAAGTTTTTTACTAATATATCTAGCTGAATCATTAATATATCTGTTATTACTAATTGAAATAAAATTGCAAAATGTCATCTAATTCGCATGATTATTTGACAGATATTGAGCACATGTGAAAAAATAAAATTTATAATATGTGGAGAACGTTTCATGATAACTACTAAGCAATAGTGTATAGTTATTTTTAATTAAATATGCTTAGAATTCCATTATTTAATAATAGGGAAAAAACATAAAATAGCTCAGATTATCAATGCAAAGCTTATATAATTCACTTCTAAATGAAACATTATATATAACATGACTGTTTTTTCAACAAAAATATTACCGAGGAATGTAACGCATTTTAGGAATGTATAACATGTTTACGTTTTTAAATAAAATAAATAATTATAGTATTGTGATGAATGAAAGGAATGGAAAAATGTTTATGAATGAAATGCTGCTTTTATAGAGAGGCGATTTATATATCGATGACATCATTTGAATAAAGTTCATTTTGTTTTCGATGAAGTTTTCAAATATAATAAACTATCGTACTATTATGATAATTCTAAAATTATTACCGAGGAATGTATCACATTTTAGAGATGTTTAAACAAGGCAATTTATATTTCAATGCCGTCATTTGAATGAAGTTCATTTTCTTCGATGAAGGTTTAAGTTTTCAAATATAATAAATTAATGTAGTATTGTGATAAGTTTTAAAATATTACCGAGGAATGTATTGCATTTTAGACATATTTAAATAAAATTGCATTGAAGTTGGAAAGTGTTTCATAATCAATGCTTTAAGCATGATTGGTCTTTCTTGTTTAAAATTATGTCTTGTCTTTTTAGCCTTATGTGCCGATTAGATTTAGTGTGCCGATTTACTTAAATCCTAATAATGCATCTCTCTAAAAGTGCATTTAACATTATCAACTACAGCCTTTTGTAGTACAGTTTAGTACATTGCTTTGGTGGCCGCAAAACCCACCTAATTTCAGCATATCGGGATAATTAACAACTGTAATAACCTTACAGAATTCCAAAAGTTAGATCTAAAGGTAAATAGAAAGGTCTTCAGTTCTATTCCATTACACATTATCAATTTACATCATTATATCTAACAATATAAAAAAAAATATTCTTCTTCTTCTGACACATATTAAAAGTAATTAGTGAGAAGTAATGCCAGACTTTGTAATAATTGGTTGGAACACTTGGTGGGACAATGTAATCATTATTTGTAAATTTTGGATAATAATACAATCTACACATAGTCAGATATAGTACAGTATCTGATGAGGTCTTTCACACATGTCAAATGCGGCCAACGGCCGTACCGTGCTGAAAACACCGGTTCTCGTTAGATCACCGAAGTGAAGCAGCATCGGGCGCGGTTAGTACTTGGTGGGTGACCACCTCGGAACGCCGCGTGCTGTTGGCCATCTCGGGTGCGGTATCCCCGTGGTTTGCGCGCTAGATTTGCACGCTGCCACAAATGCCGCCGTGTTCATGCGGAGTACGATCACGTTAAACATGTGGGTCCGTAAGTCCTTCCGAGAGGTTGGTGGTAGGGGAAGGAGGGTACGGTCCCTGTGGATGCCTCCCCCACTGGGTTCCGGTCTAAATTGGGTGGCACTTCCCGGCCGTCCATACAATTACCTTACACCTTTCTGGTAGGTCGGACGGTCTGGGTCTCATCAACAACAACACATGTCAAATGCATAGTGAATCTCCATACATATTTCAACATCTAGATCACAAGATATAATTTTGCAGTCACCGTACAAGGCCCTCATATAAATCGATCTGAAAACCTCTCCTCTTCTTAATCCGGCCTCTGGCTGGGAATGCAGACTTCTTGTCTGCGCTCTTCGACTATCCCCCTGTGTTTGATTAATCAATTAATATTTTTTGATTTCTGGCATTACACCTTGACTTGTAAGTATCTATCTACTCAGCAAGTGTCTAAAAAGGCGCTACAGACTTATAGACAGACGGCTAGTTGGCACGTACTATATATAAATAAATTGAATAATAAAATTTCATTACATTGGGCTTAGCAATTTTGTCTCCGGTAGTGAAATGTTCCAACATTTCTATAAAAAACTGATGTGGACAGTACATGACTTTCCTTATATAATACAATGACTTTACTAGTTTTACAGCAAAAACATAATGTATAAGATACACGGTACTGTATTTTCATCGTTGAATTGTACATTTAGCGATTTTCCGGATGACAACATGTAAAACTATTTCAAAATACCCAATTAGCTTATATTTCGCATAACTCTAAATAAATAATCATCAATATTGATAGCATCCTTAATAAGCGAAATAGTCCATATATTAAAAATAATAATTATTTTAGAGTCATTTTGTCAATTTTGACGATATTTTTTGTCAATCTAGGGCAAAATATCATCAAGTTGGCGATACTTGCTAAATTATTTGCAAAGTTCACCAAGTGTTACAGACAAACGGAGAGAAGAGCATTTCTACTAGAAGGTATGCCCACTCATATGACGAAAATCAGAATTTGCGAAGCATCACTTCCCATTTCGTATCATTTTTATCAATTTGGCGACATTTTTGTCACTTTGGCAACATTTAAACAATCGTCAGGTTGGCGACATTTAAACAATCGTCAGGTTGGCGACATTTTTGCCACTTTGGCAAAATTTAAAATAGTCGCCAAGTTGGCGACGCCCCGCTAAATTTCTCGCCAAGCGTTACGGACGGACGCAGAAATGAGTAATTCTTATAGTCTACTCTTATGTTCTTTCCAAGATATTGAACTTTCATCAATTAGTCACAATTTTCATTGATTTAGCATCATTTTTATCAATTTGCCAACATTTAAAAATTCGCCAAGTTTGAGGCCTTCCGCCAAAATCTCGCCAAGTATAATGGACGGAGAAAGAAGTATAGCAGATAAATGACATTTGGCATCCAAATAAAAAAGTATTACCCAAAGTATATTTTCTTATGAATGAAACAATCTAGTTCCACGTGTCATGTCGCCATTCTGTGCGTCATGAACTTTTATGTGTTTTGAGAGAAAATATCTCTCTCTTCCTTCATGCCTGTACGGAGTTGTGCTAGGACTTGTTCGTATTGCTTTTGCATTAAATTCTCGGTTTCGTCGAGGAGAAACGTTTTTGCGAAAACCGCTTGTCTCCGGTTGTGTGACGTGGATGTCTGGCTTGGTAGTTGCGCCTCTCTCCGCCAATCAGAGTTGGCGTTGAGGAGAGCTTGAAATTCGCTTTTTCTTTTTCGTGCTTTTTGGACATAGTTCGCCGAGAGGAAGGATGGATAAAATTTTGTCTTGAGTTAAGACAAAGGATTTAGCCGAAATGGCTTGTTTTTGACGGAGGGAATATTGGTTTCTTTAAGAAACATTTCCAAGAAGACCCAGGAAGACGAATCTAAAATCCGGGCTAATTTTATCTGCCAAATTTTTAATTATTTTTATTTTATTTTAGGAAGAATTCCATGCCAGGCTTGAGAACCCATTGTTCGTGTCCTCTGCGCCATGATGGCAAAAGTATCGGAATAGAACGGTTTTTGATTTTAATCCTTGAGTCCAGCAGTAGAGAGGGATTTCCATTTTTCCTTGATGAACAATAACGCAATACAGAACTTTGGCATGATTCTAAATTTTTGGAACGAAGGTAATTTTGGTGATTCATTTTTATCTCTGATGGAAATTGCCAGAGAAAGAATTTATTTAAATAAAGAAATGGCAGGCACGTAGTGAAATTTAAGAATTGATATTGTTGATAAGTGTTAATTAAAGATTATGATTATTAATATCAATTAGTGAAATTATAAGAAATTTGTGGAAATCTTAAAATATTGGTTTTGTTTTACCCTGGTGGAAATTCAGTTATAATGATAATGTTTTGTGAATGTTGAATAATAACTAAGTTTAAGAATAATAATATTTAATAAATAATTTTTGGTTGATTTAAATTTGTAGATTTATTTTCATGTGTTTCCACTGTGTGTATTTACTTCACGGCTACCATCTGGAATCTAATTCTTCCAGACAGAAAAACAATTATTGCATACAACTTGAAATTTTACAATGTACTAAACTTGAAAGCCACTATACCCTCACAGATCTTTATTTCTTGTGCCGATCGGTTTGCAGATCTTTGCCACGGTGTACCAAGTCATCTCTTTCATACTTAAAACTTAATGTCGCTTGACTGTGGGCGCCGTGACACACGAGAATGATGTCACAAAATTTATCGGATAATATTACTTATGAAAAGTGAACATATTTCACAATAGTTATTATTTTTATATTATATGATTTTTTGTTAATTTTATTTAAATGTGCAATATCTCGAGAACGGGTCATGTTAGCGCTCAAAAATTTATGTCAATCGTTTTCCAATGAAAAATTGCATAAGATGTGCCTATTTACTTAACTTTTTAAATATTTTTATTTTTGATGATTTTTTCAAATTCACTCGAAAATTTAGGGGGATTCTGAACATTCGATTACGTATAAAAACGATAGGCTTCCAGTATGTACGGATTGTAATTTTTGTACAAATTTCGTTCGAATCTCTCTATTCGTTTGTGAGATATCATCTTCACACACTCACACACACACGCACGAACACACACATACACACACACGCACACACACACACACACACACACAGACATCATCTCAAAAACGTTTGATTCGTGTTCAGAGATGTTTGGAACGTGCTCTCCCGTCGAACACTCTAATTCGAATTTCGACTCCGTCACAATACATTTCTTATACATTATACTACATATAAAAGGAAAGTAATGTCTAATAATTTTGGAAAATTGAATATTTATGGCATTTTAAAGCAATTAAATGCATTACTAAATCTTTTACAATAAGCAAAGTAATTTTAAACTATTTAAAACAAAATGTATATGCCATAACAATCTCTCCACGCTTTAAACATGCTTTGTAAACAATTCATCGATATATTTGCATTATAAGCAATAAGTGCTCAAGGACTACTTTATTTAATTATACTCAAATTTAATACATATCGATTGTACTGCACACACCTGTGCCACCATCAACTCCAGAATTTTTGCAAACAGAACATCCCAACCACAGGCGAATCCCTGCAACAGCTATCTATCCATAAATTTTTATTAATCAAGCATGACCTTTCATCCCAGGAGCGATAAAGTAAAGCTACATACCTCTTTTCGCATGGTTAAAAGCTTCATAGCCATTAACAGGTGCGGCCGTGATGAAACTGGACGAAAGGCGATATCTTAATTTTGTCTGTATCCATGTACCATATTCTCAGCTGCCTGGATTTGTGTTTATTGCAGTAATAACTACGATTTTACGAGGAGATTGTTGGGTCTCTTTGACTGTTAGTTAGACGCGCCTATTGTGCCAACAAAGTTAAAGGATGCAAAAGTTTTATGGCCCTGTAGTCCCATAAGAAATGAGCTGTGACAGTGCTAAAGCACATGCCACGCAAAGGGGTTTTGTCTAATTTATCTCCATGCGAAGTAATTAGATAGATAAACTAGGCGTAAAGGAAAACCCAATTATGTATGTTATGAATTGTACTTACTATTTCATGTAGAATCAACTTACAAACTAGAAATGAGCTATTTTTAATAAATACATGGCATAGATGTAAGATATTTGATTCACTTTTATGAAGTAATTCTAATTATTTTTTTTGTGGTCGGAGTAGTGTGGTAAATTGCCCGTATCGGCGCTATTCATGATGTTTGAGTCCAATGCACGGCTCCGCCAAACTTCATCTTTCTCTCTCAAATGAGATTATATCAAATACCCAACAATTGACACCCGGGCATCGATATAGCAAAGGAAATTACATTTACGAAAACATTACATAGTAATATTTTCTCTGGTGTTGTGCATTGTGTTTCATGTTAATGTGTATTTATCTGTAAGTTTCTCCTTATTTTAACCTCAACTGCGAATAATGTATATTCTTGATTACATGATCTACATTTCACAACTCATTCTGTGCAGAAATTAGTTTTCAATAGTAGGCACAAGACTGGATGCCCACGAACGTTGTAACACAACTCAATTTCAAATTTTAAATACTAATAAATTAATAATAATTGGCACAAATGTTGCTTTAGAAATTCATAACTTTTTAAGCCAATTCGAATGTTAAATTGATCTCTCCTACGTACATCATATTCTGATCAAATACCTCTGTACCAAATTTCGTGGCTGTGCATTGCTTGGATATTTCATTACGCGCAATGCAGAGACAGAAGTAAATACACAGACTCTCTTTATTGTGCTTTTATAATTTCGAAAATTTCTATATTTACTTCAAAGCACTAAAGGCAACAGGATTTATAAAGCTATGATTTTAGAAGTTATCGCATTCTCATTAAAAAAAATCTCCAGAAATACAGTTATCAGTTTCACAATAAAATGGAATACAATTAAAATATTCTCATAAAATCAGAGTTTTACATTATCATGCGAAATCACATTTATTTTTTTTAACAGAAAACTCTTACAAAACAATTTTTGCACTGCATGATTTCTATAGAAAAGCCTGATTTCTATAGAAAAGAGTTTATTAGCATTTGTAACTTTGTTTCCCGCAATGAAACAGGATCTTTTAAAACTACACAATACAAGTTGCAGGCATTCGACAAAGAGCGAAACAAAGAACCTCTCCTTTTCAAATCGCTCTAGGTTGAGCATTCCATCGAGTAAGCACATATATTTGCCGAAGTGGAAGAAAGACATCAAAAGAGTTCCTCCAAGAAGGGGAAGAACCAGAGAATAGTCTAAATTAATTAATCCAAATCCCACCAATAATAGTAATAGGTAGCCATTTGGGCCTATTCATTCCGGGATTTGGGAAACTAGACCCTGTTATTGGCGCCTGATAAAGACAGTCCCAATAACCACCTTATTTGGCTATTGTTCTCGGGAAAGAGAAGAAGGGCCACCTTTATTTGGGACATTTCAAGAATACATTCAGTTAACTGGGATGTTCGCAAATTGTGAGGAATTGAGCTGATGGAGTTTCAATTGATTGCACTGTAATACTTTCAGGACTCTGGATTCTCCTTCTGGATGGATTCTGGATAAGTTTCAGGCAATGAGAATGTGCCTCAATTAATATGCGCAGAAGGAGTAGTGATCAATTGTTGCAATTGCTGAGATTTTTGATTGCGTAAACGTATCATTTGAACAAGCTATTTTGGAATATAAATGTAAAAGTGTAGCACATTTAATTAGTTCAATTTAATGAAAATAGAAATTCTGCACATAAAATAACTTCTTGTCTCAAAGTAGAAATAAAAATTGATTAGAACTTATACACTGCAATATAATTATACGGTCTGCAGTTAAATTCACTCATATTCTTATTTATATCCTACCTTAATATATTTACAGCGAGTAAGATGATAATTTCCTGTCAAACATATAATATATTATATATATATATATATATATATATATATATATATATATATATATATATATATATATATATATATATATATATATACATATATATATATATATATACATATATATATATATATATAAATATATATATGTATATATATATATACATATATATATATATATATATACATATATATATATATATACATATATATATACATATATATATGTATATATATATATATATATGTATATATATATATATATATATATATATATATATATATATATATATATATATACACATATATATATGTATATATATATATATATATATATATATGTATATATATATATATATATATATATATATTTCATTGTATTCTGTAGGCATAAACATTTTTTAAGATAGTGTATTATGAATTACTTCTTCCATTCGACCATTGGATTTACGATTTTAATATTATATATATATATATATATATGCACAACACACATATATATACACAGACACAACACACATACATAAATATTTTATACTACTAATTAATACATTATGTAAACAGTAAAATTTTAAATTCAATTCATTGGGTCCTGGCAGAACTCGCAGGGAGATTTTGCATATTACAAATAGCTGATAACACCTATAACTGAATTCTGCATAACTTATAATATCAATCAAATACGAATTTTAGGTATAAGAAGTTGTTCAATATATAAAAAACATTTACGAAAGAATACTTAACTTTTATTATTATCAACAACTTCTACGTCATTGTTAAACGATTTTTCATTAGTTACACATACTTTACATGCATAGGTGCTGCTGTAAAGATTGCGTTCCATAATTGCTTTCATCTCCAATTTTAATTGAAATTCCTTTAGAATATATCTTCCATAAAAATTAATTTTAATGATTTTTCATTAACTTTCCGTTGCATGTTCATGTGAATTATTGCCATACGTTTGAAACAATTCTCCATAGAATCACAGATTACCATAAAATTGTTCTTCGTATTTATGATAGTTTTACCGTAAAAAATTACTTTAAAATTAAAAACATTTTTGATTAGTTATAAATGCGTTCATCACGGCAGTTAAGTGATTATTAAATAGTTTCTCCAATGATATAATGTTTTGATTCTATAGTAGATATTACACAGAAATATGATTTGCCATTCCTTTTCGTAAACATGTAAATCTGTATGCTTACAACATTAATTTCAAAATATCCAATGCTCTTATATAAAAAAAAATCTCTCAAATTGCTGACTGAAAAAATCTCCATAAACCCCGTTAGACAGAGCACAAAATGGTGAATAAAGTTATTAACAAGAAAGTGCTCACCTTATCAATCCTCCTCCTCCCCCCTTGGACCATGGTTTCGAGGTCATTGCAGCTTATCAGCATAGAACAGTGATGTCATGATCAGTGAGATCACCTGTAAGTAAAAATTTTAGAATATTTCTGATAGAAATATTTTCTTAGAACCCAGTAACAATACAGAGCCATAAGGTCTGCCCACTCTTATCAAAATTCTAGGCGGTTAGGAACAACATTGCAAATTTGCAATAAATTGTTCTCCATATTATCCCTCTCTCCACATATGGAACATGGGTTCGCGTTAATTGTCGATCATCGGCAGCATGGCAGTCGACAAGGTGATCAATTAGCATAAGATAAGTGAGGTTTGTTCTCACTGATCATTTCACCACCAGCTTTTCACTGACGATTGGCAATAACCAGGAAACCTTGATCCACAGTTGGGGAGGAATAAACAGTTGGTCCCTTTCTTAATAATTTGTTCTGCTTTGGGGCGGTAGTTGCTTCACTGAATATATATATATTCAACCCTTATATGGCGTGTTTAACAAAGTTTTTATTTTACAGATTTTCATTTTATTGTCAGTGACATACTAGAACTATCAACCATGCCCGTTATTTTAAGCTCTGATACTTATATATTACAAATGAACACTTTTTTTCTTATCAAGGACACAGTCAACTTCATATTGCAGTAAGTCAATTGTCTTAGACCTATGAACACACGGCGCTGTCAATTTTCAGTTTTCCCTTGCATATGGGCCATTTATTGAATTGTTTAAAGGGTTATGATAAATAGTCACTTATGTTTAAAGAGTTTGTGAAATCTGTACTTTCAACACTTGCATTCGTAACCATCCTCTAAATGAATACGAAATATGAAAAATCATATAATTTGTGATTTTGTTTTTAATTAAAAATATCTGATGTTAGTACCATATGACTTTCCTTACGGACTCAAATTCATTTTCTCTTCATTTCTCTCTTTCATAATTCATTAAATTGAGTTTAAATGCACAAGATAACCCCGATAATTATTTAAAATTACACTGAATTTGCTGTTTTAATTCAATTTTCTTTTTGATTTGGAGGCGACATAAGTAGTAAGCGCAGGTAACCGGGAGGTGGAACTGACGTCATCAAGTGGGCGTGGCTTGTTACGGCAGATGTCGTGCCCGGAAGTGACGTCATAACACGTGTTGTATGACGTCACGTGAAGTGGAAGTGTTTGTTTAGGGGTGGAGTTGAGTTTTATTTTGCAGTGTTCTACGAGGGTGTGATAAAGGTTTCGTATTATTAAGAAACATCAATAGGAAATTAAAGTTTATTGCGGAATAATATATACCCAACCGACACTTACCTCAGCATTGTGTAACTTACTAACCCAGGTAAAATTCTTCCCTGTCCGATGAGACACAGAATGGCCAGCCATGGAAGCTATTGGATAAAGAATTGAGCACACACGAACAAATGTGGATAATATGACGCCTTACTTAGAAATAATAATTTTATTTAGTTGATAAAAGGATGAATAATAAGATAGACAGACTCAATTGAATTTTCTCATTCCAATACAAATGCTTTCTGAGCATATATATTTTAAATATCCATTTCACAAAATAACATCAAATCAATTCAATATGCTCGAATGTAAAATATATTCTATCATTTCCATATGGCATTATATTATTTTTCAGATACAATATATAGTAACCTTAGAATTGTATATTAATACAATTCTACAATTTCATACAATAATATGATATTATCATTAATATTAGTTATTACACATAAACATTAATCATTAATACCTTCAATATTAATTTTTAATCATTTAGTTCTTACTCTTAGTGTTCTCGTTATTAAAGCTGATGCGTTACTTATACTTCACGATCATTTGGCTTGATCGGCGTAATTAACATATGAAATAACTTACAAATTGTAGCTAGGGAACTCATCATCAAGGTGTGGTATAATTCGTATTTCCATCGACCACTTTATGAATGCAGGCATGCGGAGAGTGCTTTAGACTAAATGTACCAGGTTTTTCTTCGAGATAATATATTGGTATCTAATTCTGGCAGGAACTGTAACCGTCGTAAAATATACTCAGAAGAAAATTAGTATTTCCATAAGATAAATTTCAAACTAAAATTCTAGCTTTCCTGGCTTTACGTTTAATCCTTTGCCTGTCCATTTTTGCGACAGAGCCATCCGCACTTTCTCTCCGTTCAACGAAATTGAGAGAAAAGCCCCACACCTACAGTGACAACCGCTAACATCAGTTCAAGCTATGTAATTTCATTGGTCATCAAATATCCGCATAAATGACGTTTCACTTCATCTCCGTATTCGTACGTTAGAACCAGACATGAATATCGCCGGAAAAACGAACCAAAATCAGAAATCGAAGCGTTCTGCGAACAGAACATGAAAATCCCATGTAACTCTATGGAAAAAAGAGATTAATTTTTTTAAATGGCTCGAAAACCGTTCTCTTTTAGCCACGCTATGAAATATCAATACGACAAGGGTGTTTTGTACGAGTTGTTTGACGTTTAGAATTTCTTTTCACGGAATCGCAACGAGGGTATGGAAAGGATGACGTCGGAACACGTGGTCGGATGGGACGTTTTGATGGGGTCGTGAACAGAAGTGGCGTTTCCAAGGGGGGGGGGCTTAAGGTCACGTGACATTTCGTAAAAGGTGACGAGGGATTTTTTTAAGATAATGTGGGTATTTAATAATATTTTAATGACTGTTTAATTGTAACTTGTACAAGATAACCGCCATTAAAGGGTTTGGATGTGGAAAGGATAAAGTCAGAGCAAGTGGCCCGGAAGGGACGACTTGATGGGGTTGTGACCGGAAGTGGCGTTTTCAAGGGAGCTTGACTTGAAATCACGTGACATTTCGTAGAAGATGACTCAGTGATATTGCGTGGAATAACTTTTAGGTTTCAAAATTTTTAGGCACATGTTAATACTATATGTATCTACATAAATGTATCTACATTTACGATTCCATTATAATCTGTCTTATGTGTGAGGAAGGGCTATGAAATATGTTTTTATACAGTGAATAATCTAATTTGAAATAACTTAGATTTAAACGTACAAAAACATACAAAATTTTACACGATGACGACAAATTTTTCAAAGCAGACTGATATTTACTCTTGATGTTGCTACAGCTTGTAATTGAAGAAAAATAAAACAAGTTTTATATATGATTTAAGCTAATACGACATAACTTTGAATTTATACATTCCAAAACGTACACGATATTATGTACATTGAAGACGTACTTCGAAAAATAGGTTATTATTTTTTTACTAGGTGTTTTCCCATTTTCTACGGAAGACTGCTATGGTTTTTTTTTACTGAAAACAGGATATTTTGATATAAATTAAATGTCAGACATATCAAATCTTACAAGCTATTTTACACTATAAAGACAACAGTAATTATAGGAACAAGGTTGGTAAGAGCATGTCTTATAGGAAAAAAGAAGTATGGAATTATTTAGAAAGATATCTGCGATAAGACGAATTTCTGCATACCACTGAATCTTGCCCTTCTTCCCATGTTTACAAAATACGGTTTTACCAGAGACTTTTATGAAATGTGATAATTCAGAGTTAAGAATTAAATCTGGTGAAGGAAAGCATTTACGAATAAACCAATCTATTTGGAAGTATAGATAATTAAAAAAAACTCAGACTATTAGAATAAGAACGTACTTATTGCTAGAAAGTATGAGTACAGTTTCTAAATAATGGAACGAACGCTTTAAAGACTAGCATTGAAAACCCCCAAATGCAGGTTTTAGAAATAGTTTTGTATAAAAGGTTTACATGAAATTTTAAAGTACAGCGAAAAATGAAAGAGGATAATCTGTGACGCATTTACAAATACTAAAGGGTTAAAGATAGGAATCTTTCAAAAATGTTATCCTAAAAAATATAATTGTGATTTTTATTTCTAAAAATTAACAAGTGTGAATTTCTACTATATGCAAAATAGTAAACGTAAACTTTTTTACTTTCAAAGGTTATATAAAGCGAATTTTTACTTTATGAAAATTAAAAAATGTAAATTTCAACTTTTCAAACATTAACAAAAGAATTTCAACTTTTCAAAAATAACAAATGTGTATATTTTTAACTTCTGAAATATCAAATGCGATTTTCTGTTATGTTTAAATCGTAAATGCGTTTATTCTGTTTCATTACTAGACTGTAACTCTTCCGAAATATTGTCACTTTTCACATATCCCTAAGCAGATTCTTGTATAAGTAATCACCAAATACACTTATACTAGTGCTCATTATGAACATATGAAAACGTACTATATAGGTTTTATTAAAGTATGATGTAAAAACATCATTCAGATTTACGGAACACGGAAACTTATGACCTATTGCATTTTATCAATATTTTCAAATACTTCAGATTTCATTATATAAACACACTATTGTGTTCAGAGTGTCGAAAGTAATTTTCGCTTTAAGTTTTTTTTTTTTTTTTTTTCTGAACGAAATTTTTTTTAAATATTTCTAACAACGTGAAATTATTATTTTTTGGCTTAGAAAAAGGAAGCAAAGAATTACTTTTCTAAGTGTAAAAGAAAAATTATGTATATGTTTACCTTGATGTTAAATACGTTCATGTTTTTATTCTAAAGACTAATTTTTTCAGAAGAGAGAACATTTTACTATCTGTTTTCAAAGTATGAAAATTCATTTTCATTTTCATTTTTTTCATAAAAGAAATTTATTCACAAAACTTGTTTCAATGTTTGAAAATTCTTTTTCGGTTTAAAATTTTGAAAAATTGCTTAATTAGTTGAATTCTGAAAAAATGCCTAATGAAATACTACTCTTGATGTAACAACATCAAAAGTAAATATCACTCCTCTTTGTAAAATTTGTCATCACCATGTACAATTCCGTATGTTTTAGTGCGTATAATATCTAAGTTATTTCAATTTAGATAATTCACTGTATAAACACATATTTCGTAGCCCTTCCTCACACATAAGACAGATTATAATGGAATCATAAATGTAGATACATCAATGTAGATACACCTAGTATTAACATGTGCCTAAAAATTTTGAAACAACAGAGTTATTCCACGCAATATCACTAAGTTATCCTGATCTAAATGATTGCAAATGTTGTCGAGTTAGCATTCAAAGGGTAAATTAAAATTAAATTTGTGTTTAAAAGCATGTAAACTTATATATAAATACGCGGTGAAATGCTTTGATTGTGGAAATAAATTGTGGTCCAAAATACAATATGTATTTAGAGCTGATAGCTACGTTTTTTGTAATGTATATTTCAAGATTACATATAGAAGGTATCGTATTTTGTATGAAACGTCATTGTGTTATATTCCAAAATTGTATCTTTTTATCACAGCATTATTCTTAAAAATTTGTGCTAGTCTCAAAATATAAATTGCAAAGAAAATTACTTTCATGACATTAAACAAAAATAAACGTCTAAAATATATATCATACGCCTAACTTATAATAACTTGTATATGTAAATACGTTATTGTGTATAAAATGTGTGAATATGGCAATATAGCACATATGCTAAAACTGTAATTGAATACAGTTTTATTTTTAAAAATACACTGCATTTGTATATAAACGCAATTCAATTACAACAAACAGAAGCACAGCAAAAGAAAACCAATAGAAAAAACATTTAAAACTAATCAGAATATTTTTTAAAATGGTAAAAAAATAAAGTCAAAGAATATAAGTTATATATTCATTTTATGAAAAATACGAACTGTCATCTGACATCCTGAAAACATTTGAACCTGTATAAGGAATTTAACTTAGAAAACGATATGTACTCATAGCGTATTAGGAACCTATTTAAGAGTAAGAGTCTTCGAATTCTTTAAAATGGCTCAACTTATTTTTAATTCTAACCTGAATAAAATACAGTCGTTTACTCAGAAGCACAAATGCCGCATATGGAATTTAAACCCACAAAAATATGAACTAACTTATCACTACAAAAATATTGTAAATGTGCAATTAATCTGACAACGCAAATTTGTATATTTTCTAATTTTCCTTTAAATATTAATAAAAGAACCAATTGTTAAATCCCTTATAATCAAATATATTGCAGACATATCACACACCATCTGTTTCAATACGTACTAAACGATCCAAGGGTTCAAAGGCATGATACGTTTCTGTGCGATTTCAATAGAAAAAGCCGACTTATCTACACTAGGTGTGAAATCATGAAACAGGCGTGGATTGTAAATAGATTACAAGTCTTCAATATCCAGTGGGGCAATCACGGATGATAGGTAAATACAATATCATCTGAAAGATGTGTCGTTTTTATTAAAATATAATAGTGGCCTCCTATTTTTTCCCATACTATGTGAACAGTGTCACCATCTGCCATTATTGTAAGGCTTCAATAAACAAGTGGATAAGGTTATCTTTGACAAAGATCCGCCTACAAGCGGTGTTATCTTTTTTGACAAAGATCCGTCAAAGGCACCTGCACGGTTATACAAAGTCTTGAAACACTGTGGTTACAATTCAATAGTTCATGAAATCAACGAAATTCATTAAGCATAATTAAAAAGTATTTTAATTTTAAGAGTAAATTAAAAGATCGTCACCCCTTAAAAGTGTTTATGCACACCATTTACCTAAAACAAATTAAATGAAGCAATTAAGTCAACAGTTGAAAGTCTTATCTTAAAAGCAATCCTGATACTCCTTTTCACAGCTAGGTGGCACTAATGTGTATCCCTCATACCGTCTCTTTAAAAGTTTCTTTAGATTTTTGAAAAAAAAAAACCATCCAAAGTTCCATCTTAAACAAAAAAACCCCTAATTTTCAATTTTGCCTTTAGGTGGCGCTGATTGATTCATTCCATATATCTTCTGCAGCCGTTGCCACTCCTAAAAGTTTCTTTGGATCTTTGAAACAGTTCTGTTTTTAAAATATTCCTAGTTCTCTATTTCCCCGCTAGGTCGCATTCAGCCGTGCGTGAAAGAAATGGAATTCATTAAACATAATTAAAATTATTTAATCTTAAGAGTAATTAAAAAAATTACACCCTCGATCACTACTGGCCACTCAAATTGCTGCTCATACCTTAGAGTGAGTCGGATGGCCTGGATTTTCTACCCTCGATCACTTAGAACGTGTTGAAATAAGTCATTGAACTGATAACCGGTCCAAACAGATTTTTTTCCCCACAATGATAGTTACAATTTATACATCGTTCTTAATGATTAATAATTAAAAAGGTATTTATTAAATACTCCCGTTATCTTATACGAGTCATAATTAAACAGTCATTAAAACAATGAACAACACTCATAAAATTAAAATGTCGTTCAAAACCCACGCTATCTTGAAAAATTCGTCATATTTTGCGAAATGTCACGTGATCTTGAACCACGCCCCTTCCGATCACGAACCCGTTAAGACGTCCCTTCTGGCCACGTGCTCTGACGTCATCCTTTCCATACCCCCATTGCCATTCCGTGAAAAAAAATTCTAAACGTCAAACAACTCGCACAAAACACCCTCGTAGAACTCTATAAAACATCTGAACTCCACCCCAAACAAAGACTTCAACTTCCACTTCACGTGAACACGAACCCCTCAAGATTCGGCTACGTGCTATTACGTCATCCTTTCCATACTCTTAGTTGCTTTTCACTGAAAAAGAAATTCTAAACGTCAAGCAACTCAACTCGCCTAACTCGTAGAAGACTACAAAAACAACTCAACTCCACCCAAACAAACACTTCAACTTCCACTTCATGTGTCGCCATGCACCACGTGCTCTGACGCCACTTCCGGTCACGCCCTCTGATTCGCATGCCACGCCCACTTGATGACGTCACTTCCGCCGACCCGTTACTTGTGCTTACTACTGAGGTATGTTCGGAGGCGACGGGTCAAAATTGCAAAAAATTAAAATATCTCCAGAACAGTTAGTCGTAGATTAATAGGGTTCATCTTTTTTTTTTTTGTCATCAAAAATCGCATATGAAGCCAATAATTTAATTGATACATTTGATCGTATGTACTCTTTTTGATTTTAACGGTTTTTACTGGCTATTTCGGATAATAGCAGTTTCTTTTTGTTCAAATCTTACCATAATCTAATCAGCACTAGGCTACCCCACAAAGGACTTATTTACCAAATTTTATGAAATTTGGTCATTTAGATTTTTAGCTAGAATGGATATATAGTACATATGACTTATTTTTGCTGGCTATTTAGTAAAAAGGCTATGTTTGTCTCCCTAATCTTACCAAAATTCAATCAGCACCATAAGTGACTCATCTACTAAATTTTGTGAAATTTGATAAATTATTTTTTATTTAGAATGGATACATATATTGCACAGACAGACACATACACGAACATGACGGTCAGAAATAGTGTTTACGGGTTCTAGAGTGCTAAAACGTGCAGATCAATCGAAAACTCGAGTTGCGTTTTTCTAAGCGATTCCAATACTTTTCCTATACATTACCATTTATAGCAAGGAAAGTAAATATCTGATGTGGGCAGCACATGACTTTCCCTACAGACTTATATCCACGTTCTCTTTATTTTAACTAAATTTATTTTACTTTTAATACAATTTTCTTCCTCATTCGGTAACCGGACTTATTTTCAAAGGTGGCGTAGAGAAAATACGAAAAACTAAAATATCTCGAGAACGACTATCCCTAGTGTAATGGGGTTGGAGTTATTCTTTTCGTCGTTAAAAATTACGTATTAAACAAGCATTCAGTGGATATATTTGAGCATACGTAGTTCTTTAGTTTAGATTTTGACGATTTTTGCGGGACATTTTGCAAAAAAAAACAGGTTATTTTTTTCCGAATCATACCAAAATCTAATCAGGACCAGGGTGACCCACAAGTGACTCATCTACTGAATTTTGTGAAATTCAGTTTATTAGTTTTTCAGTTAGAGTGGATACAAACTTTTGCGGGTCATTTCGCAAAAATAGGCGGGTTCTTTTATCCCGAATCGTACCCAAAACTAATCAGCACCAGACTCGCCCACACGTGACTTACCTACCAACTTTTGTGAAATTCGGTCGATTAGTTTTTTAGTTAGAGTGGATAAAAATCTGCACAGATACACACACAGACGTCACGCTAAAAATAGTTTTTTCGTATTTTAGAGGTGTCGAAACGTGTAGATCCGTCGAAAACTCGAGTTGTGATTTTCGACATGATTCCAATACTTTCCCTATACATTACCATGTATTGCAGGGAAAGTAAAACACTGAAATAGCTCTTGAACGGCTAGACCTATTGCAATGGGGTTGGTCTTATTCCTTTCATCGTTAAAAAGTATGTCTAAAACAAGCATTTAATGGATATATTTGAGCATGTGTAGTTTTTTATTTTATATTTTGACAATTTTTGAAGGCTTTTTCGCAAAAAAAAGGCAAGTTATTTTTTTTTTTCGAATCGTACCAAAATCTAATCAGCACCATGGTAACCTACAAAAGACTTATCTACCGAATTTTGTGAAATTGGGCCCATTAGTTTTTCAGCTAGAGTGGATACAGTCTTTTGCGTGCCGTTTCGCAAGAACAAAAGCGAGCATTTAATGGGTATAAACGAGCATTTAATGGGTATATTTGAGTATACCTAGTTCCTTGGTTTAGATTTTGACGATTTTTGCGGGGCGCTTTGCAAAAAAAGGCAGGTTATTTTTTTCCGAATCATACTAAAATCTTATCAGCACCAGGGTGACCCACAAATGACTCATCTGCCGAATTTTGTGAAATTCGGTCCATTAGTTTTTTAGTTAGAGTGGATACAAGCTTTTGCGGGCCATTTCGCAAAAATGGCGGGTTCTTTTATCCCGAATCGTATCCAAAACCAATCAGCACCAGACTCGCCCACAAGTGACTTACCTACCTAATTTTGTGAAATTCGGTCCATTAGTTTTTTAGTTAGAGAGGATACAAAATCTGCACAGTTAGACACACAGACGTCACGCTAAAAATAGTTTTTTCGTATTCTAGAGGTCTCGAAACGTGTAGATTCGTTGAAAACTCGAGTTTCGATTTTCGGCATGATTCCAATACTTTCCCTATACATTACCATGTATTGCAGGGAAAGTAAAAATCTGATGTGGGCAGCACATGACTTTCCCTGCAGACTTATATCCCCGTTCTCTTTATGTTAATTAAATTTATTTCACTTTTAATTCAATTTTCGTTCTCAATCGGTAACGGACTTATTTTCAAAGGTGGCGTAGAGAAAATACGAAAAACTAAAATATCTCGAGAACGGCTAGTCCTAATGTAACGGGGTTGGTCTTATTCTTTTATTCGCTAAAAATTACGAATTAAACAACCATTTAATGGATATATTTGAGCATACGTAGTCCTTTAGTTTAGATTTGGACGATTTTTGCGGGCCATTTTGCAAAAAAATACAGGTTATTTTTTCCGAATCATACCAAAATCTAATCAGCACCAGGGTGACCCACAAATGACTCATCTGCCAAATTTTGTGAAATTCGGTCCATTCGTTTTTAGTGGATACAAGCATTAGTGGATACAAGCTTTTGCGGCCCATTTCGCAAAAATAGACGGGTTCTTTTATCCCGAATCGTACCCAAAACTAATCAGCACCGGACTCGCCCACAAGTGACTTACGTACCAAATTTTGTGATATTCGATCCATTAGTTTCTTAGCTACAGTGGATACAAAATCTGCACAGATAGACACACACACACAGACGTCACACTAAAAATGGTTTTTTCGTATTCTAGAGGTCTCGAAACGTGCAGATCCGTCGAAAACTCGAGTTGCGATTTTCGACATGATTCCAATACTTTCCCTATACATTACCATGTATTGCAGGGAAAGTAAAAACCTGTTGTGGGCACCACAGGACTTCCTGCAGACTTATATTCACGTTCTCTTTATTTTAATTACATTTAATTCACTTCTAATTCAATTTTCGTTCTCATTTGATAACTGGACTTCTTTTCAAAGGTGGCGTAGAGAAAATACGAAAAACTAAAATATTTCAAATGTCTCGACAATGGTTAGTCCTAGTATATCGGGGTTGGTCTTATTCTTTTCTTCGTCAAAAATTACGTATTAAATAAGTATTTAATGGATATATTTGAGCATACGTAGTTGAAGGCCCAGACCACACGACCAACCCAGGGGAGATTTTTGCTGGCCATTTTTCAAAAAGAGGCAGGTTATTTTTTTCCGAATCATACCAAAATCTAATCAGCACCAAATTGTTCCACAGGGAACTCATCTACCTAATTTTGTGAAATTCGGTCCATTAGTTTTTCAGCTAGAGTGGATACAAGCTTTTGCGGGCCATTTCGCAAAAAAGGCGGGTTCTTTTATCCCGAATCGTACCCAAAATTAATCAGCACCAGAATTGCCCACAAGTGACCTACCTACTAAATTTTATAAAATTCGGTCCATTAGTTTTTTAGTTAGAGTGGATACAAAATCTGCACAGATAGACACACAGACGTCACGCTAAAAATAGTTTTTTCGTATTCTAGAGGTCTCGAAACGTGTAGATTCGTCGAAAACTCGAGTTGCGATTTTCGGCAGGATTCCAATACTTTCCCTATACATTGCCATGTAATGCAGGGAAAGTAAAAAATAGCTGACGGTAGAAGAAAAGATACAAGTATTTGTAGATATATCAGATCTTTCAATGAAACACAGATTTTCAAACGTTTACTTACCTTTGTTTAGCAAACCTTCTCAGTCTTTGCAAATATCTATAAATATCTAGAAGTCTAGTGAAATGTTTTATGAGACACAAATACATGTAACAAATGAATGTGATAATAATAGCGAACAATAAAAAGTGCAAGTTTAAAATTATTTGATTATGCCCTGTAATAATTTTGATCCAAGCATACTAATTTTGAATTAACACATTATTTAATCTAAATAAACAGTCATTGAGTTATAATATTGAATAATACATAGTCGATGAAAGTTTTATCAGAAATGGTAAACTTCGTAAAGAACCTTACTGACCCAATTGGGAATCGAACCAGATATCTTCGTAAGTCGACGCTCTACCCTGAAGCTACTGGGACGAAAGTGTAAGCTTTTATTGTCGAAGTGGACTCTGCATTCTCCAACTTCTAATGTGACATTGACGTGCAATCGACAATCTGACAGACCATCACCTGCTTTTTTGCCTCGGGTTTGCAGGTGCTATTTTTATCCTCAAGGATAGATTTCTGCATGATCGCTGACCTCCTGATTTGAAACCGGCGCTCCATATACTAGAATCCACTGAATCTGGGCTAATCTAAGATCACTTTCAAACCTCCAATATCTAATCTACAAAATTGATTTGTTCAGGTGCTACTGTAAAGCACAGGTGCTGTAAAGAACCTTGCTACCCTAACTGGGAATTGAACCACATATCTTTGTACTGCAGACCGCGCTCTACCATTGAGCTACTGGGACCGAATTGCAAGCTCTTATCGTTGAAGTGGACTCTGTAATTTATTATTATATTTTTTCAAATTAGGTATTCCTTATACTACATAATAAGCTAAAATAAAAATATATTTAAATATATCTCTGAAACTGAACTAGGATTACAAAAAATCATCCACATGCCGAAAAAGTTACCAGTTAAATCTATGAATTATAATTTAGACAATTCCATACAATTTGACAGCCACATATTTATACACATTTTTTTAAACATACTAAAAGAAACTTATTCGAATAACATAAGTACATTTGTCAACAGAAATATCAAACAAAAGCCTGATTAGCATATAAATAGGAATTCCTAGAAAAGTATTTCTGAGAATATTGCCATGTGACATTTTCTGTGCATGTTTGAAAGGTAACAAAATAATGTAAAACACTGGAAATGACTTTTATTTAAACATGTAAATTAGACTTTGGTAAAAATATTTTAAATAGGAAAGTTTCTGAAAGGTAGCAGAAAAATGTTACGTTATTTTGAGTTTAAATTTTAAAGGACATTTTAAACTAGACACGTCTGATGAGCTCAAATATGAATATTTGTTTCAAAAATTCTTTGTATAAGAGATTTTCTAAAATATTTCTCAGATATAATCTAGCGATAGTTAATCATTTAGATGAAACATTTTTTGTTCTACAGTGTTTTAACAAAGTCAATTGCTGTGTATTTTAATGTAGTTAATTATACTTAAACGTTATAGCTATAGATTCACAGTGATATGAATGAAGTCTATTGATATGCCAATTCTGCTGTATGATTTTTATGTTGGGCTTCGAGTGAGAAATATCTTTGCAGGAAATCTGAATAGGAATATATTTTGTTATGAAAGATAGATACTTTAAATGCTCTTAGTATTTAAACACAAATAATAAGTATCTAATTATAATTTCTCCATATTATCTGACTTTTTATAATATAAATAACTTAACAATTTAAAAATAGCAAAAATTCAAACTAGAGATAAAATTACGAGCATTTACTTTATTCAACTTCTAGAAACATGTACGTTAAGAACGATTATCAAAAACATTCGCTTGGCATGTTAAAGTTTTTTTATTCGGTGCTGTGTAAGAAGATATCTGCTTTCAGAGAGTTTATAGTTAAAGTTATTTTATTCTTTCTTTTCCGTGGGACAAAAACTCTACAAATATATCTTCCAATTTCTTCCACCTCCCTGCAAAAAGTCTTCTGTTTCAAATACTTTCATATTTCTGCATCTGCATATATTCTACAGATATTTTGGCAGTTCAGAACAATTACAATTTACAAAAATAATGTGTCCTATTTTTAAAGCATAATACAACTTATAGTTAATTTTAAACAATATTGAATTTATATAAATAAAATTGAATATCTGTTTATGGGTATGTATATATATATGTGTGCATGTGTGTATGTGTGTTTGTTATATCATCACGAGAGAACGGCTGTACAATATGATTTTTGTGCACTAATTTCGTGAAATTATATGGATAGTTTTGGAATAACATCACTTAAAATTTAGTCCATGTTTCGAGTTTCTAGGACCAGGGATTGTCCAGATATTAATAAAAAATACAAAACTAAACCTTCTATATTCAGTATGCAGACGATGTTTTTTCCTAAATGTATTTAAAGAAAATGACATCATATCGCTAAGCAACGAATTTAATCCCAATAAGATCAAAATCGGAAAATATTTGATAAAAATCGTCTGCCGTATAGGCAGACGATTTTTAAGTATTTTCCGATTTAAATAATTAAGAAACATATATAAAAATTAATTTTATAGGAATTATAATTTTGAGTGAATTTTATGAATTACGTCTTTTGGGTTGAAAGAATACGGGGATTATTGATATATTTAATTTTTAAGTCATCTGTTTTACTTTAGCAAAGATGTTTCAAACTCATATATTGTGTTTAGACAATTATTGAAACAGAATAAAGATGGTACGGGTATATCTTCTAATACCGTTTTAGCGCTTTTATTTTGGTATATACCCAATTTTATATTTTTTGTACATTTGCTTACAAACGGGACTCATTCTTTAGATCTGCCAGTGAAGATAATTTAGTATATTGAGAACAGATATCCTTATACTTCTGTTTCTGAGATAGAATTTCTGTAATAGAATGTTTTGAATTATAAAGTCATTTAGAATACCATAGGTATATGCATACGATTGCGAATTTTATGTTTACTTATATTACATTTTCCGTACGAAGAATGGGTATAATGCTAGTAAAATATATAATACGGTACTTCTGATACGTTTGTAATTCGCGTGTTACAAAAAAAAATAATAATTCATCTGAAACATAAATTATGGAATGTTTTATCAGAAACATTAGAAACGAAATTTCAAAAAAATATAAATTAACTGCAGTGTGACTCAACTCGACTTCCTCATACCAGAATTTATTTTTTCTTCTAATTTTTCGCGATAAAAATTTTAAAAATCGGTATCAAGTATCCAAATGATTACAACTAAAGTGTTTTACCCTTCACTTCAGGACTTGAAAAAATCTTTCGATTAATACCATAATGTACCTCCCAGGAGTAATTTGCCTCCTAAGAGGGCTAATGACGCCAAGTACAAAAAAAAATTGTATCACGGCTATTCTTCACAACAATGATTGAAGCTATTCATTACCATTGAGTCAAAAATAAACTCTTTTATGCATGATTATGTCAAATTTTGTCCCATACTGTCATGGTAAAAAAATGTGGACAGTTTTCACTCCAATAAAAAAATTACATCTAGTTTTAAATTTTTTGTGAACAAAGCCGAATATAAATTTTCATAAAAATTCATTGCTATTTATGGCTGCTATTGTGTACATAAGAAATCAACCACAAACATCACTCCAATAATAGTCAAAACGTGTTCAGGGGTTTCTAAAACCTATATTGGCATCACAATCTTGAATTCGAAAATTTCCGTGAAAATAATACTGTCTCTATACTAGATTACATAGTATAAGAAAGTAAAAATACGTATAACATTTTTCTTAAATACTTCTTACAAATTATTCTTTATGAATAAGATTTCACACCGATTGCGATTGACATTCACTGAAATCCTTTTTGTACATATTCACATTCCTGCAGTCTTTAGAATGTGTGGTATCACGAGGAAGAGCGGAAAGATTCAAACACCAAATCAAGCAATTATATAACGTAACATAAGAAACATTATATTACGTATTTCCTTCATTTAATATTCTAGTCATTCACGCAAATTTTATCCCATCGCTCTGATAACAGCATGTTTGAATTTTAATCCACACGTGTTCTAACGAGATATATTGCGGGCAAGGTTGCATTTCCTTTCATTCACTGCTGACCTTCTTACTCTTAAGATAACGCCACTCAAGCATGCTAATACTTGCGCACCTTGTTAAGGTATTAACCATTGCTAAGGTATTAAACGTTAATTGTGTTCAACGACTATTTATTATATAAAGAAAACCATTTAAATATACAAGAGGATACACAGAGTTTGGAAACAACCAATAGTCTCATTAACAAATCACGCTAGTGCTATAATAGAAACAAGGTATGGGTAATTGACCAAGACCGATTTCATAAGTATTACATCAGAGACTTATAGAGGAAGATTTAATCGCATAAAGTTATAAATGTTCATTATGTTGGTGAATATATTACTTTCCTTACATACATAGTATAAGGTATAAGGAAAGTATCGTGACGGGGTCGAAAATTTGAATTCGAGTTATCGATGGGAGAGCACGTTTCGAGCATCTCTGAACTCGAATCAGACGGTTTTGAGGTAATGTTTGTGTTAGTGTGTATGTGTGCGTGTATGTGTAGACGATATCTCACGAAGGAATCGAGCGATTCGAGCAAAATTTGGTACAAAAATTATCACAATTACTGAATACTGAAAGCCTATTGTTTTCACACGCAATCGAATGTTCAGAATCCACCTAAATTTTGGAATGAAATTTTGATAATATTCTCAAAAAATTAAATCATTCAATAAAGTTATATAAATAATCATTGCTTATATAATTTTTTATTAGAAAACGATTGACACAAATTTTAGAACGGTGGCATGAACCGTTCACGAGATATTGCAAATTTTTCAAATAAACTTATCAAAAAATCACATACAATTAATAAAAAGTATTAACTATTGTGAAATCTGTTCACTTTTCATATGCAATATTATGGGTTAAATTTATTATCACCATTCTCGTAGATCTAGCTCGTTCCATTCATAAGAGAAGACACTTTCAGTAATAGCTTTCTAATTACGCCATTAGTCGTTTATATTCTATAAGAATAATCTATTTCTGCATCCACAATGCTTTGCAAAGCTTTGGCAAAGAATTTGGAGGAATATCGCCAACTTGGCGAGTTTATTAAATGTTGCCAAATTGACGAAAATAGCGTCAAATGTAACCAAATTGATAAAAATGACGTTAACTCAATGAAAATGAAGACATAAAAATTCAATATCTTGGAAAGAATAAAAGAATCTACTGCAACAGAAGATATTTTGGGTAATAGTTTTGTATTTGGACGCCATTGGTCTTTTATCTACTTTGAGAATAGCCTGTTTCTCCGACCATAATGCTTAACGAAATTTTGGTGACGAATTTGGCTGAATATCGCCAACTTAGCAAGTTTCTAAATGTCGCCAAATTGATAAGAATAAAGCCAAATCAATTAAACTGACAACTAATTATTGAAAATTCATTATTTTGGAAAGAACAAATAATAATTTTTTTCTCCGTCTATAAATCTTAGCAGAATTCTGACGACGTATTTTGCGACATATCGAAAAGTTCGCGACTTTTAAAGGTTTCCAAATTGGCGTAACTATTGCTAAATTGATAAAAATGTTATCAAGTTGATAAAAATGTCGCCAAACTGGCGAAACTGTTGAAAATTGATAAAAATTACGGCAAATAGGATGAAATATTTTATAAATTTTTAATTCAGTCATATGATGGGCATACCTTTTATTATACGAAGAATGATCTTATAAATATCGCCACCTTGGCGATATTTAGCCCCACATTGATGAAAATATCGTCAAAATTGCAAAATTGATGCCAACATAATGAAAATGACGCCTAATTGATGAATTTGTTATTAAAATATTTAAATATAAGGACTATATTGCTTATTGAGGATAATATCAATATTGATAATTTTAATTTTTTAGAGTTGCGTTAAATATAAGTTAATTGTGTACGAAATAGTTTACATGTTCTCATTCGGAAAAGCGCCAAAAGTAGAATATAACGTTACAAACACCTTTTTAACCTCATCGCCTTTTTAAAGTTAAAGAAGTGAATTCATTGCATTATATAAGAGAAGCCATATGCTGCCAACATCAGATTTTTTTCGATGTGAATAACATCTATGATTGAGGTTTCTCTGGTGGAAAAACGGAGAGTTACGAAAAAGGTAAGCACGTTGGACTTAAAAATGTATAGTCTAATAGATAAAAATATAAGTAATTATCTTGTTTTATCAGAAATAGCATTGATTTTGTAGAAATGTATTAGGAACAAACGTCAAAAAGTACAGATATGAAAATTTGACGATTTTCGTATTACAGTAAGTAATCGTTCGCACACTGTGAAACATTTTGCAACCTTTGCTCATTTTATTCAGCTTCTTTATTGATAATTCCAGCAAACTGATAAGAGAAGCCACAATTACAGGCTATCATGAAAATTCCAGCTTAATTTTTGGAAATATTTAGCTAATTATCGCCTGATAAAGCGTTATCTTGAAATTATATATATATAATTGCCAAATCAATAGATATTAATCAAAACTATGAATTGGATAAAGAGTCATATTGCCACTGTCATTTAGAAAAATACAAAGACTTCGTAGATAAACACCATGGGCATGTTATAACGGGAAATCTAAATATTATTAATTATGATGCACTAAGATCACTGATGTTGCTGGGTACTAAATACCGTATACCTACTAAATTTAAACATAAATTAATATGTAAAGGTTTATTTCTTGACTTAAATAAATTTATCTATAAAATCAGTTACAAATATCAAATCCCTGTAGAAGCCTTTAAACCCTGGAGAGTCTTAATAGAGCAATACTTAAATCATTATATATATAATCAGAAAATTAATAATTCATATAAACTTAATTCAATTAAAAATGATATAAAAGAAATACAAAATGCTTTTGTCATTACATATGTCGATAAGGCAAGTGGTAACTACTCAATTATTTGTAAATATTATTATAAAAATACCCTTAGTCACACTTACTTAATAATCAAATCTATAATTTTCATAAACCAACCTTAAAATCTTATACAATAGAATATCAGCCAAATATAATCAAATTCATCTAAAAAATAGTTGTAATAACATTCCATATATTGTTTTAGTACCCAAGTTTCATAAATCCCCTGTTGCTTTTCGAACCATTACCAGTGGGCATAATTCTTACATTACTAATGCTGGAAAATTATTATTAAAGATATTACATGAAGTATCCTTGTCAGATGAAATCTCAAATAATTGTCATATAGTAAAAAACAGCTTTGAATTAGTTAAGAAATTGAAAACTCTTACTAATATTCATAGTATTTATACCTTTGATTTCAAAGATTTGTTTAATAATATTAATATAGATGATCTGTATAGAATTATTTTAGGAATTTTTGAAAAATATAATACCAACCTAAAATATTCAAATTTTCTTTTTAAAAAATTACTTAACTTCACTCTTTATGAGAATTATATTCAACATGGTGGTACTTTTTTTAAACAACAGGTTGGTATACCACAAGGGGGGTGTGCCTCATCATTGTTAGCTAATCTGTATTTATTCTTCTATGAAAAAAACATTAATCCAAGCTTGCATAATATGCATATGTTTTGATGTTTAGATGACATTTTATGTGTATCCCCAAATAATATCCCTATAGTATTAAACTTTTATCCAAAAAATTTACAATTAAATGTAAGTAATAGTGACTCAAATGTTGCAAACTTTTTAGATTTAAATTTAAATTTACAAAATTGTAATATGGTTATAAACTTGTATGATAAAAGACAGGATTTTAAATTTAATACATCAAAAATTCAACATTTTGACTCTTGTTTGCATATATCTGTATTTAGAAATATTATAATAAACCAGGCTCTTTGAATCAATAAAATTTGTGATGAATATTATAAATTAGCGGATTTTATGGAATTATTGAGTACAGCGACTAATAATGCATATCCTCCCAAGTTTGTTATTAAAATTATCAACTCAGTGTATCAACTTTCACTCGATAACATCCTAGAAAATATTCCCAATTATAGTGACTAACATACAGTAAAAAAAAAAAAAAATTATATATAATTATTCATTAATTATATAAATAAATAAAAATGAAAAATAATAAACTAAGTCAAAAACATTAGAAAAATCAAAAAATCGGAAAATAAGATGCATTAACATTAATGTTTTGAATTTTATTTTCGCAAAAAAATGTAACTTTTGTCAGTATTGAAACTACGATTTGAGCGCCCTTATAATGGTGTATAGTGGCATTCTCGTTTATCCAGTTTTCCTATGAATTACTTGTTTAGTAAGAATTTTCATCTTTGATTCATATTCATATTCAGGATTGCATATTTGGGAAGTTAATATTCTGAATTGCATGTCCGGTCTCCAGTTTAGACTCACTGGACGGGTATGGGAGTATTACCGTGAACGTTCGTACTGCCTCCCTGGTAGAATTTCGACTTGTTCATTCCGGTGCTTCTAGATTAAGCTGTTGAGGTTGATCACGATACACGTGGTGGAAGAAGAAGGGTTCATGCCGCATAGTAATACAAATTTTCTTAATGTATCCTATTTTCATTTTTTCAATTTTTGTTGCCTGTAGTCTGAGTTTAAGCATTTATAGTGATGTGCTATTGCTTAATCTGAAACAGGCATATGTTTGGGTTAATTAGAATTAAATACTCGGACCTGAAGATGAATTTAGTTCTGATTAATCATCGAATTTGGGACGGTGCTGTTCTTTTCTCTTATCGGCATTGTGGCCGTGAATTTGCTTCTATGGTGATGTTAATATTACTTGAATTGTTTTTTTTTATTTTTACATAATTCTTATTATTACATAATTCAAATATATATATATATATATATATATATATATATATATATATTATCATATCTACCAGAAACCTTACACCCCATTACGGGGGCCCTAGGGTTGGTCATGTGGTCCGGTCTGGGCCTTCAACCCCATTACGGGGAGTTGATTCCCATGAAACTTTCAGTAACATGCTTACAAATATTTTACAGTGCAATAGGAGGAAAGTGTTCTCTACAGAAGCTCTGCAAATGCCAGCGAGTAGGAGACGAAGCTTCCCGATTTACGAATCGAGTTAAAGGATTGGTAAGAGTAGCGAGAAGGGGTCCGGAGCCCGAGGGTGGTGAAATAGCGTGGGAAGCAAGTTACAGGAGTTAGTAAGAGTCAGCTAATAAGGGGGCGAATCCCAACCGGGTGTATTATATAGACATAAAAGTGTAGTATATTACGCCTGTAGTAGTCTCCGGCGATCAATATATGTCAGTGGACAGAATTGGGAGCCCAGGGGTCCGGCAAGCGTCAGCGAGCATAAGATATGTCGTTGGTCGTGGATGCTGGTGGGGTTAAAAGAACTTGCGCTGCAAGTTCTGGGGTTTGGTGAAAGTCGTGATAACGGACAAAGCAGGTTACCCAACGGGCCTATTATACCTGCATAGCAGGTGGCATGAGAGTGCTCTTGAAACGAACTTAGCGTGAGTCAGCAAGTCAAAGAGGGAGCCTCCCGACTTGCGAGGCGAGTTATGAGGTTTGGCGAGCGTAGCAAGGGGCGGAACTGCCTTGTAATTTTAAAATAGTGCTCAAAATGGAAGTGCTAAACAAAATTAACTCAAGTGTGGCTCTACTCGAATTTTCGTACCAAAATTCAATTTTAAGTAGCTTGTGATTTATTCTCATACATTTTACAAGAAATAATTTGAAAAACAGGTATTGTTTATCCAAATGAGCACCAATAAACCACGTTACTTATAACTTTAAAGGACTTGAAAAAAATCTTTGATTGATATTAAATTTGATAATGTGGATAAACACCGTGGTGTTTTCTTGATCCTCGAGAGAGGACAATGACGTCAAGACACAAAAATCTGATGTGAGTAGCACATGGCTTTCCTTATATAATGCAATGAATTTACTATTTACAGTCAAAATATAATGTATAAGATCCACGGTAATGTGTTTTTATCGTTGAAATGTACATTTGGCGATTGTTCGGATGACAACATGTAAAACTATTTTAAAATACTCTATTAAGTTATATTTCGCGCTACTCTAAACAATCCCCAATATTGATAGCATCCTCAATAAGCAATATAGTCCATATATTAAAATATGTTAATAAATAAATCATCAATTAGGAGTCATTTTCATCAAAGTCACTTTAGCAATTTTGACGATATTTTTGTCAATCTGAAGTGACATATCGCCAAGTTGGAAATAATTTGCCAAATTATTCGCCAAGTTCGCCAAATACATCACCAAGTGTTACAGACAAACGGAGAGAAAAACATTTCTTATTTCTTCAACATTCAAACAAGAAAGATCAATCACGCATGAAACATTGATTATGAAACAAATTCCAACTTCAATGCAATTTTATTTAAACATCTCTAAAATGCGATACATTCCTCGGTAATATTTTTAAAATTATCACAATACTACATTAATTTATTATATTTGAAAACTTAAAACTTCATCGAAAAAATGAACTTCATTCAAATGACGGCATTTAAATATGAAATGTAAATTGCCTGGTTAAAACATCTCTAAAATGCGATACATTCCTCGGTAATATTTTTTAAATTATCATAATACTACAATAATTTATTATATTTGAAAACTTCATCGAAAACAATTGAAATTCATTCAAATGACGTCATCGAAATATAACACGCCTGCCTCTCTCTATAAAAGCAACATTTCATTCATTAAACATTTTTCCATTCATTTTATTCATCACAATACTATAATAATTTATTTTATTTAAAAACTTAAGACCACGGAGGTACGAGTAATTAAACTTTATGTTTAAAACTTTATCGAAAAAATCGTCCTTCTCTCTGTAAAATCAATGAATATTTCATTCATATCAGCTATATTGCTGACTCCATGAGCTAAATAATTTTGCATTAAAGAAATGCAGCAATGCTTATACAACTCATTCTACATATGTTGCTGTTTACATTTTCATTAGGTGAAAAGCAGGCTTCGTTGTAGGAATAATCAAATTTGGATGATAATTTAAACTCAAATATATTATGTTTGCGTTGTTTCAGTATGTAGATGCACAAAATTTAAGCAAAAATAAAGCGGTTTTAGGACGGATATAACACTAAATACGAATTAAAAAGAACTTTAAAAATCACGATTTTGACACAAGATGCATGCCATATTTTATTTTGAAGTGGGTCACGTGATCTCTTCATAAAATGGGCACGTGATCGCTTCACATAAAAAGTGTTATTATTATTTTAATTTTTATTTAAAAAACTACTGATTATATTTCGCTGAAATTTTTTTATATATTTTATGGGATAATTTGAATATTTCCTAAAATTTTCGAAGCAATTTTTGAATTTTAAATCCACTTGAAAAATTAGGTCCCACAGGGTTCAATGTATTTCATTATTTCGACCCGGGTTCAATCCACAACTAATTGGGATATATTATTTATTTATATTCCCATAGGTCCCACAGACCGTCTGAACAACGTACTAAAATTCCATTTTGATAAAGTCATTTTTACGGTAGTTATCGTGCTAACGGACAGACAGACAGACAGACAGGATGAATGAACAAAGTCATAAACACTTTCAACTTTGTTGTAAAGTGTTAAAAAGTTACGAAGTTGGCGACATTTTGCCAAATTCATCACCAAAATCTCGGCAAGAGATTATGGACGGAGAAAAAAGTTATTCTTATAGCTGATAAATGACTATTGGCGTCCAAATACAAAAGTATATTTGTTGTTGTTGAGACCCAGTCCGTCCGACCTACCAGAAAGGTGTAAGGTAACCGTATACAAAAGTATAGTGTTTTTCCTCATGAATGTAACGAGCTAGATCCACGAGAATGATGTCACCAAATTTATCGTATGATATTACTTATAAAAAGTGAACATATTTCACAATAGTTAATATTTTCTTTTATTTTATATGATTTTTTGATAATTTTTTTAAACTGTGCAATATCTGGAGAACGATTCATTCTAGCGTTCTAAAATTTGTTTCAATTGTTTTCTAATGAAAAATTACATAAGAAATGACTATTTACGCAATTTAATTTTGATTTTTTGATGAAATTTTCAAAGTTTCACTCGAAAATTTAGCGCGGTTCTGAACATTCGTTTGCATATCAAAAGAATAGACTTCTAGTATTCATGGATTGTATTTTTTGTAAACAATTTCGTTCGAATTGCGCTATTCGTTAGTGAGATATCGTCTCCACACACAAACACGCACACACACACACACACACACACACACACACACACACACACACACACACACATACACACACACATACACACACATATACACACACACATACACACACACACACACACAGACATCCTCTCCAAAACGTTGCTTGAAACTGATTTCCGTCATATGGCGGGCATACCTTCTAGTACAAGAAATGTTCTTCTCTTGTTTGTCTGTAACACTTGGCGATGTATTTCGCAAACTTAGCGATATTTCGCACCAGATTGACGAAAATATAGTCAAAATTGCACAAATGACGTTAAATTAATGAAAATGAAGCCAAATTGATAATTTAATTATTAAAATGTTTTAATATATGAACTTATTGAGGATGCTCTCAATTTTGATAATTACGTCTTTAGAGTTTCGCGAAAAATAAGTTAATTGGATACTTTGAAATAGTTTTACATGTTGTCATTCGGAAAATCGCCAAATGTATAATTTAACGTTAAAAACACAGTACCGTGTATCTTATACATTATTTTTTTACTGTAAAAGTAGCAAATTCTTTGCATTATATAAGGAAAGTCATGTGCTGCCCATATCAGATTTATTTTTCACTACAGTGATCGATTCTGTTAAGTTTGTGATCTTTGATCCATAAATAATCTATTGCATGTATGGTTATGTCAAATTTTGTCCAAAGCCGCCATCTTCAGAAAATATAATATTTCGAATAATCTTCAAAGTTTTCACTTTAATTTGGAAAAAAAATCTGTCAATCTAAATTTTTTAATGACAAAGCCAAATATAAAGTTTTGTGAAAACCTATAAATATTTGTGGCATCTATCATGTATACAAGCAATCGACCACAGACAGACGGACATCCCTCTAAAGATGATCAAAACGTGTTCAGAAGGTCTTAAAACACATATTGGCATCAAAATCTCGAAATCAAAAATTTTTGTGAAAAATTTATTTCCATATATTTCGTATAACAAAGTAAATATTAATAATGCTTGCCGAAATTTATTCGTAATTGTACATGTATTATATATTTATACAATTTTAAAGACTGAAATTTTAACAAAATAAATAATGATGATTTTGTATGGTAATTGGAAAAATATATAAAAGTATGAATTTCAAAAGAATATAATTATATCATTCTATTTACAATATTTGAATTTAAATGTTTTTTTAATTAAAATTTATGTAGCTTAATACATTCATCAATCTAAAAAAACAATTAAATGATCAATTTATTTTAAAATATTTATATTTGCGTTCTTTTTTCAAGTTTTGTAAAAATGATTAAATTGGCCCGAAAAATGACTTCAAATTATAAAATCATTTAATTTAAATATTTGATATTATTATTTCATAAATATGTCTAGACATTTTATAACTTTTTTTAGTTTACAATTTTTAAGTCTGAGATATTAAATTTCTAGTGAATCATAATTCTATCAGGGAAAATTATTTTATTAAAAAAATACTATGCAATACAAAACATTACATATTATTAATTCTCCAGAAATTAATTATCCTTTAGGACTAAGATCATAAGTTTAAATAGTAATCACTTGAAATATTTTTGCAGAAATTATTTCACATAATTTTCTATCATACACTCTCCCCCCCTCCCATTGAAACTATATTAACATTTAGTATCAACGAATTGTGTTAAAAATTACTTTCAACACAAATCTAGATTTTATCATTTTAAAGTCTATGAGAATACTTAACATAAAATAATATTTATGTCATATGAGAATAACTAGAATAATATTTATGTCAAAAATCTACGTTGAAAGCAACATATAATAAAAAATTTAAAATCATCGACCGGTTTCGAAGGAAAAACAACTTTTTCTTCAGAATATAAAAGGAGCGAAACCTTCATTCGCCAAAAGAAAATCGTCGATTGATGCAGGAACAGCAAACATGGTGGAAGCCGGGAAATAGTGTTGCCAACAGCGAATGAAGGAAAGAGGGGTAAAAAACAATCTGGAGGCAGGAACCAGAGGTGGAATATACTGAACGAACGGTACAAAACCAAAGTGAACTTCCCCCAAAGGAAAGTAAGTTTTGAAAAGCGTTGTTTTAAAGTTAATAAGGTTGTGACAAAACATGGATTTAAATCAATGGGATTTTCGAGCTATGATTTATTATAACTTTCTTCTTCTTCGATCCAGCCTGTCCAACTTACCCAAAGGCGTAAGATGTCTATCTGTTTGGACTGTCGGGAAGTGCCACCCAATTTCGACTAGAATGCAGTGGGGACGGGAACCTGCAACTGCAGAGATCGTACCCTCTTTCCCTTATCACCAACCTCTCGAAAGGACTCATGAACCAACATATTTACGTGCCGTACTCCACGTGAACACGACAGTTTAAGCAGAACCGGGAATCGAGCTCGGGTCATCAGTTTGCAAACTCCGCGTGCTAACCTCTGGGCAGCCCCACTCCGTTAGAAATTATTCTAGCAGATTTCTGTGGAGAAGATATTGCCTAGTTATTAAGGCTGCAGGATTGCAGGTTGTAGTCCCGTATTCGATACTCCGACGGCACCCAAAACTACCCCAGTTTCTAAGTCGGGTATAGACGCGATAAATATGTAGGTCCAAAAGCCTATCCGTGAGGTGATGGGTTTGGGGAAGGATGGGACATTCCCTGTGCTTGCTACACTAAATTGGGTTCCTGTTTAAAAATGTTAGCATATTTCCAGTTGTCCAAACAGGTACCTTGCATCTTCAGGTAGGTTGTACGGTCTGGGTAGAAAGAAATAAACTAGGTTCCCGTAAAACCGTTCTTGATATTGTAAAAAAGAACTATACAGTTTGCATTGTTATAATTAATACAAATGGTTTCTTTATGACACTTAGAGCCATTGGAATCTGTTAAGAAAGGATATTAAACATCAGGTCTGTCTTTCTGAATTTAATTTTTATTTTCACCACGACGATGCAAAATATTTCATTTAAATCATCTTTGTAACAAGAGATCTCATGAACACACACGGTTTCTTATCTGAGTGAGGAATGCTATGATTAAAAACCAAAATCCGGAGCTTGGAATGGTGCCAATGGAGATTTTCTAAAATATGATTTTTATTTAAAAATCCAGGTAACTAAACACAGTTTGCAATTGTAGATTTATGAATTCTGCCTAACATATTATTTGTTAAATTACTTTGATATAAAATGCCCTCTTGAATTTACCCAACTGTGAAATAATGGCTCTGTATTTGTAAATCATTCACGACTAAATTATTTAAATATGTCATGTCTTCTCCAATATGATCTTCAAAACAAGCTAATAATGCCCAGCCCTGAACAAAATATTTAAAATATGCTATCTTATACTCATTTGATGTCTTTGAGTTTTTCAGAATGGCAGAGTGAATAGCTATAGATCGCCTGCAAACTGACTTCATTAGATACCTTGCTGTTTTCTAAAGATATGACGTTTGAAGCACGAAATTACATATGTTTTTGATTTGAAGGGAGAAGTTCATCCTATTGCAAATATTTTTTAATTCGTCTAAGAAATATGTTAAAAAATTATTTCCAAAGTAAGTATAAATGCGTCTTAGACATACCTAATCCGTACATTACGTAATGGGTTGAATTTCCTCAGAGATAACATTTTCTAGAGACTTCAATAAGCTGGGCTAAAAGATTAGCTGTGAGTGACCACATATATGCACATGTTACATGTTTTAAAATATTTTATTGAAAAAGTTTAAATGTACTAATAGCCAGGAAAAATTTAAGTATCTGTAATTTTCACTCACTTTTTATTAATTCCAACCCTGCTACAGCTTTGACAAAGTAAATGACAGATGCTTGGATAATACCAAAATCTGAATTTTCTAAGACCCTGTGATCACAGTGATGACCAGATTACTATTCACGGAGAGTTATGTCCAAAAGAACGTTAATCTCTACAAAAAATGAATAGGGTTGTTATACGGATACGAAAGCAGTACTTTGATAGGAAAGTTGATGGAGAACGAGCGGATAAATAGCACCGGACCCACTCCGACGTCATGATGTGACGTCACCTGACGTCAATATCGACGACCAATAGTAGCTTCAGAGAACTGCGCCTGTGCACGGAGATGGTAGTTTATAACACGAACTCATCATCACTCAGCTGTTAAATTTACTATCATATACTAGTATTATTAGATAGTTTAGAATATTAAATTCTAAGTTATAGTTGATGCTTAAAATGAACTACGCCTGTGCAAGGAGTATTTTGTTTTAATGACGATCTCGGTATTATTCAAGTAGATTTAAATATATTTAAATCTCCTTCGTATTATTGAATAGCATAGAATATTAAACGCTATAATTGATGGCTAGATGTGATATATAGATATAATTTATCCATTTTGAGAGCTATGTGTCAATGGCACCTAACCAATTTTCCCCATTTGAAAAATTGTTCTACATAGATGCAATTTAAAAATTATTTGCTCTGTTTATATTATACAACTCACAAAATCAATCTTCTTTTATTAGTCATGCATTAATTAGATTGTCAAAATGAAACATTGTTCTTTGCAACATTCAAGTTGTCAAGTTCAATTTAAAATTCCCAATCATGTGCAAATTCCTATAATATACTAAATGATATTGTTAATCAAAACATTCTATTAAAATATTTAATTTAATGCTCCTAAAAAGAAGTTAAAGAATATCTGTTCTAGCTTTACAAAATTATCTTCACGAGTAGATCTGAAGAATAAAATGTCCTGGTCTTGTTTGCAAGCAAATTTACAAATTATATGAAATTGAATAAATATATGCAAAATAAAAGAGCTAACACTGTATAAGACCCATACTACAACTTATGAGTTTCTAAAATCTTTACCAAAATAAAACAGAAGACGTAATAAATTGAAAATATCAATAATTCCGTAATCTTAAAATCTAAAAGGTCGTAATTGATTCCAATATATGCCAAAATATGTGCTAATATACTTGTACTGCTTATATTATCATAGAGTAGAAGCAGCAGCGTATGCTTGGGGGGGGGGGGCAAGCCCCCTCACTTTTCAAGGCATTTATTGTTATGCGTATTTTTCATTTAAAATAACCCTCGCATAAGCAAATGCTAAACAGTTGCCCCCCCCCCTCCCACACACACACACACACTTTTTAGAGTCAGGATAAGCCACTGAGAAGAAGATATACCCATGCATTTGTAGAAGATTACTCGGTACTACGTACAATATATGAGTTTCAAAAATTTTTACAAAAATAAAACAATGACATAACAAACTGAAAATATCAATAATAATAATGTTTAAACCTGAAGACCATAATTGATATAATCCAGTCAAAAATGCAATATCGGTGAAATTTTTTTATATATATATATATCTTTATTATTTAAATTGGAAAGGATTTAATAAAAATCAGCTGTCGTATAAACAAATTGGATTTAAATTTGTTGCTAAACGACATGATAAAATTTTCTTCAAACAAATTGGCGGAAAAAATATCATCTGCTTAATGCTATATGAAAGGTTTAATCGTTCGTTTTTAATTAATATGTGGGCAACCCCTGGTCTTAGAAACTCAAAACATGGACTAAATTTTAAGTCAGGATATTTCAAGGCTATCTAGAAATTTCATTTAAATGTTCAGTTGTTCTTCCATGATGATGAGACACACATACAGACAGATTTTCCATTTTATTTATATAGATTTAGAGAAATAGATTGAAAATAAGCAAAACGAGTAAACTTGCATTATATATATTAAAAATCTACATTTGGATAATTTTAATCCAGAATCAGTCATTCATAAATGATATGTTTCAGCTGACAAATGTAAATATGTCAATAGCTAGGAAGAAATTGTTATCTACTCAAAAATTTTCCTCAATTTTGTATTTTTGTTATTTTCTTACATATCATTATCAGCTTATGTAGGAATGTACTAAAATTTGTATTTACACAAGACTTTACAGTTATATGCATATTTATGTTATTTTATATTTTTGACATAGCAATTGCATAATCTATATAAAGAAAATTGAAAATCTGTCTGTCTGTCTCATTATCACGGGAGAATGACTGAACCGAATTTAATGAAATTTTATGGGTAACATTGGAATAACCCCACTTAAAATTTAGTACATGTTTCGAGTTTCAAGACCATGGGCTGTTTAAATATTAAAATATTAATTAAAAACGAACAATTAAACCTTCAATAGAGATGGCATTATGCAGACTATATTTCTTCCACCAATTTATTTGAAGAAAATTATGTTATGTCACTTAGCAATGGATTTAAACCCAATGTGTTTATGCAGCAGAAGAGTTTTATGGAATCTTTTCCGATTTAAATAATAAAGATATGTATACGTATGATATAAATTTCATTGACATTGCATTTTTGACTGGATTATATCAGTTATGGTCATTATTATTATTGATATTTTTGGGGTTTATTGATAGTTTCAATTTATTATGTCATTGCTTTATTTTGGCAAAAATTGTTGTAACTTGTAATACGTAGTAAGGAAAATCTTCTACAAATGCATGGGTATATCTTCTAATCTATGAGAATATGTTATATCTTGTATTCATTTTACATAGGTAACATTTTAAAATCTCATGCATTTCACCCATTCTTTGTATTTTTATGTGAAACTATTTTATTTTATTCACCAATAAATAAAACTTATTGAAATGGAAGTTATGAAAATGCGAACATACCTGAATAATTTTGAAAATCATTATCATGTTTTATTACTTTCCTCATATATATAATGTATAAGGAAAGTATTGTGACGGTGTCGAAAATTCGAATTCGAGTTTTCGACGGGAGTTTCAAGCATCACTGATCACGAATCAAACATTTTTTAAGTGATGTGTGTGTGTGTGAAAGTATGTGTGTGTGTGAAAGTGTGTGTGTATGTGAAAGTATGTGTGTGTGTGTGTGTGTGTGTCAGTGATTCTGTGGAGACGATAACTGACGAACGAATGGCCCGATTCGAACCAAATTTGGTACAAAAATCACAATCCATAAACATTGGAAGCCTATTGTTTTTATACGCAATCGAATGTTCAAAAGCCCCCTAAATTTTCGAATGAAATTTTGAAAAAAATTAAAAAAATCAAACTACTAATAAAGTTACGCAAATAGACATTTCTTATGTAATGTTTCATTAGAAAACGATTGACATAAATTTTAGAACGCTAACATGTACCGTTCTCGAGATATTGTACATTTTTCAAAAAAAATTATCAAAAAGTCATATAAAATAAAAATAAAAATCCTATTGAAAAACATGTTCACTTTTCATATGTAATACCATGCGATAAATTGGGTGACGTCATTCTTGTGGATCTAGCTCGTTCCATTCATGAAAAAAGATACTTTGTGTAATACTTTTGTATTTGTACGCCAATAGTCATTTATCTGCTGTAAGAATAACTTATTTCTTAGTGCATAACGCTTGGCGAGATTTTGACGACGAGTTTGGCGGAATGTCGCCAACTTGGCGACTTTTTGAAATGTTGCCAAATTAACGAAAATCCCGCCAAATGGATAAAAATGACGCTAAATCAATGAAAATGACGACTAATTGTCGAAAATTCAATATCTTGGAAAGAATATTAGTATCTACTATAAGAAAAACCTATTTTTTTACTGTAAAAGTAGTAAATTCATTACATTATATAAGGAAAGTCATGTGTTGCCCACATCAGATTTTTTCTTCCATGCCATGAACAGTGTGCAAATGATTGCGAAAATCATCCGACTTCAGTGTTGTAAAATTACAATTTATTTCTTTACAAACATAATTTGCTTTTACAGCAACTGGTGAACATTTTTTTTTTTAAGTCTGTAAAAGGTAGATTTACTGGAAAATATCTTTTTGCAATTGCACATTTTAGAAAACTTTTCCGTTTTCTGTGAGTTTTTTTCTTGTGAAGTGTTTGGCCCATCCTTAAGCTTTGGATCAATATTCATATTTCTCAAAAAGAAAAAATTCACGAAACTTAAATTTGCCGCGAATGCTAAATAAGAACTCCGCTAACCAGAATCAAAGTGAACCCTACGTCATCGGCTGCGTCAATCGCATCATCGTCAGTAGTGGTGCCTTGTTGGTCGAGTCGGAGTGGGTCCGGTGCTATTTATCCGCTCGTGATGGAGAAGCATGTTGATTACACTTCAAATAGGACAGATAGAAGGATGCCTGTGGTTACAAGTGTCAACTGTGTGCTATATAACCACTGGTTATGATTTCCCCTAGTTTACGATCTAATTTATATTTTACATTATATTAACAACTTCTGACTGGTTCCGTTATGTAGACCAACTGCCGAGATAAGTAACATTTATGCGATTCTGCAGAACGGCAGGATAAGTTTCAGATCGTGATAGAGTTTGGGAGTCAGTTGGCAAATGATATTAAAGTTTTAAGCTGCTGTGTGAGATCGAAGTATTTGGAAAGTCTAAGTCCGTTGGTATATGATAGATGATCGACTATTGTTTTGGTATAGTGATGATCGCCAGAATCTATTACACACTAGTTGCCTAGGACAAGATCTAGATGTGCGCTAAGGCAGTTTGGTAAGAATCGGCTATTTATATTCCATTGCGTCGGTTAGCGTTGTTCTATCACCAGGCTCCCGTCTAATTTCAAAATTTTAATATATGGGCACGTGCAATCTGGTTGTTTTGAAGCTGTATATGTTTAGTTATACAGCCAACTGCTGTATTATTATTGTTGTGTGCATAACAAGCAAGCTTCACTTTAAATTTTGAATTTCCGTGTTAATTCACTGGAAAGGCATATGTGTTCCTTAATCTAAAGGTTTGGAGATATGCCATTTTTGATCAGAATAGTCACAACCCCGTACATATCCAATCTGTCTGTCGTAAAGCGGTCAGACTGTAAAGTGGAAACCAACCAAATTAGGAAACTTGGCTAGCTTTATCTGAGCTTTAAGCATCAAACTTTATATTTGCGACAAAACATACCATACTTCAACTGGCTAGTAGAAAATTGGCGTATTCTTCTCACGCTTATTATGTGTATTAAAATGTAGGAATGTTATTATTTTGGAAACAAAAACTACGATTATATTTTTTAAATAGTGTGAATTAAAATATATTTTAATGCATTTAATAATATCCTTATTTGGGAAAGAAAAAATAAACGAAAAGTCTTGTGATATAATATAGCTAACAAAATTAAGTTACTGATTGATACTTTATCAAAAAGAGCCTACGATTAGAACCCGAAAAGAAAATTTGTTTTAAAGCCCTCATTATAAGTAGAGTATTCGGAAATGTTGAGCTTGAACATGCCACTATCAAAAATGTTCCCCATAATTACCTCTTGCAAATCTAATGCTTATCGAAATATATAGATGAGCATGGTTTTATGGCCATCTCACTGCCAAGATGGATAATAGCGAAATTTCAAAGTTTGGAAATTTATGACCTCTCTTTTATGAATATTCATTGAACTCGTTACAAGCTGTGCATTGTTCGGTCACTTTATTTCTCCACTCAGTGTTTTACTAGCTTGTTTTATCATTTTTGCCGGTAAGTTCCGATAAGACGTTTTGGAAGGCTAAAACACTCCTGGGTGTGATAAAAGTGAATCAGTTGTTTCTTGCCTGACATATTTAAAAAAAGGGAAAGACGCTAACCGATAGAATTGATTTGCATTAACGCGTGTTTTAAGAGTTATCGAAGCCGTAATCAGAATCCTTCATCTTTTGCAACTGCAATTCTCCTTTAAAAATAATTGCTTTGCGTCAAACATTAAAGCATAGAAGCGAGAGAAATAAATGTTTTCTTCTTTAAATATGATATGATTGGCGTTTAAACAGCATTTTATGCAAATTTATTTTAATAGTGCTGTCATGCCAGATATTTTATAACGGAATCATCTAAATTTTTATCAAGTAGTATATCGATTGTTCAGGTAGAGAAATGAAGTTAGTATTAATAATTATTTATAAATTTATCGAATAAAAAATAGGCTCCTATTTTTTTAACAATGGTATTAAAAATTTTAAAGAATAGAAATTTGTTGATAGATGGTTGATAATTTATATGTATGGAAAACATGTCAGCAAGTATTTCAGAATATTTATAGCAAAAACTACAAATTTAATCAAAGGTCTTTATTCAAAAATGACATCAATGACGTACACAAAAATTTATAAGAGTGTCAGACGTAATGACGTCACTGATAGTGGGCGTTATGGCTTCTGAAAGCGCACTTTTGCAAACTCTCGTGTACGTCATTGATGGTGTTTTTATGTAAATACATTTTACTAAATTTGTATTCTTTGTTAAAAATATTTTAAAATATTGAATTCTGCTAAACAACTGCATATGTCGCGCGATGCTATCTCTATAATATAAAAACTTCATAAATACATCGTAAACACAGTTATATACTGGTTAAAAGGTTTCGAAAACGAAAACAGTTTCCTTCTTCCAGACCAACAAGAACGAGTGACCTCATTTAGTAAGTTCGGCAAATGAGGTAGGATAGCACTCGTGGATGAAGGTGGGAGAAAAATGAAAGTGAAAAAAAACCCATTGAAGTAGGGAACAAAAATCATGATACTACAAATGAATGGTAATAATCGCAACCGAAAAAAGAATAGCATGAAAAAATGATTGGTAAGTAAACAAGGCTGTAAGAGAACAGATAACAAAGACAATAGAAACAAATGAATAATGAGCAAACCTACTAAAATAATAACAAAAGAACACGAAAAGTTTAAACCAGCTGTAAAATATACAGACAAGAAAATGTATAGATCATATTGGAAAAGACGGCAAAGCCATTAGAACAAACAGAAAAAAAATTATAATCAAATATGAAAGAACCGACTGATTTCGAGGACATATGTGTTACATTTGTTAAATAAAATAACTAAATAATATATAACTGAAATCCGTAAAAATGCAGATAAATAAAGAAAAACAAAGAAAGCAAACCAGAATGCAAAATTATACCAGAGATTTCTAAGCTGGAGAAGAGAGATTGTTAACAAGGGAGTTTGATTAAAAAATAATATAGAAACTTTTCGAATTCAAAAATAGAATTATGAGTAAAAATAATAATAGGGTTTCCGAAAAATTAAAAATAAAATTTATTTGAGTCCTAAAGATGCTTAGCAATTAACGACTAGTATACTAATTGTTTTATCTTCATATGTGTTCTAATATATTAGGTCCAGCTCACTATAAGACTCTAACTTACTTCATTTCCAAATTCCAACAAAATATAAGTGCATACAATAACTATATATTTAAAAATTTACCGTTATATTGCAATTATTGCGCGATTAATTTTAATCAAAAATTTTGTATCAGAGAGATACAGATATAGTGCAGAATGATATTTATCTTACAACTAAAAGCAATATTCCGCTATGATCAGTTTGCAAAAAATAAATCATTTAAAAAAAAAGTCAAATTACCCAATTTAAAGTGGGTTTACAACCGACATAAATATCCGCGTCCACTCAGAATATTTCATGCCCGGGAATTGAAACTTGCATATCTATGAATTTTTAAACTCCCAGAGGAGTACAATAACGGGTATATAAAAACAGGAATTCGAATATATAAAGGCTGGTTTCCACCAAACGGACAAAAGTGCAACAAAACAGACACTGAGGTTTTCCACAAAACAGCAACTCGAGCTTCCGAAATCAGAAATAATTTGGAGATTTAAAATCGCCAACGACTGTTTTTGGAAACAACTGAGAGTCCCAGCTCTTGGTGGAAAAACAAAAGTGTTCTATTTTTTGTGGAGACTTGTGTATTTGTTTGCATTCAAATGAAGTGAATTTTTATTCTAGTGTATCTTTTTTACTCTACTACATCTAGTCCTAGTAAATGCAGTTTTTATAGCAAGAAATTGGTTGTGTTTTTTAAATTTATGAATCATAAAGTTATTACCAGACGATCTTTCACTGATATAGCGTCTCTATAATTTGAATTTTGCCTCCTACTTTTCAGACCAAGTAGACGTACCAAGATCTCAGAGTCGGTGCAAATCATTCTTACAAAATTGTAACATTAAATCTCGATTTTCGATTTATTTCTAAGTCATCAGTTTTCAAGTCACTCATTATATCTTCCGTTCCATATATTTGTCTCCGTTTTACAAGGGGACTTCCTCCGTACTAGACTCTCCCAGTACCCCGACTTCCTTAGTACTGGACTCTCCCGGTACCTTGGTTTCCTTCGTACTTTTATTTTATTTTAACACAATCCAAAATAAACAAGTCGTCATCGATCATGATGATAAAGACTTTCCGCTTGGTGAAAATGTTTAAAACAAAAACAAAAATGCAAAATCAGTTTGGTTGAAACGGAGTTTTTGGTTTCTGAAACAAGAGCTTGTTTCTGCATCGACTTTTGAAAACAAAACTTTTCGTATGTGAGTTCATTTGGTGGAAGCCCACCCTTATGCTGAGCTCCGCCATTTAGCTTGCAGATGAATCAATAAATAAGCAATCATGATAAAATCGCAAATAGACTATTATAACAAAGAATACTGAACTTCGATACTCACTGCCCGATTATCTCATCGTTAGCAATACACTTTTCCCTGCTGCTGTCACGTTTACTGTTTCTGCATTAGTCGCCAATCTTTCTATGACGATTGAAGGTTGCGCTTCTTGTGTTTCCTGACGAAAAAAGCTGTTTTTGCATTCGAAAGTGGTTGATACTATTAATTTTGTATTACGTTGCTTTTAACGGAGTTATTTTCAATTTATCCTACTCTTATTCATATAAACAACAAAAGCTAATAATTCATCCACTATCAAACCCATGCAATATTAGAAACATTTACAACAAAGAAGTATGAAAAATAAAAATGAGGTCGCATTCAAATCGAGGAGTGTTATATACATTTACCAGTAAAGCCATTAAGCACCCTAATAAATTTATAAAGAAAGGTCCATAAGTGTACATTTAAAGTAATCATGTCCTATCAAAAAAAAATATATGCAGCGCCTCTAGAGAAGAATTTAAAAATTAGGACCAATAACCCCACAACAAAGCAAAATAGACAAGTTAGCCAGTCACAAAGTTGTAGCTAGTAGAAATTGACAGCAGAAACTTAGAAAACACGTATATGGAAGGCAGCAAATAATTGCCTTATTTTATCAGTTGCTAGATGAGCAGACAAGGTGACACCTGCAATGCTGTTCAAAGTATGATATCATATTCTTTCTCGAACTCAAATGTGAATTGTTACTGAAGGGAGACATTTTATACAGACTGTACTTACACTAGATTCCTGTGTATGTAAGCCGTGTTTATTTTACCATTCCTGAATGGGACAGCTATTCACCAATAAACAAATTGTGTCAAATAATTGCCATTGGTAAAAATTTTATTGTCGATTCCTACTTATGCATTAAAGCTATGTATTTTGCCGAGTCCGTTATTCTAGATTTTTAAAATCTCTACTAGGAGCGCTAAAATTATATTTTATTCAATAGGGCATGCTTTCTTACTATAGATAGATCTTACGTGTAAGGTCAAGGACTTTTCTTTAAAAAGTTATTGGGTGGCAAAGGACTTTCATAGGACCCTTGTATAAATATTGAGTGGCATATATGCTGTAGAGGTAGTAATTTCAATAGTGATCAAAGCAATAAGGGTAATATTGAATACACTGATACATTATTAAGAAACGCAAAGAGTCTTCAAACGATTAAATCAATGTTCAGTGTTTGTTAAGCTCCCAAGATCAGTTGTAAATCCGGCTCTATATTATCGGAGTTTGTGTTCTTTGGAATCTTAAAGAACAGAACTGTTTATTTACCGATGAATATATTTTTCATATTAGTCTAAAGTATTAGACTATCTAATTTTGCATTGTTAGGAAGGTAAGGAAGACATTTTGAATACCAGCAAAAATTTTAGTATATGAGAATTCACTTTAAATTTCATGTTTTACTAAGTTTACTACTATTGTTAAAGTCATGTATTGATTCTTCCTCGCAAACATGTTCAAATTAAAGTGAATATAGACAAATTCGGGTCAAAATGAATATCAATACCCCTCATAAGTGCTATGAATGCTGTTGATTACTAAAAATATGGTTTTTGAATTGTTAATCTTATGTCTTGATTCCACCTCACAAACATGGTCAGGTCAAAATTAATATAGACAAATTCAACTCAAAATGAATATCAGCACCCCTTATAAACTTTAGGAGGGCTGATGATTACTAAAATATAGTTTTAGAATTATGATTATCTACTGCAGCTTGAGTGGTCGAATAGTGACTACATAGTGAATTCAAAATAGTTAAAATTATGAAAGATAGAAAGATGACTAAAACGACTTGAGCTAAAATAACTTAACTCCTAGTTATGAGCGGAGGCTCAGTTGCTCTCTAAGGCAGATCTAGACACTTAACCCCCTGTCTGTGAGTGAATGCCCACTTTGTCTCAAAGGCAGATCTGGACAATAAACCCATATATATGAACGAATGCTCACTTTTTCTTAAAGACAAATCTGGTCACTGGACTTAATTTATGAGCGGATGCTCACTTGTTCTCAAAGGCAGATCGGGACACTTAACCCCCCCCCCCCCCATCTATGACAGGTTTCTCACTTTTTCTCAAAAGCAGATCTGGACAATTGACCTCTACCTTTAAGCAGATGCTCACTTTTTCTCAAAGGCATATCTAGGCACTTGACCCATATTTATGAGCGGCTACTCACGTGTTCTCAAAGGCAGATCGGAACACTTGACCTCTATCTTTGAGCAGATGTTCACTTTTTCTCAAAAGCTGATATGGACACTTGACCTCTATCTTTGAGCGGAATCTCACTTTTTCAAATATCGGTACTCGATCCTTATCTATGAACGGTATAACATTTTTGAGGTGATGTGTGTGTGTACGTATGTGTGTGTGCGTCAGTTAGTCTATGGACACGGTATCTAACGAACGAATGGGGCGATTCGAGTGCAAGTCGAAATAAAAATTACTATCCGTGATTACTCAAGTCTATTGTTTTTAAACGCAATCGAATGCAGGGAACCCCCCTAAATTTTCGAGTGACATTTTGAAAAAATCATCACAATATCAAAACTTTTAATAAAGTTACGAAAATAGACATTTCTTATGTAATTTTTCCTTAGAAAACGATTTACTTAAACTTTAGAGTGCTAGCATGAACTGTTCTCGAGATATTAAAAATTTTTTCAAATTAATTCATCAATAAAATCCCATGAAGTAAAAAAAAATATTAACTGTTGTGAGACATGTTCAATTATCATATGTAATATCCTGCGATAAATTTGGTGACATCATTCTCGTGGACCTAGCTCGTTCCATTCATGAGAAATGATACTTTGAGAAATACTTTTGTATTTGAACGCCAATATTATCTGTTATACAGCAAACGCCAATATTATCTGTTATACAACAGAAGAAGAAGAAGTAAGAATAACTTATTTCTGCGTCCCTAACGCCTGTCGAGAGTTTTGCGACGAATTTGGCGGAATGTCGCCAACTGAGCGACTTTTTACATTTTGCTAAATGTACGAAAATCTCACCAAATGGATCAATTCTGTTCCATGCTTCCGACTTCAAATGAAGTAGACATTGATCCCGAACTGATTGAAATTTATCCGGATGAACTATAAACGATGTTTGAGTTTCAGTTTTATATGTTTGAGTTTTATATGTTTATATTTATATACAACTTAAATTAGCTAATTAATTTACAAAAAAAGTGCATTAACTTTTAATTTTATTTTTAAGCAATTTTCAGAAATATCAGTTAAAACATCATTTCGACGTTTTTTATAATTTTTACAAAATATTTACTTAAAGTAGTCCTAAGAAAACATTAAATAATAATAACAGTTTGGAATTAGAATGCACAATTAAATGCTGCATTATGACCGATGTTTTATTAAACAATTACTTATTTCTGTATTTGTAAACACATCATCATATAATTGTGTTTAAAAAATATATACTGAAGTCAGGAATAATACCTTATGTCTGTATTTACCACAAACTTGTTTCGGGAATAACCACGTAAGTCAGTATTTACCTAAAAATTCATTTTCTAAAATTACAATACAATGTATGCTTATTTAGCTTATAAATGTGTAATAAATACCATAAAAATTAAATGTGTATTTTGAAAATCAAAATCAAAAGTTTAAAAAAACGATGTCTTAAAAATGTCATTATTTTCATTCGTTAATATCTCAAATTCCTTGTTTATGATTTAAGTGGTTTTTCCCGCCAGCTCTAGATCTATGACGCTCACTTGTTCTCAAAAGCCGATATGGACACATGACCTCTATCTTTGAGCGGAATCTCACTTTTATCAAATATAGGTACTCGATCCTTATCTATGAACGGACGCTCACTTGTTCTCAAAGGCTGATATGGACACTTGACCTCTATCTTTGAGCGGAATCTCACTTTTCTCAAATATAGGTACTCGATCCTTATCTATGAACGGACGCTCATTTGTTCTCAAAAGCTGATATGGACACTTGACCTTTATCTTTGAGCGGAATCTCACTTTTATCAAATATAGGTACTCGATTCTTATCTATGAACGGACGCTCACTTGTTCTCAAAAGCTGATATGGACACTTGACCTCTATCTTTGAGCAGAATCTCACTTTTCTCAAATATAGGTACTCGATCCTTATCTATGAACGGATGCTCACTTGTTCTTAAAAGCTGATATGGACACTTGACCTCTATCTTTGAGCGGAATCTCACTTTGCTCAAATATAGGTACTCGATCCTTATCTATGAACGGACGCTCATTTGTTCTCAAAAGCTGATATGGACACTTGATCTTTATCTTTGAGCGGAATCTCACTTTTATCAAATATATGTACTCGATCCTTATCTCTGAACGGACGCTCACTTGTTCTCAAAAGCTGATATGGACACTTGACCTGTATCTTTGAGCGGAATCTCACTTTTCTCATATATAGGTACTCGATCCTTATCTATGAACGGACGCTCACTTGTTCTCAAAAGCTGTTATGGACACTTGACCTTTATCTTTGAGCGGAATCTCACTTTTATCAAATATAGGTACTCGATCCTTATCTATGAACGGACGCTCACTTGTTCTCAAAGGCTGATATGGACACTTGCCTCTATCTTTGAGCAGAATCTCACTTTTTTCAAATATAGGTACTCGATCCTTATCTGTGAACGGATGCTCACTTGTTCTTAAAAGCTGATATGGACACTTGACCCCTATCTTTGAGCGGAATCTCACTTTTCTCAAATATAGGTACTCGATCCTTATCTATGAACGGACGCTCATTTGTTCTCAAAAGCTGATATGGACACTTGACCTTTATCTTTGAGCGGAATCTCACTTTTATCAAATATATGTACTCGATCCTTATCTATGAACGGACGCTCACTTGTTCTCAAAAGCTGATATGGACACTTGACCTCTATCTTTGAGCGGAATCTCACTTTTCTCAAATATAGGTACTCGATCCTTATCTATGAATGGACGCTCATTTGTTCTCAAAAGCTGATATGGACACTTGACCTTTATCTTTGAGCGAAATCTCACTTTTATCAAATATAGGTACTCGATTCTTATCTATGAACGGACGCTCACTTGTTCTCAAAAGCTGATATGGACACTTGACCTCTAACTGTCAGCGGAATCTCACTTTTATCAAATATATGTACTCGATCCTTATCTCTGAACGGACGCTCACTTGTTCTCAAAAGCTGATACGGACACTTGAACTCTATCTTTGAGCAGAATCTCACTTATTTCAAATACAGGTACTCGATCCTTATCTATGAACGGATGCTCACGTGTTCTCAAAGGCAGATCTGAGTAATGTATGATCTAAAAATTGGTGAAAATTCACTGGAATAGCAATAATTTTTTTAAGTTTACTTCAGGGATAAGGGAATTTTTTTTTCCTTTTTTTGGCATCATCAGATATTTCCGTAGTATATTTCTGCCAACGATAGGCGATTGAGCTCTTATTTAGAGAGTATTAAAGAAACTTATTTAGAGGGCGCACTACGGCCCCGTTGTATAATTGTTATAGTTGCGCATACAAAAACGAAGGGACGGAATGATTTTAATTCAAAACACGCGGTTTGTAAATTGAGTAGTATTATCTTTATCTGTATTATTTAAGTAAGCAGGTCCTTATTAAAGACCAAAGCAATACTGACAATTCGTTTTAATAAATATATGAATATTACGTTGGCAGGTAGAAAACAGAAAATTACATGAAAAATTCACTCTGTTTTCCTCTTTTGAAAGGATTAATTTTTACTTCAATAGTTGTCAAGAGGCCGATAAATATACAAAATGATTGTCAATTAGGTAAATCTTAAGTACTTCATTGAAAGTCATCAACGAATTTAAAGCGTTGCGTAAACGCAAAGTGAGGGGTTAATGGTTAATAGAGCTCGTAGAATATCATTAACAACATATAAAATCCTTTCAATTACCCTTCTTACTGAATTTGATATACGCTTTGCAAAAACCCGCGTATTACATTGCTTTCAATTTGATTTTAAAATACTGCACTCATGACACCATTTGCAGGCGCGTCAAGTACATGGCAGAGATTTTCTGTAAGCGTATTATCAAGCTGAAATCACCGTCTAAGCACATTTTCAGAAACCTAACAGCATGTTAATGCCAATGCATCAGGTCGTTTTGATTCTTTAATCATCACCTATCAAGACAGAAACATTTTGCCGATGCTGAAGTAATAAATGCTTTAATTTCGTTACTAATAAGGAAACGAAGTATTAATCCATTTCTCGTAGCAAGTAATCATCTTTTGATGGCTCTGCTAGAAAATCATTAATTTTTCTAATTCTGAGCCAGAGAAGATTCATTAGAAAATTCTGTTAACTCCGGTTAAAGAGGATGCACTTCGGAGTTTTTACGCTAAAGCATGTAATAGCCACTCTTAAATTTTAATTAAGTTCTTAGGCGGTTAATTTTGCCCAATTGGAGTATAAATATTTAATATTTAAACATAAAGCAGTAGCGTTTAAACTCGTAAAGGTAGAGCCATAAATTACACACGGCTGGGCTTTTATCCTGTCTTGATTATTTTTACATAAATTCATTTTTACGGAGTAAATCTGAACTTAACCAATCAAAAGTTTATTTGAATAATTTTCAAAAGAAGAGACCGTAATCTTTAAAGCACATTTTAATTCTTTCAATCACACACAAGATATTATTATTTCCTTACTTGTTCTATCCATTAATATTACTGTTCAGTATTTACCCCCTTTCAATGTATATATTAGTTTTATTCTACGCAAATTATGAATAAAGTATTTTATCATAATAACCTTACATAAGAAATGAAAATGTCTGTGACTGAGTGTGTGTTCATGTGCGATCTATAGCGCAAAATCTAAGCCTCGTAAGGCCATGAAATTTGGTACACATGTACATCAGGACCCGAATATGTGCACCTCGGCGTTATTTTTTTTATTCAAATTAGTTTTTAAGTTATTGACCGGACTGGAAGTATCATTTGTGAGTCCATATTAGAAGCATCATTTTCGGGAACTTGTTATGTGCACTAAATTTTCTAGGACAAATTTTACGTTTTTCATGTTTTTAACAGTGTGTTTACACTATATAATTTTAATTTGACAATAATATTTATGGGAAACAATGTTTTAGTAAAACTGTGTTGGGTTGTATTATTTTTTTTCTCATGCTTGATAGACAAATTATAAATTAATTAAATTACCTTAATTTTAAGTTATGATAATAAATTATATTGGAAATATACGAGATTAAGTAAAAATAACTATTTAAAATATATTTAAAAAAAGTTTATTGAATACAACTTTTTAACTTTTTACTATGTAAAGATAGTAAGAATACTTTCAAATTTCTTGTTTTCTCGCATTTTATTCAGTCATTCCTTTAGTGTGGTTTACCTCAAATTTGTTTTTATTAATTCAAGTAAGTTAATTTATGAGAATCTCTTTTCTGATGAGGCTATCGTGACAGGGATTGTAAAATACATGCGGAAAGTAATATAAAAATTTAAAAACGCTGTAGGGCGTTCATTTTGTATCATAAAAAGGAAGAACTTTTTCTACATAAAATCGAAGTGGCAGGACTTTTTCAAAGTTTCCATTTACCAAACTAGCATTCTACTGCTTAGCTCAACTAATTTATTGGTTCCCTTTAAATTTCTTCAATGATTTCGACATCAAGTAATTACATTTTTAAATAAGCAGCATTCTTCTACAATGTCTCTCTATAAATATTCTGGAAATTTCTTCTAACACTAAAAATATTTAAATATTTATTTACATATCTAATCAAAATCCGTTCTTCTAAATACGTTCTGGATTTGCCCAGTACTTGATTGAAACAATATATTTTGTACGCTTTGGGGCGAAGCATCAGTCTTTTTATAATCAAAAGTTATTTAAATCTTTATGCTCCTTTTGGTGTGGGATCAACTTCTGCGCGAGTCCCGATTCAGTCTAATTGTTTCAATTGGCCCCTGTATATTAGTTGCGTGCGAATATAAAAAAATATAATGGGTATGGAGAGTTTTGAATGAACAATGACAGAACGAAATCGCATTTTGAGAAAACAGTTTAATTACAGTCAAATTAACTTTACAGTTTAATAGCTTTACAGTTACAACTTCAAACCTTAAAATGTTGCAAACAAAGCTGCAATTACATTACTTTTATTATTTTATTATTCCTAAAAATATCGGCATCTAAATTTTTTCTACGACAAAAATCATAAATTGAAATATTTTAAAAGGTAAAAGTCTAAAATTAGTAATGTGAGCCATATTTTGATTTTTAACGTCAACGGTCGTCCTTACTATCTACCTGAGACTCATGCCACCTTCAAAACTACGGTTGGTTACATCCGTATATATAGATGACCAAGAAAGATCAATCATGCTTAAAGCATTGATTATGAAACACTTTCCAACTTCAATGCAATTTTATTTAAACAAGTCTAAAATGCAATACATTCCTCGGTAATATTTTGAAACTTATCACAATACTGCATAAATTTATTATATTTGAAAACTTAAACCTTCATCGAAAAAAATGAACTTCATTCAAATGACGGCATTGAAATATAAATTGCCTGGTTTAAACATCTCTAAAATGTTATACATTCCTCGGTAATAGTTTTAGAATTATCATAATACTACGATAATTTATTATATTTGAAAACTTCATTGAAAACAACTGAAATTAATTCAAATGACGTCATAGAAAAAATAACACGCCTGGATCTCTCTATAAAAACAGGATTTCATTCATAACTTTCTCCCATTCATTTCATTCATCACAATACTATAATAATTTATTTTATTTAAACATTTTGTTTAAGACCATGGAGCTACAAAAAATTAAACTCTATGCTTGAAATTTCATCGAAAAAAATCGTCCTTCTCTTTATGAAATCAATTAATATTTCATTCATATCAGCCATGCAGACTCCATGGACTAAATTATTTTGTGTTAAAAAAATACAGGAATTCTAATACAACTCATTCTTTATATTTTGCTGTTTACATTTTACATAGGTGAAAAATAGGCTTAGTTGTAGAAATAACCAAATTTAGATGAGCATTTAAACTCAAATATATTGTCATTGCGTTGTTTCAGTATGTAGATGCACAGAATTTAAGCAAAAATAAAGTAGTTTTAGGACGGATACAACACTCAATATGAATTAAAAAGAACTTTAAAAAATCACGATTTTGAAACAAGATGGATGCCATATATTATTTTGAAGTGGGTCATGTGATTGTTTCATATCATGGTCACGTGATCGTTTCATATAAGAGGTGTAATTATTATTTTAATTTTTATTTAAAAAACTACTGAATATATTTCGCTGAATTTTTTTTATATATTTTATGGAACAATTTGAATATTACCTAAAATTTTCGAAGCAATTTGTGAATTTTAAATCCGCTTAAAAAATGTTTGAAAAATTAGGTCCCATAGGGCTCAATGTATTTCATTTTTTTGACCCGGGTTCAATCCGAAACTAATTGGGTAATATTATTCATTTATATTCCCATAGGTTCTACAGACCGTCTGAGCAACATACTAAAATTTCATTTTAATTAAATCATTTTTACGGCAGTTATCGTGCTAACGGACAGACAGACAGACAGAATGAACATAGTCATAAACACTTTTCAACTTTGTTGTAAAGTGTTAAAAACTAAAAGCATGCTTTGAATGATCTCAACAGTAGCCTAAAAAGACACTTTTGGCAAGAGTTCTAAGCTGGATAAAGCAAAAAGTGAGAAATTTATATATAAATTGTTTAGTGTCAATAGGTAAAACATAAAATGTGTTATAATTAAAAAAATTTATTTTACGAAATCAAAGGTCGATTTTAATTCTAACCACCATGGGGATCATACCACCATTGCCAGTATGGCCATACTTGATCCGTCTCAAATGAAAAACCACTCTAACATACGGAAAGTCTGATTTTCGCGATTTGTCTGGAATGTAATTTAAATACTGAGCAGTTTCCATTAGTATGTCCTCCATAAAAGACATTCCTCTATCTGTAGCATGATTATACTTGGACGTTGCCAAAAATGTATCTCGAACTCCAAGTTAGCATATTGTGACTCTTTAAAACATTTCAAGCGGTCCAGTAAGTTATATTTTAATCGGTAACCCTTCGGTGATTTTCGGGAAGATTTTCTTTTCAGTAGCTGAGATTGTAAAGTTTTAATGTACTGCTTAAATCCTCAGCGTAAGTACTTTAGATGGTGCAATTGGATTTTCTAATGTTAGTTGCAAGATTATATAATGCAGTGATATATTTTATGAATGTCGTGATAAAATTAGTACTTCTGTAGTACAGTATTTTTTTTTTCATTTTTCTTACTAATAATCTAACAAAACATAAATATTTAAAATTTCTTAAAACATCAACAATATTTAAATTTCTAAGAAGTACGAAATGCTAACATTGAATTAATTAAAAATGCAAACTAGTTTGGGAATATTTTATCAGACAGCAAAAACCTTCCATTTCTTATATAACTCATTTTAATTTGATGCATAACTTCCCAAATTGATTAATTTTATGCCCTTATCATAAGGGTTTTGAAAATTTTCTAACATTCCGTAATTAGATTAATATTTCAGTAATCCAAGGCTACAAAGTTTTATACGTTCTGAATAAATACTTGAACAACTGATTTATTGAAATTTTAAGAATTTCAAATTCACGTAATTAGTTCCTCCTAAAGCAATTTTTCCTAACTTGTTGCTTCGATATTAAAATCCCGAACACGAAAAATCATTCTTTATCTTTGGGTGTTACCACTGACAACGCAATATTCCTGATTAGTTGCTGGCGAAGAACTTTCAAAGACGAAAGTCTCCGTTTTTCTTACATCGGAAATTTAATTTAGAAGACGGCGTGAAGCAATGTAATATATGTTAGCAGCATTTTGGTCCAAAACTCCTTGACTAATGCGAAATAAAATATGATGGCATGCAACTAAAATGCGATTTTAATATATCAGGTTTGTTAATATTAAAAGGGGAAGAATAACATTTAATTCTCAACACAATATGATGTTTGAGTAATAATTCGCGAGTATTTTATTAAAAGTATGGTGTGCCTGTCATTTTACAATATAGTAATATGCATTTTTATTCAGAAATTTATATTATACGTTTGAGAGTAAATAGTTTATAACATGGAGTTAGAAAGAAGGAGATAAAACTCCTATGGATGAAACGCCTGAAAATGCCATAATGCTTTGAGAAATATATTTTGGTATTACTAGTGATAGTAAAGTAGCCTCTATTGCCATTTGACACAACAATAAGGCATATTATTTAATATATGTTTTTTTGATTCTTTTTAAATTAAGCGTTCCCTAATTATGAGTATAATTAACCAGTATTTTTTTTATAATTGTGTGATAGAGTACAGAATATATGGAGATAAAAATAAATTAAAAGGTACAATAATTTTAAATACGCAGAAATATTCTTTATTGTTTCAATTCTACTTTGCATTGCGTAAATAATTTTTTTTACAAAATATACAGTTTAAATAAATATCGTATGCCTTTCGCCATAGAAATGCATACAATGTAGGACAACTTATCTGAGCACAGGGCTACCTGAATTATTGTTTCGAACGATATTGACGTTTTATTAATATGCAGCTTTAATTCCTTACTTTAACCTTCATGATTTATAATCTTACATAAATGGCATAATGGCATGAAGATATGACAAATCATAACATATGCCTACAATTGTATTCAAAATATGATAAATCAGTATGATAAACTAGCTATTTTATCCGCGTTTTGTGCGTTTGAGAGCAAATAGTTCATAATTCTACATAAATGGCATAATGGCATGTAGATATGACAAATGATAACATAATGCCTATAATTGTAATCAAAATATGATAAACGCAGTATGATAAACTAGCTATTTTACCTATGTTTCGTGCGTTTAATAGCAAGTAATTCATAATTTTACATAAATCGCATAATGGCATGTTATATGACAAATCATAACACAGTGCCTACAACTGTAATCAAAATATGATAAATGCAGTATGATAAACTAGCTATTTTACCCGCTCTTTGTGGGTTCGAAATGGCTGGCGGTCATTAACTGTGACTATTAAAGTTGTCACATTTAATGACAGCTTTAATTAATCAAAGTTGCTGATAACTTTTCAGGATATCAGAAAACCATTCAGATTTAGGCATAAAAGCGGCGAATATTTTGTAATGCTATTAACATGTTAAATAAGAAGATACGTATATCGAATCTTATCTTCATGAGCGACAATATGATATATTTATTTAGTTTTTCGATTAGCAGCAAAACTATAAAATTGTGTTTTTATTATTTCTGACTTGTGAAAGTCTTGAATATAATTTCCATGCTACAGAAGTATGCTATTATTGTGAAAGGATTAAAAAAACATCGGGTTATATTTATAAGTTATATCTTTTTCAAATTTTAATTATTGCCATGGGATTAAATCAAATTGTTCTATTATATAATATTCTTAATATTAATAATTAATACTCTACTAATATTTATTACTCTTAAATAGCAAAGTGTGCAAGCTTTTCGAAGTCTGTTTATTATCATATTTAATTCGAATATTCAAAATTTTCGAATTTTCTGTTGTCCTGGAAGCTGAGACAGATCAAATGAGACATAATTAGAGATATGGTCACGAGTCTAAGAGCTGCTTCATTTTCAAAAGTGGTTTAGAATTTTATAATTACTCTTTTGCATCATCTCCTAAAGATTTTCCCCTTAGTTTAAACCTGAGACAGATTGAATAACAATATAACTAAGATTCTTGCTATACGGCACGTGTTCGATAATTTTGTTATATAATCTCCTCGGTCAATCAGTCTGATCGGTTCATGTTACATAAGTTGAACATCTTTCTTTCGATATATATATATATATATATATATATATATATATATTGTAAGAAATGTAATTGCTTGTATATTTTAATTACCTGTGACTTATCCTTGATCGAAAGTTGTACGAAGAGCACATGTAAAAATAAAAATAAAATAAAAAATCTGATGTGGGCAACACATGACTTTCCTTATATAATGCAATTAATGTTCTCCTTTTACACTAAAAAAATAATGTATAAGATCCACGGCACTGTGTTTTTAACGTTGAATTGTACATTTGACGATTTTCTGGATGACAACATGTAAAACTATTTCAAAGTACTCAATTAACTTATATTTCGCGAAACTCTAAATAAACAATTATCAAAATTGATAGCATCCTCAATAAGTTCATATATTAAAATATTTTAATATTTAATTCATCAATTTGGCGTCATTTTCATCCATTTAGTGTCATTTGTGAAATGTTGACGATATTTTCGCCAATCTGGGGTGAAATATCATTCAACTGGTGAGACGTTGGTAGATTATTTTCCAAGTTCGCTAAATACATCGACAAGTGTTACAGACAAACGGAGAGAAAAGCATTTCTTATATTTCTTATATTATTAGAAGATGCGCCCGTCATATGACGGAAATCAGAATTTGCGAAACATGACTTCCCATTTGGAGTCATTTTCATCAATTTGGCGACATTTCTGTTACTTTGGCAACATTTAAAATAGTTCACAAGTTGGCGAAATCCCGCTAATTTTCTCGCCAAGCGTTACAGACAGATGGACGGAGAAATGGGTTATTCTTATAGTCTACACTTATGTTCTTTCCAAGATATTGAGCTCAATAAATCATTTCACTGATTTAGCATTGATTTCATCAATTTGGCGAATTTTTATCAATTGGGTGACATTTTCGTCAATCTGGCAACATTTAAATAGTCAATAAGTTCGAGATATTCCAAAAAATTCGTCACCGAAATTTTATCTAAAACTTACAAACGGAAAAATAGATTATTCTTATAGTACTCGTAGATTCTTATATTCTTTCCAAGATATTGAATTTTCGTCAATTAGTCGGTATTTTCATTGATTTAACCTCAGTTTTATCAATTTGGCGAAATTTTCGTTAATTTGCCAATATTTAAAAAAGTCGTTGGGAAAATTCCGCCAAATTTGTCGCCAAAATCTCTCCAAGCGTTATAGTCGGAGATATAAGTTATTCTTATAGCAAATAAATGACTATTGGCGTCCAACTACAAAAGTATTACTCAATGTTTCTTTTCTCATGAATGGAACAAGTTAGATCCACGAGAATGATGTCACAAAATTTATCGAATGATATCACATATGAAAAGTGAACATATTTCACAATAGTAAATATTATTTTTATTTTAAGTAATTTTTGAATGCATTTTTGATGCATGAAAAATGAGCAATATCTCGAGAACGGTTCATGCTAGAAATCTAGAGTTTATGTCAATCATTTCTAAGGACACATTACATAAGAAATGACCATTTGCGTAACGTTATTAAAGGTTTTGATTTTTTGATGATTTTTTCAAAATACCACTCGAAAATTTAGAGTAGTTCTGGACATTCGATTGCGTTTAAAAACAATATGCTTCCAGTTTTTCGTTTGATTCTTATTCAGGGATGCTTGCCGTCGGAAACTCGAATTCGAATTTTGGACCCTGTCTGGAAGGTAACTGTTTGGAAAGTAATAGACCCAACGTTTGGCATGAGAATAAATTCCTTAGAAATAAAACAGGTACTAAAGAGGTATTAAATACCTCTCGTTCCCTGTTCCATAAATAAGGAAAGCATTTAAAATATGGTGATCATGTTGAGAAAGTCTTGATATAATTTAAGCCGTAACTCCACCGAACAATTAAATTAATATTTAAATTTTAGAAAGTCATATATGTAATTCAGGTACTAAACACCTTGTTCCCTTCAATAACATACATCGTGTAAGTGTATGAATAGTGTATGAGCTGAATAAATTCAAACTGCTAAATTAATAATATATATATACATATATATATATATATATATATATATATATATATATATATATATATATATATATATATATATATATATATATATATATATATATATATATATTTTTTTTTTTTTTTTTTTTTTTTTTTCATTCACTTCCCACTTCAGCATTACTATTATTTGCCCCTCTTTTTAGTAGCTCTTTTTGTATATTAATACTTTTTCTTAACATTTCGCTTCACAGTTTTTCAATTCTTATGAATGGTAACAGTAAATGGTTTTTTATTTTTTTCTTTACGAATGGCAACACTGGTCTCTTCTATCAGTGTACCCTGTATTGACTCGATTGTGCATACGCTGTGCTTTTTCCAGGTATTCATTTTTTCTTTTTTATTCCTTCTTTATGTATGTCGTCCAAGTAGAAATAGTTTATAGATTTAATCTATCTATTTCTTCAGAAACATACATTTTTGTGTTTGCTTCTACAAAAAACTTGGACATGATTAGATTTTTGTAGAGGTTAACAATTCATGATTTAGGCTTAGAGCCTCGTGCACGTGTAATGCGTTTGTGCTTGATTTCGTTTGTTATACTTATTTCGATTCCATACCTTTATATTTTTCATTGACTTGTTGATTCGATATTTATTTTTTTCCCATTTGCTTGAGGATTAGTTGATTTTTACTTTTGTTTTGTAAGCCTGTTAGATAGTTGAATTTAGCTTAAGTTTTTCTTTTTTTGTTTCCATACCTTTTAATTTGGTTGATTTTCTGTAACTTGATAGCTTGTGTTTTGTATTTTTTATCCATTTGATTGATGATTTGCTGTATTATATTTTATTCTGTGGGTGTTTTTAAAAAAGTTAGGTTTATCGTGTTACATCTTCTTACTTTTCGTTCATTGGATTTTCAAACTTCTATTATTATATATATATATATATATATATATATATATATATATATATATATATATATTATTTAAGTGTTCCATTTAATGAAGTTTTATTGTTTAGTAATCCAAATTGATGTGTTATGATTTTATGAGCTTTATATATATTACTTTCCTTATACATTATATATTGTATTGGGAAAGTATCGTGACGGAGTCAAAAACTCGAATACGAGTTTTTAACTGAGGAGCACGTTTCAAGTATGCCTAAAGACCAATTGAAAAATTTTGAGATGATCTCTCTCTTTGTGCGTGTGTGCGTGTATGTGTATTCTTGTATGCTTGTGTGTGGGTGTGTCCATGAATCTGTGGAGGTGAATGGAGCGAGCGGAGCGTTTAGAACGAAATTTGTTACAAACATTACAATCAGTGAATACAGGAATTGATTTTAAATGCAATCAAATGTTAGGAACACCCTCCAATTTTGGAATGAAATTTAAAAAGGAAATCAGCAAAAAATTAGAACTTTCAATAATGTTGCGTACATGAACTATTCCTTATGCAAATTTTTATTAGAAAACGATTGAGACACACTTTAGAATGTTAGCATGAACCGTACCAGAGATATTACCCATTTTTCAAATAAATTTATCTGAAAACCTCATAAAATTTAAAAAGTAATAAAGATTGTATATTATGTTCACTTTTTATATGTAATATTGTGCGATAAATTTGATAACACCATTCTCGTGGATTTAGCTCGTTCCATTCACGAGAGGAGATAATTTAGGTAGTAGTTTTGTATTTGGACGCCCATAATCATAGAAAGTTCAATAGTCTAAAGAATAACCTATTTCTCCGTTCATAAAATTTGGCAAAATTTTGGCGACGAATTTGTCAAAATATCACAAACTTGCTGACTTTCTGCTGCAAAATTAACGAAAATGTCGCTAAATTGTTAAAAATATCACCAAATTGCTAAAAACGGCGTTAAATCAATGAAAAGGACGAGTAACTGCTGAAAATTCAGTATCGTGTTAAGAACATAAGAATCAATTATAAGAATAACACCCATTTCTCCGCCCGGTTGTCCGTAACGCTTGGCAAAAATTTTAGCGAGATGTCGATAGCGTGACGACTTTTTTTAATGTTGCCAAATTGACTCTAAATGGGGGTAATGTGTTGCAAATTCTGGATTCCGTCATATGACGGGCAAACCTCCTAGTACATAAGAAATGCTCTTCTCTTAGTCAGTGTGTAACACTTGCAGATACATTTGGCCAACTGTGGCGAATTATCTAGCGAAAATATATGAACTTTTATACTTATTGAGGGTGCTATCAATATGGATATTTGTCAATTTAGTGTTACCTGAAATATGAGTTAATTGAATACTTCTAAATATTTTTACATGTTGTCATCCGGAAAAGCGCCAAATTTACAGTCCATCGTTAAAAGCACTGTTCTGTGGATCTCATACATCATTTTTTCACTGTGAAATAAGTAAATTCATTACATTATATAAGGAATTCCATGTGGTGCCAACATCAGATTTATTTCCTTGGACGTATGCGGATAAATTGCGTGTAATGCGCTTAAACAACCGATTAAGTATTTCATGGGCTTTGGATTCACCCTGAGAGGGATTGAAACTGATTAGGAAAGTGGACGTTCTTTCGGTTTCGTGCTTTAATTAGAAATAAAAAATTATGTGTATTGAGGAATATATGGCCTATATATGTGCTGAGATTATTGAAATTAATCTTTAAATTGTGCCCGTCGGAAGATTTTAACGTCGAATGTAGAGTTTTTTGCAAATGACGGAGTTCGGTTTTGTGTTTTCAGGAGTCGTAATACGCCAGTTGCTCCGATATACATGGATTGCATGCAATTTTAATAACAATTTATATGAATAAAATTTATTTATTTTTCATTTTATATAACTGCCCTGATTTAACTCCCGGGTAATCGCAGATACATTTTCTGTTGTTCTCTAGAGTAGCATGAAATTTGCATCGAAACTACCTCGATAATAATTTTTCGAACAAAACATAGTATGAACATTTTCTTGTAATGTTTATTGATATTATGACAAATAACTTTTGCAAAATGTATATCATCTCATTAAATAGTAATTACATTTTCAAAATTCATCCTAACTTATATTTATTATGATATTATAACTATGCTAAAATATGAATCATGTATATTTTGTTCAAATGCACACACACATGGATCATTTTCAGATTAAAATATTATGAGTAATCAAACAGAATATATTTGCTAATTAAATTGACATAATTGCTAAATATTTTACATATCGTACATATATACTATGTAGAGGCCATGTACATATTTATATCACAATTGATTCAAAATTGGAGTAATACAATTTGAACGCATATTGTTAATTTAAAAACTTAAATATTTTTTAACTGTCAGTTAAACATTTGAACGTGTTTTTTCAGAATACCATAAGAAAAATAATAAATCATTATAAAATATCACTATAAGTTTAAATGATTTATTTTCACTTTTAACCATTATACAGACATATAGAAAGTTTTTCTTTCTCAAATTCGCTGGTATTGGGGACCGTAATTATGCCAAAAGATTTATATACATAATTCTGATATTTAAAAAATAATTATTTTAAAAACGTATATGATATACAGTATTAAATAATACAGTGTAAATAATGCAGTATTAAATAATACACAGTACAGTATTAAATAATTATCAAACAGATATTAATTTACCCCAACATCCCATATCAAAAAATAATTATATAAATCCTCTATTTTGTGAGATGACCCAATAAGGCACATCCCATTAATTGTCTTTTAGGGTTTCAGAGGAGACCCTAATAATGTGTTACATAGCTGAGACGATATTGATCACTTCTTTTAGTATTTTCAGAGGATTTAGTGATTTCATCTCTTAAAGCTAAGAAAAATAAGTTCATTACAAAGGTAATGAAACATGGCAAAAATGGTATATAGTGTTTTCTTCCCAAATTAAAAGTTAAAACAAGAGTCTTCATATGGTAGCAAACTTCGTAGAGTCATGGGAATTTTCGAAAAAACCGGAAGTAACATCTCCAGAATCGAAATGGAAATCCTTAGTGACCCTACCCCTATTTTGAATTCGATGCTGCATCTATATCAGTCATCGTCAAAGCTATATCTATAGCCAATTCTGACAAATAGATGTTTCAAGGCCATTTTTTGAGGTGGAAGATAGAAAAGTCCCGAAGAGAACGTCCATGGTGAACATCCGGTATCCTCCGGAATTTAATGCCGAATTAATATCAGTCCTTTCATCTAAGCTCTATCTATGGCCAGTTTGAGAAATAGACGTTTCAAACATATTTTTGAATTGGAAGTGGAAAAAGAACAGGAAGTAAAAATCCTTAATGTGAGTCCCTTCCCTCTTCAACATTTAATGCTAAACCTATGTCAATTATCATATAAGTTATATCTATATCAGATTCCTAGAAATAGATGCTTCAAGAAAAATATAAATATCTGAATCGGAAAATACATCGCCAGATTTGGATGTGGAAATTTTTAATTAGTCCCTCCCGATTTTAATGCTGAATCCGCATCAGCCATTATCTAATCATTAAAAAATCCTGATAAATAGATGTTTCAAGGAACAATTTTAAGCCGAAAATGTAAAAAGAACTCCAAGTGTAAATCCCTAGTAAAACTCTCTGTAATCGCTGAATCCATATCAGTCATCATCTAAGCTCTATCTATAACAGATCCTGAGAAGTGTGTGTTTCAAGGCAAACTATTTCAAAAACACAATACTATAGAAAATGTTTTGTCTGAAAATAGGGGGAAAATAGGGGTCTGAAAAAAACACTAAGCCCTTTGAATTATAAATAAAATGCCAAGATGAAGTGGGATATTTCTTGTGGGGCAAATTTTCAAATATTTATCACATACTGCTTAATCTTAAAATACCACATCCGTAGTTTACTGCACATTCAAAATATTCCTGTCTGATATCCTATTGATTGCAATACCAATCAGACCTGCGGATTAAAACCGTTGATGATTGATTTGATCATAAATCAGTAGGTAAACCCCAAGTGTGCACAGTTTTCATGATTTTCTCGCATTATGTGTTGTAAAAAAGAAAGGCTTTAACGTAGGACTACGTTTAACTCCAAAAAATAGGTCCCAATTAAAATCATTATAACGTTAAAAACACGTGTCGAACTCTAAACATGTTAGCATATTCGCAAACAGCATACGTTTTAATGTGCGTACTGCGCAATACATCGTGCGTGCGACTGTTCCTTCGCATCCTGTACGCGAAGGGGATGTTTCGATATTTCTGGCTGCCCGTCCAGATTTGATTCAGTCTATCTGAGCAACCGTGAGAGCAACACAAATGTACATGGTATCGTTTCAAAGTTCTTGACGATATATTTTCAAATATATGAAGAACATTTCGCAGTGGTTTGAACTGAGCATTAAAAACATGTTTTCTTTTGAACTGGTGCAGAATTTTGAAAATATCGCAGTTTATCTTGGCAACCTTGAGTGTGAAACCACTGTGTGTAGCATTGCTTTAAAGCTCTCGATGCGGTCTATTCAAGCATATAACTAACACATCGCAGTGGTTAAAACTATTTTTATTTAATTGTTTTCGTGTAATTGAGTCATTATTTTGGACAACGCCGCAGAATTCGCAGAATGAACGTAAGCAAAATTGGATAAAACGAGGTGCAAGAGCAAATGATGAGCAATGTGAAAACCTAAAGAAGACTTGGCATTCAGGCGAGAACGCCTGAAAGCATCCAAATAAAAATTCAAAATACTGATCGAACCGGTCCATCTCGATCGCGCGCAAATATTCAAATAATTTATGTTCCGTGTTCTCGGCATGAATGCTGTAACCGTAACCAATCCCACGTAGAGCAAGCACTACGTTGGGTAATTCGTGTATCCATCTTCTTTGTGTTCGCAAAAAATCCAGTATTATTTGTAAAAATTTCGTAAGCTGCTCTTCATATCACAGACCTGTGTCGGCTATAAAAAATTACATAAATTTTTTGAAACGATACTGGACTGGCCGGACTGAAAGTCTTAGCCCTGCGCTATAAACTGACGGTTCAATCAGAACTGAGCCTACTTGTGTGTGTTGTTGAGACCCAGACCGTCCGACCTACCATAAATGTGTAAGGTAGAGATAGCTGTTTGGACGGTCAGGCTACTTGTGTGTATGTCTGTTTTTTTTTAAAGTTCTTAACAGATGGCAGTCCATTTGGCAGTCTGACACTTGTCATCCTGGTTGGTGGATAGGCGGATTTTATCTGGCGCTTGTTGCTTAAAATCTACTTATATTCAGTCCATGTTTAAATATTTTGCGAAGCGTGTCGATACATTATTCTGACATTAATTATACAAATTTTATATGAATCTATATTATGTATTTTATATATATATATATATATATATATATATATATATATATATATATATATATATACGACTTTATATACTTAAAAGAATTCTGAATACCAGAGATAATTGATAATTAAGATTACTACAAAAAGTGTTATAAGCAGCTTAATATGTCCTAAATTTTCAACCATTACAAACCCATTGAAATTTATTAATATATCAAATGATAAGAAATTTGCAAAAAAAAATTATAAAGCAAGCTATCAAAACACATTCGAAGAAAATTCTATGAAATACTTGCCTTAAAACTACTACTTCCTCTCCAAACTAATGCTTCCTCTAAAGTACATAGAAAACTTGCAGTACTTTGGAAATTCTCTTTACTGCTAATACATTTATGATATTAAATTCAGACTGCTATATGTCCTATTTTTTTACCATAAAGCATGGGTCATTAATTGAATGTGCACACTATTCACACTACTAAACCATTTTTCACATTTTCTAATACTAGTTTGATGTCGGAGAATATTTTAGAGAAGCAATACTAGTTACCGACGCGAGCGACAGATTTACAAAAATGGCGCAAAATGAAATTGCGTTTATTCGATCGCCTGTAATATTTTTTATCACTTACAACGTTCTCCAATAAGGGTAATATTAAGGTCATTACGAAGGAAATCGCCGCTAAATTTATCACACTGTTATTAAAGCGTCCTCCCCGTTACAAATTATTGGAGGTTTAAACAACATAGATATCAAATAGCCCGTCTACGGGTGTTTTAAGTGTCTTACGTAAAACCAATATCAAGTTTGTTTCTGCGATAAGCACTGATGTACCAATAAATCTTTTCGTCCTCGCCTTAAGCAAATTGCGAATAGTTTTTCTCCTAAGTTGTTTTTCGTGGCGGAGAAACTAAATATTTTGTTTGCTTTATTTAATACGGATGAAAATAAGAAACCAAAATAATTATTTTAAGAAATATTTAAGTCTATAATATTCGCTGTCAATCACTATTTTTTTCTACACGCGTAATATAATGTATGGGGAAAGAAAGTCGAAAATTCGAATTAAAGTTTTTGACGAAAGAGCACGTTTTCGTATTGCTGAACACAAATCGAATATTTTTTAAGTCGTGTCTGTATGTATATTAGTGCGTTTATTCGTGAGTCTGTGGACGCGACATCTCAAGAACGATTGAAGCGTTTTGAATATTATTTGGTACGATTATTACAATCGTACCAAATATATATGACACGAATAGCACTTCTCGACTTATTGGATTATCGAATGATTACATGAATGATTATACGAATGATTATTTATCTGAAAAAAAATTGATTAAGCATGAAAAAGTTAATATACCCCTCAAGTTGGCCGGCTGTAGCATTCTGGAGTACCAAGTTGAAATTTTTGGTGGTAGTTAAAGGGTTAAAGTAATTTCCTTTTTCTTTTGGAGGTTTGGAGCATTTTAAAATGATATATAATCCACAAAATTAAAAACTATTTATACCCTACGAACGGTTTATCCTAGCATCATGGAAACTGCAATGGAACCAAAAACCATGTTACACAACCATGTGCCACAACTTTGAGAAGTTCTGTACTACCGACAAATTTAATGTTACAGCGCAGACGGCATGAAAATTTATAAAGTTTCAGCTGAAACTGTACTTGCAACAGTCAAATTCATAATTATAGTACCAACCTAATAGGGTGCTATCAAATCTACGATCGCGCTTTCATTGAAAATACAAGTATCTGTAAACCGGTTTGGGGTACTTTTAACTATGTTTAGTTTCCAAGGATTCTGTTTTCTGTCCCGCCATGATCCGTGATCTGAATGCCGATCGGGATTTAGGTTTCCTACTGCGTGGCCCCATGAACTTAACCTTTTAAAAAATATAGAGTTTCAAGAACCCTATGGTTAATCGAACTAATTTTTATTTTATGAGTATTGTAATGCATAATGACATAGTTTTAGCTAATTGTATTGATATATAAATTAAAGCGAACGTTTAAAATAAGAAACCAAAATAATTATTTTAAGAAATATTTAAGTCTATAATATTCGCTGTCAATCATTATTTTTTTCTACACGCGTAATATAATGTATGGGGAAAGAAAGTCGAAAATTCGAATTAAAGTTTTTACGACTTAAAAAATATTCGATTTGTGTTCTATTATATTCTAGGAATAAAAATCTGATGTGGGCGGCACATGACTTTCTCTGCAGACTCATATTCACGTTATCTTAATTCCTTCAATAATTCATTTTATTGAGTTTAATTGTACAAAATAACACCCATAATTATTTAAAATTACACCGAATTTGCACTTTCAATTCAATTTTCATTCTCATTTGGAACTGGACTTAATTTCAAAGGTGGCGTAGAAAAAATGCTAAAAAAATAAAATATCTCAAGAACGATCAGCCCTAGTGTAATGGGGTTGGTCTTATTCTTTTCATAGCTAAAAATTACTGCATAAAACAAGCATTTAATTGATATATTTGATCATACGCAATCTTTCATTTTTAGATTTAACGATTTTGCTGGCCATTATGCAAAAAAAGAGGCAGGTTATTTTTTTCCCGAATTGCACGAAAATCTAATCAGCACCAGGATAACCCACACGTAACTTATCTACAAAATTTTGTAAAATTTGGTATATTAGTTTTTCAGCTAGCGTGGATAAAGGCAATTTTGGGGGGCCATTTCCGAAAAAAGGCGCGTGCGTTTTTTATCCCGAATCATACCCAAAACTAATCAGCACCAGGGTCTCCAACAAGTGACTTACCTACCAAATTTTATGAAATTCGGTCCATTCGTTTTTGATTTAGATTGGATACATACATTGCACAAGCAGACAGACACACACAGCGACGTTACGCTAAAAATAGTTTTTCGTATTCCAGAGGTCTCAAAACGTGTAGATCCGTCGAAAACTCGAGTTGCGATTTTCGGCATGATCCCAATACTTTCCCTATACATTAACATGTATTGCAGGGAAAGTAAAAATAAATACTGTGCAGTGTCAATCACTGAGAGCCATTTAATAACTTTAAAGTTATTGAACAATAACAGGGGATGCAGTGTCTTCTGATTGACGCTAGATAAGCCCTTAAATTCATGAGGGGCGTATCATGTGATATCGACATGTATAGAAACATATTATGAAATCCAACTTCAAGTGGAAAGAGTACAGAGCGCTATTTCAGTGCATAAGCCAATGCAAGAAAATGGCATAGAATTCCATTCTAAAGCCAAAATTGAAAGCCATGCACCTCGAGGCGAAGAAGGAGCTTAAAACTTAAGCGTCTGGTTGAAATTGCAATTATGATCATTTACTCAAGAAAGTGTTTTGAACGTATCAATTATTTCTCTAAAATTACCATGGACACATTATGTGAAAATTCCTAAAGGTTTTCGGAAAAAAAATTGGTAAAGTGTGTACCATAAATCCAATGTTGAAAAGTATTGCAAACGCAAATACGAGCAGTTATGAACTTGACTATGTTAAACTCCTTCCTCAATGAGAGGAGATGACAGTTTATTTTTAAATTTCTTATGAATTGTTTAATTTTCAAGGACTTTAATATGACTTTCGGTTTTTACATTGCGGATTGTTGGTGGCTCATTTTCTAAGTTATTGTTTTCATTTAACGTGACAACACTCCTATATTGTTAACAATCTCCTAGATTATTTTGTTAACGTATGTACGCATTGTATAAAGAATGATTTATTAATTTATTTTATTAGGTCAATAATAATTACAATGCATTTTAAAATAGCCAATTTACATTCAAAACTATTTATCTCCTTTTTATTGGGCAATTTAATACATTTTTTAAAGCACAATTTCAGAGAGTTACAACGAAATATTTAAATGCAGAGCACTTAACGGATTCTGTAAAATGCGATGTACAGTTTACAAAATTGCACTACATATTTAATTTCGAAACTAACAGTAATTTGATTATCAGTAATTAAGTATTATATAGAGTAGAATATTTGCCTGCATAAAACAAAGTTGACAAATGCGGATCTGAAGTTTCATTTCGATATAAAAACTGATGAATAAAAGTTCAAGATCAACTTCCAATATAGAAAATCGGAATATCATTCCAGTACCTTAATGGGTAAAGCATCATCAAATTATTAAAGATCACGGGTTTGAATCCCTATTACATTTTGTGTTTTTTAGACGTTCTTGGGGTGGGTTATTTATCTTATCGTTCTTGCTTGTTGGTGGCATTCATATTTGGCATCCATGCTTTTATCAAAAAATTTTTGAAGCATCTACTATTTATCAAGATCTACAATATATAAAACTTAGATAATGGCTAATATGGATTCAACATCAAATTTCGTGGAGATAGGTGAGATTACTAAGGATTTAGACATCCGTTTTGCTTTGTTTTCATTTCCTGTTCTAAATTTTGAATTTTCCTTGAAACATCTATTTTTCAAGATTGGCTATAAATAGAGCTTAGATAACGGCTGATATGGATTTAGCATTAAATTCTGGAGTGAGATGACTTACTAAAAATGCCTACATCCTGTTCTGGAGATGTCAATTTTAATTCAGAAACCTGCATTTTCCTATCACCATATATTTTGCAGGATTGGCTATAGAAAGAGATTAGGCGACAACTGATATAGTTTCAATATCATATTTCAAAGATTGGGTTGTCGCTCATTAAGTATTTCTACTTCCGGTTTAAATGTTTTCCTTGAAACATATATTTCTCAGAAATGCATATAGATAGAGCTTAGATGATGAATGATATGGATTCAGCATCAAATTCAAAAGGGATTTAAGAGGCTCACTACGGATTTCCATCTCTGCTTCTGGTAATGATATATCAATTTATATTTAAATATTTACATTTTTATTGAAAAATCTATTTGTCGGGATCTGTTACAAATATAGCTTAGATGATGACTGATATGGATTCCGTATCAAATTAAAGAAGAGAATGAAAGATTCACTAAATATTTCTATTTCCGTTGTTTTCACTCCGGGTTTAAAAATTTACTATAAAACATCTAATTTTTAATTTCCCTGCAATACATGGCATTGTATAGGGAAAGTATTGGAATCATGCCGAAAATCGCGACTCGAGTTTTCGACTGATCTACGCGTTTCGAGACCTCTAGAATACGAAAAAACTATTTTTAGCGTGACGTCTGTGTGTGTGTCTGTCTGTGCAGATATTTTATCCACTGTAACTAAAAAACTAATTGACCGAATTTCATAAAGTTTGGTAGGTAAATCGCTTGTGGGCGAATCTGGTGCTGATTAGTTTTGGGTACGATTCCGGATAAAAAAATCCCGTCTTTTTTTGCGAAATGGCCCGCAAAAGACTGTATCCACTCTAGCTGAAAAACGAATGGGTCGAATTTCACAAAATTCGGTAGATAAGTCTTTTGTGGGTTACCCTGGTGCTGAGCTGATTAGATTTTGGTACGATTCGAAAAAAATAACCTGTTTTTTTTGCAAAATGGCCCGCGAAAATCGTCAAAATTCTAAAATAAAAAACTACGTATGCTTAAATATAGCCATTAAATGCTTGTTTTATACGAAATTTTTAACGATGAAAGGAATAAGACCTACCACATTGCACTAGGACTAGCCGTTCTCGAGATATTTTAATTTTTTTCGTATTTTCTCCACAGCACCTTTGAAAATAAATCCATTTACCAAATGAGAACAGAAATTGAATTAAAAGTGAAATTTAATTAAAATAAAGAGAACGTGAATTCTGCAGGGAAAGTCATGTGCTGCCCACATAAGATTTTTAGGAATGACTGCAGAACTTACTGATATGGATTATGCTTTGAATTCCAGGGAAAGCAGGGATTCACTAAGACTTTTCATTTTCTATTCTGGAGATTTTACTTCCATTTTGTTTTTCAAAAGTTCGCATTACTGTACGAAAATTATATGCGAAAGGGAATAAAAATGATTAATACTTCGGTCAAAAATGAAATGCACTCACTATATGAATGCCCCTTCGTGAATTTCATGTTGTAGATTTTTTTCTGTCCCTTTGGGTGTGAAATTACATTTATAACTGAATAGATTGATATTTCGTTAGAGCATAAATATTAGTGTCAAAGGTTTCCAAGTGATATACATTCTCGACGAATCAAATTACATCACAAAATATCTAAAAAATATTTTACAGCATTTTTTTTTCGAATATTGATCATATAACTTACACATAGAAACACTTCTTTATACTGTAATATGTAATAGATATGCTTTTCGAGGCTTTCTTATTGTGCAGCATGAAACAAAAGTGCTTTCAAACATTTTCTCTGCCAGTCAGACTTTAATACCTTTATCTCTTTTTGATATAGAAGCGGCACTCTTCAACAAATGACAACGCTCACAAAAATGGATATACATATATATATCTTAGAATGTGAATATTTATAACTTGCTGCGCTCTAATAATCACACGCAAAACCCAAATATCGGCAGACTTTGGAATTCCAGTGAAATGTTTTCTCTTTTTATCCAGTGTTATGAATAAAGTTTGAATATTTCCGCAGATGTTATGCTGCTCCAGCGATGCATATATTTTTGCTCAGAAATAACGCATAGAACGATTTAGTACGTCTAAACCTCAAACTAAAATTATTGCATGTTGAATATTTGGTCTTCAGTTTCGAAGTTACATATTGCATTTCAAAACTTAGGGGAGAGAGAAATAGTTGAATTCCCTCTTGTAAATCGTTCTCAGATGAATTTCTTTACCCTTCCTGCTCATTATTACGGTAATTATTTAAATTTTATGATTTGAATTTGAAAAATTATTTTTAAAGTGCCCATCTCCAGACTTATGTGCATAATGTATACACTGATGATCAAAGTAAAAGTACGATGATCAAATGTATACTCTGATGATCAAAGTAAAAGTACGTAATCAAAAAAAAATATTGATTAACGTGGAAACAATTTTACATACTTACATCTGAGACGTACCGACGTAGTTCTTCAAAAATTATTTCGTATTTAATTTATTTTCCTCTAACAGCATTGAGGAGACATTTTAAAACTTCATTTTCATTTTCTTGTTAAACTTTCAATTTTATCTGAGGAATTAATTATTCTGAAATGGAAAATATTTTGAAAACTGCTTACACTTTTCCATAGATTTCTTGGAACTGATTTTAGGAAAAATAGTAAAATGTTTCTATAATGTACCATAATTTCAGTATAGTCAATAATACTGATATGAGTAGTAATCGGTGTATGTCAGTATAGGAAAAACGGTTAAAATCATCTGTTGAGAAAGCTAAATCAGTAAGAAACATTTGTATATGTATACAACAAACAATTAAATATAGGAGTCAGAAAACAGCTTCATTTTCCGGGAGAAGCAAGAGTCACAACCTAATTTATTCAGGAAGCTGTGGCATTTGCTGTGGAATAGCAAACGGAGTTAGCTCATATAGTCCAGTGAGTTCAATTATATTTACTTTTCACTTTTATTCCCGTATTTCAAACCGTTTTGTTGTTTTCAATTTGCTTCTATTTAAATGTTTTTTTGTTTGTTTTTTTACAGTTTGTTTAAACATTTCCTGTTCTTCAAAACGTCTCATGTTCCGTTTGTTACCATATCAGTAGCTTTACTAACATTTTCAACTACTTCTATTTCTCTCTACTATTCGTTCTCTTACCGCCAACCTTGATTCTTTCCCCGCATTATTTCAGTTGTTACTCTTTCCTGTAGTTTTAACCTGTTGTTTTTAGTATCCTGCTTTTCATTTATCACTTCCTTGGTTTTACCTCCTTCATTTCTCTTCTTGGTGTTCAACTTTCCTTCAACTACTACCTACCACCAGGGTGCCACTATGCGAAACTGTAATAATTACCTCAAATGCCGAACTTGCTTGAATAAGTTAGGTTGGTTTTTTCTTGTTCTGAAGGAGGAGGCCGTGTTTTGCCTTTGAAACCTGTTGACTTCTATTGTATACTGTTTTATAAGAATATTTTATATTAATTGAGTATGCTAATATAGTTTAAATTAGTGATACCTTTATAAACCAGAATTTGCTGTAGTGATATTACCACATATATTACCAGTGATTTTAGATTGTTTAGAAACGAGGTTTCGAAGGAAAAAATTATTTTTTAAGAACACTTAAATAAAAATAATATTTTAACATGCTGTTTTGTTATATTATTTTTGTGCATATTTTTTTTTAAACTTTTGGAACAGTAAGAATGTAAAGTTATTAACCTTATAAACCAAAACTTATAATAACGTTTATAATAAAAGAAATTTTAACCACAAATTCAGTATTATAACCAAAAGTAATTACGTAATATGATCTCCTTTTTATAGCAAACTTTATTTTTTGTTTTGTCCACTTTAAATCAGATGCATGCACTATCTCGAAAAGGGGAAATGTTATCGTTCTGCGAGTTATGTCATGTGCATCTGAACCGTGTTCCACATGTTCCCCTAATCCCAACTCGCTAATAATGAGAAAGGATATTGCATCTATCGATTGGAATATGTACTAAATTTTATTTGAGTCGTTCAAATAGTGTGAGAGATATAGCGTTCCAAAAGAAAAACAAAACAGTATTTCAAGATGACTACAAAACAATGGTGTAAATGACTTTCGGATTAAAAAGACCTACTAAGATTATTATTAAATAGCTACTAAGATTAATAAGACTATTATTAAATAAGACTTCACTTATTTAATGATAGAGATTATAATACATTTTCTGGGGTTTTTTCATACTAAACCTAAACGGTATACATCTAGAGTACAAAATATTTTAACGTTCTGTAAATAGTGTTATTTTCTATAAAGTAAAAAATATGCTGGGGTCAGCACATAACTTTCTCTACTGAGTCAAAATCATTTTTTTATTCTTTACTAGCAGCATACCCGTTCTTCGTAAGGAGTATATAATATAAAGAAACTTAAGATTCACAATCATATGCAAATTTCTATAGTATAAAAAATGACATTTTTATTCAAAATATTCTGTTAAAATATTTAATTTAATGCTGCTAAATAGTTAATTAAGAAGTTAATTTAAGAATATCTGTTCTCGCTATACAAAATTATCTTCACGGGCAGATCTGAAGAATAAAACATCCTGGCCCTTTTTGAAAGCAAATTTACAAAAAATATGGGATGGAATCAATATATGCAAAATAAAAGCATTAAAATTGTATGGGACCCGTACAACTTATATACGCGAATATTAGAAGATATAACCTGTATTAGTAGATTACATGTATAAATTGAAAATATTAATAAACCCGTAATCTACAAACCTGAAGGCAGTAATTGATTCCAATGTATGCCAAAATGAAAGTGCTAAAATTATATTGGAAGATGTACCCGTACTACTTATAATGTCGTAGATGAGAATATATGTCTGAGTGTTAGTAGAAGATTACCTGTATTACAATATGAGTCTCAAAAATCTTTGCCAAAATAAAACAAATGACTTACTAAATTGAAAATATCAATAATCCCCGTAATCTTCATACCCGAAGGCCGTACTTGATTCCCTTATATGCCAATATATGTTCAAATATATGTCAATATACCTGTACTACTTATATTTTCTTAGATTAGGAGATATACCAGTGCATTTGTAGAAGATTTCTTATAAAACGTACAATATATGATTTGCAACAATTTTTGCTGCAATAAAACAATGCCATAATAACTTGAAAACATAAATAAACTCTAAATAACTAATCCCGGAAAATATCAATAATAATAATATTTATATCCGAAGACCGTAATTGATATTATACAGTCAAAAATGCAATATCAATGAAATTTATTTTATATACATATCTTCATTATTCAAATCCGAAAGGATTTAATAAAAATCGTCTGCCGCACAGATACATTAGATTTAAATTCGTTTCTAAGCGACATGACATCATTTGCTTTAAATAAATTGGTGGAACAAATATCACCTGAATAATGCTATCTCTATGAAAGGTTTGACGTCATTTTCGTCAATTTAGTGACATTTTAAAAATCGCCAAATGGAGCCGTAGAAATGAGAGTCCTCCTTGGCGACAAATTGACGAAACATCATTACAATACTATCCCTCAATAAAACACAACTCATTTAATTTATTTAGTGCAATTTCATCATTTTCAAGATTTTTTATGAATTTACAAACATTTTTATCAATTTAGTAACATTTTAAAAATTCGCTAAATGTGCTATTAAGTAGGACGGTTGGACTGACAGACAAATGCTAACGAAACATCATTTCAGTTTTTTCTTCTTATAAAATAAAATAAATTTCATTGAGTTGCGCCAATTTGACAATTTGGCGACATTTCCGTCAATTTGGCAACGTTTAAGAAAAGTTGCCAGGAAAATTCAAGTCGTTCATTTATAAGATATATTTTTGTATCCATTTATTTTGTATTCAAATCGAAAAAATAATAATAAACATTAACGAACACATTGAATTTAACGAGAAACATGATATAAGATAGAATCTTCCTTATGAAATGCCAATAATTAAATAAACATATTGATTTCTTAATACTTTTCATTGTTGAGTAAAAGCGTGTAAAAAACCATGGTGATAGATATTCCATTTAAATTCATGTTTCAAACATTCATGTATTCAAACAATGCTTTTTCATAACGTGACTAATGAGGGCAAACATCTCCCACCAAACTCAGAGAGAAAGTTTTAATTCACTTTCGCGTTTTAAACAAACGATTTCCAACCTTTTCGTTTGGAGGAACCAGGGAGATACAGAGTAAAATTCCTAGCAAAAAGTTTCGCTTTTCATTAATATCTCGACAACCCCTAGTCCTAGAAAACTTGGACTACATTTAAGAAGAAATATGTCAAGGTTACAAACAAACTTTCATTAAATTCGGTTCAGAATTTTTCCAGTGATGATGAGGCAAAGGAAAGTTTTGTTTTTCCCTAATATCTCCCGAACTACTAGACGTAGAATGTCTAAACATGAACTAAATTTTAAGTGGGGCTATTTCAAGACTACCCACAAAATTTCATCAAATTCGGTTCAGCCGTTCTTCCGTGATGGTAGGACAAACAAACAGACATATTTTCTATTTTATTTATATAGCTTTCACGAGTTAGAAAATAACGTGGATGCTTTTCTGATATTATATCTAACTAGCAGCATACCCGTTCTTCGTACGGAGTATATAATATAAAGAAACTTGAAATTCATAATCATGCCCAAATTCTTATAGTATACTAAATGACATGTTTAATCAAAATATTCTGTTAAAATATTTAATATAATGCTCCTAAAAAGAAGTTTAAGAATCTCTGTTCTCGCTATATAAAATTATCTTCATGGACATATCTGAAGAATAAAACATCTTGGACCCCTTATGTAAGCAAATATAAAAAAAATATGGAATTGAATCAATATATGCAAAATAAAAGCGTTAAAATTGTATGGGACCCGTACTAATTATATACGCGAATATTAGAAAATATAACCTGTATTAGTAGATTACATGTATAAATTGAAAATACCAATAAACCCGTAATCTTTAAATCTGAAGACAGTCATTTATTCCAATATATGTCAAAATAAAAGTGCTAAAATTATATGGGAATATATAAACGTGCTACTTATAATGTCCGATTATTAGTAGAAGATTACCCGTTTTGCAATATGAGTCACAAATGTTTTTTGGTAAAATACAACAGACGACGTAATAAATTGAATATATAATTAATCCCCTTAATCTTCATACCAGAAGACTGTACTTGATTCCAATATATATGCCAATATATGTCAAAATATATGCCAATATACCTGTACTACTTATATTCTCGTAGGTTAGAAGATATACCCGTGCATTCCTAGAAGATTACTCGTACAACGTACAATATACGTGTGTCAGCAATTTTTGCCGCAATAAAACAATGGCGTAATAACTTAAAAATATCAATAATCCCTGAATCAATAATTCCGGAAAATATCAATAATAATAATGTTTAAACCTGAAGAGTATAATTGATATTATCCAGTCCAAAATGAAATGGCAATGAAATTTATTTTATATACATATCTTCATTATTCAAATCGGAAAGGATTTAATAAAAATCGTCTGCCGCATAAACACATTGGATTTAAATCCGTTGCTAAGCGACATGATATCATTTGCTTCAAATAAATTGGTAGAAAAAATATCGTCTAAATAGTTATATTTCTATGGAACATTTGGCGACAGTTTCGTCAAATTAGCGACATTTTAAAAAATCGCCAAATTTATCGCCAAGGGGGACTGTAGAACTGACAGTTCCACTTTGCGACAAATTGACGAAATATCATCACAATACTATTCCCTAATAAAAAACAATTAATATCATTTATGTAGCGCAATTTTATCAATTTCAAGATATTTTTATAGATTTGAAAACATTTTTATCAATTTGGTGGCATTTTAAAAATTCGCTAAATGTATTACTAAGTAGGATGGTTGGTCTGACAGATAAATGCTAACCAAACATCATTTCAGTACTCTCTTCTAACAAAACAAAAAAAAAATTTCATTGATATGTAGAAGACCCAAGCCACACGACCAACCCGAAGGTTTATGGCAGCTGTTTGTGTGTCGTTTATATCAATTTGGCAACATTTCCGTCAATTTGGCAAAGTTTAAGAAAAGTTGTCAAATTAGCGATATCCCTCCAAATTCGTAGCTTTGAATTTGCAGATCTGAATGAAACATTCTTATCCCGTTTCAATATACTAAATGAAAACACTACAATTGTATTAGAAGATATACCCGCTCTACTCTTTTTCTGTTTCAACAATCGGCTATATGAATTTATTGGCTAAACACAATATATGAGTTTAGTAGCTAAATACGATATAAGCTTGAAAACTCTTTGCCAAAATAAATGAAATTGATGTACGCAGTCAGCAATTAATATAATTAAAAGAAAAATCAAACCGTCCATTCATATGATATACTTTTATATCCATTTATCCATTTATTTATTATTTAAATCGAAAAAAAAATAATAAAAACATTAACAAACACATTTAATTTAATTGCGATGCCGAGCAACATGATATATCCTCCTAAAATGTTAAAATTTATTAACCACTAACAGCACACCCGTTATTCGTACGGAGTGTATAATTTAAAGAAACTTAAAGTTCGCAATCATGTGCAAATTCTGTTAAAATATTAAATTTATTGCTCCTAAAGAGAAGTTTAAGAATATATGTTCTCACTATGCAAAATTATCTTCACGATCAGATCTGAAGAATAAAACATCCTGCCCCCTTTTGTAAGCAAATTTACAGAAGAAAAATAGAAATTGAATGAATATATGCAACCCCGTACTAATTATATTGTCGCAGATCAGAAAATATGCCAATGTGTTAGTAGAAGATTACCCGTATTACAATATGCGTCTCAAAAATATTTGCCAAAATAAAAGAGATGACGTAATAAACTGAAAACATCAATAATATCCGTACTCTTTATACCAGAAGGTCGTAATTGATTCCGATATATGCCAATATATATCAAAACATATGTCAATATACCTGTACTACTTATATTCTCGTAGATTAAAAGATATACACGTGTATTTGTAGAAGATTCGTACAACATACAATATATGAGTTTAAACAATTTTTGTCATAATAAAATAATTGCATAATAACTTGAAAATATCAATAATCCTTGAATCAATAATCCCCGAAAATATAAATAATAATAATTTTTAAACCTGAAGACCGTAATTGATATTATCCAGTCAAAAATGCTATAAGAAAAATCAAATCGTTCTTTTCTAAAATATATTTTTATATCCATTTATTTATTATTCAAATCGAAAAAAATAATTATTAAAATTAACAGACAGATTTAATTTAATTGCGTTTCTGAGTAACATGATATAAGATAGAATCTTATAACATGTTAAATATGTCATGTCTTATAACATAAACTGCGAAATTACAAATCGAAAAAATAATTATTAAAATTAACAGACAGATTTAATTTAATTGCGTTTCTGAGTAACATGATATAAGATAGAATCTTATAACATGTTAAATATGTCATGTCTTTTAACATAAACTGCGAAATTAAATAACGATTTTGATTTCTTTATACTTCTCATTGTTCCGTAAAAGCTTGTTTTAAATAAACCATGAACCATGGAGATAGATTTCCCCTTTAAATCATGTTTCAAACAATTCATGTTTTCAGAAAGTGACTAATTAACGCAAAAAATCTCCCATCAAACTCAGAGATTAAATTTTAATTCACTTTCAAACGATTTTCAAGCTTTTCGTTTGGATAAACCACGGAGTTAGGGAGTAGAACTCCTAGGAAAAAGTTCCGTTTTTCATTAATATCTCGACAACCCCAAGTCTTAGAAACTCGAAACTTAGACAAAATTTATGGGGGGATATTTCAAGGCTATTCACCAAATTTCATTAAATTCGGTTCATCCGTTTTTCCGTGATGATGAGACAAACGGAAATTTCGTTTTTTACTAATATCTCGAGAACCACTGGTCGTAGAAACTCAAAACACAGATATAATTTTAAGTGGGGCTATTTCTGGGCTACCCACAAAATTTCATCAAATTCGGTTCAGCCGTTCTCCCGTGATGGTGTGACAAACAGACAGACAGACAGACAGACAGACAGATTTTCATTTTTATTTATATAGACTAGCAGCATACCCGTTCTTCGTACGGAGTATATAATATAAAGAAACTTGAAATTCATAATCATGCCCAAATACTCATAGTATACTAAATGACATGTTTAATCAAAATATTCTGTTAAAATATTTAATATAATGCTCCTAAAAAGAAGTTTAAGAATCTCTGTTCTCGCTATATAAAATTATCTTCATGGACATATCTGAAGAATAAAACATCTTGGACCCCTTATGTAAGCAAATATAAAAAAAAATATGGAATTGAATCAATATATGCAAAATAAAAGCGTTAAAATTGTATGGGACCCGTACTAATTATATACGCGAATATTAGAAAATATAACCTGTATTAGTAGATTACATGTATAAATGGAAAATACCAATAAACCCGTAATCTTTAAATCTGAAGACAGTCATTTATTCCAATATATGTCAAAATTAAAGTGCTAAAATTATATTGGAAGATATACACGTACTACTTATAATGTCCGATTATTAGTAGAATATTACCCGTTTTGCAATATGAGTCTCAAATGTTTTTTGGTAAAATACAACAGACGACGTAATAAATTGAATATATAATTAATCCCCTTAATCTTCATACAAGAAGACTGTACTTGATTCCAATATATATGCCAATATATGTCAAAATATATGCCAATATACCTGTACTACTTATATTCTCGTAGGTTAGAAGATATACCCGTGCATTCCTAGAAGATTACTCGTACAACGTACAATATGCGTGTGTCAGCAATATTTGCCGCAATAAAACAATGGCGTAATAACTTAAAAATATCAATAATCCCTGAATCAATAATTCCGGAAAATATCAATAATAATAATAATGTTTAAACCTGAAGAGTATAATTGATATTATCCAGTCCAAAATGAAATGGTAATGAAATTTATTTTATATACATATCTTCATTATTCAAATCGGAAAGGATTTAATAAAAATCGTCTGCCGCATAAACACATTGGATTTAAATCCGTTGCTAAGCGACATGATATCATTTGCTTCAAATAAATTAGTAGAAAAAATATCGTCTAAATAGTTATATTTCTATGAAACATTTGGCGACAGTTTCGTCAAATAAGCGACATTTTAAAAAATCGCCAAATTTATCGCCAAGTGGGACTGTAGAACTGACAGTTCCACTTTGCGACAAATTGACGAAATATCATCACAATACTATCCCCTAACAAAAAACAATTAATATCATTTATGTAGCGCAATTTTATCAATTTCAAGATATTTTTATAGATTTGAAAACATTTTTATCAATTTGGTGGCATTTTAAAAATTCGCTAAATGTATTACTAAGTAGGATGGTTGGTCTGACAGATAAATGCTAACCAAACATCATTTCAGTACTCTCTTCTAACAAAACAAAAAAAAAATTTCATTGATATGTAGAAGACCCAAGCCACACGACCAACCCGAAGGTTTATGGCAGCTGTTTGTGTGTCGTTTATATCAATTTGGCAACATTTCCGTCAATTTGGCAAAGTTTAAGAAAAGTTGTCAAATTAGCGATATCCCTCCAAATTCGTAGCTTTGAATTTGCAGATCTGAATGAAACATTCTTATCCCGTTTCAATATACTAAATGAAAACACTACAATTGTATTAGAAGATATACCCGCTCTACTCTTTTTCTGTTTCAACAATCGGCTATATGAATTTATTGGCTAAACACAATATATGAGTTTAGTAGCTAAATACGATATAAGCTTGAAAACTCTTTGCCAAAATAAATGAAATTGATGTACGCAGTCAGCAATTAATATAATTAAAAGAAAAATCAAACCGTCCATTCATATGATATACTTTTATATCCATTTATCCATTTATTTATTATTTAAATCGAAAAAAAAATAATAAAAACATTAACAAACACATTTAATTTAATTGCGATGCCGAGCAACATGATATATCCTCCTAAAATGTTAAAATTTATTAACCACTAACAGCACACCCGTTATTCGTACGGAGTGTATAATTTAAAGAAACTTAAAGTTCGCAATCATGTGCAAATTCTGTTAAAATATTAAATTTATTGCTCCTAAAGAGAAGTTTAAGAATATATGTTCTCACTATGCAAAATTATCTTCACGATCAGATCTGAAGAATAAAACATCCTGCCCCCTTTTGTAAGCAAATTTACAGAAGAAAAATAGAAATTGAATGAATATATGCAACCCCGTACTAATTATATTGTCGCAGATCAGAAAATATGCCAATGTGTTAGTAGAAGATTACCCGTATTACAATATGCGTCTCAAAAATATTTGCCAAAATAAAAGAGATGACGTAATAAACTGAAAACATCAATAATATCCGTACTCTTTATACCAGAAGGTCGTAATTGATTCCGATATATGCCAATATATATCAAAACATATGTCAATATACCTGTACTACTTATATTCTCGTAGATTAAAAGATATACACGTGTATTTGTAGAAGATTCGTACAACATACAATATATGAGTTTAAACAATTTTTGTCATAATAAAATAATTGCATAATAACTTGAAAATATCAATAATCCTTGAATCAATAATCCCCGAAAATATAAATAATAATAATTTTTAAACCTGAAGACCGTAATTGATATTATCCAGTCAAAAATGCTATAAGAAAAATCAAATCGTTCTTTTCTAAAATATATTTTTATATCCATTTATTTATTATTCAAATCGAAAAAAATAATTATTAAAATTAACAGACAGATTTAATTTAATTGCGTTTCTGAGTAACATGATATAAGATAGAATCTTATAACATGTTAAATATGTCATGTCTTATAACATAAACTGCGAAATTACAAATCGAAAAAATAATTATTAAAATTAACAGACAGATTTAATTTAATTGCGTTTCTGAGTAACATGATATAAGATAGAATCTTATAACATGTTAAATATGTCATGTCTTTTAACATAAACTGCGAAATTAAATAACGATTTTGATTTCTTTATACTTCTCATTGTTCCGTAAAAGCTTGTTTTAAATAAACCATGAACCATGGAGATAGATTTCCCCTTTAAATCATGTTTCAAACAATTCATGTTTTCAGAAAGTGACTAATTAACGCAAAAAATCTCCCATCAAACTCAGAGATTAAATTTTAATTCACTTTCAAACGATTTTCAAGCTTTTCGTTTGGATAAACCACGGAGTTAGGGAGTAGAACTCCTAGGAAAAAGTTCCGTTTTTCATTAATATCTCGACAACCCCAAGTCTTAGAAACTCGAAACTTAGACAAAATTTATGGGGGGATATTTCAAGGCTATTCACCAAATTTCATTAAATTCGGTTCATCCGTTTTTCCGTGATGATGAGACAAACGGAAATTTCGTTTTTTACTAATATCTCGAGAACCACTGGTCGTAGAAACTCAAAACACAGATATAATTTTAAGTGGGGCTATTTCTGGGCTACCCACAAAATTTCATCAAATTCGGTTCAGCCGTTCTCCCGTGATGGTGTGACAAACAGACAGACAGACAGACAGACAGACAGATTTTCATTTTTATTTATATAGACTAGCAGCATACCCGTTCTTCGTACGGAGTATATAATATAAAGAAACTTGAAATTCATAATCATGCCCAAATACTCATAGTATACTAAATGACATGTTTAATCAAAATATTCTGTTAAAATATTTAATATAATGCTCCTAAAAAGAAGTTTAAGAATCTCTGTTCTCGCTATATAAAATTATCTTCATGGACATATCTGAAGAATAAAACATCTTGGACCCCTTATGTAAGCAAATATAAAAAAAAATATGGAATTGAATCAATATATGCAAAATAAAAGCGTTAAAATTGTATGGGACCCGTACTAATTATATACGCGAATATTAGAAAATATAACCTGTATTAGTAGATTACATGTATAAATGGAAAATACCAATAAACCCGTAATCTTTAAATCTGAAGACAGTCATTTATTCCAATATATGTCAAAATTAAAGTGCTAAAATTATATTGGAAGATATACACGTACTACTTATAATGTCCGATTATTAGTAGAATATTACCCGTTTTGCAATATGAGTCTCAAATGTTTTTTGGTAAAATACAACAGACGACGTAATAAATTGAATATATAATTAATCCCCTTAATCTTCATACAAGAAGACTGTACTTGATTCCAATATATATGCCAATATATGTCAAAATATATGCCAATATACCTGTACTACTTATATTCTCGTAGGTTAGAAGATATACCCGTGCATTCCTAGAAGATTACTCGTACAACGTACAATATGCGTGTGTCAGCAATATTTGCCGCAATAAAACAATGGCGTAATAACTTAAAAATATCAATAATCCCTGAATCAATAATTCCGGAAAATATCAATAATAATAATAATGTTTAAACCTGAAGAGTATAATTGATATTATCCAGTCCAAAATGAAATGGTAATGAAATTTATTTTATATACATATCTTCATTATTCAAATCGGAAAGGATTTAATAAAAATCGTCTGCCGCATAAACACATTGGATTTAAATCCGTTGCTAAGCGACATGATATCATTTGCTTCAAATAAATTAGTAGAAAAAATATCGTCTAAATAGTTATATTTCTATGAAACATTTGGCGACAGTTTCGTCAAATAAGCGACATTTTAAAAAATCGCCAAATTTATCGCCAAGTGGGACTGTAGAACTGACAGTTCCACTTTGCGACAAATTGACGAAATATCATCACAATACTATCCCCTAACAAAAAACAATTAATATCATTTATGTAGCGCAATTTTATCAATTTCAAGATATTTTTATAGATTTGAAAACATTTTTATCAATTTGGTGGCATTTTAAAAATTCGCTAAATGTATTACTAAGTAGGATGGTTGGTCTGACAGATAAATGCTAACCAAACATCATTTCAGTACTCTCTTCTAACAAAACAAAAAAAAAATTTCATTGATATGTAGAAGACCCAAGCCACACGACCAACCCGAAGGTTTATGGCAGCTGTTTGTGTGTCGTTTATATCAATTTGGCAACATTTCCGTCAATTTGGCAAAGTTTAAGAAAAGTTGTCAAATTAGCGATATCCCTCCAAATTCGTAGCTTTGAATTTGCAGATCTGAATGAAACATTCTTATCCCGTTTCAATATACTAAATGAAAACACTACAATTGTATTAGAAGATATACCCGCTCTACTCTTTTTCTGTTTCAACAATCGGCTATATGAATTTATTGGCTAAACACAATATATGAGTTTAGTAGCTAAATACGATATAAGCTTGAAAACTCTTTGCCAAAATAAATGAAATTGATGTACGCAGTCAGCAATTAATATAATTAAAAGAAAAATCAAACCGTCCATTCATATGATATACTTTTATATCCATTTATCCATTTATTTATTATTTAAATCGAAAAAAAAATAATAAAAACATTAACAAACACATTTAATTTAATTGCGATGCCGAGCAACATGATATATCCTCCTAAAATGTTAAAATTTATTAACCACTAACAGCACACCCGTTATTCGTACGGAGTGTATAATTTAAAGAAACTTAAAGTTCGCAATCATGTGCAAATTCTGTTAAAATATTAAATTTATTGCTCCTAAAGAGAAGTTTAAGAATATATGTTCTCACTATGCAAAATTATCTTCACGATCAGATCTGAAGAATAAAACATCCTGCCCCCTTTTGTAAGCAAATTTACAGAAGAAAAATAGAAATTGAATGAATATATGCAACCCCGTACTAATTATATTGTCGCAGATCAGAAAATATGCCAATGTGTTAGTAGAAGATTACCCGTATTACAATATGCGTCTCAAAAATATTTGCCAAAATAAAAGAGATGACGTAATAAACTGAAAACATCAATAATATCCGTACTCTTTATACCAGAAGGTCGTAATTGATTCCGATATATGCCAATATATATCAAAACATATGTCAATATACCTGTACTACTTATATTCTCGTAGATTAAAAGATATACACGTGTATTTGTAGAAGATTCGTACAACATACAATATATGAGTTTAAACAATTTTTGTCATAATAAAATAATTGCATAATAACTTGAAAATATCAATAATCCTTGAATCAATAATCCCCGAAAATATAAATAATAATAATTTTTAAACCTGAAGACCGTAATTGATATTATCCAGTCAAAAATGCTATAAGAAAAATCAAATCGTTCTTTTCTAAAATATATTTTTATATCCATTTATTTATTATTCAAATCGAAAAAAATAATTATTAAAATTAACAGACAGATTTAATTTAATTGCGTTTCTGAGTAACATGATATAAGATAGAATCTTATAACATGTTAAATATGTCATGTCTTATAACATAAACTGCGAAATTACAAATCGAAAAAATAATTATTAAAATTAACAGACAGATTTAATTTAATTGCGTTTCTGAGTAACATGATATAAGATAGAATCTTATAACATGTTAAATATGTCATGTCTTTTAACATAAACTGCGAAATTAAATAACGATTTTGATTTCTTTATACTTCTCATTGTTCCGTAAAAGCTTGTTTTAAATAAACCATGAACCATGGAGATAGATTTCCCCTTTAAATCATGTTTCAAACAATTCATGTTTTCAGAAAGTGACTAATTAACGCAAAAAATCTCCCATCAAACTCAGAGATTAAATTTTAATTCACTTTCAAACGATTTTCAAGCTTTTCGTTTGGATAAACCACGGAGTTAGGGAGTAGAACTCCTAGGAAAAAGTTCCGTTTTTCATTAATATCTCGACAACCCCAAGTCTTAGAAACTCGAAACTTAGACAAAATTTATGGGGGGATATTTCAAGGCTATTCACCAAATTTCATTAAATTCGGTTCATCCGTTTTTCCGTGATGATGAGACAAACGGAAATTTCGTTTTTTACTAATATCTCGAGAACCACTGGTCGTAGAAACTCAAAACACAGATATAATTTTAAGTGGGGCTATTTCTGGGCTACCCACAAAATTTCATCAAATTCGGTTCAGCCGTTCTCCCGTGATGGTGTGACAAACAGACAGACAGACAGACAGACAGACAGATTTTCATTTTTATTTATATAGACTAGCAGCATACCCGTTCTTCGTACGGAGCAGGGTTCCCATTTCAGCGCGAACCCGCGAGATTCTCGCGCAATCCATGAAAAATCTCGCGTAAAAATTTAGACTGCGCGAGAATTTCTCTCTCTCCAGTTCCGGCCTAAAATTATTTTTTCCTTCAAATTGGATACCGAGAAATCCGTGCCCGATCTCGATCGGGCATCGGCCGAAGGTTATTATCGGCCGAAGGATCGGGCATCGGCCGAAGCAATCGGCCCGATCCAGATCGGGCCGATTGCTTCGCGACCGCAAATCGCGATCAGTTGCCTCGTTGTTGCGAATCGCGGGCCGATTGCCGAGCGGTCGCGGACCGCGATTTCGTAGCTACGTCTGAATCGCAGTCAATCGCGATTTGGGTACACTAAAGTACTACGTGTTTCTAATTAGAGAGATATTTTATAGAAAACTATAAGTGTCCCCTCAGCTTGCGCGGGTGGCAAATTCGATCAAATAAAATTTTGCTTTTTTTTTTATAGGATTCTTTCACGGATTTGAATTATGCTCTTTCCGCGTACTTCCCGCATTTTTTGTGTTTTGCTAGAGAAATTTTCTTCTTTCCGCGGACGAAAATCCTTTCCCCCGTACACAGTATGTCTACAGGTTACAAAAATCCCGAAAATGTCGTAAAATTGGCCATATATGCCCAAAAAATGTTACAAAATTTGAACAAAGTAACGAATTTTTTATCAGAGACATTCCTTTCTTACATGATCTGAAAATCTGTTTCTCCGCGAATGCGAAAACTGCGTTCGCATACGGCGATTCCCACATTTTCTGAGGAGAGATGACCAATGAATATCTTTTTGCCATTTTCACAATATATTTGCATCGACTGAATTTTTTTATAATTATGTCGTTTAATATACAAATAATAAAAACCAAACCATTTTTCTACCGTATTATTAATAAAATGAAAGGTTATTTTGCAGCAGCATCACGAAAATCTGCATTTGTACGCTATCCTCGGCATACCTCGTTTAATTTGAAAAATATTTCCCACTTTTCCAATCTGTTTGCATCGACTACAGTGTTTGTAATTGTTTCGCGTTTCATACAGAAAAATTATTTTACAAACGTATTATTTATGAAATAAAGGGCTATTTTGAAAACAAAAAGAAAAAGTCGAGTCAAACAAAATGGCTAAAATCACATGACTGGCTTGAGATTCAACAAAAGGATGATGCAATCCTTATGTTCTGCAAGTTTTGTAAAAAAAAAAAAAAAAATCCATTTTCAAACATAAAGTCAAATTTATTACCTAATTCTATTTGCCTAGTGAAATAGTTTTCGGCGATCAAAAATCGTTAAAGTTTTTAATTGCTATTGCTGCATGAAAATTGATCATAAAATGATTTTAAAAATCAAAATATAAAGTAAATACAGTCGGCCCTCGACTTTTGCAGTTTACAGACAAAAAAATCGTAAATTCGCATGCGAGTCATTTTACATAAAATAACCCATGTAGACGTTTTTATGTCAGCAAATAAAATCATAACGTAAGCATGGGGGAAATCAGGAATTTGAGTATTTTTGCTAACAAGTGGGGGGGGGGGGAGCTATGAAATTACCAAAAATGTGCTTACTTAATACTTAAACGACTCCTAATTAATTTTTAAAAAGAATGTTAGTAAGAATGTTAAAAGAATGTTAGTTTTAAGAATTAAAAAATTTAAATGTCGAAGAATATGAGTTATAGTTAATGCTTTCTTTTTTATTACTTTCTAAATTAGCATGTTAAAAAAAAAATGAAATTTTAAGTGTCTCTCCTTATAACAGAAAATCTCTCCCAAAATTTTTTGGAAGGAGAGAAATTCTCCCCCTCTTTTCCTGACCTAGTGGGAACCCTGGTACGGAGTATATAATATAAAGAAACTTGAAATTCATAATCATGCCCAAATACTCATAGTATACTAAATGACATGTTTAATCAAAATATTCTGTTAAAATATTTAATATAATGCTCCTAAAAAGAAGTTTAAGAATCTCTGTTCTCGCTATATAAAATTATCTTCATGGACATATCTGAAGAATAAAACATCTTGGACCCCTTATGTAAGCAAATATAAAAAAAAATATGGAATTGAATCAATATATGCAAAATAAAAGCGTTAAAATTGTATGGGACCCGTACTAATTATATACGCGAATATTAGAAAATATAACCTGTATTAGTAGATTACATGTATAAATGGAAAATACCAATAAACCCGTAATCTTTAAATCTGAAGACAGTCATTTATTCCAATATATGTCAAAATTAAAGTGCTAAAATTATATTGGAAGATATACACGTACTACTTATAATGTCCGATTATTAGTAGAATATTACCCGTTTTGCAATATGAGTCTCAAATGTTTTTTGGTAAAATACAACAGACGACGTAATAAATTGAATATATAATTAATCCCCTTAATCTTCATACAAGAAGACTGTACTTGATTCCAATATATATGCCAATATATGTCAAAATATATGCCAATATACCTGTACTACTTATATTCTCGTAGGTTAGAAGATATACCCGTGCATTCCTAGAAGATTACTCGTACAACGTACAATATGCGTGTGTCAGCAATATTTGCCGCAATAAAACAATGGCGTAATAACTTAAAAATATCAATAATCCCTGAATCAATAATTCCGGAAAATATCAATAATAATAATAATGTTTAAACCTGAAGAGTATAATTGATATTATCCAGTCCAAAATGAAATGGTAATGAAATTTATTTTATATACATATCTTCATTATTCAAATCGGAAAGGATTTAATAAAAATCGTCTGCCGCATAAACACATTGGATTTAAATCCGTTGCTAAGCGACATGATATCATTTGCTTCAAATAAATTAGTAGAAAAAATATCGTCTAAATAGTTATATTTCTATGAAACATTTGGCGACAGTTTCGTCAAATAAGCGACATTTTAAAAAATCGCCAAATTTATCGCCAAGTGGGACTGTAGAACTGACAGTTCCACTTTGCGACAAATTGACGAAATATCATCACAATACTATCCCCTAACAAAAAACAATTAATATCATTTATGTAGCGCAATTTTATCAAATTCAAGATATTTTGATAGATTTGAAAACATTTTTATCAATTTGGTGACATTTTAAAAATTCGCTAAATGTATTACTAAGTAGGATGGTTGGTCTGACAGATAAATGCTAACCAAACATCATTTCAGTACTCTCTTCTAACAAAACAAAAAAAAAATTTCATTGATATGTAGAAGACCCAAGCCACACGACCAACCCGAAGGTTTATGGCAGCTGTTTGTGTGTCGTTTATATCAATTTGGCGACATTTCCGTCAATTTGGCAAAGTTTAAGAAAAGTTGTCAAATTAGCGATATCCCTCCAAATTCGTAGCTTTGAATTTGCAGATCTGAATGAAACATTCTTATCCCGTTTCAATATACTAAATGAAAACACTACAATTGTATTAGAAGATATACCCGCTCTACTCTTTTTCTGTTTCAACAACCGGCTATATGAATTTATTGGCTAAACACAATATATGAGTTTAGTAGCTAATTACGATATAAGCTTGAAAACTCGTTGCCAAAATGAATGAAATTGATGCACGCAGTCAGAAACTAATATAATTAAAAGAAAAATCAAACCGTCCATTCATAAGATATACTTTTATATCCATTTATCCATTTATTTATTATTTAAATCGAAAAAAAATAATAAAAACATTAACAAACACATTTAATTTAATTGCGATGCCGAGCAACATGATATATCCTCCTAAAATGTTAAAATTTATGAACCACTAACAGCACACCCGTTATTCGTACGGAGTGTATAATTTAAAGAAACTTATAGTTCGCAATCATGTGCAAATTCTGTTAAAGTATTAAATTTATTGCTCCTAAAGAGAAGTTTAAGAATATATGTTCTCACTATGCAAAATTATCTTCACGATCAGATCTGAAGAATAAAACATCCTGCCCCCTTTTGTAAGCAAATTTACAGAAGAAAAAATAGGAAATGAATGAATATATGCAACCCCGTACTAATTATATTGTCGCAGATCAGAAAATATGCCAATGTGTTAGTAGAAGATTACCCGTATTACAATATGCGTCTCAAAAATATTTGCCAAAATAAAAGAGATGACGTAATAAATTGAAAACATCAATAATATCCGTACTCTTTATACCAGAAGGTCGTAATTGATTCCAATATATGCCAATATATATCAAAACATATGTCAATATACCTGTACTACTTATATTCTCGTAGATTAAAAGATATACACGTGTATTTGTAGAAGATTCGTACAACATACAATATATGAGTTTAAACAATTTTTGTCATAATAAAATAAATGCATAATAACTTGAAAATATCAATAATCCTTGAATCAATAATAACCGAAAATATAAATAATAATAATTTTTATACCTGAAGACCGTAATTGATATTATCCAGTCAAAAATGCTATAAGAAAAATCAAATCGTTCTTTTCTAAAATATATTTTTATATCCATTTATTTATTATTCAAATCGAAAAAATAATTATTAAAATTAACAGACAGATTTAATTTAATTGCGTTTCTGAGTAACATGATATAAGATAGAATCTTATAACATGTTAAATATGTCATGTCTTATAACATAAACTGCGAAATTAAATAACGATTTTGATTTCTCTATACTTCTCATTGTTCCGTAAAAGCTTGTTTTAAATAAACCATGAACCATGGAGATAGATTTCCCCTTTAAATCATGTTTCAAACAATTCATTTTTTCAGAAAGTGACTAATTAACGCAAAAAATCTCCCATCAAACTCAGAGATTAAATTTTAATTCACTTTCAAACGATTTTCAAGCTTTTCGTTTGGATAAACCACGGAGTTAAGGAGTAGAACTCCTAGGAAAAAGTTCCGTTTTTCATTAATATCTCGACAACCCCAGGTCTTAGAAACTCAAAACTTGGACAAAATTTATGGGGGGATATTTCAAGGCTATTCACCAAGTTTCATTAAATTCGGTTCAGCCGTTTTTCCGTGATGATGAGACAAACGAAAATTTCGTTTTTTACTAATATCTCGAGAACCACTGGTCGTAGAAACTCAAAACACGGATATAATTTTAAGTGGGGCTATTTCTGGGCTACCCACAAAATTTCATCAAATTCGGTTCAGCCGTTCTCCCGTGATGGTGTGACAAACAGACAGACAGACAGACAGACAGACAGACAGACAGACAGACAGATTTTCATTTTTATTTATATAGATTTACAATTTTATACATCTTCGTATGCATCTTTGTAAAGTAATTCTAAAGAGATTATATCTCTCAATATTATTGAACAAATCCTTAAAATCAAAGGTATAAATACTATGAATATTAGTTGTTTTAATTTCTTAACTAATTCAAAACTGTTTTTTTACAATATGACTATTGTTAGAGATGTCATCTGACAAAGAGATTTCATTTAAAAATTTTTGTAATAATTTATCAGCATTAGTAAGGTAAGAATTATGCCCAACTGTAATAGTTCGAAAAGCAACAGGGGATGTATGAAACTTGGGTACCAAAACTAGATATGGAATGTTATTACTACGATTATTAAGATGGATTTGCTTATATTTTGCTGACATTCTATTAGATAAGATTTTAATGTTAGTATTATATAAATTATAATTAGAATTATTAAGAATGAGTGACTGGAAAGCACTTATATAGTAATATTTACAGATGATAGAGTCCATACTACTAGCCTTATCGACATAAGTAATAACAAAATCTTTTTGAATTTCTGTAATATCCTTTTTAATTGAATTCAGTTTATATGATTTATTAATTTTCTGAATATTTATATAGAGACTAGCAGCATACCCGTTCTTCGTACGGAGTATATAATATAAAGAAACTTGAAATTCATAATCATGCCCAAATTCTTATAGTATACTAAATGACATGTTTAATCAAAATATTCTGTTAAAATATTTAATATAATGCTCCTAAAAAGAAGTTTAAGAATCTCTGTTCTCGCTATATAAAATTATCTTCATGGACATATCTGAAGAATAAAACATCTTGGACCCCTTATGTAAGCAAATAAAAAAAAAAAAATGGAATTGAATCAATATATGCAAAATAAAAGCGTTAAAATTGTATGGGACCCGTACTAATTATATACGCGAATATTAGAAAATATAACCTGTATTAGTAGATTACATGCATAAATTGAAAATACCAATAAACCCGTAAACTTTAAATCTGAAGACAGTCATTTATTCCAATATATGTCAAAATTAAAGTGCTAAAATTATATGGGAAGATATACACGTACTACTTATAAAGTCCGATTATTAGTAGAAGATTACCCGTTTTGCAATATGAGCCACAAATGTTTTTTGGTAAAATACAACAGACGACGTAATAAATTGAATATATAATTAATCCCCTTAATCTTCATACCAGAAGACTGTACTTGATTCCAATATATATGCCAATATATGTCAAAATATATGCCAATATACCTGTACTACTTATATTCTCGTAGGTTAGAAGATATACCCGTGCATTCCTAGAAGATTACTCGTACAACGTACAATATGCGTGTGTCAGCAATTTTTGCCGCAATAAAACAATGGCGTAATAACTTAAAAATATCAATAATCCCTGAATCAATAATTCCGGAAAATATCAATAATCCCTGAATCAATAATTCCGGAAAATATCAATAATAATAATGTTTAAACCTGAAGAGTATAATTGATATTATCCAGTCCAAAATGAAATGGCTATGAAATTTATTTTATATACATATCTTCATTATTCAAATCGGAAAGGATTTAATAAAAATCGTCTGCCGCATAAACACATTGGATTTAAATCCGTTGCTAAGCGACATGATATCATTTGCTTCAAATAAATTGGTAGAAAAATTATCGTCTAAATAGTTATATTTCTATGGAACATTTGGCGACAGTTTCGTCAAATTAGCGACATTTTAAAAAATCGCCAAATTTATCGCCAAGTGGGACTGTAGAACTGACAGTTCCACTTTGCGACAAATTGACGAAATATCATCACAATACTATCCCCTAACAAAAAACAATTAATATCATTTATGTAGCGCAATTTTATCAATTTCAAGATATTTTTATAGATTTGAAAACATTTTTATCAATTTGGTGACATTTTAAAAATTCGCTAAATGTATTACTAAGTAGGATGGTTGGTCTGACAGATAAATGCTAACCAAACATCATTTCAGTACTCTCTTCTAACAAAACAAAAAAAAGTTTCATTGATATGTAGAAGACCCAAGCCACACGACCAACCCGAAGGTTTATGGCAGCTGTTTGTGTGTCGTTTATATCAATTTGGCGACATTTCCGTCAATTTGGCAAAGTTTAAGAAAAGTTGTCAAATTAGCGATATCCCTCCAAATTCGTAGCTTTGAATTTGCAGATCTGAATGAAACATTCTTATCCCGTTTCAATATACTAAATGAAAACACTACAGTTGTATTAGAAGATATACCCGCTCTACTCTTTTTCTGTTTCAACTATCGGCTATATGAATTTATTGGCTAAACACAATATATGAGTTTAGTAGCTAAATACGATATAAGCTTGAAAACTCTTTGCCAAAATAAAAGAAATTGATGTACGCAGTTAGCAATTAATATAATTAAAAGAAAAATCAAACCGTCCATTCATAAGATATACTTTTATATCCATTTATCCATTTATTTATTATTTAAATCGAAAAAAAAATAATAAAAACATTAACAAACACATTTAATTTAATTGCGATGCCGAGCAACATGATATATCCTCCTAAAATGTTAAAATTTATTAACCACTAACAGCACACCCGTTATTCGTAGGGAGTGTATAATTTAAAGAAACTTAAAGTTCGCAATCATGTGCAAATTCTGTTAAAATATTAAATTTATTGCTCCTAAAGAGAAGTTTAAGAATATATGTTCCCACTATGCAAAATTATCTTCACGATCAGATCTGAAGAATAAAACATCCTGCCCCCTTTTGTAAGCAAATTTACAGAAGAAAAAATAGGAATTGAATGAATATATGCAACCCCGTACTAATTATATTGTCGCAGATCAGAAAATATGCCAATGTGTTAGTAGAAGATTACCCGTATTACAATATGCGTCTCAAAAATATTTGCCAAATAAAAGAGATGACGTAATAAATTGAAAACATCAATAATATCCGTACTCTTTATACCAGAAGGTCGTAATTGATTCCAATATATGCCAATATATATCAAAACATATGTCAATATACCTGTACTACTTATATTCTCGTAGATTAAAAGATATACACGTGTATTTGTAGAAGATTCGTACAACATACAATACATGAGTTTAAACAATTTTTGTCATAATAAAATAATTGCATAATAACTTGAAAATATCAATAATCCTTGAATCAATAATCCCCGAAAATATAAATAATAATAATTTTTAAACCTGAAGACCGTAATTGATATTATCCAGTCAAAAATGCTATAAGAAAAATCAAATCGTTCTTTTCTAAAATATATTTTTATATCCATTTATTTATTATTCAAATCGAAAAAATAATTATTAAAATTAACAGGCAGATTTAATTTAATTGCGTTTCTGAGTAACATGATATAAGATAGAATCTTATAACATGTTAAATATGTCATGTCTTATAACATAAACTGCGAAATTAAATAACGATTTTGATTTCTCTATACTTCTCATTGTTCCGTAAAAGCTTGTTTTAAATAAACCATGAACCATGGAGATAGATTTCCCCTTTAAATCATGTTTCAAACAATTCATGTTTTCAGAAAGTGACTAATTAACGCAAAAAATCTCCCATCAAACTCAGAGATTAAATTTTAATTCACTTTCAAACGATTTTCAAGCTTTTCGTTTGGATAAACCACGGAGTTAAGGAGTAGAACTCCTAGGAAAAAGTTCCGTTTTTCATTAATATCTCGACAACCCCAGGTCTTAGAAACTCAAAACTTGGACAAAATTTATGGGGGGATATTTCAAGGCTATTCACCAAGTTTCATTAAATTCGGTTCAGCCGTTTTTCCGTGATGATGAGACAAACGAAAATTTCGTTTTTTACTAATATCTCGAGAACCACTGGTCGTAGAAACTCAAAACACGGATATAATTTTAAGTGGGGCTATTTCTGGGCTACCCACAAAATTTCATCAAATTCGGTTCAGCCGTTCTCCCGTGATGGTGTGACAAACAGACAGACAGACAGACAGACAGACAGACAGACAGACAGATTTTCATTTTTATTTATATAGACTAGCAGCATACCCGTTCTTCGCACGGAGTATATAATATAAAGAAATTTATAATTCGCAATCATGTGCAAATTCTGTTAAAATATTAAATTTATTGCTCATAAAGAGAAGTTTAAGAATATCTCTTCTCCCTATGCAAAATTATCTCCATGGGCAGATCTAAAGAATAAAACATCCTGGTCCCTTTTGTAAGCAAATTTACAAAAAAAGAAGGAATTGAATCAATATATGCAACCCCGTACTACTTATATTGTCGCAGATTAGAAAATATGCCAGTGTGTTAGTAGAAGCTTACTCGTATTGCAATATGAGTCTCAAAAATATTTTCCAAAATAAAAGAGATGACGTAATAAATTGAAAGTATCAAAAATACCCGTAATCTTAATACCAGAAGGTCGTAATTGATTCCAATATATGCCAATATATATCAAAATATATGCCAATGTACCTGTACTACTTATATTATCGTAGATTAGAAGATATACCCACGCATTTGTAGAAGATTACTCGTACAACGTACTATATATGAGTTTCAACAATTTTCGTCATAATAAAACAATTCCATAATAAATTGAAAATATCAATAATCCCTGAATCAACAGTCTCCGAAAATATCAATAATAATGATATTTAAACCTGAAGACCGTAATTGATATTATCCAGTCAAAAACTCAATGTCAATGAAATTTATTTTATATAAATATTTTTATTATTCAAATCGGAAAAGATTTAATAAAAATCGTATGCCGCATAACATATTGGATCCGTTGCTAAGCGATATGATATCATTTGCTTCAAATAAATTGATGGAAATCATATCATCTGAATAATGCAGTCTCCATGGAAGGATTGGCGACATTTTCGTCAATTTAGCGATAACTTAAAAAATCGCTAAATTTATCGCCATGTGGGACTGTAGAACTGATAGTCCCATTTTGCGACAAATTGACGAAACATCATCACAATACTTTTCCCTAACAAAACACGATTGATTTCATTTATTAAGAGCAATTTTATCAATTTCGTGATATTTTTATGGATTTACAAAGATTTTTATCAATTTGATGACATTTTAAAAATTCGCTAAATGTGTTACTAAGTAGGATGGATGGACTGGCCGACAAATGCTACCTAAACATCGTTTCAGTACTCTCTATAAAAACAAATTTAATTTCATCGAATTGCATAGTTTTTATCAATTTGGCGACATTTCCGTCAATTTGGCAAAGTTTAAGAACAGTTGCCAAGTTAGCGATATTCCGCGAAATTCGTAGCTTTGAATTTGCAGATCTGAAGAATAAAATATCCTGATCCCGTTTGTATATGCAAAATGAAAACACTAAAATTGTATTAGAAGATACATACACCCTTTCTACTCTTTTTCTGTTTCAACAATCGGCTAAATGAATTTATTGGGTAAACACAATATATGAGTTTATTAGCTAAACACAATATATGAGCTTGAAACCTCTTTGCTAAAATAAATGAAAGTGAAGTACGCAGTCCGCAATTTATATAATTAAAAGAACAATCAAACCGTTCATTTATAAAATATATTTTTACATCCATTTATTTATTATACAAATAGAAAAAATAATAAATATTAACAACACATTTAATTTCATTCCGTTGCCGAGCAACATGATATAAGATAGAATCTTCCTCACAAAATGCGAAATTAAATAGCCATTTTGATTTCTTTATACTTTTCATCGTTGAGTAAAAGCTTGTGAAACACGAACCATGGAGGTAGATTTTTCCATTTAAATTCATGTTTCAAACAATTCATGTCGTCCTATAGTGACTAATTAATGCAAAAAACCTGCATCAACCTCGGAAATAAAGTTTTATTTCATTTTGGTGTTTTAAATAAACGATTTTCATCCTTTCCGTTTGGATAAACCACGGAGTTAGAGAGTAGATCGCCTAAGAAAAAGTTCCGTTTTTCATTAATATCTCGACAACCTCTGGTCTTAGAAACTCGAAACTTGGACTACATTTATGGGGGGCTATTTCAAGGCTATCCACAAAATTTCATTAAATTCGGTTCATCCGTTTTCTCGTGATGATGAGACAAAGGAAAATTTCGTTTTTTACTAATATCTCGAGAACCACTGGTCATAGAAACTCAAAACACGGACTAAATTTTAAGTGGGGCTATTTCTAGGCTACCCACAAAATTTCATCAAATTCGGTTCAGCCGTTCTCCCGTGATGATGGGACAAACAGACAGACAGACAGACAGACAGACAGACAGACAGACAGACAGATTTTCAATTTTATTTATATAGATTTACAATTTTATACATCTTCGTATGCATCTTTGTAAAGTAATTCTAAAGAGATTATATCTCTCAATATTATTGAACAAATCCTTAAAATCAAAGGTATAAATACTATGAATATTAGTTGTTTTAATTTCTTAACTAATTCAAAACTGTTTTTTTACAATATGACTATTGTTAGAGATGTCATCTGACAAAGAGATTTCATTTAAAAATTTTTGTAATAATTTATCAGCATTAGTAAGGTAAGAATTATGCCCAACTGTAATAGTTCGAAAAGCAACAGGGGATGTATGAAACTTGGGTACCAAAACTAGATATGGAATGTTATTACTACGATTATTAAGATGGATTTGCTTATATTTTGCTGACATTCTATTAGATAAGATTTTAATGTTAGTATTATATAAATTATAATTAGAATTATTAAGAATGAGTGACTGGAAAGCACTTATATAGTAATATTTACAGATGATAGAGTCCATACTACTAGCCTTATCGACGTAAGTAATAACAAAATCTTTTTGAATTTCTGTAATATCCTTTTTAATTGAATTCAGTTTATATGATTTATTAATTTTCTGAATATTTATATAGAGATTTAAGCATTACTCTATTAGGACTCTCCAGGGTTTAAAAGCTCCTGCGGGAATTATATATTTATAGCTGATTTTAAAAATAAACTTATTTAAGTCAATTATTAATTCTTTAAAAATTAATTCATGCCTAAATTTAGTAGGTAAACGGTATTTAGTGCCCAGTAACATCAGTGATGTCAGTGTATCATAATTAATAATATTTAGATTTCCCGTTATAATATCCCATGGTGTAAATCAATGAAATCTTTGTATTTATCTAATTGACAGTAGTGGCAGAGAGACTCTTTATCCAATTAAAATTTTTTATTATTATTAATATCCATTGATTTGGCTATTTGATTGTAATTGAAAATATAACGTCCTAACGGTTTATCATATTTAAATGCAATTTTGTGATTTACATGTTTGACTGGAAAGATATTGGAAACTGAATTTAAAATAATATTAAACTTCAGATTATTAATAACCAGATTAGTGAAATTAAGGGTACAATATTCGTTTATTTTAGTATTTTTAGATTCGTCAATTAAGTTTAAGTCAGTGACGAATAAATAAATAAACATTAGGAATATTACTTCTGGTAAAAAGCAAATCATAGAATAAATGTTTAAAATGGATGTTTTCAAATGTGGTAGCAATAAAAAGGTTATATACTAAATTTAAGTTTTTTAATTGCGATAACCCAGTTCTTAACTTGTTTCTAATCATAAGTATTTTTGAAAGTTATATGCTGCTGTAGGAGGGTATTTTTTAGATCTGAAATTGAAGGCAATTTTTTATTATATTTTCCTGCTCTTTTAGTTCGTTTTGATTTATTGTGAGATATGTTGAAGAAATTATAATCATTAAGGTCGTTCTGGAGATAATTAAAGGATTTTTTAACAATTTTATGATAATTAAATATTTGATTAAGTCCATATGAAAAAATAGTTTTGTGTACACAAATGAGTTCACTTTCTAGGAATTTTTGGCGAATTTTAGCAAATATATTATGAATAAACTCATAAGAGTAATCTGCATCTCGACCAAGTTTAAAAATTAAATCAATTTCATTATTTAAAGAAATAATAGTAGAACTAATATTAAAAGATCGATTGAAATATGCAATGAAGGAAGCCTTTTTAGAAGAAATAGGGTGAAAAGAATTAGCCAGAATGCACGTGTTGGTAAACGTAGGTTTGCGAAAACTAAAAGACTGAAAATTAAAAAAAGTTACGGGAAACAATAACATCTAAAAAAGATAAGGCACAGTTGGATCCATTGAAAGATGTTCGAAAGCGCTTTGGCTGTATTTACGTCTGTAGGATGATTGTATAATAAAATGGGTTTTGGATCTGTTTGAAATTTGTCATTTGTTAATAATTAGTGTTTTGAACTTGTAGCGTGTCTCGCCACGTCTGGTAATACATTTAAATCGCAAAAGCGTATTTAATATACAGAGCACGTTTAAATAACAATGCATCCAAATGCACACACTTTGATTAGTTCCTTAAAAGTTGCTTTTTATTTGTTAGTTGTACTAAACGCAGTGAGCCTGCGCGTTTTGAAAATGGGTATTTTACACTGTTACAGTTAAATTATTAAATTTGGGATTCTGCACATCTGTGCGTAATTTTACGTATGTGTGCAAATTTTCATCTGACCTATCTATTGAGTAAAAGGAATCACAAAATACAGGCAAATGTTGACTTCACTTTGTTCGGAATGGAGAATAGAATTTATTTTAGAAAATGAATATCACCATTTTTAGAACATTGGCTGGAACAGTTCTTAAAATGGTAACAATTTCCTTAAATAATTTATCTAAAAATTACATATAAAAGTAGTAATTATTGTTCAATATATTCCCAATATGTACTTTTCATTTGCAATATTATGCGATAAATCTGATAAAATTATTCTCATGGAACTAGTTTATATATATATATATATATATATGTATTGTATATGTATGTATATATATATGTATATATACATATATATATATATATATATATATATATATATATATATATATATATATATATATATATATATATATATATATATTTATATATATGTATATATATATATAAGAAAATTCGTTCTGACCAGTTTTCTGTCTATATGTTGGCCGCCGTAAATGTGGTAACATTGGTGTCTAATTTAGTAAAAATTGCCAAATTAGCAGCTTGTGAAAATGATGCCAAATTGACGACAATGTTTCCAAATTGGCAAAAGTGACGCTACATTTACGAAAATTACGCTAAATGGAGAATTAATTATTAAAATATATTAATACATGGACTATATTGCTTAACATATGCTAGCAATTTTTTCAATTGCCAAGTTAGATATGCGCGAAATATAAGTTAATCTAGTACTTCGTAACAGTTTTACACGTTGCCATCAAGAAAAACGCCATATGCTATTGTACAATTCAATGTTAAAAACATTGTGCCATGGATCTTATATATCATTATTTCAGTGTGTAAGAAGTAAGGTGACTGCATTATGTAGAGAAAGTCATGTGCTGCCCACATAAGATTCGTTTTCCAATTCGCATTGAAACAATGTTTCCCACATACGACAACCTATCTTACCAGTATTTAACTTTTACGACAGTGTATCACTGACCCTTGCTACTAAAACGAGACTGGTGGTCTTAAAGAGAAGCTTAAGTGTCCTAATAACAAACCAAGTCCTACTATGTACCTGCACCCTACTGAGAATTCTAATTGCCTTTCGCTTTGAGTGTTTGAGAGTATAAAGCATTCAAGTCTGTCTTTCAAATAAATAAACAAAATGCAATATTTTTTCCCTTCTATGTAATTTATCTTACTCACATTGCTTTTTTTATTTGTTGGTTTGGGTGGGACAGACTGTGACCTTATGTGGGTGTTTTATTTTTTTGTTTTAATATTTTTCAAGGGGGCGTTTCTGGTTTAATTTTTGGTCTCGCCCGGCAGAGTTCGCAGCTTTTATAGTTTTTGGTGGGGCGCTGGAGAGATAGGAAGCTGATAAGACACCGGTCTTCGCGGGTTTTTCGATCAGATGAACGCGGCAAGAATTTAAAAGACTAAGTGAAATAGTTCAGGGGTGTTTTATAGATTAAATAGCATGCATGACTAGATGAGGGGCCCCAGTCTCATATGCAGGGAATGTAACATAATTAAATTATAAAGATTTACATTGCAACATATAGATTAAAAAATCTAATGCGGGCAGCATATGACTTTGTACATATAATGCAGTGATTCCACAGTTTTCACATATAATTCATGATACACAAGATCAACGGAAGCATGATTATTTTGTCATTGAATTAACACCACATTGATTGCAATTGGATGCTTCTGGAAACTTCAGGTCCACACAAATGACTTATTCAAACTTATGAACAAAATCCCCATTAAAATACAGTTAGCATTTAATTAATATTAATGGCACAATAGAATAATGATTTTGTCATTGAATTAACACCACGTTGATTGAAATTGGACGCTTTTGGTAACTTCAGGTCCAAACAAATGACTTATTCATACTCATAGACAAAATCCTCATTAAAATACTGTTAGTGATTAATTAATATTAACGGCAAAATAGAACAATGATTTCGTCATTGAAATAACATTTCATTAATTGAAATTGGACGCTTTTGGTAATTTTAGGTCCAAACGAATGGCAACTCAGGTCCAAACTCATAAACAAAATCCCTATTAAAATACAGTAAGTACTTAATTAATATTAATGTCACAACAGAACAATGATTTTGTCATTGAATTAACACCACGTTAATTGAAATTGGACGCGTTTGGCAACTTCAGGTCCAAACGAAGGACTTATTCATACTCATAGACAAAATCCTCATAAAATATATTTATCATTTAATTAATATTAATGGTATAAAATAAATGATAACTGGCGAATTCTTGGGAATAAAAACTCAGAACTTTTGTAAATAGCATCTTCTCTTGTGATTGGATCGGTCTAGATCAGGGGTGGCCAACCTTTTTGAAAAAAGTGCCACTATCTGAAAAAAAATTATGCGTGCCACTTCCAAATTTTTCAACATAATAAAAAATATAAAAGGTGAAAAAATGTTATTTATACGCTGATTGTGGGATCTTTATAGCACATTTTTTTTCATGTAAGTCTGAGTAGTGGAGATTTAAAAAATAATATAATAAATAAAACAAAAGTACAAACTTAGGTTTTATTGTTAATAAACATTTTTAAAGGTTCAGTCAGTTAGGTTATGTATAAAATAAAAATGAATAACTTGAAACATTTAATTCTAAATAATTATTAAACAGTAAGTACTTAATTAATGTGGCTTTTGAATTTAGAGTTTTTTTCACTAAGTCATCTATATTAGGATTAGTTTTTAAAATGCTAACAAAATTAGGTGTTTTAGGAGCACATCAGTTCATCTTGAACGATATTTTGATTTTATTATGTTCATAATAGAAAACATTTGTTCACAAACATATGTTGATCCAAACCTACAACAATATTTGACAGCCAAATCGTGTAAATTTGGAAAATTACTTGTTGGTACAAATTTCCACAATTCAATATAATTTGGATCACTTGTAGTTGCAATAAGTTCCTTACATTTGCTTTTCAGTGTAATATAGTACTTTAGGTCAATAATTTCGATTTGGAGTTCAGGTGGGTAACAATTAACGTCTTGCAGAGAAATTGAAAAAGGATTTGTGTAAAGATCAGCATTTTCTTTTATCATCTTGAAAATCATGAAACTTAGCACTGAATGAATCCTTCAAAATGGATATTAAATTTTTAAATCTATTATAGTTCGGAACATTATTGACTTTGGTAGCTAGTTCCTGCATTAATGTGAAATGTCTTAATCGTTTTTCTCCAAAATCGAGACAAAAAAGCAAAAGTTTGTTCACAAAAGAAGATATATGACCAACTAGGGTAGGAATAATACAATCTTTTTCCTGCAATCCTAAATTTAAATTATTTAAATGTCCCATAATATCGGTGAGAAAAGCTAAATCCCATAGCCAATCTTCATTCTTGAGTAGCAAGCATTCACTGGGTAGTTCATTGTTTTCTTCTAAATATTTTAAAACACACTCCCTCAAATTCCAAAATCTCGCGAGTGCACTTCCTTTGGAAAGCCAGCCACACTACAATGAAGGAGTAACTCGCCATCCTCTTCCGTTTCTTCCGGGAAAAGCTCAGGAAATCGTCATCGATTCAGAGCTGGAGATCGTATTTTGTTGATACAGCGCGCTACTGGGTCAACAACAGAAGAGAGGTTTAAGTCCTTGGCACAAAGAGCTTCTTGATGGATAACACAATGATACTTAAAAACTTTTCTTCCCAAATAATTTTCAAGCAATGTAACAAAACCTTTTATCCTGCCAACCATGCAAAGCGCTCCATCTGTGTAAATACTATCTAATTTTGTCCACTCTACTTTGTTAACTTCAATTACATTTTTAAGTTCTTTAAAAATGTCCTCACCTGTAGTTAAAACTAGTTGGCACAAATCAAGAAGTTCTTCCACAATATCAAAATTAACGTTCGTGTAATGCACAAATATGTTTAACTGCGCATTGACTGTGATGTCACAGCTTTCATCCAAAGTTAATGAAAAGTATTTGCAATATTGTAGTCCAGAGACAATTTGTGTGCCAACATCCGGGCCCATGTCATCTATACGATGCATGACGGTATTTTTAGACAAAGTTATTTTATCAACCATATTTTTGACGTTTATATCACCGACATTTTGGGCAAATATTAAAAGGCTATTTTTTATTATCTCCTCTCTATCAGAATAGGGTCTTTTCTTGCGGGCTAGCAACAGAGGAAGTTCATAAGAAGTCTTCACCATAGTTTCCATTTCGTCATTTCTCTTCTGGAACAAGGACTGTTAGCCGGCTAAAGATTTCTTTTTTAATTTAATAAATTCCGTTCGCAAATGTGATACGACAGGATATTTTCTGTTGAAATCACTATGCAGTTGTTTGAAATGTCGTGTCGGTCCAGGTTAAATTTTTTCGGCACTGCTACATTAATTCCACATATCAAACAAACAGGCTTGGAAGTATTTTGATGCGTAAACAGAAATTGTTCTTCCCAGACTGTTTTAAAATCGCGAATTGCAATATCCTCTTCATATTTCCTTTTCGATGTCAAAGGTTTATTCATAGACGACATAGTGAAAATAAAATTTTTAAAACAACGACGCTTGACGCCAAAATCTAAAAACAGTTTCAAAAAAGCTTAACGTCTTGCTCGGTAGTTTAAAATCAGCTGAGCCAGACAACCAGAGTGTCGCACTCGCTCTCGCTCGAGAACGAACAACCATAGCAAGACACAACGGACCAAAGCATGGGCTCGTCCCATGACCACGCTGTCTTACCGCAACGTTATACAGGTTTCAAGCAGTGCCTCTTTCCGGCGCTGTCGTCTTCAGTAGCGTATGAGTAGGGTTTTTACGGATTTTGACAAAGTTCTTGAAGACGACATTATTATTTTTTCAAATTTTTTAATTTTTCAATAAGTCTTCGCGTGTCACTGTTAAAACTCCGCCGTGCCACACTGTGACACGCGTGCCGCGGGTTGAACACCCTTGGTCTAGATTCACTAGAATGATTTTGCATAACATTGCATGTGGAGAGTGCGCATATTTAATTTCACTTACCGTCGCATATTTAACGTCGCATATTTAACGTATTTACCTTTTGCTCCGACGGGAGCCAGCCATTCAAGTGCCCGCGCATTTTTCAATAGAGACAAATATCGAAGTGCCTACCCTGTCAGGTCAGATATTGCAGTTGGAATGGAACTAAAGGAAAATACGAGTATACTTCCACCAGTTAACTGCCGAATAATCCTAGATAGGTGTGTCTGCACTGTATGATGTTTTGGAAAAATCTGTACTGTATGATGTTTTGGAAATTTTTGGAGTAAAATCTCCCTTTCAACCCTCACGATGGAATTTCGCTTTGTTACCCGAATAGCTTTATCTCCATAGACATAATATATCTGATGACTATGTGGAGTTATTTCAAAAGTTAATAGCAAATTTAGTTCAAAGGATCGCTAAATCGTAGTTATTTTGACATTTTTATATGGAATTTTCCTATGTGAATCATTAATTAAACTTTTAATAAGGGAAAAAGTAAAACTTGGTGCGTTGGTGTGTGGTGTATTTATTTTTACTTTCCTTATATACATAATGTAGGAAAGCATTGTGACGGGATCGAAAATTCGAATTCGAGTTTTCGACGGGAGAGCAGGTTTCAAGCATCCCTGATCACGAATCAAACATTTTTGAAGTGATGCCTGTGTGTGTGTGTGTGAAAGTATGTGTGTGTGTATCAGTGAGTCTGTGGAGACGATAACTGACGAACAAATGGACCAATTCGAACGAAATTTGGTACAAAATCTATATACACTGGAAGCATATTGTTTTTATACGCAATCGAATGTTCAGAAACCCCTAAATTTTCGAGTGAAATTTTGAAAAAATCGTCAAAAAATCAAAACCTCTAATAAAGTTACGCAAATAGACATATCTTATGTAATTTTTCATTAGAAAACGATTGACATAAACTTTAGAACGCTAACATAAACCGTTCTCGAGATATTGCACATTTTTCAAAAAATTATCAAAAAGTCATATAAAATAAAAAATATATATTTCCTATTGAGAAACATGTTCACTTTTCATATGTAATACCATGTGATAAATTTGGTGACATCATTCTCGTGGAACCAGCTCGTTCCATTCATGAAAAAAGATATTTTTAGTAATACTTTTGTATTTGAACGCCAATACTCATTTATCGGCTATAAAAATAACTTATTTCTCCGTCCATAATGCTTGGCGATATTTGGGCGACAAATTTAGCGAAATGTCGCCATCTTGGCGACATTTTTAATTGTTGCCAAATTAACAAAAATCTCGCCAAATGGATAAAAATGACGCTAAATCAATGAAAATGAGAACTAATTGAAGAAAATTCAATTTCTTGGAAGGAATATAAGTATCTACTATAAGAATAACATTTTTTTAACTGTAAAAGTAGTAAATTCATTACATTATATAAGGAAAGTCATGTGTTGCCCACATCAGATGTTTTTACTTGTTTTCGTCCAGTTTTATTTGCTAACTTAAATAATGTTTTGAGTGTATTGTGTATCCCTCATATAACGTTTTTGAATTTGTTCCTCAGAGAAACGCTAAACTGGGGTTCCACTATAATAACAGAACTGCAAAATGTAATTAATTTATATTTTCATTGGAATTTAATCATTATATTTCGTTGTAACCTTGTTAAAATACTCAGTGTTGTTGATTGTTGAAACCCTGACCGTCCGACCTACCAGAAAGGTGCAAGGTAACTGTTTGGACGGTCGGGAAGTGCCACCCAATTTAGACCGGAACCCAGTGGGGGAGGCATCCACAGGGCCCGTACCCTCCTTCCCCTACCACCAACCTCTCGGAAGGACTTTCGGACCCACATGTTTAACGTGATCGTACTCCGCATGAACACGGCGGTAGTTTTGGCAGTGGCTGGAATCGAACCCGGGCCTACCGAGTGCAACTCCAGCGCGCTAACCAATGGGCTACCGCGCCCCCAAAATACTCAGTGTGAAACTTTTTATTTGCTGATTTTGGTCCTTGGTTTTATGTATCCCTAAATTATTTTATAACGCTTCGCCACTGGTAATTGAGATCGTTAATCTTTAAATAACATCAATTATTTACGTTAATCTTTAAATAACATTAATTATTTACGTTAATCTTTAAATAATACTCAATTGATATTGTATAGTATCTCTACAAAATTCTGCAAAATTTGCCCATAATATCTATAGTTATACGTAAAATTGAAATAAAAATGGGGTAAAATCTACCTTTCGGACAAAAATAGAATAAAGCAATTTTCGACTTCTTGTAGAAACTACTACGATATTTTTATGTAGTTTGTAGAACTACTAAATATGCTATCCCAGCACAAACAACATAAGTATATGCTAGGGGAAAACGTATTTGGCTTCAGAAATTCCCAAGTTTCTGTACCAGTCAAGTACAATCCTTACTCTCCTAAATTAATTTAATATTTTAAATGTAATATTTTATTATGTTTGTATAACTTCGTATGCTCCATCTGTTCCATCGAAATAAATTCAGTTATACTTAAATACGGCTAGTGTGAATGTATTTTAAAATTTAAAATATAGTAATACCAGTAATATTGAGAAATAAAAGTTTATTTTATCTGATTTACTATCATGCTAAATTTCGATATTGTATCACATATAGATATGCAAGTGCATTTATATATGCAGCACATTTATATATGCAGCACATTTATATATATGCAAAATATTTTTATAAATCGTTCTATTCATATTTAAAAATTGATTTAAATAAACATGCATTTTATATTGGAGTTTTATAAATATTATAAAATGTATTTTATATATATGTTACCGTTAAAGAGTATAATTCAGTTATTTCATAGAATACCAAGTTATTTCATGAAATAACTAATCAAGAGAGTTAAAGTGCGTAATAGTGTCGAAAACCCCTACTCGTCTGACCGTCGGGCTTAAAGTAGCAGTTTGGGTGGCCCCTGATGTGTCCATGTAATAGTGTTGAGGATCCAGACCACTCAAATTACCAGAGGCTTACAACAGTATTAAGGGAGGCCGGGAGAAGTATGTAATAGTGTTGACGACCCAGACCACTTCGCTGGCTCTGAGGCTTACAGCAGGCAGTTGAGTGTCCAGGTTATGTAGTAGTGTGTAATAGTGTCGAAAGTCCAGGCCGTCCGACTCGTCCGAAGACATGGAGCAGCAAGGTGGGCGGCCGGAATGTCGAAATCTCAGGCCTTCCGACTCATCCGAGGACATAGAACAACAAAGTGGATGGCCGGGAAAAGGCGGGCGGAGTGTGTAATAGTGTGGAAAGTGCAGGCCGCTCGACTCGCCCGAGGACATGAGCAGCAAAGTGAGCGGCCGGTGTGTGTAACAGTGTGTAATAGTGTTGTTGTTGAGATCCAGACCGTCCGACCTACCATAAACATGTAAGGTAACTGTTTTGACGGCCGGGAAAACCCACCCAATTTAGACCGGAATCCAGTGGGGGAGGCATCCACAGGGACCGTACCCTCCTTCCCCTACCACTAACCTCTCGGAAGGACTTACGGACCCATATGTTTAACGTGAAATCTCCGCGTGAACACGGCGGTAGTTTTGGCTGCGGAGGGAATCGAACCCGGGCCTACCGAGAGCAATTTCCGCGCGCTAACCACTGGACTACTTCGCCCGTGTGTAACAGTGAAGACCCAGACCGCATGACTCGTCCGAAGAAATAGAGCATCCATTTGGACGGCCGGGTGTTGCTGAACCAAATCTCTGACCCAAGGGGCTTACAGCAACAGGACGGCCGGGTGTTGTTGTTGTTGTTGAGACCCAGACCGTCCGACCTACCAGAAAGAAGGACGACCAGATGTTAAAGATCCAGACCGTTCGACTCGTCCTATGACATGAGTAGCTATTTGGGCGGCCGGGAACGATTGGGTGTTGAAGACCCAGACCGTCCGACTCATCTGAAGACTTGAGCAGCTGTTTGGACGGCCGGGAGGACGGCCCACTTTAACTAATTATTCTATGAAATAACTACTTATTCTATAAAATAACTAATGATATACAGTGAAAGTATATAATAAACAATTTGACTGAATTATACAGCATACAAAATGTTATTTTTACAAAGACACAATAAAATCATTTGTTACAACAGGGATTACTAAAATGGCATTTGGAATTGCATAGAACATTATTTCTAAAACAAATATATTTTCTGTTGACACTGCGTTTTACATGAAGATTTTTTAAATCCCTGACCGGTACCTAAACTTTGAGCTGTTTCAACCGACCAGAGCGATTTCTCTATATCCGGCACTTCTTCGATCTTAATTAGTTTTTGTTTACAGACGCTGAACTGGGATCTGGAATATAGCTATTTTATGCGGCCGTTTCTTGTTCCCAAATGAAAAAATCCTTCTTCGGTTATTTTCGTGATAACAGCTAAATTAGATCTTGTCGGGGTGGAATTCAGTAGGGTTGGAAGGTAAATGTGTTTCTCGTTCATGTTTTGAGAGTCTTGCACAAAAAATATTCGGCTACAGTAATCTCTATATATTAAGTTCAGCAAATAATCGTTAATGACAAATATATCTGACCAGTGCTTCACAGCCTTTTGAATTCGGAACTTTATTTACTCGGTTATTTTACACTTTAAAGGGATGTAGATCGTTATTCTATGAAATAACGGATTTCATACTTTAACGATAACATTATATATATATATAAATAAATAAGTCAATATATGTATATATATATATATATATATATATATGTCGCAGGGAAATGATGAAAACGGAGATTTGATCAAATCCCTAAGGTAGATGATCAATTCACGGAAGATGTTAAAATTACAACTCTGTGGGGTGATTTCCCTAAAGAAAGTAAGTAATTCGATCAAATCCCTTAACTGTTCTAGTGAAAAGATAAAATAAACCAGTCAGAACTCGCACAGCTGTAGAACAGTAACAGTGGAACAGAAACATTACGCGAGGAAGGTTGCGCGCATTGTTATTATTGTTTTCTATATTTCGAGTTTTATCAAGTACCTACCGTAGAAAAATGGGTTCAGATATAGAAAAATAATAAAACTCTGACTGAATTTGTATCTGAAGAACAGTTTAATGAAACTATCAGGACGTTTTCGAACAAGCGGCATGATAAAGAAAAACCTTTATGGACTCGCGAAAGGATAGAAGAAGCTATCACAGTCATTGAACAATTTAAATTAGCACCACTACTTAAACTGCAACGGACACATAAACAGTACTATTATGGAAAAAATACGATGTTATGGAAGTAGGTACTAAAAAATCTTTGATTTTGAAGAGAAAGTCTGACTCCGTTCCAGTTGTGAAAATAGTACCAACGGAAAATTTTTACCACATACTTCGGGAAACCCATCAGCCGACTGGCCATTGAGGAAGAGATAAAATGCTGTATAGTTTGAAATCGAAATACCTAATACCTACTTCAGTTGTAGTGGAGTATTTAAAGCTGTGCACGATATGTCAGTCTAAAAAATAATTTCCAAGAAAAGGAATCGTTGTTTGCCCCATTATATCTAGTGACTTCAATTATCGTGGCTTCAATTATCGTGGATTTAGTTGTCTTACAGTCGACCCCAGATAGAAATTACAAATGGCTATTACACTACCAGGACCACGCGACGAAATTCAGCTTTCATCGACCGTTGACTTCAAAAGAGCTTCTGAAGTAGCAATGGAGCTATTAAAAATATTTTTGGAAGTAGGTTGTCCTTATATACTACAACGCGACAACGGCCGTGAGTTTACGGCTGCTGTCATACAAGAATTAACAAGCCTGTGGCCAACGTACAAAATTGTAAATGGTAGGCCTAGACATCCATTTAGTCAAGGATCTGTTGAGCGATCAAATCAAGACGTCGAAGCTATGTTACGTGCTTGGCTAATTGACAATGACATAAAAAATTGGGCTATAGGTTGTTACTTTGTTCAATTCCAAAATAATTCCTCTTTTCATAGAACCATTAAACGATCACCTTACAAAGCTTTATTTGGAACAGAACCAAACACAGAACTCCAATCTAGTTATATTTCAAAAGAGTTGCTTGAAAAACTTGTTACTGAAGAGGACTTGGATCTACTTCTTTATCAGCAGGACCGTGACAATATTTTAACACCAGAAGACTTACCAGTAGCTTCCTTAGAGGACAGCAACGACGCTTCAACTTCAAAAGATCTACCTGCATCTGAATTAATTGATTACAATGCTTCAACTTCAAATGATCTACCAGCATCTGAATTAATTGATAACAATGCTTCAAATTCAAACGATCTATCAATAGTTAAATCAACCAACAATAACACTTCAATGTTACACGATCTACCGGCAGCTGATTTACTCACCAAAAAGGCTTTAAATTTAGAGGATCTACCAGAAATTGAATCAATTTCTTTATCGACAACAAGACAACTCGAACCAATTAACAACTGTTATTCAACTCCTGCTTCAACAGTTAAAACATTTGTAGTGTTACTTGCATCAGAAGGGCAAGCAGCTGTCAGCGACAGTAAAGCATGTTGTGTTGTTCGTGGAATGGAATCTACTGGAGCCCATTCATGTGACATTTGTAAAAATCCGGTGCACGCAATATGTGGGAATACAGTAGGAGAAGAAGGATATGGATTGAAAATTCTGTGCTATTTATACCAGAAAGAAGAGAGCATTAAAGATCAAAGGGAAAATCCTGCAAAACACCTGAAAAGATCAGCTGAAAAAATGAAAGAAGTTTTTTTGAAGAAATTTAAAGACGTGTTAGTGGATTCCACAGTTTTGGTTGATGTACCTAAGGTAGATAGAGGCCTATTGGATGGAAATAACATTGTGGGGATCGTTTTAGATATAAAAAATAAATTTTACCAAATTGGTACCTCAGTTGGAATTATAAAATAATGGCTACCTAGAAACGCTCTCCAAATAGCTACTACAGCATTTACCGAAACAGGTCCACGGATTTACCTAAGTCTGTGTGAGATTGCAGGAAAATTATCCTTATTTGGAGGTCAAGGATTAAGGAAGTGTTCCTGTGAACAATCCAAAATACAATGTAAAACAAAAAGATGTGCCTGTAAAAAAAGTAACGTACTTTGTAACTCGAGATGCCACAAATCAACAACTTGTTTTAATAAAAATGAATGAACATTATTATTTATTAATTACATTCACAAAAAATGTATAGAATTTCAACAAAAATATCCTTTTTGTTTTTAAAAATATCAGCTTAAGTACCTATTTCTTTTGTTAATTAGTTTAAGATAAATAATTTGTGTTTCAATGACTATTGTTTTATTACCTACTCTACATTTAATAATGCATGGTTTACTAAATAAATACTTTTAATATCTAAACAATATTATTTCATCTTTTCACTAAAACGGTTAAGGGATTTGATCAAATCACTTACTTTTTTGGGGGAAATCACCCCACAGAGTTGTAATTTTAACATCTTCCGTGAATTGATCATCTACCTTAGGGATTTGATCAAATCTCAGTTTATATCATTTTCTTGCGACATATATATATATATATATATATATATATTAAAAATGAAAATCCAATGATAGAATAGAAGTAGTAACTCATAATACACTGACTAATTTAAAAATTACATACAAAATGCAAAGAAATAAAAAAATTCAACCATAATGTTGAAATAAAAAGCATATAACTGGTCATCAAGCTAAAGATAATCAACAAATATCAATATATATATATATATATATATATATATATATATATATATATATATATATATATATATATATATATATATATATATATATATATATATATATATATATATATATATATATATATATATATATATATATATACATATATATACATATATATATTTTCCAAAAAGAATACCTAAGTACAGAAAAGCAAAATACGAATGTGAAAGACGAAAAGTATCACAAGTGGCCGGAGGGAGTTGTGACCCCCCCTCTCCGGTTAAGCAATGCTTTATGTCATGGCGACACTCCCGGAAGCCGATACTTATACATGGAATGGCCTTAATACCATCAATTACCGAACAGCAAAAACCCACAGCAAAAACACTATTTGGATGACACACGAAAAAACTATTCAATTCACTCAATGTGCCTACAAATGAACGTGCCGATGTAACCCGTCTCAACAAATTCCAAAAATCTTACCAAAACTGTCCGATGTATAAAACTCCAACTTGTAGTCCACTCCCTAAATAACCATACTCAATACTCGCAAGTCGTCGCTATTCAATGGCAATGTTTTAACTGTTTAAATATTTGCCCTTACATTCAGTTACAGTTAACCAAGTGAATTCTGAAAGTATTTTAATTACAAAACCCATGGGGTAATCGTGTTTTACAGCTTCATTTATAAACTCTGTATCGTGATGCTTTTGATCATACTCTCTACTATTCAAACGTTTATTTCTAGTTAATTGGTTAATGATAATATTACGAAAAACATTTTTATGTAAATTACTTGACCAAGGTGTAATGAAGTTTATTTTAAATTTAAAATCTTTTCTTTTATCAAAAATTCTGAAATAAGTTTTATTATTGTCTTTTACTAAGCATAAGTCCAAATAATTCAAACTTTCATCTGAATTGCTAGGAGTTTCTATTAGGTTTAAAGTCTGTGGATAAAACTAAAATCCATTTTGAAATCTGCAACACTACAACACAAAATCACATCATCGACGTATCTCATGTAGACCATTTCATTTAATATATGGGTACCTGTTTCATACTTATCGAGATAGATGTCTGCTAGAACCGAAGAACAAATTCCCCCCATTGGGATACCTTTAATCTGCTTGTAATAGCCTATACGGTTGCATAGTACTGTCTCGAAAAGTACCAGTCTCACCAATGCTGTATACCTAGTCAGCGATATCAATAAATGCAGTTTATGTGTATAGCATAATTCTATCACTATGTTAAGCAAATCATTTATATCAATGTTATTGTAAAGATCGCTAAAATCAAAACATCACATCTTATACACCACATTATGCGGTATGCTCTTTAATTTATTAATAGCTTCAAAACTATTTTTAATAAAATAAGATCCCTGCTTCTTAAGTTCTGCAATAACTGGCCTGAGCACCATGAGTAACCTTTTGTTTGCATTGGTTAAGTATGACCTATATCCTATTATTACAGGTCGAAATCTAATGGGACTCTTATGCAGTTTAGGAATGAGCGTGAGATAAGGGAATTTAATGTTTCCGATTCCAATACCGGAAAGTATATACATTGCCCTAACACGATTTTCAATTTCTATTTTTGATTGATTGACGTGTAGATACATCTTCTTATCATTATAACAATTTAGTAGTAGCTCATTGTAGTATTTTTTACAAGTAAATGCATAATTAGCCGTGACCTTGTCAACATAAGTGATAACAAAACTATTCTGTAAAGCTTCCAATTCTTTTTTGTTATACTTCAAAATTTCGCCATGTTCTCTATACCTGTTATACCAGTAATAAATTTTATTCATTACTTTGCTTTTGCATTCCTTGAATACCTCAGTAGGTATACTATAATCAACAGCTGTGTTATAGATGGATTTATTCACATCCCGATCAACAGATTGTACGACTTGATCAAATTCCTGAAATCTAAATTTTGTGCCCTTTTCGAAGATGATTCTTATATTTGTATTTATGACACTAAGATCGCCCGTGATCACATGTCCGTGATCGCTATCAGAAAAACTAGATATATGACAATTACATTGGCCTTTCACTTCCAAATTCAAATTTTGGCAGTTGCCGTTATAGTTAAAAAATTTTCTACCTATTGGTTTTAAGTAACTAAAAGAAATATCAACATTGAAATTACCGATAGGCAAACAACCCCTATATTTCCTCAAAATCCTATTAAAAGGAACCCTGTCGAAAGCCTTATTTTTGTATTTCACTATAAGATATTTGTGTACATGTTTTCTTGTTCCTGCATTTAATTTTAGACCCAAAGAATTCATTGGGTCTAAAATTAATAATTAATAATAAAAATTAATAAATTAATGATACTTTTCGTCTTTCACATTCATCTTTTGCTTTTCTGTACTTAGGTATTATTTTTGGAGAATATATTTGTAAATGTGTACAAGGGCAGCTTAACGCCATGTTTGCATATTTTACGTATGAGAAATTTTTTTCATGTAGCTATCTCAGAATACTTTACATTTGTAAATTATATATATATATATATATATATATATATATATATATATATATATATATATATATATATATATATATATATATATGTATATATATATATATATATATATATATATATATATATATATATATATATATATATATATATATATATATATATATAGGTAGAAAAATAAAAAAACAAATTGTTTTTTTTTATTTTTTTCCATTTGCTTGAAGATTTGTTGATTTATACTTTTATTTCGTAAGCCTGTTAGATAGTTGAATTTTCGTGTTACAGCTTCTCACTTTTCTTTCATTGGATCTTCAAACCTTTTTTTCTCATTGAAATCATTTTATTTATTAGCTGCATTTGCGCAATAAATTAAATGAATTTTGTTTTGTCATTCCTATTTACGCAATTTTTACATTTGCATAATAGCAAAGTTTTCATAAATTTTAAAGTTTTTTGCTATGATATTTTTTAAATATTAATATATATATATATATATATATATATATATATATATATATATATATATATATATGTATATATATAAATAAAAATTGAAAGATTTTAATCGAAAACTATGCATAAACTACTGTATGTACAAAAAAAACCATCTCTAGAATATCTGTTACAAATGAGTAACTATAGACTAAGACTAACGATAAAAATAGAAGATAACTTATCACTACAATGGAAAGGGGGATGAGAAGAATATTAGGATACAAAAATCACAATTAAAAATTATATATAAAGATAAATAAAAATGAGAAAGAAAACACGGCAAAATGAGAAAAGGCAATAATAATTAGCTCAAGTTAAAAGATTAAGACATAGAGAACAATCAATTGAAATTACACAAAAAATGGTGCTTAGTTCGAAATTGCATTTTCATCAGGACAGCAATACAATTCGAATTAAAACCGATATAATAGCCAGTTTCTGAGAGTGGCGATAGTATTTAACTATAGACACCATTGGAACCGTCACTATATATATATATATATATATATATATATATAAATCTAAGATAGAGGGAGTGAGAAAGGGGAGAATTGACATGGGTTCGATAATATTGAAATTATCATTATTTCTATTAATAAAACTTATGATAGATTATTCATAGAAAATGAACCTATATGTAAACATAAAAATAGTTTTCTCTATGGACGCAATCAATTATTTAATCATCATGGCATTGTTAAAAATCTTCTAATTATCTCTATAATGACTTTGATATCTATAATTTCTTCTGTCTATCTAATAATAAATAAAAAAGAACTATAAGTGAAAATATATATAACAAAAACTTGTCTTCATTTTCTGATTAAAAAATAACATTCTACAGAAACATGTTAACTTCAAAATTACTTTCATTTGGAAATAATGTAATTGGATTTTCACAATTAAACAACAGCAATTAAATTTAATATATATCCTATTTCTTTCTGTTACATTTAAAAACATACATTTTAAACATATCTTCTATGATTTACTGATTACCAGAAGTAAAACACATGTTTATATGTTACTGTCATAAATTTTACTGACGATTCAAAACATAATGCTGAAATTTACGAATATTGTATCCTGAATTTTACTAATACGAACATTAACAATTTAGATATGAATAATATATTGGTATCCACTTCTTTTTCAGTTAAAATATAATTCCTAAATTAGCATTTAAATATAATAAGGGGGGGGGGGGTACATTACGTCATACGCTAGGGCGTTACATTTTCAATTATAATCAAATCATATAGTCATTATAGTCATTATAATCAAATCAATCAACTGAAATAAAAATTATCAATTGGATAACGAGTCTTTCTCTCACTTTTATTACGAAATATAAAGACTGTGTAGATTCGCACTATGGGCATATAATAACGGGAAATCTAGATGTTATTAATTGTGACACACTGATATCATTTCTAGTACTTTTGGGTACTAAGTACCATTTAACTATTACATTTATTTTTAAAAATAGTAATAATTTTAAACATATTAATATTTTAAACATACATATTGTAACATAGAGTGTTTTAATATACCAATACTTTAATAGCTATATATATATATATATATATATATATATATATATATATATATATACATATATATATATATATATATTTATTTATATATATATATATATATATATATATATATATATATATATATATATATATATATATATATATATATATATATACAATACAAATGTTAAGTAAAATATAACTTTTACTAGAAATATTAAAACGGGATATGCCCATACTATCATAAGGCGCATTGCAGCACATACAATATAAGCACGAATATGGATTCAAATGAATAAGAAATGAAAGAAGTAAAAACGGATGGGGATGCTTACAAGGAAGTCGAACGGCCAAGGGGGATTACGACCCCTTGTTCCCGTGTATCCTGCTGAATATTTTAAGACCTACAATGGCGAAAATAAAATCAAGTGGTACGGTAATGGTATCAAATAGTAATGAAGTCATAGAAAAGTTGAGCAAAATACCAGAGAGATTACACCTTAAAAGCTACGATTTTAAAGATTTATTCAATAACATAAATTTAAAGGATCTGTTTGAGATCATGATCGAAACATTTCATGAATACAATTTGCATCTATTTATCAACATCAATAGTTACGAAAACCTCATCAAATTCGTTTTATATGAAAACTTACTTTACAACGGAGATTCATTCTATCAACAAATTCAAGGTATTCCCATGGGGGGTGGCTGTTCCTCCATGTTGGCTGATATCTATTTGAATAAGTATGAGATCGGAACTCATTATCTAAATGAAATTCCCTATTTCAGATTTGTGGACGATGTGCTTATTGGAAATTTTGAAAGTAATTATCAATTTAACTTCAACTTTTATCCCGCAAATTTGGAATTGATCGAAACAAAACAAGTGAAGAAAGAAATAACAGAGTTTTTAGATATAAGCATTTATTACGACAACAAAGAAAGTATTTGCTTTAAAATGTATGATAAAAGAAAGACCTTTGATGTCAGCATAAACTATATCATCAGCTGGAATTCCAACTTGAGTATAGGCGTACTACGTAACTTAATACTCAATCATCTTAACAGGATTAAAAGATTAAATACAACCAAGACCGAACGCATTATATGCGAACGTAATTTGGTATGTGAAGCGAAAAAACAGCTATATCCGTTACATTTCCTAAAGCATTATTATGAAAAATCATACAAAAAGTATGATCAGGACTTTTATGCAAAATTCTATGAACTATTATAGTTACGTCACGCTGGATGCAAAAAGATTAACTGTGACATGTATCTTAACCGTAACATGTTATAAGGACTTACAAGGACTTGCACGTAATGAAAAGTCAGTGCTGATATGGATGTTATAGGTTGTTTAGACATCAGGCATCCAAGTAGTCTTGCTATTAGTATCGTTTCATGATGGTGATCTGGGTTTTCAAGTACGTTTTTCAATGGATTGAATTTGGCTTTTTCAATGGATTGGATTTGCTTTTTCAGTGGATTGGATTTTGCTTTTCCAGCGTTGGTATATGGAGGACTGCTTCAGGCGAGTCTGGTTCCGGGAACGTTTCCTGGGATTAAAAGCGTGCTTCACCGGGAACAAGGGGTCGTAATCCCCCTTGGCCGTTCGACTTCCTTGTAAGCATCCCCATCCGTTTTTACTTCTTTCATTTCTTATTCATTTGAATCCATATATATATATATATATATATAATAATAGTAGTTTGAAAATCCAATGAACGAAAAGTAAGAAGATGCAACACGATAAAACTAGCTTTATAAAACACCCACTGAATAAAATATAATACAGCAAATCATCAGTCAAATGGAAAAAAATACAAAACACAAGCTATCAAGTTACAGAAAATCAACAGAATTCTAAGGTATGGAAAAGAAAAACTTAATAAAACAAGTTATATCGCTATAATATATATGATAAAAAAGAAAAGAGAGAGGAAGCGTCCAAATACAAAATTATTACCCAAAATATATTTTCTCATGAATGGAATGCGCTAGATCCACGAGGATGGTGTCAGCAAATTTTTCGTATTACATTACATATGAAAAGTGAACATATTTTATAATAGTTAAGATTTTTTTATTTTATGTGATTTTTTGATACATTTATTTGGAAAATATGCAATATCTCAAGAACGGTTTATGCAAGAGCTTTAAAGTTTGTGTCAATCGTTTTCTAATGAAAAATTACAAAAAATTACATAAGGACTGATGATTTCCTTAACTTTATTAAAAGTTTTGATATTCTGATAATTTTTTCAAAATTTTACTCGAAATTTTTGGAGGTTCTAAACATTCGATTGCGTTTAAAATTAATGGGCTTCCAGTATTCACGGATTGCAATTTTTGTACCAAATTTGTTTGAATTGCTCCATTCGTTCGTAAGGTATCGTCTCCACAAACTCACTGAGACACATACACTAACACACGCGCACACACACACACACGCACACATACGCAAGCACACACACACACATACACATACGCAAGCACACACACACACACACACACACACTTACATGCACACACACATACATACACAAACATACAGTTCGTCAGTTATCGTCTCCACAGGCTCACTGACACACACACACACACACACACACACACACACACAGACATCACCTCAAATACGTTTGATTCGTATTCAGGGATGCTTGAAACGTGCTCTCCCTTCGAAAACTTGAATTCGAATTTTCGACCCCGTCACAATACTTTCCTTATACATTATACTATGTATATAAGGAAAGAAAAAATTATTTAATTTCACAGTCGATGAAAATTATGTTCAACATGGTAGTCCTTTTTTTATGTGCCTCATCATTGTCTAATCGGTATTTGTACTTCTATGAAAAGAATGCAATCATGGTTTACATGATATGCTCGTGTATCGATATTAATATGATACTTTTATGTATCCCATAATAATAATTCTATAGCATTTAACTTTTGTCTTAATAATATACAATTAATCGTCATTGATAATTATTCTAATGTTGCTAGCTTTTTAGATTCAAATTTAGATATAAAAAATTATTATCTGGTTACAATCTTATATGATAAATGAATAGATTTTAATTATAAAACTTCTAAAATTTTATACATTTTAATCTTGTTTGCACATATTTGTGCTTAGAACTATTATATTAAACCAAGTTCTTAGAAAAAATAAAATGTGTGATTATAGTTATAGATTAGCACATTTTATAGAATTATAAAATACTGCAACTAATAATCTGTATCCTTCCAAATTAGTCATTAATATTATTAACTCAGTGAATCATCTGCTAGTCAATATTACCCATAACAAAATTCCCATTTATGGCGGCTATTAATTATTTCATATTATTTAAAAAATGTTATTAACCATGTGTATTAATGAAAATTAAAAATAATAAAATAACTATACAAGTTGCAAAATAAAAAATAGAAAATGCGTTTCATAAATATATAATATTTTGAATATGTTTTCTCAAAAAATATTTAATTTTAGCCAGCTTGTAGCAACGACTTGAAGCCCGTTTGAATGGTGTTAATGACATGCTCTTCCATTCAGAGCTCCTGTGCGTCCTACGCATTATGTTTAAAAGAATTTTCATCTACGATTCCTGTTCCTTCTATTTACCCTATCTTAATTACCGCTGTCTTATCTCCATCATTTACTCCCTGGGTTGAGTTTCAGGTGAAGTTTCTACAACTGTTATTCTCCTCTCTATACGGGGTGTCCCAAAATGATTGAAAAGCGCTTTAATTCTTTACCTGTTGGAGATAAGTGGGCACTGTAAATTGCAAAAATGTTGAAAGTAAGGTAGGAAATAAGACTTCATTAATGAAATAGCCCTCCTATTAATTTTCAAAAAGTTGCAGTTTTTAAATTTTTATATGACCCCCTTAGACAAATCGGGTCAATCAGAAAATTTTTATTTTTAAAGCAACAAGATCATTAAAAAAACCGCATATCTGTATCTTTAAAATCAACTGAATTATGATAAAGGAAAAAAATCTGACTAATGCCACTTTTCCTTACCATGTGAAAGATAGTTTCCACAGTGAAAATATGGATCATAAACAGATTGACGATGGGAATTGTTTAGATAAAAAATGCGTTAATGTGTGTTAAAATTTTTTATCACAAATGCATCTAAATAAAGCATTACACAGACAGAGATCATCAGTGGTACTCACTACGCGGTTGGGTATCCTATGTATTATCATCCAGTTTTATATTTTTTGTGATATGTCACAAATTTACATTTCTAATTTGATATATGGTCCCCATTCACAATGTTCAATTTTCAATTAAATATAACTCGCTCAATTTTAAAGATACAGATATGCGGGTTTTTTAATGATCTTTTTGCATTAAAAATAAAAATTTTCTGGTTGACCAAATTTGTCTAAGGGGGTCGTATAAAAATTTAAAAAGTGTAACTTTTTGAAAATTAATGGGAGGACTATTTCATTAACGCAGTCTTTTTTCCTACCTTACTTTCAATATTTTTGCAATTTACATTGCCCACTTATCTCTAAAAAGTAAAGAATTAAAGCTCGTTTCAATCTCTTTGGGACATCCTGTATACAAGGTCAACTTTGTATATTTCCCCCCTTTCTCTTAGCTTTGATCATAACTCAACTCTTTCTAATTCAATCTTATCTGCTCCGAGTTAGCACATGGCTCCTGAACTCCTGCCTCATGGTAATACTTGAATTTTAAATAATTTTTCAATTTTAACTGGCTATTCCTGCTTGCAGACTGATCTAATAGTGTCCATAATGAGTAACTACCGCTGTAATCCGATTTGAATAATTTGTATTAGATGCTCCGTCATGAAAAAGAATCTAATTCTAATGAACCTCCAATTTAGACCTAGCGCTATTCCTCTCATTGCTTAGCAAGGTGACAGCATTTTAACCCTTTGGATAATTTACTGTTTCTTCTATGATTGTCTTTCTATGATTATATTAGTTATTAATTCATATATATATATATATATATATATATATATATATATATATATATATATATATATATATATATATATATATATATATATATATATATATATATATATATATGTATAAAATAGTAGTTTGAAAATCCAATGAAAATCCAATGAAAAGTAACAAGCTGCAACACGATAAACCTAACTTTCTAAAACACCCACAGAATAAAATATAAAACAGCAAATCATAAATCAAATGGAAAAAGTACAAAACACGAATTATCAAGTTACAGAAAATCAACAAATATCAAAGGTATATATATATATATATATATATATATATATATATATATATATATATATATATATATATATATATATATATATATTTATAACTCAGACCTGATGAAGAATCTAGTCTAATTATTTAATTAATCTCAAATCAAGTCAGTGCTGTTCATTTCTTTTTTTCGGCATGATAGTCGTGGTTCAACTTCTTTGGTGATTTTATTGTCTTAATATTTGGTTATTACTTGGAATTGGTTATTATTCCATCTTTCTAATATATATATATATATATATATATACAAAGAGAGAGAGAGGGATTTTGAATGCTTCGATCAAAGCTTTAAACACACCAGCCTTTGGATCGTCGCTTATTTATTATAATTTAAGCTATGTAGATTGCAAATGGGAAACTTTCAAAGGGCAAATACGAGATACTGATTTGATTACAAATACGCTTGTGCCGGTTTTCATCCCATGTGTCGCTAAATAAATGTAATTTAATAGGTTTCACTCGACAGATTTTAGTTCAATTATGAATTTGTGACCCTGTTACAAAATGTGCAAGTAATTGTATTTTCATTTATTTTTGTTATAAATATGCACTTGAATACTTTAATTTTACCTTGTAAATTTAACGGAATATAAATGAATAAAAATTAGAACATTATGTAAAAGCCTACTTGAAATGCAATGTATTTGATAAACGTACAATTCCTTAGAACATACTCTAAAATATAATATAGATTTATTATTTGTATTGTGTCATTGAATATAAATACACATTTCATTTATTACCTTCAATTCCTATTGATAATTAATTTCTCAGTTCATATAGTGAAACTATTCATAAAATATATATTCAAATAATAATTATATACTCAATATAATATTGAATATGTAATTCAATATTGAATATAATAATATATTCAAATGAAATATATATTCAATATAATATTGAATATAATAATATATTCAAATAAAATATATATTCAAACAATAATTATATATTCAATATAATATTGAATATATAATTCAATATTGAATGTAATAATATATTCAAATAAAATAAATAGTGAATATATTAAAAAAAAATCTATTCATAATGACACACAGAACAGTGGTTATAAATCAACTGTAATATTAAAATTCAACTCTTACAATTCAACTGCATGTATTCAACTGCACTTTCAATTGCAATAATAAAATAGTTCAAAGTTATTTTCGCGATAAATTTCATTTTCTAAAGATTGCATTGAATATTTGTAAAATGTTAAAATCACTTCCATTTGTGAAATTCATATATACGTATTTGAACATGTGAACTATTGATTCCTATCTGTAAGCAATAACACTTCCAACTGAGCGATATGTGTGACTGAGATGCATATTTTTCTTCTAGTCGGTCAATTTTCTTTTTCTAGTTGACTGGAACACCCAGTTGATCAATTTTTGATTTTCTCTCTATTTTATTGCAATAAATGATTAACACTTTTCACATAATTTTTGGGAGAAAATTGACAAATTTAGAGTTGCATTGAAAGTCTTCCGTGTCAGCTCAAACATGCGACTAGAGGTCTGCAAGAGTCGAAATTTCTGACTTTCACCCGACCTGAATCCAACGAATGTTTCCTATATAGATTACGAGCCTAGCCCGGTTCAAAGATTCAATATCAACCGTCCCTTTCGGAAACGATATTTATCCAAATGTGTCAAAATATAAATTTGCACAATTCCGTTGTCAAAAATAAGGTGAAATGTATTTTAATATTTGTTTTACTATAACTGAAATCAGCAATATGATTTCATATTAAAACTAAAGTAAAACCATGAATCAGTACAGACCTAATCTTGTGGGACAGACCCAATTTCGTGAATACCTACCATCTATTTTCTGCTTTATGTAGTGTTTTTGGTCCCTGATTACCTGTCATAAATTCTATTATCCGTATAGAATTGCATGGACAGAAGTATTGAGCAATACGAATTTTGAAGACTCCGAAAGGAATTAGTACGATATAAAATATTCATATATTAGTGTATCATCTTTTAAAATATTTAGAACCGAGTACGTAAAAATTCCATTGTAAAATCTAGCAGTATTTTTTTTAATAAACTTTTCTACTCTTACAGAAACTGTAAACTAACTAACTTATGATGGATAGTTAATATAAAATTCTAACAACAGTGGAAAATAAAATTAAAAATCTTGCTGTTTATGTAGTATTTACGCCTTTTTATTCTTCTTAAACCTACAGATAAGTTGAGAGTCTATTTTGCCGATAGGAGCTTGCATTTCCACCCAAATACTTAAACGGTAGAGCGTCTGCTGACCAGTAGAAATATATGTGGCTCGATTCTCGGTTAGGGCAGCATGTGCTCTTTACAAAGTTTTAGCTTATGTCTAATATAAGATAATACAATCTGCAATTATCCAAAACCCGATAATGAACTCACCGATGGTACAGAATACGTTGAAGATAATAGTTAAGTAGTTTTTCCTACATTTATTACATTTCTCTGAAGCATAAAATTTGATTTTTGACAATGAAAGCAAAAGTATGCTACATATAACAAACAGTGTATCTTCACATTTTTGTTAAAATAATGACAATGACGGTATTCTGTTTCAGGTAAGAACTTTTTGATTTTATGATTTAATAGTGTTTTTTTGTTCATACCTGTAAAAAAGATGTAGCGTAGCTATTTTCAAGTTGATGAAACGTAATTCCATTTTTCGTAACTGGTACTCGTACTCTAACTGATACTGGCACTCTTTCGTACTGCTTTCTCTATTCCTTCCCACTTTTACTTCCGTCACAAAAGGGAAGTCACATTTTTCGCTTTATTTGAAAAATTACTACGTTTTGAATCAGCGCTTATTCCGAATGAATGAGTGCGCATTCCGAAAAAAAAATTATGCAAACGGTTTTTCACAGCAACTATGCAATTGATTGATACCAGATATTCTACAAAGGTAGGTTGCTATAGTAATGTGAAAACAACGGCGCGCTTTTTATTTTAATTTTGCCTTCAGTCATGCGCAAATTGCTTATATGTAAATTTTGAGATACTGTAACGTCACAAAAACAACTCGATCGATTGAAAGCAAATTTTGTAGGAATTTTTTAACATTGCAAGTATCCGACACATTTTGGTTGACGACTTTTTGTAAGAGGTATTTCTGTAAAACTAGTTAACCGATGACATACAAATTGGAAATAACTTTAGACATCAATCTTAAAGCAACGTGGCAATTTTTTTTAAATAGTCACCTAAAGAAACTTCGATTTGTTTTGATTCCCGGGATCTACACTGTAGATGGTGCTGCTTATTTTGGGTTGTCATTGGATAACATTTTAAGAGACGCTAAGAATGATGTCGGGCCTCTTACAGTCGTCGTCAAATAATTTTGCAACTGCATACTACTTGATGCATAGAGGAATCTATATGCCTTTGATTTGTAAACAAGGACACCATTAGTGTCGTTTATGACTTGTCTGATGATCGCATGATCCTCTTGAGCACTCGTTTCCCTGGGAGGTGCAGATATCCATGATGGTGATGATGCTTGTCCATCTGGACCCACTGTTTTTACGCCGTCTTATTGCAACATCTTTTGGATTAAGATGGCAACTGACGCGTCTAGTAGACCACCTGACTTCTCTTAAGCCTATGAATAGATCTCACTTGCAACTTTATACATATGTGTTTCGGTGCATATATTTATAGCTTGAGGATATGATATATTATGACCAAATAAATAAAATATATAGAAATAAGATTTCGGTATGAAAATTGTTATAAAATTTATGGTGAAAATCATTAATTTATCTAATAAAGTAACAGCTTTATTATTTACATTGTGCATACAAACATGCGAAAAACGTCGCTCTATACTAAATTTTAACGGAAATAATTAAATGAAAAACTAAAATAATGTAAATAGATATTTAAAATTCAAAATAAATATAATAAAGTTAGTTTCAATTCAACTCCCATTTTAATTACATCTGTTAATACAAATAATATTTATTCTTCGCGCAGCAAAAGATGGGGATTTTTAAAGTGAAAACATCATGTTTGTTTAGATAAATGTTTGTCATAGATAAATGTTTAGATCTATGCTTATAATTTTCTACTACTTTGAAATATTTTGTATTTTGTTGTGAAAAATTTAACCATACTATGATTTTTACGATTTATTTACTTCATATTTTTCAGGACTGCTATAGATAGAAATAAGATGATCACTAATGTAGAATTTATCTCCAAATTCCAAGGGTGTATGCGGAGAAGGGGCACTAAAAATTTCCACTTCCGGTTCTCCTTTTTTCCCATTTCCGGTTCAATACATTTCATTTTAAATAAAACATATTTTTCCCAAGATGAACTCTAGATAGAGCTTAGATGATAACATATAGGAATTTAGTATCAAATTCTGGATGAGGTTGGGTGGTTCCCAAAAAAATTTCACTTTTGGTTCTTTCTACGTTGGGTTCAATCTTGAAACTTCGATGTCTCATAACTGGCTATAGATAAAGCTTATTGATATGGATTTATCATCATATTCCGAAGGGGGGTTAATGGACTTGCTAAGGATTTCCACTTCTGGTTCTGGAGATTCCACTTTTGATTAAAAAAAATTACATTTTCCTTGAAATATTTAGGGGGGGGGGATCTGTTATAGATATAGCTTTGATGATAAGAATTTAGCATTAAATTTTGAATTAGATAAGGGGGATCACTAAGTATGAGTATTTTTCGATTCCGTTTCAAAATATTTCACATTTTTTTATTTATATAGCTTTAATATATATATTCAAAGTAAGGAGATCACAGGATCCATGAATACCCATTCCTAATAAATAACCTTACAGAAGGAGATGAGTAAACACGGCAATAACAGTTAACAGTTACAGATAAAACAATTACAAAAAATCACTACATCATAACATCTGAAAAGATCATAGACAATAAAAAAGTAAAGATGACAATAAAAGCACTTAAATAATTACATATCAATACGGAAATTTTTTTCAAATTCAACTAAATTATAAGTAAATAACTAGTCTTTTATAGACCTGGAAAATGTCTATCAAGGAAATGTCTATACAGACATTTCCTAGAAACATCTATATCTCAGGATCGGATATTGATTGATATTAGATTGACTGATAGGGATTCCACATCGAATTCCAGAAGGGATTGGGTTTCAAAAATAATTTCCATTTTTGGTTCTGAAAATGTCACTTCCTGTTTTCCCAAAAATGTGCATGATTGTACGGAATACGTATGAAAAAACGAATGAGAAAACTTAATATTTCCTCCAAAAACGATATGTATACTCCATTTGATACTATATGAAGGCGTTTTCAGAAATTTCATGTTTTTTATATTACACATAGTTGTGCTTTATATATTTTTAATTATCTTAAGTGAATGATTTCATAAAATATATCTTGAACTTATGTGACACCTACAACATGCCATACAGTGTAATGTATCCTTAAGTTTGAATGTAACAGTTTTGTATTTAACAACTAATATACTTATTCCCCAACTAATTTACTAATGATTTTCCTTGGATATGCATAGGTTACCATTTCTAACTGAGAAATTGAAATCCAGACCACAGAGTCTCACACAATGGCGTCGACAATTGATCACTTGATGGCGCCATCTTCCACAATAGTAGCCATTTTTTTTTTACTTTCTGCGGCTATTCAAATGAATAAAATGGCTTCATCGGATTACAATCGAAACACCCCGAATAAAGTAAGGCACTTAATTCGACTTCGAATGCTTCGAAAAAGTCTTTCATAAAAGAGCCTTTCTTGAAAACTTTAGTAGTGTGAAATTATGACGTATTTCCTTGGGGTATAGATTTGGAACTTTTTGCAAGCTATAAAGAGGCCAAAGATATTTTGGAATGATATTACATTTTTTTTTCTTGACTATTTCCAGCGTTTTGTGAAGGAGTTTTAATAATATTTTATTTTTGAATTATACCATTACAGGCTAGAGATTGTTAATTTCCCCCTATATGTTGTATGGCATGGTAATTGGACTTCAGTACTTAAATAAACATATTACAATTCCGTACTTAGATGCGGTCTAAAAGGATTTGTCGATGACAAATAGGTAAATAAGCTATTTTGTCCATATTGTAGTCATATATTACATGAAATGTTTATTAAAATATTTATATAAAATAACTATCAAATATAAAATATTTATCAGAAATTTAAAAATTCAACCTCAAAGTAGCAGTAAAGATTGTGATCATCAGAAAAATTTCATTACATGATCATTTTACTATAAGTAAGCTCATACTATAAATATACGCATTCTATAAATGCACTATAAGTATACCCATACTATAAATGTACTATAAATATATTCATACTATAAATGTACTATATATATACCCGTAATATAAATATGCTCATATTATAAATGTAATATAAATAAACTCATATACTTTAAATATACTCATACTATAAATATACTGTAAATATATTAATCATCTATACTCACGTTTGGGTGCTTAAGGACTTAGGGAACCCTGAGTAGGTATTAGTAGATCTGAACATTTTATACATTTTTCTAAAGGAGTCAATTTATATAAAAATACTTGCATTAGGGCCCATTTCGAACATTTTTTATATGTTAAAGTTATACTGTCGCAATAAAAATATCAATCTACCATTAATAAAATGCATATTTATTTTTCTACCTAATTATCAAATTAACATTTATACTATGTACGAGCAGCTTACCTGTTCTTCGTACGGAATACATAATATAAAGAAACTTAAAATGCACAATCATATGCAAATTCCTATAGTATACTAAATGACATTTTTAATCAAAATATTCTGTTAAAATATTTAATACAATGGTCCTTCAAAGAAGTTTAAGAATCGTTGTTCTCGCTATACAAAATAATCTTCACGGGCAGATCTGAAGAATAAAACATACTGGCCCTTTTTGTAAGCAAATTTACAAAAAAAATAAAGAATTGAATCATCAATATATGCAAAATGAAAGCATTAAAAATGTTTGGGATCCGTACTACTTACATACGCGTATACTAGAAGATATATCCTGTATTAGCACATTAAATGAATAAATTGAAAATACCAATATCCCCGTAATTGACTCCAATATATGCCAGAATGAAATCACTAAAATTATATATATATATATATATATATATATATATATATATATATATATATATATATATATATATATGGCCCCATACTACTTATATTGCCACAGATTAGAAAATATGCCAGTGTGTTAGAAGAAGATTACCCGTATTACAATATGAATCTCAAAAATCTTGCCAGAATAAAACAGATGATGTAATAAATTGAAAATACAAATAATCCCCGTAATCTTTTTAACAAAAGGTCGTAATTGATTCCAATATATGCCAATATATATCAAAATATATGCCAATATACATGTACTACTTATATTCTCTTAGATTAGAAGATATACCCGTGCATTTGATATATATGAGATAATATATAAGATAATATATGAGTTTAAACAGTTTTTGTCATAATAAAACAACGGCATAATAACTTGAAAATATCAATAATCCCTGAATCAACAATTCCCGAAAATATCAATAATAATAATGTTTACACCTGAAGACCGTAATTAATATTATCCATGCAATTGATATTTTTATTGCAATGTGAATGAAATTTAATTTATATACATATCTTTATTATTAAAATCGGAAAAGATTTAATAAAAATTGTATGCCGCACACCACATTGGATTTACATTCATTTCTAAATGACATGATATCATTTGCTTCAACTAAATTGATGGAAATCATATCGTCTGAATAATGGGATCTCCATGGAAGGTTTGACGACATTTTCGTCAATTTAGCGATAATTTAAAAAATCGCCAAATTTATAGCCAAGTGGGACTATAGAACTGATAGTCCTATTTTGCGACAAATTGACGGAATCATTACAATACTATTCCCTAACAAAACACAATTAATTGCATTTATTAAACGCAATGTCATCAATTTCATGATATTTTTATGGATTTACAAACATTTTTATCAATTTGATGATATTTTAAAAATTCGCTAAATGTGTTACTAAGTAGGATGGATGGACTGACCGACAAATGCAACCGAAACATCATTTCAGTACTCTTTTCTATAAAAACAAATATAATTTCATTGTTTTGCCTCATTTTTATCAATTTGGCGACATTTCAGCCAACTTGGTAAAGTTTAAGAAAATATGCCAAGTTAGCGATATGCCGCCAAATTCGTAGCTCTGAATTTGCAGATCTGAAGAATGAAACATCCTGATCCAGTTTGTATATACTAAATGAAAATTCTAAAATTGCATTAGGAGATATACCCTTTCTACTCTTTTTCTGTTTCAACAATCGGATAAATGAATTTATTGGGTAAACACAATATACCGTTTATTAGCTAAACACAATATAAAAACTTAAAAACTCTTTGCAAAATTAATGAAAGTGATGTACGCAGACCGAAATTAACATAATTAAAAGATAAATCAAACCGTTATTTTCTAAAATATATTTTTATATCCATTTATTAACACTTTACAACAAAGTTGAAAAGTGTTTATGACTTTGTTAACACTTTACAACAAAGTTGAAAAGTGTTTATGACTTTGTTCATTCTGTCTGTCTGTCTGTCTGTCTGTCTGTCTGTCTGTCTGTCCGTTAGCACGATAACTGCCGTAAAAATGAGTTTATCAAAATGAAATTTTAGTATGTTGTTCAGACGGTCTGTAGGACCTATGGGAATATAAATAAATAATATCACCCAATTAGTTTTTTATTGAACCCCGGTTGAAAAAATGAAATACATTGAACCCTATGGGACCTAATTTTTCAAACATTTTTTAAGTAAATTTAAAATTCACGAATTGCTTCGAAATTTTTAGGAAATATTCACATTATCCCATAGAATATATAAAAAAAAATTCAGTAAAATATGTTAAGTAGTTTTTTAATTAAAAAAATTATTTAATATAGGAAAAAAAACAAATTCAATTAAATTCTGACTTTGGGATATCTTCCAGAAAGAAAAGAGAGAGATATTATATAATAAATATCTCTCCATTTGTTTAAATGTTTTGCATATGGGAGTGGCTTCATATTTTAAAATAAATTTGGTAGATAACAATTTTTCATTTTTTTTAAATTTTATATAACTCTTCATGATAAATTTAATTGATGGCATTTTAAATGCACTTTCCTACGTCCTAGAGAGTTAAAATTTGGTACACAGCTTAAATTTGTTGAACATTTTATTCGACAAAAATTTGATGGATCTTTAAATATAGATCATACATTTTTTTCGAAATGGCCTGAAAATAATCCCCGTTCACTTCTATAAATCATTGGTGTAATATTGTTAAAAATTCTGATGTGGACAGCACATGTCTTTCTCTGCAGACTCATATTCGTTCTCTTTATTTATTCAATGATAATTTGAGTTTATCTGCACAACATAAGTATTTTAAATGACATTGAATTTACACGTTAAACTTAAATTTGGTTCTCATTTGATAGCTAGACTTATTGTCAAAGGTGGCGTAGCGAAAACGCGAAAAAACTAGAATATCTCAAGAACGGCTAGTCCTAGAGTAATGGGGTTAGTCTTATTCTTTTTGTTGTCAAAAATCACATATAAAATAGGAATTTAATTGATATAATTGAGCACATGTAGTCTTTTATTTTTATATATAACGATTTTTGCTGGCCATTTCGCAAAAATAGCCCGTTCCTTTTTCCCGAATCGTAGTAGAATAACCTACAAATGATTTATATACAAAATTTTGTTAAATTTGGTATATAAATCACTTGTAGGTTATTGAAATATTATACTCCAAATTTTGTTAAATTTGGTTCATTAGTTTTTAGCTAGAGTGGATAAAGGCAATTTCTGCGGCCATTTCGCAAAGAAGGCAGATTCTTTTATTACGAATCGTACTATAATCTAATGAACATCAGGATTTCCCACAAAAAACATACCTACCAAATTGTATGAAATTCGGTCCATTAGTTTTTCAATTAGAGTGGATGTAATATCCACACAGACACACAGAAACATACACAGATACACCCTTACACACACAGACGTCTTCCTAAAAGTAGTTTTTTCGTGTTCTAGAAGTCCCAAAACGTGTAGATACTTTGAAAATTCAAGTTCCGATCTTCGGCACGATTCCAATACTTTGAGTACATACACATACACATATATATTATCTGTGTATTATCTGTGTATCTAAATTCCGTGCCTATGCAATTACAATAGTTGTGATTTTAAATGATCCCTAAACTTTTATTATTTCTACAAGGAAGCCTAATTTTAACATATGCAGAATGCAAATATCTCAAGCGATTGCAAGATGAATTACATAAGAATTGCTGAATTTTTTTCACACAAAATTATTTAGCTCTGGAGTCTGGAATACAAGTTATATGAATGAAATATTCATTGATTTTGCATAAAGAATCAGATGATTTATATTTCGATACAGTTTTAAATATTTAAGTATAATAAATTACTGTAGTACTGTGATAATGTAAAATATATTACCACTGAATGAATCACATTTTAGAAATTTTTAAATGAAATTACATTTCAGTTGGAAAGTGTTTCATAATCAATGCTTATGCATGATTGATCTTTCTTGTTTATTATTCAAATTGAAAAAATATGAATTAAAATAAACAAACAGATTTAATTTAATTGCGTTTCTGAGCGACATGATATAAGATAGAACCTTCCTCATAAACTGCGAAATTAAATAACTATTTTGATTTCTTTATACTTTTCCTTGTTGAGTAAATGCTTGTGAAAAACAAACCATGGGGATAGATTTTCCATTTAAATTCATGTTTTCAAAATGCGACTACTTACCGCAAAAAATCTCCCACCAAACTCAGAAATAAAGTTTTAATTCACTTTCAAACGATTTTCAACCTTTTCGTTTGATAAACCACGGAGTTAGAGAGTAGAACTCCTAGAAAAAAGTTTCGTTTTTCATTAATATCTAGACAACACCTGGTCTTAGAAACTCGAAACTTGGCCTAAATTTATGGGGGGCTATTTCAAGGCTATCCACAAAATTCCATTAAATTCAGTTCATCCGTTTTTCCGTGATGATGAGACAAACAAAAGTTTCGTTTTTTACAAATATCTTGAAAACCACTGGACGTAGAAACTCCAAACATAGACTAAATTTTAAGTGGGGCTATTTCCAGGCTACCCACAAAATTTTATTAAATTCAGTTCAGCCGTTTTCCCGTTATGATGGGACAGACAGATAGACAGATTTTCAATTTTTTTATATAGATTATACCATTTCCTAAAATAGAATTGACCCTCGCATTTGAAACATATAAAGCTTTTCGAACTTCGGAATTTAGTTATACCGAGGAAGTATAATAACTGTTACTGAAGCGATAATATCCAATGCAATATTCTAAATATCAACATTATTTAGTAATTTCACTTCTGATGTATATACAATGTCTGATATGTCGAATCCTTCTTATTCGTTGGGTTACGCGTAAATGATCGACATAATTGTAAAATATTTGTTTAGCTCGCTCAATATGTAGAATCAGTAAATGGCATGTAAATGTATACGAAAATTAAATTCTAATATATAAAGTGGTTAGTAAAGTCAAAGACCAGGCAAATAAATCAAAAAGTAATAGGGTTATTGCATATGTTTTATGCAAATCAGGATGGAACCTTAAGCCGCTACGTGATGAGACAGCTTTAGGAGGGTCCTTTTTTAGGGGGGTACGGGGATATCTCCCTTCTTTTTGGAGATAGGGAGACAGGAAAAGAAAAAATTATCTTATTCTGTTAGAGAAATGGGGCGACAGGAAGAGAGAAAATTACCTTATTCTGTTAGAGAGATAGGGAGACAAGAAGAGAGAAAATTATCTTATTCTGTTAGAGAGATAGCGAGACAGGAAGATATATATTTTATCTTTTTCTTTTAGAGAAATGGGGAGACAGGAAGAGAGAAAATTTCTTTATCCTGTTAGAGAGATGGGGAGACTGGAAGAGAGAAAATTGTCTTATTCTGTTAGAGAGATGAATGAATGACATGAAGGTGGGTGGCTCCAAAAGAGCCCAGCACATCGACTAGAGGTCTATTGTACTACCCCAACAGGCGAAGGTCCTTAAGAAAAGAGACCAGTAGTCGAAGCAAAAATCAGCAGGCACTTGACAAGAATGTCATACAACTCCCAGGGTTCGATCACATGTCGACCCCAGTGTTCGGACCTATGGGCGGAGAACACCTCATATTCACAGAGAATGTGTACGGCAGTTTCTTCACTGTATTTGCAGCCTCTGCAAAGAGAAATTTTTCGTGACTCCCATAATATTAAGGTGTCTTTTAAGGGTGCAGTGTCCAGTAAGGAGCCCGACAGCCCTTCTGATACCAGTTCTATTGAGCCTGAATAATTCGTTCTTACGTATGCTAGGGCAATTGCAGTTGAGAATTTTCGCCTGCCTTTGGCCCTTAGTATTACGCCAGTTTTTGCACTGAAGCTTTCTGAAGATGACATAGACAGTTCTTCTAGTTAGTTCATTGGGAACACCCAAAACCGGCTCAGGACCAACAAAAGGAATATTTGAGCCTTTCTTAGCCAATTCATCAGCCAGCTCATTTCTTGGAATGTCCGAATGTCCAGGTACCCAGTAGAGTATGACTTTATTATTGCTAGCAATATTACACAGTGCATTATAGCACTCCCAGACAAGGGAAGACGTCATAGTAGACTTTCCTAAGGCCATAAGAGCAACATGACAATCAGAGCAGATAAGAATCTGGTTGCTCCTATAATTTCTGTCATAGCAAATTCTAAAACACATTAGAGTAGCATAGACCTCAGCCTAAAAGACAGTAGCATGACTGCCTAGAGGGTAAGACATTTTAGTGCCATCATCCAGACAGCAAACACCAGCACCAGTACTGGTGCCAATCTTCGAGCCATCTGTGCATCATACAATATAATTTTGTTTACTGTAGGTGGGAGTCCTCTTCCAGTCATCCCGTGAAGGAAACCTGAGTTACATAGGGCTTGTCAAATGTATATCGGACCTGTATACCATCAGATGGCATATGGAAATAAGGATGATTTATAACATTACTGTTGAGACCACTCCAAGATAAATACTTAGAATAGTCTTTCCAGTGTTTCAGATATTTAGGTCTGTTCATGCAGATGAGAGCCCCAGCTTCGATGTGCATGTTGAGAGGGTGGAATCCAAGCAAAAGTTCAAAAGTTGCAGTGGGAGTGGTTTTCATGCAACCAGAGATCGCAGTACACACCATCCTTTGAAGCTTAACTAAATCCAATTTAGCAGTTTCACATCTGATTCTAGACCACCAAATAATGGAGGCATAGGAGATGATGGGACAGATTACCATAGAGTAAATCCAATGGATAGCCTTGGGATTCAAACCCCAGGTTCTCCCAATAACATTTCTACAAGACCAGAAGATTCTTTTGGCTTTAGTTATGCAGTATTCCAGGTGTCTCTTCCACTTGAGACCCATGTCAAAGAAGATTCCTAAGAATTTTGCCTCCTTGGAGCACAGCTTCTGACCAAAGAAGCGAATGTCTCTAAGGTTAAGAATGCGTTTTTTGTGAACGCAACCATGGTTGCTTTCTGTGGGTTTACAGAAAGTCCAGCATTTTTGCACCATGTCTCAACACACTTAAGGGCGGTGGACATCATATCAGAGACAGTGTTACCAAATTTGCCTCTGGCAATGAAGACAACATCGTCAGCATATCCATCACAGGATACACAGGAACTAGTTAAGTTGTCCAGAAGAGAGTCTACAACTAAACACCAGAGAATTGGTGAAAGTACGCCTCCCTGCGGACAGCCTGCCAGAACATGCACAGTCTTGTTGTCACCAAGCAAAGATGCACAGATATACCCCTATTAGATAATAGGTTCTTGATCCAACAAGAGATCGTCATGTCAACACCCTTCCTATCAAGAGCATGTAGGATGGTGTCAATAGGAACTTTATCAAAATCACCCTCAATGTCAAGAAAAGTGGCTAGAGCAATTTCCTTGGCATTAAAGTTTCTCTCTAGAGTAAAGGAGAGACTGTAAGAGGGCAGTATCCGTAGATTTACCCGGTATATAGGCATGATGAGAGTTAGACAGAGGCATAGAAGCCAGGGTCACTTCCCTGATATACCTGTCAATGAGCTTTTCAATAGTCTTTAAAAAAAGACGTAAGGCTAATAGGCCTGAAGGATTTGGTCTCATAATAATTATCCTTACCAATCTTTGGAATAAAGATTACCCTTGTATGCCTCCAGGCAGAAGGTACATTACCAAGGGCAATACAAACTCTGTAGATTCTGCGGAGAATGGGAGCAAGCACCTTAATTCCCTCCTGAAGAAGGATGGGAATGATGCCATCAATCCCCTGAGTTTTATAGGGTTTAAAAGAGAGTTCAACGCCCAATTAACCCTATCCACTCTTAGCAATGCTAAACTTACTACTGTTACAAGTAGAAGTGAGGTGAGCAGCAGGAGTGGTGCTGTGGCAATTAGATTCAGAAACAGGAAAATGAACCCTAAACACTTCATCCATGGTCTCTTCCCCAGTCCCAGAATAGCCACCATTAGGTAACCTAACAGTATTTAGGTTGCAATTTCTGTCTTTTGACATGAGCCTGGCCGTTTTTGCAGTAGCAGAAACGTCTTTGATGCCGTCGCAGTAGTTTCTCCAGGAATTCCTCTTGGAGTCTCTGATTGCCTCATTGTAGGTAATTAGAGCAGATTTGTAGACCTGCCATTCACCACTCTTTTTGGCTCTATTAAAGAGCTTTCTGTACTTGCTACGTAGGCAGCTCAGCTCTTTTGACCACCAAGTAACTATCCTTGGGGAGACAGCTTTAGTAGCCTTACAATTCTGGTAATATGAAAAGATAATGGACCGTTGCACGTGGTCAACGGCCAAATCTATTTCAGCTGTAGAAGAGTACTTACCAGAATGATCTGCAAGCCTTGAAAGAAGATCTTCTCTGTAAGAAACCCAATTGGTACGTTTGGGGTTCCTACCTGCTGCCATGGTCAATTTTGTAAGACCTTTAACAGAAAAGGTGATTAAACGATGATCAGACAAAGATATATCATCTGAGACAGTCCAGTTTAAAACACAGTCATATGTAATATTGTTACATATACTAGAGTCGATGACTTCACGTCGATTTATTGTAACAAAAGTAGGCGAGTTGCCCTTGTTGAGAATAAAATGGTTGGAGCGGACGATGTGCTCCAAGAGATCATCGCCACGACTATTACAGTTACTACTGCCTCACACAGTATGGTGGGCATTAGCATCGCAGCCAATGATCAGTCTTTTACTCTTACTACAGTACTCAATGAGACTAGTAGTGACATTGGTAAAAGTTTCTCTTTCTTCATAAAGAAGATAAGTAGAAGCAGAGATTAACTCATCTAAATGCTCATTAGTTTTGAAGTTCACTCTGATGGCAACATTATCACCATCAAGGAATTCCACATGGTGAAGAGCATTGAGTTTGTCACTAACAACAATACATGCTCTAGGTCTGATACAAGATGGATCATAAAAGACATTGTGGCCCTTGATCCCAAGACCCAAAATTTTATTATTGTAGGTCCAGGTTTCCTGATTTAGAGCAATGTCAGCCCCTACCATCCACCAACCTCTTGCCTAGAATAACAGAGGCAGAACGACTATGGTGCAGGTTGATTTGCACAACATTAAGACAGCCCATAAAAAGGAAAGAAACAAGGGCAGCAAAAAACTAGAAGGGAGTGGCCTTCCTAGTATCATGAGAATGATCAGTGTCAAGCACGTCATTCTCAAAATCCTGCATGCGTCATTCCAGCTCGTCATCAGAAAGCAGTGGATTAGCATACAGCGTGTTGTCAGAGCTGGAAGCAATTTCCAGTTCAACAAGCTTAGGTATCATAGTATCAACATTAGTGATACTCACCTGAGAGGAGGTTGCCTGATCTTCTGGCTGTACCTCCATCTCCTACTTCCTTTTGGGCCTTTCGTTTGGGTCCCGAAGAATCTTGAAGACTCCACGGTCCAAACCGGTGTGAGCACCAAAGTCAGCTCTGCGAATCGCATCCACAGCCTCCGAGTCCACCTCGAAGATCCATATTACGGAGAGGGATTCCACAAAGTTTTGCAGAACACGCCACTCCTCAGACTTTAACTCCGGGTTGAAACGGTTCAGCCGTTTCAGCAAAACGCTTGGCTCTTTAGTGTAAACATCTCTGGTCTTGAAGGCCACCTTGAGAGGTTTGGGTAGATCATTGGCACTCAAGACTTTAAGAACCTCACCTAAAACCTGTCTGTTATTGTGGAAGGTTTTCTTAATCCATTCCACAGTAGTTGCATCATTGCACTTAAGCACCAAGGCTCCAGTATATAAGCCAGAACCATGGATCTTGTGAAGTTGCTCACCAGTGGGGATCTCATCTATTTTACCGAGAATCTCCATCTGGATGATGTCAACCACTTCCTTGCTCAACTTACTTGAAGGGAAGGAATCTTTAATGACTGCCATCTTTATAACCTGGTCTGCCTGAGCATATGATCCAGGTTGGATGTCAGTCCTTGATCTATTTTTATTGACCAGATCTCTTGGAGAGGGTGTGGCTCCATCCGACCTAAGTCGTTTGGTGCCTCCGACCTTCTCTTTGACAGCATCAGTTTTTGCAAACTTCTGGTCTAGCTGCCTAGGAATGCGCCTTCTCCAGCGCCTCCGTGCCTTTGTGAGTACTTCCTGCGTCTCAGCCATGGTTTCAGTGTGTCGGTCACCAAGGCTAGCGACTCCACTTCCTGCCACAGCCAGACTGCAGTTTTCCTCCTTTTTACCAAGATTCAACCCCAGAGGGGCTGTCTCAATGGCTGATTGGGAATCACACTAAGGTGTAACCAATCCTTCAACACTTTCTCTATGGCGGCATGGAGAGCTAGGAAATAGAACATCTAGAATCTCCATGCTGTATCCACTAATGAGAAAAACCACGGATTACTTCCAGTTCGATCGGAGCCCCCGCTAGGCCCCGTCTCCCCACACTTTTCTAACGGGAAAAGTGTAACCGCCGGAGTCATTCGCAAAGCTGGATGATGAGGAGCGGGCCATAACGTGCAGCAGGTGCACAGGGTCCAGAGATCAACAAGGATCCAAGGGGGATTTCTCGATATGAAACACTGCCCACCATGCAACCAGCACAACCAGGGGACTCAGCCTCTGGAACCGTTTACTACAAACGTTTCTTAAAAGCAATCCTACAGATGCACGCCGCTTTGACCTTTTCGCAACACAACCACATAGTGCCATTTCCGAGCCCAAAATGGTATACCTTACGGCACAGGCCGAAGGGTGGTACTAAGGCCCATAAAGCAGAAGTGATGTTTACTAGGGGCTCGGCATTGATGCAATCTGCAACTAGGAGGAAAAGATCGCTTGGGCACCTCGGGATTGCAACACCCGTATCCACAAAAGAAGTGGACCCCTGAGGATTTTATAGTGCGAGGCAGTATGCCTTACTCCAAACCCCCAACCTGGAGGACCAGAATACCTCGTTTTGTTGTGAACCTCACTTTCAACCGGTCCGGCATGGGAGACCCTACCAGTAGCAAAAGCTACCACCGGCATAGCTCTTTGGATCATCGGAACCCACAAGCTCCACTACCACGTCAAGCCGCAGGTATCAGTCGGTGGAGCTGTTAGAGAGATAAGGAGACAGGATTAGAGAAAATTATCTTATTCTGTTAGAGAGATGGAGAGACAGGAATGGAGAAAATTATCTTATTCTGTTAGAGAGATGGAGAGACAGGAAGGGAAAAAATTTTCTTATTCTGTTAGAGAGATGGAGAGACGGGAAGGGAGTGAATTATCTTATTCTGTTAGAGAGATAGCCAGACAGGAAGAGAGTGATTTATATTTTTCTGTTAGGGAAATGGGGAGACAGGAAGAGAGAAAATAACTTTATTCTGTTAGAGAGATGGGGAGACTGGAAGAGATAAAATTATCTTATTCTGTTTGGGAGATAGGGAGACAGGATTAGAGAAAATTATCTTATTCTGTTTGAGAGATGGAGAGACAGTGAGGGAGAAAATTATCTTATTCTGTTAGAGAGATGGAGAGACAGGAAGGGAGAAAATTATCTTATTCTGTTAGAGAGATGGAGAGACGGGAAGCGAGAAAATTACTTTATTCTGTTAGAGAGATGGGGAGACTGGAAGAGAGAATTATCTTATTTTGTTAGAGAGATAGGGAGACAGGATTAGAGAAAATTATCTTATTCTGTTACAGAGATGGAGGGACAGGAAGGGAGAAACTATATTATTCTGTTAGGGAGATAGAGAGACAGGATGAGAGAAAATTATCTTTTTCTGTTAGAGAAATGAGGAGACAGGAAGAGAGAAAATTATCTTAATCTGTTAGAGAGATAGGGAGACAGGATTAGAGAAAATTATCTTATTCTGTTAGAGAGATAGGGAGACAGGATGAGAGAAAATTATCTTATTCTGTTAGATAGATAGGGAAACAGGATGGGGAAAATTATATTATTCTGTCAGAGAGATAGGGAGACAGGATGAGAGAAAATTATCTTATTCTGTTAGATAGATAGGAAAACAGGAAGGGGGGAAATTATATTACTCTGTTAAGAGATATGCAGGCATGAAGAGAGAAAATTATCTAATTCTGTTAGGGATGGAGAGGAAAAGATAGGGGGAAAGAAACAAATTACAGGAGAGTTGCAAAATTAGTATGAAACATGTTTGTCTTGCAGCAAACGCTGCAAAATAACTTTCTAAATAACGATTTTAAGAGACAATTCTGTTAGTTTGCAATTAAAACCATAAACGTATATACATTGGAAAATAATCGGAGATATCGCATCACTCGTGTGCACTCATGAATTGTTGAAGGTGAACATTTTGTACTCTGTATAATAAAGTCAATTTTATTCTGCTGCAATTTCTATATGTTCGATTTGGGGGAAATGGAGTTAGATTTTATATATGTATTCGGGGTCCTTTCCATATTCTATTTGGGAAGGGGTGCAAACATGCTTTGTACTAATTTTTCAAAGCTCCTCAATATTGTAATTGACGTTTTGTCATTATCTGTGGCAAGAAATGAGGTAGTCCCCCGTATCTCCCTTAAAAGAAGTGTCACCCACCCCCCCAAAGTTATCCTTTGATCATGTAGCGCTATAGAGCTTAGAGTTTTCCTATACACCTGCTTACCTACCTATACACACACACGCACACACACACACACACACGGCCACACAATAAGTTTCGGTAAACCTTAGGGTTGGTCGTGTGGTCTGGACCTTCAACACATACATACACATACACACACACAAGATATATTGCATCGCAGATCTTCAGTTGTAGCAAGAAGTGAGACAGTCCCATTGTATCTCCCTCAAAAGAAGTGTCACCCCCCAAAGTTATCTTCTCATCATATAGCGCCATAGAGCTTAAAGCTTTCCTATACACCTGCCTACCTACTCACCCACACACACGCACACATACACATACGCACATACAAGATATATTACACCGCAGACCTTCGGTTGTACAATTCAGATGGTCAGAACGTGTTATACTGGGTACCTGCGAAAGTCATTTAGCTTTGTAAGAAAAGGCCCATGTGTGTACCTCAGTAGCTTTGCAAGGAAATGTTCATGAGTGTACGTGTTAGGCCTATCTAAACTGAACTGTACATGGCCAGTCAAGTAATAGGATATTAAATACTGACAGTTTAGCTGAAAATTTAAAAAAATAGTTAAAGAACTCATTAATAGAGGGAGATATAAGAAACATGCAAATTCAAGGTTGTAGAGGATTATCGTATCAGCAGGAATTGATATCAGGAACTCACAAAACGCTAATATGGAAGGCAAGAAATACCTATCAAAAATTGTATCAGCAGATAAAGTAACATGGTGGCACCTGAAATGCTGCAGCAGAATTTATACTAGATTCCTGTACATATATGTGCTGTTAACTTTAGGTTTTCTGAATTGGAAAGCAGTTCACGAATAACCATTGTATGAAATAAATTCCTTTTATAACCGTTTTACGGTCGATCTCTACTAATTAGGCAATGCTATATCTTTGTTATTGGCTATTTTCGTCATTTTACTTTGTTGTCTAATTTAATCTCCTAACTTCTTAAATTTTTCACTAGAGACGTTTCAACCACTTTTATTTGATAGGACATGGTGCCTTTACTATAGATCTAATATGTCACTCGTGGACGTTGCGTTGCAAAATTATTGGAACGCAAAAGGAACCTGCATACACCCTAGGAACTCTGCATATATTTCTGTTTCTCGGATATCAAATTATTTTATAAAAAGGTTCATTTTTTATTTCTAATAACTTCGTGAGAAATTTTCCTTGCCATAAAGTTGTTAGAATGGAGAAGTTGTTAGAATCCGTCATGAAGTTGTTAGAAATGTTGAAGTTGATAGAATTCATCATGATCGCATTTGTCAATCACTCAAAAGTGTCATTTTTTCTTCAAGCCTTGTTATCCGCAACTCACTGCGGATACCCAGCGCTACGGGGAGAAATATCATGAGAAGTGCACGTAACATATGACATCAATTCTATATTCTCTCTGAAGTGAAAACGAATTGCGAAATAAGCGAAATATATTATAAAAGATCCATGCGGTTCATTAAGGAATTTGTAAGTAATTTTATAGTATTTATTATAGTACTTATTAAAACACATTAGAAATTACTGTATTAAAATACATTAGAAATTACTGTACATTGAAACTAATATTTCTTTCGAAATTTATTTTCTTTAAAAGATGATGGAAGTGATACTGTCAAATTTTTCGGTTTAACCATAAAATTTTCAGAAGAAAATGGACATTATAATTTTATTACCACTTTACTGTTCTCATTAAATTAATGCATATCGGTTTTGTCTTGCATTTAGGTTTGGCCAATATCTCTGAAACATTCTGGATTTCTTTTTCCAAAACGGAGAAAGAATGAAAACTTACAGTTTTACCCCTACCTTATTACCCTAATATATGTAAACATGAAACATTTATAATTTTCGATTTGTTCTAATGAAATTTCGATATCACAATATAATTTAAAAACACTCCAATTTATTGTCTCGTAATTGACTTGAAGCCCTACTCCTTCTTGTATTTGTGTTTGGGTGATATATAATCGAAATTCTTTTAAAGTTTTTTGTCATTACTTTTAAGTCGTTTTCTAATTTACTTACTTCTTTCCAAAAGTAAGAGAATTCAAGAATGGTTGGTTTGATCCCATACTTCTTTTCCCAGTGAGTGCAATTTCCATTGAGAATATTTTCCTTGCCTAACCCAGAATTTTAAATTTCGGAATTTCTATAATTTTCCTGTATCGACACTTGATATAACAGTCCCAGATGTACTCAAAAATACATTTTAATACATTTCAGTTTAAAATTAATTTCAGTACAATTATGCTGCAATAATGGTATATTGTTTATTAATTACTTTACGTATTATGTATATTTTAAAATTAACATTCTCATACTAGCTTCAGAACTGCATTTTTCACTATCAGCTGTATTCATTAACTACGTTTTATCATTGTGTCTGAAGAATTATTTTGTTAATTTTTGACTTTTAGAGTCTTTTTTATCTATTGTTATGAAAGTCTATTTATCTGGAGATAATAAAATATCATTTTTATTACCTAAATCTCTTATTTCTAAAATGCATTTTGATTGTGGTAATAAAAGAGAGAGATTAATTATACACAGTTGCAAATATTAATGAAAATAATTTCACAATAGAATTTCTGTCAGAGTCACGAACGAATGGGGATTTTCGAACGTAATTTCTTATAATTATTACTATCCATGAATACAGGAATCCTATTGATTTAAAACGCGATCAATAATATGGATGATCCTCAAATTTTCGAATGATTATTTGAAAAAATCATAAGTCACGTCATTCAATAATGTTATATAAATAATCATTTTGTATGTATATTTTTATTCTAAAACAAATGACACAAACTTTAGAGTGTTAGCTTGAACCGTTCTCTAGGTATTGCTTGTCTTTCAAATAAATGTATATAAAAATACATAAAAATGAACAGCAGTAAGTATCCTCAAATGTGTAGTATTTGGAGAAAAATGTGTCTATATAGGGGGCTTATTTGGTGAAATATGGCCAACTTAAGGGGACGGTGGACGTTGAAATTTTTTTTATTTATTTATTGACTTAGAAACATGAAAATTTGTATAAATATTCCTCTTAACATTACTATATATAATACCATAAAATTTTTTTCAATTTTGTATTTTTTTTTTTAAATTTAATTTTTTTTAACAAGAATTTAAAAATGTTCCTTGCGTTCCATTTATTCACATTTTTGATTAATTTTACTTTATGATCACTTAAAAACATATTATGAACAAATTTGGGTATGTATTTTTAAATCGGTTGGAAAGTTAATTTTTTAAAAATATTTTTCTGCGTTAAAACTTAATTTTTATCAAAATTTCACATTTCATTCGGTTCTTATTCACTTTTAATTACCTTAATAAAGTCCAATTGTAAAATGCATACCCAGTTTCATTAAGAAGTATGAAAGGTGTCTTCTTGCCAAATTTCATGCATTTCAAACAAAAATTAAGACGCATGGAGCATTTTAAAAATGTAAAATCGTTGAAAAGTTCGTTTCGAGAAAAATGCATTTAAAGTAAATAAGACAGAAATACTATGTAGATAGTGGATAAATGATGGTTAATGCAATGTAAGTATATATATATACTATGTAATGTAACTTTTAGAATAATAAACTAATATTATAGTAAAAAATAAATAAATTATCACAATCTAAGAAAAATAAGTATAAATTTCCGCTAAGAAAAATACGTATTAAACTAGTAATCGAGGAGATATAATACACTGCTGGTCATTAAATTTGCTACACCAAGGAAAACAAATAGCTGAATCTTATTTATTGTACATATACGGTATAATGGGAGGAAGACATGATTAAATTTGCAGGTGGTTTGGCATACACAGCATGCAGAATTCAGTACACAGAGTTGCCACCTCTGGCAGCAACAGCAGGCTGTAATCTGGCTGGGCATCGAGTTAAATTGAGCTTGGATGACAGTTATGGGTACATCATTCCATGCGGCTTCAACTCTATGCCAGAGTTCATCAATCATAGTGGCGGGTGAGTGGTGGCGTGTCAGTCTCTCGGCAACCCATGTCCAGATGTTCTCAATGGGTGACAGATCTGAAGAGCGTGCTGGCCAGGGAAACAGTCGAACACCCTCTCTATCTAGGAAGGTCAGGAAAGCACGGGCAACATGCGGTAGTGCATTATCTTGTTGAAAGATGGTGTCACGCAGGCCTTGAAGTTAGGGAACAGCCACGGGCCTTAACACGTCAGGAATGCAACGACGGCTGTCCACATTACCGACTATGCGAACAAGAGGTGACTGGGATGTATACCCAATGGCACCCCATACCATCCAGCCAAGTGCTGAGCACATATGACAATGACGAATGCAAGCTGGCAATGTTTGTTCTCCTCGGTGCTGCCACACACGGATACGTCCATCATGATGCTGTATGCAGAACCGAGATTCATGTGAAAAGACGACGTGGTGCCACTCCTGTATCCAGTGTCGTTGTTCGTCACACCACTGTAGGCGTGCCTATCTCTGCTGCAGCATCAATGAAAGCTGCAACAATGGTTGCCGTGCTGACAGTCCATGGTGCTGCAGACGTCATCGCACTATCCGTGCAGACACTTGTCGTCTTGCAAACGAGCCCAGTTCCTGACTCAGGGTACGACATGGCTGTACGATCCCGCAAGGCCAAGAGGACAACATGTCTGTCCTCTCGGTTGTTAGTGGTCCAGGCCGCAGAGATCCTGCATGGCATTCAGTATGGCCTTTTTGGACCAATCGATTCCATATTTGCTTGACAGTCATGGGATCCCGACCAATATGAGCAGCAATGTCGTGGAACGATAAACCGCAGTCCCGATAGGTCACGATCCCAATTTTAAAAATGTAAAACCTTTGAAAATTTTATTTCGAGAAAAATGTATTTAAAGTAAATAAGACAGAAATACTATGTAGATAGTGGATAAATGATGGTTAATGCAATATAAGTATATAAAAATTTGGCTAATCCGGAGACCAACCCACAGCACTTTCAGCTCACTCGCCAAGTAGTCGCCAAGCATTCCGATTGCTGTGTATCCCAAGCGTTCCGTACATTCGTTCCACAGATTTCGACCTTTAGGTCGAACCCCTGCCCCCTACATGGACCACTGGTACTTACAGACCACTAATATATTCGCTCCACAGATTTTGACATTTAGGTCGAACCCCTGCCCCTACATGGACTACTGGTACCAGGGATGTATCTAGAGAAATGTGAGTGGTGGTTGATTTTCCAGAACAATTATTATTGCGAATATAAAATTTCGAAACGAGCTTTGCGTTAATTCGCACACACAAACAGTATTAGTATTCTATACTTTTATATTAAAGAAAAACATTTGATAAAATTGAATATAACTTTTTTTAAATGTAATTCTAATATGTATATTTTTTTGGATGAGTGGTGTTCGGCAATTGAGTGGTGGTCGGAAATTCTGAGTGATGGAAACCCCGACCACCGCCGACCACTGTAGATACATCCCTGTGGTACATACGGACCACTGGTACATTCATTCCGCAGATTTCGACCTTTAGGTCGAACCCCTTCTCATGTACGGATCCTAGCTTGCATGGAGAAAGTGATCTTGCTACGTGCGATATGCAATGCGTGAACCTCTTAGCCATCATATGACGTTGCCCCAGTGCACCAGTGGGGGTGGAAACACATTGCGCCCAACAACACAAACATCTATGCCTAAAGTGAGACTCGAACCCACAACCTGGCGGTCGAACGAGTACGAGGAAACGCTTGCCTTTGACCGTTCGACCACCGCGTCGGCTTTCGGCAGCAGTTGTGGCAGCATGCAAATCCAGCACGCAAACCACCGGGCTACTGCACCCGAAATGTGCCAACAGCATGCGGTGTTTCCAGGTGGTCACCACCCAAGTACTAACTGCGTCCGATGCTGCTTAACTTCGGTGATCTAACGAGAACCGGTGTTTTCAGCAAGGTAGGGCCGTTGGCAATTAAGAAAAATAAGTATGAACTAGTAATCGAGGCTATATAGTAGTATGAATCATTAATCGAGAAAATTTAAACATACCTTTAATTACAACTAATCAAATTCACCAGCACCATATGTTTTGCTTTCTTTTCTTACATTTTTAGCATTTTTCTGCGACTTACAATATTTTTTAACTATTCTGTTTTCTTTCCATTCAGTAGTGTTTCTAGTTAAACTTTGATTGATGCGGCGTTTATCACGTTGCTGTGCAATAGATAAAGAAAATGCGTTCACCTTTTCCTCCATACCTAAACTATTTACACATCCAAAGTTATATTCCGAAACTGTGGAAATCACAGACATTTCCAACCTCTTTTTAGAAACGAATGTTTCTTTCGGACAGTTTTTCCAAATTGAGCTGTGTAAGCTCTCATTAGCGTTCTGGGTTTTGCCAGAAATACACCTGGTTAACAATTCATTGCTAGCCAGTCTTTGGTAAATTGGCATAATTTTTGCAACAACATCTTCAGACAGCTTTGTCTTCATTGTCGCATGAGATTTTGGTGGTTCCTTATTAGCAAGAGCCCGTTGATAAAAACACCATGATGAGACACCCCCGGGCCATTTGTTGTGCTTTGGAGATTTGTTGGTTGAAGAACAGTGTAATATGGTAGCATAAATTGCTGTTTTCATATCTTCTATGCGAGGCACGTTGTCTTTAATCGCTTTCCTATAAAAGTTTGTTAGTTTTATAATTGTTTCCTCTTTCAAACTACCGTCTTTACGTCCACCAATAGTAACACCTTTGCTACGCCACTCCTTGACTTTATTACGGAGTCCTGCTCCTAGGCGTTTGGCCACGTGATTTATGCATTCCTCTTTTATAATTCTAATATCACTGCCCTATACATTTAATTCTGACAGATGTTGATAAGTTTTCGCATCACCATCAGATAGCAATCCTACATACCTCATTCCACAAGTACTTACAGATCGATTCCATATAGATGCAGCAGCTGTCATTTCCATCGAATTAGAAGATCCGGCATGATTCTGTGAGCATTCAGGTTTATGGCCTTCATACCAAATGCTGAATTCAGCACTAGCTGCACCAAGATCTCGCGTCGCAGTGACACATTCTGGACAGTATTTAGATAAGATTTCAAAATCGATAACTAATCCAGTCAGAATATCTATAACAAATCCAATTCCATATAGAGATGTATGACCGCGTTTCTGCCATGTTCCATCATATGAAACAGTGATGTCTATAATTTCTTCATTAGTAAAACTTTCATCCAAATCCTCATATTTCTTCCGCACTATACTTCGAGCAATTCGAAGAACATCATCTTTGAAGCTTTTTCTTTCCTCATACAAGCTATGCAAGCATCTTGAAAATGTTTTTTTATCCATGGCATGAATTCCAATAGCCATAGAAAACACTTCTAAAGCTGCATGTCCTTTACCAATTTTCAGAAATGCTTCAACTAGTTTTTTATTTGCATCAAAGCACTTCGTTTGGCTTACTCGAGGACTCGAAAATACTGTGCTGAATACTTTTCCGCAACTTTTACAAATTAACTCTATTTTTGAAGAGTACCCAAATGCCCCTTTTGATATTACATCCAGAGAATTACTATCACATTCATTGCACTTCACATTGCACAATAAATCTGACCACATATTATTATTCATAAAAACATATGTGTTTTCATTCAAATTTTCTGAATCACAGTTAGATGCGGATGGAAAATATGCATTTAGTTTGTTTTCACTAGCACTTCCAATTTTATTATATAAATATGTAGTAGATGTTGCACTTTCAGAAGAAATAGTGGACAGGGAAATATTTGAAGATTCATCCACACTATTTACAAATGAGGAATTATTTGAAGATCCATTCACACATGACGAATTATTTGTAGAATTATCCACACTATTTACAGATGACCACCGCTTACGAATTTTGTTGCTGTTTGCAAGCGATTTCTTTGACGGTCGAGATTTCGGCTTACGAAAACGCCTACTTATAGAATGCATTTTTAAAATTGACACAAATATATGTTGTAAAAACTATGACATAAAAGTACGCTGTAGCACTTTCAGATCTAAAAAGAGCTATTTTTGAAGCAAAAAGTGAAGAAAATAGTGTCAAGAAGTAAGGAAATATATTATAAAAATTTATCACTTCAAAACTTTCGGCAATCCATAGTAAACAAACCAGGAAGTGGTTACAGTTAAAGCTCACTGTTGCCAATTTACAAAAATAATAATTTACGAAGATATTAATTTTTAAAATTAAAATATCGATTCATAAACGCTGACAGATGTTTGTTTACCTTATGTGTGAAATTTAAAGGTCCATGATTTGTTTGTTTACAAACTTTAAATGCTTATAACTTCCTCAAAAATCATCATAGATACTAGCGGTTTTTTGCACCTGGTGCAGTTAAATGTGTAGAATAATGTTATATAATAAAAAAAAAACCTTTTTTTATCGATTTTTGCTCATTTTAACGTCCACCGTCCCCTTAACGACCTTTTAATGTGGGGAACGAATTGAAGAAAATGTCGCTAAATTGACAAAAGTGGCGCTAAACTTACGAAAATGACGCCAAATTGATGAAATTTTAATTAACATATTTTAATGTAATGGAGTACACTGCTTAGCAGATGTTAGTAATATTGTCAATTGTCAAGTTATATTTGTGTGAAATATAAGTGAATTGGATACTCTAAAATAATTTTACATATTGTCATACAGAAAAACGCCAAATGTCAGTGTACTTTTCAACGTTAAAAATATTGTGCCGTGGATCTTGTTATCATTATTTCGCATTGAAAAAATTAAAACACCTGCATTACGTAGGACACGTCATGTGCTGCCCACATCATATATATTAAAAAGTGTGACCAATAGCGACATCCTTAACTCTAAAGATATCTTTAAAATATAGTTTCGTATTAACCTCTGTGTATTAACAATGTACGTATTTCACGCACTGTTATTGTAACTGAAATCAATTCATAAGATCTGAAAAACCAATTTGTAAAAGTTGTAACTTTCCTCTTCTACAAAAACAACACAGATAAAAATAGACATCAAGAATTTCCTACGGGACTAAAACACCGGCCGCTCTTGATAAAACTAGCTACGATTCAATAGATAACAGATGGGGACGCGGACCTTGTTGTTAATGATAACCTTACAAAATCCTAGATAAGATATTTATGTAGCTTTACCTGTCAAATTCAACGTAAATCATTTATTTTTATTTGAAAAAATGCGCATAATATGCATAATAGTAAAAGTATAACATAGTAGGCAATCTAGAACATGAGGATTTGATTAGGCATAAGATACTCGTTTGACGTGTGATAAAAATGTTACCCCATAATTAACGTGTAATCACGCAACCCGAATCAAACTCAACTGTTGCGAACTTGGTTGTTAACAAATATTTGATTTAAATAAAAAAAACCATGTATATTTGACTAACGTGCATAACATGTATTTGCCATACCAGGCCCTATAGAGAACACTCTGTCACCTAGAAGGCTGAATTTTTGCACAATTATGTTATAGACTACGGCACAGAGCCTAATAGAGCTGAATTATCCATTTGCTCCCTTGGGACAGAAAATGGGGGTCGAAAAGTGTTTTCAGACCAAGCAGAAAAATCTCCTTAGGCCTAGATGTCTGAATTTCTGCACACTTATAGTATTGATTACAGAGCGGAACCTAAAGGAATCGGATTTTTAGTTTACACTTTCGAGGCTGGGAAAAGGGGGGTGTGTCAAAATATACTTCAAGTCCATCCAGAATCCTCTTAATTGTCGTAGAAGTGACTGAATATTTGCACACTTTTAGATTGACTACAGTATATAACCAAACGAAGCCGGATTTTCGATTTAATACCTCGCTATATACGGGGAAAATAGGGGTGGGGTTCAAATTGTCGTTTAATGCCCTGCAAAATACCACTGGTGACAAAGAAGGCTTAATTGCACACTTATACTATCGACCATTCGATAGAACCTAAAGCAGTCTCATTTTCGATCTATTAAAACATGATATATTTTCTTTACAGTGAAAGAAAATACATCCCTATAGAATTATGTGTAGAGGTGTATTTTCTTTCTTATTTACGAAATACTTGTATTTCGTGGAAAATATGTATTTTGTCCGAAATTTGTGTTTTAACAGAAAATATTTGGTGTTCGTAACTTCCATAGGCTTAGAGATCCGAACACCGATACTGATATCTTGTTAGTGCTTTTCACCACCGAATATCGCATATCTGTAGGAGCAGCACATATAACATTCGTATTATTGTAACAGTTTAAAACGTAATTGAATGAATGAATGATATGAAGGTGGGTGGCTCCAGAAGAGCCTAGCACATCGACCAGAGGTCTATTGTACTACCCCAAAAAGTGAAGGTCTCTAAGAGAAGAGACCAGTAGCCGATGCAAACATAAGCAGGCACTTGACAGGAATGTCGTTCAGCTCCCAGGGTTCAATCACATGACGACCAATGTGTTCGAATCTGTGAGCAGAGTAGGCCTCACATTCACACAGAATGTGGGCTGCAGTTTCTTCGCTGTAATTGCAGCCTCTGCAAAGCGAATCCTTGGAGACACCCATAATATTAAGATGTCTCTTGAGAGTGCAGTGCCCAGTAAGGAGCCCAACAGCTCTCCTGATGCCAGTTCTACTGAGTCTAAAGAGTTCCTTTTGACGTGCACTAGGGCAATTACAATTGAGAATTTTCGCTTGCCTTTGCCCTTTAGTGTCACGCCAGTTCTTGCATTGAAGCTTCCTGAAGATGTCAAAGACAATTCTTCTGATAAGATCATTGGGAATACCCAAGGCTGGCTCAGGGCCCACAAAAGGAGTATTAGAGCCTTTCCTAGCAAGTTCATCTGCCAATTCATTGCCAGGAATGCCCGAATGACCAGGCACCCAGTACAGAATGACACTATTATTACTAGCAATTTTACATAGAGCTTTATAGCATTCCCAGACAAGGGAAGACGTCACAGTGAATTTCCCCAGAGCCATAAGAGCAGCCTGACTGTCAGAACAAATGAAAATCTGGCTATTCTCGTACTTTCTGTCATAGCAAATTCTACAACACATAAGAATGGCAAATACTTCAGCCTGAAAGACAGTAGCAAAATTGCCAAGCGGATAAGATAGCTTAGTGCCATCATCAGGGCAGCAGACTCCCGCACCAGTACTAGTGCCAATCTTCGAGCCATCAGTATACCATACAAAACAGTTATGTTTATTGTAGGTTGGAGTCCTCTTCCAATCATCCCGCGAGGGGACAAGAATTTCATAAGGCTTATCAAACGTAAATTTGACGTGTATGCCATCAGGTGGCATACAAAAATAAGGATGCCTAGCAACATTACTGTTAAGTTCACCCCAAGATAAATACCTTGAGTAATCTTTCCAGTGTTTCAGATATTTGAGTCTGTTCATGCAGATAAGTGCTTCTGCCTCAATACGCATATAGAGCGGATGCAAGCCAAGTAAGAGTTCAAGAGTTGCAGTAGGAGTGGTTTTCATGCATCCGGAGATTGCAATGCACACCATCCTTTGAAGCTTAACTAAATCAAGTTTAGCAGTTTCATTTCTAATTCTGGACCACCAAACAATGGATCCATAAGAAATGATAGGACAGACTATCATCGAGTAAATCCAATGAATAGCTCTGGGATTAAGGTCCCAGGTTTTCCCAATAGCATTCCTACAAGACCAGAAGATTCTTCTGGCTTTAGTTGTGCAGTAGTCCAAGTGTCTCTTCCAATTAAGTTCCTTGTCAAAGTAAATTCCCAAGAATTTAACCTCCTTGGAGCAAGTAAGCTTCTGCCCAAATAAGCAAATATTCCCAAGATTAAGTATGCGTTTCCTTGTAAACGCAACTAAAGCAGTCTTCTGCGGATTAACCGTAAGACCTGCATTTTTACACCATGTTTCAACCCTCCTAAGAGCAGTAGACATCATGTCAGAGACAGTGTTGCCAAATTTGCCCCTGGCAACGATGACAACATCATCAGCATATCCAATGCAAGAAACACCAGAGATATCAATGCTTTCCAGAAGAGAATCCACAACAAGACACCAGAGAATTGGTGAGAGCACACCCCCTTGTGGACAGCCCGAAAGTGCATGCACAGTCATACTTTCTCCAAGTAAAGATGCACAGATATACCTGTTAGATAGCAGGTTCTTAATCCAATAAGATATCGTGGTATCAACACCTCTTCTGTTGAGAGCAACAAGAATGGTGCCAATGGGTACTTTATCGAAGGCACCTTCAATGTCAAGAAAGGTAGCAAGAGCAATTTCCTTGGCATTGAGATTTCTCTCTAAAATAAAGGAGAGACTGTAAAGAGCAGTGTCCGTAGATTTGCCCGGTTGATAGGCATGTTGAGAACTGGACAAGGGCTTAGAGGCCAGAATCACTTCCCTTAAATACCTATCGATAAGTTTTTCAATAGTCTTAAGCAGAAAAGACGTAAGGCTGATAGGCCTAAAAGATTTGGCCTCATAGTAATTGTCCTTTCCAATTTTTGGAATGAAGATTACCCTAGTATGCCTCCACGCATTTGGTATATGACCAAGGGCAATACAAGCTCTGTAGATGTTGCAGAGAATAGGAGCTAGCATCTCTATTCCCTCCTGGAGAAGAATAGGAATGATGCCATCAGTTCCCGGAGTTTTATAGGGTTTATGGGAATTAATTGCCCATTTAACCCTATCAAGAGTAGCAATGCTCCTAGCAATACCCCAGCTATTGTCGTCAGACAAGGTGGAGCAAGCAATACCACGGTCATTCTGAACAACAGGATGAGAAACCGGAAAGTGAACTCTGAAGAGCTCACTAAGGGTCTCCTCACCAGTGACAGTAAAGTCACCATTGGGCTTCTTAACAGTGTTAAGTTTACAATTTCTGTCTCTAGCCATCAACTTAACAAGTTTTGCAACGGCAGGAGTATCATTAATACCTTCGCAGTATGTTCTCCAAGAATTTTTCTTGGCATCCCTAACTGCTTTATTATAAGTGGTGAGGGCAGATTTATAAGTCTGCCAATCACCATTCTTCTTGGCTCTATTAAAGAGCTTCCTGCATTTCCCACGCAACCGGCTGAGCTCACTAGACCACCAAGGAACAGTCCTTGGGGAGTCAGCTATGGTGGTTCTGCAGTTGCTATAAAAGGTGTCGATGATGGCCTGTTGCACAAAGTCAACAGCCAGATCCACGCTTTCAATAGAGGAATACTCACCAATATGATTCGCCAAATTGGCCCTAAGGTCTTCTTTGTAGGAACCCCAATTCGTCTTCCTAGGGTTCCTACCTTTGTCCTCTAAAACAGTTACAGGACCTTTAACAGAAAAGGAAATTAATTGATGGTCAGACAAAGATATATCATCTGAAACCCTCCAATCAATTACGGACTCAAAAGCAGAACTATTACACAGGCTAATATCTAAAACCTCGCGACGTTTTAAGGTCACAAAGGTAGGAGTATTACCCTTATTAAGTAAATAGAGCTTATGAAGAAGGATCTGATCCAAAAGATCATCACCCCTACGATTACAATTACTACTGCCCCAAACAGTATTATGGGCATTTGCATCGCAACCAATGATCATTTTTTTACCATTGCAGTACTCAGTAAGATTAATAATGACCTTAGAGAGAGTTTCCTTATCTTCATAAGGAAGATAGGCAGAAGCAAAGATGTAATCCATCATATGTTCGTCAGTTTTAAGTTTCACATTGATAGCAACATTGTCACCATCAAGGAATTTAATCAGATGAACAGCATTGAGCTTGTTGCTAACAGCAATACAGGCTCTGGGTCTGGTACAGGATGTGTCATAAAAGACACTAAATCCTTTGATCCCTAGACCCAAAATCTTTCCATTACAGGTCCAGGGTTCTTGGATAAGAGCAATATCAGCTCTACCATTGAAAAGCCTTTTGCTAAGAATAGCAGAGGCAGATCGACTGTGATGCAGATTAATTTGCACAACCTTAAGACAGCCCATAAACAAAAAGAAGAAAAGGGCACAGAAAGACTAGGAGAAAGAAAATCACCTAGTATCATGACAATGATCAGCATCCAGCATGATATCATTGTCAAAATCTTTCATGCGTTTTTCCAACTCATCATCCGAGATCGGAGGGTTAGCATGAAGTGTAACATCTGAACCAGAAGCAATTTCTAGTTCGTTAAGTCTAGGTATCATAGTCTCAAGACTACCAATACTTACCTGAGAGGAGGTCGCCCGTTCTGCTGGCTGTTCCTCCATCTCCATCTTCCCCTTAGGCTTTTCGTTTGGATCACGAAGAATCTTGAAGACTCCACGGTCCAAACCGGTGAATGCACCAAGGTCAGCTTTGCGAATCGCATCCGCAGCCTCCGAATCCACCTCGAAGATCCATCTTACAGAGTGGGGTTCCACAAAGTTTTGCAGAACACGGCACTCCTCAGACTTCAACTCCGGGTTGAAACGGTTCAGCCGTTTCAGCAAGACACTCGGCTCCTTTGTGTACACATCCCTGGTTTTAAATGCCACCTTGACAGGTTTGGGAAGGTCATTAGCACTCAAGACCATAAGTGCCTCTCCCAGAACCTGACTGTCGTTATGGAAGGTTCTCTTGACCCATTCCACAGTATTTGCATCATTGCAATGAAGAATCACAGCTCCAGCGTTTGAGCTGAAGAGATGAATCTTCGGAAGTTGCTCACCAGTTGGGATCTCATCTATTTTACCGAGAGTCACCAACTGGATGTTATCAACCTCTTCCTTGCTCAGCTTGCTAGAAGGGAAGGACTTTTTGACGATGGCCATCTTAATAACCTGGACCGCTTGAGCGTATGCTCCAGGTTGGATGTCCGTCCTCGATCTCTTCTTGTCGATAAGATCTCTTGGAGAAGGTGTGGCTCCTGTCGACCTAGGTCGTTTGGTGCCTCCAACTTTCTCTGTGGCAGTGCCGGCTTTAACAGGCTCCTGGTCCAACTGCCTAGGCGTGCGCCTCCTCCTGCGCCTCTGTGCTTTGGTGAGGATACCCTGCGTCACAGCCGTGGTTTCAGTGTGTCGGTCACCAAGGTTCGCGACTCCACTTCCTTCCACAGCCGGACTGCAGGCTTCCTCCTTTTTTCCATGATCCGACCGGGTTGTTTCAATGGTTGATTGGGAAACATCCGAAGATGTGCCCAATCCTTTCAACACTTCCTCATCTACATCGTCGCAACACGGAGAATCAGGAAAACTCGAAAGAGCCCAATCTGATTTCTCCATGCTGTAACCATAAGATAGGAAAAGGAACCACGGATTACTTCCAGTTCGATCGAGGCCCCCGCTAGGCCTCGTCTCCCCACACTTTTCTAACGTGAAAAGTGTAACCGCCGGAGTCATTCGCAAAGCTAGATGATAAGGAGCGGGTCATAACGTGCACCAGGTACACAGGGCCCAGGGATCAGCAAGGATCCAAGGGGGATTTCTCGATATGAAACGCTCCCCACCATCCAACCAACGCAACCAAGGGACTCGACCTCTGGAACCGTTTACTGCAAACGTTTCTTGAAAGCAATACTACAGATGCACGCCGCTTCGCCCTTTTCGCCACACAACCACCTGGTCCCGTTCCCGAGCCCAAACGGTATACCTTACAGCAGAGGCCGAAGAGTGGTTCTAAGGCCCATAAGGCAGAAGTGAAGTTTACTAGGGGCTTGGCATTGATGCAATCTGCAGCTAGATGAAAAAGTTTGCTCGGGTACCTCGGGATAGCAACACCCGTGTCCACAAAAGAAATGGATCCCTGAGGATTTTACAGAGTGGGACTGGTGTCTCACTTCCAACCCCCAACCTGGAGGACCAGGATGTCTTGTTTAGTCAGGAGCCTCACCTTTGACCTGTCCGGCATGGGAGACCCTACCAGTAGCAAAAAGCTACCGCCGGCATAGCTCTCAGGATCATTGGAACACACAAGCCCCACCACCACGACAAGGCATAGACATCAGTCAGTGGAGTAAAACGTAATTACATTTCGATAACATTTTCCGATATTCGAACAAAAAACATTCGATTAATTTAGGACTCTTTTCCTCTTCCGTACACCCCAAAAATCTACAAACCTTTTACGTTCATAGATTAAAATAATCATACATTTCGTATTTATTCTCATTCGGTTTGTTCAACTTGTTTGAGACGTATCGTTGAAGACTCACAGACAGGCAAAACTCATCTATATAATAATTATGTCAAGTGTTTGTTTCTTTCCAGACCCACCCTCCTGATGTCCCCTGGTAACTTTGAAAATCGAATCCTTGCAAACTTATAGTATCAATCATTGGATCGAATTTAACGCAGCCGAATTCTCGATTTCTCCTCCGTAGTGGACAAAATAGAAGGGGGAGAGAGTGCATAAAGTTTTGCAGAACCCACCCAAATCTCCTTGATGAACTAAAAGGCTGGAATTCGACTACGGGGTAGAACCTCCCTGGGACAATTTTCGATTGAGGCAATTATTTTTGACGCTAGACATCATACACTGTTAAACAGAATAAAACTTAATATAAAAAGCTGCAACTAAATATTTTTATTAACTCGTTAATTTTCCTATCTTTGACAGGCCTGTTGAAAAAAGGTTGAACAGTATGAAGATGTACTCAAAACGTGTATATTCATCAACATCTGAGATTTGGAATTTTGACCCCATAACGATGCCCTTATATATACTATATATTGTTCGGAAATTAAAAGTACAGACTATCAGGTAAGCTGGACTTTTAAGATAGTGTTTTATATGTATCTTAACAAGCAAGGAACATATTGCGGCAGTATATTATACTATATAGAGAACTTCTGAAAACATCTACTAAATAGGAAAAGTTTTCTAATTATACCATCCTTTTATATTATATGTCATTTCCTACTAATTCCTGAATGCTCTACAAGTTTCTACTTCAGTTTTTTCCCATATCTCTCATAGTTTTCAAGATAGGAGTTCTGGGTTCCAAAGTTCGCCACTTGGGGCGCTATGGTCAATCTCATCTGATAGCGTATGGTTATTTTACTATACCAATATTTTAATTTCATAGCTGTAGCTGTGTTTGTTCCAAAAACATTTAGCTGAATTAAGATTTCGGAAATCACTCTCTAATTATTTCTAATGCATCCTTGAATAAAGCAGGCATTAGAAAATTAGACGACTTCAATTGCTTTGAGGGTCACGAATAATGGGCTCTTAATGCACGGTAAGCAAATCAGCAGTTGTATTTTGCCGTTCGTTAATCCAATTTTATACTTTCTGTAAATTTGTTTACAAACGGGACCTGGGTGTTTTATTCTTCAGATCTGCTGTGAAAATAAATAGCGAGAACACAAATTATTATACTTCATTTTATGAGTATTTAATTAAATAGTTTATTAAAATGTTTCGAATAACAATGTCATTTAGAATACAATAGGAATTTACACATAATTGTGAATTTCAAGTTTCATTAAATTATATATTCCGTACGAAGAACGGGTATACTTCTAGTTCTTTTCCAAATTTAAAATTCGATTCTCAAGAATAGGAATAATATATCGATCACCATATGTTCCAATAGAAATATTAGATTTCCCGAATCCCAAAATCACCAATCGCATTGAGTACCATCGGGTGTATATTTTCGCCGAATCAGTCCATGTGTGACCAAAGTATCACTGAGGCATCACATGTTCGTAAGCATCTCTTTAAAAAATGTCATCGATAGGAGGAATGGGAATATCATTTTTCCAACTCTCAGAAGAGTAAACATTTGAAAGAGATGTTTTACGCCCATGTGCTACTTATCTTCTTGATCTGGAATTCGCAGCACAGAGTAAAAGGGTGAAAACATGAAGCCAAATTACTCTGTTTGGGTTCAAAAAAAGAGCAGCAGAGGAAATCTCTTCATCTTGCCGAAAAAACGTTGACTGATTTGTATTCGAAAGTAGATCGGAGATAGGAAGAGAAAATAGAAAAATAAATAACATGGAAATCAGTACTTAAGGGAATTTGGTAATTTGCCTATGTATGTTTTGACTGAAGCAATACATTATATTTAGACCAAGATTAATATTAAATCTAACGAAATATAGAACTTATTTTATATGTGAGATATTAGAAACTGAAAATTTTGTAGATAGGTTTTAAGTGAAAATAGTTTTCAAGAAGGTTCCTATATAAAGTTGCTCATAAACGTCTGATTAGTTAACAATGAATATGAGTTGTCTTCAAGTTGCATGTTTGATATAGATGATTGTCTGTTGATGCGGAAATGTGCACATAAATGTATGATTAGTTAGCAATGAATACGCGTTGTCCCCAAGTTGCATGCTTGATATGGACGTTTGTTTGTTGATATGGAAATTTTCTCATAAATGTATGATTAGTTAGCAATAATTACGAGTTGCCCTTAAATTGCATGTTTGGCGCGGAAGTTCATTTGTTGATACGAAAATTGGTTAATAAATGTATGATTAGTTAGCAATGAATACGAGTTGTACACAAGTTGCATGTTTGATGCTGACGTTTGTTGATACGGACATTTGCTCATGTATGATTAGTTAGCAATGAATACGAGTTGACCTCATGTTGTATGTTTGATACGAACATTTGTTTATTGATACGGAAATTTGCTCATAAATGTATGATTAGTTAGCAATAAATACGAGCTGTCCTCAAGTTGTATGTTTGATACTGACGCTGTTTGATAAGAGTGGATCCGGAAGCCTTTGCCGCAGCGCTTAGGTAAAAGTAAATATAAGTCCCCATGAAATTTTTATTTTTATTTTGAATTTTTGATACTGCGTTGAAAAATAGATGAAAAAACATACAGTTCTTAAATTTTACATATACATTAATACGATCCCGTAGATGTAAAGGACTTATAATTTTGATTTAAGACTTATATATCAATTAATATAAATTGTAGCTTTGTCAGTATGGACAAATATTTAGCGGGTCGAACCGATTTCTAACTTCTATGTGAGTGAATACTAACAGAAACGTCACAAAAATGGTCGAGAACTGAAAAATTAAATGTTTCTTGTTGATTACTTAGAAGAGTTTCGCAACTATGATTACCATGAAGAATTACCTTTAAGATGCAATCATTAATGCAGTTAACAATTATCTGATTTATTGTTGATTCATGTAAGTAATTAAAAAGTAATTACGAAAACAAATTTTCAATGCTCACTCATTGATCACAGCTCAAATTCGGTTCCTTCTTACATAGTAAAAGAACATGCTTGTCTGTTAGTGTATATTGCATGTAGCAGAATATCGAAGTATCAGACAGCGGCCAAATTTACTACAAATGTGCTTCAGGTCCCCGGACGATTTGCCTCGGCAAGATTTCTAATTAATGTAAAAACTATAAACATTTCAATCCAAAAATCCATCAAAATAGATAACACATAAAATGGTAGATAATTGTCAAGACGAAAAAACAACTATTTTTCTAACAAAGTGAATTTTATTCATCGGTTTTCTAACTTTACGAATTCAAAATACACTGTTCTAACTTCTTAATATTGTATTATATTATCTCTATGAGTACTTCACTAGAAAATGGCGAAGCTATAATGGAAATTCGCTGAGCGAGCATTTAAAATTTACTTTTTCATAATATGTAATATAGTATAGAGAAAATATTGTTTTCACGAAAATTTTCGAATTCGAGATTTTAATGCCAATATATGTTTCAGGATCTCCTGAAGACGTTCTGATTCCGATGTCTGTCAGTCTGTGGTCGATATCTTGTATACACGATAGCGGCCACAAATATTAATGGATTTTCACGAAACTTAGTATCCGGCTTTGTTTTAAAAAAAAAACTAGAACTGGATAGAATATTTTTGATATTCAAACGGAAACTTCGAAATTGTATATCTTTAACATGGCAGCATAGGACAAAATTTGACAATCATGCATAAAAACGGTTATTTATGATTCAATGATCATGAGACTTAAAAGATACCACCCTCCCCCTCCCAGAGGGTGCACATTGTCAAGTATGATATCAATTGAAAGACATTTCAAGTACTTTGAAGGGAAGAGTAGCACGCTATATTTGTATTCATTTAGACCAACGATACGGAATTTTCAAATCTGTTCTTGTAGAATTTGGAAAAAAAAGCTACTTAATAATACATTTTGGTATGAGAATGTTAAGTCACACTGCAGTTAATGTTAAACAAGAATGGTCAATCATGCATAAAGCATTGATTACGAAACGCTTTCCAACTGAAATGCGATTTTATTTAAACATCTCTAAAATGCGATACATTCAGCGGTGATATTTAAAAAATTAGCATAGTATAATAATTGGAAACTTGAAACTTCAGCAAAAAAGACAATGCTATAAAATCGCTTGCTTATTTATTTAAGTAAAATCCAATGAGTATTCCATTCATATCACTTATATTCCAGACTCCAGAGCTGAATAATGTTGCGTTAAAAAAATTCAGCAATTCTTACACAACTCATCTTACAATCGCTTGTTTTATTTACATTTTACATACGTTAAAATCAGGCTTCGTTGTAGAAATAATCAAAGTTTAGTGATCATTTAAAATAAAAATATTGTAATTGCGTAAGCACATAATTTAGAAACACGGATAATATGCAAAAATAAAGAGGTTTTAGGACGGATGCAACACTAAATACAAGAAAGATCAATCATGCTTTCTTGTCATTGATTATGAAACACTTTCCAACTTCAATGCAATTTTATTAAAACACATCTAAAGTGCAATACATTCCCCGGTAATTTTTTTAAACTTATCACAATACTACATTAATTTATTATATTTGAAAACTTAAACCGTCATTGAAAAAAATGAACTTCATTCAAATGACGACATTGAAATATAAATGGCCTGGTTTAAACATCTCTAAAATGCTATACATTCCTGGGTAATATTTCTAAAACTATCATAATACTATGATAATTTATTATATTTGAAAACTTCATCGAAAACAACTGAAATTCATTCAAATGACGTCATAGAAAAAATAACACGCCTGAATCTATATAAATAAAAATGAAAATCTGTCTGTCTGTCTGTCTGTCTGTCTGTCTGTCTGTCTGTTTGTCACACCATCACGGGAGAACGGCTGAACCGAATTTGATGAAATTTTGTGGGTAGCCCAGAAATAGCCCCACTTAAAATTATATCCGTGTTTTGAGTTTCTACGACCAGTGGTTCTCGAGATATTAGTAAAAAACGAAATTTTCGTTTGTCTCATCGTCACGGAAAAACGGCTGAACCGAATTTAATGAAATTTGGTAAATAGCCTTGAAATATCCCCCCATAAATTTTATCCAAGTTTCGAGTTTCTAAGACCTGGGGTTGTCGAGATATTAATGAAAAACGGAACTTTTTCCTAGGAGTTCTACTCCCTAACTCCGTGGTTTATCCAAACGAAAAGCTTGAAAATCGTTTGAAAGTGAATTAAAATTTAATCTCTGAGTTTGATGGGAGATTTTTTGCGTTAATTAGTCACTTTCTGAAAACATGAATTGTTTGAAACATGATTTAAAGGGGAAATCTATCTCCATGGTTCATGGTTTATTTAAAACAAGCTTTTACGGAACAATGAGAAGTATAGAGAAATCAAAATCGTTATTTAATTTCGCAGTTTATGTTATAAGACATGACATATTTAACATGTTATAAGATTCTATCTTATATCATGTTACTCAGAAACGCAATTAAATTAAATCTGTCTGTTAATTTTAATAATTATTTTTTCGATTTGAATAATAAATAAATGGATATAAAAATATATTTTAGAAAAGAACGATTTGATTTTTCTTATAGCATTTTTGACTGGATAATATCAATTACGGTCTTCAGGTTTAAAAATTATTATTATTTATATTTTCGGGGATTATTGATTCAAGGATTATTGATATTTTCAAGTTATTATGCAATTATTTTATTATGACAAAAATTGTTTAAACTCATATATTGTATGTTGTACGAATCTTCTACAAATACACGTGTATATCTTTTAATCTACGAGAATATAAGTAGTACAGGTATATTGACATATGTTTTGATATATATTGGCATATATTGGAATCAATTACGACCTTCTGGTATAAAGAGTACGGATATTATTGATGTTTTCAATTTATTACGTCATCTCTTTTATTTTGGCAAATATTTTTGAGACGCATATTGTAATACGGGTAATCTTCTACTAACACATTGGCATATTTTCTGATCTGCGACAATATAATTAGTACGGGGTTGCATATATTCATTCAATTCCTATTTTTTCTTCTGTAAATTTGCTTACAAAAGGGGGCAGGATGTTTTATTCTTCAGATCTGATCGTGAAGATAATTTTGCATAGTGAGAACATATATTCTTAAACTTCTCTTTAGGAGCAATAAATTTAATATTTTAACAGAATTTGCACATGATTGCGAACTTTAAGTTTCTTTAAATTATACACTCCGTACGAATAACGGGTGTGCTGTTAGTGGTTAATAAATTTTAACATTTTAGGAGGATATATCATGTTGCTCGGCATCACAATTAAATTAAATGTGTTTGTTAATGTTTTTATTATTTTTTTTCGATTTAAATAATAAATAAATGGATAAATGGATATAAAAGTATATCTTATGAATGGACGGTTTGATTTTTCTTTTAATTATATTAATTGCTGACTGCGTACATCAATTTCATTTACTTTGGCAAAGAGTTATCAAGCTTATATCGTATTTAGCTACTAAACTCATATATTGTGTTTAGCCAATAAATTCATATAGCCGATTGTTGAAACAGAAAAAGAGTAGAGCGGGTATATCTTCTAATACAATTGTAGTGTTTTTATTTAGTATATTGAAACGGGATAAGAATGTTTCATTCAGATCTGCAAATTCAAAGCTACGAATTTGGAGGGATATAGCTAATTTGACAACTTTTCTTAAACTTTGCCAAATTGACGGAAATGTCGCCAAATTGATATAAACGACACACAAACAGCTGCCATAAACCTTCGGGTTGGTCGTGTGGCTTGGGTCTTCTACATATCAATGAAATTTTTTTTTGTTTTGTTAGAAGAGAATACTGAAATGATGTTTGGTTAGCATTTATCTGTCAGACCAACCATCCTACTTAGTAATACATTTAGCGAATTTTTAAAATGTCACCAAATTGATAAAAATGTTTTCAAATCTATAAAAATATCTTGAAATTGATAAAATTGCGCTACATAAATGATATTAATTGTTTTTTGTTAGGGGATAGTATTGTGATGATATTTCGTCAATTTGTCGCAAAGTGGAACTGTCAGTTCTACAGTCCCACTTGGCGATAAATTTGGCGATTTTTTAAAATGTCGCTAATTTGACGAAACTGTCGCCAAATGTTCCATAGAAATATAACTATTTAGACGATATTTTTTCTACCAATTTATTTGAAGCAAATGATATCATGTCGCTTAGCAACGGATTTAAATCCAATGTGTTTATGCGGCAGACGATTTTTATTAAATCCTTTCCGATTTGAATAATGAAGATATGTATATAAAATAAATTTCATTGCCATTTCATTTTGGACTGGATAATATCAATTATACTCTTCAGGTTTAAACATTATTATTATTGATATTACCGGAATTATTGATTCAGGGATTATTGATATTTTTAAGTTATTAGGCCATTGTTTTATTGAGGCAAATATTGCTGACACACGCATATTGTACGTTGTACGAGTAATCTTCTAGGAATGCACGGGTATATCTTCTAACCTACGAGAACATAAGTAGTACAGGTATATTGGCATATATTTTGACATATATTGGCATATATATTGGAATCAAGTACAGTCTTCTGGTATGAAGATTAAGGGGATTAATTGTATATTCAATTTATTACGTCGTCTGTTGTATTTTACCAAAAAACATTTGAGACTCATATTGCAAAACGGGTAATCTTCTACTAATAATCGGACATTATAAGTAGTACGTTTATATCTTCCCATATAATTTTAGCACTTTAATTTTGACATATATTGGAATAAATGACTGTCTTCAGATTTAAAGATTACGTCTTTATTGGTATTTTCAATTTATACATGTAATCTACTAATACAGGTTATATTTTCTAATATTCGCGTATATAATTAGTACGGGTCCCATACAATTTTAACGCTTTTATTTTGCATATATTGATTCAATTCCATATTTTTTTTTTTATATTTGCTTACATAAGGGGTCCAAGATGTTTTATTCTTCAGATATGTCCATGAAGATAATTTTATATAGCGAGAACAGAGATTCTTAAACTTCTTTTTAGGAGCATTATATTAAATATTTTAAGAGAATATTTTGATTAAACATGTCATTTAGTATACTATAAGAATTTGGGCATGATTATGAATTTCAAGTTTCTTTATATTATATACTCCGTACGAAGAACGGGTATGCTGCTAGTCTCTCTATAAAAACAGCATTTCATTCATAACTTTTTCCCATTCATTTCATTCATCATATTACTATAATGATTTATTTTATTTAAAAATTAAGACCATGGATCTACAAGTAATTAAACTCTATGCTTAAAACTTCATCAAAAAAATATCACCCTTCTCTTTGTAAAATCAATGAATATTTCATTCATATCAGCTATGCAGACTCCATGGGCTAAATAATTTTGTGTTAAAGAAATACAACAATTATAATACAACTCATTCTTCATATTTTACTGTTTACATTTTACATAAGTGAAAAATAGTCTTCGTTGTAGCAATAATCAAATTTGGATGATCATTTAAACTCAAATATATTGTAATTGCGTTGTTTCAGTATGTAGATGCACAGAATTTAAGCAAAAATAAAGTGGTTTTAGGACAGATACAACACTCAATATGAATTTAAAAGAACTTAAAAAATCACGATATTGAGACAAGATGGATGCCATATATAATTTTGAAGTGGGTCATGTGAACTTTTCATATCATGGTCACGTGATCGCTTCATATAAAAGGTGTAATTATTATTTTAATTCTCATTTAAAAAACTACTGAATATATTTCGCTGAATTTTTGTTTTTTATATATTTTATGGAAGAATTTGAATATTACTTAAAATTTTCGAAGCAATTTGTGAATTTTAAATCTGCTTAAAAAATGTTTGAAAAATTAGGTCCCATAGGGCTCAATATATTTCATTTTTTCAACCCGGGTTCGATCTAAAACTAATTTGGTGATATTATTCATTTATATTCCCATAGGTACTACAGGTCGTCTGAACAACCTACTAAAATGTAATTTTGATTAAGTCATTTTTACGGCAGTTATCGTGCTAACGGACAGACAGACAGAATGAACAAAATCATAAACACTTTTCAACTTTGTTATAAAGTGTTAATAAATAAAAGAAAGATCAATCATGCATAAAGCATTGATTATAAAACAATATCCAACTGTAATTTCATTTAAACATCTCTAAAATACGATACATTCAGCAGCATCATTATTTTAATTAAAACATAATTACAATAAATTATTTTACTTGGAAAATTAAAACCATGGAGATAAAAGTACGTTCGAACTCCGTGCTTAAAACTTCATTAAAATTTTATTCAAATGACGTCATCGAAATATAAATCGTCTAACTCTAATTTAAAAGCAGTGAGTATTTCATTCGTACACTTTTATTCCAGACTCCAGAGTTAAATAATTTTGCGTGAAAGAAATCAGCAATTCCTATATAACTTATAATCTTATAATCACTTGTTTACATTTTACATTCATTAAATTTAGGCTTCGTTGTAAAAATAATCAAAGTTTGATGATCATTTAAACTCAAAAATATTGTAACTGCGTTGGCGCAGAATATGGACGCACAGAAAAAACGCAAAAATAAAGCGGTTTTAGGACGGATTCAACACTAAATATAAATTAAAAATAACTTTAAAAATCACGATTTTGACACAAGATGGATGCCATATTTCATTTTGTAGTGGGACACGTGTCCTCTTCATATTATATGTTTGTCATTATTATTTTAATTTTTATTTAAAAAACTACCGAACACATTTTGCTAATTTTTTTTTTATATTTATGTGATAATTTGACCTACAAGTTTTGAAGCAATTTGTGAATTTTAACTTTGCTTAAAAATACTTGAAAAATTAGGCCCCATAAGGTTCAATGCGTTTCATTCTTTCAACCCGGGTTCAATCCAAAACTAATTGGGTGATATTATTCATTTAGATTTCCTCATCTCCATATGTCCCACAGACCGTCTCAACAACATACTAAAATTTCATTTTGATAAAGTCATTTTTAGGGCTGTTGTGCGAACTGACAGACATACAGAATAATCAAAGTCATAAACACTTTTCAACTATGTTGTAAAGCGTAAAAAATGAACTTATTTTACAATAGTTAGTACCTTTTAATTTTATGTGATTTTTTTATAAATATATTTGAAAAAAACAACTTTCAAACAACTGTCAACAATCGAAACAATTTCCGATTGCTTTTAAAATCAACAGAATTTCAGTATTCACCGATTGTAAGATTTATATCAAAATTAGTTTGATACGCTATATTTGTTCGTGAGATATTGTATCCACAGGACACATACACATATATATACACAGGCTATTACCTCAGAAAACGATCGATTCAAGTTCAGGGATGCTTGAAACGTGCACTTCCGTCGAAAACTCGAATTTGAATTTTCGACAATGTCACAATAGTTTTCCTATATATTATAATATCTATAAAGAGAAAGTAATAAAAAGGTATATTGAGCACAGAAGACGTTAAGGACCCCAGATCTTCGCAAACTTCCAACAATTTCCTAATTTGCATATGGTCAAAAACGACTCTGGGAGAAGGTCGTTGATCTCTACCAAACATTTATAATATTATAACACAGATATAGAATTGTACAATGATGAAACGGAGATTGAATACTTAATAGCTAAACAGAAAATTGTAGCTGCAATTTGCCTTACATATTTGGTTGATGTCAATTGCTTTAGGGGTTTTAGTCGTGCTTCCACTGCAGAATTTCCAAAACTTCTACTGCAGGTAGGAATTTTAAAGACTGTTTATTTTGCGTCAATTTTAATGTTTATATTAGGCAGTGATATGTATAACATTTTCAGAAATTCTAGAGTGTGGTTAAATAAGAAAGTGCAATTTAAAGCTCCGTTTGTTCTTTGTAAGAACGTTTATAAGACTGTAAGGTGGATATTTTGCAACCTGTGGATGAATCACCCCAAAGAATGTGCGAAAGAGACCCTGATCAGGCCAAAAGTATGTATTGAGAATTTAATAGATTGGTCTATTGATCGGTTTCGTGAATAGATGAAGATATGAAGGCATAACGTTTGCTTTCAGCGCAGAAAAGTGCGAACATAAAATTTACTTTCAAGGGAGGCAGGTGGGAAAAATAAATTCACTTTAGGAGGGTGGTAGGTCCAAACATGAAACTCGAATTCAGGGAAAGTAGGTGCAAATATGAAGTTTGCTTTTAGCGGAGGTAGCTGTTAACATAAAATTCACTTAAACAACTGGTGGGGGTAAAAAGGCGAAGAATATGTACTCTAGTGGATTATATACCTCATATTTCAATATGTTTAACAACGGATATCAGCGCTGCCCAACTGTTAACTGAACTGAAATGTTAACCGAAATATTTACCGATTTTGCCTTCGTGTTAAATGTTAATCGGAAGATGACTTAGTTTTTCACCAGCTTCTAATGATTTCAAGAATCACACTCTAACAGACATGGTTTTTTAAAGGTTGCCATCCAATATGATAGCTTGTCACGTCTGACAGCAATTGCTCTAAAGCCGACAGCATGAGAATATATCATGGAGTGTTGTTAACATTCTTCATAGATACTGCTTTGACTACTTTACAGATCGATAACGAAATGCCATTACCAAGCGTTGTCTGCAGGTAGTCGCATGCTTCTATAGTTATAAATATCTCTGGATATTTTGTGGCAAAGAACAATATTGTTGACACTTGAAAGCCTATGGTTTGTTATCCAGAATTATAATTTCATTTTGAAATCACATCAATATGGTGCATTTCCATGTACTATTGGCCATCATAAGTATGTATTTGGTTTCTGATTTCATAAAAAATAGAGACACACAGAAAACATAAGAGTTGCACCAATTGTTACACAATCCTCTTTTTTTGGTATTAATATCCAAAATTTAAAGCAAAAAGTAATATTCGTAAGAAATGCAGAATTGATATAACACATGCAGAACTAGAAATTTTAAAGTCATACACCTATTTTATCTAATAAGTTTTGAATAGACAACATGTTTGTGAAATAAAAATTTCGTGTTTTATTTACAAAAATACATCATATTGAAAATTTTCCGTCGAAATAATGTCCTACAAGTACTAATAAAATACAAAATATCTGTATTATTTTAACTACATCGCATATTAGTTAAAAATTATATTGTAAGAAATATACATTCCTGAAAAGTTTCTAACTCGGAAATGATTACAAACTTTAAAGTTAAAGACTCATGCGTGTAACATGGATCATCAAACTTTTGCTAAACTAAACTGTTTAATAATGTAAAATTTTACATTTGGGACAAATAAATAGCCCTTGATTTTTAGCTGTAATTAACAACTTTTAAGTTGATGGAACCTGGCCAAATTGAGCACGTCTGACTTTCTTTGTTTACTCACAAACAGACGAGTAGTAATCAGATATGATATAAGCACCGATTATATTCTAAAATAGGTTAACACAGCTACAATATTCAGTTTTACATCAGATTAAATATTAACAAAAGATAATGATAAGAAATATCGCTTACATTGATGAAATATTAAGGCGTCGTTCATCTTAAGGAAATCTCATTAAAACTGCTAATGTCATCGGCTGTGAAACTCTAATTCAATAGACCTGCACACGTTTAATCTTTATAAATATCTAATTTTTAGTGTACTCTGACGAATTTGATGGAAAATAATCAAAAATACGTAGATGGACCATGTTCGGACTTCGTTATTTCACATCAGATACTTATTATGTACGAGCAAAGCGATGTCCATTCTATATTTCTAACGAAGCGAAATCAACATTTGCCTGAATTTTCTTATCCATTTTACTCCAAATCTGCCGATCCGGTGGTCAAGCGGTCAGAGACATACGTTTCCGTCTGATCGCTGGATTGCCGGGTTGCGGGTTCGAATCTCGCCGGCGGGCATGGATGTTGTCATGTCGAGGCCAACTCAGACTTCCTCCCTTCGGGGAGCCTCTATAAAAGTGAAGCTGCAATTCTCCTCCCCTTCGCCATGGGATACCCTGGGGGGATCTTGTGGACGTGGTGCGTAGACGCTCCTTCACCACGGGGGAATTAGTAACGAACAAACTCCAAATCTACGCCGATCCGGTGGTCGAGCGGTCAGGGGCATGCGTTTCCGTCTGATCGTTGAATTGCCGGGTTGCGGGTTCGAATCTCGCCAGCGGCCATGGATGTTGTCATGTCGATGCTAAGTCAGACTTCCGCCCTTCGGGGAGCATCTATAAAAAAGTGAAGCTGCAAATCGTCTCCCCTTCGCCATGGGATACCCTGGGGTGTCTTGTGGACGTGATGCGTAGGCGCCCCTTCACCACGGGGGAATTAGTAACGAACTCCAAATCTACAATAGGTGATAATAATATGTACAAAATAAAATACTGTATATATACGAAAAATTATACACATGTCCAAAATTACAATTTCAATAATTAAAACGAACTGTAACAGGGTGAAACTCCCATTTCTAAAGCGCACGTGCAAATAATTCATGCAAATAACGAGTAAACAGCAAATTATAAACAGCTCATCAAAGCTTGTGCACTTGCATGCATTGGTATCTAAACTTGCTACTGTGTATTAAATACGTGTTTGCGATTTAAATGTATTACTTCGATTTCGCTGTCTTCTAGTTTAATTTAATATCCAAATTCTAAAATCTTACATGTTCTTTTGCATTAATATTTTTAAATATTGAAATTTATTTTTATGCTTCTAATTCCATAGTAATTTGTTAAATTAAGTTAAATTTTTAATCTTTCACAGCTCGCATACTTCATATGTGCGAGTCCAATCACAGTCTAGCTTTTTGCTAGTACAATATAGGTTCCGTATTGACTATATTTTGGAAATCACTGAAACAATAACTAAGAATACCGGTGTAACATCTTCTTCGAATAATTACCGTATATACATACGGTAAGGTTCATAGGGTAAAGCGCTTATAATAATACATCCATAAATATAAATTTTAAATCATAAATACATTTATTATTTTGACGAATTTTAAAGGGTGAAATACATTAAATCTTGGCAACAAAATGCGTATTTATTTGCATAGCATTCAGCACCAATAATTAAAAAATATATTTTTTTCCATAATAGGACATCTAAAGCACATATTATGCCGGTATCCAAAATTATCTTTACGTACCTAAAAATAAGCGGTGCAAGGGCTGTGAATGAAGTACGGTTCTATGAAATTTTCTGTAATTTAGAATTTAAATTTGGCCATTATCGAGTTTAAACAATTTTTATGGCTGGAATGATTTGAAAAGAATCTTTGAGGTGACAAGCTGTCGGCCGTTTAAAGGCTGGACAGACATTGATGGACGTGGCAAAATGTTTCATAATTAGTTTCATAATTGCAAAAATGTTGAAAGTAAGGTAGGAAATAAGACTATATTAATGAAATAGTCCTCCCATTACTTTTCAAAAAGTTAGACTTTTTAAATTTTTATACGACCCCCTTAGACAAATTTGGTCAATCAGAAAATTTTTATTTTTAATGCAACAAGATCATTAAAAAACCCTCATATCTGTATCTTTAAAATCAACTGAATTATGATAAAGGAAACAATCTGACTTATGCCACTTTTCCGTACCATGTGAAAGTCTGTTTCATCAGTGAAAGTAGGGATCATAAACAAATGTTGGATAATAGTTGGATAATTTTGGATTATATTAATTTCAACGTTTTTATATAAGTGTATTAACTTTTACACGCATTTAATCAAAAATAGAAGTAGAAGCACCAAATTTCAAATATCTGAAAATTGCACTTCAAAACACATAACAAAAGGATTGCAAATTCGGAGTGATTTTTTCGGTGAAATCTTTGAACATGTTTGTTAGCTTGTATCACAAAAAATGTTGGCACTGGGTGCTGATATATTTTTCTCGTTTTCAAAGATCTATATTTTCACAGTGAATTTCAAACGCATAGACTGACATCCTTCTAACGCAGGCATGAATCCTTCTGATCTGGAATTCGTAGCACAGAGTAAAGAGGGAAAATATGGAACTGAATTACTATGTTCTGCGGGGGAAAGGACTCTATGAAAAAATATTGATCTCGCCTAAGGAACATGAAAAACTTCTTGAATTCCAACTTTGCCAAAAATCGAATAAACTCAAGACGAAAATTTGTAATCTATAATGATTGAACTTATCGTATACAAAATATATCACTACCGAGCTATAATATTTTTTATCTGAACTATCATGTTTTCATACCTGATAAAGTATATCAACTTTTATGTTTGGCACATTTAATTCTTTTATATGTAAAATAGTATGGAAACATGTCAACTAATTAATACTTTAATATTAAAGGCAACCAAAAAATAGGCTTATAAGTATTTTATTAAAATCTCATTTTTAATACATACAAAAATCACGCGGCCATAGGGCTTTTGGGAACTATTTTGCCCTTCGCCACTGTTGCGACGCGTTTGTTGGTCCACGGTGCACATCGCAACAGGTTCGTGAAAATAATGCTGTGATGCTATCCCTACTTCCTTCTGTAATCAACTGGATATCTAATTATCCACACCAGCACCAGCAAGACGTAATCGTATAGATTTCTCTTCCTACTTACTAATCCTCTCTTAATCAAAACCCCAGATTCATCCACTGACCGGGAGTAAACTCACGAATGACTCGACCATTTGAGCATAATTCACCAGACAAAGTACTTACAAGAGCTTACCTTGATCGGAGCGTCTTCAGCTAAAAACATGTGAATATGCAGGACACAGAATACAAAAATAAACACTCAATAAGTTTAATTTAATAAGTATTCTTTTAATTAAAGTTACGGATGATGGAGTTACACCTTAATCATTATCAATATTTACGCACTGGACACCGGCAGGATATTAATACTCAAATGCCACCAAATGATAAATATAATACAAAAAAATTAATACGTTATGTGGCATAACCATAGTACACATTAATACAGAGATAACTTATATAAGGTATGGTCCGGAAATATTATACCAGGGAGCGAGCACTCCGAGAGAGAAAATCACTATTTTTAAATATTTTATAAATTGAAGAGACTGTAATTAAATGAAACGGCTTTTCGTAGTTAGAAGGAAAGTTATTATTCATTCAGGATGTATGGAACTTAACGTAGTTCTGTTGATAACTTCGGCATCTTCCAATTGCAGGGAAATAAAGGGGTTTCTCTACAGGAACGGAAAAACCCTTACCTTGTGCCAAGGATAAGTCGAAAAAATAGGGCACTTCGGAAACGCTCAGGGGTCCACAAAGGCATCACCCCTTTGTTCAGGAACGAAGGTCGGCTTATCAAGGGAACACAAGGAATTCCTGGTCCGGCCTGGACACACAAGCGTCGAATGGTACAACGAGACCGGCAGGGCATCTCGCCAATTTTCCAAGACTCCGTCGTTGACCTCCGAGAATCCACCGCTTTCCAGGGTAGAAGAATAGGAGCACATAACTTTCTCACTTTCGAATCGTCTACCATCAGATCTTGATGAGGCCTAGCGTTGTCGGTAATGAAAATGAAATTCAAACTAACATCCCGCAATAAACCTTGATATCAGGGTCTCGAATTTCATTTCTGTATCTCAAACCAGTTACCTAGTCACCCTGAAAGAGATTAGGTCTATGCGGCCCTTCATTGCAATACACAACCAATTAAGAGGGTCATAACCACCTATGCTGCATCTTTCACTACCGTTAGAGTGCAAAGTAATATTCAAGGCTCTTTGTTAAAATAACATTTCTGGTAATGGGAGTGAGAGGTATATAAAACCCTGACCGTCTCGAATAATGACCCCTACCATAAAATCCTTAGTACACATTATGTTGAGATATTCTCTTCCCTATTTGCTGCCAGCTCTTGAACAATTTACATTGCTGTTATCCCTTTGTGTCGTCTTGGAATCAAAAATATATAGCAATCTGGTCGCTGACGAACATCCTCTGTTTCTTGAAACTGACTGCAGGGTCTCTTAAGGATATTTTATGTATGGGACTCCGGACACTTCTGTATCAAATTTACCATCTCCTATGCTATCAATTGTTTGTCAATCGTTCTCCAGCGTTGAATATTTCTGATACGATGCTTTTGTGACATGGCTGGCTTCCCATATTGCTGAACAGAAATTCCTGTTGCATCACCACCACCACCTGTATCTGCTGTAAGAGACGAGAACTATCACGTCTTTAAATCCATCCTAAATTTGCATATTTGGAGTCATACCACAGTCCGAATACGACAAGGATGGTACGCATTCGTCTTTTGCATTATTACATTTTTGTGTATATGAAATGTCATCCCATCTCCTTACTTATACTGCACGTTTCTATCCACTTGAAGATTATCTTTCAATTTCGAGCACTAGTGTATGTACTTATGTTGTAAAGGAAGTAAAAATGTGCAAATACATATTTGATTCGGTCAGTTCAAAAACATCATAAGTTATGTTTTTAAAATCTTTCAGGAAACAATAAAAAATGTACCAATTGGAATAAAATTATGATAGCAAAAAGCAAAGTATGTTTTTACAACATATTTAGCAACACTTTTTATTCTTGCTACAAGAATTTTTTTTGAAAATTTTTCAAATTATTTATTTTTCGAGTTCATTGACTTATGACGTTTTTGCATGAAACGGACGAACGAAGTCAGAAAACACTTTTAAATCTAGCTATATTGTAAAAAAATACCAAAATATATATTTTATAGCTTTATTATAAGAAGATATTTGCAAGAAATTTAAGATATTTGTGTAAGAAACATAGCAATATTCACCACCTGCTTCTACCTCGTTTTCATTGATACTTTCAACTTGTTCAGTTATCCAATTCAGTATTTCCTAATAAAAGTTTTGATGTTTATCTAAAATGCTATTTTGACTTCATCTAGATTGTCAATCTTTTTTTTTATTTATTGGCATTTTATTATTAACATAAGATTGTTTTGGTGGCAAAAATGATGGGCATGCTGCAGAGTCCACTTTAAAGATAAGAGCTTGCAATTCCGTAGGTATATAACGGTAGTTATATACCTACGGGTATATAACAACCGTTATATACCAGTAGGTAGGTATATAACGGTAGTAGGTACACAACAGTAGAGCGTCAGCTGGATCCGACGCGGTGGTCGAGCGGTCAAGGCGAGCGTTTCCAAGCGATCGTTCGACCGCCGCGTTGTGGATTCGAGTCCCATGTAAGGCATGGATGTTGTGTTGCTGGGCTTAGTATGTTCCTCTCCCCTCTGGTGCGCCTGGGGCTACGTCCTAGGACGGCTAAATGGTCCACATTCCTGGCCGATATATAGGCGAATGATGGAAGTCAAGTGTCTGGCCATTTGATAAAAAAAAAAAAAGCATCGGCTGGCGAGTGCGAAATTTATGGTTTGATTCCATTTTAGGGCAGTAAGGCGCCCGAATAAATAAAAAAAAATTAAAATGTAAACCAAACAAATCAACCCTATAGGTTAGTGCAAATATGTCGGACGTACAATAGTGAATCCTAGTATGACTAGCATGGATTCAGTGGATTCTTGGAAACTGAGTGCTGATTTCAAATCAGAAGGACAACGACTACGCAGGACTTATCATCAGGTAGCTAATCTGAAGTACAAATAGCAGAAAGTTGTCAGTCAGATTGTCAGTTGCACGCCAATCTAACTTTAGAGAGTGAAAAATGTTTATTTCAAAAATAAGAGCTTACAATTCCGCCCCAGTTGTTCAAAGGTAGAGAGTCGACTAACCAGTATGAAGATCCGTGGTTGCGATTCCCGTTTGGAGTAGCACTGTCCTTTACAATGTATTACACATTAAATTCAATAAGACTTTTGCTATTTTTGTACAACGTTTGAAACTACTTTCAATGATTCTAAAATCCGGTTTTTGTGAAAAAATGTGACATGTAGTTTTTGACATGCCGATTCATTTGATTTGCGTCGGGCTGTAAATTATCATTAATCTCATTTCCTAAGTCATCTGATTGATAGACAATAAAGATGCCTCATGCATAAAGCATTGATTATGAAAAACTTTCCAACTGCAATGCAATTTTATTTAAACATCTCTAAAATGCAATACATTCAGCGGAAATATTTTAAAAATTATCACAATACTACAATAATTTATTATATTTGAAAACTGCATCGAAACAAAAAAATGAATTTCATTCAAATGACATCTTTGAAATATAAATCGCCTGGGCTCTCTATGAAAAAGCAGTAAAATTTTCATTCATAAACTTTTATTCTATTCCTTTCATTCATCACAATACTGCAATAATGTATTTTACTTAAAAACTTAAAACCATGGAGGTTAAAGTAATTTAACTCTATGCTTAAAACTTTACCGAAAAAGTCTGCTATAAAATCGTCTATTCTCTATGCAAAATCAATGACTCTTTCATTCATATCAACTGTATTGCAGACTCCAGCGCTAAATAATTTTACGTTAAAGAAATCCAGCAATTTGTATAGAACTCATCTTACAGCTTGATGTGTTTACAATCTCTATAAGTGAGAATTGGGCTTCTTTGCAGAAATAATCAAAGTTTTATGAGCATTTAAACTGAAATATATTGTAATTGCGTTGTTTCAGAACATCGATGCACAGAAATTAAGCAAAAATAAAGAGGGTTTAGGACGGACACAACACCAAATATAAATTAAAAAGAACTTTAAAAATCACGATTTTGACACAAGATGGATGCCATATTTATTTTGAAGTCGGTTATGTGATCTCTTCATATAATGGTCACGTGCTTTCTTCATTTCAGTTGTAGAAATAATCAAATTTAGATGAGCATTTAAACTCAAATATATTGTCATTGCGTTGTTTCAGTATGTAGATGCACAGAATTTAAGCAAAAATAAAGTAGTTTTAGGACGGATACAACACTCAAAATGAATTAAAAAGAACTTAAAAAAATCATGATTTTGAAACAAGATGGATGCCATGTATCATTTTGAAGTGAGTCATGTGATCGTTTCATATCATGGTCACGTGATCATTTCATATAAGAGGTGTAATTATTATTTTAATTTTTATTTTAAAAACTACTAAATATATTTTTCTGAAATTTTTTTTATATTTTTTATGGGATAATTTGCATATTTCTTAAAATTTACGAAGCAATTTGTAAATTTTAAATTTGCTTAAAAAATGTTTGAAAAATTAGATCGCATTGGGTTCAATGTATTTCAGTTTTTCAACCCCTGTTCTATCCAAAGCTAATTGGGTGTTATTATTCATTTATATTCCCATAGGTCCCACAGACCGTCTGAATAACATACTAAAATTTGATTTCGATAAAGTCATTTTTATGGCAGTTATCGTGCTAATGGACAGACAAGACAGACAGACAGACAAACAGAATGAATGAACAAAGTCATAAAAACTTTTCAACTATGTTGCAAAATGATTACAAATATTTCTTAGAAGAATGAAGTGTAATTCTGGGCGCCTTTGTGCAAAAAATAATCTTAAAAAATTTCAACAGGTTTAGTAAAAACTGTTTACACCTTATAAAATTGAGAAAGATGAATTTATAGTCGGCAAATTAAAGAAAAATATATATTATCTAACAAAAATACTGTCTGTAATTCAATACACTTAATACTGATATTATTGTATAAGAAAATTTATATCGAATTTTCAATTATAAATACTTAAATTATAACGTACAAGACATATAAAAGTAACATCGATCACAAAGTAATCTGATAGAATTCAACAATGAATATGCTATTTCAAACGACATTTAAAATCATTCTCCGAATGGGCACAAAAAAGAATCTGATCGTAGAAAACGCTTACACAACACAAAAACAACCTTACATTTTAAAAATGTAAAACTTTGAGGAGAAAAACTTGTTAGATTCATTTCCAGGTACGGTGCATGTGTGCGTCTGTGTATGAAACGAAAATAATAACACGATTTGGAGGCGTCAAATGGGAGAAAAAACAAAAGGAGCTGAGATGCTGAGAAAGTTGAATCGATTCTCGGAGGCGATGTTTGTAGAATTCAGAATGAAGCAAGGCATTGCTTGCATACTAAAGTAGGAGTGGAATAATAGAAGATGGAACACAATTCTAAGCTTCAATGTAAGTGTCCGCAGTGAGCTTAAGGTTGCAAAAGACGAAAGCCGAAGAGTTTTAGAATTTAGAGTCGCATCTGTAGTATTAGGCAGTGACTTTGCTTACTGCGCAATGACAACTGAGTATTAGTGTATTTTGTAATATTATTTTAGATGTAAACAAACATGATTAAAATATATATTTTTAATGCTTCTTTGAAGAAAGAAGAGATAAGAAGACTTTCATGGAAGTATTAAAGGAAATTTCAATATTTCATATCCAAGGAAATTTCTTGGGCATATTAGAAAGTTATGTACTTACAAACGGCACTTTTATTTAGTGTGATAATTAAAATGTACAAATGTAAACTTAAAACACATTTGTTGGTCTCGAAAATGTTGCCATATTATAAATTTCTGGAAAAATTCTACCTTGCAACATCTATTTCTCAGTATCCGCTATAAAAAGAGCTTAGATGACCACTGATTTGGATTTAGCATCAAATTCTTAAGGGATAAAAATAAAAATATCTTTGGCATTACATTATATATTATTGCACATATTATTACATATATATTACACTAACAGTATATCAATTCTTCGTATGGAATATACAATGTAAAAAAAATTTAAAATTCACAATCATGTGCAAATTGTTATAGTATTAATGATATTGTTATTCAAAACATTCCTTTAAAGTATTCAATTTATTTCTCCTAAAATGAAATTATCATAAGCAGATCTGTAGAATAAAACACCCTGGTCCCTTTTATAAACAAATTTTCCAAAAATTATGAAATTGAGTCAATATATGCCAAAATGAAAACGCTAAAATTTTATTAGACGACATAACCATGTATTGCAAGATATACCTGTAGTACAATATGAGCATGAAAAAGGTTTGCCAAATTAAAACAGATGACGTAAGAAATTAAAAATATCAATAATCTCTGTAATCTTTAAACCCGAAGGTCGTAATTGATATAATCAAGTCAAAAATGCAATTCGAATAAACTATTTTTATAAACATTTATTTATTCTTTAAATCGGAAACAATTTAATAAAAATCGTTTGCCGTATAAACACATTGGATTTAATTCCGTTGCTAAGCGACATGATATAATTTTCTTCAAATAAATTAGCGGAAAAAATATAGTCCGCATAATGCAATCTCTACAGAAGGTTTACTTGTGCGTTTTTTATCTCGACAACCAGTAGGTCTATAAAGTCGAAACGTGGACTAAATTTTAAGTATGTGTGTGTTTGGGGGGAGGGGACTATTTTACAGTCATCCACAAAAATTTCATAAAATTCGGTGCAACCGTTCTCCCGTGATGATGAGTCAAACACACAAAGAAATATACCGACAGATTTTCAATTTATATAAATAACAGATTCAACAGAATACAGCATTGCACGATATTTATTGTGTCTAATGCAATACAAACAAGAAAGATCAATCATGCTTAAAGCATTGATTATGAAACACTTTCCAACTTCAATGCAATTTTATTTAAACAAGTCTAAAATGCAATAAATTCCTCGGTAATATTTTGAAACTTATCACAATACTGCATTAATTTATTATATTTGAAAACTTAAACCTTCATCGAAAAAAATGAACTTCATTCAAATGACGGCATTGAAATATAAATTGCCTGGTTTAAACATCTCTAAATCTCTCTTATACTCCTCTTATATTCCTCTTATATTCCTCCTGTTATATTCCTCGGTAATAGTTTTAAAATAATCATAATACTAGGATAATTTATTATATTTGAAAACTTCATCGAAAACAACTGAAATTAATTCAAATGACGTCATAGAAAAAATAACACGATCTCTCTATAAAAACAACATTTCATTCATAACTTTCTCCCATTCATTTCATTCATCACGATACTATAATAATTTATTTTATTTAAACATTTCGTTTAAGACCATGGAGCTACAAAAAATTAAACTCTATGCTTGAAACTTCATCGAAAAAAATCGTCCTTCTCTTTATGAAATCAATTAATATTTCATTCATATCAGCCATGCAGACTCCATGGACTAAATTATTTAGTGTTAAAAAAATACAGGAATTCTAATACAACTCATTCTATATATTTTGCTGTTTACATTTTACATAGGTGAAAAATAGGTTTAGTTGTAGAAATAATCAAATTTAGATGAGCATTTAAACTCAAATATATTGTCATTGCGTTGTTTCAGTATGTAGATGCACAGAATTTAAGCAAAAATAAAGTAGTTTTAGGACGGATACAACACTCAATATGAATTAAAAAGAACTTAAAAAAATCACGATTTTGAAACAAGATGGATGCCATTTATCATTTTGAAGTGGGCCATGTGATCGTTTCATATCATGGTCACGTGATCGTTTCATATAAGAGGTGCAATTATTATTTTAATTTTTATTTAAAAAACTACTGAATATATTTCGCTGAATTTTTTTTTATATATTTTATGGAACAATTTGAATATTACCTAAAATTTTTGAAGTAATTTGTGAATTTTAAATCCGCTTAAAAATGTTTGAAAAATTAGGTCCCATAGGGCTCAATGTATTTCATTTTTTCGACCCTGGTTCAATCCAAAACTAATTGGGTGATATTATTCATTTATATTCCCATAGGTTCTACAGACCGTCTGAACAACATACTAAAATTTCATTTTGATTAAGTCATTTTTACGGCAGTTATCGTGCTAACGAACAGACAGACAGACAGACAGACAGACAGAATGAACACTTTTCAACTCTGTTGTAAAGTGTTAATAAAGGCCAATATTAAAATATGCTTGGTAATAGAACTTATCTAATGCATTTAAAATTTCAAAAATAAATTGTTTTTACCAACAATATAATTTGATAGAGAATCAAATATCATGCTTCAACAATTTTAGTATCCCTAGTGGCGAAAATATAAAAATATCAAGGAAATCAATTCATTACGCGGTTATAGCCAGGGAGACAGATATCGGCGATAATTGTCCACGGCACAGCCTTTCATGATAAATAACTGAAAATAAACAGCCAACAGGTGAGGTAAAATTTTTAAAAAGCTGTTGATTTTCTATTATCTCTTCCATTAATCAGATATTTAATTTATTGTTATCAGCATGACAAGATTAATTACAAATACCGAGGTGTGTGCTGGGTTTTAAAACTCCTTGTTGAAAAGATTGATTTTATGTGTAGTAATCGTTAATTAGGTCTTAAATCAATGGTATGACTACAAATTTTGCAGCCAGGATTGCGCATCTTTAACCCTTGCGAAAATGGCTTAATGATTTCTTTTACAGGAATAAGTTAATTAGATGAAGTTAGAGAACATTTTATTTTATTAACTACTGGCAAATTCTGTTATTGGTGTATGTAAGTTATTTAAAAATAAAATAAATTCACAGGTTATAGAGTATCGAGAAGTAATCATTGTGAAAATTTGCTTTTTACTTTCCCTATATGCATAGTAATATGTGGAAGAAAAGTATTATGACGGGGTTAAAAATTCGAATTCGAGTTTTAGATGGAAAAGCACATTTCAAGTATCCCTGAATTCGAATTGAATGTTTTTGAAATGATGTGAGTGTGTGTGTGTGTGTGTGTGTGTGTGTGTATTGCGAGTGTCAAGTATGTTAGTGTATGTGTGAGTCATTGAATGCGATATCTTGCGAACGGAGCTTTTAAATAACATCTCGTAGTACTGAATACCTATTGATTTTGAATGCAATCTAATGTTTGAAAGACCCCCCCCCCCCCACACACACACACTCTGATAATATTTTTTGTCGCTAAGACACTGATATGGGGAATCTCGTCCAACATCGTTGTAAATTGGGCTAAAATATAAAATAACTAATTTCGAAGTTAAAAAAAAGGCATCAAGGTGCTCAAATTCAGATCCTGAAGGACCTGTTTACATCAAAAGCTCAGATTCCTCTCTACAGACTACACACAGACACACACATACACAGAAAGAAAGACACACAGACATCTTCCTTTATTATTGAAGAAATATTAGTTTCTAATGATTAACCTTATTTTATATATGAATTATTATGGTTAGCGGATCATGGCCGTTTTTCTAATTGTCAGCTGAGATGCAAATATAATTCAGTGTTAATGTTCAATTCAATATCAAAATATTGTTCTGTGGATCTTGCACACCATTATGTAACTGTGAAAAAGTAAAGCTACTGCGCCAACGGAATTACAATATTTTTTAATTTAAATGATCATCAAACTTTGATAAAACTTTGACTGGGTTTTCACTAAAGGAGAATGTAAAAACATCAAGCTGTAAGATGAATTGTATAAGAATTGCTGAATTTCTTTAACGTAAAATTATTTAGCTCTGGAGTCTGCAATATAGCTGATATGTATGAAGCATTCATTGATTTTACATAGCGAAGCTGACGATTTTATATTATTGCCTTTTTCGATGAAATTTTAAGCATGGAGTTAGAAAGTACTTTTACCTCAATGGTTTTCAGTTTTTAAGTAAAATAAATTATTGTAATATTGTGATAACTTAAAAAAATGTCGCCGTTAAATGGAAGGAATGGAAAAAAGTTAATGAATGAAATATTCACTGCTTTTATATAGGGAGCCAGGTGATTTATATTTCGATGACGTTATTTAAATAAAGTTCATTTGTTCTCGATGAAATTTTCAAATAGAATAAATTATTGCAGTATTGTGATAATTTTAAATATATTACCGCTGAATGTATCGCATTTTAGAAATGTTTAAATAAAACTGTATTGTAGTTAGAAAGTGTTTCATAATCAATGTTTTATGCATGTTTGATCTTTCTTGTTATTACTTCACCTTTTTATTACAGCGGTTTGCAGTCGTAAGCGTATTGGTGTGGCAATCCCAAAATTAAAAAAATGCTTTATATTCTTGAATAAAATATAATTGATTCTTGTCCTCTTTTAAAACTCTTTTACACATAATAAATTTATAAATTATGTACAAAAACCAAAAATAGAACTTCAAACTGCATTTAAGTAGCATTGTATTATATTATCAGCACTTATCTAGCCACGGAAAATTCAATATTCTCAATGCATTTATGATTTATAATTTATATGCATTTTTAATTTAGTGAGATCTTAATAATAATTTAAGCATACAAAAATTATAATTCTACTAAAATTCACAATTTACTAATAATGAACTGCAGGTCTCGCTTCTAGTGATGGCTATTTTAAGCAAACATATTTTATAGCAAGTCCTCTTTAGGCAAATGCATGAAAGAAATTCTCTATACGACTATAAGCTGCCATGTTAAACGATTACGCCCTAAATAAGTCCTTTTGTTCGGACTTTGATTTTCTACGCGGGTGTAGCTTTATTCGGCCGCTAAGTGGGCACATATGTCTCTCAGCCCAATTTTGAGACCTGCACAGCGGCGTGGCATGCTCTAAATAAGCGATTAAATCACAATAGTTTAGAGACTCAAATGACGATTAGGCCCCGTTTGTTTTGAAGCTCATATAATGATTGGGTCGTGATGAGAGTGAGGAGACAGACGAGTAGACATGCAGAAGCCCGTGTTAATTTTAGGTGAGACTATACACAAGTCTCCCCATTATAATTTCCTCAAATTCGGTTCATTTATTTCTCCGTGAGCATGAGCCAGATAAACAGACGGATTTTCAATTTTATTTATATAGATGTATCTCATATACATCAAACTGTATAGATGTATCTCATATCATCTGTATGTGTGTGATGTATGGAAGCGAAAACTCAAAAATGAATGCATGGCTGTAAAATTGCGTATTCAAGGCAAAAGTAGAGCTTGATATACGCTATAATTTAGATGATTAGATTACAAGTGTTTCGGGGAATGGGGAAGTGGGGTCTGGGGACGATACTGAGAAGAGGGGGATGCTTTTGTACGGTGTACAAACCTAATTTATTACTTCATTATGTTTTGTTACACTTTTAATAGTGGGGCTACTTTCCGAATTATCTGATGGTATAAGGAATTGTTCAGTTTTCATTAGCAGTCGCAAATTTTGCTTGTATACTTTTCCTTTTATTTAGGTTAGCGCGTGCAGAACTAGAGCGAGTTAAAAAAATTACTCATTAAGATCGGTGCTCGACTGCTTCGTAAGTAATTAGGTTTATTCAATAACAATTGTTTGGTGTTCAAACTAATTAAAACCCCAATCCACATAGATGGCATTTAGTATTTTCCCAAAATTTCAATCTCCCGTTGAATAGGCAGGACGCAGTCGGCGGATGACTGCGCCTTATAAAAAACTAAAACAATTAATTCAATTAATCCCTACTTTAAATCCCCGGAAAAGTCATGTACATGTTCTAGTTTGTATATAAAATGCATTTGCATGCATTTAGCATGAACCGTCTGTTAAGAAGGTATAAACGTTTTAGTAAGAACTAGTAATAGGTTGATCGATAGCAATAGACTTTACTTTTAAACATGCTATAAATTCCCTGTTTAAAATTGACCATATTTTCCCATGTAGCCACTAGCTACATGGTGTGTAGCCAGTGAGTGAGGTGGTTGTTTGAGAGCAACACCATTTTTTTTATTTGGCAAAAGTTATCTAACGTACAGAATTTTAGTTTCATCCATACTAAATTGCGGATCGGAAAAATGCAAAAAAATGAAGCATGACGCTAATAATAATGTACTTACGGCAAATATAGTACCACTTCAAAAAAAAATGTTTTCTACGCGCTTTTTATTTTGAAAAGCATATTGGTTGGATATCAAAGACGCGTTATCTGAAAAGAAACAGTGAAGATTACTACAGGTTTATTTACTTCTTGCAGCGTTATCCAGTAACATCTTATTGAATTTAAGGGAATTGACCATATTTCCAGCATGGTTTCCAGCACGTTCGTGGATTTCATCCTGCATATTTCATCCTGCAAATGGCGTGAAGGGAAATTCAAGAAGTCATACCCCTGCTAATAATTCTAAAAATATACAAATTCCAAATATATTGATATAAATTCCAGGTTCATTTATAAATCTATAGAGTATATGAGTATGTAAGGAACTTTTATAAGGATCAGGTGGTCTTAGGCTCTGACAACGAAATGTTTTTTAAACTCAAATCACGGTAAATATTTTCCGTTATATGACTCAGTAAACAGCAGAAATTGTACATATTGACGCTACAGATACATTTATATATTTTACTATGCATATTGAAAGAGAAATATTTCAGTGGATAGGTACAATCTCGAAATACTTCAATCGTTGAAAAATTCAAGAAACTAACTTATATTACCACGCAGAAGATTTATAGTTTTCTTACAGTCAAATTCGTATTTATACATATAACAGCAAAAATATCTGACGTTGTCTGGAATAATAATGAAATTGATTATCAGAAAAATAAGTTTTTTAATGCCCTCTCTCGCATAACACTGGATACGAAAAATAGAAAATAAAATTAATCACACGCGAAATTTAACCAAATTGAGTGTGTAGGCAATTTCAAATCTAAACAATAACGTATAAATCCTAGCATGATCAAAAATTGATATTATGTAAAATTGTTGAACGGAATTGTGTGTGTAGGCAGATCCAATTAAAATCAATACTACACAAATCTTGTCATTATCTTAAATTGATATTACGCAAAATTGACGAAATTATTTCATTTGCCCCCCACCCAACCCTTTGAATAATATCAATTTTGTTCAAGTTTCGATTCATAGAGTGTTGGCTTTAATTCCATCTGGCAACACCTTCAATTTAGTTCAATTCCGTGTGTGAATAAAATGTATATTCTATTTTTTCGTGCTCCACTTTTACATAGGGAAATACATTGAAAATGTGTTTTTTCTCACGACGTACTTTTTTACGTTTGAGTTTTCATTTTTCTTGGTGTAATTTACGCTCAAAACTATGAAGAACCTTTCTGCCCCAGCCAGGAATCAAACCAGGGGTCCTCGTACTGGACAGCCGATGCTCTACCGTAAAGCTACTGGGACGGAATAGCAAGCTGTTATTTTCGAAGTGAACTCTGCATTTTCTTCCCTATGATGTCAGATTGCCGTGCAACTGGCAATCTGACTGACCATCTCCTGCAATTTTTATCATAGGTTATTCTCTTGTTGCCAGTTTTATCCTCAGGTTAGCTTGCTGCGTAGTCTTTGACCTCCCGATTTGAAATGGGAGCTCAGTATACCAGACTCTACTCACTCCATGCTAGTTGTACTAAAGTCACCTTCAGACCTTCGACATTTTTACACTAACCTACAAAGTTGATTTATTCGTGCACCGTTGTAAAAGACCTTGCTGCTCTAACCACGACTTTTCGTACTGGCCAGACGATGCTCTACGTCGTGGTACTGAGAATGGGAAGACATTGTCTTATTCTGCGACCCAGACCGCGCCCCTTGCCAACAAGGGATTAAATGGTTACGGTCGGGAAAAAATAAGGTCTTATTGTCGAAGTGAACTTTGCATTCTCCATATTCTAATGTTAGATTGACGTGAAACTGACTATCTGATTATCTGACTGGTCGCCTCCTGCTATTTTTACCCCCAGCTTATTCTCATGTTGCTAGTTTTATCCTCAGGTTAGCTACGTGGTCTTTGACCTCCCTATTTGAAATCGGCGAGCGATATACCAGTGTCCACCCATCCCGTGCTAGTCGTACTAGGGTCACCTTCAGTCCTCCAAAATGTTTGCACTAATCTACAGAGTTGATTTGTTCAGGTACCGTTGAACCTTGCTGATCCAACGGTGAATAGACTAACGGATTTTCGTACTGGCCAGCCGATACTCTGCCGCTGAGCTGGGACGGAATTGCAAGGTCTTATTATCAAAGTGAAATTTGAAAACTTAGTAGAAACTTAGTGGTTTGAAAACTAGTACTACATAGATCCGTCAAACCTATGTTAGTACTACATAGGTTTGACGGATCGGATTTACATTATACATGGATCGAATGTTAGAAGCAGGAAAACATTTCATCTGAAGACACTAAATCGTAATTCGCACATAACGTGCACGTAAAAAACAAAACGTAGTAATGGCGTACGCAAATGACGTAGCGAGGTAACAGAATGATGTGAATCAAGTTTCAGCTATATGTGTGCTGGAGCCTAGAACGAGTCCTACAAATATGTTGAACAAAGTGACCGAGTCCGTGCAAAGTTAAGAAATGTAGAAAATGGAACGCGTTACAAAATAATTTAAAATATATTTTATCCATATACCTGCTCTCTTTTACCTCTTTTGAATAAATAAATATTGAAATATATGTAAATTCCCTAACTCATCTAGAGTTTTAAGCAGTAATTTCGGAGAGGCAAAAACGGATATTTTAATTTCATTACTTTTGATAGCAAATGCAATAGGATAAAAATTTTATACAACAGTCTCTGTACTCAGCATCATTGCCTGAAAAAGTGTCTTATAATTCGATCACGTATTTCATTAGATATTTAATATAATTTGATAATATTAATTCATATAATTTATATAATTATATTTTGATAATATTAATTCATATAATTCATATCATGTGATATAATTCATTTAATCATAATTCGATAATATTCATTATAATTCGATGCTGATTCATATAATTTATATAATTATATTTTGATAATATTAATTCATATAATTCATATCATGTGATATAATTCATTTAATCATAATTCGATAATATTCATTATAATTCGATGCTGATTCATATAATTTATTGTCGTTGTTAAATGTGGCTTTATTGGTAATCTATCCATTACATAACTTGCATTTCACAATGATACGAAGGTAGAAAACCAACCAACACAAATAAACCAACTAAACACAAAACAAGAATATTACAAATTAGAAAAGCACAAAGCCCAAAGAGAAGAGGTCGAAGAATGGGTCGCGACCTCAGGGACAGTTCATCTTCCCAATACAGTCTGCAAACATCACCTTGCTGCTGGTAATCTTTATCTAAACTCGGGCACACTGAAATTTGACTTGAGTTCATAACATCAGCACTACAAATGAGACACACCTTTGTTGGGAGAATTCCGATCTTATTAAGGTATTCAGCAAAGCAATCATGACCCGTTTTCAATATAAAATTTGCCACTTCCTCCCAACGAGGTTGGTTGCTGAACGCCTTCCAGCTATCTTGGATATTCTCCCAAACTTTGCCTCTTGATTTAATTTCCTGGTTTATTTTCAAATTCTCCTTAATTTTGCTATAAACTATTTTTTATTGACTCCGGTGGAACATGATTTTGGGCAAGATAAACTAGGATACACTTTTTGGCCAAAACGTCAGCTAGCTCATTACCGTCGATTCCGACAAATATAGTCATATAATTTAATATAATTCATATAATCTATACAATTATAATTAATATTCTATGTATAAACCATACACAAGCTGTTCAAAATGTATTTAATTTTGCAATCTTTTTGAAACACCCTTTATAGGGATAAAACATAAATCCAAATATATCCCTCATTGCTGAAAAAAATTATCAAATTCCATTGTGTAGTGAAGTGCATATTTAATTTAGAATCACGGTATTAAAATTTTTACTTTTATACATTAGCCAATTATTGTTCAATCTTTAAGCTCTTGAATCGCAAGCCCGTAAGATATAAATAATTTTCTGATAACTTATTAGGGAAATTGGGGCTGAATTTATCATCTGGAGTTTTGGATGCATTTTATCTTTATATGTATTTGTCCATTCAGTTTACATTCCTTGAATGAACAGCACATATTTCATGGTGCGTGAATTGAATTCATAATATATTCAGCTGCTCAAATCAATTCATCGCTTTGCTAACCACAAGTGCACCCTCCGCTTAGATTGTACGAGAAGGAATCATAATGATGCAGAACTCTTCCCTTTTCGTTGCTGATTTATCCGCAGTATGCACAATTAGTCAAAGAAATCTTCAGCATACTCAGTGGATGGCGTAACAATTTATCATTGACTTCGCTGCCGAATAATTCATCAAATATTCAATTGAAAGAGAAACGATCAGCGCCTACTATCTCTGTTCTCGTTTAGCTTCTTACATATGCTGTGACATTTATGCATTGGATGTAACGTAACATTTAGTAAAATCGTTTTTCTTCGGACAAATCCCATTAACTATATGAAGCAAAATAAATTTTTCAATATTTGATAAGGCGCTTGATTCTGACAAAACTGTATGCTGCCCGATAATTAGTTATCTATAAATAGCTGTACTTATTTAAGAAAAATGTATTCTCGCCCTTCTTATATTGCATTCTGTTATGTTTTGTGTAGGAACAAAAATATATTTCTCATTGATTTTTTTCATGAAGATGGAAATTTGTCGCTTATATAAAATGTCAGTTTGAATTATCGAAATACTGATGTCAGTCTCAGATTCTAATAAAATACTACTTGATGCAGTAATGAATTTGAAATCTTCTTTTTGCTTATTCAGAATTTATATTTTATTCATTCAATATGTAATTCTTTTAACGAATATCTAATATAATGCTACTTATACACTGTAAAATATTTGAAAGCATGTTACTGAAAGTTTCAGGGGAATAAGCTGTCCGTAATAGAGAGTAGGCTTTTTGACAGTTATGATATATAAAAATACAAAATTAACGCTTCGGCAGAAGATAATTAGCTGAATATTTCAGAAATAAGGCTGGAGTTCTCACTAATGCCTGTAATTACTGATTTCCTGATAGTTTGCCGAAATTATCAACAACGTAGCTGAAAACAATGAGCAAAAGTTGCAGAATGTTTATAGTGTAGATTCATTTTATACTTCAAAATTTGTTAATATTTCAGGTTTATCAAAACCCTCGAAATAATTCCCTACATCCTAACACTAAATTTAAAATTTTATACCATGTACATGTCCATTGGAATGTCAAGTTTGAATCACTTAAAAAACCACAGTTCAATTAACATGACTTACAAATAGATATGCACTAGAGCGCAACTTATGCATCTTATGTTATACTGTCCTTACTTTCTTTTTGACGTGCTATTGCCTTGAAATTATATTTTTAAAATTTCAAAAATATTAAACAAACATAATAAACATTGAAATAAACCAAGCTGCTACGTCTAAGATTAAAACTTGTAAATCTTCCTTGAAATATCAATAAGATGCCGAAATTTCGAGGACATTATAAGCCCCTTCCTCAGACCAAAAGAAGAGAGTGTACAGTGTGTGCCCTTAACAACTGCTAAGATCAAACTGTCTTCAATCGTCTCGTAGCTCGTTCTTAGCAGTTGTTAAAGGCGCACATTGTTCAACCTTGTAAAATATTCTACTGCCTCAGCCAAACATCGAACCATGGATCTTCATACTGGTCAGCTGACACTCTAACTTTGAGACACTGGGACAGAATTGCAAGCTCTTATCGTCTAATTGGACTCTGAATTCTCCACCATCTAATGTCAGATGCTTCGTTCTCATGCGCCTTTAATGAGCCCTATAACATCATTGACACTGACAGTTTGATCAATTGCATAGCTCTTAAAACGACATTTGCATGCCGATTTTTGCAGCTGTAGCTCAATTATTTATGTGTGCGTATATATATTTTTTGCAAAAGAGTGTAATATTCATTTCAAAAAGTCAAATTGTTATATCTACGTTTATAAAAAAAATTATTTTTTAAAACTAGACAATCGGGATGATCTCGTGACTTTTCCCACGTGGCAATCTACACAATATACATTACCTATTTGAGCTAAATTATATATATATATATATATATATCTTACAAAATGTATCTTCTTTTATCACATTTACCCAATATACACAATATAACCAATATACCCAGTGCACCCAATATACCTAGTACACCAATATACCCAGTACACCAATATACCTAATATACCCAGTACACCCATTATTACCCGATATTTCCAGTACACCCAATATATCCAAATTTGGTCAAAATCGCCTCAACGGTTTCGATATTACGTTAAGGGTCAAATATTTTGGAAAAATCGCGTTTTATATCAAATCTAAATACATTTTACGAGAAACAAATTTCTCCGTTCACATTTACATATTACATGAAACTTTCCATCCAAATTTGGTCTAAATTGCTTAAGTGTCTTTGAGATTACGAAAGGACAACCATTTGTCACCCACTTTTCCACCAACACACAGATCAACAACATATTTTTCTGGTATCTGGGATCCCCATCGATGTACTTAAGGTGAAAACTAGACTTGCTATTAAGTCAAAATCACCATATTTTTTGTAGGTTACATCAGCTAAGAGTGTTACTTAATCTACTGCTAAAAGTGTATTTAGCGAAAAAAGTGTTACACGTTACAATTACCCCGGCCGTCCAAATAGTTGCTCTTAGTCCTCTGGACGAGTCGGACGGTCTGGGTCTTCTACGTTACAATTACTATCAGCATATTTCCGTCTAGCTCAACGATGAAGGTACATATATTGTTTCCAATAAAAATTGTTGATTTGGATACTTTATTCATCTTACATAATAACAGAAAATGCCTTTGTGCGCATGCGGTCTGTAAAGGGAAGTCTAAAGACCGGGGAATGTACACCTCGACGAATTTTTTTTTTCATTTCATATTAGTTTAGCATGATTTTGAGCGATATTCACATTAATCGGTTCCTTAGTGACTGAAAATATTATCTCAAAGTTTCCATCTTGACACCCTCGGCAAGATCGAAGATCGTCATTTCTAACGATGTTTAAACTGCATACGTAGGATAATTCCTCCATATGCATATATTTTTATATATATCGAAATTTACAATTTTTGGTTATGTGATATTTCTTTCATCACATCCGAAAAACTAAAATTAGCGCAATTCTACAGTTTGGAAAAATGTTGGGAGTATACCTTTACATTCAAAGATACATTTTTTAACACTTTACAACAAAGTTGAAAAGTGTTTATGACTTTGTTCATTCTGTCTGTCTGTCTGACTGTCTGTCTGTCTGTCTGTCCGTTAGCACGATAACTGTCGTAAAAATGACTTAATCGAAATGAAATTTTAGTATGTTGTTCAGACGGTCCGTAGGACCTATGGGAATATAAATGAATAATAGCACCCAATTAGTTTTTGATTGAATCTGGGTTGATGAAATGAAATACATTGAACCCTATGGGACCTAATTATTCAAACATTTTTTAAGCGGATTTAAAATTTACTAATTACTTCGAAAATTTAGGCAATATTTAAATTGTTCCATAAAATATATAAAAAAAAAATCAGCGACATATATTCAGTAGTTCTTTAAATAAAAATTAAAATAATAATTACACCTCTTATATGAAACGATCACGTGACCATGATATGAAACGATCACATGACCCACTTCAAAATGATATATGGCATCCATCTTGTTTCAAAATCGGGATTATTTTAAGTTCGTTTTAATTCATATTGAGTGTTGTATCCGTCCTAAAACTACTTTATTTTTGCTTAAATTTTATGCATCTACATACTTAAACAGCGCAAATACAATATATTTGAGTTTACCACTTCAAAATGATATATGGCATCCATCTTGTTTCAAATTCGCGATTTTTTTAAGTTCTTTTAATTCATATTGAGTGTTGTATCCGTCCTAAAACTACTTTATTTTTGCTTAAATTCTGTGCATCTACATACTTAAACAACGCAAATACAATATATTTGAGTTTAAATGATTATCCAAATTTGATTATTTCTACTATTAAGCCTATTTTTCACCTATGTAAAATGTAAACAGCAAAATATGTAGAATGAGTTGTATTAGAATTGCTCTATTTCTTTAAAACAAAATAATTTAGTCCATGGAGTCTGCATGGCTGATATGAATGAAATATTAATTGATTTCATAAAGATAAGGACGATTTTTTTCGATGAAGTTTTAAGCATCGAGTTCAATTACTTGTAGCTCCATGGTCTTAATTTTTAAATAAAATAAATTATTATAGTGTTGTGATGAATGAAATGAATGGGAGAAAGTTATGAATGAAATCCTGTTTTTATAGAGAGATCCAGGCGTGTTATTTTTTCTATGACGTCATTTGAATTAATTTCAGTTGTTTTCGATGAAGTTTTCAAATATAATAAATTATCGTAGTATTATGATAGTTTTAAAAATATTACCGTGGAATGTATCGCATTTTAAAGATATTTAAACCAGGCAATTTATATTTCAATGCCGTCATTTGAATGAAGTTCATTTTTTTCAATGAAGGTTTAAGTTTTCAAATATAATAAATTAATGAAGTATTGTGATAAGTTTTAAAATATTTCCGAGGAATGTATTGCATTTTCGACTTTTTTAAATAAAATTGCATTGAAGTTGGAAAGTGTTTCATAATCAATGCTTTAAGCATGATTGATCTTTCTTGTTTTTATTTCATAAGCAATTTTTTATCATGTTTTTAAGCGAGTGAACATGTAAGACTTTCGATTTTCTGCGTACATTTTTCAACCTGCCGACTGCGCATGCCTACCACTGCGCAAGCCATGCCTACTGAAGGATAATCCTTTAGAAGGATGGTTTATTTTATTTTATTTTGCCTTCAACGTTTGTGGAGCTGTACCTTTTGCTCTTAAACTAAGGATTTCGCATTTGTGGTGATATGGATTGAAAATAATCTGCAGATTTGAAAACGGAGAGGTACTATTTAAGTAGTGGGCGATTATGTAGGATACAGGCAACGCCGAGAAATTTATTCTAGTATTTGATACATATATACATATAAATATATATATATATATACGAGTATATATATATATATATATATAAAATTGCAAATTCAATGTTAGAATGTAAGTAGTAACTATAATACACTATCCCAAAATTTTCTACAAAAGATACAAAGAAATTCAACCATAAAGAGGATATTATAAAGCGTAATGCAGGTCATAAAGACAAAGACAATCAACAAATTTCAAAGGTGAGGAATGAAAATAGGAAAACAAAAAAATCAAGCAAAAAAGCTTGCAAGTGGAAGAGCTTTAGACTTAAGAGAAGTTCATTTCGAAAAAATTCTTTTCAAGTCTATATGTCCCTTCGAAATGAACACAAAAATGCTTATTTCTGAAACACAAGATAGATTTTATCTATAAACTTGTGCTATATGGACAATATATATATATATATATATAAGTATATATATATATATATATATATATATATATATATACATATATATGCTCATATATATATATACAATATACGTGTGTGTGTGTGCGTTATGGAAGAAAATGCTTCAGTGGCATTAGACGATATGCCCGTACTACTCTTCTTTTGTTACAAGTATTGGCTAAACACAATATGAAATTATTGGCTAAACGCAATATATAAGTTTATTGGCTAAACATAGTATATGAGTTCGAAAACTCTTTGCCAAAATAAAACAAATGCTGACAAAATACTGACATTTTCATGTTCGACCACTACATGATGCATAAATGAATGAATACGTGGTTACTTATACTATTTTATAAAATATTCTTATATATGTTCAATGCCGCCGCAATATTCGGAAGCATACAAAAACCATTACTACTTTCCTGACATCAAGCTACTTAGAGATAAAAGGTTTGGGCTTTGCAGCTACTTTTACTAAAATTCTTACCATCTCCAAAATCCAACAGGACGAGAAAAAAAATATGGATAACTGACCAGTTCCTCTCTCTCCTTTTTATGAACTCGACGAATCTGTATTCGGCCGATAAACAGATAGGATAACAGCTTTGTTTCCTAAAACGTATTTTACATTTCCGCAAACTTAAGCTTATGCTTTTACTTGGATTTTACATTGCTGAGTGCTTGTCAATCTATAAGATCACGTATTCGTAAACATTTTCGTATCAATTTCTACGCAGAAGAATATAAGCGGAAAGCTAAGAATTCTATGCAAAATGCCGCCCATTTAGTGAAATATTCCTGTATATTTGAAAGCTAAGCAAAAGCAGCGTAAAAGCCATTTATTCTCTAGTACACATATTTGGTCGGAAGACTGGAAAATAAAAAATGCATGTTATACTGCGTTTCAATACAAAATCATTTATTAAACCTCCGAGTCTTTTATTCTTTTAGTATTCCATTATTTTACCAGTTGTTTCTTTGTAAGATACGTAGGCATTTCTCTCTTTGTAAAGGGAAATCTGCTTTTTGCTTTGAAATGTGAAAGATGGCAAAATGCACAATTTGTATTATACGAGTAATGCTGGTGACAAGGAATGGATAACACAAAAACGAATTGGGAATTTTAATGAAATATTTGAAGGGAGAAAATATTTTGAGATCAAAGTAGAAGTTAATGATTTTAGATCTATATATGTAAGGCTTTTATTTTAATTTTGTATATATATATATATATAATATCCAAAAGGAAAAATAAATTGTGATGTTAAAATGTAAAAATGTAAGAAAGTTATTTATTTAATTAGCAATCAAAGAAAAAATCCGGATATTTTTTTACAATTCCTTGACCTCAATATAATAGAAAATGTAAATACTGCTAGACATTTCACAATATATTATAAAAGAAACGCTTTTAATTTTGAATACAACTTTCTTATTCAATGGAATTTGAATATACATATCATTATATACAGAAATATAATTTTAAATCAATTATACAGAAATAATAATTTAATTAATTTTGAATGTGATAGAATAAAAAAAGATTAATACTTAATTAGGCAGGCAATGTTGCAGGAATACAAAAAAAAATTCACATTACGTCAAGTAAAGGAATTTTACTCGAACAACCGGAATATTACGCAGCATTACTACAAGAGATAGAATAAGAAAATGTATAAAACAGATTGAAGAGATCAATGAGCAAGAAGAACATAAAAAGACATTATATATACATATATTGTGTGATTATGGTATAAGAATTGCAATTTTGTAAATGACAACGAGGGTAAAAGAAAAGGAAACCATATAACAAGTAAATTTAAATTTCAGAAAATAGACATATGGTGGCATATTAAGAGTAAATGAAGTTCCGGATGTCTTGATGATGGTTGTGTGTAGTTGGTGTGCTGTATATGGGATTATTATAGGTTAATTTCCTGTTTTGTCCAAATTTTTACAGATTTCTTGTGGCTTCATGCTTGTCTTATGCCCGATTTTATGACAAGAATTCGGGGCATTTGCTAATTCATATGCTGGCGCCCGAGAATGTGCCATGGCCTAGTAGCTAGCTATAATCGAGACTAAGAAGAGTTCACAATCGCTCTTCCGCAAACTTTTATGGCAATATGAAGGCAATTGCCTCCTCTTTATTTGCAATTTTGTCATATATATATATATATATATATATATATATAAATATGCATATATATACTATTGTTTATTATTGATATATATACTGTGAGACCAGAAAGTGTTCTCACATTTGATGAAACAGTTTTATGTGAGTATTTATGATGCCTAGAACGGCAAACAAAGCTATAGTCTGGCTGGCGCCGGGGTTTATGACAACGTGAACTTTAAGGTCAAAGACTATAAATTTAGGGGTGCAATACCAGAGGGGCTGAGCTGGGCCATACTAAATGTGAAATGATGCCATTGTGTTAAGAAGAACCAATGAGCGCCAAAGAAGTAAAGGCGGAGCTACCCCCCACCCTACACCACCACCACCGAAGGAACCACAGCCTAAGAGTGGACGAAATCAGATGTAGACAACGAGAAGCAGGGATGGAGATCAGACATGACGAGAAGATGATCCAATTTTGACTAGAGCACGAGTAGAGAGAAATGAAAAACCTAACAGATTTGTAGAGTGTCCCGTAAAGGTTCCAAAGTATTGGAAAGAGATCTATGTGCGAGTGCATTAAAAGTACGAGTAGGAGCCACACACCACAGAGTTATGGCCGCACGTCATCACTAAGACTGATGCAAGTCTGTGAGAGATGATAAGTCCAAGACTAAACTGGAAGGTATGTGCTCAGATTATCACAGGTCCTAGACACTATCGTAAATCTAATAATTCTTGTCCCATATGTCCCCTCGCTAAAAATAATTAATGAAAATTAATGTTATTGATAAATTGATGTTGTTAATAAATGGTATTGTTTAAGTTTAAATGGTGTGATCAATTTAGCATTATATTAATTAATAATTCTTTTCAGGACTTACACAAAAGGTAAAAATAATTGGAAGGTTTATTGCGGCACAACAACGAGCAATGTACGTTTAAATATTAATTCCACTATATATGAATTTACGGCAATGTCTTTAATGCGAAAATGCTTAATAATAATTAATGTCAATTAAAGTTAAACTTTAAGTTATTCTATTTTATTCCTTATTGCCACATATATAGTGCGCGTAAAAAGTATAGGTATAATTGAATGGGAATATACTTTATTTTCACTTTATGAAAAAGAATTTTTCATATTTCTGACCTCTAATATAAAATTATACAATAACATTTACAACACATAGAATAACAAATATGAACCTTACAAAAGTTGACCTTATAAAGGTTGTCTCTAAAGAAAATATAGAAAAAAGTATAAATACTTGTTCTAAATTACTTAACAGGTCTCTTAATAATCAAGGAAACAACCTTTTTTTTTCCAATTACTTGAATAAGCCGAGAGGTCATCGATGCTGAATGTTCTTTTAAAGTGTCTCTGGAAATATCATTCCAAGCTTGTTTGATAGCTAACACAAGATCCTGTTTACACTGATATTGTGTGCCATTTGAATAAACTTCTCGGGCTAGAAGGTCCCATAAATTTTCTATTGGATTGAGATCGGACTTCTCGCCGGCCAATCAAGTAAATTTACTGAATTAGCTTCAAACCAGAGTTTTGCACTCTTATAAACGTGTATGGAAGCGTTATCTTGTTGGAAAATATAGTCTTCTGAAGTAATTAGTTGGGCCTCAGGTAGCAACTGTTTGCTTAACATATCAACATATTTGTCAGAGTTCATTTTGTAGTATATAAAGACTATAGACGTGATTCCGTTTGCTGCAAAAGTGCCCCAAACCATTACTGTGCCTCCACTGTATTGATGTTTGGAAAAAACTACTTTGGTTTTATACAGATTATACCAAAAATAGCGAAAACCATCTGGCCCATCAAGATTGAACTTCTTTTCGTCCAAAATGATTACATCAATCCATTTTGAAACCGAGAGAAATGTATTTTTTTTTATTCCTCTCATCGTTCCTTATGTTTCTTTTTAAGAGACGGACGTGACATTAACTTTCCATACCAAATATTCGAATGTTTATTCAAATCATGTTCGTGTGGAACATAGTAAGCCCAAACTTCTTCTAACTTCATTTGCAGTTTCTTTTATCTTGCAAACTCTTCTTACAACCATTCTTTTCTGACGATGCGTTAGAATTTCTGGTCTTCTGGTTCGTTTTTTCATTCCATACATTCCAGGTTCTTTAGAAAATTATAAACTACAGTTTTAAATCTTTTAATTTTTTCGAAATTTCATGCCCACTCAATCCACATTCATTAAAAACAAGAATTTTCCCTCTTTCAAGGTCAGACAAATGAGTTCCTTTTGGCATTGTACAAAAATCGTGAAGAAATGAGGCAAGTGCGAATTTTGTTTAAAAGCCCAGTTTTTATATTTGAAGTGATCATTTTCTGCTTTCAAATATGCAAATTTTACTATAGTTTTAGATGAAAAAACAGTTATCCTTATACTTTTCTCCAAGATCATATGGGTTTAAAATTTTTAAAGTAAATTTATACATAATTATTTTTGGAAAATTTAACTAATTTACGCGAAAATGAACTTAATTTTATCAATAATTTTACTTAAGAAATCTGCAGACATTTCCGTTTAAAAGATTTCCAGATTAGGCGAGTTTTTGCTTGTCCTTATCCTTTTTTCGCGCACTGTATATAATATTGTTGATTATATATATAATATTGTTGATTATCAATTTTGTTGATTATCATTAACTTGATGACTGGAAATTTGTACTTTTTCCATTTGATTGAAGATTTGCTGTTTTATACTTTTATTTTGTAGATTTTTTTAGAAAGTTAAGTTTCTCGAGTTCCAGCTTCTCACTATTCTATCAAGGGTAGATAATGTTATGATAAGAATAGTCCAGTAAAGTCATCTGTAAGGGTTAGGATAGTAAAGTCATCTTTCTCAATCGAATGAAAGTGATTTCAGTACCTTTAGCGAATGATTAAACATACAGGATAACGAACTCGGAGTCAAAAGTGTGATAGGCAAAAACTGTTAATTATAAAGTTGTAGAGCTTTATTTTATTAGTAGAAATTGATATACCTAGAAACGAGAAAACACGTGTTATGGAAGCAAGAAAGACTTGTAATTAATGGATTGTTAGGATAATGAATTGCTAGATGCACAGTCGCGCTACAATATTGTTAATCGTTGTCAAACTATTCACCAGCAATTTTAAATAATGCCAATGACGTAGTGCCCATCTCTGTGATAAAAAGCAGGTTCTACACTAAATGCCTACGAATGTAAGTATTGTTTAATTTATCATTTCTGAGTATAACAGCAATTCGCCAATAAACATAGTGTGCCAAATAAATGTTTTTCGTAATGCATTCATTGTCTATTTCTACTAATGAAACACTTCTATACAACTTTGCAATTGGATTTATTTATCTATCTCAATTTGCTGCAGTGTTTACTATCCTAACTCTTTTAAATTACCCGCTAGGGGCATTGCAATCGCATTTATGTGATAGTGCACGGGCAATTTGCTATAGGCAGATCTAAAGTATACAGTCATGGACCTTTGGTTACAGACTTGTTTGTGCGCTGAAGTATATACCTAGAAATCATATGTATATGCAATGCAGCTACAATATTCAGAAATAGCCAAAAACTATTACTATATTTCTGGCATTAAGCAATTCAGAGATAAAAGGTTTCAGCTATTCAGATGTTTTTTCTGTCCAAACATTTTGCCAATGTTTTATAACATAAGGCGTAAAATATATGGATCATAAACCCTGTCCTTTCTCAACATCTTTCTATCTATCTCTCTTTCTTATCAATATGAAAAATCAGTATTCGGCTGATAAACCGATATCCTATCAGCCCAGTTTCTTAAAATGCATTTTACATTTTCACAAACTTAGGACTCATGCTTTTACTTGCATTTTACATTTGGGAGATGGTGTCAATATGAAAGATCACGTATCCGAAAGCAGTTTTGTTTCAGTTTCTACGTAGTAAATATAAGCGGGAAGCTATGAATTCGATGCAAAATGTCTTCCATTTACAAAAATATTCCAATGTCTTTGAAAATCTAAACGAAAGCAACGTTAAAGCCATTTATTCTCTAGAGCACATATTTAGTCCAAAGACTAAGAAATAAACAGATATGCTATATTCTAGTGTTTCAATACAAAATCATTTATTAACCCATCTAGTTTTTTATTCTTTTAGTATTCCATTATTTTATCAGTTGTTTCTTTGAAAGACATATAGACATTTCTCTCTTTGTAGTCGGGAATCTGCGTTTTGCTTTGAAAGGAGAATACACAAAATGAAGAAGGTGGCAAAATGCGCAATTTGTATTAATTCGAGATTTGAATAGCATTAAAACGAATGATGTGATTTAATGGAATATTTGGAGGGAGAATATATTTTGATACCAACGTGAAAAAAAGGTTATTAGATATATATGTTGCAGAATCTACTTCGAAAATAAGAACTTGCAATTTCATCCCAGTAGTTCAACGGTAGGGCATAGGCTAGCCAGTTTAAAGATCCAAAGTTCGATTCTCGGTTGCGACAGCAAGGTTATTTGTAATGGCGCCTGAACAAATCCACCCTATATGTTAGTGCAAGGATGTCAGAGGTCTGAAAGTGACCGTAGTACGACTTGTACGGATTCCGTGGACTCTGGGATAATGAGCACCGATTTTAAATCGAGAGGATAACGACAACACAGGAAGCAAACCTAAAGGATAAAAATAGCATCAGGAGGCTAACCCGTGGTAAAAATAGCAGGAGGTGTACAATCAGATTATCAGTTGCATGTCAATCTGACATTCTAGAGTGGCCAACGTGATTGTCGAGTGGTCAAGGCAAGCGTTTCCGTAGCAATCGCTCGACTGCCACGTTGTGGATTCGAGCCCCACATAAGGCATGGATGTTTGTGTTGTGGGCGCAATGTGATCGGCCCCCCTCTGGTGCGCCTGGGGCAACGTCAATGGACGGCTAAATGGTTCACACTCTGGCCGCTGTAATAAAGGCGAATGACGAAGGTCAAAGTGCCTGGCCATTTGAAAAAAGAAAACATTCTAGAGTGAAGAATGCAGAGCCCATTTCGACAATAAAGGATGGCAAATTCCTCCCGATAGCTCAACGGTAGAGCGACAGCTGGCCAGTTCGAAGATCTAAAGTTCGATTCCCGGTTGAAAAGTTCTTTACAATGTGAAGAATTAATATTCGATTTTTTTTAATTGAGCAGTGTTATGCGTGGAAATTGTGACTAAAGAGATACTCCACGATTGCTCAAGTCGGATCGATACCATCAACTGTTTTCTCATAGACTGTCCGATATACGTGAGTATAGTAGCCTTTTGAAAGGAATATTATGGATCATATGGTAAGGGTTGTTGTTGTTGTTACCCAGACCGTCCGACCAACCAGAAAGGTGTAAGGTAACTGTTTGGACGGCCGGGAAGTATATGGTATGGTAAGGTGTGTAATGAATGATTGGACCCACAAAGATCGCACTTCAGTTAAAATCCACCTCTATGTATGTAACAACTGTGACCGCGCAGATTCAATAAGCAACTGATTAACGTAACTATAGTAGCTAGATATAACTTTATAGGCACGAATTGAATGCATTTTGCACGATCCTGTTCATTAAATGTAATTTTTATTTTCATGTCGCCCATAGATTTATTTTTCTATTCATTTTATTAAAATTGACTAAATCTTGTTTTATTTCTTCTGAAATAAGTTTCAAAAACTAATAGACAAAACAGAAAAAGCTTATACAAAACAAATAATAACATAAGAAATCCCAAAAGAAATACCCTACTAGACAACTCATCCAAAGATTTGCGATAACTACTGCACCACAGTCGAGCCACATTGTCACACTGCTTTTGCTATCTTTAAAAATTGAAATGAATCATTTTCCCCGCATTAAATCTTCTGTAATTTGTCTATAGTGATGCGAATAACGAAAGCTGTTAGTAGTAAAGAAAGCCCTTAATTTATGTTTAAAAGAAAAATGCGATAACTGGAAATGTAAATACTCAGACATCTATATAATAAAAGGCAATGTCTGTGTGTCTGTCTTATACACTATACGTTTCGCGACCGCGCGTCGGAGAGCTACGAAATTTGGCAATCGGAGACCCGGGGGGGAGGGAAGGGGACACGTGAAAACCGATTTTTAAAATTTTAATTATTTTTTTATTTATTTAATGTTTTATGCGATTTCGACCGTTTTTTGCCTTTTTTGCCCTTTTTTCTCCACGATCCAGACATCGTAGAAAAAAACAAATTACACCATCGGAAAGAGCAGAGAATTTCGAGTAAAAATATATCAATTTCAAATCTGAATTTCGATTTCTAATATTTTTTAAAGATTTTAAAACAAAAGTCACTTTTTGCTCAAGAAAACGATTTTTGGTTTTTAAATTCTCGCATCGTGAAAAGTACTCATAATTTCGACTAATAATTTACATTTTCAGAAAGGTCAAACATCTGGCATTCTTACAAGTCTAATCTGGTCCAGAAATAATGAAAATTGCCTTCAGGATCGCAATTTTAAAGACGTCATGATTTTAAATTTCTCGCCGTTCCGCTCGGCGTGACGCTTCGTTTCTCCCCCGCTGAAGCAGGGAAGGTGGTGGGTGGGCAAGGTCCGTAGAATATCTTATATATAAGGTTGTCTCGTTCGGGGAAAAAGTTGTCCCGGGAAGGAAGGACGAGTGACGTCACTGCTAGACCCATTCTCTGACAGAGGCGAGAAGAACTATTGAGAAACGTTGATCGGAAACTATTTAAATATTTATCTAATAGTAACGGTGTGCAAGCAATATAGAATAAAATAAAACAGTACATGCATAGTAATGTGAAGTTTATGAAAATAAATTCCGTACATATGAAAAGAAATAGCAATTTTTTTATGAGAGTGGAAGCTATTAAAATTTTAACATAAGTGAAGTTTATACAAAGATTACTGAATGCTATGTTGAAAGATAATTGAATGAGCAAAAGTTATGTATAAAAAATAGTGAATGATCAGAGAAGAGCCAATAGTTGTTAGGTGTGTTATGTGAATCGGTTTGAGAAGGATATAAATATATATTTCTAATCTAAATGTGGCAAATCAGTCATCATTTAAATATTGACTGTATTCCGAAGTTTACAGGCATGAATAACGCAGTATAAATTAGAATAAATATTATTTCCAGGCAATGAATGCATAGCTTTTGTCTAGTTCAAAAATTTTACATGTTTTAGAAAAAATATATCGTCTGGATTTGAGAGAAGGTCAGGAAACTTTCAAAATCATCTGAAGAAAAAACAGTAATTGATTTAAATTTGAAAACACATATTTTATCAAATCATTGCAATAATAATTATTAGTCACGTCAAATGTAGTTTGATTTTTTTTTTAGTAAATTTGTTAATAAAGTTTTTGCTAAGGCATTTATATCTTGATTCGTCAAATTGAAGGACTTCATCATGAGTAAGACGGAGTAGTTTCGATTCAATAAAAATGGTTTTTGTTCAAAAAAGGAATATTCATAAGTTAAAAGAAACAAGTGTAATTTTATGGATAATTTTGTAAAAACAAAATTAATTTATAGTCGCATTAAAATGATACATTTACCCCTATTTATTTTAAAGCAAACGGTGAATGGAATCTTTTTAGTTTGAAGCTCCTTCCCCATAAATATTGGACAAATTTCGGAGAAAAAAAATTCGTCGTCGAATAAAATGATAAAAATAGCCTTTGTTTCTTTTAGCATAAAATTCTGGATGATACTCCCTAACCCCCCCCCCCCCCCTTTTATTTTCCACGATTTTCTGTCGCATTTTAAAGTGCTGATTGACTGAATTCTACGGTAATATCTATACCATAAAAGAAATTAAATGAATTCACAAAAACTTCAAATAAACAAAATTAAACAGCAGATGTATATCATTAAATATATAGAAACGGGGTTTTCTTTAAGCATATAAAATGAAAATATTAATTACATGCATTGTGCATGCAATGATACAATCTAAATATTTTAAAATCAAATCGATGACATTTTTCAGAAATTATAAAGTTCAAATATTTTTTGTATAGGAACTATTAGGAACGGAATGGTACGCTTACTCGATAGAATAAGTGCCATAGCATTTATATGCAGGAAATTTTAAATCATCCAATTTTTAAAGAAATAGAAATTTAATTGCAAATTGATAAAGATAATATGGAGAGTTTTATAGAAATAAATATTATTTAATTCTATTTTTACATATTTCTCATCAGTTGAATCCTATTCCAAACCTTTAATAGAAAATACAGACAGTAAAGTACACAGTCTCTATTTAATGAATTTGAACGGGATATTTCGTTTAAAATCTTTAATGTGTTGTAAAAGTAATTGTTAAAAAATACTATATTAAAATCCATATTCATACAATATATTTGTGAGTAAAAATATTAATAAAGATTATCAATTTACACATGAAATATGTAAATTTTGTGTAAAAAAGAAGATGAATGTATTTGTTATACGAAATCACCCGGAAAATCATATCCTTGTCTTAATATATAATTTGTCAAACGGCTGTTTTTGATTTCTTCATCCGTTAATTACACCAATTTAGTTCGTTTTGAATTCAAATTTGAGTTCATTTGTCATATTTCAGTATTAGCACATTATTTTAGGAAAGATTTCATGTATCTCGTTGATGTTTAAAGCAAGGCATTTTTAAACAAAACCGTGCTGTTTTCCAACGTTTTTCAACGAAGCGCCGCTTGTCAACAGAACGGAAGGTCTAGCAGTGACGTCACAGCTCGCCCAGAAATGGTACCATGGGGGGAATAGCGAACGAGACAACCTGTTAATTCTATTAACCTTGGTGGGTGGGGACGTCAAGGTGGAGGTGACGTCACGGTTCTGAATAGAGCGCCTTTGCTCTATATAAATTATTACATTTATATTTTAAATGATGGGACGATCTGGATTTTTTAAATGTATATTTTAACTTTTGGATATTTTAATTTTATGGATATTTTAAATGATGGAACAATGAAACAATGGAATGAGGATGATGGAATTAAGCATATGGTCATTTTAAATTGCAAATTAGCGCGCGGGAAGTTAGCGGTAGGCCCGGGTTCGATTCCCGCCACTGCCAAAACTGCCGCCGTGTTTACGTGGAATACGATCACGTTAAATATGTGGGTCCGTAAGTCCTTCCGAGAGGTTGGTGGTAGGGGAAGGAGGATACGGCCCCTGTGGATGCCTCCCCCACTGGGTTCCCGTCTAAATTGGGTGAATATGTAGAAAGTTATGGAGATTGTCGCGGAGGGCGCGGCAGCCCAGTGGTTAGCGCGCGGGAATTGCACTCAGTAGGCCCGGGTTCGATTCCCGCCACTGCCAAAACTTACGCCACGTTCACGCAGAGTACGATCACGTTAAACATGTGGGTTCGTGAGTCCTTCCGAGAGGTTGGTGGTAGGGGAAGGAGGGTACGGTCTAAATTGGGTGAATAAAAAGAAAGTTATGGAGATTGTCGCGGAGGGCGAAGTAGCCCAGTGGTTAGCGCGCGGGAATTGCACGCGGTAGGCCCGGGTTCGATTTCCGCCACTGACATGGAGTACGATCACGTTAAACATATGGGTCCGTATGTTTTTCCGAGAGGTTGGTGGTAGGGGAAGGAGGGTACGTTCCCTGTGGATGCCTCCCCCACTGGGTTCCGGTCTAAATTGGGTGGCACATCCTGGCCGTCCAACCAGTTACCAGGCCCGGGTTCGATTCCCAAAATTGCCGCCGTGTTTACGCGGAGTACGAGCACGTTAAACATGTGGGTCCGTGAGTCCTTCCGAGAAGTTGGTGGTAGGGGAAGGAGGGTACGGTCTAAATTGGATGAATAAAAAGAAAGTTATGGAGATTGTCGCGTAGGGCAAAGTAGCCCAATGGTTAGCGCGCGGAAATTGCACTCGGTAGGCCCGGGTTCGATTCCCAAAATTGCCGCCGTGTTTACGCGGAGTACGATCACGTTAAACATGTGGGTCTGTAAGTCCTTCCGAGAGGTTGGTGGTAGGGGAAGAAGGGTACGATCCCTGTGGATGCTTCTCCCACTTGGTTCCGGTCTAAATTGGGTGAATAAAAAATAAGTTATGAAGAATATCGCGGAGGGTGAAGTACCCCAGTGGTTAGTGCGCGGGATTTGCACTTGGTAGGCCCGGGTTCGATTCCCAAAATTGCCGAATAAAAATAAAGTTATGGAGATTGTCGCGGATGGCACGGTAGCCCAGTGGTTAGCGCGCGGGAATTTCAATCGGTAGGCCCGGGTTCGATTCCCGCCATTGCCAAAACTGCAGCCGTGTTCACGCGGAGTACGATCACGTTAAACGTGTGGGACTGCAAGTCCTTCCGAGAGGTTTGTGGTAGGGGAAGGAGGGTACGGTCTCTTTGGATGCCTCCCCCATTGGGTTCCGGTCTAAATTGTGTGGCACTTCCTGGCCTTCCAAGCAGTTACCTTACACCTTTCTGGTAGGTCGCGCCAACGAGTTTGCCACGGTCAGAATTTTCAAGGGTAGCGAACAGGCTGGTCGCCAAAGGCGGCTAGTCTAGAATAAAAATTCGAGGAATATATACTATATTTGATCTTAAAATAACAATAACATCCGTGATTACTCCATTTGGCGCGTATTAATGTATCTTTAAAGTAACTTGGTCTTAAGTCAACACCATGAATCTATATAATCAATATACGAAAACACCATAAGACGTTTTAGTTATTATTTATTGCGTTGAAAATGTTGAAACATAATATAGCTCATTAAAATCCTCTCATTCAAATAACTTCTCAACAAAAAATGTTATATCCAATTATATTTCTTTAAAAAAACTAACGAGGCAGATTTAGCGACGCAATTGGAGTAATGACATCCGTTTTTTCATTGATTAGTAACTGATGAATAGCAAAGTTATTCAAACTGGAAATATACGTGGAAAATATTTGATGCTGTACTGTAAAGGGCATTAAATTATCTAAAATAATGGACATCATAAGGGAAATTAATCTTTAGTCTTTTAAAATAAGTTTCAAACAGTTGTTGCAAGATGTTTGGAAACAGAAAACATCTAACATAAAGTTAGTTTGATTTTTTCACAAAAATATTTTACATACATAGTGGTAACTATGTCCTTTTATTAACACTTTACAACAAAGTTAAAAAGAGTTTATGACTTTGTTCATTCTGTCTGTCTGTCTGTCCGTTAGCACGATGACAACCGTAAAAATGACTTAATCAAAATGAAATTTTAGTATGTTGTTCAGACGGTCCGTAGGACCTATGGGAATATAAATGAATAATATCACCCAATTAGTTTTTGATTGAATCCGGGTTGAAGAAATGAAATACATTGAACCCTATGGTACCTAATTATTCAAATATTTTTTAAGCGGATTTAAAATTTACTAATTGCTTCGAAAATTTAGGTAATATTCAAATTGTTCCATAAAATATATAAAAAGAATTTCAGCAAAATATGTTCAGTAGTTTTTTAAATAAAAATTAAAATAATAATTACACCTCTTATATGAAGCGATCACGTAACCATCATATGAACAGATCACGGGACCCACTTCAAATATAATATGGCATCCATCTTGTCTCAAAATCGTGATTTCTAAAGTTCTTTTTAATTCATATTGAGTGTTGTATCCGTCCTAAAACCACTTTATTTTTGCTTAAATTCTGTGCATCTACATACTGAAACAACGCAATTACAATATATTTGAGTTTAAATGCGCATCAAAATTTGATTATTTTTACAACGAAGCCTATTTTTCATCTATGTAAAATGTAAACAGCAAAATATGTAGAATGAGTTGTATTAGAATTGCTGTATTTCTTTAGCACATTATCATTTAGTTCATGGAGTCTGCATAGCTGATATGAATGAAATATTCATTGATTTTACAAAGAGAAGGACGATTTTTTTCGATGAAGTTTTAAGCATAGAGTTTAATTACTTGTAGCTCCATGGTCTTAATTTTTAAATAAAATAAATTATTATAGTATTGTGATGAATGAAATGAATGGGAAAAAGTTGTGTATGAAATGCTGCTTTTATAGAGAGATCCAGGCGTGTTATTTTTTCTGTGACGTCATTTGAATTAATTTCAGTTGTTTTCGATGAAGTTTCCAAATATAATAAATTATTGTAGTATTATGATAGTTTTAAAAATATTACCGAGGAATGTGTCGCATTTTAGAGATGTTTAAATCAGGCAATTTATATTCCAATGCCGCCATTTGAATGAAGTTCATTTTTTTCAATGAAGGTTTACATTTTCAAGTATAATAAATTAATATAGTATTGTGATAAGTTTTAAAATATTACCGAGGAATGTATTACATTTTAGACATGTTTAAATAAAATTGCATTGAAGTTGGAAAGTTTTTCATAATCAATGATTTAAGCATGATTGATCTTTCTTGTTAAAATATAATTCTGTTTTCGTTGCCAATTGAACCATTTTTAAGAAAAGAGATCCCTCTTTAAAAATAAAATCCATTCACATGTTTTGTATAAAATGCAAATAATTAAAAAATATATTACCAAATTAAAATATTTAAGACAGTAGACACACTGGGCCAGCACCAGGAGTTATGGTCTTTGGAGCTATTTCTTATGACAGCAGGAGCACTCTCGTCGTTACCCCCAAGCACCTTGACAGAAAATGTGTACATCAGACTGGTGATTGAACCGGTTGTGCTGCCATTCGTGAGCAGTATTCAAGAGGGTGTTTTTCAACAGTATAACGCTCGTCCTCATACCGTTGCTGTCACCGAACGTGCTCTACAGAATGTCGACATGTTGCCTTGACCTGCGAAATCACCAGATCTTTCTCCCATCGAGCACGTATCGTACATTATTGGAAGACAAATCCAGCGCCATCCACAACCAGAACTAACCGTTGCTGATTTGACTGACCAAGTGCAAGAGGCATGGAATCTCATCCCACAAAATGATATACAGCACTTGTACGACACGAAGCATGCACGTTTGCATGCTTGCACTCAAAATCGTGGCAACTACAGCGATTATTAATGTACCACCATTTCACATTTGAAATGGTTCTTTTCGCGCATACTTTAACATCTGACCCTGAAACTTTAATCAAATAAATATGTTATCTACACAATGGTTTTGCTTAAATTCCATTCCTCTGAACTCATTTCTTCTCGGTGTTTAAATTTTATTTTCTGCCAGTGTATTAGATCTTTAATTATATTGCTATTATTTTAATTTATTTGAACCATTCAGCATATTTAATACTTCTATTGAACTATTGCTAGACTTACACACTAAGCACATCTTTTAGTCTAACTTTTTGTGACAATCTCAACAAATCACACTCGGTCGGTTAATTAGTCACTATCTCAACAGATTTCCCCTAATAAGCTTACGTGTCCGTAATTTTATAATCCTCTGAACACACAAAGGACAGACAATTTGTTCCAAATCAAAAAATCTGATGTGGGCAACACATGGCTATCTTTTTATAATTAATGCAATGAATTTATTCCTTTTACAGATCCCGTCACAATACTTTCCTTATACTTTATACTATGTACATAAGTAAAGTAGTCGTGTATAAGATCAACGGTACTTTTATTGCTGAATTGTACATTTGGCAATTTTCCGGATAACAACATGTAAAACTATCTTAAAGTACCCAATTAACTTATATTTAGCGTAACTCTATATAAGCAATTATCAATATTGATAGAATCCTCAATAAGAGATACAGTCCATGTATTAAAATATTTTAATAATTAATTCATCAGTTAGGCGTCATTTTCATTAATTTAGCGTCATTTTTGACGATCTTTTCGTCAATGTGAGGCGACATATCGCCAAATTGGCGATATTTTACTACATTATTCGCCAAGTTCGCCAAAATGCATCAAGTATTACAGACAAACAGAGAAAAGAGCATTTCTTATATACTAGATGGTATGCCCGTCATATGACGGAAATTAGAATTTGTGAAACATTACTTCCGATTTGTTGTCATTCTTATCAATCTGTCGATATTTTTTCACTTAGGCAACATATAAAATAATCGCCAAGTTGGCGATGTCCCGCTAAATTTTTCGCCATACGTTATGGACGGAGAAATGGATTATTCTTATAGTCTACTCTTTCTTTTCCTCCTTTCTTCCCTTCTATGTTCTTTCCAAGATATTGAGCTTTCACCAATTAGTCATTTCATTGAATTAACGTCGATTTCATCAATTTGGCGAATTTCTATCAATTAGGCTATATTTTCGTTAAATTGGCAATATTTAAAATGTCTCCAAATTGGCGGCATTTCGTCAAATTCGTCGCCAAAATCTCGCCAAGCGTTATGGGCTGAGAAATAAGTTATTCTTATAGCAGATAAGTGACTATTGGCTTCCAAATACAAAATTATTACCCAAAATATTTTCTCATGAATGGAACGAGCTATATCCACGAGAATGGTATCACCAAAGTCATCGTATGATGTTACATATGAAGTAAACATATTTCACAATAGTTAATTTTTTTTTAATTTATGTGATTTTTTGATAAATTTATTTAACAAATGTGCAATATACCGAGAACTGTCCCTGCTACCGTTCTAAAATTTATGTCAATCGTTTTCTATGGAAAAATTATATAAGAAATGTCTATTTGCATAATGTCATTAAAGGTTTTGATTTTTTGATGATTTTTCCAAATTTCACTCGACAGTTTAGGGGGTTCTGAACATTCGATTGCGTTTAAAAACAATAGGATTTCAGTATTTACAGATTGTAAATGTTGTACCAAATTTCATTCGAATCGTTCCATTCGTTCGTGAGATATCATCTCCACAGACTCACTGATACACACACACACACACACACACACACACATACATACACGCACAGACATCATTTTAAAAATGTTCGATTCGTGTTCAGGGAGGCTTGAAACATGCTCTCCCGTGGAAAACTCGAATTCGAATTTTCGACACTGTCACAATACTTTCCTTATACTTACATTATACTATGTATATAAATAAATAAGAAATGTGTATGAAGTGTAAGTCCAGTTTAAGCAACCTTCCATAGGAATGAAACTAATATAAATGCTTAACCAAACCCAAATGAAACTGAGTCTTTAAGAACCTTTGCTTCAATTTAACTTTTTCACCAATGATTTGTATATTTCGAAACGATTGACAAAAGTAACAGAAATAAAACTGTTACTTTCCTATAAAGATGCCTAAAATATGAACTTTGTTTATCAAAAATATTGTAATTATTTGTTAGCAATTTTATAATGTTTATTTAATTTACAGTTTAGAACGTAAAATATGTTTTTAATACAAACTAATGCCGAAATGTTGTCTGAAATAAATTAGACAGGGTAGACAATACAGCAAATGTAGGGAAATGTCTGTTTAGTGTATTTTGTATTACATTTGTATACATTCTGTTTCTCTACAGAAATTTAATTTTCAATGTCATAGTGACTGCGCTTTCTTATTTATCCGAACGAAGAAAGGTTTTTTTTTTTTTTACATTTGAAACCGCTTGACACTTTTAAACAACTTTTTATGTCGTTACTAACGAAATATGTTTATATGTGTTTTTACTATTCAAAATGTATAAATACTTAAATAATGTATATACTAATAGTGTAATATTTTTTTGCCTCTCCAGTTCTCCAAGAGCCCCATATTACATAGGAAACTGAATTTTTGCAGGCTTATGGTATTGATAAGGGAACAAAACTTAACAGGGCCAATTTTAGATAAAGATGAATATATTCGACGCCATACATTGTAAACAAAATAAAACGTATTAAAAAAAATGCAATTTATTTTTTTAAAAGTGCTAGTTTCCTTGTTTGGACAGACTTAACTACTAGTGTACTATTAAATAGGGAATTGTATTAAACTTTTATAGTTTATTTTACTTATTTTTGTCATATCCTATATCAATTGGTTAGTCTATTAAAACTTAGATTGGAATTCAAAGTATGAAGGTTTCAAAATTAACCTATTACTTTAGTGTTGTTAGTTTCCCTATCTTTGGCAGGCTTAAATACTGATTTAAATATTATGTTTCTTTAAATGATTTTAAGCCAATTAGTTTAAATATAAATCATATAATAAAGTATATAAATGTTTAAGCAGCAACTCCCCTTGTTATGGAACAAGTTAATATCAAAATAAACTGTCCATCATCAAAATGAAAAGTAAAGAGTAAAATTTTGTAAAGTAACACAAAAATAATATTGCGTAAATAATTCAAATATTAAAACTGAAAGGGCAGAGTCATTATGATTACTAATTCTTTAGTGCATATATTTTACACCTGAATCATACAGAAATTCCCAAGGCATTATATTTATGCGCTCCAATAAAAAAATAGCTAGCAGCGAAGATGAGCTTCGCGGAGTTCTCTAGCACTCTTTTATTATCTTTACAAGCAGTATAAACCAAAAAATAAACAAAATGAAGATCAATGACTATCCTCACTTAATTAGTCTTCGGCGGGCGCGCTTAACTGGCTTCGTCTCGCAGCATGCTGGCTATTCACTCTGTTGAACCTAGTCTCGGTTTTAGCGCGTTGAGATCATTCCAACCAATCTTCGTTTCTTAATCCGATACATCCTTGCGTCTCTTTTCCGCCTTGGAGGTGGAGTCTTAACCTTGTCTGGTCGGTTAGAGCATCGCACCTGAACCCGAGATTCGGGACCGGATATTAATCAACATTAATGATATTCGTAGATCGATGGAATTGAAGTGATGCAATGCCAATGATCTATGAATAAATAAGGTGAAAGTGTTTAAACCTATAATTCTAAATATAAAAGATGTTAATATTTCCCTCTCTCTTATATATATATATATATATATATAATATTAAAATCGTAAATCCAATGGTCGAATGGAAGAAGTAACTCATAATACACTATCTTACAAATTTTTTATGCCTACAGAATGCAATGAAATATATATATATATATATATATATATATATATATATATATATTTCATTGTATTTTGTAGGCCAATTTTAAGATAGCGTATTATGAGTTACTACTTCCATTCTACCATTGGATTTACAATTTAATATATATATATATATATATAATTGAATAATTTTAGTTTGTATATCATATATTGAAATAATTCCGTATAGCAAAAATGTAAATAAGTTGGTCTGAAGTGAATATTTGATATCAATAATGACTATACGACAAGCTTGTGAAGATTATAAATAAAACATTATAAATAAAATAGGTACTAAATTGGTATAAAATACCCCGTGTTTCCTGTTTCATATATAAGTTAAGGAATTAAAAAATAATTACATGTGGTAAGGTTTGGTAATTATAATCCTTAATATATCTTAGATTAAATTTTTGTTATAGTAATATATAGTTTGAATATATATTTTGTTTTAGTAATAATTAATAATTTGAATATATATATATATATATTCAAACTATTATATATATATATATATATATATATATAAACTAGTTAATTTTAAATAAACTAGAAAATTATGCAGGACTAGACGAAATATTAAGAACCCCTGAATGATATGTTATATAATGTTTATTTTTCATTCTTTCTATTTTTTATATTTTTAACATTGAAAATAAAAATTCGTACTCCATAAAATGTTGTTTGCTTCTGTGTTTTATTGATACAGAAACCTTTTCCTTATCTTTATCAACTTACCCCAGTGTAAAGCAAATTCATTCATTTTCACTTATCTAACTGAACTGTATTTTATTGATTTCTGACTAAAATCTCATAAATTTATATTAGTTTTATCAACAGAGGAAGAAAGATATAAATTTTAATTTTTTGAGTTTTTCTAAATAAATACTACAGTTAAAAATTTAAAATGTATCAATTGGCTGTAATCTCCCTTATATATCAAATAATATTGGGATATTAATTTTAATATAGTTAATAGAAACATAGTTTATACTAATTCAAATATATTAGTACCAAAATTTCCACACCCTCGATTTCTCATGCTTAGAAGTGCAGATTTTTTCATTTATTCTAATAATAGTTGTGAAAAAAAATGAGAATCTTAGTATAGGAAATTTTAATATAGAAGAAAATTTCAATATTAAAATAGCAAAAGAAAAATATCTTTAGGAAAAGACATTTTAATCAAATAATCCCATCTTAATGTGCAGTATGTTATTACTAAATTTAAAACGACTTAAACATTTGAAAGCATGCATTATTTTGACACATCCTTTACACCAGTTGTGAGATGAACAGTTTATTTTGTGACAGAATAAACATTTTAAAATTCTTCTGCACATTTATCAAAATTGTAAAAGAAAAAAACTGCAAAATATATTAACTAGGAAACATATTAAGATCTACGTTTCATGCAAATATATTTAATAACACTAAGGCTTGGAATAAGTGCAGAATTCACTTTTTAAATTAATTGCACATGAATAATTCTCAGGAATTTTATTGGTGAGTAACATTTTAAGATATAAGCAAAAATAATATTAGGCAATTAAAAGAATATAAATTATACGATAAATGAAACCTTCTTAAATACAGCACAAAACGAAATATAAACTTGTCAACCCGCTTGAAGGACAGAAAACAGCATTATATCTCAGGATCGTTCTACATCAGTACATTCTACCTCATTCTACCTCAGGATTACAATTGAGGTAGAATAGAAAATGTGGCTGTTGGTAGGAGAAAAGATGTTGCCATCACATTTGGGATGGCAACATCTGCGTGTTGGGACTGAAGTCGATCGCCATAGAGGATATTAAAATTGTGGAATGAATCAATATATTGTTGAACTTTATGATATAGGCTATTCCATAGTGTGAAACAATAGATTCGAAACCGTTCCATGGATAGTGTTATCTGCAAAGAAAGTTGCAGAGGACACTTCGACGATAAGAGCTTGCAATTCCGTTCCAGTAGCCCAACGGTAGAGCGTCGGCTGACCAGTTCGGTGATCCAGGCTTCGATTTCCGGCTGGAGCAGCAAGCCTCTTTATAATGGCGCCCGAATAAGTCAACCCTGTAGGTTAGTGCAAAGATGTCGGTGGTCTGAAAGTGACTTTAGTACGACTAGTACGATTTTAGTGGACTCTGGCAGATTGAGCGCCGATTTCAAATTGAGAGGTTAACGACCATTCAGGATACTACCATGGGTAAAAATAGTAGTAGCAGGAGGCTAACTTGAGGTAAAAATAGCAGGAGGTGGTCATTAGATTATCAGTTTCCCGCCATTCTGACATTAGAGGGTGGAGAATGCAGAGTCCACTCCGACGATAAAAGCTTGCAATTCCTTCCCAGTAGCTCAATGGTAGAGCGTCGGCTAGTTCGGAGATCCAGAGTTCAATTCCCGGTTGGGGCAGCAGGGCTCTTTACAAAGTGTGATCCTAAGTTTGGGAACGTTGCCTATGGGTGAGTTCTTTGAGTTTGGTGTTTCCTTATATTTTATATCATAGCATATTTTGAGCAATTTATTTGCATGAACTTGTAGTAGTGTATATTTGTGTGTAGTGTATATGTTTATTTGTGTGTAGTGTACATGCTTACTTGTGTATAGTGTACATATTTGTATGAGTGTTAACAAGTATAAGTTATTTAACTTTTCCTCCATAATTGCCATCTGATAGTTATAATATGCAATTTTTGTTTTATTTTACATTCTTATGATCCTATAATGTTTTTCAAATTCTATGGCGAGACATACTCAGGTTATAAACGCAATGGGTCGGCCCTTTGCTCATGATGATTGATTGATTGACTAAAAGTAGCAACGGTCACAAATGGAATTTTCTCACTAACTTACTGTGCAATTAAAGTTCCAACTGGCTAATTGAAATTTGAATTCAGTTAATATCGCTAAAAGCTTATTAATTTATTGTTTCCTAATTGAACGATTTTGTTAATTATTTAAATAAAATAATTAGAGCTTAACACTTTTTATGAGACATTTGAAATTAATTATTTATTTGTTGGTTTCTTTTCTGGATTTAAATATGTAATTATGGAAATGTAATCGTTAACTGAATGTTTGAATAACAATCGTGAATGCGAATTAAAGCTCTTTAACGGATCACTATGTTAAACTACCAGAGTATTCTTTGGAAGAAATGCTAAAATTAATTAATTTATTCTAATTTATGGTTATTTTCTATAAATTTAAACGCGTTGAAGAATTTAAACAACCATCAATGGAACGATAATGGATTTAATTGTGAAAAATAACTACTAATGCGAAATGAAATAACCCCTTCTTAAAATATACTGGGTGAAAATAGAATAAATCTATTTAATAGCTGCAATATCACCAAGTTTTTTAAGCATCCTATTCCAACGATTAGAAAAATAATCCCCTGAAAAAATTATTTAATAATTCACATATCGATGGCGCTTTTGTAAACTGGATAGAGTCCCTTTATAAAGAGACTCAAAATTGGAAAAATTAATTTATTAACCATTTTTCTGGAACCTGAGAAATTTACTGTTTACCAAGTAATTAAAATTGTATTGGTCACATGATAATATTGCAAATATTGCAGTTGGAAAATATTTGAAGACATTTAACAGAAGATAGGTATCATACTGCCCAAAACACTTCACTTTGAACTTGCTTTTCTTCTTATTCAACTCAGATCATCGGACCTACCCGAAGGTGTAAGGTAATCATTTCGACGGCCGGGAGGTGCAATCGAACTAGCAATCGAACTCGGGTCGTCCGAGTGCAATCCCCGCGTGCTAACCACTGGGCTGTCATGACTCTACACTTTCTTTTGCATTTTTTTCGTGGCTTATTCTACTTAAAGACATTGTTATTGTGAAGATCTCATGGCACGGCCGTGAATCGAACCGCTGTTCTTCGCCTTTTCACTAAACAACAATTTCTAAGTGTTTTCAGTTCCCCTGTATACATAATATAATGTATAGAGAAAGTCTTGTGACTTGTTCGAAAATTCGAAGTCAGTTTTCTACGAAGAGCAATTCTCAAACTTCCTTGAACTCAAATCGAGCGTTTTTGAGGTGATGTCTGTGTGTGTGTGTGTGTGTGTGGAGACGATGCAAAAGAACGGATGCAAAGTTTTGAAAAAAATTGATTCAAAAATTGCAATTCGTGATTAGTGGAATCCTATTGATTTTAAACGCATTTGAATGTTCGGAAAACCCTGCAATTTTTTAATGAAATATTGAAAAAATCAACAAAAATCAAGACCTTTAACACTGTTATGCAAATTATTATTTCTTATGTAATTTTTTGTTAGAAAACGATTGCTGCAAATTTTAGAACGTCAGCATAAACAATTTTCGAAATATTGCAATTTTTTGCAAATAAATTTATTAAAAAATTACATAAAATTAAAAATAAAATAGCTATTACGAAATAGTTGATATTTTTATGTAACTTTTTATTTTCATATATAATGTTATGCGATATATTTGTAAACATCATTCTCGTAGATATAGTTTTTTTTCCATTCATGAGAGAATATACTTTGTATAATGGTTTTGTATTTTGACACCTATCAATTCGCCAACAGTCATTTATATATAAGAACTCGCCGTTTGTCTGTAACGCTTGGCGATGCATTCAACAAACTTGGCGACTAAGTAGAGAAATATATCCAACTTGACAATATTTAGCTCTAAATGACGAAAATATGGTTAAAATTGCGAAAATGATACTAATTTAACGAAAATGACGACATATTGATGAATTATTTATTACATTTTTTTAATATATGGACTATATTGCTTATTGCAGATGCTGTCAATATTGATAATTGTCAATGTAGAGTTGCGTAAAATATAAGTTAATCGATTACTTCGAAATTGTTACATGCTTTCATCCGGCAAAACGCTACATGTACAATTTAACATTAATAGCATTGTGCCATGGATCATTTTCTATGTAAATTCTTTTCATTGCATAGGGAAAGTCATGCACTGTCCACATCAGATTTTTTAATATTTTCTATATGCTTGTGGAAACGATATTTCTCAAACAAATGCATTAAATCAAACGAAATTTAACATGACTATACCAATAGATAAACGTTTTATGCCTATTGATTTCCGTTTTGAACAAATCTAAAATATGTCCTTTTTTTTAAACGTTTGTTTCAAAAATTGACTAAACTTTGCAAAAACATAATTAGGTATAAATATGCTACGAAATAGGTATTTAATCAGTGAATTTTTTATTTAAAAGCGAATGGCATCATTTATAGGACACTATCGACCCTTACAAGATAACATCATTCACGTTTTTTATATAAATTAAAAATTTCATAAAGAATAAAATAACCTAACTATTATTAAATGAGTATGTGTTTTGAAGATTATATTATACCGAAATGGAATGGAAAGCATTATTTAGAGATTATCATGAATTTTAGAGATATTGAAATGTTTTTTTTCTAAGTGGCGTCTCTTTAATAAACTAGCAAATGGATTAACATTTAATACGGTTTTTCCAATCTATAAATGTTAGAAACCTATTGCTTTTCGGATAATTCTAAACTAGTACCTTTAATTTTTCAAATTTTTTTTTCAAAATCGAAAAATAAATTTAAACAAACATACATTTGCTTCGAAACAAGATGTACATGCACAGGTAAAGTATTGTGACACGGTCAAAAATTCGAATTATAGTTTTCGACGGGAGAACGTTTAAATATCCTTTAATTCGAATCAAAAGTTTTTGAAGTGATGTGTGTGTATGTATATGAATGTGTGTATCTGTGTATGTGTGTGTGTGTAACTATGTTAATGCGTGTGTATGTGTAACTATGTTAATGTGTGTGTCTGTATGTCTGTGTAACTATGTTAATGTGTGTGTCTGGGAGTCCGTGAAGATGATATCTCACAAACAAATGAAACGTTTCGAAAATAATTTGATACGACTATTACAATCTGTGAATACTGGAACCCAATTGAATTTAAGCAGGATCGAGTGCTCTAAAGACACCCTGCCTCTCCCATTTTCGAATAAATATTTGAAAAATTTATAAAAAAAAAACAGGACTTTCAATAATGTTAAATAAGTTATCTAAGAAGTCAAGGACATTGTATGGATGTACATTTTTGTATGATCCTTGCTGAAGAAAACTGAAAATGGTAAATTAAAATTATAGCAATATTCAGCAATTCAAGATTTGTTAAATTCCTTTTGGAGTCCTTCTAATAGCTTAGAGGGGGACAGCAAACCTTTTCTTGGAACAACAGCATCTCGAAGTAGACTAAAGGTCTTATTATACATAGAAATGTTTATTGTTAGACCTTCGGTAATTCCCCCCGTCCATCCTCTTTTAAGACCCTCCCCTTGAACTTAGGGTTGCAAATAATTTTCCACATATTCATATCTACCACGTTTAGCGTCAAGTCATATATATACCAGAATATCATGAATATCCCCTCACGAAGCATTTCTGAGTGTTGTTAAAGTATAACTGTGATCTTTAATGCACCTTATATTCATACAATTAGATAAAAGTTCGTGGAATTGGCATTATTTCATAGCCACTATTCACAGTAGATCTGCATTCACAGCAAGCTATCTTTAAAGGCTGAGAGGTGTTACGCCACATTTTGCTGTTCTTTGATTGGATCATGCTCATGAGAGGATCAAAAGAAGTTAGGCGAAAGTAATTGCTGCGTGTAATAGGACCTTTAAGTATCTGGATTACGAGGAGTACCAGTGGCATTATAGAGCGCCCCTGGACAGCCAGACTTCGAATCACAGATCTCTGTTTGGCCAGTTATCCCTTGAGCTACGAGGGCGATTATTTTTCTTCTGTATTTCGATTGGTACTGAAATATTTATACTACAAACAAATCAACAAAATATACACATACTTTTTGTGAATACAAACTTAACGTTCAGTCTTTTGTAACAACTCCGCCAGAGAAAGAAAAGATTGTCATTTCTCAGGATCATATGGTCCACCGAGGTTCCCCCAGCCTATGAAAAATAAGATTGTTAAATTCTTTAAAATATAACCATTAAATTTACTATCTTGAACTTACAAATGTTTCATACAGAGTATCACAATTTACTTAAAGAAATACAATAAAAAAATCATAAACTTCAACGAAATTGAATTTAACTATTCCTTCATATGTATTTCCCCCTCCAGGGACAAAAACCGGTAAGTCATAAAGATTTATAGCTAAGATGACTGTTATTAAATCAGTATTAATCAAATCCTTCACCAAGACTTGCATCGTGTTTTATTCTTTTATAAACAACATATTGCATTTATGTAGAATGAAAGCGATGATTTCTTTTTGTGCAGAGAAAGGCGATTCTGAAAGTTAAAATAGAATCAAATATAATAAGAAATATCTCAAGTGAATAACTGCCAGCATTTTGAATCATACGTGAGCAGTTTAAAAATGAACTCTGGATGCATATGTAGGCGCAGAAAAATCACCATAATGTTCACGACAGAGAATTTAAATGAAAAATGTCGTTTTAATTTTTCATCTCATTCTTTGCAAAATGAATTTCATGAATTCCACGACAGATTTTTTGAAACAACTAAAAATATCATTTGGTTATTTCTACGTGTCATGTCTGTAATATAAATAACTTTTTTTTTACATTGAAATGAAAAAGTTTTCTCATAGAATGAAATTATCATTGAAGTGAAATTTCAGAAAATTCTGCATTGGATCAGACACTATTTTACATATTTCATCATATATGATGAATTTCAGTCGAATATTATTTACAGATTGCTTTTATTTAATAAAAGAGTTTTCCATGTTTTGATTTTCGTTAAAGAAATGTCGTATATTTTTTCTATTTTAAATAAAAAGTCAATAGTGAGAGGAGTCTATATAATAATTGTCTAACGTGTTTTGCCTATCCAAACTCTCCACAAGGCAGAATTTTTGCACAGTTAAATTACTGACTATGGGAAAAACCTAATGTTTGATTTCATGTCTAAGAGAGGGGATATGGGGGAGTTTGGAAAAATACATTCCAAACCATCTATATACACCATGTGACGTAGAAGGCTGAACATTCAACAATTGGCTAAACATGATACATGAGTTAATTGGCTAAACACTGGGGAACTTGGCTTGGAACACTTGGCTAAACACACAACATTTGGGATGGCAACATCTGCGTGTTGGGACTGAAGTCGATCGCCATAGAGGATATTAAAATTGTGGAATAAATCAATATATTGTTGAACTTTATGATATAGGCTATTCCATAGTGTGAAACAATAGATTCGAAACCGTTCCATGGATAGTGTTATCTGCAAAGAAAGTTTCAGAGGACACTTCGACTATAAGAGCTTGCAATTCCGTTCCAGTAGCCCAACGGTAGAGCGTCGGCTGACCAGTTCGGTGATCCAGGCTTCGATTTCCGGCTGGAGCAGCAAGCCTCTTTATAATGGCGCCCGAATAAGTCAACCCTGTAGGTTAGTGCAAAGATGTCGGTGGTCTGAAAGTGACTTTAGTACGACTAGTACGATTTTAGTGGACTCTGGCAGATTGAGCGCCGATTTCAAATTGAGAGGTTAACGACTATTCAGGATACTACCATGGGTAAAAATAGTAGTAGCAGGAGGCTAACTTGAGGTAAAAATAGCAGGAGGTGGTCATTAGATTATCAGTTTCCCGCCATTCTGACATTAGAGGGTGGAGAATGCAGAGTCCACTCCGACGATAAAAGCTTGCAATTCCTTCCCAGTAGCTCAATGGTAGAGCGTCGGCTAGTTCGGAGATCCAGAGTTCAATTCCCGGTTGGGGCAGCAGGGCTCTTTACAAAGTGTGATCCTAAGTTTGGGAACGTTGCCTATGGGTGAGTTCTTTGAGTTTGGTGTTTCCTTATATTTTATATCATAGCATATTTTGAGCAATTTATTTGCATGAACTTGTAGTAGTGTATATTTGTGTGTAGTGTATATGTTTATTTGTGTGTAGTGTACATGCTTACTTGTGTATAGTGTACATATTTGTATGAGTGTTAACAAGTATAAGTTATTTAACTTTTCCTCCATAATTGCCATCTGATAGTTATAATATGCAATTTTTGTTTTATTTTACATTCTTATGATCCTATAATGTTTTTCAAATTCTATGGCGAGACATACTCAGGTTATAAACGCAATGGGTCGGCCCTTTGCTCATGATGATTGATTGATTGACTAAAAGTAGCAACGGTCACAAATGGAATTTTCTCACTAACTTACTGTGCAATTAAAGTTCCAACTGGCTAATTGAAATTTGAATTCAGTTAATATCGCTAAAAGCTTATTAATTTATTGTTTCCTAATTGAACGATTTTGTTAATTATTTAAATAAAATAATTAGAGCTTAACACTTTTTATGAGACATTTGAAATTAATTATTTATTTGTTGGTTTCTTTTCTGGATTTAAATATGTAATTATGGAAATGTAATCGTTAACTGAATGTTTGAATAACAATCGTGAATGCGAATTAAAGCTCTTTAACGGATCACTATGTTAAACTACCAGAGTATTCTTTGGAAGAAATGCTAAAATTAATTAATTTATTCTAATTTATGGTTATTTTCTATAAATTTAAACGCGTTGAAGAATTTAAACAACCATCAATGGAACGATAATGGATTTAATTGTGAAAAATAACTACTAATGCGAAATGAAATATCCCCTTCTTAAAATATACTGGGTGAAAATAGAATAAATCTACTTAATAGCTGCAATGTCACCAAGTTTTTTAAGCATCCTATTCCAACGATTAGAAAAATAATCCCCTGAAAAAATTATTTAATAATTCACATATCGATGGCGCTTTTGTAAACTGGATAGAGTCCCTTTATAAAGAGACTCAAAATTGGAAAAATTAATTTATTAACCATTTTTCTGGAACCTGAGAAATTTACTGTTTACCAAGTAATTAAAATTGTATTGGTCACATGATAATATTGCAAATATTGCAGTTGGAAAATATTTGAAGACATTTAACAGAAGATAGGTATCATACTGCCCAAAACACTTCACTTTGAACTTGCTTTTCTTCTTATTCAACTCAGATCATCGGACCTACCCGAAGGTGTAAGGTAATCATTTCGACGGCCGGGAGGTGCAATCGAACTAGCAATCGAACTCGGGTCGTCCGAGTGCAATCCCCGCGTGCTAACCACTGGGCTGTCATGACTCTACACTTTCTTTTGCATTTTTTTCGTGGCTTATTCTACTTAAAGACATTGTTATTGTGAAGATCTCATGGCACGGCCGTGAATCGAACCGCTGTTCTTCGCCTTTGCACTAAACAACAATTTCTAAGTGTTTTCAGTTCCCCTGTATACATAATGCAATGTATAGAGAAAGTCTTGTGACTTGTTCGAAAATTCGAAGTCAGTTTTCTACGAAGAGCAATTCTCAAACTTCCTTGAACTCAAATCGAGCGTTTTTGAGGTGATGTCTGTGTGTGTGTGTGTGTGTGTGTGGAGACGATGCAAAAGAACGGATGCAAAGTTTTGAAAAAAATTGATTCAAAAATTGCAATTTGTGATTAGTGGAATCCTATTGATTTTAAACGCATTTGAATGATCGGAAAATCCTGCAATTTTTTAATGAAATATTGAAAAAATCAACAAAAATCAAAACCTGTAACACTGTTATGCAAATTATTATTTCTTATGTAATTTTTTGTTAGAAAACAATTGCTGCAAATTTCAGAACGTCAGCATAAACAATTTTCGAAATATTGCAATTTTTTGCAAATAAATTTATTAAAAAATTACATAAAATTAAAAAAAAACAGCTATTACGAAATAGTTGATATTTTTATGTAACTTTTTATTTTCATATATAACGTTATGCGATATATTTGTAAACATCATTCTCGTAGATATAGTTTTTTTTCCATTCATGAGAGAATATACTTTGTATAATGGTTTTGTATTTTGACACCTATCAATTCGCCAACAGTCATTTACATATAAGAACTCGCCATTTGTCTGTAACGCTTGGCGATGCATTCAACAAACTTGGCGACTAAGTAGATAAATATATCCAACTTGACAATATTCAGCTCTAAATGACGAAAATATGGTTAAAATTGCGAAAATGATACTAATTTAACGAAAATGACGACATATTGATGAATTATTTATTACATTTTTTAATATATGGACTATATTGCTTATTGCAGATGCTGTCAATATTGATAATTGTCAATGTAGAGTTGCGTAAAATATAAGTTAATCGATTACTTCGAAATTTTTACATGTTTTCATCCGGCAAAGCGCTACATGTACAATTTAACATTAATAGCATTGTGCCATGGATCATTCTCTATGTAAATTCATTTCATTGCATAGGGAAAGTCATGCACTGTCCACATCAGATTTTTTAATATTTTCTATATGCTTGTGGAAACGATATTTCTCAAACAAATGCATTAAATCAAACGAAATTTAACATGATTATACCAATAGATAAACGTTTTATGCCTATTGATTTCCGTTTTGAGCAAATCTAAAATATGTCCTTTTTTTTAAACGTTTGTTTCAAAAATTGACTAAACTTTGCAAAAACATAATTACGTATAAAAATGCTACGAAATCGGTATTTAATCAGTGAATTTTTTATTTAAAAGCGAATGGCATCATTTATAGGACACTATCGACCCTTACAAGATAACATCATTCGCGTTTTTTATATAAATTAAAAAATTCATAAAGAATAAAATAACCTAACTATTATTAAATGAGTATGTGTTTTGAAGATTATATTATACCGAAATGGAATGGAAAGCCATATTTAGAGATTATCATGAATTTTAGAGATATTGAAATGTTTTTTTTTTCTGAGTGGCGTCTCTTTAATAAACTAGCAAATGGAATAACATTTAATACGGTTTTTCCAATCTATAAATGTTAGAAACCTATTGCTTTTCGGATAATTCTAAACTAGTACCTTTAATTTTTCAAATTTTTTTTCAAAATCGAAAAATAAATTTAAACAAACATACATTTGCTTCGAAACAAGATGTACATGCACAGGGAAAGTATTGTGACACGGTCAAAAATTCGAATTATAGTTTTCGACGGGAGAACGTTTAAATATCCTTTAATTCGAATCAAAAGTTTTTGAGGTGATGTGTGTGTATGTATATTAATGTGTGTATCTGTGTATGTGTGTGTGTGTAACTATGTTAATGCGTGTGTGTGCGTAACTATGTTAATGTGTGTGTCTGTATGTCTGTGTAACTATGTTAATGTGTGTGTCTGCGAGTCCGTGGAGGTGATATCTCACAAACAAATGAAACGTTTCGAAAATAATTTGATACGACTATTACAATCTGTGAATACTGGAACCCAATTGAATTTAAACAGGATCGAGTGCTCTAAAGACACCCTGCCTCTCCCATTTTCGAATAAATATTTGAAAAATTTATAAAAAAAAAACAGGACTTTCAATAATGTTAAATAAGTTATCTAAGAAGTCAAGGACATTGTATGGATGTACATTTTTGTATGATCCTTGCTGAAGAAAACTGAAAATGGTAAATTAAAATTATAGCAATATTCAGCAATTCAAGATTTGTTAAATTCCTTTTGGAGTCCTTCTAATAGCTTAGAGGGGGACAGCAAACCTTTTCTTGGAACAACAGCATCGCGAAGTAGACTAAAGGTCTTATTACACATAGAAATGTTTATTGCCAGACCTTCGGTAATTCCCCCCGTCCATCCTCTTTTAAAACCCTCCCCTTGAACGTAGGGTTGCAAATAATTTTCCACATATTCATATCTACCACGTTTAGCGTTAAGTCATATATATACCAGAATATCATGAATATCCCCTCACGAAGCATTTCTGAGTGTTGTTAAAGTATAACTGTGATCTTTAATGCACCTTATATTCATACAATTCGATAAAAGTTCGTGGAATTGGCATTATTTCATAGCCACTATTCACAGTAGATCTGCATTCACAGCAAGCTATCTTTAAAGGCTGAGAGGTGTTACGCCACATTTTGCTGTTCTTTGATTGGATCATGCTCATGAGAGGATCAAAAGGAGTTAGGCGAAAGTAATTGCTGCGTGTAATAGGACCTTTAAGTATCTGGATTACGAGGAGTACCAGTGGCATTATAGAGCGCCCCTGGACAGCCAGACTTCGAATCACAGATCTCTGTCTGGTCAGTTGTCCCTTGAGCTACGAGGGCGATTATTTTTCTTCTGTATTTCGATTGGCACTGAAATATTTATACTACAAACAAATCAACAAAATATACACATACTTTTTGTGAATACAAACTTAACGTTCAGTCTTTTGTAACAACTCCGCCAGAGAAAGAAAAGATTGTCATTTCTCAGGATCATATGGTCCACCGAGGTTCCCCCAGCCTATGAAAAATAAGATTGTTAAATTCTTTAAAATATAACCATTAAATTTACTATCTTGAACTTACAAATGTTTCATACAGAGTATCACAATTTACTTAAAGAAATACAATAAAAAAATCATAAACTTCAACGAAATTGAATTTAACTATTCCTTCATATGTATTTCCCCCTCCAGGGACAAAAACCGGTAAGTCATAAAGATTTATAGCTAAGATGACTGTTATTAAATCAGTATTAATCAAATCCTTCACCAAGACTTGCATCGTGTTTTATTCTTTTATAAACAACATATTGCATTTATGTAGAATGAAAGCCATGATTTCTTTTTGTGCAGAGAAAGGCGATTCTGAAAGTTGAAATAGAATCAAATATAATAAGAAATATCTCAAGTGAATAACTGCCAGCATTTTGAATCATACGTGAGCAGTTTAAAAATGAACTCTGGATGCATATGTAGGCGCAGAAAAATCACCATAATGTTCACGACAGAGAATTTAAATGAAAAATGTCGTTTTAATTTTTCATCTCATTCTTTGCAAAATGAATTTCATGAATTCCACGACGGATTTTTTGAAACAACTAAAAATATCATTTGGTTATTACTACGTGTCATGTCTGTAATATAAATAACTGTTTTTTTACATTGAAATGAAAAAGTTTTCTCATAGAATGAAATTATCATTGAAGTGAAATTTCAGAAAATTCTGCATTGGATCAGACACTATTTTACATATTTTATCATATATGATGAATTTCAGTCGAATATTATTTACAGATTGCTTTTATTTAATAAAAGAGTTTTCCGTGTTTTGATTTTCGTTAAAGAAATGTCGTATATTTTTTCTATTTTAAATAAAAAGTAAAGAGTGAGAGGAGTCTATATAATAATTGTCTAACGTGTTTTGCCTATCCAAACTCTCCAAAAGGCAGAATTTTTGCACAGTTAAATTACTGATTATGGGAAAAGCCTAATGTTTGATTTCATGTCTAAGAGAGGGGATATGGGGGAGTGGGGAAAAATACATTCCAAACCATCTATATTCACCATGTGACGTAGAAGGCTGAACATTCAACAATTGGCTAAACATGATACATGAGTTAATTGGCTAAACACAATGTATGAGTTTGAAAAATATTTGCCAAAATAAATAAGGTGACATAAAAATATCAATCATTCCCATAATAATTAAACCCAAATATCGTTCATATATAAAATTTATGTTTTATATCTATTCTTTATTATTAAAATCGGAAGAACATTAAAAAAATTGTTTGCCATATAAACACATTGGATTTAATCCCGTTCCTAAGTAACATAATATATTTTCTTCAAATAAACTTGAGGAAAATACCGGGTGGCCATAAAATACCGTGAGGTGTTCAGAGACCTCTAGCGAGTAATGTATTGGACGAAACGTAACAAAATTCAGTGGGCGTACACAGTGACGCATGCGGTTTCCATTTCTTAAAAAAAAAATTAGTTCCAAAAGTCGCCTCCAGGGGAAATTTTAGCCCTGCAAGAGTGTAATAGTGTGGATAATGAATGAGTAAATGCCAAATGAGACAGTACACATCAATTTTGTTAACAATGCATGACAACGTTTATTGTTAATTACAAATGAGTTTCACTATGACCACCATCGTGTGATATTCCAAGAACTGCAGGCGTTGTACGACATTTTCCACGACGACTCTGAACATATAGTGATTTGTCTCACGTGTAATGTTAGTCAATCTTTCAACGTTCCAATGTCGGGGATATATCCTTGATACACAACGCTCTTAAGAAATCACCACAGCCAAAAGCCACAAGCATTGAGATCGGGCGATCTCGGAGGCCATGCCGTGGGAAATGCACGACTAATGATTTTTCTGTCAGAGAAATGTTCACGCAACAAACGCTGTACCTTAAGTTCGATGTCGGGGGGTGAACCATCCTGCATGAAGGTGGTCTACGTCCTCGTTGCTGCAGTTGTGGAACCACGAAGTTGCGTAACATATCAGCATACCTGTCAGTATTGATGGAACAGGACATTGATCCACTTTGCCGACTTTCCTAGTAAAAGTAAGGACCGATGATAAAAGATGCCATAAAGCTGCACCACATTGTGGCTTTTGGCGAGTGGAGAGGTTTCTGCAGACATGCGTATGGATTAGTCGCAGCTCAAATGGGGCAGTTGTGTGTGTTAATACCACCGTTCAAACGAAAGTGCGCTTCGTCACTCCATAAAATGTGCCACGGCCAAGCATCATCAACTTCCATGCGTACTAAGAATCTCAAAGAAAACTCAATTCGGATGGTCGCAAAGCCAGGGAGCAATTCTTGAACAGGACAGATTTTATAGTGGTAAAATTTTAATATCTGATGCAGGATTTTCCACACAGTTGAGTATGGGAAATCCGTTTGCTGGGATATTGCCCGTGCACTGCTGGTACCCTGCACATTAGTCATATCCTGTTCCACAATAGCAGTTACAACTTCTTCAACTTGTTGCTGACTGACCGCTTTGATTCCCCGGTCTGGTTTCCGCGCTAGAGTTCCGGTAGTTTCAAATCTTTGAATCATGTTTCGTAAGTTTGTTAAGCTCATCGGTTCTCGTCGCACCTTCTTCAACAGCCGAAATTCACGAAAGGCAGCATTTCGACCGTCCAAACAGTTACCTTACACCTTTCTGGTAGGTCGGACGGTCTGGGTTTCAACGAAAGGCAGCATTGACATTCTCGTTCCACTGATAATACAGCTTGGCTAACAAAGCGCGGTCAAGTAAGGTAAGAGCCATCGAAAGGTAGAAGGTAGTTCGCCACCAAACGATGAGGATTCTCCTAGCCTTTCCTTTTATGCACATGATTGCTACAAGGAACTCGATTATGCAAATTAGTGCATTTTACTCGGTAAACAGCGCCAAAATTTCTCCTGGAGGTGACTTTTGGAACTATTTTGTTTACAAATCGAAACAGCATATTGCACTCTGTACGCCCACCGAATTTTGTTACGTTTCGTCTAATAGATTACCAGCTATAGTGCTCTGAACACCTCGCGTTATTTTACGGCCACGCGGCAATATCTTCTAGAGCATGCTACTTCTATGGATGGTTTGTTTCTGTTTAATATCTCGACCACCTCTGGTCCTAGAAACTCAAAACATAGCTAAATTTTAAGTATTGTTGTTCCAAGGCTACCCATAAAATTCCACAAAATGCAGTGGAGCCATTCTCCCGTGATGATTAGACTAACAAACAAACTAACACATGCACGCTTACATACCCACCTACAATTTTCAATTTTATTAATATAGGCAGGGGGGAAAATTTGGAAAATGTTTTAAACATACTAACGTTGATAAATGAAATTTTTAAAATTAAGTTTAGTGGAGCTCCACTCAACTTTCTCATACATGATTACATTTTTACAGAGCTTGTTTTTCTTTTGTTGTTGTTTGTGTACTAAACTAAATTACCAATGGTTGTAGTTAATAACTTAAATGCACTTATAGCATTTTAAGATTAAGTGTTTATTAATCAAAAGCATAAAATAATCAAATTAAGTTATTAGCAAATATATTATCGACACTAAGATTACTTCATCGGCACAGCTTGTTTGTTTCTTTTACCCTTCACTTTAAGGGGTTCGAAAAACTTTTCGATTGATACCATACTTAACAATGTACCGCCTGGAATTATCTTGCTCCCCGAAGGGGTTTAATAACGTTACGAACAAAATAAAATTTGTTCCGAGGCTATTTTTCACAACAATGATTGAACTTGTTACGTCTAATGATCATTCAGCCATAAATTCACTATTTTGAGCATGATTATGTCAAATTTTGTCCTATGCTGCCATGTTAAAATAATATAATATTTCGAATAAATTTTGAAGTTTCTATTTGAGTTTAAAAAAATTCTATAACAAAGCCGGATATAAAGTTTCGTGAAAATCCATTAATATTTGTGGTCGCTATTCTGTACAAAAAATTGGCCACAGACATACAGACAGACGGATGGGCATCACTCCAAAAATAGTCAAAACGTGTTCAGGAGGTCTTAAAATATATGGCATCGAAATCTCCAATCGTTAAAACAATACTATATTACATAATATGACCAAGTAAGAAATGATCGCCTTCCATCCCTTTCAAAATCATACAAAATCATGCTTGGAAATTCGCACTGTCAAAAAACTTTTAACCATAGAAAGTTAATTAAATAAAATTTAAGGCTCTGCTCATTCTACACATGTTATGTTTTTATATGAAAAGGAACTGATTTATTTCAGTATTACAGCGTTTAAAAGCATTTGATAAACAGGTAAAGAATATCATGAAAATTACCAGATCCACTTTGAAGAATAAATGGGGAAATACAAGGATTAGTGGAGGAAATATAAATAAATTTAAAGCAAAATTGAAGCGATTAATTCAACCGGTGTGACAGAAAATGTACAAAAAATATCAAATCTTCTTCCTGAAAAAATAATTAAGAAATAATATATTATATATTAACACGTTTACGATTCAAAACATATATTAAATTCGTCCGAATTTTTCGTCACGGAACCGAAGTTTTTAAGCTTTAAGATTTGAGTGTGGTTGACAGCGACTTTTTCTTAACTTCGAATTCTTAACTTCTTCTTAACTTCTTAATTTCTTAACTTCTATTATCTTAACTTCGAAAAGTTTTGCTTATAATCAACTTTAATTTCATCATTTCATAACATGTCATATTACTCTGTTCATACATTTTCATATCAATTTTTTGTATTCTGCTTTCTAGCAAGGAAAAAATATCTAGCTATCACATCACATTTTTTGCTTCTGCATTCCAGTACGAAACATATTTAACTGCCATATCACATCACTTTTTCACCTGTGTATTCCAACTCAAAAAATGTAATTATCATATTTCTTTCATAACCTCTAAGGACAGTTCTATTCAGTGTGGTCGTTGATGCGTAATTTTAGTGCGGGAAATTCATAATTTCCAGCAGAATTCGTGCAATTACCCAGTCTATTAAATTTTATAAGTCTGAAAAGAAAAAAAAATCTGATGTGGGCAGCACATGTCTTTCCCTGTGGACTTATATTCGCATTCTCTGTAAAAAAATGCAGGTTATTTTATCCCGAATCGTACCAAAATCTAATCAGCACCAGGGTCACCCACCAGGACCTTGCCTACTAAATTTTATGAAATTCGGTCTATTAGTTTTCAGTTAGAGTGGATATAATTGTACACACACACAGACGTCACGCTAAAAATAGTTTTTTCGTGTTCTAGTGGTCTCAAATAGTGCAGATTCGTCGAAAACTCGAGTTGCGAATTTCGATACGATTCCAATACCGTGTACTGCAGGGAAAGATGTGGGCAGCATAAGACTTTCCATGCAGACTCATATTCACATTCTTTTAGTTTCTTCAATAATGCATTAAATTGGGTTTAATTGCACAAAATAAGACCCATAATTATATTAAATTACATTGAATTTGCACTTTTAATTCAATTTCCGTTTTCATTTGGTAACTGGACTTTCAAAGATGGCGTAGCGAAATGCGAAAAGAAATATATCTCAAGAACGGCTAGACGTAGAGTAATGGGGTCGGTTTTATTCTTTTCATCGTCAAACATTACATGTAAAACAAGCATTTAATTATTACATTTCAGCATACGTGGTCTTTTATTTCAGATTTTGTCGTATTTTGCAGCCGATGTGGTGGCCGAGCGGTCAAAGAGGCAGGCGTTTCTTCGTGATGACTCGGCTGCCAGATTGCGGGTTCGAATCCCGCCTGCAGGCATGGATATTGTTGTGTCTTATTTGGGCAGAAGTTAGACTTCCACCTTCGGGTGCCCCGGGTCTTTGACTAAACAGAAGCAGTGCACACATTCTTCCTTAATAAATATGTTAGGGACACCACACCAACCAACGTATTTTGCCGGCCATTTCGCAAAATAAAATAAAATTATTTTTTTCCAAATCGCACCAAAATCTAATGAGCACCAAGATCACCCACAAGTGACTTACCTAACAAATTTTGTAAAATCTGGTCTAATAGTTTTTCAGCTAGAGTGGATACGGACAGTTTTGGAAGCGACTTTTCGCAAAAAAGATGCAGGTTCTTTTATCCCGAATCGCAACCAAAACTATTCAGCACCAAGATCAATCACATACAAGTGACTTATCTACTAAATTTTATGAAATTTGGTCCATTAGTTTTTGAGTTAGAGCAGATACATAGATTGCACAAACACACAGAAACACACACAGACGTCACGATAAAAATGTTTTTTTTCTAGAGGTCCCAAAACGTGTAGATCCGTCGAAAACTCGAGTTGCGATTTTCGGTATGATTTTTAAATGCGATTTTCGGTGTATTATCATGTACTGCAGGGAAAGTAAAAATCTGATGTGAGCAGCATATGACTTTCGCTGCAGACTCATATTCATGTTTTCTATATTTCTTCAATAATTCATTTAATTGAGCTTAATTACAAAACATTACAGTCATAATTATTTTAAATTACACTGAACTTGCACTTTTAATTCAATTTTCGTTTTCATTTGGTAACTGGACTTATTTTCAAAATTGGCGTGGCGAAAATGCAAAAACACTAAAATATCTCGAGAACGGCTGGTCCTGGTATAATGGGGTTGGTCTTATTTTTTTATTGCTAAAAATTGCTTATTAAATAAGCATTTAATTGATAAAGTTGAGCATACGTAGTTTGTTACTTTAGATTTTGGCGATTTTTTAGGACCATTTCGCAGAAAGAGCAGGTTATTTTTTTTTCCGAATCGTACCAAAATCTAATCAGCACCAGGGTAACCCACAAGTGACTTACCTACTAAATTTTATGAAATTTGATCTATTAGTTTTCGAGTTAGAGGGGATACATGCATTGCACAGACAGACACACAGACACACACACAGACGTCACTGTAAAAATAGTTTTTCTTATTCTAGAGGTCCCAAAACGTGTAATTCCGTCAAAAACTCGAGTTGCAATTTTCGGCATGATTCTAATACCTTCCCTATGCATTACCATGTATTGCAGGGAAAGTAAAAAAAATAACTTGATGGCTTCACTAGTGAATATTTTCTTATTATGTATTTATGTAAATATATTATTCATGATTATTATAGATTATTACTCATGATTATAATTCATTGATAATATTTCACTGATTGTATTTCATGCTTACTGATTATATTTTATTGATTAGTATTGTGCTATTGTGCTCATGTAAATAACAGATACTCGTATTGATAGAATTTTGTAAATTTATTGTGCAATGTAACAATGCCGCAGCAATTAATTTTGACTGCGTCTCTTTTCCTATATGACGTGTGGTTGGAGGCGCCTCTACATATAGATGCTGCACCCGCATCTAAGAACAGGCTTCGCTTTTATCATGCGCTCGTCAGCAAAATAAGCGCGAAACCGGTCCATGGATGCTGGTATCAACAATGGGAGTGCCTTTCATATTTTTGGAGGCAAGTGGCCTGGATTTAATTGTAAACGAATTTTACGCCGGGACTGAAATTGTCAGTTAGCATAGAAACTCTAAAAAATTGTGGCTTGTAGCAAGTTCCGTGTTGCACATTTTGAAAAACATTGGTATATATTTTCATAAAATTTGGTTACAACAATGGAGTAGTTTGGGACTTCTTACATAATAAAGAGGAGATATCTGTGTGTCTATCTCTTTCTCCTGTTGCTGAATATTGAAGCTTTGGACAGCCACGGAATTCAGTACAAGGATGGATATATTCTCGGGACGAAATACATGTACGATTTATTTTTCGATCCGTTATGAACATTGAAAACCGAAGATGGGCCTTTTCAGCAAATTCGTCAAAGCATTTTATTCAATGCAGCTGCAGATGATTCTTCCACGAACATTCCAGATCAAAGTTCGATCCACGAACGTTCCAGACAGTAACTAGGATTCAGAACGCAAAATTATAACTTTGCGAATTTAAAAAATATCATTTAATTATTTTTATTTGGTATAATGCTATCGTTAAAAGTGCTACGTTAAAAATAGCAAAAATAGGATGAAAACTCGCTTAGATAGCACTTCTGTTTGTCCCGTTTCCCCATATGCGGTTTGATATACAGGGTGTCCCAAAAACGTTGACCTCGACATTTATTCCTTAAATATTGATCTTAGGCATATATAATAAATTACAGTGTAAAAAAAAAACAGAATGTTATGAAATCGATAAAAATTTTCAGGGGATTAAATTTGAAGAAATACAAAGTTTGAATTTTTATAAGACCCATTTACAAAAACATTTCCAATGAGCAAAATGCGCCCCATACACTAATAAGGTGATATACAACATTTCAGCATTTTATCATAAATAGTCCCAGATACATGTTTAAACAAAGCTGGTGAGGGATTAATCACAAATTAAAATGTAAATGTTTACAGAAAGAGTGCAAATGACGCAACTCAAAAATGCATCATAGGCAAATAACATCTGACTCTTATCTTTAATGGATCTTTGGTATGGATGGAAAACATTTTGAACAAGCTTTGTAATCTTTGTGTAAAGTTATTACTTCTACACAGTGTAGATACTTTTGTACCAATAAATAGTAAAATTATTATTTATTTATGTAATCATTGTTTTCTTTCGTAATTGTTGAATGACCCCTGAAACGCGATATGCCGACATAATTTTCCCCTTTGAGAACCTATGTCGATGCATCGAAAAGTAGTTTAAGTCAATATTTTTGTCCTTTCATATCTCTGGGACTTTTTATGATAAAATGCTGAAAATGTTTGCATCACCTTATTAGTGTATGGGGCACATTTTACTCATTGGGAGTGCTTTTGTAAGGGGACCGTATAAAGACTTAAATTTTGTATTTCTTAAAATATAATTCTCTTGAAAATTTTAATCGATTTCATAAAATTCTGTACCTTTTCTTACGCAACTTTGTAATTTATTATATATGTCTAACATCAAAATTTAAGGAATAAAAGCCGAGGTCAATGTTTTTGGGACACCCTGTATATAAGCCGTTTTTCCGATTAATATGCAGTCTTTCATTGGCATACTCAGCTCCCTTTTTTTTACCTTTTCAACCGAGCCTACTCGTTCGCTAATTACTCACTGTTACGGTTTTATTTTTTCGCACGTCAGATTCCCCACGTCTATTTAGGACAGGTGAAGTCCTGTATGTAGTTACGACTTCAGCGCTTATTTAGGGCATAGACATTTAGTCAGCTTACTTGCCAGTTAGCAGATGCTTATTAATAAATGTCACGTTGGGTAAAGAGCCTTACGCCTGCGTAACGAACCAAGGGTGTTTTTTTTTTCTTTTTTGCGACTTCGATTACTTTTAGAGAGCTTATTTAGGACGTATCAAAGGAGCTTATTTAGGGTATATTGCACCAACGCTATACAATTGAGATGGTTGAGCATGAAAAGAAATATAGTGTGGGAATGAATTTGATGCAAAACAGGCGTTTCTGAAAATGAGTGGTGTTATCTGTGTCTTTATTATTTACGTGGCAGGCGCTTATTTTGAATCTGGACAACGGCAGGTAATTCGTTCTAGTATACAAAAAAGCATAAACTGTTCGTACACGTACAGCGCATGCACAAGAAAATTAAATAAATCGCTGTATAGGTTTCATGTTCATATAACTACCTACGTGCCGATCCGATGGTCGAGCGGTCGGTGGCATGCGTTTCCGTCTGATCGCTGGATTGCCGGGTTGCGGGTTCGAATCCAGCCAGCGGGCATGGATGTTGTCATGTCGATGCCAAGTCAGACTTCCGCCCTTCGGAGAGCAACTATAAAAGTGAAGCTGCAAATCTTCTCCCCTTCGCCATGGGATACCCTGGAGGGTCTTGTGGATGTGCTGCGTAGGCGCCCATTCACCATGGGGGAATTTGTAACGAACAAACTACCTACGTGAGTTCCAATTTTGTTTCAGTCAGGTAATTAATTGCAGTATCGTTATCATCTCCGTTAACAATCTATATTTTTACCAAATATAGTTTTCAATATATTGGTAGATTTGGGAAAATATTGATTGTTTCGAGATTGCTTGATCAAACTGATATGACAGACGGAGAGTTAAAAAGTATATTTTCATTATTCAGCAGCATCGATTTTTTTTTAATTTTCAATTAATTCAAATCATTTAATTTTCAAATCATTTAATTTTCAAATCATTTAATTTTCAAATCATTTAATTTTCAATTTTTAATTTTAATTTTCATTGGGGCAAAAAAAAAAAATTCCACGAAAAAATAATACTTCCTTTCAACTAGAAAAATAAGTAGGATTTTTACAAAAAGAATATATCTATCAAATAAATATATATCTGTAATAAGTAGATATTATTGTAATACCATATTGTTGGATAAAAATTTGCCATATCAGAGGCGCCGATATCTTGGACTCGAGGCACTTAATACAATAATTTTAACAATACAATAGTTATCAATAATTCTGTTGTTGGTTCTTCGAACCCCTAATATTTTTGTTGCCATTTTTTATCCATTCTTTAAGTTTTTTATTATTCATTTCCCATTTACTATAAAGTGTACATAGATATTTAGCCCATAGGCTGTTTATTATATTCTGGATACAATATTTTTATTCGGAAATGATTTAAAGAAAAATTTGTTAGCATTTTCAACATTGATAAAAGACCTAAAGAATAACTTTTACCTTTTTTTTTTCAGCTTTTATGAAGATAATTGAGTTGGAAATTCACACAAGATCTGTATATTATATATAATAATGTTGCGCTTACAAAATCAAAATAAGTGAAATAAATAATTATCTAGAGAAAAAACAAATGTTTTCTGTACTTAACTATAATTTGCTTCATTTCAGCATTTCAAACGTTTAAATGTGCCAGATAATCTAGCTGAATAAAATTTAAATTTAATTTAAATCCTTTTAAAGTACATGGATGATTCGATTTTCGGAACCCAAATTTTCAAATTTTCGGAACCCAAAATAATTTTTCAAGTCGGCGCCTATGAATGCAATTGTAAGACTTTTGCTTTGGAAGATCAGTTTCTTAGGATCTAGCATAGATATAACTCAGATAATGACTGATATAGATTCAGCATTAAATTCTGAGGGGGGAGTGGTATATGGGGGTCACTAAGGATTCCCAATTGCGACCATTTTTCCATCTTCGGTTCAATATTTGTCATTTTACATGAAATACATATTTCTCAAAATTGGCTATAAATACAGTTTAGATGATAATTAATTTAGATTCAGCATCCAAATTTGGAGGAGGTAGATAGGCTTAACAATGATTTTCACTTTTTTTCCCTTCCAGGTCAAATAATTTTCTTGAAATGTCTATTTCCCAAAACTGGCTACAGCTAGAGCTTATATGCTGACTGATATGAATTCAACATTGATTTCCGGAGGAGTTCACTAAAGATTTCCACTTTAGGATTTTTTTCACTTCCTGTACAGAACATTTCCTTGAAACACCCATTTCCCAGGATTGTCAGTAGATGATGATTGATATGGATTCAGAATTGCATTCCATGGGAGTAAGATAATTTCACTAAGTATTTTTTGTTTCCTGTTCTGGAGGTGGCACATCCGGGTTTTTCGAAAAAGTGTATAATTGTACGAAATATGCATGCAAAAAGGAACAAGACTTTAATAGTTGCGTCAAAAATGAACTGTACAAACCATTTGCTACCATATGAATGATCATTCATAAAATCCTTGTTGGACATCTTGTTAGCATGACGATATTGGTCCAATTTTGGGTCAATATTGCATATATTGGTGTTTCATTGCAAACATTTCCAATCTAATGCCAATATAGGGGATGCATTAGCCGCTAATATGGGTTAGATAATGGTATTTCGATATCATGCCAATATTGCAGAATATTTCCAATATTTTGAATACATTGGCAGTCAATACTAGCTAAATATTTGGTAGATATTGGCATACTAATCTATATAAATAAAATTGAAAATCCGTCTGTCTGTCTGTCTGTTTGTTCCGTCATCACGAGAGAACGGCTGAACTGAATTTGATGAAATTTTGTGAGTAGCCTGGAAATAGTCCCACTTAAAATTTAGTCCATGTTTGGAGTTTCTGCGATCAGTGGTTCTCGAGATATTAGTAAAAAACGACATTTTCGTTTGTTTCATCATCACGGGAGAACGGCTGAACCGAATTTGATGAAATTTTACGGATAGCCTTGAAATAGCCCCCCCCCCCCCCCCATAAATTTAGCCCAAGTTTCGAGTATCTAAGACCAGGGGTTGTCGAGATATTAACGAAAAACGAAACTTTTTCCTAGGAGTTCTACTCTCTAACTCCGTGGTTTATCCAAACGAAAAGCTTGAAAATCGTTTGAGAATAAATTAAGATTTTATCACTGCGTTTGATGGGAGATTTTTTGAGCTAATTAGTCACTTTCTGAAAACATGAATTGTTTGAAATATGATTTAAATGGGAAATATTTCTCCATGGTTTAATTTCACAAGTTTTTACTGAACATAGAAAAGTATAAAGAAGTCAAAATGGCTATTTAATTTCGCAGTTTATGAGGAAGATTCTATCTTATATTATGTTGCTCAGAAACGCCATTAAATTAAATCTGTCTGTTAATTTTAATTATTATTTTTTCGATTTGAATAATAAGTAAATGGATATAAAAATATATTTTAGAAAAGAACGATTTGATTTTTCTTATAGCATTTTTGACTGGATAATATCAATTACGGTCTTCAGGTTTAAACGTTATTATTATTGATATTTTCGGGGATTATTGATTCAGGGGTTGTTGATATTTTCATGTTATCATGCAATTGTTTTATTATGACAAAAATTGTTTAAACTCATAAATTGTACGTTGTACGAGTAATATTCTACAAATACACGGTTATATCTTCTAATCTACGAGAATATAAGTAGTACAGGTATATTGGTATATGTTTTGATATATATTGGCATATATTGGAATCAATTAAGACCTTCTGGTATAAAGAGTACGGGGATTATTGATATTTTCAATTTATTACTTCATCTCTTTTATTTTGGCAAAGATTTTTGAGACTCATACCGTAATACGGGTAATCTTTTACTAACACACTGGCATATTTTCTAATCTGCGACAATATAAGTAGTACAAGGTTGCATATATTGATTCAATTCCTTTTTTTTCTAAATTTGCTTACAAAAGGGGCCAGGATGCTTTATTCTTCAGATCTGCCCGTGAAGATAGTTTTGCATAGTGAGAACAGATATTCTTAAACTTGTCTTTAGGAGCAATAAATTTAGTATTTCAACAGAATTTGTACATGATTGCAAATAAGTTTTTTTTATATTACATACTCCGTACGAAGAACGGGTATGCTGCTAGTATTTGATATAAATGGCCAGCCAATATTGGCGAAATATTGTCAAAATGTCCACATTTTCGTGTTGTCCCAGCATTGGATCTACACTGGTTGTTAATATTGGACCAATAATGGCATGCTACTAGGATTTATAATAGTATAATCTATCTTTAAAGTGTATTCTAAAACGTTATCCGATAAGAAAATGGATAAAAATATTCGTACAAATTACACAAAATAAGCTGATTTGAGCGAAAACTCGATCTGCTTGTTGTATGGATTAAAGGCAGTTCTTTTTGTGACAACCCACTCAATTTCTCAAGAAAGGAGAGCAGGATTGTCAACAGTGCAGATCCAATGTTTGCTTTCAATAACGGTTGACACTGATGGATTGGCCGATTATTCTGTACTTAGATATGAACTTTATTATAATGAAATGCTGTCCGGAAAATAAACTCAGAAAAGATGGATAAAGAAGTCATTCCCCCCATAAACGCGGTTTTGTGGAGACACAATGAAACGAAACCAATGAAACTTCCATTTAAATATTTGTTTCAAATTAATTGCTTTTATTTTTCTGCAATCTTTTATACGGGTCATTACACTGGTTTTGACAATCCATCTTTCATTTTTACTTTCCTTACTTACATGGTATAATGCATATAGAGGGGAAAATATTGTGACAGGGTCGAAAATTCAATTTCAAATTTTTGAAGGAAGAGCATGTTTGAAGCATCCCTGAACTTGAATCGAAAGTTTTCAAAGTTATGTCTGTGTGCATATGTGTGTGCATGTCTGTGTGTGCGTGTATATATATATATATGTGTGTGTGTAGCTGTGTGCATGTCTGTGTCTCTCTCTCTGTGTGTGTGTGCGTGTGTGTGTGTATGTGTGTGTGTATGTGTGTGTGTATGTGTGTGTGTGTGAATGCGATATCTCACGAACATATGAAGCGTTTAAAACATAATTTGGTACGATTATTACCATACATTAATACTGGAATCTTAGTGACTTTAAACAGGATGAAATATATGGAAATCTGCCAAATGTTCAAATGAATTTTTAAATCATTAGAAAATTCAGGGCATCTAATAACGTTACAAAATTATCATTTTGCATATATTTTTTATTCTGAAACGAATGACACAAACATTAGAGGACTAGCTTGATCCGTTCTCGAGGTATTGCACATTATTCAAATAAAGTTTTATAAAAAATACATAAACATGAATAAACATGTAAGTAATTTTCTCAAATAGGTAACACTTTGCGAAAATTTTGCCGACTAATTTAGAGAAATTTCGTTAACTGCACGACTTTTTAATGGGTAATCAAATTGACAAAAATCTCGTCAAGTCGGCATAAATGACGCTAAAGTTAAAAATTGTAATTGACATATTTTATAGAATGGAGTATAGTGCTTAGCAGATGTTAGCAATATTTCCAATTGTCAAGTTAGATTTGCGCGAAATATAAGTTAATCGGGTACTTCAAAATAATTTTACATATTATCATCAAGAAAAGCACCAAATACTTTTCACCAGTGTACTTTACCAGTGTACTTTTTCAACGTTAAAAACATTTTACCATGAATCTTTGCACATCATGTTTTCGCTGTGAAAGAATTAAAGTTATTGCATTATGTAAGAAAAATCATGTGCTGCTCACGTCAGATTTATTCATATAATTATTCCGATAATAACTAAATAACATTCTAGTAAATTAACGCGGTTAATTAGTATTTCTAATTGTAGAATGTATTCAGTCATTTATTACTTGCATATATTTTTACATTTTTTTACACCTTCATTGCACTTCTCATAGTCATGCGTTCAATTGAAGTAAGCAGAAAATTAGATTGAAACTCCATGTCAATAAAATGCATTTGCTTCTATTGCAATAATATTGCAAGAATTCCATAATGATGATATTTGAAACTTTAAAGATAAAATGAAGGTTTAAAAATTTATACATTCCTAAGAAAACTGAATTTCGGATTAAATCTCAGTAATGAACAATAGAATTACTTATTAAATTACAAAAAACATTAACTACAATAGTAGTAACGATTATAATTAGAGTGTTTTAACACTAATGCGCATTAGTGAGATATTCAATATCTCTAATTATGGAAAAGTTATCTTTTCTCAAACCAAATATTTCAAGCGCAATTCATGAATTTTATTTGCATTCCATTTGGAATCAATTATTATTACCTAGTCATTCCAGCCGTGTTTCACGCAATTTCAATGACTACTGGTTATTAAATGTGATCCCTACACACTTAATCAAAGTTGCTAATAACCATATTTAACCATTGGCATCGAAAGGATATCAATTTGTGTATTTACTGTCTTGAGAGGCAATGTGGTATAAGTTTTCTTTCAAAATTGATTTGTACTATCACCCTTAATTTGAATTTTTAAAATTTTCGATTTTCCCGTTGATTTAGGTGATCTGAGACTATCGAATGAAGCCAAAATCGAAATTCTGACAAAAGTGAAAGTGCTTGATAAACTTGTGAAAGTGTATTGAAGTGCAAGTGCTCGATAATTTTGAAATTTTTAATTATTTCTTCGAATTTTTAACCCAAATTCAAATCTTCAAAATATTAGATATTTTCGTTGATCTATCAATTGAGAAAGATCGATTAAGACCAAAATCGAGATTCTGGCTAAAATGAACGTGCTTGATTACTTTGTGAAAGTGTTTTTTAATTTTTACTTTATCATACCAAAGAATATAAAGTATTGTTTTCATTAAAATTTTCGACTTCGAAATTTTGATGCCAATATATGTTTCAGGATTTCCTGAAAATGTTTTTACTAGTTTTAGAGTGATGTCCCTCTGTCTGTCTACCAGTGGTTGATTTCTTGTATACACGAGCTGCCTCAAATATTAATGGATTTTCATAACAATTTATATTCGACTTTGTTATAAAAAATCTAGAACAAGATAGAATTTTTTGAAATTCGAGATTAAATTTCAAAATTTATTAGAAATTTTATATTTTCTTAACATGGCAGCATAAGACAAATTATACATAAAAAGAGTTATTTATGGTCCAATGGCCACGAAACTTGTTAGCTTCAATCAAGGCAATGAAAAACAGCCGTTGTACAGTTTTTGTGCTTGTGTCGTCATTATCGTATCAAAATCACATGAGCCCGTCCAAAAGGGGCGTTTCCCAAAATAAGGAAGACACTCCCATTGCAAATAACGGTATCCATGGACCAATTTTGAGCTTTTTATACTTTCATCAACATAGGATATCCGTTAATTGTAATAGCAACAAGAAAACTTGTTGTTTCTAGCAATTTTCCGAACTTCAGTGGGAATTGACGATTGCAATCCTTCCATGTATATGCATAAAATGCTTTCCAATTTAGCTCGAGCTACAAGAAGTTCCAAAGGCCAAGTTCGAAATCTACTCGAGCTAAATTGTGAACGAATTTTATACCGGCTACATGGAAGGACTGTAATTGTCAGTTCCCACTGAAGTTCGCAAAATTGCGAAAAATAGTAAGTTTTCTTTCTGCTACTGCAATTTGCGGTTATTCCATGCGGATGAGCGCATAATAAGTGCGAAACCTGTCTACGGATACTAATTTACAATGGGAGTGTCTTCCTTACGTTATCGTATATCCCATATAATTCCGTTTCCTGTATTGTGTGTTTTCTGTCTGTACTCTGCCTTGTCCATTGTTCCTTACGTTACTGCCTTGTCCATTATGATTAAATTATTCTTAGATCTTAACAAATTTCACTACAAAATATAGTCTAAATCAAACTGAAATGACACATCAATCAACAAATATAAAATGCATTGAGCCCCAAAGAACCTAATTTTTCAAACACTTTTTAAACGAATTTAAAATTCACAAATTGCTTCAAAAGATTTTAGACATTATACAAATTATCCCATAAAAATATGAAACAAATTTCAGCAAAATATATTCGGTGATTTAAGTAAAAATTAAAATAATTATTACACCCACATTGTAAGAAGAGATCCCGTGACCTACTTCAAAAAAAAAAAAAAAATACGGCATCCATCTTGTGTAATAAAATCGTGATTTTTAAATTTATTTTTAATTTATATTTAGTGTTGTATCCGTCCTAAAACCGCTTTATTTTTTATTTTTTTCTGTGTATCTATATACTGCGACAACACAATTACAATATTTGTGAGTTTAAATGATCATCAAACATTGATTATTTCTACAACGAAGTCTGATTTTCACGTATGGAGAATGTAAACAGATCAAGATGTAAGATGAGTTGTATAAGAATTGCTGAATTTCTTTAACGTGAAAGTATCTAGCTCTGGAGTCTGAAATATAGCTGATATGAATGGTTGAATTGATTGATTCATTGATTTTACATAGAGAAGCAGGCGATTCTATTTCCTTTTTCGATGAAGATTTAAAAATAGAGTTATACAGTACTTTTTCTTCCATGATTTTAAGTTTTTAAGTAAAATAAATTATTGTAGTATTGTGAAAATTTTAAAAATATTGCCGCTGAATGAAAGGAATAAAAAAAGTTTAATGACTGAAATTTTCACTGCTTTTATATAGAGAGCCAGGCGATTTATATTTCGATGACGTTTTATTGAATAAATCTCATTTATTTTTGATGAATTTTTCAAATATAATAAATTGTAGTATTATGATAATTTTAAAAGTATATCCGCTGAATATATTGCATTTTAGAGATGTTTAAATAAAAGTGCTTTATAGATGGAAAGTGTTTCATAATCAATGCTTTATGCATGATTGATCTTTCTTGTTTATTTAAGTTTTTGAAAATAAAGTAATAAATCTGACCTTTGTAAATGCACTATCGGTTCCATTTCAAATCACCTACCAGACATGCAGCTACACAAGTTCGTTGAAAATGGAAGATTTTAATCCATTTATTGTGCATATATAATAACATACATTTCTAAGAACATTTACCTCCGTTTGAAGTTTCGCTGATTAAGACATTTAATAAGTAAGTATTCACAGAATTTAAGCCGTTATACGATCTATCACCGTAAATATTTATTTTGCTTGCAACACCTATTTCTTAGAATTGGCTATAGATTGGGTTTAGACTGATATGAACATAGTTTTGTAAAATAACTTCAAGCACTAATTATATAATTCAGCACTAATTATATAATTCAAGCACTAATTATATAATTCAGCACGAACTTGTTTAAAAGTATCACCGCTGAATATATCGCATTTTAGAGATGGTTAAATAAAACAGATTTATAGTTGGAAAGTGTTTCATAATCAATGCTTTATGCATGATAGATTTTTTTTGTTTATTTATGTTTTTAAAAATAAAGTAATAAATCTGAACTTTGTAAATGCACTATCGGTTCCATTTCAAATCACCTACCAGACATGCAGCTACACAAGTTCGTTGAAAATGGAAGATTTTAATCCATTTATTGTGCATATATAATAACATACATTTCTAAGAACATTTACTTCCGTTTGAAGTTTCGCTGATTAAGACATTTAATAAGTAAGTATTCACAGAATTTAAGCCGTTATACGATGTATCACCGTAAATATTTATTTTGCTTGCAACACCTATTTCTTAGATTTGGCTATAGATTGGGTTTAGACTGATATGAACATAGTTTCGTAAAATAACTTCAAGCACTAATTATATAATTCAAGCACTAATTATATAATTCAGCACGAACTTGTTTAAAAGTATCACCGCTGAATATATTGCATTTTAGAGTTGTTTAAATAGAACTGCTTTATAGTTGGATAGTGTTTCATAATCAATGCTTTATGCATGATTGATCTTTCTTGTTTATTTAAGGTTTTTGAAAATAAAGGAATAAATCTGACCTTTGTAAATGCACTATCGGTTCCATTTCAAATCACCTACCAGACATGCAGCTACACAAGTTCCTTGAAAATGGAAGATTTTAATCCATTTATTGTGCATATATGATAACATACATTTCTAAGAACATTTACCTCCGTTTGAAGTTTCGCTGATTAAGACAAGTAAGTATTCACAGAATTTAAGCCGTTATACGATGTATCACCGTAAATATTTATTTTGCTTGCAACACCTATTTCTTAGAATTGGCTATAGATTGGGTTTAGACTGATACGAACATAGTTTCGTAAAATAAATTCAAGCACTAATTATATAATTCAGCACTAATTATATAATTCAAGCACTAATTATATAATTCAGCACGAACTTGTTTAAAAGTATCACCGCTGAATATATCGCATTTTAGAGATGTTTAAATAAAACTGCTTTATAGTTGGAAAGTGTTTAATAATCAATGCTTTATGCATGATTGATCTTTCTTGTTTATTTAAGTTTTTGAAAATAAAGTAATAAATCTGACCTTTGTAAATGCACTATCGGTTCCATTTCAAATCACCTACCAGACATGCAGCTACACAAGTTCCTTGAAAATGGAAGATTTTAATCCATTTATTGTGCATATATGATAACATACATTTCTAAGAACATTTGCCTCCGTTTGAAGTTTCGCTGATTAAGACATTTAAGAAGTAAGTATTCACAGAATTTAAGCCGGTATACGATATTGCGCTGATATGGTTATTTTCTTATAATTATTTCCACAACGTGAGAGCATGAACGTATTTCCATCATGTAATGTTATTTAACCTTGCGTTTCTCATCATTTCAAACCCAGGAAACTTAAAAGGATCTAAGTAAAGAGAATGTATAAACTATTTATTGCGTAGTGAAGTTTCATCTGAATAAAATATCTAAAAATAATATAATTAGTGCTTGAAGTTATTTTACGAAACTATGTTAATATCAGTCTAAACCCAATCTATAGCCAATTCTAAGAAATAAGTGTTGCAAGCAAAATAAATATTTAAGCATTGGTATTGAAAAAAAATTGACAAAGAGTAAATCTTTAGCAAATCCCCAAACTCCCTTTGAAATTTTATGCTGAAAACATAGAAGTTATCATTTAAGCTCTATCCAATTCTGATAAATAGATATTTCAAGTAAAACTTTTGAACCAGAAGGGGATAAAACCAGATGTGAATCATTAATGAACTTTCTTCCCTCTTTTAAACTTGGTGCTGAATCCATATTGTCATGTCGCAATTCTGCGCCATGAGCCTTTTTGTATTTTCGGAAAGAGAAACATCCTTCTCTCCGTTCGTGCCAGTACAGTGTTTTACTAACACTTGTTTCCATTGAAATTACATTAAAAAGCGCTTTTTGTCGAGAAATCGTTGAATTGTCTGGACTTAGTGTCTGGCCGTGAGCGTGACGTGTTGGCTGTGTAGTCGCTGGGAGAGCGCGCCGTCCAATCAGGAAGAGGCGCATTTTTGTTGCGAAGGAGAAAACTTTTTGCGTGGGCTCAAGCGACCCGCTCTTCGCGCGCTTGGAGCTGAAGATCCCGTGGAGGGAGGACGCTGGTGAATTTGTCGAAAGACTGAGACAAAGGAAGATTTGGCCGAAATGGCTAAGCTATCAGAAAGGGGCTTTTGGTTAAGGGAATCCCGCCCTGGTTCATCTGGAGCTGAAGAAGAGGAGCCTGGAACTTTTCATTAATTATCCTGATGCAAATCTATTCTAAATTATATTTTTTCCATTCCAGGAACTTATCCCATCGACTCTGGAAATTGAGATGAGTAACTAGCGGCTTAGTTTCAATTCGAAGCATTGTATTCGGAAGTTCGGTTTCTAAAGATTTTGGATTCTCCGAAAATCTCCCTGTGATCTTTTCTGAGGTCCTGCATCAAACCGTGATTACCTGATGCGAATCTGTTGCTCCAAATTAAATAAAATTAAGAGATCAGGTAAATTTTCCTTTTACCGGAATCAATGATTCCGAGGCGGCACTGGCATGATGAAATTGAATTCAAATATTAAAATGGCTCATATTAAAATATTTAAAGAAATTAGAAATGATTTAAGATCATATGATTATGAACAATGTGATTATTTGAATGTTATATATTTTTACCAGAGCAATTGGTTTCTTGAATGTCTAATATAAGTGAAGCTCTGAAGTTTATTTATTATTTGAAAGTTAAAATACTCATATTGAATTCTTCGAAAAATCTAAAATAAATCAATATTTAAGTTGTGTAAAAATGAGCCTGTTTATTTGTGTCTGTATATTTACTTTACTCACTGTACTTCATTTAGGGTTATTTAATTCCCCTAAACTGGGAACTCCTTCAAATCTTGAACCTGGTGTTTTTGCTGATACATTTTTGAGAATATTTGTTAAATTATGTCTCCTTGGCATTTTGAAATTAAGATCACGAAGTTGTGGGTGGTGGAGTCAGTAGGTGCTGTTTTGTACTGACCCAGCTCCCACAAATTGGTGCCGTATCCCTTTCCCAGAGTATTACAGTGAATGAGGTATAATTTTATGAAAGAGTGCAAATTTTTTATTGTGTAAAAAAATATTGCAGTACTAATATGTCGAAGTAAGTTTAAAAAGTTATTTTGTGGTGCAAAATATTTGAGTTTAATGGGCATAAAAATTTTGTTTATGTGTCATATATTAAGAAAAAGTGCAAAAGCACATAAGCCCAGATGCACCAGAGTATTATTTGCATGATTTAATTTGCATTTTACATGTTGAAATTGTGTTACATATATTTTGAGGTAATTGACATACATAAGTACACAAAATTTTATATGATATATGATATATGAGTAAATTGAAATTTCCAAATACACACACATTAAAAGGTAAATACATGAAGTGCATACATTTATTTTGAAAAGTGAATACAAAAGTTCTGTGCACATGCAAAAGTGATTCGAAGTTCATGATAATGAACAAAAAGTGAAAAAGTTACACGTTGTGTTTTTCAGTGCTCTGTTTACACATAAATAAGTGATTTAAGTGAAAGTGAATTAATCAATTTTCCACAATAAACTGTGCTTCGTCATTTTGGTGAAAAACCTTGTGCTAAAATGCCAAAATCTAGAAATACGAGAGCAAGCAGGAGTAGAGACTCCTCTGCTCAACCAAGAGTGGCAAACCGTGTGCCTTCGGTGTCTCCGCCACGACTTTCTCCGAATTCTGGCAGATCAGCTTCCGCTGTCAGAGACTCTAACAAAATGAAAATTGGAGTTGGATCTCAGTTCCTTGGATCCATTCCAAGTTTTGCTGGCAATGCAAATGAATCTTTTCAGGACTTTTTGGAGAAATTCTCTCTTGTCGCTGAACACGCCGAATGGACAAATAAAGACAGAATTTTCATTTTAAAGTTGAAATTGTCTGGTAGGGCTGAAAGACTGATAAAATCCATCCCGAAACTAAACCAAAGTACGAATTTTTCAGAATTAGTGAATACACTCAAGGACAATTTTATGAAAAAAGAAAATATTGCCAAGAACGTTGCCGCACTAGTAAATTGCAAGCAAATGACAAACGAGAGTGTTCGTGATTATGCAAATCGAATAGAGGCAGAATCATATGTTGCTTTTGCGCAAGATATGGTGTCTGATAATGAAGATTCCTTGAGAACTGCTATTTTGCTCAACTCTTTTAAAAAAGGGTTGAAAATCCTTTTTAGAAAAGCCGTCTTATCTGCAAATCCACAGTCATTTGAAGCTGCGAAAGAAATTGCCATTCTGGAAGAAGAAGTACAGAACGAAGAGCTGGAAGAAATGACAGAGGACATAAATGCTGTGAGAATCGAAAAAGACACTAAGCAGGAAATGGAAGAGTTGAAGAATGAATTAAATTTAAAGAAGAAAGAATTTGAGAAATTAAGAAGAAAATTTAGTGAAAATTCAGAGAAAAGGAAGAAAAGACTGAATGAAATAAGAGAAGATCTGGAAAAGAGCAATTCCAGTTTTGAGGATTCCTTCATGGATACGCCCTCTACAAGCAGATACAATGAAAATGAATTGGAAGAGGAAGATTGGGAAGATATTCCAGTAAAGAAGAAACATAAACCATCAACATCTTTCAGAACTTCTACACCATCCAGAAAATCTGAAAATAGAAACCGTTTCAGTCAAAGAAGAATTCCAGTTGCCTCACAGGAAGAGGAGTGGTACGTTAAAAGTCCTTATCAAAATTATTCTCCAAGAAAGAATTCCTTATTCTTTAGAAGACCTTTTCGTAACAGTTCATATAGAAATTCAAATGTCCAAAGAAGATATTTTTCAAATTTTAGAAATTCCTTTGATAATTATAAATTTCAAAACTTCAATAATTTTGGATATAGAAGAAATAACAGATATTTTAATAATAGATTTGGTAATAGAAGGCAATTTAGAAGACAAAACTTTAGAAGACAAAATTTTCAATCTCAAAATTTTAACAAACCAAATTCTGAAGTTAGTTTTATGACGGAAATTAAAGCTCCTTGCCAGAAAAATTTTCCGGTCATCTCAGTTTTTGTTGAAGATGTCAAACTGAATGCATTAATCGATACTGGAAGTTCCATAAATATTATCTATAGAGATGCTTTACAGAAAATTAACCCTAGGAAAGTGAAATTAAAACATACATCCTTTATTGTGAAGGGAATTGGAGATCAGGAGGTTTGGGCTGATGAGAGTGCTTCTTTTCTTTTGTCCGTTGGAAAAGACAATGTTGTGATTGAATGTTGCATTTTAAACATACCTGCACCTAACGAATACAACATGATTTTGGGAAGTACTTTTCTGCATAAAAGTAAAGTGACCATTACCTTTGGACACAAAGATGTTCAACCTGAAATATCTGAGTGCAATGCTATAAATTATAAATATGACAGAAGAAATCACAATTTTACAAATGATGTAGATTATAGATCCAAAGACACAAATTTTTCAAGAAATTATGAAAATAGATGTAATAATGGATATTTATTTGAACAAAACAATTTTCACAATGAATTTAGAGACGTTGATTTTAGAAATTTTGATGCAAATGGAAATGAAAGGTCAAATTATGAATGTGAAAATGATTTATATGAAAGACAGATGAATGACAATGTATATACAGACAGATTTTTGACAAAAGACAATACCAGTAACAATGAAATATCTCAGACAGATTGTGATAAACATGATGAAGGAAGTTCACAACAAAATCAGGCAATAGGGATTGCCAAAGCTTTCAACAAATGTGTTCTAAAACCATTTTCGGAAACTTTTATTAAATTAAAAAGAAATTACAAAATTGAAAAAGACACGACAATTTTGCTTGAACCTATCAATAATAAAGAATTTTCTGCAAACAAAATTTTTGTAGCCAGAAGTATCCACAAAATTCCTGAAAATGACTTTTTGTATGCTAAAGTTGCAAACCCATCTGAAAAAATTGTTTACATTAACAAAGGAATGAAATTGGGAACTTTCGAAAACATCCATGAATCTGATATTGACATAAATAATAGAGTTGACATTGAAAACTGTATTGAAGAAAATGAAACATTTGATGCATGGGGAGGAGATTTTGATTTGAAACATATGAACTATGCACAAAAAACCTTGCTTTTGAAATTACTAAGTAAATATAAACATGTCTTTGCTAAAAATATGAAAGAATTGTCTGGATGTGACACTATTTTGCACGAAATTAATCTTGAATCTAACATACCTGTTAGACAGAAGCCATACCGCATTCCACACAATTTACAGAAAGAACTTTCACGCCAGGTAAACGAACTCCTTGATGCAAAAATCATTCAGCGCAGTACATCACCTTACAATACTCCAGTGCTTTTTGTGAAGAAACCTGATGGAAGTTACCGTTTGGTAGCCGATTTTCGAAAGCTCAATAAGATCACTATTGTTGAGAATTTTCCTATACCCAACATATCGGAATTAATCGATAACTTGTCTGGAGCCTTGTATTTTTCTACCCTGGACCTAACCAGTGGATTTTACCAATTGTGTTTACATCCTGATGATTATCCGAAGACTTCTTTTTCAACACCTGATGGCCACTTTGAATGGACCAGAACCCCATTTGGTCTTAAGAATGCGCCTGCATCCTTTCAGAGACTGATGTCTCTGGTGCTGGCTGGCATATCTGGAATTTACATAGATGATATTATAGTTGCCTCAAGAACATTCGAAGAACATTTGAAAAAACTAGAAGAGATTTTTGTAAGATTAAGTAAACATGGTCTAAAATTAAAGCCAAGTAAATGCCATTTTTTCAGAAAAACAATTAAGTATCTTGGATTTTTGGTATCAAATGGAAAAGTACAACCTGATACTCATAATTTGGAAGTTGTAGAGAAATTCAAAATTCCTAAATCAATTAAGAATGTGAGACAATTTCTTGGACTCACTGGATTCTATAGAAAATTCATAAAAGATTATGCAGAACTGACCTTGCCATTAACAGAATTACTGAAAACTAAGAATAATGAAAGCAAAAAGAAATTTATTTGGACTAATGAAGCTCAAAAATCTTTTGAAATTTTAAAAGGAAAACTTTTGTCAAAACCAATTTTGACCCTTCCAGATTGTAGAAAACCATTTATTTTACATACAGACGCATCAAATCACTCTTTAGGTAGCTATTTGTCTCAAGAAGATGAGAATAAAATTTTGCATCCAATATCTTACGCAAGCAGAAAGCTTAGCGAAGCAGAATGTAAATACAGTGTTGTCGAGAGAGAAGCATTAGCTGTTGTTTGGGCTACAAACTATTATAAACATTATTTAATTGGAAAACCTTTCACAATTTTTTGTGACCAGAAGTCACTAACATTCGTATTTAAATTAAAAGATCCTACATCTAGATTGGCTAGATGGATTGCATCCTTATCACAATTTGTTTATCAAATAGTACATAAACCAGGAAAATCAAATGTTGTTGCTGATTATATGTCAAGAAATGTAGATGAATGTACAAATACTATTGACAATATTCCACAAAGATTTGTGTCACAATATAAAGTTATAAATCAAAATGTTAATCAAAATTTTCCAAGTGTAAATCAAAATTCTCAAAGTTCTAATAATGTAAACAATACTAATAGTAGCAATAGAAAAGAATCAGAAATCAATTTGAATCCAGCAAATACAAATGAAGAAAATGAAATTTGTGCTGTTAATAATAATGAAAGTGAAATGCAAAATGAAAATAACATACAAATTGGTCAATTGGAACAAACATTTACTTGTCCTACTTTGCTCATAAGAATTAAGAATGCTCAAAAATCTGATCCAAGGTGCAATAAAATTATAGATCTCTTAGATAAAAACATAAAACCTTACCCACAAACTTTGGTATTTTTTAGAAAAGATGATATCCTGTGGTGTACTCACAAACACCCAAAGCGTAGACATCAAGAACAAGAAAGAGTTGTTGTTCCACAAGAACTTGTGTCTGAAATTTTATGGTTACATCATGACTGTCCCACTTATGCACATTGTGGATTTAGAAGAACTTTAGCTTCTGTAAGTAGAAAATATTTTTGGCAGGGAATGTATTCCCAAACACAAAATTATGTTTCATCTTGTGAAATTTGTGTGGTAAATCGTGGTTTTAGAAATAACAAAGCACCCATTCAAAGATTTTCGAAGTCCACATACCCATTTGAGCGTATCGCCATGGATTGTGTCGGACCATTACCTATATCAAGATCTGGAAATAAATTCATATTGGTCATAACTGACTATTTTACAAGATGGCCTGAAGCATATCCCTTGGCTTCAATTAAAACTGAAGACATTTTAAGTTGCTTAGAGCACTACATGGCTCAGCATGGTATACCCAAATTCATCGTCTCGGATCAAGGGACGAATTTTGTTTCTAGAACAGCAAGATGTTTTTATAAGAAATTAGGAATAATAAAGAATGCTACTACTGCCTACATGCCATCTGTAGACGGTTGTGTTGAAAGATTAAATGGTACTTTGATCAGATCCTTGAAAAATATTGCATATAACGATAAAGATAATTGGGACAATCTGATACATTTTGCTTTATTAGCACATAGAAATGCCATACATGCTTCTACGGGTGAATCGCCTGCTTATTTACTCTATGGTAGAGATTTAACAGTTCCAAATACTTTGATCACTGGATTTAAACCTCCGACATATGAATCAACATATGATTATGGAGAAGACATGAGATTCCGACTTAAAAGAACATATGATGTAGTAAAAAGTAACTTAGAAAAAGCTGAAAATTCACAAATTTTACAACAGCATAAGAAAGCAAAGATGCCCAATATAAAAGTTGGTGATTTAGTGTATCTTTACACTCCCTTTTTACCTCAAGGCCAGTCAAGAAAACTGAGCTCCTTTAATAAAGGTCCTTTTAAAGTGATAAAACAAACATCTGCAGTGAATTTCTTAATCAGACATGTAATGAATCCCAAAAATGAACAACTGGTTCATGTGAACAGACTGACTCTTTTACCTCCAAGAAGAGAGGAATTGCAAAAATTTTCAAAACAAACTCATGAAAGTCAAAAATTGAACTCTAAGACAAATAAACTTACTCCTGTGATCACCGCTGAGAAAGACTCTGTGAAACTAAAATCTTGTTTGACAAAATCTGGAGATAAATCTCAAAACAAAAAAAACTGTGAAACGAGTAAGATTTAATTTGCCAAATAAAAAAGTAAATGAAAAGGCTGTTCATACTAGATCAAATTGTCATACAAATCAAAGACAACAATATGTTCAGAGAAATAATTCAAATAACTTTGATAATAGAGGAAATGGAAGAATCATTTACAACAATAACTTTAGAAATAGTTATACACCACACCAAAATCAGTATTACATGACAAACAGAAATACACGTACACCCTATAATCTTAGGAGTCAAAGATTTTCACAATATTAAATTTTGGTTGAGTTCACAATTTTACAGAAATTAAATTTTGCAAGAAAAGATTTCATTTTAAGTTAAAGTTTATACTTGTTTAAGTTATATTTCAATATTGTCTTTTAAAATAGAATTTATGAAAAAAATTGTTGTGATTTTAAAATTTATTGGAAATCTTGCATTAAGTTAAAAAAAATAAATAAGTAATTGTTTTGTGAACTATAGTTTATGAATGTTTATATTATAATTTAAATAAATAGTAAATTTGTTAATTGACTCTCCTTGGACTTTAAAACTTTTCGAGAGTCCTGTCTTGATTGACTTTGATTATATTGATGTGTTTTAATGTAAAAAAAAAAAAATGTTTGATCACTTGTTTAAGTTCATTAATGAAAATAATTTAAATGGTGTTGGTAAATTTGTTGTTCCCCTAAGTAAAAGGAGGAAAATTTTGAATTTTGGAAAAAAGTAAATGATTTGTTAAAATAAAATTGAAATTAATATAAAGTAATTGAAATAATTTAAGTAATTTGAATTTGAAAATGAAAAGTTTGAATTTGAAAATTTTTGAAATTAAATGTTTTGAAGATCAAAAGTAAATGATCTCTTTTGAAAAATGTTTTGAAACTTTGTTGCTGAGAGAGGTGAAATTTTTGGCTGATGTTGTTGAAATTCTGTTCTCTTGAAATTCCATTTCACATTGTTGTTTTTTTTTGACCAGCAGTTTTCAAACATCTACACAAATTTCAGTTAGACATCATATTTTTATGCTGCAACCCCCTTTTTCTGAAAGCTGGCTGGTGGACGCAAACATGGACATATTTACATTGGATCACAGATGAAGAAGCAGCTTAGCAAATTAATTGTCCGAACTTTTGTGGCAGGACTGGAGTCCTGGACGACAACTTGCTCCGAGCCTACCTAGGACGGTTGTGATTGGCCAGGTGGGAAACTGGTGAAGCTATGAGGATGATGATGATGAAGAAGATGATGAGGATGATGATGGGATCAGCGCATGCTGTCCAAAATTTTTGAGGATATCCGTGCTTCTGAGGCGTGTCCTGGCGTCCTGTTTCTGCTGCAATCGCTTCCTGCACGCGAGTATTTTTTTTTCCTTTTTTCTACACCCCCGTTTTCTTTTTGGCAACTCGTTAGTCCCCGCCGAGTTTGCTCTTTTGATGTGTTCCTGCTCTTTTACATGACTGACGTGAATTTCAGGAGAAATTTTTCTCCTTCTTCTCTCTCTCAGTAGACAAATGTATATAAATGTAAATTTTTCTTTTGTGACATGAAGTAGTCACTTGTTGAGTTATTTCAGAGATTTTGTTAAAAATAAAGTAAATTGAAATTTAAGATAAATTAAATAATGTAAATAAATGAATAATTTAAAGTAATTTATGAAAAGTGTGTCAGAATGAGAAAATTCTGAATTGTCTTGATGACAAAAATAAGTTAAATTAAAGTTGATATTGAATATGTTGAATAATTGTTGAAAAGTTGAAATGATGAAAAATTGGAAAGTAAATGTAATTTAAAGTTAATATGTTGAAAATGAAAGTAATTTGATGTGAAAGTAAGATTTTAATGAAAGTTTTGAAATTAAATATTGAAATTGGAAAATGGAAATATTGAAGTGACTTTGTTCTCAAAAAGTGAGACATTTTTGAATGAGTGAAGAATCTCATTTCCTGAATATGACAAATTTAAATTAGAAATTAATTTTCAAAATATTTAACCTTTTGATGAAAATTAAGAATAATTTTTGTGTCACTTGTGTGTTTTGAAAGTGACAAATATTTCAAATTGTTTGAAATTGTCTGAATTTTGAATTGTTATGTTGTTAAGTTTGTAAATTCATATGGTATCATGTTTTTGTTTTCGTATCATCTGGTTGATCTCAATGTGGATGATTGAGATAGTGTGTTGTCAGGCAAATTGCCTTGACAAATTTTCTTTTGAATTTTAGTGTAATAAATGTGAATTTTTGTAAAGGTTCCTTTAAGATGTGGTGACGCCTTGTCATCCTTTTGGTTTTCTTTTGGTCTTTACCTGTGGTGATGAGTGGCTTGGCCAGTCATTCAGATCTACAGGGTTGTTGCTTTTGAGAGAGGTGAACAATCGCACTTTTCTCGCCCAAAATTTTGTATTAAATTATTTTACACTTACAGGTTCCTAAAACTCCTTGTAAATTTTTGTGTTTTTGTGTTTTGAGTGAGAGAAAAATTTTCCTCACTGTGTTCTGAAAATTTTTGCCTCCCAGAAGGGGAGAGCTGTCATGTCGCAATTCTGCGCCATGAGCCTTTTTGTATTTTCGGAAAGAGAAACATCCTTCTCTCCGTTCGTGCCAGTACAGTGTTTTACTAACACTTGTTTCCATTGAAATTACATTAAAAAGCGCTTTTTGTCGAGAAATCGTTGAATTGTCTGGACTTAGTGTCTGGCCGTGAGCGTGACGTGTTGGCTGTGTAGTCGCTGGGAGAGCGCGCCGTCCAATCAGGAAGAGGCGCATTTTTGTTGCGAAGGAGAAAACTTTTTGCGTGGGCTCAAGCGACCCGCTCTTCGCGCGCTTGGAGCTGAAGATCCCGTGGAGGGAGGACGCTGGTGAATTTGTCGAAAGACTGAGACAAAGGAAGATTTGGCCGAAATGGCTAAGCTATCAGAAAGGGGCTTTTGGTTAAGGGAATCCCGCCCTGGTTCATCTGGAGCTGAAGAAGAGGAGCCTGGAACTTTTCATTAATTATCCTGATGCAAATCTATTCTAAATTATATTTTTTCCATTCCAGGAACTTATCCCATCGACTCTGGAAATTGAGATGAGTAACTAGCGGCTTAGTTTCAATTCGAAGCATTGTATTCGGAAGTTCGGTTTCTAAAGATTTTGGATTCTCCGAAAATCTCCCTGTGATCTTTTCTGAGGTCCTGCATCAAACCGTGATTACCTGATGCGAATCTGTTGCTCCAAATTAAATAAAATTAAGAGATCAGGTAAATTTTCCTTTTACCGGAATCAATGATTCCGAGGCGGCACTGGCATGATGAAATTGAATTCAAATATTAAAATGGCTCATATTAAAATATTTAAAGAAATTAGAAATGATTTAAGATCATATGATTATGAACAATGTGATTATTTGAATGTTATATATTTTTACCAGAGCAATTGGTTTCTTGAATGTCTAATATAAGTGAAGCTCTGAAGTTTATTTATTATTTGAAAGTTAAAATACTCATATTGAATTCTTCGAAAAATCTAAAATAAATCAATATTTAAGTTGTGTAAAAATGAGCCTGTTTATTTGTGTCTGTATATTTACTTTACTCACTGTACTTCATTTAGGGTTATTTAATTCCCCTAAACTGGGAACTCCTTCAAATCTTGAACCTGGTGTTTTTGCTGATACATTTTTGAGAATATTTGTTAAATTATGTCTCCTTGGCATTTTGAAATTAAGATCACGAAGTTGTGGGTGGTGGAGTCAGTAGGTGCTGTTTTGTACTGACCCAGCTCCCACAATATCAATTGTCATCTAAGCTTTTCCTGCAGGCGATCCTGAAAATTTGAAGTTGCAAGAAAAATGTAATTCTTTTAATCGAAGGTAATACTTTCAGAACCGAACGTCGAACTCTTAAGTAAATCATATTACTATCTTCAGAATTTAATTCTAAATCCACAATAGTTATTATCTACACTCTATCTATAAGCAATCCTTAGAAATAGATGTTTCAAGTAGAACTTTTGAAGCAAAAAGGGAAAAGAAACCGAAAGTGCTTTGTGAATTATTCTACATCTTCCATAATTCGATGCTGATTCCATATTAGTTATCATGTAAGCGAAAACGAAAAAGGAACCGAAAGTGGAAATGCTTTGTGAATTATTCTACATCTTCCATAATGGGGCCAACGGCCGTACCGTGCTGAAAACACCGGTTCTCGTTAGATCACCGAAGTCAAGCAGCATCGGGCGCGGTTAGTACTTGGTGGGTGACCACGTCGGAACACCGCGTGCTGTTGGCCATCTCGGGTGCGGTATCCCCGTGGTTTGCGCGCTAGATTTGCACGCTACCACAAATGCCGCCGTGTTCATGCGGAGTACGATCACGTTAAACATGTGGGTCCGTAAGTCCTTCCGAGAGGTTGGTGGTAGGGGAAGGAGGGTACGGTCCCTGTGGATGCCTCCCCCACTGGGTTCCGGTCTAAATTGGGTGGCACTTCCCGGCCGTCCATACAGTTACCTTACACCTTTCTGGTAGGTCGGACGGTCTGGGTCTCAACAACAACATCTTCCATAATTTGATGTTGATTCCAAATCAGTTATCATTTAAGCTCTATTCATACTCAATCCTCAGAAATAGATGTTTCAAGTAGAACTTTTGAAGCAAAAATGGAAAAGGAACCAAAAATGGAAATGCTTTGTGAATTACTCTACATTTACCATAATTTTAAAGGGATTCCATATCAGTTATTATTTAAGCTTCATTCACAGCCAATCTTGAAAAATAGATATTTCAAGGGAAATGGAACTGTTTTAACTAAAAATTGGAAAACAGAACCGTATGTGGAAATCCTTGGTGAATCCCCAACCTCCTTTGAAGTTCTGTTTGTAGTAAATCCTAAGAAATATATGCTTAATTTTCTGGTAAAATGGTACATGATAAATTTGAATGCCCCCAATAACTTGTTAATAGCTCAATAAATATCCAGCAGCAAGTCATAAAAATTTTAATAATTATGCTAAGTCACCTACTGAAAACAATTTTTTGAAGAGTTCAATTTCCTAGAAAAAATCAATTTGATTATGTTAATTAATAGGATTGATTTTAGTTATAAAATATCCTCTTATAAAATTGATCTGATTGTAAATTAGATTATATGGAATCTTTTCTTACTCTAAAACTGCAGAGCTGCAGAATTTCTACTTACCTTCTTAAGTGTTAAATTGCCTGTAGAAATTGAGACTTAAAATGCATGTGACTATTAAAACATTTCTTCAAAATTTTTATTCACGCTTTGTATCTATCTTAACGCAATTATTATTATGTAAATACGAGAAACATGTACCAAATAATGAGAAACATATAAGCAAAAATTTCTATGATGTCTTTGTGCACGTAAAGGGATTAAATTTCTCACTGAGAAAGAAAATTCAGAGGATCACGACGAACCCTTAATTTAATACAGCTCAAAATTTCAGAAAAGATAAATTAAGTAAATGAATAGTTAATTAATTTTATTATTTGGGAGTTTCAACCGTGGAAGCACTGGAAGATTTAATCCGTTAATTATTTATTATTGTAAAGATGTTTTCTGAAAAAACTATTATGAAAGAGAAAAATCATCCGATTAGTACAAACTAAAAATGTAGATAAACAAGTCCTTGGCTTATGTTGTGTGAAAAAGATATTTAACAGAAAATATTCTAATTAAATATTATATTAAATATATTTAAAACTTGTAACATAAAATTGTACTATCGGCGAGCTGATGGGAGGTAACTTTTGCCATTTTTAATTCCATTGTATGGTGGGCATACCTTCTAGTGTGAAAAAGTTTCGCATTTAATTTAAACAAAATTTCAAATTGGAGGTGTGTCTAAAACCAATAAAGAGAGGTCAACTGTGGTGAAAAACTGCCTGTATACATACTCCACCTAAATTTAAGTTACTATCTGTTAACAGCTTTTATTGAATATATATATATATATATATATATTACAAAATATATAATACTAATAATAACCAATTCCAAGTAATCATGAAATATTATAACACCAAAGCAGTCAAACCACTGCAAAATGCCAATAATAGAAATGAACAGCACCGGCCCAATTTCGAAGATTAACTAGAATTAAATTCTCTTTCAGGTCTGAGCATCTAATTCAATTCTAATTAACCCAAACAAATGCTTGTGTTAGATTTGGCAATTGTAAGTTACTATAAATGCCAAAACTCAGACTACAGGCAATAAAAGAGGAAGAAGTGAAAAAAGAAAAATTAGGAAATCAAGTATTACCGATATATATATATATATATATATATATATATATATATGTTGTTTACGAATTTCCGTAGTAATATCCTAGTTTAAGAACTGATTTAATAAGAACTGAATTACACTAAAGTTAGCTATATTTGCGCTGAATTGGTGTCAATTTTTATCTCCATTTTTATCTCATTATTATCCCAATCTTTTCATATAATGTCTATAATAGAAATGAACAGCACCGGCCCAATTTCGAAGATTAACTAGAATTAAATTCTTTTCATATAATGTTTATTATTTCTATTTGTTATTCCTATGTTATAATTCAATTCTTTGCCATTGATTTTGTGATTGAACTTGACTTTTCATACATTGAATCTCTTAATTGATGATCCATTAATTAATTGAATTTGTATTGGAAGATTTTGAATCTTGTATTTTCCAGCATTTTTTAATTGTTGTATTATTCTTAGATAACATTTAATAGTTCCGAGGTAAAATATTGTTTTCCATGATGTATTGTTGGATGTCAATTTGAATCATTTTTATTGGAATAGTCAATGTATATATGTACATTTTTCCACTATCTATCCTAGTTTTGCTTATTACTGAGCATTTATTTAATCCAGATTTAATGCGTCTACACATTAGTTCTTATTATTTTCATGTTGGTTTAGATGATCCATTAGTTTGAAAAAATAATGGAATATTTCATATGTTGTAATTGTGTTTCCACTTTTGTATTTGAATTGAGTTATATACTTAGCTAATGAGACTCTTATTTTGAATGCAAGTTTCTTCATGTTGGGGAAATAAAAGTTACTATCTTACCCTATTTTATGATGTCTAATTATCAATATTTACTGACTGGCAACTGGATGTACCCTGACATTCAAGCTCGGTATTCAAGAACTAGTTGGGGTTTTTCTAGATCGATATCTCGTCACCAACGATATCCGTTTTCTTCAATGACAATTCTATCTTCATATAGTACATCCAACCAGCATTTCTTGTTCTCTTCATATAACTATCAGTCATACAACCATATATCACTAAATAACACTCTTAAATTTAAAACTTGTAATTCTAATAGATGTAAAACGTGCCCGCTTGCAAATCGTAACCAGATAAATAGTAGCAACAATCTTGCCTTCTGTAAAACATATAATTGAATCTACCAAATTATATGTAAGAGATGTAATATGTCATATATAGTCCAAACCAGCAATTCTCTGCACCTCCGAATTAACGTACACAGGAATCATATAAAAAAATTTTCAAATAATGCAACTACACTTAATGAATCAAAATTTGAGTACGAACATTTTTCTATACATGGGTTCGACAACATTGAAATTAGTATTCTATATATTCAAAAAAATTATTATGACAGATTGTTCCTTGAAAATGAATGCATATGTGCAGACAAGACTATTTTTCCAAATGATCTCAATCAATTATTTAATCATCATAACATAGTTAAAAAATCCTTTAATTATCCTAATGAAGACCATAATATTTATAATTCCTTTAACATTTCTAAAAATGAATCAAAAAGAACTAAAAGAGCAAGTAAATATAATAAAAAAATTGGCCTCATTATCTGATCTAAAAAATGCCATGCTACAGTAGCATGCAAATTTTAAAATTTCTTTTGATTGGAAAGAATGTAAGAACTGGATTTTCGCAATTAAATATGGTTTATAACCTTTTCATAACTACTGCATTTGATAACATTCATTTTAAACATTTATTCTATGATTTGCTCATTAACAGAAGTGAAATTCTAAATGTTTATTTATAAATCACGGCCTTAAATAATGACGAATCAAAACAATATACTAAAATAAACGAATATTGTATCTTGAATTTCACTAATTCTATCTTAAATAATCTGAAGACAAATATTTTTTTAAAATCGGTTACCAATTACTTTCCAGTCAAACATGCAAATCCTAAAATTGCATATAAATATGATAAAGTTCTAGGACGTTATATTTTCAATTATAATCAAATATCCAAATCAATAGGTATTATTCAAAATTATGAATTGGATAAAGAGTCGTACTGCCACTGTAATTTAGATAAATACAAAGACTTCGTATAGATAAACACCATGGTCATGTTATAACGGGAAATCTAAACATTATTAATTATGATGCACTGAGATCACTGATGTTACTAGGTACTAAATACTGCATACGTATTAAATTTAAACATAAATTAATTTGTAAAGATTTAATTCTTGACTTAAATTTATCTATAAAATCAGCTATATTAAATCCCTGTAGAAGCCTTCAAACCCTGGAGAGTCTTAATAGAGCAATACTTAAATCACTATATATATAATCAGAAAATTAGAAAATCATATAAATTTAATTCAATTAAGAAGGATATTAAAGAAATTCAAAATGATTTTGTCATTACTTATGTCGATAAGGCTAGTAGTAACTACTCAATCATATGTAAATATTACTATATAAGTACCCTCCAGTCATCTTGCTTAATAATCAAATCTATAATTTACATAATACTAAATTTAAAATCTTATCTAATAGAATTTCAGCCAAATATAAGCAAATCCATCTAAAAAATAGTTGTAAAAACATTCCATATCTTGTTTTAGTACCCAAGTTTCATAAATCCCCTGTTGCTTTTCGAACGATTACTAGTGGGCATAATTCTTACATTACTAATGCTGGTAAATTATTATTAAAAATATTATATGAAGTATCCTTGTCAGATGAGATCTCAAATAATTGTCATATTGTGAAACACAGTTTTGAATTAGTTAAGAAATTAAAACCTCATACTAATATTCATAGTATTTATACTTTTGATTTCAAAGATTTGTTTAATATTGATATAGATGATCTTTATAGAATTATTTTAGGAATTTTTGAAAAATATAATATCAACCTAAAATATTCAAATTTTCTATTTAAAAAATTACTTAATTTCACTCTCTATGAGAATTATATTCAACATAGTGGCACTTTTTTTAAGCAACAGTTTGGGATCCCACAAGGGGTGTGTGTTAGGGCGCGGTATCCCAGTGGTTAGCGCGCGGGAATTGCACTGGGTAGGCCCGGGTTCGATTAACGCCACAGCCAAAATTACCGCCGTGTTCACCACGAGTACGATCACGTTAAACATGTGGATCCGTAAGTCCTTCCGATAGGTTGGTGGTAGGGAAAGGAGAGTACGGTCCCTGTGGATGCATTCCCCACTGGGTTAGTGTCTAAATTGGGTGGCACTTCCCTGCCGTTCAAACAATTACCTTACATCTTTCTGGTAGGTCGGACGGTCTGTGTCTCAACAGCAACAAGGGGTGGGTGTATCTCATCATTGTTGGCTAATCTGTATTTATTCTTCTATGAAAAGAACATTAATCCAAGCTTGCATAATATGCACATGTTTAGATATTTAGATGACATATTATGTGTATCCCTTAATAATAACCCTATACTATTTAACTTTTATCTTAATAATTTACAATTAAATGCAAGTAATAATGACTCTAATGCTGCAAACTTCTTAGATTTAAATTTAGATTTACAAAATTGTAATATGGCTATAAACTTCTATGATAAAAGACAAGATTTTAAATTTAATACATCAAAATTTCAACATGTTGACTCTTGTTTGCAAATATCAGTTTTTAGAAATATTATAATAAACCAGGTTCTTAGAATCAATAAAATTTACTGCAATAATGCTACTAATAATGCATATCCTCCCAAACAGCTACTAATAATGCATGTCCTCCCAAATTCGTTAGTAAATTTATCAACTTTTTCAACTCAGTGTATCAACTTCCACTCGATAACATCCAAAATTACTTTCCTAATTATAGTGGCTAAACAAAAAAAAATATATATGTATATATATATATATATATAATTATTTATTAATAACATAAATAAATAAAAATAAAAGATAATAAAATATGCTAAAAAATGAGAAAAATTAACAAAATCGGAAAATAAGATACATTAATATTAATATTTTGAATTTTATTTTCGCTAAAAATTGTAACTTTAGCCAGTTTGAAACTACGATTTGACCGCCCTTATAATGGTGTATAGTGGCATTCTCGTTTATCCATTTCTTCTGTGAATCACTTGTTTAGTAAAAATTTTCCTCTTTGTTTCATGTTCATATTCTGTTTTGCTTATAGGGGTAATTTTCCTGTCTCCTGTTCTGCCTCACTGGACGGATCTGGGAGTGTCGCTGTGAACGTTCTTACTGCCTCCTAGGTAGTATTTCGTCATTTTCATTCCGGTGCTTCTAGAATTTTTTTATACTGCTGAGGTTGATCGAATGCACATGGTGAAAGAAGTTTGGGTTAATTAGAAATAAATACTCAGACCTGAAGATGAATTTAATTCTTTTTTTTCTCCGAATTTGGGCCGCTGCTGGCAGTGGTTTTGCTTCTATGGTGATATTAATAATTCACGATTACTTGAATTAATTATGTTTATAATTACTTACTTCTAATATATATATATATATATATATATATATATATATGTTACGTTCAATGCTATTAATCAGTTATAATAACCGGCTATTAAAAAACTAACCAAATAAACAGGTTAAAGTGAATAATTTATGAGTATGTTTCACATGAATCGGTTGTTATTAATAATTACCAACGAAGTTTGGTCAATGTAATAATTTTCAACGCGTTTAGCTTGAGATTTCCATTTATTGTATTTGTAATGTTATTTACTTACAATTTTTTGTCGCCTTAAAGTGTTTGTGTGTAATGTAATTTGTTTGTTGTAATAAATAATTAATGTATCTAATAAATAACAGTACTCATTATTATAAAATTTCTTTTACATTGACAAAATTTCATTGCTAACTAAACTGTTCATGTATACACTTCCTATACACTTCCATACACTTCCTATCGCATGACATAATTATTTTAGAGTTGGGGTCTCAATAAATTATGCTTAATTAATCACAATGATCAAACTCCTTTGGTAATTATTAATATTTACCGGTAAATGTGAATAATATGCAATATTTATCACATTTACCAAAAGACGTGGTTATTATTAATGCTTAGAATAAGGTAGTTATTGTGTGATAGAAAAAGTAAACTATCATTTATGACATTTAAATAATTTAGAAGTAATATACTCGCAGTAGTAGAGTAGGTATTATGACCACTAGTTACTGTTCTAAATTTAATAGGATTTTTATGAAATTTAGGTATTAGCCCCCCCCCATATATATATATATATATATATATATATATATATATATATATATTTGAAATCTTAAATAATAAAAGGCAATGTCTGTGTGTGTGTGTGTGTGTGTGTGTGCGTCTGTCTGTCTGTCTTATACACTATACGTTTCGCGACCGCGCGTCGGAGAGCTACGAAATTTGGCAATCGGACACCCGGGGGGGAGGGAAGGGGACACGTGAAAACCGATTTTCAAAATTCTAATTATTTTTTTATTTATTTAATGTTTTATGCGATTTCGACCTTTTTTTGCCTTTTTGCCCTTTTTTCTCCACGATCCAGACGTCGTAGAAAAAAACAACTCACACCATCGGAAAGAGCAGACAATTGCGAGTAAAAATATATCAATTTCAAATCTCCATTTCGATTTCTAATATTTTTTAAAGATTTTAAAACAAAAGTCACTTTTGGCTCAAGAAAACGATTTTTGGTTTTTAAATTCTCGCATCGTGAAAAGTACTCATAATTTCGACTAATAATTTACATTTTCAGAAAGGTCAAACATCTGGCATTCTTACAAGTCTAATCTGGTCCAGAAATAATGAAAATTGAATCGCAATTTTAAAGACGTCATGATTTTAAATTTCTCGCCGTTCCGCTCGGCGTTCCGTTCGTTTCTCCCTCGCTGAAGCAGGGAAGGTGGTGGGTGGGGACGTCAAGGTGGAGGTGACGTCACGGTTCTAAATAGAGCGCCTTTGCTCTATATAAATTATTATATTTATATTTTAAATGATGGGGCGATCTGGATTTTTTAAATGTATATTTTAACTTTTGGATATTTTAAATGGATATTTTAATTTTATGGATATTTTAAATGATGGAACAATGAAACAATGGAATGAGGATGATGGAATTAAGCATATGGTCATTTTAAATTGCAAATTAGCGCGCGGGAAGTTAGCGGTAGGCCCGGGTTCGATTCCCGCCACTGCCAAAACTGCCGCCGTGTTTACGCGGAATACGATCACGTTAAATATGTGGGTCCGTAAGTCCTTCCGAGAGGTTGGTGGTAGGGGGAAGGAGGATACGGCCCCTGTGGATGCCTCCCCCACTGGGTTCCCGTCTAAATTGGGTGAATATGTAGAAAGTTATGGAGATTGTCGCGGAGGGCGCGGCAGCCCAGTGGTTAGCGCGCGGGAATTGCACTCAGTAGGCCCGGGTTCGATTCCCGCCACTGCCAAAACTTACGCCACGTTCACGCAGAGTACGATCACGTTAAACATGTGGGTTCGTGAGTCCTTCCGAGAGGTTGGTGGTAGGGGAAGGAGGGTACGGTCTAATTGGGTGAATAAAAAGAAAGTTATGGAGATTGTCGCGGAGGGCGAAGTAGCCCAGTGGTTAGCGCGCGGGAATTGCACGCGGTAGGCCCGGGTTCGATTTCCGCCACTGACATGGAGTACGATCACGTTAAACATATGGGTCCGTATGTTTTTCCGAGAGGTTGGTGGTAGGGGAAGGAGGGTACGTTCCCTGTGGATGCCTCCCCCACTGGGTTCCGGTCTAAATTGGGTGGCACATCCTGGCCGTCCAACCAGTTACCAGGCCCGGGTTCGATTCCCAAAATTGCCGCCGTGTTTACGCGGAGTACGAGCACGTTAAACATGTGGGTCCGTGAGTCCTTCCGAGAAGTTGGTGGTATTGGAAGGAGGGTACGGTCTAAATTGGATGAATAAAAAGAAAGTTATGGAGATTGTCGCGTAGGGCAAAGTAGCCCAATGGTTAGCACGCGGAAATTGCACTCGGTAGGCCCGGGTTCGATTCCCAAAATTGCCGCCGTGTTTACGCGGAGTACGATCACGTTAAACATGTGGGTCTGTAAGTCCTTCCGAGAGGTTGGTGGTAGGGGAAGAAGGGTACGGTCCCTGTGGATGCTTCTCCCACTTGGTTCCGGTCTAAATTGGGTGAATAAAAAGAAAGTTATGAAGAATATCGCGGAGGGTGAAGTACCCCAGTGGTTAGTGCGCGGGATTTGCACTTGGTAGGCCCGGGTTCGATTCCCAAAATTGCCGAATAAAAATAAAGTTATGGAGATTGTCGCGGATGGCACGGTAGCCCAGTGGTTAGCGCGCGGGAATTTCACTCGGTAGGCCCGGGTTCGATTCCCGCCATTGCCAAAACTGCAGCCGTGTTCACGCGGAGTACGATCACGTTAAACGTGTGGGACTGCAAGTCCTTCCGAGAGGTTTGTGGTAGGGGAAGGAGGGTACGGTCTCTTTGGATGCCTCCCCCATTGGGTTCCGGTCTAAATTGTGTGGCACTTCCTGGCCTTCCAAGCAGTTACCTTACACCTTTCAGGTAGGTCGCGCCAACGAGTTTGCCACGGTCAGAATTTTCAAGGGTAGCGAACAGGCTGGTCGCCAACTTTTGGATATTTTAAATGGATATTTTAATTTTATGGATATTTTAAATGATGGAACAATGAAACAATGGAATGAGGATGATGGAATTAAGCATATGGTCATTTTAAATTGCAAATTAGCGCGCGGGAAGTTAGCGGTAGGCCCGGGTTCGATTCCCGCCACTGCCAAAACTGCCGCCGTGTTTACGTGGAATACGATCACGTTAAATATGTGGGTCCGTAAGTCCTTCCGAGAGGTTGGTGGTAGGGGAAGGAGGATACGGCCCCTGTGGATGCCTCCCCCACTGGGTTCCCGTCTAAATTGGGTGAATATGTAGAAAGTTATGGAGATTGTCGCGGAGGGCGCGGCAGCTCAGTGGTTAGCGCGCGGGAATTGCACTCAGTAGGCCCGGGTTCGATTCCCGCCACTGCCAAAACTTACGCCACGTTCACGCAGAGTACGATCACGTTAAACATGTGGGTTCGTGAGTCCTTCCGAGAGGTTGGTGGTAGGGGAAGGAAGGTACGGTCTAAATTGGGTGAATAAAAAGAAAGTTATGGAGATTGTCGCGGAGGGCGAAGTAGCCCAGTGGTTAGCGCGCGGGAATTGCACGCGGTAGGCCCGGGTTCGATTTCCGCCACTGACATGGAGTACGATCACGTTAAACATATGGGTCCGTATGTTTTTCCGAGAGGTTGGTGGTAGGGGAAGGAGGGTACGTTCCCTGTGGATGCCTCCCCCACTGGGTTCCGGTCTAAATTGGATGGCACATCCTAACCGTCCAACCAGTTACCAGGCCCGGGTTCGATTCCCAAAATTGCCGCCGTGTTTACGCGGAGTACGAGCACGTTAAACATGTGGGTCCGTGAGTCCTTCCGAGAAGTTGGTGGTAGGGGAAGGAGGGTACGGTCTAAATTGGATGAATAAAAAGAAAGTTATGGAGATTGTCGCGTAGGGCAAAGTAGCCCAATGGTTAGCGCGCGGAAATTGCACTCGGTAGGCCCGGGTTCGATTCCCAAAATTGAAGCCGTGTTTACGCGGAGTACGATCACGTTAAACATGTGGGTCTGTAAGCCTTCCGAGAGGTTGGTGGTAGGGGAAGAAGGGTACGGTCCCTGTGGATGCTTCTCCCACTTGGTTCCGGTCTAAATTGGGTGAATAAAAAGAAAGTTATGAAGAATATCGCGGAGGGTGAAGTACCCCAGTGGTTAGTGCGCGGGATTTGCACTTGGTAGGCCCGGGTTCGATTCCGAAAATTGCCGAATAAAAATAAAGTTATGGAGATTGTCGCGGATGGCACGGTAGCCCAGTGGTTAGCGCGCGGGAATTTCACTCGGTAGGCCAGGGTTCGATTCCCGCCATTGCCAAAACTGCAGCCGTGTTCACGCGGAGTACGATCACGTTAAACGTGTGGGACTGCAAGTCCTTCCGAGAGGTTTGTGGTAGGGGAAGGAGGGTCCGGTCTAAATTCGGTGAATAAAAAGAAAGTTATGGAAAATGTCGCGGAGGGCGAAGTACACCAGTGGTTAGCGCGCGGGAATTTCACTGGGTAGGCCCGGGTTCGATTCCCGCCACTGCCAAAACTGCAGCCGCGTTCACGCGGAGTACGATCACGTTAAACATGTGGGATCGTAAGTCCTTCCGAAAGGTTGGTGGTAGGGGAAGGAGGGTACGGTCCCTGTGGATGTCTCCCCCACTGAGTTCCGGTCTAAATTGGGTGGCACTTCCTGGCCGTCCAAACAGTTACCTTACACCTCCTGGTAAGGTCGCGCCAGCGAGTGTGCTACGGTTACAATTTGCCACGGTCAGAATTTTCAAGGGTAGCGAACAGGCTGGTCGCCAAAGGCGGCTAGTGTAATAATAAGAATATGTAAAAATAAAAAAATAAAAATACAATTCAAGTAATATTAACATCACCATAGAAGCAAATTCACGGCCATAATGCCGATAAGAGAAAAGAACAGAACCTTCCCAAATTCGATGATTAATCAGAATTAAATTCCTCTTCAGGTCTGAGTATTTAATTCTAATTAACCCAAACAAATGCCTGTTTCAGATTAAGCAATAGTACATTACTATAAATGCTTAAACTCAGACTACAGGCATCAAAAAATGAAAAAATGAAAAAAGGATACATTAAGAAAATTGTATTACCATGCGGCATGAATCATTCCTCTTCTACCACGTGTATACACGATCAACCTCAACAACTTAATCTAGAAGCACCGGAATGAACAAGTCGAAATTCTACCAGGGAGGCAGTACGAAATTTCACGGAAATACTCCCAAACCCGTCCAGTGAGTCTAAGCTGAAGACTGGACAAGCAATTCAGAATACAATTTCCCAAACATGCAGAACTGAATATGAATATGAATCATAGATGAAAATTCCTACTAAACAAGAATTCATAGGAAAACTGGATAATCGAGAATGCCACTATACACCATTATATATATATATATATATATATATATATATATATATATATATATATATATATATATATATATATATATATATACATATATATATATATATATATATATATATATATATACATATATATATATATATATATATATATATATATATATATATATATATATATATATATATATATATATACATATATATATACATATATATATATATATACATATATATATACATATATATATATATATACATATATATATATACATATATATATATATATACATATATATATATATATATATATATATATATGTATATATATATATATGTGTGTGTGTGTGCGTGTGTGTGTGTGTGTGTGTGTGTGCTAATACCTACATTTCATAAAAATCCTATTAAATTTAGAACAGTAACTAGTGGTCATAATACCTACTCTACTACTGCGAGTAAATTACTTCTAAATTATTTAAATGTAATAAATGATAGTTTACTTTTTCTATCAATAACTACCTTATTCTAAATAATTGTAAATAATTCAAGAAAAAATTAACATCAGTTGATAAACTAATTGGATTTCAAACTTTTGATTTTAATGATATTTTTAATAATATTAAGATCTCTGATCTTTATGTAGTAATTTTAGCTCTATATAATGCTTATACTACTTATCATACTACTCATACTGTATTTACCAAATATCCTAAACTTCTTCACTTTGTTCTTTTTAATAATTATATATTTCAAGGTAATAAATTATAAGTCTCAGGGGTTCCACAAGGTGGCTGTAGTAGCAGTATATTAGCTAATGTATACATTTATCATTATCAGAAATCTTTTATTTTAACAGATTATAAAATTTACAGATATGTTGATGATCTGATTTGTTTGGTCTTTACAGACAACTGTATCATAAATATAGATTTCTATCCGGATAATTTGGAACTAATTCCTAATGAAGCAACTATTAGTAATAGCATAAATTTTTTGGACCTAAATCTTATTATTGAACCTACTAATAGAGTAGTTACTAATTTATATGATAAAAAAGACAATTTTAACTTTAACATTAATATAATATTTCCTTTTAATTCCTGTAACTTGATTAAATTGTTTAGAAATATTATACTTAATCAGCTTTTTAGAATTTATGCATATTAATAAACATATGCATATTAATAAACTTAAAATTACTAGCAAATTATACAAATATCCAGCTTATTTAGTACATAGTATAGTTAAAAAGTTTGAAATGGTAGATTATTCTTAAATTCTCTTCTAAGTGTCTTATTTTAGCCAGACATCCACTTTCTCTTGAATAAGCATTACCATGTATTTACATGTTCTTACTGTTGAATATCACCTTTTATCGTGATTTCGCATTACTCTTATTTCTTTTTCACGATTGGTAACAGCAGTTCTCAACTTTTATTTTTTGAGATTGGCAACATCGGTCTCTTTATTCAAGGCTCCAATGGATCAGACGTATGCAGTGTTTTTTCAGGTATTCTTTTTTCCTCATATTTTTCAATCTTTATGCATGTTGTCCAAGTTATAATCTATCACTGATATCAGAAGCATGCATTTTGTGTTCATTTTTATGAAATACTTGGCCTTGATAAAGAGTTTTATCGAAATGAGCAATTCATTATTAGGCCTAAAGCTTGTCCACGTGTAAAGCTTTCATGCTTGGATTTTTTTTATATTATTTTATCGATTCCTTTCCATTGATGTTTTTGTTTGTCTTCAGCATGATGACTAGAGGTTTGTATTTTTATTTTCCATTTGATTGATGATGTTCTGTTTGATACTTTTATTTGTAAGGAATTTTGTAATGTTGGGGTTTTTTGAGTTGAAACTTCTCTCTATTCTTTCATTGGATTTTTAAACTGTTATTATTATTATATATATATATATATATATATATATATATATATATATACATAATATATGCGTGTATTCCCCACTGATCCATAACACATATGAATTTGAAAGCAGAAAATCGTTATTATTTATCTACCTTATAATCTATACATTATAGAATTATACTAGTATATACATCAAATATGTAAATTTAATTAACATCCTTGTTTTGATACCGTCTCAGTTGCAATACACAGAAGTGAACAATACATTTTGCATGCAACTAATTATCAACTTAAACCTATTAGAGAAGCTATATGATTATATTATTACGGTTGTCAAACTCAACCTGGTGTTGAAATTGTTCCATTGATACAAACCGATAATAGATAGTTGAGCTGCTAATTAAACAGGCATCGAAATGCGTCAAATGTGTCTATACAGATAGGGCAAAAGGTGTCACACTGGGATAATCTCCAATACCTTGATACATTAAATGCGTTTGAGGCTTCTACATACCATTTTATGGATGGGGTGTAGTTCTGATCACGCAGTAGCTTGTAGCTAGCTTTTGACGATGAAATTAATTGAATTCTATATTAAAATTAATTGTATTATTTACCTTATGCAAAATTTTATGGTTGCTGATGAATTAATAGAAATTTATTTTAGTGTTTATACATTTTTCTATCAAAAGAATGTAATATTTTTATTATTGCGTTAAAGAGCGATATACACTTTTTCACTTGACTAAATGGAAAATTTGATAAGTTCAGAGCTGCCCGTACAAAAAGCTGGTCCTCTACAAACATTTATCCCAGATCCCCTCCATATTTGTTTTTCCCTCATTGTGAATTTTTTATGTCTTCTTCTACTAAAAAAAAATAGATGCCGGATTCCCTCCTGACACTCGCTACCCCACTCGAGTGGTATCCGCCCCTCTATGAGCGGCTCTAAAACGACCAACGTTTGAGTTTTTTTGCAGATTAGTTTATTTCGATTGTAATGATCAGGGGCGCGACAGCCCAATGGTTAGCCTGCGGGGATTGCACTCGGATGACAAGAGTTCAATTCCCGCTTCTGCCTAGAACTGTCGCCGTGCTCACACGGAGTACGATGACGTTAACCATGTGGGTCCGTAAGTTCTTCCGAGAGGTTGGTGGTAGGGGAATGAGTGTAGGGTCCCTGTGGATGCCTCCTGCACTGGGTTCCGGTAAAAATTTTGAGGCACTTCCCGGCCGTCCAGAAAGAGTTCGTCTGGGTCGAACGAACGAACGATTCTATTGATGAGACAGTGAAAACCGTCAAACTTCTTATTTTAATATCCAGGGACTTGATTACTTAATCATTCACCTGTACAACGGCCGAATCGTGAACCATTTTGCTGTCACGTGACACTAATCCGACGCACCTCAGGGATCGAAACACATCACATCCTTAATTGACACTACAATATCTATAATAATAATAATAATAATAATAATATGAATAATAATAATATTAATAATAATAATAATAATAATAATAATAATAATATTAATAATAATAATAATAATAATAATATTAATATTAATAATAATAATAATAATAATAATAATAATAATAATAATAATAAACTTTATTTTGCCACACAATATACACAACATATACAATTTCTACTTATAAGTAAATGTATAAGAGTGGGACAAGGAACTGCAGAAAAAAGCGCTATAAATAGGCTTAGCGAATCCACAACCCCCATTCTGAGGTTCGCGATAGCCCAGTGGTTATCGCGCGGGGATTGCAATCGAAGGACCCGAGTTCGATTCCCGGCTATGCTCAAAACAGTTCCCGTGCTCACGCGGAGCACAGGCACGTTAAATATGTGGGTGCGTAAGTTCTTCACAGAGATTGGTGGTAGGGGGAACGAAAGGTACGGTCCCTGTGGTTGCGGCCCCCACTGGGTTCGGATGCAAATTGAGTGGCACTTCCCGGCCATCCAAACAGATACCTTGCACCTTCAGCTAAATTGGACGGTCTGGGTCGAAGAAGAAGTGACTTACCTACTACATTTTATGAAATTCGGTCAATTGGCTTTTGAGTTAGAGTGGATACATACATTGTTTAGACAGACGCATAGAAGTTACACTAAAATACATTTTTCGTATTCTAGAGAGCTCATACATGTAGATACGCCGTGAATTCGAGTTGAGATTTTCGCCAGCATTACAATAATTTTTCTATGCATCATCATGTATTACATGAGAAATAAACTGCAGATGATATTTGTGATATAACTTTGAGTATATTGGTGCCACCTAATTGGAAAATATATACTATTTCAATTTCTAAATACATTATATATTGTTACGGCATATCTTCTGGAATCATGGTTGTACTTTAAGGATACAAGAATGAATCCAAATTTCTGGATAACTAACACGTTTATTTACAAGCATAGCATAAAGAGGAACATTATACAGCAAATAGCTCGATAATGATCTCGAAAGATCACTAAACAACTGTCATGTTCAGTAAAACAGCAATTAAATACTCCACTAGTTTCGCAAAACAGCCAGTACTCTTCTCAAAATATTGACTTATCTCATAATTCAATGTAGCGTGTAACACTTCAACTGCTCTCCAACTGAGCGATGACTACTTTTATATACTGTGCGTAGAAACTTCCAGAAGGGGGCTCATATTTCCCGGAATATTCTATATTTCGGGAAAGATCTCGAACCTTCGAAATGTCAGCAAATGTCGCAAAATTTGAATTCAGTCACCAAATTTGGCAACCTTGCTACGTTTGTTCAAATACGGCAACCCTGCATTGGCGTAATAGGAATGGCTGTTTGTAAAGGTATTTTTCCCTTTAGGATCTCAAAAGAACATACAATGAATGCATTTTACATGTAAAAATTTGATACATATTAAAATTTGATATGCGAGGATTTTTGATCGAACTGTATTTCTAAAGTGCATGAATTTTTTTTTTAATATTTTCCAGACATATATTGACATATCCAAATATATATTGACTACAAACATCAAAATATATTATTATATAATAATTACTACTCACCTATTTGTTCAAACTAGCTTGAAATTTAAATTAAAAAATTCAATTTTATATTACTACAACAGATGACTATCGTCTTGGACAAACTAGCTTAAGTTTCTTCCGCTCCTACCGCTAATACAGATCGGGTGCTTTTTAGCACTTCACAACAAAGTTGAAAAGTACTTATGACTTTGTTCATTCTGTCTGTCTGTATGTCTGTCCGTTAGCACGATAACTGCCGTAAAAATGACTTAACCAAAATGAAATTTTATTATGTTGTTCAGACGGTCCGTATGACCTATAGGAATATAAATGAATAATATCACTCAAGTAGTTTTGGATTGAACCCAGGTTGTTGTAGTTGTTGTTGTTGAAACCCAGACTGTCCGACCTACCAGAAAGGTGTAAGGTAACCGTTTGGACGGTCGGGAAGTGCCACCCAATTTAGACCGGAACCCAGTGGGGGAGGCCTCCACAGGTACCGTACCCTCCTTCCCCTACCACCAACCTCTCGGAAGGACTTTCGGACCCACATGTTTAACGTGATCGTACTCCGCATGAATACGGCGGCAGTTTTGGCAGTGGCTGGAATCGAACCCGGGCTTACTGAGTGCAACTCCAGCGCGCTAACCAATGGGCTACCACGTCCCCAGGTTGAAAAAATGAAATACATTGAGCCCTATGGGGCCTAATTTTTCAAACATTTTTTAAGCGAATTTAAAATTTACAAATTGCTTCGAAAATTTTAAGTAATATTCAAATTGTTCCATAAAAAAAATAAAAAAAATTCAGCGAAATATATTCAGTAGTTATTTAAATAAAAATTAAAACAATAATTACATCTCTTGTACGAAGGTGCGGCAGCAAAGACATCTATCAAAGATGCCACACCGCCAAAACCCGAATTATAAGAACAGAGGAAGAGCTAGCTTTTGCTCAGTGATTATAATGTCGGTCTACGAAGCATCACGTCCGGGTCACCATTGTGGCGATTGAGCGTCTGTGTGGCGGTTAACTATTGCCAGTTATGCCACCTGCACCAAAACGAACTAGAAGCGGCTTTTCTCAGTGTATCTGATAACTGAGGAAACCGCATACCATTTCCTGTTTTGGGACGTCTGACTTTCAAAGATTCCCGATGGGGATGTACACATAACTTTAACGCCGGTGACAGTATGTTGGCATGTGAAAGCCATAATTTTCGTCACCGGCATGTGTGAAAAACAAGACGATGGTGCACACCGAAAACACGTGGCGTGCATGGGGAGCACCCCCATTAATGAGCCCCAGACCGACGACGACCAATAAGATGGTCGGTCACTCCTTCTGGGGCGTTTACAAATTCAGTTTAGAAAAGAACTTTCATCTTTTCGGACAGAGACTCGCTCCAAAAATCTCGACCTAATCGGTCGACTCTCGGTCTACTTGCTTTCGAACTTTGGAAACTACGCAGTCGAAACCTCCTTCCGACTGCTTCGAACTTAACGTTCCAACGATCAGGATTTATCCGCTGGTCGCAGAATCTCTCTGCAAAGTATTAGTATGCTGTATATATATTTGTAAATTTAATGTAAATAAATGTTATTTTATGCAAGTTAACGTTCTGCCTAGAGAACAAAACAACAACAACAAATGTCGGGGCATTGTGCTGGGCATTAATACCGCATGTCAGGTTCAGCCCACACAAAGAAACTTCAAACAACAATAAAACCCCGCAATGAGTGTGCGGCAGCAAAGACATCTATCAAAGATGCCACACGAGCAAAACCCGAATTATAAGAACAGAGGAGGAGCTAGCTTTTGCTCAGTGATTATAATGTCGGTCTACGAAGCATCAGGTCCCTGGTTCGGGGCCCGGCGACGCACAATCGCCGCAATGATGACTGGACGTTTGAAAGACGCAACCTTCTCCAACGACTTCGCCTCTCAGCACGAGATGGCAGCACCACAAGGAGTCAGAAGCCTTGACACTCCCTTCCTGGTTGACCACAACTGTCCGTCACGCCGAGGCAACACGCCTCCCGGCCCTGACGTCACGCCGAGGCGACACGCCTCTCGGCCTCCTCATCAGCGAGGGGAGTGTGCGGCAGCAAAGACATCTATCAAAGATGCCACACCGCCCAAACCCGAATTATAAGAACAGAGGAAGAGCTAGCTTTTGCTCAGTGATTATAATGTCGGTCTACGAAGCATCAGGTCCCTGGTTCGGGGCGCGGCGACGCTCAATCGCCACAAAGGTATAACGTGACCATGATATGAAAAAATTACGTGACCCACTTCAAAATGATATATGGCATCCATCTTGTCTCAAAATCGTGATTTTTAAAGTTCTTTTTAATTCATATTGAGTGTTGTATCCGTTCTAAAACCACTTTATTTTTGCTTAAATTATGTGCATCTACATACAGAAACAACACAATTACAATATATTTGAGTTTAAATGCTCATCCAAATTTCATTACTTCTACAACGAAGCCTATTTTTTACTTATGTAAAACGTAAACAGCAAAATATGTAGAATGAGTTGTATTAGAATTGCTGTATTTCTTTAACACACAATTATTTAGCTCATGGAGTCATATGAATAAAATATTCATTGATTTTACAAAGATAAGGACGATTTTTTTCGATGAAGTTTTTAGCATAGGTTATAATTACTTGTAACTCGATGGTCTTAATTTTTAAATAAAATAAATTATTATAGTATTGTGATGAATGAAATGAATGAGGAATTGTTTATGAATGAAATGCTGCTTTTATACAGAGAGCCAGGCGTGTTATTTTTTCTATGACGTCATTTGAATGAATTTCAGTTGTTTTCGATGAAGTTTTCAAATATAATTCATTATCGTAGTATTATGATAATTCTAAAATTCTTACCGAGGAATGTATCGCATTATAGAGATTTTTAAACCAGGCAATTTATATTTCAATGCCGTCATTTAAATGAAGTTCATTTTTTTTCTCTGACGGTTTAAGTTTTCAAGTATAATAAATTAATGTAGTATTGTGATATGTTTTAAAATATTACCGAGGAATGTATTGCATTTTAGACATGTTTAAATAAAAGTGCATTGAAGTTGGAAAGTGTTTCATAATCAATGCTTTAAGCATCATTGATCTTTCTTGTTTATAAAATCCCACTGTTACTTATCTGGATAAAATTGAACTTTTCTTATCTAAGTAAGGAGATTTGGCCAAATGCCAGTTTTAGTTCATCACTTATCTCCTCTTGTAGTGATTAATGCCCTATTAAGTGCTGGAGTTGACCATATATATCGGACACTAACTATATGATATAACGTAGAGCATAAAATACAGATTCCGTTTTAATGCCCACTTTTCAACAGAATGGGCAAGGTTCTACGAAATAAAAAGGTAATATTTTCATTGTAAATTTTTTTGCACTTTTCGAAGCAAAAATATTGAATCATCTAACGTCCTTTACCCAGACATGTATAGGCTGCTAACCTTAAAATAAATAATTACATCAGAATTGCTATTCACCTATTTGTCCGTACTAGCGTGGAATTTAAATTAAAAGAAAATCGATAGCTATATCACTACAAGAAATGACTATCGTCTTAGATACACCCTCTTAAGTTCCTTCCGCTTCGACCGCTAATACTGATCGGGTGCCTTTTGATAAAATCCCACTGTAACTTATCTGGATAAAACTCAACTTTTCTCATCTAAGTAAGGAGATTTGGCCAAATGCCCGTTTTAGTCCATCAGTGATATCCTTCGGTAGTAATTAATGCTCTATAAAATGCTGTAGTTGAGCATATATATCAGACACGAACTATATGACGTAATTTAGTGAATAAAATACCGATTTTCTTTTAATGCCTACTTTCAACAGAATTGGCAAGGTTATACAAAATAAGAATGACCAATCATGGATAAGGCATTGATTATGAAACACTTTCCAACTTCAATGCAAGCAATTTCATTTAAACATCTCTAAAATACGATGCATTCCTCGGTAATATTTTAAAAATTATTACAATACTACATTAATTTATTATATTTGAAAACTTAAAAGTTCATCGAAAAAAATGAACTTCATTCAAATGACGTCAATTAAATATAAATCGCCTGGCTCCTCGGTAATGTTTTTATGCTATTCCAAAGTTATTACATTATCATATGACTACAATAATTTATTATATTTGAAAACTTTATCAAAAACAACTGAGATTTATTCAAATGACGCCATCGAAATATAACATGCCTGGCTCTCTCTATAAAAGCAGCATTTCATTCATAACATTTTCCCATTCATGTCATTCATCACAATACTATAATAATTTATTTTATTTAAAATCTTAAGACCATGGAGTTACAAGTAATTAAACACTATGCTTAAAACTTCATCGAAAAAAATCGTCCTTCTCTCTGTAAAATCAATGAATATTTCATTCATATCAGCTATGCAGACTCCATGAGCTAAATAATTTTGCGTTAAAGAAATACAGCAATTCTTAGACAACTCATTCTACATATTTTGCTGTTTACAATTTCCATAAGTGAAAAATAGGCTTCGTTGTAGAAATAATCAAATTTGGATGATCATTTAAACTCAAATATATTGTAATTGCGTTGTTTCAGTATGTAGATGCACAGAATTTAAGCAAAAATAAAGTGGTTTTAGAACGGATACAACACTCAATGTGAATTAAAAAGAACTTTAAAAATCACGATTTTGAGACAAAATGGATGCCATATTTCATTTTGAAGTGGGTAACGTGATATCTTTATAAAATGGTCATGTGATCGCTTCATATATGAGGTGTAATTATTATTTTAATTTTTATTTTAAAAACTACTGAATATATTTTGCTGAATTTTTTTTATATATTTTATGGAACAATTTGAATATTATCTAAAATTTTCGAAGTAATTTGTGAATTTAGAATTCGCTTAAAAAATGTTTGAAAAATTAGGTCTCATAGGGTTCAATGCATTTCATTTTTTCAACCCGGGTTCAATCCAAAACTAATTAGGTGATATATTCCCATAGGTCCCACAGATCGTCTGAACAAGATACTAAAATTTCATTTTGATTAATTCATTTTCACGGCAGTTATCGTGCTAACAGACAGACAGACAGAATAAACAACGTCATAAACACTTTTCCACTTTGTTGTAAAGTGTTAATAAAATGATGATAATTTTTATTGTGATTTTTTTTTTGCACTTTTCGAAGCAAAACTATTGAAATTATCTAACGTCGCACATGAATGATAGATAATCTTTATAATGAAATCGTAAAGCTGTCTATAGGTGTATTTGTTGTTCATGTTTCCAGTATTCTGTAGTTGTTCTGTCTGTAGGGTTTTTAGTTCATATTTCCAGTTTCTAGTGCAAGAGACTGCCGAGATATTTGTTATACTTACGTTAAAGAAACCCCGAGGGATTTCAGTTTGAAAAATAACTTTGGAATAACATATACATACATGCATACATACATATTCTATCACGTTTTAATAGTATAGATGATGATATTATAGCCTCTGGAAACGGTTAAGGATTTGTAAAGAGCCTTGTTGTCCCAACCGGGAATCGAGTCCTGGATCTCTAAACTGGCCAGCCGACACGCTACCGTTGAGTTATTGGGACGAAATTGCAAGCTCTTATCTTTGAAGTGAACTCTGCTGATTTAAGACTGTCAATTTCACATTTCAGTGACTGAGAGTCAGAATATAAGCTTAAGGCACCATAGGCATAAGTATAAAAATCTGAAAAGATAGAATATTAGAATGAGCATGAAGAGACCAAGAAACAGAAAAGGTTTTACGAAGTCAAGAAAGTGTAATTACTGTACATCATACTAAAATTATACATAAGGCCATTTAAATACTTGATTCTCATTCATGGATATTCAAAATCTGCAGACCAATGAAAATCTGAGTTCCCTATTTCTGATTCCATCCTGTTCCTTTACATATACTGTACATCAAATAGAGAAAAAAAAACAGTCAAGGCATTAACGCATTAATAACTAGTATTGGGATAAATATATCTATCACACTAATTTAATCACTATCCATTAATGGAACTATCCACAAGGAAGCCTTTTACATGTCAACTAGCTCTAAAATCGAGCCGTAATCGATTTATTCGATTCTCATAATTCGACGTATATTTCCTTTAAATGTTAGCAGAGCAACATATAAATGGTCCCTTTTAAGTTGAAGCATTTCTGCAACAATTAATTTGGAATAATTAAACGGATCGTTGATCTTGCTTCAGTTTCATGAGCAATATATTCTTTCATGTTTCGGATTGAAACATGCTTTAGTTTTTTTGGTAATAGTTAGATGAATGTACTCGCATGTCTGGCTTGGTGAAATATAAGATCAACATTATAATAGCTAATAGAATATAAAATAGTTAAATAAAAATTTAATCATATGTTGCGATATAATTTATGTAGTTCAGTATTCGGTTTGTTTACTACTTCTTTCATACATACTACATGTTGTTTGCATATATGCACAGAAATACAAAGAAACAAAAAGAAAAAAAATAAATTTATGAAGAAGCCTTTATATGTTGGGAAGTTGTGTTTTTACTTCAAATTTGACGGAAATATTTAGCAATTTTATTTCTTTAGCGTGATTATTTCGCACAGTGATACAAACTTTTGAAAAAACCAGAAATGGCATCTTCAGAACCGGAAGCAGCAATCCTTAGTGAACGCAAACCCTTTCCAAACTTCGATTTGAAACCCATGCCATCTAAGATCTATCCATGGCTAACCCTAAGAAATAAATGTTGTAAAGAAAATGTTATTTTTTAAATCGGAAATGCCATCTGTAGAACCGGAAGTGGCATCTGTAGAACCGGAAGTGGCATCTGTAGAACCGGAAGTTCAACTGTTGTAGATCGCGTAGCCTCAACTCAATCTTTAAGAAATTTAAAGTCAAATGCGTTTTAGGAATTATTGTGCCGATTCCCATAGAGTTTCTTAAAATGTGGCACATAGCACATTTTCTTGCTGTCATTACAGATATGGGCTATTCCATCCTGGCAATTTTTCAATTCGGGACGGGCAGGAAAATCGTGGATTTTCGAAAATTATTTCCAAACCACCTATAGTTCCGACCACGGGAATGAACCTAATAGAACGGAATCTTCGATTTCTCCAGGAGGTGGAAAAAATTGGAAGTTTTAAAAAGGTCTTTCCAGATACTTATAAAGCGCCTCAGACAGAATCTTTATAATTATAGTACAAAATTACAGAAACTAGCGAAATCGAAATTTAGATTTTTCTCTCAAGTCGGACAAATAAGGGCGAAGACGTTCCAGACCCTCCAAAATCCCTCCTGTGACTTAGAAAGCAAAAACTTTGCATAATTATAGTACCAACCACAGTACAAAACCTATAACGGGGGCGAATTGTCGATCTCTCCTCCGAGGCGAACAAATTGGAGGAGTAGGGCGAAAAGACTGTCCAGACCTCCAAAAGCCCTGCGGTGAATGAGGAAGTAGAAATTTTGCATAATTGTAGTACCAACCACCAGGCAAAACCTACAGAGGAGCCGAATTTTTTATTACACCCCCGAGGAGAACAAATTGAGGGGATTGGGCGAAAAGACTTCCCAGACTCTCCAGAAGCCCTCCGATGATTTAGAAAATAAAAACGTTGCATAATTCTAGTACCACCCACGGGACAGAACATATAACTGGGCTAAATTTTTGATTTTTTCTCCCGAGGCGTATAAATCGGAGCAAGGGGGCGAAAAGAATTTCCAAACACTCCAAAAGCCGTCCGATTATTTAGAAAGAGGAAACTGAGCATAATTATAGTATTAACCACGGGACAGAACATATAGCTTAGCCTGGTTTTTTATTTCTTCCCCGAGGCAAACAGATTGGGGGGCAGGAGGCAAAAACACTTTCCAGACCCTTCAAAAGCCCTCCCATTACATAGAAAGCAGAAATTACAAACACGTATACTATAAACTTCGGAGCCAAACTCAACAGAATCTATCTTTGAATGGACGAGTATTTTCGAAGTTAAGTGGCATAAATTGTTAACCAAAATAAAACTTTAAATAAAACTTTACGAAAACTTTAATTAAAAAGTTGTACCTTAATTTTTTTTAAGAGTGTTAGTTTACCTGTCTTTAGCAGGCTTAAATTCTACTAGTAAACAAATAACGCGCTTCCCCAGCTCCAAATGATGATAGTATATTTATTAAATACAAAAAACAAGTGCACTCGATCTCAAAATTTACCAAAAAGTCAACTTGTATTATACGGCCACATACTTCTTATTTTTTCTGATTATCTGATCATTCTCAGATTTTTTCCCACCAAATGACTTCGAGGTAGAAAATACATTATGCAGGGGGAAGGGGAGGCTGATCTGACTCCGAAAATTATTTTTTTGCTTGTAATTAAGTTACAAACTTGTATTTACTTTTCCTGACATCCCTAGATACTCTAATAAAAAATCACCAGAAAAAAATCTGTAATTACCTATTGAGTTTTAATAAAATATAAAAAAGAACTTCAGCTATTTCCTACATTTTTTGTAATTTTAAGCCTTAACCGATGTATTCTATTAACGATTTATTTTTAAAAATTTAAAATATTTCCAGATATAATCCTTTATTCAGGGACAAAAAAATGTAAATTTCGCAAACGGTTAACAAATGTTATATAGTGTGGTTCATAAAAAATTATTTAACTTTAAAACTGGAATGTTGGTTGCTCAACGTAAGAAAAACGTAAAAAACGTAAAAAAAAATGAGTTCTGACAAATTTAAAATACGTGTACCTTATTTCAAATATCAATTATCAACAAAATGTTAAATAGAGGAAATAACATTTGAGTTTTTGCTAGAAGTTCTTAAAAAATTTAGGAAATGAAATGATAGTATAAAAATTTTAAAGGAAATGAAATGATAGAAATAAAATTAATGTCGGCATAAATTATACTTAAAAATGTTAATAATACGATTTATTTTGGGAATTAAAATCACAACTTGCTCTTTTTTACGATTCCCTAGTTATGTCCATGACACATTGACAAAAAACTGTAAATTTCGAAAATGGTTATAATATGTTATAATGCACTTCGCACATCAAAAATGAATTTTAAAATTGCTTGATTTGGTTGTTAAAATTAAAGAAAACTGTAAAATGAGTTCTACCAAATTTCAATTACGTGTGCCCTCTTTTAAATATCAATTATCAACAAAAATATTACATAGAGGAAATCACATTTCGCGAATTCTTCCAAGAAGTTCTTAAAGGAACTTAAAGGAAGTTCTTTAGGAAATGAATGAAAATGAGTTCGAGCATAAATTATACTTAAAATGTTAATAATACGATTTATTTTTGGGATTAAAATCCCAATTTGCTTCACTTTTACGATTTTCCAGTAATGTTCAGAACTTTCTTAAAAATGTTCATCAGGAAACACATTTTTTAGAACGCTTGTCCCTTTTAAATAAATCATTGAAACTTTTAACAAAGTTTTAACATTTGTTACTTCGACTTGCAATACATTTTATTCTTGAATATGCACGAAACTTCGAATATTGGAGGTTGAGATCATAGTGGTAATGAATATTTGGTAAGTGAATGATGAATTTCCACCAACAAGTCAAAAATTAAACTTTCAAATGTAGATTGTGAAGTATGTTGGAATAATTTAAGATAAATTCACTTGCATGATAACTAAAGTAAAATATGAACTTTCAGGATTAAGGTGTTGTTGTTGTTGTTGTTGATACCCAGACCGTCCATCCTACCAGCAAGGTGTATAGGAATAAGGTGTAAATACTATTTAACGACAAGCACTCAGTTCTAGATAACAAACCTTAAGTAAGTCTACAATGACAGGAGACAAAATGTCTTCTGATCTGATACTAGATATGCCATGAAATTTAGTAGAGGGGTATCATGGGATATGTATTTGCATACAAAATATGATGAAATGAAACGCCAGGGGGAAATAAGCAAATAACTATTTCAACAAATTACGCCGTACTAAGAAATGACTTCATACACCGATTCAGTGGCCAAACGGGAGGCAGGACATCTACAAGAAGATGAATCTTTGTAAAAATCATTGCACCTCAGTGAAAATTTATAATTGATATTCACTCAGCAAAAATTCAAATATTGATTCGGCAAAAATTGTCTTAATTGGTCACTAAAAAACGACGATAAGCAGATTATATAAAATTGGAATGAATACAGGGGGTCCTAAATAAAATTCCGCTGCTTAAATAATACACATATAGATAACAACTCCCAATTTCTAAATCGCCTGTTTTCCACCTGATTTTATCCAGTGCTTCATTTTTTTCATGCTCAATCATGTCAATTGTACAACGCCGATGAAATAAGCTATAAATAAACTCGTCGTAAGGAGTTCATTTAAGTCCTATTAAAGAAGAGATACGCAATCAATAAATCCCTTTAATACGCCCTAAATAATCTTCTTTGATATTCCCTTAAAAAGTGCACTGCAATTCGCCACATATACTCACAAATGTCTAGTTTATCAATCGCTGATCGCTGGCAAAACTATATAAAAGCCTCTTATTATATGCTTTATATGATATATATTTTAAAGTCCCAAAGGTAGAAAACCGATATTTAAGAAATTAGACTTTTGCATTGCTTAAAAGTAATAAAGGAAAATACTTGAAGTAGCAAAAAAGAGAAATATCACATTACTCTAAAAGTAAAATTCAGAAAATTAACTGCTTTCTATGCAACTATTCATTCAATTTAAGGCAAATTCTCATAGCACAATTATAAATTCGTGTTTTAGAACTTGTACATTATTTTTTCACTGTGAAAGACGTAAAATCCTTGCATTATGCAGGCAGAGAAAGTCATGTGCTACCTACACCATATTTTTTTTATTTTTCAACAACAAAATCCCAGCTTTATATATTTCCGAATATGTTTGATTGTTCCAAATTTGCAATTTGAAAATACGTTAAACATGGGCAACACAGAGAACAGCTACGAGTACTTGTACATATTTGAAATATTTTATATTTTATTCATCGGGTGAATTCTAATAACATCGCATCAAAAACGAATGTTTTTAACCAAGAGTTATAATATCATAAGTTATTTGATGTATTTTTAAGACAAAACTTGTCACTACAATTACATTTGCAATGCAAGATGAGACATATAATTTCCACTGGAATGACTCCGCATCTAATGATTTCATAGATAACACCGGATAAAAAGTATAATAATATATGACACAAGCTCACTGTTTTCATTTTTTTTTTTTTTTTGCTTTTCGACGAAAATGAAATTTTGCTTTTAGAGAATGGAATGCGATGTAATTAATTTGGGAGTTACTTTTTCATATTAAAATATTTCGGCTTTACCAAGATACATCTGAGCGCCTGGAAAAATTCTTAATTATTTTCATGAAGGTATAAAAGAAAGGTAGTTTATTAAGACACTCCTAAAAGTAAGGAATGATTAATATTTTAATTACCAAATATGACTATGCACTCGAATTTTAGTTCCATCTCCAAAAAATAAAAAGCCTTTTAAATGCTTATCTGGAAAATTCCCAGATTTTGCATCGTTTCAAAGTGGAAAAATGAATAATTGTCTCGTCACTGCTGCCGTATTTGAAAAGAAAGATTGAAATATAGCATTTCTTGGTTTGGGGGATTTACTTCATTGTTTAAAGGGGGGGGATCTTTTCATGTGAAGCAGAAGCTGATTCAGAAATTGCTGCCAAACGTAGCATGTTTCTCAAGAAAAATGGTTAAATCAGATTTTTACTACTGCATTCGATAAGTCGGTATAAAGCTTCTTCTTCCTCTTCGACCCAGACTGTCCGACCTACTCGAAGATGTAAGGCATCTTTTTGGGCGGCCGGGAAGTGCCACCCAATTTAGACCGGCACCCAGAGGGAAAGTCATCCACGTGGAATACACCCTCTTTCCCCTATCACCAAGCTCTTGATAGGACTTACGGATCCACCTATCGTGAAGATCAGAGATGCACATATTTAAGGTGCTCAAATTCACAGTTTGTGCAGAGCCGGAAATCAAACTGGGGTCGTTCGAGTGCAATCTCCAGGCGCTACTCACTGGGCTGCCCCACAACCGGTATAAAATTTACCTATTTTTAACGACATGTATGTTTGTGAATGGCATAGGTTAGAGGTCTGGACGGGAGGAAGTTTTAGATATTTTGCAGCCAGGACTGATAACAACTAAGCACGAAACTGGCCGGATATCGAATATGTTTTCAATCTGATACCTGAGCATAGTTTGGTCCGAAAATCTTTGGATGATGACAGCCCGAATCACCATTTTTACTTTCAATACTATAATGTATTTGGACAATATTGTGAAGGGGTCGAAAATTCAAATTCGAATCTTTGACGGCAAAATGCTTTTCAAAATTCCCTGACCTCTAATCGAACATTCTTGAGGTGATGCCTGTGAGTGTGTTTTCGTAAATCTGTGGATGCGATATCTCACGAACAAATGGAGCATTTCGAACGTAATTTGATACGATTTTTATGAACCATGAATACTCGAATCCTATTGAATTGAAACGCTATCGAACGTTCGGAAGACCCCAAAATTACAAATGAATTATTGAAAAAGTCCTTAAATAACCAGGATATTTTATAATTGTAAATAAATAATAGGTAGGTAAATTTGTATTCCATAATAAATAATACAAACTTTAAAACGCTGGATATTGATTGAACTCGAGTTATTATCGAGAATATTGCACGTTTTTCAAATAAATATATATGAAAATTTACATAAAAATTAACGCTAGTAAGTGACATCAAATACGCGATAAGTTTGGGAATCTTAGTGACGAAGTGGGCGAAATATAGCCAATTCTCTCTTGGAAACTTTTTAACTTGGGTTCAAATATTTGAGTATATCGCGCCAAATTGGCAAAAATGACAGTGAAGTTACGAAAATTATGACAAATTGATGAATTAATCACTAACATATTTTGATATAATAAAGGATATTATTTAAGAAATGTTAGCAGTATTTCCAATTGTCAAGTTACATGTGAATGAAGTGTATATTAATTGGGTACTTTAAAATAATTGTGCATGTTGTCATGTGCAATGTCAGTGATCTTTCCAACATTAAAAGGATTGAGCCGTGGATCCTGTCCTTCATTTTTTTGCTGTGAAAGAAGTAAAGTACTTGTATTATGTATCAAAAGGCATATGATGCCCACATCAGATTTTTTATTATTATTTTCATATTTATTATTGCAATTTTATGGAATCTATTATTGTCGCCGGTATGAATAAACTTTTTCTAAGCATTTTTTTAACCAATTTGGCGACGGAATTAGTGTAATCTGTTTTGGAACAATTAAGATGAAGAAAATATATTCCGAATCTAGAGTGGAATTTCGTATGTCATCTTGGAATCAAGTCTAGGTATATATACACATATTTTGAAAAGGGATGATATATTTATATTACGAATCTAGAATGAAATTTTATGTGTCACCTTGGAACCAAGTCTGGGTATTTATACACATCTTTTGAAAGGCTTCATATACTAAGGATTGAAAAATTCAATTCATGAAATTTGAAATATATTTTCTCAAGATAGTCGACATATGTATCATGTTTAGCGATTGGCTGTGGATGTCAGAAGAAATAGTTCCGCAAGTATAATTGAATATTAACAAATTATATGTTACCGCAAAATTTCGATCACAAAGAACAGACAAAAATATAGTTACTTTTGAAATAGTCTCTTTTTTATTTGATCGTTAAATCCCTATAATACATAGTGCAGTGTACACTAAATATCGGATGTCAGCAGCACATGACTTTCCTTATATAATGCAATGAATTTACTTCTTTAATGGTGAAAAGATGCTGACAAGATCCACAGCACAGTAATTGTAACTTTAAATTGCACATTTGGCGAGGTAAATTATACATCAGGAGGACATCTGAAACTATTTCCTACCCATTTAACTCATATTATACGCAACTCTAAATTACCAATTATCAATATTAATAGCATCCTTAATAAGCAATATAGTCCATATATTTAAATATGTTAATAAAAAATTCATTAATTAGGCGTCATTATCATTACCTTGGCATCATTTTTGCAATATTGACGATATTTTCGTCAACGTTGGGCCAAATATCGCCAAGTTGGCGATATTTAGAACAGCATTTCTTATATAATAAAAGGTATGCCCATCATAAGACGGAATTATTTGCAAAATATTGCAGCCTGTTTGGTGCCATTTTTATCAATTTGGCGACATTTTCATCAATTTGATAACATTTTTATCAAATTGGCAACGGTTTCGTCAATTTGGCAACATTTAAAAAGCCGCCACCAAGTTGGCGATATTCCTTCAAAATTCGTCGACAGAATTTTGCCAAGCGTTACAGATGGAGTCTTATGATAGAGTTTCATATTATTGCCAAAATATTGAATTTTAATCAATTAATTGCCATTTTCATTGATTTAGAGTCATTCTTCTTATCAATTTGGCCACATTTTTATCAATTTAGCGATATTTTGATCAATTTAGTCACATTTCAAAAACTCGCTAAGTTAACGATATTCTGCCAAATTCGTCGCTAAAATTTCGTCAAGCATTACGGTCGGAGAAATAGGTTATTCTTATAGCAGATAAACGACTAATGGCATTCAAATACAAAACTATTACCCAAAGTATCTTCTCTTATATTAGATTCTACTTCTTTGCAAGACATTGATTATCATCAGTCTTCACTTTCACTGATTCAGCGTCAATTTTATCAAGTTGGCAACATATAAAAACTCGCCAAGTTGGCGACATTCCGCCAAATTCGCCGTCAAAATTTCGCCAAGCATTGTTTATGGAGAAATATATTAGTCTTATGGTAGATAAATTACTAATGGCGTCAAATTACAAAGCTATTACCGAAAGTGTTTTCTCTCGTGAATGGCACGAGCTAGATCTATGAGAATGATGATAATAAATTTATCGCATAATGTTACATATGAAAAGTGAACATATTTTACAATAGTTAATATATATTTTTCTAATTTTATGTGGTTTTTTGATAAATTTATTTGAAAAATATGCAGTATGTAACGGGTCATGCTAGCGCTCTAAAGTTTATGTCAATCGTTTTCTAATGAAACATTGCTTAAGAAATGATTATTTACGTAACTTTATTGAATGCTTTAATTTTTGATGAATTTTTAAATTTCATGCCAAAATTTAGGAAAGTTCTGAACATTCGATTATGTGTAAAAACAATAGAATTCCAGTAATCACTGATTGTAATTTTTGTACCAAATTTTGTTCGGATCGTTTAATTCGTTTACGAGATATATTCTCCAAAGACTCACACACACACACACACGCACACGGCACACACGCACACGCACGCACGCAGACACACGCACGCACGCACATTCACGCACGCACGCACACACACACACACATCCCCTTAAAAACATCTGATTCGTGTTCAGGGATCCCCCGTCGAAAACTCGAATTCAAAGTTTCAATCCGGTCATATTACTTTCCTTATACATTATACGATGTATATAAGGAAAGTAATAATGTATTAGATCAACGGTACTGTATTTTTATCGTTGAATTTTACATTTGGTAATTTTCCGGATAACAACATGTAAAAGTATTTCAAAGTACCCAATTAACTTATATTTCGCACAACTCTAAACAATTATCAATAATGATAGCATCCTCAATGAGCGATATATCCCATATTTTAAAATACATTAATAAATAAATCATCAATAAATCATCAATTATTTTCATTAATTTAACGTCATTTTTGCAATTTTGACGATATTATCATCAATTTGGGGCTATATAGTGACGATATTTTGCCAGATTATTTGCTAAGTTCGCCAAAATGCATCACCAAGTTTCAGACAAACGGAGAGAAGAGAATTTCTTATATACTAGAAGGTATGCCCGTTACATGACGGAAATCAGGATTTGCGAAACATTACTTCCCATTTGGTGTCATTTTTATTAATTTGTCGCCAATTTTGTCACTTTGGCAACATTTGGCCCGGGTTCGATTCCAGCCACTACCAAAACTACCGCCGTGTTCATGCGGAGTACGATCACGTTAAACATGTGGGTCCGAAAGTCCTTCCGAGAGGTTGGTGGTTGGGGAAGGAGGGTACGGTCCCTGTGGATGCCTTCCCCACTGGGTTCCGGTCTAAATTGGGTGGCACTTCCCGACCGTCCAAACAGTTACCTTACACCTTTCTGGTAGGTCGGACGGTCTGGGTTTCAACATCAACAACTTTGGCAACATTTAAAATAGTCGCCAAGTGGGCGACGTCCCGCTAAATTTCTGGCCAAACGTAACGGAAGTAGAAATGGGTTATTCTTATAGTCTACCCTTATACTCTTTCCAAAATATCATTCATCGTCATTTCATTGATTTAGCGTCGGCTTCAATTATTTGGCGGATTTCTATCAATTAGGTGACATTTTCGTCAATTTGGAAATTTTTAAAAAGACAGCAAGTTGGAGATAGTCTGACAAATTCGTCACAAAAATTTTGCCAAACGTTACGGACGAAAAAATGAGTTATTCTTATAGTAGATACTTATATCATTTCCAAGATATTGAATTTTCAACAATTGGTTGCCATTTTCATTGATTTAGCGACTTTTCTTATCAATTTGGCGACATTTTCGTTAATTTGACAACAATTATAAAAGTCTCCAAGTTGGCGACATACCGCCAAATTCGTCGCCAAAATCTCGCTAAGCGTTATGGACTGAGAAATAAATTAGTCTTATAACAGATAAATAGCGTTCAAATACAAACGTATTACCCAAAGTATATTTTCTCATGAATGGAACAAGGTAGAGCCACAAGAGTGATGTCATCGAATTTACCGCATGATATTACATATGAAAAGTAAACATATTTCACAATAGTTAATATTTTTTAAATTTATGTGATTTTTTGATAAATTTATTTTTAAAATGTGCAATATCTCTAGAACGGTTCATGCTAGCGCTCTAAAGTTTTTGTCAATCATTTTCTAATGAAAAATGACATAAAAAATGACTATTTTCATAACTTTATTAAAGGTTTTGATTTTTTATTGCCTTTTTCAAAATTTCACTCGAAAATTTGGGGGAGTTCTGAACATTCGATTGCGTTTAAAAACAATAGGCTTCCAGTATTTACAGATTGTAATTCTTGTACCAAATTTCATTCAAATCGCTCTATTCATTCGTGAGATATCGTCTCCACTGACACACACACACACACACTGACAGACATCCCCTCAAAATGTTCGATTCGTGTTCAGTGATGCTTGAAACGTGTTCTCCTGTCGAATACTCGAATTCAAATTTATAATAATAATGCAGTGTTCTCAATGCATAATCAACAATATATTGTTCTTTGAAATATTGCAGTAAATATATTATGTAAAGTATTTGTCTCATCCGTAAAGTACTTATCCGTTTAAAATTCAAACTCATCGATGTATAGAGATTGTAAGCACTTTAGACGAATATTCATGGATATTGCTATTGTTGCGAAGAATAAAACGCTTCACTCTCCTTTTCCTATATCTACAAGGTAAAACAACTTTTTCAGGCAACCGTTGCTATTACTTGAAATTAGGGTTGTCAGACTTTGACTTTTTAGGGCATGGTTGCCAAATTCGGCGAAATATTGCCAACTTGGCGACTTTGGGTGAGTGTCCGAATCCGCTAGATCTTTAACGAAATATCAATATGTTTTGCAGATACGCGCACTTTCTATAAATTTCTATGGAGAGTATATAAGGAAGTCATCGCTCAGTTGGTGTTGAGTTGGCGTGATACAAGCTATATTTAATTGTGACATATGTCAGTGTTTTAATAATTGTATTTGCTATTTTGTGAATTATTTAAGCAATTAATTGCTTTTTCATTTACCTGATAGTTGTTTAGAGATCTTGTAAGATAGTTCTCGAGCTGTTCTCTGTATATTGTTTCTGTTTACGCATATTAGTGCTTATAAATACGCGTGTTAGTTATCCAGAAATGTAGACTGATTTCTGTATCCTGAAAGTACACGTATGATTTGAGAGGATACATCGTGACACTGTAAATATTGCTTCTCTGTGTGGAAATAATCATACGAAAAATTTCATTTTTTAATCTCCCATTATTCTATTTTCCTTTTGGATTTTTATTTGTTTTTAAAACTGTTTTTGCCGACATTAATTAAATATCTTAAACAATGTGCATGCCTGCTTGTTTTTTACGGCAAATTTTTGAAAAATATTTTTTTCTCAACTCTAATCACTCTTTGTACATGAAGGATTATTATTATTTTTTTTTCTGAATCAAAGGAGAATTATAGAAAAAAATTAAAAGTTTATGAAAAGAAAATTATCGGAGAAGTTTATATTCACTGAAATCTGCATAACAAGGAGTCTCTAAAGCCTGTCACCGAAATTCAGAGTAAGTTGCTATGAAATCTGATTAAAAGGGAAATATATTTAAACAATAATTGTTTAGCACCTTTCTAACTCGTCTTATACTCATTTCAAATAATGGAAATGCATTTGTTAAAATGCAAGAACTCATATAAAACCAGTACATTTTAGAAATATAATAACATTTTCAGTTACCTTCGCATTTGACGTTAGCATTAAGACACATTATGCACGAACAATGTAGACACTTCAAGGGTATCGCTCTCAACCGCTTTTCAAAAGTTCAATCCACACCAAGATGATCAACCACCGAGGTAAAAAACGTGTAAAATTCTTAGATTCAGATACACGACCGTTGCCAAGTATAAAATCATATAACGTACAAGGCAAGAGCTGAAATTAAAAATGCAGCATTGAACAATTGGTTTGTTTGCACTTAAGAAAGAAATCAACGTACTACATAAAAACATTAAGCTAAATATTTTTTTATTTGCGCATCAACTTGGGATGTGTTCAATTTTTAAGATATTTTCAGTAGGTCCATTTAAAATCGCGGTTAATCCAATATTGGTATTGCGAGCTTCTTATTCTTCGACCCAGACGGTTCGACCTACCCGAAAGTGCAATGTATCTGTTTGGACGGTCGGGACAGAGATACCCACTTTAGACCTAAATTCTGTGGAAGCGCTATCCATAGGAACGGTACCCGCCTTCTCCTATTACCAACCTCTCAGAAAAACTTACGGGCGCATATATATAACATGCCCGTGACGTGAAGATAGTGACAGTTTGGGCAGAGCCCGGAACTCGAGTCGTCCAAGTGGTATTCAGAGCTTAAGAACTTTAGATCTTTAATTGTGACATTTTTTAATTTATACAGATATTTACCCAGCTGTAGAGTAAAATAGAGAAATATGGCTGGCCTGCGGAAAGTCTTCTTGTACAAAACAGAAATCAGCAAGAAAGATTACTTCTGTGGATGCTTGATGTCAATCCAATCCATCGCTTCGATTAGATTGCTCTGACTCATTGCAGACTAAACAAACTTAACAGGCTAAAACACATTTTCCACTTAACCTCGAAATATAAACTAGGAATGTAAGGGCCCCCTTGGGATGAACTGTCCTGCATAGGTGGGCTTTGCAGTTCGTAGAAAATTGCATATAGTTGGAATGCTTATGCTTGCGACTCTAGTATATTTCTTGTTAAAAGAAGATATAGAAGTATATAATAGAAGTATGTGTTCTCGAAATATGATAAGAAACAAACAGGGTGATAAAAGATAAATATAATGTCCTAAGGGATTTTTTTATTGTAAGTTTTTAAATTGAAAAAACGTACTGTTGATTTTAAGCAAGTTTAGCAACCCTCCACTTGAATGAGTCCCGCGCGTTTATTTCAGGCGTATTAAAAGAGTTGAGGCGTATTACCTAGGCCCGTTTAGATGTCGAAAACTGTATTTAGGCATATGCAATCGTATAAAGCGTAGTAGTTGATGCACCCAGCACCGGGCCCAAGGAGTATTATGCAGACTAAACAGACTTGACAGGCTGAAACACATTTAGAAATTTAGTTAAGACGTATTACGGCCACTTAACGGATGGGGCGCAGCCGCGCGAGTGCTGCCGAATACGTCTTTTCAAAAATTGAATCCAAGAATTTCATTTATCTCTGCTTTTAATCCCGGGCAATTCCAGGTTCATTTTCTGGTAATTAAAAAAGAACAAAGTACTTTACAAAGAACCTTTCGTAAATATATTCAAATAAAAATGGTAATTTTTAAGAATTTCAATCATCCTTCCTAGTACTCGCAATTTTAGGCTTAACCATTTTAATAATCCTAAGCGCATACTGAATCCAAATTTTTAGTTTAATTATATTTAAGTAGCTTAAAAATTCATTTACGTTTATATATTGGTTAGACTCTTACGCTAATTGAGTGCATTATGTCTTCTTTCTGAAAACATGTGGATGTATCCTTCTAACAAATGCAACAGCTTTCAACGAAATAAAATATTAATGCATTCAAATAGAAATGCCAAGAATTTTTCTCTTTTCAGGATGACGGCTGCATTTACATATTACATTTAAATGCAGAACAATTTTTATGGAATAAATTAGGCATATTGAAATACAAATTAAATATGAGATGCAAGTTTTTAATCTTACTTCTTATAAATAGATGCAAAAATTCTATGATTTTTGTATAGTTAATATTACAAAAATATGTATGAAAGCTATAGTACATTGATATAAAATGCAAGGTTCTACATATTTAATATGTAATGCACTAAGGCTTATCTAATAATTTGGAGGTTAAAATTTATGCAAATGTAAAATTTATATTATCTGCAAAGAACTGATGTATTTTTTACGTCGTATTCTATGGTGGATGGCGGGTACAGTTTCTGGATGCAAGAGCGAGTTTGAATACATCCTACTTTATACAAAGCAGAAAAGAATGAACTGGAACAAAATTTAAATATTATACATCTATATATCTATACAATTCATAAAGTAATATATGAAAACAGCAAGGCGGATATGCAAATGATCACAGTTTCGTTACGCATAGTGACATAACACCTTGCTGAGCAGCATAAAAGCGTCAGGTCAAGGAAGAGCTATATCACAGCTAAATTGTAGCATCATTGGTTTCAGGTTGTAAAAACAGTTTATTTTTCAGGTTGGTCGAACGTATGAGGTACGTCGACGTACCGCATACGTTCAGTTGTCGTCAACAGAACGGCAACAAATCATTGTTTAAAGTGAGGGTGGAATGAGACGCCAAAGGATCGCTGAACTATTGGGTCATGATGTGAGTACAGTTCAGCGGTGTGTGTTACGGTTCGTGAGAGACAACGATACAACGCAAAGATCAGCTAGTACCTAGTACCGCAAAGACCGCAAACTTCAGGTATACCACAACACATGAAGATCGTATGCTTCTGGGAAACGTTGCGAGGGAACCGTTTATCACAGCAACCGTGTCACAACGGCATTTATTCCACACTACAGATAACGTGGCTTCGACGCAAACTATTTGAAACACTTTGCATGACGCAAGACTCCGAGGTAGACGACCTTTTCTACACCTACCGTTTCAACGTCTTTTTACGTCGCCCCACAGTGGTGTCAAATGAGACGCAATTGGTTGATAGAATGGCGTAACATTCTGTTCACAGATGAATCACGATTCTGTTTTGTCATGCCAGATGGCCGTACTCGCGTATAGCCGCGCTTTCAACAACACCAACAGGAAGCTTTTTCTATCAGTCGCCACATAGTCCCCCTAAGTGGTACCATGGTTTGATGTGGTATATCATTTGGTGGACGAACACCTTTAGTCCACGTTACTGGCAGTATCACGGCGCAACAATACGTCTCTGACATTGCTAGACCTGTGGTACAGCCAGATCTGTTAACTAGGCCTGGACTGTTTTATCAGCAGGATAATGCCAGGCCACATACTGCACGGGTAACTATGAATAGTCTACAAAGCTTTGATATCCTTCCTCGGCCAGCATATTCTCCAGATTTGTCGCCAATTGGGCACATCTGGGACATCATGGGTAGCCGATTAAAAGATTCCAGCAAGCAATATTCAGTTCCAATTCCATCAAATCATGTTCAGTTACAAGCCCAGTTGCATGCTATGTGGAATGTCATCCCTCAACACATCATTGACCATCTCATTGAAGGGATACCTCGTCGTATTCAATCCTGCATAGCCGATCGCGGTGGGCCTATTCCATATTGATCTAATGTCAATAAAGTTCCAAGCTTTCATATTTTCCAGGTATGATTTTTTATCATTTGCACATCTCCATGTTATAACTATATTCTGCAAATTTCATAAGGATACATCAATTTCTTCATGATATTACGATTTCAGTTGTGAGCAGTATATATATATATATATATATATATATATATATATATATATATATATATTATAAAGCAAATCCATCTTAATAATAGTAGTAATAATATAATAATATTACATATCTAGTTTTGGTTCCCAAGTTTCATAAATCCCCAGTTGTGTTCAAACAATTACTGTTAGGCATAATTCTTACCTTACTAATGCTGGTAAAATATTACAAAAAATTTTAAATGAAATCTCTGTTAGATGACATTTCTAATAATGGTCATATTGTAAAAAACTGTTTTGAATTAGTTAAGAATTTAAAAACTCTAACTAATATCCGTAGTATTTTTACATTTAATTTTAAGTATTTGTTCAATAATATTGATATAGATGATCTCTTTAGAATTATTTTACAAACTTTTGAAAAACATAATACTACCTTAAAATATTTAACATTCCTTTTTAAAAAATTAATTAATTTCACTCTTTATGATAATTATATTCAACATGGTGAATCTATTTTTAAGCAACAGGGGTTTTAACCCTCAAGGGGTATGTGTTTCATCATCATTGGCTAATCTATATTTATACTACTATGAGAAAAACTATAATCTAGTGTCGCATAATTTGCATATGTATAGATATTTAGATGATATATTATGTGTATCCCATAATAATAATTCTCTTGTCTTAAACTTTATCCTAATAATTTGCAACTAAATGACAGTAATAATGACTCTAATGCTGCAAACATTTTAGACTTAAATTTAGATTTATAAAATTGTAATCTGGCTATAAACTTATATGATAAAAGACTATACTTTAATACCTCTAAAATTCAACACTTTGACACTTGTCTACATATATCAGTGTTTAGAAATATCATATCAAAGCAGGTTCTTAGAATCAATAAAATTTGTGATGACAATTATAAATTAACATATTTTATGGAATTATTAAATACTGCAGCCAATAATGCATATCCTCTTAATTTCGTAATTAAAATTATAAACTCATAGTATCAACTACCACTCGACACCCTTCAAGACTTCCCAATTATGGCGGCTGATTTGATTTAAAAAAAACTAATCATTATAATTTCTTAATTATATGATTATATAAAAATGTAAAATAAAAAATAATTAAAATTTGAAAAACAATAAATTTGAAAACAAGATAAATAAATATATAATATTTTGAAAAGTATTTTCGCTAAAAATATGTAACATTAGCCAATTTGATACTACGATTTGAGCTCCTTATATAATGGTGATGGTGGAATACTCCCTTATTCATTTTTTCTAAGAATCACTTGTCTGTTCATCCTACTTTACTTATATGGTAAATTGTTCTGTCTCTTACTATAACTCACTGGACGGGTTTTAGAGAATGTCACTGTAATAGACCTCCACACCCCCTTTAACTTATCTGTCATACTTGTTCTGGATACTTCTCGATCATCTTCATTCCGGCTCTGCTTGTACTTCACGTGCAGTTTAGGATTCCTGTCTCATGATAATGGTAATTCTTGATTTCCTGTTTTTTCTTTTTTCAATTCTTCCTCTCTTAATGCTTGTAGTCTGTTGCATTGGTATTTACAGTAATTTACTATTGCCAATTTTGAAACAAGCATGTGTCTTGGTTAGTTAGAGCTAGATGCACAGACTTGAAAATGAGTCTAGTCTAATTAAACTTCAAAATTAAGCCAGTGCTGAATATTTCTTTTTTCGGCATTGTAGCCGTGTTTTAACGGCAACAACGGTTAAACAATACTTTCTTAATACTACATGCGAGAAAGCAAAAAAGTAAATATACATTTTGAAATGATACTGCCATTTTCTCAGAATGGAGTTTTAACTCCTTACCGCTACCTTCATGGCCACAACCTAAGTCACCCAAGTCCCATGCATTTTCAAACAAAACAAAATTTATGGAACTAATTAGTATTATTTCACCTGTCATTGAGATGCTTAAATACTAGTTGTTTATATTGCGTCTTATTACGTTTTTAAGCAGATATGTACTCTTTGATACAGATAGCACCACGTTAGAGATAAAACCAACATGGCGGCATTTTTTAATGTATCAACTGAGTTCGGTATACTACTCAAGTATAAAAAGTTTTATGTATATTTGTTGAATAGAGCCAACAAACGGTAATCTGGAGCTAATTAGCGGAGTCCAATGCAAAAATGTTTCAAAGTCTGATAACTATCTATCAACATGTAAGAAATATTTGAAATTAGTTATTAAAAACATTTTTAAAATATAATTTCAAAAGTTTAATTCAGGAAAGATTGCACATATTACATAATAAATGTGCATCATACATAACTCAGTCCACATCGTAACGTAAATTGGAAATGCTGACACATAAAAAGCCTACCGATTGCTAGCATTTAAAAGAGAACCAAGCCAGTTATTAAATTTTTTTCGAAAGTCAGCTCTGGTTGTAATAAATCTCAACACCTGTACGTTGAACCTATTGTTCATTAGCAAGAAATTTATTAAATAGCCTTCATAGGGTGGCAAGTGGTGTGAACATATCATTTTCGACTGAACTGACTTGAATTTTACTCCCTTTTGCATACTCATTCCGTACAGTCATATGAACATTAAAAAAAATCGAAAGTGACGTATCTCGAACCTGAAGCAGTGACACCCTACCCCCCCCCCTCCAAAATTTGATGCTGAATCCATATCAGTCATTATCCAAACTATATCTGTAGCCAATCCAGAAAAATAGATCTTTCAAGGAAATTGTAAATTTTTTAAATGGAATTGGGAAAGTACCGAAAGTGAAAATCCTTAGTCAACACCCAGCTCCTCTGTAATCTGATGCCAAATTCATTGTATTCATCAACTAATCAGTTAATCCTGAAATTCAGATGTTTCAAGAAAATTTTTGAAGCGGATGTGGGAAAAAACGGAAGACTGTAGTCCTTAGTGAACCGCCATCACCACCGAAATTTGATGCTGAATCCATACAGGGCCATCTTGATTCACTGCGCCTGCTTGTAGATTACCATCGAAGAGGATGAGTCATCCACGGAGTCCTTCGAAAATGCTTCTTTCGCCGTTAGTGCTATGATTTTTTGCTTATTACTTTTTAATTTCGTCGTTCCCCCTCCTCCTCGAAAATTTCATTAATTTCACATTATATTCATAACTGTATTATTATTAACTACATTATTATTGTTTACTACATTATATTCATCACAGGAAGACCCGGCAACTTAAGAAAACATAAATTTGAATTCAGATACTAAGAAATTTGTGATAAATATGGTATGCTATAAAAGCCGGATATTTTCTAATATATAGTTTAAAATAAGTTTATTTTGCATTTCTCTTTGTGTGTCATTGTTTTGAGTATCTTTTGTGAATAAAATAAATAACATGAAACGGTAATGTAAATTTTAACGAGCATTCCTGCACTATAAAAAGTACGTACTATACTTTTAGAAAGTGTGAAAGATACCGAACGGCATTCTCAAAATTTTCAAGTGACAGTTTTTGTAACTTCAAATTCTATATAATATTAATTAATTACTTTTTACAGAATTTCAAATTGGTGAATAATAATGGTGTTTACTTTGTTCAGTGTAAAGTAACTCAGGCTATGTGTTAAAAATAAGACATCGATAAGCCATTCTAGTACGATGTTCATGTGATATAGCAGCTATGTTTTCTTTGTTAGCTCTTAATGGATATGAAACGTCTGACATGTTGCAATGACAATTTTGATTGTTCAAATTAGATCATCATAATGTCATTTGGAACTAGTTTAAGCTATATGTTTCTGTACATAAGATGAAGCTGCCTTCAAATTAAATCCCTTATGAATCAGAAAGGTCTGCCTCGTGATCTGATACAATTGCTTTGCCTTGATCTTTTTATTGGCTTTGCATTGAATCATGTTTCCTGAAATACTTAAAAAAAATGAAGATATATAAAAAGCTGAAGGAAGGTAAGTAGTTGACAATATCCACTTATTAGGTACTATACTCAATGTCATTGCATGCGCTTAAAATTTACGCTTTGTACATGTACTGAACTATTTATAACTGTTATTGCGAAGTGACTTATTGAAAGTTACTTCTGTTCCACGAGGAAAATATTTCTGAGAAACTAGCCAATATTTTAAATAAAATGTACACTTTTAATTTTTTTTCATCCAATACTTAAATTTTCAATATGTTTAATAACAAAAACCTGGGCGTACATTAAAAACTATACTCCCTCTGCAATGAATAAATTAAAACGCGGATAATATAATACAAGTTGTCATTATTATTATGATAGAACCAAATATTATCAGAAATTAAACTTATGACTTACACTCTTCTATATAAAAAAATATTACATTAATCATATTTCCTTAACCATGAAAAGTAAACTCTAATGCAAACTTGTTCAACTAGCTGTTCAAACAGGGAAATTGCTTAGATAGCATCTTGAAATTTAACTAAAGTAAAAGTACTAAAATTTAATTTAAAAATGAGTAAATATTGATACTTTAAAAATGATACAAAATACAAGTTTTGTGTACAGAACTAATGGCTTGCATTTTGACATATATTTTGGGATAATTATGATTGTTTTCTTTGGTGAAAGTATGAAATATTTCGGAGCAATATTAATATTGAGTAAATTGAACATTATCATGCAGTTCTTTTATAAATTTGACTGATTTAATATATTTAGAATTTTACAGTTGGTAATAGGTGTATATATTGAAACAATTGTTACTATAACAAATTCAAACTAAGCAATTAATTTTGTGGAACCAAAAGTAATATATATATGATTAATTAAACACCAACTAATGATATAGTAAGAGCAATTATTTCAATCAATTTTGTTGCTTAAGCATGCATGTATTTTTAAAAGCATAGAAAGCATTACAAACAACGCAATTTATTCTGAAAACATACATTATCTATATTTTTCTTGATTTGTAAATCACTGATACATATAAATCCAGAACATAATAATCTGCAAAAAATATACTAATAAAATCACCCAAATGATTAAAAATTTAAAACACAAATTTAAAACCAATCAGAGTGCTTCAACTAGATGACTTTTTAAAAACACAAGCAATTTGTATAATTTTCATTCTGTAAGTGAAGTGATTTATAGTGAATGAGTAACTACTATTGGCAATATATATATATATATATATATATGGAAATATATGCAAGAGATCCTATATATGCAAATATAAAAAAATTCTCTCAAACTGCTATATAAATAATAACAGCATATAGATTGATTAAAAGTATTAAAAAATAATTATATGTGTGTAACATTTTACTCTCTTAACAAAGTATTTTTATTGCAGCCATATATTCAAAGTTGATAAAATGTGCTAAATTGAGTTGAAAAAGTTGTAAATGAAATCACAATAAATAATTCATATTACTTATGACAAATATAAAACGTACTCTAAAATGCATTTCACTGTATCTAACATAATAGAAGATTTACTATGCACGATAATAAAAGTAATTTTTAAACAAAGCTGACATTTTTTTCAAATTAGGTACCATAAACTATGCATGATAAAGTTTTCTCACTATTTAAAAGGTTTATGTTTCATTTCCTTTAATAATAATCATTAGAAATGTTTACTTTTATACCCAACCTCGTGGTATTGAGGGCCATAGTAAAATTCAATTCTTTGAAGAAAAAGGCACCAGCAAATCTGGATTTACAATCAAATAGAGAAATTTGTCTTACCTGGATTAACATCCTTAAAATTCTGTAAAATAATACATAAATCCAGTGAATTTTGTAGTAGCATGTGAATATACATTTACCAAACCACAACGATACAGGAGATATGACTCTATGGATGACGAAGTATACAAGCGGGCCCAGTGAATGAAGATGGCTATGATCCATAGCAGTTGTCATTTTTATAGATGATCCTGAAAAATTTATATTACAAGAAATCTGCAAATGTTTATTCTTTAGTGAGTCATGCTATTCCCTTCGAAATTTAATGCTGGATGCATATAAGTATTTATTTAAACGCTATTTATTGTCAATCCTGAAAAATATGTTTTAAAAGAAAATTTTTCAAGTGGAAAAATAACCGAAACAGAAAATTCTTAGTAAACCTCCCTACTTTCTCCAGAATTCGATGCTGAATCCATATCAGTTATCATTTAAGCTCTATTTATAGCCAATCTTAAGTAGATATTTCAAGGAAAATTAACGTTTTCAATTCGTAAATAGGAAACGAACCGGAAATGAAAATACTTAGTGAAACCCTACCTCCTTTAAAATTATATGCTGAACACGTAACAGCCATCACCTAAGCTATATCTGTAGTAGGTCTTGAGAAATATATATTTCAAAACAGGTTTAGAGTAAAAACAAAGATGTCAAATTTGATTGCCACCAACAATATTTAACTATGTATAATAACTTCTTTTCAGCTATGAGTACTTAACAGTTCTGTACTTTGCTTGTAATGACCCATGTAAATCGTTTGATTAAAAAATCCTGACCTAGTCTTTCCATTTTACCCAAGCAAATACTTAGTCAAAGTGATGTACAAAATCATACTTAAAAAATTTTGAAGTCGCCAATCCGGAATTACCGTAAGAATGCCTAGTTAAAATTAATTTGCTTATTTGTAAAACTGGTTTTCTCGCTTGTTCTTCGATTTTCCCTTCTGTTGACCTTGGAAATGGCCACATGAATTCTTTCTTCGAGATCCAGAACTATCAGATATCTCAACAAAGACAAGTTGTAGTAAACACGGGAGTTTCATGTTTACATATGAATTCATTTTTCGTATTTTTGCTTGAGGAAAATTTCTTTCCGTTTGGGAGTATTTATTTTATGCTCTTGACCTCATCGCCTCTTTCTCTAAAGATAAAACAATTCGATGATGTTTTTATAACATTTGGATGGATTCCTTGCTTTAGTACTTTTCAAAGAAATTTGTATTTTAATCTACTTTTAAAAAATAAAGCATAGATGGAATATAAAAAATCTGAAGTGGGCAGCAAGTGACTTTCCTCATAAAATGCAATGGATTTACTACCTTTACAGTCAAAAAATAATGTATAAGATCCACGGTATTGTGTCTTTATCGCTGAATTGTACATTTGGCGATTTTCCGGATGGCAATATATAAAACTATTTCAATGTACCCAATTAACTTATATTTCGCATAACTCTAAATAAACAATTATCAATATCGATAGCATACCCAATAAGCGATTTAGTCCATATATTAATATATTTTCATAATTATCTCATCAATTAGGCGTCATTTTCATTAGTGTCATTTTTGCAATTTCGACGACATTTTTGTCAATCCGGAGCGAAATATCGTCAAATTGATGATACTTTGAAAGATTATCCGCCAAATGCATCACCAAGTGTTACAGACAAACGGAGAGAAAAGCATTTCTTACATACTAGAAGGTATGCCCGTCATATGATGGAAATCAAAATTTGCGAAACATTACTTCCCATTTGGCGTCATTTTTATTAATTTGGCGATATTTTTGTCACTTTGGCAACATTTAAAATAGTCGCCAAGTTGGCGACGTCCCTCTAAATTTCTCGCCAAGCGTTACGGGTGGACGGACGAAGAAATGCGTTATTAGTCTCTCATTTTCAGTGATTTAGAGTCGTTTTTACCAATTTGGGGACATTTTCTTTAATTTTTCAACATTTAAAAAAGTTGCCAAGTTGGAGACATTCCGCCAAATTCATCGCCAAAATCTCGCCAAGCAATATGGACGGAGAAATAAGTTGTTCTTATAGCAGATAAATGACTATTGGAGTCCAAATACAAAAGTATTACACAACGTATCCTTTCCTATGAATGGAACACGCTAGCTCCACGAGAAGGATGTCAACAAATTTATCGCATGATATTACAAATGAAAAGTGAACATATTTGTCAATAGTTAATATTTTATTTTTATTTTTTGTGATTTTCTGATAAATTTATTTGAAAAAGGTACAATATCTCGAAAACGATTCATACTAGCATTCTAAAGTTTGTGTCAATCGTTTGCTAATGACAAATTACATAAAAATTGACTATTTACGTAACTTTATTAATGGTTTTGACATATTGACGTTTTTTTCAAATTTTCACTCGAAAATTCAGGAGGGTTCTGAATATTTGATTGCATTTAATAACATAGGCTTCCAGTATTCACGAATAGTAATTTTTGTACCAAATTTTGTTCAAAACGTTCCATCCGTTCATAAGATATCGTCTCTCTGACCAGAGTTTCACTGACACACGCACAGATATCACCCCAAGAATGTTTGATTCGTGTTCAGGGATGCTTGAAACGTGCTCTCCCGTCGAAAACTCGAATTCGAATTTTCGACCCCATCACAATACTTCCTTTATACTTTATACTATGTATATAAGGTATATAAGGAAAATAAAACGTTGATGTATGTAGCGCATGTACAGTGCGTGAAAAAAATATAAGGACAAGCGAAAACTCGCCAAATCTAGAAATCTTTTAGACGAAAATGTATGCAAATTTTTTAAGTAAAAATATTGATAAAATTAAGTTTTTTTCATGTAAATTAGCTAAATTTTCCAAAAATAAATATTTATAAATTTACTTTATAAATTTAAAAACTATATGATCTTGAAACAAAGGATATGGACAACTGTTTTTTCATTTAAAATTATATTAGAATTTTCATATTTGAAAGCAAAAATTTAACCATTTCAAATATAAAGACTGTGTTTCTAAACAAAATTCACACTTGCATCACTTTTTTATGGTTTTTGTACGATGCCAAAAGGAACTCATCTGTCTGATCTTGAAAAAGGGAAAATTCCTGCTTTTAAAGAATGTGGATTGAGTGGGCATAAAATCTCGAAAAAACTTATAAAATCTAAAACTGTAGTTTATAACTTTCTAAATGAACCTGGAATGAATGGAAAGAAAAATCGAACTGGAAGACCAGAAATTCTAACGCATCGACAGAAAAGAATGGTTGTAAGAAGAGCTTGCCATAAAAAACGAACTGCAAATGAAGTTAGAAGAAATGTGGACTTACCGTGTTCCACACGAATAGTTCAAAATATTTTGAATAAACATCCGAATATTTGGTATGGAAAGTTAATGTCACGTTCGCCTCTTAAGAAGGAACATAAGGAAAGCAGACAGAAGTTTAAATATATATAAATTTCCCTCTGTCCAAAATGGATTGATGTAATCTTTTCGGACGGAAAGAAGTTCAATCTTGATGGGGCAGATGGATTAAGCTATTTTTGATATAATCTGTGTAAAACCAAAGAAGTTTTTCCAAACGTCAGTACGGCGGGGCTACAGTAATGATTTAGGGCGCTTTTGCAGTAAACGGAACCACGCCTATAGTCTTTATCAACTACAACATGAACTCTGACAATTATGTTGATATGTTAGGCGAACATTTGTTACCTGAGGCCCCACTAATTACTTCAGGAGACTATATTTTCCAACAGGATAACGCTTCCATACACGTTTCTAAAAGTGCAAAACTCTGGTTTGAAGCTAATCTGTAAATTTACTTGATTGACCGGCAAGGAGCCCAGATCTCAATCCGATAGAAAATTTATGGGGCCTTCTAGACCAAGAAGTTTATAAAAATGGCGCACAATATCAGTCTAAACAGGATCTTGTTTTAGCCATCAAACAAGCTTGGAATAACATTTCTATAGACACTTTAAAAGAACTTTCATCATCGATGACCTCTTGGCTTATTCAAGTAATTGAAAAAAAAGGTTGTTTTCTTGATTAGTAAGTGAAATGTTAAGTAATTTAGAACATGTCCTTATACTTTTTCTATATTTTCTTTAGTGATAATCTTTATAAGGTCAACTTTTGTAAGGTTCATATTTGTTGTTTTATGTGGTGTAAATGTTATTGTATAATTTCATATCAGATATGTCAGAAATATCAAAATCTCATTTTGATAAAGTGAAATTAAAGTATATTTTCATTCAATTATATGTTGCCCTTAAACTTTTTTCGATCACTGTATCTCCCTACAGATGAACACATTTCTATATTAGAGAAATAACACAAATGAGAGATTTCTTATACCTCGATCGGTCTAAATATCGATAGAATTATCGTTTTCATCGATTAAATTAGTTCTGTCAAATTTTCTGGAAATCGTTTGATTAATTCGAGTGATTTTACGCTTTCATTGGTTAAAATAAATGTTCTAATATCGCGAGAACGGAATCCCAAAATAATTTACAGTTACTTCTAGTTAAAAGTATTTTCAAAGTATCCACTCATTTAATAAATAAAAAATATTTAATGTTTTAGTTTTTTCTATTTTCGATCCAAAACTCTCAATATCTCGATCAGCTACTTACTATAGATCATTCCATTGGTTTTTATATTCAAAATTACATATAAAATAGTTATTTCCGCCACATAAATACTAGTAGCATAATAATTTATTCATCAAAATAATTATTTTAGTATATAAAATTTTCGATTTATTATATTTTTTCCTTTTTATTGATGATTTACAACTGAATTGCTTACTCCAAAAATCACATCTAATGTTTATGGATTGAAATTCTATTATCGATCCAAAATGTTCAATCTTTCGGAAATGGTGAACGCAAGTACCCTATAAATGATTCAATTTTAAATTAAAATTTATGCGTATAACTTATGTTACACTTTATAATAATTATTTTTTTATAAAGTTTAGATTCTAGAGAAAAAAAAAATGTTGGAAAAATTGAGGACATTTACGAATATGTTCACACCACTAAAACAAATAAAACTCTATTGTTCACATATTGATTAAAATTACACTACCAATTGTCATTCAGTTTTCTCAATATGTTCAAAAGATATTTTCTCCACAGTGTCATCATCAGACAGAGGCACAGGCATCAGATAAAATGGTTGCTTCGCTGCCAAGGATGCTCAAAACATGTAGATCCATCAAAACCTGAGAGGTAGATTTTAACCCTGTCACAATAATTTCCTTTTACATATATTGTGTATTGCAGCGAAATGAATATTTTCATTATTTCCGCTTTCCCTACAGTGCGTAGTATTATGATACAAAAGTAAAAAAACTAACAAATAATGATTGGTGCTGAAGGCCACATGGAATTTTCCGATAATATTTAGCTCTGAAGATAACGAAACTAACCGATAATATTTAGCGGTGAAGATGACGGATCTAACTAATAATGTTTGGCGCTGAAAATAACCAATAATGATTGGCACTGAAGATGACAGAACTGAACGATAATTATTGACGCTGAAGGTGACGAAGCTAACCAATAATTGGCACCGCAGACGACAAAACTGAGCGATAAAGATTTTCGCTGAAGATGATGACACTAACCGATAGTGATTGGCAGTGATGCTCACGAAATTAACCAATACAGATTGGTGCTGAATATGAGGAAATTAACGGATAATAGATTTTTATTAAATAGGTCCCTCCAAATTTTAGGAATTACACTAAATTGATTATATTTCAGATTTAAACTATGCTAGAGTTTAGATTTAAAGACTATACTTATAGAGCTTGCTGCTGAGAAATGCTAGCTTGAGCTGAGAAATGACACGTACTCAGATTGCATGCGCCGCGGGTGCTTATTTAGGGCTCATTACGCCCGTGCAGTTTAGTATCTTTCGATGCATTTGCGTGGGATAGAGGAGTATTACTCCAAAGCAGCAAGCGAATGCTCATTTGCAAATGCTTATTTGAGAATGCTTATTTGAGAATGCTTATTACTATTACTTTTTTATAATACTTTGTCTTTCTTTATAATTCTTTGTTACTTATTTACTTTGCCAGACACAAAATATAGGTATTCTCACTCGTTTTCTTTCAGTATACAGTAGATTCAATTCTTTGTACTTTGCAGTAAAATATTTTCTCATTTGTACTTAGTAAAAAATTTAAAACTCCAACGAAGCCAAAAATATTTAATCTATCTAATTATTAAAATATGAAAAGCTACTTTTCCATTATGATGACAAAAAGTAAGCCCCCTTAAACAAATTTTACAAGCACGTACGTGTACATAATTTAAATTAAAACCTTTAATCTTTCTAAAAGATATATTAAATTATAAATACTCTGCGTTCATAAAGTTTTATAAGTGTATAGTTAATCATGCTTTAGATATTTATAAGGATGGCAGTTTAAAAAATATGTTCAGCAGGATTAAAGACATATAGCTGTTTATTTTTAAATAATACTTTAAATCATAAATAAATGTAATAATTACAATTTATTTTAGTACATATTTTCTCATCTCATATTCAACATAGAAATTCATGATTTTGTCCCCAACATATATCAATCAATATGGGTATTGGTATTGAACTTGAGAGCTAAAATGCCAGATTCAAGCTCTGATTTTACAGTTTTTCTCTTCTACATTTAGGCTAAGAACATTAAATTTAGCGATTGAATTAATATATCCATTCAGCTATCCATACATTTATTCATACATACATACACTCATGCCCAAAAGTTAAGCATAATTCGTAAAATGCCAAAAATTTGGAGTTGATATGGATACAATGGTTCACAATCAATTATGTGGAATTGTGGGACGAAGGTAAATCATTGTGGATATACAAAGCAGTTCAGTCGACGTCGACATGCACAAAGCACTGGTGTACGTCGGAGCGAGTATAAAACGGCCTCGAGCGATATGGCCAGATGAGGCAGATTTTCGCAATTGCTGTGGTACGGAGCGTTGTTAACAATCAAAAGGGACTAAATATGTCACAAAGATGCCAGCTAGACATGTTTTTGAAGGGATGAATTATTGGAATGCTGGAATCCGGTCGAACCCAAACCGAAGCGTCTCGAATTCTGAAAGTGCCTCAGTGTGTGATCTTTTGACCGTGGCAGAGGTTCCAAACCACTGGAGATGTTACTCGACGACCAGTACCAGGTCGACCAAGGGTAACAACCGCTCAGCAAGACCTATATTTGGTGACAATTGCGCGACGTCAAAAGAACCGTTCTGCCAGACAACTGGATTCAGCCCTGACACCCGCCACAGGGGTCACTGTTTCAAGGCAAACTGTTTATAAGAGACTCCGACATGTTGGTCTCTATGCTAGATGACCAGCAGTTTGCATCCCTCTGACGTCTGCACAGAAACGCGCGATTTTACAGTGTAGTTTGGAACATCGGCAGCGGAATGGACAGCAGTGGGATGTCGTGTTCAGTGACGAGTTCAGGTTTAGCCTGCAAACTGATTCTCGTCATACCATGATCTGGAGAGAAGATGGAATGCGTTTTCACCCGGAAAACATCGCGGAAAGACGTCGTTTTCCGTTTGGGGGAGTCATGGTTCTGGACAGGTATCATGATGGACGGTCGCACAGATATCCACATCTTTGACACGGGGTCGGTTACCTCCCTGTGGATGCCTCTCCCACTTGGTTCCGGTCTAAATTGGGTGGCACTTCCCGACCGTCCAAACAGTTACCTTACACCTTTCTGGTAGGTCGGACGGTCTGGGTTTCAACAACAACAACGGGGTCGGTTACCGGTCAAAGATACAGAGACACAGTCTTTGATCCTACCGTTCGAATGTTTCGAGGTGCTTTTGGTCCTGATTTCATATTCATGGATGATAACGCGTCTCCTGACCATGAGGTCTTGGTCGACGACTTCCTTCAAACTGAAGATATCCAACACATGCAGTGGCCTGCCAACTCTCCTGATCTGAATCCAATAGAGCATGTATGGGATATGCTCGGGAGATACCTTGCAGCCCTCCTCTACCCACCAAGCTCCGTTCCGGAATTGAAAACAGCACTCCGTGAGGTTTGGAACTCTTTGAGCACACAACTCATCCAAACCCTCATCGAAAACATGGGAAATCGTTGTGCACCATGCAGGGCTACCCGAGGTTCCCACACACCGTATTAAACTGCAGCATCATATTGTTTTAATCATTCTGTTTCACTGAAGTTGACACTCGTATTGTAACCTGTTTTCTTTTAACCCTTTTCTTTAGATAATAAAAGTCGTTATTATCTTTGTTTTGCATTGTTTCCTTCTTCTATAACCCTATTACACACGCATACCACGTTTCCTTCCATTCTGATGTAGATGTCCTGAAATTTTCACATAAACAGCAAATGTGTTTAACTTTTGGACATGCGTGTATATACACATACAGACTGAGCGCTTAAATACAAGAACATTTATATCATGCGTCTTTTTAAAAAGAGGAAATAAGCTAACTTATAAAATGAAATTTGTAGGCTTGGAATATAACAAATGAGTTCCTTTAAAATTGACTGGTGAATGTTTTTTACTGTAATGTACTCATTATCACTGTAAGGCTTTTTGATAATATCAAGTTGATTGTTGTATATTTTATATCACTATTAAAACTGTGAAGCATAATGACCTGGTTTGTTATTATTTCCCCCATTTTCATTATGTTTTTACCTACAAACTAACAGCTTATTGGCGCTTCAGCTTGCAGTGTCCACTCACATCACTGACCTGGAAGACGGTTTGTTTCTACAAGGGAAGGAATCAGTTTTTTCAAGTAGCGTTCTGGCAGTTCGATTTCCATCTGCAAGTTTGTGGCTTTCCGGAGGTGAAGGCGTGTAGGATTCATGTATTGAATCAAGCATTTGACCTGTAGGTAATAATATCATTTGCATTAAGTTTAACTTGAAGTGATCAGTTAAAAAGGTTTCAATTTGAACCATTATCGAAGTTGTATTTCAGTGTAGTATGTGCGTGATGGTATAGATCATGAGTAGTAACTTTTAGTTTAGGTTATTCAAGCAAGTCGCCCTGTATTTCATGGTAAAAATAAAGCGTTATTTAAAATTTAACTTGGTCTGAGTACATGCCTGGCAGTGAGTGTGACTTTACGTTTGCCTTGGTGTACTTTTAAGTATTTTTATTTAAGTCTTATTTAAATGTTAAAAGTTCCAGAAGAGTTGGAACTTCACAAAATGTGTGCGTGTGTGGGAGGGGCGTGTGTGTGGGGGGGGAGGGAGTGTATGTGTCTATCATTTTTTTCAGCTAATTTGCACCGTTTAAAATCGGGGTTCATGTCTAATGAAAGCATTATTTCTGTGAAATATACGTTAACTATTCAAAAATCAAAATATAAAATAAATTATTAATCAAAATATGCAATTGAATATATTTCTCTCTCTCTCTTTTATTAATTATTTTATTATTCTCTCTTTTATTAATTATTTTATTATTCTCTCTTCTTTTAATAATTTTCGTGTATTTTTCTAATTATATCTATTTAAGTTTTCTCTATTTCTTTAATTTTTCCTTTAATTTATTTATTGCTTCTTCTCAGGAAAATAACACTATCATGAAGTTATGGCAAGAAATCGATAAATAGCAATGTGTTAATCTCTTCATTCAAGTACACACATTATTTTAAACGAACATTACTTGAATTGTGATATAATTTCATTAAAGAACGTATGATTACCTTTGACATGAATATGAAACACATTTGAAACTTAAATATGAACTTTACTATCAATTTTCTCGGTCAATCCGTTTACAACTTAAAATTTTCTGTTAACCTACCTCTGCAGCTTCAAACTGCCAGTGAGTGTCAAATGACCAATACGTCTTTTTACTTGACCAATTAAAGAAATTGCAGGTGCATCTTCTGCTTGATCTTCTTCACAGCTTTAATGAGATAGTCAGAAATTGAATCAAGCCACATGTAGGAATAAAAGTGCGCATTGCTCCTAAATGCCTTGGTGTTACTGGTTATTAAACATATATTTACGATGTAGACACGTGCTTATGGAATACAACATAACTCTCTGCTACTATGTTTGCTATATTTTAGCTATATAACTATTTCAGTTATATTTTGTCAAGCAATCAGTCTCGTGATTTCCACATGTATCACCGATGTAAGTTAATTTTTAAAATAGAGAAAACAGAATGATCATAAAAATATTATTTGCTGCAAAAGAATGAAACACCTGTATTAACTGAAAACTCAAATATATACATACTACCCGACACAGAAAATACAACACCATAAATAAGCGAATAAAGTGTGATGATAAAGGACACGCAGACAGATATGGCATATATAAATAAATGATGTTATTTCCAGAAGAATAATACAATACAGTAATGGCATAGGGTGATAAATAGGCAGTAGGACCACTTCTTACGGCGATACAAGCAGCAACCCTTCGAGGAACAGATGCAATGCGTGTGAGGATAGTTTCCTGAGGGATGGATGTCCATATGCCTTCAACCATCCTCCACAGGTCGTCCTTTGTTTAAGGCTGGGACAGGGCAGTCCAACGATGGCAATCACGTCCCATACATGCTCAATGGGTGAGAGGTCTGGAGACAGCGTAGGCCAAGGAAACGCCTGGTTACCTTGCAAGGCTTGTCTGTTGATGATTGCTGTGTGCGGTTGCTCATTATCTTGCTGGAAAGCAGCATTTTGCAGCCGCTAAAGATGGGACAGTGTAACTGGCTGCAGCATCTCATCAACATATCATCGTGCTGCCATTGTGCCTCTGATACGAACCAGAGGTGACGGGCTATCGAAGCCGATGGCACCCCATACCATGATGCTGCGTTGTCGAGCAGTATGGCATTCAACAGTCGCAGCAGGATTGAATCTGTTTCCACTTCGCATCCAGATTCTCATACAGCGACTGTCATTCAACAAACAGAATCAAGACTCGTCGCTTAACAATACCCTGCCCCATTCAATCGTCCAAGACGCTCGGGCCCGACACCATTGCAATCTCTCACGTCGATGTCTTGTCGTCAATATCAGTCATCGTAAAGGACGGTTTGAGTGCAAGCCGCTTTCGGCCATTCGTCGAGAAACTGTTTACTCTGATATTGGAACATTTAATGTACCCTGCACATTCTGCAGAATGTCGATAGTCGTCGTTTATGGGACCGCCACCGCATGATTTCGAATATGTCTATCACCGAGTGCTGACGTACGCCAAAATGACTCCACCAAAAGTCAAATGGAAAAAGTATTTTAAAACTTTAAATCCAGTTTTATTTCAAATAATTATTCATACCCTAATGTGAGCGTTTTTAAAAGCGTGTTCCGTGGCATCCAGGGGTTTCGAGACAGTATTCCAGGGGTGATAGTTTTGGGTAAATTTTCTTAGAAAAAAAAGGGGAGAATTTTGTATGCATAATTTGGGCTACTGTAGACGTTTCCTCATTTTGGAGTACCGCCATCAAATTAAATTTCAAAAGGTTTCCGCGACCAAAAAGTTTGAAAAACACTTCCTTATGCTACAAAACTCGTTAATCTTATTAATCTATATATATAAAAAATAATTTACCTCTGTAAAGAAAGACGAGTGCTGCCTTCTCCAGATTTTTTATTATTTCTTCAATATCATAAGGAAATCTTTAAAAGAAAGGCATCATTTAAAAGGAATAACAACTCTCTCTCTTCTATATATGCATTACAGACTATATAGATTTAAAATGCTATTAAAATTATGATACAAGATAAAATATAATAATAAAAGACAAGAAATATAAAATTACAATGTTTCTGCTTACCGAAGTTTTCCTAGGAACCTTACCCGTAAAGCATGATGTCTTTGTCGCAATCATACTTCACCCAACCTCTGAAAGGATTAAACGCGATCACTTTAGATGTGTGGCCGGCCGAGTATCAAAAGACCAATACAGATCTTTCACTTGATCGGAGCAAGTAATATGTCCAGCTCTTGCTTCATTTTGCTTCAGCGCTTCGATAAGGGCACTAAAAAATTGAATAAAGCCCCATAGAGGAGGAATAACGGTGTGCATTTTGCCTAGATGTCGTTGTCGCTTCTCCTTAAGGAACACATATTTTCTCTGTAATAACTGACCAATGTTCTTGGAGTCTTAAAATAGTTCACTCTATAACACTGTATTTATTTTTTTGGGGGGAGGGGGATTTTTCTTTTTTCTGCTAAAATAAAATTTATTATAAGCTTGATGGGAGTCTAGACGAGTTAGAGTTAAAACAAGGAAAACATGTATGCAAGGAAAAAGTATATGTCGGAACACTGTTTTTCTGGTCTAGCAGTGGATCAACGCATGAGAATTCGGAAAAAATTTCATCTTAAAACGCTGAACCGAGTATTAATACTCTACGCGATCTGGGAGTGCAGAACCATTAAAGATTTTGAACGAAAATACGGACAAAGAGAGGTAATTTAAAGCTAACAAGAATTAATGTAGGTTCAAAACAATCTTTGCTTCTATATTGAATATTCGCTGAGATATAGTACCCTTCAAATATATTTGCATGTCTCGAAAATGTGTTAGGAAGTATCTCAAAGGTAAGAAAATGAGAAATCACTTTAAATAAATTCTGAGTCCATGCGCCGTCCTAAACACGTTATATAATGCAAAATACAAAAGCATAAATAATAAAAATGTTGAACATATTGTTGCAGTGCTTTTATAAGTAAATTCCAAACTATATATGCCGGTTCAGCCAAGGTTATTGGCTCAGTGGACGAGTAGTAAAGGTGACACTGATGATAGCTGATCATGGCCAGGTGTAGTTGTTCCGAATCTGTAAAACTATAGGTTCTAATCTAAGTAGCCGCAAGGTAAGCATAAGTTGACCGTAGAGCCACAAACGAAACCAAACCAATTCAAAAAGCAGATGTTGGCAGCACATGACTTCCCGTACATAATTCAATGACTTTACTTCTTCCACAGTTTAAAAAGGATTTACAAAATCCACGACACACTGTTTTTAGCGTTGAATTGTATATTGAGAGATTTTCTAGGTGACAACATGTAAATCTATTCTGAAGTACAAAGAAAACTTTAATTTTGATCAAATCTGAAATATAAGTAGCATCTACTAAGCAATATAGTTCATATATTAAACAATTATAATAATAAGGAACTATTTTGTTATATAAGCATTTTAAAGTTTATGTCATTCATTTGCTAATGAAAAATTATATGAGTAAATATTTTTTATGTAACATCATTGACAAGTCTGATTTTATTATGATGTTCTTTTTTAATTTCATTCGAAAACAGAAGGGGTTTACCGAACATTCAACTGCATTAAAAATTCACAAATCTCTAGTATTCACTGATTGTAATAATGGTACCAAATTTCGTTCGAAACGTTCCATTCGTTCGTGAGATATCGCATTTATAAACTCACGGACAGACACACTAACATACATACATACACACACACTAACATACATTCATACACACACACTAACATATATACATACGCACACACACTAACATACATTCATACGTACACGCACTAACATATATACATACACACACTAACATACATTCATACACACACACTAACATATATACATACACACACACTAAGTACATACACATACACACACTAACATACATACATACACGCTAATATACATAAACGCTAATATACATACACACTAACACACATACACTAACACACATATACATTAACATACACACATATACTTAGATATCACCTGAAAACTTTCGATTCGAGTTCAGGGATACTTGAAACGAGCTATTCCTTTAAAAATTAGAATTCGAATTTTTGAACCCGTCACAATACTTTTCTTATACATTATACTATGTATATAAGAAAATTATTAACTACTACAAATACTGAAATTGTATAAATATTTCTTACACAATAAAAATTTAACAAGGCCTGGTTGGTTTATTGGATTCTGTGCTGAGATTACATTTAAGGACTTCATTTAATACAAACATTGTAACAAATAGTTCTTGAGAATCAGATATTTACAAATTTCGTATGAATAATTGTTAAACAAATGTTCCCGAAGGAATAAGCTCCTTTGGTTTGATCCGATCTTCTTGTTTATCTTCATCGTCATACCTCGTGCGACCAGCTCGGCTTAGCCTGATCATGCGGGAATTGCTTGTAGTCGTAGGAAGATTTCATAGGATATTTATTTCATGATTTAGAAAGTGTATTTAAATTTTATTTTTATAACAATAGGAACCTTTAACTTTCCTTTATACTTTCCTTATATACATAGTATAATGTATAAGGAAAGTATTGTGATGGGGTCAAAAATTCAAATTCGAGTTTTCGACAGGAGAGCGCGTTTCAAGCATCCCTGAATATGAATCAGACGTTTTTAAGGTATGTCTGTGCGTGTGTGTGTGTGGAAACGATATCTCAAAAACGAATGGAGCGATTTGAATGAAATTTGATACACAATTTTCAATCCGTAAATACTGGAAGAGTATTGTTTGTAAACGCAATCGAATGTTCAGAACCTTCTAAATTTTCGAGTGAAATTTTAAAAAATCATACAAAAATCAAAACCGTTAATAAAGTTATGCAAATAGTCATTTCCTATATAATATTTCCTTTGCAAACGATTGACATAAACTTTAGAATGTTAGCATGAACCGTTCTCGAGATATTGAACATTTTTCAAATATATGTATCAAAAAATCACAGAAAAATATTAACTATTGTGAAATACGTATGTTCACTTTTCATATGTAATATCATGCGATATATTTGGTGACATCATTCTCGTGGAGCTAACTCGTTCCATTCTTAAGAAAATAATATACTTTGGGTAATACTTTTGCATTTGAGCGCCAATAGCCATTTATTTGCAATAAGAATAACTTATTTCTGCGTCCACAATGCTTGGCGGGATTTTAGCGACAAATTTGGCAAAATGTCGCGAAAATGATAAAAATGACGATAAATCAATGAAAATTACGACTAATTGACGAAAATTCAGCATCTTGGAAAAAATATAACTATTTACTACAATAATAACCTATTTTTCAGTCTGTAACGATTGGTAAAATTTTGGCGACGAATTTGTCGGAATATCTCCAGTTTGTTGACATTTTAAATGTTGCCAAATTGACTAAAATGTCACCCAATTGATAAAAACTCGCCAAATTGATGAAACCGACGCTACATCAATGAAATGACGACTAATTGAGTGCAATATCTTGGAAAGAACATAAGAGTAGAATATAAGAACAATCCATCTGCTTTTTCTCTATTTGTCTGTAACACTTGCTGATGTATTCGGTGAACTTGGTGGATAATCTAGCGCGTATCGCCAATTTGGCGGTATTTTATACCATATTGACGAAAATATCGTTAAAATTGAAGAAATGACGCTAAATTAATGAAATAAAGACTAATTGATGAATTAATTTAATATATAAACTATGTGGCTTATTAAGGAAGCTATAAATATTAATAATTGTTCATTTAGAGTTGCGCGAAATGGGTACTTTGAAATAGTTTTCGATGTTGTCATTTGGAGAATCCCCAAATGTACAATTCAATGTTAAAAACACAGTACCGTAGATCTTATACATTATTTTTTGACTGTAAAAGAAATAAATTCATTGCATTATACACTCTTTGGCAGAAAAAACGAAGCACCATGAAGAAAGTGACTGTTTTTATTTAAATTAAATATGCGTACAGCTCATATACAGGTAATGAAATGATTACAAAATGAAGGCAGTAAGACGCACCAGTTGTTAGCAATTGTACATTGAATTTTCAAATCAGTAATTGGTGAAAAAAAACCTTGGTGGCTATGCATGCTTGTATACATCTAGGTAGAGTGATAAAGGTTCCTAATGTCATCCTGCGATACTTTCTGCTAGGCATTATTCAATTGTTGCTCCAGATCTACTACATTTCGGGGTGCCCGAATCTGGCGGCCTAGCATGTCCCATACATGCTCGACTGGCGAAAGGTCTGGTGACCTTGCTGGCCAAGGAACAGTATCAACAGCAAGGATACAGTTTACAGATATGCTAGCCTCATGTGGCGCGGCATTATCTTGTTGGAAAATGGCCCCAGAATGACGTGCCATGAAGAGTAACGCCAGAGGCCGCAGGATTTCATCAACATATCGTTGAGCTGTTAAAGTTGTACGCAAGATGACTAGTGGCGACCTGTTGTCGTAAGAGATAGCACACCATCACACCAGGGATAATGGCTGTGTGCCTGTGGTAAAACAAGGGCTGATTGGGACCGCTAGTCCTGGCGCCACCACACACGTGCCCGATGATCATCTGTTGAAAGACTGGAGCGTGATTCATCGCTGAACACTCTGCGATGCCAGTCTGCTGGCAGCCATGATGCTTGGCTACGGTACCACTCCAAACGACCGTGTGGATTTTGCGCGGTTATAGACAGACATCCTAAAGGCCGCCGTGAGCGTAACCCCACCACAATCAAGCGCCGTGAGATGGTGGAAGGCACCACGGATGGTATGGATGAGGCTGTGGCACGTCGGATGGCGAAAATGATGCCTTTGGGCCAGTTCGGGCCTGTCGTACAATCATCCGAGCTTGCCTTGCAATCGTGTACCTTGGCCTTCCAAAGCCTTCATTTCGCCGATGAGTTCCGTGTAACAACCACTGCTACCAGCACCTTTGCATAGCAGAGCTCGTTCGTTGCAGGTGGCGGCCTATTGCTCGGTTTCACGCATCCCGACTATACAACCACGTTCGAACTCTCCCATTTGCTTATAAGGTCTTCGGCAACGTCGTAACGGCATTATTGGTTGTGTCTCCACAGAACTGCAACTCTGATAACGAGCAAAGTTAAACCCTCCACATTTTAAACCTGTTTCATAGGTTGCTAGTAGTTGAGGAAGTACGGTTCTGCGCCAGAGGCTCAGCGATGCTCAGCGCTCAGCAAAATGGCCACCATCTTGAATTCCGTAATCCTGGACGGGGGTGTAAGAGGGAGAAAATGAAAAAAGGTGGGGGTGAAAATTTTTGAGAAACTTTTTTTCGGGTGGCAACGATTTCGTAGCCTTGTACGTGAGGTTTAGGAGGAAATAAATTTTTTGAATGAGATTTTTCTAATTTCTTGAGTACGGGGAAAACTTTTTTGGGGGTGGCAACAGCTGAGCCTCTGAAATAGTCCCATCAGTGCCCCCTAGCGGCGGAAAGTGGAACTATCGAGTATGGAACTCAGAAATAAATTTTTTGAATGGGATTTTTCTGAGTACGGAGAAAACTTTTTTGGGGTGGCAACAGCTGAGCCTCTGAAATAGCACCATCAGCGCCCCCTAGCGGCGGAAAGTGGAACTATCGAGGATGGAACTTAGAAATATGTCTTTGTTTGGGTTGTCATAGCAACACTTGTGGGGGAGAAACTGTTTTGGGGTGGCAAGAGCTGAACCTTTGAAATAGTACCATCAGCGCCCCCTAGCGGCAGAAAGGAGAATTAAATCTCAGGATTTTCCTGATAGTTGAGATTTTTTTTTCTAAATGAAGTGATTAAGTACGAAATATTCGTATTTTCTTCTTTTTTTAAAATTAATGAGGATAATTAAATAAAGTAATTAAGTATATCAAGTTCAATGTTATTACATGCCAAAGACATGCCAAGGACATGCCAAGGATGTGCCAAGGCCATCGTTCTTACAATACCCCTCCGCTCTATCACGGTTACGAATACTTAACTGTGAGAATCTTGTATTTCTATTTGGGAGATAACATAGGTTTTTAAACGTGAGTCATTTTTAGCGTTTTTTCACAAAAAGTTTCAAAAACGTTAAAAAACAACAAAAATGTACGTTTTTTAAATAAATTGTTTTTTTTAGATTGTTTGAATTCTCTATGGGAAATAACATGGGTTTTCGCACTTTTGTGTATTTTTTGTAAAAAAAATGTGCGTTTTTGCAAAAATGTTACCAAAAATGCGTTTTTTGAAAAATGCGATTTTTTTCAAAAACACACTTTTTACTTGTAAAAACTACGAAAAACACGTTTTTAAAGTTGCAGAATTTCGGGAATCTCGGGAATCTCGAGAGTCTCGGGAATCTCGGGAATTGGGTCTATTGGAGGAGGTGTATAATCCCAATGAGGGAACCCATAGACTATTTACCAGCGATCCACGAAACATTTAAGTTAGTAATATTATGAATCCTACATCCATTTTGTCTGAAAATCTAGAAAACCCCCAGAAAATATACCTATTTGATAAATAAGTATTATGAAAAAAAGGGTTAGTGTATCAGTTTATACGCATAGTGTGTGTCTTATTTCTCTAAATCCCACCATTTTTAAAAATAAAAGTACAATACAGAACCCTCCACGCTTAAGTCTCGTAAAAAATGATATAGCTATAAGTGCCCCGCCCAACCCTTTTGTGCGGATGGAGGGGAGATATTTAACACATTATCGGCACTAGGAGAATACGTAGTGGACGTTGACACGCGTTATATTACTGAATAAGGAATTTCTTAACCCGAAATACGAGCGAGTCTGTATTCAGGAGATATACAGCCGAAAATGGTTATTCTGTGATTTTTAACGTTTGAAATAGCAACATACACGCTAATTTCTTTACGACGAATAACATATATTTAATGACGACGAATAACATATATGAAATTTAACACATATAGCTTTCTGAGGGAGGGAGAAACGCCTAATATGGTGATACATATGATACACGCGCTCAACACAAATCGGCGGAAATAAATGGTGAGATAGCTTTTAAAGACGAGACCTTGAAATTTTTTTCGATAAATAAGGTATTTGAGATTATTTAACGTGTGAATGATCGATACATGGTAATAAAATGAGGAACTAGGCTAAGTTTTCAAGTATAGGACTTAGAAGTTTTTAGCTAAATGTAATATGTGCCAACATTTTATAAGATGATATCACCTGCAGAGTGAGTATAAGACGATCCCATCAGCAGCAGCTAGTTACAAAGTGTCGAACTAGTCGAACATTTCTACGATATAAAATTTAAATCGTATTTCGGGTTAAGCAATTTCTTATTCAGTAATATAACACGTGTCAACGTCCACTACGTATTCTCCTTGTGCCGAGAATGTGTTAAATATCTCCCCTCCATCCGCATAATAGGGTTGGGCGGGGCACTTATAGCTATATCATTTTTTACGAGACTTAAGCGTGGAGGGTTCTGTATTGTACTTTTATTTTTAAAAATGGTGGGATTTAGAGAAAAAAGACACACACTATGCGTATAAACTGATACACTAACCATTTTTTATAATACTTATTTATAAAATAAGTATATTCTCTGGGGTTTTTCTAGATTTTCAAGCTAAAATGGATGTAGGATTCATAACATTACTAACTTAAATGTTTCGAGGATCGCTGATAAATAGTCTATGGGTTCCCTCATTGGGTTTATACACCTCCTCCAATAGAACCAATTCCCAAGATTCCCGAGATTCCCGAGATTCCCGAAATTCTGCTACTTTAAAAACGTGTTTTTCTTAGTTTTTACAAGTAAAAAGTGTGTTTTTGAAAAAAATCGCAAAATGTTACATTTTTCAAAAAACGCATTTTTGGTAACACTTTTGCAAAAACGTAAATTTAAAAAAAAAAATGCAAAATTGCGAAAACCTATGTTAATTCCCATAGAGAAATTAGACATTTTGAAAAAAATCGCAAAATGTCACATTTTTCAAAAAACGCCTTTTTGGTAACATTTTTGGAAAAACGCACATTTTTTTTACAAAAAATACACAAAAGTGCGAAAACCCATGTTATTTCCCATAGAGAATTCAAACAATCTAAAAACAACAATTTATTTAAAAAACGTACATTTTTGTTGTTTTTTAACGTTTTTGAAACTTTTTGTGAAAAAACGCTAAAAATGACACACGTTTAAAGACCTATGTTATCTCCCAAATAGAAATACAAGATTCTCACAGTTAAGTATTCGTAACCGTGATAGATCGGAGGGGTATTGTAAGAACGATGGCCTTGGCACATCCTTGGCATGTCCTTAGCATGTCATTGGCATGTAATAACAATGACCTTGATATACTTAATTACTTTATTTAATTATCCTCATTAATTTTAAAAAAGAAAAAAATACGAATATTTCGTACTTAATCACTTCATTTAGAAAAAAAAATCTCAACTATCAGAAAAATCCCGAGTTTTAATTCTCCTTTCTGCCGCTAGGGGGCGCTGATGGTACTATTTCAAAGGCTCAGCTGTCGCCATCCCCAATAAAGTTTCTCCCCCACAGCTGTTGCTATGACAACCCAAACAAAAAAATATTTCTGAGTTCCATCCTCGATAGTTCCACTTTCCGCCGCAAGGGGGCGCTGATGGTACTATTTCAGAGGCTCAGCTGTTGCCACCCCCATAAAAGTTTTCCCCGTACTTAGAAAATCTCATTCAAAAAATGTATTTCCTCCTAAACCTCACGTACAAGTCTACGAAATTGTTGCCACCCGAAAAAAAGTTTCTCAAAAATTTTCACCCCCACCTTTTTCATTTTCCCCCCTTTTACTCCACCGTCCAGGATTACGGAATTCAAGATGGCGGCCATTTTGCTGAGCGCTGAGCATCGCTGAGCCTCTGGCGCAGAACAGGCTTTCCTCAACTACTGATGCTAGTTGCGCAATGGAAACGCACGCTATGACCGAAATTTACTCTCATTGGCCTTGCAAATTTAATCATTTGCATACTTGGAATAAAGGAATTTGCATGCAAAATTTTGAGATGATCGGATTATTTTTTAGGGGGCTCTTCGGGGGTTTTTTTTCGCAAAAGAATGTATAAGGAAACTCATGTGCTGCCCACGTCAGATGTTTTATTTTCTCATTCGTAGTATTGAGATAGTATTGTTTTCCCGAAAACTTTCTATTTCGAGATTTTGATGACAATATATGTTTTAAGACCTAATGAACACGTGTTGACTCTTTCTGGAGTGATGACCGCGTGTCTGTCAGTTTGATGTCTGTGGTCGATTAATTGTGTACACAATAGCAACCACAAATATTAATTTATTTTCACGAAACTTTATATCCGGCTTTGTTATCAAAGAATCAAAGAATCTAGAATTAGACAGATTTCTTTTTTAATTCGAGCGAAAACTTTGAACTTTATTCTAAATTTTATATCTCTTTAACATTACAGCACACTACAAAATTTGGCATAATCATGCATAAAAGGGTTTATATGTAGCTCAATAATCACTAGAATTAATAGTTTCAATCATCGTTGTGAAATATAGCCTCGATACAAATTTTTTATGCGTGACGCAATTAGCCCCCTTGGGGGCATGTTAATCCCCAGATGGGTACATTGCAAGTATTGTACCTACCGAAAATTTTTTTCAAGCCAATTAGAGTGAATGGTAACAAGCTATAGTTGTAATCATTTGGATTCATGATACCGATTTTTCAAATTTTTTTCTTGTAAAATTTGAAACATGAATTCTGGTATGAGAAAGCCAAGTTGACCAGTTGATTTTGTATAAGGTTGCCTCAAAAGTTGCATTTATTTCGCCAAAAAAGGGTCGCCAATACAACAGGGAATGCAGAATCCATAGAATTTAACTGTTAAAAACTTCTGATTTAGAAACCTGACTTTGACTTTTCTTCTGACTTAGACCTTTTTATTTCATTAATTAGAAGCGAGACAGCATATTTTTAATTGGAAGTATGTTGATAGACCTGCATAAAAAGTTGGTAGGCCCGTATAAAATGTTGCATTTCGTAATTTCAGTAAATGTCCCCTTCGTTGCCAAGGATTTAAGATGCAAACCTTTGATTATAATCACACGGGGAACTTACAGCGAATTCTAGAGAACCCTTTAACACTTTAACAATATGTGCTTTACTCACAGACGTCATTTGAACCTCACAGAACCTCCGCTCTAATGATGCTAAGATGGAAAATCTTAAGAATATCCAAAAACATATCCAAGAATATATAGAAATCTCAAGAATATATTAATTGATATCTCGGAAGATTAGGTAGGTCTTCAACGCACGAAAAGTATATAGATTTTAAAATTCACGAAAATTTGTTTATCCAATTAAGGATTCCGTTTAAAGTTCGTTTGAAAGATAATTTTTTTTAATTTCAGGTCAGTATTAAAATGGAAACTATGTGATACTATTTTTGGTCGGTGAGGAACTCATTTGTGTGAAAATCGTACTAAAACATAAAATAACTAATAAATTAATTCGAATTTTAAGAAAATCTCACCGAGGAGCACCGTCCAGAGTCTTGAAGTATCTGTTTGCCAAATTTCATTTCCATACGACGATTACATTTTTCGTTACAGACGATAAAAACAGACAAACAGATAAACAGTTTCTTTTATTATTATAGATACATTTACACCTCCTTATTCATAAATATATAATTTGAGGACTTTTCTAATCAGAAGTATTTTTCTAAAATCAACTGTCTAAAAGATAATTTACATAACATCTTCTTTAATCACTCTGTATATTTTTTCTATACAATATATGTATAACATTTTACAAAATATATCAAAATGATGATTATTAGACTAAATGGATACCAATAATACATTTCAAATATAAATTCAATTTCAAATAATAATGAATAAATTTTGACCTATGCCATTAAACTATAATATTAGTGATCATCTATAAAATGAATAATTATATAATATCATGAAGTAAACGTAATGCATTTCTTGGCTGCCGTGATTGATGAGTTTTGGGAACAATTCACTAAAAAAGGTTTGATAATAATAAGCATTAACTGTCGAGGGCATTTAAAATACCCCATGTACCCGCGTATAAGTCAAAATATTGACGGCAGATTTTACGTTCAAAGTAGGCTTATACGCGGGACAGTTTTTTTTTCTAATATTTATTGAATAAAAGAAAAAAACTCATTCAAATTTTGGGCATGATTCTTCGAAACAGAAACGACCGTCAAATTGAGCTATGAATTATTCAGTGATTGAGATATGAAATTGGATTTTGACAATTTAGGATGTGTTGTGATAATATTCTAAAAACATATGATATGGGCAGCATATGGCTTTCACTGTATAATGTAATAAGCTTACTTCTTTGACAGTGAACAAATTATGTTTACGATTCACAGCGCAATGTTTTTAACGTTCAATTGCATATTTGGCGCTTTTCCGGATGACAATATGTGAAACTATTTCGAAGAACCAAATTAACCTATATTTCGTGCAACTCTAAATTGACAACTATTAATAATTATAGCATCCACAATAATCGATATAGTTAGTCCATATATTAAAATATTTTAGTAACGAATTTATTCATTTGGCGTCATTTTTGCACTTTCGAATATATTTCATCAATCTGGGACGTCATATTTCGCTAAATTTGTCGCCAAGTTTGCCAAATTTATCTACAAGCGTTGCACACAGATGAAGAGAAGAGTTTTATAAATGTCTATTGACGAATTGTTAGATGTCAAAATTCAAAACTATTACTGTTGTGAATGGTGTTTTCTCTCGTGAAAAAAGTATTTTCTCCCGTGAATGGAACGAACTAGATCCACCAGAATGATGTTAACAAATTTGTCGCAAGATATTGCAGATGAAAAATTTAACATATTTCTCAATAGTTAATATTTTTTTTTAATTTTTTGTGAGTTTTGTTAAACCTATTTGAAAAATGTTCAATGCCTCGAGAAGGATTGACATTAGCGTTTTGAAGTTTATTTGAAGTTTCGTTTTCTATTGCAAAATTAAAGAATGATTATTTACCTAACATTGTTGAAGGTTTAGATTTTTAATGATTTTTCAAAATGTTATAAGAAAATTGAGGATGGGGGGGGGGGGGGGGTGATCTTCCGAACATTCGATTGCATATAAAATAAATAAGTTTCCAGTATTCACCAATTGCAATATTTGTACCAAATTTCGTTCAAAATGCTCCAATCGCTCCAAGGATGTCACATGCATAGTCTTATGAACACATATATATTCACACACATTTACACACACACACATACGCACATATATACACACATATATACACACATATACACATACACACACACATATATATATATACAAACATATACACAGATATACATATGCACACAGACATCAGATGAAAAACGTTCGATTCGAGTTAGTGGATGCTTGAAACTTGATCTTCCGTCGAAATCATTAAGTTCTGATTTATGAGTGATTTTTTGCAAAATTTCGTTAGAAAATTGGGGTAAAATCAATAAGCTTCCAGTATTCGCCGATTGTAATATTTGTACCAAAATTTCGTTCAAAAAGTTTTATTCGTTCTTGAGAAATCGCTTCCACACCCGAGCAGACACACACACATACACACGTCTCCTCAAAAACGTTCGTTTCCAGTCCATGAATGCTTAAAACGTACTCTTCCGTTGAAAACTCGAATTCCAATTTTCGATCCCGTCACATTATATTATATACCCTATTCATTATACTATGTATATAGGAAAAGTAATATTGTTTCAAAATCAATTTGTTTTTTTATGGTTTTTTTTTTTTTTGCATTTTACAACATAGTTGAAAAATATTTATTACTTTGTTCATTCTGTCTGTCTATCTGTCTGTCTGTCTATCCGTTCGTACGATATCTGCCGTAAAACTTTATCAAAATGAAATTTTAGTATGTTTGTGAGACGGTCTGTGGAACATATTGGAATGTAAATGAATAATATCACCCAATTTGTTTTGGATTGAACCTGGGTTGAAAAAATGAAATGCATTAAACCTTAGGGACCTAATTTTTCAAATATTTTGTAGAACTCACAAGTCGCTTCGAAAATTTTAGGAAATATTCAAATTATCCCTTAAAATATATAAAAAAATGTCAGCAAAATATGTGAGGCAGTTTTTTAAATAAAAATTAAAAAAATAAAGACATCCATATGTTATGAAGAGGTCACGTGACCCATTTTAAAATAAAACATGGCATTCATCTTGTACCAAATCGAGATTTTAAAAGTAATTTTTAATATATATTTAGAGTTGCATCCGTCCTAAAACTTCTTTATTTTTGCTTTTTTTTCTGTGCATCCATATTCTGCTCCAAAGCAGTTACAATATTTTTAGTTTAAATGATCATCAAACGTTCATTATTTCTACAAAGAAGCCTAACTTTAATGAATGTAATATGTAAACAAGTGATAGTAAGATGAGTTGTATAAGAATTGCTGAATTTTTTTCACGCAAAATTATTTAATTCTGGAGTCTGGAATAAAAGTGTGTGAATGAAATAATCACTGCTTTTACATAGACAGCCAGCCGATTTATATTTCGATGACGTCATTTGAGTAAAGTTTGAATGAAGTTTTAAGCAAGGAGTTGGAACGTACTTTTACCTCCATGGTTTTAATTTTCCAAGTAAAATACATTATTGTAGTTCTGTGATAATTAAAATGATATCGCCTCTGAATGTACCACATTTTAGAGATGTTTAAATAAAATGACAGTTGGAAAGTGTTTTATAATCAATGTTTTATGCATGATTGATCTTTCTTGCATTTATATTTAGTGTTGCATCCGTCCTAAAACGGCTTTATTTTTGCATGTTATCCGTGTTTCTAAATTATGTGCTTACGCAATTACAATATTTTTATTTTAAATGATCACTAAACTTTGATTATTTCTACAACGAAGCCTGATTTTAACGTATGCAAAATGTAAGCAAAACAAACGATTGTAAGATGAGTTGTGTAAGAATTGCTGAATTTTTTATGCAACATTATTCAGCTCTGGAGTCTGGAATATAACTGATATGAATGGAATATTCATTGATTTTACTTAGATAGAGAAGCAATCGATTTTAGAGTATTGTATTTTTTGATGAAGTTTTAAGTTTCCAATTATTGTACTATGATAATTTTTTAAGTTTAGAGATGTTTAAATAAAATGGCATTTCGGTTGGAAAGTGTTTCATAATCAATGCTTTATGCATGATTAATCTTTCTTGTTTCATATTCAAGGAACATAAAATTAAAGGTTCTGTTCTTCCGCGGATCATATATTTTATTAAATAACAATTAGAAAATGAGAGAAAACATGTAGAGAATAAAATATAATTTAAGGAATAAGGGAACTTGCTTAAAATATGAATTAGCTTATGTTTCTGTACAGTCCCCGTAATTTCGTTCGTTACTAATTCCCCCGTGGTGAAGGAGCGCCAACGCACCAAGTCCACAAGACCCCCCAGGGTATCCCATGGCGAAGGGGAGGAGATTTGCAGCTTCACTTTTATAGAGGCTCTCCGAAGGACAGAAGTCTGACTTGGCCTCGACATGACAACATCTATGCCCGCTTTCGGGATTCGAACCCACAACCCGGCAATCCAGCAATCAGACGGAAACGCATGACCCTGACCGCTCGACCACCGTATAGGCCCATTTATTTGGCTGTCGTTAATCGATATCGCTGCTTGAACTCTCTCCCCCCCCCCCCATCAAAGCAAATCGTTTCACAATGAACACATGTATCTACAATGTAACTCATAAGATAAAAACATCTACAAAGCCTACACTCTTGCAATGAATTGCTTAGAACTATATGTTACACTTTGATTTGTCTCACAAAATTACTAAATCTCAAAGAGCAAATATTCTTCTCAAAATAATACAATCTAACAATTTTATTCTTGCTCAGATGATGCTTCTGTAAGTAAAAAAGAAAAGAAATAGCACCCTAATATGTTTTTTCGAACGAACATAAAATGCATTCGAAATGTTAAATGATTAGGAAGATTAGAAATGTATAATAGCCCACACTGAGAATTGAAAAAAGTGCGAAGTTGCGCTGTCTTGCGCCTGACCTCTTATAACCGAAGTGGAAAAAAAAACATGTTTCTTTTTTATATTTCCCTTTGTCAACATTAGCCAGTTTTTTGGCTTTTGAATTACCAATGACACAACTTATTTCTCTGAGTGTTTTTATGGGAGTGCCACGATGCTTCATTTTGATGTGTTGATTACTCCAATCGTCTTTTTTCTTTCAATGATTTTTGTGTTTTTTTTTTGTTTTTTTTTTTCGCTGTTTGTGGGAAAAAAATTAAAAAAATACTTTTGAAGCATATCGTAGAGGGTCTTTTCCGCGCTTCAGAATAAGCTAATTATTACTTTTGGATTTCAGCGCAGATATTGATTACCATTCATTTTTATGTTTATTAAAATTTGTTCCTCTTGGGAGGGTGCTTCTCAATTATTTTATTGAATTTGCATTCCCTTCCACTGGTGTGCAAAAATCCATGTGTGAAATCGAATTAAATCTAAACAGATAATGATGATTAGAGGTGATTAATATAATTTTTCTTCTTTAGCACTTCTTTTTTTTAAGAAATTTTAGCAAAAAAATTAGAAAATTATATTGCCGATTGCATTTAACTTGAATTCTTACATGGTAAAGTGTTGACATTTTATATCTGAGCATGATGGGGGAGATAAAGTACATGATAAACTTATTGAATTTAGAATTATATAACTAGAATTATAGAACTATATAACTGTGAATTATATAACTGTGTGACATTATTCAAAGTTTAAACTATAATGAATTAATTTTCATAATATTAATTCAATTATAAGTTGTTTATTTATAAATATTAATTTTGTTAATAAAAGTAGTTGGGGTGGGGGTGGGGGGTGGGTGTAAAATCTTTATAACGTGATTACAAGAAAGGTTAAATATTATTTTATATTTTTTACAAATTAGTTGAAAGTAAAATTATCGCATTTTCAGGTATATAACTTATAAAATATTATACGTGCCGAACATAAAATTCAAAAATCGCATATGTATGCGATTATTTAAAAATTAAATAAGAAATGATATATGGAAGATTAAGCATAGTAGATATACAGTGGAACACGAAATTATATCTGAAATGCAAACTGCCGTAAGTTTATAAGAGAGCTGCAATACAATACTTTATTATATTATTACTTTTTGTGATGGAATCTTTTTTTAATGTTCCCTGTATTTATCTGCATATTTCCCTAATTTTATATCACTGAGTTAGTTCACTCGTGTAGTGTCGAGATTAAACTCGCATTACTTTTGTGTAAAATGTATAAATTTATATAATGTATTTCTGATCATCTAATTTTATATACAGCTTTTAACTATTTTAATTCTGCTTTGAACCCCCCATTTTATGTAATTGATATTTTAGAACATTTTTACTTCTTAAAACCTCAATCTGAGTCCTTTTTAATGTATTATTTATATTATGCGAGCATCGGAGAGTTATTTTTTCCGTTGAGTTCGAAGTCATCGTTTTGACTGATGCAGCTGGAAAGTAAAGGTTTGGGTTAATACAATGTATATGTTTCTGCAGTAAAGAAGGTGTAGAGGCCATGGCTGGTGCGACGGGAAAAGGGAAATTCCCTTTTCTTATCTGGACTGAGAGGCATCTGGTGTTGATGGCGTGTTAAATGTTTTTTTTGACGGGAAGATGATTTTGGAAGCTGCATAAAAGAACTGAGAGTCATTTTGATGGGCGCATTTTCTTTTTTTGACTGCCAGACCACTCTTCGGCAGTTCGGGTTTCGGCCCAAGTAATTTTAACGCTCACGAAGGACAACGGGAGCTTGGCCTCCAGGTCAGTTCCTTTAGGCGCTGAGTTTGGGGGAAATGTTGCCCGCCTGACGACGGATGGCCCGAGGACCATGCCGAGTCCGATTAATGACTACGGCGATTCCGTGTCTGCTGACTCGAGGCCCATGCCGGATCCGATTCCTTGTCTGAAACGGCCGGAAGATGTTGGACGAGCCTGTCCAAGACAAGAGTCTCCTGTAGATCCCGCTGGTGTGCCGGACCCATTCTATGGAGCGACGTTATAGTCGCTAGGTTCTGCTGATGTCGGAGTTTCGCATAACTTTTTACCTTCGTGATGACTTCTTCGTGGCTCGAGGTAAGCCTTAAATAGTAACTTCAATGCAAACCCTGAGGTTCGTTCCCCGGAAATCCCAGACTGTAATTTTACCACCCGATGAAGATTCAAATGGTGCGAGTTTAACTTCTTTGCCACTCCTTCGCCGACTCGCACATTTAATTACCTGCTTTCTATGTTTAAATTATGAACATAAATTAATATTCTATTTTTTATGTCCTCCGAGTGCTCGCCCCAGTTGGTTTGACCATACCACATATTTGTATATTTTTATTATTTAACGTTTTGCAGCTTCTTATTACATTTTGATTATTGCAGCTCTGAAGCCTGTGGCATTTGTAATGAAGTCTTTGCGCCTGAGTCCAGTGGCGTGCTAAGAGATTCAGCTGTGATTCTCCTTATCTAATCTTTGGTTCTCCTTATATAATTTAATAAATGGTATTATTTTTTAACTTCGAAATTCTGGTGTTTATTCTGCATTTTGTTTTATTTATTATTTGTGAAGAAGTTCCTTAAAGGTAAGGGTTTGATTTTAAATGTTCTATTGGTTGTTTTGGCTCTGTAGTGTTTCGGGCAGGTCATCTCGGAGATTTATTTCTCCGGACAGGAGGGTGAACCTGAGGGTTATTTTGTGGCTTTTTGATCACGGGTTTGTAAGTGGTGCTGGTGCTTGTATGTCTTCTAAATTCTAAATTTAGGCGGTCACGTCTGCGTGTTTGCACTTGAGGTGTTCTTATAGGATTCTTTAGACATTTAGTTTCAGTCCCAATTGTATGTTGTTTTAAAGCATATTACAACCTTACAAGTTAATATAGTTTAAATTTTACTGAAAACGGACGCTAATATTGAAAATTAAATATCCAAGCACTCAATATTTGTTACAGATCTTCTAATAATTTACATTCCTATTGCTAAGTAAATAAAAATGCAGAGCTTACAAGGATGACCACAAAGGAATCTAACCTGGAGGATAAAAATAGTAGCAGGAGGCTAACTCGAGGTAAAAATAGCAGTTGGTAATCAATCAGATTGTCTAGTGGCACTTCAATCTGACATTAGATGGAGGAGAATACAAAGTCCACATCAAACATAAGAGCTTGCAATTTTATCCCAGTAGCTTAACGGTAGAGAGTCAGATGGCCAGTATGAAGGTTCGTGGTTCGATTCCCTGTTGAGACAGCAATGTCTTTACATCCTTAATTATCAATTACCACCCTTGATAATATAATAAAAAGTATTTTCACACAAATAAAAGTTAGCCATTATCCAACCATCACAAAGCCCAGCCGTTTTTGCATCGGGACGTTCTGTGGACTGATCATCCTAACCCTGCTTTAAATTGTCTTAATATAACACTTTCAATACAACAGTACTGGAAAAGTCAAAACTAAAACGCGCAGTTTTTGCATAACGTGTGAGTTATAGATCGAATTAAAATCTTGCGATTTCAAGTGCACCATGAATAATACAATCCCGTGATTCCGCCTTCAAGTCACTTATCTTTGAATCTTTCTTGCATTTTCATATAACACTGGCGTTTCTCTAGCCTAAACACGTTAGAAGTATGATAATTATACAAATTTCTGTGGCACCATTTGAATACTGAAAAGTGAAATTTACTTGGCGAGATAAATTTACTAGTGGGAGGAGTAAAGTGGGAGGAGTAAAATTAGGTGTAGAGGATTGGATGCAAATTTTGAGAATTAAATTACATGTAAGCTTTGAAATAACATAAAGGACTTGCAGGAATTCATATTTACTTTAATAGCGACAGCTAGTACTGTGGGGTCGAATCAATTACATGCCTGAGACTAAACGGTTGGACTAAAATATATCTTTTAATTCGACTATCTAATTTGAGATGCCCTTCAAATGAAAAATTTAACGGATCGGAATGGCGTAATAGAAACCAAAATATGTTTAATAGAAGCCACTGTTTTATTAGAAACCAAAATTTACTTAAGTTTTCTTAAATGTATATTGAACTGAAATATCTGAATGCAGAAAAATAGTTAGCGTTCTCTTTCAAGTCTTGGTTGCTCATTTGGTAGACAAGTGTTCTTTAAATTCATAGTTCGAGCGGTATAGTGCGTCCCAGAAAATTTATTGATACTCGCCTATGAAATATCGTGCGAATGAAAATATTCATGATTTGTAATAGTCAGGAAATTATAAATATTCATGATTTGTCCCATACCGTAATACGTTTTTTTTTTCAAATTTTACAAGACAAAAAAATGGAAAAATTGACATTGTGGATCTAAATGAATACAACTATAGCGTATTACCCATCACTTTAAAGGACTTGAAAATATTTTTCGATTGCTAGCACACTTGACAACGTGCCCCTCCCCCGGGAGGTAACTTACACCCCAACAGGGGCTAATGACATTACGAACAAAAGAATTCCTATCGCGGCTATTTCTCACAATGATGATTGAGTTATGTCAAATTTTGTCCTATGCTGCCAAGTTAAATAAATGTAAAATTTCGAATAAAATTCTGAGTTTTCGCTCGAATTTAAAAAAAAAAATCTATGTAGTTCTAGATTTTTCAATAACAAAGCCGGATATAAAGTTTCGTGAAAATCCATTAATATTTGTGGCTGTTGTCACAAGAAATTGGTCACAGACATCAGACAAACATCACTCCAAAAATAGACAAAACGTGCTCAGGAGGTCAAAATCTTAAAATCGAAAATTTTCGTGGAAACAATACTTCCTCAATGCTCTCTCCGTATGTGAAAGTAAATATATTTATATTTAAGTTGCTGGAATATTTATATTTAAGTTGCAGAAATATTTATATTTAAGTTGCAACTAATGGAAATCTAACATGCACAGTCAGCCAATGTTTTCCAACTCACAATTAATGTTTCACTCCCCAGAGAATCCTAATACAAAAGAGCATATATATTTTAAGAATTTCAATATAAATACAGGAAAACAATTAATTAGTTTTAATAATCGAAATTTTGAGTCTGCAAAGCTGCTTGCAATTTCAAGTATGTATACAAAATTTCGTCTTCATATTCCTTGTAGTTTTCGAGTGAAAGGTATAAAAAAATTCAGGCAAATGTTGATTTCGCTTCAATAGGAATGAATAATGAACTTCGCTTTGGCTGTCCATAATAACAACTGAAGATGTCTTTTAAATATTATGAGGCAAAAGACTACACACAAAAACGTTTTTAATGCTACATATTTAATGCTAAATGTATTAGGATAGTAACATAATAAAATATTGAAATTACTTTATCATACTTCTAACTTCATAATCATTTGTTAAAATAAGTTTTAATGCGAAATCGTTCACAGCTCATATACATCATATGTGACAGTTCATTCAAATCCCTGCATTTTGCTATCAAATATTTCCACATCGGAATTTTATCGAATTGTTGCAAATCAGAGATACAAAACTTTTCGAAAAGCGTGTCACTTCAATTTTAAGGTATTTGTCATATAATAAAATATCTGTCTTTCTAGTATTTCACAGGTTTAACGTTTTACATTCTGATAAAAAAAAACCTCCCCCGCGTTTTGGAAAAGTCTAACTCGAGTACCCATCCTGTCTGCGTCAAAATAAGAGCCCAACAGCAAAGGAAAAACCGCCGCTGCGATTAACTGAATAAGTGGATTGATAAACGCATCCGTTGCTCTCCCAAAAATCCATCCACATCATCCCTGCACCTTCGAACCCAACTGAAAATCTCTTTCTCTGTCCGATAGATGGCGCTAGTCGGATTCCAGAGGAATCAAGAGGCCAGCTGGATTGAACGGAGAGAACAGAGGAACCAGCGAGTATTGGCCTGTTGGTAGCAACAGGATTCAGTCGTGAGTTTATAAGCAGTTCGCGAATTATATCAGAATTCTTCAGCACAGTGAATATTTTTCGAGTTTTTCCGAGTCACTTCGCGCGAGAACTGGAGTTTCGTTCTGAAAGAAGGGGAGGTTTGTAATAACGCAGTGATGTAAAGACTGTTATTTTGAAGGTGTTTGAAAAATGTTAAGGACTTTTTAGTAGATGAGCGAAGTTTGGTAGGTAAGTTCTTTTCGCACTTTTTTAAAGTTGCGGTTGCTCCTTATCGGGAAACAAAATTCGGAATTTTAAATATTTATTTTCAAATCTGGAGAGGAGTGTTTAGCGGTATTGGAGGAATTTTCTATATTTTGGGGAAAATACGAAACGCGTACGAAGAATGTTACGGGATTTTTAGGGGAACATCGCGGAAGTATATTACAATAATATTCAATGCACACTTTTATATTTGCATAATTATTTTTAATAAGTAAAGGGGATTTTTCCGTAATAAATTATCAAATTAAAATTTCTACAGTAGCAAATTGGAAGTGACAAAAAGTTTGGAGATAGAAAGAATATTTTTTTAATTCATTACATATATTTATTAACGTAACAATGTTTATTCCTTGATATTTCAATCTGAAGATTATTTGATTAAGCAATATATAGTGTATTATTAGCTACCCCAAATTTTTATTTTATGTATGTAGTGGAATTTTTACGGTCAAGGCAGTATCCAACACTTTCCGAGAATCGAACTTTATTGCGCAAAATTATTTCTGTTCACGCGCAAAACATGTAAAACTCATGGCGGTTTAATATTTCTTTATGTTTTACACTGTAAATTAAAATTTCCTTTCACACTTTAAAATACAGAAATAACATTTTATTTTGTTCTCCGAGTTTCACATCTGATTTAGGTTGTTTTCACAATTCGTCATTTAGTCATTTTTATATTTAAATTATTCATTGTCAATATTCATTATTAATTTAATTTATTCATTGTCATTGTTCAAGCAAGTTTATCCCAATTAATGTTTTTTAGACTAGTTTGTTAATTTTTGTCTTTGTATTACTTCGAAACAGAATGAGATATATATTTATTAACATCTGCTAAACATGAAATAATTTTCAAAAGATAAAATGTCTGCTTCTTAATTCATTTTTATACAACAAGCTTGAAATATTAGAAAAAATATACAAATATGATTTGTTGTATTCGTGCAATGTGGTTATATCTCTGATAAAGAAAGCTATACCGGAAAACATTAAATTTAATGAAGAACTCCGATGTTTTAACCTATACTAACCAGCATGTCTGTTTTTGCTAAAGTGTATATTTCTCTGCGTAAAGTTAATATTTTTTCTACCGAGTTTAAAATTCAAAAGGAAACTTCAAATTCTCAAAATATTTTCAATATCAGACGTTTACGTTGCAAATTACGCCAGCAGCGCGGAAAATATTTGGCACTGAAGATCACCCGTTTAATTAGAGATTTATAAATAAATATTTACTCTCAAGAAAGTTAAGGATATATGAATTTTGTTAGGAAACTATAAATCAAAAGTGCGTAAAATAAATAGCATTTTATTAGATCACATATATATTAGAAAAATATAATAATAATAAACAATTCCAAGTAATCATGAAATATTAAAATCACCAAGGCAGTCAAACCAAGGCCACTATGCCGATAAAAGAAATAAACAGCACCGACCCAGAATCGGAGATTAACCAGAATTAAATTCTTCTTCAGGTCTGAGCATTTAATTTTAATTAACCCAAAGAAATGCCTGTTTCAGATTTATATATTCTTGACTGAAATTATAGAAAGAAGAAGGAAGATTTTGGCAAATACTATTTATTTTTATATTATCAACCGTTCTCGTAATTCAAATATACCTTGCATTGTTCTGGAGATTAGAGCCATGTGTCTGAAACTGACAGACTTCTTCTCATATTAGTTGGAGTGTTTGTTCGCTCTGTCTTCATAGCTTGAAGAAGGAGGTTGCTACTTGCTTCCGAAACTGGTTGGCACCATTTCAAATTTGATTTATATTGTGTTTTAGCGACTTTTTTAGTTTGTGAGGATTTATTATTGGATGCAGTTTATTATATTTCCAGAGCTATCGCGATCACCATCATCTCAGTCTCGCTATTTTTACGTAATCGTAATTTTCCGGAATCCCATGCTGATTATTATACATGATGCAAATGCATTTTTATAGTAGATACAATGTGTTGTAACAATGCTACACTTAAAATCTTAAATCAATTTCTGAACTTTATTTCCCGATTTTAAATTACTGGGATTTCACTGGCGTAGTATGTCATATAAAAGGATCAAAAAGTACTGCATGCGCCAGTTCACTTGTCATAACTTGCACTCGTAACATGCCTTGCACTTGTAACATAATCATTTTTTTAGGAATTTAATTTTTATTAGACTCATATATATTTCAAAATGCTTTTTCTGCAACACAATATTAATTTTAAAAATGCAAAATTTAAAAACGCAAACAAGACATGAATGAGATTCTCACTAAATTTTATTTATCTATTACTTTAAGCTTTTTTTTATTAATTATTTGATAAGTATTCCATACAATAACTAAACAACAGACGCATATAATGATTTTTTTTTCAAATATCACGTATATAGATAAAACTTATATGAGGATATAAGATTTTAATTGCTGTTCCGAAAATAATATGGTTACATGTAGAAAACCATATAACGGACTAATGCTTGTCAATGCATCTTGCTATAATTATCTTAAACATTTTTGTGTAATTAAATTTTTTCAAATAAAAATTTCCAAATAACGTCAGCAACTTTTTGTATCTTTTACAATTGCTATTGGTGTATTAAATATTTTCACTGAATGCTTTGGAATTGTTTAAGAAATATTTATGTCATGTTTTTCAGTTATACTAGTATACTGGGGCTATTTTAAACTAAAGAAGAAGTTTACTTTTATTTGATTTAAAATTAAAAAGAAATGTATGTTGAGAATTTTGATGTGTATATTTTTAAGTATATAATTTCGTTACATGTAATTTATGAAAATATAACTTTTTTTTAAACTAACTTTATTATATTTAATTTTGCGTTTGCCATTTATATTTGCAAGAATTCACTCACTAATAAATGTTTAAAACTCTAAAAATAAATTATCGGGTTTTGCAGATATCACGTATATAGATAAAACTTTTATATGTGTTACTTTAATATGTGTTATGTAGTTTATTCAATTTAAAAAAAAAACAATTGTCTAAAATAGAGGTAATATATTTATATTAAATTTGCATCAGTGACGTTTATATTTGAAAGAACGTGTTAAAAATACCGTTACTATTTGACAACCAATGGCTATTTTTGCACAAAATAGTAACTCTTCGATATTCTTAAAAATTAATTCATATATTTGATTATTATCAGAATTAATAATATTTCAGTGATGTCTCCTTTAAATGCTTACCTAATCCGGATTTTTAGAGGTCTGATAACGGAGTTAGGCAGTTTGCATATTCAGTTCTTGGAGTAATTGCAAGGGAAGAATATTTTTTCCCAGTTTTACCATTTCGTAAAAGGAATTCGTTTTGCTTTCACTTTGAAATACTATACACTTAGCAACATTTTTCTCACCCGAGGCAGTTTTTTTCGAAAGAATTTGAAACATTCACGATTTTCTTCGCTTAAAACCCAAATCCGTTGCTTGTCGGATTTTGGTTTTAAACGACTGCACAAGTTGCATGGTGTGGATTGGGATTTAGGCACTCGTCCTGGTTTCTTTTCTTTTCTGCTATTTGTGCTTGCTTACAAATAAACCGTCCAACAGTTTTCTGTTGGATGTTTGAACTTTTATCTATTTTGTTACTTCCTATTTTTTACTAAATATTTTAGGCTTATGCATTTTAAGCCTATTGCGAAAATTGCTCATTTAAAGCTATTTTAAAATACAGGGCGTCCTAATATGTATCGATTCCTTTGTTTTCACTTAAAACTTTTCAACTAATAGAAAAAATAGAAACTTGCAAACGAAAAATAACAGTTTAATTCCATTTTAGTTAAATTCATTCCATAACAATTCTGTAACAGTTTTACAACTTCAAGTTCTTAAAAAAAAAAGTGTCCTTTGTTATGTTGCTGACAGATTCTAGCATTTTCTACAGGATGTTTTGTAACTCTACCCGGAGTCTTCATGGCTATTATGTATCGGTTCCTTTATTTTCGCTTAAAACTTTTCAACTAATAGAAAAAATAGAAACTTGTAAACGTAAAATATCAGTTTAATTCCACTTTACTTAAATTCATTCCATAACAATTGTATATAACAGTTTTACAACTTCAGGTTCTAAAAAAAACACAAGTGTCCTTTGTTATATTGCTGACAGATTCGGGCATTTTCTACAGGATGTTTCATAACTCTACCCAGAGTCTTTACCCGGAGTCACAGCGGCTTCTGAACTTTTTTAGTACTCGAAAATGCATACTCGTTGAATTAAACTATTATATGTCATATGTCGTGAATAGCTTGTGATATTTTTTCTAATGGTTTAAAAATTGCAAGCAAAACAAATGTGGTGATTTGGATACTTTTTGAGGGGAAAGGGGATGAAATTTTAATAGAAATTTCATGGAGATGAAAGAGTTGTGCGCATCAAATTTTAAGTTCATTATTTTCAGTTAGGTGGCGCTCATATAGTCTCAAAAATATATTAAAAATACCGTTTGTTATTTTTGATGCGTAAGACGATAATTGCAGGCTTTTTTTTATCAATTGAAGGACATGGCGTTTTTTCAGAGAGGAATATTTTTTTTTATTTTAGAGCAATATTCTTCTAGTCATTCTTATAAGAGTATCACCGCGTTGGATCACGGTCCGGCGACTGGGATTTTCTATGCCGCTTGAGAAAGGCGGTGTGTCGAGTGGCCCAGGTTTGTTGTCGTGACGATTTGTCGTCTCTCATATACCTTCGGGTGGGTAGGGCTTTGCTTAACGATTATGAGAGTATCAATGGAGAGATTCAGAAGAGTTGATTGAAGAATTTCAAAAACATATTCTCAATTTTAGCCAGTCCACAGTTAAAATTGAAGGCATCCTGTTCTCGCTGCAGCACATGCAGTTTCTCTAACCCTCTTTACAGACCCCGTAGTTGTTGCATTGTTAGAGACCAGCATAGCCCGCCCACCTCGAGTGCTGTGCCTACTTGCTTTTGGACTGGAATCAAATTTACTCAAATTTGCAATGGGGATAAACATTATGATTTGATAATTGTGATTTGTAATTATGACAGCATCAGCACCTGCGCGTAAACATTCTCTTACACTTTTAATAACGAAATCACTCCAAACTGGTCCGTTTTCCCCCCAAAAAAACTTGCTCTCAACGATATGTCAAAGTTTTTCAAATTTGCTATGAAAGTTTGTGCACATTTGATTAAATGAAAACCATGTTTTCATTGGACATCAGTAATACCGCGGTTGTGCTACTGACAATTATGGACAATTTGGACGGAGGAAATGCATCGCGGACATGCATAAGAAACATGAACCGGCCGTCATCAACTTCCATCGAACATTCACTTCGACGGGGGCGGATTTTGTGAAAAGTTATTATGTTCTACGTGAAATAACTTCATTTAGGGGGATAATTTAAAAAAAAAGGATGTTTTTGCATTGGATTCAACATCCAAGTTGGCCAGCACGGGTTTTTTTCAGCTCGTGAAATGACTCAATATCTTTTCTAGAACAGTTTCTCAGAAAAATATCAGAACAAAGGGAAACTTCTCCAGATCCAGGAAGTAATTTGAAAATCGGGATTTAAATTTAGCCAGGTCGGATTGGTATACAGGATTTTTTCAACTTTCGGGGTTGCAACCGGGGGACTGACATACTTACTTTGAACTTTTATAATAGCTGTCTTACAGCATTGAATTTATTTCTTCGTCGAGCTAGACCGCCCGATCTACCCGAAGGTATAGGGTAACTGTTTGGACGGTCGGGAAGTGCCACCCAAGTTAGACCGGTACCCAGAATGGGAGGCAACCACAGGGACCGTACCTTCCTTCCCCTACCACCAACCTTACGGAAGGACTTTCGGACCCACATGTTTAATGTGATAGTACTCCGCGACAGTTTGAGCAGAAGCTGGAAATGAAGTCCGGTCGTCCGAGTGCAATCCCCTCACGAACACCACTGGGTTGTCGCACCCACCGGGCATTTCTCCGGGAAAGCTCTTTAAGGGCACTATCATAAGAAGGGCTAAAGAAATATTGCTCTAAAAGAGGAATTAAGAAATGAATAAATACAATCACGCTGAGAAAACGGCATGATTATAAAAATAGATCTGTGATTATCTTTTGACGTATTAAAAACAGCATTCTGTATTTCTGATATATTTTTCACAGTATATTAGTAACACTTATGAAATTCTACTATTTCCATTTCTCGCTGACGATTTTAAAATTTAATGTTCCCAACTTTTTCAATTATCACGTAGTACACCACTCTATCTCCAATTAGCGCTCAAAATATGCAAAACATATTCCGAATTAAATGCGAGTTGCAGACGAAACCCACCATACTCTGCGATAGAAATATTGCACAATTTTACCGGACGATCTATCACCAAGAAACATCTCTGAGAAAGCACTTTCAAAACCGAAAATCGCTGTTATTCGGGACCCCGGGATCGGCTGACATATTTTCCGATACACTCCAATGCCATTGCTTTCTACACATTTCATGTTTGTCATAGCACGAGTGCTTCCAATAAAAGATGTTCCTTGAGGGCGTTATTCCGCTCGATATATCGAGGGTCCGTAACTTCAGGAGCCTGGCTTCGGAGGCTTCGTTCGTCGTGGCGACTCTGGCTGTGCGAGCCCCAAGAGAAAGGCTGCTTTTAATATTCTATTTCTTAAGAAGCTTTCGATATAGCTATTTTGAATAACGATGGTTATTCATAAAGGTGCCTTTTCCGACTCGCAGACTTGGTTCAATCATGTGGCTTGTGCAAGTTTGAAGCGACTCAAATTTAGAATTCAGGTGCGTTTAAATTTGAGGGTAAAAAAAACTTTTATTAAGTGCCATTATTATATTAGTATATTTATTATTATATTAGTTATTTATTAAATGCCATTTTACTTTTCATTAATTTGGTGTTATTTTTTCATTCATCTATTTATATTTTATGATAAAGTAATACATGTTGCTACTGTGATATTTCTTGAACTAGGACGAAAGTAAGGTTCGTGATTATGTTCTGTTAATGAGGGGATGTATCCTTACTTTCCTTACAATAAATAATACATGTAACTTGAAAGTTTTGTAATGGAGTCAAGATTGTTACTCTTAAATTTTTATAAATATGATGGCTTTAAACATCCCTTAGTGTGAATCAACCGTTTAAAGATATCTGTGAATCTATGACCAAGATGTCCCGCGAGATAATTGAATGAAAGAGTTTGTTAATCAAGGAACGTCAGAATCTCATTAATTTACGCGGTGAATATGTGTGGGAACTTTGATATGAGGCCAATTCATATGAATAATTGCTCCTTATTGTATATGTGTGGCCAATTCATATGAATATTGCTCCTTATTGAATATGTGTGGGAACTTTGATATGAGGCCAATTCATAAAAAAGTGAGGTCAGCATATGAAGCAATATTAGAATTTCTGAGGCATCACCAGTCCACTACTTATTGCGGACATGTCCATACTTAAAGAAACTCTTATCTTAATTAGTAAGCGGACGTTTACTCGGTTAAATTATCTCTAAATTCTATATCTGGTTAACCATTTGCTAAATTCTATATCCGGTTAACCGACTGCTAATTTCTATGCTCGGTTTGAAAATGCTAAATTCGATATCTGGTTTACCGATTGTTAAATTAAATTCCTGTTTAAATAATTGTTAAATTCTATACCGTTAACCGGTTGTTAAATTATATTCCTAGTTAAAATGCTGTTAAGCTCTATAAACACTTAACCGATTCCTAAATTCTATACTCGGTTAACCGAAAATGTAGTAGATTAAAAGTTTGAACCTATGGTTTTTGTCCATGATAGCATGAAGAAGGAAAGAAACAAAATATGTTTCGATTAGTTCAATATAGAAAGTGAGCTGAAATATTAGACTACCTGCGAGAAATAGATTATCATTATAATTGAATAGATTATCCCCCCCCCCCCATTCTTATAAAATGTTAAAATTATTTTGCAATGATATTAATTTCTGTGTAACAATATAAATTATTTCAGTTTATGAATATATCATACAATATAAATTATTCAGTTTTTGAACTACAAATTTTCTAAGGAAATGAAGAACGAGTTAAAACTATATTTAGTTTTGATAGTTTTCTTTCAATTTTTGTGAGAGGAGTATACCTTTATATTGATTCTAATTATACAAATAACTCCAATTAACCGATTATTACAAAACTAATATTGAACCTTGATTTAATATAAGGTTATAAGGCAAATATATATATCCGCCAATTACAAAATACATCTGCAGTTTCCATTCATCAAGTGAACGTCATATTGAGAAAATGTGTATATATGTTCCTTAAATACTAGACTTCAAAGCTATACAGAATATACAAATGCCTAACTACCTTTGGTGACAAGCCCAGGGACTTTTAGAAAAAGCTCTTAATTTGCAATATATCTAAGATGTGATCAAGAGCATTATTTATTGAGGGAAGCTATTTCCGTCTTATATTGTTGATTCTCCCGCTACGCGTGTCTGTTGGCTTCCGGTACATTTCTGGTGCCCCGCTATATGGTCAAGTGACGGCTAACGATAGACCCCAATGTTATTTGTCTGTTTGTTCAACTCACACCATCCGACCTACCAGAAGGTGTGAGGTATCTGTTGAAGACCCCAATATTCCTGTTATAGGATCGATAGCAGTGTAAATATAGAAACATAATGCTCTCCCAATCCACCCGGTGCACCCCAATATACGCCCAGTGACCCACCGGTGACGGCCGAAAAGTTGGCATGGAGAAAAATCGATTTAATGGGTTTTTTTTCACCAGTCTTTGACAAAAAAAGAACTTCAATAAGCGGCTAATTCGGAATCTTATTTCGAATTTTATTTTCATATTTTATAACAATGGATTTACCTTATTTGTTGTTGTAATTTGTTCAACAATACCATTTTATGCCCAATTTTCAGTATTATTTTGAAAATAATTGCAAATATGTTAACTGTTTTGAATTTTTGAATAGCTAGCGGATTTTTTAACAGGAAAAAAAAAGCTTTCATTACAGCTTTCGTTTGCTGTGATAAAAGCCTTTTACAGCAAATGAATTACTTTTAAAAAACGTTGAACACACACACACACACACACATATATATATATATATATATATAATTGAAGAATTTTTATTTTACTTGTATTATATATACCCGAGATAGATCATTAATAGAAAATGTTCTGTTATATATATAATAAATATGTATATATATATATATGTATATATATATACATATAAATATATATATATATATATATATATATATATATATATATATATATATATATATATATATATATATATATATATATATATAATATATATATATATATATATATATATATATATATATATATATATATATAATAAAAATGTTATATGAAATTCCAATGATAAATTAGAGATAAGTTGTAACTCATATAACCATAACTTAAAATATAAGATAACTACATACAGAGATGTAAAAAAATAGATTCATCAATCAAGTGGAGAATAAAATGCCTATATCCAGTCAGCAAGCTAAAAATAATCAACATATATAAATGGTGAGATTTGGAAAATTGAAAAACAGTGAAAAATCCCTCATTAAAGCCAAACACGTGGAAAAAGCACTACGCTCAAAAAGGGTTTCATTTTTTACAGATTCGTCTTCAGATCCAAGTATCTATTCAAAATGAATAAAAAAAGCTTGTTTCTAAAGACGGAGATAGACAATATCTAAAAACTCCGTCAACTTGGGCTACAAGCTAAAAGATTATATATATATATATATATATATATATATATATATATATACACATAGATATATACACACATAGATACATATTGATGAATAGTTACATAGTAAAACCCATTTTAATAGTGTAGATGAAGAAAAAATCTTAATAAATAAATTGAGTCTTTTGCGCAAATTCGGCTCTTTAATATATTTAAACATGTTAAAATAATGTTTCGAAAGAGTCAAAAGAGTGATAAACATTTACATCCACTTTATTCTGGGACGTTTAAAGCTGCATCAAATTCAGTCTATGCTTCTCTGACTCATTACTGCTTTCCTGTCCAAGTGTTTGAGGCCAAGCCTCATTGATTTCGGCCCACAAGCGTCGACTTTCGACAGACCACAGGTGCTTCGTCGAAGGCTTTTTGTGGTATTTATTTTTTTCAGTCACCATGTATTACGGCTAAATATAAAAGGAGAGGAAAGAAGACATATATTGGAAAAGTGGGCAATGATACCCTTTTATTGTATATTGGATAAATACAATATTTATTTCCATACATACACAGTCTATTGCATAGAGAAATGATTGTGACGCGGGATGGAAAATTCAATATCAAGTTTTAGACGGAAGAGCACGTTTTAAGCGCCCCTGAACTCGAATTTAGCGTTTTGGGAGGATAGGGGATGTATGTGTCTGTATGTTAGTGTTGAAGACCCAGACCGTCCGACTCGTCCTGAGGACTTGAACAACTATTTGGACGGCCGGGAAAGCTGTATGTTAATGTGTATGTATGTTAGTGTGTGTATGTGTGTGTGCGTGTGTGTATGATATTATGTGTGTGTGTGTATCTGTGTGATATTTGAATGTGTGTGTGATGTTTGTGTGTGTCTATGTGATGTTAGTGTGTGTCTGGGTGATATTTGTGTGCATATGTGTGATGTTAGTGTGTGTAGTTGTGTAATATTTGTGTTGGTGTGTCTGTCTGATGTAAGTGTGTGTGTCCGTGAGTGTTTGGATACGATATGTCGCTAACTAATTATTCAAACGTAATCGAACGTGCGGAGAACCTCCCTCCCCGCCCCTGAAATTTTCGAATTAATTTTTTTTTAAATCAAGACCTTCAATAACGATAAATAAATTGTAGTATCAGACGTATGCATTTTTTTTATTATAAAACGAATTTCCCAAACTTTAGGAAGTTAACATGAACCGCTCTTAAGATGTTGCGCAATCTTTGAATGATTTCTTAAAAAATCATCAAAGTATGAGGACTTGCGATGATGCTGAATAAATAATCATTTCATACTTATATTTTCATTCGAAAGCGAATAATCTAAATTTTAGAACGCTAACACGAACAGTTCTCGAGATATTGCCAGTTTTTAGATAATTAAAAAAGAAAACATACCTAAAATTAAAAAGTAGTAATTGTTATCAAATACGCTCACTTTCCATAAGCAATGTCATTCACCAAATCTGTTATCCTTATTTTCGTGGATCTAGTTCATTTCAGTCATGAGAAAAGCTACTTTTTATATAGTTTTGTATTTTCCAAAGAGTTCGTCAATCGTTATTTATTTCAAGGGATGTGAACAAAATGGCTATTGTATTTTGATGCAGATTTTGCACCTCAGTACGAATGAGTCATTCTCTTTAGACTAATAAGTTACCAAGATCGCCAGCTTTCGATTCACGTGGTATTGTTACGACGTATCCTCTGAAATCGTATGCATGCGCTCAGGATACAAGAATGAGTCCAATTTTCTGGATAACTAACACATTTATTCATAAGCACAACTTAAACAGGAACAATATATAGTAAAACAGCACTTGAATGCACCGCTAATTTCACAAAATCACAGATACTGTTCTGGAAACAATGACGAAAGTCATTTCACAAAACAGCTACTACTATTCTCAAAACATTGACGTAAGTCACTTCACAAAAACAGCTACTACTATTCTCAAAACAATGGCGAAAGTCATTTCATAAAACAGCTGCTACTATTCTCAAACAATGACGAAATTCATTTCACGAAACAGCTGATACTATTCTCAAAACAATGACGTAAGTCATTTCACAAAACAGCTGCTACTATTATCAAAACAATGACGAAAGTCATTTCACAAAACAGCTGCTACTATTCTCAAAACATTGACGTAAGTCACTTCACAAAACAGCTGCTACTATTCTCAAAACAATGGCGAAAGTCATTTCACAAAACAGCTGCTACTATTCCCAAAACATTGACGAAAGTCATTTCACAAAACAGCTACTACTATTCTCAAAACATTGGCGTAAGTCACTTCACAAAACACCTGCTACTATTCTCAAACAATGACGAAAGTCATTTCACAAAACAGCTGCTACTATTCCCAAAACATAAAACAACTGCTACTATTCTCAAAATATTGACGTAAGTCGCTGTTCAATGTAGCTCGAAACTGCTCTCCAACTGAGTGAAGTCTTCTTTTGTAGACTGTCTATTGAAACCTAGAATTCTTTCATATCTCGTAGAATATTCGTTATTTCGAGGTGTCTCTCGAACCTTTGAAAAGTCGCCAAATATCTACAAATTGGCGATAAATCGTCCAATATGGCAACCCTTCTTCTAACTTCGATATATGGCAACCCTAGATTCACGTCATGGGAAAGGATGCCTGTACGGCCTTTTCTCCATCTGGTATTCAAAAACGACTTCAGTGAGAGGGAGAAGAAGCGATGCCAAGGTATTTTTCACGTTCGGAACAGTATTAATTGAAGTCCAAAAACATAATGCTGTAGATCCTGTACACCATTATTATACTGTGGAAGAAGTAAATACATTGCATTATGCATGGTAAATCATAGGCTGCCCACATATGCTTTTTATTATAATAATATAATACGTGCACTAGTTAGATGCTTGTGTATAACAATAAAATATGTTTGTCTTCTGGTGAAGTAACGGAAAATCTAATCGATCCACAGCTACACAATTTGGTACAGTGATAGTTGAGTTTAGATCCCGAGATACCTGTTAGTAATTTTTTTTAATGTTCGAATAAGTTTTTCAGTCCTTTTATGCTAAAACACAATTTTGATCAATTTTCGCACAAATTGGTTCCTTGGCGATCAAACATATTATCACAAAACATCTTCACACCATCGGAAAGATTAAATAACGATCTTTCTAATGAATTGTGAAACTTATTTGTGAACATAAATTTTATTCAAAAACATTTTTTTTAATCGGCCATCGGCGTATTGAAGACTTGCACGATCTAATTATTTGTGTGAATATGGCGTGATATATTCCCTTGAAAATATATCTAGATGTAAGTAGGATAACCCAGTGGTTACGTCATGGGGGCTGCACTCGGGGGACCCGAGTTCGATTTACGGCTCTATCCAAACTGCCCTCGTGTTCACGCGAAGTACAGGCACGTTAACTATGTGTGTCTGAAAGTCTTTTCGAGAAGTTGGTGGTAAGGGAAGGAGGATACGGTCTCTGTGGGTGTCGCCCCCAACTGGGGGCCTGTTTTAAATTAGATGGCACTGTCCCAGCATTTCAACAGATGCCTCACACCTTTAGGTAGGTCGGGAGGTCTGGGTCAAAAGAAAGAAAGATAAAGTCATAAACACTTTTCAACTATGTTTTCAACTTAGTGTTGAAAATAAGTATCAGGGAAAAGTTTACCCTGGACGTTTATTTTTTTATTTGTTTTTTTATTTAATGCTGCCAATACTTTAATTATGTTACATGTGTGTCTTATTTAATAAATTTAAACCTTATATCATCGGCAACATTAAACAAAAACATAGGTAATTTATCCTCCAATAAAAAATATAACAAATAATCTCTCGGAGTAAACTTTCGATAGACACATTTTTTCTTTGGAAATTATTTCTGATATATATTCCCACGGAGATTTTTAGATAATAATAATTGTTACAATCTGCAACTCCGCAAATTCCGCAATAAATTATAACCTTCATTTTGCATTACAAAGTTTTCCAACGTGGCATTCCATCTTGACAGCATGCCGATAACTACTCCCTGAATATTGTAATACCCTCTTAAACGGCTCAAGATTCCAGTTAAATATAAATTAAATATAAATTTATTAACCTGCCTTACCTTTCTAATACGTTCGCATAATATATTAATCACTTTATACGGTGAGTTACAAACCTTATCATGTACTTTATCTCAAGAGAAGTTTCAAGACCACCCGAGTTGTTTAAAATAGCCATTTGGGTTAAATTCACAATTTCATCGTAGAATGATTCGCGGGTGATAAGGGGAATATGCGGCATTTATATATCAACATTCCCATTCACTTCCGCTCGCAATGTATTTTCTTGAAATTCGCACTGATTCTCATACCTACGTAGAAACTGCACGCTCATATATTCAGATTTTATGCAGTACTTTATCGATTCTGAATACTACTCAGATTGAGGCATACCAGAAAGTCGAATAAAAAGTCTCAAAACGGGAAAGAATGTTTACTTATGGTTTTGAATTCAATGAACCGTAATTTTTCTTTAAATTTTGCATGAAGGGGGAGTAGGAATAGTTTTAAAAACTACTTGCTCGCGATGTACAAAGAGAGCAGGACTGCATCATAGATCTCTGTTTTTGTATTTTTCTTTGTACGGAATCGTTTACATTTTCAATATTTGAGACTGAATTGATGTTTTGAAATTACACGGGGGAGTTCTGACTTTACAGAAGCTATGAAGTGCCTTAATAGGTTATGATTTTTGTTTGAAATAAAATGTGTGCTAGTGCGTGCGTAAGTAACATTGTGTGACGGAATATATAACTGGACTAGTACGTAAGCCTGTCAAAAACAGAAGAAATTAATACTTTGAAAAAATTACGTTGCGACTTTTTTTTTAATAGATTTTATTTTGGTTAACAATATATGGCGCTTAACGTCGAAAATAGTCTAGTTAATCCAAAATTGGTTTGATTTGGTTTTGTCCCGTAGTCGATACTATAAGTGTTCAATGTTTCAGAATTGTAGGTCATCAAAGAAGTATGGAGCAGCTGGTAATAATTTTCGATACCCCCCTCTTTTTTCAATATCTCCCCGTCCATCAGGGGGGGGGGAATTGAAAATCTTGCTTCATTAGATTCTGCCTCGTGGCCGATACTGTAAGTGCGCAAATTTCCAGCATTCTAAGTTAAATGAAGGGAGGGAGGCTTATGGAGAGTGCGGATTTTTTTTTTCTCCAAAAAATCTAGTCTTTCAGACCCAGGTGGGGGCAAAATCTGATTCCGGTAAGTTTAGTGCCATGGTCAATACGGTAAGTATGTAAAAATTCATCCCTTTAGGTCACTGGGAGGCGTTTAGGTCACTGGGAGGTTTGAAAAGACATTTCGATTCCCGGGGATTGAAAATCCGACTCTGTTATGTTCTGTACGGTAGTCTACACTATAAATGTGCAAATATTTACTCTTCTATGTCAACAGGGGATTATGGAGGATCTAGAAAAATATCCAATTTTAATTTAAAAGATACTTAAAATTATAAAGTGGAAATTCTTTAATAATTGTATATAGGTTTGAAGATGATATTATGTAAATTTACAAGATATTGTTCAAGTACAGAAATAATTGAATTTAGAATGCTGGAATGTTTAAAACATTCTTTGAAACGAGCAGAGACACGACAATAATGCTTCTGTTGTAAATATTTTGAAACTTGAATGTGCAACATTACGAAAACTTTAGCTTCACAATGTATGGTTCGATCTCAAGACTACATAGTCTAGACGATAGATGGCTAATCCGAAGATCTAGAGGTCAAGCATTAAAATCCTTCCTTGGGCCGCCTTTCATAAACTAGTTTAATAGCTTTTTCATTTTAAATAGCAAGTGCGTATAAAATGTAAATTGTTACAACGCGCGAAGGACATGTTAGATTCAGATCAGCTTTACAATATTAGTTAGCTGATCAGAGGCAACAACAGTATTCTTATTGTGTACTACATATGATATCGTTAAAGACGAGAGATAGTTTACTTTATTGAGTGTATTTAATTTTAGGAGGATTTTCAAACATGATAATTGAATTTTTTATTTTCATTTTAAGCTATGCGTATTTCCTCGATTATTTTTTTTATGAGAGCATTTTTACTTTCCCTGTAATACATGGTAATGTATAGGGAAAGTATTGGAATCATGTCGAAAATCGCAACTCGAGTTTTCGACGGACCTACACGTTTCGAGACCTCTAGAATACGAAAAATTTGATGTGGGCAGCACATGACTTTCCCTGCAGACTTATATCCACGTTCTCTTTATTTCAATTAAATTTAATTCACTTTTAATTCAACTTTCGTTCTCATTTGATAACTGGACATATTTTCAAAGGTGGCGTGGAAAAATATGAAAAAAACCCCTAATATATCTCGAGAACGGCTAGTCCTAGTGTAATAGGGTTAGTCTTATTCTTTTCTTCGTTAAATATTTCGTATTAAACAAGCATTTAATGGATATATTTGAGCATACGTAGCTTTTTAGTTCAGATTTTGACAATTTTTGTGGGCCATTCTGCAAAAAAAGGCAGGTTATTTTTTTCTGAATCGTACCAAAATCTAATCAGCACCAGAGTGACCTATACGTGACTCATCTGCCGAATTTTATGAAATTCGGTCCATTAGTTTTTCAGCTAGAGTGGATACAAACTTTTGCGGACCATTTCGCAAAAAAGGCGGGTTCTTTTATCCCGAATCGCACCCAAAACTAATCAGCACCAGCCCCGCCCACAAGTGACTTACCTACAAAATTTTGTGGAATTCGGTGTATTAGTTTTTTAGTTAGAGTGGATACAAAATCTGCACAGACAGACACACACACAGACATCACGCTAAAAATGGTTTTTTCGTATTCTAGAGGTCTCGAAACGTGTAGATTCGTCGAAAACTCGAGTTGCGATTTTCGACATGATTCCAATGCTTTCCCTATACATTAATATGTATTGCTGGGAAAGTAAAAATCTGATGTGGGCAGCACATGACTTTTCCTGCAGACTTACATTCACGTTCTCTTTATTTAATTAAAGTTAATTCACTTTTAGTTCAATTTTCGTTCTCATTCGGTAACCGGACTTATTTTCAAAGGTGGCGTAGAGAAAATACGGAAAACTAAAATATCTCGAGAACGGCTAGTCCTAGTGTAATGGGGTTGGTCTTATTCTTTTCGTCGTTAAAAATTACGTATTAAACGAGCATTTAATGGGTATATTTGAGTATACCTAGTTCCTTAGTTTAGATTTTGACGATTTTTGCGGGGCGCTTTGCAAAAAAAGGCAGGTTATTTTTTTCCGAATCGTACCAAAATCAAATCAGCACCAGGGTAACCCACAAGTGATTCATCTACCGAATTTTGTGAAATTCGGTCCATTAGTTTTTTAGTTAGAGTGGATACAATCTGTTGCGGGTCATTTCGCAAAAAAAGGCGGGTTCTTTTATCCCGAATCGTACCTAAAACTAATCAGCATCAGATTCACCCAGAAGTGACTTACCTATCAAATTTTATGAAATTCGGTCAATTACATTTTTAGTTAGAGTGGATACAAAATCTGCACAGACAGACACACAGACAGACATACAGACAGACACACAGACAGACACACACGCAGACACACACACAGACGTCACGCAAAAAATGGTTTTTTCGTATTCTAGAGGTCTCGAAACGTGTAGATCCGTCGAAAACTCGAGTTGCGATTTTCGGCATGACTCCAATACTTTCCCTATACATTACCATGTATTGCAGGGAAAGTAAAAAACTATTTTTAGCGTGACGTCTGTGTGTGTGTCTGTCTGTGCAGATTTTGTATCCACTCTAACTAAAAAACTAATGGACCAAATTTTATAAAATTTGGCAGGTAAGTCACTTGTGGGCGAATCTGGTGCTGGTTAGTTTTGGGTACGATTCGGAATAAAAGAACCCGCCTTTTTTTGCGAAATGGCCAGCAAAAGCTTTTATCCACTCTAGCTGAAAATCTAATGGATCGAATTTTACAAAATTTGGTAGATAAGTCGCTTGTGGGTTACCCTGGTGCTGATTAGATTTTGGTATGATTCGGAAAAAAATAACCTGCTTTTTTTGCAAAATGGCCCGCAAAAATCGACAAAATCTAAAATAAAAAAACTACGTATGCTGAAATATATCCATTAAATGCTTGTTTTTACGTAATTTTTAACGAAGAAAAGAATAAGACCAACCCCATTACACTAGGACGTGCCGTTCTCGAGATATTTTCGTTTTTTCTCTACGCCACCTTTGAAAAGGAGTCCAGTTACCAAATGGGAACGAAAATTGAAACAATAGTGAATTAAATTTCATTAAAATAAAGATAATGTGTATATAAGTCTGCAGGGAAAGTCATGTGTTGCCCACATCAGATTTTTTGTTTTGTATAAATGTCAATAATTCTGCCTGAAGTAGTTTGTAAATTGGCCACGCCTGAGCGGAACACCAAATCGTCAAGTTACGGATTGCCAAATGACGCTATGTCCATTAAATTACTGAAATGATAGACTTGCATTTCGTATTTGAAGCAAACGTTACGTTGTTTTCATCAGAGCAGTTTTATGATTTTTTTTTTAAGTTTTAAATATCCAGTTAATATTTAGTATAATTTATTTATATCAAATGATTTTTATATATTTGTTTTTTCAATATTTTGTCTTATAAATGTAAGGAAAACCGGAATGCAATTTAGAAAACAGAGATGAATGATATACTTTAAAACACTGAGATAAGTGATATATTTTAGAACACAGAGATAAATGATACATTTTAAAGCATTCTTATTCCTAAACATATCCGTATATCTTTGCGAAATTTGCTTAAAATATTTTCTCTTCTAATAAGTAATAATTTCGAAAAAGGCGATGTAAATTACCCTGATATTTTTAGTGATTACTTCAATTTTAAATCCCAAAACGAGAAAATGCCCTAAAGTATCTATATCTACAGTTCGTGGTAAAGCTTTTTAAGCCATCAAAATTCTCCTGAGAGTTACGTATGAGTTCTTTAGCTCTTTCCTGGCGAGAATTTCTTAGAAATGATACAAGTTCTTCGGTCCCAAAATAAGGTTTCTGGGGGTATCTGATGTGTAGAACACAATTTGTTAGGAGGATTTTCACCTTAAAAGCAAAAGCGTGTAAGGGAATTCGGAGTTTCGAGGGATTTCTTTACGTCGCTGATTAAAACAAACAGAAATAAACTAAAACAAGTTATTTGTCCCTACTTGTTCATTATCTGCATGTAATGCGCCTCATTATGTTTGATAAGTAAAGTATATGAACATTGTTTTGATGTAGACGGAAGCTTTTAAATCGTCATTCTTTAGATAAAATAAAAAATGATATCAGCAGAACATATTTTCTAATGTTGTGGAATTCATATGAAACTTTCTATGATATTATATTTCTGAAAAATATATTCTGATTGTATTGTTACACTTAATGAAGAAAAATATTTGAGATCAGAGCATAAGGTCGTGTAGCCAAAATGTATGGTGGCAATTGCACAGCGAAATGGCTAAAGTAAACTGTATCGTATTTACGTTACATACCACAGTAGAACCTCGTTAATATGAATGAGAACGTTCTGGTAAAAGCAATAGTGGTATTTGCACGGTGGAATTGCTAAGGTAAACTGCATCATATTTATGTAGCTTTCTACAGCCGACCCTTGTTAATGCTGGATTATTAATTGGATTATTTTCCAATATGCTGTTTGTTCTTTTTATGCTTTATGTAAAGAACCTTACTATCTCAATCAGGGCTCAAGCTTGCTGTCTCAATATTCGTATTGGCCAGGCAACGCTCTCTCCATTAAGCTACTGGGACGAAATTACAATCTTTTATAGTGAAAGTGGGCTCTGCATACTACTTTCACGAATGTCAGACTAAACTGCAAGTTGAAAATCTGACTTAATATATCGACTTATTTTTACCCCAGGCTAGCTGCATGATGCTATTTTTATTCTCCAGGTTACCTTTTTGTATGGTCGTTGGTCTCTCGATTTATAGGCGTGCAATATCCCATAGTCTACTGAATTCATGCTAGTCGAACTAGGATAACATTCAAGCTCCCGATATCGTTTCACTAACATGCAGGTTTAAATTGTTCGGGCACCATTATAAAGAACTTTGCTGTCCCAACCGGGGCTCGAACTGTGGATCTTCGTATTAGCCAGGTGACGCTTTCCCAATTGAGCTACTGAGACGGAATTGTAAGCTCTAATCGTGGAATTTGATTTTGCAATTATATTAAAATTATATTTTTATTTATTGTATTAAAATGTCGTCTAATTTCCTGAGTTGAAATTAGAGTTTTTATATACATTCATTACCGCAAACATTTGTTAATTAATTATCTGATATACATATTTTCTTCTTATTAAAAAAGCATTAAACCAATTTTGAAGAAAATCATAAATTCCTTTCTGCACCACCTAACAAAAAACAACTGAATATTAGCCGTAATGCGAAAAATTCTCGAAAACAAAAATCTGTAATACTATCACAAAATATCCCTGCTATTTTTTTCATTTTACTTGTTATTTTCCTTTTTTTTACTTGAGATGGTTTAAAGAAAGGGTATGATCTTTCTCGCTCGAAATAAATTTTATAGTAGAACAGCAGGTAGTAAAAGAATTTTCCGCGTAATGTTTTTCTCTATTTTTCTGCCTATCGACAACATTGAATTGCAACCTCTGTGAGTACTTAAATCATTCATCTGAATGCAATTGCATGAGCTGAATTTTTAAAGCGGGGAATGAAAACTTTTGATCTTTCATTTTCCCTTTCCTTTGCTTTCATCCGGTATCTCTGAATAAATAAGCCATAACAGATTGCGCTTAAGCTATTTGAATCGTTGTTTGTTGAAAGGGCCTAAGTCAAAGCGTAGATTTCTGTCCGAAAATAGACGGTTACTTTATCCAGACCTGGTTTTTTACTTTCCCTGCAATACATGGTAATGTATAGGGAAAGTATTGGAATCATGTCGAAAATCGCAACTCGAGTTTTCGACGAATCTACACGTTTCGAGACCTCTAGAATACGAAAAAACTATTTTTAGCGTGACGTCTGTGTGTGTGTCTGTCTGTGTGTCTGTCTGTGCAATGTATGTATCCACTCTAAATCAAAAACTTATGGACTGAATTTCATAAAATTCGGTAGGTAAGACTCTTGGGCATGACCCTGGTGCTGATTAGTTTTTGGTACAATTCGGAAAAAAAGAGCCCGCCTTTTTTTGCGAAATGGTCCGCAAAAATCTCATGTATCCACCCTAGATGAAATACTAATTGAACAAATTTCACAACATTTAGTAGTTAAATCACTTGTGGGATACTCTGGTGCTGATTAGATTTAGGTACGATCCGGAAAAAAAACAACCTGCCCTTTTTTACGAAATGGCCCCCAAAAATCGCCAATATCTAAAAAAAAGATTACGTATGTTCAAATGTATCAATTAAATGATTGTTTTATACGTAATTTTTAACGAGGGAAAAAATAAGAACAACTCTATTACTGTAGAACTAACCGTTCTCGAGATATTTGAGATTTTTTGCATTTTTGTAATGCCGCCTTTGGAAAAATGTCCAATTACCTAATAAAAGCATAAATTGAATTAAAAATGAAAATTTTGTGTTATTTTGCACAATTAAACTCAATTTAATGAGTTCTTAAAGAAATATAGAAAGAATGAATTCGCGTCTGCAGGGAAAGTCATGTGCTGCCCACATCAGATTTTTTAATCCCATGTTCATAGAAGAAAATCACCTCTCTTGATGAAGAAATTTTAGATGAAAACGAGTCATTTATTACAATAATTCATAATTTTATCATAATGAGAAAGCGTACTAGTAAACAATTATATTACATATATTGTAGTTTATATGATATAAAATTGTACATATGTACTAAATCTTAAGCCAGTCAAATGACGAGGTGCACAAAGTCAAATGACGAGGTGCACAAAGCCAAATGGTGAGGTAGTGCAAAATTTTCTGGCATTAACTATCCTGCACTGCTTGGATCACTATTCACGAGATAGGTAAGTTTTGTTAAGTTGATTATATAGAAGTTGCGTTTTGTTAGCGAAGATCTAGGGGGTTTCAATGAAATTGCTTTCCTTAGATCCTTGCACTTCCAAAATCTTCGGATATACTCCTTCAACGTAACGCATCCGATCAATATTATTTATTATCTGACCCTCTAACAAAACATAAATAATTACTCTGCGACCCTCTAGATCACCGATAACAAAATGCAATTTCTTTGTGACCCCCTAGACCAGGGATCGGCAAGTAATTTTAGGTGGGGTGTGGATACTTTTGAAAATTTTTATCGAGGTCCAGAAAAAAAAACTCATATTCCTTACTAGTTTTTTATTTTAATTTTCACTCACAAAATAATATGAAATGCAGTAGATAGGCATATTTGTATTCAAAAATCAATGGGAGAAATAACATTTGTGGTCTTGAGCCAGTTTTTAAAGTTAGGTTCACGCGGGGAGCAGCTTATGCGAAAAATGTCTTCAAGGTGGGCGGCCGTTAATCTTGAGATATATTCGTTCTTCAAAAAATTCATTTTTGAAAATGAAGTTTCACAGACATATGTGGAGCCAAACAGAGTAGCCAGGTAAATGGCTAATTTTTTCCAATTTCCATATTTTTCTGGGACATGTTTACTCCAAAATTCTTCGGCGGATGCAGTTTTATACGTTTGCAAGGAAATGTCTTCCTGCAAGTCTATTATCTCCATTTGGAGTAAAGGCTTTGAAAGGCGGAACAACTTCGAAGCCACATCTGTCCATTCTGCCGCTGGAGAAACTTCTAAAGGCGATTTTAAGAATCGCGACAACTTCTCTATCTCTGCAAAGTCTTGGAATCTTGTTGCAAATTCCTTCTTAAGTTCTGACATAAAATTTGAAAATACTGCAATGTCTAATTCAGAATTATTTTTATATTCAAAAATTGTTGGAAAGTGAATAAATTCTTGACTTGCATTGTCTTTTTCAAAGATATCCAGCTTGCGACGGAAAGAAGACACACTTTGTATCAGATCACATATTAATTTCTGCCGCCGAGTAGACCCGCCCGAAAGATAGATAAGTTTCATAAAATGGAGTTAGGCTTTCGTTCGAGTTACGCCTTCTCTGATTAAATAAAAATAATTTCATTAAATAAAAATAATAAGGGTGGCGCTCAAATTTATAGATTCTATAAGTTTGATTCTAAAATATATTTCTATAATATAGAAAAATATTTTTTAAATAATTTGATTAATTTGTTTTATACTGTCAAAAAATTAAATTTTTGGCGGTCCAATTTTTGACCTTCCGCGGTCCGGACCTGGACCGAGGTCCGCCAGTTGCCGAGCCCCGCCCTAGACCCTCGCTAATAAAACGCAAATTCTATATGAACCCTTAACAAAACGTACCTGTTCCATGAACAGTGAAACTCGATTTATTTTCATTCAAGAATAATATATTAACGATTCCAGCAAAACAGAGGGGATAATCAAAGAAATTAAATTATATTTTGAGAGACAATTAATTATCGTCAACTTATCGGCATTTCCACCAAATTGGCTAATTTCATCTACATTCATAGTGAAGCGTAGCAGACAAATATATTGGACATTGGTACTCAATTAGGGTTCAGTCAAAAAGTATTGATTCTCAACAATGATTTTGCGAGAATTCGCAAAAGCTTGCCAGAAAAAAAGTACAAAGTACAACACCGCTTTGGAAATTCAATAAAAAAGGAAAATCATTAAGGTTTAAACGGGACATTTATATTAACACAAAATCTTTGCAAAACATGTACACAATGTTCTTTTTTAACCATTAATTTAGATGTAAAGTAAAAACGTTTGTCATTTTTTATTAACACTCATTAATAAATAGAAATATACAATGTATATTTTTATAACATTTTATTAAGTAATAGAAGTTAATGACTATTTATTAAGCCTACTGCTTTACACTTCTATTTTGTAATTTTCTTGGATCGAAACTAATTTGTCTTAACCAGGGTTTCCCCAGATTTTAAGAAATAATTTAAGGGCCCCTTCAAACAAAAAGTTTAGGAATCATTGCAATGCGTCAGACTCTATATTCAGAAATTAAATGTTTCCTTACATCCTTTTTAATCTTGATAAATATTAATAAACCCGTTTATATTTAACATGTGAAGTAATCGCACAACATTTCTGTAAAATATCTCAATTTGTTCGTGCGATATTATATCCAAACGCCCAAAAATAAACACACATATACATTTCAAAAAATCTGATGTGGGCAACACATGACTTTCCTTATATAATGCAATGAATTTACTACTTTTACAATAAAAAAATAGGTTTTTCTTACAGTAACTATTTATATTCTTTCCAAGAAATTGAATTTTCGTCAATTAGTCGTCATTTTCACTGATTTAGTGTTATTTTTATCCATTTGGCGAGATTTCCGTTAATTTGGCAACATTTGAAAAGTCGCCAATTTGGCGACATTCCGCCAAAATCTCGCCAAGCGTTATGGATGGAGAAATAAGTTATTCCTATATCAGATAAATAACTATTGGCGTTCAAATACAAAAGTATTACTCAAAGTATTTTTTCTCATGAATGGAACGAGCTAGATCCACGAGAATGGTGTCACCCAATTTATCGCATGATATTACATATGAAAAGCGAACATGTTCTCAACAGTTAATATATTTTTTTTTAATTTATGGTATTTTTTGATAAATCTATTTAAAAAATGTGCAATATCTCGAGAACAGTTCATGCTAGCGTACTAAAGTTGATGCCAATCATTTTCTAAGGAAAAATGACATTAGAAATGTCTATTTGCGTAACTTTATTAAAGGTTTTGATTTTTTGATGATTTTTTCAAAATTTTACTCGACAATTTAGAGGGGTTCTGAACATTCGATTACGTTTAAAAACAATAAGCTTCCAGTATTCACGGATTGTGATTTGTGTACCAAATTTAGTTTGAATCGGTTCATTTGTTTGTCAGTTATAGTCTTCGCAGGCTCACTGACACGCACACACACACACACACACCCACACACACACATACATGACCTCAAAAATGTTTGATTCATGATCAGGGATACTTGAAACGTGCTATCCCGTCGAAAACTCGAATTCGAATTTTCGACCACAATACTTTCCTTATACATTATGTATATAAGGAAAGTAAAAATGTTGAATAGAAATCAAAAGTGGTGAAAACTTGTAAATCCAATATAATTTGGGGGTTGTATATTTAAATACATTACCATATGCCATGTATACTTTTTATCAAATTCAAACCTGAAAAAAATAGTGCCTCTGTATACAAATGGGTACATACGGCTCTAAAAAGCATATCTGAGTCAGAACGTAGGTGATATTTTAAGTTTTTCCCACCATAACTTCTAAAACAAATTTTTAAAATTTTGAATAGATAACTAAGTGCCTTCTTTACTATCTTAGGTTATTTTGGTGCCATATATGCTTTTTTGGTGTATAAATCTAAAAAGAGACGGCTCATATACACTTGTATGCACCCATGGATTTCAATAGTTTCTTGTGCTTGTTAATTTAAAAATCTGATGTGGGCAACACATGACTTTCCTTATATAATGTAATAAATTTACTACTTTTACAATAAACAAAATAGGTGTTTCTTATAGTAGATACTTATATTCTTTCCAAGACATTGAATTTTCGACAATTAGTCGTCATTTTCATTGATTTAGCGTCATTTTTATTCATTTGGCGAGATTTTCGTTAATTTGGCAACATTTCAAAAAGTCGCCAAGTTGGCGACATACCGCCAAATCCGTCGCCAAAATCTCGCCAAACGTTATGGACAAAGAAATAAGTTATTCTTACAGCAGATAAATGGCTATTGGCGTTCAAATACAAATGTATTACTCAAAGTATCTTTTTTCATGAATGGAACGAACTAGATCCACGAGAATGATATCATCCAATTTATCGCATGGTATTACATATGAAAAGTGAACATGTTTCTCACTAGGAAATATTTTTTTTTATTTTATATGAATTTTTGAAAATTTGTTTGAAAAATGTGCAATATCTCGAGAACGGTTCACGTTAGAGTTCTAAAATTTATGTCAATCGTTTTCTAATGAAACATTACATAAGAAATGTCTATTTGCGTAACTTTATTAGCGATTTTGATTTTTTGACGATTTTTTCAAAATTTCACGCAAAAATTTAGGGGATTTCTGAACATTCGATTGCGTATAAAAACAATAGGCTTCCAGTGTTTAGGGATTGAGATTTTTGTACCAAATTTCGTTCGAATCGGTCCATTCGTTCGTCAGTTATCGTCTCCACAGACTCACTGACACACACACACACGCACAGACATCACTTCAAAAATGTTTGATTCGTGATCAGGGATGCCTGAAACGTGCTCTCCCGTCGAAAACTCGAATTCGAATTTTGTAAGTTGCAAAAATTTTGTAAGTTGCTAAAATGTTGCTATACTATTGCTATTTTGGAATTTTTTTTTTCTTGAAATATCTGTTTCTCAGGATTAATTACAGGCAGAGCTCATGTGATCACTGATTTATATTCAGCATCAAATTCCAGAATGGAATAAGAATTACTAAGAATTTTCATATCCGGCTCTTTTTCTATTTACGGTTCAAAAATTTGTAATACTCAAAAAAAGCATTACCCAAAGTGTGTATATCCCGAAATTGGCTATAGATATAGCTTAGGGAATAATTGATATTGATTCAGCGTCAAATTCTGGAGAAAGTAAGGTAGATTATTGAGAATTTTCATTTCTGATTGAAACATTTTACTTGAAACATCTAGTTATCGAGATTGGCTGTAGGTAGTGCTCAGATAATGACTGGATTTATCATTGTATTTTGGAGGGGATTAAGATGTTCACTAAGGATTTCCACTTCTGGTTCTAGAGATGTCACTTCCGATTGAAAATTCAAATTTTCCTTGAAACAACTATTCTTTGGAATATGTTATATATATAGCTTAGATAATATTTGATATAAGATTGATATGGATTCAGCACCAAATTTTGGAATTTTGGGGTTCACTAAGGATTTCAATTTACGGTTCCTTTTCCACTTCTGACACAAATTATCTTGAAACATTTTCTCTTAAAATAAGCTATAGATAGCACTTAGATGATGACTGATATGAATTCAGTATTAAATTCTAAAGGAGTTTGGGGTTCACTAGAGTTTCCTAATTCTGTTTTTTTTTTCACTTTCGGTATAAAATATTTCCTTAAAACATAAAATTCTCAGTATTGACTATATGAGAATTATATATATAAAATGTTATAATATAATTATAAAAATAATATAATTATATAACATATATATATATATAAAATGTTTCAATGACTAATTACTTTCATTTGCAGTATAACCGATGACAGATACTGATTCATCATTGCATTCCAGAGGGAATGGAGGGTTCACTAATTACTTTCATTTGCGGTATGGAATATAGCAATTTCTGTTTTTCGGAAAATTCGTATGAATGTACAATATGTTTATGCAAAGAAGAAATAAAATACTTAATAGTTTCATTAAAAACAAGTTTACTCGCCATTTCCCAACATATGAAAACTTTTTCGTAAATTACTTGTACTTCTTTGTCATTTCATTTATCTTCATATCTCTTAGTAAGCCAAATATGTTTTCTTAAGTCTCTAATTCTAACGGGTAAATAAGACAAAGTTCATAGATACAAAATATAATTTGTGTGTGTATATTGTTAATAAATTAAATGTATTTTGATAAAATTCTATGATAGTAGTTCTCTATTTAAAGAGCAGCTCTAACATAGACTTGTTAAAATATGCCGTGGATCTTTTGTAATGTTTCTTTTCGTAAACCACTCTTCTGGAACATCTAAAAGAAATCTTTTTAAATGGAAACGTGCTTACAATGTCAAAAATTTTCGCATCGGCGGTTTCAGTACCGAATATTTAAAACTCTTAAAGCTATAAAATTCTGCTGCGTTCGACCAAACAAAGCATTTTCCCCCATGAGGGTAAACATTCTCCCAAACAATTCTCATCATTAATTGCATCTCCCCATTCAATCCTGTTTCTGCTCGAACTTTAAAATACAATGTCAAACGAAAATATTTTCGTTCCAACAATGTATTTCTTTGCGGTCTGGAAACACGTGGACATTTATTGATTGAGATATTAGGGGGAAAAAATTAATTGCCCAATAAAGGGGAAAAGAGACTGACGATATCCGATCTACGACAAAACAAAAAAGAAAAACCAGAAATAATCGTCATAAATTAACAAAATAGAAAAATATTCTCGAATCATCGTAAACTGTCATCTCAGATTTATACCATTATCCGTCATTATGTCACTAGGTGGCGCCTCGTGGTTTCAGCGTTTGTCTCTATCTGCAGGTTATGTTCCTTACGAGACTGGATCAAGAACTTTTTATCGATGTGTATTCCCGGGTATAAAAGAAAGCGCGCTGCTATTGATTGTATTGAAGTTTTCTGACTATATTCACTATCGGATATTGCAAAATGGTTAAAGTCAAAATGCACGAGGAGGCAGGAATTCGATTCGTAAAATGTCCTAAAGCATTTAGATTCGATCGTTTAACGAGGTTTTGGAGCATTTTTTATGTTTTGTGAATTTATATTTTTTTTTCAGACCATTTGTTTTGCTTTCAGGTATTCACGTATAAAACAGGGAAGTTAGAGGAATATTTTCGACAATTTGAATCAAAAATATGGTTATAGAAATTTATTCTACGTTTCAAGTTGGCAGGAATTAATGGCTTTTAAATCTATTCAAGTTCTCATATTGTCATCTTTTTTCAAGCTAATAATTTTACATTAGCACTAGATAGAAGTAGTACTAGATAGTAGTACTAGATAGAAAATAGGTGATTATAATTGTTTCAAGGTTGTTATGAGCATTCGTCATTAGGTCAGAATAAGCGGTGTATATTTGCAAACAGACAAAATACAAGTCTCTACACAGTACTCCAAGTCAGCGGTGATCTTAGGAAACACGATATCCTATTGGATGTGGCATTTGCATGGCCCCAGTGTACCAATTCTTCTTGCTTTTAATCATGTATTTCACAGGGTGTTCATACTGTATGGGTCTAATTTCACAATAATATTTACGGGAAATTGTGTTGAAATAAAAATGTTTTTGGTTGTATTATTTCCTCATTATGCTAGATAGACGCTAATGAATATGTAAATTGTTGTATTTTATTTTTTTTTCTTTTATGAAAATAAATTACATTTAAAATATACGAGATTACATAATATGAGTGAAAAAATAAGCAATTATTGAATAGAAAAATGTCTTGCTATTTTCTCACAAAAGTTAGAATATGTTCACATTTAAAATTTCTTGCTTCCTCGCATTCTATTGACAATATTGCCAACTGTTCAATCGTTCCTGCATTGCGGTTAATTTCAAATATGTATTGGTTTATTTAAGTTTTGTGAAACTCCTTGAATCAAATTTTAAACGGATTTGAAATTTTTTTTTAAACTTTCACCACAAATACGTCCCCGAAATGACGATAAACAATATATGGAATATATACAATAAATAATAAAAATGTATTTTCATCTCATTATCACTGGCAGATGTACATAAAAAAATTAAGTATTTTTAATGCACCCGACGCCGAATGCAGATTAGCTTGTTTTACCAAGAAGACAAATATAGCTAAGACTTTAGCTAATGTCCTATTTATTATACTTAATTTAGTAATTTATAACGTGTTTACTATTGAAATCAATACAGCTATTTCTTTCAAATCATTAAATACAATCAAGTTTATTGATATTATATACTCGTATTTTATTGATATTGTAAATATTTAAATCTTTATGTTCCTTTTGACGCAAGGCCTTTTCTATCTACACGTTTCGAGACCTCTAGAATACGAAAAAACTATTTTTAACGTGACATCTGTGTGGGTGTGTATGTCTGTATGTCTGTCTGTGTGTCTGTCTGTATGTGCAGATCTTGCATGGTAATGTATAGGGAAAGGAGTGGAATCATGCCGAAAATCGCAACTCGAGTTTTCGACGGATCTACACGTTTCGAGACCTCTAGAATACGAAAAAACTATTTTTAGCGTGGCGTCTGTGTGTGTGTCTGTCTGTGCAGATTTTTTTATCCACTCTAACTTAAAAACTAATAGACCGAATTTCATAAAATTTGGTAGGTAAGTCACTTGTGGGCGAATCTGGTGCTGATTGGTTTTGGGTATGATTCGGGATAAAAGAACCCGCCTTTTTTTGCGAAATGGCCCGCAAAAGCTTGTATCCACTCTAGCTGAAAATCTAATGAACCGAATTTCACAAAATTTGCTACATAAGTCGCTTGTGGGTCACGCTGGTGCTGATTAGATTTTGGTATGATTCGAAAAAAAAAAATCTGCCTTGTTTTGCAAAATGGCCAGCAAAAATCGACAAAATCTAAAATAAAAACTGAGTATGCTTAAATATATCCATTAAATGCTTGTTTTATACGTAATTTTTAACGAAGAAAAGAATAAGACCAACCCCATTACACTAGGGCTAGCCGTTCTCGAGACATTTTCGTTTTTTCTCTACGCACCTTTGAAAATGAGCCCAGTTACCAAATGAGAACGAAAATTGAATTAATAGTGAATTAAATTTAATTAAAATGAAGAGAATGTGTATATAAGTCTGCAGGGAAAGTCATACGCTGCCCACATCAGATTTTTATAATTCATTACGTCACCAAGTATATTTATAAAAAATAATTTCTTAGCAAAAAACATTAGATTGGATTAGATTTTACAATTCAATATATCCTTATATTTAAAAATATGACATTAAAAGTTAGGTTGTTTGAAGGAATTTCCATAAAATATTTGTGAATCATTCTAAACGAATAACTAATATAAATCCTACAGAGATGAAAAATGTTTTAGAACATCTTCAGCAATGGCATCTTTTAAAATTTTCTGTCATTTTCTTATTCATTGGTATGCAATTTTTTCAGAAAGAATATCGTATTAAAATCCAGCAATAGGAATCACTATAATAATTGATAGCCCAATTCAATGTTATGTTCAATTTAAAACGCTTCGCGAATTGTGAAAGTACAACTGTAAAAAAAAAAAAAAAAACGTTTTGCATAAAAGCTGGGAATTATCAAAAAGTAGGAAATCGTAGACGTTTCTTCTCTTCCCCCAAAACAATATCAGCCAGAAATGGTTTAATTTTTTTCAGTTACTAAAAATTTTTCTTTCTTCTTCCGAGATTGAGCTTTTAAAACATCATTTTGTTGTTAAGAAAACATGAAACTAATTGAATAAATCTGATAGCTTCTTTTGAATGAAGATAAACGCTTTTCGCTTTGTGTTTTTTCTCTACTGCTCTTCCACGAACTACTGGCGCATTTTTAAAGTTTGGAGTAGTGTGCAGTCAAGTTGCCTGTATGTATCATTTGTATCGAAAACAAACTTTTCCTTATTTCATTTCCCAGAAAAATCAGATCAAGTGAAATATCTCTTTTGACATATAAAAGAATTTGGAAGCCTCAAGTTTTTGCCATTTCATTAAAAAATTGTATTGTTCAGCAAAAATGGCGCTTGTTCAAGTATGCTTATTGTGGTTCCAATGACTGAAGTGTATTATTTGTTCTATTTATTGTTGATCCGACATTATTTTGAGAGAAACGAAATACTGGAAATGTGTCATCTGGATAGTTTTTCATAGAAATGTTCTATGATTTTATAATGAACATCCATCTTATAATTTAAAACACGAATACTAAAAACTTTAAAATTTTATATGCAAAAAAATTTATATTTCTCAAACTCATTTTTTATTATAATACAGTAGAATTCTAAAATACATGGATTTTATTTAACTTCTATAACGCCTTTGAGTAGCAAACGTGTGTAAAGCTCTCTTATCTAACTATCGATTCTGGTTGTTCGGATGCTCCCTCTGTTCATGCAGCTAATGAGGCAAATGTTTCTTCTTAATTGAAATACAAAACACATTTTCTTCCCCAGATATCAAATTACCTTACTTTTTATACAGTATTTATTATTTACTTATTTATACAGTATATTTACTTATTTATACAGTATAGCATTCAATTAGACATCTAAGAATTCTAATTTTGGTATTATTTAGATCGCTGTCAATCACTGCATCTAAACAGCAGGATTAAGGTTATATTTTACATTAGTGGTTGAGTTTCATTCAAGAAGTATTAAGGAAAAATGTCAGTGGGGATTCAACCACCAATCTCAGGCTGCCTAATTGATTTTCTACGTCACATTTTTAGAATATAAATGTACCCTGAATGTGTAAATTTGTGAATACTTTGAGCAGGGCATATCTTAGGCTGATAAGATCAATTCGACCCAATTGAGCCCATTGATGGAAAGGACCCTGTGCCGAAAAGTACGCAAAGATTTAAATATCAATAAAACAATACAATATCAAAAATATGATGTGGGAAGCACATGACTTTCCCTGCAGACTTATGTCCACGTTCTTTTTATTTTAATTAAATTTAATTCACTTTCAATTAAATTTAATTCACTTTCAATTAAATTTTCGTTCTCATTTGATAACTAGACATTTTTCAAAGGTGGCGTAGAGAAATTTCGAAAAAACTAAAATATCTCGAGAACGGCTAGTCCTAGTTTAATGGGATGGTCTTATTCTTTTCTTCGTTAAAAATTACATATGAAACAAGCATTTAATGAATATATTTGATCATACGCAGTTTTTTAGTGATTTTTTGGTGATTTTTGCGGGCCATTTTGCAAAAAAGCAGGTTATTTTTTTAATCGTAGCAAAATCTAATCAGCACCAGAGTGACCTACAAGTGACTTATCTACCGAATTTTGTGAAATTCGGTCCAATAGTTTTTCAGATAGAGTGGATACAAGCTTTTGCGGGATATTTTGTAAAAAAAAAGGCAGGCTATTTTTTTTTCGAATCATACCAAAATCTAATCAGCACCAGATTCGCCCACAAGTGACTTACCTACCAAATTTTATGAAATTCGGTCTATTAGTTTTTAAGTTAGAGTGGATACAAGGCAGGGAAAGTAAAAATCTGATGTGGGCAGGTAGCACATAACTTTTCCTGCAGACTCAAATTCATTTTCTCTTTATTTCTTTAATAATTCAGTATATTGAGTTTAATTGCACAAAGTAACAATAAATTTGTTATTGTAATTCAATTTCTGTTTTTATTTGGTAATTGGACATTTTTCAAACGTGACATAACTAAATGCGAAAAATCTCAAATATCTCGAGAACGGTTAGTCCAGGATTAATAAAGTTGCACTTATTCTTCATTAAAAATTACGTATAAAACAAGCATTTAATTGATATATTTGAACAAACGTAGCTTTTTTTTTAGATTTTGGCGATTTTTGAGGGCCATTTCGTGAAAAAAGCAGGTTGTTCTTTTCCGAATAATACCAAAATCTAATCAACACCAGAGTATCCCACAAGTAACTTATCTACCAAATTTTGTGAAATTTGGTCAATTAGTATTTCAGCTAGAGTGGATACATGACATTTTTGCGGGCCATTTCGTAAAAAAAGGCAAGTTCTTCTTTTCCGAATCGTACCAAATTCTAATCAGCACTAGAATATCCAACAAGTAACTCATCTACTACATTTTGTGAAATTTGGTTAATTAGCATTTTAAATAGAGCGGATAATTGAAATTTTTACGGGCCATTTCGCAAAAAAAGGCGGGTTATGTTTTTACGAATCGTACCAAACACTAATCAACACCAGGGTAACATCCAAGTGACTTACCTACCACATTTTATGAAATTCGGTCCATTAGTTTTTGAGTTAGAGTGGATACATACATTGCACAGACAGACAAACACACAGACAGACACACACACAAACGTCACGCTAAAAACAGATTTTTCTTATTCTAGAAGTCTCGAAGCGTGTAGATCCGTCGAAAACTCGACTTGCGATTTTCGGCATGATTCCAATACTTTCCCTATACATTAACATGTATTGCTGGGAAAGTAAAAATCTGATGCGGGCAGCACATGACTTTCGCTGTAGACTCAAATTCTTATTTTCTTTATTTCTTTAATAATTCGTTAGATTGAGCTTATTGCACCAAATAACACTAAATTTGCATTTTTAATTAAATTTTTGTTTTATTTGGTAATTGGACATTTTCCCGAAATCGGCGTAATAAAAATGCAAGAAATCTCAAATATCTTGAGAACGGTTAGTCCTAAAGTATAATGGAGTGCGTCATATTCTTTTCCTGGTCAAAAATTGCGTATAAAACAAAAATTAATTTGATATATTTGAGCATACATAGTCTTTTTTTTTACCGATTTTGACGATTTTTGCGGGCCATTTCGTAAAAAAAGCCAGGTTGCTCTTCTCCGAATTGTACCAAAATCTAATCAGCACCAGAGTATCCCACAAGTAACTTATCTACCAATTTTTTGAAATTGGGTCAATTAGTATTTCAGATAGTGTGGATACATAAAATTTTTCCGGCCATTTCCTAAAAAATCTGATGTGGGCAACACATGACTTTCCTTATATAATGAAATGAATTTACTACTTTTAGAGTAAAATAAATAGATTTTTCTTCTAGTAGATACTAATATCCTTTCCAAGATATTGAATTTTCGACAATTAGTCGTCATTTTCATTGATTTAGCGTCATTTTTACCCATTTGGCGAGATTTTCGTTAATTTGGCAACATTTCAAAAAGTCGCCAAGTTGGCGACATTTCGCCAATTTCGTCGCCAAAATCTCGCCAAGCGTTATGGACGAAGAAATAAGTTATATATATATATATATAACTTATTAGATATTGAATTTTCGACATATATTATATAACTATTATTATATATTTATATATTATATAACTTATTATATATTGAATTTTCCACAATTAATCGTCATTTTCATTGATTTAGCGTCATTTTAATCTATTTGGCGAGATTTTCGTTAATTTGGCAATATTTCAAAAAGTCGCCAAGTTGGCGACATTCCGCCAATTTCGTCGCCAAAATCTCGCCAAGCGTTATGCACTAAGAAATAAGTTGTTCTTACAGCAGATAAATTGGCGTTCAAATGCAAAAGTATTACTCAAAGTATCTTTTTTCATGAATGGAACGAGTTAGATCCACGAGAATGATGTCACCCAATTTATCGCATGATATTATATATGAAAAGTGAACATGTTTCTCAATAGGAAATATTTTTTTTTCTATTTTATATGACTTTTTGATAATTTTTTTGAAAAATGTGCAATATCTCGAGAACGGTTCATGTTAGCGTTCTAAAATTTATGTCAATCGTTTTCTAATGAAAAATTACATAAGAAATGTCTATTTGCGTAACTTTAATATTGGTTTTGATTTTTTGACGATTTTTTCAATATTTCATTCGAAAATTTAGGGGAGTTCTGAACATTCGATTGCGTATAAAAACAATAGGCTTCCAGTGTTTACAGATTGTGATTTTTGTACCAAATTTGGTTCGAATCGGTCCATTCGTTCGTCAGTTATCGTCTCCACAGACCCACTGACACACACACACACACACACACACACACATACACACACATACTTTCACACACACACACACACAGACATCACTTCAAAAATGTTTGATTCGTGATCAGGGATGCTTGAAACGTGCTCTCCCGTCGAAAACTCGAATTCGAATTTTCGACCCCGTCACAATACTTTCCTTATACATTATGTATATAAGGAAAGTAAAAAGGGCAGGTTGTTCTTTTCCGAATCGTACCAAAATCTAATCAGAACCAGGGTCGACCACAAGTGACTTATCTACCAAATTTTATGAAATTTAGTCGATTAGTTGAGTTAGAGTTGAAATATACAACTTTTGAGGGCCATTTCGTAAAAAAATGCAGGTTGTTCTTTTCCGAATCGTACGAAAATCTAATCAGCACCAGTCTCGACCACAAGTGACTTATCCACCAAATTTTATGAAATTTAGTCGATGAGTTGAGTTAGAGTGGAAATATATAATTTTTGCGGGCCTTTTCGTAAAAAATGACAGGTTGTTCTTTTCCGCATCATATCAATATTTAATCAGCACCAGGATGACCTACAAGTGATTAATGTACCATATTTTGTAAAATTTGATGAATTATTTTTTTTGTTACAGTGGATAGAGGCAATTTTTGAGGGCCATTTCGCAAAAAAGGCAGGTTGGTTTATTCCGAATAGTACCCAAAACTAATCAGCACCAGGGTCACATACAAGTGTCTGAACTACCAAATTTTATGAAATTCGGTCTATTAGTTTTTGAGTTAGAGTGGATACATACATTGCACAGACAGACAAGCACACAGACACACAGACAGACAGACAGACACACACACAGACGCCACGCTAAACATAGTTTTTTTCGTATTCTAGAGGTATCGAAACGTGTAGATCCGTCGAAAACTCGAGTTGCGAATTTCGACATGATTCCAATACTTTCCCTATACATTACCATGTATTGCAGGAAAAGTAAAAATAAGATATGGGCAGCACATGACTTTCCCTGCAGACTTATATTCACGATTTCTTTATTTTAATTAAATTTAATTCATTTTTAATTCAATTTTCGTTCTCATTTAATAACTGGACTTATTTTCAAAGGTGGAATAGAGAAAATACTAAAAAAACTAAAATATCTCGAGAACGGCTAGTCCTAATGTAATGGGGTTGGTCTTATTCTTTTCTTCGTTAAAAAATGCGTATTAAACAAGAATTTAATGGAAATATTTGAGCATACGAAGTTTTTTAGTTTAGATTTTTGCGATTTTTGCGGGCCATTTTGCAAAAAAAGGCAGGTTATTTTTTTTCGAATCGTAACAAAATCTATTCAGCACCAGGGTATCCCGTAAGTGATTTATCTACCAAATTTTGTGGAATTCGGTCCATCAGTTTTTGAGCTAGAGTGGATACAATCTTTTGCGGGCAATTTCGCGAGAAAAGGCGGGGTTTTTTTATCCCGAACCGTACCCAAAACTAATCAGCACCGGATTCGCCCACAAGTGACTTACCTATCAAATTTCATGAAATTCGGTCAATTAGTTTTTTAGTTAGAGTGGATACAAAATCTGCACACACAGACACACACACAGGCGTCACGCTAAAAATGACTTTTTCGTATTCTAGTGGTCTTGAAACGTGTAGATCCGTCGAAAACTCGAGTTGCGATTTTCGACATGTTTCCAATACTTCCCCTATACATTACCATGTATTGCAGAGAAAGTAAAAAGGGGACATTTTGAAAGAATTAGCCCAATATTGGCTTAAAATATTGAGACAATATTACGCCAATATGAAAAATCTGATGTGGGCAGCACATGACTTTCCCTGCAGACTTATATTAACGTTATCTTTATTTTAATTAAATTTATTTCACTTGTAATTCAATTTTCGTTCTCATTCGGTAACCGGACTTAGTTTTAAAGGTGGCGTAGATAAAATACGGAAGCTAAAATATCTCGAGAACGGCTAGTCCTAGTGTAATGGGGTTGGTCTTATTATTTTCGTCGTAAAAAATTACGTATTAAACGAGTATTTAATGAATATATTTGAGTATACCTAGTTCTTTAGATTAGATTTTGACGATTTTTGCGGGTCATTTTGTAAAAAGAGGCAGGTTATTTTTTTCCGAATCGTACCAAAATCTAATCAACACCAGAGTAACCCACAAGTGACTAATCTACCGAATTTTGTGAAATTCGGTCCAGTAGTTTTTCAGTTAGAGTGGATACAACCTTTTGCGGTCCATTTCGCAAAAAAATCCGGGTTCTTTTATTCCAAATCGCACCCAAAACTAATCACCACCAGACTCGCTCACAAGTGACTTACCTACCAAATTTTGTGAAATTCGGTCCATTAGTTTTTTCGTTAGAGTGGATACAACATCTGCACAGACAGACAGACACACAGACAGACACACACACAGACGTCACGCTAAAAATGGTTTTTTCGTATTCTAGAGGTATTGAAACGTGTAGATCCGTCGAAAACTCGAGTTGCGATTTTCGACATGATTCCAATACTTTCTCTATACATTGCCATGTATTGCAGGGAAAGTAAAAATCTGATGTGGGCAGCACATGACTTTCCCTGCAGACTTATATTAACGTTCTCTTTATTTTAACTAAATTTATTTCACTTTTAATTCAATTTTCGTTCTCATGCGGTAACCGGGCTTATTTTCAAAGGTGGCGTAGGGAAAGTACGAAAAACTAAAATGTCTCGAGAACGTCTAATCCTAGTGTAATGGGGTTGGTCTTATTCTTTTCGTCGTTAAAAAATACGTATTAAATCAGCATTTAATGGATATATTTGAGTATACCCAGTTCTTTAGTTTAGATTTGGACGATTTTTGCGGGCCATTTTGCAAAAAAAAGCAGGTTATTTTTTTCTGAATCGTACCAAAATCTAATCAGCACCAGGGTGACCTATACGTGACTCATCAACCGAATTTTGTAAAATTCGGTCCATTAGTTTTTCAGCTACAGTGGATACAAGCTTTTGCGGGCCATTTCGCAAAAAAGGCGGGTTCTTTTATTCCGAATCGTACCCAAAACTAATCAGCACCAGCCCCGCCCACAAGTGACTTACCTACAAAATTTTGTGAAATTCGGTCCATTAGTTTTTTAGTTAGGGTGGATACAAAATCTGCACAGACAGACAGACACACAGACACACAGACACACAGACATACACACAGACGTCACGCTAAAAATGGTTTTTTCGTATTCTAGAGGTCTCGAAACGTGTAGATCCGTCGAAAACTCGAGTTGCGATTTTCGGCATGATGCCAATACTTTCCCTATACATTACCATGTATTTCAGGGAAAGTAAAAAGTGGACATTTTGACGGAATTGGCCCAATATTGGCTTAAAATATTGAGACAATATTACGCCAATAAGAAAAAGTGGACATTTTGTCGGAATTAGCCCAATATTGGCTTAAAATATTGAGACAATATTACAGCAATATGAAAAACTGGACATTTTGAAGGAATTTGCCCAATATTGGCTTAAAATATTGAGACAATATTACGTTAATATGAAAAATTGGACATTTTGACGTAATTGGCCCAATATTGGCTTAAAATAGTGAGATAATATTACGCCAATATTTACAATGTAACACCAATATTGGGGTAATATTGTAATGAAAATATTAGCCAATAGTAGAGGTCAATATACAAGTAACTATTATTTTTTTAAACTAAAAATTCCAAACCAATGTATTTTGATTTTACACGTCTTACGCATTGAAATTAGTTACTTCTCCTCAAGATAACAGTGTATTACATTTCATACATCATCGTTAAGTTTCTTTCGCTATTTTCTCACTTTTAAGTATCGTTAGTTTGGCAGAAACCAGAAACTTGTATTTACTCTTTGCTTTTAGTTCATCGTGTTTCAACGAAAAGTTTTAAGGTTACTTCACAAAGTTTTTCTAATTTATTTTTATAGATTTTTCGGCTTTTCGCGTTTAGATATATTTCTTTGAAAAGCTATTTAAAAGTAGATATAACTCTTGAGATTATTCTCGACAGTTAGCGCAGTTTTGTCCAAAATTGTATCTTAATTTTTATTTCGCCTTTTTTCGAATTATGTTTTGCCAACAATGTTATTATAAACAAAATTTGCTGACATTTCGTGTATTATGAAGGAGCATAAATATCTTGTAATAAAATTCAGTAATTCATTTGTTCAAATGTTTATATATATATATATATATATATATATATATATATATATATACTCGTATATATATATATATATATATATATATATATATATATATATGTATATATATGTATATATATATATATGTATATATATATATATATATGTATATATATATATATATATATATATATATATATATATATATATATATATATATATATATATATATATATAGAAAAATGTAATAATGAAAAAATTCAAGTAATATTAACATCACCATAAAAGAAAAATCACGGCCATAATGCCGATAAGAGAAAAGAACAGCACCGGTCCAAATTCAAAGATTAGCCAGAATTAAATTTCTCTTCAGGTCTGAGTATTTAATTATAATTAACACAGACAAATCACTGTTTCAGATTGAGCAATAGTACTTTACTGTAAATATTCAAACTCAGACTACAGGCATCAAAAAATGAAAAAATGAAGATAGGAAACATTAAGAAAATTTGTATTACCATGTGGCATGAACACTTCTTCTTTCACCACGTGTATACGCGATCAACCTCGACAGCTTAAATTATCTAGAAGAACCGGAATGAATAAGTCGAAATACAACCAGGGAGGCCGTACGAACGTTCACAGTAATACTCCCAGACCCGTCCAGTTAGTCAGAGCAGGAGACAGGAAATTCAATTCAAAATATGAACATGAAGCAAAGATGAAAATTCTTACTAAGCAAGTAATTCATAGAAAAACTGAATTAACGAGAATGCCTCTATACACCATTATAAGGGCGCTCAAATCGTAGTATCAAAACTGGCAAAAGTTACAATTTTTTAGCGAAAATAAAATTTAAAACATTAATATTAATGCATCTTATTTTCCGATTCTTTGATTTTTCTAATTTTTTTAACTTATTTTATTATTTTTCATTTTTATTTATTTATATAATTAATAAATAATTGTATATATATATATATATATATATATATATATATATATATATATATATATATATATATATATATATATATATATATATATATATATATATATATATATATATATATATATATATATATATATATATATATATAATTGGGAAAGTTTTATTGGATGTTATTGAGTGGAAATTGATACACTGAGATGATAATTTTAATAACGAATTTGAGAGGATATGCATTATTAGTCGCTGTACTCAATAATTCCATAAAATGTACTAATTTATAATTTTCATCACAAATTTTATTGATTCTAAAAACCTGGTTTATTATAATATTCCGAAAAGCTGATATATGCAAACAAAAGTCAAAATATTGAATTTTTAATGTATTAAATTTAGAATCCTGTCTTTTATCATACAAGTTTGTAATCATATTACAATTTTGTAAATTTAAATTTTAATCCAAATAGTTTGCAACATTAGAGTCATTATTACTTGCATTTAATTGTAAATTATTAGGATAAAAGTTAAATACTATAGGGATATTATTAGGGTATACACATAATATGTCATCTGCCGACGTGGTTGTTGAGTGGTCAAGGCAAGCGTTTCCGTAGCAATCGCTCGACCGCCACGTTGTGGGTTCGAGCCCCACGCAAGGCATGGATGTTTGTGTTGTGGGCACAATGTGATCCGCCCCGTCTGGTGCGCCTGGGGTAACGTCAATGGACGGCTAAACGGTTCACGCTCGGACTGCTGTAATAAAAGCGAATGACGAAAGTCAAAGTGCCTGGTCATTTGAAAAAAAAAGAATAATAATAATAATAATATGTCATCTAAGTATCTAAACATGTGCATATTATGCAAGCTTGGATTAATGCTCTTTTCATAGAAGAATAAATACAGATTAGCTAACAATGATGAGGCACCCCCCCCCTTGTGGGATTCCAAACATTTGTTTAAAAAAAGTACCACCATGTTAAATAAAATTCCCATAAAGTGTGAAATTAAGTAATTTTTTAAAAAGAAAATTCGATTATTTTAGGTTGATATTATATTTTTCAAAAATTCCTAAAATAATTCTATACAGATCATCTATATCAATATTATTAAACAAATCTTTGAAATCATAAATCATAAGTATAAATACTATGAATAATAAGAGTTTTTAATTTCTTAACTAATTTAAAACTGTTTTTCACAATATGACAATTATTAGAGATTTCATCTGACAAAAATACTTCATGTAATATATATATATATATATATATATATATATATATATATATATATATATATATATATATATATATATATATATATATATATTATATGTATATATATATATATATGAACCCACTATACTGTGAGGCACTGTGAATTTGCCATTCTATTTTCTACTACGCGGAACGAATTTAAAACTATATAAATGTATTTCTTCGAAGCATAAGTACTAACAAAGTACAGTTAAATATGAAAAGTAGGCATTTTCAATTAATTGTTCAATTTAATATTAATGATACTTATTTAAGTATAATTTTATTCGACGCATCTAGAGCTTTGAAAACAAATGTTTTTTTAATCATTGAACTTTAACATTTTTAAATTTACATATTCATAAATTAACATTATTTATATTTTTTAAAATGATTTAAATATATTAAACAATCATTTTTCTTTATACGACTATATAATCTCGCTAAAGAATTTTAAAAGGATTTTTTTACAGAAATATGAAATGTTTTCTAGCGTATTGATGATGATTAATCGATAACTCCTGAATGCAAAAGCATTAAACAACTTTTAAGATATAAATGATGCATAAAAATAATCCTCATATTTTTGAGAACCCTCAACTCTTATAGAAAGACGCTTTTAAATATTCAAAGGCGTAGCTATGATTAATTTTTCATGTAAAGTGTAAATACTGTTTAAATTAAGAGGATAACTCTTCAATTAAAAGATAACATAAAAATAAATACTTTATTAGAAAATTCACATAACTAATTCTCTACTGCTAAAGAATTCTAAATGATAATGAAATTTTCAAGTTTAATTTAATGGTTTAAAAATTTCACACACTGTATTCTTCCCTTGACATGGTCGTTAATTAGAGGAAACGCTGTTACATCAAAAGACTTTTAGAAAAAAAAAAGAGAAGGTAGGAAGCGATGTAGGGGAGGATTGACTTATGTAATAGTTTTAAGTAATCTTCAAGGTTAATCAGCAAAAGGTGAGAATCATAAATCTTTTTATTTTCACTTTTAAGCTTCGTAGAATATTTATGTTTTTCTGAAGGCGATTATAATTAACAGTGAATGCAAGAAAATGGTTTTGAAACGTTTTAGGGATTATTAAGAAATGTTGCATTGAAATGCCATTTCCAGTACTTTAGAATATTTAGGAATCACTCGTAATGGTCTTTTGAATGCTTTAGAAATTTCTGGAATTATGTGGAATGTTTGTTTTGTAACTGTTGAAATAATTTAGGAGTACTATGTATTTCGAGGTGTTATTTTTAGATCTTTTTCTGAATGCGAATATAGTTAAGAGTGAATGCAGAAAATTGTTTCTGGACCGTTTTGAGGATTATTAGAAATGTTGCATTGAAATGCTATTTCCAATATTTTTGAGTGTTTGGGAATAATTTGAAATTGTTTTGAATGATTAAAATAAATCTGGAATTAAGTGGAATGTCTGTTTTCGGAAATGTTGAGATAATTTCGGGGGTGTTGTTTATCTCGAAATGTTAATTGTTCTATATCTAAATTATGTGTCGTTATTTTATCTGATGTAGGATGTTTGGGAATATTTTTTGTAATGTTGAAAAAAATGTTGTTTCGTTGTTGAGGAAATATTACAAGGGGATGTTTCGGAAAGACGCGAAATATTTTGGAATATTTCGGAATAATTGGAATAACGTTATTTATTTTGGAATTTTGTTTTTTTGTTAGGTCAAAAACAAAATTTTGTTTTTCTTTTTAGGTTTTAAAATAAATAAGTATTATATTAAAATTTCTCATAAATAATTTTATATTCTTGAATCTTTAATCGCTGCAGACGAAGAATCGACCCGTTGGGTTCACAGCTTTTTAAAACCCACGTCGCCAAATGCACTGAATGAGTGGCGGTTGGTAGGGAAGTGAAAATTGTATAAAAAAGATACCACAAAAAACTCCTGACAACTCCATGGTACTCATGTGAAATGACAACATGGCGCCTAAATACATCATGACATATGAACAGATATAAAATATATACACACTTATGACACACACAGGTACTTTTGTGACATATAAACACTTGTAATGTATAAGCATTTATGAACGTATTTATAAATAATACCGAAATATAAAATTATTAAACACATTTTAATACTCTAAAAACTGGGACATAAGCAGCTTCAAAAGTTACAAAAATAAAATTTCTGTTTGCGAGAATAACACTTTTAATACTTCCTTAAAGAAAGCAGACATATGTATATAAATTATCTGACAACAATTGCTTCGAGAGAGTTTTGATCTCTCTACATTAGGCTAAAACACTATCTTTACTTAACAAACGCTAAGCAGGAACAGTTCTTGTTTAGCGTTTGTTATGTAAATACACATTTAACCTTATGAATAGGGATTAAAATTCCCTCGAAACAATTGTCATGTAATTTGCACATGTCTTATTTCTTTACTAATTGTGTTACACTTAGTTTTAAATGTATTGCTTGCTTTCTGCATAGCACTACGCAATATTACTCAACAAGTCCACGTGTTATCTTAAAATCCTTTAAATGTAAATATTAATTTTAATAACGTCATGATTTATTTAAAATAACTTCAACCACAACTTCAGTTAAAAAGACATTAACATATCGTCAGTAAATTCTTTACTACAAATAAATAACCATAAAAATAAAGACCCAACAAATCATTTATTTGTGCGTGTAAACACCATTTATGATACCATTAGACGCAAAAAGTTTTTATAAACCTTTAGCAAGAATCATTTCCCCAAAATAACTTATAACGAAAAGAAATGCAACAAAACATGCTAATGCAAAATCCTTTTCAATGTGTTGCCATTACGAATTCAATAACACTAGCATCTCATCGACTCTATCGATTTCTGTTAAACACCGTGTTACGTCCAGTCCTCCATCCTTTTAAACAGCATTTGAATTATTGTCATATTCGGTGGCATTTTTATTAATTTTTCTTTTACATGGCATCGGAAAGAATCGGTATTAGATAAGCTTCTTATGCGTGAAAGCAGAAAATATCGACTTTAAATCAATGTTGATATTGACGCTTAGTTCCCTGGAGGCTTCAAAATTCTGCAACGAGATCAGTTGGGAATCAAGCGAGCGTATTTGATGCGTGGTTGTGTATTGAAGTGTTTCTCATCATTTAATATCGCTATTGAAATGTAATGCTAATAATATATATAGTTGAATAGCAGAAATACCCAACTTTGGCTTGGAGAATACTGAAATAAAATTATCATGGTATAAAATCTGAAATATTTTATCCATTTTTGTGTCCCTTATTAAGTTTAGCAAACCAGTCTTAAAAGTAAATCGGTTGAGCCGTTTTCACTTTTTATGCGGCCACCTTAGACCGACAAACGAACATTTTATGTCCCGTTTTTCGGAGAAAGGTGTAGGGAAATAAAACTTATATTAAAGCATACCCAGGATACAATTGCGTTGCTTAAAACGTTTCACCAATTTAATTTGCATGTCGTCGGGAATATTTAGCTTCTAATATTATTTTGAAGTTTTCAGTTTTATATATTATAGAGGTGAGACTAATTCGAAAATATTTTTAGCCATAAATCTTATAGGTATTAAGATTAACAAACTGGTAAAAAGCATACAACTCGGCTGTGTTCTCGAATTATGAGCGTTTATAATAGACAGAATAATAAACGGAAACAAGTTTTTAATTCTTATTATTTTGCACTTCGTTGTAGACCGTAAAACTTACATCAAAATATTTCATTTCATGATAGTAACTTAAGAGTTTTGTGAAGCCTAATCTTGATTTTCTATATATTTTATGCCTTCTAACTAGTATGCCTGATTTTATCAGTCACAACTACAAAACCGAAAAAGTACATTTTCTTGCTGTTGTACGATTCACTGCTGTCCGCTTCTGAAAAGTTTAGACCGGAAGACATCACACCAGCTGTTTGTTGCTTTGCCGATATAGTTCTAGAAGAAAACTAATTAGTGAAACTGACCAAAATAAATAGATATTCACAAGGAACTAATATAAAGATAATTTCTTAAAATATTAAACGCCCTTGCTAAAATAAAATAAAAAATGATTTCATACAAGTGATGAAAGCATATACAAATATCCTATTGCTTTGAGATTTAATTATTTTATCTCCCACACAATTCGATAGTTTCACGAAGTTATAGTTAACGATTAGATGATTAGATGATTAAGAACTTAATCATCTAATTATCAGTATATTCATACAATCGGGATCTGTGTACACATACGAGGGGAACATATGCATTTAAACATCTCTGAAAAATGTTCAGAACGTTAAATAAGCAATGCTAATTCATTTAAGTGAAAATTCCTGTGGATGCAAATATTTAGAAACTAAACTTGTATCAGATTTAATTTTAGTAAACGTATTATTTGATCAAATATTTAGATTAACTGTAATTTATAAAGTGCTCCAGTATAACGCAATTTATGAATTTGAAAAATTAAATAAATGAAAAACCGAAAATAGATTTAGTATTTAGATAATAGTTATGCTACTAAATATAAAATGCCTTTTACGGATTTTCTCATAAACCTAGGCCGTATTTCTATGCTGGGAAACCATAAAATTATGTTCACGTAGTCTGTTGATAGCTTGGAACTTGAAGTTTGAACTTCTTATCAGCTTCTTGACTGCAAGTGAATCAATGATAATCGTATTATGCATCTAACAATAAATAATTTTATAAAATAATTCTCCCCTAATTGCCAGACACTTTATTAATCATTCACCTATACAGAAGTTGAAGCATGAACCAATGTACCACATACATCTGTACCCCAATGGACCACAGTAAGCGGAACGCAATAGTCATCCATTTTTATCTGAACTAAGAGGAAACGTCGTCAACGGGGACCGCACCCTATTTCCCCTGGGAAAAACCTCTCAGAAAGTCTTTCGGACCAACAGATTTGACGCGCCTGTGCTCCATTTAATCACGGGGAATGTTTGAAAAGCTTTGGGAATGGAACTCAGGTCCTCCGAATGTAATCTTGTGCCATAACTACTAGGAATTTATTTTTATATATTGAAATAAATTAATTTTTGCCTTAAGCTAGGTCAAATTCACTATTTGGCGTCTGAACTCAAATATAGTGAAAGCCCCAGGCCTTCCGACTCGTCCAGAGGACTTAGAGTATCTATTTGGACGGCCGGGAACTCAAATATAGTGTAGTATCGGCTAGAAGAAGTTCAATTTTCTTCAGACCTGTTTAGATAACTCTAACATAAGATAATTCTACCTAGAATAGTTCAGTATAACACGCTGTCAAGGAATTCCAATTTATATCTTCGACTCTGGTCTAGTTTTTTTAGGTTGAAATTAGTTTTGACACTTTTTAATTCATAATACTGCATATCATCTTAAACTATCATATGCTAAAAATATCATATACTCATACTCTTAAATTATCATATACCCATACTCTTAAATTATTATATACCCATACTCTTAAAATATCATATTCCCATGCTCTTAATGTCATATACCCATACTCTTAAAGTATCATATACTAATACTCTTAAAATATCATATACCCATACTCTTAAAATACCATATACTCATACTCTTAAAATATCATATACCCATACTCTTAAAATACCATATACCTATAACATTTTCTATTTAAAGATGATCATAATTTCGGAATGACACTCGAGAATAGTTAGTTCCTTATTAGCTTCATTTACTATGTTTTATACTTTTTCTAACATTTTATGAGACCTCCATTTCGAAACTTGAGATGTAAATTGTGAATAAAAATATGCATTTATTAGCAAATCTGAATAATCAACTTTTTAACTCATTTGAATCAAATACTTATACTTAATATTTCAAAAATATATCATTGATATTCAGTACATGTTAAATGCTTTTAATTGCTTATTAATTTTAATAATTTAATAGTCCGTCAGTAGGGTAAATATAAAACAAGAAAGATCAATCATGCTTAAAGCATTGATTATGAAACACTTTCCAACTTCAATGCAATTTTATTTAAAAAAGTCGAAAATGCAATACATTCCTCGGTAATATTTTAAAACTTATCACAATACTACATTGATTTATTATATTTGAAAACTTAAACCTTCATTGAAAAAAATGAACTTCCTTCAAATGACGGCATTGAAATATAAATTGCCTGGTTAAATATCTCTAAAATGCAATACATTCCACGGTAATATTTTTAAAACTATCATAATACTACGATAATTTATTACATTTGAAAACTTCATCAAAAACAACTGAAATAAATTCAAATGACGTCATAGAAAAAATAACACGCCTGGATCTCTCTATAAAAGCAGGATTTCATTAATTTCATTCATCACAATGCTATAATAATTTATTTTATTTAAAAATTAAGACCATGGAGCTACAATTCATAAACTCTATGCTTAAAACTTCATCGAAAAAATCGTCCTTCTGTTTATAAAATCAATTAATATTTCATTCATATCAGCCATGCAGACTCCATGGACTGAATTATTTTGTGTTAAAGAAATACAGTAATTCTAATACAACTCATTCTACATATTTTGCTGTTTACATTTTACATAGGTAAAAAATAGGCTTAGTTGTAGAAATAATCAAATTTGAATGAGAATTTAAACTGAAATATATTGTCATTGTGTTGTTTTAGTATGTAGATGCACAGAATTTAAGCAAAAATAAAGTAGTTTTAGGACGGATACAACACTGAATATGAATTAAAAAGAACTTTAAAAAATCACGATTTTGAAACAAGATGGATGCCATATATCATTTTGAAGTGGGTCATGTGGTCGTTTCATATCATGGTCACGTGATCGTTTCATATAAGATGTGTCATTATTATTTTAATTTTTATTTAAAAAACTACTGAATATATTTCGCTGAATTTTTTTTTATATATTTTATGGAACAATTTGACTATTACCTAAAATTTTCGAAGCAATTTGTGAATTTTAAATCCGCTTAAAAAATGTTTGAAAAATTAGGTCCCATAGGGCTCAATGTATTTCATTTTTTCAACCCGGGTTCAATCTAAAACTAATTGGGTGATATTATTCATTTATATTCCCATAGGTTCTACAGACCGTCTGAACAACATACTAAAATTTCATTTTGATTAAGTCATTTTTACGGCAGTTATCGTGCTAACGGACAGACAGACAGACAGACAGACAGACAGAATGAACAAAGTCATAAACACTTTTCAACTTTGTTGTAAAGTGTTAAAAAAAATTATATCATACAATTTTATAAAAATAATCAGCATATGTTCTTAAAAGATAGCTTCTTGCTGATCATTTTACGTTAATGAATATTTTATGCATTTTTTCCCAAGTTTATTCAACAAGTGATTAGATTCCGTATATGAACATTTAATGAAATATACGACATGCTCCTTTGCAATTATTACGTTAAAGTTGATGGTCTATTTAAAATAACCGTTGAACATTTTGCGACATTCAAATAATGAGAAATATTACATTTCCTTCCTTTAAGTGCATTAAATATTCGCAAATTACTGGATTCATTTGGATAAAACTTGTCTTTCATAAACTATCATACCTCTCATCAAGACCGTTTTAATAAAAATGAGTATAATCTCTTAAAGTCATTTAATAATATCATTATTATGCAAACTTTTACTAGTATTTTCTTTTTAAATGACTAGAATTTTATGTTTCATTCTATTATTACCAAATGAATGAATGTTTAAATATGGTAATTCTCTTTTATTATGTTTTTCTTTTCATTATTCATTTGCGATTTAAGCAACTATCCAAGTCTTTCGCGCGATTCAATTTATTATTTTGTTTTACGAAGTATAAAGCTGTTCTGAGACAAATTCTAATGTAAGTAAAGTATTTGCCTTATTTCATTAGCCCAAATTATTTTTAGGTTTATAGGATTATTCCTTATGTATGTTATAATTGCAGTGAGTTTTCCATACAGGCTGTTAAATGGCTAATTCAATAAATGAGAAAGTTTTTAAAAAAGCTAATGGAAATTATGAGCTTTATATTGATTATAATTATTGAATAATTATTTGAAGATGCTTATAAAATATATTTTTGAACATGTTTATGAAATATATTTTTGAACATGTTTATGAAATATATTTTTGAACATACTTATAAAAGAGAAAGTTTCTATAAACATAAATGAAATCGTCACATAATAATAGATGCGTAATGGACATCTAAGAGTAATGCTAATTGACGTTTAAGAGATTTCCATAGATCCTTGTTGATTATTGTGTTGATCCAGTGATCCTTGTTGATCTATCTATCAAATTATCTATTTATATAATCTATCTATCTATTTATTTGTATATTTATATATCTATCTATTTATCTATTTATATATCTATATATCTATTTACTTATTTGTATATATATATTTAAATATCTATCTATCACTATTTCTATCTCTTCTATTTATCTATGTATTATCTGTCTATTTATCTGCCTATGTATCTAGTATCTATTTATCTATCTATATATTTCTTAATCTATCACTATCACTCCTTATCTCTCTCTCTCTTTCTCTCTCCTCATATGAAATGAAATTTGGTACTATTATTAGAATTGGTAAACATACCACTGATTTTCACAAACATCGGACTAGGATAAGGCGACCTAAATTGGTTAATTATTTTTTACACAAATTTGAGAATCTTTTCTTGAAAATAAATATTACAGACAGAAATAGGTTAATAATTTTAAAGATATCGTCAAGTTAAATGTAATATTTTATTTTAAAAGATAATAAGATCATTTTAGAGGACTGTCTTCAGTTATGAAACCAGCTGTGTACTTACAAGATCTGTTCAAGTCTGGAATTTAGAGGTTATGCTTTCCATTCCATTCTATTAATTTTAAGGCTCTTCGAAGAACATAATATATTTGTCTCAATAGAATATTGAAACATGAAAAAACACTGTAGAGATCTGATACGAGTTTACTAACCTTCAAAACTTAATTTATTAAAAACTATCTTCGTTTCATTTCACACATATTTAGTGAATTTCATTTCTTCATGCAGTTTAAAACATTTGTTATAATACGCCCCTCATTAAAATATCTTAAAATAACTCCGTTATATTAAACAAATCTAGAAAGATTAATAGTTTATGACTAAAGGATAAAATTTCAGAAGTAAGTTTTAAAGAAAAAGTACTTTTACTTATGTATTTATTACTATGTATCCCTATCTAAATATATCTGCCCTTAACTGAACTGATGTGATCCTGTCTAGCTCTACCTAATTATATGTATCCTTACCTAAACCTAAATAATTATATTCACGCGACAAGAAACAAAATGTCTATAAACGCTATTTTTTTAATTAAAAGCGAATATAAAAATACCTTAAAAAATAACCTTCTGTTTCAAAACACTAAACCACGGAATAAATTGAGAATATAGTTCCTAATATGAAAAAATCTGATGTGGGCAACACATGATTTTCCTTATATAATGCAATGAATTTACTATTTTTACAATAAAAAAATAGGTTTTTCTTATAGCAACTATTTATATTCTCTCCAAGAAATTTAATTTTCGTCAATTAGTCGTCATTTTCACTGATTTAGTGTCATTTTTATCCATTTGGCGAGATTTTCGTTAATTTGGCAACATTTTAAAAAGTCGCCAAGTTGGCGACATTCCGCCAAATTCGGCGCCAAAATTTTGCCAAGCGTTATGGATGGAGAAATAAGTTATTCTTATAGCAAATAAATAACTATTGGCGTTCAAATACAAAAGTATTACTCAAAGTATCTTTTCTCATGACTGGAACGAGCTAGATCCACGAGAATGATGTCACCCAACTTATCGCATGATATTACATATGAAAAGTGAACATGTTTTTCAACAGTGAATATATATATTTTTAATTTATGTGATTTTTTGATAAATTTATTTTTAAAATGTGCAATATCTCGATAACGGTTCCTGCTAGCGTTCCAAAGTTTATGTCAATCGTTTTCTAAGGACAAAATACACTAGAAATGTCTATTTGGTAACTTTATTAAAGGTTTTGATTTTTTGATGATTTTTTCAAAATTTCACTCGACAATTTAGGGGGGTTCTGAACATTCGATTACGTTTAAAAACAATAGGCTTCCACTATTCACAGATTGTGATTTTTCTACCAAATTTCATTCGAATCGCTCTATTCGTTCGTGAGATATTGTCTCCACAGGCTCACTAACACACACACTCACACACACACACACACAGACATCACCTCAAAAATGTTTGATTCGTGATCAGGGATGCTTGAAACGTGCTCTGCCGTCGAAAACTCGAATTCGAAGTTTCGACCCCGTCACAATTTTTTCCTTATACGTTATGTATATAAGGAAATTAAAAAATGCCGCATAAATGCTGGAGAAAACTTCAATTGTCAATACCAGGTATCTCCAAGCCATGGACGGACACTCCCCGGGTCCGGCCGATGGTTTGACAAATAAAATAATGACAATTTCAATACCGAACAATTTCAATGCCGAATACAACAATGATTGTAATCCTATGCTATACAGTATACGAATACCTATATAAATAATATGCCGCAGTTGGCAGTATTGGTTCTATTCTTTGTTCTAAATGTCTATTGCTTGTTGATAAAAAGTAACTAAAGCAATAAGAAGAATTTCGCAAGGTAAATGATTTCCGTATTTGAAAGCAATTATAAGTGTGAGCGATCATTCTCCTGTGATATATATATATATAATATGAAAATCCAATGATAGAATAAAGGGAAGTTGTAACTCAAAAACCCTAACTTAAAATATGTCTAGAAATTAAATAGAAGTATTAGGTAGAGAATCAACCATCATCAGAAAATTAAATGATTATTTCTCTAGTCATCAAGCTTAAGATAATCAACAAATAGCAATGGTGTGGATTAATATATATATATATACATATATATATATATATTATATATATATATATATATATATATATATATATATATATATATATATATTTATATATATATATATATATATATATATACATAATATTAGAAGATTCATAAATACCAAAGCAAACTAAGTGTGTTAATTATACTTAGCAAGTATGAAAATTTAGATAAACTAAGGGTAATAAAGTAATAAAGTAAGTCGATGCAAAATACATTTAAATTATGCGCAAATAGTTGCAGTTATGATTATATGAGTTACAACTTATCTCTAATTTATCTTTGGAATTTCATATAATATTTATATATATATATATATATTATAGCTTTATAATGAAAGCAAAGAAGAGTAGAGTATCTAACAATTTGTTCCATACAAAAACCGATAATACTTATATACCGTCAAAATTTGACCGCATTATCGGTTTTCACGATGCCGCTATCCCAATGTTGAATGCCCTAGACATAAAATAGTAAGGATTACAGCATATGCATATTACTTGCAAGATCTCAAATATGATATACATACATTCTCATGGTGTCAGCATCTCATACTCGGTTGTGTTTTATTTTTTCAGCCGTTGCGGTCCGAACCTTGCCCGCAAATTAAACCCAAATTGAACGTGAGCAACTAAGTGTAGACGGGCCTCAGAAACGTGTTACATGCATAATCAGCGGCGGGCAGTTGTTGCGTTTTTTCTTTTGCTTATTATAATGCTCTGGCTTTTTTTTTTTCACTGATACTGGTGTGGACTTATCGGGCGGTCAAAAAGTCAACGGGACTAACATTAGTGGAACGTGACTTCGGCTGGTTAGCGGAGTAGGCGGCACTTGGAGCCTTCCTCTCCCGCAGCCATGGGCATCGTGTGTTGTTCTGCACAGGATAATCTCAGACTTGTCTCTTGGAAACTGCTCCTTCTTTTGTTTTTTGGTGGTGATGAGATAGGGGCCATGCATAGATTGCGACGACTGCTGGGTGCTATGGTAATAAATGATGTTTTGGCATGCAAAGCGGACTTGGAGAAAAGGATCGTGAGAATATATCATATATTAATGAAATCGAAAGAAGATATTTATCATGTGTTATTATATGAGAATTTAAAGAAGGCATTAGAGGAACATTTTACACGTAGGGCATGCTCTTCGGAACTTTGCTTTGACATTAGTCTTGTATTTTAAAATCAATTTTCTACTCGATAAGGATGTATATATATATATATATATATATATACATATATCCTTATCGAGTAGAAAATTGATTTTAAAATACAATGATTTTAAAATCGAATTCTGTTCTTTTCTCTTATTGGCAATATGACCATGGTTTTGCTTCTATGGTGATGTTAATATATCACTATATATATATATATATATATATATATATATATATATATATATATATATATATATATATATATATATATATATATATATATATAATCAATTTAATAGAACTTTTCAATGGAAGTTCATAAAATCCTGGGTTTTTGCGGTAAAGAAAAAACATGTAAATAAAGTCTATGCCATTTTCTTTTTAATTAAATCTTGCTAATGAACATTTTAATCATATTTTCTTTGATTTGCTTATTACAAGATCACAGTATTTAAATTTAAAATTAAGTTAATTCCATAATAATAATACAACTACTAATTCTTATTGTGTAATCTCTTTCAAACATCCTATTTATAATTCTCTAAATTTTGGTCATCTGTTTAACAAGTTCAAACATTTATTGCCTATTGGAGATTGGTGTGTTTCAAAGACTTTTAAATACAACAAGCCTATTGGTAGATCTGTATTTAATTATAATGAAGTTTCACAATCTCTCTCTATAGATCATGATTCTCAGTCAAATGATAGTGAATGTATTTGTAAATTAAACAAATTTGCTAAATTTCTAAACCCAGACTTGGGGCATATAGTTACAGGAGATTTAGACATTGTTAGTGACAATGTGTTAAGAACCATTATGTCATTTGGCACTAAATTTAGGATACCTTCTTGTAATAATTCTTTTAAAGATTTAAAATCAATTAATCTTGATAAATATATATATAAATTAGCTTGTAAATACGCTCTGTCATTAGAGGCATTTAATATGTGGAAATTTACTTTATTAGAATCTATTAAAAATGCTATTAGAGATATTAAATTGTCTAGATCTTTATATAATTTTGATAATATTAAACACGAGGCCACATAGTGCTCAGCTCGTTCAGGATTTTCTGGAGAAAGAGGCTATTCTCCGATCACTTCTAATGTGTTTGTTCTCTTGTTATCACTTCTAATAGAATTGTTACAAATTTATAAGATAAAAAAGACTATTATAATTTTAATATTAATAAAATCTTACCATTTAATTCCTGTAACTCGATTCAATTGTTTAGAAATATTATACTTAATCAGCTTTTTAGAATTTATAGAATATCTGATAAAAAATTTCATGCTATGCATATAAATAATCTCAAAATTACCAGCAATTTATATAAATATCCCTCTTATTTAGTAAATGGTATTGTTAAAAATTTTAGAACAGCCGGATTTTTATAATTCTTTTCATAGTATCTTATATTAGCCAGACATCCGCATTCTCTTGTATTATTAATACTTTTATTTCTACATTCTCTTCAACGTCAGCATTACTATTATTAGCCCCACCTTTTAGAAGCTGTTTTTGTATATTATTACTTTTTCTTACCTTTTCGCTTTACTGTTTTTCAATTCTTACGAATGGCAACAGTAGATCATTTTTTATTTTTATTTGCGAATGGCAACACTGGTCTCTTCATTCTGAGTCCCCGGTTTCGACTCGTTTGTATATATGCTGTGCATTTTCCAGGTATTCATGTTTTCTTTTTTATTCCTTCTTTATGTATGTCGTCCAAGTAGAAATAGTTTATAGATATAATCTATCTATTTCTTCAGAAACATACATATTTTGTGTTTGCTTCGTCAAAATACTTGGACTTGAAAACGAATTTTACGAAGTGAATATTTCCATTTTTTTAGGCTTAGCCCTTTTCCCACGTGTATAGCGATATAGCTTGATTCTTTAAGTTTTTCGTTATTCGTTTCCATATCATTGAATTTTGTTGATTTTCTATAACTTGATAACTCGTGTTTTGTATTTTTTTTTCCATTTAATTGATGATTTGCTGTTTTATATTTTATTCTGTGGGTATTTTAGAAAGTTAGGTTTATCGTGTTGCAGCTTCTTACTTTTCTTTCATTGGATTTTCAAACTACTATTATTGTTGAAATCATTTTGTTTATAAGCTGCATTTGCGCAAGAAATCAAATGTATTTTGCATTTTCATTCCATTTACTTAACAACTTTAAAGTCTTTATTTAATCGTATTTGCATAGTATCCTTCATATTTTAGTAAGCTACAGTATCTATGAAATTTTGTTTCTTTTTGCAATCTATTCAAATTTATGCTGCATTTGCGCTAAATTTAATAATATAATTAGTTATTTCTATTTTTGATTTTTCTATTTTTGATTTTACTTTCGTCCAATGTTATTAGAGGAGTCTTGTTGCACGTATTCTCCTAAATTTTTATCGGTTTTTTACTGCCTTTGTTATTACATTTATTATATTATTATTTATATTTTAATTTGTCCTTTTCCATAATGCTTATTTTTTAGTTAATTTCTTTTGTTATCATTAGCATTATGCTTTTATTCTTATAATATATTTTATATTATCTTATTTGCAACTTCTTTAGGTTCTAATCTAGTGCTGCCATCTATTGTTTATTATTCTTTCTTTTAATATTGTTTTCGTTTTTTGGAAGGTTGGTAATCATGTATTTGCGTTTATTACTTCATATTGATGTAGTATTGAAGCTCCTTCACCTGTACTTTTTAGTACAATCTTCAGTTAATTATTTTCTTAATACGTATTCGGACAGGATTTTAAGTGAATCCACTTTTTATACTTTTCGTATTATTTAATACTTAGTGTTGTTTTTTTAGTTTATCCATATTTAATCTAGTTTAGAACTAATGTAACTATAACATTATGTTTTCGCATATCTTGTAATTTCCTCCTGATTTTCATTAGGATTAGGTTTTACATGGACTTTCTTGTTTATACTTATATACAAGCAATTATTTTATTACTTTTATTATTTTATCTATGTTATATTGTCGTACTCATAAAATTACTTATACTATTATGAATTACACATCTTATATGATTTAGTGACTGGCAAATATATTTATACTTATTATTATATAATTTGATAGATATTACCCGGTATTTTCAATTTATGTTGGGGATTGTTTAGACCGATATCACATTACCAACTTTGTGCCATGGATAATTTTGAATATAATGATTGCCCTACTAAAAATTATAATTTCAATAAATGTAAGAATAAAAATTGCAAAACCTGCCCTTTTGCTTCTAATACTCAAATTACGAACCAAGATAGTCTTCTGCCTTTCTGTAAAATTTCAATTGCATCTACCGTTTATCTTGCAACATATATATGCAATCTATCATATATAGGACAAACAAGTAATCCCATTCATCTACGTATGAATGTACACAGAGATCACGTCAAAAAATATATCCTCAATAATAATTTTCTTCCTACTTCCAATAAAATTGAATATAAACACTTTGCCAAACACGGTTTTGAAAATATTACTATACATATTTTAGATATAAAAACAAAATCAGCAGATAGGATTTATTTTGAAAACTATATTTAATATATTTGACATAATAAATCAAAGTGTACTCTTTTTCCATATGGATTAAATCAAATGTATCTAAATGGTAATGTTGTAAAAAACAATTTTGTAGATAATAAATATTCTATTTTTAATCACCTTTTTTTGAAACCCCCATTTAAAAGATAGTGAATCAGTCAAATTCAAAAGATTTAAACGTGGAAAGGGACATTCCTTACAAAATGATCATAAATCTGAGATTATAAGTCTACATAATCAATTTAATAGAACTTTTCAATGGAAGTTCATAAAATCCTGGGTTTTTGCGGTAAAGAAAAAACATTTAAATAAAGTTTATGCCATTTTTTTTAAATTAAATTTTGCTAATGAACATTTTAATCATATTTTCTTTGATTTGCTTATTACAAGTTCACAGTATTTAAATTTAAAACTAAATCAATTTCATAATAATAATACAACTACTAATTCTTATTGTGCAATCTCTTTCAAACATCCTATTTATAATTCTCTAAATTTTGATCATCTGTTTAACAAGTTCAAACATTTATTGCCTATTGGAGATTTGTGTGTTTCAAAGACTTTTAAATACAACAAGCCTATTGGTAGATCTATATTTAATTATAATGAAGTTTCACAATCTCTCTCTATAGGTCATGATTCTCATTCAAATGTAGATAGTGAATGTATTTGTAAATTAAACAAATTTGCTAAATTTCTAAATCCAGACTTGGGGCATATAGTTACAGGAGATTTAAACATTGTTAGTGACAATGTGTTAAGAACCATTATGTCATTTGGCACTAAATTTAGGATACCTTTTTGTAATATTTCTTTTAAAGTTTTAAAATCAATTAATCTTGATAAATATATATATAAATTAGCTTGTAAATACTCTCTGCCATTAGAAGCATTTAACATGTGGAAATTTACTTTATTAGAATCTATTAAAAATGCTATTAGATATATTAAATTGTCTAGATCTTTATATAATTTTGATAATATTAAACACGAGGCAACATAGTGCTCAGCTAGTTCAGGATTTTCGGGAGAAAGAGGCTATTCTCTGAATGGTGTGGCCAGCGCGGTTGCAGGACTTGAATCCCATAGAGCATGCTTGGGACGCTCTAGGAAGAGCCATTCTATGACGTCAACCTCCTTCCTCGACCCTCCAGGCTTTGAAATCCTCGCTGTTAAAAAGAATGGGATTCGTTGCCACAAGTTGTCACCAACAACCTCATTTTCAGCATAAAGGCCCGCTGTCAGGCCTGTCAAGCTGTACGGGGTGGCTACACTCCTTATTAGCTGGATGATTCTGAAAATATCTGGTGACACGTTCTGACCATTTTTTATTTCTTTTACATATTTGCCTAAATGTTACACCTATTTATTTTTATGTTACTGTTAGCTGTCGCATAGTATTGGTCATGTTTATACAGCGTTTCATAACAATAAACCCTATTATTATTTGAGATATTGCATGTTTTGTGTCTGTAATCTAACTTTTGGACAGCTGGCTTCATTTGTTGATTTACCAGGTTGAATCTATTCAGCTCATTCACTATTCATGCACTTACACCATGAACGTTAATGCAGGGAAGAAAAGAATTAGTACCTGTATTACATATATGATTTTTTAAATTAAATATTAAATTCATTATTGGGTGTAGTTACAGGCTTAACTTATATCATGGCTTTTTTAACATGATATTCAGATTTCAGATGCTTACCTTATATATGGAACAAGAATAGATGGGTATTTAGTATCTGTTTAGTATCTGTTTTATTTATAAAGGAGTTATTCTCAAGTTAAACGTTGGGTCTTTTATTTTTATTTTTATTCTTATCTGGACATGCGTACATGTGTTCTTCATATAACTTTCAATAAGGGATAAGTCACAGATAATTAAAATATGCAAGTACTTACATTTCTTACAATATATATATGTGCTCAGTGTCGTATTCCACTCAGAGAGTGGAATACGACCCTGTGTCAGAAGAGCGTAAAATTAAAGTTGAACTTTCAACAGTGAAAATAAGGAGAATTGACGTAATCATAAGTTACACAATCCCATTCATTTACACCAGAGAAAGACTCAAAGTAGATGCTCCAAGTGACTGCCAAGGGTGCTGTTGCACAATTCATACCCGCAAATGAACGACTGGCGCACCCTCTCGAAAGTACCTGGTGTCGTGTTTATACTGCCCGCTGCAACAACGATTCTCGTGACGAGATTTTCTACGGAGTCCACAGGCGCCTCGTACACCAATGATTTTATGTGCCCCCAGAATAAGAAGTCCAGTGGGTTGAGGTCCAGTGAACGTGGAGGCCAAGCCACAAGTCCACTACGTCCAATCCATCGTCCGGGATATGTGGCATTCAAGAAGTGTCGGATGACTAGAAGTGACAGTGATGTTCCAGAGATGTGACACTTCTCCGGCACGACAGCTTTGTCATCCGAAGTGGCGACTTGTGCTTGTTCGACGTGTTTTGAAGTTGCTCTTTTCTAACACTCAGAGTGGAGTGCGAACCTAGATTCCATACTAAATATTGTTCGTCTTGATGTGTACTACCACCCCTCTTATTTTGTCAAAACAGTTTATATACACCCTGTATAAAAGATTGAATAATAGTAAATAGCATTTAGCATACGATCAATAAAAATACATCAAAACAATAAGCCATACCAAAATAGAAAAAATTGAGACCTTCATGGTGGAAAATAAGGACCAATACTAGGCTTAGGTAGGCTGTTAATTTAAAATATACTCGTTATCAAGATTGGGCATCTATTCCAATGTAATCACAACAAGTGCTTGTTTCTGAATATGGAGACAGTTATGTGAAACTAATATGTTCGATTTACATGCAGAAATAAATCGATAAAATTGAAAACTTACTTAGAAAACAAATAATTACCACATGTCATGCAAAATTAACATAGTAAAAAAATTCAATTATCAGAATCCATATTAATATTTGGTAAAAACCTTGCAAAAAGTGTCAAATTTCGAATCTGTTAATGAAGGCGAGAGAAAATATTTATCATGTGCTGCTGTAGAATGAGTAATTATTTTATTATATTGCAAGAAGCACACACATAAAAAATGTTCATACTTTTTTCTCTAGAAAACACGAAAAAAGTGCGTAGTTCCTGTGTAATTTAACTAGACCTCTACGTCTATGCCTAAGATTGTAAAATACAGCAAACTTACTGCTCTAGCAGGGAGAAGATACACTCTGATATGGTATACTTTAGAGTACATAAAACCGTCAACAAATTGAATATTTTCGCATTTCTTTTTTGTTTTGCATTATTTCATTAGATTTATAAAATGAAGAAAAATAATAGTCTATATTTATTTTATTTATAGTATATAGTATATAATAAAAAATATTTTTTTGAACATCTACTAAATAGATGTCTTTTCTCGATACCTATAAAGTTAAATACATTCCTCTCTATATATAAAAACGTTAATTGTTTTGCTACATCTAAAATATTAAATAGTCTTTCCGTATATCTGAAAAAATAATGAATTTTCTTTTATGCATTTTAACCAATTTGAGTTAAATTTGCAAAATTAAATTTTATTACAGCATGAAATTTCAATATCCATCTCTCTGTCAGTAAATGTAATTGTTTTACGCTACTTTAGTGCAATAAACTTTTTCTCTGCAATACGCATTTTAATGTGCTGCCTAAAAATGAAATATGTTTACAATATTCTCAAAATTAAATATTTGTAAATTGCAAATCTATTGGAAATTTATTTTTATCTTTATATTTGTGAGATGGTTATTTTTATGACAACCACAAATTTAAATGGCGTGAAATATGAGTAAAAAGCAAAATGCCCAAGATGAAATTCTGTAAATTCGCGAAAATAAAATTAGGGCTGATCATAATAACATATTCTGTATAAGCTGGATTATTTTTACGCGGAAATGGAAGACAGTTTTCGACCAAATAACACAAAATTTCCATTTAAGATAAAAATGTATTTTTACATTTTGAAACTTTTAGAAGAAAAACAAAGAAGAATCAATAATTCTCAGTTAGCAACTGCGTAAGTCATTATTCTTTGAAAATTTTGTAAACATACATTTATATATCAATTTTACAATCAAAATGTTTATAAAATAGTACAAAAATACATACGCTTTGTTTACTTTATATGATTTGCAGTATGATGTATAGTTTGTTATGCATTATAATCAGAGAACGAGAGCTATATATTTTCAATTTAATCATTCTTCAAACATTGGTAATGTAAAAGATGTAATAATTTTAAACAGTAGCATACAATTTAATATTTAGCCTTTATATAGCAAGATTCAAAAACTCATTTAGTACTATTAGCTATACAGATTTTGTACTATTGCATTTAATTTTTGTTCTTGGATATTGCAAGTAATTAGTTTGTTATAAATTGAATTTTGAATAATCAATTTCGTTCAAAACTTTTACTGCACATATATAAGGAAATTGTTAAATAGATAGAACAGAACAAATAGAAATTCTTGTTTATCTAGCTCATTTAAATCATTTTATTTGAAATTAAACATGCACTTTCTATCGAAGGGTTAGTCTCAAAAACAAAAACTACATTCTAATTTATTTCAATGCAGCGTCTTCTTTCGCTTCTCCGGAACACTCCTAAACAATACGAAAGTAAATGTTATCAGCGTCAGAAAACCCAAGCTAAAAGTTGTAGAAAATCTATTGCAGCATATCCCCTTTATTTTAGACTAAAGTGGTCCAACAGAATAAAAAGAAGACGCCTAACCTACCATTTTGACATTACCAATGCCCCACATACTTACTTCTCAAATCTAAAACGTGATTTAAGAGTGTTGAAGTGAGTTTGGGAGCAAACACTGCCAGGCCTGTTATTTGCAGTTCATTTGCTTTGCCGTCCCAGTAAAGTGGCCTCGTTTGCCGATAGGGGGTGCTGACTTCTGCTGCCAGATTGGTGACTCTAAATTGTTGTTTTGGTTGGTTGAAAAAGGGGATGACAACGATTCCGCTTACTTTTCTTTTTCCCATCTGTTTGATTTTGGATTTTTTTTTTACCTCAAGACGAAATTATTGGGAGATATATTCTCTTGAGGAGACGTTTTATTATTTATTCTTTCTATATAAACATGCTGATGGGAGGGGGGAATTTTCAGTTTTTATGATTTCAGCTGCAGCGCATGTCCACCAAGATTGGTTTTGATAACAGGTTTCTCACATTTATTATTACTGCCGCACATGCGGGTTACAAGCGTCAAGATCAGATGCCTTCAGTTGTGCCAAGACTTATTTTCAAATTTAGAACCCGTTTATAGAAGGTAATTGTTGTTTTCCTTCTCGTAACGACAATACCAACCATCTTATTTTCTTCAATTGAAGGGATACGATTTTAGGAATTTCAAATACTACCGTTTTTCAGTGAGACACCTCTTTTTTCACTTTAAATTTCCTCTTCTGGCGGATCGTTACTATTATATATTTTTTTCATTAAATTTGCGAATGAAATTAAATAGGAAGATTTTCACTAGTTTTTATTATTCGCCATTTTCGTGTCGACAGCATTTTTTGCTCCTCTTCAAATTTGCACGACAACTGCTCGCAATATTTAACATTTTTTCCTCAACATATTCGTAGAAGTTTGCAATCATTTTCTCGTAAGAATTTCAATTATTTTTCAGTATGCAGAATTTTTAAAATTCACATAATATTCTTTTTGAATATACTTTTGAAAATAGTGTTCAAATATTGAACTAAAAAGTTTAATTTTCCCAAGTAGAGTAACTGAAAAATGCATCTTGTTGATTTCAGAAGTTATGGTCGGCTGTCTTGCTGCTGGACGATTTGCTGCTATACAGACTGTCCTGTTACTGAATTATTTAAATTAATCCAAATAACATTACATACTCATCGTTATTACTTGTAACAGAACAATTGCAATCCGTATGCACAAAGAAATTGCCAGTGTTATTATATGTAGCAAAAACAATGATCAAAGGTAAAGCGAGACAGTTTTATTTTGGAGTCGCCACCTAGATCTTTAGATCTTTATTATTCAACGCATGTCAGTCACTTCCTTGATATATTCTTTATCAGTTGAATTATAGTACACGATACATTTAATTATTAATGAAGAAATAAACAGATACATTTTCATGAGAAAGTCGAAAGTAAAGAGATGGCACTTAAAATTAAAACTATACGGATATAAAAGTTAATATTTCTTATGAGTGTTTATAGGATCTATGAGAAAATTTCGTCCCATATGCTTAGTGGATAAAGCGTCGTCTAACCAGATCGGAGATTCTAAACCCTGTTGTGATTTGAGTCTTTTATATATTCTTTCCCCATAACTATGTGCTAGGACTATCCAATTGGCGATCCTATAAAGAGTTTTTGTAGCACACGATCTTAGAAACTCCTAAATTTAGCTATTTAAATTTACTTCAAAATTTAGAGAATATTGGTACTTTATCAAACTCTCAACCCTCATAAAATGTGATGCATTATACTAATAAGATAATATATTATCAACCACATTATTCTCATGTGGCTTCAAAGAATAAATTCACTAGAAGTTTTGGCACCGTGGTTGTTGAAGTGTAACAGCACGGGCTTATGACACTTATTCTGTCATGATTACTCATATCCATATGCAGTTGTGATTTCGTTTCATTGTAGTTCAGAAAGTTGTTATTATTATGTCCCTTATTTGTTTCAGATATAGAGTTAAAGAAACAATATTATGGAACACTATCTAAATTTGATAATTAACAAGACCCTTAACACTAAAATTTTGTATTATCGTAGTATTAGAATGTATGCTGGCTCAATATTGAATTTTTTTCACATAAAATGAAAAAGTAACTAACTTACTTGTTTTACATCAATAATTAAGCAAGATGTGAATAGGTATAAAAATTGGGACAGCGAAATAAAAACAAAGTACAAAAAAGAACATTCAGCACATAAAACACTAGAACAAACTGCAACAAGCATTCATTTAGAGTTAAGTATTTGTTATAAGTACAGTAAACTCCATCAATCCGGTACCCAATGGTTCGGCACGCCCGTTAATCCAACACGCCTCTAGAATGGTATTTGGGTTTATTCGGCTGTACTAAGGTGCATTTACTGTAATGGATTAAATGATTTTATACGCATATTTCTCTTCTAGCTAATCTTATAATTTTTAATTTAATTTAAATGATTTTCATGTACTATACAGTGTAATCCAGTCCATGCAACGTTTTTGGCAAATAAATATCCCATTTACTGCCCATTATTTTCTTTTAAATTAGTTTATCCCATGCTTTATCCTAATTTAGTGTGGCATTCGACAGTTAGGCAAATAGGTAAACCGAAACCGCTGAAATCCCGAACGTGCCGGATTACCGAAGGTTATTTTGCAACTTTTTAGTCTTCGATTAAGTTAGTACGTCGATCGGCGATACTTTTAAGTATCTGATAACTAATTTTACCTTAAGTTGCATATTGAAGAATGTTGGAATTAAATTAAAAAATAAAACACAAAGATTGAAGCTATTTAGAACAGATTTATGCAAATGTGTCTAATAATTGTATTCTATATTTTACATGATGTGATAAAAATAAATAAGAATTAATCACAGCAATTTAAAGATATTCTGATCTGTGTTTGCAAAATGCTTTTCAAGAATGTCTTACTGTATGAAATAAAAATTTTATTTTTTTATTGGCTGCCTATTTTGTTCTTTCTGTGAATCAATGTTGATCTTCCTAAAGCAGTACCTCACTTTTATACATTACGCATATCGTAACTTAGTTATTCAATAAAGGCAGCCCTCGCTGCCTTTTGATTTCCGATTCACGCAGGGCCCCCACGTGTGCTGGGGCTATATTCCCCTATACCGAGGACATGCCCCTTTTTCCAAATTAAAGGAGCACACCCCAAGTGACAGAGGTCATTTGTTATTAGGACTTAGGGCTACTCTGCTGGTGATCTACTAGGCATCTACCTTATAGGGGGTCGGCATAAATTTCCTCATGTTATTGCGGTAGGCTCCACATGGGGTGATGTTAACTGAAAATGTTCATGGGGGCTCTTCGTAGAATGGAGGAAAGTTTGAAGAATCTTGTTTCTCATATATATACAGTTATTTAAAGGGATTGTCGTCATTTTTATTCAAGCGTAAATCGTCTGCTCTTTTGCGCCAGTCATATCCGGTTAGAATGTACTGAATATGGAGATAAAAAGTTATTGTATTGGTAATCGTAAGTTAAACTTTGAGAGGCAAATAATTACTGTAGATTCCGCTTATAACAAACCCTCGTTTAGCGATATTTTGCTCAATGCTAATTAACTCCTGGCAATGCTAATTAAAGCCTGGCATCTTCTTAAACACCGCAGAAGCTACAAATTAAAATTCCATCTGTGTTTTATATTTTATTTATTCTTTTGGATGTAAACTGTTATTGAAATTAATTTTGTAATTTATACCAATGTCTCAAATAACTTTGATATAAATAATGTTTTAATTAATAGCTTGTTAATGTTCTTTTTATAATTCCCATTTAAAAAAGCATATTGAATTTCAGGTATTTTTAACTTTCAAGAATGAAAGCAAAATATTTTAGAAAACATGTGTGTCCCTAAATCAAATATTATATCTTAATCTATGTAAGTGGTTTGGTTCTACTAAAAATACGTCAAAAAATGCATTTACACCCTTTATTTAACTTGATCTGCTATATGTTCGTCAGTAGGATTCAAATCTTTGAGGTCCTAACTAATCATGTACCATTAATCAGTAATATGACATTGGGTATGTCGTTGTCTTTTGTGGTATATTTTATTTCTTCATATTTTTTAAAACTCAATGAGCTAGTCCGTCCTTGGACCACCATAGTACGAGTACTTGATACTTGAGAATTATTCGAGGACTGGAGCAGTTAGAAAATCCTAATTTGGGGCATCCTTGTCTTTTGTGGTGTATTTTAATTTTTTAGATTTTGAAGCTTATCGGGTTAGTCTGTCCTGAGCCCTCCATAGGTATGTAATCTTATTTAATCAACTCTATGCCGGCAGTCAATGTTCAACAATGGCTTTCAGTGCGATACTCAAGGCACATTTAATAAAAATAGGTACTTTAAAAAGCCACGTTTGGGACTTTTCCTATTTTAATTTTAATCTTTACTTTAAATCTCAGTTCTTTTTCTTCTGAAATTGTATAAGTTCATTTAATTTCAGTTATCGGTTTAGGCTCATTGTTTTAATGTCTGACAATACAAAACATATTTTTTACGACTTTAATGCAACAAATATATTCCGTTGTATAATTTCTCTTTTTGCAGGTCATTTTTCATTAGCTGAACATTTCAGCTGTCAATAATAGTTCAGTTTATTTTACAGAAATATATGAGATTTTACAAAATAAAGTGTTATGCTAGGGCTAGACAACACCAGAAGAAATGTTTACCCGATCCCCCTCGTCTCCACAACAGTAATATGTGATTACACCCCCCCCCCCCTTATCAAGCGAAGCGTAGTAACATCTATCAAGATCTCTAGCTAGTACCATCACTTCGTAAATCTGATGAGTTATTTGTCCCCCTCTCCAATCCGAACTACATCCCCCATCCCCAGACTGGAACAAAAAGGAACACATAAATGCACTCAAGCCCGTGTTGAATCACTTAGTAACACACTTCAAATAATAACATTGTACGGAAACACTTTTTCATATCATACATCTTCAACCTATACCATTTTTTGGAAGCAATGTATTTATGAATTTTTTTACATGTTGCAGTTTTAGATATAAACAAGAAAGATCAATCATGCACAAAGCATTGATTATGAAACACTTTCCAACTGGAATGCTATTTTATTTAAACATCTCTAAAATGTGATACATTCAGCGATGACATATTTTAAATTATCGCAGCACAACAATAATGTATTATATTTGAAAACTTAAAACTTCATCGAAAAAAATTAAATTTATTCAAATGACGTCATCTAAATATAAATCGTATGGCTCTCTATATAAGAGCAATGAATATTTTATTCATATCACGTTTATTCCAGACTCTAGAGCTAAATAATTTTGCGTGAAGAAAATTCAGCAATTCTTATACAACTCATCTTACAATCGCTTGTTTACATTTTGCATCCATTAAAATTAGGCTTCGTTGTAGAAATAATCAAAGTTGGATGATCATTTAAACTCATTGTAATTGCGTTGGCACAAAATATAGATGCACAGAAAATAGGCAAAAATAACGCAGCTTTAGGACGAATGTAACACTAAATATAAATGTAAATGAACTTTAAAAATCACGATTTTTACACTAGGAAAGAAGATGGATGCCACATTTTATTTTGAAGTTGGTCACGTGATCTCTTTATATAATATGGGTATAATTATTATTTTAATTTTCATTTAAAAAACTACCGAACGTATTTTGCTGAAATTTCCTTTATATTTTCGAAGCAATTTATGAATTTTCAATTCATTTAAAACATGTTTGAAAAATTAGGTCCCATAAGGTTCAATGTATTTCACTTTTTTAATCCGGGTGTAATCCAAAACTAATTGAGTAATATTATTCATGTACATTCCCATATGCCCCACAGACCGTCTGGACAACATACTAAAATTTCATTTTGATAAAGTCATTTTTACGACAGTTATCGTGCGAACAGACAGAATGAATGAATGAATAAAGTCATAAACACTTTTCAACTATATTGTAAAGTGTTAAAAGAAATCACTTGTTTTTCTCGTGCCACTCGTTTTTCTTGTACATTCACAGTACTGCATTTAGTCCAGCTTGTATCACAATAATTATCAGGATCAAACTAAAATATTAATTTTTATCAGAATTCGTAATTAAGTTATTATTTTAACATTATTTAAAATTTCCAGTTTTTAAGATGGCAACAGCTTAGTGACCACGATATATATGGCTTATATGTGTTATTATAAACAATTACAATACCATTAGGTTAACATCCAGAGCGTAGTTGACATTATCCATTTTTCCCATCTGTATTGTCTTATGTATTGGTTTATCTCCAAACTCCAGAAGTTCTTCGGTGACAAACAATATTGAATATTTGCATACTTATAGTAACTATCTATTATGGGACAGAACTTAATTTAAAATGGATTTTAGAAATAACCCTGGGGGGGGCGGAAAAAATGTTCTCTTAAAACATTTTCAGTGCCTCCTAAAGCCTCTCATGGACCTAGAAGACATTTGTACCTTATAGTATAAGCCACCAAACAGAATTTAACGGATCCGGAATTTTTATTTCCCTCCCAGCGGATCGAAAAAAAATGTTTGATTTTTTCGAAAAGTGCTTTCAAACCTTACATAAGCGCCCCTCCCCTCAGTGATCTAAAAGAATGAATTCTTATAGTATTGACCCCGAAACAAAAACTAATTGAGTCAATTTTCGAATAAGGCTACTATTTTCGATGCTATGCCCCCTACACATGAAAGAAAATGAAGTTTATTTAAAAGTTTGCAATCAAATATTCTGGAGAATTTCCCTGTCTTTGATCCTTGTATACTATACAGTGCCATAGTTGTTCCGGGTGTTATTGCTTTCTAAAGGGAACAAAGCTGTAAAAATCTGAGGAATCGAAAAATTCATGTTCCGATCGTAAAAAATACTATAATTTCTATCTTATTCAAGATATTCACATAATGTATCTATACACAAGATTCGATAGCTATAGATGCATTTTCTTTTCAGTCATTCGTTTTCAGTCACCTATAGAACTATTACTTTTTATTAACACTTTACAACAAAGTTGAAAAGTGTTTATGACTTTGTTCATTCTGTCTGTCTGTCTGTCTGTCTGTCTGTCTGTCTGTCTGTCTGTCCGTTAGCACGATAACTGCCGTAAAAATGAGTTTATCAAAATGAAATTTTAGTATGTTGTTCAGACGGTCTGTAGGACCTATGGGAATATAAATAAATAATATCACCCAATTAGTTTTTTATTGAACCCGGGTTGAAAAAATGAAATACATTGAACCCTATGGGACCTAATTTTTCAAACATTTTTTAAGTAAATTTAAAATTCACGAATTGCTTCGAAATTTTTAGGAAATATTCACATTATCCCATAGAATATATAAAAAAAAATTCAGTAAAATATGTTAAGTAGTTTTTTAATTAAAAAAATTATTTAATATAGGGAAAAAAACAAATTCAATTAAATTCTGACTTTGGGATATCTTCCAGAAAGAAAAGAAAGAGATATTATATAATAAATATCTCTCCATTTGTTTAAACGTTTTGCATATGGGAGTGGCTTCATATTTTAAAATAATTTGGTAGATAACAATTTTTCACTTTTTTTAAATTTTATATAACTCTTCATGATAAATTTAATTGATGGTATTTTAAATGCACTTTCCTACGTCCTAGAGAGTTAAAATTTGGTACACAGCTTAAATTTGTTGAACATTTTATTCGACAAAAATTTGATGGATCTTTAAATATAGATCCTACATTTTTTTTGAATGGCCTGAAAATAATCCCCGTTCACTTCTATAAATCATTGGTGTAATATTGTTAAAAATTCTGATGTGGACAGCACATGTCTTTCCCTGCAGACTCATATTCGTTCTCTTTATTTATTCAATGATAATTTGAGTTTATCTGCACAACATAAGTATTTTAAATGACATTGAATTTACACGTTAAACTTAAATTTGGTTCTCATTTGATAGCTGGACTTATTGTCAAAGGTGGCGTAGCGAAAACGCGAAAAAACTAGAATATCTCAAGAACGGCTAGTCCTAGAGTAATGGGGTTAGTCTTATTCTTTTTGTTGTCAAAAATCACATATAAAATAGGAATTTAATTGATATAATTGATCACACGTAGTCTTTTATTTTTATATATAACGATTTTTGCTGGCCATTTCACAAAAATAGCCCGTTCCTTTTTCCCGAATCGTAGTAGAATAACCTACAAATGATTTATATACAAAATTTTGTTAAATTTGGTATATAAATCACTTGTAGGTTATTGAAATATTATACTCCAAATTTTGTTAAATTTGGTTCATTAGTTTTTAGCTAGAGTGGATAAAGGCAATTTCTGCGGCCATTTCGCAAAGAAGGCAGATTCTTTCATTACGAATCGTACTATAATCTAATGAACATCAGGATTTCCCACAAAAAACATACCTACCAAATTGTATGAAATTCGGTCCATTAGTTTTTCAATTAGAGTGGATGTATTATCCACACAGACACACAGAAACATACACAGATACACCCTTACACACACAGACGTCTTCCTAAAAGTAGTTTTTTCGTGTTCTAGAAGTCCCAAAACGTGTAGATCCTTTGAAAATTCGAGTTCCGATCTTCGGCACGATTCCAATACTTTGAGTACATACACATACACATATATATTATCTGTGTATCTAAATTCCGTGCCTATGCAATTACAATAGTTGTGATTTTAAATGATCCCTAAACTTTTATTATTTCTTCAAGGAAGCCTAATTTTAACATATGCAGAATGCAAATATCTCAAGCGATTGTAAGATGAATTACATAAGAATTGCTGATTTTTTTTCACACAAAATTATTTAGCTCTGGAGTCTGGAATACAAGTTATATGAATGAAATATTCATTGATTTTGCATAAAGAATCAGATGATTTATATTTCGATACAGTTTTAAATATTTAAGTATAATAAATTACTGTAGTACTGTGATAATGTAAAAGATATTACCACTGAATGAATCACATTTTAGAAATTTTTAAATGAAATTACATTTCAGTTGGAAAGTGTTTCATAATCAATGCTTATGCATGATTGATCTTTCTTGTTTTAAATATAATATTAATAATAATGGGTAAGAGGTCCTTATTTTTAACACTAACTTTAGCCCTAATTTGTTTTTACTTTCCCTGCAATACATGGTAATGTATAGGGAAAGTATTGGAATCATGTCGAAAATCGCAACTCGAGTTTTCGACGGATCTACACGTTTCGAGACCTCTAGGATACGAAAAAACTATTTTTAGCGTGACGTCTGTGTGTGTGTCTGTCTATCTGTGTGTCTGTCTGTCTGTGCAGATTTTGTATCCACTCTAACTAAAAAACTAATGGACCGAATTTCACTAAATTTTGTAAGTCACTTGTGGGCGGGGCTGGTGCTGATTAGTTTTGGGCACGATTCGGAATAAAAGAACCCGCCTTTTTTTGCGAAATGGCCAGCAAAAGCTTGTATCATCTCTAGCTGAAAAACTAATGGACCGAATTTCACAAAATTCGGTAGATGAGTCACGTATAGGTCACCCTGGTGCTGATTAGATTATTGAACGATTCAGAAAAGAATAACCTGCCTTTTTTTGCAGAATGGCCTGCAAAAATTGTCAAAATTTAAACTAAAAAGCTACGTATGCTCAAATATATCCATTAAATGCGTGTTTAATGCTTAATTTTTAATGAAGAAAAGAATAAAACCAACCCCATTACACTAGGACTAGCCGTTCTCGAGATATTTTAGTTTTTCGTACTTTCCCTACACCAGCTTTGAAAATAAGCCCGATTACCGAATGAGAACGAAAATTGAATAAAAGTGAAATAAATTTAATTAAAATAAAGCGAACGTTAATATAAGTTTGAAGGGAAAGTCATGTGCTGCTCACATCAGATTTTTATTCCTTAAGCCTTGCGCACAGTGCCTGATTTATGCACGGGCCACCTTGACCGTGGCCTCAAACTTTGGTATAATGACCTAAAACTTTTAAAATCTTTAAGAATTAATAACAAATATTAGTAACGTGTAAGAAAATGCCAGCAAAATTATTCAATATCTCAGCAAAACGATGTATGATACAGAATCCCATTATGCCATTTACTCTAAATATTTATTTACTATTTGACGGTAAGTAAATAATAAAATGTTTAGCAGGGGTCCATCAAATGCAATTAGGCCCCGGGACAGAACCACATTTACTGGAAGTCAAACCCTACTTTTGCACAAGATTTGAGAAATTGATATCATAAAAGTTCCACTCAATAAATATAAATAATAAAATAAAAATAAATTTGATAAAATAAATGTACCAAAACGTATATGATTTGTTTTCTCCGGAGTTTCTCAGTATGGTAGTTTTCGTCCTGCTTGAAAGTACGCAATATATGTTTTATAGTTGAATATTAAACAAGCAAAAATGTGTAATATTTTAGTTGATACTGAAATTAAAGTCATGACTATAATGATAAAACTAACATTATACGATTCCTAATTTTAAACAAACAATAGATAACATTCACATAAATGCACTTTATCAACAAGTGAGAAAAGTTTTTACTTTTTACAGCACGCTTTAAATATAAATACCTACTCTTCCCTCAAATACTTACCAAATGAAAATCATTCTCATCCATTAAATAATTAGCAAGTTCAGCATAAAATAAAACATCTATTCTTTTATTAAAACACCTTTAATTAAGTCATTTTCTCAATTACTCTCCAATAGCGAGCTGCTTGAAATAAATGAGAATTTATTTTTCTCGCAGCCAACAAAACTTCAAAATCATACAGAAAAAAAAATAAAAATAAAATAAACTCGACAATTATTACGCTTTCACTTAGAACTGATGTTTTCGCTTAATTCAGATGTTTGCAACCGATTCGATAAACGCAGCCCGTTGTGACAGCAACACATCCCAGTTAATGTTTAATAGAAATTTGTATAACATCGCTTGCTGTGCAATGAACTCTAATTATTTTGTCAATATTAATTTATGGGTTGTTCCTAGCGGGATTGAGCCCGGTAATTCGCTCTCAGGGAATAATGTCTTATATCCATTTAGATAAAATTACTTACGAAGAATTAGTGCACCTTGCTCTAGTGTATACAATGAGTAATTAACTCTCAGTAATAATCATTCCTGAACGTTATTTTGTTTCTGATTAAAAGCATCTTTACGATACTTTATAGGTACTTAAAAACATATTTTGTATTTTAGTGGAATATGTGTTGGTTTCATTCTGCCAATTTATTAGATCTAGCGTAAGAAAGGAAGACTGTGCGCGTATGTCTATGGGCCCGGTCTGTAGCGGGAAATCTAAGCGTCGTACGGCAATGAAATTTGGTACCCATGTACTTCAGGACCCGGGACGGTGCATTTCGGAGGCAATTTTAACACTTTACAACATGGTTGAAAAGTGTTTATGACTTTGTTCATTGTGTCTGTCTGTCTGTCCGTTCGCACAATAACTGACGTAAAAAATGGCTTTATCAAAATGAAATTTTAACATGTTGTTCAGCCGATGTGGTGGCCGAGTGGTCAATATGATATAGGTGTAATTAGATGTAAAAGATGTATTATAGGTGTAAAAGAGGCAGGCGTTTCCTCGTGATGGCTCCTCTGCCAGATTGCGGGTTCGAGTCCCGCCTGCGGGCATGGATGTTGTGATGTCTTATTGGGGCAAAAGTCAGATTTCTACCTTCGGGTGCCCCGGGTCTTTGACTAAACAGAAGCAGTGCACACATTCTTCCTTAATAAATATGTTAAGGACACGACACCAACCAACATGTTGTTCAGACGGTCTGTGGGACCTATAGGAATATAAATGAACAATGTCACCCAATTAGTTTTGTATTGAACCTGGGTTGAAAAAATGAAATATATTGAACCCTATGGAACCTAATTTTTCACACTTTTTTTTAAATAATTTAAAATTCAGAAATTGCTTCGAAAATTTTAAGAAATATTCAAGTTAACCCATACAAAATATAAAAAGAATTTTAGCAAAATACATTTGGTAGTTTTTTAAATAAAAATTAAAATAATAATTACACCTATATCATATGAAGAGATCACGTGACCCACTTCAAAATAAAATATGGCATCCATCTTGTGTCCAAATAGTGATTTTTAAAGTTCTTTTTACATTTCGTGTTGTATTCGTCCTAAAACTGCTTTACTTTTACTTAATCTCTGTGCATCCATATTCTGAACTAGCGCAACTATAATATATTTGTGTTTAAACGATCAATGCCATGCATCTTGTGTCAAAATCGTGATTTTAAATGTGTTTTTTATAATTTATATTTAGTGTTGTATCCGTCCTAAAACCGCTTTATTTTTGCTTAATTTCTGTGCATCTGTGTTCTGAAACAACGCAACTAAAATATTTTTGAGTTTAAATAATCATCAAACTTTGATTATTTCTACAACGAAGCTTCATTTTCACTTATTGATAATGTAAACGCATTAAGCTGTAAGATGAGTTGTATAAGAATTGCTGAATTTCTTTAATGCAAAATTATTTAGCTCTAGCGTCTGCAATATAGCTGATATGAATGAAACATTCATTGATTTTACATAGAGACGCAGGCGATTTTGCAGCAGACTTTTTCGATGAAGTTTTAAGCATAGAGTTAAATTACTTTTACCTCCATGGTTTTAAGTACTTAAGTAAAATTAATTGTTGTAGTATTGTGATGAACGAAAGGAATGGAAAGAAGTGTATGAATGAAATATTTTCTGCTTTTTCATAGAGAGCCAGACGTTTTATATTTCAATGACGTCATTTTAATAAAGTTCATTTTTTTCGATGAAGTTTGAAGTTTTCAAATATAATAAATTATTGTAGTATTGCGGTAATTTTAAAAATATTGCCGCTGAATGTATTGCATTTTAAAGATGTTTAAATAAAATTGCATTGCAGTTGGAAAGTGTTTCACAATCAATGTTTTATGCATGATTGACTTTTCTTGTTTTTTTTTTAAATTTCGAATTAGTTTTTTCCCCCCATGCCGATTTTTAACGATTTTTGGCGTTAGGCAAACATTTCGTTTCCTTAGTGGCCGAAAATATTATCACAATTTTTCCATCTTGATACCATCTATATTATAAAAAAAATTAGCTTTCAAAGAAAGTGTAAACGGAATCCATTCAATTAAGAGATGAATTTTAGTGAAACATATAAATTTTTCGTGTGTTCAAAACATTTCCGACATTTAAATTGTGATGTAAAAAAAATTCACAAGCAAGCAAAGTTTATAATTTTACACCAACTCCTTTAAATATCACACGCTGCTCCAAAGTATAAAAGTATTTACTTAGGCTACCTGTTCATTAATTATAAATTTTTCAACCGAAGGAACTCTTAAAAAGTTTGTATCATTTATTTCCGTACGCATCCTTTTCGGATTGACGTTTCGACCTACTAATGCCACGTCTACAGAATGTGGGATCTATTCTATGTCTTTAAATCGCCTTAGAGAATACGGCCATTTGTGATTTGGAGATTTCCAAGGTTGTGGAATGCAGAAATTAAGGCGCTTATTTATGCTGCATGCGCTTATTTAGAATCATTTTAACGCCGGTAATTCGTGCTAGTACTTTCTATAAAAATTATCAAAATATTATTTTCAATATAACACTCATTTACATGCTGGTAAACATATACAAGGTCAAAATGCACTTTTAACAAGTATTTGTTTTCGACTGAGGCTGGCAAAAATATTAGACCCATTTAAGGGTGTGATGTATATTGCTGAGCTGAAACGCCACTCTAATCAATGCTTTGAGAAACTGCGCCGTATTTACGTTACATTTTGATGAAATTCAATTTAATTCTGGCAAAGTACTGTCGATATTTGAATATAAGTCCGTTTTTAAGACTGACTAAATAGAAATGGGTTACTTGTAACTTGAAATTTAAAATTAAATAAACATATACTCTGCAAAATCTAAATGCGTTCAAAGAGATACTTTGAAAGAAATTGTTCTCTTCTGGATTAATTTAAAAATGTACAAACTAACCATGAAGTCAACGGAAGCAATCGCCTAGACTGTTTGAATGGTATTTAGAATCTTCTAAAGTCAATTTCTCAGCCTATAAGGAAAGGTTATACTATACAATGGTGTGAAGTTCATGTCATTAGAAAAATATAGCATCCCATGACAGTAGGAATTGCACATATTTGTAGGATGGTTCAACCAGTAGTTGATCTGTAGGATGCTCCTTACAGTAGTGGTGGACGGATCAATTACAGATCATTCAGTAGTTGATCTGTAGAATGGATCACCTACAGATCAACCAGTAGATGATATGTAGGATAAAGAACCAGTAGTTGATTTGTAGCATTTATCAACTACAGATCACTGAGCATTTGATCTGTAGTTGATATGTAGGACCAGGAGTTGATCTGATTGCATATATCTGTAGAATGGATCAACTACAAATCAACCAGTAGTTGATATGTAGTTGATATGAGTTGATCTGCTTGCATATATCTGTAGAATGGATCAACACATTCTATTTATTTATAAAAGTTTCGTATGATTATTGTTCATTAGAATTGTGTAACAGTCTGCATTTAATATTACAGATACATTAGAGATGTATTTATTCACAGTCATTAATTCTTAGTTCCGTGTTATTGCAAAAGCAATGAAAATATATCTGGGGGTAAAACACAATTATTAATACATTTATAGGAATGGAAGTAAAACAATATAATTAATTAAAGGAGAACGTTAAACGAGAGTGAAAAATTATCTCATTTGATAGCTGTTTTTTTTTTATCAAATGATGATACAAAACCTTATTTGATTCAAAGGAAATAATTGAATTGACAAACAAAACGAGAATTGGTAATAAACTGAATTTTTTTTATAATAACGAAATTTGACGAATGATTTGCGAAAACAAAATAAGTCAACTGTGTATTTAATTGCTTTAATGTTGTTACACTATCTCTGAGAAAGAAATTAAAAAATCATAGGAGTTAAAAGGCTTTGTCTAGAAATAATAAAGCATTCATTAAAAAATTAAAAATGCATTATTCAGTAATTTACTCATTTTTCAAATTTTGCAAAATAATATTAAATTAATAAACTGTTTAAATTAAATAGAAACGATCATTTCCGTGTCTTATATTTTAATGATCTAAAAACCACATCCCTTCACACAGTAATAATTTTGGTTCATATATTTCTCAATTTAGTTTTTCTAATAACGGTTTGCTTTAAAGTTATGAGTAATAAAGATATACAGTGTGTGTAAAGCAACTGGTGTGATTGTGGAATGCGAATTTTATCCCAGATGCAAATGCATTCTTGCATGTAGATGAATCCTATTTTTTCTTTATTTGAATAAAAATGAAAACACTTTTCTTTCAATAAAGATTATATTATAAAAAATGTGAACATTTGTTCTTTGTTTAAAGTTAAAGAATATGTGAACTTCTTTTCTTCCTCTTCTCTTTATGAATATATTATAAGAAAAAGAAAAATATTTATCTTTTTCAAAGATCATATTATAAAAATAAAATGTGAAAAGAACATAAGTTCAGTTTTTGCCTATATTGTATCTTAATTATTACTTTTGTATAATGATAAAAACATGCACGATAATAAGTGTTAAGCGAAAGGAGGAACGAAATTCACAAAACAATAAAAATGTGATAGGATAAAATAGACTTCTGGGTTACTGGTTTTTGTTCTGTAACTTGTTCACTTGGACTCAAATTAGAACTTTCTTATTTCAAATTCTGAATAATAAATAAATTAAAAAGTTTATTGCTATTACCAATAAGCATACAAAATTTCATATAATTTTATTGATTATTTACAGAGGTATTGTGCTGTGGAAAAGTTACATTTCTAATATCTCGAGAACAGTTTATGATAAATATCAAACAAAAGTGCTAATTTGGTTTGGGTTAAAATTATTTACAAAGCATCCACGTGGGACAAAAATTACATTTTCTGGTAAATTGAAACAGATAGTGATAATTTCTAAATCATGATGTCCAATCATTTTAGATTAAAAGTATTTACATTCAGTCATTTAATAAAAATGCATTTTTTTATTATTTTATGGAATTTTTCAGTTGAAATTTTTAAAAAAATGAAATATCTTGAGAATGGCGGTTATTAATGTCTTATAAATGATATCATTCGCTTCAAAATATATAATATATTAAATACCTTTTTTGCAACATATTTATACGGAATTATGTTCTTATAACGTGTTTTAGATTTCAATTTTCTTTAAAGTTAAGATCTTTCTCCATCTTGTTCCATTGCCTACGAAAATCAACAGAACTCTTATGCCTGCCGATTGAAGTAAGCATACAAAATTTCATTCCATTTCATCAATTCGTTTGAGATATATCGTGCCCACAGACAGGAAAACACACATGCATATTTATAAATGATTGATTAATATTCAGGGATACTTAAAACGTGTAGATCCATCAAAATCTGAGAGTCAGATTTTTAACCATATCACAACACTTTATTTTTATATGTAGTTTGTATTGTAGGGGTAGTAAAATATGTGGCTGTGAAATGATTTTCATTAGTGAAGCCGTAACAGGATCTTCGTTTAAAATATCTACTATTTAATGAGTTCTGCCTACGAGTGACAAAAGTGGGTAGAGGTTTTATTTTTTCGTAATATAAAATGATATAGCCTTTTTAGTTTTCAAAGTTTCCTGTATTGTGTGCGTTTGATAAATTACTTTTGAGTGCAGAGGCGACGTGATATATGATTAATCCCGCGTGCTGAGAGGTTTTGTGTTTCTCAATGCTGAGGCAGTTGACTACGAACTGCCTAGCAGCAACGCTATAAGGAGTCACGCAGGAGGGCGAGGAGCTCAATGCCAATATATCTGCAGGAGTGAGGAAGGCGGGGAAATCTGCAAGCTGCATGACTGCGATTATATTCCTGGAGAAAGAAATAAAATATTGCAAATCATCACGTACTGCGAAGAAGCAAAGTAGTAAAAACAAAACAATAACAAAGGGCGCGAAATAATAAATGTCCTTCATCGTTCCCCTTCTTGAAAAGACATCCCAATTCTTTTTTTTAAATCGTTTGGTGGTATCTTCCCTATAAAAGAACTGGGAAAATTCCTTATATTAGTAGCTAGCCAGCCTTAGCAAGGCTTTACGGATCATTGAGTTCGTAGGAAATAAATCAGGCTTGAGCAAGAAAAAGCCTTTCTCTGAACAATGCATATCGTTATTCATAATAATTTGTAAAAGAGAGGGGCTGATATGTTTTGCTCCTAAGACAATGTCAGAGCTCCTTATTCTCAGAATTTGACAGTAGCTAAATGAACCGTCAAAGAAATGCTGATTTGTGTGGTACAGCAAAGAATCGTTTTTTGACGTCAAGTACCTTTGAATTCCCTATTTCAGGAAGAATACATTTGGTCCCGAAGAATTAAATTTATTAAAGATTAAGACACAATTTATTTTCACAGGAATATAGCTGTTCTTCTGTTATCTTGTCAGCATGAAATACATTTTTACATTGATTACTTTTCAAGCATTTGAATGAAATTCGTCAGTTTTAAAAGCTAAATAAGCTAACTTCATCAATAAAACAACCTGCTGCAAAAAGTACTAGTAAATAGAAGACTATATAATATACCCCAAAATGATGCAAAGCAACTGAACAAACCATACCGAAAAACGATATGGACTATTTCATCAATTGAATTGAAATAGCGTTCGATGAAACTAATTTACAAACACCAACAAATAAAAGAATGCATTAATAAGAAGAATATAACATAAAATATGAAGCATGTGACTGGTTTCAAATGCTATGTGAGCTAGTATCATCAGCTAAATTAAAATAATATTATATTGATACAGTAAAAACACCAGTAGATATAATGCAGCTGAAATAGGAATATAACAAAAAATGAAGAACGTAACGGGTTTCGGAAACTGCATGAACTAATTTCATCAGCTGAACTTGATTAACATTACATAAAACTGCTTTAAAATTACCAAAAAGTATAACTACTGCAGGTGAGAAAACAAATTCATAGCACTTTCTTGATAGAAAGTAATCATAAGAAAATTAGGTTCCTAAAATTGTTTCAAGAGCATTATAAGCCTTCATCATCAGTTCGGAAACAGCGTGAATCGTTCAAAGGAGTTACTTTTGAGCAATTGATTTTGATCCTTTGAACAAATATGTGTTTTCAACATCACGATGGGGTTCCAAAGCGCCCTTGACACAATTGTAGTCACCTAATTTTCTTCTACCTGATATTTATCAAGGAAATATTAATATTATGTATAAGGGAGAGTGGGGAAACGTGGGACATTTTCCAGTTTTTGATTATTATAAATATTTTTTAATTATTCTATTTTAACAAAAAATTTACCTCATATATATATTAAACACTTCTGCAGAAGATAAAACGAAGAAGATGATAATCCACTTTAAATACGATAGTCTTAATTTATAAATATGGTTTTACAGGATCCTTCAGGTGCTCCTGTGTGCCCCACCTGATGAGATAGCGACAGTGCTCTCAAAGGATTAAAAATTGTCAGTTGCCAAATTTTCTGCAACAATGTTTTAATTACATTGCAAAATTTAAATAAATAACACAACTTATTCTGAATTTAGGCAGAAACAATTTTATACAGTGCATATGTATTGAATTTACAGTGATAAATCTGGGAAAATTCTTAACATTTTACATATGAACAATTTAGAGGTCCAATTTAGAGGAACAATTTAGAGGCTCACTTTAGAGGCTCACTTTAGAGGAGAGATTAGTAACAAAGGCTTAAATCGAACGTCTGTAACAAATTAAAATTATTACATATATCAGTTGCTGCAGAAACAAGTGTCCCAAGGTGCTATACTATCATCTTTCTCAAGGTGCCCCACTATCAGGACCATCATGTGTATTTAGGCGTCCCCATCTGACCAGATTATATTTGAAGGATCCCGTGTTTCCAGGCTTAACTCTACAATGACCGTTTTACATCTAATTCAAAAACAAACCTCCCTGTTTCTTTGATATGTAGTTTTATTCAAATAAATTGAACTCTAATTCTACTCTTACTGTCTGCAAAATGTGCACAAAAATCATTTGAATGTTATGAAAGTGAAAAAGTTTGATAAAGTATTTCCTAATTGCAGTAGATCTGTCAAAACAGAACGGTAAATGCACAGAAGGACCGTCTGGTAGTGCACGATATAACAACATCTTAACATCACAACTTACTTTTAAATTTAAAGTGTTCCAAGGTGCCCCAATCGCCTCTACTTGAAACAGCAAATAAAAAACGGTTATTTCTCAAATTGGTACCCTCTTACATTTTTACAAATCTAAAATATACTATAAGCAGTAGATTCATAAGTATCAAAGGCATTTTAGTCGTACACGAAACACACATATCAAGGAATGCCAACTGGTTAAACAAAAGGATGTTTCACTCCTACATGAAATATCTTTCTAATGAGTATATTAGTCTGCATTTCAGACACACAGGTGAACTGTACTCTATTTAATCAGATCACAGATATTGTTGCAGTTAGACGTTCAGCGATTCATGATGCATTTTGAAGCAAATTTCTCCGATTCCAGCTGAAGATACTCCAATTATTATTCGCATTTAGCTCGAATTCTCCTCGTGAATCGCAGTCGCTAAGGAAACTAAAATATTTGGCTTAGTAGAACAGAAGCAGCTGGACAAATCCGTACGTTATAGTTCTGAATTCGCGAGATCGTTTGAATAGCGAAATATGTGAAATAAGGAATGTAGCTGGATGGGAAAAATATTAAAAGCATTGAACCCGCTGCTATTAAAATGGAAATAAAAATGAACACAATTCCTAAAGGATATTTTGTATTTTGGAATTCATTTTGATCACACAATGTATTTGTGCATTTTACAATACATAGTAATATACGGGAACAGTTTTGAAATCATGTAAAAAATCCCTCGAGATATTGACGGATCTGCACGTCAATCTACACGTCACGACGGATCTTCGAGCAATCTGGAACACGAATTAATTATTTTCAGCGTGACGTATGTGTATGTGTGTGTGTGTGTGTGCCTGTGCGGGTGTAAATCTATTCAACTAAATTTTACAAAATTTAGTAGGTCAGTTACTAATGAGTTACCCTTGGGCTGATTAGATTTCAATGCGAATCGATAAAACAACCTGCCTATTTTTGAGTCCGCAAAATTCGTCAAAATTAAAAATATACAAAATATGCTATAATATTTCAATTAAATGCTTACTTTATAGGTAATTTTTAATGGCAAAGCCAATGAGACCAGCCCCATTACTTTAAAATGGATTATTCTTGAATTTTTTTTCAAGATTTTGTAATGTTTTTACTGTAATTAAAATCTATTCGAAGGAATGCGTTAAAATTTATTAGATCAGTCAGTTGTAGCGTAATCACTTGTAGCGTAGTGTTGCTGATTAAATTTTGGTATAATTTGAAAGAAAAATATAGCAGGTCTTATTTTGCGAATGTCCCGCAAAAATTGTCAAAATTTGAAATGAAAAAATTAAATATACTGAAATGTTTTAAGTAAATGCTTTTGTATACGTACTTTTTTAAAATGAAACGTATAAGACCAAGCTCGTTTCTCTAGGAAAAACCGCTATCGGGGTATTTTTTTTTCCTTGGAAACTTAAAGAAATGGCGACATTTTAAAATACGTAAAGTAACCAAATGAAAAATTATATACATTAAAACTGAGAAATTGATATAAATTCAAACAAATATCTGTGTTATTTTGAACAACTACTTTGAAAGAGAAAATAAATGAGTTTGTAGGGCAAATAATGTGCTTCCTACATGAGATTTTTTTTATTTTTCTTTCAATATATGATAATACATACGGAATGTATAGGAATAGTGTCAAAAATTAGAACACGGGTTTCTAACGGATATGCACCCTTCAGCGTGACGTGTTTGTATGTATATATGTCTATATAACTTTCTATGAGACTGTGTGTCTATCTGTCTGTAAGTGTATGCATCTGTCTGGAGTCTGTGAGTGTGTGTATCTTAAATTCAACTGTAGCTCACTCAGAAATTCTTCGACGAAACTTTACAAAATATGGTAGGAAAATTATTTGTAGACTTTTTTTGAGCTTATTAGAATTTGATACGATTCGGAACAAAAATATGTCTTTTTTGCGAAATGGCCCGCAAAAATTGTCAAAATATTAAATAATTAAAAGTAAATGTACTTAAATGTATTGATTAAATGCTTCTTCTCGAATGCTTAATTTTGACAACAAATAGAATGAGATCGGCTTGAATAATCTAAATTTTGACCCATTCTCAAGATAATTCAGTTTTTGATCATTTCAGCAACATCGCCATTTGAATATACGTCCAGTTACTAAATAAAAACTTAAGTTGAATAAAAAATGTAAACTTTGTATCATTTCAAATAAGTAGCCGCGTTATTTTGTGCAATTAAATTCAATTTAATGCATTCAGAGTGAAAGAAATTGAAAGCGAATTTCAGTATGTAGGGAAAATCATGTACTGTCCACTTCGAATACCTATGACTGATTCAGTGACTTACTTAGAAAAAAGATCCAATTTGCTTCCATACAACCCTTTACGCCCTAGTTATAAGTTTTGTAGACTTACATACCGTTGGCGCTTAAATTGTTAAGATAAATATAATAGACAAATATTTTGTATTTAAATTTAACAATGTGTGCACTCAAAATATGCATAATAGCTCTGAGTAAATTAAACATAAACAAATATTATTTATCACTCACATGGTTCTTTATTTTAAACTTCCATACTTATTTTAAATATTACATTGTAGAGAGAGGAATATATATTTTTCCGAACAAATTCAATGTGTCTCGTTTAATATAGATAATTTTAAAACGTGTAATTTCATGGAAAATACCAGACTTTCACAGACTTTGAATTTTTATGATTTGTTTGTAGATCCGAAATTTTAATAATTTGTCTTTAACTTTAGTCCTTTTATTCATTAACTTTAGTCATTAACATGTTTTTATATGTCATTACTGTGAAACGATATGTTTCCACTAAACGACGTTCGTGAACATTTATCATTTTGTAAAAAAGTAGAAAAAAGTTATCTGAAATTAAAAATTTGCATAGCATTTTTGTATGCTATGTAAATTATCATGTGATTAAGGCAGGTATTTGAAATTCATATTGTTGGAATTTTTACTCTTTAGAATTTATAATTTTTGACTAAAAAGAGAAACATAGTTTGAGAATGCATTGTACATACGTGAGTACCATTTATAAACAAAGCAGCACAAACGTCAAGCACTGGAGATATCACTACCTTGGACTATCTGCAAGTAGAAAAATACTTGTATTCTAAGTATACTACGTACAGAAAAATAAATTGCATTCTAATCATTCTACGTATAGAAAAATACTTGCATTTTAAACATTTTACGTATAGAAAAAATACTTACGTCCAAACATTATACATATATAAAAGTACTTATATTCTAAACATTCTACATAGAAAAATACTTACATTCTAAACCGTCTCATAGAAAAATACTTGCATTCTAAACCGTCTCATAGAAAAATACTTACATTCTAAACCGTCTCATAGAAAAATACATACATTCTAAACATTCTGCATATAGACAAATACTTACATTCAAAATAAACATTCTGCATACAGAAAATTACCTGCATTTTTAACATTTTAGTATCGCAATGTACATTGTTGGATACATTAACTCTGCTGTGAACAACAGTTTGCCCATAGTTTTTAAAGAAATATATTAACATAAACATGCAGAGATAATACAGGTAATACGGTATACACTATAACTAGGCATGTATAGTTCGACGTCTTTATATCTCTTCAATATACTTACATTCCTTACACTGGATCGAAATGATAATCCGCGCAGTATATTATCAAATATCTCCAGTCTCAAACATCCCAGACTATACGACCTCATGACCTTCACGTAGATCTTAGCAAATGGTGCAGTCTTCTTTTTTCAAGCATAATGCAATTAGAAACGTGGAATAAGACGGCGCCTTGTTACATTTGTCATGTAGCATCGTATTTATTTTAGCTTGACCAATGGGGGAAAGAGAAGCAAATCTTCAGCACCTAGGCCTCCGGGCCTACTACAAGCCGAGCCTACAGTGAGGTCTCTAATGAGATAGAAGGGGCATAACCTGTTGATGTGTCAAATGCCATTGACGATTTACACTGTTTGATAAGAAAGATAATAAACGTATAGAACTTTCTTTTCTTTTTCAGAAAAGAAGATTGCCTTTCTATTAGAGAATATCATTATCAGGTGTTTTGAAGGGATGGTAATCACCAAGAGATAAATGTATAATTTAAACACTTATCTTTTGGAATCCACAGATAAATAAATGGTCACGTTCTTTTAACAAGTATCAATATTTTAAATTTAGTTATATGTAACATCTCTAATTGGTTACTTGTGCACTTTTTAAAGGATTTAAATTTTTACTTTCCCCAAAACACATTGTAATGTATTAGAATTGTGTTGAAAATATAACTCGAGTTTTCGAGGTGTCAAGACGTTTCGAACACTCTACAACTTAAAAAAACTATTTTTAAAGTGTCGTCTGTGTGTGCATGTCTGTCTGTCCAATGTATGTATCCGCTCTAGCTGAAAAACTAATTGGCCAAAATTTACAAAATTTGACAGATACGTCACATATGGGTTAACCTGGTGCTGATTAGATTTGGGTATGATTTGGAAAAAATATCCTTCCTTTTATTCCGAAATGGTCCTTACAAAAAGTATGCATCCACTCTAGCTGAAAAACCAATTGACCAAATATCACAAAATTTGGTAGATAAGTGTCCTTGTGGGATAATTTGGTACGGATTAAATTTTAGTATGATTCGGAAAGAAATAACCTGGCTTTTTGCGAAATAGCCCACAAAACTTGCCAATATCTGAAATAAAAGACCACGTATGCTCAAATGTATCAATTAAATACTCATTTTATACACTCACGGACAATGAAAGTTGCGCACCAAGAAGAAAACATGGTACATCAGCAAAATGATGTAAATAGCTAGAGAGCGGGCAGATATGCAAATGATCCCAATCTGGTGTGATTGCGCATGACCGTACGCCCGTGAGTGGCCCTGCAAGCATGAGCCAGCAGCCTTATAAACTGGCGTGTAGTCAACGCTCCATCAATGCGAGAAGCTTCGGCCGGCGGAAGCACGAGTATGGAGTGAAAAGAATGGTGGGTAGATGCCAGAAATGTCAATATACGCAACTGACGGACTTCGAGAGAGGCCTGATCATCGGGCAGAAAATCGCAGGGTGGTCAGCGCACCTGATAGCCCGTCACGTGTATCGTTCGGACTATACCGTCCGACGGTGTTGGGAGCACTGGTCACGGGACGTTACCCAGACACGGACGACCGACTCAGGACGGTCCAGGCATGCCACGAGTAGAGACGATCGAATGATCGTGCGGCAGGCACGTATAGAGCTCACGGCGACCCGATCCGTGATACAGGCACACGTAGCGGGTCCTGTGTGCCCACAAACCATATCTAGACGCCTGAAGGAAGCGAATCTGCGATTCCAGGGTCCCTTACGTGTTTTACCTTTAACACGGGAACATCGGTGGCTCCCGCTGCAGTGGTGCCGGGCCAGAGCAACGTGGAACGCCACAGAGTGTAAGGTGTTTAGCGATGAGTGCCGTTTCGTTTGGGGACCGATGATCAGCGTGTCCGGGTGTGGAGGTCCCGTGCATAATGCCACAATCCCCAACCTCGTTATCGAGCGCGACACCAGCCCCACTGCAGACATCATGGGCTGAGTGGCCATAGCTTATGACAGCCGATCCGCTCTAGTAGTGGTACCTGGAACATTGGCGGGCCAGCGGTGCGTGGATGAGATTCTACGGCCCCATGTGCTCCCATTCGTTGCTGGGATTCCAGATGCGCAATTCCAGCAGGATAATGCCCGGCCGCACATGGCTCAGATCGCCCATACCTGCCTGAGATATGGCCAGACACTTCCATGCCCTGCCCACTCCCCAGATCTGTCCCCTATCGAGCATGTGAGGTACCAGTTGAAACGCCAACTGCCTAGTTGCCGCAACCTTCGGGATTTGAAACGTAACGTCCAACAAGTGGGGACTCGTCTGCCGCAAGACAACATCAGGCGTCTGTTCGACACCATCCCGGACCGTATTGCTGCTTGTATCGCAGCACGAGGCGGTGCGACGTGCTATTGAGTTTGACGGAATTGTGACCGGATGACCACAGCTCCCTCTGTACGTGTTCTGCTGCGCTGTTTTGTGATCATGTATATCATTCATATGTATCCTTCCATAAATAAAATTTAGGTCCATTCTATGCTTCCTTCTTGCTGCGCAACTTTCATTGTACGTGAGTGTACGTGATTTTTGACGACGAAAATAATCAGATCAACCTCATATATCTAGGACTAGCCGTTTTCGAGACATTTTAGTTTTTCATATTTTTCCTTGTAGCCTTTAAAAATACTTTCAGTTTACAAATGAGAAACAAATTTGAAATAAAATTGCAAATGCAACGCAATCTAATAATTATCTGTGTTGTTATGTGTTATTAACTCAATTTAATGAATTGTTGAAACCTAGACCGTCCGACCTACCAGAAAGGTGTAAGGTAACTGTTTGGACGGTCGAGAAGTGCCACCCAATTTAGACCGGAACCCAGTGTGGGAGGCTTCTACAGGGACCGTACCCTCCTTCCCCTACCACCAACCTCTCGGAAGGACTTACGGACCCACATGTTTAACGTGATCGTACTCCGCGTGAACACGGCGGCAGTTTTTGCAGTGGCTGGAATCGAAAATCGAACCCGGGCCTACCGAGTGCAACTCCAGCGCGCTAACCACAGGGCTACCGTGGCCCATTTAATGAATTGTAATAGAAAGAATACTTGTACTCAATTTGATGAACTATAAAATAATGAAAGAGAAAATAAATTTAAGTCAGTTAAAGTCATGTGCAGCCCACGTCAGATTTTTATCACTCAAGTCGTTGTACCACAAATGTATTTACTGTAATCTTACCTAAAAATCTTAAACTCAGAGTTTCGTTCAAGGAAGATTTTTCAAAAAGGACTTGATTCATGTGAACTTTGTACCATCCATCTATGTGCTATGCAGGGCTACTGAAGATACTTAGAGTTATACATTAAAAGGAAGTAGTCTATGATAATTAAAAATTTTGACAAAAATTTAAATTTGTAAAATATTTTCTTTTTGCATAGAGAATTTTTAAGAAAGATAAATATCTATTTTATAATTCCCTTATTTTCATATAAAAAAGCTGCTAATAAACATTTTATTAAATTTGCTTTCTCTCCACAACCCAATAACATAGTGTAGAACGTATTGCTTAAAATATTTACTCAGCACTTTTACTCATTAAAATATTTACTCATTACTTTGCATCGATAAATATTATAATTTAGTAAATTATGTGTTATAATTTACAATTCCTGAATAGCAATTTATCACTGTTTATTTCACAAATGAGTTTCATTTAGATACAGAATAAAAAGTGCTCCTAATTTATTGTCGAGTGAAACATTATATAAGTATTTTCTTAACTAATTTATTCATTTTTCTCTTAAAATAAGCAGTAATTAAGCTATAATTAGGAGCATTTTAGAATGGAATGTGACAATAATTAGTAATCGCAAAATAATTTGGAATCAAGTATATATTACACAAATGTTCCTTTTCTTATCGTACAGACAGTAAAATAGGTTTAACAATATTAAAATAGCTTTTAAAATGTTGTAATATATAAGTTATTTTAATTAAAAAATGCTATTAACTATTAACTAAGGTCAAAGATTAGAGTGACTATATGTCCATTAATTTTGAAATTGGGACGGAAATATAATTAGAGCACAATAATTTGGATTTGGAAGCCATATAATCTTCTTAATTTTCAGATTCATTTAACTAGATAAAATCCGCTATAATTTTTATTTTTTCGAACATATCGAACAAAAATTGTAAAAAGATCATATATAAATAATTATAACAGGGAATTTTAAATAACTGATTGTCTGATGTAGGCAGCACATGACTTCCCTTGCAGACTTCATTTTCTCTTTATTTCTTTCATAATTCATTAAAGTGAGTTCAATTGCACAAAAAAACACGGATAAGTACTTGAAATTACACTGAATTTGCACCGGAAGTATTTTCAAAGGTGACATTGCAAAAACGCGAACAAACTAAAGTATCTCGAAAACGGTTAGACAATTTTTTGGTTTGTCTTATTTTTTGGTTGGTCCTATTTTTTTTGTCATAAAAAATTACGTGTGAAACATTTGATTGATACAGTTGAGCATATTCAATCTTTTGTTTCAGCATTTGACGATTGTTGCGGGCCATTTTGCAAATAAAGAAAATTTAAGGAATCAGTTGCTTTATTTCCGAATTCAACCAAAATCCAATCTGCACCAGGGTCACTCACAAGTGAATTATTTACAATTTTTGTGCAATTTGTCAATTAGTGTTTGATCTAGAATGGATGCACACATAGCACAGATATACGGACTGAAAAATATACATACACAGACTCTTTGCTTAAAAATGATTTTTCGTGTTCTAGAGTGCGCACAGACAGACGGACAGAAAAACAGACATACACAGACGTCACTCGAGTTGCGATTTTCGTCACGATTCCATTACTTACCCTATACATTACCATGTATTGTAGGGAAAGTACAAATATAATTAAAAAAGTATTTAAAAAATTAAAGAAAGTTATTTGTTAAACCATGTGAATAAACAACAAAAAATTAATTTTAAAAGAATGCGTAAAATATTTTGTTATAAAAATATTTCAATATTCGTTTTAAATAAATAAAATTAAAAAATAGCTATTAAAAGAAATTCTACATTTTGTGAAATAAGGAATTTTAAGAAAATACTTCTTTACAAAGGAGAAAAGATTCTGTGAAGTCAAACACAAGTATTGGAAAAACTATGGAACCGAAAAATGCGCAATATCCCATTAAATGACAATGCAGGAAATGTTCTTTCATAGATTTACTTCAAGATTTGTTTTACTAACAAGTGAAATTTTTATAGTTGCTGCTCATTCTACAAAGTCATCAACATTCACTTACAATCACTTAAAAAATTAACGTTAAGAACCCCGATCAAATATCCTGACCACTCTTAACCATGAAAGACAAAAGAAAGTTTCCAGAGCTTTAATTGAATGTTGGAGCAAATATTCCCTTTTAATTAAGGAATCTAACTTACGTGAAGACGGAGGATAAAAACAAAAAGGAAAACATTTTCCCTATAAAAGAAAAGTAAACCTAAAATTCCACTTTATCTTGCGACAACGTTTCAAAAGGCTATAAATAGTAATTTAAGAATTTGCGTAATTGAAAACAGCATTAATCTGTATGTATGTATATTTAGTGTTTAAAAGAAGGTATGTTGAATAACTTAAACTTATATTGTAAATAAAAATGCCAACATTATGTAAAATCTCGGTATTTTATAACCGGTCATGGTCGAGTATTGAATAACACTGATACTGGTCTTTGTATTTTATGACCAGCCATAGTCCAGTAATGAGTAAGAGTGGTTAACGATCTTGGTATTTTATAGCCAGCCATGGTCGAGTAATGAATAACATCGATAATGGATCTTTGTTTTTTATGTCCAGTAATGTGTAACGGTGGTTAAAGATCTCGGTATTTTATGGCCAGCCATGGTCGAGTAGTGAGTAACGCTGAGTATGGATATCAGTATTTTATGGTCAGCCATGGCATGCACATCATTAACTCTTGCATAAAAATTTCCTTCTGTCACTTTTGATATACAGCTGTGATCAATTTATATAAATCTCCAACGATGTATGATACACAATGATAATAGTAAATAGTATATCTGTCAAATTTATTTGATTTAATTTCAGTAGAAATAACAGTAATTAACATGGAATTTGATTAATAAATACATTGCCACCTGCTGACCGATAAATATGTAATATACGTATTATGTAAATTCTGTGACGGGAAACATTAGTAGAAAATTTGGAATTTAATTTTACTTTTAAAGTTAATTTATTTTGATATTTAAAAGCAATATTAAATTTAAAAAAAGTAGTTCGTTACCCATATAATTTAACTATTATGGCTATATTTGTTATAGGATTGAGTACTGAGTATTGCTAACATTTTAAAACAAATAACAACAAAATGACAGAAATATGTTGCAAGCCAATCTGACGGCTCGTTTGCAAGTCGGCGATATTCTATAACCGACTATTCTGCCTATGTTGTCAAGCTGCTCAAGTTCAATTTATCAACAAGACAATTCTCGACAGCCTAAATTCCATTTATCAACAAGACAAAGCTCGACCTACACGACTTTTAAGTCTTCGAGGATTTAATTCCCTCCTATGGCCATCCAAGTCCGCAGACCTATCACCAATAAAACACATCTGGAATATGCTGGGACGACGATTGCTGTCGTCTCAGAATACCACTGAATTAGCAGACCAATTGCAATATTTGTTGCGGAATATTCTGCATAAGCAAATTAATTGAATCTATGCCGCACCGAATATCGGCTTGTATAGCTGCCATGGAAGGACTTACCACTTACTAAAATGTAATCTTCTTGTTGCTACCATTTCTTAATAGAACGTTTCTATGTTACCAAATTCAAATCATTTCCATATTTCCTCCAACGATACATATATGCCGAACTTCGCGCTGTAGCTCAATTTCCTATGAGTGCATATTTTTTTTTTAAACATGGTGCATATTATCTGCATAATGATATTTCTGTGGAAGGTTTAATTGTGCGGTTTTTATGAATATGTCGACAGCCCATGGTCCTACAAACTCAAAACATGACTTAAATTTTAAGTGGGGCTATTCCAAGGCTACTTACAAAATTTCATGAAATTCGAAGCAGCCGTTCTCTAATGAGATAAACAAGACACAGACAGATTGACATATTTCAATTTTATTTGTATAGACAATCATGGATTATGCAACATTTCATGAGGTCTTCTGTAGAAACAAAATTACCATTGCTAATACAAGACAGAAGGCTTACAGACGGACAGACTGAAACAAAATAAAACACTCTGATTACATGTTAAATGCGTGCTTGCGGTTACTTCATGGTAATTTGACTATCGGTGGAAAATTAATCGAATTTGCTGTAGTAAATGAGCATCACAAATGTAGAATGACATTGCAGCATGAAGTTTAGTTTGGGCTTGCTGATATTGGAAAACTATTGGATTAAACTACTACCTGTCAGGTGATGCATAACAGTCACACATAAATTTCAGCATGGGTATAAATAGCTTACAGTTATTGATCACACGAGGTCTGTAATGTAGGAATATAGTTAAACTTCCAGAGATTAGACTAAAAATTATTTGTAATACGGCATATAATTTAGGACTTAAGAATTACATTTCTACATTCTAGTACCACTGTATAGAGAAAGTATTGCTTCTATGAAATTTTTTTAATTCGAAATTCTGGCGGATTTGCACATTTTAAGATATCCGAATACAATAGTGAGTAAGATGAAGATATAATATATGATACATTATATGATACTGATGCATTATATGATAAAGTAAAACAATATATTATATTTGTAATTTTCATTGTAAGAACATGAATGATTCAAAATTTAAGATTTTTATTAAGTTATTTTTTATACAAAACAAGGATTATTCTCTAGACAATGATTATGACTTCTAGAAAAGTCCTTAGATACTTCAAAAACTTTAGAAGGAAAGGTCCATGAGTGTAAACGCTATGCCTATCTATAGTAAAGTGTGCATGCCTATCTACAGTAAGGTGTCCATGTCTATCTATAGCAAAGTGTCCATGCCTATCTATAGTAATGTGTCCATGCCTATCTATAGCAAAGTGTCCATGCCTATATATAGTAAAGTGTCCATGTCTATCTATAGCAAAGTGTCCATGCCTATCTATAGTAAAGTGTCTATGTCTATCTATAGCAAAGTGTCCATTCCTAACTATAGTAAGATGCCCATGCCTATCTATAGCAAAGTGTCCATGCCTATCTATAGTAAAGTGTCTATGTTTATCTATAGCAAAGTGTCCATGCCTATCTATAGTAAGGTGTCCATGCCTATCTATAGCAAAGTGTCCATGCCTATCTATAGCAAAGTGTCGATGCCTATCTATAGTAAGATGTCCATGCCCATCTATAGCAAAGTGTCCATGCCTATCTTAAGTAAGGTTTCCATGCCTATCTATAGCAAAGTGTCCATGCCTATCTATAGTAAAGTGTCCATGTCTATCTGCAACAAAGTGTCCATGTCTATGTATAGCAAAGTGTCCATGCCTATCTATAGCAAAGTGCCCATGCCTATCTATAGTAAGATGTCCATGCCCATCTATAGCAAAGTGTCCATGCCTATCTTCAGTAAGGTTTCCATGCCTATCTATAGCAAAGTGTCTATGTCTATCTATAGCAAAGTGTCCATGCCTATCTATAGTAAGGTGTCCATGTCTATCTATAGCAAAGTGTCCATGCCTATCTATAGCAAAGTGTCCATGCCTATCTATAGTAAAGTGTCTATGTCTATCTATAGCAAAGTGTCCATGCCTATCTATAGTAAAGTGTCCATGCCTATCTATAGCAAAGTGCCCATGCCTATCTATAGCAAAATGTCTATGTCTATCTATAGCAAAGTGCCCATGCCTATCTATAGTAAGGTTGCCATGCCTATCTATAGCAAAGTGTCCATGCCTATTTATAGTAAAGTGTCTATGTCTATCTATAGCAAAGTGTCCATGCCTATCTATAGTAAGGTGTCCATGCCTATCTATAGCAAAGTGCCCATGCCTATCTACAGTAAAGTGCCCATACCCGATCGAATAAAAATGACGGCTGAGCTTTTAGTGAGATGTTTAAAAGTTAGAAAAACGAAATCGCCAACAAAGTGAGATAGGCGAATAAAGTAAATTTGCAGAGTATTGTCTACTGTGTAAGAATAGTCAATAAAATTTTTATAGAAGACATTTATTTGACACAATATGATTATTGGCGAATTGGTGTCATATTCAGGAATGATGAAATAGACAACATTTTCAAACACAGGAATCTAATGTACAGCCTGTTCAAAATGTCTCCTGTCAACAAGAATGCGCACATGCATTTAAGAAAGAATTATACCTTCATTTTGGCAAGCATTGCAGGCATCACCGTGTTAGAGACCCTGGTGATACACCTTTTTGACAAATATTTATTGCTTTCAGTATGCGTGTTTCTTTTGTTCGTGATGGTGATCCTTACTAATTATACAATGCTCTATAACTTTATAATTGTATTTGTCGTCTTTTTCGCATTTTTGCCGCGTTCGTTATTTTAACTTTTTAAATTTTCCCCTAGGGGCGCTAAAATCACTTTTATTCGATTGGGCATTGTAACTCTACTGTAGATAAACCTAATATGTATACTTAGATACCTTTCCTTACAAAGTTATTGCGGTGCTTAAGAATTTTCCTGGGATTCCGGTATATCTTTCTAATATGTAGAATTCGAGCTTTTATTTCAATAAAATCAATTATTTTTAAAAGCAATTTATATAAAGTTTGTAAAAATCAGAATAAACTTACATTTAATAAAACAATTCGTAAATCGGAAAATATTATACACAAACACAATAAATAATACATCAAAATTGCAAACTTTCATATTCTCTCCAACATTTATATTCTTTCTAATATATAATAATCTCTTCATTCAATAGAGAACATCGTTTCAATCTCGTATGGTAATGCGAAATTTATTAACTAACCATGTGTTATTGTTTACATGCAAGCCTTGTTTCATTTCAATAGGATAATAGCAGTGCCACTGTGTGTTAGGCATCAACCATAGACAACAACGTCATGGGGATGATGAATACGACGAATGTCATTATTTGCCATGCTTGTCGCGAAAGAGATTTGCTTTGCATCAGTTCCATGCTAAATTAAATAGGCGGCTGAATTGCTCATTGGAATCTAACGATGATGTAGTATAATTGGACTTTATTAGATCGCAACTGAAATTATTAGACTGTTTTTTAATTTCATTTTAAGAGTTCCTTCTCGCAGATTTTCTTGGCGTTGTTGATTTATTTCACTTTTTACTTTATCATCACAACTTCAATTCTGATACATATTTAAAGAAGAATATGGTTAATAATGTGAGTTGAATTTCTCACCGTTTAAGAATTATTTTAACATTTTGGGAAAAAATAAGGGTTGGCGGGTATTTATTTTGGATGATGGTGTTTATTAACTTAATAATATGTTCTTTGTAGTAGCATGGTGCACTTAACTTTTTTATTCTTAATAACTGATCATTAATAATATTTTTAAATACTGATTCTGAGGGAGTGGATGAATAATTTGGAAGTTTGTTTACTTTGAAATTATATGATTATGTTTTGTCATAAATTTTAATTTTTAATTTATCTTCATATTGAATTCTTAAACTAACGGCTAGGTAATTGATCCAGTGTGATGAATAAACATTTTCAATTAGTTGTAGGAGGATAAAATTGAAAGTTTAACATTGTGGCATCATTAGCAATTTTAATAATAATTAGATCATCAATGAATCTTTATATGATATGACTGTTGAAATATATATATATATATAAACTGTAATTTCTGGTTGTCTTAGTATATGTCATATGTCTTAATGTTGTATTTACACACACAAGAAATTCCTTACTTGGCTTCCTGTGGAAGTAACATTCATTTTATATAAAGTGTAATATTATATTATTTAAATTTGTTAAATGATTGATGCATTTTGTATGCTCATGTTTATTTATAAAGGTAAAAATACCTTTCCTATAAGTTACATGTTAAGTTACAAATTTTTCCAAATTTTTGTGAGCTAATGGGCAATATTTGAAAATTTAGAAATTTTGGTATCAATATTTGTAGTCTGTGTGTGAAAATTAAAAATACGGAAATACCGATTTTAATATTTGCTCAAATATAGAACGTCCTATTCATTACCTATTTATGTAAAACCAAAAAAATAAGTTATTAAACAATTCTGAATCTCTTAAAATTTCTGAAAGACATTAAGAAATACATAGATGAAAAACAACCAAATAGCAATCAATATAAATATAGAAATTATCTTCGGATTGCTAGCTGCGTCACCAACGCTCATTTCATAAAATGTGACATCTGTGCTCAGAAAACTGTGATAACGCTGGGACAAAATACGCCCATAAAACAACTGTCCGTTGAAATTGCCACGCTTCAATGCAGGCGGTTTCTGTTGATGGCAAAGCTTTACTTTGGATGCATTTCTAATGCTAATCGCAAAAGTAGTCCCCTATTTGGTTCCAATGTAACTGTGATGAAAGTGGATGAATTCCCACCATGTGATGAACTGCGTGATATATTTCAGTCTTTCGCGTAGTTTCAAATATAGAAGAAGATAAATGCATGTGTTTGAGATGTCTTGGATAACTTGCCTGACTTTATTATGCATTGCTAGTTCTAATTCTCAGATTCGCTTATATAATAATGTAAATAAGCTTAGTAAAATATTAGCATTGAGTTTTGGTTTTAAAATGGTTCTATAGTTTCTAAATAGACTTTGTAAATTTGACATCTATTTTCAATACAGTTAATGCGTTTGACATTTATTTTCAATACAAATAATAAATTTGAAATTTATCTTCAACACAAACAATAAATGTGGCATTTATTTTCAATACAAATAATGGATTTGACATTTATTTTCAATACAAATAATAAATTTGAAATTTATCTTCAACACAAACAATAAATATGATATTTATTTTCAATACAAATAACAAATTTGCCATTTATTTTCAATAAAAATAATAAATTTGCCATTTATTTTCAATCAGTTCTACGAAAGCTCTGTAAGAATTACAAAAAATTTTCTCCGTATGCGCTTTGTTAATTTTTTTTTTCAATTTGGCAATTGAATCAGTTAGGCTTGACCTGTAGAAAGCCAAGTCAGGCAGATTTGTCCTTCAATATTGCATGGAGGCTTGCACACAGAAGGACTCAAACTCAAATCTCGAATTCCGAGACCAGAGTTCTATCGATTGAGCAGCTTGGTATCGACAGATAACCTCGCACTTTCCTCCTTCTAATTTGAATCTGAGACAATTTGGCGTCAAAGAAAGAATGATTTTTATACCCTCACACTGCGTCAAGTATTTTTATTCTCACGATCTGTTTTTCCTATTCCAGTGTCTGTAACAATCACCCAAGTGTCATATGTGTGAAATTGTTGCTAGTGAAGGACTCGAACTCTGACCTCTAAATTGCAATACCAATTGCAATTTAGAGGTCGGAACTAGGATCGGGAGGCAGCTTGATAACATTTTATTCTCGTTCAAATCAAAATTATCCAGTAAAGACTATTTTTTATCTCGTTGCGAGTTCACGGACATTACAATACAAGATGGGATAGTATCTCACATTGCAGATAGCAGCATTCATGGACGAATTTCATACTTATTTTGCACTCGTAAGTGTGGATACCTATAATATCTTCATTAACAGCAAAAAAAAAATATATTGCTACATGTTCCATAATTTTACGATTCTTAATGAAGACCTACAAATGCAACCCTACCATGCTGGCGGCTTTAAAATTTTCAATGATTAAGAAAAGTTAGGGTGTTTAAAGCAAACATTTGATATGAGTCTGCTGCGCAATGAGGAATGCGATTATCTGACAAAGTTTAAACCAATCAATTTCTTAACGGTATTCTTGGATTTTTCCTATCGTAAGTGTATTAATATCTAGAAAAAAGCGCGTTCTATAACACATTTTTCTCAATTTGCAGTAGAAAATTGATGTTGGCGATTGTTAATAAAATTTATCGATTTTCATTTCAGCCGAAGTCAAAAACAAAAATTCCGAAATTCAATTAAGTTTCGGATTGCTTTAATAAACTAGAGGATCATGGCAATCCCGAGATTTAGATTTTGCATTTTTCATAATCTTTTTCTGAGTTTACATCTACATAATATATGAAACTAGCCACCCAAATTTGTTTCAAATCGATTTTATCTTTTTCGTAAAAATAGAAGTGAAGAATTTGACACACCCACACTCACAGACTGACAAAAATCCTTTCTGGAATTTAGGGACCCCACAGACGTACAGCATTTAAGGTGAAAACTATACTACATAGGCCATATCAGTTAAAGTAAAACGTTTACTTAATCTACTGCTGAAATTACATCTATCAAGAAAAGTTGCACAAATCACAATCACCATACTCTAGCTGGGAAAGTAAAAATGATCTTCATCAACATATTGCACTTTCTGCTTATTTTTTATTTTGCTTACATCCATTGAATAGATTTATAGTAAGCAAATGATAAACACAATACAAGAAATGTCGATAAACTTCAGGATTCTATTGAGCTATTTGTAATCTAAAAATCTGCCCTTTTTAACTCAAATACTTGTCTTACCCTGGAAAGCAAATAAAAAAATTCCGCATTAGATTTTTTTATTTTTCAACAATAAAATATCTGAGTCATGAAGTCATAATAGCAACAAAGTAAATTCAGCAGCGTTGACAAAGATTTGTCTTAACGTTAAATTGCCATTATATTTCATATTGACTAAACTCCTAATACTTATCAAGTTATTAATGGCATAGTTTCTACCCTAAAAAGCCCATTGATTAATGTTTTTCTGCAGGTACTCTATTATTTTTATTTTATCACACCTAATTGACTTAAAGGTACTTTCGGCACGTACATTTTTCGTTGATGTTCATAGCCGGACACAAAGTCAATTCCTAGTGAATACTCTTCTTTTTCGGTGCAGGCTCGGGGCGTTAATCGATAGAGAAATAACGTGAGTGCATCTCGATGAAATATACTACGAGCAATTACCTTTAACTTCTCTATGGACTGGTCTCTAAAGGCCTGTAATATAAAACAGATTACGATAGAATATTTCCTGGCACCCAACATCGATTTATTTCTTGGTATCGTAGATATTGATATGATTATTTAATGTGAACAATCAGAAAGGAAGACTTATTTGGCACATGAAATGAATATGATATACTAGGTATATGCTCAGTTATGCATCGCGCGATGTTTCAGCTTTCGTGTTTTCATATTAGGGTAAATGCACGTAATATAGAACAGATGATTTTAAAAGGTTACCAAAAGTGGAGGAATTGGGTTTTTCTCTAATGAAACAAGCATCAAATCATGACAATTTTTTAGATTCATAGCTGTATAGATAATGTATCCATATCTGTAATGCAAACTTCAAATTATACTAAAAATGCATATAAAGTTCAAATTATGGATTTGAAAAAATGATATTTGGAATACCTAGGAAATGTGTAAATACACAAAAAAATCATATTTTGTGCCAAAATATATATTTACTTAATCCCAGAGTATAAAGAAATAAATATATTTCTTGTTTTCACATTTTTCATTGATATTAAATTTCTTATTTTACACGTTGGACAGGTGAATGAAGAACGTGAAATAGCGCATTCTTCGTATTCCCACTTGTGGTCCAATTTCCTCATTTTTGCCATATCTCCATAGAGTAATTTTAGGTATTCCAGAGTAATCTTAGGTATATTTTTACTTACAGCTGTCCCATCTGATCTTCTCGAACAGCCAACATTGCATCGATCATACTTTGTCCATGATGTCCTTTTAACAGGTGCTGCTTGATCTGCTATCTACATAATAGATTAACATTTCATTATATACAATATAATGGTATGATATAAGGCTACACTTTATTCCATAATAAGGAAAATGCACGCAAAAGGGAATCTGTTCCATACTGTAAATGCACGTGCTTCAATGGATCACTTATACTTGTACTGTGAGGAAAAAAATAAAAACCGGCAAACTAGTATCCAACATTCCCAAACAAACATATTTAATGATGCATCGTGTAATAAATATATTTTTGAGCTTACCTTTTCTCGTTGACTATTTCCTTCAGATTCAAAAATATTTTCAGCATCTTGAAAAACAAGCGTGCCTTTCAACATCATATACTCGACTAACACAGAACTCAAAACAGAACAGCATATTCTCGACTGACACAGAACTCAAAACAGAACAGCATATTCTCGACTGACACAGAACTCAAAACAGAACAGCATATTCTCGACTGACACAGAACTCAAAACAGAACAGCCTATTCTCGACTGACACAGAACTCAAAACAGAACAGCATATTCTCGACTGACACAGAACTCAAAACAGAGCCGCATATTCTCGACTGACACAGAACTCAAAACAGAACAGCATATTCTCGACTGACACAGAACTCAAAACAGAACAGCATATTCTCGACTGACACAGAACTCAAAACAGAGCAGCATATTCTCGACTGACACAGAACTCAAAACAGAACAGCATATTCTCGACTGACACAGAACTCAAAACAGAACAGCATATTCTCGACTGACACAGAACTCAAAACAGAGCAGCATATTCTCGACTGACACAGAACTCAAAACAGAACAGCATATTCTCGACTGACACAGAACTCAAAACAGAACAGCATATTCTCGACTGACTCAGAACTCAAAACAGAGCAGCATATTCTCGACTGACACAGAACTCAAAACAGAACAGCATATTCTCGACTGACACAGAACTCAAAACAGAGCAGCATATTCTCGACTGACACAGAACTCAAAACAGAACAGCATATTCTCGACTGACACAGAACTCAAAACAGAGCAGCATATTCTCGACTGACACAGAACTCAAAACAGAACAGCATATTCTCGACTGACACAGAACTCAAAACAGAGCAGCATATTCTCGACTGACATAGAACTCAAAACAGAGCAGCATATTCTCGACTGACATAGAACTCAAAACAGAGCAGCATATTCTCGACTGACACAGAACTCAAAACAGAGCAGCATATTCTCGACTGACACAGAACTCAAAACAGAACAGCATATTCTCGACTGTCACAGAGCTCAAATCAGAACAGCATATTCTCGACTGACACAGAACTCAAAACAGAACAGCATCTTCTCGACTTACACAGAACTCAAAACAGAACAGCACATTCTCGACTGGAAGCAGAATATGGCTATCTTCTATCTACAAATAAGTAATGTATGTGGGATATCGAACGATGTTGCTATTTACCTGTTAAGATATCGCGATGTTCCATATTACATGCTGATCCATAATACATGCACTTACCCTATATATTTAGAAAAAGTCTTTATTTCTTATACGTTCTTGCTTTAATAGTAGTAAAAATTAAAGACATTACAATTTGATTTCATCGAAAATGTTATTTATAGATCAGCACTCATTGATTCTAAATCGTAATACTAAGCTATTTATTAAATCGAATTGAAATACCAAAATCAAGAATCATTAGTTAAAACTATAATTTCTGTCGAATATTTTGGGTGGCTTAGTTTTGCAATGTTTTCTTCCTCGCAGTATTTATTCTTTTTCAAAAAACAGGTGACTATGATGGAAACAGATTTTCAGAAAATACGTCGGTTGCTGTAGGAAAGTGTAGAGGAATTAAGGATAAAGTCACGAATAAAATGAGATATTTATTCATAAGGGATTTTGACCACGTATATCAATGCATATTGAATACATTGCAAAAGAAATTTTTCAAAAGGCGAACGAGTTGGTCGCTGAAGGTGGTTAGTTTTAAATTAAAAGAAGAAGGCACAACTTCCTGTAGATTTAAGAACATATATTATGCTCTTTGCTATTACTTATATCATTAATCATTTATTAATTGCTGTGAATTAATATATGCATGTAATAATTTATATATTAAATTTCATTCGGTATTAATCAACAAGAATAATACAATATCAATAAAGCGTGATATATAAAAACATTTTGTGCCTCCACCCTCCAGGGAAGACTTTTATGTACGTTATTCATAAAAAAAGCACTCTAATTTGTTTACTTCTTTGTAAACCATTAAATATTTGGGACCATATGATCGCCTTATAGGCAGTTACACGATTTTAACTGAAGATGAGTAATGAGGGCAAAACTAGGTCAGAAATTATGATAGAATTGCAGTCTACTTCAACGATAGGACCATGTAATTCCATTCTAGTAACTAAATTACCAGAGCGTCGACTAACCAGTACGAAGATCAGCAGTTCGAGCCTCGACTGCGATAGCAATGTGCTTGGAAATGGCACCCAAACAAATTAACTCTGAAGATTATTGCAATGATGTTGGGAGGTCTAAAAGTGTAAGTTTTGTAAGACTAAAAAGGCAAAGCACATTTAAAAAGAATTCAGTGGACTCTGGGATATAGAGTGCCGATGTTAAAATCTTGAGGCCAACGAACACACAGGGAGATAACCTGAAAGATAAAAATAGCAGTAAGAGGCTAACCTGAGGTAAAAATAACAAGAGGTGGTCAGTTAGATTCATCAATCAGATTCGTCAGACAATTCGTCAATCAGATTCCTCAGATGGGTAATTCAGATTCGCCAGTCGTCTTTCTGACATTAAAAGCAGGATAGTGCAGTGTCCACTTTGATAAAGAGAGCTTGCAATTACATCTCAGTACCTCAATTGGAGCTCATCGGCTGTCGAGTATGAAGACCAGTGGTTCGAGACCTGGCTGGAACAACAAGGTTCTTTACAGAATGAATAGGTTAAACAATTTACATTTTGCGTAAAACAATCACTCAAATATTGTCTACAAAATTTATTTACTTTCACTCTCCTGGCACAATTCCATTCATTCCACCGATGCATTTAAAACTACCATTATCTTTCATCAACTTATGCTTCATTTAACTATCTTTTTTAACTTATTTTTCTTTCTTTACTTCTGAAACCCTGTTATGCTGATGTTCGCGATGTGAATCAATGCAAAAATAAAAATGTCTTCGCCCCTTTCAAGAGGATGACTTGAGGCATTAATCGATCTACCAATAATGTGAGTAAATCCCAATAAATTGATATGCTCCGGACAATTACCTTTTACTACCAATACGGTCTCGAAGCAATCTTCGTAACTGCGTAAGACAAACAGCAGGATGCCCATGAAGGAACATTGAATAGGCTTCTACTTTTATTTGCCTGCGAAAGTGACAAAAATATAAATAACATAAAACTATATATAATAAGTGTTTTTTTTATCTATTTCTCCTTTTCTTGCATTGCTGTATATTACATGATTTATTCCAAGATGAATTACATTCATATGAGTGAGGAGTTATGCATGTGATACTTTTTTTTCAGTCTTGATCATGATAAAGTTTATTTGTGTTATGTTCCTCATTTTTTCAACTGATTCAATTTGTGGCTTTCAGTTTCTTCAATTTTGCTTCAATGTCGTCAAAATTCCATTTAAAAATATTTTATTGTATGCTTTAACACATATTCAGTTTCATTACATTAGACTACGAAAATTCGGGAAATATTTCTTGCACTGGTCAAACTGTATTTAAATAACAATTGTCTAAAGTGATTTTGTCTTTTTTCGACAACCCCCTCTCCACAGAAACTCCTTTGACATAGACGGCTGAATATTTCCAAACTTATTCTAACGACAACGGATAGAACGTAACAGAGCCGCATTTTTAATTTCAGCCCTGGGAAAGTCAATTAATTTTCAGATCCTTCAGAAGGCCCTTTTCCCCGATGGCATAGAAGACTGAAAATTTCACTTTTTGCACACTTATATTATTCTCTAATAGAAAATGAAAATACTGCTAGATTTCACAATATATGATAAAAGAAATTATTTTAATTTTGAATACAATTTTCTTATTCAATTGAATTCGTATATACATATCAGTATATACAGAAATATAATTTTAAATCAATTATGCAAATAATAATCTAATTACTTTTGAATGTGATAGAATAAAAAAAGATTATTGCCTAATTAGGCAGGCAATGTTGCAGCAGTACCCAAGAAAATTCGTATTACTTCACATAAAGGCATTTTACTCGAAACGACCGGAATATTACGAAGCATTACTACAAAAGATAAAATAAAGAAATGTATAAAACATATTAAAGATATCAATGAGCAAGAACATAAAAAGACATTATGTATATATATATATATATATATATATATATATATATATATATATATATTGTGTGATTATGGTAAATTAGGATTTTTGCCAAGGTAAGAATTGCAATTTTGTAAAATGGCAACGAGGTTAAAAGAAGAGGAAACCATTTAACAAATAAGTTTGAATTTCGGAAAGTGGACATATGGTGGCAGATTAAGAGGAAATGAAGTTTCTGATGTCTTGATGATGGTTATGTGTGTAGGTGGTGGGTTGTATATAGGATTATTATGGGCTAATTTCCTGTTTTGTCCATATTTCTATGGATTTCTTGTGATTTCATGCTTGTCTTATGTCCGATTTTATGACGACTATTCGAGGCATTTGCTGATTCATATACTGGCGTCCGAGAGTGTGCCATGGCCTAGAAGCTAGCTATAATTGGAACTAAGAAGAGTTCATAATCGCTCTTCCGTCAACTTTTTTGTCAATATGAAGGCTATTGCCTCTTGTTTCTTTGCAAGTTTGTCATATATTGTGTTTTTTGAAGTTAGCAGCTATACAGCGCAATTTTATGAAATACTTTTTACATTTTTACTTTTTTGACATCATAATTTGTTTTTCCTTTTGGATATTATATATATATATATATATATATATATATATATATATATATATATATATACATATGCATATATATATAATATATATACATATGCACACATACACACACACACACACACACACACATATATATATATATATATATATATATATATAATACTTCACAAACGTGCGTTCTATATGCATTCCCGTTATATCACTTTCTTCTCAATCATAATACAAATCATAGGAAAAGTAACAAAAAAAGACCGTAAGTAACAAAAAAAATCGAAAGTAACAATTCAATGAAACATTTCTTGGAACAAATATGAAAAATACTATCTATAGAAAACTTATTGTTTAGACACCTATCTAGGTTAAGTAAACAAAGTGCCAAATCGTTGCAAGATCATGTCAATTCGACTTCACTCTATATTTTGCTCTCTAAATGTGCTTTTAAGTGCTTCTTCCATTTGGACGCCGAAGCCAGCTCTTTTCTCGTTGGAGCAACTTAATGATACCGGAGTCGTGACTCGAGCAGAAAATAGTATCATATTTTCTGTTGCGATTGACCGACTTTGCTGGGTTCGAGTTACTATTTTGAAGGCTACTCTCTGTCTACGGCAATAAAAATATTTCTATTGCCGATTTTGCGATAAATATTCTGCTCAGATTTCTAGATGTATGCATGCAAAGGAAGAGTGTACATACTGAAAAAGTCAAGAGCTAAATAAAATAAATTCCATTTAAAAGTATTTGTATAAATATGATTACATGCAAAAAATGTAGGTGTCCATTTACAAAAGATACAAAGTTGTGATTCATTTAACGTACTAAAAGGTCTACGGTAGAAACTTTTCATTAAGTGTACAGAAGCGGTTTTAATAATCAGCTTATTATAATATATATATATATATATATTACAATGAATTATCACAGCTACAGAATAGATTTCGACGTGTTTCAATTTCATTCCGGCAACTTAATTGGTCGGATTGAAACTGTACCAGTACGAAATTCCAAGGTTCAAGTCGTCGGAGAGCAAGTTGCTTTACAAAGACGCCCGGTCAAATTGCCTCTGCAGGTTTGTACCATGATGCCGGGGATCTGAAAGTGACCCTATCACTATATAAATTATTATTTACACATTTTCATATTTCTTACGATATTTTATGCAAATTGCTTGATTATTTCGAGTAATATTGCGCTGTCTGTGAGGAAAAATCAAATATACGTAAAACGGCTTACGATAACGGGCAATTACTTGACATAAGATATCGTTTACAAAATATATAGAAAAATAATAATAACGTATATTAAGCCTGCTTATAAAAGTAATATAACCTTTATTATGAAATAGATACAAAATGTCATTAAACTCTAAATCTCAAAGAAATCTCACCAAATATTTTACTATATGTTAATATATTACTTATTTATGTATTGTTATTTTGACATCCACCATACAAAATATAAAACGGGGCTAACTTATCTTATCAGATGCTATGTTAAATGCAGCTCTACTATATCAGTATACAACAGAAATTAATAATAATTTATATTTTGATACATGAACATCCATTCAATATGTATTTTCCTTAAAATCTTCAATGATTTTAAACATTTTTGATGTTTTTTGTCCAATGTTACTTTCATTTCAATCTTTTAAGGAGTAATGTTTATATTAAATACATATGCAGCTATAAATAGAAGGCATGTAACTTCACTGATACATTTTGTGTTACAGCAGATTTTAAGAAGCATATATTTTGTTTTCCATCTTATATAAAGCTTTGTAACCCATTCTTCTAAGAGGATCAAGTGATTGCATAATTTTCGTATAACACATTCGTAGCCATAAATTTTCCAAAGCATGTTTTTCTTCGTACAAGCACAATAACAAGCGCATCTATGTCTTTAATTCCTAAATATGGCTTGTTTCAGTATAATACATCATACGGTTAGACATAGTTATTGAAACACCACTATTTACAGCTGCTTCACTCAACTAGTATTTCTTGAATATGTTTTTCTTGTATCACAATAAAAAAACAACATTAGGTTGGCGATTTTCATGAAAGAAATGTTTTTCATCGCTGCTGGCTGTGAAGAATGGTTTAAACATATCATTAAATCCCGATTATTTTGTAACAGGTTCCGTGAATGTTGATAGGATGAAAAATGTTACACCGTAGCTTTTAAAAATATCAGTCTTTTATTATTTGCAAGCGCTTGTGTACGTTTTTATATTTTGCGTTCGCTAAATTTTCATCAATAAACACCATTTATTTTACATAAATTCCTTTTAATGCTTAAAAGTCATAAAATATACTGGGTAATGTTTTTTATGCTGAAGTAGCTAATACGCTATTTTGACACTTCGCCGACCGTGGAACAATTAATCACCTGAGTGCAATTTTTCGCACGGATTGCTTTTGGATTTCAGGCTAAAAATTAACTTGTATCTCTCACTTATTTATACATTTTGAATTATCAGTAATACAACTTATAGGTATTTTGGTATGCTGATAGACTCATTCTGCTATATTTTTAATGAACTTCGAAAGTTTTGTGTTTTAAATTCGGGATGTTAGCGTCCCAGTATAAACATGTATTACTTTTCGGAATTTCTTTGGTGAATGTGCGCAAATTAGTTGATTTTAAAATAAATAAATTCCAAAGTAAGGGGAAGATAAGAAAAATGGGGGGGGGGGGAGAGGGGATCGTGAACACACCTTAAGTTATGACTGCAGAATTTTATAATACAGGGTGTTTTATAAAGAGTGTTCGAAAGGAATATAAAATCACCAGGTGGTTGTACAAGTTACGTGAAATATGAAAAATAATCAGCAAATAAAGGAGAATTTGTAAAGAGCCTTGTTGTCCCAACTCGGAATTGAAACATGGATCTCCAAACTGGACGCCCTACCATTGTGCTATTGGGGCAAAATTGCAAGCTCTTATCTTCGAAGTGGAATTTGCAAATTTAGCTATTATAGTTACCCCCTCCCGAATGGATAATTTCATAAAAATGTAAACGCTTAATTTCTATACGAACGCCCATCCCCCAATAAAATATATCAGTTAGTAAAATTTGGCCCCATTTCATTAGGGCAAAATAAATTTAACTAGTGCATTTGGATGAAGCATTCGCTGAGATATTCCAATTATCGTTATTAAGCATTTTCGATTGAAAGGAACCAACAACAAATAAACTATTCAAAATTAAATGATAACAAATTTCAATCGGTAGTTTTTCTGTTTTAAATAGATTTGTTGATGTTTCCCATATGTAGTTTCAAAGGAAGTAAACAATTCACATGCGCATTTCTGGTAACATGCTTCACGTCAAGGATTTCGTTATTAATAAATTTTTCATCAAAAGGTACGGTAAATTTTCTCTCGCTCTAATTAAGCAAGGCGAGATTTTTACTTATTAACATGTTGTATTGGAGGACGTATAAAAAATTAAATTTCGCATTTTTATGAAATCATCCGTTCTGGGGGGTGCAACTAATACAGCTAAATTCTCCTCTGTTTGCTGATTATTTTTCATATTTCCCTTTACTTCTACAACCGACCTTTGATTTTATATTCTTTTAGGACAGTCTTCGGAAAACACAGTGTATAACGAATAGTGAAACGGTTCTTATATGCATATAAATTCGTTTGTGGAGGAAATGAAAGTTTTATTTGATTATATACATGAAATGCTTTAGAGGCGAGAAACGTACCCAGGTGGAGATGATGATTTATACATGATCTGTAAAGGATCTTCTCTCGCTACGCTTTCAGAGAAAATGCGAGTATTAAAATAGTTTTTAGAAATTATATAAATGGTTTAAGATATAAATTTAGAAATTATTTTTTTTAAATTTTTTACTGTGCAACCCATTAAAAATAGGATCAGATAACGTTTACATAAAAGGTTGACATAAAACAATCGCTTTATGTATAATGTTGGCATAAAATTTGTAGAGTCCGCTTCACCGATAATCGTTTGCAATTCCATCGCAGTAGCTCAATTGGACTGACCAGTACAAAAACCCACGGTTTTGATCCCCAGCTGGGACAGCAAGGTTCTTTACAATTTATTTTGTGGCAATAGTAACTTTCGTTTAACACCATTTTAATTAGATATTTACTGAATTATACACTGTATATATACAGTGTATATATACACTGTATATATACGCCACATTTAAATTTCCTATCCATTTTATAGAATACTAGTATAAAAGCCTGATAAAGACATGCAAATGAACATTCTTACAGAAATAAATAGCAACTTTTTTGTACTGTTTATTTTGTTTAACAATGTATATATCACTTAGCGTCAAGAATATCTTAATCGAAAATTGGCCCAGTTAGGTTCTATTCCGTAATCCATACTATAAGTATACAAAATTTTGGCATTTTAGTTCACCAGGGAGCTTCCGGGTCGTATTAAGGACTTTTCAGCCCTACCCTCAATTTGCCTTTTACTAGAAAGAAAAAATCGAAAATTCAACTTTGTTAGATTCTGTTGCATAGATGATATTATAAATGTGCAAATATATTTTTATATGTCAACTGATAGCTTCTGAAAGGCCTAGAGTAGTTTTTCAAAAACCATATTTTTCCTCCCCCCCCCCCCTTATGAAGAGGATGGAAAAATTCGGCTACGTTTGATTCTATCCCATGATCGATACTATAAGTATGTAATGATTCAGTCTTTTAGGCCACCGGGGGGATTTCAGAGGGTCTGTAAAGACAAAACCATGCTAGACAATTTTATGTAGATTCATTAAATATTCTTTATTCACGCTTTTAAATCTGTACAAAAAGTTGGATAAATGCAGAAATTAATGCGTATGCAGAATGAAAAAAATGACGAACAGCATTTCAAATGATAGAACTTATCAAAGTTTTTTCGATAAAAGATATATTTTCATTATATGATTTTTTATTTAACTCAAATATATCATAAGGGGTCAATTTCTCTTCTTACTCCCTCTTCGAATTTCTTGACAGTTCAATTTATTATTTACATAATTTATGTATTCTCTATTACAGACCATTTTAACTTTTAGGAAAAAGGGATAGATTTATCTAAAACTTTAGCTTCGGTTTTAGTTTAAGTAGTATATTTGTTTGCCATAATTGTTCGAAGAAAAATTAAAATGCTGAAAAAGGTAATTTATTTAACAGCTTCCGAAGTTTTATTTTCTTCCGGCGCATTTTCATTTTCATTATGACAAGAAAATACTTTAGCAACTCGACTGATAAACCAACTATTTAGATAAATCATGTTAAATATTTATCTTAATAAATTTCATTTTGAATGCCGTGAAAGATCCCGAATATTTATTGGCGCACTTATTTTACGTCTTATAATAATACTAGAAAAGTTTTGAGACTTCATATATTAACGTTGGAATATATTGCATTATATAATACTAGACGCCTTCAGCGATCAGCCTAGTGCCTTCTGCAAAAGGTTTTATTGCCCTTATGGCCCAGTTATCTGAAATTTTGGCAAATTGTTGCCATTTTAAAATCCTCCAATCAAATGCATGAATATGCCTTGTCATATACAAATAATTTTTTAATATAATTTCAAAAAGTACTTTATTCAATTTATACATATATATTTGGATTTTCATATTATTTTTTATTATATATATACAAGCATATATGCACAATACATATATATATATATATATATATATATATATATATATATATATGAAACACACACATATATATATGTGTGTGTGTGTGTGTGTATGCGTAAAATATAAATAACAAGAAGGGTGGTGAATTTGAGTGTGTTCATGTATTGTACATATCACATTTTCTAAATTGGCAATGGTTTAGAATAACACAATCGATAAATTATGTATGTTTAAACAGAATAAAAAAATGTTTTATTTTTTAATTTGAGATATATTTACTGATTTATAACGGCTACATTGCTCTAATCTACGCAATCAATATATTTTCGAATCCATTACTGTTTGAAAGTTTTAAGATATTGTTTTATTTAATGCTTGCTAAATTATTAAAGCAATAAACATTTTTATTGTTATTGGTTTTGATAAATGCAGTTAAAGTAATTGTGCGAATAAAGCACTCATTTTACAATAAAGTACGCAGACACAGAGTATATGATTATTAAAAAAATATCATATCCTCTTGATGAAGTCTTGTACCATAATAAAAATCTGAATATAGAAAATTTAAAAAAATCAATACCTCACCAGTTTGTGTAGGTAAAAAAAAATATTACAGAAATAATTATTATATAATTAGTAGCTTTATCTTATAATACATTTAAATCTTCAAAAACCTTTATTTTCACATAAGGGTTTTAAAAAATGCTTATATTTTGAAATATAAAAACACTATATATTTTATTAATGTTTCTTTCTTAGATTTCTTAATCATTGTTCTGTAGATATTATTTCACCCTTACTGATGCTGTTATATCTATATCGACATTTCCCGTATCAAATGAACTAATTTTCTTGGAGTTTGGCTTAGAGCCAGACAGCGCTGGGTCAGAAGATTAGAAGCTAAATCAAAATCCTAATTCTTTTTGGCTGCAAGTAAAAGCCACTTGAATTTAGATCTTAAATGTTTCGTCGAAACCCGACTGGATTTTCTGAATCATGAATCTTAATACTGTCCCAATTTTGACATTTTTAATCATTGAATTTTGTGGAATGTAAAAAAATGTAGCACGTTAGTTCTTGTGTAATTATTTTCCATACAATGTATAGTACATTTAAAGGGGAAGTATGTTGTTAGGTTTACAAAATCGACGCTGGACTTTCGGTGAATCTACATTTTTAAGAATCCCTGAATACCAGCCATGTTTTAAGCAAGTCTGTCTATCTGTTTGTTTGTAGGTCTGAAGAAACACGATATCTACGTAAATTAAAATAAACCAAAACTAGAATAGGTTTATTATAACCTATGGACGTCAGTCCTCTCAATTTTGGGGTTGAGTGGAATCAAAAGTAGAATCCGTAATTTTAACCTATGGACGTCGGTCCTCTCAACTTTTGGGTTGAATGAAATCAAAAATAGAATCGGTTATGATAACCTATGCACGTCAGTAGTCTCAATTTTTGGGTTGAATGGAATCAAAAATAGAATCGGTTATTTTAACGTACGGACGTTGGTCCTCTCAATTTTTGGGGTGAATGAAATCAAAAATAGAATCGGTTATGATAACCTATGCACGTCAGTCGTCTCAATGTTTGGGTTGAATGAAATCAAAAATAGAATCGGTTATTTTGTCCTACAGACGTTGGTCCTCTCAATTTTTGGGTTGAATGAAATAAAAAATAGAATCCGTTATTATAACCTATGTACATCAGTCCTATCAATTTTTGAGTTGAACGGATAAGAAGGGATGTCCTTAATTTTTCGAACATTTATTGTCAAAAATTGGAAAAATAAAACGTTATAAAATGATAATTATATTAAAAGTGTTACAAAACTAGTTATTTTATATGTAATGTTTTGAATGTGTTGTTTGAAGTAAGTGGCTGCTTTGTGAATAATTTCAACCCAAAATGAATTAAAAATATTTTAAGAGTTATCCCGATCCGGTTTCGAGATATTAGAAATAAATTTGTTAGATAAATCACTTGTGGATTACTCTGGTGCTGATTGGATTTTGGCACGATTCGAGGAAAATGAACCCGCCTGTTTTGCAAAATGGCCCGTAATAGATGTGTATTCACTCTAGCTGAAAAATCAATTGACCAAATGTCATAAAATTTGGTAGAAAAGTCACCTATGGAATAGTCTGGTGCCGATTATATTTTGGTACAATTCGGAAAGAAAGAACCTGCTTTTTTGCGAAATAGCCCACGAAAATTGCCAAAATCTAAAATAAAAGATTAAGTATGCTCAACTGTATTAATAAAATGCTTTGTTTTATACATAATTTTGACGAAGAAAACTTTACTGTTTTATACATAATTTTGACGAAAAGAATAAGACACATCCCAAAACTCTAGGACTGACCGTTCTCGGGATATTTTAGATTTTTGCCATATCGTCTTTGAAAATACTTCGACTCGCCAAATGTAAACGAAAAGTGAAATAAAACTGCAAATCCAGTGTAACTTCAAATAATTATCCATGTTCTTTTGTACTATTAAACTCAATTTAATTAATTATAAAATAAATAAAGAGAAAATGAATTTTGAGTCTTTAGCGAAAGTCATGTGCTGCCCACATCACATTTTTATTATTACCTCTGAATATAACAAATATTTATAGTTGAAGTCATGTGTTTATCTCAAAAGATATTTACAGACATGATCATTACTAATTCTGTATTTAGCAATAAATTCTAAGCAAAGTGGAGAAATCGATCGATGCATTTGACTTATTTCTTTATAATTTTTTCTTTTATTGGTCGTTGAAAGTCGAATGAAATTGCTATAAACAGTCTGTGACGCTTTGCACATGTTCCACTTTTACTGTGTGATAAGCGCCGATAAAACTGAAATTAGCCAAGACTTGAAAGTGGCGTCTTCACAGTAATTTCTTCCGCCCCTTCGAATCAAATTGACGATTTCCAAAATTGAACTCTTAGCGCTAGATTTTTATCAGAAAATTACTTTTTATCACATCTGCCGACTTGAATAAATTTTAGGCGGGGAAAATGCACGTAACAAGCCATAAATTTAAAAGAATCAGTCCCTCAACAGACCCCTCACTGCAGCAATTAAGTTTCGTGATCATAAATTACACCTTGTGAATGACAAAGAGCAGTTAGACAGTTTTTTTCCCCTCGGTCTGGGTGCAGGTAACAGATGTCATTGCGAGATACGACAACTAAGAGTGAAGCACCCATGCCGATTGCTTATAGATATACTAAGTGGCACTGTCGCTAAAGTAAATGCGCATCAAGTACTTGTTTGAAGTAAGAATGTATATTGTAATAAAGAATATGAATGAGATTTGTAAAACAGGATAGTCGTTAGTTAACAATATCCGGTATGGCTTAACGATGGATCAATCAATCAATTCAATTCCGGGTATTGAAATAACAATTTAGTTAGCCATAAGTTTATAAAAACTAGTTCCTTTGGAGTAGATGTTTAAGTTTTTATATTTATGAAAGGTTTTATAAATATATTAATGTTTCCTATTATGTTAAAATACTTAGTGTTTTTTATTATTTCCAAATTTAATAGTTCAACAGAAGATATCTTTCTCGAATCGAATAAAAAGACGCAATATATCCATAACATTTAATACCCTTTTTTTTCTGTAATGGAATAATTAAAAAAATATGATCGCTTCAAATAATTTCTTTTCTTAATTTAAAACTAAAAATATTATTTTAGTTTAAACATTAAAAATGTTATTTGAATGCATAAAATGAAAATAATAATTAATAAAAATGTTTAATAATTGTTAATTTAATTCAAAGATTTAAAATAATATTTAATGATTTTAATTATTAAAATAATATTTGAATATTTATATATTTTTAAATTAAAGCAATAAATATAATTTAAATTTAAAGCTTAAAATATCATTTTACTTTAAAGCTAAAAAATATTATTTTACATTGACTACGAATAGATCAAATTTGACGAATAAGCTCATTAGTAATCTATATCACTGTTGATTTTTTAAAAATTTTAATTATCCTGCACTACATAATATGTGTAACAGAAAAGTATAGTTATGAAGTCAAAAATCCATTTCTCGGATTTTGATGAATTTACACACATCCCTGAATACGAATCAACAAATTCAGTAATTTCTATGTTCCTGCCTGTGTGTCTGTGGGTATGACAACTCTCGATATTTGTGTAAATCAGATGAAATTTGGCATGATATATTTAATTCAAAATGCTTCAAAGGATTATTAATTTTCGAGGCGAACTTAATTTTCCGTTTTTCTTTTCAGAAGAAAATGATATTCTCGTGAACAGAAGATGATCTAGCTGTTGAACCAGTGAGAATATCATTGTCTTTATATTTCTGATGCAAATCTCACATTCTGCTCCTTCAGATTTCATATCAAAATGCAAATTTTGATTTTAAGACTTCATAATTTCTCTACACTTTGTGAATAGGAGTTCATTTCGCTTTTATGCACTTCTCCGTGAACTAAAACTTTTGGCATAAATCATGGGGCTTTTGAGAAAATTCAAATTTTGGTACTATTTAGACATCAGTACTTCTCTGATTCTAACTAGCAGAGTTCGGAAGTCATTGAAGAGAAGTCTAAACGAGCAATCGAACCACCGAATTCCAACCATCGAACCACCGAACTACTGTCTAGGTAACGTTCGATAATTTGTGGTACTACATGTTGTTATATATTTAAAATGGACCCAACATTTTTATACGAAATGTATCATAGGTTGAAAACTGTTTAAATAGTTTAAAATGTTATTAAAATTATCATTTATTTGTATCGATTAATAAAATAAAGACAAAATATAGTGGTTGCTTTTTAATAAGTTGCTTAGTATTTAGTAAGCCAATAATGATATATACTTCATATTTGAAAAATAAATCAAATAGAGTAAAATAAGGCTAATCTACTTGATTATTTTATATAGAAAATAGCATAAAATTATCAAGCAGAGTAGAAAAATCGTTAAGGATGGTTTTTCAAAATAGTATGTTTCTATGGAATAAAGCTTTTTTAAAAGGTTGATATAGTTTAATTAGCCATGATAAGACAAACAAAAATATATAAATAGAAATTATAAAGGTGAGAAAAAATATAAATATTTCACTTCGTACCAAATACTACTCTGCAGAAGAAATCCCAATGAATAATTCCGAAACGTATTTATCACTGTAAATATTTACTTTAACCTCTGAAAGAAATAGGCATTTACTTATGTCAATAAGTCTTTGTTCTAAAGTATGAAGTCTGCAGAACACGGTGCTTTTTGAAAAGCTCTACAATGCATTCGCCTGTCAGATGGGAAAAACTTAATCCAAATTAATTCACTAGTTATCTCTGTTTAATTTAGACAATGTAGCTTCTCTTCGCTATACCAGTCTCATTAAACATAGTTTTAAAAGGAACTTTTGAATGAAGTTTGTAATTTCCTCCCGCCTCATCATTAATTTCCTTGTGTTCTCTGAAGCTTTAAATCACCTGCTAGCAGCCTAGCCTTCAAGAGAGTCACATTAAGTGGATGTCATTTGTCAACACTAGGCAAAAGCGAATAGAATTTGTTTAGACAACAATAAATCTAATTAGAAATCATCCGACCTCAATTGCTGTCTGTTATCATGGCATCTGGCTGCAAACATACCTTAGATTTAACGAACCTGTGATTGTAAGGCACAATAAGCACGCCCCGTCTTTGGAGAACTTCAGAATGGACAGATGTTATGGAAAAAAGAATCAAATAACATACTTCCCTTTCCAAATAGTAAACGAAAATCATTTCATTGAACTTTTATAGACAAAAATTGGTAATGTTTGCAATGGTACATTTAATATTGTCTTATATACAAAAATATTCAAGCCATTTTATTTTAATGCATATTTTAAATTCATTCCAAAGAATATAGCCGCTTCATGTCTCTATTACCATAAGAAAGGCGAATTAAATCATTCTAGTTCTTTGAATATATATATATATATGATCTAACAACATCTGGCGCAATAATTATATGAACATTAAATTAATAAATTACTTTTTAATTTATTGCAATTGTATTTTTTAAAGTTCTTTGGGGCAAAAAGTAACATTCCTGTATATACTAACAAGGTTAATTAATGAAAAGAACGTTCAGAAGGTTAATAGATGCAAGCTCCTCCAAACGATTACTATATATATATATATATATATATATATATATATATATATATATATATATATATATATATATATATATATATATATATATATATAGTATTAAAATAAGATGTAAAAAAACAAGGATGTTGAATGGATGGGAAGGCTAACGGCCAATATGCTATAAATGCTTAAGGGGGGGGGGGGGGTTACCTCTTAAATCCCCGGTTTCAGCATGCTGCTAGGCCATTGCACACTCACGGTATGGCAGTAATTTCCGTAATACATGCATTAATAATACATGCATTGGAGAGGTGCTACAGAAATTACTGCTATACCGGGAATATGCCTCGACCTAGAAGCATGCTGAAACCGGGGATTTATGGGGTCACAATCCCCTTAGGCATTTATAGCATATTACCCGTTAGTCTTCCGATCCATCCAATCTCCTTGTTTTTTACATCGTATTTTAATATACTTCTTATTTTAATATACTTCCTATAATGAAGAAAGAGCTGCATTGCGCATTTCATTTCATCTATATGATCTTTAAATTTCAATCTTTTATTTTGCTAAATTTTTATTTTTATTTTGCTCAATTTGTATTATAATGTTTTACATAATATATATATATATATATATATATATATATATATATATATATATATATATATATATATATATATATATATATATATATATATATATATATATATATAAACATATTATATGAAATTCCAATGATAGATTAGAGATAAATTGTGTACTGAAATTTGACGATGAAAAAATTTATTTTTTGCAGGAATCTCTCAAGAATTGAAACTGTTCAACACGACTTGTCTGTAAGTAGACTGAATTTCATGTAAAATAATGCTTGTATTCATTCTATAAATCTATAAGCATTTTTGAATATACATATCATCAAGTCTTCAATTTATAGAAGAAATATATTTTTCCTGTAAAGTTCGCATTCAGTAATATATTAAATATTTGATTTAGGAATACTGAAATGTAATTTAGTAGGGTTTTAACATGGAATATGGTTCCCTTGGATCCTGTACGTATTGGCACCAACAGAGAACAATGATTGTCGTTCTGTATAAGAGTAATTTGAAGTTTCCAGAGGATGGTAAGAGGGGATAAATGGGCCGAAACAGTTTTACCGAGGGCCTTTCAAACATTTTCGATATGATTAATTTCCTAGAAAAACGCTATTCAATCCATAAGTTCAATAGATTTGATAAATACTCCTGCACTAGATTCACTCTTTGTGGACGAGTGTTGTTGTCCAATAATAAACAATCCGAACCTCCTGCAACTCCATAAAGTCTTACATAGGGATAACGGATTTTATTGCGATAACTTTGTACCTTCATAGTTCCTCCTGAGAAAACATGAAGATCGGTGCGGTTTTCAAATACAAAGAGTCAGGTCATAATATCATACTAGTACAACCAAAAGCATGATGTTTATTGATTAATTCTGGAATGGTTATGAGTTCCTTGTTCTGTAAAGACTAGTATACGTCTACTATCCGCCTGCAAGACAAATCACGATTAGACTGTGAAGAGAAAATTTGCCGTATATACGTATTCTGGAGCACACACTTTTCATATCCGTGTATAAAATCCCCTTGTATGCAACCCTCGCCTCATGCACTGGTCTAGATCGCAATTCGTATGTCTGCTGTAACAACCGCTCGTAGAATTGGTGCTGTCGCTACACGATTAGGTCTTGTCAGTATATGACTCGGTCATTGCAAGGTGCTGTAACTCTAAGGCGTCCCGCGCCCGAAACATGTCTTCTGGTGACTGTTCCACTCACCACAACAGAGATAGACTGATGCACACAACAGAAATTTGCAAACTTAGTGATGGATTATCCAATCTCATGTCTTCTAACAGCACTTCACAGTTGTTAATCATCATTACGTGTTCTCTGAGCCATACTATAGCAAATGGCTGAGCTTATATAAAATATATTCTTGTTGCAATATTATTGGTATGAAAGCCTTGGATGCAAACGCATATCTTTTGTCGAACATCTAATTTGAATAGTTGGAGAGAAGTCAGTCACTTTTCGCCACATGTTTCGATATTTGCATATTCTACTCGAAGACCACAATAAGTTTCGAGCAATAAAATCCATATGCTTGTTATCTGAGAATTTGAATTGTATTCTTAACTTTTGGAAAGTGTAGCACAAATGACTTCTTCATAGTAAGTTGTAGGTAATTATTACAATACCGATACATTATTGTTCAGCAATAGCGTCATTGTTTACTAGATAATTTGCTTCCATCTTTCATTTGGACTTAATAATGCTTCCCAAAATATGAATATTCTAGCAACTAAAAAAGTGTTACATTTTAAACGGTAGAAAAATGAAATTTACAATGAAGCGTTAGAAATACAGTGTAATATTACTGAAATCCATTTTACTCACAATTTGACTTTATGGTGATTAATGAACGTCGACAGAATTATAAAACTCCGGAGGAAGCGCTTCTCAAGAATGCTCTGGTACCTTTCCTTGTATCATTCCCAGCTCTAGCAATACTCTAATAATGGTTAGTCGAACAAAACCTCAAACAAAACGACATCAACCGCATGTAGCATGTGTCACTGAAGACCCACAAAACGTGGGACGACGAGAAGACTAATTGGGCAGCCGTGGCTACGATCGTTGTTCTAAGTCTGTTCGCACAATAGGTCCTAGACTCTCTCTACGGTTTCATGATCTTTGATTAATGAACGGCAATGTGACAGGGAGGCCTTTTCACTTTGGTCTGCCAACGAACTTTGCGTGAAGTGTGTATACAAGCTTTGATAGGGAAGCCATTATAAATGAAGTCAACAGCATGTTAAATATGCTTGGCTTTTCTAGTTAAAGCAATATTGATTTTAGATATCATCTCGCTGTCATAATGTTAGAATGTAATTAGCAAATAGTATGGAAACTTCAAATAAAATTATATTCTTTGAATCTTCTAGAAGCTGTTTTTCGTAATTATAAATGTTTGGTAAAACGTTTTATTCGACTAGTATACCTCTAATTGGCTTAAAATCGCCTTTTAGATCTTTGTATGCTAAAGATATCGCAATATGACCAAAGATTAATTTTTAATATCAGCTCAGAGGGTCGGTTTGAAATAAAAAAATAAATTTTATAAATTATACAAAACATTTTAACTTATATTTTGTATTATTTACTTTAGATAATTTTGCTGATTCACATCATCATATAAGAGATTATTAATCGTATACTGAGTTGTTTGCGTTTTGCAGAAAACAATTGCAATTTCCTTTTAAGTAATTTGTTGAGACAGTATGTGGTCCACAATGATATTGAAACACTGTTAAGCAAGAGATCATAAGCTAAAAGTGCATGGTCTAAGACTGTTAGCGAATTATCTTCTTACAATAGAATAGATTAAAGGTATTGATACTTCATTAATCTCCACCGTTCAAAATTAGGTCATTTCTGGCTGCAAAGAAAATCCGATTGACATCCCAAATATCATAATGGTAAAAATAAAATGGCTGTTTAATGAAAAATTTAGCAGTATGGATACTCTTTGGTTCTTAAACTTTTGTTGTTTGAATGAATGACTGTATTATTATTGTGCACAAGTGATGTGTCACTTCTAAATTTTTTCGTTTGTATTGTGCGATTATTTTTCATTCATTAATCCAGATTTAAGAGTTTACATATTTAAAAAAATCATTTTTTGCACATGCAGATGTAATTTAAATAAATTCGCTGTTTTATTTATTGTTTTACAATAACTTACAAGTTAATGTAAACAGCCATGCATGCATGAAATTCCAACATAAACAAACGAATCAATAGCAAATGTACGAAAATATGTGGATGTCTGGTTTTCACGACCAATAATTTTCTATTTTAATCTAAAAACCTTTAATACCCATCAAAAGTAGCAAAAACATTGATTGGGGATTATCTCAAAATATTTATTTAAAAAAAAACCTTCACTTACACAACCAATATTTCTAATAATATTTTTCAATTTATACTTAAATCCGTTGCGGCACTCAATTTCTATATGATCTCGATTAGCTGCATTGTATTATTCCCCCGCAAAAGTAAAAATAAATAGAAACATACCACAGATGTAAACAGAGACATAAGGGTAAAGGTAAATTGTTTTAACCAGAAATGAAACAGAAAATTAACTAATGGAGGAAAATAAAATTGCATAAAATAAGGCATAATTCAAGTTATTTACCTGTTATAAATAAGATAGCTCAAATGAATAAAAAATTATTGAGCAATACAATTGAACAATTGTTTGCATAAATCATACAATAAATATAAATTGCAATAAATATAAATTGCATATTAAATGAGTTGTATTATCTTAATATGCAATTTATATTTATTGCAATAGCCCAGAAATAAATTTAAACATTACTGTAAATTTATGCTGTACATTTGTATTAATGTATTTAAATTTGATTCTAAGAACAACTTCTCTCCTAACTCGCTCACAAAAATCTATTCTATAAAATATCATTATTAGAACTTGATTTCCACGTTAAATCTGGTGACATATAATTCATTAAAACCGGTTTTCATTATTTCGAAGCTCATTAATGAATGTATTGAGGATTCTATTATCAGTCTCCTCTAAATATTCAGGAAGTGGGGAATGCTGCTTTGACTTTTGTCGTATCTTTAAAATAAATTGGTAATATTTCATCTGTGCACACCTCTGAGTTTTAATCTCCAGCGTATTAACATTGGTTCGTGCTCTGTATAAGTTAGTGTTTCATTTGAATTTATCCTGGAGGTGTTATTAAATGTTTTCCATCTTTGTCAAAATTCCGCACTGTCTTGGTAATAGTAGAATATCTCTTGATAATTTAAATTCTGTATTGCATTTTTAAGCGCAATATATTCGTTAACATATATTGCAGTTTTCAATAAAACATTGTTTAATACTTTTATTTGATAATAATACTTAATTTTTATGCAATTCCAATGCATAGTATCATAAATAACAGGAAAATTGAGTAAAATGTATATCACAGTGCCGTATGAAAAGCAACGAGATAAGGGGACTACTACAGATATGAAATGAAATTATGCGCATTTCTTAAAATATTCTAATTATAGAAGTGGGTGCTAACGCTAAGGAACACGTTTTTAATATCTACCAAAAGTGCATAATTGCACTTTGCCATATTGTATCTTATACATTATACATCTGACAGACAGACAGACGAACATTACTCTAGAAATATCCGAAACGTGCTCAGGAAATATTAAAACATATATTGGCACCAAAATCTCCAAAAATCGAAAGTTTCTCTCTCAATACTACGTGTAAAGTAATAAACGTTAGGAATACGAGGGTCACCCTGAAACAGGGGCAGACGATATGCGCAAGAAAAATATTATTGTTCAGATATTTAAATCGGAACTATTTTATGTCCGCAGATGATAATTTGTGGCAACAATTACAATTTAGCTATCATAGAAAAAATTTTGAAAGAAAAGAAAATGGAGTTGACGCGAGAGCATTATCTAGCTATGACATTCCATGATTTTAAAGTGGGGTTAAATCAATAAGAATGTCTTCAACGTCTACAATTAGCTTATAGAAAGGATGCTCTATCTCGTGCCACTGTATTCAGATGGTTTACAGAATTTAGAAGAGGTCGACATTCTCTCCTGGATGAAAAACATACTGGAAGACCTTTGTCAGCTGTAGTCCCAGAAAATGTGTCGGCCATTCGAAAAATATTAATCGATGATAATCGCTGTACCTACAAAATGACACAAAAGAAACTTAACACTGGATTCGCAGCTATACATAAAATTATTCATGAAGAACTGCATATGAAAAAATTAGTTTGTTGTTGGGTACCCCATAATTTAACAGAACGCCAAAATGCGGAGCGTGTCAGAATCAGTAAATAAACCCTAAAATTACTTAATGATGGTGAACACCGCATTATTTCTAAAATCATAACTGGTGATGAAAAGTACATACCGTTTTTTGACGTCCCAACACGTCAAGAAAGTAAAGTATGGGTCTTTGAAAATGGGTCTCTGGATGCGATTTCCATATAACGCGGTACGAGTTGTTCTGTTTTGTACTAATGCTGAGTTTCTTATAACCCGGTTTCCATACAACACGGTATGCGGTTTCCATATAACACGGTACGAATTAATCTGATTTGCACTAATCTGAGTTTATTGTAACGCAGTGTGAATTAAATGCGTGATAGGAAGGTTGACTGTATACCGAATTTTTTCTACAACACTATTTAGTAAAGATACTGCGTAATTATATATTTTTCTTATATTCTTAAGGTTTGTAATATGAATATCAGTAAATTTTTATATAATAATCTATGTACTATTATAGAAAGCTAACGAAACAAGTGAATGGAATTGCATGAATTAAATAGTAATAATATGGTAATATTAATACTAAAATGATATTTTTTACCATTATTAATCATTTTTAATTAATATGATATTACATGAACTTACATGCGTTAAAAAAATTACTTAATATAAATTTAGAGAATGTGTTAAACAAATGTATCTTAGAAAGCGAAAAAAATAAAAAAAGCCTAAAAAAGTAAAAACAGAAATAAAAATAAGAAATATAACACGACTTACATATTATATTGCTTACTTACGCTTGGTACAAAAATAAAATAATAATAACACCACAAATTATATGATACCACCAATAATCGTGCAGCAACATTTAAGATGTTAAAAATAAAGTAACGCTATATTGCTTTATTACGAACGCGATCTCGCCTTTTTGGTATAGGTGCTATCGCATTTATCCTGGTACAGAAGTATCTTTATCTTTGAAACCAGTTGAAGCCTATTTTCAACCTTCATATATTGTTTTCTCATGGAGCTTTTTATTTTCAAATTGAAATCTACCAAAGCTGAGATTATCTTAGTAACTTTGAATAATTCACTACTTGCAACCAAATTAACGATTTCTTTCGACATGGAAATCTTTACGAAGTGACAAAAAGTAGAATATGAATTGCTTCAAAGAATAAGTAACTTTTATCGAACTTATTACAAAATTAGAAGAAAAAGAAATCATTTTTTATCCCGTAGGGCTTAATAAATAAACTCTTCTTGAATTTCTCGACAAAATGCTTCCACATTGACTTTTTGCAAAATTGCGTATTCGAGTAAAAAATATTCCAATACTAATCTCGATCTTTATAGCTTGCGACCACTGCGTGAAGCCTGCTGAAAGAAGAGCGCAACTACCTTATACCTTTTCCTCTGATGACTGCAACTGTGATCTTCCTCAAAGAAGAGCGAAAGAGGCAAATAAATGGTGGTAAGGTTAAAAAAGATCCAATGAAAAGGAAGAATCGGTTGAAAGGATGCTGCGGAAATCCCTTTGACGATTGGCCTGTGGAAATCGATAGAACCAATAGTACCCCCATCCCCCCGAAGAATAGGTCTTGTTGTCCTTTCACGCATGGATAGATTACAAGCACGACTTTAACTTTTGGAATTTTATAAGTTAAGAATGTGAACGTAGGATTTATAATATGTAAAAATACTTTAATTAAGTGATCATAGCTGAATTTAAAATAGAAAGCGAAATGGAGAATTGATGCATGGTATGGTTCTGTGTAAAGTTTCTAATCATATAAAATCCTCTTTTATATCTCTTTTTTTATACGTTATATCAATTTCAAATTAGTATAACTTAAATTGGTATGATATATAAAGTTATAACAAAATTATATCAACTCAAAGTTATACTAAATTAATTAATAACTCAAAGTTATACTAAAGACTTTTAAAGGAGCAGATTATTTTACACGATACATAAATATGTAGGTATAATAAAAAGGTTCAATGAAACCTCGAGAAAAGGATCGTCAACTTTCCAAATGTAACATTTGGTACATAAAGAGTGCCGGTTTAAAGTAAAAAATTATGAAAAACCGTCATATGGTGGCAAATGGTGTTTACATATTCTTTTTCCACGGATTTTTACTTTTTTGCAAACGTATTTCGTATAGTTATACGAATTTTCAGAAAATCTGAAAGTGAGATTTCCAGTACTGTAAGTTGTTGTTGAGACCCAGACCGTCTGACCTACCAGAAAAGTGTAAGGTAACTGTTTGGACGGCCGGGAAGTGCCACCCAATTTAGACCGGAACCCAGTGGAGGAGGCATCCACAGGGACCGTACCCTTTTTCTCCTACCACCAAACTCTCGGACCCACATGTTTAACGTGATCGTACTCCGCATGAACACGGCGGCAGTTGTGGCAGCTTGCAAATCCAGTGCGCAAACCACCGGGCTACAGCGCCCGAAATGTGCCAACAGCACGCGGTGTTCCCAGTTGGTCACCCACCCAAGTACTAGCCGCGCCCGATGCTGCTTGACTTCGGTGATCTAACGAGAACCGGTGTTTTCAACACGGTAGGGCCGTTGGCTCCAGTACTGCAAGTGAAAATCCTTAATGGACCCCACAAACCTTCCGAAACTACTGCTTCATCCATATCAGTCATCTAATATCTATTTCCAACTCTGAGGAAATAGATGTTTCAAGAAAAATGCAAAACTTTTAAGCAGACGTAATGTCTTTAGAAGCGAAAGTGATATCTCTAGAAATGCTTATCAAGTCCCCTTACTCCCTTTAGACTGTGATACGGATTCCATATTAGCGAGGATATAAGCTATTGTCAGTCTTGAAAAATACATGTTTCAAGGAAATTTTTTTAACCTGAAGTTGCAATCCTTAATAAATCAACTTATCTCTTTCAAAATGCAATGCTGAACCTATATCAGTTATTATATAAGTTCTATCAATATTCAATCTTGAGAAATAAATGTTTCAAATAAAATGAAAAATTCTGAATCTAAAATAAAAAGGAACTGGAAGTCGAAATCCTTAATGAACCCCCTTACCTTCTGGAATTTGATGCTAAATCTATATAACTCTTTATCTAAACTTTATATCACATCCTGAGAAATAGATATTTAAAAAACAACAGCAATTAATAATAGTAGTATGGCAAAAATTTTGCCTCCAATAATTGTGAAAATTAGGGGTGCAAGATATTTTCTTAGTATGCATTGCAAAAATGATTACCTTGCTCAGTGCAATTATACTTTAAAATGGCCGGTTTAAACCTAAACTAATTATTTTAATATTAGAATAATGCAGTATCGTTTATTTTAAAATGCATAACCCATGCTAACCATTTGCTCAATGATCATTTTCTACGATTTACGTTATAGCTTATTTTAAAATAGTCTTATTGCTATTTTTATAAAGTAATATGTAGGCCAAGAGTTCGTTCTGTAAATAATACCTTTATCATTAAAAGCTTTATGTTTTTCAACTGAGTATTTATTCGGTCTATTGGTGTAAGTTTATTAAGATTTTTAAGAATAAGCATATTTAAGATATAAATGCAAATATTTTTATTCATTTATCAAAAGATTTATACTTTCCTAAAAAATTCATAATATATTATATGAAACACGTATTTCATATAATTTTATAGAATATATATATTCCTCGGCTCCATTTTTTCATGTGACAACAACATATTTAAATTTTCGTGTTCATTCACAAAAGTGCTGCAAAATCCTGATCATAAATAAAAACATATTCACCAGCTTATGCAGACAGAAACATCTTTACACTCTGCGCACCGCTGATTTGGTTCCCTGTTTCTAATTTTAATTTCAAATATCTCAGTAATATTTACATAAAGATCCAGCTTTTAAGCTTTGTTTCGGTAATTTTACTTCTCCATATTGACTCAAAATATTCCTATCTTGAACTTCTCAGAAGTATAACACTGCACAAATTAGAGCCTATTTTATGAAAAGTTGTTTGCTCCTGCATCGCATACAAGTTCTTTCTGAATTGCAGTTGATTTTTCCAGTAGAATTTCCTGACACACACGCTGTTCTCAGGAGTTGGAGTGCCAATGAAGAATAATGCTAAGACGTTACCACTGTATGCAATAGCCGTTACGACGATGTTTCCGTTTCTCTTGGCTATTAATCTGGGGTTTTAACGAGCTGAGCTTGCGGCACTGGGTTAACTTCAAAATGGTTAAAGACTTCCAAATATTTTCAGATATCGGCTCACTTACATTTCGTTAATTGAACAGATATCAGTATTACCCTGCATTCTTATACAGGGTGTAAATAAAGTCTCAATCCATTTTAATGAAAATCATGATTTTCGTTTTTGTTATGAACGACGAAAAATGTTAACTGCGAAAGAAGGAGTTGCTGTTGTTACATTTAATAAGGATTTCTAATCGAATTTGGATTAAACTGAAATGGTTACTTTAGATATATTGCATAAAGCTTGAGTTTGGAGAAAATAACTAATAATATACAGCTAAAATAACTTCGTTAAAATCAGCACAAAAGACAAAAATAATAGTGCAGACCGGTTTCAAAGGCAAGGCACTACCTTCTTCGTCAGGACACACGAGAAGCCCCACCTGCAGTCGTGAGAGCTAGATCGGCGACTGCTGTAAAACCAACAAACGTGGCCCGAAGCAGGGAAAATGAAATGCCTAAGATGAGAGAAGGAAAAAGACGTAGGTAAAAAAGCAAAGAGGAAGGAATAAGAGAGACACAATAAATGGATGGTTTCACAAACGTACGGTTTATTTTACCCAAAGAAGAATGTGAACGTCCAACAAAGGATTCAAAGCTTTTGTTCAGTGATTAAAACTACGAACATAAGAGCCTTATTAATTGGTAGTTTTACTCACTGAACAAGTGCTTTGTTGGACGGTTACGTTCCTCTTTGGTGTTATACGTTCATTCATAGTGACCTTATTCTTCTTCCTTTATTCTTTTTTGTTTTACTTTTTTCCTTCTCTCGCAGGTTGGCAGCCCCCTTTCCCTGCTTCTGGCACGTTTTCTATCCTTACATCAGTCGCACGAGTGAAGATTGGGCTTCTTATGTGTCCTGATGAAAAGGGCACTTTCTTACCTCCGAAGCCGGCCAGCACTACTTTTTTTACGTTGTATTCTGCTTTTAACAAAGACATTTTTGTTTTACTACTTTAGCAGGAATTTGAGCTGTACGTAGTGTGACTACTGTTTTTACTATTCTGTGAAGTTGCACTATAAACTGCCCACCAAGCCCGCCTCTGACAGAAATTCCACACACTAAAAATACGGATAAAAATACACAAAAAAAAAATGATTTACCGCCACTAGAATGACACTTTTAAACGGGTAATTTCCCAGTTATACACTTAAAAATTTAAATATATCTATATGAATGCGTTACTTTACTCTTTTATAGTATAAGTATTGTACGGAATAATGGGTATATTATATTTTATGCTGAAAAGACCGTTTAAAACAGCTCATTTTACGCATGAGTTTACCTGCTTAAAAGGGTTCTTTAAGAGGGACATATTTAAACAAGTAAACAAATGCGTAAAATAAACATTTTATGTTACCTTTTTACTTGTTAAAAACTATCTTTTCAGAGTAAGATAAAATATAGCCATTATTCCGCACAATACTTTTACTATAAAAGAGTAAAATAACACATCCATATAGATATAGTTACCAGTTTAAGTGTGTAACCGGAAATTTATCTGTTTAAAAGTGTTATTCCAGTGGTAGTAAACCTAGGTTTTTGTGTGTTTTTACCCATATAGTTTTAGTGTTGAAGACCCAGACTACTCAACTGGCCGGAGGGCTTAGTAGTTTGGATCAGTAGTTCAGGAGATATATTTCCGCCTGCGAAGGCGAAGTATGGATGTTCATACAGGTTGTAAATCCACTTTGAACTATACATCTCAATCAATTTAGCCATTGAGTGCACAAAGCGACCAAAAAGTAAAAACAAAAATCGAAATCACTAGCCACCACTACTGGTATAATAGACATTCTATATATCAGTAATTCATTTCTACCTTTCATTTAGCATGTTCATGGCACAAATATCAAAGATTTACAGAATAAAATTTCGAATTTAAACATTATCTGTCCACCATCGTCGTGAAAACATATTTTAAAATGCGCATATCCGAAATATATATAAACTACAAATTTAATTTTGTGGCATGAATAGAGGTTTTCCAATTTTCTTCCCGAAATGCGAAATTCACTTTCAGAGAAAACAAACATTTACTGATAGTAATGCAAGCATATGCAAACAGTTAAATATTTTCGTCTAAATCAAATCTTCAATCGCATCTATCTGCGACCGGAGATAAATCTCTGATAAAGTCTTGTTTGAAATGCAAACCTTTAATCTTATTCCCCCCACCTCAAAACTACGGAAACATTTGAGCGAGCGATGACTACTAATGCAAATTCTGCTGCGCCATTTTATTACAAAATTGCTTACTGATACGAAACTCATTCCAGAATTCTTCGCCCTTTAAAATATAAAACCGCTGGCACATTTCGGGCAGGAAATATCCAGCAAATAATAAAATTTATTTTTCTACTAATTTTTGTACGTTGTATAAAGGCTCAGTCGATTTAAAGCTGCACGAAGAATGGGCAAAAACGTACGGAATTTGTGACTATTTTTCTTTGAAGCCCGTACCCCCCAAGCTTTTCCTTAATCACTGTTTTATGCAAAATACTCGCCAAGCGATTTGCTTTTGAACAAGCGTGACTGAAATATTTCTAGGCCAGATTGATTTTTTTTTTCTTTTCCAAGCGCTGAGAAAAGCAAATATTCGCAATGGTCACGTTAAGAAGAGGGCTCTAGTGGAGGCGAAATCGGTCGTGTTTTGCCGTTGGCGATTTGAACAAACTTCGTAGAAAACGTAATTGCATATGAAAAAAATGCGAGAAATTTTAGCATCGTTAAATGTTCACTCAATTTGCTTTAAATAAGAAATTGGCCAATAATTTTAAATTGCAACGAAGGGTAGAAATGTGCTTGAATGTTAGAAAACATAATTGCACATATTGGTTGGAATATTTTATTTTCAAACTTCGAGGCAAAGAATAAAAATTGGATGTGGATCAGCATATAACTTTCTCGACTTATTTTCTTTACGCTTTTAATTATATTTAACAAATTGTGCATTATCGCACAAAATAATATATGAAAACATTTACTTAATTATATTCAATGTGCAATTTTTAATAATTAATTATCATTTGTTAGCTTTGCCCGTTATTAAAAGATGCTATTTGCCAAAATTGAAAAAATTAAATTACCTTGAGAACGGTTTATTTTAGTGTAGTCGGAGTGGCTTCATTCGTCTTGTTATTAAATTTTGGATATGAAAAAAATATTTATCTTGTATTATTAATCCTATTCATTCGTATCTCGTTCATTTTTATTCAGTATTTTGAGTAAGAGTATAAAACACATTTTGCCTACAAATAGGCTTTCGGGAGTTACTCTAAAAAGAATTGATACCTTTAAAAGTGTGCCGAAAATGTATAATCTATTAATAACGCAAATGTGAATTTCCAGCATGTATAATACTTTACAGGGTGATTTATAATACATACAGGGTGATTCAACAATATCTTTTCAAACTTTATATGGAAATAAAGAATACTAAAACTTAAGGAAAACTTGAACAACGCATTTAAGCACAATAAAAAATAGTAATACAGCATACAGCTGTTTCGAGGATACGCTGGATCCCCTTCTCCAGTGAAAGAGAACCAACACATCCAACATCATAATTTATAAATTATGAAATTAGCATTAACGCAGAATCGCACTTCCATGCAGATAACAGCCTCCATGGACCGGTTTCGCCCTTATTATGCATTTGCTATCATAGAATAAATTATACCTAATCGATATCAACTATATTCTATTTACGGGCGGTTTATTTCCTTACTGATAATATTTCGGAGAATTTTAATGAAAAATTCTTTGATTATTTGCGAATTAAAATTTACTGTGGGAGTGAGCAGTTAGTTATTTTGTCATTCTGTGACCATAGTACCAATTAGTACCAAACCATTTCACAAAAGGGACGCTCCAACTTGAAGGTTTCTGGTTCCATTTCAGCCAGTAATGGCTGTCTTTTATTTTAAATAGTCGTCTCTAATCTTTCTCTACGTCACTTTTTCTTACGATTTCTCATCGAATTTTCATAAAAATATCACAACTCCTAAAGATTTGTTCACAGAGATACATTAGAAATCATAATGCTGTCTTGCATGAATTTCTGATTATTGGTTTTGGTAAAAATTATCATTAAGAACGAAATATCCTTTAAGGATTTAGTATAAAAAACTTTATTTTTGTGCTTTAAACTTTATTTGTAAATTGGAATTCGTTGAACTGAGATTTAATCAACCAAAATCTGCAACAATTTCTGTTTAACACGTCCATTGTTTTTTTCCTCTACATTACTGGTATTGTAATGGCTAATTTTATCAATTGCATACGCACATACCCGTGTAAAGAAGGTGTTTCCAATACTAAGATCATGTTGCCATTGCAGACAACAGCAACATTCGACAGGTTTTGCCCTTTTAATTGCTCTTCGTCAGGAACTAGACAATACCTGCAATAGCAACAAAATAATTGGTGATACATAATATAGGAATGATTTTTTTTATTTTTTAGCTGTCATGGCAAGTATCAGCTATTCCATGCTGACGACCGCACGAAACCAGTTTGTGAAAGCTGTTATTTGTAAATGAAAGCGCGATCCTTAATCAATTATATTTGCACTTAAACTACGATAACGTAAATTCTATATATTTATAATATTGCTAAGCGATACATTTGCCAATTTCTAGGCGTTATAACAAAATGCTGGCATTCAAAAACTGGATCATGTAACTCACCGTGAAGTACTACTAACGAATAAAACTGCTTTAATGTACCATTTTAATTTCATTTTCTAACATTAATTTTCTTTTCAAGCGGAACATATATTTTCAGCTTTATTTTTAATCCAATTGAAGGAAAAAATGTATTATTTATTCACAATATCTTACTTTACATTTTAGTCCTGAGAGATGATTTTTTAAGGTGAAAATGAGAACATAAATAAAATGTGAAATAACTAACTTTCCAAGTTTTTTTTTCCTCTCTACATTTTCTTTAAACGTTAACATTTCTTCTTTCTCTCCCTTCTCTGAATCAAATGTAGCGAATGGTGAAAATAGATAAGCACCTACGCTTTGAATGTGGATGCTCAGAATGGAAGAAGATTGTAAAACGGAATAAAACTTGGTTCTCAGAATCTTTTTTTAACTTTTAGAAAAAAAATAGCTTTATGCATCTTTTATTGCTGTAGGAATTATACAAATGAAAAATATATTACTTGAAAAAGGAAGAAATTAAAAGTAAAATTCAACCCTCGAAATGTAATAGGCGTTAAGGCAATTAGAAAGATATTTTCCAGTCGTTAGAATTTTTATCAAAGTATGCCATTTTTAGCTAAATCATGGAACTCTTTTGAGATGAAAATTGATAATTTAGCTTAGAAAATGGGGAAAAATGTCCGCAATTCAATTTTACTATTCTTCTAAAGCTGCAATTTAGTATCATTTTTTAATGCCGGTGGTGCATATTTATTTGATTTGGTCTTGCTTTTATGCATTACATTGCTTTTATGCCTACATTGATGGACTCCATGTCGCAAAAAAGCGTAGAAAATATGTTTTAGATATATAGTCCAGGTGTTTTACGATTAAATACACTTTTAAGGTATATTAATAGTTTGGAAAATTGTATGGCAAGAAATGGAGAAAAACAAACAAAAGAAAATACATTCTCTAGAAAAGGAAAATCTATAAAAGAAATATACTTGTTTATATTTTTACTTTCCTTATATACATAGTATAATGTATAAGGAAAGTATTGTCATGGAATCGAAAATTCGAATTAGAGTTTTTGGAAGGAGAGTACTTTTCAAGCATCCCTTAACATGAATCGAACGTTTTTAATTGGATGTCTGTGTGTGTGTGTGTGCGTATACCAGTGATTCTATAGAGACAATATCTCACGAACGAATGGAACATTTCAAATGTAATTTGGTACGATTATTACAATCAGAGAACACTGGAACTCTACTGATTTTATGTGCAATCGAATGTTCGGCAGATTCCTCAATTTTGAATAAATCTTTGAAGAAAAATTTAAAAAGTAATAAGCTTTAATAATGATAAATAATCATTCCCAACGTAATTTTTCAATATAAAATGATTGGTTCATATTTTAAAGCGCTAGCATAAAACGTTCACAAAAGATATTGCACAATGTTCTATGATAGTTTGAAAATAAAAAAAAGGGAGTTTCAACACTGTACATAAATAATCACTCTATACGTAGTTTGTCATTTAAAAATAATGACACAATCTTTAAAACGCTAAAATGAGCCGTTTTCAAAATGTTGTACGTTTTCCAAATAAATTTATCACACAAAATTTCTATATATTAATAACTAGTTCTATTGTGCTCTGAGCAACTATACACAACCATTGCCTTCCTAGCGTTCTTTGGAAAAAAAGGTTTCATCATCATATTATATACGGCAAAAATCCAATATAGCGCTGTCCGATATATTGCGAATTCGGATATAACGCGGTGACGAGTATGCCCCCCGGAAAAAAATCATTATTACACTGTGGTAGGAAATACCGCGGTTAAGTTATAACGGGGGAGAAGTATGTCCCCGGACAAACGTGCTATATCGTGCTTTTACTATACATGAGCGTTTGTATCACATGTGTAAAAATAAATTATTACTAAAAATACGTAGCTTTGGGAATTTCACTTTAGCAATAATCAGAAAAATACATTAAATACATATATTTTTATATTAAAGATATATATATATATATATATATATATATATATATATATATTCCTGTTTATATGCATAAACGAAACTATTCACTGAAGAAACTATTTTAACCGATAGGAATAATCTATCAATTTAAACCAAAATATAAGTATTAGAACATCTTCACCAATAACGTTACGCATTTGTTGATATTTTTATTTTGGTGTAAGTATATCTTTTTCACGAGAAAAAAAAAAAGCAAAATGCGATTGCAGAGGAATTTCAATTAATTATACATTCATTTGGTTTAGTGTAGTACACTACTATTTAATCTTTTGCATTTACACCACCCTCATTCCTGTTGTTTGTGTAATACCTTGATATGCAATTGGCATTTTATATTCATTATGCGAATAACATATTTAAACTGAATATTAAAGCAAACAAAAATGAATCAGAGTTTATCATTAAAAGAAATCGCTTTAGTATTAGCCTACCTTTTAATCTTCAAAACAGATACGAATCTTCCATAAAACCACGTAAATAAGCTTTCATCAGCTGCCAAAGAATGAACCATCTCCATAGATATTTTTAAGCAAAACTATAAAATCTCTCACTCGTATACATCAAATAATTACCCTCATAACTCATGCTTTTTTATCCACAAACAGCTGAAAAAGAAAAATCCTCCAAACCTATGACTATCCGATTCCATTTAGACCTATTTATAGTCATCACCAAACCGCGACAACCTCTGGGCAGCCAGTCTTATCAGTAACGTATAGGAAGTACTTTCCTCAAGATTTTTTTTCTGCTTCGCCCTACAGGGCCACGTAAATCAGATTGTATTCCTTACTTTATTGTTTCCTTTGATGATAGAAAAAGCCAGAGGGTCATCACTGGTTATAAATACAATGAATCGCCAATGCCCTTAATAGCTCCAGGTGTGGCACGTAAGGCGGTTACTGTTCCGGGGCTCGTTTTTTATTGGATGGAGAAATCAAGACTGGGATCCCAGCTCAAGTTTCTACTTGACTTCGGTTTCTGATATTCAATGCGAGATTCGTGCATAATGTGAGCTTTATTTTTGGTATTTTGGGGGAAGGAAGATACATTAAGTTTTTTGGGTAACTTTTTTATACTATGGTGCAGCGTATCATTTTCCCCCAAATTTTTTATTTTGTAATTTGCCGAAAATTCCTGCTCATATAATCTCCTTAACACATGGCTACATTTTTAGAGGCATGCATATTTATACATCGTTTTCTTTAGCCACGTGTGTAGTAATGCCACATTTTCCAGTAAGCAATATTAATTCTTACCGTGTCTATATGACTATCCGACTACAATAAAGCAAAAGCTTTAAACCGCACTCGCATATTTAAATATTTTCTTTTTCCTGCGATATCAATTTTCTTTTTTTGAACTGAAAACTTTTATGATTCTGAAATAAGAACAAATGACACTGAGAGAAGTTTAATTTTTCTTCTGTGATATTTTAAGATTTTGTATAAATCTTATAAAATAATATTCTTGAAATATCATTATAAGAGTATTTTGTAATATGCAACTTATTTCAATTTAGGATTGTGCAGTTAAAATTTTTCTCATTCAATTATTTCTTTTAAAATAAATAAAAATCATATTCGTTAGAATTGGAATGTGAACAAAAATTGAAATTTGATCGATTTGTATGTTTGGGGCAATCTAAAGTACAAATATGGTCTAGATAAAAAAAACTATTCAAATGCAGATTTTCAAATTTATTTATAAAGATTTTGTATAATAAAACTCATATTATTATACTAGCAGCATACCCGTTCTTCGTACGGAGTATATAATATGAAGAAACTTATAATTCGCAATCATGTGCAAATTCTGTTAAAATATTAAATTTATTGCTCCTAAAGAGAGGTTTAAGTATATCTGTTCTCACTATGCAAAATTATCTTCAAAGGCAGATCTGAAGAGTAAAACATCCAGGCCCCTTTTGTAAGCAAATGTACAAAAAAAAAGGAATTGAATCAATATATGTAATCCCGTACTACTCATATTGTCGCAGATTTGAAAATATGCAAGTGTGTTATTAGAATATTACCCGTATTACAATATGAGTCTGAAAAATTTTTGCCAAAATAAAAGAGATGACGTAATAAATTGAAAACATCAATAATATCCGTACTCTTTATACCAGAAGGTCGTAATTGATTCCAATATATGCCAATATATATCAAAACATATGTCAATATACCTGTACTACTTATATTCTCGTAGATTAGAAGATTTACCCGTGTATTTGTAGAAGATTACTTGTGCAACGTACAATATATGAGTTTAAACAATTTTTGTCATAATAAAACAATGGCATAACTTGAAAATATCAATAATCCCCGAAAATATTAATTATAATAACGTTTAACCTGATGACCGTAACTGATATTATCCAGTCAAAAATGCTGTAAGCAAAATCAAATCGTTCTTTTCTAAAATATATTTTTATATCCATTTATTTAGTATTCAAATCGAAAAAATAATAATTAAAATTAACAGACAGATTTAGTTTAATTGCGTTTCTGAGTAACATGATATAAGATAGAATCTTCCTCATAAACTGCGAAATTAAACAACCATTTTGATTTCTTTATGCTTTTCATTGTTCAGTAAAAGCTTGTGAAAAATAAACCATGGAGATAGATTTCCCATTTAAATCATGTTTCAAAGAATTCATGCTTTCAGAAAGTGACTAATTAGCGCAAAAAAATATCCCATCAAACTCAGAAATAAAGTTTTAATTCACTTTCAAATGATTTTCAAGCTTTTCGTTTGGATAAACCACTGAGTTAGAGAGTAGAACTCCTAGAAAAAAAGTTTGGTTTTTCATTAATATCTCGACAACCCCTGGTCTTAGATACTCGAAATTTGAGATAAGTTTATGGGGGGGGGGGGGAGGGCTATTTCAAGGCAATTCACAAAATTTCATCAAATTCAGTTCAGCCGTACTTCCGTGACAATGAGACAAATGAAAATTTCTCTTTTTACTAATATCTCGAGAACCACTGATCGTAGAAACGCCAAACATGGACTAAATTTTAAGAGGGACTATTTCCAGGCTACCCCGCAATATTTCATCAAATTCTGTTCAGCCGTTCTTCCGTGATGACGGGACAAACAGGCAGACAGATTTTCAATTTTATTTATATAGATTACTGGTACTTATGACAATTAACAGCAGAGACTAACGTACTTTAAAAATTAGGTTACAACGAGCGTACCAAATTTTAACAAACTAAGGGGCTCTGCCCGCAGCTCTCTACTCTTCGTTAACCCACGTAACTCGCAGAGCTCGTTTCGCGAGCTATTTCAAGCCAAACTAAAATTTAAATCGGTAAACGGTTTATTTAATCGTATTGCTATATTATTTCTCTATAAATGTATCAAATTTTATATTTTTGTATGTTATAGTTTTTGACGTACGAGACAGAGAATATCGATGGACGTGCCGACATGAAAGAAAAATATTCACTTCAGAGATACATAAAAAGTAAAATATCTCGTAAAGAACATCGAAATTAAAAAGGGACTCCATCCTGCAAAATTAGCGGTCTTACTATTGTTAGTCTATCCCGCACGCTAACTCGCACCTCAAACATTTTGGCTTTAATATTGACATTAAATGTTTCTTTAAACTACAATATATATTGAAAAGCAGTTGATTTCAGCATATTTCCCAAACCTTTCTTCATAAGTGTACCAAATTATATATTTTTGTATAGTTTTTGCAGTACGAAACAGAGAATCTAGAGGAACGATAAATTTGTCAAACAGCGGTGGCATCAGCTCTTTTTTTTAATATAATGAGATTGTATTTTGTTTCACAATCTATGTCGCTTAGCGTTGAAAATAGTATTTTTAATAGGAAGTCGGGCTTATGTTTCTGCCCCGCGCTCGATAGTAGAATAATTATGAAAATTTTAGCCTTCTATGTCACCGCGAGGCTTCTGGGGAATCTAGAAATACTTTCCATTGTCCTATTTCTACACATTATGTCCGCCTTCGGTGGAGAAATCGTACATTTTAATCACATAATTTTTCTATACCTGATTTTTCCAAGGAAGTATTGAAAGGTATGCATTATATTCAAAATCTGTAAACAAGTAAAATATATAGTATAATGTCTTTTCTATTCACAAAACATTGAAGTTCATATATTTGATTAAATTAGAGCATTTTATGTACAGCTCCATAAATTAATTCCATGCGTAGAAACAAAATACCAAAATTTCACTTTTTCTTTTTTCGGTATTCTCGGGTCGGTAGCTTAACACCAGACTTTAATTTCGAGTCAGTGAACATCAGTGTGATCGGATATCCCTTAGTGCAAACTATTTGCAGTTTTCTATTTTTTCTACCATGTTTTATTTTTTTTTTACGCTTTTTTTTTTAAATCTCGAGGGTCTGTAACATTTCGTTTTACAACTGGACGGAGACTTTTTATTCACACTTAAACTGAAATAGAAAACAAGAATTAATGGGATTCCAGCTTTTATCCCAAATTTTTCTGCACTCTTGAGTTTCCAATTATGTTCTTTTGCTTAAAATATTCCTGACATTTTTTAGGGATTGTAATGTCAAAGGTATAGTTTGTTCCAATTAAATTTAGATTTATGATATTTTTACTTTTCATAAGAGAACAATAATGAATCTAATTTATATATGGAAGCATATTTTGTAGATATATACATTTCCGTCAGGTGCATTCTTATTTATATTTCTGTATGTATTTTTGTAATACAAGCTTAAGTATCTTAAACCCATAGAGAGAATGTCTCCATTAATAAAACAAATATTTTTGTAATAACTTTTTCGTATCTAATAGAATTGAGCGCAGTAAAAATAGTTCGAAGATTTATTTAAGAATTCTTTCCTTTTACAGTGTTGTTATTTTCATATGAATAGCGAGAGGTTTGTTCTAGCTTTGCTACAAATACTTCAGTTTATTCTATCGGATAAATTTCATAAGGATAAAGATTCGGAATTCGCAAAAGTTAATAATCTCACCTACATTCTGATTGAAAACAGTAATACTGAATACTGTTCGATCACGAATTATGCGCCTAACTCAAGTGGACGGATTCAGACTCGCAAGGGAGAGTAGGTAGAAATATGCGCGAAAATATGATTTAGATTTAAGTTCTGCATTTCGTTTGTATGCTTTCGATTGCAGCAATCCCCCTATTTTCTCCTTAGAAACGTCTAGTTTCCGAATGCGCACTTGCGTTTGTGGTCGCGACTAAAATTGGACATATATAATCGGACATATATAGTTCCCATTAAAGTAAAATGCACAGAAAACGAAAAAGTGTTAGGTTCGACTTAAATAAAAGTACTGTAATAAAATATTAATAAAATGATGTATATATTGTTGATGTAAATTGTGATAATGTGATAAATAATGATGTAAACTGTTTAATAAAATGATGTAAATAAGTAAAATATGAGCAAGAGTTGTAAACACGATGATGCAAATATCGGTTCATTCAGTATTTATCAAGTAATTTTAAAGCAATTAAAGCGTAACGGATTTATTTATAAATAAATTATAATCGGTGAAATTTCAGCATAATGAAGTAAGACATAGTTGCCTTAAATTTAGATATTTCAACAGTTATTTAATCCCATCTACTCTTCAAAACTTGATACATCAATTGAATTAATCGAAATTCACTAAATTATTTACTTGTGTGTTTCTTTAACATTCACTTAATCTGAAGTTCTATGGGATTGTACATAAAGTTACTAATTTTAGAAAAGGATAATTTTGTAACAAGGAATAAACATAAACACTATTTGTATTCTTATGCGGTTAAATACTTCTAGTGCAGATAAAGCTTCCATCCAGTCAAATATTTGCCGACCTATTGTTGATACAGATGTTTTCCAGAAGAATTATCGCTCAGATGAGTCATGTCACCTAGGTAAAGAAATTCGTTGCCTTTAATAATGAAACCAAAAATTCGGTAAGTTTTCAAATGAAATATAATCCGGTATCGTAATGTGTTAAAACTCGACTAATCCTAATTCATGATATAAAATTTTCACGTTGGCGTGGATATTTGCTTATATAGAAAACTAATAAAGTACATTTTGACATGTGTTTGCACATTTCATTAAAAAAGTAAAGAAGTAGTAAAAAAAGAGTAAAAAGCTAACATGTTTCTTTCTTTCTTTCTATCCAGACAGTCCGACCTACCTGAAGGTCAAAATGGTTGAATGCTAAATACATATTAAAATATTCAAAGCGCATTAAATACTCCATATACTTACTTTTTTTGAACAGATATAACATTTCATTCGCCACCAAAAATGCTTTTTAATATCAGTATCAACAGATTTGTAAACATTGTATTTTCAACAACCATATATTTCGACTCAGTTTCTGTAAAATACATGACGGTTCATATTGTAACTTTTAATTATTCCTTTTAAACGAAAAAATATTGCTTGATGTAAAAATTCAAACTCCATTAACTTTTGGCAACTATTTTACAACTTTTAAACTCTGTAAAAGTCAATATTTAAATCGTTCAGTAGCGGTGGTATAAGAGTATTTATAATAAACAGCGATGTGGAAATGTCGCAATCCTATCAAAAACATAATCTCCATTCTATCTATCACCTGTAAAATGTATATATGTGTACATAAATTACGCACTATGTGAAGAACTATTAAGAACTTTCTCTTAAGATTGAGACGTTTCAGTTGTGTTTAAAAAAATGTTATCTCCGAAGCAGACACAACTGATTTAAAGCTTACGGAAGATGTCTGAAAAGCTTGTTAACACTTAGATGCATGGCTAGGGCTCTCTAGAAGTGCCTGGTTCGACAATTCCGAGAGTTTATTGCACGAAACAAATCCCTCCAAATGGCACCAGAAACAATCATTGACCCTTCAATCTCCAGGGTAATAATCAGTATATCAGAGTGCTTTGGAAATACTTTCCTTATTTGTCTATAAAAACAGTAGGCTTACTTCTCCTGTGGGGAAGCATTCATTCCTACAATAAATCGAGGACATTTCTGAGAAGGCGGTAAAATATTTACCTAAGTACTAACAATCCTATTTTAGTACGCTTAAACATTGCACCATGGATAGGTCAAAAGATTAGTTTGACTGAGAGTACCAAGAGTTCACATTTATATATATATATATATATATATATATATATATATACATATATATATATATATATATATATATATATATATATATATATGCACATATATATATATATATATAAAAATATATATATATATATATATATATATATATATATATATATATATATATATAAATATATATATAGAACAGTCACTTGTGGACATAATACCTTTACCACTACAGCTAGTAAGTACTTGCTTAACTGTTTAAATCGAATTAATGAATCTCTTAAATTCAGGAATTCAGGATATTTCATTTTGAACAATAGTTTTGATTTAGTTAATCACCTTAGCAAGTTACCACAAATTCTTGGTTTCCAAACCTTTGATTTTAAAGACCTATTTAATAATATTGTCATTAAAGATTTACATAAAGTTATTATCTCTCTTTATCATGACTATATATCTTCCAATCATGATGCTTTTAATGTCAAAAAATTTTCCTATGCTCTTGCACTTTGTGTTATACAACAATTATATTATCCAAGGTGATAACATTTATTTACAAACATCTGGTGTACCACAAGGTGGCTGTAGTAGTAGTATACTCGCTAACTTATATCTTTATTATTATGAATGTCATTTTAACTCTAATTCATATATTATATATAGATATGTTGACGACTTAATTTGCATTATCATTGATGATTCCTATCCCATTAATATTGATTTTTACCCGTCTAACCTAGAATTAATTCCTAATGAGCCTTGCGTTAGTCAAACTGTTAATTTTTTAGACCTAAATTTAGATACCCTCAATAATCATGTAATCACCAATCTATATGATAAAAAAGATTCTTACAACGTCACTATCATAAAGCTGCTATCATATCATTCTTGTAATTCTATTCAATTGTTTAGAAACATCATTTTAAACCAGCTATTTCGAATACATCGACTTTCTGATCCTCAGTTTCACTTTCTCCACATCAATAATCTTAAACGCATTTGTCAAAACTACCTATATCCGGAAGTATTTATAAATAATATTATTAATAATTTCAAATATACCACGTAATAATTTTACACATGCATTATTTATCTTTGATTGGTTAACTCATTTTTGAAAATTCACCCATTCTTATCACCTCACTTACCACTTGGCCTGAGTCTAATACTGTTTACTATTTTCGAATGACTATTTTCCGCTTGTCCTGAGTCCTATACTGTTTACTATTTTCGAAAGTCTCCATACATAATATGTATCGTTCAATTGTATTCATTCCCACTCGCATTGACGAAGTGAGGTGAAATGCTCGCCCACTCGCTTTGACGAAGTGAGGTGAAATGCACAGTCACTAGTTTATCTTACACGTGGTGCTATTCTTGTGATTTCATATTACAGTTCGAGGAGGTATTGTTTTTCAGCTTTGTATAATTCAATTGATTTATTTTTCTCCTTCCACTAGCCAGTAGACAGTTCCAATGGTGTCTATAGTTAAATACTATCGCCATTGTCAGAAACTGCCTATTCTATCGGTTTTAATTCGAATTGTATGGCTGTCCTGATGAGAATGCAATTTCGAACTAACCGCCATTTTTTGTGTAGTTTCAATTGATTGTTCTCTATTCTTAATCTCTTATCTTGAGCTGATTATTATTGCCTATTCTCATTTTTGCCGAGTTTTATTTTTATTTACTTTTATATACTTTTAATTGTGATTTTTGAATCCTAATATTCTTCTCATCCCCCTTTCCATTGTAGTGATATGTTACCTTCTATCTTTATCCTTAGTCTTGGCTTATAGTTACTCATTTGTAACAGATATGCTAGAGATGGGTTTTTTTGTACATACAGTAGTTTATGCATAATTTTCGATTAAAATCCTTCAATTTTTATTTATATATATATATATATATATATATATATATATATATATATATATATATATATATATATATATATATATATATATATATATATATATATATATATATATATATAATATATATATATAAATATATATATATATATATATATATATATAAATATATATATATATATATATATATATATATATATATATATATATATATATATATAAATATATATATATATATATATATATGTATATATGTATATATATATATATGTATATATATATATATATGTATATGTGTATATATATATGTATATATATATATATATATATATATATATATATATATATATGTATGTATGTATATATATATACTATATGTATATATATATACTATGTATATATATATACTATATATATATATATATATAGAAGAAGAGAGAGAGAGACTGGGCCCAGACAGTAGAGTTCCAGATGTAACTAAACACATAAATTTTAGCTATCTATGTACACAAAATTATGTAAACAGGTTGGTTCTCGAAAAAATTTATGCAGGTAAAAGCATGTGTTAGACGCATATTATTTTAATATTGTTTTGAATTCGGATATTTTGCATATAAACAAAATCATATTATGCAATTATATAGTTTCAATAGCGATATGACATTTTTTTTTCCATTAACATCTATACGTTTAATAATTTCTTTAGTACAATTTCTTTCATATTTCCTGAAAAATGCAGAAAAGATAAAAAGAAAAGAAGACAGTGATATCTGTCGGTCGACCTCTCCTTATCCGAGATTCTGATACGCGATACAGCAGGCAAAAAAGTTTTTGAAAGTAAGAATTTTTTTATATCATTTATGAGACATGTCTGGCATAACGAATCATTCATCAGAGATCCGACGTTTCAAGCTTTATTTTTACCATTTTGTATCTCTATTGATAAAAGCTCTCCTTAGATACTCATCACTCATAATATGTAAAACAATTCCTAAACGTTTTCTTAGTTCTTTGGTTGAAATGTGGAGAGGATACAAAATTATAAGGACTTTAAATTTAAATAAATGAATTACATTTTGAGTTTTTATAGCACTGAATGCAGAATTTGTGTGTAGATAGAGACTCATATTATTACATTTTTTGCTTATAAATAGGGTTGTAAATTATATTCTGTGGAGTGAAATACTTCTGTCAGCAGGAACTCAAACCGCCTTTTCCAAACTTATAAACTATGCCCATTAAACTACTCAGACGATTATTTATCCTTCTAAATTTGGAGTAACCCCTACTTAAGCCTCCTTTAGATTTCACAGCGAAATTCAAATCATGATGTGTACGACCTTCTCATTAATTAGTATATTTTCCAGTACGATCCGTTTGGTTTTTTTCTTTACTTTCCAAATGGCAATTGTTTCTTAGCAGTTGTTAAGAGCACACACTGCTTTTGATCTGAGGAAAAAGGTTCAAAACGCACTCGAAACAATTGTAGTCGCATAATTGTCCTATGCCTGTTATCTTCAAGGAAGTATTAGAAATTTATAGTTCACACTATTCGATGTAATTGATACATTTGCAATAAATCATAAGGGGACATTTTTAATTTTCTGTGTTTTTCAGATCTTGGTCGTCCACAGAGCTAAACTTGCAAGATTACGTTTCTGTTTCAGGTAACTAACTAACGTTACGGCCAACTAACGACTAACACCACAATACCAAACTAACGTATCTGTAAACAAAATAGCATCTCAGCTGGAAACAAAACCACCGAATTCAGCACACTCAACAGATCTATTACCCATTTACCCATTGAGCTACTATAACGGTTACCTTTGCATCTATATTGGAAGTGGAACTAACAGTGGCTTATATTGATAAATGTGACTTTCAAAAATGGCACCAGTACTCTTACGACCATTATAAAATATTGCACAAACTTCCCCTGGCAGGTAGTTCAATGGCATCAGACACAACTGGTGTTGATTTTAAAATTTAACTATTCAATAGAACAATCATCTATTCAATGGACACATTTCTTATAGCTGTATGGAGAGATGAAAAATTTCCAAAAAATTTTCCGATATGTTTTTCCGGAAAAATTTTCGTTTTTTTTTTCTTTTCCTCTTTGCCAATTATTTTTAAAATGGAATAAAATGCATTTCCCAAACTGCCTTTGAAGTCTTTGATCATTTAATTTTTTTCATTTTGAGGGCCAAAATGGGAGGGGATGATATGTGTGTGTGTGCTTTGTTTTGAAATAAGAAAGATTGATTAGAACCAGAAGGTACACGTGACACATTACTCATTCTTAGAAAAAGCAGGTAAAGTTTTAAGAAGCCTATTCTTTTCGTGTTAAACTCTGCAAAATCTAAATATGAAATGTTTTTGTACGTTTTTCTTACTGAAGGTAAATGCTTTAATTGCACTAAATATGTGCATAACTCATCTCCTAGCAAATTGCTAATTCTATCTCTTGATACTCATCCATTTAATTACAAGCAAGTATTTTTAAACAATTTTTACTATTATATATAAAAATTTATTTTTAAATAGCGTTTAATTATAAGTATTTTTTTTTAAATATTTTTGCCTTACAATATTTTTATATATTCAATAATTTTTTTATACATATAAAAAATTCAGTAATATATTTATTCGTTTTACTATTATTTGTTTTAAAAGTGGTAGAAAAAATTTCCTTTCAATTATTAGTAGGTATTTTTTTAAATTTTAATATACTATTTAATAATTTATTTTACTAATGCAATCAGACAGTTTTAATTTTTCTTATAATAATATCTTTAAAACTTCATATTTTATACCTATAATAAAGTGAGTAATTAATTTAATCATTTTATTATATTTTTAAGAAAGTGGTAGAAGGATTACCCTTTCAACTATTAGTAGTTTTTTTCTTAATTCTAATATAATATTTAATAATTCATTTTTCAATTATAATCATAGAGTTTTAATTTTTCTTATAATGATATATTTAATAATTTATATTTTATACCTATATAATAAACAGTAAATTATTTATAATTCTGAATAGATTTTAAAATTTGAAATTGTTTTTCATGATATGCCTTTTGTGCAATGTTTTACATTTGTGCTTTGGGAAAACGAATTCGTGATATAGATAAAACAGAATTATTTTATAACTTTTCGAAGGCACATGCATTTAAGGAAAATATTATAATTCAGCTGCTGACTACAGTATACAGATACAAGAAATTTCCATGCATAGAATATATATATATTTATATATATATTTCTATATTTAAATCTCTTTTAATCCATTTTAGGTAATATACGTTTGACTGTAGTTATAATATAATAATAAATACTTTTATGAAATATAATAAGAAAATACTTTTTTTTTTAATTTCCGAAAATTTTACTTTTCAAAAATTTCCGGAAAATCCACATATCTAACCATCCTGAATAGCCGAGATTCGAATCTAATTTGTAAACATTCGCGTCGGTGTCTATAGATGGCTAATCTGATAATCTTATAGCTTTTCAAATATTGTTTGTTTATTCCCTGTAAGTTGTTTTAAAATGAAATAATTACATTATGCTGAATTGCTTAAAAAAAATCTTAGAACTGGAATTGATTTGATCAACCTCATTTCAGTAGGAGAAGGATGCGTTGTCAGTGAGTTAAAATTTATAACCTGATTGGCAGAACAACTTCATTGATTTCTACATTACAATAGACAAGCGAAATCCAGCGCACTAAACCATTTTATTTGGTTGTCAACTCTCCTTTTCAAAATCCTCTCTACGCCCGACTCAAAATCCTTTCTATGCCTCACATAAAATCCTCTTTAAGCCTCAGTCAAAATCCACTACGCCTCAGTCAAAATCCACTACGCCTCACTCAAAATCCTCTTTCTGCTTCACTCAAAATCCTTGCTACGCCTCGCCTTTAATGTTCTCATCATCTCACTCAGAAAACTTAAAAAATTGACAACATAGAAATGTATAGGATATATAAACTTAAATTACTATAAAGATCTGTGAGATTTTAATCCTTCTAATCTATGTATTTAATTCTTCTAATCTTACAGTAATAAAATCCACACCATAGTTGAAAATTCTGAATTATTTTTATTATTTTTTAAACTATATTTAAAAAATATTAATATATACGATAAAAGGTGGTTCCCTGCATTGTAGATATAAATTGTTATTTATTTCGAAAGAAATTTAAGCTCCGGCGATCGTTTTCATGAATGTGGTGGATTACACGAGCAGAAATAATTCGATTTTTCCTGCGGTAACTTAAGAAAGGTCTGTAGAAACATTTTTCGAATTATATCCTCTGCGACTTCCAGCAAACAGGGGTGGCATAGTCGGATTATCTAGCAGTATTCAATTGATTTCTATAAAGCAAAAATTCTATCAGTGCCTAGTTTCATGTAATCTTTTTCTTCGAATATATTGTATTCTTTTACCACGTTACTGAGATGAACGGATATAATTGATTTATTGTCTTTATATGTAGTTTTTGTCGTCGTTGAAGATTCATCAATTTTAAATGTATAAAGCTGCATTGTTCTCTTACATTTGATTTTTGATTTAAAATGTCTGGATATTTTTTTGCCTGAATTATAAAATGTATGGTTTTAGTTGCCTTCTAATATTAATTTACGTGTCTTAAAATTATTTAAAACTTTTATCAGTGGTTATCTACTTTGTACATAAAGATTCACAATTAATATTTTATTCCTTTATTTAAATTGACTGTGGAAAAGATGTTTTGCTATATCATTTGAGTAAAACAGAGAATTGGTCGATTATGTTATGTAGAGGAAGGGCGGGAAAGTGGACACTCTAAGGAAATAAATAATTTTTAAAAAATACTAATCAATTTAATAAATGAAAACAAAATCATGTAGATTTATGTTTTCGCATGAATTTGATTATTTATTGATTATATGTGTTATAAGAAGTAAATGAATATTATCTTATCAAATGGACATTTTACTCGACATAGTAAGACAAAGTAGTCACTGTATCAAATAAAAACATTAAAACACTTAAAAGTCGTAAAAGTATATACACAATGTTTAAAATATAGTATATAAGAAGTATAAATTCTGTCCATTATAAGTATATAAGCAGTGAAACCTTTTCAGTTTTAAATATGAATGTGGCACTTAATTGAAAAACAGCAGAATGCTTTGTGTAATGACTACGTAAAGAAAACGTAAATGTATGCACAAAATTAAAATGACAACAAATAATTTGGTAGCTGTTTCGTTGAAACATTGGGCCATATTTATGAATGATCACACTATTCATCCATATAACTGGCCATTTTTTCCATCTGGATGCCATTGCTACAAGCCACTAGAACTAAATCGATTAATATTGCCATTGTCCTGAAAAATGAATTCTCACAGCATAAAAGATTAAATTTATATAATTATCGATTGAAAACTAATAGAGTTGGATGTTAAATAAATCAATAATATGCATAAACATATCTACACAATTCGGGGTTAGCCGCCGAACACAAATATTTAAACTCAGAAATACTGGTTAAAAAACTTCATTTCCGATAGATGACAGCACAGTGAAGATAATAAAATAACGCATGGCCACGTAACCATTCGTCCTCTATCATCAATATTTATAGCGTCCACATATAGGAAAGTATGTCGATCTAAGTAGCTCAATGGATAGAACATCTAACGGCCAGGCGGAATCAGTGGTTAGAATTTCCGCTGAAGCATGAGTTCGTTATAATTGTGCATATCTTATACATAACTAATAACTGAAGCAATATATACACACAATGTAACTTATGTCACATTACTGAGTATAACATGAATTCTTATCTTTACGGAATGAAATGTTTCCTGTATTTCTTATTAAACATGCTCAGAGTTGGGCAGTATCGAAAATACATGTATCTGAAATACATGTTCACAATACATTTGTATTTTGTATTTTAAACTGAAAAAACTGAGGTATTTTGGTAATGTATCGAAAATACATTTTCAGAGTATTTTGTATTTTCAAAATACATTTCTTCAGATCTATTCTCTCTTGTTTAAACCGCAGTTGAACGATTCCCAAAAGAGGAAAAGGCTAATGAGTCATTGAAATTGTTTGTAGGAGTTAATCTAAACATCCTTTTTTAACCTAGCGCCGATAAAGACGATAATTAATGGGATTGTGGTGGCCTATGAAAAATATAGTTTCTGTTATAAACTTTATGGTCATATTGGAATTATATAATGATGTTATTTTCATATGGCTCTTTTCTGTCTATGTGCGTAAAGAACAGGCACAAGAAGACAGCGTGGAGTTGCATTCTTTGTAGAATCAGAAGCATAGGCTATCCAAGTTCTTCTGTGCATTGTATATATTTTAAAGTAAATTGAGGAGAGGCAATGCTTTTGGTTATTGCACAGATATGAGAAGAGATGGACGATATTGCTGCTCATAATGCAAATGTATTTAGGGAATTAATAAGACTTGCGTGTTATGCAGTATTAGTATTGAGAACTGTGAGAAAATATGAGGGAATACCATATTATGCTAACCAAAAAAAGAGTATTTATGCTAATTCCTTGGCATTCGTTTAATAGCGGTTGCGCTATATCATGCAATAAGTTTTATTGGTAGCAAAAAATTTGTCATATTATCATTTTTAGGTAAAGTGTTTCCTTGAAACATCTATTTCTCACGATTTGCTATCGATAAAGCTCAGATGACTGATTTGAAATTAGCATCATACTTCAAAAGGGTTGGAGATTCACTATGGATTTTCACTTCTGGATCTTTTCCATTTCGGTTTCAAATATTGTCATTTTACTTGAAACGTTTATATCTCAAAATTGGCTATAGATGGAGCTTAGGCGATAACTGATAATATGAATTCCGCTTCACTAAGAATTTTGACTTCCGGTTTCTTTTTCACATCAGATTCAAAAATGTCTCTTAAAATATATATATTTCTCAGAATTGTCTATAGATAAACATAATGACTGTTATGGATCAAATTCTGGAATGCGTTCTGGGTTCATTAAGGATTTGCATCCTCAGTTTTTTTACCACTTCCAGCTCAACAAAATTGTCTTGAAACTTCATTTCTTAAGATTGGTATAGAGAGAGCTGAGATGATGGCTGATATGAATTAAATATAAAATTCGGGAGATTGTTAGGGTGTTCGCTAAAGATCCCTCCCCCCTTCTGTTTTTTTTTTCACTTTAGGCTCAAAATTAAAATGCTTAATAGTTCAATCAAAAATGAAGTGTGCAATGTAGTTTTTTATTATATGTTTGTCTGCTACACAAAATGTGTTCTCCCATGGATTCATTTATTTCTTTTGTATATTTTTACTTTATTAGCTTGGAGATTTAAAATTTCAAAGAGTTTAGTCTTTTAAGTCATACTTTTTCGATACATTCTAATCCTTTTAAAATGCCAATGTTAACATTTAACAAACACAAAAGGTTTGTTTATTTCCAATAAAATGTATACATAAATATTGCTTTTCACTGAAAATTCAATCCAATCCAACACACAGCAGGGTTTAATTTTTTAAATTGTAATATGTATTTTGAAAATACATGTATATTGTGTTTGGAATTTTTTAAATTTTAAAAGTTTTTGTGTTTTGTATTTTATGCCCTAAAACCTATGTATTTGGTATCAAAAATACATTTTCAATGTATTTTGCCCAACTCTGGCCATGCGTTTACTTTTAGTCACTCCAATTTTCTGAACTTTGAGTACCATTTCTAACTTTGCACTGCTCAAAAATGAAAAGAGTATATTTTTCTATAACTGTTCTATACAAATACCGTCTCTGAAAATTTGCAAAATTCTGCCATTCAAAGAAAATTTTATATATATATTTTATATTCTGTATTATTTTTGTTAGCAGCTTTAGATAACGCTTTTATACAGAATTTCAGAAATACTTCCTTTTTTTTTCAAAAATCGAAACCTATTCTTTTCCAAAATGCACAAAATGAAATAAAGCAATGATATGACATTGCCACAGAACTGACCGATCGATAGTGAACAGCTGGTAGAGAAGAAACATATTAGAAAATTCTTCGACTAGTTTTTGAAAAATAACAGCTCAAAACCCCAGTCATTGCATACCTGATGAGTATTAAACACCCAAGTTAAATTAAATGAACTAAACAAATTTTAAGAGCAGAATATAAAAAAATAATATAAATATTTAGCGTGTGGGTTTTCAGTCGATTCTCTAATACATTCATATTTCCAAGCAGGGGTTGCTCTGAACTTTTTATTACTATTTCCAACCTATTCTTCAAATAAAGTTTTTAATCGCAAAATTTTATTTTACCGTTCCATTTGAAAAATTGATCTTGATAATAAATTCTCAAATTTCAGAGGTAATTAGATTGGAAAAGGCAAATAATATGGTAGCACACATTGCGATTAAGTATACCACACGTTTTAATTTTGACACTGGCAGAACTCATAATTGCCAACATTTTCGCGAAATATTTTTTTCAATTTCCAAATTGAGTTACTAGCGCAGCGCGACTCCTGCCCTGGTATTATATTATCCCTGTATCAAAATCATTATCAGAATGAAAAATAGATGTATATATTTTTAAATGTAGTACCCACTTATTTTTGAAGATTAATTATTTTTAAAAACTAGCAAATATTTGTAAATCCAATAAATACATTTGGTTTATTTATGCTAATATAACTATTTTGATACCATTAACTTCTATAGCGTAGTTCAAAATATCAATTTTTCCCGTCTTACATAATAAAAGAAGAAAATAAGAAACATGGATTAATTACATGTAGAACTTCTAAATATTAAAAGGGAAAATAAAGTCATATAGTAACAGCATGTCTTTTTCAATAAATAATTATACTTAATAGTCACATGAATCACTCGATCTTTATTTTTTCCGAAATAAAATAAAAAAAAAAATCTCTAATTTATCTGTTAAATAATTGTCTAAATTTGCAGCCTAAACCTAATCTCAAATTTAATGGTGAACCACATTTTTAAATCTCACGTCCGAAATAAATCAAAGCAAGTTAAGGACTATTCCAAAATCTACGTTTTTTATTTAAAGTCATAATAAAAGCAATAAGAAACTTCCTATTTATTTTCGAAGAATTCGAGGAAAGATGTGCCGAAACTCAATGAATATTTTATCATATGTTTATAAAGAAAATATTTGCCAAAATATTTGTTTATGTATTTATGAAAGAAAAACTTCTTCCGATGAAATGTTTTTGGGTCTATTTTAAACTATTGGATTTATGTACATTTTACTTTGCCACGAACTTTAAAAATGAAAACGTAATTTAAGTGAGCCCAGATCTATGCTTATACAAATGGGATTTTTAGAAGTAACGATGCGTATATCGTGGACTACATAAGCTTTCAGAAAATAGTAAAAATTTACGTTTAGATTACAAGCTAAAAATGGGTGTTCTCTTTAGTATTGAATAGCCAGAGTGTCTTTTGAACTTAAGTCATACATGCTTACATCTAAACTACCAGAACTTTCAAAGTATGATATTCATTTTCAAAAGTTTTTATTTAAATCGTCATGACCGATGTATGGTTGTCCGCCTGTTTCAACTACTTTGATGGCATTTTAATATATTTTCCTACAGCCTAGAAGGCAAACATTTGGTAAATAATATTTTGTAGTAGAACATTTTTATCTAATAAAATTTGGAGGGAAAAAAGAACAAAAAGGAAAACAGAAATAACCAAAATGTCAACGTTTTATGCTGGGAGGAATATTTTAGGGACCCTTAAAATTTAGTGTGTGTCCCCCCCCCCCTAAAGTCTAAGTTTGGGGAAAACTAAAATTTTGGTGTTCATTTTATATATTTTGTTTACAGCACTAAATGCCACCCTGTGAGATTGAAGACTGAATCTTTGCCCGCTTATAATATCAACCGCAAGACAGAAGCTAAAAGCGAATTTTCTTATTAAGATGATTATGTTTGACGCTAGACGTATTACACAAAATAAAATTCATTACAAAGGTTGAATCTTAATTTTCTAAGAGTGTTACTTTCCATGTCATTGACAGTCTTACAGCATTAAAGGTGGGATAGCCCAGAGTTTAGAGTTTGTAGATTTCACTCCGACGACCTCAGTTCGATTGTCTGAGCTGCCTAAATTCTACCCGCGTCTATGTGGACTACGAACATGTGGGTCCGGAAGTGCTCCTGAGAGGTTGGTGGCAGCGGAAGGAGGATACGCCCTTTGTGGATGTCACCCCTACTGAGTTCCAGTCTGAATTGAGTAGCATTACCTCAGACGTCTAACCAAATACCTTACACTTTTGGATGGGTCGGATGGTCTAGGTTGAACGTAAAACTCATATTATTGACAGGCAAGTTGGTCCATAAATGAATATATTTCCCATTACAATTTGCACAATATGCAAAAGTTACTTATTTTCATTATATGCAGTGCTAAATGAAACCCTGGCGGGTACTTCTGAAATAATCTATTTTAGATATTTCATAAATTCACGAAGGGGTATTTCTGAAATAATCTATTTATTTTACTATAAAATCAATGCTGCGTGGTTTAACATTATTCCTGTTCTGTTTGGTTGGGTTTTGTCTGTTAGATAAGTTTGCAGAATATTCTGATCAAGGCTACTGTAATTGTTGTGATCTTGTATTGTGTGCAGTGAAGCGACGTCTGCCTTATATCAGGCCGTTACATGAAAACTATTGATCAGATGTCCATCATTCAAAACCAAGATTACGGTTTGCAATTATCTGCACGGTTTAGGTAATGAGACGATGAGTGAGTACAAAACTACTTAAAGTAAGTAGTTTAAAATTTTTCTGATAGAAATAATGTAATTTTGAATTCAGAAATCGTTTTTTCCTGTATTATATGTTAGACGTCTATTCACAGATTTTTTATATCTTCAAGTACAGTAGATCGCCGATAATTTGAACCATGTTTATTCGAACTGTCCAATTATCCGAACACGGTCATTTTTTTTTCTCCTGTCATGCACAGAGACAGAGTGATTTGGTTTATGTTTTTCAAAGATTCAAGTTTCAAGGTTTATATTTAAATTTTCTACTTTTTAGAGAGTATTGATATTGCCACTTTTTTTGGAAATGTTAGTGACAAAAGGAAGGGGGAGATAAGATCAATAAAATCGGAATGCATTGAGGGGGCGATGGCTTCAAATGAATGGGGGAGGGTTGAATATGTCACTCATCACTGCCATATATTAAATTCAAAGAATTGGATCCACTGCTTGCAAAAGAAAAAAAAATACAAGTTTCTGCTAGTCTCAATTAGAAATCAGACATCGTTGAAGTAAGGTTATTTGGTGATGTCTGGAAAGCGAAATATAGTCCTTTTTCCGTTCGAAGAAACTGAAATTTTAAAGAGATTAAAGAACGGAGGACTGAGTAAATTGGCATTATAGTACTGTGTAGGGAAATCTACAATTTTGAAATTGAAAAGAATTGGAGATTGTCATTATGGATTTGGTTGCGGTAATGGAGACAGATGATGGAAGTTAGACCGAAAATGTATGAAAAAATAATACAGTTGACAGTGCTCTTTATATATAGTTCCTTCATAAACGCTTATTAGGACAACCAACATTCGGACTTCTTCTGTGTGAGAAAACATTGTTTGTTTAACAGTGGTTTAAAAATATAAAAAAAAAACTTTAAAACACACCAGCGCAGGCTGAATAACTTATTAGTAAATTCTACTAATAATTCTTAGTGTAAAAGAAAGTAAAATATGCACATTGTTAAAAAATATATGTATCGATTTACACATGAAAGGTGGTATTCTTCTGCCTCCAGAACGATTCGTTTTGGCGTGAAAAAAAAAACATGTAAATCGTGTAAATTACAAATGGCACAGATAATGAGTAAGTTTAAAAGTACACAGTTTTAATGTGTAACAATAATGTATAATTTCAATTACCGTGTTAAATGTGTAATTCGTAACTTTCAAATTACACATTACTTGTGTAGTTTGCAATTTACAAGCTATTTTACACAACTAAATAAATCGTTCTAGTGTAAAAAAAAAACCCACTTTCTATGTGTAAAGTTAACACATCTGCAATGTGACTCAACTCGACTTCAAATTTTACAAGATTTTTTTTTGAAAAAATCGATATCGTGAGTTCAAATGACTACAACTATAGCATGTTACCATTCAATTTAAAAGGCTTGAAAAAATCTTTCGATTGATATACTATACTTGACAATGTACCCCCCCCCCCCATGACGTCACAAACAAAAGAAATTATCCCATCTATTTCTCACAACAATGATTAAAACTTTTAAGTCTCGTGATCATTGATCCACAAATAAACCCTTTTATGCATGATTTTGTCCAATTTTGTCTTGTGCTGCTACGTTAAAAAAATGTAAAATTTCGAATAAAATTCAAAGTTTTTGCACGATTTTAAAAAAATTCTATCTAGTTCTAGATTTTTAGATGACAAATAAGGGTACAAAGTCACGTGAAAATCCATTAATATTTATAACTTCTCTTGTGTCATTGGCATAAAATTCTCAAAATCGAAAATTTGCAAGAAAACAATACTTTCTCAATACTACATGTGAGAAAATAAAAAAGTAAATATGCATTTTAAGCTCCATAAATTTATAAGTTTAAACATTGCAATAAAGTGCATTTCTTTAAATTTTGAGGGAGAAAATGACAAATTTTTATGATTATAATTGTTTAATGAAATAAAGATATTTAGGAGGTATAAAACAAGCTTTAAAATGTATTGCACAAAGCAAATCTAAAATCTCAAATTCTGTAAATGTAATTTGATCAAAAGCAGCATCTTAAATATATATATATATAATAGTTTGAAAATCCAATGAAAGAAAAGTGAGAAGCTGCAACTCGAAATACCTAACTTTCTAAAACACCCACAAAATAAAATCATAAAACAGCAAATCTTCAAATAAATGGAAAAAAATAGAGTTTTTGAAATCAATTAATCATGATCTTGATAAATATATATATATATATATATATATAAATTAGCTTCTAAATATACTCGGCCTTTAGAGGCATTTAATATGTGGAAATTTACTTTATTAGAATCTATTAAAAATGCTATTAGTAGTATTAAATTGTCTAGATCTTTATATAATATTGATAATATTAAACATTTCATTAATGATTTACAAAGATCTTTTGTTATCACCTGTGTTGATAAAGTCTCTAATAATTATGCTATTATCTGTAAAAAAATTTATATACAATTTCTGTTAGATTATTTAAAAACATTAACATTACAAATCATAATATTTCTTAGCTTGTAGCACTTAACATAAACTAACTTTATTTCTGCATCCACAATATATATAATGTCTAATAATGAAAAATATTGTTTATCTTAATTTTATTTTCTGTGAAGTAAAAACTAAAAAAATATATATATTTGCTTTTGATTAGTGCTTCCTAATTTATTGATGCCCTAAGCACATGCTTAGTGTGCCTATTGGGTAATCCAACCCCGAGATACCTTCGTAAATATTAAAAAGAAAAACATTTATAATACACATGTTAATAAATATTTTGTACGCTTTTCTGAAAATCAAAGTAAAAGAATGATCATGAAATAATAAATAATTTACATTAATCTGAACAAAATGAAAAAAATGTTCTATAGGGAATAGGAAAACAATTGGATAAAATACAAAATTTTGGATTGTAATCGTGGATGTGAGAGAATAGAAATATATAAATAAAAAAAATCATGCCATAAATCAAAACTTTTTTATCAATCGTACTTCTAATGAGACATGTTTGTGCATTGCTAGTTATATCCATGCTAGCGAATTGCAGTAAACATCATTTAATAATCTTCGATGCACTTTTGGCAGAAATCATTTGTAGCGGAAAACATTCACAGCAACCATTCAGAAAATGATCGTCTGCCGCCATGGTTATACAATAGTTCAATGAAAAATTGCTGAGGGGGCAGAAAACGGAAAAGAAAAGCTTTGTATGTGTCAACTGATAGGTAAACGAAAGCAAACCTGCTGCGAGTAGGGCCACCGACAGAAGGGGCAGAAAAATGCCTTGCATACGACCCGGGTTGCATGGTAAACTCATGCTCCAATATTTTCGTTGTAAGACCAGGAGTTACGCTATAGTATTTTGTGGTTAAGCCCCAGTTTGCAGGTGTCCAGCAAAACAGGATGTGGAGATGCTATTTGAAAATCAGATTTTAACGAAAATATGCCACAGGGTCCAAACTGGACGAGATCATAGAGTTGGCAGGTCTTTTGAATTAACGTCCGAAGGGATCACTTGTTACGGGGGCTTTCCGAAGACGGTTGTGCCTGGGGGTGTTTGAAAGACCAATGGACCTGCTCTCTGACCCATGGGCGACACCCCTGAGACGAATCAGAATGGTTTCATTAAATGTTGGGGCAGATTTTAAAACTTGAGAGAGAGTGAGAATTTTCCAAAGTTTCGGGGATGAGTTGGAGACACCATCGAAAAAGGTGGTGTTATCTTGGTGTGAAATAAGTGTCCGAGTCCATGTCAGGGACATCCGATGGGCAACTCCTCCACAATGTTTCAATGAGTCAAATTTTGAACACCTATGTCTTCTCTCTCCTATTCTGCAGATAAGATTTTAAATTTAGTTTCGAGTCACCATTCCTCCACTCCATTTTATTTTAGGCATGTAGATTCAGTATGAAGTTTAATTATTGTCATTATTGTAAATATTTATGTATGTGTGAATTTAAATAAATGTCTTTCGATAATTTACGACACGACCTTTTTCCTTCCGGGCTCTTACCGGGCGTGTCCTAAAAGAGGTAGATACCTCAGGACACCTGGAGGTGTCCTGAGGTATCTCCTTTACTTTACATACTTTTATTTACTTTACATAGATAGCATGCTGAGGCATCTATCATTAGGCTCTATCATGCTGCATAGCTGATAAACACCTGGAATTTTAATAAACTTTTATTTTAACATCAGCATCTAGTATAAATATGAATAATTTACATCAAAATACAATTTGCAATTTACCTGGGAAATCAAAGTGATAAAAATCATTGGCAGATTGATAACCTATACTCTAGATATATTCTTATCTTCGTGCTTTTAATTTCAAATATGAAAGATAATTTTTCTGCATGAAAACAAATTAAAAATAGATGAAATGACTTTTAATATACAAACTTTCAAATTTATAAAACTTATTAATTAGACTCATTAATTATTCTTTGAACTTTAAATGAAAAATTTAAATTTTAACTTAAATTTTTAAATAGTACAGATTTACAGGAAAAGGGTCCAGTTGTCGAAAGTTTTAGTGCAACTCATATTACAACTTATACATTATTAATCAGACAACAATTTTAAACTTGAGAAAAATAGCTTGAAGGTTTTTGAGTTGATAGCAGAGAAAATTTAATTTCTCAGAATTGACAACACACAGAGCATAATGAGAATGTTTCGCATTTGAGAAGCATTCAACTACTTAAATTTAATGAAATTTAAAAGTGATACAGTTGTCTGTACAATGGCTTTAAACCATGTCATCGCAGAAGTAAAATTACCAATAACTGGATTTTTTTCTGTAAATGATTACATATGTTTAAAAATTAAGATAAATATTTTAAATGAAGCTTTTAAAAATTTAAATATTTACAGTCCCAGATTTGAACTTGATGGGGCATAAATTTCATTAGGAATTAGCCCTATTTTCAATTAACCAAATTGAAAAAAAAAATCTATTTTTATCAGGATCAAGAAATTAATTCAGGTTTTTAGAAAAATTTACATTAACTGTTAAAATGCGTATTAATTGTTACTTGTAAAATCTGTGAAATTATAAAATGTATTAACAGAAACAATTTTACAGCACTTAAGTATACATATGCTGAAAAATAAAGCTGAAAATCTATATTAACATTATTATTTAAAAAAAAGAGAAGTTGCATAGATAGAAGATGCAAGATTATAGGAAGTTCTATAGATAATGGTATGTATCAAAGCCGAGTATCGACATGTCATTACCTCACCTTGGTTAGACAATTTCAGTTCCCTGCAGAATTAAGATAAGTTTTATATGCAAAAATACTTTATTTTAAAGTTTTATTAATATTTATAACTTAATTTATATACCAATGAAATTCAATTTCTATACTATATGAATATCTTAGATAGTGAAGAATTGTTCAGAACCCAGCATTTTTACTTCAATTACATACTTTGAACAAATGAAGAAAAAATATTAATCATTTTAAAAATTATAAACTCTATATTACAAGTTCCATTTCAAAAAAATCTTTCTAAAATTCAGTTTCCAATACCACAGGTATATGAAAAGAAAACACTAAATAAAAGTTTATAAACATAGAAAAATTATAAATTTTCAAAATTTCCTCTTCATGTAACAACTTTAAAGGTTATAATTTATGTAAACACCAGGCAAACGATGTATGACTAAGACTGAACTACATCTTTTGAAGTTCCAGATTACTTGTCAGTTATAATAAAAGGCTTATTAACATTGATATTTTTAGATTTCGCTATTCACAATTTTAAAAAAAAACACATTATAAACAGACCGGATTGAAAAGTTATAAAGACAAACTTTTGCTATCCGCCATGATATTCATCAAATGAATTTATTGAAATTTTAAATAATTTACACACAATAATTTGTATTACAATAATTTTGTTAAAAGATACTTAGTAAAAACTAGTAAATAGTTTAAATCTTACTTCATTTAGTTCCACAACCACGAACCAACAAAGTGAGGATCAAAGCAAAATACACATGACGTCATTCAAATACAGGAACGCAGTTTTTTTTAGAAACCAATCACATTAAGAGGAGAGTTATTGAAATTCATTCATCTAATTTTATTGTTAAATAAATTAATTATATATGAATAAAATAAAAATATGCATTTTATAAAACCATGTAAAACCGCTAAAATCACTACGGGGTCATTCCATTTTATTATCGGTTTCTCCTTTAGCTCAAACTATAAGAAGCTTTGAGCACGGTTAGTGCTTTGAGGGTGACATCTGTCAGCTCAAAACTTAAGTAGCTCTGAGCGGAGTTAGTGACCAGGAGGGGTGACATCTGTCCACTCCGTATTCTTCGAGCTTTAACTGCAGTTTTCTAAATACTTTTAACTTCTACGTCGAAAACTCTTCGAGGTACTTCATTTTAAAATCTCTATTGCAATTATCATACCATTTTACACAGATGGCAAAATAAAATTAATATTTAAATTTAGTTTCAAATCAGTTATGTTCAAATAACGTGAAGTATACAAATATTGGCATATATCAAAGGTTAAAGTAATTTACGCTAAGAACTCCTCTCAGTGTTTCTTTCAGGCATACTCTACGGGGGGGGGGGGTCTATTTATGTGGCACACCATTTAGATATATTTATATGGGACAAATAGAAAACTTGCCCTCCCCCTGGACAAAAATTCTGAAAGAAACACTGATTCCTCTCAGGTGAAATCCCATGCCCTGCCTACGCCACTGATAGTTGGAACTGACGCAGTAATATTCACACAATGGGAAAATCTAATTTTGCAGAATGTAAATCGAATATATGAATTTAACTGTAAAATTCTAATTTAGAATTTAAATAATCTATTTGAATCTAAAGAAAAATTTCATTATATACATATATTTTTTTTTTTTTAACTTTTAAAACATCTTATTGATGACATCGCTTATCTAATGTAAATCCAGAGAACTGACCAAAGTTCTACTTCTACTGAGACCGTCTGACCAAGATGTAAGGTATCTGTTTGCACTGTCGAGTAGTGCTACACAATTTAGACTGCAACCCAGTGGGGGTTACATCCACAGGGACCGTACCCATCTCCCCCTATCACCATCCTCTCGGAAGGACTTACGGACCAGTACTTCGCGTGAACACGAAGACAGCTTGGGCAGAGCCGGGAATCAAATTCGGGTCTACCGAATGCAATTCCCGCGAGTTAACCACTGGGCTGTCCCACCACCGTTCAATTTTTTCGAAATCTAAATTAGTTTTTATATTATGAAATTTGGGAAATCTCATGTGGAGAATTACGTTAAACCATCAATAAACTTAAACAACGGAAGGGCTATCCACAGATGTTCGTTAGTATACATTAAAATGTGCATTAACTGAAAAAACTAGACACGCTGTGTATAATCCCATGATCTATTAGTTTTACACATTTTAATATATCTTTAGAAAGTAATAAATTTACACACTTCCTTAAATACACATATCAACAAGTATGTTTGAGACACACACCTGTGAATTGACATATTTACCGGTATACGTGTGCAAATTTCCGAATTTGCACATTTATGTTTTAGAGTGCATGTGTACTCATTTAAACTACTATTTTAAAACATCTGTCCAATTATCTGAACTTTTGATTATCCGAACACCCTTCGATCCTGGCAGGTTCAAATAATTAGCGCTCTAATATATTTATAATTAATTATTTACACATTTTAAGTAAGAAATTATTGTGACAAAATTTTAATATATAAATTTCATTATTGCAGCATAATATCTATCATGAAATACAATTCTGAGACAACAGTATAGATGGAGCTTACGTTAAATTTAATTTTCACTGTTGGACTCTGGAATATTTTTATTCTTTCCTGAAAGAGCTAAAGTTAATGCATACCATTGTTATCTTTTCAAACTAATGTTCTACTTTAATCTTGGAGTGAATCATTAGCTTCTAGCTGTTGGCGCATGCAGTGCAATCTTTTGAATATCCCTACTCATGAGCATCTATTATAATTATGCACAAACACGGCTAGAAGGCAAAAAATAATCTAACAAAGGCGCGCCTCGTGTTTTCTTTTATTTTCATTCTTTATTTTATTTGTTTTTTGCCTTTGTTTAGACACTTATGATTTAGGAAGAAAAACATGTATTTTAATGCGTTAAAATATTTTCCGCCAAGGCATTTTTATTTTCTGTAGCAAAAATCATATTAAAAGTTTTTCATTTCTGAAAAATAATATTAAGTTACAGTAAGGCAATCAGTTATACGTATTAGTTTGATTTTATTCATTTGAATTTACCCCACTTATTATCTTTAAAAGTATTCGACTTTGATTGTCAGCTTAAGTCACTTCTGTTTCTTTGAGATTAATTAAGCTGGTTTAACTGCCGTGGAGAAGTTGAATTGGATTCAATAATTTAATGTGGAATCCAAAATAGCATTGCTGGTGGTGTCTACATTTTCACTTGGGATTTAAATAAAGAACACCTGCGCCAATAAAATTTTAACAAGTTTGATAATGTAAAACAAGCTTTGATATGAGGGCTAATGACCTGATGACTAATTAAACTCATGTTTCAAGCTTTATGTTGAGTTTATTGTATTAACATTTGTTGAAACATACTCAGAGTGGTCACAATTCAGCAAACTGTATATTTAATTTAAGACGTAATTTTAAGTGAATAGTACTCGATAGCATTATGCAAGGTACGGAAACACGCTCTAAAATGTATATTATATTACGAAAATAACACTTACTTTAAAACTTTACATAACGAAACAAATAGCTTGCCAATATGGGCTGCGAGAATTAATCCATTTCCATGACTTTTTTGCTGCATTTTGTAGTGCAGCGAACAATTAGTGCAAATTGCAATAGCACAATCGCTCGGTATATCGAAATTTGCTCGACAAAACACACAAAATGCATAAGTCAATTATTTGTAATAGTCGAAATAATGACTGTTTTGTTTTTAAATCAATCTAAAATTTACGTAAAAGGATACGCAAGAAACAATAGATCAACAACTTTCACGTTGCATTGGATTCTAAGAAATATTAAATAAATGCAGGGCCTGCGCTCTCAGGTACAGTCACCGCGCGTTGGAAAGTGTTTACACTAGCTTCCCACAGCTACCTGGAAGCTTCCCACTCACCGCACCGCACCGCACCGCAGTTGAAGGTTGAGTTCACGCATGCGCTGTACGATAAAAAAGTGGGGAGAGTCCTCTTCTGCGGTGAAATCAAACCGCAATGCAAAATTAGAAATAAAACCAAATTACGCGCCTCCCGCACGGTTGACCGTAATGCAACAGCCAATAGCATCGTAAATGTAACAGCCAATAGCATCGTCTTCACCTGCTAAATTAATATTTCATATAGCAATTTTTTATTTGATTTTTTTTTCCGATTACTTCAGGTATCAGAATATTTGAAAGATAAATATTTGAAAGATAAAAAAGAAATTTACTTTCTCATATTATAGTATACAGTATAAAGTACGAAAATTTTTGATTTTGAGGCCAATATATGTTTTAGGATTTACTCAGTAAGTTTTGACTATTTTTAGAGTGATATCTGTCTCTGATCGATTTTTTGTGTACACAATAGCCGCTATAAATATTAATGCCTTTTCTTGAAACTTTCGGCTTTGTTAACTAAAAATCCAATGCCATATAAAACTGATTATTCGAGCGAAAACTTCGAAATTTATATTTTTTAATATGTCAGTATAGGACAAAATGTAACATAATTATGTATAAAAGTAGGGTTTTTTTTTTCCAAACCCTATTAAATGAAGGGTAACATGCTATAATCATGATAAATTGGACTCACTCCAGCTAATTTTAATCCTTAAAAAACATGCTGTAGAAAAATATGAGGTGTAAATAATAATGAGGCACATTACAAAATATAAACAACGCTCAAACAAACACCTACACAAAGAAAAAACTTCAAGAGTGGAAGATTCAAAATCCCAGCTCGACGTCACAGTGGAAAGAGAGCAAATCGCGATAGTCCCGGCAAAGAATGCTCCCGATTTACCACGGCCGCCAAGATTTACGTATACTTCGAGCTGTCTACCGTTACGACGCGGCGAGTGGGAAAGCACCTCAACACCGACCGTCATCACATCAAAGGTTCGTGGGCCCCCGTATCAAGCTAGTAGCATTGAAGCTCCGAGCAATCTTACTTGAACTAGCTGCATTAATGCAGCGTTCTTGAATGTGATACGGAATGCCGTTTCCACGGAACGATGAAATATTATTTTTATATTACATACATCATGGAAATATTATTGGTAGATATTTCGGTCCGCTTAAATATGAATATTTCTTTTTAGATTTAGCATTTCCATGTTCTGTGAGGCGATATAATATTGTTGTTTATTTAAGAACTTCTGCATAACTGACCAATCGATGGCTGTTAAATAAAATTGACTTAATGACCCTTCGGACCATAAATAAAATATAATGGAAATTTAATAAGGCAGAATTTTTGCAAATACGAAATGGACACCGAAACGTTATTTCAATTTTTGAAATTATCCCTGGCCACTTACTTAGTTTCTGAAATAGGGATCCAGGTTGAAATAATCTGATTAACATTTTACACAGATTTTTCTCTTTTATATTTTTGGAAATAAAAACTATTTCAATACCTCGAGATAACTCCGAATGAAAAAATGGGCGTGTCCAAATAAATAACCGCAAGGTTTAGAATAACCGCAAGGTTTAGAAATGAAGAAATCTGAATAAAATTTTACGCAGATTTTCCTGGTTCATATTTTTGAAGATAAAATATATTTCAACACCTCACGATAACGCCGAATGAAAAATGGGCGGGGCCAAATAAATTATTGAAATATATTGCTGAGTACTTTATAATAAAATCTTGTCGAAATTTTCTAAATAATGATTTCTGTGTATAAATGAACATAAGTATCAGGTTTTCAATTTGTTTAATTTCTAATAAGATTATATGGGTTCCAAAATATTCAAAACTCTTTTAAATTTCTATATGATTTTCAGTTCGGATGGATATTTGGCAAAAGTGATGGCAAGTCGGAACAAGGATTAAAAATGAAATAATATGAATAAAATTTTACGCAGATTCTCCTCTTACGTATTTTTGAAAATAAAATATATGTCAATACCTCAAGATTACTCCGAATGAAAAATGGGCGGGGCTAAATAAATAATTGAAACATATTGCAGGGCTCCTTACAATAAAATCTTGTCGAAATTTTCTAAATAATGCTTCTTTGCATAAATGACCATAAGTATCAGGTTTTCAATTTGTTTAATTTCTAATAAGATTGTATGGGTTCCAAAATATTCAAAACTCTTTTAAATTTCTATATGAGTTTCAGTTCGGATAGGTATTTGCCAAAAGTGATGGTAAGTCGGAACAAGGATTAGAAATGAAATAATCTGAATAAAATTTTACACAGATTCTCCTCTTTCGTATTTTTGAAAATAAAATATATTTCAATACCTCAAGATAACTCCGATTGAAAAATGGGCGGGGCCAAATAAATAATTGGAACATATTGAGGGCTCCTTACAATAAAATCTTGTCGAAATTTTCTAAATAATGATTTATTTGTATAAATGAACATAAGTATCAGGTTTTCAATTTGTTTAATTTCTAATAAGATTGTATGGGTTCCAAAATATTCAAAACACTTTTAAATTTCTATATGATTTTCAGTTCGGATGGGTATTTGCCAAAAGTGATGGTAAGTCGGAACAAGGATTAGAAATGAAATAATCTGAATAAAATTTTACACAGATTCTCCTCCTTCGTATTTTTGAAAATAAAATATATTTCAATATCTCAAGATATCTCCGATTGAAAAATGGGCGGGGCCAAATAAATAATTGAAACATATTGCGGGGCTCATTACAATAAAATCTTGTCGAAATTTTCTAAATAATGATTTATTTGTATAAATGAACATAAGTATCAGGTTTTCAATTTGTTTAATTTCTAATAAGATTGTATGGGTTCCAAAATATTCAAAACTCTTTTAAATTTCTATATGATTTTCAGTTCGGACGGATATTTGCCAAAAGTGACGGTGAGTCAGAACAAGGATAAGGAATCAAATAATCTGAATAAAATTTTACACATATTCTCCTTCTTCATATTTTTGAAAATAAAATATATTTCAATACCTCAAGATAAATCCGATTGAAAAATGGGCGGGGCCAAATAAATTATTGAAACATATTGCGGGGCTCCTTAATATAAAATATTGTCGAAATTTCCTGAATAATGATTTCTTTGTATAAATGAACATAAGTATCAGGTTTTCAAATTGTTTAATTTCTAATAGGATTGTATGCATTCCCAAATATTCAAAAATTCATATCTTTAAAAATTAATATGTGATTTACAGTTCGGAAGAATATTTGCCAAAAGTAACGGGGAGTCAGGACCAGGTTAAGGAATCAAATAATCTGAATAAAATTTTACACAGATTCTCCACTTTCATATTTCTGAAAATAAAACTAAATTTCAATACCTCAGGTTAACTTCGAAGGAAAAATGGGCGGAGCAAATAAAATAGTGACACATATAGGTGAGCTCTTTAAAATAAAATATTGTCGAAATGTTCTAAATAATGATTTCTTTGTATAAATGAAGATATATGTATCAGGCTTTCAATTTGTATCCATAAATTTCAATAATCTTTGCTAAAATAAAACAGATAACGTAATAAAGAGAAAATATCAATTATCCCCGCAATCTTTAAACTTGAGGGATGTAATTGGTTCCAATATACGGCAAAATGGAAACGCTAAAATTGTATGGGAACTCGTAATGCTTATATTCTCGTAGATTAGAAGAAATACCCAAGTAAGAGAAAATTACCCGTACTACCATATATGAGTTTCTACCTTTTCTGCCAAAATAAAACAGGTGTCGTAATAAATTGTAATTATTAATAATCCCAGTAATCTTTAAAACGGATGGCCCCAAATTAATATAATCCAGTCAAAAACGCAATTTCGATAAAATTGATTTTACATACATTTCTTAAAATTTTAAATCGAAAAATATTTAACGAAAATCGTCTGCTGCATAAACACATTGGATTTAAATACGTTGCTAAGCAACATGTTATCATTTTCTTCAAATAAAATTACGGGAAGAACTGTCGTCTGCATTATGCTATGTCTATGGAAGATTGAACTGTGCGTTTTTAATTAATGACTAGACAGCCCCTGATCCTAGAAACTTGAAACATGAACTAAATTTTAAGATGGGTTATTCTAAGGCTACCTTAAAAAAATTCATGAAATTCGGTTCAGCAGTTCTCCCGTGATGATGAGACATACATACATACATACGTACATACATACATACATACAGACAGACAGACAGATTTTCAGTTTTACTTGTATAAACTAGCAGCATACCCGTACTTCGTATGGAGTATATAATATAAAGAAAATTAAAATTCACAATCATGTGCAAATTCCTATAGCATACTGAATGACATTTTTAATCAAAATATTCTGCTAAAATATTTAATACGATGCTCTTAAAAGAAGTTTAAGAATCTCTGTTCTCGCTATACAAAATTATCTTCATTGGCAGATCTGAAGAATAAAACATCCTGGCCTCTTTGTGAACAAATTTACGAAAAAAAAAAAAAAAAAAAAAAGAATAGAATCGACATATGCAAACTGAAAGCATTAAAGTTGTATGGGACCCGTATTACTTATATACTCGAATATTAGAAGATATAACTTGTATTAGTATATTACCTGTATAAATTGATAATATCAATAAACCCGTAATTGACTCCAATATATGCCAGAATGACAGCACTAAAATTATATATATATATATATATATATATATATATATATATATATATATATATATATATATATATATATATATATATATATATATATATATCCCGTACTACTTGTATTGTCGCATATTAGAAAATATACCAGTGTGCTAGTAGAAGATTACCCGTATTACAATACGAGTCTCAAAAATATTTGCCAAAATAAAATAGATGACGTAATAAATTAAAAATATCAATAATCCCCGTAATATTTATACCAGAAGGTCGTAATTGATTCCAATATATGCCAATATATATCAAAATATATGACAATATACCTGTACTACTTATATTCTCGTAGATTAGAAGATATACCCGTGCATTTGTAGAAGATTATTTGTACAACGTACAATATATGAGTTTAAACAATTTTTGTCATAATAAATCAATGGCATAACTCGAAAATATCAATAATCCCTGAATCAATAATCCCCGAAAATATCAATAATAATAATGTTTAAACTTGAAGACCGTAATTGATATTATCCAGTTAAAAATGCAATGTCAATTAAATTTATTTTATAAGCATATCTTTATTATTCAAATCGGAAAAGTTTTAATAAAAATCGTATGACGCATAGCACATTGGATTTACATCCATTACTAAATGACATGATATCATATGCTTCAAATAAATTGATGGAAATCATCGTCTGAATAATGCTATCTTCATGGAAGGTTTGGCGACATTTTGTCAATTTAGCGATAATTTAAAAAATTGGCAAATTTATCGCGGAGTGGGACTGTAGAATTGATAGTCCCATTTTGCGACAAATTGACGAAACATCATCCCCATACTAGCCCCTAGGGCGCGGTTGCAAAGTGGTTCGCGCGCGGGAGTTGCACTCGGTAGGCCCTGGTTCGATTCCCGCCACTGCCAAAACTGCCGTCGTGCTCACGTGGAGTACGATCACGTTAAACATGTGGGTCCGTAAGTCCTTCCGAAAGGTTGGCGGTAGTGGAAGGAGAGTACGATCCCTGTGGATGCCTCCCCCACTGGGTTCCACTCTAAATTGTGTGGCACTATCCGGCCGTCCAAACAAATACCTTACACCTTTCAGGTAGGTCGGACGGTCTGGATCTCAACGACAACAGAACTAGCCTCTAACAAAACACAATTAATTTCATTTATTAAGCGCAATTTTATCAATTTCGTGATAATTTTATGGATTTACAAACATTTATATCAATTTGGTGATATGTAAAAATTCACTAAATGTGTTACTAAGTAGGATGGACGGGCTGATCGACAAATGCTACCAAAACATCATTTCAGTACTCTCTTCTAAAAAAGCAAATTTAATTTCATTGATTTGCGTCGTTTTTATCAATTTGGAGACATTTTTGTCAATTTGGCAAAGTTTAAGAAAAGTTGCCAAGTTAGCGATATTTCGCCAAATTAATATCTCTGCCTTTGCAGATCTGGAGAATAAAACATCCTGATCCCGTTTGTATATACTAAATAAAAACACTAAACTCGTATTAGAAGATATACCCGTTCTACTCTTTTTCAGTTTCAACAATCGGGTAAATGAATTTATTGGGTAAACACAATAAATGAGTTTATTAGCTAAACGCAATATAAAAGCTTGAGAACTCTTTGTCAAGATAAATGAAAGTGGTGTACGCAGTCCACAATTAATATATTTAAAAGAAAAATCAAACCGTTATTTTCTAAAATATATTTTTATGTCCATTTATTTATTATTCAAATCGAAAACATAATAATTAAAATTAACAGAGAGATTTAATTTAATTGCTTTTCTGAGCAACATGATATAAGATAGAATCTTCCTCATAAACTGAGAAATTAAATAACCATTTTGACTTCCTTATATTTTTCATTTTTGAGAAAAAGCTTGTGAAAAATAAACCATGGAGATAGATTTTCCATTTAAATTCATGTTTCAAACAATTCATGTGTTCGGAAAGTGACTAATTAGCTCAAAAAATCTCCCACCGAACTCAAAAATAAAATTTTAATTCACTTTTAAACGATTTTCAACCTTTTCGTTTGGATAAACCGCGGAAATAGAGTAGAACTCCTAGGAAAAAGTTTCGTTTTTCATTAATATCTCAACAACCCCTGGTCTTAGAAACTCGAAACTTGGATTAAATTTATGGGAGGCTATTTTAAGGTTATCCTCAAAATTTCGTTAAATTCGGTTGAGCCGTTCTCCCGTGATGATGAGACAAACAGAAGTTTGGTTTTTTACTATTATCACGAGAACCACTGGTCGTAGAAATTCCAAACATGGACTAAATTTTAAGTAAGGCTATTTCCAGGCTACACGCAAAATTTCATCAAATTCGGTTCAGCCGTTCTCCCGTGATGATGGGACAAACAGACAGACAGACAGACAGATTTTCAATTTCATTTATACAGATTATACATAGGATATAAATGATCGACATAAATAGCGAAATAAATGATCGTACATAAATATTCAGATAAAATGTGTAAGTACGTTTTTTATGTTTATGTTTTTAATTTTCCTTGCAAGAAATGCATTCGTAATATTTATACGCATTCAATTTATTTTTCATTTGTTTACCCTTTCCATATAAGAAGTTGCTGTAATGGAAACAATGGAAATGTGAATGTTTAGATGTCAAAGCTGAAGAGAAGTTACGCCCTTTCTATACATGTTCATTCAAGAAAAACAAACTAGTTCCGCGTCGAATGGACAACAGTATGAATAATTAAAATCCAAAGCTTTTCTATTGCGGATTGGAATTTATGCCTGCTAAAGCTTTAAGGCAATGTGTAGTAAGACCTCATGGAAAAATATATTTATTAGTATCATTTTTATGTATACGTTGTAAACTTTTGTACACAAAAATGAGACAGAACCTAACCGAGAAATTTATAAGTAAAAACTTATAAACTACCTACCAAATTACCAATTTTGGTTTTGGTATATCTATATCTCACATGTTTATTAAAGTAAGACTAGCAAAATTACTTTTGAATCACAACTTATTCACTTAGTAATTTTGCCCACAAGGGCGTTTATTTTATAAATTTGTAATTCTTGGGATTGAAATAATTTTTCAGTATGCGCCCTTTTATGTCACTCCGGACAGATATGGAAGTGCTCACATTGTGGGGAATTGCATATTGTGTACTTGTTTCCTGTTGTCGAACTTTACATGCGAATTTATGACGGATTAGGATTCTGAAATTAATTTCAGTTCAACGATATGTCATACATTCTATGGATTTTTTAAAAGGTGTGATAGGTTGATCTGTATGCATTAGATGCTGCTTAATAATTTCATAATTTGCTCTTTCTGACATCTTTCTAATTTACAGTGCTATCTTTTCAAACTTCTGAAACTATCCTTTCGGGGTGCTGAAATTTATTTGATTCAATCAGCCATAATCATTTTATTACGCTTGCACTTCAATTTTATGCTTTTTTCTTAGCGCCTGCCTCCGTCAACATAAGTGCGCGGTAATCTTTAATCTTTAATCGAGGAGCTGACCCATTGTGTTTACAGCTTTATAAAACCTTCGTAGCGGAATGTACTAACGGTACGATGGTTGACGAGAAAATGAAATATATATGAGAAAGATACTATGTAAAATTCTCGACATCTTGGAACTAATACGAAAAGACAGCATTTCGTATGGATACGTGATGAATATAAAAGATACATACACTTAGTGGACATATAAATCCTTTTGTGACATATAAACACTTGGGGTATATAAAAACTTGGAGTATGTAAAAACTTATGAAATAAGTATAAATACTTATGGAAATACCAAGAACACTCTAGAAATTGGGAAATAAGCAACTTTTGTTGTCACAACTGAGTTTGTATACCATTAAACAAAGCGATATATATTTACATTAGTTGAATAGATTATTGTAAATAAATAAATGTCTGTGCGTTCATGATAGTCGAAAGATGCAGATATATAAATACACACACACACTTATCCCCAACGCTTTCTACTACACATCACTGTGCTACACCTTCTCTTATAATGTTTAGTATATCGATATGAAATGTCAGAACAATGCATTTACATATGTAACCATTAGTTTTTAGAGTTAATTGATCAAAACAAAACAAACATCAAAATTCACATGCATTGATAATAGTTGATGAATATATATATATATATATATATATATATATATATATATATATATATATATATATATATATATATATATATATATATATATATATATATATCATTTCAATTTCTTACATTAAATCGAAGATGATATTGCATTTTATGCATGTACTCCAATGTGAATAATGGCTAAATAAATAAATAAATAAATAAATAAACACCTATAAGTATTTTAAAAAGAAAGATAATTTTTACTTGATATAATGATGTCAGATCTTCTATGGTAAATGACACTTTAACACACCAGTACTTTTTGTCACAATAAATACAACTGATACTTGTAAAGATATAAATTTCAATAATTTCTTGGAGAAAGCAGGCAGAGATCATTTAAGTGACATCTAATTTACCTAAATGACCGATGTCTGCTTTCTTCAAGAAAGTATTAATTATTGTATTCAGTAATATTATGCTTTTACAGTCCGGAATTGTTTTGCGGATCCCCTTTATAGAGAACTCCCTTAACTTTCTTTAAGTAAAAAGACTAACAGCCCATTATGAATCTATTAAAGTGGCTCTTCACATACTTTTTATCTCCATTTAAACATATTCTTCAAAACCTCAGTCTCCTAAGCCTTGTAATTTGAAATAAAATCTCTTGTCCTACATCTCAGCTATAAAATTTTCTGATCAAGCCACTCAATCAAAGATTTAAGTTTCTTAGAAGCAGCAGCAAAGATACACCTTAACTCTACTCGCTGATTTGACTTTCAAGCTCGCATCCGGGAATTTGTGTCTTTTGTTTTTTAGGCGAACCTTTTTATTAGTCCTTTATCTTAGTTGGGTCGTTTTGACTTACGGCCTTTGCTGAGGTTTTATGGGGGGGCCCAGGTTTATGGGTTCTCGTAAATCTGAAGGGTTTAAACCTATAACCATATCGGATCTGTCTCATGTGAATGTTATTTTTATATTTTTACGTAGACATTTTGTTTCTTTATAATCAATTAAAAAAAGATTTATTGTTGCATGTAGACAAAGCCAGATTAACAATTGATTTTGAGTACCGAGATCTATAAAAAAGCCATCAAACATCATATAAATAAATTCGAGAAAGCTGAGTAAAACAATTCCTCTATTCTTAAATATTTCAAATGCTATTTGCTTCTTTCTTAAGCAAAAATTATGGATTTCCATACTCTATCTCTCAAATGAAGCTCATCCATAAACTTTTTCTGTAGAATAATTGGTCTCGTGAGCTCATTTTCCCCCCAATAGTTCGTCAGAATATAAGATTTCAAAGCACCTAATGATGTCCTGATGGTCACAAGAGAATTTTTTCTAAAATAAATTGTGATCCGATTAAAAAGTGTTCAAAATGGAATAATGTGAAACTTATTCCTCATACATGACTTTGACATTTATGAATGTAAATCCCTGTTAGTATATTTTATTGAATTGAGCTCCTTTTGAAATGTTTTTTTTTTATCTGGCACATAATATAATTGCTGTTTCAGCACTAGACAACTTTTGGATGTAATTTACATGACCGGTGATTTTGAAACAAATATGAGTTCATGATAAAATACAAATGGATTTTCAGATGCTAAGAAAAAGCATTATTTATCTGTTTAAATGGTTTTTTAACTAAGTATGACACGAGTCTTAAATTATTTAGTATAATCGTGTTCTAAACACTTTCAAAACTATAGTTTAGAGTTCAAATGTGTTTTTCAACAATTTAGATATGGATTTAAAAGGTACTTTATTAAGCAATAGGAAACAGGACTAATTATCGACAACATGAAATAAATATGGGCGAAATAGAGGGGTAACTACAGATAGTATATACAATCGAGAAAACCATTTGTCAATACTTACTTATCTCGAAATCCATAAGTTTATACTTAAATATACATTGTTAGAGTAATTTAATGTACAGTTCTTGTTGATTTCCTGCTGTGAAATGTTTATCCTTATTTAAAAAGTACATTAGTCACTATTGTTATTTTTGATCCATCTTGTGTCAACATTCAATGTTATTTATTTAAAAACAAAAGTAGAAATTCACATATTCGCCAACATTTACGATTTCTATACGCATAATGAATTCGTGAAGAAAGGATAAGGACCACTACATTTCATAAGTGGAGATTGTAAAGAGGAAAATCTTCTGTTTACGAAGTGTCAGTCACAAAGTGGAGAGTGTTGAAGGCCCAGACCACACGACCAACCCAAGGGTTTTCGGTAGCAAAGTGTATGGCCGGGAAAGTGGAGAGTGTTAGTGAGTAGTAACAATGTGGACGATCTTACTTTTTACGCAGTAATCATGTATTATAATTCATGAAATTAAACCATCAATTAAAGCTTTAATATTATTATATCACTAAACTCCATATCATCAGCTGTATATGGAACCGTAAGTTTCTTGCTTTTATGTATGTGTGGTAAGTTATTTGCCATAAATGAGTTTGCTTGCAATTTCGACACTGGATAGAATTATTGGTAGATCGGACGGTCTGGGTCTCAACAACATCAACTGGATAGAATTATGCGGTTGGATTTCCAGTAACGTCAAAAGTAGGTAAGATAAGAGACTCCCTTAAGATATAGATACATCTGCTACTGTTAATACCAAAGTGAAATTTCATTCTGGGTGTATGCTTTGTCTGCCTAAAGTCTAAACCAGTTAGAAAAACTCGAAAAGCAATCAATAGCAGAGCGTCTGATCTGTTAAAGATTTCTAAAAAAGATCTATTTCTGTCTGCTCTATCCAAATGCGAAGACAATAAAACAAATATTTCATTTTTTCTATAGAGAATAACTTGGCTGTAAGTTTGCAATTTTGCTATATCATGGCGCACTTCAGTACAGTGTGTATAATAATTTCACCAGTTGTAACAATTTTCATTTTTTGCCCCGGACAAGTAAAAAATCACAAACATTAGGTTGGCGATATTGAGAACACCCATCTCATATCAACTTATAAAATTTAAATTCATTAAAAAAATTATCTACGCTTATTAAGAACTAACTATTTGAAGCAAAATTCCTTTATTTTGCTAAAACCTCTTAAAATGGGAGCAAGATTTTTTTCATCATGTGCTAAAGTGCAAACATTTAGACATCAAAATATTTTCCTTATTTTTTAAAAATATTAAAAAGTAAATTTATACTATTTATAGACTACAAATAATAAATTATTTATAAATAATAAATTATTTGCCATGTAACTCTTTTATTGAATTAACGAAATATTTTCCAATCTTTTCTTCCAAATATTAATTTTCTCTTTTATTAATACCTTTGATAAAAGTGAAATAAAGTTTAACTGTCCGTTAAATATGAATTATTGTAATCCGAAAATAAAAGCTCGTTTCATTTCAAAGCGAATTATAATCGACTGATATAAAGCCAGTCTCAAATAGATTTCAATTACTCCTTCTAGGTCCTTCAGAAACAACAATTTTAATTTTCTGTACCGTACTTTTGATAGAAAATAAAGTTTATAAGCATCGAAGGATTTCCAACTTATTTTCTCTCTACGAAATTTTCAATTACGGAATTTGAAAAGGTTTAATTTAATTTTTGCAGTTATAATGCAGAATGCTCTTATCTGCTGGTCTTCCAATGGAAAGGGGGGCGGGAAGACAATTTTTTGAACAAGCAGAACTCATTCTTGACTTTTCTGGGCCAGAAACAAAGCAAATAAAACCGGGGACCTTCATCTCATACAACACTGAGAGAATAAAGCTTCTTTCAATTGATTGGTTTGAGATGTTCTGTGTACAATACGGGTAAGATTTTATAACATATGGTATTGGTATTATTATACCACGTTTATGGGTTCCCATTTAATTCGAAATAATCCCTTCTTAAATGTAAAAACACAGAACATAAATGTTCTAGTATATAATTTATTTTTCGGACATGGAGAAATAGGATAATAATTTACTTACTGATCTACTTAATAAATTACTGCCACTTTGACAAAAAATTTTCGCCCAATTAGAAACTACATAATTTCCATAAAATCGTGCCGAAACACAAAGTAAACAATAACAAAACACAAAATGACGGAAATACAGATTTAAATATCTTACAGTAATATTAAATATGATAATGCGTCAAAAATTACAAGATTCAAGTAAATAGTTTAACTTTTGAGTAACTGTTGCTTACAATTCAATAGCTTGAAATTTAAAGATATTTTCTGTATTGTATTTTATACTTTGAAAGGTATTGTATTTTATACTTTGAAAGGTATTGTATTTTATACTTGAATATTTAAAGGCACATTTATTGGAAAAATAAAAATGTTATATAACACTCAAGTGTTAATAATATCTGGGTTGCATTCCTTTTACAGTTAGAGTCCGTAAAAACGGACCAAAAAATTGCATTAAAGAGTAATATTTGCATGTTTCCCATGCTTATAATAAATTGCATGGGTATTTCAAATTTACTGAGGAACGAAAATGTATATGTTGTTGTTGTTACTATTACTAATCCCGTTTGCTCAGATAATGCCAGAATGAGCCCAAGACCAATGGTCAGGAGGATAGATTGCATATTCTGTTGGTCCAAAGACCCCATGCACATTATTGTAAAAGTCTGACTTGGCCCGATGCCACAATATTTAAACAGGAATCCAGCATAAATGGCAGCCACAGGGAAAGTACCATCCTTCCTCTGACCCATTACCTCTCAATTGAACATTCGAACCAACGGATTTATAGTGTCCATACTCCGAGTAGACACGGATATAGTTTATGGCAACGTCTAAGATCGAACCTGGGATCTCCGAGAGCGTTGTCTGACTTAAACCACACTTCCAATACGAAAAGGTTAAAGATTTCAGAAGATGAGTTAATATATATTCTTATTTTACTTTATGGAGTATTATGACTTTAACTTTATTAAGGTATTTGGAAACTCTACATGAACTCGCATTTATTCATTTTTCGATGTACTGCCCTTCTAAAAAAAAAAACCCAGTCATGAAATATTCCCTCTTTCCTCTAAATCAAATATAAAAATAAGTTTAAAAGTTAGTTTCAGCTATCATGGTGATCAAAATGATTTTATTTTAGCATCATATATAAAAGATGGTGATCACCACTGCCAAGATAAATACTGTTTAAATGGACTTGGCGTTTTAACTTCTTAACTGCCTCGTCATCGTTATCAGTCGGGCACCACTTCACATAAATCGTAAAGCTAATCTCTCCAAATAGTTTTTGCGCAATCCTTATAATCGTAAACACCGCTATAGCTCAGCGTTTATATACCTAGAAGCTATAATTAGCTACAAATGGCCACATTTAATAGAAAATCTCGAGGACCACATTGGAGCGTAGCTGAGATTTTGTAAAAATTCCTGGCGCCAATTTGTTTTACTGCCAGGTGATGAGCCAGGCTCATTAATATGATAAGTATGAACTATGGTATTCTGATAAAAATGAATTGCAAAGTCCCCCCTCCTCTTCCAAAAAATAAATAAATAAATAAAATACTGTCTCTGATATTTTTTCTCTCCTCCTTTTTCGACTTTAATAGGACGATATGATATAGATTTCGAACGAAAAAATTATCGATCAACTAAAAAAAAAAAGCTCTGAAATCTGTTTTTGTATCATGCAAGAGCCCCAGCTATAAACTAAATGATCAATAACTGGAGCTTCTTCCTCCATATAGATAAGCCAGGCCGTTGCCTTGGGTGCTAAGTTAAGTTGTGCGGTAATTTTGATGAAAATAATAAAATTTAAATAATTTCAAAATGTTGATTTGCTAAGGGAATGCCTTGTGATTTTTGGTCCTGATATTATCGCTTTCAGAAAAATTATCTTTTACATTTTTTTAACATATTAATTATGTCTACGTAATTAATATGTATGCATAGTTTTTTGAGGAATTTAAGCATCCCGATAATTTTATAAGGAAAATGTACACGTTAAGTCTATCTATAATAGCAAAAAAATATGTCTATATGTCTGATTGTCCGTCGCATAGCGGGAAATGTATGCGACCCACATCCATGGACTCTGGTGCAGGGATACCTTAACTCATGAAAAGAAACGCCTCGTCAAGATTTTTTACAAATGAGAATTAGTATTTTAGTTATTCAATTTTGAAGGGCCATTTTGAGTGATTTTCGCACAAATTAAATTGGCTTCACGACCGAAAATGGCTGCACGATTGCACTTAACCGGTTTGACTGGGCACGCACACTACGCTTACCACAGAATACTATATTCAGAAGGTTTATTCCCATAGGAACCTATGGCAATATCGTTAACATAGGATTTCGCATAGACACTAGCTTTCGAGGAGAGCCAATCATCGCAGCTATGACGTAAAAAAGCTCGACTGCTAGGTTTGGCGACTATAGCTCAGTTGGCGATTTTATGTTAATGCGGCCAAAAAAAAAATTACAGAACTGTACTTTTATAATTTTTTAAACTATAAAAATAATCAGCATTTCAAAATACTTTTATCCGTAATATGTGTAACTTTAAATAAAACATAGATATATATTTAATTCATGTAATCATAAACTAAATAAAAAATTGACGCATTGCATCACTGTAAATCATTATACACCAAAATTTACAAGCTAATATACCCAAAAGACTGAACTATTATATAATATTTTCAGCCTAAAATGTATACTATCATGTTGATTGTTAAATTGTTTAGTTCTTAATTTATTCTGGGATGCTGTTAATATATATATATATATATATATATATATATATGTATATTAAATACACTAATATTAATACATTATAATTCTTATAATAAATAACAAATTTACATAAATGCTTTATCAAAGGTGTCGAACTCAATCGTTAATTACAAAGGGGGGGGGGGATTATTTTCCACATTACTTCAGTTAGTAAAAAAAAGCATGCAAAATATATACACATTCAATATATTCACTCAATATCATATTCAATTTACTCTAGAAAAAGCTATCCAAATATCAATTTTTATACATTTTATATAAATGCGAAGAATTTTATATTAACAGCATCCCAGAATAAATTAAGAACTAAGCAATTTAACAATCAACACGATAGTATACTTTTTAGGCTGAAAATATTATGTAATATTTCAGTCTTTTGGGTATGTTAGCTTGTAAATTTTGGTGTATAATGATTTGGAGTAAAAAGAAGCTTGTAAAATATATACATATTCAATATCATATTCAACTTACTCTAGAAAAAGCTATCCAAATATCAATTTTTATACATTTTATATAAATGCGAAGAAGGTTTTTTAACTAATAATGCCAGTGCTTCTTTGAATTTAGTCTAGTCGGCAGTGATAATACTGCAACAATTTCTTATGATGAACACGTGCGTAGGATGAAATATGGGATGGATAACAAATAATCATTTTATTTAAATAAAAATAAGTTACATACCTTGTAAACGTAATCCCTTTTCTTTTGGTAATCCATAAAACATAAAATAATTGATTATAAAATCCAATATATCCTCCCGCTTTTCTGATAAGATTGGTTTCCAATTATAATGGTTTAACTGCAGCCGTAACCAGGAAGAGATATTTTGGAATGATAACAACATACGACTTTTCGGATATAGCCTAATGGCGGGAATTGTAATACGCAGAGGGTGACGTGTTTTTATGCCAAATTGAGGATCATAAATCAGATAGCTCAATATGGCTATACACCGGAATTTTATAGCTAGGGCTATTTTTATGTGGAAACATTATAAGCGTTATCCAGATTGTAAGTTCGTGATTATAAGGGTTTTCTGAAATATCGGACGAACTTTTAATAATTACTTTAGTCATATGTGAAAGTGGTATAAAATCAAAAAGTTATGTGTTGTTCCATGGGAAGGTGTATTGCGTAGAGTTTGGACTATGGCGTATTTATGTGTCTATATATATGTATATATATTTATAAGGTGATAATATTGTTTAAATGTCTTGTATCCAATATTTAAAAATAACTCTCTGACTGGAATGTCTTTGGAATTGAATATATCGATTTATGAGCATTAAACTATCACAAGTGAAGTAAATTCAAACATTAGGATTTTTATGGTGATAAAGAAGCCAATAGGTTTTGGTATCCAGAAAGGATTTTAATAATAATAACATGGATTTCAATAGTCTTGAATATATAGTTTTTAAAGTAATAATTAACCATAAGTGAAATGATTTCAAACATTAGTATATATATGGCGATGGAGTTGCCAATAGGTCTTGAGTCCATATTTAAAAATACAGACACTCTGACTAGTATTTCAAACATTAGTTTTGAATAGAAAGGGTTTAAAAGGATTAAATGACTAATTGTGAGGTAATTTTACACACAGGTTTTTATATGGAAATAATGCGGTTTATGGGTCTTATATCCATTTTTTAAAAAAATATCCTCTCAGACTGGGATTTCTTTAGTCTTAAGAATTTTGTATTTTAAATTATTTGTTATATTTTTACAGAATGCTTCATGGATAGTTTTAGCGTAGAAAAGTAAACTTTTAGATTTTACATGTTATTGAAATTGTATATGTATGTATTTTTGCGGATTTATAAAAGGTCATGAAGGAAATCGTGTAGGGAGTATCGGTTACCGGGAGCGTTTGCCATGGCGGAAAAAGCTTTAACCGGAGTGCTGGGGGTCGCAACTCCCCCCGGCCGGTACTTCTGTCACACATCTAGAATCTGTACGAGTACATTGCTACTTGTCCTTTTTGGGAATTTATATAGGAATACACATGTAAATATTGCAGCATAGCGCTTTACAAGATGTATTATAAATTATTTTTAGCTTTTAGCTTTTTAATCTGTTCACTAAAATTGAAAATAAATTTTTCAAGTTTTATAATGTACACATTCAATATATTCACTCAATATCATATTCAATTTACTCTAGAAAAAGCTATCCAAATATCAATTTTTATACATTTTATATAAATGCGAAGAATTTTATATTAACAGCATCCCAGAATAAATTAAGAACTAAGCAATTTAACAATCAACACGATAGTATACTTTTTAGGCTGAAAATATTATGTAATATTTCAGTCTTTTGGGTATGTTAGCTTGTAAATTTTGGTGTATAATGATTTGGAGTAAAAAGAAGCTTGTAAAATATATACATATTCAATATATTCATTCAATATCATATTCAACTTACTCTAGAAAAAGCTATCCAAATATCAATTTTTATACATTTTATATAAATGCGAAGAAGGTTTTTTAACTAATAATGCCAGTGCTTCTTTGAATTTAGTCTAGTCGGCAGTGATAATACTGCAACAATTTCTTATGATGAACACGTGCGTAGGATGAAATATGGGATGGATAACAAATAATCATTTTATTTAAATAAAAATAAGTTACATACCTTGTAAACGTAATCCCTTTTCTTTTGGTAATCCATAAAAAATAAAATAATTGATTATAAAATCCAAAATAGCAGCGAAAGTATGTTTTCCACGTGCGATGATAGAACAAAGTTCTTCCAAGTACAAAGTGTTTCGTTCAGTGCCAAATAGGGTTATATTAGCAGAACGTCTTGGCGAAAACCGTCACAGACCATCGCCAAGCGTGCCAACCTTGATATTGGATATTATTTTGGCTGGCGGTTGAGGGCGTTGCTGTCGAGTGAAACGTCTGTTTATATTAGTCTATGACGCTTACGATCGAAAACGCTTGCTATTTAAAGTATACGCTTGCGATTGACTGGCTCTTAGATTCCCCATTGCCATTTTACCTGGCTCGTCCGAGCGCTTTTCCAAGAGAAGATGCGTGTGACGAACAACTTTCGTGCTATTTCAAGAACGATTGACTTTCTGAAATTAAAAAAAAAAAATTACGCATTTGCATATACGCACTCGATATAAATCCTCATATAGTAAACACGCCGCTTGCAAAGCGTTTCTGGAGGTTTCAAAAAACAGTCTGCTAACATTTCTGCTTTTCATTGTCCTTGGTACAGTATTTCGAGTGTAGTACGTAAATGGTACCATCGATTTCCCTGATGAAACCGTTCCCTGTACTTGTCTGTGATAGCACCACAGATGAAACTGCAAAAAAAAGTATTTTCACTGCCCTATCGTATCGCTGCATCAGGGATTCTACAAATAGTACAAACTACAGTTTAAACGGTATCCTTCCTCCACCCCTTTTCCTAAAAAATAGAGATAATCCGCGAATTTTTATTTCTTATTCGTGATCTGATCAGCATTAGTGATACTTTAGCTACTTTTGTTTTAGCGACATTTTAGCTGATATCCACTGTAATTCAATCCATTAATGTTATATTTAAAAACACTTTTTTTTTTTTTTTTTTTTTTTTTTTTTTTTTTAAGAAATAAAAATATGCCTTGCTTATTTACTGGAATCGCCGTCAGAATATACATCTTTGAAACGTGTTCATAACAAATACAATATTTCATCATTGATAGCATAGTTTTGATGACAGTACCGAAAGTCGTAAAAGTATTGCAGTACATATTGGTGCAGAAGTTTCTTACTTGAATACCAGGGTAGGATAACAAAACACCCACGAAAAATTTCGACATCGTTGCATAAATAAATATGTAAATACCATTTCAGTTGCCACATTCAAAATCCAGTCTTAATTTTATGCGGTACCATGGAGGAAATTCTCAAAGGAAACCGAAACATTATAAAGAAAGCAGTTTCTCTGACTCGAATTGGTTTACGTCTCTTTCTTTTGAATATTTAAGTAGTGTCATAAAGTCTAGGAGATGCATTGGGGGGCATAAATTTTTCATGATTAAGAGTAATAAGTCTTTTTGTTTATTTATTCGTTTATCTGTTTACTCGTTAGACTTTTTGTGTTCTCTTCTGCCGGTTGTTATTACAGACAGGATGGATTGAAATGCAAATTGGAGAATTTCAAGGACGGAATTCACAAGCAGTAGCGGCACTGCATTTTTTCTATAGGTTAATATGTTTATTAAAAATAGTGGATAAAAATTGGGGTTATATCACCAGAAAAAGGAAAAGTACGTAGGCGACGCAATAGTTTTTGATTTTGGGTTTCGGAGCAAATGGCATTAAATGCAGTATATATTTGCACCATCTACGACAAAAGATAAAAATTGTCGGGAAATGAGGCTTTAGCTAATGGCGATATGGGCATCAGTAGCATGAAATGTGCCCCGTAGTATCATATCCCTCAGTCAGTTCTGGTTGAATATATTTGTTCTTCCGGAAAGTGTAATTTAGATCATGAAGCAAGATGTGGTTTGAATTGCGAATTTTGATTTGTTGCAATTTTTCTTCTGGCGAAATGGAAGCATAGAAAGGAAACTGTCTGTAATAGAATGATGACGTTTGGAAAAATGATGATTTGATGTTTTAATATGGTTTTTCAATACTTGTAAAAGTTCAAATATTAAACTTTCAGTAGAAAAGTGTTAAAGGTTAAAATAGACGGTAGACTTCAGTTTGTATTTATTCCGTTAGGTGGTTTCATGCTGAAATACAATTTGAGAAAAAAACAAGTTTTTCAATGACCTCCTCTACACAAAAGGGGATCGCAGAAAACTATAAATGAAGTTTTAATTACATGATCAAACTGAGGGTATGGGCAGATTCAATTCAAAACATTGCTGTATAAATATAATCATTATCCAAAATTGCCATTATGTAAAATTGTCGAGAAAGAAAAGAGGATGTAGGTAGATGAAATAGTTTCGACAATTTTGCAGGATATCAATTTTAGAATTATATTTTTTTAGTGCGGGTGAAATTGCAAGTTTTATATATTTTCTTTTAGTTCGTCATTGTGGCTTCAGTATAATTTAAAAGATATAATGTTAATAAATTAAACAGCACAAACTTGAAGGTATAATATACTTGTTAAAATATAGTTCAGGAATGCCCAATTTTAAATGAAAAATAAAAGTTATTTCAATCATCTTTGATATCATGTTTTAAAAATTAAGATCTTTAAATGGTGGTTTATGGCCAAAAAGCGCAGAAGTTTTTATTTCTATCTCAATAAAAAATACTTTTGGGTTAGATAGCAATAAGTTTATGCTATGAAAAGTGAAGGGGCACTAAGTTTGTCATTTTAACATGAAAATGTTATCAAATCAAATTAAACAAAGTAAGGCTCATATTATTTGTGAAATCTTGTCTTTTATTTTATCTTCGAAGATATTTTTTTAACAGTTATGGATTTGAAAATTTAAAGACATGAAAATATATAATTTGCATGTAAAACATTTTTGCTGCAGCAGAATTTAGCCAATACTATGCTGCAAACCTTGATTTAAAAAAAGTAATAAATGAAAAATTTAAATTTTAAGTATTTTATGATATTATACTTTTTGTACTACCACATCTGAATAGCGTAGTTCAAAATAATTCTAGATGTAGTCACCACAAGATTATGATATTTTGATCCCACGATTCATAACTATAAGTACTGTGACCAACCACAGCAATACTTTAAACCAGTTTTTTAAACATTTTTAGTCACGGAATTATGAATTGAAAATTTTAAGTTTCGTTTTAAAGAAAATTTACTTTTTTTATTACTTTTTTAAAACTGTTTTTTAACTATTATTTACTATTTTTAAATTACTTTTTTGAAGAAAATTTGATTTAGCAATCACAAATGAAATAACTTTTCAATTAGTCTCTGGAAGTCCATGAGCTGGAGGAAGCCTTTGGGCTGGAGCCCCTATATCCCATTCCTTAATCCGGCATTGGCTGTACTATTTCTACAAAATTTGGTTTAGCAATTGCAAATGAATTAACTTTTCAATTAGTCTCTGGAAGCCCTTCATCTGGAGAAAGCCTTTGGGCTATATCCCCTATATCCCATTCCTTAATCCGGAATTGGCTGTAGTATATCTATAAAATATTGTACTTTTAGTAAAGGAAATGGGTACATATTTAACAAAATTGAATAGCATGAAATTTGAACATTTTTCACAAAAAACAATACGAGATAAAAGTAATTTCTATTCAACAATTACATTAGAAATTTTTGTTACTGTATGAAACAATTTCTTTCCTGATATTTGTTTAGTAAATAAATAAAAATCAATTAACTTTTTTTTTCAACTAAATCTATAAAAGTCTGACTTTCAGGTGTGAGCAGGTGTTTCCGGATATTTAATGCCACTTGATAGACTGTTCAATCTCAAGACACACCCTGTTGAAGAAACAGTTACACCTATCCTATCTTCAAATGCACCTAATAAATTTTTCGCAACAGTAAATATATGTGTTATAAATTTAAGAATGTGCTATACTCTCTCACTAACATTAACAGTGGAATGAAATGCTGAAAATAAGAAAAGGACAAATGCGTATCAAAAAGGGCGCCTTCCTGAAGTAAAATAACAGAAAACTGATTATTTTGGTAAAAAATATGCCCCGTTTGCTTCTTAAAGATTTATTTTGGTAATGCATTTTACTTTATTTTCCTTCAAATCTAACATTTTATTTTGAAATTTGAAAGTAAATTCTTTCAGGCCTTTCGAATAATGTGAGCATTTTATTGATAAAAATAACAATAAAAGATGAAAAATTATCGTTCAGTTATGAATAAAATGCTACTAGAAAACTTGGCATGTTTTGCATTTAAGACTAATTTGGAATTCGTTGAAATAATGCATTTTCAGAAAAGAAAAAAAAGTTGAATAATCACTTTAATATATTGACGTGTTGCAAAATCGGAAATATGTTTAGCCATAAACCCGAAGAAATCATTGAGAACATGCAGATAGCTATGTAAAGCCTGATGGTTCTCTTACACTGACGAAGGGAATTCGGCGTATCCTCGAAACAGCTGTATGCTGATTATTGTGTTTTTGTGCTTATATACTTAGCTCAAGTTTTTCTTATGTAAATCCGTTCACGAGTTATAAGTGGCCATTCAGGCAGAAACACGTATTCATTTCCCGTCATTCCACTCTTCCCTGTAGGGGAATGAAACATATATCCAAATATTCAATGAACTCAACCTCATTGAAAAAGAAAAAGTTAGTTCAAATCCATTGCGAATTGCAAGGAACATTTCACTTAAAAGACTATTTGTATTTTGCATTTTACATATTTGATGACATTCTTTATAGCATATTCCTAGTAATACTTCGCAATTATTTTAGAAAATAAAATTTATTTCTTTATGAAAATTATAAATATTTAGCACCCTTTTTTCAAATTGATTCAAAGAGAAAAAAACAGATAAATTAATAAATAATCAGAAAAGTCCACAGACTAACGGAGAAATAAGCTGTTCGCGAGAAACCAAAAATATCAATTTTTATGAGTTTTCTTAAAAAAATCACAAAATACAAACAATGGAGTGATTCCAAAAACAGCTCTTTTGTTAGAATGTGATTATATATACACAATTTCTTGCCAAATTATAGAACTGTGATGATCTTGCATTTTCGAAGCAAAGAAACAAGTATCAGATTACTTAACAAATGCAAATTTCGTTGTATTTAAAAAAAATAAAATATGAAACTATTTTAATTATTAAAACTATTTAAAACTGAAACTATTTTAAATTAAAGTACTTCTGTACCAAATTTTATCGCACTCCGATGCTCAGATTTAACGCTATATATATATATATATATAATAATAGAAGTTTGAAAATCCAATGAACGAAAAGTAAGAAGATGTAACACGATAAACCTAACTTTTTAAAAACACCCACAGAATAAAATATAATACAGCAAATCATCAATCAAATGGATTAAAAATACATAACACTAGCTATCAAGTTACAGAAAATCAACCAAATTAAAAGGTATGGAAACAAAAAAAGAAAAACTTAAACTAAATTCAACTATCTAACTGGCGTACAAAACAAATGTAAAAATCAATTAATCCTCAAGCATATGGAAAAAATAAAAAAATTAATATCGAATCAACAAGTCAATGAAAAATATAATACAAAGGTATGGAATCGAAATAAGTATAACAAACGAAATCAAGCACAATCGCCTTACACGTGGACGAGGCTCTAAGCCTAAATCATGAATTGTTAACCTCTACAAAAATCTAATCATGTCCAAGTTTTTTGTAGAAGCAAACTCAAAAATGTATGTTTCTGAAGAAATAGATAGATTAAATCTATGAACTATTTCTACTTGGACGACATACATAAAGATGGAATAAAAAAGAAAAAATGAATACCTGGAAAAAGCACAGCGTGTGTACAGACGATTCATTACAGGGATCGAGGGAACACTGATAGAAGAGACCAGTGTTGCCATTCGTAAAGAAAAAATAAAAAACCATTTACTGTTGCCATTCATAAGAATTGAAAAACTGTGAAGCGAAATGTAAAGAAAAAGTATTAATATACAAAAAGAGCTACTAAAAAGAGGGGCAAATAAAGGTAATGCTGAAGTGGGAAGTGAAAGGGGGTAAAAAAAAAAAAAAAAAAAAAAAAAAAAAAAAAAAAAAAAAAAAAAAAAAAAAAAAAAAAAAATGGAGATGACTGGCTAATATAAGATACTATGAATAGAATTATATGATACTATGGAAAGAATTATAAAAATCCAGCTATTTTAAATTTTTTAACAATACTATTTACTAAATAAGTGGGATATTTATATAAATTACTAGTAATTTTGAGATTATTGATATGCATAGCATGAAATTTTTTATCAGATAATCTATAAATTCTAAAAAGCTGATTGAGTATAATATTTCTAAACAATTGAATCGAGTTACAGGAATTAAAAGGTAAGATTTTATTAATATTAAAATTATAAAAGTCTTTTTTATCATATAAATTTGTAACAATTCTATTAGAAGGATCAATAAAAAGATTTAAATCCAAAAAATTAACATTTTTATTAATAGTAGCTTCATTAGGTATTAATTCCAAATTGTCTGGATAGTAATCTATATCTATGAGATAATTTTCTGTATGTACTAAGCAAATCAGATCATCAACATATCTGTAAAAAGTATAATCTATTGAAGTAAATGACATTTCATAATGATAAAGGTATAAATTAGCTAGCATACTGCTACTACAGCCACCCTGTGGAACTCCTGAGACTTGTAAGTATAATTTATTTCCTTGAAAAATATAATTATTGAAAATAACAAAGTGAAGAAGTTTAGGAAAATTTTTAAATTTAATTTGATTTGAAAGAGGTGTAATATAAGCATTATATAGAGCTAAAATTACATCATATAGATCAGATATCTTAATATTATTAAAAAGATCTTTAAAATCAAAAGTTTGAAATCCTATTATTTTTCTAAGAGATGTTAATTTATTCTTTAATTCTTTACTATTATTTAGAATATGGTAGTTATTGCTAGTCTGGCTTAAACTATTATTTATTAGATTTAAAGAATTTAGTAATAATTTACTCGCAGTAGTAGAGTAAGTATTATGGCCACTAGTAACTGTTCTAAATTTAATAGGATTTTTATGAAATTTTGGAATAAGCACTATATAAGGAAATTTAAGATATTTATATTTAATATTTAAATCATTATACATATTGATAATTTTCAATTTAATACTATTGATGGAATGTAAATCAGGTTTAAAAAGACTATTATTTTTTAAATAATCTAACAGAAATTGAATATAAAATTTTTTACAGATAATAGCATAATTATTAGAGGCTTTATCAACATAGGTGATAACAAAGGATCTTTGTAAATCATTAATGGAATGTTTAATATTATCAATATTATATAAAGATCTAGACAATTTAATATCTCTAATAGCATTTTTAATTGATTCTAATATAGTAAATTTCCACATATTAAATGCCTCTAATGGCAGAGCGTATTTACAAGCTAATTTATATATATATTTATCAAGATCAAGATTAATTGATTTTAAGACTTTAAAAGAATTATTACAAGATGGTATCCTAAATTTAGTGCCAAATGACATAATGGTTCTTAACACATTGTCACTAACAAGGTCTAAATCTCCTGTAACTATGTGCCCCAAGTCAGGATTTAGAAATTTAGCAAATTTATTTAATTTACAAATACATTCACTATCTACAATTGACTGAGAAGAATGATCAATAGAGAGCGATTGTGAAACTTCATTATAATTAAATATAGACCTACCAATAGGCTTATTGTATTTGAATGTCTTTGAAACAAATAAATCATCTTTCATAATTTTGTAAGCTATAGTATCTAAAAAATTTTTATTATATATATATATATATATATATATATATATATATAGCGGGATATAAGAATAAATATATATATATATATATATATTAGAAAAATGTAATAATAAAAATAATCAAATCAATCAATTCACACACACACACACACACACACACACACACACACATATATATATATATATATATATATATATATATATATATATATATATATGTATATATGTGTGTGTGTGTGTGTCTGTGTGTATCTGTGTGTGTTATTAAAGAAAATGCTTAAGTAGCATTAGGCGATAAGCCAGTGCTATTCTTATGCTGTTACAAAAATTGGCTAAACACAATATATGAGTTTATTGCATAAGCTCAATATATAAGTTATTGGGCTAAACACAATATACGAGTTCGAAAACTCTTTGCCAAAATAAAGCAGATACTGACAAAATACTGACATGTTCATGTTTGTCCACTACGTGATGCATAATTGAACGAATACCTGGTTACTTGTAGTATTTTAATGTAAAATATTCTTATATATGTTCAATACAGTTACAATATTAGGAAGTACACAAAAGCCATTACTACTTTCCGGCATCAAGCTACTTGATAATAATGGAAAAAATTTGGGAAAAAAAAATTGGAATCTGTAAAATATTGGAATCATATAATTCTCTTTAGATAAAAGGTTTGGTCTTTTCAGCTATTTTTACTAAAGTTCTTACCATCTGCACAATCCAACAGGACGGGAAAATAAATATGGATCACTTACCAGTTCCTCTCTCTCCTTTTCATTAACACGACGAATTAGTATTCGGCAGATAAACATATAGAATAACAGCTTTGTTTCCTAAAACGTATTTTACATTTTCGCAAACTAAAGTCTCATGAGTTTTTTCTGGTTAGAAATTAAATTTTGTTTTTTGGGTGCTTTACTGTTTCTCTTCAAATGTTCTACTTTAATTCATCTTTATATCTTTACCTCTTTATTAGTAGGGTAATGGAAATAAACGTGTATAGGATTGTATGACAAAACTAAAGCCTTATTTTGTACTCTGTAAAATAAATGATATTTATTGTTTATATGCTTCTATTTTATTCAATTATATTATAGCTTTCGATTTCAAATCTTAAAGACGTACTCGTCTTATCAGTCACATTTATCTTCTAATTCTATATTATATAATATTTTTTGTGTATTATTTGATCAAAAAATGCTCTCTTTAATGTTTAAATACAAGTTACAAGAGTATGAGATATCTAATCTTTGAAGCTAGAAATATATTATTTTTGCTTCTATCAAAATAGCTAAATAATGGTTATACGTCTGAAACAATAACATTCCAAATATCGATATACAAGAATTCTTTTAATAAAATACCTTCATTTTATTTTTCTGTGTCCACTCTCCTAAATGGCTTTCGCATTCCATTTCATTTAGCTTTTTGCTTCTAACTGTATTGATATTTTTATGGATTCAATTTAGGCGAAAACGGGTATTTATCTGCTGACATTAAAGAGCCATCTTGCATGAATCATATACAATAATCTTTATAAAGAAAATCCTGTCAAAGAAACAGGTCCTGAGTACAATGAAAAAAATAAATTTTCATCACTGCGACTGTGATTAAATAGAAAACCAATAACCGTTGACAAAGCAAAAACTATAAAAAATAGTACAGATGTGTTAGAAAAATCAAAACAACTTACGAGCATTTAATGACTTCTAGGACAGAGGATATTGAAGAATGTAAAATATGTATGTATTTGTGGTTAAGATTCGTCACTGACAAAGAAATCCAAAAGTAACTTTTCTGTAAAATATTGGAATCATATAATTCTTTTTAGTTTAAAAATTAGATCTAGTATTTTCATTTTATATGAATAATGCTTTTTTCATTTAAATATTGTAAGGATGTTATCTTTCATTTTAAAGAATGTTTTTTGAAATTAGAAGAAAATATAAAAAACACAGAGATTTTTCGGATTGTTATAATGGGTTGTTCTAGATATTGATTTATAGAAGTTCGTTAGTCCTGGGATTGTGCGACAAATCTAGATAGAGGAAACAATATTTTGAATGAAATACTAAAATCAGAACAATTATCCTTACTTCGGATGGAGTATTTGTTCAAAATTTCTTGATTTTGTTGAATAGTTACAGGACTTATTTTTACTTTCTTATAGTACTTAGTATTGAGAAAGTATTGCTTTCGCGAAATTTTTCGAAAAGGAGATTTTGATGCCAATATATATTTCAAGACTTCCAGAATACGTTTTGACTATATGTGAAGTGATGTCTGTCTGTCTAATGCCTGTGATTGATTCCTTACGTACATGATAGCAGCCACAAATATTAATGGATTTTTACGAAATCTTATATCCAGCATTGTTATCAAAAATCTGGAACTTTCTAAACACATTTTTATTCGAGATTTCTTCTATTATGGAAAATAGCCACTATATAGTTTTTTGTTTGTGCTGTCATTAGCCCCTTTGGGGGTAAGTTACTCCTGGGGATACATTGTCATGTATGGAATCAATCGACATTTTTTGTTCAAGCCCTTCTATTACAACTATAGCTTGTTACCCAAGTGAAGGGTAACATGCTATAGTTGTAATCATTTGAACACATGATGCCAATTTTTCAAATTCTTTTTGTAAAATTTGAATAAAAAATTAACTCTGGTATGAGTAAGTCGAGTTCAGCCACACTTCAGTCATTTTTGTTTACATTTCTCTTACGAAGGTATAATTGATATATTTATTATTTTAAAGTTAATATATTAATTATCACCTTTAGCTGTAAGTAAAATATAAAGTTGTATATATATAAATCAAAATACATAGCATTCAGAAAATATTATATGAAAAAAAATATATCACATTCAACAATGTACCCTGGTGTCCAAAATTGTCTTTACATTCACAAAAACACTGATTCCTCAGCAAACTGTTCAATGTATTTGAATGAATTTTTTGGAGTGATGTATACATCATAACACATGAATACAAACTGAAAAATTAAATAGACCTGCATACGATACAAAACTAATTGTGAAACAATTTGCCACTTCCATCAATGTCTGCTCAGCCTCTAAACAGCTCAGCCTCTAAGCGGCTCAGCCTCTAAACAGCTCAACCTCTAAACGGCTCAGCCTCTAAACAACTCGCCTCTAAACAGTTCCGCATCCCGAAATTTATTCCCAAATGATATTTTGGAACCATAAAAAATTGTTTTGATCGACAAACACCGAAACCAATTCCTGAATTGTAGAAGTTCACAGTAAAAAATACTACACGCGCACAGCGCTTGTGCCGCTTATTTTTATGTTGGACATCAGTATATATGTATTGAAATCAAAATACAAAATATATATTCAAAGCAAAATACATTAAATGTTTACTCTATTGATACATAAACGATAAGTGATTTTTTTTTTATCTTCACAGATACTTAATTGATAAAAGAAATCGAAATAATCGCAAAAAATAATTGTTAACATACAAAAATAAATCGTTAAAAATAACAAAATTCTCAAGAAAAAATTATTAAAATATTCATTAGGATAAAAAGTGGAACATTTAAATAAATATTATAACTAACTCTTAAGTGACCCGCCTAAATTATTCCAAACAAATAATAATTTCAGTTAAGTAAATGGATTATGTGATTATATACGCTTTTTTATATAAATTCTTTAAGTTATTTTGATATTTTGAAACACCACTTTCTATGACTAATAAATCTTGCTGTTGCCAAACTTTTGCATGCTATTAATTTTTTCACTAATTTCGCTTTTAATGTGTAAAAGTCTTACGATCTGCACAAAAGTCCTAGCACAAACTTGTTACGCATTAAACCATTAACTAATTTTGCAGAATTTCATTAATTTAAACAAAATCGAACTTAATCCATACAATTCAGATGGACAGGAAATATCTGTATCAAATTGAATTGACATTCACATGAACCAATAATAATCTAATATATTTCCTTTTATGCCCGTCTCTCTAAGAACACCCGCAAGGAAATACATTTATATATATCAGGCTCTCCAATAAAGAAAATGATATTAACTCTGCGTGGTTCCTTCACTGATGAGTATCAACAAAACCTCTGCACATTCCATATCATATTTATCCGGCAAATGGCAAATAGGAGTTTACCGGTGCTGTCATTGCTAATCAGATCGTTCTATTATCCGGGAACAAGTACGTCTTTTGAATTGCATCAATGGAATGACATAGGACAACACAATGTCTATACAAGACAAGTTATTGCACAACAATGTATTCGGAAACAATCCTTAAGCAGATAGATGTTGGTATGTAAAGAGGATATTGATATATTACGCCATTAATTTGTTTGCCAAAATGGTAATACAGAAAATACTGAGTTAAGAAATCATTTTTATGGGAAGCGAAGGCAACAGAACATCGATTGTGAAGTCGTTGGGGATGACGAAAATGTAGTTGCGGATAAAGCCATATAAAAGATTAATACGAGAATGCTTTGTTTTATTATTTTCAAAGGATTCTGAATACAAAACTCAGAGGCGTTTTCAACTACACAGTGTTTGATGTATTTTAAAAAAATGTAGAGAATACTTATTGAATATTTGTCGAAAAAACCGAAATTGAACAAATTTTAAAGATTGATTTTTAAAAGATAAAGATAAAAACACATTTAAGATATTATTATTAAAATTTTATTTAAAATTATATACTATGGGGAGGAAGGTATTTTTATTAGATAAGGTAAAAGCTAGATATGGCATGGGCTTCATACAGTAAATTTTAATAAGTAATATAGTAGTGATAAAATCCACAAAGCACATGTGAATATGGGGATTTGCATTGCTATTAATTCTATTCATTCATTATCATTTAAAATCAAATCATTTTAATCATTATTTTTAATCATCTTGTCCCATTAAAAATGAATCATACTCACAATTCATTCCTATTCAAAAATCTACAGTATTATGCCACAAAAGTTTTCCTATAGCAAATTTAGGATTTCTAAGTATTTGATTTTCTAATTTATTTATACTTGATCTGGAACTTTATTATGGACTAGCGAAGCAAAGTTTATTTTTTGGACGAGCGAAGTTTATTATTATTTACGAGTGAAGCGAAGTTTATTATTATGGACGAGCGAAGTGTATTATTATGGACGAGAGAAGCGAAGTATATTATTATGGACGAGTGAAGCGAAGTTTATTATTATGGACGAGTGAAGCGAAGTTTATTATTATAGACGAGCGAAGTTTATTATTATGAACGAGCGAAGCGAAGTTTATTATTATGGACGAGCGAAGCGAAATTTACAATTTCTAACGAAGCGAAATCAATATTTGCTTGAATTTTGTGATCCTTTTCAATCGAAAACATCAATTGGCAGGCAGATGAAGTTTTCCACACATGCTTAATATTGCACACAGATCTGCAGAATCATAATTCCAGTTATCAGAACGAAGTGTAAATGAGCGAAACGCCTCATTATAAGTCCCGCATACTCACTATACTCCTTACAAATAGAATGTAAAAAAAACATTGATGTACAAAAGTTTAAACTGAGTCCAATATTAATCTTCACTACGCTATTATTTTATTTTAATAATAGCGTAGTGCTATTATTAAAATAAAATAACCGCTGCTAGAAGAATATGACGAATCAGAATTTATTTACCATGGAATTCGAAAGGTACCCTTTACCTCCAGGATACTATATATAAAATAACGAAGCGCAAATCTATGGAAATACGTTTTGGTCATTTAATTGTGTTACTTCTATTCCAATATATATTTGAACTGTTTTTCAACTCGTTTAACTTAATATTCAAATTCTAAAAACTTATATGCTCCTTTGTATCAGGATTCTCATATATTGAAATTAATTTTTTATAATTCTAATTTCATAATTAACTGTTAAATTAAATTTTAATTTGAAACCTTTCATAGCTCGCATACTTCATACGCAAGCCGATTCAAAACCAGGAGGCTTTTTGCTAGATAGTATTATATATGAATTTAAAGAATCTGATGTGGGAAGTATATGACTTTCCCTACAGATTCAAATTCACAACACAATAAATTGAGTTTAATTAAGTGAAATTCAGTCAAATAGACAGAAACATTTACTTGATATTTTATCCAGTTTGCAATTTTAATGCTTTTTCTTTTTCGTTAGGCAACTTAACGTATTTTAAAAGTCTCCACCTCCTCAAAATTCCAAAAACTGAAATATCTGGAAAATGGTTCAACTTAGAGTAATGGGGGTTTATCTTATGCATTGTGTCGTCAAAACTTACAGAAAACAAGCATTTAATTAATATATTTCAGCATATGTTGATGCGTTAAACGTTTTTTGCGTGCCATTTTACAAGAAATATCGGTTATGCTTTTCCAAATCATACCAAAATCTAATCAGCGCTAAGAAGATCCACTAGTGGCTCACCTATCAAATTTTGAGAAATTTCATCGAATAGTTTCTTAACTACAGTGAAAAACATTTTCTGCTCATCAAAATTTTAAATATCTCGGAAATGGTTGGTTTGTCCTAAAGTAATGTGGCTGGTTCTGTTTGCTTGTTTTGCCATTTAAATGAAACCGGCACCAAATTAATAAGTTTTAGCATATGGTAGTAGTCTTATATTTCACATTTTGACAATATTAGCGGGCCATTTAGCAAAAAAAAAAAAGGAAAAAAAACATTTTGTCCGAATTTTACCACAATGAAATCAGCACCAGGAAAGACACTTCTACTTAATGTTGTAATATTTCTTCCAATAGTTTTGAGCTACAGTGGATTCATACATTGCACAAACAGACATATACAGGGTGATTCAAAGGTTCGGAGCAAAAGTAAAACGCGATAAAAAATATGTATGGGCCGGAGAGACGTGCGGTTTGCAGATTAATATTCACCGTGGTGGGGGATTTTGTGTGGCATGAAAAAAAAATAGTTCAAACTCTCGACACTCGGGGGGGGGGGGGCTGAGGCAGATGAATTCATGGTGATGACTTATGCATGGCGGTGATTGCACACATGACTGACCAACGAGATCTCCAGATCTCACACCCTGTGAGTTCTCGTTGTGGGGGATACCTAAAATCACGGGTGTGAGATCTGGGGATCTCGCAAGCCAGTTATGTGTGCAATCACCTCCATGCATAACTCCTCTCCATGGCTATATCTGCCCCAGCCCCCCGAGTGTCGAGAGTTTGAACTAACTTTTTGCATGCCATACAAAATCCCCCACCACGGTGAATATTAATCTGCAAACCGCATGTCTCTCCGACCCATAGATATTTTTTTATAGCGTTTTACTTTTGCTCCGAACTTTTGAATCACCCGGTACACAAACACACACACAGACGTGACGCCGAAAGTGGCTTTTCTAGATCTAGAGTTCTCGAAACGTATAAATCAGTCGAAAACTCGAGGTTTCTGAATTTCGATACAATTCTAATACATTCCCTATACATTACCATGATATTGACATTTATTTTCCGTTAAACGTTTATTCCATATATTAAAACTCGCTTTGCACACTTCTAAATGTGCATATTCTTTGTCACATACGATGATCAATAGCCGGAGAGCTATCAAAGTCACTTACTAATGGCTTCAGTTCATAAACGGCGTTTTAATTGGAAATTATCCATTAGCTAGCTAATTATTGTATTTTGGTGCAATTTATCTATGGCAAGTTATAGAATGGTTAAAAAAACTTCCCCTGGGTCGCAAGTGTCTAGAAAACAGATGATTATTTAAAACATAATTATAAATCGTTCTCTTTCATAATATATTACGTTTGTTATTATTTGTTATTTCTGATACTGCAAATTTACTGGTACGTACGAAATCTGTTACGCTAGCCATTTCTTATTTAAAGCGCAAGATATTGTTGTAGTATGTTATTTGGGCACAAAAGTATTATTAAGATTTTTTCGAATTTGTTGATGGCTTGTGACAAATAATGTTTGATCCCAGACAAGTTAGTACAGCTCGATAAGATGTTTTTTTGCACTTTAACACATGAACACAATTTCTCCAAATGCAATTACAATAATAAATTTATGAGTCTTTATATAGTGGTAAATGATATCTACACTTCATTTTTGACATAAGTATTCAGCATTTTTATTCTCTTCTGCATGCTTATTTTGTAGAGTCTTACTGATTTCCGGAGAACCGGAAATGACATCTCCAGAACTGAAAATGGGTATCCTTGATTATCCCCCCCCCTTACCTACACTAGATTTCACGACTTAATCCATATCAGTCATCATCTCAGCTCTGTCTATAGCCAATCCTGCGAAAAATATGTTTCAAATAATTTTTTTGAACCTTAAGTGTGAAAAATACAGAAAAAGGATATTTTAGTTAATCTTATATTTCTAGAATTTAATGCTGAATTAATATTAGTCATCATCTGAGCTCTCTATATATAGTCGTTTAGTGAAATAGGTGTTTTGGGGAAATTTTAGAAGTAGAAGTGGGAAAAGAACCGGAAGCGATAATCCTTAGTGGCCCACATTCCCCTTTAGAATGTGGTGTTACACACATATCAGTTATTATCGAAGATGCAAATCCGATTTCTAGAAATGTTTCAATGTAGGATGGGAAAATCTTTAGTTGGTCCCTTTACTCCCTTTGGAATTTGATCAAGAATCTGTACTAGTTATTATCTAAACTATATCTGTAGCCAATCCTGTGAAATATATGTCTCAAGGAAAAATTTTAAACAGGATGTGAAAATTTTGGTGATCCAACTTACCTCTTCTGTAGTTTGATGTGGGATCCATATCAGTTATCTAGTTATTGAACACTATCTATAACCAAGCTTATGAAAAATATGTTTCAAGTAAAATTATAATTTTTTAACTGGAAATGGAGAAAGAACCAGAAATAGAATCCTTCCCCCCTTCATCATCGAAATTTGATGGTAAATCAACATCACTCATCATCTGAGCTCGATCCATAGCAGATCTGGAGAGAAATATGTTTCAAAGAAAAATTTTCGTAAAAATATTAATACGGCAAAAAATTGCCACAAACAAAATCAAACAAATATTATAAGCGAAAAATTATTAACGAAAAATTACAAGTAGTCCTGTATTCGTCACAAAATTGTTCCATTTGACTTACGTTACCCACAACTTAAACCATATTCGTTGGGGGTCTCTTGTGAGATATTTTATGGCTTTTATTTCGCATAAAATGTTCAGTAACAGATCGATATCAAAGTAGAAGGCAGAATTTATCAGAAAAAGGAAGTTTTCGCAAGACATAAAAACAAGTGGCTATTACGGCCCTTATGGTTTAAACTCAAAGGTCTCTCGGGGCTCTTGTTATAAACATTCTTCTTGTCTCCTGGCGGCTAGATAAAACATATCTGTCATTACCGAGATGGGTGCGGCCGGCTTATCGAATGCAATTTTGTTTCAGATTAACAAAGTAAATCTTGTTACTCGTGCATTAATCTTGAATAAATATCAGTGGCTATTTTTTTTATTAATATATATATATATATAAGAACACCCGTAGAAAGGACTTTACAAATATTAATCTTTTAATTTGTAGAACATGCTGTCATCTTGTTAATTAACTAGAAGACAGTTTACCTCAGCCTCATTCAAGCAATCTGCGATCTGTTCATAGTTTCCTTTTCCTTGTAATGAGGGTTTAAAATGTGAGTCAGGTAATACGATGGCAAGAATAAGAAAAGTAAATAGCATGAATACAAAAAAATGTGGTTAAAAATTACCACTTATTTCTCTGCTATACGTTTCTATAGGTTATAGAAAGGATGGTTTTTTTTCAGTGGACTTCGACGTAAGTAACTGTTTTAAAAATTACGTCAGTATTTAAGTATTGTGTTACGTAGTGTGTTTCGCATTATTTAAGTATCTATGATATTGTGAGCATATTTTCGCACGGCACGTCTTTGAGATGTGGATATTGTAATTGAAGTACGGATGCACCATTATTTAAATGGGACATCAGTAAAATAATGTGGTTAAGAAAAATGTGGTTAAAAATTACCACACATTTCCTTGCTATCATTTCTATAGATTATAGAAAAGATGGATTTTTTCAGTGGACTTCGACGTAAGTAATTGTTTTAAAAATTACGTCAGTATTTAAGTATTGTGTTACGTAGTATGTTTCGCATTTATGGTCACAGTATCTATGATACTGTGACCATAATTTCGCGCGTCACGTCTTTGAGATATGGATATTGTAATTGAAGTACTGATGTATATATCACCATTATATTTATATATAAACAAGTGAATATCCGTGGAAAATTATGGGATAATTTTTATTCACTGAAAGCTAATAAATGTTAAAGACCTTTAAGTTTGATTTTTTAATGTCAAAGATATCTTTAAAAAAAAAAATTTTTTTTTAGTATAAATTTTGTATAGTATTATTTTCCTTAATAAAGCCACTCAAAATTATTTCATTAAATCTGTTTTGTTATCCTCTTCCTCAAGTGACAGGGGAATAATGATGGAAGCCCTAAGTCTCGGTTAGGCTTAATTGTATGCTTACGAAGAAACTTCGGGGTGGACTTATGGAATTTTGACTCTTGTTTAAAATTTAATTAGTCAGACAAAAATATAGTGCAGACAGTATTATTATTACAAAAAGGTACTTAAAAATAATGTAATTTCTTACTTTATTAAAATCAAATAACGTAAACAAACCCAAATCGTCAAACATGTGCATATGCTTGATGCCATTCGGAAAACGATAATAATGTGCGTAAATTACTCACATTCAAGATTATGTTACTTAAATAGTATTTAAGCCTGTCGAAAATTTCTATTCAAGGAGTAAACACCTTTACAGACAGTCATTCCTATCACATAAATGTTGGGTTTGCCATATTTAGAATTTCGGGGCTGTGTTGCCAGATATGGCGATTTATCGCTAATTTGGCGATTTTTGGTAAAAATTTTCGAAAGTATTAGAACTATATCGAAATAATTAATATTCTTGGAGATACGTGCCTTCTGGAAGTTCCTACGGAGAGTATATAAAAGGAATTATCGCTCAGTTGGGGAGTAGTTGACGTGATATGAGCTAAATTGAATTGTACAATAGGTCAGTGTTTTGAGAAGAGTATCGGCTATTTTGTAAAATAGCTGAACATTTAATTGCTGTTTTATTGTATATGACAGTTGTTTAGTGATCTTGCACGATAGTTATTGAGTTATCCGCATTTTATTGTTACTTTTACGCTTATTAGTGCTTTTAAATAAAAGTGTTAGTTATCCAGAAATTTGAACTCATTCTTATATCCTGAGAGTGCACTCACGATTTCAGAGGATAGGTCGTAACACACTCATTAACCATTTCTTACCAGTAATTGTGGGTGCTTAAGTACATTCCTTGGAACCTTGTGTATTTTGGAACTTTCTGGGCTATCTACAATGAGATATATCTTAAAATCAGCCAAAGGAAAAATATAACAATTTAGTAAAAAAATGTAGTCTAGTAAAACATGCAATATTATTTCTCTATTTCGTTTCCCGAGAAATATTCAAATTCTACAAATTTCTTATTCATTAAAACCAGCTCGTGCAAGAAATGCTCATCGAATCCACAGCTCAGCTGAAGATTATTACTTAGTCTTGAATCATTGTTCGTGGAAACTGTGACGCTGCCCGACATTTTAATATCACATGTTAACAGCATCTTCATGCTCCTGTGAATCCTGTCCAGCTATGTTAGTCCAACAAGGGTGCAATAATCGTATTGCAGGGCAATCCCAGTTGGAGCGAGCATTGGCACTAGAGAGCGATTGAGATTTTACACCGATATTAAAACGCTATGAGTGGAAATTGAAATTCCCATTCTATTCAATTACAGCTGAATGGTTTCTAAAACAAAAATGTTGGGATAATAATGCTCGATAAAACTAAAGGGAAATGTTTTTTCAATTTGTTTTGCTTTAATTTTTTTTTTCGCATACATACAAAGTACAAAGAAAATATTTTTTTCACGAAATTTTTTTATTTCGAGATTTTAATACCATTATATGTTTTGCCCTTATATAGGACCCACTAAACACATTTTGACTATTTTTAGAGTGATGTACGTCTGTCTGTCTATGGTTGATTTCTTGTGTTCTCGATAGCTGCCTTCAATATTAAGGGATTTTCTCGAAACTTTGTATTTGGCTCTGTTACCGAAAAATCTAGAACTAGATATTCGGTTTTGAAATTCGATGGAAAACTTCGAAATATTATATTTTATTTCAGCACAGGACAAAATTTGACATAATCATGCATGAAAGGGGTTATATATGGCTCACGAAACTTAATAATTTCATTCACTGAGGTGAAAAGTAGCAGCGATAAAATTTTTTGACGTCATTAGCATCGTGATGTCATTAGCCTCTCCAGGGAGCAAATTCCCCAAGGGGGAACATCAGTCAAAAGATATTTTGAGCCATTTAAATTGAAATATATTATGCTATAATTGTGATCATTTGGATCAACAATACCGGCATTTTTTCTTGTAAAATTTGCAAAATATATCTCTTTATATTGAAAAAAAGTAGCTGCCGCCGCCGCTGTTTGAAAAATTTCTCATTTCTTGAAATTATTTGCTTCGTACCGTAGAAACTATTGCATATAAAAATATGAAATTTGGTACACTTGTGGAAAAAGCTTCGAGAAATACGTTGAAATAAACCATTTTTTTTTATATATATTGTAATTTAAGAAATATTCAATGTCAAAATCAAAGACAAAATAGTTGAGCTGCGAGTTCGCTTCCTGGATAGACTAGCAATAGCAAGACCACGAATTTTTGCAGGCAGGTACCTACATGGATGATTTTTTGCAGGACAGGGCCCCTTTTTTAATTTCGATGTAGATTTTGAGATAGTTTACTTTTTATGCACTTCTGAAGTGAAATTTTTTTCCCGTTCGTCACGTCTAGCGATTTCTCTGTCTCGTACCGTAAAAACTATAATATATGTAAAAGTAAAGCACTGAGATGGGATTAAAAAGGCGACCTGTACGATTTTTCGGTACGATTTTTTTCGAATTTGGTGCGATTATTTCGATCAGTGACCGTCTGAGGCATATTTTCGAGGTTTACAAACTGAAGTTGTTAAGGGCGCATGCTATTCTTTTGGCTTGAAAAAGGGAGCTTATAACGTCATAGAAACAATTGTCTTTACCTAATTGGTATATGCCTGCTTTCTTCAAGGGATTTTTGTAGGTTATTAAGCATAATTATATTATGCATACCTACAGAAATACTCATTTTACCGTTTTTTTCCCCTTACGTTAAAAGTGAATGGAATTAGTTACAGCTTGTACCGTTCTAGATATATTCTACGTATTTGGTCTAAAATATGACAAAATACAAAAATTTAAATATTCATTAATATTATATAAGTGTGTACTTTTTAAGTGCTTCAATATACATCATTATTCAAGCCTTTCAAGCAAACTTCTTGGGATATTAGACATCTTATTTTTGCATAGTGCCGGCGCGGTGGCTAAGTGGTCAAGACAAGCGTTTCCTTGTGGTTGCCCCGGGTTGTGGGCTCGAGTCCCACCTGTGGGCATGGTTGTTAGGTTGTTGGACGCAGTGTGTTCCGCCCCCACTGGTGTGCCGGGGTAACGTCGTGTGACGGCTAAATGGTTCACGATGATGGCCGATGTATAGGTGAATGATGGAATGTATCAAGTGCCTGTCCATTTATACTGAATGAATTTTTTCACAATAAACACGATATCAGAGGAAATAATCCTATTTTCGCTGAAATTAAGCATGTTTATTTTAATCAATAAAAGCAATAAATCTATAGAGTTTCAGTAAAATTAATTTATGAGAAAACTCCAATTTGTGTCTATGATTACCCTTCACATCATTGTTTGTGAATTTGTAATGCACTTTTTATTCTATCCATATTTTATTTGCCTTATTGCAAGAAAAATTGAAAGTATGAAAAATACACAAAGTGTATATTACACTGCCCCTATTCTTCCTGATGCAGGATACAGAGAATTTCATAAACATTGTGCTTAAATTTCATTTCCGTAATCAGAGAAAATATTTCCACGAACAGCCTGCACGAATAACATATTTGAAACATAAGACAATATCATTTTAAAAATTGATATTAACGAGCAAACGTATGCCGTAGTTAAAATCATTTTCGCCGTCGTTTTTTCGGTATTCTTTTCCTCGAGTAAAGCAAGTTGTGTCAGCAAATAAATGGAATAAAAATGCATAATACCCCTTCTATTTTCCTCGCTATCTTAAAAACATTCCCGCAAATATTATGCATTCGTAGCGTAAGCTGAAACTCTTGTATCGTAGAGCTGCGATAATAACTGAATTACCGATGAGATTAATGATTATTTTATGCGTAATGATATGAGGCGTAAGAAAAAATTGGGTTACGCCTTATTTTTCACTTCTTGAAGTACGCACGCTTGAAAATCGCTTGAGTATGAATGACTTCGTTGCTTTGGATGATTTCCATTATGATAATGTCGGGAGGTTCACGCGATTGCATGCAAATATTTCCATAACTATTCATATGTGGGGAAAGAACTTGTGATCTTAATGCATTTACTCCAGGTCAACTTGTCAAAACCTTTAGTTTGTTACATTGCGTCATATATATATAATATATATATATAATATATATATATATATATATATATATATATATATATTATACACACACACACACACACATATATATATATATATATATTTATATATATATATATATATATAAATAAAAATTGAAGGATTTTAATCGAAAATTATGCATAAACTACTGTATGTACAAAAAAACCCATCTCTAGCATATCTGTTACAAATGAGTAATATATATATATATATATATATATATATATATATATATATATATATATATATATATATATATATATATATATATATATATATATATATATATATATATATATAATTATACTTAATCAGCTTTTTAGAATTTATGGATTATCTGATAAAAAATTTCATGCTATACATATTGATAATCTAAAAATTACCAGCAATTTATATAAATATCCCTCTCATTTTGTAAATGGTATAGTTAAAAAATTTAGATTAACTGGATTTACATGAATTCTATTCATGGTGTTTTATATATTAGCCTGACATTTCCATACTCTTGTTTTAATTATATTTTATTTGTGCATCCACTTACACATTAGCCTTTCTATTATTGCCCCTCTTGATTGTATATTATCTCTTATACTTGTCTTTTCGCATGACTCTTATTTATTTCTTCCGTATGGCAAAGGTAGATCATATTTTTTTTTCTTTGTGAATGGCAACACTGATCTCTTCATTCTGGGTTCCCGAGATCGACAGGTTCGTGTATTTGTTGAGTTAGATTCCAGGTATCCTTTTTTCCTTTTATTTTTTCTTCTTTATGTATGTTTTCCAAGTAGAAATAGCTTATAGATATTATCTATCTATTTCTTCAGAAACATACATTTTTGTGTTTGCTTCTACAAGACACTTAGATTTGATAAAGAGTTTTGAAGAAGTGAACAAATCCATGATTTAGGCTTAGACCTTGTCGACGTGTATAGCGTTTGTGCTTGGATTTCGTCTGTTTTTCTTTTATCGATTCCATACCGTTGATTTTTGATGATTATCTTTGACTTGGTGATTCGAAATTTGTATTTTTTTCCCATTTGCTTGAAGATCTGCTCATTTATTCTTTTATTTTGTAAGCTTGTTAGAAAGTTAGGTTTTTCGAGTAACAACTTCTCACTTTTCTTTCATTGGACTTTCAAACTTTTGTATTAAATATATATATATATACATACATGCACACACATATATATATGTGTGTGTGTGTGTGTGTTTGTATTTATAAATGTAAAATAATAGTAAACTTGAAAAGTCGAAATAAGAAAAAAATGTCATGGATTATTTATATATTTTGAATTTGTTATTTTCTACAAATATAAGTAACATTAGTCAGCATGTAGCAATGGTTTGAAGAACACATTTTAGATATTTGGGCATATTTTTTATTCAAATTTCTGGTATTATCAAAACTAAAATATTAAACCTATCTGTCATTCTGTTATTGATACCTGTTAATTTATTATACTCTATCTTAATCACAGGTGTTTGTATTGGCCCCATATTAAATCTTTATGGGCGTCCATTCATCTTCAATTGCATCTCTAATATTTTGTTCTACTGCTAATTTTTTATTTCTTCCCCCGTTTGGACACAACTCAACACACACACACACACACACACACACACACACACACACACACACACACACACACACACACATATATATATATATATATATCACATCTCAAATTTCAGATTTTAAGCATCCATATTTCTGTTGAATAAGTTCTTTATATCATGTATAAACTTACTATAAATTTAATTCGTGTGTTTCTTTAGCGAGGGTTTCGTAATTCGATTATAAACAGTCATTCTCACATAAGAAAATCCTTCTGATCTCATTTTTTTAACTTATGGAGAGGCTGGCAATTCATCGGACCTCAGATCCATATAAATTATTTTTATAACTTATTTCCCAGCCAAATCTGCCCCTCCCCTTTTCAATGGTGTTTCCCCCACACCCATGGGAGGCATCTTCAACAATTTATGGCTGTCATACATGGCACGATTGCCTTCGTCACTTTTTTAGATCCTTTTTATTTTATTTATATTCTAGACCTTTTCCTTTAGAAATACGTGAGTTGGAATTCGAAAGGAAGGTTCGACCGGTTGAAAAATATTCCATTTTTCGCTTCCGAATTCTGATGTTTTTTATATTATTTTTATATTTTCTTCTGTGTGTGTGTGTGTGTGTGTGTGTGTGTTTTCTTTCTCGGTAGGAGAAGGGGATATTTCTTTGTTTGCTTGATTGTTTGAATTTAAAGAAAGTATTTTCTGGTTCGAATTTTTAAGATTTGAGTAGTAAGGTAAGTTTCGGTTATCATATCTTTCCAAAGGGAAAAATGTCAAAAAAATAAGCTGATTTTTCATAAGAAAGAAAAACACTGCTAATAAGATGAATAAGCAAATTGAACTTTGACTTAATGCTTTAGTCAAATAAAGTTTAAATCTGTCATTTATTTTACTTTTAGTGTTTGAGTAGCCACCTATATGCAGCTGCATGGGTCCAGAAGCTTTCTAATAAAGTGATGTTCAGTAATATTATCTAATTCAGAATAAATATTAACAACTTATTTCGTTTTATTTGATACTTTTCTCTCCGGGAAAGCTGCTTAAAGTTTTTATTAAAATGTTTCATGATGTAGCCGATATTTATGATTGCATTACCATTTTTAAATTGTGTAATTCTTATCCAATATGGAATTTTTATTAATAAAACCCTGATGTATCAAACACATGATTGTCTTATAGGTTTTGGAAGTTAGACACTGTGTAAACACAATAACACAAACAACAACTTTTTATAACAAAATATATGTTATAACTCACTATGGATACCATTTTCGTGTTTTCGGCTGAGTAAAAAATTTCAGGTTAATAAGTTTGTAGGCTCAGCTCATTTGCGTCTCCTAATAAAAATGTTCAGAACAGAAAAAACAAAAAACATATTTTTTAAAATTGAAAAATATAACGTGCTTTCCAAATTTATATATTGGGTAAAGGGACTTTGAACAAGTATTTTGGTGTTCAAATAACTTTCTATTACATATCACTGAGTTACACCTCCTATTTGTATCTTACTGTTTGGTATGTTGGTCTGAAATGCCAGGATAGGGCATTAAAATATGTGACCATTTACATTGGGTATCAATACACTCATCAACAATTTAACCGTTTTATCAATCACAAAACAACCTTTGAACTTCATAGGTCGAGAAATTGATGAGTCGTAAGTATTTTGTAATATAACAAACAAATACAAGAATTACAATATATACATATGTGTGTGTGTGTCTCTCTCTCTCTCTGTATATATATATATATATATATATATATATATATATATATATGTATATATATATATATATATATATATATATATATATATATATACATATATATATTTATATATATATATATATATATATAATATTAGTTTGAAAATCCAATGATAGAATAGAGAGAATTTGCAACTCAAAAAACCCCAAAGTCCCAACATTAAAAAATGCCTAAGAAATAAAAATGTATCAAACAGAGAATCATCAATCAAGTGGAAAATAAAATGCAAACCTCTAGTATATATATATATATATATACATATGTGTATCTCTCTCTCTCCCTCTGTATATATATATATATATATATATATATATATATACATACATATGTATGTCTCTCTCTACCTCTCTCTCTCTCTCTTTCTCTCTGTATATATATATATATATATATATATATATATATATATATATATATAATAATAATAATAATATTAGTTTGAAAATCCAATGATAGAATAGAGAGAATTTGCAACTCAAAAAACCTCAACATTAAAATATGCCTAAGAAATAAAAAAGTATCAAACAGAGAATCATCAATCAAGTGGAAAATAAAATGCAAGCCTCTAGTATATATATGTATATATATATATATATATATATATATATATATATATATATAACTAAACTCAGGTTGCCAATTAAAAAAACTTTATCGCGATAAAAATCATTATTCATGAAACAGTAATTTGAGAATTAAACTAGTTATAAAGGAACTTCAAATTGAAAAGACTTTATCCAAACCCGCAGTAAGGAAATGAATATTTTCCGGACTGCCGTTACAGAGTGTTCCGGCTCAATCCAAACTTTGATGAGTACTAATTATTTTCCTTCACGATACAATTTTCTACAAAGATTGATTTATTTTGAATTTTTACCCTGCAGTCGTTTATGCAAATCTTCTGCAATACCTGAGGTGGGCCCAGTTCGAAAGCATTTAAAATCCGTTGATTTAATTTCTATGAATTGCTTAACATCAAAAGGAAGCGGGAACTGAAAAATTAATGATTTTACCTTTTTCAGCTATTCTCTTTATAGATTCCTTGGTCAAAGTAAATAGATTTTACTAGCAATTCAATTAAAATCGCATTTTTGAGCTGAAGGGAATCAGATGATAAAACTAAAATTGAGTGAGGGCGTTTTTCAATGAAACTCAAGTCTCGCTTAATGGTCAAGAAGTTTAATTAGTTATTTACGCTAATGAACTCTTGTGGCAATCACTAATTGCCGATTAAAGTAGCATCATTTGTTGGTGGTTTTTCGTCTTCAATCAAAAGAATAGTGGAACAGCGTAAGCATTTTTGTATTTTATTCTTTCTGGAAATAATTAGTTTACAATAGTCAACTTAAATTTTCTCCATCTGTGGTTTCCGGTTGATGAGAGAGGGGGAATAATTTATACATTCTTGAACTCTCCTTAACTCCAGTTCTTGAGCTCAGTAAAAACACACGCTTCATTATATTTCATCAAGATAATATCATTGCAGAAAACTTCGACGCTGGAAACATTAAATTATTTACAACAGAATAAGTTATCTGGATGTATAGATAAGGTAATTTTAATTTATTTACCTTGTTATTTTCTTTCCCATATTTAATCTTGGTAGGCAATACACTCCAAGTTTTCACTTCGTGTAACTATGGAAAGTAAATAATTTTTTTCTCATTTGTGTAACTTTTCTAAGATTATTAGGGCGATGTCATTAATGAATGGGGAACGATATTTAAATACTCAAAAATTGGATCATATCATTGATTATGTGATTCAAGTTAGTCATAATTTCAATAACATATCATTATTCAAAGCTATATTTAAAAAATTCAATGTACTAAATTCATAATCTATTCAATATATTTTCAATATTATTTTTAAGTGTTGTCTTTTTTATTGAATGGGTAAAGTTCCAACTCTTTTTAAACTTTAACTTTTCAAAAGCGACCTAACTCCAAATATTAAACATTCTAAAAGTCAAGCAATTAAACTAACTGCCAGGGATGTGCACAGAAACTAATTTAATATTCAAATAATAAATTTATTAACTGGGAATACTTGTATCTTACCTGAATAACATGCACTCAAAGTACCATTTGTAATCTAGATTCACACGAATAAACTACACTTAATTACAACTACCATACAGTGGCGTAAATAAAAACCTATCCTAACAGATCACTCCCTAGTTAAATCAAATACAAATGATATGATTACCTCCAGGACAGATGTCTGATAGAAAAAAATGGTTTTTGCACTTCTTGTTCTCTCTACAGAACACCCACAAGCACGCAAAAGAGGACTGAACTACAAAAATGCTACAACTATGTACAACTAAATGTCCTTCCTTTTTAGAATCCAGTCGTCTGCCAGGTTAGTCATGTGATTAGACATTGAAATTTGTAACATAAATAAGATATTATTTTACATAACTTAATGGAAATGAAGGAAATATAATATATAGTTTAATGTGACATCCAAAATTGATGAAATGATCTATTTATGTTTATTGCCAAATATATTCCTATTTCACAAATTTGTAATTTAGAGACTAACAATGAAACTGATAAAATGGCACCGTGATACTATAGAAACATTTCTGTATCGGTAACATTTATTTTACTTGTTTCTACATTTCAAATGTAATATTTGGTTCCATAAAATAAGTTTTTTTGATAATAACTGTTAGAATGACTAAAATGCATTTAATATCTAATTGAATGTTACACGCAACTAGAGGGCTTTGCCCACCTGCGGTCACTAAAAAAAATAACCAATTTTTATAATAATCAGTTTAGATAAATTATGTACTTGCTGCTGGGGCGCTAAACCTCCCTAAGCCACTCCTTTAACAGCCCCTTCGTTTGGTCCGCTCCACTCCTTGCGTGGGCGCAAAAGTTGCAAAACAACAAAATTGGACACAATTTGAGTGGGTCCATTGCAGAGTAGAACATACTCCTAAATAATTGCATCAAAACTGAAGCAAGTGTCTCTTAACTATTAACTTTAGAACACAGATTTTGTAAACAATCATTCAAAGTCATTCAAGATATCCATTCCTATTCGAGAATCGGAATAATCCAAATCTCCCGGTATGTTCTGCTCAGATCTGCTGATCGACAGTTTAAAAAGAAAATTATTGAATCCTTAATTAAATCCTAAAAAATTAACAAATATAGTTATAACAAAACCAATTGCACTTTTCAAGGGCTAAGGTATGAAACTGTTGTCGAATTTAGAAGACCGTAACTCGAAAAGTATTTTGATGGCGACACTTTTAAAATGATCAATACACAGAAAAAAAATACCCAAAAAAACTGCGAGAACTTAGTTTTTGCTCGTTTTTAAAAATCTGTATTAGAAAAAATATCGACTTTATCAAAATTCCAGCTTCTAGGGGGTCCTGCAAATTTATCTGTCCAGTAAATATCTGTCCTGTAAATGCCCAGTCTACATGCACAATTAATATAAAATAAACGCACTTATTCGTACATATTTATTACTTAATTTAAGAAATATTACCTATCAAGTTTCAATATTTTTGATTTTTTTTTTTTGTATATAGAAAATATTCAATACGAATTGTAAACGAATATATTATTATTTTTTTAATGTTAGCTATATTTGAAATTTTCTTTTACCTAAAGTTTATTATAGGAAGTTCTCAACATGATATTAATGCTCAAATAGCTGTAATAGTTTTTGACAAACAAATGAAAACGAAACATAGTATAAAACATGGCGTACTTCATAGGAAGTAAAATGAAATTCCCAATCCAGTGGGATACCGTGATTATAAAAATTCTAAATACCAAAATTCTGGGATTGTTAAAAACGTCTCGGGCTACAATTCCCGCATAAAATCTGTTATTCGCATTGTTTACTCGATCCGATCCATTGACAAAGGTGTGGAAGGCTATCAAAATGTCTATAAACTTCTAATACTTCCTACAGAGCCAGGCATAGGAAAATTTGGTGACTGAAATTGTTTCAAGAGCGTTTTGAACCCTCTCCCTCATGTCAAAAACAGTGTACTCTTACTACATACTAAGAAATAACGTAAAGAACAACTTCAATTGTTTCTTGATCTGAGGAAGAGGATCTTCAATGATCTGAGGAAGAGGGTTAAAAACGCCCTCAAAATAATTTTCCTATGCGTGCTTTTACTTAATTTTTGCATTTAATTTTTCTATGCCTGCTTTCTTCAAGGAAATATTAAAATGTTATATTCTCTAATGAAATTATTTATTTCAAGATAGCAAGAAATTTCAGCAAACTATTCATTTAATAATAATTAAGTATCTTAATATGTCAATGAGAAGTGCGCCTTTTCAATATTGTCGGAATGACTTCAAAGAGAACTTTAAAGCTATTGCGGTATAATGACATATGCTTTCAAAGTATCGATAAAACTCATAAAATACTTCATTGTAATGTTTCATCAGTAAAAGGCATTTATATATAAAACTACTTATATTTTACTTCCAGTAATGACAATTTAGCAATTATTATTATTTAATGATAAATATAGCTCAAAGTTTGTTTGGTAACTGCTCTTTGGAACAATTTTCTCTTTTTCTTATTATTTCTTGCTTCTGTTCTGATTTAATAAACATTTCCACTTATTAAGAAAGAATTTAATAATTATTCAACTTGCTTGCGTATGTTATCAAAAGCATTAAAATGATTGGAATTTTTTTTTGGAAAATCAACTGCAACTAAAACGTACCTTGCATGCTGTTTCTTTACAATAAAAAAGAAAAAAGTTTTTTTATTCTGACGTATTTTCTCCAACCACTGAACATAAAAACTTCCATTTTCTATCAATCATACAAAACTTGCTACTCAGGTCAGACTTATAAAAAATAGGCGAACTCTGCCATCCATTCAACTAAGAGTAGTTTTTTAAAGGGTGCACAGTACAAAAAGACGAAGATTTGTCCGTTTTTCATGAGCCCAGCTATATACAATCATCACTTTCTCCTAACTGTTAACGGTTACGGAGCATTAACTTCGTATTCTGGCATTAAACATCCAACTTAATGGGTGCTCTAAAACTACATTAATAATCTGCATTAAGTATGATTATTGCAATTGTAGCGAGGATTTTTTATGCACACGTACTCCAGATAAGCTCAAAATTTGGAAGCTAAATTTCACGCTAAAAGAGTTAATAATTGAAACTACGACGCGAAGATTATTAATTTTGTTTACTTTTTAATTTCCTTTTGGATGAGAATTGTGTGAAGGTTATATAAATAAAAAGCTCTAAAATCCCCAGGTTTGTGTTTGCAAGAACTGTATTCTCAAACTAATAAAATAATTTTAATAACGTTTGCATGAAGTCATAAACATTACAGCTTTATCGTGCAATTTAGGGCTTTTTTAATTGCTACGCACTCGTAAATGTAATATGCTGAGATAACCTTAAATTATGGCGGTAAAAAGTACATTCAGAGAGTCAGAAAATCTCGACTCTTTCTAAATATCTGGGATGATTTTTCGCGGCCAGTATTTTGGTTTGAGATGCATTTTTCACTCTGTATAGACAATAGCGGAAAGTGTTAAATAATGAATTGTATATAATATTTTGCTTTATACCTCAAAATGATGGTACAAGCAATAGAGAAGTGTCAAGTAAGGCACGGTAGACAATGTCTACCTGAATAATTTACTACCAAGTAACTTTTATTTTAATTATATATTATGCGAAACAATTGTATAAATTATTTTCTTTGTAAATAGACGAAGGAGGATGCAGGTATGATTCCTCCTTTTGCCAAGCCTTCCTTCGCCAATCAGAGCATCCTGTATTGCTCTGATTGGCGCAAGACTTTTAAGTGACGGAGTATGTTTCAAAAGAGACATCTTTTAAAATGTCTACCCTATCAAGTCATATTGCAGTGGGAATGAAATTAAAAGATAATTTGCAATTCTATTATTTAACTGCCGTATAGACCCGAGTAGACATGTCTAAGTTGAAGGATCTTTTAGAAGATTAACTATTCCCCTTCTCTCTTCACAACGGGATTTCGTTTTTGTTTTATTTAATTTTAGTCTAAATTGTTTAGTTTTCGCAAATATAGTTTTTCTTATTTGATGACCCTAGAGAGTCATTTTAATAGTTGTTAACAAATTTGATTTATAAAATTGTTATATTATAGAGGTTTTAACATTTTTGCTACGGAGTTTTTTTATGTGAATCATAAATTAAACTTTTAATAAGTAAAGAAGCAAGGCTGGGTGGGTAGTATATTTATTTTCATATGCTTTTCTTAATATTTTTTATACTATTAAAAATAGAGTTCCCGTGTTTTCCCGCATACAACGTTTTTCAATCGGTTTCACGAAGAAATTAAATACCTTGAACTGAACATATTTTTAAGCTCAGCGTCATGATGCTGGTCTACCACTCTTTAGCCCTGGGATAAACATCTCTTTATTTACAAGTTGGTGATCTCGTTGCGCTGTTTTTACGGAAATTTCTAACCATTTTACAGCAATTTACCTCTGTTTAAAATATAATAATAACTGCTTGTTGCATTTTAAACCAATTCTTACGGTCTCAAAAGTGTATGATAAATTACAGGCGAACCACTCAAAATTCTCACCCTAGCATTTATCCTTAATTTATGCCGCTTCAGGTTATTTTAACCAAGTCTGTAGTTTGTCTTTGACACTTGAGAGCATCCCAACATCATTAGAGTTAAACCTTTTAAAAAAAATCACGGAAGGGGAGACGGAAAGGAACTAATGACATTATGATAGGCTCACTCTAACCACGAAACGAAAATATACGTAAAAGAATTCCATGATGCCGGGGTGAAAAGGAGGGGAAAATGGCAAAACCGAGGTGCGATGTCTTCTGAGGCATGATGTTTCCTGTAATTGAGTATGAGAATGTAAAAAAAAGTCTTAAAAGCGGGGGTATAAAAACGAAAAGCAAAGAAATATCAAGAGCCCGTTAAAAATCCCACTTTTTATGCTAAAAAAATAGCGGATATTCTCGCTTACCATCTCAAAGAAATTTCAATAGCGAATCAAATTGTTGATTCGCCCCGTTTTGTGACACCAATGATGCTGGTAATTACGGGTAGGAGGATGTTTAAGATGGCTTTATATATATTCAATTGTTGAGCAAGTCGACAAGGCTATTCAATAACGAACTTTCCCCTCTGATGACTTAATAAGAGGTATTAAGTTCCTTGCACGCATTGCTTAATGCCCCAGGTCTAAATTATATACTTAGGGGATTACTACTGTGGTCGGTCGGCCAACCAGTCAGTTTTCATTCAAGTTATATGAAAAGAAGACGTTCTCTGGCTTAAAAGACGAAAAATAGTTATTTCCAGGAAAGGTGTTTAAAAGATTTAGTGCTACTGAACAAGGTGACAAAGGAAAATTTTGGATAAATTATAGCGTATTGACAATAGGTATGAGTTCCGGCATATATATAAATTCTATCAGTCTGTATTAAGCAAACATTTTAGGGTTTGCTATTTTTACCCCACAATCAAAACATATAATTTGCTAACTTAACGTTATGATATATAAGCACGTTTAAATATATTTTAAAATAATTTCTAGTAAAGACAATAAATTTTATGAACTGTATTTAAAAACACCATCATTAACGTACACAAAAGTTTACATTTTAAAATACCAGAGCGTTTTCAGACGTCATGACGTCCATCATCAGTGGCAATGTTATAACATGCGCCAATGTTAACATTAACAATCTGATATGTGGCAATATAGCATGTAGCAGTATAAAATGTGGCAATGTTAGCATCAACAGTGGCAATGCTATAACATTGTCATTGATGATGGATATTATGACGTCTGAAAGTGCTTTGCCACTTTAAAATGTAAATGTTCGTGTACGTCAATGGTGCTTTTAAATACAGTTTACTAAATTTGTAGTTTTTGCTAGAAATTATTAGCGTTATGAATTTAACGTAAGTTAGCAAATTATATGTTTTAAATAGTCTGCATTTGTATATGATTATATATTTACATAAATTACTCAGTACTAGGAAATTATATGCATATGGTTCATATTTTCTTCTTTATCACAGACACATACCCAAATATGTGTTAGCCTTCTTTTTAAAATGTAAATATGATGTTAACATTGTGAGTACCGCCAGAAACTTAGTTTAATATCGTGGCAAAAACGCAGCAGACAGAAAATATATGCATAATTCAAACATTTCATGAAATTTTACTTTTAAACTAAGTAAAAAAGTATTTTTAAAGAGCTTTCGTATTTATTCAATTAAGATTATGTATTATTTTGACTGCTTATTTACAAGGATTAACCCAATTATTATTCATTGTGGAACTTAATTTTTTGTGAAAACGCCTTCATATTTTGTATCTACTTAACTGAATTAATTTTAGAATTTGGGCATTTGCATATATGTAAATTATAGTAAGAATTAAAAATACAAATATAAGAAATTAAATATTTACAATGTTTTCCAGTTTAAAGTAAAAAATGCATTATAAAGCATAATTTAGGAATTTAAGCAACGCAATGTTACCGGAAATATGACTTAAGTTGTTTCGTTATTTTTTTTTCATTCAAAATATTTTTTTATTTTCATATAATACATAAAATGTATTTAGGGAAAGTATTATGATGGCGTCTAAAACATAAATAACATGCGTCTAAAATATAAATAAATTATAATATCTATCTTTTTATACGGTCCCACAATTCAAAGTTTTCAAATTGCTAAACATATTTTCATTAACTTGTAAAACTAAAAAAAAAAAAAATCTTATCTTTTACGAACAAATTTTACAGAGATTTTATATAATTTTTTGCTGAAAATTGGGGGTTGTACACAAATTGAATTGAGAGTCATGGCAATTTAACAGACAATACCCCATATTATGAGGACATATATAATTCCCCTTTTAAAGAAATTGTTAGGCATTAAAGGAATTCCTTTGTTTCGACCCTGACAACCCTCTCTACCGTAAAGTGTAAGGTGCCTGTTTGGACGGCCAGGACAGAGGTACCCAATTTAAACCGGAACCCAGTGAGGGCGACATCTACAAGGACCGTACCCTCCTTCACCTACCACCAACCTCTCTTACAGACCCACACATATAACTTGCTTGTACTCTGTGTGAATACGAGGTTAGTTTGGGCAAGGCCGGGAATCGAACTCGGATCCACCAGTTGCAGCTGTGGGATCTAACCACTGAGCTGCTCCACCTTAAAGAACTTTCTATAACACCCTGATAAATCCTAAAAAATGCCGCTAAATAAAATTCAAAACAGATATCCTTGAATGTTTTATTTTTATTTTATACAGCCCCCCCCCCCCCCGCCCCAACGCTCGCCGGAAACAATGAATTTACAGACTTAGGAAAGTCATAAAATTCAATGTTTCATATATCGGTAAATTTTGCTCGTAAAATAATCGAACTTATATAGTTTTATATATTAATACATTAAAAGATATTTCCAGTCATTAGAAAATTTTGGATTGAGATGTGATATATGATAAATTGTAAAATTTTTAAAAATGTTTTTGTTAATTAGAGTATTTACAACTGACAGTTCAGGAAATAAAAGTTGTCCCAGCATTTTCCGGGACAAACTGTATGATCGTGTCAGAATTTCAATATTTAGAGTGATGTCTGTCTAGTAAAAAATCAATATTTCTATTTCGCCCGTAAATAGGAGCTCTTTAGAGCTAGCTTTAGAATATCAATCAAAAATGTAATAATTTGACATTTCATAGAATTTAAAATCAGTTGTTCTTATATAAATAACATGGCGTGAAGCTAAGATACTCGCAAACCATGAATTAAAAAAACCAATTTATAAGTCGAATTTATCTTGCAGTTACATCTTTGAATGGATATAGTATTCCTCTGCAGCGTATGTAAAACTTAACTAGAATTGAGACGTAGACGATTTGAAGACAAAAAAGAAAATGCTTCTGAAAGAAATACGTGCAAAAAGTTAAGTGAAAAGATAAGACAAGCCGTAAATGACAAAATGAAGACATCAGGCAGTTTAATACAATGACTGAGAGAAATTATTTGCTGAAACGTACATGACCGGGTTTGAAAAAAAGATGAGAAAATGATAAAGCACTTGCACCCGAATGCGGAAAGTGAAGGAGTGATAAAATATGTGTTATACACGAAAAATGTAACGAGTCTTGTCTGTGATGTGAAAGACAGGAGTTTCATATGTTATACTTTTTATGTATCGTATTATCAAAATTAGAAATCTGAACTTGTGGTAATGTAGGTTACAGTATTTCCCTGAGGGAAGGAAATAAAAAAAACCTATATTTTTGCTCAAAATATTTCAACTAAAGATATTCTATTTGATAATTATGTAACGTGCTTTTGTCTCTTTAGAACATGTAAAAGACCCCTAGTGACCTAGAAAATTGAATCTTTGCACACTTATAGTAGCAACTACAGAACAGCACCTAAAAAAACTGGATTTTCGATTTTCCTTCTTTGGGTGGACAAAATGGGGGGTGTTTTGAAAAGTCATTGTAGACCCCTTCGAAAAGTAGTTCTGTATTCGGGTGCTCGGAAAGTAGTTTTTGTAGACCCTTTGGAAAGTATTGTGCTCCGTTGTGGTCCGTTGTGGTGCTCCGTTGTGGTCTAAATGGCTGATTATTTAAAAATTTACAGTATGGACTAAAGAACCAAAATTAAATTAGCCGGATTTTTAATTTATCCCCAAGGGGTTTTAATGTTTTTATAAAATGTTTTTTTTATCGCCGAATATTTGCAGACCCTCCAAGAAGTTTGAAGCTTTGCACACTGATAGTATCAACCATCGGACAGAACCTAACGTAGCCGGATTTTCAATCCTTCCCCGGAGAAAAGAAAATGGTGAAGACTCGAAAAATGTTTTCATTCTCCCAGAGGTCCCCATTTGTGATCCAGAAAACTGAATCTTTGCACACTTACAGCATCAACCACTAGATCTAACCTCATGTGGCCGGATTTCAATTTTTCCACCGTTTGTTAGTCTCTCTGTCTTTTATAGGCTTAAATACCTGTTCATATTACAATACAGTTAAAACTTAAATGGCTAATTGTAAACAGGGTCCATGTCTTTTGAATTTAGTCTTTGAGTCATAAAGGCATCATTTTATGATAAAAGTGCAAATGTGAGGCAAGCCAAGAAGAAAGAATCCGGACATAAATATTATTTTAAATGTAAAATGGAAACATGCGACTGTCATGTACCCTATTACATTTAAATTATATACCATTTTAGTGATAAACTGCGCGGGAAAATTTAAAATCCCGTTTTTCTTCGCTTTGTGATGTATTTTATAGAGAGCAAGCAATTTGATGAAGCAAAACTGATTTTCTACTATTTATAAGATACCTTTCATGCCGTATGATCGAAATTTTGGGTTGAAAAGGGCAGATTATAAACAGTAAATGAATACGGCGACATGATTCTGCAAAATTCCCACTAAATTGAAAATAGGTTTAAGGCCCAAATGGTGACAGCTGAGGAAATCTTAAGCTTCAAAGATCGGCAACTATAACATTGTAAGAAGAATGTCTGTAGTTCAGACAATTATGAGGATAAAGTTCCTAAGGAAAAAATGCTTACACATTCAATTGTCAAATTTCTTAAATTTGAAATAAAATGAGTGAGTATCTTAAGGTACAATGCACACTTTTCATCAATGGAGTGGCTACTAAAACTTTTAATGGGAGGAACACACAGTACCTTTTCAATACCCTTTCAAGTGCCACATAAAAGAGTTTATCAGGGAAAATTGCCAATTACTCGAATTAAATTGGAGAAATAGCAAAAGTCTGCAAAATACATTCCGACTAGCAGTAAAAGTTTCTAGGCAAAAGTGTCTTCTATTCCCACCACAAATGCTGAAAGAGAAGGTTAGTCTAATTTTTCATGGTTATAAATTTGAAATCTTCTCCTTTTATATTCTTTGCATTTAAAAAGTATTATATTAATTGCTATAGTTTGAACAATATTCATCTTGAAGATTCTAATTCAACCAAAAAAGAAAATAAAATGCAATAATTCAGTACAAGCAAGTGTATCAAAATATATTTTTCAAAAAAAAAAAAAAAAGAATATATAATTTAGAGGTCACTCTTCTATTATTATTTTTTTTTTACTTTTGTAAGTATTTTTTTTTAAATTGTTGACTGAAGCAGGTCGCAGCCAAACGTTTGTTATATTTGATAGATTTATGCAGTACTTTTACTTTAAAAATCATTTTTGCTTTACAATTTGTAACTTCTGTTTCAGTTTTAAGACCACAAAAATGATTGAACAAGCATATTAAAAATATTTTTAAAACCTCATCTATCGGAATATATGATTGGAGTAAAATATGTAATTTATTGTAAATTTAAATATATAAATATACTATAACCAAAATAAACGCCCGCTACTGAAATACAATAATTTTCAGATAACACTGCTCAATTTTCCTCAAATCCTAAACCATCGCCAAATTCACACACATGTTATCCGCAAAGCAAAAAAAAAACATACGTTATTCGCAAAGCAAGTAATAATAATAATAATAATAATAATAATAATAATAATCCAAAACCTCTAGGAGAGGAACATGGCAGTAGATCGTGACCGTAGTTGCTAGATCGTACCGGTAGTTGGAGGCTGGCTGATTTTGGAATTTAAAAATTCGTTAATAAAATATAATTTAAAATTTGGAAAAGGCTTTGCAGACGCATTAGTTTATGTACTGATTCTACTGTATGAAAACCTCAGATCTATAAGTACGGTAGATATCCTGCGACATTGGGGAAAAACAGACAAATTTTCCCTTTTATTATTATAGATTTATGAGATAAAGTTTTCTTAACTAAATAATTTACATGTGATTCAAAACTTTAAACAGTAAAATAGAAATCAAAAATTTAAACAGTCGAAACAGTAAAGTAATCATTTCATTAAATTTCAAATAAATTTTTCAGTGCACAAAATAGAACTGAAGCTTTACAGAGAAATAAATACACTATGCGAATTCTTCCGTTTTCCAGATAGATATTTGATGGATTACTGTTCCTTACAAACTTTATTTGTTTTGTCCGAATTTTGGCAAAATGCGGGACTAATAATAAGAGGAGGGTACACTCACGTATTGCGGCGTAGCTAGTCTTTTCTGCTTACTCTTGAACTCAGCTATTGTTCCTACAGTAAAGGTTTCATGCCTAGTATGTATGATACACGCTTAAGAAGATCGCAAAGATTCGGATTTTCCGATATGATCTTATCCTTATTCAAAAGATTTTTTAGAATAGACTGCATACTCGAGGTCAAAAATAAAATTAAAACATGATATCATAGTGCTTAAATGGATAAAAAAATACAGTTAACGAGCATTTAGTAATAGTGCAATATAATTTGTAAAATACTGATCTTACGAAGTCTATACTTTATAGTTTATAGTTTATATTTTTGTAATTTGTGAAATACTGATCTTATGAAATTGATCTTCCAAATTTTACGAAGTTTTATTCGATATTCGCACTACGGATCTCCACACCGTCATTCTGCACCCCATATATTGAGCTACAGATTGAGATACAAGCTTTTCTTCTATATATTGAGTGCGCTCTATATTGTCTTTCCTCAGATTTAAGATCGAAAAGAATCTTCAGATCTCTACAGCACCCTACTGAGTATAGCACTCGTCAAATTAAAATCGCTGCTTTAAGTAAGAAGTGATTGAAATTCCAGATGTTTTGTTCAATACCGGAGTTATGGTATTTAGTCCTTTTCAATTTTGGGATGCCGCGTAATTAGTAATTTCATTATGCTTCATTTAACGAACCAATAATTTATATTGTTATTTATTTATTTACTAGCAGCATACCCGTTCTTCGTACGGAGTATATAATATAAAGAAATTTAAAATTCACAATCATGTGCAAATTCCTCTAGTATACTAAATGGCATTTTTAGTCAAAATATTCTGATAAAATATTTAACATAATGCTCCTAAAAAGAAGTTAAGGAATGTATGTTCTCGCTATTCAATATTATCTTCACGGGCAGATTTGAAGAATAAAACATCCTGGCCTCTTTTGTAAGCAAATTTACAAAAAAATATGGAATTGAATCAATATATGCAAAATAAAAGCGTTAAAATTGTATGGGACCTGTACTACTTATATACGCGAATATTAGAAGATATAACCTGTATTAGTAGATTACATGAATAAATTGAAAATTTCAATAAATCCGTAATCTTTAAACCAGAAGGCTTGATTCCAATATGTGCTGAAATGAAAGTGCTAAAATTATATGGGAAGATGTACCCGTACTACTTATAATGTCGTAGATTAGAAGATATGGCCTAATGTTAGTAAAAGATTACCCGTATTATAATATGAGTCTTAAAAATATTTGCCAAAATAAAACAGATTAATTAATAATTTAAAAATATCAATAATCCCCGTGATCTTCATACCAGAAGGCCGTACTTGGTTCCAATATATGCCAATATATGTCAAAATATATGCCAATATACCTGTACTATTTATATTCTCAGAGATTAGAAGATATAGCCGCACATTTGTAGAAGATTACTCGTACAACGTACAATATATGAATTTCAACCATTTTTGCCTCAATAAAACAGCGGCATAAGAAATTGAAAATATCAATAATCTCTGAATCAATTATCCCCGAAAACATCAATAATAATAATGTTTAAATCTGAAGATCGTAATTGATATTATCCAGTCAAAAATATGATGGCAATGAAATTTATTTTATATACATATCTTCAATATTAAAATCGGAAAATATTTAATAAAAATCTTCTGCCTCATAAACTCACTGGATTTAAATCCGTTGCTAAGCGACATGTTATGATTTGCTTCAAATAAATTGGTGGTCAAAATGTCGTCTGAATAATGCGATCTCTAATGAAGGTTTGGCGGCATTTTAAAAAATCGATAAATTTTTCGCCAAGTAGGACTGTAGAACTGACAGTTCCACTTGGCGATAAACTGACGAACCATCATCAAAATATTATCCCCTAAAAAAATACAATTTCATTTATTTAGCGTAATTTTATCAATTTCACGGTATTCTTATGGATTTACAAACATTTATATCAATTTGGTGATATTTTAAAAATTCGCTAAATGTGTTACTAAGTAAGACGTTTGGACTGGCAGACAAATGCTAACGAAACACCAGTTCAGTACTTTCTTCTAGCAAAACAAAATAAATTTCATTTATTTACATCGTTTTTATCAATTTGGAGACATTCCAATCAATTTGGCAACTTTTAAGAAATTTGCCAAGTTAGCGATAACCAGCCAAATTCGTAGCTCTAAATTTGCAGATCTGAATAAAATATCGTGTTCCAGTTTATATATAATAAATAAAAACACTAAAATATTATTAGAAGATATACCCGTTCTACACTTTTTCTGTTTCAACAATCGGATAAATGAATTTATTGGGTAGACAGAATATATGAGTTTATTAGCTAAGTACAATATAAGCTTGAAACCTCTTTGCCAAAATAAATGAAAGTGATGTACGCAGCTCGCAATTAATATAATTAAAAGAAAAATCAAACCGTTTTTTTCTAAAATATATTTTTATATCCATCTATTTATTATTCAAATCGAAAAAATAATAATAATCATTAACAAACACGTTTAATTTTACTGAGTTGCCGAGTAACATGATATAAGATAGAATCTTCTTCATAAAATGCGAAATAAAATAACCACTTTGATTTCTTTATATTTTTCATCGTTGAGTAAAAGCTTGTGAAAAGTATAAGCCATGGAGGTAGATTTTTCCATTTAAATTCATGTTTCAAACAATTCATGCTTTCAGATAGTGCAAAAAATCTCCGCCAAACTCAGAAATAAAGTTTTATTTCTCTTTGACGTTTTAAACAAACGATTTTCATCCTTTCCGTTTGGATAAACCACGGAGTTAGAGAGTAGAAGTCCTAGGATAAAGTACCGTTTTTCAATAATATCTCGACAACCACTGGTATTAGAAACTCAAAACTTGGGAAAAATTGATGGAAGGCTATTTCAAGGCTACTCTCAAAATTTCATTAAATTCGATTCAGCCGTTCTCTCGTGATGATGAGACAAACGAAATATTTGTTTTTCACTAATATCTCGAGAACCACTGGTTGTGGAAACTCCAAATATGGACTAAATTTTAAGTGGGGCTATTTCTGGGCTATCCACAAAATTTCATCAAATTCGGTTTAGCCGTTCTCCCGTGATAACGGGACAAACAGACAGACAGACAGACAGACAGACAGATTTTCAATTTTATTTATATAGACTAGCAACATACCCGTTCTTCGTACGGAGTATATAATATAAAGAAATTTATAATTCGCAATCATGTGCAAATTCTGTTAAAATATTAAATTTATTGCTCATAAAGAGAAGTTTAAGAATATCTGTTCTCACTATGCAAAATTATATTCACGGGCGGATCTGAAGAATAAAACATCCTGGCCCCTTTTGTAAGTAAATTTACAAAAAAAAAAAGGAATTGAATCAATATATGCAACCCCGTACTACTTATATTGTCGCAGATTAGAAAATATGTCAGTGTGTTAGTAGAAGCTTACCCGTATTGCAATATGAGTCTCAAAAACATTTGCCAAATTAAAAAATATGACGTAATAAAATGAAAGTATCACAAATCCCCGTAATCTTAATACCAGAAGGTCGTAATTGAATCCAATACATGCCAATATATATCAAAATATATGCCAATATACCTGTACTACTTATATTCTCGTAGATTAGAAGATATACCCATGCATTTGTAGAAGATTACTCGTACAACGTACTATATATGAGTTTCAACAATTTTTGTCATAATAAAACAATTCCATAATAATTTGAAAATATCAATAATCCCTGAATCAACAGTCCCCGAAAATACCAATAATAATGATGTTTAAATCTGAAGACCGCAATTGATATTATCCAGTCAAAAATGCAATGTCAATGAAATTTATTTTATATACGTATTTTTATTATTCAAATGGGAAAAGATTTAATAAAAATCGTATGCCGCATAACATATTGGGTCCGTTGCTAAGCGACATGATATCATTTGCTTCAAATAAATTGATAGAAATCATATCATCTGAATAATGCAATCTCCTTGGAAGGTTTGGCGACATTTTCGTCAATTTAGCGATAACTTAAAAAATCGCCAAATTTATCGCCAAGTGGGACTGTAGAACTGATAGTCCCATTTTGCGACAAATTGGCGAAACATCATCACAATACTATCCCCTAACAAAACACAATTAATTTCATTTATTAAGCGCGATTTTATCAATTTCATGATATTTTTATGGATTTAAAAATATTTTTACCAATTTGGTGATATTAAGAAAATTCCTTAAATGTGTTACTAAGTAGGATAGATGGACTGACTGACAAATGCTACAGAAACATCATTTCAGTACTCTATTCTAAAAAAACAAATTTAATTTCATTGATTTGGGCCATTTTTATCAATTTGGAGACATTTCCACTAATTTGATAAAGTTTAAGTGAAGTTACCAAGTTATTTAGAGATATTCCGCTAAATTCGTAGCTCTGAATTTGCAGATCTGAAGAATAAAATATCCTGATCCCGTTTGTATATACTAAATGAAAACACTAAAATTGTATTAGAAGATACATACACCCGTTCTACTCTTTTTCTGCTTCAACAGTCGGCTAAATGAATTTATTGGGTAAACACAATATATGAGTTTATTAGCTAAACACAATATATGAGCTTGAAACCTCTTTGCTTAACTAAATGAAAGTGATGTACGCAGTCCGCATTATATATAATTAAAATAACAATCAAACCGTTCATTTATAAAATATATTTTTACATCCATTTATTTATTATACAAATAGAAAAAATAATAATAAATATTACCAACACATTTAATTTCATTCCATTGCCGAACAACATGATATAAGATAGAATCTTCCTCATAAAATGTGTAATTAAATAGCCATTTTGATTTCTTTATACTTTTCATCGTTGAGTAAAAATTTGTGAAAGATGAACCATGGAGGTAGATTTTTCAATTTAAATTCATGTTTCAAACAATTCATGCTTTCCTAAAGTGACTAATTAATGCAAAAATCCTGCACCAAACTCGAAAATAAAGTTTTATTTCATTTTGGCGTTTTAAACAAACGATTTCCATCCTTTCCGTTTGGATAAACCACGGAGTTGGAGAGTAGATCTCCTAAGAAAAAGTTCAATTTTTCATTAATATCTCGACAACCCCTGGTCTCAGAAACTCGAAATTTGGACAAAATTTATGGGGGCTATTTCAAGGCTATCCACAGAATTTCATTAAATTCGGTGCAGCCGTTTTCCCGTGATGATGAGACAAACGAAAATTTCGTTTTTTACTAATATCTCGAGAACCACTGGTCGTAAAAGCTCAAAACACGGACTAAATTTTAAGTGGGGCTATTTCTAGGCTACCCACAAAATTTCATCAAATTCGGTTCAGCCGTTCTCCCGTGATGATGAGACAAACAGACAGACAGACAGACAGACAGACAGACAGATATATTTTCATTTTTATTTATATAGACTAGCAGCATACCCGTTCTTCGTACGGAGTATATAATATAAAGAAACTTGAAATTCATAATCATGCCCAAATTCTTATAGTATACTAAATGACATGTTTAATCAAAATATTCTGTTAAAATATTTAATATAATGCTCCTAAAAAGAAGTTTAAGAATCTCTGTTCTCGCTATATAAAATTATCTTCATGGACATATCTGAAGAATAAAACATCTTGGACCCCTTATGTAAGCAAATATAAAAAAAATATGGAATTGAATCAATATATGCAAAATAAAAGCGTTAAAATTGTATGGGACCCGTATTAATTATATACGCGAATATTAGAAAATATAACCTGTATTAGTAGATTACATGTATAAATTGAAAATACCAATAAACCCGTAATCTTTAAATCTGAAGACAGTCATTTATTCCAATATATGTCAAAATTAAAGTGCTAAAATTATATGGGAAGATATACAAGTACTACTTATAATGTCCGATTATTAGTAGAAGATTACCCGTTTTGCAATATGAGTCTCAAATGTTTTTTGGTAAAATACAACAGACGACGTAATAAATTGAATATATAATTAATCCCCTTAATCTTCATACCAGAAAACTGTACTTGATTCCAATATATATGCCAATATATGTCAAAATATATGCCAATATACCTTACTACTACTTATATTCTCGTAGGTTAGAAGATATACCCGTGCATTCCTAGAATATTACTCGTACAAAGTACAATATGCGTGTGTCAGCAATTTTTGCCGCAATAAAACAATGGCGTAATAACTTAAAAATGTCAATAATCCCTGAATCAATAATTCCGGAAAATATCAATAATAATAATGTTTAAACCTGAAGAGTATAATTGATATTATCCAGTCCAAAATGAAATGGCAATGAAATTTATTTTATATACATATCTTCATTATTCAAATCGGAAAGGATTTAATAAAAATCGTCTGCCGCATAAACACATTGGATTTAAATCCGTTGCTAAGCGACATGATATCATTTGCTTCAAATAAATTATTAGAAAAAATATCGTCTAAATAGTTATATTTCTATGGAACATTTGGCGACAGTTTCGTCAAATTAGCGACATTTTAAAAAATCGCCAAATTTATCGCCAAGTGGGACTGTAGAACTGACAGTTCCACTTTGCGACAAATTGACGAAATATCATCACAATACTATCCCGTAACAAAAAACAATTAATATCATTTATGTAGCGCAATTTTATCAATTTCAAGATATTTTTATAAATTTGAAAACATTTTTATCAATTTGGTGACATTTTAAAAATTCGCTAAATGTATTACTAAGTAGGATGGTTGGTCTGACAGAGAAATGCTAACCAAACATCATTTCAGTACTCTCTTCTAAAAAATAAAAAAAAAATTTCATTGATATGTAGAAGACCCAAGCCACACGACCAACCCGAAGGTTTATGGCAGCTGTTTGTGTGTCGTTTATATCAATTTGGCGATATTTCCGTCAATTTGGCAAAGTTTAAGAAAAGTTGTCAAATTAGCGATATCCCTCCAAATTCGTAGCTTTGAATTTGCAGATCTGAATGAAACATTCTTATCCCGTTTCAATATACTAAATGAAAACACTACAATTGTATTAGAAGATATACCCGCTCTACTCTTTTTCTGTTTCAACAAACGGCTATATGAATTTATTGGCTAAACACAATATATGAGTTTAGTAGCTAAATACGATATAAGCTTGAAAACTCTTTGCCAAAATAAATGAAATTGATGTACGCAGTCAGCAATTAATATAATTAAAAGAAAAATCAAACCGTCCATTCATAAGATATACTTTTATATCCATTTATCCATTTATTTATTATTTAAATCGAAAAAAAATAATAAAAACATTAACAAACACATTCAATTTAATTGCGATGCCGAGCAACATGATATATCCTCCTAAAATGTTAAAATTTATTAACCACTAACAGCACACCTGTTATTCGTACGGAGTGTATAATTTAAAGAAACTTAAAGTTCGCAATCATGTGCAAATTCTGTTAAAATATTAAATTTATTGCTCCTAAAGAGAAGTTTAAGAATATATGTTCTCACTATGCAAAATTATCTTCACGATCAGATCTGAAGAATAAAACATCCTGCCCCCTTTTGTAAGCAAATTTACAGAAGAAAAAATAGGAATTGAATGAATATATGCAACCCCGTACTAATTATATTGTCGCAGATCAGAAAATATGCCAATGTGTTAGTAGAAGTTTACCCGTATTACAATATGCGTCTCAAAAATATTTGCCAAAATAAAAGAGATGACGTAATAAATTGAAAACATCAATAATATCCGTACTCTTTATACCAGAAGGTCGTAATTGATTCCAATATATGCCAATATATATCAAAACATATGTCAATATACCTGTACTACTTATATTCTCGTAGATTAAAAGATATACACGTGTATTTGTAGAAGATTCGTACAACATACAATATATGAGTTTAAACAATTTTTGTCATAATAAAATAATTGCATAATAACTTGAAAATATCAATAATCCTTGAATCAATAATCCCCGAAAATATAAATAATAATAATTTTTAAACCTGAAGACCGTAATTGATATTATCCAGTCAAAAATGCTATAAGAAAAATCAAATCGTTCTTTTCTAAAATATATTTTTATATCCATTTATTTATTATTCAAATCGAAAAAATAATTATTAAAATTAACAGACAGATTTAATTTAATTGCGTTTCTGAGTAACATGATATAAGATAGAATCTTATAACATGTTAAATATGTCATGTCTTATAACATAAACTGCGAAATTAAATAACGATTTTGATTTCTCTATACTTCTCATTGTTCCGTAAAAGCTTGTTTTAAATAAACCATGAACCATGGAGATAGATTTCCCCTTTAAATCATGTTTCAAACAATTCATGTTTTCAGAAAGTGACTAATTAACGCAAAAAATCTCCCATCAATCTCAGAGATTAAATTTTAATTCACTTTCAAACGATTTTCAAGCTTTTCGTTTGGATAAACCACGGAGTTAGGGAGTAGAACTCCTAGGAAAAAGTTCCGTTTTTCATTAATATCTCGACAACCCCAGGTCTTAGAAACTCGAAACTTGGACAAAAGTTATGGGGGGATATTTCAAGGCTATTCACCAAATTTCATTAAATTCGGTTCAGCCGTTTTTCCGTGATGATGAGACAAACGAAAATTTCGTTTTTTACTAATATCTCGAGAACCACTGGTCGTAGAAACTCAAAACACGGATATAATTTTAAGTGGGGCTATTTCTGGGCTACCCACAAAATTTCATCAAATTCGGTTCAGCCGTTCTCCCGTGATGGTGTGACAGACAGACAGACAGACAGACAGACAGACAGACAGACAGATTTTCATTTTTATTTATATAGATTTGTGACTTATTTTAATTTTTGATTTGCTTGATTTATGATGAGAATATTATGTTGGCAACTTCAGTTGCGCTTACTTTTACCAGAAAAATGTAATAAACTGCAATGGGTTGTGGTTACTCTTTCCAATTTTAGTCATGATAGTTATTTATTCTACCAACTGCGATGTGAGTGGCTGTCACATGATTGCACAATATTATAATTTTGGCCCAAAATATAATTTTTGTCATAATCAATATTAAATACAATGACACATAATGAAAAATATAATTTATTTAGATTGTGGCGTTGTGATTAAAGTATTAGGTTGGCGACTTCAGTTGTGCTTATTTTTACCAGGAAAATATAATAAAATACAATGCATTATGATTACTCTTCTCAATTTGAATCCTGCTAGTTACTTGTTCTACCAATTGAGCTACTGTGATTTGAGAAATCGGCACAAGATTACTTAGCGTCACAATAATCATCACAAGATTATCTTATGATTTTGTACAAAAATATGAGTATTGTCATAATCAATAGCAAATATTAAGTGAAATGGCACAAACTAAAATATGTACTTAAAATATTGTAATCTATTATATATAAGGAGGTTATGATTATGATATGATGGTATATGACTTCAAACGTGTCTACCGTTATGTGTAATACAATGAATTATGATTACTCCTCCGAAGTTAATCCTGCTAGTTATCTTATTTCAAAGCACGTCTGTCCGCAGTTTGGCGCTGCAGTTATCAGAAAATTTCACTATGATCTCGCATTCGAGGAGCTTCGATTAACTTGGACTTTCGTGAGACTTCTGCTTTGTTAAAGCGAAATCAAGTCAATTGCGAATGCAAATCGCAGGTGCCAGCGTTGAATGGGGAGACCGTGGTTGGTGGGATTACTTACCGCGGTCACGTCAAACGCCCTCACTTTAATGACTACCTTAATTTTCTTGTGGAATGTTTGTTGTCACTTTCGGGACTTCGTTTGCATACCGCTGATCCGTGCTTCGCTACACTGAAAATAAGGAAGTGGTTCGTTAAATAGATGGAGGACGGTAGCGGTGTGGGAAGATGGGGGGGGGGGGGGGGGGGGCTTAGCATTCTACTCGCTTTGTGCTTCAATTCCGAAAAATACAACAGAGTAGAAATTTTCACTTGCGTGAATTTCGTATGTATTGGAGGCACGATCAATTATCTACTGTAAAGCTATATAAAAAATAAGGTTCTAAGAATATGATCGGTTATTGTATGGTTTACATGTGCATCTGCTTAGTAAGCATATTATGAGAATTACGGGGGCACGTCCTTTTCTAATTTTCAAAAAATCGGATTTAATTTTATGATATAAAATTACAGATGAGAAGAGGCGAAGCGTCAAAGTAGACAAGGTCTACCAAGGGGGTGAGACAATCCAGTGGTTAGCCCGCAGAGAATGCACTAGGATGACCCGAGTTCGATTCCCGACTTGCCTAAACTATCTCTATGTTCACACGGAATACGGTCACATTAAATATTTGGGTCCGTAAGTTCTTACAAGTAATTGGTGATAGGGGAAGGATAGTAGGTCGCTATGTATGCAACCTCCACTGGGTTCCGTTCTAGATTGGGTGGCACTTCCCAACCGCCCAAACAGATACCTTACACCTCCTGGTAGGTCGGACGATCTAAGTCGAAAGAGAAGAAGCTCTACCCAAATAATTTACGATCGAGTAATTTTTACTTTAGATGCCGAAATGAATGTATAAAATGAGTATAAAGTGATTTTTGTGTAAATAAATTAAGGGGAATATAGATATATTTTTGTTTCGACTCCGTCTTTTTTCTTTCCTTGTTGCCCACGTATTATTTCGGAGAGACATATTTCAATATGTCTGTCTTATGCAATCCACTGGAGATTTTCCATTGGAGTTGGATCTAAAAGAATAATTCGCGGAGACTTTCTAATCGGATTTGGTCTGTTATCTGATAGACGTGCCTATCTAATCTGCGACTACGAGGAATTCGCTGATTTTATTAAACCAGTGACAAGTTCAAAGATTCCAAGGTCCGATTCCCTATTAGAATAGTGAGCCCTTCATAATTCAGCTCGAACGAATTAACTCTTTATGTTAGATGTAATGATTATGGGGGTCGTAAAAATACCCAGTTACGAATTTTCAGTGAATTCTGGGGATTGTGACTCTAGTTTCAATGTCACAACTACACATAATGTTGGCCTGAATTTCAAAAAAAGCAGAGAATGCGAAAGCGGTTGCTCATATCGAAAGTTGCACACTGATTACACGTCAGAGGGAGGAGATATGGGATCTTCATTGACAAGAAAATCTTAGAATCTTGATCAATCAATGGTTAGAGCAATGTCAGGCCAGGATAAAGATTCGCGATCGATCCCCAGCTGAGATAATTTAACTTTTCAAGTGTCAAGTGTTAAGAAATGATTGTTTGGTTTGTGACGTGTCCCTAACATATTTATTAAGGAAGAATGTGTGCACTGAGTGTTAAGAAATACAAGCAATATAACGCTTAGTGGCATGCTAGTGGCTTAGTCGTATGCAATTTAAACGCTTAGTGACATGCTAGAAGGGATAATGTTTCAGTTGATTTTCTATAAATTTTAAGAAATTCTTCTAATGTCTACCGTCACATTTATGATTTAATAAGTGGTCGTCCTTTACTGTGGATAATTTAAATAGGTGTTATTAAAATAACTCTGACAGAGCTTTTTATTACAGACTTTGATGTAAAATTATAAAAAATAATTTAATACACGGCTAGCTGCAAATCAAACAAAATTGTGAACATTAAAGACTTTAATCGTTGTCGCTGAGAGTGGTTTTCAACACCATATAGCTGATTAGGCGAAATATATTTCTATTGTTTCTCGTATTAATGAAATACCTATTGCGATGTCTGTGGATTGCGATTACTGGTTTGACACTAATCGTTTATAGCCATGCTTCATATATTGCAGTAGTGAATATAATTGCTCCACCTATTTAATTGTCATTATTATCATATATTTTGGTAACTATTATGACATCGATGTCAAGGCCACTGCAGCACTATTTCTGTATATTTTTGGCTACTATACATTTCTGTAATCACTTTTATTTCAACAATTTGATAGCGAGAACTATGGTTACACATATCAAGTGCATCATGTCTCCATTCATCGCAATTGCTACATTTCTTATGCGATAAGTATTGCATTTTCCCTCTATTGACCACAATTGAACATTTTTATGTGGTAGTTATTACAGCACTTCTTTATTAACCACAATTGCAGCATTTCTTATGAGATAGGTGTTGTAGAGCCTTCCTATTAACCACAAATGTAACATTTCGTATGTGATAGTTATTACAGCATCTTAATAATAATCGCTATATACATATATATATATTCCTGAACCGTTAGTCTTGTATTTATTGAAAATGAAGGTCTAGATGACATAAATTGAGGCTATAAACATCTTTATCATTTTATTTGGAAGTTTCTGGCTAAACAGAAAATATTAAAAATATTCTTATCTTCATATAATTCTCATCAATTTGTATCCGACAATTCAAATGTGTTACAATGTTTTATTAGACCATTAACATAGCGGCATTATTACTACACCCATATTTATTTCTCATAGAAAAGTTATGGAGCTTAATGAAGCATATAGTTCGTAGTAATATCTACAACATTTTAAAATAATTTGAAGTGCAATTTCATTTTATATTCTGTCATAAGAGAAACTTTCAAAGGAATTTAAATAAAATTCTACTTTTATTGAAATCGCACCCCGTTTTGTTTACAAATACAATTGTTTCGCATATATCAAGAATAATTTCATGTCATTCTTAACTTCAAATACCTGCATATTTTACTGGAAAGTAATTTCATCAAGTGAGGAACTATTGAAGGTGTATGAAATTTAAAATTAAAATTTCCGGTTCTCTTGCCAATTATTTACTATTTGAAATACGCTTACATTAAAAACTTTTACCATGGCAACAAGGAGAATAAGTCTTCTCTCCATAAAATTACATTAAATTCCTAAAGTCATTTTTGCTTATCTGATCTCAGTGACGGAGTTTTCAATAATAAATATTTTGTATTTTATCACAAAAGTTTTCGAAAAGAATCTTAATCAAATGCATTATTATTTCACGATAAATATATTGAATAGCGTTTCATCAAATATTTTGTATTTAAATGTCAAAAAATTTTGTACTGTATTTCAGTTCCATGTGTAACATACACATATTTCTCTGGCATCTTTTAAATAAACACATTAACTATCTTTCTGGACTTATTTGAAAATAATTACTTTCTCTAGATATATACAGTGTGATGAATATTACTTTCTCTACATACATATTATAAGACATATAGCTTTTCCTAGATGCGTAATATAATGCACATTAATACCCCTTTCTACATAGTTAAATGCATATTATTTTCCCTACAGTATAATATATATTTTCTCTATATAAATATTAGTAAAATGCATATTACTTCCCCCTACATAGTAAAATGTATGTTACTTTCCTAAATACATAATATTGTGTTAATGTATATTACATTCCCTACATATATACATACATATATTCATATATAACGTATATTACTTTTCCTGCAAACATAGTATACTGTATATTACTTGTGACGGGAGAAAATTTGAACGTTGAAATTTTGACTGATTCACATGTTTTAAGCATCTTTGAATTCGAATCAAACTCTTAAGGCTTTGTCAGAGTGTGAATATGTATGTGTGCATATATATATATATATATATATATATATATATATATATATATATATTTATATATATATATATATATATATATATATATATATATATATATATATTTATATATATATATATATATATATATATATATATTTATATATATATATATATATATATATATATATATATATATATATATATATTTATATATATATATATATATATATATATATATTTATATATATATATATATATATATATATATATATATATATATATATATATATATATATATATATATATATATATATATATATAATTGAAGATTTTTATAATTACTTGCAATATATATATACCCGAGAAATACCAAAGAAAATAGCTTGTAAACTGAAGGTAAAGGTAAAAAATTGCAAATCAGTAGCCAAGTGTAGCACGATGTTTGGAAGAAGTTTGGAAATTGATTAAATGGAATCTAGTGAATATAAAAGGAATAAAATGAATATGAAAAGCATTTCTGAAACCATGTACTTTATCAAGGGCCATACATGTTTCATTAATGCTGAATCTACGTTTCTGTGTACACAACTGCAAATATATATATATATATACATATACAGGGTGTCCCAAAAAGATTGAAACGAGCATTAATTATCTATCTGTTGGAGATAACTGGGCAATGTAAATTGCAAAAATGTTGAAAGTAAAGTAGGAAATAAGACTATGTTAATGAAATAATCCTTCTATTAATTTTCAAAAAGTTGCACTTTTTAAATTTTTATACGACACTCTGGACAAATTTGGTCAATCAGAAAATTCCTATTTTTAATGCAACAAGATCATTAAAAAAAAACCTATATCTATATCTTTGAAATCAACTGAATTATTATAAAGGAAAAAATCTGACTTATGCTACTTTTCCGTACCATGTGAAAGACTGTTTCATCAGTGAAATTGGGGATCATAAGCAAATTGACGATGGAAATTGTTTAGATCAAAAATACCATATGTGTCAAAAATTTTTATCACAAATGCATCTAAATAAAGCATTACACAGACAGAGATCATATAAAGCAGTGGTGCTCACTACGCGGTTGGGTATCCTATGTATTATTATCCAGTTTTTTCTTTTTTGTTATATGTCACAAACTTACATTTATAATTTGATATATGGTCCCCATTCACAATGTTCAATTTTCAAGTAAATATAACTCGCTCAATTTTAAAGATACAGATATGCTGTTTTTTTAATGATCTTGTTGCATTAAATATAAAATTTTTCTGATTGACCAAATTTGTCTAAGGGGGTCATATAAAAATTTAAAAATGTAACTTTTTGAAAATTAATGGGAGGACTAGTTCATTAACGAATTCTTATTTCCTACCTTACTTTCAACATTTTTGCAATTTACATTGCCCACTATCTCCAACAGATATAGAATTAAAGCGCGTTTCAATCGTTTTGGGACACCCTGTATATGTGCGTATGCGGGTATGTATGTGTTTATGTATGTGTGTATACCTGTGTGTCTGGGGACATGATATTTCACGAATGACCAAAGCGTTTTCAGTGAAATTCGGTATGATTATTGCAAACAATGAACACTGGAATTCTATGAGTTTCAAACTCAATCAAACATTTGAAAAATGTCATGAAGTTTTCGAATAATATTTGAAAGAATCATAAGAAAATCCAGTAATATTAAATAAATAATCATTTTATTTGTGATTTATCATTAAAAAACGAATTGATACTTATTGACACTCATTTTACAACTCTATCATGAATCGTTCTCGAGTTATTGCACGTTTTTAAATGCTGTTTTCGATAGGTTACTCAAAATTTAAAGAATAGTAAGTATTCAAAGTCATAAGAACCCGCCAAAAAGAGGCGTCTCCCAAAATTAGGAAGACACTTCCATTGGTGATAACAGTATACATGACAGATTTTACGCTTATTATACGCTCATCAGTATGGGATAGCCATTAGCTGCTATGGAAGCAAAAAAACTTATATTTGCCGCAATTTTGCGAACTCTTGTGAGAACTGACAATTTTAGTCCTTCCACATATTCGACATTGCAGTTAAGGTATAGGTTATTCATGTGGTTGGGCGCATAATAAGTACGAAATCCGTCCATGAATACTGTTTTCTGCAATGAGAGTGTCTTCCTTAATAGTACGCATTATTTTTATATTTTCACTTTCTATATGCAATATTCTGCTATAAATCGATATATCAACATTATTCTTGTAGATCTAGCTCATTCTGTTCATGACATATTTTGCAATATTATTTGATTTTGACGTCAAACAATGCGCGTATTGTCATTTATTTCACGGGATATTAATAAATGTAAAATGTATTTTGGTATACATTTTGCACGCGTGTATGAATAAATACTCCATTTAGTTTTGACCAATAAAGTCACCAACTCGCCAAGTTAATAATTACTCGATGTTGATTCCACGCTAATAACGTTGTGATATGGCTTTATTTATTTTTTTGCAAATTTGGCGACTGTGCAATCAATGATGGTTGCCATATTTGTCTTACCAAAATAATTAGAGTGAAGTTTAATACGTTATTGATACATGAAACACATTTTTATATTTTGGAATTTGAATGTTGGGTATCTATTAATATAAACTTAAGCCATCGGTTTTATATAACACAATCTAAATTTTAGATTGATTTGAACTATCGTTCATTTGGTTGAGCGGTGTAATTTATAGATTTTGATAGATTTGAGTCAAGTGTAAAATACTTTGCTGCCCCAATTGCGAATCGAACCTGAATCTTCGAACTGGTCAGCCGACGTTATACCGTTGAGCTACTGGTACGAAATTGGAAGCTCTTACTATCGAGGTGGACACTGCATTCTCCACTCTCTAATGTCAGATTGTCGTGCAACTGACAATCTGACTACCAGCCTCCTGTTTTTTTCTTACCTCAGGTTAGCCATGATGTTATTTTTATCCCCCAGGTAAGCTTCCTGCGTGGTCGTTATCCTCTGGATTTGAAAACAAGGCTCAATCTTCCAGATTCCACTGAATCCGTGATAGTCGTACTAGGATCACTTTCAGACCTCCGACATCTGTGATCTAACCTATGGGATTGATTTGTTCGGGCGCGCTTGTCAAGAACCTTGCTACCCCAACCGAGAATCGAACCCTAGATTTACGAACTGGCTATCCGACGCTCTACCGTTGAGTTACTGGGACGAAATTGCAAGCTCTTATTGTCGACAGCAAGCTACAGCAAGCTACCTGCTGTCCAAACAAAATAATCTGTTTATTACACACATGCTTCGAATTGCATTACATTTCTAAGAGATTTCCTCTTATTCACGTTGCTTGATGTTGCATTTTAAATAAAATGATATTAAATATCACGTCTTTCTTTTTCTCTAGGCTTTCTTTGTCCTTCAAGTTCCACGGCTTTCCTGGTTCAGCATTTTCTTCACTTCCCACAGAAGGTAATTTTTAATCCCGTTTATTCCAATTTTTCACTGTAAGAAAAAAACATATCTTCAGTGTTTTTACTTTCAGAATTCAATTGTTTCTCAGTTTTAAAACATCTTTACAAAAGATTAAACTTTTCAGTTTACAATTGTATTTGATTTTTGAAATGAACATAAAATAAAAATATCTGATGTGATTAGCACGTGGCTTTTTCTACAGACTAGATGTCTCTTTTATTGTCTTTGAATTTAATTAGTTATATATTTGTATTATCAGGGAAATTGCACGTGAAGCACATGATTTAAGAAAATTAACGAAAATATCTATTATTATGATTCCTATTTTTTCAGTTTCCAGCAATATTTAGTGACACTAAAATGTCCAGTTTCATACGATTTTTATTCATAGTTGTTCAGATGGTGGGTATACAGGCAGACCCATGCACATAGAAGTCACTCCAAATAAAAACTGTTTGTCTTCTCTGTTGTTTATTATAACTGGTAAATCTAACGGAAAAAAATTCAATCTCATTTTCATATACAATATATTACAATACATCTTACATGATAAAAGATGTCTGTTTGTTTGCATGTATGCCTGTCCGTTGCGTAGCGAAAAATATAGACATCAACATCTAAACTTTTCGGTACAGAGATAATTAGGTCAAGTCTCAAGATACCTCTGCTATTTTATTTTAATTTGAATTAGTTTAAAAATTATGAATTTAAAGTTCGGAAGTCAGCCGAAATAACGCCATTTACAAATCAAATTTATCGAGCAAACGACTTTATTTTTCCAGAAGAACATCTACCATTTTACAACGAGGACCTAGCATGGGAAACAACGACTGCCGATTACGACACAAACGCTTACGACAACAAGCAGTATTACATTAACACGCTAAAAGTACAGGGTGCATTTTATAATGTAAGCATTATGCATGTTTACAACATTCTTGCATATTTAAAATCATCAGGACCCCTTATATATTTCTCATTACTGTTTTTCATTAAAAAAACATTAGCATATAATAAACAACATTGGCCTGCTTGGATTTGATCAGGGCTTATCATTTTTATTTCAGCATTATGTTTTGTTTTCTAGTTTTGGGCAGATATTCTTCCACCACAGAGTGTAAATACTGTAAACCTTTGGGTCGTTGCCTATAGGTAGTTAATCTATTAATCTAACAAGGGTTTAAGTCAAGAACACTTTTTTCATAAGCCCTGACTCTACCAATATAGAAGACTAATTTAACATTGCTGAACAGATATCAATCAGTCTGATAAGGATTTAATGTGTTATATATCTCGGATATTTAATAATTCGTCAAACGATTGAGATAAAAACGTTTCATGTCACTTACTCAAATTGTTTACATTTGGATTTATGACTTTTTTAAGATCAGCAATTCGATTATTATATAGATGATAGAAAATGAAACCTGCGTTTCCCGGGTCATAAATAAGTGCCTACTTCGTAAATAACACAAATAGGACTTTGATAGTCCTAAATAAGCGTTCTTGATACGCCCTATATAAGCGCGCTGCAATTATCCACGCATGTGCATTAAAACCTGGTTTTGCCGATTGTTGACGAAACGACTCATAAATATCTTATATATTGTATATGCTCTTTCGATTTTGCGATGTCAGAAAACCGATATTCAAGAAGTTAGACTTTCGGATTGATTAAAATAAACACTGTTAAATGGAAATGAGGTTTCAAAAATGAAAGATAAGCTCATTTACCCAAAATAAAATTAATTGCTACCTGAATGAGATTTTTTTCAATTTATGTCAAAATTTTCAGAGCACGCTTACAATATTAAAATAATCCTATATTCCAAAAATTTGAAATTTATCTTTTAAATTCACGAATTTAGAAAATACAGTACACTCTATACAGAAAGTTCGAAATACCGTTCGCAGATAACCTCGACCGCGAGTATGAAATATCGTCTGCAGCTGCGAAGAATTGGTAAATATGACGAAATGGTGGAAAATGGACTATTTTCGGTTTTAAAATTTCGTAACCTTTAAAATAATTCAATTATTCAAATAACATTGCTGAGTACCTGAAGTACCTCTATACCGAATTTAGCTGCTGTCTGAAGCTTGATTTTCCGTTACAGACGACACAGACAGAAAGACACACAGACATCATATTTTATTATGTAAGATTGATTTGGATTTCGCATTGACTTAGGATTATTGTGTAGCTATATTCTCTACTAAATTGCACCTTTTGTATATGACACGAGAGTAAAAGTTTAAATTCAACTATATTAAACATATAAAAAATACAAGACGAAATAAAAACGCAATGTTTGTTATTCTCAAACAACAAAGCAGTTCCTTTTGCTGGGAATCAAAATCATTCTTTTGAAAATATAAATACGATCTGATACCACAACGGAAAAGGAAACCTTAATTTCAAGCTCAAGCAAAATTGGCCTCCAATTAGAATTGGTTCATCTGGAAAATTTCCAATTACAGAGTTAGAGATATGTAGATTATCTATTCAATAAGCCAAACAAACTCCAGAGAATCAAAAAAGCTTTAACCTTTTTATTTCCGCACTCTTATCTGATAAGGCTATAAAAGGCACACAGATTTTTGGCAATTGCAAAAAAAAAAATAGACATATATTATTTTTATTTTATTATTGAAACTGGGGAATACACGAATGAAAGTCACGTAATCGGAAATTAGTCATATTTTTCAATGGCCCTCAAAAAACCCGTGCACTTGATAATTTAAAATTTATTCACAACTATTCATAACTAAATATAACTTCCAGGATATTTGAAAATAAGATTAGGGTTCTGAGATTCTCGTGAGCGTTCGTTTTTATATAACAATGGGCAGCGTATAACACTGAAGTGTCAAAACCAACACGGTTCTTCAGAAATTCAAATTACATATATTTTGTACTTCCCATGCTAATCATTTACGTTAGGTACAAAACCGTCATTTTAGCATAATATATATTTTCTTTTCAGCCTTATTTTAAAGAGGAATATTTTTCTTTAGAATTTTATTTTCCTCTAAACTTTTTCATGCATGTTTATTGTTTGTTTTGAGAAGGAAAACCAGTTTTTCTTACAATAGTTTAAATTTGTGAAGAGTCCAAAAAAATTCCTGTTCATATTATCCAGTTATAAATAATAGAATTACTTTCGTGTGCTCCTAATGTGAATATGAATACCCGTTTGTAAATTTCGGAGCTTTTTACTTACTTCCCTTGTTTGTAAGGAAACTTCGAACTGAAGTTAAATGTTATGCGTTCTAATCCTTTAAAAAAATTCTCAAAACACTCGCTGATTTGATAAATGGGTTTAAATAAAATAATTAAAAAGAAGTTTGTCTGTATAATAATAAAATTTATAAACCCTACCAATATCAGCAGAGAATTTCATGATCCCTGGATAAAAAGAAGATTGCGTAAACATGCATTTACTTGCTTTTTCAAATACAAAAACCTAGGCACAAGATAATTATTTAGTTTTCAGAGTTACAAACATTCTCATAGCAATAGTAAATATATTAAATATGCATCGAAACCACTGAAAAAAATTCCAAAATCTGCCCTATGGCAATGATCTTGTTATAGCGTACCCTCTCAAATCATGAGTGTACACCCGGGATACAAAAATATGTCCAAATTTCTGGAGAACTAACACTTTTATTTAAAAGCACCAATAAACGCAATCAGGAAAATATATACAGCTAATAATACTATAGCTATCTTAAAATATGACTAAATAACTGGCAGGTACAATAAAACAACAATTAAATTATCACTAATTCATAAACCAGCTGAGGCTGTACTTAAAATACTAACGTAACTTACAATTCAATTTGACTCGTATTACGTCACCCCTGTTCACCTGAACAATGACTCCATTATATATTTTCGGTAGAAATTTCTAGAAAGAGGGTCTTACCCTCGAAAATAATGGTGAAATCGAAAAGTACCAGTGACTTCCAAAATTCGCCAATTTGTCAATACTTTGCCAAATCTGAGCTCAGGGTAACAAAAATGTCGCCAAGTTTTCTCCTTGTTGAGAGATAGCCAAGAAGCATTTTACACATTTGTAAAAACATGTTACCAATATTTTAACATTTTGGGACTAGAAGTTCTATCTATCAAGCAAGTTATAAAATATTGGCAAAATTAATCCCTGTAATACTGTACTATCATAAATACTGTCAGCATGTCACCGGAAAAAAAAACACTTGCTAACGTATGAGTTCATTTTAGTGCGACTTGATGTATAACTTTAATGCCAACATTATAAACCATGAAATCAAAATTCAAAATTATCTGCATTTAAAAATAGAAAGTGACTTTACGCACAAGGAACTAATTACAACATAAAATGCAGCGAAATAAAATTAAATAAGCAAAGGTACGTTTCGTAAATCCTTAGATTTCCTTCTTCAGTGGGAACAATCCTAAACCTGAACGCCTAAATGAGCACTGAACTATTTGGTGAAACTAAAAATTGCTAACAAAATAGCTCAATATAGTAGAGTCACATATTGTGACGCAAGGGTAAAATTGAGAAAAATAGAATAAACATGACCTTGAGAAGTAAATGCAAAAAAAAAAAAAAATCAATAAAATTCAAAATATATGAACTCAACGTGCGGAGTCGAACAAGCGTAAAACACAGAAACAAAAACTAGACATGATCATGACATACCTCGAAGAAATATGGTGTCAGTGATAAATCATTACCAAGATTACTGGAATTTTTATATCTATAATAATTTTAGTTTAACATGTAATAAAGTTTCAAATAGTGATACTTAGGATAAGAAATTTGCAAATTAATTGTAGCGAGAAAAAAAAATAGTATTTGGCTATGCAAGATTTGATCCCAGAGCAAAAGCGCTATATGTCGGCATCATAGCGTTAAGCTAAATATATCACCCGCTCGAGTCATTTAATACTGCCTTGGGACCGTTCGCTACAGTATTCCCCTATCAGTGATATTTCGGTTACCAAACGAGGTTGCTGCTGGTTTGTAGATGAGGCGTGCGAACATGTGTTTAACTTCTTCTTGGCACCATCTCATGCAGAGGAGAGAATTTGTATTTATACAATGTGTAATAAGGTAAAATTGTCCTTTTAGGGTGGAACATGTAATACAAATATTGTATTACACAATGCATATATAATTGTCTGATGATAGAGTAATTGGAAATAAAAGAGCGAAAAATGTTTCGTGCTCGTCCAGGGTCAATAATCTGGCGTTGAAAGCGAACTATTTATTACTTGACATTGTAGGAGTTTGATCCCACGGACAAAACGTGGTAGGTCAGCATCACAGCATAGAGCTAAATACGTCTCTAGCTCAATGCATTTAATGCTTGTAAGCTTTCAATGCATACCCTTCAGAATTTGATGTTCAAGGACCATTCGGCTTGTATATTGTAATTGTCTTTCGTAATTAATTGTTTTAAATCGAAACGGTGTTATTTAGATATAGCTTCTAACAAGCATATCATCAATATTTACCCTTCAACTATTGAGGTCACGAAGTTTTATCAGTGCTCATATAAGAGAAAGTGTCAATATGTAGTGGCTTGCTTCACACATACTAACATCCTTTGAGTATTTAAATTCATTACATCTTAATACCTCAGTGACACTTTATTTGATTAATTATTCTCATGATTAGCGATTTTTCCGATTAGTCGCGCATGCAGGGTGATGGCTATCGATCGGTTAAAACCAATCTGCTTTATTTTATATTATCTAGGCGCAGTGGAACTTTTTAAAGTATAATCCAAATGCCGCTTGTTTAAAAAACTGTCAATTTGAGTAATGAAGTTTCTGTGAAAGTCATTTTTCATACCTTGGTCTACCTATCATAGTCAGAAATATTTTTGAATAATTAAGGGGGGGGGGGATGTGAAAAGAAAAGAAGCGCGGTGATTATTTAAATGTCAGTGTTTACTTTTGATAAGAATTAGGTTCAAAAATCCTGCAAAGGTCAATTGTTAGTGTTTATTTTACAGAGTAAACAAAAATGAGGCAATAAAAGATCAGAAAGAAAGCATAAGCTGAATATTAATTGCTCGTCGGGGAAATTAATCTTAACGGCGAGAGTTGAAACGTTTAAAATGTGTAGAAATAATTAAATAGTTTATAAATGGTTATACATAAAAACATAACTGGTATATTTTTTCAACTAATGTGACTGAACCAGATGAACCAACTGAACCTCAAATAACTGTATAAAGTAGCTACGCGTGTCACACTGTCATTTCAGAGGTGTCATAAAGTGACACCGCTGGAGGGCATTTGGAGAGTCTGGAAATTATTTTCAAAAAGCCCAAATTTTGGGACACCAAGTGAGGTTAAATCGAAAAACCGACTCAGTTTAAGTCCCGTGTTTGATACTATAATTGAGCTAAGTTTCAGCCTTCGAGATCACAGGAGACTTTTGAAGGGTCTGAAAAAAATTTTCAACTCTTCTCCTCTCTTATTCATCACCGGAGGATACATCGAAAATCAGGCTCTGTCACAGGTTTCGTCCCGTGGGTAATACTAAATGCACACAGATTCGGTTTTCTAAGTCACCGACCATTGGATAATCCGGAAAGTCTTTTTGAAGAAACTTTCCACACCCTGGAGGAAAGTCCGGCTTCGTTAGGTTTTAATCGTAAATGTTGTTCTTGTTGTTGAGACCCAGACCGTCTGACCTATCAGAAAGGTGTAAGATAACTCTTTTGGACGGCCTGGAAGAACCACCCAATTTAGACCGGAACCCAGTGGGGGAGGCATCCACAGGGACCGTACCCTCCTTCCCCTACCACCAACCTCTCGGAAGGACTTACGGACCCACATGTTTTACGTGCTTACTCCTCGTGAACACGGCGTCAGTTTTGGCAGTGGCGGGAATTGAACCCGGGTTTACCGAGTGCAATTCCCGCTCGCTAACCACTGGGCTACCGCGTCCTTGATCTTACATGTTGTTGTTGAAACCCAGACCGTCCGACCTACCAGAAAGGTGTAAGGTAACTGTTTGGACGGTCGGGAAGTGCCACCCAATTTAGACCGGAACCCAGTGGGGGAGGCATCCACAGGGACCGTACCCTCCTTCCCCTACCATAAAACCTCTCGGAAGGACTTTCGGACCCACAAGTTTAACGTGATCGTACTCCGCATGAACACGGCGGCAGTTTTGGCAGTGGCTGGAATCGAACCCGGGCCTACCGAGTGCAACTCCAGCGCGCTAACCAATGGGCTACCGCGCCCCTCTTGATCGTACATGTTGTTGTTGAAACCCAGACCGTCCGACCTACCAGAAAGGTGTAAGGTAACAGTTTGGACGGTCGGGAAGTGCCACCCAATTTAGACCGGAACCCAGTGGGGGAGGCATCCACAGGGACCGTACCCTCCTTCCCCTACCACCAACCTCTCGGAAGGACTTTCGGACCCACATGTTTAACGTGATCGTACTCCGCATGAACACGGCGGCAATTTTGGCAGCGCCTGGAATCGAACCCGGGCCTACCGAGTACAACTCCAGCGCGCTAACCAATGGGCTACCGCGCCCCTTGATCGTACATGTGGAAAAGTTCAATCTTCTAGGTCACCGGGGCTTCTGGAAGGTCTAGAAAGGCAAAATACATTATAAGATTTGTACTCAGATGGATGGTTAATTTTCTTCATTTCGTATCTTTTAATCCGCCCGAATAGCCTGTTTGCATAGGGAAGTCTAAGTATGAACAACACATGGATTTGAATTGCATAGTATATAGGGACTTTAAGTTTAGTGATTAGTAGTTAAAAAAGAGGAAATCGTATAATGTAAAATAAGCAAAAAACCAAGTAGGCTCGAGTAGTAGAATGTATAAGGAAGGTCTTTAATACTAAACAATTACTCTTTAGAACAAATATAAGAACATTTGATGTGGGCTTGAATTTCTCTGCATAATACAAATATTTTTCTTTCAATGCAAAATAATAATGGACAAAAGACAGGACACAATGTTTTAGTGCACAGACGCTCTTCTGGACGACAACAAAAAATATATTTTGAAGTGCCAAATTAACTTATATTTCGTTCAAATATAATTTGACAATTGTAAATATTGCTAATATCTGCTAAGCAATATTCTATTCTATTATATTATAATAGGTTTATTAATACACGCATTTGGCGCTATTTCTGTAATTTTAGCGTCATTTTTACCAACTTGGTGATATTTCCGCCAATTTGGCACCACATAAAAAAATCATCAAGTTGCCGATATTTTGCTAGATTTTTTACCAAGGTCACAAAATATATTTCCAAGTGTTACATATTTGATGATACTACTGCTCATTTTTTGTAATTCTTTAGATGCATTTATTTGATAAACGTACAATATCTCGAGAACGGTTGAAGATTAGCGTTCTAAAGAAATACTCTATATGTTTGTGAGATATGGCGTCAGCAGCCTCACACGTACACTCACACGCACGAACACATAGACACACATACACATACACACAGACATCACCTGGGCCAACGGCCGTACCGTGCTGAAAACACCGGTTCTCGTTAGATCACCGAAGTCAAGCAGCATCGGGCGCGGTTAGTACTTGGTGGGTGACCACCTCGGAACACCGCGTGCTGTTGGCCATCTCGGATGCGGTATCCCCGTGGTTTGCGCGCTAGATTTGCACGCTACCACAAATGCCGCCGTGTTCATGCGGAGTACGATCACGTTAAACATGTGGGTCCGTAAGTCCTTCCGAGAGGTTGGTGGTAGGGGAAGGAGGGTACGGTCCCTGTGGATGCCTCCCCCACTGGGTTCCGGTCTAAATTGGGTGGCACCGTCCAAACAGTTACCTTACACCTTTCTGGTAGGTCGGACGGCCTGGGTCTCAACAACAACAACACAGACATCACCTCAAAAACGTTTGATTCGCGTTAAGGGATGCTAAAAAGTGCTCTTCAGTCAAAAACTTAATTTCGAATTTTTGACTCTGTGACAATACTTTCCCTGTACATTATGCTATATTTGTAGGGAAACTAATGATTGCGGCTTAGGCACCTAAATATACTATCTGGCGCAAACACGTCCATCTTGACTCAGAGTGGTAAGCGATCGATGGCTGTACATGACGAATAAAGGATTATTTTCAAGTCCTTTCACGTCCTCCACGGGATCTTGAGTAAATCAAAACATTCCAGACTATTTTCTTAAAGTATTGGTGCAATTTTTTGGATTTAACAGCTGAAACAAATTTCAGCCATGTAACATACGCGCGCAATTGAAATAGCACAGGCAGGCAATAACTGACTGGAGCGAATGAAATTGAAAAGGCGGTTGCGTCAGCCTGTATATGCAGGGGGCCTTAGTTGCTGCGCTGCCAAAATAGATCGCAGCCACCCCTAGGATTTTCCTACAGCTAGTATAATGGAATACAGTCCTCCCTGGCTTTATTTCAAATGGAATAGTGTGTGCAGTTATTCCTTATGAAGCAAGAGTGGTCAGATACCACGTATCATAGTTCAGCTAGGACAAAGCTCTTTTTTGCTCTGGGTGATTGTTTTTCAGTAGCTGCAATTAAGTCTGACATCCTACAAATTTTATATAATACACTTTTCTTTAATTTTGATAAAGGAATAAAGGTTTCACCAAACAAATTGCTATTTTTAAACAATAAAATATTATTCCTCATTAAAACATGATTTAAATATTTCTTTCCCCACGTCTTACATAAAACATCGCTTTAACATAAATATGGAAATGGGGATTGCACGTCATAAGGCATTTTAAGTTTTTTTATGCTTACTTCAAAACTAATTGCAATTTCATAAAATATAAAATGATGTTGCCTTTTGAATATTAATAAGCAATATTTAATTAATCTTCTTAGTATTTTAATGAAGTATTTTAAACGTTTATCAGGTTTTTTAAATGAAACGCAAATTGAACATTGTCAGCATAATATCATTTGCATTATTTAAGTCAAACATTATTGCTTTATTTTTTGTTTTTGTCAAAGGTTAGCTTGCTAACGAGGAAAGCACAGAGTTTTTTACATTTGCAGATTATTATATTCGGAAGTAATAATGCGGGAAAAGTAAATTTACAATGTCAGCTTAAAAAATGTGTTGACCCTTGTGTCATTTCAAAATAGAGTCGGATGGAATGCTGTCTTTCTAGAATCACTCGCCACGGTTAAGAGTATATGCTTAACCTCCTGACTTGTATTAGCATTGAAAATCTAACAGAGATTTGACTTCGTTAAACTTGTCCTGCAAATATAATAAAAATTGTGTCCACCTTAATACAAGGCAAAAAAAATAATAATAGTGAGAGTATTTGTTACTCGTTATTGATTGATGTAAAATATATCTATTTTTCTGCATATATCGAATGGGAAAAGATTGGTGCGTTTTATGTGTGGCGATGGTACATGGTACCTAGATATAGTTTTGGATTTTTTCTGGCTGTTTACGTTTATTTCGTCCGAAACAAACCAGAAACGTTAAGGCTATCGAGGATAAAATGTTTGGATTTGTCGTCAATCCACCGGGTGAGCGTGTGGTCGATGCAAGCAATAACCGCATAATGGCGTATAACTAAGATGGCAAAAGTATAAAGTCCATTTTTTAGATCCTGGCTATGCTTATGACTGAAATATTCCGGGTGGAAGTGCATCTGCAACCTCTCTCAATATGAACCACCGCTGTAATAATCTATAATGAGGTAATACCCCATACTGAGTTATCTGGTTCCAAATTTAGTAGTCCAGATTTGGGATTTTGTACAATATGGATTCTTATACATCGCCTTTTCTCAGTGCCGCGCTGAATCATTCAATTCTAAAGGTGTCCAAATTTGGAATTTTGTACTGTATGTACTCTTGAAAATCGCCCTTATTCAGTCCCGTATTGAATCATAGTTTCTAGAGTTTAATTATTGAAGGATCAGACTCCATTTAAAACAGTCTGTTTCCTCTTGGAACATTGCTTTATACAGAAAATACAACAAAATGTGGCATTTACTATACTGAGCAGTGTATTTTATTCTTTACCAGTTGACAAGGATAATACTATATTTGTAGCTTTAAAAGTATTCTATTTTTTATAATAGCAGCACAACTTTATTGCAAGTTCTAATATATATACCCTCTTCAGTTTTCCAATAATGTGTACAAACCATTTACCACATAACTACGTCTCGTGAAATATGTTTTCTTATTTTTTCTAAACAATTTAATGCCATTAAATTTAAAAGGATTGGTGTGGTTTATAGATTTTAAAGCACTACTTCAAAGTCCATCTAAAATATTTTTGTTGCAGCAATCACTTTCGTCTGCCTATAACACCTCCATATATTCATTGTAGTCCATCTACTTTGAAATCCAACTATCTATTTCTCAAGCAATCTGTTTGAATGTTTGGTATTTGAACTATTTATTAACATCAGGCCAAATACTTTGCTGAAACTTTGTGAAAGAAATGAACGGTGAGATTCTTCAGAAAAACCTTGCAATATATCTTGCTTTTTTCGTCCTTAACAGTGGTAGCTATCACCAACTCCAGTTTCCTCTTTCATAGATACTTTTTTCAATATTTTTGTTACGAGTTCATGAAGTACAAACAATAGCGAAAAATATTTTTTTCCATTTCTCTTTTTATTCCTATATTTCCTTTTTTTTTATTCTATACGAGAAATACGGTCTCCGTCACATTTCTTGTGAAATAAAAAGTAAGGAAACTGTACATCTTAGTTTACCATTTTTCTAAATATTTGTGTAACTCATTTTATTAAGACAGCTTGAGATGACTAAATAAACTTTCAGCGTTTTAAATTCAGTTCCAAAAGTAAAAGTTCCAAAAAAGTTTAAATTTGAAGTGAGCAATTTGTCCTTGCATTAGTATTATTTCTTGAAATAATCTGAAAAGAGTAACATAATTTTCAAAAACATCTTAGAAGGTTCCTTACTGAGCCCGAGTAGTTTAGTTAACAAGCAATTGAGACGTCAAAATCCTGAGATTTGATGTTCGAGTCCTTCATCGATCATGACTTTGTAATTTGACAGAGCAATATCATTTGCTTTTTAAATTGTGGATATAAATATTTATAAAATATATTTAAATACATTAAAAAATGATATGTTATTATTTATTATATACTGCAAATTATTTATGTAATTATTTATTATTATACTCATTAATAAAGTATACAATTATTATTATGTGTGATGTGCAATGCTAAACACGGTTATTTCTTTATAAACAGTTATATATATATTTCCATATAATTTATATAGAAATGACCTGTCATAGTTATATAGTTGTATTGATCAAATGATTCTCGGATCAATTATTATGTTAAATTAAGTGTGATATATATTAAATTAAATGTTAAAATAAAATAAATGTGCAATAGATGCTTAATTTTGTAATGTCCCATATCAAATACGTTTAAATTTTTGTATATGAGCTAAACGCAAATAAAATATGCCCCTCTTAAAAATAAAGTATTTTAATATTACATATTAGCTAATAATATACGGTTACAAGACCTGAACTCTTCTGAATGCTGTCATGAATCTCTCTTACATACAAACGATTAATCACAAATGATTAATTATACATTAAAAGTCTTAACTCAGTTTAAATTTCGATCAAAAATATGAGTCCATGATAATTTTATGATTTATCGCTGCGACTTATGAAAACGTGTACATCCCTCTATAAACTGAAGCTTCTCAAATAAATCCTTCTCGAACATTGTATATTACTTAAATCCGGAAAATTTCAGTTACCAGAAAATATTAAAATATAATCATTTTTCTAAGCTTGCAAGTTAGAAAATTAACTTAACAAGGTTTAGCCCTTAAAATGTAAAGTCGGCTGAAATATTACTTGTATTTTCTTATTTTCTATTAGTATCTAACCATTCTGTATTATTTGGGTTCAATTCTGATCTCTTTTTTTACATGTTTGATAACCCATGTTCATTCATTGTTGGTCACAGTTACACAAAATTTTAACCATTTGGTTCGCACAGTAACAGAAACTGCTCTGATGAGGCTCCCAAAACAGATATGTCATTTTCTGAATTTTATTCATTTATTCCTCACGATTGTTTTGATTCATAAAAACATTTTTTTTTTGTTTATCCGTTTCATTGGTTAAACTCTTTAAACTTATCTCTCTGAAATACAAAAACATATTTGTTATGATGAAGGTTTAAGATTCACTTCAGTTCCAAATTCTAAAGCGGAATGAAACTTCATATAGTTGGAAAGAATAAAAAGAAAACACGCACCGTAAACAAAGGCTTAAGCTTAAGAAAATGGAAAGCCCAAGTTGAAAAAAAAGAATTTGATATGGCTATCTTCTTTAAGATTTATCGGGCTCTACGGCCCATATATATATATATATATATATATATATATATATATATAAATATATATATATATATATATATATATATATATATATATATATTTGAAATATGTAATAATAAGAATTATGTAAAAATAAAATAAAAAAATATATAAAAAAACAATTCAAGTAATATTAACATCACCATAGGAGCAAATTCACAGCCACAATGCCGATAAGAGAAAAGAACAGCACCGTCCCAAATTCGATGGTTAATCAGAACTAAATTCATCTTCAGGTCTGAGTATTTAATTCTAATTAACCCAAACAAATGCCTGTTTCAGATTAAGCAATAGCACATCACTATAAATGCTTAAACTCAGACTACAGGCAACAAAAATTGAAAAAATGAAAATAGGATACATTAAGAAAATTTTTACATAATTCTTATTATTACATATTTCAAATATATATGTATATATATATATATATATATATATATATATATATATAAATAAATAAATAAATAAATAAATATATATATATATATATATATATATATATATATATATATATATATATAAATATATATATATGTATATATATATAAATATATATGTGTGTGTGTGTGTGTGGATGTGTGGGTGGGTGTTTGTGTGGGTGTGTGTATACACACATGTATATAGGTATATCATGTTATTATGACACGGATGAAACACAACCATGGTCGATCAAAACGTGGTGTCAGCAAACACTCATGTGTTACAAGATTTGCAATATCTTTAAAATTAATCGAAAATGTTCGTCTTTTATTTTGTTCAGATAAATATATCATTCAAACAAAAGACAGATACTACCGAGGACCTATTTTTTTTCCATTGTTTATTCTAGTTCTGAAAATTATCCGGAATATTCGACCACTCCAGTACGCCAGATGTAAATCTAAGCAGACATCTTTGTGAAATAAACACTCATGTTAACGTACTTCTCTAGCCTCAATTACTTGAATTTCCTCTGACAGTCCAGTTTGCACGATAGGGACCTAAAATACAGCGGCACACAAAAAAGCAAATAAAACATGTGGATGTCCTCCCCGATGCTTCTGTTCTATATTTCTCCCATTGAAACAGAGAAAAGCTCTCAGAAGTCATGATAGATGAATCAATTTTCGTCGCGTTTCAGTCTTCTTCGATGTTTCCAGCAGAGAATTCTCTTCCAGCTCCGTTTTATCTATGAAAGCGTTTACTAAAATAACGTTTTGGGGAGGGTTTTACCATTTTTAATGATCATCCACCTGTTATGCTGAAAGGAATAGATCATTTTCCTTTTGTTAGTCAAACCGTTCTATTTATTTAAAGCTTTGTATTCTTGAAAATAGTTGCCGGGTAAAGGTTTACTACTGTTGCAATTGCCATTAAATTCTGCTTAATGCTTGCTCTCTAGATAAATATATTTATTCAGAATGATAGACCGTCTGTTTCCTTTTATTTTTTGGTATATTCTTTTTAATTCGACAGACTTTTTTCCAGTCGTATTTTTTTAATCGAATGTTATTGGATTTTAGCTGATGTAATTCATCATTTTTTATAACAGCTCTAAATCCCAGTGTAATTTAAAGGAATTTATAAAATAGTTTATTTGAATGTTAATTACATTTGGCTAATTGAGTTAGCTCATGCAGATGTCGATGCTGTTATTCATTGTTATTTTTTGTTATTCGTTCATTTTTTTTATTCTGCTGTATTTTATTCATTGGTATTTTTAATATAATTTGGATCGCATGTTATTTGGATTTAATTGATGAAATAGCTATGATAGATTTCCAAAATCGATTTTTCCCGAAACTTTTCATATCCCCTGTACTTTCATATAATCCATATATCACGACTAGTTTTAAATAATTAAATAAGTGCCGCTATCTAAATAATACATTCACTCTCCAATCACACACCCTCCTAAAAATATAATAAAATGAAATAAATAAAATAAATCCTGACCGGAAAGAAGGCTTGACCATCAACACCCTCCTAAAAATATAATAAAATGAAATAAATAAAATAAATCCTGACCGGAAAGAAGGCTTATCAGATGTGCTTGCTAATAGACGACAGTAGGAGTCTGACACCGAATAGAAATAAAGAGTCCGGGTTCATGGTGAAACTCTCAATTGATTCAAAAGTTCTAATAGTTCGCTCGATTAAAATAATTATAATTAATCTACGGATGGGTGGAGGTAATTATTTTTTATTCTGGAGTAGTCTGTTATATATTAGGAGCTGCTGTTAAATAATAAACAGTGGGTTGACCGTTAATTTCCCATATCGAAATATAAAAAACGGGAAGGTTTGAAACGCACGAAAAGCATATATTTTTTAAAAGTTTACGCAAATTCGTCTATTAATTTTATGAATTCCGTTCATTCACGCAATAAAGTAGAAAATTCAGTACGGCTACTTTCTACTTCTCTGCGTGTAACCCCATGTTTTGAATTTCTAAACCGCGTGGTTGTCGGGATATTAATAAAAATGTTTCTATAAAAATAACATTGGACTGGTTTTTTTTCAAAACTTTATTTGAAGAAAATTATACCTTGTTGCACAGAGTTAAGAATGTCTATGTGGCACACGATATTCCTTCAGTTTATTAAATTTGAATATTAAAATGACTGATAGACGAAGCAGTTTTCTAAATGAACAACTGAATGAATTTTTGTCCCTATTCTAACAATTACAGTCATGAAGCTAAGGTAATAACTGATTTTTTTATTTCACAAAATAGCAGATACTATTCTCAAAGAACTGACGTATCTTACAATTCAACTTTCGTCTCGCGTATCACATCAATAACTCTCCAACTGAGTGATGACTCCTTTTTATATACTCTCCGTATAAATTTCCAGAAGGGGCTAGTATTTCAAAGAATATTCATTATTTCGAGACATTTCTAGTACATTCGAAAAGTGGCATATAATCGCCTTGGCGATAAATCACCAAATCTGGCAACACCGCCTCTAAATAAAAAATATGGCAACCCTACATTCACGTAATAAGAATGGCTGCCTGTAAAGGTGTTAACGCCTTTCCATTCTAGACAGATATACTAAATTCAGTTGTTTCTTTTATTGCATATACCACGTGGTTAAAAATTTATGGAATCTGTGCCCAACATTGAAAAGAAACTAGATCCATATAACGGTACAATATCTATTAGGGCTGGATGTTCAACTTACTCCATCCTCTAAGGGAGGAGAAATAGGGGTTTAGAAAAGTATTTCTCGACCATCCAGAAGCCCCACCGTTGACTTAGACAACTCGCCTTCATCACACTTATAGTTACGACCATCGGACAAAACATAATGCAGATGGATTTTAGATTTACTCTCTGAGAGCGAAGAAAATGTTTGTTTTGCCTAAAAGTATTTCTCGACCTTCCAGAAGCCGCCTGGTGTCTTAGCAGGCTGAATCTTTGCTCACTGCCCATATTAGCAGTCGAACAGAACCTAACGAAGCCGAATTTTCTATACTACCCGGGCGGTGATTATGGATTGTTTAAAGTCTTCAAGTCGAAGGCCTTAAAGCTCCTTCCATACTTTATATTGATTACTGGACTGAACCTAACAGAGCCGGTTCTTAAATTTTTAAATCGAAGTGGACAAAACGGGTGTTTTTGTTGTTGAGACCCAGACCGTCCGACCTACCGAAAAGGTGTAAGGTAACAGTGGGCAAAATGAGTGTGGAGAAATTTCTAAGAATCCTCTCCAATTCCCCACCGAAGCCATAAAAGTCTGAAACTTGACCACATGGCAGAATGTAACTGGACCAGTTTACAATTCAGACCACTATTTTCGGTGCTAAGAACCCTACACTGATAAACAAAAATATCTGATGTGTAGAAAGCCCAGACCACACGACCAAATGGTAGCTGTTTGTGTGGCCGGGAAATATCTGATGTGTTGTTGTTGTTGAAACCCAGACCGTCCGACCTACCAGAAAGGTGTAAGGTAACTACTTGGACGGTCGGGAAGTGCCACCCAATTTAGACCGGAACCCAGTGGGGGAGGCATCCACAGGGACCGTACCCTCCTTCCCCTACCACCAACCTCTCGGAAAAATATCTGATGTGTGTAACACATGAGTTTCCTTGTACAGTGCAATGAATTTACTCCACGTATAATGTATAAGATCCACGGTACTGTGTGTTTAAAGTTGAATTGTACATTTGGCGATTTTCCGGATGACAACATGTAATACTATTTCAAAGAAACCAATTAACTTATATTTCACACCACTCTAAATTAACAATTAACAATATTGATAGCGTCCTCAGTAAGCGATATAGTCCGTATATTAAAGTATTTTAATAATTATTTCATCAATTAGGCTTAATTTTCATTAATTAAGAGTCATTTTTGCAACTTTGACAAAATTTTCGTCAATTTGGAGCAAAATATCGCCCAATTAGTGATACTATGCTAAATTACTCGCAAAGTTTGCCAAATGCATCACCAAGTGTTAAAACGGAAAGAAAAGCATGTCTTATAAACTAGAATGTATGCCCGTCATATGACGGAAATCAGAGTTTGCGATACATCACTTCTCACTTGGCGTCATTTTTATCAATTTGGCGATATTTTTGTCACTTTGGCAACATTTAAAAAAGTCGCAACGTCCGGCTAAATTCCTCGCCATGCGTTACGGACTGAAGGAAAGAGAAATGGGTTATTCTTATAGTCTATTCTTATGTTCTTTCAAAGATATTGAAATTTCATCAATTAGTCGTCATTTCATTGATTCAGCGTCAGTTTCACCAATTTGGCGAATTATTATCAATTGAGTGACATTTTCGTCAATTTGGCAACATTAAAAAGTCACCAAGTTGAAATTATTCCAAAAAATTCGTCACTAATATGTTATCCAAACGTTACGGATGGAAAAATAAGTTATTCTTATAGTACTCGTAGATTCTTATATTCTTTCCAAGCTATTGGATTTTCGTCAATTAGTCGTCATTTTCATTGATTTAGCGTCATTTTTATCAATTTGGCGACATTTTCGTTAATTTGCCAATATTTAAAAAAGTTGTCAAGTTGGTGACATTCCACCAAATTCGTCGCCAAAATCTTGCCAAGCTTTATGGACGGAGAAATAAGTTATTTTTATAGCAGATAAATGAGTATTGGTGTCCAACTACGAAAGTATTACCCAAAGTATCTTTTCTCTTGAATGGAACGTGCCAGATCCATGAAAAGGATGTCACCAAATTTATCTCGTGATATTACATATAAAAAGTGAACATTTTTCACAATAGTTAATATATTTTTTTCATTTTATGAGATTTTTTGATAAATTTATTTTAAAAATCAGCAATATATCGAGAACGGTTCAAGTGTTCTGAAGTTTGTGTCAATTGCATAATAAATGACTATTTGCGTAATTTCATTAAAAGTTTTGATTTATGATTTTTTCACAATTTCACTCGAAAATTTAGTAGGGTTCTGAACATTTGATTGCGTTTAAATACAATAAGCTTCCAGTATTCACGGATTGTAATTTTTGTACCAAATTCCGTTCGTCAGATATCGTCTCCTCAGGCTCACTGACACACACACACACACACTCACTCACACACACACACACACACACACACACACACACACACAGGCAGACATCACCTGAAAAACATCTGATTCGTGTTCAGGGATGCTTGAAACATGCTTCTCTTAGAAAACTCATTCGAATTTTCGATCCCGTTACAATGCTATTCTTATACATTATACTATGTATATAAGGAATGTAGTAAAACCTATTGAATAAATAAATAAATACATAAAAATCGAGTTTAAATTTTTAGGAGTTTTAGTTTCACTGTCTTTGATACATTTAAACACTCGTATATGATAAATAATGGAAATGCATTTGCTGTCTAATGCAAGAAACATAGACTAAACAAACGAATTTTAAAATGTCATTACAGCAAAATTTGATGAAATGTACTTAATACAAAAATAAATAGATATAGCTATTTGTAAACATCATGAACTAGAAGAACTAGAGCATTTCCTCTAGTACAGATTGAAAATACGGAAAGAAAATGTTTATTTCATTTTTATTCATTTCTGCCAAAGAAGGCTTATAGTTGTGAAGAGACAAAATCGAAAACATGCGATTCCACTGAGTTTATATTTTCCGTCGTTTCCGAACATGTTCAACAAATATTTCTACAATTGAAAAAAAATATGTAGTTATCGCGTTCTTCTTTGTACAGTTTTATTCAGGGATACTTCTAGATGGTGACGCAAATAATTTTAAAAGAAGAAAAAACGTTTGCTTCTTTAGAATAAATCAACATTTTAGAGGGTCTTTTCTTAGTATTTGCCATCAAAAACTTGACTATACATATCTGGTGCATGAAGAAAATATGCTTAAATTTCAAGACATATTTGCTTCGTCTATTTGATTTAAAGATTGAATTTTAAAAATTGTATATTTCAAATCACTTATATATTTACTTATTCTATTTCAAAGATTGAATAAAGATTAAATATGTATTTCAAATACCTTCTAGAAGCAAAATAATCTAGAATTATAAGATTATACATATTCAAAAATCTTATGTGGGCAGCACATGATTTTCCTTATATATTGCAATAAATTGACTCCTTTTACAGTAAAAAACATCTGATGTAGGCAGCACATTAATTTCCTTATAAAATGCAATGAATTTACTTCTTTCACAGTGAAAAAAATTATGTATAATATCTATGGCACAGTGTTCTTAATGTTGATTTGAACATTTGGCACTTTTCTGGGTGACAACATGTAAAACTATTTCATAGCCAATGAACTTATATTTCGCGCAACTCTAAATTAACAATTATCAATATTCATAGAATCCTCAATAAGCAATATAGTTCATATATCAAAATAGTTTAATAATAAATTTATCAATTGGGCATCATTTTCATTAACTCGGCGTAATTCTGCAATTCGACGATATTTTTGTGACTGAGTATTGTAAAGGGTATTGTGACGAAAGTATTGCGACGGGGGTCGAAAATTCGAATTCGAGTTTTCGACGGGAGAGCACGTAACTAACAATAGTCCAAATTTAATACTTTCCTTATATACGTAGAATTATATATAAGGAAAATATTGTGACGGGGTCGAAAATTCGAACTCGGGTTTTCGACGGGAGAGCACATTTAAAGCATCCCTGAGCACGAATCAGACATTTTTGAGGTGATGTTTGTGTGTGTGTGTGTGTGTCAGTGAGATTGTGGAAACGATATCTCATGAACGAATAAAGCGATTCGAAGAAAATTTGGTACAAAAATCACAATAAGTGAATACTGGAAACCTATTGCATTTACTAGCAAACCAATGTTCAGACCCCTTCCCCTGAATTTTGAAGTAAAATAAAATCATTAAAAAGTTAAAACATTCAATAAAGTTACGTAAATAATCTGTAATTTTTCATTTGAAAGCGATTAAGATTTTCATTAGATATCCCTATCATGAACAGTTCTCGAGATATTGCACATTTTTCAAATAAATTTATCAAAAAAACCCACATAAAATAGAAAAAAGTATTTACTAGTGTGAAATCTGTTCACTTTGCATATGTAATATTATGCTATGAATTCATTATCATCATTCTCGTAGTTCTGGATCGAGCCATTCACGAGTGAAGCACTTTTGGGTAATAGCTTTGTAATTTTAAGCCATTAGTCTTTTATCTACTATAAGAATAACTAATTTCTCCATCCACAAGGCTTGGCGAAATTTTGGCGACGAATTTGCGCCAGCTTGACGAGTTTTTAATGTCACCAAATTGATGAAAATGTCAACAAATTGATAAGAATGACGCTGAATCAATGAAAATGACAGCTAATTGATGAACATTCAAATGCTTTGGAAAGAATATAAGACTCTACTCTAAGAATAACCTATTTCTCGGTCTGTAACGTTTGGTGAAATTCTGGTGACGAATTCTGGTGGCATATCGTCAACTTGGCGACTTTTTTAAATGTTGACAAATTCATGAAACTGTTACCAAGTTGATAAAAATATTATCGAATTGATAAAAATATCCCCAAATTGATAAAAATGACTCCAAATGAGATGCAATGCTTTGCCAATTTTTAATTCCGTCAAATGGTGGGCATGCATTTTATTATATAAAAAATGTTCTTATAAACATCGCCAACTTGGTGATATTTAACCCCTGACGAAATTATCGTCAAAATTGCAAAATTGAGGGTAAGTTAATGAAAATGACGCCGAATTGATGAATTTATTATAAAAATATTTAAATATATGAAGTACATTGGCTATTGAGGATGAAATCAATATTGATATTTGTTAATTTAGAGTTGCGTAAAATATTAATTAATTGGGTAGGAAAAATTTTTACATGTTGTCATCCGGAAAAGCGTTAAATGTACAATTTAACGTTACAAACACTGCGCCGTGGATTTTTTCATCCCGTTTCACCGTTAAAGAAGTAAATCCATTGCATTATATAAGGAAAGCCATATTCTGTCCACATCAGATTTTATATATGTAGAAGGAAAGGATATATTTATTGAACATGTTTATTTTCAATGCAATTATATAATTAATTAACGTTTCTTTATGCGTTGAAGTTTTCACTGTTTTAAAAATCTTATTTTTCGCTACATCTTTTATGATAAATCTACGGGCAACAACGAAAGGGAATAAACTTCAAAAACTTATGAACACATATTTTTTTATATTTATTTAGCCATTTTCCACAATCTTTCTAAAACATATCCAATATTTCATTAATACTGTTCCCTTGCATACTTATATTCTTTACAGCAAATTTCTATCGCGATTAAAATTCTAAATATTGAACGATTTCTTATTAAATAAAAGTAGTAAGATGCGGAATAAATTTTGTACTATACATCAGTACTACTTTGGTATGCCTTGAACTAATTCCAACAAAACTGCACGCAGAACTTATGTATTATAAATAATGGCTTTAAATCAAGAATATTTCTCTAGATTGATTAACAATGCCAAACTACTACCAGGATATTCTTCAACTGCATATTTTTTTTTTCAGAAAATTATTTACTTGTGTCTTCGCCAATCATAAAAATACATTTATATACAGACATGCATTCATATAGAGGTATTATTCAGCATTCATATTCATATACACTATGTCGCAATATATTGTCATATAATTGAATAATGTATAAGTCATATTGTTGTATAATTCCATCAATTAAACGCTGCAGTAAGTAACTTTGTGAAGTTGTCAGAAAACTGAAGAATTGTACATGTGAAACTCAACAAATACACATGAGTCTGGATCCAGCCCAATTTTTCAGTTTAAACTGAAGAATTGGGTTGTGTTCAGACACATGACTCATCAAATGCACATGTGGCTGATCCAATTCTTCAGTTAAAACGGAAAAACTTTACTGGGTCCAGACACCATCTTCAGTTTAAATAATGTATGAAATCAACTACAGCATATTTATCCTTAATGAGGAAAGACAGATAATTTAACACTCGTAATAAAAAAAGTAACACATTCTTGAAATAAAATCAACTAATGTACAATACGCTTACGTTCTATATCCAGTAACACGAGGCAGGCGTTATACACTCTGGTGTTTTTATGAACTAATGAAACAGTACATGTGCTTAATTGATAAATTAAATAAATACCATTCGCTAATCTGGGATACTACTTTGTAAATTTTAATTCCTCTTATGGAAATACACTGGTTTGAAATAAATCCATAAAAAAATACATTGTACAAAATAGAAATATTAATTTTAAACATTCATACTAGCAGGAACGAAGAATTAATTGTCTCTAGAGTAGGACTATTTCCACTGAAATGGTATTATTTTCTTTACATGACCTTCAAACCTCCTAACTTAATAGTGCAAATTGCAAGTGACTCAACATTTGTGCGGGAAAAAAACCCAGATACACGCGATTTCATAAATGGCACGCAATTCCAATGTATGCAATCATAGTCATTTTTACGACAGTGGAAATGCATTCAGTTTCATCGATTTTACAACCATTTACCTATTATTTGTCGCTTTGACTTTCAAGAAACATTTGTCCATCTGTCTGGGGGGTATTATCATATGTTATTGTTTTTACAGCTGTGGATTTAAAAAAAATATTTTTTCCTGCTGAAACAGAAAGTTTATTCAAATTTCCCATTTTTTACTCGCTTATTAGCAGAGCACAATTTTGTTCCTACGTCATGTGGATTATTGCAATCAATCGTATTTTATAAAAATCTGATGTGGGCAACACATGACTTTCCTTATATAATGCAATGAATTTACTACTTTTACAGTTAAAAAAAATGTTATTCTTATAGTAGATACTTATATTCTTTCCAAGATACTGAATTTTCTTCAATTAGTCGTCATTTTCATTGATTTAGCGTCATTTTTATCAATTTGGCGAGATTTTTGTTAATTTGGCAACAATAAAAAATGTCGTCAAGTTGGCGAAATTCCGCTAAATTCGTCGCCAATATCTCGCCAAGCGTTATGGCCGGCGAAATAAATTATTCTTACAGCAGATGGCTTACAGCTATTGGCGTTCAAATACAAAAGTATTACTCAAAGTATCCTTTTTCATGAATGGAACGGAACGAGCTAGATCCACGAGAATGATGTCAAATTTATCGCATGGTATTACATATGAAAAGTGAACATATTTCTCAATAGGAAATATATTTTTTTTATTTTATATAACTTTTTGATAATTTTTTTGAAAAATGTGCAATATCTCGAGAACGGTTCATGTTGGCGTTCTAAAATTTATGTTAATCGTTTTCTAAAGAAAAACTACCTAAGGAATGTCTATTTGCGTAACTTTATTAGCGGATTTGATTTTTTGACGATTTTTTTCAAAATTTCACTCGAAAATTTAGGGGGGGGGGGGTTCTGAACATTCGATTGCGTATAAAAATAATAAGCTTCCAGTGTTTACGGATTGTGATTTTTGTACCAAATTTCGTTCGAATTGGTCCATTTGTTCATCAGTTATCGTCTCCACAGACTTACTGACACACACACACACTCACACATACGCATATTTTCAAACACACACACACATACACACACACACATCACTTCAAAAATGTTTGATTCGTGATCAGGGATGTTTGAAACGTACTCTCCCGTCGAAAACTCGAATTCGAATTTTCGAGCCCGTCACAATACTTTCCTTATACATTATGTATATAAGGAAAGTAAAAAGTGTATTGTATTTACTTCAGTTGCTTTTTTCTGATTTGTATAAGTTAAAGCTGATATATTAAGTGAAGTTAAAGCTAACTTAACACATTTGTCGTTGGAAAAAGTTTTAGTTATTTTTCTCAACGCATTCTTATTTTCAGAAAAAAAAAGACTTGTTCTGATTCAGCCGTCAGTTTAGAGCATAAGACTACGGCTTGCAGATCGGAGAGTTGAAATGCTTCAAGCATGGTTTCAAAACTATTTAATTTGTTATAGCTAACACATGTCTATGATATGAAAATTAGCTTAAATAATTTTGGTTGAACCAGGGCCGTTGGACTGGGTTCAGGTTCTATCGGTGTATTTTGTTTATTTGCCGTCTGCGAATTCCGCGGCATTGCCAAAAATGACAACTCGTTTAGGCGAAAATAATTCTTCAAATTTTTAATTCAAACCACTGTTCTTTAACTAATAACTTTTCCAATGATCTTTATATATTTTAATAAATCTCGTCGAGAGCTTTAAAACGGTAACACACAGTCGTTGTTCACTCGCGGTTGTCCAGGAAAACTGTGGTATTGTCAAAAGTATTCACCTGCTCACAAGAAAACAATTTTTTAAATGTTGAGTTCAAATTACTTTGTATATTTGAATAGACCTCATCGAGAGATTTAAAATGGTACAACGCACAATCGTGTTGCACTCACATTTGCCGAGTGAGTTGTTGTTGTTGAAACCCAGACCGTCCGACCTACCAGAAAGGTGTAAGGTAACTGTTTGGACGGTCGGGAAGTGCCACCCAATTTAGACCGGAACCCAGTGGGGGAGGCATCCACAGGGACCGTACCCTCCTTCCCCTACCACCAACCTCTCGGAAGGACTTTCGGACCCACATGTTTAACGTGATCGTACTCCGCATGAACACGGCGGCAGTTTTTGGCAGTGACTGGAATCGAACCCGGGCCTACCGAGTGCAACTCCAGCGCGCTAACCAATGGGCTACCGCGCCCTACATTTGCCGAGTGAGTGTCAAACCTACAGTCAAACGTACATTCACACCTAGAAGTGTTGCCTCTGCGCACGAGGCGCGAGGGAAGCGTTGCATGCACAATGTATTGCGATTGGACTCTATGCTGCTTATGGATATGCTAACACGATTACTGTTTAACACGTATTTTCGATGATATAACGATTTCAATTGAGGCCTATGTTTTCACAAGCGATCGGCCGTAAGTCACCCTATATTATCTGCAGAGTTAGATGGAGTACCACGTCAAAATAACTATTTGTCTAAAAAATCCAATATGATACATAACGCTAGAGCTGTACATTATATTACTTTTTATATCTAATATCATAGTTGAGGCCCAATAAATAAATTCACCTAAAACAAGAAAGATCAATCATGCATAAGCATTGATTATGAAACACTTTCCAACTGAAATGTAATTTCATTTAAAAATTTCTAAAATGTGATTCATTCAGTGGTAATATCTTTTACATTATCACAGTACTACAGTAATTTATTATACTTAAATACTTAAAACTGTATCGAAATATAAATCATCTGATTCTTTATGCAAAATCAATGAATATTTCATTCATATAACTTGTATTCCAGACTCCAGAGCTAAATAATTTTGTGTGAAAAAAATTCAGCAATTCTTATGTAATTCATCTTACAATCGCTTGAGATATTTGCATTCTGCATATGTTAAAATTAGGCTTCCTTGAAGAAATAATAGAAGTTTAGGGATCATTTAAAATCACAACTATTGTAATTGCATAGGCACGGAATTTAGATACACCGATAATACACAGATAATATATATGTGTATGTGTATGTACTCAAAGTATTGGAATCGTGCCGAAGATCGGAACTCGAATTTTCAAAGGATCTACACGTTTTGGGACTTCTAGAACACGAAAAAACTACTTTTAGGAAGACGTCTGTGTGTGTAAGGGTGTATCTGTGTATGTTTCTGTGTGTCTGTGTGGATATTACATCCACTCTAATTGAAAAACTAATGGACCGAATTTCATACAATTTGGTAGGTACGTTTTTTGTGGGAAATCCTGGTGTTCATTAGATTATAGTACGATTCGTAATAAAAGAATCTACCTTCTTTGCGAAATGGCCGCAGAAATTGCCTTTATCCACTCTAGCTAAAAACTAATGAACCAAATTTAACAAAATTTGGAGTATAATATTTCAATAACCTACAAGTGATTTATATACCAAATTTAACAAAATTTTGTATATAAATCATTTGTAGGTTGTTCTACTGCTATTCGGGAAAAAGGAACGGGCTATTTTTGCGAAATGGCCAGCAAAAATCGTTATATATAAAAATAAAAGACTACGTGTGCTCAATTATATCAATTAAATTCCTATTTTATATGTGATTTTTGACAACAAAAAGAATAAGAATAACCCCATTACTCTAGGACTAGCCGTTCTTGAGATATTCTAGTTTTTTCGCGTTTTCGCTACGCCACCTTTGACAATAAGTCCAGCTATCAAATGAGAACCAAATTTAAGTTTAACGTGTAAATTCAATGTCATTTAAAATACTTATGTTGTGCAGATAAACACAAATTATCATTGAATAAATAAAGAGAACGAATGTGAGTCTGCAGAGAAAGACATGTGCTGTCCACATCAGAATTTTTAACAATATTACACCAATGATTTATAGAAGTGAACGGGGATTATTTTCAGGCCATTTCGAAAAAAATGTATGATCTATATTTAAAGATCCATCAAATTTTTGTCGAATAAAATGTTCAACAAATTTAAGCTGTGTACCAAATTTTAACTCTCTAGGACGTAGGAAAGTGCATTTAAAATGCCATCAATTAAATTTATCATGAAGAGTTATATAAAATTTAAAAAAAATGAAAAATTGTTATCTACCAAATTTATTTTAAAATATGAAGCCACTCCCATATGTAAAACGTTTAAACAAATGGAGAGATATTTATTATATAATATCTCTCTCTTTTCTTTCTGGAAGATATTCCAAAGTCAGAATTTAATTGAATTTGTTTTTTTCCCTATATTAAATAATTTTTTTAATTAAAAAACTACTTAACATATTTTACTGAATTTTTTTTTATATATTCTATGGGATAATGTGAATATTTCCTAAAAATTTCGAAGCAATTCGTGAATTTTAAATTTACTTAAAAAATGTTTGAAAAATTAGGTCCCATAGGGTTCAATGTATTTCATTTTTTCAACCCGGGTTCAATAAAAAACTAATTGGGTGATATTATTTATTTATATTCCCATAGGTCCTACAGACCGTCTGAACAACATACTAAAATTTCATTTTGATAAACTCATTTTTACGGCAGTTATCGTGCTAACGGACAGACAGACAGACAGACAGACAGACAGACAGACAGACAGACAGACAGACAGACTGACAGACAGAATGAACAAAGTCATAAACACTTTTCAACTTTGTTGTAAAGTGTTAATAAAAATTAAAACAATTAAAGGTATTTGGACATTAAACGCTTCTACTTCTTTCAAAGTCTGAAAATTTCATATATATAAGTAATTCTAAAGTGCTTCAAGTTCGATTTGGAAACGATTTCTGAAAAATCAGTACATCCATAATAAGAAAATGATTGCTTCGTTTTTTGGTAAATCCGGCCATGTTGCAACCGTCGCTTTGCAGGATCGTAGAATTATAACTGTTGATTGGTATATCACAATTTATTTGGATAAATAGTTGTTCAAATCAGAAAAAAATGCGAAACGTCTCATAATTCTCCATGACAATTTAAGCTCACACACTGCATTTCAAACTATCAGTTATTTGAAGCAGGAAATTATTGATTTGGGAAGTTATTTTCATTATGCTCCTAATGCACCTAAAGATATTTTCTTGTTCCCAACAATCAAAAATAAAATGCGTGGTCGTCGATTTAACTACGCAGATGAAGTTGTTGAAATTCTTGGAGTGCTTTCCAATACTTATATCTGTAATCAACAATCAACGTATACCCCTCTGAATTAAATTAGATTCTTCATCACAGTTCTGAGACTTGACCATTTGCACATGACGTCACAACCGGCAAATCTACTTTCTACCAGCCATGTTGGACAAAAAAATTGCTTTGCCGTCCCATGTCAGAGAATGCTTTTCTTGCTGTTCGGATTTCTTGTTAGTTTAATTGCGTATTTTTTAAGGATACACTGGTTATAAATTATTGTGCGGTACAATGCCCATATTATTGGGTACACTTTCTCAAAATACTTCTCTCGAAGGTGTACATCCATATATTTTATCATATCTGATAAGAGTATTATGGCTGGAACTATAATCTCGCCGGTTTTTATTTCGTCCAACATGACGGGGTAAACAACCGGGGCGTCACACTATGACGTTAGTGCAAATAGTTAATTGAAGTATTTGAGAATCGATGTATTTCAATAATTCGCTGATAATTCTAAAGGTTTGTATCCTAATCTCCCTAGTTATAAAGAACAAGTGCGCTTGCTAAATTGTGTTTGAAATTGTTTGTTTATTTGTGTTTGAAATTAAGAATACTGTGATCCATATTTTTAATTTTGTATTCTCGCTGTGAGGTGTTCTGAAAGCAAAGTAATATTAAAAATTGCATATTAATTTATCTGATTGATTTATCTTTTTAAAGGTTATTAATTCATCAGATTATTGTGCGAAATTGAAGTACTATATTATGCGGTCATTTTAGCGGACGAAGACTGATTTAAGACGTATTAAGTCTTTGTAGTAGAGGTTGGGAAAGCAATCCATGCGGTTTGCGGCTACGCCTTTTGAAATATGTAGTGAATGAATACAACTAATCCCTGTTCTAAATCTCGAGAAACGCCGGGTATATTTTCCAGCAACTAACGTCAGCTTTGATTATTAAATGCTGAGATTACCACCATATTGTTTTTTCCAAATATGGCTCTATAAAATCCTATGAAACTAAAAAAATGAATGAATAAATATAATATTTCTAAAACCAATTTCTTCTAATCTTCCGAAAGATCAAAGTAAGGATTCTATACTGTACGTACAAGCTCCATTTCACTTTAAAAGCACATCTTTAATTTAAAAAAAAACAGCATGGGAAAAATGAGAATGAAAAATGTGTTTATATGTCTGTATCTACGAGCCCAAAAACGCTCGAAACAAGATTAAAAACAGAATGTCTTAACTCATAAACTCGGACTGAAGGGAAATAAAAAGTATTCTACTAAATCGATAGTCGACTCTCTTATTCCTTTTACTAAACATCTTAGATGCTATCTTCTGGCTCTTGTCTTCTCTTATTAGTTCTTAACTTTTCCAGCGTCACAGTTAATCCAGTAATGTTTCTAAGCGAACAAGAATACGGAGACTTTAGTTGTCCAGGTATTTCTGAAAAAGATATGGATACCGTCGAGTAGACAAACAGCAAAGAAGAAAAACTCGTTTTTTAAATAGAAAGGGAAAAAATCCGAAATCTCTGTTTTAAGTACAAAAGAAACTAAAATGTTTTTCCTCGTGACTTCATTCCATTATATTTATTTCTTAATCTCTTTATCAATAATAGGGTTTTTCTTTTAAATGCACTCCTATATGTACCTTTCTGCTTCTTAAGATTATTTAAAATTTCTGTAACATTTTCGGATTTTTATTTATTTGTGAGTATTTTTTTTTTTAATTTAGAAAGTACTTTTCTGTCACATTTAAATTTAAGAATTCTTCGAAAATCGTTCAGCTATTTCAAAAAAAGTATTTGATGAAGCAAAGACATTTTAAACATTTTAAAATCACTAGTTTTGTTTTTAAAATAATTACTTTTGTAAATCAGTACTTTTGTTTTCAAAATTACTAGTTTTGTTCATTACGATATTTTTCTTCCATATTTTGCTTTATAAAATTACTGGAAAGTGTACCTGCATAGCCCGGTTTTTGAATCACGGTAGTTATATAAAAAATATTTGTATAAATAGCAACGAAAATTGTATACAATCCATTTACATCGGCGCAACGTTCGTGATACAATACCCCCCCCCCCCACACGCACACACACCACCCGCAAAGCCAAAACCCGTCACTTGCGGAGACTCTGCGTTTTACGGTAAAATCTACCAACGGACCCTATGGACTCCCTAATTTCAACAATCTTAACGTAATTAGACCAATTCATATATTGGCCATATCTTCCACAAACAACACAATCAATTTTTATATTTCCACAATTTTGACTCCATTTTGACCATTCACGAACGACCGTGAATTATAAGTTCCCGAATAAATATATGATGTGCATGACGTAAGCTATTTTAGAGGTGGTGCTTTGTAGTACATACCGTCTAGTGTTACAAGGCTTAAATTACTTTGTGTAGCCTTCCCTGTAAGAAAATACCGAACTTTGAACATTCAAATCTGTGTAATGTACATAACAACATCCTCACAGAAACTCAGTATAGTTGATACTGGCTAATCTCTTAAAAATTGTGAAAAATGTTCAATTGCACAAGTAAGAATGTTGTCACAGGCGCATTTGGACGAAATTTTTCTCTGACTTTTCACTGTAATCATTCTGTCATTTCTAAGATGTTCCTTATGCCTCATTAGGTCATTTTACCTATCTCCTCTTTCTCAATGCACCCTGCTATAATATCGTATTATGCTACTGAATTTAAAGTACGAATCAAAGTATATAGATCTCTTTCAATTAGTTTGTAGATTAAAAAGCCTATTTAGGTAAGAACGTGGACTCATGAATTTGTAGAATAGACAAGAATTCTTGTTTAGACGATATGCAAGCGTTTCAAAAGCATACCTCTGTGAAACTCAAGTCCCAACTGGGGTTTAAAACTTGGATCTCTGTCTGGTCAGTCGAGTTCTATTCATTAAGCTACGGAGACGATAGTCTTTTCTCATATAGAAGATAAACTTTCTCAAATATTTATGCGTATTTTCATTCAAATATTCCATAAAAATAGGCTGGGAAGGTGTAATGACTGGTGATGAGTTTATTAAACTCAAAATCCTGAATATTTTCAAAAGATTGCCATAAACCAAACTTCCTCGGGAGTGCAAATACGATGAGGGCTTGACAAGCCCAGATTAACTGTTAATTGGATATTCAATAAGTCAATTAGATTAACCGAAATTTATGCCATTTTTTATGAATCAAATCAGTTGCCAATTATTAAGTAATGATATGTTTTTCCAGACAAATTGAAAAAAAAAATCCCCCCCGATGCCGAACTTTTGTGAGTGGAACGTATTTGCTTAACGGATATGATTCATTGAAAAGGGAGTCATTACACACCATCGGCAGAGTATCACCCGTCATATTGCAGAAGATAGTGTTATTCATAAATCTATCATTAATTGAGAAAAATGCATTTTGATAGCATACCGCGATATTGGGATAATTTCTAATGGGGAACATTAGGGGAAGGGGGATGTCTTTGGGTGCATGATGCACCTGTGTATTTGCAGAAAACCCCTCAAGAGCATTAATTGTCTCCTGATTAGGGGAGTAAAAGAGAGCAAAAGATGCAGAGGTTATATCGTACAGAAAATGTCCCCTTTCCAGTGGAAAAGTTTGCCGCGTCTTTTCTAATGTGGCTAATGACGTCGGAGGTGTCATTAGCGATTAAATTATCCACTGTCGATAAGCGCAGCGATAAATGGGGTCTCCATCGTTAACGGCACGGGTGACTCTACTGAAAGATATTCACTTTTCTCTCTTTCAGCCTTTTTTCTTCTTTTTTTTCTTTTACGAATTCAAACTTCCTGGGAAAGAACCACAAATTGAAGCAATTTTTTTCCAGAGCACTGAAACGCGGATTGTATAGAGCTCAGAATTTTATCTGAGTCAGCTTGATTTAAATATTGAATTAACTGTGCCATTCAGCTCCTCGGAGATGAGTTAATTTGGCGATATTATAACTTCTAACGTGATTCTGCAGTTTTTAACTCATTTTGCTTGAATAAAGTTAATTTAATGGTTATTTGTTGATCTGCAATTTTTATGTTAAATTTATCGCTGATTTCTAATTAGTTCTTACTAATGAACTTTACCGAGGTAGTGTCTTTTTCTTCTGTTTTTTTTTTCTTTTTTTGCAAGGTTGCGTCAAGAATGCAAAATTCTGTAATACCGTTACATAGGATTTTTTTGCTGCCATAATAATTCATCAAGATAAAAGTGCTTTCAAATTAGCGTATAATATGTAGTCCCGAGGTATAACATTTTATTTTATTCCTCGGTTAAGAAAATCTCTGGCACGACTATGAGAATAAAATGAAATATTTTAAGTTTAAAATAGTGTTTAATTATATTCATAAGGTAAATTTTAATATTAAAATAATATAACTATTAGCAGTACACCCTTTTTTCATACGGAATATACAATATAAAGAAACTTAAAATTCACAATCCTGTGCAAATTCCTATAGTATTCAAAATGACTTTTCAAAATATTTTATTAAAATATTTAAATTAATGCTCCTAAAAAGAAGTTAAATTTAGTTCTGTCCTAGTGTTAAGAAGTTCTGTTCTCGCTATACAAAATAATCTTCACAGCAGGTTTGAGGAATAAAACATCCTGGTTCCGCTTATAAACAAATTTACAGTCAATTTATGCTAAAATGAAAGTGCTAAACTTGTATTAGAAGATATACCGATACTACTTATATTCACTTAGATTAGAAGATATACATATGTATTAAAAGATATATACACGTACTACAATATATGAGTTTGAAAAATATTTGCCAAAATAAAACAGATGATGCAAGAAATTGAAAATATCAGTCTTAAAACCGAAGGCCATAATTGATATAATTTAGTAAAAAATGAATTCGGATACAATTTATTTTATGTGCATTTCTTTATTATTCAAATCGGAAAAGATTTGATAAAAATCGTCTGCTATATAAACACATTGGATTTATTTCCGTTGCTAAGAGACATGATATAATTTTCTTTAAATTTGCGAGGGAAAATATCGTCTGCGTAATGCTATGTCTATGGAAGGCTTAATTGTGTGCTTTTATTAATATGTATACAACTAATGTTCCTAGAAAGAGTGGAAACATGGACCACATTTTAAGTGGGGCTAGTCAAAAGTTATCCTGAAAATTTCATAAAATTCGGTGCTGCCGTTCTCCCGTGATGATGAGACAAAGAAACAAACATATATACACACAGACAGAGTTTCAATTTGATTTATATAGATAATCAATTGGAACTTCTATGTATGTATTCGTAATATATGGTTTTGTCGGAAACTAATATTTTCCATAGAAATTAATACTGGGAAATGTTTAATGATCGAGTAATCCGATTTTTAATCGTTGGAATTAAGGAAAAGTCTATCAAGTTCTAGTTTCTTACATAATGTGTTATACAAAATGTTCCATAAAATTTCATATGTATACAAAGATTACATTTCTGAGTCACTGCGTACACGTCTCATAAAAATACGCACATATGCACATAACGAGACATGTGCTTTTTTTTTAAAGTGTTCGAAATACGTTCGAGAGTTCTCAAAATGTGCTTATCCCTCAAATTCACGAATTCGTAAAAAAAAAAACAATATGTTAGCAGTATCTTAATGAGTTAACATCCTACATTGGATATAAATAAAATTATGAAACAACATATCCAATTGGGTCAAAATTCTTGACATACCACTGCGTTCGGAAATCTCCAGTAAAACCATTTCCACTTACGCGATAGATCCTGCAGCAGCTGAGGCCATTAATTCTTAATCCCCATCCTCACTGCTGAAATATTAACTCCCTCTTTTAACTGTTCCGTGCAAAAATCTGAGGTCCCCCACAATGTCAACTTGCATTCCAATCTTGTACCATAATTAAAGCATGAGTTCGGAGAGCGGTGTCTGAAACATTTGCAAATTAATACTCCGCCGTGTATAAGATAGTAATAGTTATGCGGCGGTGTCCTAGTAGTCAAAGAGTCCCAAGAGCTAGCTAATCCCTACCAAGTCATCAGTCATCGAGTCCGGAGGATGGTAGACCCGAAAATTTTCCACCTTTGCCCTCATTTCAAGGCAAAATTCCCGTTTTTTCTTGGAAATATCTTGTTACGCCCCTTCTCGGCTTAACAACCCATGAAATCGCAGTGACACCCTTGCGGTGGATTTGTTATTGTTTTCGTTACGTCGTTTTGCTTTTTTAACTGAAAGCGTCTCAAAGTTATATAATATCTTCTCTGTTTTTAATGCAGAGACACGTCGAAGGCGCAGAAAATACTTCAGTGGGACTATAGCTGCTTCAATTTCGTGAAAAAGTGCATATATTTCTTTTTCATTGAACTAACTACGCAATTGTTGGTTCAGAAGAATGAATGCACTTTTCAAATAACCAAACCTATTCATACATATTCATGAACCTTCACTCTCTCAAAGCTAAAAGACATATTATGTTCTCATGATTTCTTTGGAACGTAAAGCAAATACGTCTCGATTCTGTCGCAGAATTCTCCATAAATATATTACTGTTTAGGAATCGCGTTAAAGTACAGCGACCAACATCCTGACTTGCTTCGCGCTCTTTATCACGAGATAGAAGATAACTTCACTGATAGTATGAAAACTTCCTCTAAGTCGCAATTTTGAAAATCTTAGCATCGAAGTAATCATATTTTATAGTAGTCATCATATTTAAATAATGCTAAATTTGTGGTGTGACTGACTTCGTTACTTGTCACTGAAGTTTGGTATCTAAAAAAAAAAGAGGCACATAGCATTTATACGATGTGGGTTTGCACTTTGGACATCAAGAGAAACCAATAGCATTATCAAAGAAGGATTTTAGAGAACATAATGCTACACATTAGCTGCCTTCATTGCTACACAGACACCATTGCTGTATACCAGGTAAATGACATACAACCACTATAAAATCCAATTCTTTAACTGATCCCTCCTCTTTCCAAGACCTTTAGACCCATGGGTGATCGATTATTTTTCTGATCAGTATAATTTTTAACATCCGTAAATGCTCCAAAATATTTGAAAATATCACGTATATGGTTAATAAGAAAATAATTCTAAAAGAACTACATCATCAGAAATGTAGTTGTTTTTGGCACTTTTACTACAATGACGCAGATGATGGAAGCCTTAAAAATCAAGGCAAATATCTTGTCGCATAGTTCAACATAATCAACTGATCAAACCTACACGAATGGCATTAATTACGTCTGCTGCTTGCGAAAATATAACTTTCTAATACGTCTTTAAAGAAAGCAGTCATATGAGAAAGTTTTATTCATATATGAGTAGTTACAAGCATGACAGGAGTTTGGCCCAACATAGATACTCCGGGGTTCGAGAGGACTTAAAGTATATCAATAGAAAAATTATTATTATAATCATGAAAATTTAGTCACCAAACTTGTTCCATAAATCTTAAGTCTCAAAATTAAATATAATTCAATTACAATAGAATGTAGCCAGGCAATGAAAGATACAACTGCAATTGCCCCAATTTATTTTAGAAAATAAAAGTGCATTAAGCAAATTGACTCTTAATAAAAGTTCCCCTCATGAAGAATAAAAATAGAAAATCTCGCAATATCATTATGTTTATATGACCCCCGATCGCTGCAGTTCTAAAGTATATTAGATGCGAATTCCGAAATTCCAACTAGGGTTTTTTAATCGAATCTAGATGCTTCTATACTCAGAAATGCTAAAATTACTTTTACCCCTTTTCAATGAGTAAACAAATTTAATTCTCCTAACGCTCCGGTCTCGTTAAGAAAAATAGAGGCTTCGCATTCTTGGTCATCAGTAAAGATTTAGCTTTTTATATCATTAACATAATACACTGGAAACAAGGCTGTTTTTAATAGAGAGGGTGGAGCAATATTTTCCGTAAATTACTTTCTATCGACTTGGTTGCAATTTAAAGAAATTCCCAATATTCTTAATTGAAGCATCAGCCTGTTTACATATTTTAATCGTCTCCTCATTTATTTTGGAAGAGTTTATTGGGGATTTTAAGAAGTTAATTTTTAAAACGCCATTTTTAAGCTTATGAAAGACTCTGGAATTGAATTGCAAATTACCTTTGAGTTAGCCAATCAATTGTTTTTCTTAAAGTATTAAATGGGGAGTGGGGGGAAGGGTGATGATAAAAACGAGCTAAAGATGGCGTCGTGAGCGAACTTGGCATCTTGATGTTCAGTATTCTTATATCTTTGGGTGGTGGTGTTCGTAGGAAGATGAAATATCGTCTGCCGCCCTGCTGCTGAAACGAATGATCTTTGTTCTTCAAGGGTGGCCCACGTCCTGGGGTAGGAAGCTCAAACACTTACAATGAAGGCTGCCGAATCGATTGTGTACTGTTTCGCTCTTAAATCGATTGGGAAAGGTAAATTTAATCGCCATAATTGAGTGAGATTCACAGCAGCTGATGTTTGCGGGGTTCTGATGTTTGTTTGCTGATTGTAAGGAGATAGAACGAAGCAGTTACGTGAACAATGGGGAGATGTTTCAGAAACGTGGCAGTTCAAAATTTCGATATTTTTGTGAGTATATCTTATATGTGAAAATAGATTTATTCTTGATAGCCAACTAAAACATTTTTATATATCTAAGATGAAAATATCGAAAAAAAAAAAATGCTATTAAAAGAGATCGTATGTCGGGGCTCTATATAATATTGCTGCTGTTTTTGTTATTGTGTTTGTTATTAGAATATCTCACAATATTCAAGCTTTTGTTTTGCTACTAAACTATTGTCTTTATTATAAAAATGTTATGAAATCAATTGAAATTTGCAAAAGTGAGGACTTATGTAATTTATATATGTATATCAATTATAATTAAAGTGTTTTATATGTTCAAGCGATTTTTTGTCAAGTATAGATTTAAAGGCTTCGCTTTAAATCTATAAGGAAATATTATCGTGTCAGTAACTCAATGGATGATAGAACGTAATCTGGACAGCCGAAGATCATTAGATAGATTCCTCACCAGGATTCATACTACGAGATCTTTACTTTTACATGAGGTCCTCACATTTACATGAGATTCTTACTTTTACATTTCGCTGAGATCTTTACTTTCACATTTCGCTGATATCTTTACCTTTACATTTCACTGAGATCTTTACTTTTACATTTCGCTGAGATCTCTACTTTCATGTTTCGCTGAGATCTTTACTTTTACATTTCGCTGAGGTCTTCACTTTTACATGAGGTCTTTAATGTAGCACCCGAGCAACTTAACTCTGTAAGTTAAATGCATTGGATCACTGAGACCTAAAATATGGTGAATTTTAAATTCCCCCAAGGCCCCAAGATTTATGACAGTGATTTGCAAGTAACGATAAATACGTCAAACAGGATGTTATCATGTAAAAAGGAAGTGGAGGTATAATCAGGTCGTTTAGATAGGAAATGCTCTTTGATCTAAACTATGAAGGAGGGAAATGCAAGGTCCATTTTAAAAAAGTTATATACATATGCCCAAACGGATAGAACATTCAAAGCTCATAGTTTTGTTTCTTCACTTGAACGTTATTTCTTCACACGTTCCTTATATGGGCAATTATAAAACTCGATTTCTTACATATATCGAAATGTAGTGGTATGCACATTTCTTCATTTTAACCTTGCGTTCACTTATGTAAATAGTAAGTCCTTGGGAAATTAAAAAAAAAATTGCACCAATCACTTATGAAAACCTTATTTTAACCTTACAATGCATAATTTTTTATCTTTTCACCAAACATTTTTTCCCCATAATGATTTTGGCTTAAGTATATGTGGAAAAATATTGAAAAAAGTATTTAGCTTTTTCTGCTGGTTAATTTTTGAATTTTATAATATTTGAAACACACAATATGTAAACATGGGAATCAGAAAGTAATTCTTAAAAAAGAATGACTTCCTAAAACTATACATAACGTGCATCGGTGGTACAATTTACGCAGGCTAACAGCAATAAATTACTGAGAAGGTATTCTGGTTATGGAATAAGTACAGAAAGCAGACTATTTCTTGATTTTTTAAGGCGAAATCAACTAAAAATTAGATTGATTCATATATGAATCAGTATACATTGTAGCGTTAAGAAAAATTAAAAATTTTCAATTGAAATTGCAAGTATGAATATTAAAGTAAATAAAGCGTGCTACCACCTTCATAAGAAGTGCGTCCACTTCAGTGTAACTCGTGTCTGCCTGGCAGTAATCTTTAACCGAGAACAGCTGCGCAAGGACTGCTTTACGATGATTGGATCACTCAAATATATGTTGAAGATATATGATTTGCAGTGTTGTTACTCTAATACCACTTCTTAATTTCAATCTCCTCAACGTCTCTAGGCACCTGCCGTCACCCCGTATAACACGTCAAGCAGAAAACCTATAATGTGGAGTAAACCAAGCCTAAAAAAATGAAATTATACCACAGGGGTAAGAGGGACTGAAATTTATGGGAGGAAGATATAGTCTCCCTAGAGAACGTGGCTTCCTCACCCCTTAAACAAGCTAACACCGTTCATACCATCCCTAGGTATATCATATTTCATGGGTGAGTTGGTTGTTGAGGTATTTAGTTACCGACATCTTACGGCGAATAGAATTGCAGGGCATTCATACCGATTTAAAGGTTTATATCGGTTTATTTTCTTTATATGGTCCAGAATAATATTGTCCCGACAACTGGTTGTAAATATATTTATTTACATTTTTGTCAAAAACTTTTACCCCAGTAGTCCAAATGCATTTTATGTTATCCTTCATTGTACTATAGTAAAAAAAAATTCCACATAAATGTATATAATATACGTGTTTGCAAATGAAACGAACATGTCGTCCTTATTCATAGCATACATCATCTCAAAGCTTATATAATGATAGAGTCATGCGGGACATTTGCCAAAGCTCCAAATTTGGGGGATCCCACCCCATAGACATAATTAACATTTATACGCTTTTCATCCCTGCATAATCAATTTGATCATTTTAAACCGAATTTTTGTAGAACTTTAATTGTTTATTTTTCCGTTATATCATATACTAATGTGTAACATTAAAGACAACGTACCGCATATTATAATTGCAATTACAAGACTTTCAGCCAATCACAGTAACCAAACAAGAACACTGGTTTATCGTCACGTTCTATTGCAATCTAGAAAGCTTTGCACTTAAATTGGTAGTGACTGTATATTTTATCTGTCATCTACAATATTGCAAAATATTGAAGACATCTTTTTATGAAACAGTAAAAATATTAAAATATGTGCTTTTATGCGCTTTACTAAAATAGCATAGATTTAGGTCCTTTGAAAGTGACGGGTAAGCGGTATAAAGATCTGATATATTTGTCGATAACACAAATTGAGGTTACATTATTATTTTTACATTTAAACACGAGCTATAGAATCCATTTATTTTCTGTTTTTCAATAAGGGCTATTTCTTTGAAAATAAACTTATGACTAAGAATAATTCCTTGCTCGTTAGCTAATGTTGTATAAAATTTATCACGAAGGGGTCCTCAAATATTTCTGTGCCCTCAATATTTCTGTACCTCAAATATTCTGTGATATTGTCATAATAAAGTTAGGAATAATTGTATTATAAACATATTTTTGTATTCAATGTAATTTTACTCTGGATTTTGGTATCTCTATCACAATTAAAATTAGCTTTTTTAATAAATGTTTAAATAAAACCGTCTAAACAGATTAAGATATAATATTGAGAAAAAACGCAGATAATCGTTATCTCCATTTGTGCATTTTATGCTAAAATATATTAAATATAGCCTAGCACATTCAATGTTCATGAACTTGAGTCATTACCAGCTTTTATTGGGAAAAAAATTCTTCAAAAGGTAATATCTCAAGCGTTAAATTTCATCTACATAAATTTCCATCTACAAAACACACTTATTTATAGACATTCCTTGCATTCATAAAACGGTTGCATAGCGAGGAACAAATCAACTTAAAAATCACACACTTTATAGGTATATGTGGGTTTATTCCTGCCGATAATGAAACTTCCTCCAGTTGATGACCTCGTAAAATTGATAAAGTCTACGAAGCAAATAACTCTGCAAGAAACTGTGGGAAAAACGTGTAACAAAATGTTTTTATTTGCTGTTTATATAAGACGACAATACTTTAAACATCACTTAGTAGAGATAGCAGAATGGATCGTAAAAACTGTCAAACCTACTACAGCGATAATGTTAGAAAGAAATTGATAAAACAATCGCTATCTGTTCTAAAAGAAGAACCGCTTTTGGAGTATCTGAAATACAAGCTCCACAGTTACAACCATTACGTATTGTCTTCATCGTTATCACCTTGCATTAAGAGTCTTCTTCACGATCGTAGATGCAGCCTGGCAGCTAGCCTTCAAAATATCTCGCCCTTACATACGCCATAGTACAAGAACAAATACGCAGAAGTGCCCAACTTACCTCTAAGGGCTTCTATCACTCTCACATAGTTCTATAGAATCACCCGCACATGAAGACCTTTTTATACATCAAAGAGATAATTGCAGTTCTTATCTTCTGCTTTCCGGCATTTTAAAGCTACAGACGTCTTTGACCCAACGCCGACCTAACAGTATCGTTAGATAATAAGGGCTACCATGATACAGGCCATGTGTGGCTTCGAAAACTGGAAAAAACATTGCCTAGATTTAAAGGGATTATTGAATAGATAACTAAGAGAGGGATCGTGTTCTTAGTGAATTTTTAGGATAGTTTGACACTCATATACAATAGCCTGAGATTCATTATTTCTCTTTGAAGTTTAATTTCAATATTCAATTTGAAAAATCAGATTTTAGCAGCAAATGGCTTTCCCTATATAATGCAATGACATTACCTCCTTTACAACGAAATAATGATGTACAAAATCATCACAATGTATTTTGGTATTAAAATAATATAACATAAATTGATATTGGAGGGATTTAGTGAATTATTAATCTAAACAGCCTGACTTATTTATTCGTACTCACATCCAAAATATTCATCAAAATGTAATAGACAGTAATATCCCGTGAAATAAATGAATATTAGTACATTATTTGGAGTCAAAATACAAAAATATTGCAAAAATTAACTTATCTCGTGCATGGAAATAACTAGAGGTCTTGATATTTTAATGATTTTTTCAGAAATATATTCGAAAATTGAGGACAGGGGAGGGGGGGGGGTCTTTCGAACATTCGCTTTCGTTTAAAACCAATATCGTTCCAGTATTCACTGATGGTAATAATCGTACCAAATTACGTTTGAAAGGCTCCATTCGTTTGTGAAATATCGTATCCACAGACTAACGGACTCGCACTCTGACATACAGAAATTATTTTCAGAAATTCATTCGAAAATTGAGGTCAGGAGAGCGGGGTGGGGTCTTCCGAACATTCGCTTTCGTTTAAAAGCAATATCGTTCTAGTATTCACTGATGGTAATAATCGTATCAAATTCCGTTTGTAAGGTTCCATTCTTTTGCGAGATATCGTATCCACAGACTAACGGACTCGCACTCTGACATACAGAAATTAATTTCAGAAATTCATTCGAAAATTGAGGACAGGGGAGCGGGGTGGGGTCTTCCGAACATTCGCTTTAATTTAAAAGCAATATCGCTCTAGTATTCACTGATGGTAATAATCGTATCAAATTACGTTTGTAAGGCTCCATTCGTTTGTGAAATATCGTATCCACAGACTATCGGACTCGCACTCTGACATACAGAAATTAATTTCAGAAATTAATTCGAAAATTGAGGTCAGGAGAGCGGGGTGGGGTCTTCCGAACATTCGCTTTCGTTTAAAAGCAATATCGTTCTAGTATTCACTGATGGTAATAATCGTATCAAATTCCGTTTGTAAGGTTCCATTCTTTTGTGAGATATCGTATCCACAGACTAACGGACTCGCACTCTGACATACAGAAATTATTTTCAGAAATTCATTTGAAAATTGAGGACAGGGGAGGGGGGGCTTCCGAACATTCGCTTTCGTTTAAAAACACTATCGTTTCAGTATTCACTGATGGTAATAATCGTACCAAATTACGTTTGAAAGGCTCCATTCGTTTGTGAAATATCGTATCCACAGACTAACGGACTCGCACTCTGACATACAGAAATTATTTTCAGAAATTCATTTGAAAATTGAGGACAGGGGAGGGGGGGCTTCCGAACATTCGCTTTCGTTTAAAAACACTATCGTTTCAGTATTCACTGATGGTAATAATCGTACCAAATTACGTTTGAAAGGCTCCATTCGTTTGTGAAATATCGTATCCACAGACTAACGGACTCGCACTCTGACATACAGAAATTATTTTCAGAAATTCATTTGAAAATTGAGGACAGGGGAGGGGGGGCTTCCGAACATTCGCTTTCGTTTAAAAACACTATCGTTTCAGTATTCACTGATGGTAATAATCGTACCAAATTACGTTTGAAAGGCTCCATTCGTTTGTGAAATATCGTATCCACAGACTAACGGACTCGCACTCTGACATACAGAAATTAATTTCAGAAATTCATTCGAAAATTGAGGACAGGGGAGCGGGGTGGGGTCTTCCGAACATTCGCTTTAATTTAAAAGTAATATCGCTCTAGTATTCACTGATGGTAATAATCGTATCAAATTACGTTTGTAAGGTTCCATTCTTTTGTGAGATATCGAATCCACAGACTAACGGACTCTCACACTAACACACAGAAACATAAATCGCTCCAAAAACGTGCGATTCGAATGTTGAAGACCCAGACCACACGACTAACCCGAAGGTACATAGCAGCTCAATGTGTGGCCAGGAAGGATGTCGAATTCCAATTGTCGACCCTTCACAATACTATATACGTAGCAAATTATGCTACGTATATTGGGATATTAAGATGAATTGTTAGATGTGAGAGTAAAAGGTGAATTGTTAGATGAAATCAAGTGTAATATAATGAGATATCTTCATTCGAACACTATATCTTAGATCCTCTCGTAATCGGGGCACATTTACTGATGAACTTATTTATCCATAATATTAATGGACACATCTATAACCTAGAAACCTCTCGTTGGACAAATATTTACGAATCTTAGTTATTAGTTTTTACTGTATCTTGACATTTATTCTAATTGTTGTTAATTATATTACGCAATGCTCACATTTTATTATTATTTTTTAATTTTGTGTACTTTTAGATACAGAGCTGTTTTCTTCATGCTACCAATGCTTGAATGATATTCACGAGCTGTATTTCTTGACTTTGGCAGCATCTTGTAAGATTTTGATTTCTTATATTTTTAGCAACACAGTAATCATTATTATGTGATTTTTGTAATAGCTAAGTAAAATTTGAAAAAATAGTAAAAGTATTAAGACCATTAATAAACTAGATCACAGCGTAAAATATTGCGCAAATAAGATGGTGTAAGCAAACGTGGGTTTTGAAATTTATTTTATTCACTCCTGTAGTTCAAATAAGCCTAAATCTGAACGCCTAAATGAGAGCTAGACCATGTCGATCAAACGAAAAAATGGCTAAAACGAGTAGCCCCACCTAGTATGACAAAAAGGAAGCAAAATTGGCTAAACGAAAGATCCTAATAGTAGAAGCCTCACCTAATATAACAAAAGGAAGTAAAAATGGTTAAACAACATATCGCAATATAGTAGTCCCACCTACTATATTGCGATATAGTAGGTGGAAAACGTTCTACAAAAGGGAAGTAAAATGAGAAAAAGGGAAATGCAGAGAGTATGAGTTTGAGAAGAAAACAAGATAATATATATATGCATATATAAATATAATTCTGCTTTTTATTTATGTTTTCTGTTATATACAAGATCAAGTGATATGCGCATATCAAAATATATTAATAAAAAATGTTCTGTTATAAAAAGGTTGTTTTGTTAGAGAGCCTTTTATCGAGATTATTACCTTTTCAAAATGGTTATAAATTTTTATTCTGCTTTGAATCTTTAACCAGTAAGAGTAACAAAATCATCTGTCAGTCCAAACATAATGCGGTGACGGATCCATTTTACTTATGATTCGAAGGTGCTGTTCACCAATGTTCCTCAAGCTTTATCTTCGCTTTAATACCCCTTAACTGTTCTTTATTTCAAACTGTAAAGAGTAGGAAAAGAATAAGTACTTCACGGTTTCCATGACAACTACGAATGCTATTTTTGAAGCCAAAATGACTATTTTTTATTTAGTTTATTGTCGGCTGTTACAACTCTGTTCGTAACGTTCTGCAATAAGCAGTTTAAAATTAAATAGAAACAAGAGCATGCACATTTTTAGAGAATTCTATCTTTACTGTTTTGAGGTTGCATTTAAAAAAATGATGTATTCTACTAATTTAAATACAGAATGCTGAAAGAACGCTTTTATAAATAAATACTGGGTACGCAAAGAAATTGATAGAAAATAGCGTATGTTTATTTTTCAATTATTGCTTTTGAATTTAGAACTTTGAGCAGCATTACATGCTTAAATAACACACACACGCACACACACATACACGCACACACACATACACGCACATACGCACACACGCAAACACAGACGCAAACACACGCACACACACACACACCTATATATATATATATATATATATATATATATATATATATATAAGAAAAAAAGGTTTGAAGATCCAATGAAAGAAAAGTGAGAATCTGTAAGACGAAAATTCACATATCTAACAGGCTCACGAATTTTTAAAGTTAGTTACGGTATTTATATATATATATATATATATATATATATATATATATACCGGGTGATTCAAAAGTTCGGAGTTAAGGTAAAACGCTATAGAAAATATCTATGGGTCTGAGAGACATGCGGTTTTCAGATTAATATTCACCGTGGTGGGGGATTTTGTGTGGCATGAAAAAAAATAGTTCAAACTCTCGACACTCGGGGGGCTGCGGCAGATAAAGCCATGGAGCGATGACTTATGCATGGAGGTGATTGCACACATGACTGACCTGCGAGATCCCCAGATCTCACACACTGTGATTTCTCGTTGTGGAGGATACCTAAAACCACGGGTGTGAGATCTGGGGATATCGCAGGCCAGTCATGTGTGCAATCACCTCCATGCATAACTCATCTCCATGGCTTTATCTGACGCAGCCCTCCGAGTGTCGAGAGTTTGAGCTATTTTTTTTCATGCCACACAAAATCCCCCACCACGGTGAATATTAATCTGAAAACCGCATGTCTCTCAGACCCATAGATATTTTTATAGCGTTTTACCTTAGCTCCGAACTTTTGAATCACAGATGGCAGTCCATCATCAGTGGCAATGTTATACAATAATTCCTTAACATTGTCACTGATGATGGATATTATGATGTCTGAAACCGATATGGCACTTTAAAAGGTAAAAATTTTCATGTACTTCAAAATGGTGTTTTTAAATACAGTTTCCAGATCTTGTAGTCTTTGATAAAAAAATATTTTTTAATTTTTTAAATCGGTTGGGATAGGATACATTCACCTCAAGTTACAATTATCTCACAAAAATCGGCTTTACTGAAAGAGCCACTTAATTTGGAATCTAGTTAAGTGCCAGACTTACTTGGATGCCAACTGTGAATCGACGTAATAGTGACGTAACATCTTTATTGGGATATTTGCATAAAATAAATTTGAATATTTGATAAAGGTTTTAGTAACTATTTGAAATCGAAAATGACTTGTGGATACCCCTTTATTTCCTAATAAAAGTTTTTATCAATGATGACTATATTAAATTTTATCGTATTGCAGCCAATTCTTTTTTACAGTTTTGTTAAATAAGGTATGAGATAATATTTTTGTAATTAGACACTTTTCAGTTGAGGAGCTGTATTAAAAGATTTCTTTTTTAATTTTACAATAATATTGCACATAATTTAAACTACTATTTAATAATTCGTTGCAATCGGGACTATGTGTCTACAAACAACAGTTAAGAAAAACACCTGATCCCCCCCCCTTTTTTGTAAACACCAGCTGTGTAATGTCCCATGTCTATCCGTCTGAAACACTTGGCCAAAAATTCGGAGAAAATTGGTGACCTTGGTGACGAATTTAGCGAAATGTCGCTAAATTGATGAAAATTCAATATCTTGGAAATTAGGTTAAATTTTTTCGATACGACTTATCGCATTGAGAAAATTATTATTTTAACATTATTTTTATTCAACATGCAGTGAGTTTTACCATTCGTGGGATAGGTACTTTTTGTTAGGGGTCGTAAATTAATTGCTTTTTGTTAAAGAATGATATAGAATGTTTCGATAGGTAGTCGTATAAAAAATGATAATATTGAAGGGGAAAAGTGCGTAGCTCACACGTGGCTGTTTATTAGGAGCGCAGTAGTTGCAGGCGGGCGGGTAAGAGAAAATCTTTTGCAACTTTACCCGTTTTATGGGGCACTTCCCTTCTATTCTATAACGCGCAAACTGATACTAAATGAAATGTCAGATTTAAACAATTCGATACCAGAGTTTTCAATCAAATTTGAATTAAATATCTTTCACGGAGAATATATGAAGCTATCTGATTTAATTACCATTACTTTACCAGTCTTAAAGAGTGACCTGTTGTAACAATTTAGCACACTGGAGCATCGTGTGTCTAGTATATTTCCCTGGTGATAACGATGGAAATCATCTTTCCATTTATAGTCCCCGCATTAAGTGTAACACTAGAATTAGAAATGAACCGTAAGTTTTAAAAGGGTGATTAAAAGTTATAGGCATTTTAGATATGCCAACATTTCATAACGCTTCTCCTGGAATAGAATTGCTTTTAATACGTTGTTGTTAAAGCTATGGGCTGGTTAATACGATTTTCCGCGCGATTTATCCTGATATTTAAAGTCGGCGAATACGTAGAGGGAAGTTTAGAACAAATGGCCAGCTTTGTTGTAGTATAGAATAATAACAGGATGAATAGAAATCAAAAGTCTAGATGATATAATTCATTTGTAATTTGAATACAGGATTATACAAAGGTGATTAGACCAAAAGGAATGCAGGTTTGGGATGAGTTCTTCCGATTGGATGATTTTGTATAATAAATGTATGATATTTGATAAAATTTATGACTAAAAATGCTTAAATTTATGAATGGTAAAATAAATGGAACATATTGCAGATGGCTGTAAAGCTCCAAATATTTAGAACTTTAACTTCTTAAAAATGATCTAACGAAAAATATTTAAACCTTCTAAAATGCGACATTGAATCACGGTATCTTCCAGGGATGTGTACAGTAACCAAGTTTATCCAATAAATTTTCCTCTCTATACTTTTCACTCATGAAATTTGATATACGTGGCAATAGTTCTTCATCTCAATCATTTTTATGGCTGACATTTTTTGCAGTTGAAGAACTTGGCTTTATTTTTTTAAGTATGTTTTCTATCGGACTCCAGTCCTTTTAGTAGATTTATAATACGATATTTTTGAGTTTTCACATAGTTATTAAATATTCTTAAAATTTGAAAATTTTGAATTTTATAAGTTTTCCTTTATAGATTGCTACAGGATACTCAGCATACCGAATTTAAACTATCAATTTTGTCTCAAATAGATTTTCCGTAGGATTTTGATGATAAATATGACATTTGGGAGATTTCAAATAGTCAGTGCAGTTATATAAATTTAATAAGTGGAATATTTTTGTATTTTTCCTTAAGAGTAGCAATGGAATACTCAACGTGATTATTACTGAACATCTAAGTTTATTAGCCGACTTTAGAAATAATGTGGAAAAGGGGAAATTTCATAGAAAATCTCAATGTACAATCTTTGACACATTGGTACGCAAAATTCTTTGAGGAAAAATAAACTAAATTATAAACTCTTGTCTCATCATGCCTACCTATCAGGAATTCAAAAATAAACATTCTACTCATTTTAGTTTCTGAGATTCAAGGGGAGTGAAACATCCACATTATGGCTCGGGCAAAATGTGTCCGTTAGAGCTTCCAACATTGCACTTTCAACATTGAACAACATTCTATATTTTTGCTCTGCCGAATACACTTAATATTGTAAAAATTTTGTAAAGACTAGCAGACAAGCCGAGTACAATAGGTGTCTGCTTCGTAATTATTAGGTACGAATGCACTTAACAACAGACAAAGATTTGGAATTATTTCATTAGGCAATAATAATTTTAGCATAAGTTGTGAAATTTTGAAAGGTCACAATTTGATAAAAATGTTTTTAATTTTTAATACAATGATTTGTAATATTATGTATTACTAAAGACTCAATCCTGTACTTTAAAATCAAAGACAACCAAAAAATAGGTTTAAAAGTACTTTATTAAAAGCTTCTTTTTAGGGCGTACAAAATCACACGACCATAGCGCTTTTGGGCACAATTATACCCTTCACCAGTGGTGAAGACTTCGCCACTGATGAAGGGTATGTGCCGTAAAAAAATATTAATAAAAGACTTTTAAACATTTTTTGGATTTTTAAAAGACTTTTTTTATTTTAAAGTATTAATTAGTTGACGTGTTTTCATGCTATTTTATTAAATCCTGTACTTCTAAATCTAAGTATGCAAAGTTAATTAAACGTGCACCATTTCCATTTGATATAAATTTTCATCCTTAATCTACAGAGTTTTTTAACTAAAAATCAGATCTTCTTTGAGCAGAATATATTTATGTTTTCATAAATTTTTCATTATAAAATAACATTCATATACTGAAAGCATTCACCTAGTTCAAGCACTTTAAAAATCTATGTGTCTTTGTTCTGACAATTATATATCATAATAACTACCCAGAATTTCACTTGATTTACTCACATTGTTTCAGTATAGCTCTTCATACAGGATTGTACCATTTTCAATATCTCGCGAACGGCTCACGATAATTTTAAAATAATGGTGTGCATTTATTTATGATTATATGAACTCACAAAACATTTCATATTTGACAAGATTTATGTTTTAGAATTTATTTTTCCATTTGAGGTAAAAAATGTACAATATTTAGCGACAACAATTATATAAATTGTTGCATGCGCTTTCTAATAAAAATAATAATATAAAATGACCGCTTTTACAATGTTTACTATATTTATATTTTTATATATTTTTTAGAAAACAGCAGGATAAATAAAGCTTTTCATTTATTAGTATAAAAAATCCCTATAAAATCTAATTGGGACATTTTAATTCAACATTGAAATATTTAATATATTTTTTAAAATCTGGCGTAGGCTGTTCTCAAGAAGCCCAAATTCTTAATCACTTAAGTTGGGTTTAATTGCACAAATTGAAACAGATACTTATTTGATAATATATCCAGTTTACATATTTAATGGGTCTTATTTTTCATTAAACTTAACGCAATTTGAAAGGTCGCCATCTGCTCAAAATTATAAAAAAATTGACTATCCCGAAAAGGGTTAATCCTCAGAGTAATGAGGTTAACCTTATTCGTTTCATCATGAAATATTACGTGTAAAACAATAATTAAATAAGTATTTTTAATTATTGTTTCACTGGTAAACATACTTAGTCTTTTACTTCAGATTTTGATGGTATTTGCGTGCCATCTTGCAAAAATGGGAATGTTCTATTTTCCCCAATCGTGCCAAAATCTAATAAGCACCGGGGAAAATCACAAAGTGACTTACATACTAAATTTTAAGAAATTTAATATTTGTTTGATTACAGGGAAAAACCTCGTCAGCTCTTTAAAATTTCAAAAATTATAATATCTCATGGTTGAAATTCTACTATTTGGTCCATCCTAGAGTAAGTATATCGGTTAGTTTTATCCGTCTTGTTATTAAACCTTGTGTATAAAACAAAAATTTAAATAATACATTTCAGTATATTTTATCTTATATTTCAAAATTTGACGATTTCCATGTGCTATTTTGCAAAAGAAAGGCATGTTCTATTTTCCGATTCGTACCAAAATCTAATCAGCACCAAGGTTATCACAGGTCACCTATCTGTCAACATGTACAAAATTTTGTCGAATACTTCTCGAGCATGAGTGGATATATACATTGCACAGGTACAGAGACAGACACATAGTCTATAGATTGAAAATAGAATCTTCCTGTTCTAGAATGCTTCAAACGTGTCGATTCGTCACAAATTCAAGTTCCGATTTTCGACACTATTTCAGTGCTTTCTCTATACATAACCACATACTGTCGGGAAAGTAATTAATTCATTTTGAAAAATAACATATTAAATACGACTAACAGTTTAAACTCCCTGTCTTCCTCACATTTTTTATTTCGTACTACCCACAAAATCATATTTTTTCTGCTTTATTCTTCATCAGCGCCATGTAATTTTCCGCATTTCGATCAAATTTTTTCTAGTCGCAACTTCTTTTTCTTTTCCCCCGATAAACTAAGACATCGCTTCATATGCATTAAATTAATCTATGACCCGAAGCCTTACCCAGAAACTTCAGTTTTCTCGCTTCTTCTTTATATTGAATTCAGCCACGATAGGGATTTGGATTCATTAGAGTTGTTAGTCAGAAAAGAATAGGGGGAGCGGAATCTAGATATAACTGAAACTTCAATTGTAGTTGTAATTAATTCGTAGCACGAAAGATAAATTGCATGAAATTTTTCAGGCTATCATTTTCGTCTTTTTCTTCAAAGAAGATTTTTCCCCCGAAATAAATCCAATTTTATTTTTAAAAATTAAAATATATATTGTGCATGGATATGTCTATAACTTAAAAGGAAGGCGTAAAAATGATGCTTTTAGCTTAATGATTTACACACGAAAATTGCTGTTAATGTATAGAAAAGCAGAGGGAAAAAACTTGATGACACTTTGGAAGATATTGTAATTTATTTTGCATATTGTATAGTGAACTAAGAAAATACTGTGACGGAATCAAAAATTGGGATTTCAATTTAAGTCGGATTGAAGCATTATGACTGTCCCTGACTTCGAATTGAACTTATTTTAAGATATGTTTGTGTGTATGTTTCGTTCTGAGCGCCTGTGTTTAGATACGATATCTGTATAATAGATTAGCGCGATGAGAACAAAATTAAATTAGATTTCAAGCTAGGTATAAGGATATACAAAAGATCTGCCAAAATTTTACAAAATATTTGCAAATTCCAATCAGATTTTAAGAAAAATGCATTATATAAACATTGTCTTTTAAAGGGTGACGGGTTGGTTCTTGGTAGATCAGTAACAAAATGTATTTTTTATTTATGCAAGTGTCAATGTGTCGTACAGTCCGAAAAATATTTTCCACCCAAAATATCCCGCATTTAAATTAACGTATATCAACATCGTTCAACTTTCATTAATTTTCAGTCAAATGGAATTATTTCTCTCACCATACTCCAAAATTTACCCACAATATTTCTCCCTTGCATTACAATCAACATTGTAAAAGTTGTCTAAATTTTATATCAAAGTATATTACATCCCTCGCTATAGTTCATATAATTCACACCTTTCTATTACTACCATTTATTTAAAGGGCCTTGGAAGTTCCATTTGAGTCTATGTTAAAACTATCTTTATTCACAAAATCTACCTGTACCTCTGATTTAAAATTTGATATAAATAGTATTCAAACACTTCTATATTCTTTAACACATGATTTAATGGAAATAATTTAGAATATATGAATTTTTTATGAAGATTATTAAAAAAATTATGTTTAAGAATGTTAAAAAAAAGTTTAACTTTGTATATCTTTAAACCATATGTCAGTCTGTTTATGTAAAAGTGTGATATGAATATATGTGAAAAGTTAAGTTTCAAAGTAAAATATTGAGTAAATTCTGAGAAAAATATCCATTTTTATGAAAAAAAAAGCGTTTTGAGAAAATTGCATTCAAAAAATAAATATATAACTTTATTTTCATTACAAGGTTCTTAAAATAATAATTAACAATACTTCCAACGCTTGGATCGCTTTTTGTTAACACTTTACAACAAAGTTGAAAAGTGTTTATGACTTTGTTCATTCTGTCTGTCTGTCTGTCTGTCTGTCTGTCCGTTAGCACGATAACTGCCGTAAAAATGACTTATTAACACTTTACAACAAAGTTGAAAAGTGTTTATGACTTTGTTCATTCTGTCTGTCTGTCTGTCTGTCTGTCTGTCCGTTAGCACGATAACTGCCGTAAAAATGACTTAATCAAAATGAAATTTTAGTATGTTGTTCAGACGGTCTGTAGGACCTATGGGAATATAAATGAATAATATCACACAATTAGTTTTGGATTGAACCCGGGTTGAAAAAATGAAATACATTGAGCCCTATGGGACCTAATTTTTCTAACATTTTTTAAGCGGATTTAAAATTCACAAATTGCTTCGAAAATTTTAGGTAATAGTCAAATTGTTCCATAAAATATATAAAAAAAATTCCGCTTAATATATTCAGTAGTTTTTTAAATAAAAATTAAAATAATAATTACACATCTTATATGAAACGATCACGTGACCATGATATGAAACGATCACATGACCCACTTCAAAATGAGATATGGCATCCATCTTGTTTCAAATTCGTGATTTTTTAAAGTTCTTTTTAATTCATATTGAGTGTTGTATCCATCCTAAAACTACTTTATTTCTGCTTAAATTCTGTGCATCTACATACTAAAACAACACAATGACAATATATTTGAGTTTAAATTCTCATTCAAATTTGATTATTTCTACAACTAAGCCTATTTTTCACCTATGTAAAATGTAAACAGCAAAATAAGTAGAATGAGTTGTATTAGAATTACTGTATTTCTTTAACACAAAATAATTCAGTCCATGGAGTCTGCATGGCTGATATGAATGAAATATTAATTGATTTTATAAACAGAAGGACGATTTTTTTCGATGAAGTTTTAAGCATAAAGTTTATGAATTGTAGCTCCATGGTCTTAATTTTTAAATAAAATAAATTATTATAGTATTGTGATGAATGAAATGGAGAAAGTTATGAATGAAATCCTGCTTTTATAGAGGCATCCAGGCGTGTTATTTTTTCTATGACGTCATTTGAATTAATTTCAGTTGTTTTCGATGAAGTTTTCAAATATAATAAATTATCGTAGTATTATGATAGATTTAAAAATATTACCGTGGAATGTATTGCATTTTAGAGATATTTAAACCACTCAATTTATATTTCAATGCCGTCATTTGAATGAAGTTCATTTTTTTCAATGAAGGTTTAAGTTTTCAAATATAATAAATCAATGTAGTATTGTGATAAGTTTTAAAATATTACCGAGGAATGTATTGCATTTTCGACTTTTTTAAAATAAAATGGCATTGAAGTTGGAAAGTGTTTCATAATCAATGCTTTAAGCATGATTGATCTTTCTTGTTTTATATCATTTTAAAAGTAAGATTCCATAGTTCTTGATACATTAAAAACTTGGGTCATTTTTAGCTTACTCAGGTCATTTTCAGCTTTCTGAAGTCATTTTTAACTTTCTGGTCGCCTTTAATAAAAAATGAAAAATACTTTGATGAAACGAACTATTTTCCTCCATGAAATTTGTAATTTTTAACACTTTACAACAAAGTTGAAAAGTGTTTATGACTTTGTTCATTCTGTTTGTCTGTCTGTCTGTCTGTCTGTCCGTTAGCACGATAACCGCCGTAAAAATGACTTAATCAAAATGGAATTTTAGTATGTTGTTCAGACGGTCTGTAGAACCTATGGGAATATAAATGAATAATATCACCCAATTAGTTTTGGATTGAACCCGGGTCGAAAAAATGAAATACATTGAGCCCTATGGGACCTAATTTTTCAAACATTTTTAAGCGGATTTGAAATTCACAAATTGCTTCGAAAATTTTAGGTAATATTCAAATTGTTCCATAAAATATATAAAAAAAAATTCAGCGAAATAAATTCAGTAGGTTTATAAATAAAAATTAAAATAATAATTACACCTCTTATATAAAACGATCACGTGACCATGATATGAAACGATCACATGACCCACTTCAAAATGATATATGGCATCCATCTTGTTTCAAAATCGTGATTTTTTAAAATTCTTTTTAATTCATATTGAGTGTTGTATCCGTCCTAAAACTACTTTATTTTTGCTTAAATTCTGTGCATCTACATACTGAAACAACGCAATGACAATATATTTGAGTTTAAATGCTCATCTAAATTTGATTATTTCTGCAACTAAGCCTATTTTTCACCTATGTAAAATGTAAACAGCAAAATATATAGAATGAGTTGTATTAGAATTCCTGTATTTTTTTAACACAAAATAATTTAGTCCATGGAGTCTGCATGGCTGATATGAATGAAATATTAATTGATTTCATAAAGAGAAGGACGATTTTTTTCGATGAAGTTTCAAGCATAGAGTTTAATTTTTTGTAGCTCCATGGTCTTAAACAAAATGTTTAAATAAAATAAATTATTATAGTATTGTGATGAATGAAATGAATGGGAGAAAGTTATGAATGAAATCCTGTTTTTATAGAGAGATCCAGGCGTGTTATTTTTCTATGACGTCATTTGAATTAATTTCAGTTGTTTTCGATTAAGTTTTCAAATATAATAAATTATCGTAGTATTATGATAATTCTAAAACTATTACCGAGGAATGTATAATATTTTAGAGATGTTTAAACCAGGCAATTTATATTTCAATGCCGTCATTTGAATGAAGTTCTTTTTTTTCGATGAAGGTTTAAGTTTTCAAATATAATAAATTAATGCAGTATTGTGATAAGTTTCAAAATATTACCGAGGAATGTATTGCATTTTAGACTTGTTTAAATAAAATGGCATTGAAGTTGGAAAGTGTTTCATAATCAATGCTTTAAGCATGATTGATCTTTCTTGTTGTATTTAAACAGATTTATTTAACATTAAAAGTTTGGATCATCTAATTGCTGTAGTTATATTGCTGTAAGAGAAATTGTTATATATTAGCAAAACTTTAGATTCTTAAATGGTAAAGTTTGTGAGGATAAAGTTATATTTATATCAACATGAAGTATATTAATATTAGAGTTATATTAAAATAACACAAATTATATTAATATTAATACAATTAAATGTAATAAATAAAAATAAACAAATGCTGTTGTTTAATGCTACAATGCTGTAAACATCCAGCTGAGATCACCACGCTATGCACACTCCTATTCCCATTCATCTAAAATAACGCACGACCTGCTTGATCTTGACCGGAAGGAAATGGGCTGATCCTCAATGTTTGCTCACCATTTGCCTACAATGTTTGAGCAGATTCTTGAAAAAAAAAAGTTTGATCTGAAGTGTTTATTCACTGAAACTACGCACACAGAAGCAGGAGTAGTGGCTTCAGTCCTTTGGGTTAAGCAGTGTATACTATTTGGCGGGTGCTTCGAGAAGCTTGCACACAATTCTAAAGCCTCTTCTAGCTGTTGGTGCGAATTAATAATACACACTCGGAGCCCGCGCAGTTTGTATGTAGGCCGACGCCAGTCGTCCACAAATTTCGGAGCCCAATATTCTCCCCAACAAACATACAGTCCTCATATATTATTCATCGTAGCCTGCCTATGACGCGATACGAATATAATTTGAATATATTGATTTATCCTGCATTATTTGGTGTAAGCGCTCAGAGAGAAACTATGTTCCGGAAGGCATTACAAATAAGTCGTCAATGGCGTTTTGTACGTATGGATCATTAGACAACGTACTCGAATGAAATGAAAGGATCTAATATGTGTGAATATGTAATTTAAATATATATATTGAAGAATGTTAATGTACTTGGTTATTATTGACAAGTTCTCTGTATATATATATATATATATATATATATATATATATGTATATACAGAGAACTTTTCAATCAATGATCAATCTCAGGTATATATAGTACAAGTAAATTAAAATTCTTCACTATATATAAAATAAAGATATAATATGAAAATCCAATGATAGAATAGAGAGAAGTTGTAACTCATTAAACCCTAACTTAAAAAATACCAACAACTTATAAAGAAGGATGAAATAGAGAACCATCAATAAAGAGGAGAATAAACTGTATATATCCAGTCATCAAGCTAGATATATATATATATATATATATATATATATATATATTGTGTTCATGACAAAATACTTGGACGCGACGAAGAGTTTTGTCGAAATTCACAATTCAATTATTTAGGCCTAGTCCTTGTCCACGTGTATAGCATTAATGCTTGGATTTTATTTGTTTTTCTATTATCCATTCCATACCATTAATATTTGTTGATCATCTTTAGCTTAAGGACTCGAAATGTGCATTTTTTTTCCATTTGATTGAAGATTCGCTATTTTATACTTGTTTTTATTTTGTAAGTTTTATTCAAATTTAGGATTTTTGAATTGCAACTTCTCTCTGTTCTATCATTGGACTTTCACACTATTATTATATATATATATATATATATATATATGCTTCCAATTCTTCAAAAACAGCCTATAACAAATTCTATCAAATCAATCAATGTAGGATTCCTGTAAAAGACTTAGTTCACAGTTATATAGTCAATAGAATTATGACGTTATATAAAGTTGGTGAGTAATTTTATGCAATACATTTCAAATAATTTAGTTCTAAATACATTTTTATTAGTTTTCTACGTGCATATTTCTTATAAGAGAACTAAATAACATAAATTAACTTCTCGTTCATGATTAAATAGATAGAATGAACTTATTTTTATTTGCACAATTGAAAGTGCAGTGGAGGTTGAAATATAACTGTTTAATTTTTCATCAAATTGACATATGGCTTACATATATACTAAGTATATTATATTGTTGCCAAATATAATAAACAATTTTCAATGTACATAGTTTAATATTTTAATTTAAAACAAACAGACAAAAGTATAAACATTTAAAATGCTTCTTGCGCACGATTTCATATTATATTAATTTAAAAAAGTAATATAAACAAATGCGTGTACCAATTTTTGAATTTATTTTCAGGTTATTTAAGAATATATATATTTCTGGATTGTAAACCAATTTTCAACAAAATTCATCAAACAAATCTTTTACTGCTCATTTATTTCGCTTAAAGAATACGAATTCAAAATTGCTTCACAATTTTGTTAAAATATATACAAAGAACATGTTCTACACATTTCATGCAATTATGTCAAGAATTAAAATGCATGGAAATTTTTAAAACTATAAAATGTTTGAAAATCTCATTGTTAGAAAGATACATTGAAAGTACACTTATTACAATTTTTGATGGATTACAATCTTCACCTGTTTATAATTTTGAAAGGAAATTGTTCAATTTGAATGCGGCTCGATGTAAAATTATGTGTATAATATTTTTTTTTTCTTCTTCAATTTTTTTTCTTTTTTTTCTTTTCTTTTTTTCTTCTTTATCTTTTTTTAAAAGGACTTCACGTTTTCGAGCGTAAAATGCCTTTCATCAGCGACACCACGTATAGCACGAGTGTATTGAAAATGCATACACAGATAAATACGAACTAAATATGCACATTACATTTAGCCAAAATGGCAAAAGCATATTCAATAAGAACTGTAAAAATGCATACATAAAAATATAAAGTACTGGAAGAAACGAAGTATAAATAATGCAGCAGAAACTATACAGAAAAGAGGAGATAACAATTTTTAAATGGCTGATACGTGGACAGTGATTTTACCTAGGCGTCAAGTATTGAGCGCCAAGCGAAATTAATATCTAGAAATGTGTCATAATTACAAATAGAATTGCGATGGAGATAAATAAAATAAACATAGCTTTAAACAGCACAATGTACCGGGAGTTATTTCATTGAGTAAAAAGAAACGTAGTTATGTTAAAAAAGCGAAGAGGGGGGGGGGGGGGTAAATGTTCATTGAGAACAGTTTCTGATAAAGCTGCAGAATGATTTTTTGTTTTAAATGTTCCAAGATTGCTGAACTAATCTAATACTAATGGTGCTTTTAATTATAAATTGCTGATATTATGGATAACAATTATAAATTTGATATCGGTAGTTCTAAACAGCCAATTTGTATTAAACTATCTGAGCATTCACATGACTTGAAAAAAAATCTACAGCTTTATCGCTAACAGATTTCAATGAACGTTACATATTTTTGACAAAACCCAATATAATAGTTCCCGAAATTTCTTCAATTTAAATCTATTGTGATTATTTCCCTATATGCATAGTATTATGATGGGATCGAAAATTTGAATTCCAGTTTTCGACGGGAGAGCACGTTTCAAGCATCCCTGAACTAGAATCGAGCGTCATTTATATATAGGAAATGCTCTTCTTCCCGCTTGTCTGTAATGCTTGACAATCAATTTGGCGAACTTGGTGATTTATTTAGCAATAAATATCTCCAACTTGGCGATTTTTCACCCAAGATTAACGAAACAATGGCCCTAAGCTAAACAAAATGATGTCAAATTGATGAATTCGTTATCAAAATATTTTAATGCATGGACTATTTCTTATTGCGGATGCTATCAATATTGATAATTGTCAATTTAGAGTTGCTCGAAATATATAAGTTAATTGGGTACCTTCAAAATAGTTTTGCATGTTGTTATTCGAAAAAGCGCCAAATGTTCAATTCAATGTTAAAAACATTGCGTCGTGGATCTTATATATCAGTTATTTACTGTATAAGAAGTAAATTAATTGAAATATATAGCAATAGTCATGTGCTGTAAACATCGGGTTTTTATCTCTATTGCGATTCTATTTGCAATTACGATCCGGTTCAACATCCTGGTTTTGGTTGGCGTCTATTACTTGATTCCACAGAGCTAAAAGCATTATACAAGTATCTAATCATTTAAAAATTGTTATCTCCGTCTTCAGTATAGTTTCTTTATATTTACTTTCTTATACTGTGTAATATAGTATAGAGAAAGTATTATTTTCACGAAAATTTTCGAATTCGAGATTTTGTTGCCAATATATATTTTAAAATCTTCTGAACTCGTTTTCACTATTTTTGTAGTGATGTCCGTCTGTATGTCTGTATCTACTTCGAAAATTATTCGAAATTTTGTATTTTTTTTTAACATGGCAGCATAGGACAAAATATGGTATAATCATGTATAAAAAGGGAGTATTTATGTCTCAATTATGGTATCACGCGACTTAATAGTTTATGTCTCAATTTACGTCTCAATATTATGTATCTCGAGACTTAATAGTTTCAATTGTCGGTGTGAAAAATAACTGCGACACAATATTATTTTTGTTTGTGACGTCATTCTCCCTTTCGAGGGGCAAGTTACCCCCCCCCCCCCTTCGGGAACAAATTGTTATATATGATATCAATAAAAAAAAAATTCAAAGCACTTTAAAGTGAATGACATCACGCTATAATTGTAATCATTTGGATCCACAATATAAATTTTTTAAAATTTTATTGTAAAATTTGGAAAAATAAAATAAATAAAATAAAATAAATCAAACTACTAAAAAGGGGATTGTAGTAGGAGAAAGTCGAGTTGAGCGAGATTCCACTTAATTTTATGTACACATTTATACAATTCTTATGGAATCTGTTGTGTCATTTTGGTTGTCAAATGCAAATTTAATTCATATTTGGCTGTGTATAAATTTTCAAGATACTTGTGCTATACTTGATGTCTCTGTTGAGGGTATATGGCACCGGAAAGCGTTAAAATTTTTTATCTATGCATGTTTACGTCCTTAATTGTGGAAATTAAGAACTTGCATTTAATCTACGAACTAAGTACCTCAAAAGAATAGGTTATATTTTACAAACAAATAAAAATATTCTAATGGATATATTTATTCACAATGAATCACATTATCGTAGTTCAGGTCATGTCTTTAACTCTAAATACCATTTCTTATTTTACATTTAATCAAATACATAATTAAATTATAGTTTAATAAGTAAATCTAGCGAAGGAAAATAGCAAAATTATTTAGAAAATAAATATTAAATTAATGTATAACTTTGATCTTCGCTTTGAAAACAAAAATATTTTAATGCATAAAATAATATTATATTTTGATTATATGTAACATAAAGTAATCAAGTACCTAAATACAATTTATTTTTAAAATATATATCTTCAATAAATACATAATGAAGGTAGTTGAATATTTATAAACTAAGAAATATTCTTATGACGACATTCATTCATATTAATGATTGATATCATGATTAAATCGGCTTAACGCATCATTTTCAGTCGAACAATAAAAACTCAAGAGAATTCAGCCAAAGGCACAGAGAGTTTCAAAACGAATTTCATGTAAATCAGATTTAGAGATTTAGTTTCAACATCTTTCCCATCTATTGTTTAATTTTGGATTTAAAATATTTATCCCTGCATTTCAATCTCTGCAGAGGGGAACCATTGGTTGCAAAAATCGACCATTTTCGAAGCAATTTCTATTTTTTGTTACTTGGCTTCCACAAAAGTCTCCTATAAATTCGCCCTTTTTCCTTATTAACAACAATTGTTTTTATTATAACCGTCATATGCATAAATATATTTAAATTTTACTGCAGATTCTATTATACATGGTGTCAAGGAAAGTCATGTATCAGACCAATAACTCGACAAGAATTAGGGTTACTGTATATTTTTAATACAAGTGTATAGGAAACCTTCAATACCATAAACTTAATATTTTTCGTTTATTAACCTGATCCATAACTTTCCTTGACACTGTATATTATCTCATATACATATTATATGGATAATTTATATACAAGCAATTGGAATCGCATCCAGTGCTAATCTAATTATCACACTCACTGCTATAAGAATTGCTTAAAAAAGATATATATATATATATATATATATATATATATATATATAATTAAAAATGAATATTACCACAGAAACTCGTAAACAACTAGACAGAAAATAAGAAACCAATATACAATACGCGCATAATGCAGCAGACAAGTATATGGGTAAATATTTGAAATGTAATAATAAGAATTATGTAAAAATAAAAATAAAAAAATACAATTCAAGTAATATTAACATCACCATAGAAGCAAATTCAAAGCCATAATGCCGATAAGAGAAAAGAACAGCACCATCCCAAATTCGATGATTAATTAGAATTAAATTCATCGTCAGGTCTGAGTATTTAATTCCAATTAACCCAAACAAATGCCTGTTTCAGATTAAGCAATAGTACATTACTATAAATACTTAAACTCAGACTACAGGCAACAAAAAATGAAAAAAGGATACATTAAGAAAATTGTATTACCTTGCGGCATGAACCATTCTTCTACCACGTGTATACACGATCAACCTCAACAGCTTAATCTAGAAGCACCGGAATGAACAAGTCGAAATTCTACCAGGGAGGCAGTACGAACGTTCACGGAGTTACTCCCAAACCCGTCCAGTGAGTCTAAGCTGGAGACTGGACAAGCAATTCAGAATACAACTTCCCAAATATGCAAACATGAATATGAATATGAATCAAAGATGAAAATTCCTACTAAACAAGTAATTCATATGAAAAATGGATAATCGAGAATGCCACTATACACCATTATAAGGGCGCTCAAAACGTAGTTTCAATACTGACAAAAGTTACATTTTTTTGCGAAAATAAAATTCAAAACATTAATGTTAATGCATCTACATATATACATATACATATATATACATATATATATATATATATATATATACATATATACACATATACATACATATATACATATATATATATATATATATATTTTTTTTTCCCCTACTGTATGTTAGTCACTATAATTGGGAATGTTTTCTAGGATGTTATCGAGTGAAATTTGATACACTGAGTTGATAATTTTAATAACAAACTTGGGGGGATATGCATTATTAGTCGCTGTGTATATATATATATATATTATATATAATTATTAATTATATAAATAAAAATGAAAAATAATAAACTAAGTCAAAAACATTAGAAAAATCAAAAAATAGGAAAATAAGATGCATTAACATTAATGTTTTGAATTTTATTTTCGCAAAAAAATGTAACTTTTGTCAGTATTGAAACTACGTTTTGAGCGCCCTTATAATGGTGTATAGTGGCATTCTCGATTATCCATTTTTCATATGAATTACTTGTTTAGTAGGAATTTTCATCTTTGATTCATATTCATATTCATGTTTGCATATTTGGGAAGTTGTATTCTGAATTGCTTGTCCAGTCTCCAGCTTAGACTCACTGGACGGGTTTGGGAGTAACTCCGTGAACGTTCGTACTGCCTCCCTGGTAGAATTTCGACTTGTTCATTCCGGTGCTTCTAGATTAAGCTGTTGAGGTTGATCGTGTATACACGTGGTAGAAGAATGGTTCATGCCGCAAGGTAATACAATTTTCTTAATGTATCCTTTTTTCATTTTTTGTTGCCTGTAGTCTGAGTTTAAGTATTTATAGTAATGTACTATTGCTTAATCTGAAACGGGCATTTGTTTGGGTTAATTGGAATTAAATACTCAGACCTGACGATGAATTTAATTCTAATTAATCATCGAATTTGGGATGGTGCTGTTCTTTTCTCTTATCGGCATTATGGCTTTGAATTTGCTTCTATGGTGATGTTAATATTACTTGAATTGTACTTTTTTATTTTTATTTTTACATAATTCTTATTATTACATTTCAAATATATATATATATATATATATATATATATATATATATATATATATATATATATATATATATATATAAATTAGTAAATCCAAAGTTAGAATGTATGTAGTAACTCATAATACACTATTCCAAAATTTTCTACAAAATACTAAGAAATATAAGAAATTAAGACATAAAGAGGAAATAATAAAGCGTAATGCAGGTCATAAAGACAAAGACAATCAACAAATTTCAAAAATGAGGAATGCAAATAAGAAAACAAAAAAATAAAGCAAAAAAAGCTTGCACATGGAAGAGATTTAGGCTTACGATAAGTTCATTTCGAAAAAATTCTCTTCTGGTCCATATATCCCTTCGAAATGAACACAAAAATGCTTGTTTCTGAAACACAAGATAGATTTTATCTATAAACTTGTGTTATATGGACGACAAGCATATAGATTGGAACAATAAAGGAAACATAAATACCTCAAAACACACCTCATCAGCGCAACCATGACGAGCAAAATATGACTAGAATATATATATATATATATATATATATATATATATTTCTTTTTTATCAAATGGCCAGGCACTTGACTTCCATCATTCGCCTATACATCGACCAGGAACGTGAGCCATTTAGCCTTCCTAGAACGTTGCCCCAGGCGCACCAGATGGGGTCGGAACACATGCGCCCAACAACACAACATCCATGCTTTTCGTGGGACTCGAACCCACAACGCGGCGGTCGAACGATCGCTTGGAAACGCTCGCCTTGACCGCTCGACCACCGCGTTGGCCTTAATAAAGATATAAGACATCAGTAAATCCTGTAATATGGTAACTCATATTGATAAATGTAGTTTCATTTGAGAAGAAACACAAATTTGTTGCACAATAGACACTATTGTATGAATGAAAAAAAAAGACCTCATGAATAAAAAGTATAGCTTCATTTGAGAAAAATCAGCAGTAATCATTATACTATGAAAAAGAAAACAAATTTAGCAACTATAACAAATTTTATATTCAATCAACAATCCTCTCCCACTCTTGACATTCTGACTACAATCTATAATATTCAATCATGATCTTCATTATGAGGTTAATTTCTACTAGGGTTTTTCTTCTGAATTGCTATCTTCAAACAAGGTAATAAACCGAGTTGCGACACGAACAGATGTCCTTAATTGAGTTCAAAATGCAGTTTTACGTTTTCTGCTACACCAATATTTTCGCGAAATTTTTAGATTTTGATGTCAATACATGTTTTAGGACCTCCTGGATACGCTTTGACTAATTTTTGCCTGTCTGTGGATGATTTATTGCGTAGATGATAGCTGCCACAGATATTTATGGATTTTCATGAAATTTTATATTCGACTTTGATAAGAAAAAAATCTAGAATTAGATGGAATTTTTTTAATTTCAGGCGAAAACTTGGAAATCCATTTCATATTTCATTGACATGTCAGTATCGGATAACATTTGACATAATCATGCATAAAAAAAGTTATTTATGGTTCAATGATCACGAAACTTGATAGTTTCAATCATTGTAGTGAAAATCAGCTGCGACACATATAATGCGTTCATTATATCGATAGTCCCCTCAGTTGGGAAGTTACACCCACCCCCACCCCACCCGGTGGGGAACATTGTCAAAAATAATATCAATCGAAAGATATTTGTTTTCAAGTCCTTTAAAATGAAAGATAATATGATATAATTGTGATCAGTACCAACAATACATATTTTTCAAAACTTTTCTTGTAAAATTTGTAAGAAACCTCTGATCCAGTGATCTGTAAAGCTAAAACTTACGCATGAGTAACCATTTTCGACGCAAAACGCCATACATCGTTAAATAAAATTAAACTTAATAGCAGGAAGTGGCAACTCAATTTAGTAATAGTCGGAGTGTTCAATTCCCTGTCTTTGACAGGTTTAAATTCTGATAGACCTATATTTCACTTTCAAGCCTACTTAACATTATCAAAATATAAAATATATGTATAAACTACCCTAAGGGCCGCATATAAAAGAAAAAATGTTGTGTCCTGTACAAACATGTATTCATGAAAAGAGTCCTTTCACACTTCACCGTGCGGAAGCTTCAATCATGACTACATGCCTCCCCTGGGAGCAAAGCCCAAGAGTCACAACCCCCGACGACCCCTCGCTAGCCCTCTTCAAACCGCTGACTGATATCTGAATGCCAGCGGCATCTTGTCCCTTCAAAAAATCCTCTCCAATATTTGAAGTGTTTTTAACCAAGCAGCTGCAATGGTAGAGAGTGATTGGGAATAGGGAAAAAATATCAGAATAAACGGCTCCCTTTTTTGGATTTCAAACTTAGTTTCGGAGAGTTTACTGTGGAAATGTTGTTGGACGTCGCATGCAGACTTCAGAAGTTTATTTTTCTTGGCTCCTTTCTTACTCCTGTTGTTGGTGAAAGTTAGCAGGTGCGCCGTACGCAAATGTATGTCATGTCTCAGGAAAGGGGTGTGTTCACAAACGTTTGAGACGTAACAGAATGTGAACTTGAATATATAGCTGTGAATTTATATACTGATACGGAGAACTAACTCGCTTTTGTAAAGTTTTATTTTCATTTTTGCAGTCGCTGTAACATAATACATATATTCATAACTTTTGAAGAAAATGTCCTTTTATTTTTGTATATGCAGGTCAGCCGTACTCACAATTGAAGTAGCCATGTGTTTTTACTATTCCTGCGCTGTGCAAATTCCGTCGATATTTCTTTCAAAACCTACGGAGCCATGAAACGGTTTAAGTAGATATTAACTAGAGTCGTAAACACAAACATTCTACTTAAAGGAAACTTTTCACCTGTACGCGTACAATTAATTCACTCTGTGACCTTCCGATCTATAATAGGCGGGTTTGAATCCCAGGAACGTGAGAATGAATATGAATAAATGCTCGCAGTGGTTAGAAATACCTTTTAAACTGTATCTCAAGATCAAAGCAAGATCTCAAAGTTAACTGTATCTCAATGTAGCTTTGCGTACACAAAAAGAACAGTAGAACGACGAAATTAATCGTGTCCTACTCGAGAGATACAAGCATTGATCGAATAAAGTTTTATTAAATTTTTCATTTAATAAGAAAACATTTTACTCCGTACAAGCAATTTGATTACTTCATACAATATAACTTAGCGCGTATTTTTGCAGTGCACAGTGCATAGTATTGTGCACTGCAAAATATATAAAGATTGAGAGACAAATTGGTGGAATCAGAATTCGATTGTTTTGATAAATCAAATTCGATCCAAAAAGGATGACAAGGAATGTTCAACGTAGAACGACGCTAATCATCTATTTTAGCATGGCATTTGGCCATGTTTGTACTCCTGTTTATTCGTCTGTGCAGAAATTTAAAATATGGCATTTTTTGAGGCTATATCTGTTGAAAATTAAAATATAATGCCAACTGAAATACGCCTCTTATTAAAAACGACCCGTAAAAAAAATAAACCATATTTTTAATTAATATTTAAATAATTTTAATTAATATTTTAATTAATATTTTTATTATTATTAATATTTTAATTATTAATATTTTAATTATTATTATTTTAATTAGTATTTTTAATTAATATTTAATTAATATTTAAAACAAAAAAACTTATTTTTAATTAATATTTAAATGATATATATGCAACTTTTAATATGCACATGTATTATTACTACTCTGTCATTAACCATTATTAAGATGTTACCATTTTAATTTCGGAATTAAATATTGACCATGTTCGAATTTACTAAAACCCACTCATAATTCCTATAGTAGTGGACGGTTAACGGGAAACTGGTTAACCTGATGATCGGTTTTGCAAGACCCACACTGTCAACTTAATCATAGTTAAATAGTTTTTTATCGATTTCCATTCCATACTCACTTTTTCACTCTCCATTACAGAAACAATATAATAGAGTCACCATTTGTTTTTATTTCCAATTTTGTTCTTCCAACACTGAATTCGATTGCAAATTTATTTTCGCTTTCACCATTCTTCAAAATATATTTTTTCTCATTTAAAGAAAGAAAGTTGCTCTTTCGCTTTCTAAATACCGCTTCACACGAAAAATATTCTACTTAAAAGAAGTTTGTATTTTAAATGCTCTGCATTTGATAACTCAATCTGTGATACGAATTATGTCCTAATTGTGTCACGCATATATTTCTAGTTATCTTGACCGGCTCTTCTTCTTTCCTGCGTTCTAAGCATTCCCCAATTAGAGTAATTTTTAAAACTTTTAAAAACAGAAGAAGTCCCGGCCGTCCAAGCAGTTACTCGAGTCCTTTGGATGAGTCGGACGGTCTGGGTCTTCAAACAGAAGAATTTACTTTGAAGGCTCGATTTTTCAAAATGTTATTTTCCTTTGCAGATAATAAAACTTGACGAAAATAAAAATGTATAATAAGTAGATAGTTCGGATAATCGGTGTTTTATTGTACATCTCAGAGATAGAATTAAAATCCTAAATCTAATACCACTCAATTTTACACTTTTACAGAAACTTCGACTTCGAAAATATAATCTGACTCTGCCGAATCAAGGAAATAGAATTACTTTGTCTAACTCGTAAAAGGAGTCACTGATTAATCATTTAATCAAACTGGTTTCTTTTGACTCACCGTATATTTTCTTATCATTTAAGAGGACTTGGATCAATCACCCTATCAAGGCTCAGGATTAAATTCCCCAAATTCTACGTATGCCCATTTTCCCGCAATTTCTTATTTTTTCATTACCAGAATATTGATACAAACGTATAAAATGAGTCACTAAAGTCTCTTTTGAAAACCAGACGGAGAAAACACCTGCACAAGCAAACTTTCCTATGACGTGAATCTAGGGTTTTCAGATGGTGAAGTTCGGAAGGGGGTTGCCAGATTCAGCAATTTATCACCAATTTGGCGACTTTTCGAACTTTAGAATCTGAAGAGAGAAGGGGTGGCTAGATTTGGCGATTTATCACCAATTTGACGACTTTTCGAACTTCAACATTTGCCAACCCTAGATTTACGTCATAGGAACGTTTGCATGTACGGGTGTTTTTTCCATCTGGTTTTCAAACGAGACTCCAGTGAGAGCATTTTACACATTCGTATCAATATGTTGCTTGGGCTTTCTATATGAAGAAACTAGCGAGTTAATGCAATTCCATGGATTCTTTGAAATGCAGAATGGGAAAATCCGCATATTCTTCCGCTCCTGAAAGGCATGTAATTTAAAGGTAAGAGATGGATAGTTTGGCAATTAGTAGAAATCAATATTTTGAAACTTCCATTCTCATTAACCTATATTTTCTCAAAATTTTATTCCAAAATGAATAACCTATGAGTTGGTTATAACCCAGCTGAACTTGTGAAAATCTTAGCTAAGCAATCTAAATTGTTTTCATTTAGGGTTTTCATAATGTATAATTATTCACTAATGCATTGGAAGATAAATATACGTAGAATAAAACTCAAACTTTATATCTAAGTATATATTTGATTCTTTATTTATGATTGTTTAAAATTTATTATCTGTTATTTAATATCTGTTTAAAAAAGCAAAATATTTTACTGTAACTATATGGATATACTATATGGTAAAGAACCAACAATACTCTGATTTGTAGACTAAAACTTTTTATACAAAATGGGAAAACATGCTAGGTCCAAAAATAGTTTAGAAAATAATTAAGATTATGGACAGTAGAAACCTTATGGAGACAAAAGCTGAGAAAGTCAACTGAACTTTGGCCTTCACACTCTCCAATTTTACACGGACAACTTCAGTCTTTTGTGTAAAATTTAAGAGTGTGCTATCTCCACAAAAATAGTTCAGTTTATAAAATAATAAAAGCATATTAGAGACATTATGCTGCAAAATTATGAACAGTAGCAGCATTATGACAGTGTTTGAGAGAACCAACTATACTCTGACCTGCAAACTAAAATTTTATCTGAAATGAAAAGGCGTGCTAGCTCCAAAAACTGTTCATAAAATAATGGCACACATTATGGAGACATTATGTTGCAGAATATGGACAGTAGCAACATTATGGAAATAATGTCTGGGAAAATCAACAGTACTTTGATCTGCCGATTAAAAATATTTATCTTAATTGAGAAGGCGTACTCCAAAACCACTTTATACAATAATGAAACACATTATGGAAGCATTATGTTGCAGATTAAGGATAGATGCAACATAATGGAGACGATGTCTGAGAGGACAGACATACTGTACCATCACTCATCTTTAAATTAAAACTATTTATTTAAACGGCGAGGGAATACCTAAAAGTATAGTTTACAAAATAATGAAGTACTTTATTTTGCAGATTTTGGTCAATAGCATAATTATGGAGATACTGTCTGGGAGTACCAACAATAATTTGATCTGCAGATTTGGGTCAATAGCATAATTATGGAGATAATGTGTGGGAGTACCAACAATAATTTGATCTGCAGATTTGGGTCAATAGCATAATTATGGAGATAATGTCTGGGAGTACCAACAATAATTTGATCTGCAGACTAAAACTTTTCATCTAAAATGAAGTGGCATGCTAATTCCAAATATATCAAATTATAAAACACATTATCAAATTATAAAACACATTAGGACGATGTTGCAGATGTATGGAAACAATGTCTGAGATAATAAAAAATACTGATAGCGTGTTAACTCCAAAAAATAGTTAAAAAATAATTAAAGATATTATAGATGCATATGTTGCAGATTATGGACAGTATCAACATTGTTGAGGAAATGTCTGAGAGAACTATTATTACGCTAATCTGCAGACTAAAATCCTTTATCTAAAATAGAAGGGCGTACTATCTCTTAAAAATTATTTTTATTAAGTAACTAATCACGCTAGATATATAAAAAATATTTAATTATAAACACAAAAAAAGGACAGCATGTATATAAAATCATAAAAATGTAGACAAGGTTTTAGCAAAATAATTAGCATCTGCTTTATATTGTAATTTACAATGAATAGATTTCTTTCGCAGGTTTTTTATTTGTTAATACAAATATAAATTACCTTACCGATGACAAAATAAATATTTATTCTATGATATGTATGATTCTATATATTATCATTGTTAATAAGCTACCATGTAACGAAATACCCTCTCAAGAGGATTGAAAATCATTTAACGCAAAAAATAAACAATAACGAATAAATTTTCCGCTTGGATGACACTTTTATAATCAAAGCACATTGAAAGAGGAAATGTAAATGGGGAATTACGAAATCCTCTGTGTATTTTGCAGTTGTATAGACCTTTAATCTTATTTATATGATTGTTATGTGGAATATTACTGTATGTTATGTGATAATTTAATTTCCAGTACTGAAGATAATAAATATTTCCATTTATACTCTCAGAACCAACCTACAAGATGGGCTCCCAAAGTTAGAATCGTACTTTGATTACAGAAAACATCCGTGAACCGGTTTCAAGCATATTACGCTCTCGTCACTTATTAGTATTTTAGGACTAAATTTGTTGGTTTCTACAGAGGTTTGCGAAATTGGGATATGATTCAGATTTAAACAAAATTTTATGTAATTGAGATAAATATGGTGTGCATGGTTCCTAAATAAGTGCCCGCTATGTATATACAGCTGCAAATGACACCGCTTAATTTCCAAATATCATGTTTTGAATCAATATCATTCCCCTACTTCGTTTTGTCCCTCCCCAACTATGCCAATTGTACAACGCGAGCGTAATATACCCTAAATAATAATAATAATAATGGTAATAATATATATATATATATATGATCGTGTATACACGTGGTGAAAGAAGAAGGGTTCATGCCGCATGGTAATACAAATTTTCTTAATGTATCCTATTTTCATTTTTTCATTTTTTGTTGCCTGTAGTCTGAATTAGAGTATTTATAGTAATGTACTATTGTTCTATCTGAAACAGGAATGTGTTTGGGTTAGTTAGAGTTAAATATTCAGACCTGAGGAGGAATTTAATTCTAACTAATCATCGAATTTGGACTGGTGCTGTTCTCTTCATTTATCGGCATTATGACCGTGAATTTGCTTCTTTGGTGATGTTAATATTACTTGTTTTTTTATTATTACATATTTCTTATATATATATATATATATAATATATATATATATATATATATATATATATATATATATATATATATATATATATATAATATATATATATATATATATATATATATATATATATATATATATATATATATATATATATATGTATATATATGTATATATATTTATATATATATATATATATTGCATGCTTTTTAATTTATAAAGTTAGAAAACTGGTAAGTCAAATCTACTTAGTTTAAATAACAGCTGTTGTAAGTCTCAACAAAATATCTACCATTTAATCAACGCACTTGTCTTCGTATCTTTTGCATTCGTAAATTGTCTGCTGGAAAATATATAATTTTGAGGCAGAAATTCTGACAGATTTTTGGCTTTAAAAAGCTTTTTTGCAAGTAAGCTGTTTTTGTAAATCCTTTCATATTATCACCCCTAATTTGAATTTTCAAAATTTTCGATTTTTTAGTTGATCTGGAAGCTAAAATGAATCCAACGAAACAATAACCGCGATTTTTACCGGAGTGGAGATGCTCGATCATTTTGAATAAAAGTTTTAAATTTTTGTAATCATTCCTTACATCATCACCCCTAATTCGAAATTTCGAAATATTTTGCTGACCTGGAAACTGAGACGGATCGATTGAGACCCAAATCAAGATTGCAGCTATAGTGGAAATACTCCATAATTTTGATACATCACCCTTTCACCCCTTCACCCACTCACTCACTCACTCAGCGTAATGCATATTATATAGACTTTGATTCCTCTCCTCTCTTGTGAAGATATGGGTTGCCTCATTCTTTGGGGTTTACTTAGTTTTATATTATATTTACAAATTCTGTCATCGTAGTCAGCATATTTGCTTATCCATTTTAGGCGTTTACCATTGGCACCCACTGTTGGCCATTACTTTGCTATAATAGTACATGCTATTGATATAGCTTTGATGAAATTATTGGCATATAGTAAAGAATGTATGGAATATCATTTCAGATTTACTTTCACCATGGAGAAATTGCAGTAAGTGACAATTATGCACATTATAAACATAGAACACACCTCTCTAATTGCATATAGCATCATCCATGAACTGGTTTTGCATTTATTATGGCCATCAGCATGAAATGGTTGATATCTGTAATAAAAGCAGGAAAACTGGCTATAAACAATTTGGCGAATCTATGTGGGAACTCATAAACTCAATTCTGCTACCAGTCGGCTTCAATTTTTCTTAAAAAGAAAACAAGCTACATGAGCCTGCAATGCCAAGTTCATAGTACCAAAATACGCCAGTAGAGGGAGCTTAAAAATTTTGAATGCAGCCTTAGTTAAGCTTTGAAGAAATTTAAATTCGGGTATGTGGTCGGACTGAGTTTATTAATTAGAAACTGGCATTTATTGAATCCAATGATTAGTGTTGGAAGATGACAAAGCATCATCCATGAACTGGTTTTGCATTTATTATGACCATCAACATGAAATGACTGATATCTGTAATAAAATCAGGAAAAGTTGCTATAAACAATTTGGCGAATCTGTGTGGGAACTAATAAACTCAATTCTGCTACCAGTCGGCTTCAATTTTTCTTAAAAAGAAAACAAGCTACATGAGTCTGCAATGCCAAGTTCATGGTACCAAAATACGCCAGTAGAGGGAGCTTAAAATTTTTGAATGCAGCCTTAGTTAAACTTTAAAGAAATTTAAATTCGGGTATGTGGTCGGACTGAGTTTATTAATTAGAAACTGGCATTTATTGAATCCAATGATTAGTGCTGGAAGATGACAAAGCATCTTCTTGAATCGTGGGTGTGTTTGTTCTCAGACTGCAAAAATAAGTCCACATTTTTGTATAAAAAGCACTTGCATTTACAAGCCCTAATATGCGTAAACCTAAACAATATACAGCGAATAGCTTGACAACTGTCTTACAAGATCGCTAAGCAACTATCAGATACTATAAAATGACAATTAAATGCTGGACTAATTCGCAAAATAGCGTATACTATTCTCAAAGCATTAACATATCTCACAATTCGATTTAGATCCTATCACGTCAATTCCCTCATACTAAACGATGACTTCTTTATATAGTATCCATAGAAATTTCTAGAAAAGGGGCGGTATCATCGAAACTAGTCGATATGTAGAGTAGATTCGGAAATTCGATTAAAGTAGCCGAGTTGCCGATATTTCTCCAAATCTGACACCCATGCCCCGAAAATTTTCCAAAGTCTAGGGACACTACTTTCATGTAATAGGAATGGATGACTATAAGAGTGATTTCTTCTTGTGGGAGTCAATTTTCCGCAAAAACACTTTATGTATTTGGAACACTATCTATTCAAATCACTAAAAGCTAATTTAAAATAGTACTATTCCACTAAGAAAATTATTTTTTTTTTTCTAGCCTGATTATAAACCTTTCTATCACTGTTCTATTACGTTTCAATGTCTACTTAATTCATATATTTTAGTTTTCAATTCATTTACTACTATGTGTATGTGTTTTAATGAATATATCTTAATCTCAGACCAGAATTACTTATAACTAATTTTCCATATGAACTGATCTAAATGGCTGACGGAGCGGTGTATTAAAATTATCGAGCACTTCCGATATATCTAGAATCATGGTTTTGCTGTTTTTTGAACCGTCTTAGTTCGAAATCAAGAGGAAAACCTAAGATTTCACAAATTCGAATTGGGGGTGACGGTTAGATAACCAAAACACTCAAAACCATTTTCAAAATTATCAAGCACTTCCACTTGAGCTAGAATCTCGGATTTAATCTTATTCGATTTGTCTCTGCTTACAGATCTACGAAAAATTCTAATATTTTGAAAATTCGAATTAGGTTTGATGATCCAAAAAATAATTTAAGCAAGAAAGATCAATCATGCATAAAGCATTAATTATGAAACACTTTTCAACTGAAATGCAATTTTATTTAAACATCTCTAAAATGCAATACATTCAGCGCTGATATATTTTAAATTATCACAGTGCTACAATAATTTATATTAGAAAACTTAAAACATCATCGAAACAAATGAACTTTATTCAAATGACGTCATCTAAATGTAAATCGTCTGGCTCTCTATGTAAAAGTAACAAATATTTCATTCATATCACTTTTATTCCAGACTCCAGAGTTAAATAATCTTTCGTGAAAAAAATTTAACAATTCTGATACAACTCATCTTATAATTACTTGTTTACATTCTGCATCTATTAAAATTTGGCTTCGTTGTAAAAAAATCGAAGTTTGGTGATCATTTAGCTGAAAAATATTGTAATTGCGTTGTTACAAAATATAGATACACAGAAAATACGCAAGCATAAAGAGGTTTTGGGACAGATGCAACACTAAATATAAATGTAAAAGGACTTTAAAAATCACGATTTTGACACAAGATGGATGTCATGTTTTATTTTGAAGTGGTTCACGCGATCTCTTCATATAATATGGGTGTATTTAATATTCTAATTTTTATTTAAGAAACTACCTAACATATTTCGCTGAAATTTTTTTCATATATTTTATGGGATAATTTGAATATTTTCTAAAATTTTCGAAGCAATTTGTGAATTTTAACCTCGCTTAAAAAATGTTTGAAAAATTAGGTCCCATAGTGTTCACTGTATTTCACATATTTAACCCGGGTTCAATCCAAAACTAATCGGGTGATATTATTCATTTATATTCCCATATGTCCCACAGACCGTCACAACAACATGCTAGAATTTCATTTTTTTAAAGTCATTTTTGCGGCAATTATCGGGAAATTAAAGGACAGACAACGCAATCGGGCAATTGACGGACAGACAGAATAATCGTTCAATTAACGGACAGACAGAATAATCGAAGACATAAACACTTTTCAACTATGTTGGAAAGTGCTTAAAATCAGAACCATGAAACTGTTTAAAATGATTGAGCACGTTCCACTTGAGTCAGAATCTCAGTTTGGCTCAAGGTTAATGAAACAATAATCTTATCGATCTACAGACACACGCCTATCTACGGGCCTTGGGTTTTGGTCCATCTCAGATTTCTGGTTGACGAAAAAATAAAAAATAATAAAAATTCGAATTAGGGGTAATGATATAAAGGAATTTATAAAAACGTACATAAAAACACAATTTGGCCTCCTTAACAATTAAAAATATAAGACAGAATTAATGTTATAAATATAGCGCGATATAATTTTTCTAATTGCAAAAAATCATTTTACAATAATTAAATAATTTTTCCGCATGGAAATGTTATTGAAGATATTTACGAGCCAGAAGTAATAAAAATGCAATTTCTTACCCAAAATCCATCGCTGCCAAAAGAAAAATTACACAATTAAATAGTTTTGTCACACGTGGGAATGAAATGGTTACGTTACACCTTTCTGGTAGGTCGGACGGTTTGGGTTACAACAACAACAACACGTGGGAATGAGATACAATATATTTCCCCATTTAACATGTTACAGAATTTTAAAATATGCACCATTTATATGTTTAAATCAAAAAGGGTTTCTGATATTTAGAAAAGTTATCAACAACTTTATTAATTATGCATGTATCACATTTAGTGACCACTACCCATTTCGAAAGCGCAAGGTGAAATGACTAGTTTACATTAAGAACAAAATATATATCAATAAAATGATGCGTAAATATATGTATTCATTCAAATAACTCAAAATGAAATGTAAATAACAGCAGGCTAAACATAATCACAAAAAATACCAAAACTTAAACGATATGTAAACCAGCTTCATTTACAAAAGCAAGGCTCAATAACTGCTCAAAACTTTGTTCAAAGCATTTACTGCTCAATACATAATGACATTCAAAACCTTTTCTTTACATTCTAAATTAACACTTGGAACATGTTGAACAATTAAAGGCTGGCTAAGAATGAAAATTTACGAAAAAATATCATTTAAAAGTCAAATTTTAAAAGCGCTGTTCAATAAATACTAAATGATAAAAATGCATGCTTTAATAATTTTCTCCCCTAAATTAACTCATCCCATTCATTTCAATGTAACATTAAAAAAAAAACTCATTTACGTTTTGTAGCGTTCTTTGTTACGAACATAATGTTTCCAAAATTTGAACTGAGTTTCATTAATTGTGAGTATAAATAGAATGTAATCACGAACACCAATCACATATTTTTTTCATCTAATTCTTGAAAAATAAACGATTTGAAAAATAATTAAACTGGAAAATTGTTCCCTTCGTTGTAAATATTCATTAAATGCTTTTGATTAAAAGTATTTTTCATACTTCAACAAATGTCTTTTATTATAAATACCAGTTAAATTATGTGAAATAAATATTAATATAAAATGGAAACTAAGTTTTATAAAGCAAGTTTTATTAGTGTATGAGCAAGTACTTCATAATGAAAATGGACGAATGATGAAGTTTAAATGAGTAAATGGGTGTTATAACACTAGAGTAAAACTGATTGAAGTCATATAATATTAAAACACTAAATGTACGTAAATATAAAAATTAGCTTTCTGAAAAAATAAATCTATGCAGTAAGACTTCTATTAGACACAGCATAAAAAGAGGTATCAATTTGAATCGAAGGCGAAAAATAATCTTTTGCTTCAGGATAAATGAGACAGAGCACCCGTACCAACAACGTCAAGACCGCGTCTGCCAATAAGTAGTTGTGTTATGTGACCTAGGAAGATAATCGTTGTGCAAACAATCACGCGCAAAAATGAAAGGTAAACCTAGGAGGAATGAAAAATAACAGAAAAAATTCGGAACACTTTTCAGTGAATAAAACTACGAACTAAGTGCACTGGGATGAATTCAGAACACTTTTCAGTGAATACAACTACGAACTAAGTGCACTAGGATGAATTCAGAACAGTCTTCAGTAAATAAACTACGAACTAAGTGCACTGGGATGAATCTAGAACACTTTTCAGTGAATAAAACAAAGTAAGTGCACTAGGATGAGAAATATGGGAACAATCGGTTTTGGTATATACTTGAATAACGTTATTAATTGACTGGCTCAAAAAATTTATAAATATATTTGTTCGGAATATACGTGAATAACTTTATTAATTGACTTGCTCAAAACAATTATAAATATATTTGTGAATAACAGTGAATGGGAACAACGGATTTCGAATTTCGAAAATTAGATGGACGAACCTCTTCAAAAGAACAAACTATTATGAAAAATTACAATGAATAAAATACTTCAGGATAAAGAACATGACACACACACACAAAAAAAAAATCAAAATAAAATTTTTTTAAGAAAAAAACTGTTTCAAAAAGCTACATACATTTCTAAAACAAACATGTCCCTTTCTAAAACCTGCATGTATAGATCTATTGAATCCATAGACCGGTTTCTTACTTAATATGCCCACCCCATATAAGCGGGTTTTATGTTTTATGAACTTTGCTTTGCAGCTTCGTGAAGCCTGAGCTAAACTGTAAACGAATTTCATGCCGACCACGTGGAAAGACTGAAATTGACAGTTCCCATAGAAGTTCCTAAAAATTGTGGCGTATAGCAAGTTTCTCCCTGACATTGCAGATATTGGCTATTCCATGGTGACGAGTGCGTAATGAGAGCGAAACGAGGTCATAGATGCTGGTTTCTGCAATTGGAGTGTCTTTCATATTTTTGGGATTTCCCTTATAGCGGGTTTTATGTTTTATAATATACGTGTATGTGGCTTTCTGAGAATTGTATATGCTGTGTCTAACGAAGCTTTTACATTTTATACTAAACGTATGTTTTTAACGATTCTATTATTATTGGGGTTACTGGTGACTCTAATACATTTTGTTGAACAATTGAATCTTCTTAAACCATAGTGAACTAACGCAGAAAATAAGTACTTGGTTCATATTTTGTTCCATTGTAAAATTAAAATCTGGTGATATTCATACGACAAATTTTTGAGGATCGTAAATCAATAGAATAATGATTTGCAGTGAAAACAATTACGCAAAATATACCTAAGCTTTATTTTGTGGGTGATCACTAAATTATTTAAATTGCTGGTTAAAGAGCGTGGTTTTTTTTTATGTCAATCATTAATTTTTTTTTTTTTTCACCAGACTTTAATTTTTCACAAATGTCAAATTAGCTATTTATTACAAAAGAGTTTAACATTTTTTTCAAATAATTGGGCATTTTGCTCTAAGAAGGCCTGCTATATAAAATATTAGTTGTGGCATTTTTAAGCAAATAACTCCCAAAATTTTGAACATATTTTAGATGGACATTTATTGCATTTCAAAACAATTTGTAGTTCAGCAATTCCCAGTTGGATATATGTGTCATACTAACGATTCAAAAGTTATTAAGCCTGATGAGCATCTTTAAAATAACCTGCATATGCTTAATTTAATTACATTTGTCTTACGCATATTAAAATTTTAGAATAAAATGACAAACAGTTATACTCGTATTTCCGAAATGGATAAATAGCTGTTTCATATCAGTTTTATTTCTGAAACTAATGAATCGAATATTTAAAATTAGTGCTTTACTGCGATCTGATTTACCTCTATTCTATCTTTAACGAGCTTATTGTCATCAAAGAAAATAAAAAATAATTCTTTTTAAGGCATATAAAAATAATCAGTGATAATTAAGTATAACATCAGAGATAAAGCTTTGTGATTTAGTTTGAAATGGGAAAGAATTACCATTCTCCTCTCAATGAAGAACGACACGCGTCGAAATACTGATTGCTTAATACTATTGATTTCGTAGTTGGTGACCGTAAGGGGATTACAGGCTCATTTTTAGTAATATTATATCGCATTAAAACGGTAAGATTCATTCAAGTATGCCACTGTTTTTAATTGGATTAATTTGTGGCAATTTGAAGTTTACAAGATATATTATTTTTGTCAAAATGTTCTTTTCAATTTTGCATTGTTTCATACATTTGCTGTAGACTGATTTTTTTTAAAAAAAAGTATTTTATTTGATAACAAACGATTATATTTTTTATCTTATTAATTAGGCTATAAAACTTGATAATTGTAGTTTTATTTTTCAGTTTTATCATACATTGCGGTTACTGCAAATATATGTTTCAAGAAAATATTCTCCATATCAATCGGGCAAACCTCAGAGCAAATCTAGTTCTTACGATTGTTCTTCTAAATTTAGTTCTTCAGGAAAATATATCCATGGCTACACCACGAGTAATTCGGTGGAGGATCATAAGATCTAGCCTTCAGTCAAACAGCATTTACAGATTTGGCATATATTAGGAAACCATTCTATTTCTATCGCATAGCTTTAGTACGTAGCGGTTTTTCTTAGTACTTAACTCCAGAAATACTTCTTCTACAGCATGCTTACACCTTTAAATGTAACATGCATTTTAGATAGTAATTTTTAACAATTTTATTATAGACATCGCATTCCTCTTTTACGCACTCCATGTTTAAATATCTTTCAGCTTAAACATAAATCGATATGAAATTGCTTAACGTGTTTTTTATCTTACCAGTTTTTATCAGACCCCTTAGAAGCCTGTGGTTTAAAAGGCTGAATCTTTGCACACTTATATGGAACACAAACTAAAGAAGTCGGATTTTCGATTTGCCCTCTTCGGGGCGGAGAAATGAGAGGTTCTCGAAAATATATTCTAAACCCTCCAGATGCCCTGCGGTGATTCAGAAGGCTGAGTTTTTACACAGTAATAGTATTGGGCCAACGGCCGTACCGTGCTGAAAATACCGGTTCTCGTTAGATCACCGAAGTCAAGCAGCATCGGGCGCGGTTAGTACTTGGTGGGTGACCACCTCGGAACACCGCGTGCTGTTGGCCATCTCGGGTGCGGTATCCCCGTGGTTTGCGCGCTAGATTTGCACGCTACCACAAATGCCGCCGTGTTCATGCGGAGTACGATCACGTTAAACATGTGGGTCCGTAAGTCCTTCCGAGAGGTTGGTGGTAGGGGAAGGAGGGTACGGTCCCTGTGGATGCCTCCCCCACTGGGTTCCGGTCTAAATTGGGTGGCACTTCCCGGCCGTCCATACAGTTACCTTACACCTTTCTGGTAGGTCGGACGGTCTGGGTCTCAACAACAACAACAGTAATGGTATTGACAACTGCACGAAACCCTATCAGAGCCAAATTTTCAATTTGCCTTCTCGGAGAGCAGAGAAAATGTTTTTTTTTTTTCTCAAAAATGTTTTTCAAACTTTTCAGAGGGTCTCTGTGACTTGTAGGCGAAATCTCGACGCACTTATACTATAGACCACAGGAGAGCACCAACAGAGCTGGATTTACAATTTCTCTTCCGGAATCCAACAATATAAATAGAGGGGGACGAAAAAGCTTGCCGGAAGTACCCGGTGATCTTGAAAACTGATATTTAGTATACTTACATTATAATTCACAAGACATAACCTGAGCCTATTTTCAATTAATATGACTATTTTGAAGCTAAGCTCTATGTGTTGTTAAACAAATTAAACTTATTAAAAAAGTTGTAAATTAATTTTTTAAGCATGTTAGTTTTTCTGTCAATGACAGGCTTAAATACAAATACAATATATTTTTAAATGGATAGAAATTTTCTTCGGGGTAAATTCGTGAAATGTATGTAAACACTCCCATTTAAACAGACACCCTTTTTTTTAAATCAGACAGTTCGGCATACAGGAGGGTGCAGAGCAGCTAATGGACAGCAGGCAAAAATATTCATAGAATTTCTAAAACGCATATATTTATAACTATAGCAGGGTATACAACATCAGATATTACATACAATAGTACCAATAAGACAACCATTATAGAATTATTTACTGATGACATTATCAAACGAAAAACAAATATGAGTAGGATATTAAAAATACTAAGTCAAAACTGCAGAAATAAAGACATACTTTAGAAAAAAAGAAAACGCTATAAAAAAGATACTTTTAAACACAGGAATCCAACACATGTGTGGTCGTTTAGAAGCTAATGTCCTCTAAACATATATTTAACTATTCCGCCCGTTCATATTTTGTTGAACCGACAACAGCAATAAAAATTTGGTCATCTTTTATGTGTATCAACTTGCATGGATTGTGACATTTTTATAAGTTTACAGAAATGGGTTTATCCTGCAAAACGCCCTTTACAAGAAGTGCATGCCCCGACCGGAACTACACCTGATTTACAGACATGCAAACAAAAATGCTGCAACAGCCGCCTTCTTCTGGCCATAAATTTGAGCGATTATATTACCTCTTGTTGACAAAGCGCTAATTCCTCTTTCTGGAAGTGTCTTAGGTCAAAAATGAAACACGTGAATTTCCTCTTGCAAGCTCTTTATTACCACCTACAGCTCAAACTTACTCCAAAACGAATTCCCGAAAGAGAAAACTGACTTGGCAAACATTACCCTACAGAATTTGGGAATTCTTATCTGAGAGCATTACACCTTCCAGGAACGTGAACTCGTATTTACCTTTGTTATTGGGTTCTAGGTATAGTAGGCAGGATTTCTATACTTTAATCTTAAAGGTAAATCAATTTCTTCAGAGGTAAAATAATTTGAAATTGATATTGCATTTTAAATTCTGTATATACGCCTATACCCTAACTTTTACCCTGTAATTTGTTCTACCAGATGCATTCAGGCTTACTCGAAATTCAATCCCAAAGGTGAAAATTGAATTAGTAAATAGTACCTACAAGAGAACGGAGCTTCTGTTAGAAAATCTTATTTTTGTCGAATGGAATCAAGTCTACGTTTCCTGCATGACAAACGGTTTGATATAATAGTTTTCGTGCTGTAGAAATCGTTTATAAAATGATTTAGTCATGCATTAAATGCTATACTAAATTAATTTTTTCAGGGTGGCTGTTGCTATCGAAAGCAGCTTTTTGTGCGTTGCAATGTATTTGCTTGATTTATGGTACTTGCTAATTTTTGATTTTTGTTGCATGTTTCTCCACGCATGCAGAATATATTTATGCAGGATTCATAGGAAAGTCCTTCAGCACCCCAATAATTTTGTAAGGACGTGTCTATGAGTGTACACTTTAAGTCGATCTATATCAAAGTGGATATACCCGATTGAATGAACGTGAATGCAACACCTTATTAGGTAATTAAAAAAATTAGAAAGTAATAAAGTTAGAAAGTAGAATTAGAAAGTTAAATTTAGAATGTTCAAAGTGAAATCTAGAACGTTGAAAGTAAAATTTAGAATGTTGAAAGTAAAATTTAGAATGTTGAAAGTGAAATTTAGAATGTTGAAAGTAAAATTTAGAATGTGGAAAGTGAAATTTAGAATGTTGAAAGTAAAATTTAGAATCTTGAAAGTAAAATTTAGAAAGTAGTAAACATTTAGATAGACATAAACAAAAATGCTTCAGAAGGCACACTATTACTGTAGGGTTTGACACAATGGGGTATTGGTGAATTTTTGGTATGTTCAGTAATATTAACCTTGTTAGACACAGGTGTCACCTTGTTAAATTCCCTGATTGACAGGTATATATTTCCTTTGGTTAGATCCTTTCTGATATCGATTTCTACTAATTATATATATACAACTTTGATATTAGCCTTTTTCATCTATCTTGTTTTGTTGCCATGTATTGTATCCCAACTATTTAAATTCTTTGCTAAGGCACTTTTATTCGATCGTGCTTGGTCACTTTAACCTAACATGTATACCCTTAGAACTGACAAAGTTGCTATGGTGTTAAGGAACTTTTCGAAGAACACTGTTTAAATGTAAAGACTCTGAACTGATGTTGAATTTGAACACATAACCTCTTGAGGAGCAGCAGATCATCTATCATATGATCATAGAGATCATTAAATGTTCTGTTCGAGTTAGAACAATCAAAACTTGATGAAGACTAACAGATTCCTATTCACTTTTATCATAATACAGTAGAACACATGTATAACTATCTTACATTTAGAGAGATTCTGGATCTAAAACAGTGACTCGGTTTTAAGTCAGGTTATTTCAAGGCTACTCACAAAGTTTTATGAAATTTGGAGCAGCCGTTTTCCAGTGATAATGGGAGAAACACACAAATAAATAAATAGACAGATTTTCAATTTTATTTATACAGTTTTTCTATACAAAACGGATTCAAGCAAAAAAGTACTGTGTCCAAATAGTACTGTGTCCGAAAAGTACTGTGTAAAAGTCCAATTGTCTGAATAAAAAGTTCTATACACAAGTTCGATGATATAACAGTGCTAAGAAAACGTTCAACTGTTTACAAAGCTTCTTTTCTGGATAGAAATATTTTGTTTAACTTTTGGACTGTAAAGCGATATTTGAGAATCGAAATTTTAGACTCAATTCAATTCCGACGCTGTTTTGTTGAACAAATTTGAACTATTTTAAACAATATCTGGCTGACATTGCTTTTCTTAACCTTTTGCTTACGGGTGGGATAGCGTCAATCCCAAGCGAAGAACCTCCCAAAAAGACAGGTATTTGGCATACCATATTCCAAACAGTTCGATCCCGCTTTGCAGACATTGGCGTTCGGACATTTTTTCAATTAATTTTTAGTAATTCATTTTAATAGTATATTATTATTTTTATTTAAAAAAGACATATTTTCGAACAATTCAAAACATTGCTAACTTTATTGATACTTCAAAACTCTAGTGACGGTCGAGATTACCTTGAAAATCAAAATGGAGCATATCTTATTTAAAAACAACATTGATGTCAATAAGTTTTCTATATTCCACTCATGAACAAAGAGAGATAATATTTTTTTCTAATTTACTTTTCTAAAATTTCTAAAATTTTGGAAATGTGAATAAGCTTTAGAAACGACCGAATCATGAACTTTATTATTTAGGTAAAGAAATAGTTTAACTGATTTGTATTCGTATCATCATCTACGGATAAAAATATTCTGCGTAAAAATAAAATACCATGCAAATTTGAAAATATATCTCTTATTTAAAAGCACGCCAGAAGAGAGCAATTTGCTAATAGCAAAAAGTGCCTATATCCTTCGCGAACTGATTTAATGGGGTTTTAGTTTAATTTTCAATTACTTATATTGGATTCGTAAGACGCAATGATCAAGGTTTGATAGAGCAGTGTTTTTCAAACTTTTTTGGCTGTGGAACCTTTTTGAAATTCCTTTTGATACTAGTACCTCAACATAAAAAAAATCCAGTTGTCCAAATTATGCATTCAAAATTGAAATGAAATTATTTCCTGGAATACTGAGGAGGATCATCAGGGTTCTGCGAAACACACTTTGAAAATTGCTGGATAGAGTGCGAGTAAAAGGAGGACTTCTACGAATTAAGAGCTAAGCTTTCTGAAATCATTCATAAGTTTATTTACGGACGGGGAGCTGAAGAAATGAGTTGGTGTTCAGCATCGAAGTCAAGAAGTGGCAATTTCAATATAAAGACTCCGAATACTGAAAGTTTTTCGAAAATTGAGTTTGTACAGAATATATGATTTGAGACTGCGACAGCCCAGTGGTTAGAGCGCAGGGATTGCACTCGGACGACCCGAGTGCAATTCCCGGTTTTCCCAAACTGTCGCTGTGTTCACGCGGAGTACGGGCACGTTAAATATGTGGGCCCGTAAGTCATTCCGAGATGTTGGTGGTAGGGGAAGGGAGGGTACGGCCCCTGCGGATGCCTCCTCCACTGAGTTCCGGTCTAAATTGGGTGGCACTTCCCGGCCGTACAAACAGATATCTTACACCGTCGAGTAAGTCTGACGGTCTAGGTCGAGGAAAGATTAAATGATTAAGTCTCTTTACATCATATATTATGGACAAAGAACGGGTATACAGCTAGTTTATAAGCAAAAATAAATTTCTCATTTACTATAATACTTTATTATATATTAATCGTTTAATGAAATCTATTTATATATATGTATACTGAAATGTTTTTAAATGTATACTGAGACTCAATTTTTATTTAAAGTTTGAACGATATTTTGTCAAGGGTTTCTTTAAACCAACTTAATATAATGTTTAATATAATGCTTAATAACCCGAATTGCAGAAACCAGTATAAATTAGACTGAAAGGGAGATTTGAGAGGTGATTAAAACTATATTTGAGGAATTATTCGTATAATATTCTACTTTAACGAAGATTAATACACAGTTTAAACAGAAGGAATGCTAGATACACTTGATTTACTTATGCGAAATTCGTATTAGCGCTCATGGCCAGTGCAATATATTCAGTTAGTTGCTTGGAAAGTAAATCCTTTATCTCCTAATTTACACTCTGGAACAGTTAATTTAATCAAATAGGATGCATATTGTAAAATCATTAGTATGCGTATGAAAATCACTACCAAAATCGTGTTTATTGATAAGTTTGATATGTGTAAAGCAAATACATCATCACTTATGCGTAAAGAAAGAAAAATGCAATAACAAAGTATTTAAGACTTAAAGTTATACCTAACTGTAATACCATATTCTCATTTTAGTAATTGTACGTGTAATATGGGAGGAAATACATTTATTGTTAAGGTTAAAATATATTTATTCTACCTTCCCGGACTGCCCATAGGGGGAGGGGACCGACGAACACCACTCGACTGCGGGGGCGAGGAGGGGAGGGGCGCCAGAGGGGGAATTTCAATATTTTTTGAAGGGGAGAAAAACCATGAAAAATTTACAAAAAGTGGAAATGCTATGTGGAAGAGGGGACGTGATAAATGTTTGTAGGTTGATTCTGTAACTTCTTGGTAGAAGAAACTTAACCGTACTCTCTGTAACAGAATAGCTTCTTTCAAAATGTATCATGAAAAATGTTTATGGCAGACTCGTTCACTTTGAGACTGTTTCTATTATTATTTATAATAAAATATGCAAATTGTATGGTGCGATTTTAATGGACATAATTATAAATCATATTCAAGTTGATTTTAATTTTAATACTTTTTAATAATGTATTCGACTTATTTGGATAGGTTTTTTAATGCCTATTTAAAAGCTCACTGTCCGCTTAATTTTTAGAAAGAATTACTAATCTCTTTTTCGTAACAGTATCCAGACAAATACAATATATCAAAAAAATATTTTTCAAAAATAATTAAATGTTATCTGAAAAATTAAAAATATTCAATGCAAACAACGGAAAACTTGAAGTAGTTAAATTTCCCATGTATGTAGTTTTTAATTCATATATTTCTTATTAACATTGATTTTAGTATTGTTTTATATAAGACGCTTTGCGTTTTGAAGGAAAATGTATTTGATATAATTTATAATTTTCAATTTCTGGAACATAAATTTCCACGCTCATAAGTTTGTTCTGAAAATTTGGCTTTAACTAGATGAAAACTTGCTGAGATAGAACTTAATTTTGCGAATTTTTACTTCTGGGGCAAAGGATTATTTTTATTTTTGCGACTTCAGGTATTTTTCCGTTATTAGTGTTTACTTTAAGCAATCAATAAATCTAACTTTGCATTCTATAATAAAAAAAAAAACATAATTTTTCACGCGAATAAAAAATAAAAGAAAACCAAATTATAAACAACTACATCACTATTATTATTTTTTTTAATTATTCAAAAATTTTTTAGAGTTTCCCCGCTCGAAATAAAACCGCAGGTTTTTATTCAAATTTTCACTTCCAAATAAAAATAAATGGATATATGTTAGCCTTTTATCTCTACCTGAGGGTATTCCAACTTCTCAATTTTCCCGAAGACGCCAAATCCTTAAAAAGGCAACCTTTCCCGAGTCAGATGCATCCGTAATAAATATCCCCTCAACTTACCCCATCTTCCCTTCCTCCATCGTTTCATAAACATGGAGAGAAGAGAGGACAGACTTCTAAGAGGATTAAGGATTTCAAACACACTTTAAAAGCAGTGACTCTGTCATTGTTATTCTATCCCAAATTCAACAGTACTTGTACGCGTACTGCATCAAAGTCGCTTTAAACCTCTTATTGACTTAGGTGCAGCATGGGGAATGATGGTTGCAGAAGCGCGTTGTCCACAACCAAGCAAAATGGCCAAAACACTTGAAAATCTACATAGTGCTCTTACGATTATCAAGCCAAAATTTTAATGTCTGGTGTTTTAAATTTGAGTTTTTTGGTTTAAGGCTTTTAGAATCATTTAACTCCTTCGGCTGTTGCAGTTGGTTGAAAACAAGATGAGATTTTGTGCCTTTTCGAGCATGGAAGATGAGGCTAATGAAAGAAATCCGTAACAGCACTTGAAAATTGAAAGCTATTATTCTTTTATGGATTAAAGCGGGTTGTACACATAAGAAACACTCCTTTTGAATTAAGACTTAGATTCTAATGTCTCTGGGTGTGATTCCTTGAACTTATGAAAATCTTATAACTGGGTTTGGTCACCCTCATTGATATAGCTCTTATATTTTAATTTTGAGGGTGTTACATTTGTATATTTCAGAATAACATATTTTGCGTTTTAATTTTGTTTCCTGATGCAAGACAAATTTTACACATTTTTGGGCTAGGAACATGGGTCTTATAAATGAATTAAACTTTTACGGACTAAAGACATGTGCACGCACAAACAAATGCTATTCGTAAAAAAGGGCTTAATATTAAAAGCGTTTTGAGTTGTAGTCTTTTAAAATCCTCTTAATGTTTAAAAGTGGATTTCGGGCGTTATTATGGACGACTGAAGCGAAGTTCATTATCCATTCCTAACGAAGCGAAATCAACATTTGACTGAATTTTGTTACCTTTTTACTCGAGAAATACAATAGGTAGAAAGATGAAATTTTGCATTTGTGAAAATGCACAGAGAATTGTAGAAAAACGATTTCAATTACTAAAACGAAGTATAACACAGCGAAACGCCAATTTTTGACTGCACATGCTCACTACGCTCTGTGCAAAAAATAAGTAAACAACAACTTTTAAATAGCTAATCAAAGCATGTGCACTTGCATGCATTGTGATTGAAACTTGCTCCTGCATATTAAATACGTTTCTGCGATTTAAATGTGTTACTTTGATTACATAGATTTCCTGTATTTTATGTTTTTACTTTCCCTGCAATCAGGGGCGGCAAATAGGGGGCGCGAGGGGGCGCGGTCGCGCCCCCAAATTTTTCTTATTCTGAACCAAAACTGAAAAGGCGTAAAAAGATTCCAAGCGAATTCGGTGAAAAGAATCCCCAAGGTGAAAAAAATCCCCACGATGATGTTAAATCATATCACAGAATCAATTTTCAATATGAAATTATAGATTCAGTATCTAATGAAATTGAGATAAGATTTAATGAGAAGAATATATCCGTTTTGCTTGCCCTTAGTTCAGTATTATCCGGATCAGATGTCGGAAAAGAAAAAAAAAAGTTTCAACCATATGCAAAGTATATAACTTCCAGAAAGAGGAATTGCTATGTGAATTGCGACTGTTTTATTCAATGGTGAAAAATGTAAACATAGACCATCCCAATTTTAAAAGTCGCCTGGATTATTTTAAAGAGCAGAATTTAAAAAATGTGCTTCCTGTCATAACATAATTAGTTAAATTGTTTTTGACTGTGCCAATCAGCTCAGCCAGTTGTGAAAGGTCTTTTTCGTGTCTCAGGAGGTTGAAAAATTATTTTCGCATTACAATAATGGTACAAAAAAGACTTTCATCTTTATCTATTTTAGCTATAGAACAAGATATACCACTGGATTATGATGATATTGTAACAAAATTTTCTCTTCATCCAGACTCTAATAACCGGCGTTTAAAATTTCAATAACGGGTAAATAAATATAGATATTTGTATTTAGAAAAATTATGTTAACAACAATTATGTTAATACAATTATGTACAAAAATTATGTTAACAATTATTTTTCTCAACATCAATTCAATTTTGTGATCCCTCTCCCCTCTTCCCCCTTGTTAACAAACATTTTATTTATTTCATATTGTGGATTTTCATACAAATCTCGCACCCCCAAATGAAATGCTGAAATGCCGCCCCTGCCTGCAATACATGGTAATGTACAGGGAAAGTATTGGAATCATGGCGAAAATCGCAAGTCGAGTTTTCGACGAATCTGCACGTTTCGAGACCTCTAGAATATGAAAAAACTATTTTTAGCGTGACGTCTGTGTGTGTGTCTGTCTGTGTGTGTGTCTGTCTGTCTGTATGTTTGACTGTCTGTGTAGATTTTGTATCCACTCTAACTAAAAATCTACTTGACCGAATTTCTTAAAATTTGGTAGGTAAGTCACTTGTGGGCGAATCTGGTGCTGATTAGATTTGGGTACGATTCGGGATAAAAGAATCCGCCTTTTTTTGCGAAATGGCCCACAAAAGCTTGTATTCACTCTAGCTAAAAAATTAATAGACCGAATTCCACAGAATTCGGTAGGTAAGTCACTTGTGGGACACCCTGGTGCTGATTAGATTTTGGTATGATTTGGAAAAAATAACCTGTTTTTTTTGCAAAATGGCCCGCAAAAATCGCCAAAATCTAAAATAAAATCTACATATGCTCAAATATATCCACGAAATGCTTGTTTAATACGTAATTTTTAACTCAGAAAAGAATAATATCAATCCCATTACACTAGGACTAGCCGTTCTCGAGATATTTGAGTTTTTTCGCATTGTCTCTACACCACCTTTGAAAAGAAGTCCAGTTATCAAATGAGAATGAAAATTTAATTAAAAGTGAATTAAATGTGATTAGAATAAAGAGAAAGTGGATATAAGTCTGCGGGGAAAGTCATGTGCTGCCCACATCAGATTTTTTTTATTAAATATTTAAATTCTAAAAACGTATATGCTCTTTTGCATTGGGATTCTCAGATATTAAAATTAATATTTTATACGTCTAATTTCATAATTATTTGTTAAATTAAATTCAAAGAAATAATTCACAGCTCGCATACTTCGTGTTCCATTTATAAAAATTCCATTTATACAGATCCAGATAATTATACGATTAGAATTATATGAATTATATTTGTGTAATATTATTATAACATTTATCATTACAATTACATCATGATTATAAGTTGAAATATTTCCCCATTCTTCCACATTGTATAATAAAATGTTAAATGTTTATTTATTTCTTCCTTTCAAATATTCTATCCAGACGTTCATTCCATCGGAAGGCTTGCCTTTAAATTCCGAGACCTAACAATGATTTTTTCCCTTCTCACCTTTTATCCCGTCAGTAAATCATAGAGTTGTTTAGGATCCGTCACATTCTATCTATACTATCGAATTTCTTAAAGGAGCTACTTCTCTCCAAGATTCAAAACTTTGTTGACATGGTTCCAAAAGTCATTATCTTTTGGATAGGATTCAAAATATCGTCATTTTACATGTTAAGAGATCCTGATCTCCCGGCTCTCACGGAAAGCTCAAAGAGTTTTCCGTGAAAAGTAGAATATCCCTAATATATCAACAAAATTGGACGCTTTTATAACGGAATTGGGAAAATAGTACGCAGATGCTCTTTATGCATAGTAGTAATGTTCATACGTATGTTGCCCATTTCGAAGCAAACCTTTATGTAACTTTTCCCAGATAGTATATATATTGTATGGGGAAATTATTGTGATGAGGTCGAAAATTCAAATTCGATTTCTTGACGGAGGAACACGTTTCAAACATCCTTGAACACGAATCGAACGTTTTCGAGATAATAACTGCGCGTCCATGTATGTATATTTGTGTGTCCGTGTGCTTGTGAACGCAGTCGTTTAAGAATAAATGAAGCGTTGAAATTAAAAGTTGATACGATTATTTCAACAAGTAAATATTTGAACCTTACTGATTTGAAACACGATTGAACGATAGGTAAACCCACCCAATTTCAAATGAAATTTTGAAAAAAATCGTCAAAAATTCAAAACCTTCAATAAAGTTACGCAAATATCATTTCTTATGTAATTTTCCTTATATACATAGTATAATGTATAAAGTATTGTGGTAGGGGTTAAAAATTTGAATGAGTTTTCAACGAGAGAAATTGTTTCAAGCATCTCTGAACACGAATCGAACGATTTTGAGATGATGTCTGTGTGTATGTGTGTGTGTCAGGGAGTCCGTAGAGACGATATCCCACGAACGAATAGAGGGATTCAAACAAAATTTGATTCAAAATTTACAATTAGTGAATGCTAGTAGCCTGCTGCTTTTAAATGAAATCAAAGGCTCTGAGGACCTCCTAACTTTTCAAATGAAATTTTGAAAAAATCATGAAAAAATCAAGTTATTAAATAATGCTAAATAAATAAATATTTTATACGTGACTGAAAACAAATAACACAAGCTTTAGAACGTCAACTTGAACCGTGATATTGACCTTTTTCTGTTTCAAATAAATTTATCTAAGAAATTACATAAAATTCTGTCTGTAACACTAAAGGATAAATTTGGCAAAAGTTTGCTTACTTGGTGACTTTCTGAACACCATACCAAATTGACAAAAATGTTGCAACAGTTTAAAAAAATACGCTAAAGTTACAATAATGATGCTGAATTGATGAATCAATGTTTAACATCTTTCAATATATGGACTATATTGTTTAGCATGCGATATCAATAGTTTGAATTGTCAAGCTAGATTTTCACAAAATATGAGCTAATTTGGTACTTCGAAATAATATTGCATGTTGTCATCTACAAAAATGCCAAATGTTAGTGAGCAATTCAACGTTAAAAACGCTGTTAATTTTCTCTGACAGGAACAAATATAATTTCTTTGTTTATATAAATAATTCCATTATATTTAATATATATTCATGTAATAATATTGGAATATTCTTCATTTAATATTATGATTATATTAATGCAAATTATAATTATTATATAATAATATCATAATTATTTATCATTATAATTATATTATGATGCAAGTTGAAAGTTTCCTGAGGATTCTTCATATAATCTCGAATTAAGAATTTAATAAAATTTAAAATTGGAGATCTGCCTTTCCATACTTTAGAGATGAGCCGCTTTCGACTTAGTTAATTATGTAGATTAACAGAGGAACGGCTAGCAATCTTTTTGCCAGGGACTCATAAAAGAGCCGTTTCTCTCAAACTCATTAAAGACTTTGCTCTAATATCAAGAGATATCTTAGTGTAAATATTAGCAGTGGTCTAGAATAACTCAAGTCTTCATGGTGCAGGGGCTCAAAAGCTAACTCATTTAATGCGCCCCAGTTTCTGCAAAATCCTCTCGACTACTTGGTTTAATTACGTTACCTACCAAACAGACAAGAAATGATCGTACACTCAGACTCATGCGGAATGAGTTGAGAAATTCTACAGCTTTAATGCTGCTGTTCTATCTCTATTGTTCTAAAAGAAAATATTTTTGAATTATTGTTCTCTTCCTTTAAAGACTTTATATTATATATTCATTTTAAAATATACTTGTACATCCCCTAATATAGACATCAAGATAAAATAGTAATAATAGTAAAATATAAATATAATAATAATAGATAAAATAGTAAAATTAGAGCATAGAGCATATATAAGATGAAAATAGTAAAGCCAAAGAATATATTAGATGACAAACTATTTTTTATCTTGCAACTATCATAATGAACCAGTAAGTTCAAAAATTAACTATATTAATTTTTAAACTTACTCGTTTGTCTCTCATTGAAGACATTTAGCAATGGAAGAAAAAATAATAAAGTCAAAGCATGTACTGAGTTAATAGTAAAGTCAGAACATGTATTAGATGTAAATAGTAAAGTCATAGCATGTATTACATAACACACTTTTTTCTTTATCTTGCAACTATCATAATTAACCTGTAAGTTTAAAAATTTATTTTTAAACTTAATCGTTTGTCTCTCAATGAAAACATTTAGCAATGTAAGATAAAATAGTCAAGTCAAAGACTGTATTAGATGAAAGTAGTAAAGTCAAAATATGTGTTTAATGAAAATAGCACTGTCAGAACATGTATTAGATAAAAATAGTAAAGTCAGAGCATGTATAAAATGACACACTGCATTTTCTTTGTCTTACAACTATCAAATACTGCAAAAATTTAAGTGAGCAACCTTCATAAATTAATCTATGATACGGGTTGCTATTGGCAGTATGGTCACATCTCTATTTTTAAATGTTGCAGGAATCCTTGTCCCAATGATATATAACGGTGCCACTTAGCAACTTTTCCGACATACGCCCTTTTCCCGCCCTAGGAAGGAAATTCTGAAAAATGAAAAAAACATGCAATCTTACTTTACTGCCAAATTTTTGATTAAAAATAAACAAGGTTTATCAATTGATCATGATATTGTACTTGTATTGCAACTGATATTTTTTTTCGTCTGCAGTTTATATAAGTATTCGATGTAATAAAAACATTATTTCCCAGTGTAAATATTCAGCAAGGCGCAAGAATTGGCTGCCCTAATTTTTAACATCAACTAAGAGAGCAGGCAAAACCATTATATGAAAAAAAAAGAGGTTTACACATTAAGGAAAAAGCATTCAAAAATGTTTGCTTAGATAGCTTTTCCATAGAATACTACTTCACAGAATTTTGTACTCGATTTAATTTATTAAACCCTCAAAAATATGTATAATAAAATAATAAATAAATAAAAAGACAAAAAAAAACCTCATAAAGCTGCCTATCAGATCAAATAAAAACAATACTTTACTTACGATAACTTTAGTTCTATTATTCTAATCTTTTGCATGCATTTTTAATACAGATTGCAAGCACTATGAACAATAGCAGTCGAGAATAGCAAGAACAATTTAAATCGTACCAAAACAATTAGCGAACATTTCTTTGACCTTTATCAGATATTTTGTGTTCATTTGGAAACAAAGAGGCATTTCTTTTGTCGAAGTCTTACAATCTAATTATAATGTAATAGAAAGAACGTAAACTAGAATTTCGAAGTTACTCAAATGAAGTTAAAGAGGCATTACAAGAGGCACCCTTATCAGTCAAATGGAAAAGAAAACTCGATAGATTCTCAAAAGTACATAAGGACTTTCTTTTTGCCTTCTACTTTTTACCTTGCGAAATAAAAACACAAAAAACTTTCAACGATCCCGGTGAAATATTTTAATTTGTTCTGTCTGTATTTTCATTTATTGTGCTAATTTGTTCCTTTTGTATTTTAATTTGAGACCGGCGTCGTGGTTCCGCGACAAGTAAATTGTGTAATCACGTTGATTAATTTTATTTACTCATTAATTTCGTTTTTTGGGGCAATTGAATAAAAAGTGAAATATCAACTAGTGTAATTTTTTACAGGAAAATTGTTACATTTATTGGACTGAATTTAATTTAGTTTAAAAAAAATAATTAGTAAAACAATATTTTAATTGCACAAAATTAAATGAAGTGAAAAGATGAAATTGTGAATTTTAATTAATAATATAAATTAATTCAAAACACCTTATGGTATTTTAAATTAATAGCAGAGAAAAATTTTTGCATACAAGTTTATAGCTCACTGGTATTCTATGTCGCCACCAGGGGATTTTGAAGGGTCTGGAAATAATTTTCTAGCCCCCACCCTTTTTTGTCCTCCGCTTCAAAGAGGGGAATCGAGAAACAGGTTCCATTAGGCTCTGTCTCCCGTGAACTATTATAAGTAAGTGTGCAAAGATTCAACCTTCTATTTAACATAGAGGTATCTGCAGTGTCTTGAAATCCTTTTCAATTTTCATCTTCCTTTTCTCAGACTTCGGTTGAAAATTAAAAATCTAGCATTGTTATATTCTGCCCTATAGCCGATACTGTAAATATACACAGATTCAGCCTTCTAGGTCATCAGAGAGCTTCTTAAGAATATGGAAAAACAAAAGTTATTAGATATGATAAAACAATTATTTAGATAAGATGCAGTTACTAGTTCAAAAAGATAGAAATCTGTTAGGTGAGTTTATTAATGACAGTTACAGTTAAGTTACTGGTAGATTTAAGAAAATTTCATCAAAATTGCAACCATATAGACTAAAAAACATAGAAGGATTCCAGAGGTTTTAGAGAAGCTTTTTTATAATTTTTGTCCTCGACGGTCAGACACGGGAAACGAAAATGTTAGAGGTAATAATTGTAATTTTTAAATAATTTTGTGCATCAACTGCTAATGTATGAAGACAGTTTTAATTTTAAAGAAATGTATCAAAATATCCTAACCGTTATATTTTAGTTATAATCTAAGATAGCCAAAAATGTGCCAGTCTATAAAGTTACGAAAATGTAATTATTACATTTTCTTATTTAGGCATTTTTTTGCATATACGTGAATTCCTTAGTATGTTTATCATCATAAGTATGTTGATAAATACCATTAAACTGAGAATCTCAAACACAAGTTGTAAATTCGAATCTCATGTTAAGATCTTAAAAGGTCGCCCGTATTATTATTGTTGTTTGTGTCATATCATTAGTTGGGATTTTTTTAACATAATACTAAAAAATTTTCAATTTCCATTTCGTCGCAGAATTATCAGTCTTGTGTCAACTTGGTCACAAATCTCAACACTTGGATGTAGGTCTCTTCCAATATTACAGGAAGCAAACTATTGCATTCAAGTTTGAAATAGAAGTACTCATGTTCCAATGGGAAAATGTGGTTTCTGTTAACACTGATAAATGATGTGAATAGGCAGAAATGACGAATGCATTAATATACACAGCATTTGGCTCAGTTTTATTGTCTAAGAATTATAGCTATGACGAGAGGTGATAACCTTTAACAGCTGCGACGATATCCAATTTCAATGTCATACGTGGGGCTCCGGGCTCAATGTCATATTCAGGGCTCCGGGCTCTTCATTTGTCCAAATTGATGACTACTTAGCTGAATTGGTAGCAAAATATCGTATTATGTACTACAAATAAAAAATAAATGTGATTGATAACCAACAAACAGGGGTGCGGTCCTAATCATGGTAGCAAAATTATTATTTCTTAAGTTTAGTTCGACCACTTGGCATTGCAGCACTTTTTTCTTTATCTTAAATTTAAAGTAAAATATATCACACTATTATATTTATTCAATAACAACATTCTATATGTATTTTGTCTTGAAACCCATAAATTCTATGGAACACAAACTATTACTATTTTACTATTGGTTACCTTCGTATTATATATATATATATATATGCAAAATAAGGTATATTGTAGATGTGCAATATAAGGTGTGTTACAGATATGCAAAATAAGATTTCAACATATTTCTTTGTTGCTGTGATTATATGATATCTATATACTTCTTTAATATATTTATCTGATAAAACTGTGTAAAACCACTTATTCAAGTTGCGCAGGCAAATAGAAAATGCTAGTTGATATCATATTTGCTAATGATTCAAGATTTGTAAACATAAAAATGAGGATAATGATTATGAAATGTCTTTTGAGGCTTTTCGGAATGGAAAGACCAAAGAGCCTTTCAGTGGCAATCTAAAGGCGTGCTTGGTGCCAAGTGAAGTGTGAAAGTAGGCGGCAACATGTGACTTGGCACACCCCAGACGTCCAGGTGTGCCGGCACGGCCACAGCTCTTGAAATCACAGAGTAGAGACGCAAACGAGTCTCGTTCCGCCTTACAATATTCCAGTCCTGTGAGGCAAGTAGTCGCGCTTAGATAAATAGTCCCTTTGGTTAAATTACTCATGCAGATGAAGATCTACCTGATGCTGTCATCCGGTTTGAACTCTTTACACTTGCGCGGTCGATACTGGATTCAATCCACAACGTCTGTTTTGGAAAAGAAATGAAGTCTTAAGGGCAAACATAATTATGCGCTGTCTTAAAAACCTAGCGACGGGATTTACTCTGCTTCCGGCAAATTTGTTGATTTTGGTAATTATGCTTTAATTGTTTCTAAAATGTAGTTCTAAATCTTCTCGAATTGATCTGAGCAACACTTTTAATTGATAGCGTCACCATTTATGCTAACTTATTGACTCTCATCTAATGATCTTTTAATTGTATATTTATGTCTACAAAACATTGGTGAAATTAATTCCTAAAATTATGATATACATTTGTTCGATATTTTTTAAATCATTAAACACGCTATTAACTCAAAGTGTTTTTTTCGCATTTGAATTTGGAAGACGTCGGCAATCTATTCGTACATGCTGGCTGCTTTCAGCTTTAGAAATTAAATAAGGGCAGCAATTAGAAAAGAAACAACTACCCTAACAGCATTTTTTTTTCACAGTGACGTAATATTTACGTCACACTGTGACTCTGGAACGTCACAGGACGTCGCAGTACGTCTCGGCAATGTCATATTGAGATCACAGCGAAGTCATTTTGGTCATTTTCATGGACTTTCGTGATGTCGCATATTAATTTATTTGTGACGTCACATTGCAATTGCCATTGTAATGTCGTCTCATTGTTACGTGTTAATTAAATTGTGGAAACGTTACAGAATATAGTCACAATGAAGTTACTAATACGTAACGTCGCATAGAAGTCGCAAATATGATGTCACATTGTGACCCAGGTGTCACGTGACTACAACGTCACTGTCACACATGTGACGATCTTTGCTGTGAGGGTAATTTATGTCTACAAAACATTGGTGAAATTAATTTCTAAAATTATGATATACATTGTTCGATATTCTTTAAATCATTAAGCACGCTATTAACTCAAAGTGTTTTTTCAGCATTTGAATTTGCCAGACGTCGACAATCTATTCGTACTTGCTGGCTGCTTTCAGCTTTAGAAATTAAATAAGGGCAGCAATTAGAAAAGAAACAACTAACTCTTGTGTATTTGAATGAAGGAGGGGGAAGGGTATTAGTGACTATTAGATAAACAAACGAGCACGGAAAGCTACAAATACTGAAATATTAGTATACTATACACATGTACATTTTAGAGAAAATTCAGTAATTTAAAATTGTATTCAGAAAAAAAAGTACTAGATACGAAATTATTTAAACTCAGCGATTAATATAATGCCATATTTTAAAGTCTAGTATATGTTGCATCTTAATCATATAAAAAGTAGTAATTTTGTAATTATGTAATTTAAAATTATAAAAAATTAATTTTTTTCCATCCTTGCTACAAATCAGGCATTTATTTAAGCTACAAATTAGGCAGACATAATTGCAATAATCAGCCATGGATTTTGGGGAAATTTCTGTTTTATTTCCCAACGGTGCTCTGTGTATTTTAGTGGATACCAACAATTAGTGTGAAAATTTAAAGAGTTAATTGTCTGTCAAAAAGTCAGCCCTGTTGTCATTTGAAGAGCTTAAATACCAGCCTTTCTTTTTTACTTTACCTGAACTCATACACAATTCTTAACTTATTTTTATTATTTAAATTCATTTCGTTTATGTAGCTTATAAAGAAATTGAAAAATATTTAAATTTTGATATGTATCAAAAATCACCAAATCTTGTGTATTAATCCTCCACATACTGTATTAGTACTGTTACTACATCCTATCTCAAATGACACTACCACATAACAAATTATGTCCATCTAAAATTTATAAGGATATGCCATTTAGCCCCTACAAAAAAACGTCAAATTTATAGTGAGAAGAATCTAGTGGCCCTTTGTGTTGTTGATCTAAATCACATAATTTCAAGCATATTTGTATAATATATGGTGTCATCTGTTGGGAAATTTTATAAATGCATGACGCTTCCCTATGTATTGAACCTCCCCTATTTCTCCGCAAAACTCGTCGCATTCTTGTTGAATTGCAAAACTCCCTGAATTCTGCAAAACTCGTTGAATTCTGCAAAATTCGTCGCATCTGAGTATGCATATATTTCAGGAGCTTTTTATCCATGTAAGAACAAATCTTTAATGACGACAGTTCACATAATTTGCATTTGGAATAACTAATTGTCATCTGAAGGTAATTCCTTCATGGGGCGCCACTATTTACTTTTCTGTGGTATTTTTGCAAATCTATTTTAGAAAATAAACATATGAAAATAGTCTGAAGAATTCGGAATATAATAGGAATTGCTTTAAGAATGTAGTTTTAAGAATATGTTTACTAACGCCTCCATGCTGTTGCTGGTATGGTTGCTCGGATTTTTATTCTGAAAAATGGAAGGATGTTTTTTGTCTCTAAACTAGTTTATACCATAACTAATTATTATTTATTTGCTGCATATTTTTGCAGCAGATTGAGCGATTTACATTAAATACCCCGCATTCAATAACTCATTTTAATAGATCGATTTAAAACGACTAAAGCTTCATAAGAATGTTTAAATGTTTGTGAGAATGAAGCTTTAAAATATGACGAACTTCAACTTTTGTTATTTTTCTGGAGGATAAATATAAAAGTAATAGCTTTTCATTCGAGCTGAAAAATGAAGTAGTGCTTATACTATCAAACAGGGGAAAGCTTTTTGTCTATCTTTCGAAATACCCTTGTGGCCTAAAGCTGAGGATCAAGCCTTGATAAGTGTCTTTTTTATAATATATAGTGCAAAATGTGTCAGCAAGTGGTTTTTCACAATGTTGACGATGGCTTAGGCTGTGCTGTCCATTTTCCCCAGAAAAATATTCTATGATGAGAAAAATATAAAGGCTTATGTTTGGTAAATATTTCCTTTTGAATTTTGCTCTCTGAAACGATATTTGATTTGGTATTTTTAGCTTATTGTGAACTAATTCAATATAATTTCAAACAGATTTTCTTATTAAGTAAAAAACACATCTCTGTACTGTACACAATCAATAACGAAATTGATTGCAACATAAAACTTTGAGCAAGTAAGGTTAAGTAAGCAGGCATACATTTCGGACACCTTCTTTAGTACCACCAAGCACAGACAAGAACAAATTAGATGAGATCATGCCGGAGTAATAGAAAATAGTAAAGCATCATAGCACAATAAGATAGCACTACCTGGTGTAACGAAAGGGAAGAACAACGAGAAAGATAGAAAACGCATGAGAAGTAGACAAGATAATAAAATACAGAGTAGTGCTGCGCAGAAAAAGAGTGAAACATAAAAACAAATAATTAGCCATAGTCATGCCAAACCGAAGAGAAAAATGGAGTCAATGATAAATCATTAATCAGGTTACTGGAATTTTTATGGATATGAAATCTTAGAAGAAATCTAAAAAATATTTCATCAAGACATCCAAAAAAATTGTTTCCGTGCCTTTTCTAAATTTTCTAAACTACCTTAGAACAAGGCAGAGCCAGTTAAAACTTGTAGCAATAATGTTTTGAACTCCTTTCTATCTTAAAATTAGTCATAAAATTGCTAGAATTATCAATAATTTTGATTTCACAGTGATATTCTCCCCTATCAATCAAATAATTTCTTCCCTGGGGTTTTTATTGAAAAGTTAAATAATTTGGCAGTCATTAAGCTCCTTGTCAAGGCCCGGATTATCGTATTTTGGTCAAACTAAACGTGTCTCAAAGTTTCGCTTAAAAGAACAGAAAAATTGTGTCTAAAACCAAGAAACTAATAAATTTTCCCTCGCTAATTACTGCTAGATGACAAGTCACTGTTCTGATTTTTCTTTTGCATGTACTATTCAAAAGAGATCTTCCGTTTCTTGGATTTTCTTTGAAGATTATTATATTTATAAAAATTTTAGTAATCTGATTAAGGGTTTCTTAATGACACCATAATTCTCTGAGATTTGGCAGATATATGTCAAATTTTTTGTTTCGCTTTTTTCTGCTTCGCACGTTGAGTTCATATACTTTGCATTGTATTAATTTTTCTAGTTTAGTCCTCATATTCATTTTCTGTGCAATTTAAATATTTTTTCTCAATTAGTTCTCGTTCCACCCACAAGGTGGCGCTACCTTATTGGGGTCTGTCGTTTTTTTCATTTTCTGTTGAATGGCATGGCTTGCCCTCATTTAGGCGTTTAGGCACAGGTGTCTTCGGACTGAAGAATGAAATCCAGCGACTTCCAAAACGTACGTCTGCTTACTTAAACTTATTTACACAGAATTTATGTTACAATCTATATCGTTATTTATTTTCTTATTCTTTGGGGAATAAGATTTTAAACTTAATGGACATTTTTTTTAATGTAAGTTGAATTAGACAGAAATTCTAATAATTTATGTATGTATAACATGTAACTTCTTGCACTTTGTTTGTAGTTAAATACTTATATTTTTCTGTATTGTGTACATTCCCTGTTCAGAAATCGAGTGCTGAAACTTTACTTTTGTGTGATCGCTAATACTACTTTAATACTATGTGGCACACCGTTATATCTCCATCGTTCATTCAATAGCGACACAAAATTGACATCACTGAAAGCTATCATGACTTGATTACATGCAATGTTTAAAAATAAAAATCGAAACAGAATGCTTTTCTTGACCTCAGTGCTTTACTTCAAAGCTAGAAAATCCTCAATGCCCCCAATGCCAGAAAATTTCAAATCTGTTGCAATCACTTCATTAGTTATTCTTCCATGAATAAACTCCAGCCAATTGAAAATCTGAAAAAATTTTAGAGCCCACTAATTGAATTTATAAAAATTATGAATTTGAATTATTAAAAAAATAGTCTTAAATTCACTTTCCATTCATCCCAAGTGCAAATAACTTATTTCAAAACCACCATCATTGCTTCATCGTAATAAATACTTAAAGAACATTTGGACGACCTGCAAAACTAATAATATATTCCTAACTGTCTAGATAAATAATACTTAGACACATGTTCAAGTGAACCTCATCCGAACGCTAAATGTTTCTTCAAGACCATAACTCACATAACACACCACCTGAAATCTTCACAATGAAATGGCGATGCCGATAACTTAGTCCGGGTACGGGACCTGTAAGGCGATACAGGATGTCAACACCTTACGCAAGTAACTTCTGACCTCTTGTAAGCTACAAGAATCTGACTCCCACACGCAGAAAGCTTCCCCAAAGGGCCATGTAACTTAGATAGGCCGAGGCCTGTGCGTGACTTGAACTAGGCGTCTGAAAACTAACAACCTTGCTAGTACAACCTGGCTGTCAGTCGCACACGCAATCTACCACGAGCATCCCGTAAGGCCCCATATTTGATTAAAAAAGACTGGATCTTTTATTTGCTGGTAACAGATGGTAACCTAGGAATGCTCATATATTCTTGTCTGTTTAGTCAATGGTATGCACGAATTTATAGAAACTCTGTTGGGAATATCTATATAAGAATATATGTGCATAATATAATTTTTGAATGACACCGAGATAATGATACCCATATATAGAAATGTTGATTTAACAGAATTCCACGAATGTGTTCCAGTCTTTCCTGAAATATTTTTTAAAAATTTCAAAATTGCTTTAGCTCTCTGAAAAAATAATTGTCTAATAGACGCTGTTTATTGTATTTATTGTTGCAAGCACATAATGGAAATATCACTTTGAATTTTTGAGAACCTTACTATTTGTTGATTGCATGTTGATAGATAGTTTGTTACATGCGTGGTAATATACTGTTGATTGCATACGTGTAAACAAGACAATTTTAAAATGTTAATTCCAACACATATCAACCAGTATGTTTGCAGTAACATTTACTGCTGGAAAGGGTTTGCGAAGAAAATATTTTGTTGATAGGCGACACAAAAATGTTAGGTTCAGTGGTGTACGGAAAGCGTGTGGGATTAAAGGGGGCTTGGGTCCCTTACTAACAAAAAATGTTTTTCAATGAATCAGTCAATTACGATTAAGACTACTCTGAATTAAATTTGGTCGAATATAATAGCATCAACCTCTGCGTACGTGATTAGGAACTATTGTCTACTCTACTACGTTTTACTTTACACTATATTTTACTTGCATTTTGTCTTTATCAAAGTACAGTTATATCTTTTTAAATAAAGTGCATAAATTTTGTAACGCAAATGATAGATAGGCATAAATAAACTGATTCAGCTAACGAAACTCGCTCTCATTTGTATTTGAACAGACAGAACTTATTTGTCAATTCCAGGTGAAATGTATTTAATTGGCAATTTCGATCATAGCATTACGGTCAATTTGATATTTGTATTTCAATTTACAGTCAGTAGAAACACAATAAATATGTATTCTGAGCATTTATGCAACATATTTTAACTAATTTTATTTTTTTAACTGTACAGATATAGATTCACTAGTCTGTCAAAACAAAAAAGGGAAACTAAATCTCTTAACAAATTTAGATTTCTTTTATTTAACAACTAGAAAGAATTATCCAGTGTTTCCAGGGTTTTAAATAAGCTCCCGTTATTTAAATAATACAGTTAACACCACTCAATTTCAAATCTTCTCTTTTGAACACAAATTATTCCCACCTTTCATTTCAATCCAATTCCTTTAGTTTCAACTCGTGCAACAATTTGACAGGTATACGGATAAAATTTCACTACTGCCGGAGAGCTAACTCAAAATATCAAATTTTATGATTTAGTTTGTAAATTAACCGAAAATCTGAAAATTGAATAATTCAGAAAAAAAGTTTTTATTAGAATGCGAAGATATATATTCACCCATATTTTTACCACACCGGAAATGCTGCGATATAATTATGCTAATCTTCCATTGTAACCATGCGACGAAATAAGAAAATAAAAAATAAAACATGCATATTTTGACGTATTTAAAAATAAATTAATAAATATGGAAGGGATTAAGGTTGTTCGAAGATCGTTAGAAAGAACGTTTTTCGATCTGCACGATAATATCAAGATAGAAACTCTGTTATGATATTTTCCATCTCTAAGAAACCGGTTTATGTGAAAACTGCTCAAAATCGTTCTTTAATATAAAATACTAATTGGAATAAAAAAATCTCGCCGAGGCGTATTGTCCAGGAACCTCAAATTCCTCTGTGCCAAATTTCGTTGCTGTTTGAACCTTCAGTTTTTCGGTATCAGACGACAAAGACAGGTAGAAAGACAAGTACTTTATTTTATTATGCAAGATTCATGGCAATATCACTTTGCTAGAAAATGCGACGGATTCTGTACTGTTGTAGAAGCTATTCGTGTACGCAAATTGATTCTTTTTGGTCATCAGGGCGTTTCTAAAATATCCGAAAACACTTTTTCAACAACTTCAAATTTTAAGAAAGATACTCGCATTGCAGATAACAGTATCCTTGACCGGATTTGCACATATTATATGCTCATTAGCGTAGAATAACCGCTAGCTGCAATGACAGCAAGAAAACTTGGTATTTGCCCCATTTTGTCTGCTCCTGGGGAAGAAATCGAAAATACGACTCCGTTAAATCCTATTCAGCAAATATTAAATCACCTATGTCGGCTTCTGAAGTGTTTTGGTAAACTTTTTGACCCCCCCTCCCATTTTTGCGTTCTCTCGAATGGAGTGTCAAAAATTCGGCTCGGTTAGGTTCTGCCTCGTGGTCTATACTAGGATATATACGGTCGATACTAAGGGAGTGCTTCAACCTTCTATATGACCGGAGGAGCTTCTGATGGAATGGGTCAGTCCAGTGGTTAGCGCGCGTAATTGCACTCGGACGACCCATTTTCGATTCTCGGTTCTGCCCTAAAATGCCCCCGTGTACACGCAGAATGTGGGTCCGTAAGTCCTTCCGATAGGTTGGTGGTATGGAAAGGAGGGCACGGCCTCTGTGGATGCCACTCTCACTGTGTCCCGGTCTAAATTGATGGCACTTTCCGGCCGTCCAAGCAGATACCTTACACCTTTGGGTAGGTAGGGCTTTTGATGAGTTTAGAAACACTGTTCGAATAAAAAATCAACAAATGCAAAAAATTAAATCATCTAGGTAACCGGCTGTTTTCTCGGAGTTTGGATAGACACAAACATGTTAGAGAATTCTTATATAGATCTTTAAGTACACCGAATACTTATTTCGATTCTGAAATTTAGTTTCAACATGTTTCTTATATCATCACTAATGCTGCAATTTTATTAGCGAAGCTACTTAGACATGCATTTCATTTCGTTTTATTGATGGAACTTTAGACTATAATTTTATATTCTGAATACGTATTGCAGGTAAGTAATTTACGCTTTAATGAATTAAAAGAAAATAGCTTTACAAACAGTAGAAAAGCTTTGTTCTCTCGCTATGCATAAGAAAGGCCACATGTTAACGAAAATTCTGTTCTGTAGATCGATACTTTGTGGGAGGGAGAACGTTTATTACCACATGGACTGACTCATTCATAAACATCTCCATCCTACCCGATAGAGCGAGGGATATTGATATTTGCTTCGACCGCCAAGCTTTGATCTGAAAAGGGAAAATCTAGGGCATAGGGAAAAAAAGTTGAGTCCGTTTACATTATAAATAAATGAAGCAAAAAAATATTGATGGGCACAATTTCACACCATATATATATACATTTGTTTATAAATACTTTAGAATTTTATATTTAACACCTTTTGAATTAAATATATTGCTATACATTTCCCTCTATCCCTCTGCATATATATATATATATATATATATATATATATAATATATATATAATATATATATATATATATATATATATGTCTGAGTATTTAACTATAATTAACACAAATGCCTGTTTCAGATTCAGCAATAGTACATTACTATAAATGCTCAAACTCAGACTACAGACATCAAAAGATGAATATATATATATATATATATATATATACTTTTATTTTGTAAGCTTGTTAGAAAGTTAGGTTTTTCGAGTTAACTTTTTCTTTAACGTTTTTCGTTAACTTTAACGAACTTTCAAACAATTATTATATATATATATATATATATATATATATATATATATATATATATATATATATATATATATATATATATATATACATATATAATATAAATATATATATATGTATATATATATAATCTTTTTTTTCATCTTTTGATGTATGTAGTCTGAGTTTGAGTATTTATATATATTATTTCGCAGTGATGAATGGCTCTAGTCGTGGAATAGTCGAATGGTTCAATAGAATGGTTCAATAGATGACGAAAGTTTCAATAGGTCAAAAATCCCTTCCTCAATAAACCACTTGACCCTAACAGCCTAAACACCCTTCAACTTTAAATTATTGAAAATTTCACATCGTGCAACTTCGCTTTCATCCCAAAAGAAAGTAAACGGCAGTTTTGTGAAGTAACCACAGGTGACACTTCTGAAATCGCAGAATGCAGACAGTCCTTCAAAAGCCTTCGAGCGTATCATCAGACATGACTCTGAACCCAATGAATGCTGAAGTCCCATTTAAACTTTATAGACCTTTATAAAAATAATTAAATACATTCTTAGACACGCTACTGCAGGAGACATATTATCCAACAAAGATTAGATGATGCATACTAAAGTCACACTTAGCCATCATTGACTTTTATGAAACTGACAGAAAGAAAAAGATTATATACGCCACTGCAAGATACAGATTATAGGACAGGGATTAGGTGATGTATATTGAAGTCACATTCAACATTCATGGACTTTCATAAAAAAATACCAGAAATAAAAACCAGAAGAAATGGTAGTATACACATCTTCAGAAGACAGGTTGTCTAACAAGGATTAGGGGATGCATAGTGTAGTCACTTTCAAGTTTTATATACTTTTATTGAGCATATCTGAAGAAATAATTGTATATGCCATTGCAATAGACTTATTATCTAACAAGGATTATTCCATGCATACTGAAGTCCCATTCAACCTTCATAGACTTTTATAAAAATATCAGAAGAAATTATTGTACATGCCACTGTAGAAGACTTTCTACCCAACAAGGATTAGATGTACTATGATGAACCCCATATGGAGTTATCCAGGCATGCAGCAGAACTCATTAAATAACAGTGTAACTCAACACATTTATTCAAAGAATAATATCTCACACAAAGCCATTAAAAACCATTTAGTCACTAGTCAATTTCAAGAGTTTATTCTTATATTTATTTTCTTTCAATTTTTTTGCCCGATATTTAAAATATGTGGCGGTTATTAGACCAGTCAAACGTGCTATTATTTGCAATCTCTCAAAATTAAACACCTATATTTTGTTATTAAAACAATTTTATGGGGTGGGGATTTTTTATGCATAAAAAACACATCAGTGAAATATATATGATTTTTGTTGGAAAATTGAAATGCTGCTGTATAACTTTTTGACCGGTATATAAGATATTTTTTATACTCAAGCAATACTGTTTGACGTTATTATACTGTATTTGATTCAGTTGACTGATTTTAATATACTTGTTTAGAAGGATGTTTAATGTATTTATTCCGTATAGTTTTGTTATTTATGTATTTTGGGGGAAACGCATTATACAAATTTGGATTTAAAAATAATCCAATTTTTAGGCATCAACATTATTCCATTTTGTGTATCATATAAAGGATAAAGTTATAAAAAACATCAAATCTCAATAGATTACAAAATATGCTTTTCCTATTCTGTTATAAACCTTCCTTTTAAAATAAATTATCTTCAATTTAAAATATACTATCTCCAGTAGCATTCAAATAATAGACTAAATTTATCAGCCAATATAAAAATGTGAATTTTTTGAAAATATTGGTCCAATATACGTCCATCTTCAATGCTTATTGGTCCAACATCGGTCCCTCTTACACGCTTATTCTTGTTGGAAAAGCATGTTCCAAAAGATGATGGCAATTTATAGCCAATATTGGCAAGTCAATACAGCCAACACTGGTATATTGGCATAATGTACAGTATAATATTCAACTGATTTATTAGTTTTCTTTTATCATTCTTTCTTACTAAAAATATTTAATCATTGAAATCACAGTTATAGAGTCGGAACCATAAATTTGAAGTCAGTATATCCCATTTTTAAAAATCCATCTTAAAAATATAAGTTGTATTTGTCAACAGGCATGAGAAATAAAAACATAATTAAGAATATTTTACTGAAAAGTACAATTGCACAAACTTATATATAACTTAAAAACTGATTAAACAAAGACATTTTCTAAACAATTAAGTATTTTTCTTTAGATATCCTGCATTCACATTTTCCCATCATTTTTCTCTCATACAAGCACATACACTTAATTTCACTCTAATACTACAAAAATAATTATTATCATTAATACTGAGGAGGAAATTGGCACCTTTGGTGTAAAATTGACATTGGTTTACAAAATCAAACAAGCTAATTAAATAACAAAAAAAAAAATTCTCGTCTTCCTTGATTTTTCGAATTACAATATTTATCCTTATTATCGTTATACACTTCATAGTTTTAAAGGAAATAAATGCAAGAGGGCAATTTATTCTCTTTTTCATATCTAGCATGATGAATTGATGCTCTGAAAGGGAAAAAATACTAATGATTTCTCATAACACAAGCAGATGTTTTAAAAGACTAAGATGAACTTTATACTCCGCCTTAATATCATAGAAGGGAGAGTTAAATATACACCTAGTTATTTTTATGGGGAACCCGAAGAGAGCAGACAAACTGGGGAAAAATAATTCCCCCCCATTTTTCTTCGCGTCCTGTGCCTTTTAAATGGCGTAATTCAATAAAATTAGCGTCTGAAATAAGATTAATAACAACCACCGATAATTTTAGCTTTCGTTCGCTAGATATAGTTATGCAAAGTATTAATAATGCTTCTTCAAAATTTATTGACGTTGATCCTTTTACTTCTTAAAAGTGACGGAAATATTAAACAGCAGTTCAGTAAGAAAAAGTAGAAATACTTGAGTTGCTATTGCCAAATACGAATTGACGCTAATTGTTAACTTGCTCATTAATGAGAGACCTTTGCCCTACTACATAATCTTTGTAAAGATAGTTGTTCTTGCAGAAATATTTTAAGTACAACCATTTCAGTATCAATATAATTTTTTGAATTAATACCATTTCAAAAGATTAATCCCTTTGAAGAAATCGATTTTAAAATATTCATTTATTTTCAAAGCATACCTTCTTTGATAAACTGCGTTGTCTTTAGGTGGAAGGTTTTTCAGTAAGTTTGCTTCTATAAAGATATTTAAATATTACAATCGTTTTATCACTTTTTCTAAAACCGCAAATAAATTGCTGTTTTCAATACATTTGTTCATCGTGCTTTAAACATGTTTGCTCTAATGTGAATTTTCTCAATTTATATATTAAATATCTAAAAGCTGCTGCCGTTGTTCACGGTTTCTCTTGCAGTATTGTTGATCGAGTTATTCCGAAATTTCAAAATATTACTGAAAAGTTGCTAATTCTTACCATTTTACCAAAAATTAGAAATTTGTGAAAATCCTTAAAAATTTCAATTTTAATATTGTGTTTACACCTATTAATAAGCTTAACGTTTTAAATATCAAATATCCTGCAAATATTTCTAATAGTTTTAGTTTCACAGTTGAGGTTTCTTGGCAGTGTGACCTTTTATTTAGAATTTTACAAAAGTGTTTGTCGATTTATGATCTTGGCATTTTTAAGCTTTTCACATTTAGAAAAATTCCAGCATTTTCAATTCTCCACATTTTTTACGGGTTGGCTGGGTATACCATGTAGTTTTTATACAACAGAATATATCTAAAGCTAGCTTCGATACATAGCCTGGTTCCGGGGCGCGGTAGCCCATTGGTTAGCGCGCTGGAGTTGCACTCGGTAGGCCCGGGTTCGATTCCAGCCACTGCCAAAACTGCCGCCGTGTTCATGCGGAGTACGATCACGTTAAACATGTGGGTCCGAAAGTCCTTCCGAGAGGTTGGTGGTAGGGGAAGGAGGGTACGGTCCCTGTGGATGCCTCCCCCACTGGGTTCCGGTCAAAATTGGGTGGCACTTCCCGACCGTCCAAACAGTTACCTTACACCTTTCTGGTAGGTCGGACGGTCTGGGTTTCAACAACAACATAGCCTGGTTCCCAAATAAACACTCCCCATACTTAATAAGTTTTGAAACCTCGTGGGGTGGTTTTTATCCCTGCTAATCGTAACAAACTTATTTATTTCGAACGGAAAAATTCATCCGAAATTAGCTGGGATACATCACAGGGAACACTATAGACAAATCAAAACACTAGTTTTTTCCACAATTTATGTTCATGTAGAAAATGATATTGAACATTGAAATTCAAATCGGCTCTCAGATTTGTACTGCTTGTAATGTATACCAAAACCACATCAGAAAAATTCAGTTTAAGTTCAGTTAAGTTAATTCAGTTTAAAATTCAGTGAAGCATACCTTCAAATGGAAATTTGCATTTGCGTTTATATTTACTAAATTTATATTTATGTATTCCCACCTAATTTCACATAATTTGAAAAAAAAATCTGAATTATCTATTTTAATTTATGTTTTAAATAAGAATTTATCTTCATGAATAATTTTATATCTCTAATGCCGCTTCACAGAATTTTAACATTTAATCATGTGGTACCCTTTAAAATAAAAAAAAATTGCACATTTATGTTTTCATTTCTTATGATTGATCTATAATCCTAATGGTTGGTGTCGTGTCCCTAACATATTTATTAAGGAAGAATGTGTGCACTGCTTCTGTTTAGTCAAAGATCCGGGGCACCCGAAGGTAGAAGTCTAACTTCTGCCCCAATAAGACATCACAACATCCATGCCTGCAGGCGGGACTCGAACCCGCAATCTGGCAGCCTAGCCATCGCGAGGAAACGCCTGCCTCTTTGACCGCTCGGCTACCACATCGGCCTATAATCCTAATATTTTAGTGGAAAAGCTTGTAGAACACACATGTGGTAAGTGGTATTCCAAAATGTCCTGGGGTACAGTAATTTTGATAATTTCCTACGATATCAATTCCTAGAATGTATGATATATTAGGTAGTACATAATAGGTAGCACGGGAATCTGTCTCAGAAGGCCCGGATTCGATACTGGGCTCTGGTCTATTATTATTTCAAAGTGAAAATTAAATTTCCGTTTCTACAGTTTTTAAACATTAAACATAATAAAAATGTAGACAATCGTAAAAAATGGCTAAAATGATTAGTTAAATTTAGTTCTCTACACATATTTTTAATATATTTATAGAATTCCAGTCACTATTGGTTAAAATTAAGTAAACGATGTAGGAGGTAGGCAGATAGACAAAGACTATTTTCTAGTATATATTTTAAGCGGTGTTTGCATATGCCATTTTATCTTTAACTACTAATTCGTACAATCATTAACACCCTTATTTGATTTATTTCTAGTACCAGTACTATACCAACAGCAGTCCTTAAAATTTTATATTTGTTCAGATAGCTCTTTTGTTGCAGAATGACATGATTAAAAATTTAATTCTGTCAGTGAAAGCGTAGAAAGTGTCATTTTGTAGAAATGCACTTGAAAAACCGATATTTGAGTCACAAATGGCAATTTTGGTTTCGTTTCATTACCCATTTCTGGTTGCTATTGTTGTTTTAGAATACAATTTTAAAGATATTGCAAGTTAATTTAGTTGCTTGGAAAATGTAAAAGCTGCAGTCTGCATTTGTGATAAGCAATGAACGAGGACTGAAATATGCAAAATGCGTTTAGTTATACATTTCAGTGATGATGTATTAATAAGTTAAATGGCAACTAATACAATTTATGTGCTTACTAGTATTTAATACTGTCAAAGGCAGGGAAACTAACACAAAGAAATAATTTGCAACTTATTTTTAATATATTTTATTTTGTTTAACAATGTATTGTATTTAGCGTCAAAAACAGTTGTCTATCAAAAATTGGTTCAATAAGGTTCTGTCCCAAGATTTATACTATAAGTAGGCAAAGTTTCGGACTTCTAGTTCACCAGAGGAGTGCAGAGTTTTAGAGTGATCTGTAAATTTTTTTTGCCGTCCCCCCATTTATTGAGAAATCGAAAACCCGACTCCTTTCAAGGTCGTCCGGGGGAGGGGGCTGATATCACTTGAGTGGGGGGGGGGGGCGATCATCTGATATTTTGAAGTAAGATCCATACAATATATTCACAAGGAGAAATAATCACATATGGAGAAGAGTCCATCCTAAATGGTTGAAGGAGGTCCCACAACACGTATGGGCGACCTTGATGTGTTGAGTTCTTCTCCAAAGATAACATTATAAGTGTGCATATATTTAGCTCTTTAGGACAATGAGGAGTTAGCTTCTGGGGGTCCTGGGAAGAGCTTTTCGAATATCCCTTTCTCCATTCCTTGGAGAGGGAAAGGAAATTCGGATCCATTAGCTTTTGTTCTAAAGACGATACTACCTTATAATATATTATCCTTTCTGCCCTATAGTCTATACTATTAGTATGTAAATATTCAGTGTCCTGGGTTTCGGCGGACTTCTGAAGAGTCTAAAAAGACAAAAACTTGTTAGACAATTATTATATAGATTTGCGTAATGTTAAAGTTTTTCTATTTTATATGTCATGCTTTACTCATCAAAATATAAATAAACGGCACAAAACTGAAATGTGTAAGCCCGGATGAAAGGTTTTTTTCAACTCTTCCTGTAATAAGAAAATTATTTGCTTCCAAAGGGTAATTATATTTCTGCTTCCTACAGGACAGCCGGATACATCTATTTTACATTGTAGGGCGTTTAAAAAAATAAAACATTTTCGCCCCACTTATCACTCTTGACATAATTTTTACTTACTAGTTTTAATTAAATTTATAATTCTCAACCTAATTGATAGATGAATTCCTCTTTCATTGCCCACCATTAAGGATCTAGTTCAATCAGCCTATTTAATATTCCAGTAAAACACAAAAATAATTGCACCAATTTTTAAAAATAAGAAAAAAATCTGTTCCGAAAAAATGAATTGATCACAAAATAACCCCTTTCACCAGTACTTTGGATAGTTATCATTGATGAGTTTTTCAAATCATTCATTTACCCGACAAAGGTAACTCCTAATAATATACGATCGTCAGTCCATCCGTCATCTTTTTGTTTTCACTTATCTAGTTTGTGTGTGTGCGTGCGTATGTGAGTGTTTCCTCGGCCCTCACTCTCAGAGAGACCTCCCATACTTCTTTGTGGTACTGGGTAATTAGTTAACGAATTACTTATTGTCAGAGTGCATCATGCATTAAATTTTTCTGCTGAAAAATGTCCATTGACGATGATGAATGGGAATTCGATGTTTTCATCGATGATGACAGCACTACAATAGCTAGCCGATTCCGAAACTGGTACATCGCTGCTACCAAATTTTCTGGGTGAAATAGTTTCATCAAAATACTTCATCTTTTTTTCTATAAAGTAATAGTTTATGACTGTGTGAATCGCTCCTGCTGTCACGGTCGGTAGTAATTAGTAATTTGATTGAGTATCGGAAATTAGGGTCCAAATAAATAAAAATAGAACCTGTTAATTATCTTTCTGACAGATTATTGGAGGAAATTGTTTTTTATTGGTTGGTGCTTGGAAAACGTATGGGAAAAATGTCAGAAATTTCTATAGGGGTTATACTATTCTTCCTTCTTCCCGCAGTTTACTACAGAATTAATGTCTTAATAGCAATTATTTAATTTTCTTTTTAAAATATTTACGATCCTGAACGGTCAAAATTTCAGTTTCCGGATGCTAAACTAAAATACCCATATATTCTTCCTACTAGTCGCTGTTATATATCAATTGCTACAGACAGTTTCTTGTCAATCCTAAAATTTAATTTGAATATTTATGCTTTTGGAGAAGATTGATATACTAACTTCTTTTATTATTCTCCATTGCAAAATTTTCTAAACGCTATTTATATGGCATGCGCTATTTATATGGCATGCAGATAAATCAAGTGACAGACGAAGTGTTCTAGCAATAAATTTTTCTCATAAATGTGCCCTAAATTAGAGTTGGTAAATGAAACAAATTTTGACATATATAGGCGTAGTATTTGTTCAAAACTTATCCGTAGTAGATGTCTCATGAGCTCTGGCTTGGCCCATGTGATCAGACTTATCCTGATCCATGGACTGAATTTGGCCGGATTTCTTTAAGACAGTTTACTGTTTGGAAGGGCCGAGATGGAACCTAGATTTTTTCTTTTAAATCTATTACCGGGTAGAAAATATTCATTGTTTAGAAAATGTATAAATGCTTAAATATTTATTAAATATAATGTAGTGCAAAATTTAATTTTGCGTTTTTTTCTGTTATAAAAAATAAATATATCAGAAATCCGACTTCTACCTTAATCCTGAGCACAAAAGTTGCTCAAATTAAAAATTGTCAAAAATGGTTACTTAAAGGTTTTCGGGCCACTCTGGTAAAAGTTAACTTCGACCAGACAGAACTTTAATCTGCAGACAATCTTCCTCAGAATATTAAGAATTAGAAAACATGAAAACGAAAAAAAGTGAGATGAATTCATTTCTAGAAATCCATTAAAATTCATCTTTAGTGAATAATTTTGCCTTTATATCTTTAGGTACTTATGCATTTATCTTCATAAATGGGCACCTTGAATATTTTGAATTTTACTGATCTGATCCACTTGACTTGTACTTGGATTCTCTAATGCAAATTCTAGGAAGCTTTTTTTTTTGCTTTAGCTTTTCCAAAATTTTACTTGATAAAAAGGATTTTCGATGAAAGTGCGATCTTTTATCTCTTAAAAGAGAATATTTAATCTTAATATTTCCTGCGCCGTTTTATTATACATAAATAATAAATTTAAATTCAGAAAACAATATGTATTGTTTTGTGATAGGCCTTTTTATAGAATTTTACTGTAGGTATTTTTGGACTTTTCAATGAAAATGTTTGTTTTAGTCTTAATCCTTACTAATAGTTTATTGTACTTCAATACTTATTCTAGATGCGCTTAATTAATTGATTTTATTGTCCCCATCAAATAAATTAACGGTTTACTCGCATTTTTTTCTCCTTTGTTCGGCAGCTATTTATTTTGTCCTTTCATTCCTACAATAATATTAATTTGTTGTTAGGATAACACAAATAATATGTATTGCATTACAAGTGGAGGCATGTATCGCGATCAAAAGTTTTATTCTGACCTAATATACATATATGCTATAAATTAAAAATTCTTGAGAAATTAATCTAAATCGTAAAAATATCTATAACAATCGATAACAAATTGCTAAAGGCTATATCTGACAAAGCATTTCATTAATCTTTTCATTTTACTTTACTTTTACATGTGACTCGAAAGTCTCTATGCAAACTTTAATAGGAGATAGAGAACACTAAAACAAACATAAATATAAATAACCAAACAGACATAAACATAAATAACTGAAACAAACATAACTGCGGATGTCTGCGGACACACGTTAATGCGTGTATGTCCGCAGACGTAACGCCTTAGTGCTAGAAGGCGCTATTGAGCGGCAAGGAAATAGGCTATTTTGGGGCATCGTCATTCATAACGCGAACTTCATACGTGTAAAATGGGACATTTCATGTATGCGGAGATGGCAGATATGCATCTAGGCCGAGATTACGCAGTGACTGTGGCAGGAGAGTCCCGTGTTCCATCCTCGACGCCACATACCCGTGTGTAAGCAGAGTAGGGGCACAATAAATCTCTATGTCCGAAAGTCCATTGAAGATGTATTGAGTTATGAGAAGGATGGTACGGTTCCTGTGTTTCCCACCCCGTAAGGTTCCCAACTTATTTAGGTGGCTCTCTCCCGGCTATTTAAGCATACCAATGCTAAGTTCAAATTAGTCATTATTTGAGCTCTATCTAGAGGGGATTCTGAGAAAATATGTTTTAAGGAAAAAATTGTAACAAAAATACCAACAATAAAATTCAGATGCAAATAATAAAAAATGAATTATTATATGACCAAAAATATACTTTTCAAATAAAACGATAAATAACATTTTAAGACATAATTTATAGTAACCATACTGAAGGATAAAACTTTCAGTCTTTTGTTAAAATAACATAAAGAGAAGAAGCTATTTTGCACATGTTATTTTCAAAAGTAAGGGTAGCAGAAAATTTTGAAAGAATATTTTCTTATATGTAGAAAGATGCTCTGCAAAATGATTCAGAGATTTCTCCCCTGCTTTATAAGATCAAAGAAAATATGGAAAAATGTATGGAGGTATATATAGAAAACTTCAAAGAGAAAATGTAGTCGAAGCCGTTATGGAAAAGTCATTTTGAAAAATAAATTTGTATAAAATTGCTTTATCAACTGTCCAAAAGTGTCGGAAAAAAAAAATTCTCCTCTTTCATATTTTGGAATTCGATTTGAAAAAGATTGACCGCTACAAAAAGTACTTTCAGATTGTAAGTGCAGGCGAAAATTCAGAACTGTTCTAAATTTTACTATTTTGCTTGCATTTATTTCAGATGAAAGAACTGATAAGCCAAAAGTCACTTGAAATTGAAATCACTTTTGTGTCGTCTACAGCCAACGAAAATTTTGCAAAAAAAGAGTATATTATATCAGAATTTTCAAAGAAGTATATATTTTTTCAAATCCACCTTTGTACACACACCGACGCACACACACACACACACTCACACATTTATTCCCGAGAACAAAAATATTTAAATTTAGTTTAGAAGAAAAGTTATGAACATATATAGCTATTTTATTAAAATATATCTATTCTCAAAACTTGAACGAGAATCACCTAGTGGCTCATGCTAATTTAATTCAAGATTAGAAATCAAAAGATTTGGTAGTTAAACGGTTAAACTTCGTGCTCCACTTTTAAGTTTTTATGATTTTCTTTTACTCTTAATTTTATGATTCATTTTCCCTCGTACTTCAAAAGTATTACTAATTCATGAAGTTCAGAAGAGTAATTTGAGAAATAGAATAGAAACTTTCAAACTTCAAAACTTTCTTCGATTTCAGTTTTCCGGCAACTTGAATATTTTTACATACATATACACTAACTACATAAATCAGCACTAAGAGTTTTAACAACGGTGACCGTAGGGATAAAATTTACTTCACATTTGCGGGTTAGAAGTAAATATTCTAGCAGGAAAATTATAAAAATCCATGATTTTAAAGAGACAATGCGCTGTATCTGGTCCAGTCATGTAATTCATCGCCTGCAATTTGCTGATGAACAGCCAAGGTTCTGTAATGCTAAAGGAATGCCAGTTAAACACTCTTTTACCTTCATTTCTAATATTGTTGATTGAAAATGACAATGTACGTTCTGGAATGGTTATCTCAGCATATTTTCATTGCTGATTATCGACCATGATTCAAGGGTACTTAAGGGATGCCAGTTGAACACTTGCATGCCGTCCATTTTAATATCCTTGATTTGAAAGACTAGGTGCGTTCTGGTATGATCATCTTGTCGTGTTCTTCTTGCGGATAATCGGTCACGATATAAGAGTACTGAAGGAATGTCAGTTGAACACTTTCTCAGCTTCAATTAATCCTTGATTTAAAGAGACCAGGTGGTATCTGGTATGGTTATCTTATTGCCTTCTGCGTGCTGATAATCGGCCATAGTTCAAGGGTGCTGAAGGGATGCCCTTTGACCACTTTCTTACCTTCAGTTATAATATCCTATATTTAAAGAGACAGGGTACGCTCTGGTACCGTTGTCTCATCGTGTTCTCCTTGTTAATGATCGACCATGGTTTAAGGACACTGAAAGGATTCCAGTTGAAAACTTACTGGCCTTTAATTCTAATATCCTAGATTTAAAGAGGCTAAGGTACGTCCTGGTATGGTCATCTCAATGCCTTCTCCTCTCTGACAATCGGCTGTGACTCAAGGGTGATGAAGGAAGGACAGTTGAACACTTTCTGTTCTAATATCCTTGATTTAAAGAGATAATGTTAACTCTGGTTTGGTCATTTCATCGTCATGTCGTTCCTTGTATCGTTCCTCGATTTTAAGGAGTTGAAGCAGAACCAATCATATTTCAGTGTGTATTTTTCATTTACACAATATTGTTATTTATGAACAAAATTTTACCCTTTAAATTGAAAGTAGTGTATACTCTAATGTACATGTATTAAATCATTTAGAGCGTTAGAACGGTAGGAAAATTCCTGTATTTGGAATCATGTTTTTTTTTCTCTCTCATTTAATAAGTGTTGAAAAGTGAATAATAAAATTTCTTATAATATGACATTTGACTCACTTATGCGCTAAATTATTATTTCTCAAGTTTTATATTTGAAATTTAAATAGAATACACATTAAATTTTTTCGTTGTTTCCACTTTGACCTTTGACTTTTGTGCGACTTTATTAGAACATATTTATTCCTGGTTTCTTCGAACATCTCAAACGTTTCCACGTTTGTGTGAATTTTCATCTTCTAACAATGTACGGAACATAAGAACACAGACAACTGGCGAAATCAGTGAAGACAATGAATAATTTCACGTCAAAATCTTAGTTCTGCTCTTGTAATAATACACACGCAGATGTTAGTAGCATTGTAAAGTATTAAATATAATTCATTTCTACAACGGAGCCTTTGCAGTTGAACTGATTTCAACACTGCTTCCGAGTTAGTTAAGATAAGGAAGAGCACGCCAAATTCTTCCAACCATGAACAATGGCTGTTATAGATAGTTTCTGTAAATGAAGAGAATTTTCATGGAATGCATTATATTTCGGCATAAAATCCACTTACTCTGTTCGTTCCATAAAGCATTTTGCACGGGTTGCGTAAATACAAAATATTTACGGGGGTGTGCCTAAAATGTTCGGTGATAAAGCATCTTCTAGTACAACAACAATGATTCAAATGTCTTTACATGAAGTATTTATAATGGATATGATGAAAGGAAAATGCATAGAAATTTAGAAGTTGAACCATCTAATAATGAAATCCTGAAATCGAGCAAAGATATATGTCGTTGAATATGCGTTGTTGCTGTTTTAACTCCAATCGCACTTATTCAGAACAAACCCATTTACCAGGTCCCCAGTAAAGGGATATATATTGCAGATTCTCTTAGTCCAAAGACACTAGGCATTCCCTATGGTTAAAGTTTGACTTTTATCCTATACGAATTTAGATCGGAATCTAGTAGCCTCCACAAAAGTCGCACCCTCCTTTCCCTGACATATCACCTAAGGTAGGACTTTCGGGCCTGTAGATTTATAGTGCCGATACTCCGCGTAGACACGGCGATAGTTTTGGGAGGCCTCAAGAATCAAACTTGCCTTAACCACTTAATCCTGTCGCCGTAACCATTCGTCATACTTATATATGATTTGTAGGATTGAAATTTGAGTGTTGATTTAATTGATTATGTGCTATTTTTTTAATGATAGAAGAAAGTGACAAGTGCTGTTTACATTTCTAATTTCGCCAAAGTCCATTTTTCTTAATTTCATCTAAGCACAAGCATCTGTTTAAATTTTAACTCATAAGGCAAAATTAATCTGAGGTTCGACTTTGGAACAAATGCGTTGAAATATGCTTGAGATAATTATGAAAAAGCGGGCTATCAGTATTGATGCATGTTGATTGATCAGGAATCTCTAAAACACTTGCTATCGGCAGTGTTTTCGTGATACTTTAAACGTATTTTAATGATCTAATTACTATACATTAGAAATCCAATGTACCGGAAAACATTATAGATGATACTAATTTATAAAGAAATGTCTACAACAGTTCACACGGCGTAGTTTTATGGTAAAATTTGATAGTTTGGGGGTGTAGAAAATATTTCTCCATTTTTTCAAGACAGGAAGTTGATGGGATACCATGTATTTTACTTTGTAGACTTTTTTTAATTTTTTTTTCAAGATTTCAACAGTTAATGAAGTTGTGGTTAATAGTTTTTACTAACATTGGGTCAGTCTTTTCGTTTCCGAAGTATATTTTATTACATTAAATAAAAGCGTAATATTGTTTCTGATTTAACAGGAGTTTTCCGTAAATATTTATTTCAAAATTGCCGTTATTACTTTCCTTATATACATAATGTATAAGGAAAGTATTGTGACGGGGTCGAAAATTCAAATTCGAGTTTTCGACGGGAGAGCACGTTTCAAGCATCCCTGATGACAAATCGAGCATTTTTGAGATGATGTCTGTGTGTGAAAGTATGTGTGTGTGTGTGTGTGTCAGTGAGTCTGTGGAGACGATATCTCACGAACGAATGGAGCGATTCGAATGAAATTTGGTACAAAAATCACAATCCATGAATACTGGAAGCCTATTGTTTTAAAGCACAATCGGATGTTCAGAACCCTCTTAAATTTTCGAGTGACATTTAAAAAAAATAGCAAAAAATCAAAATCTTTAGTAAAGTTACGTAAATAGACGTTTCTTATGCAAATTTTCCCTAGAAAACGATTGACATAAATTTTAGAACGCCAGCATGAACCGTTCTCGAGATATTGCACATTTTTTAAATAAATTTACCAAAAAGTCCCATAAATTAAAACAAGAAAGATCAATCATGCATAAGCATTGATTATGAGACACTTTCCAACTGAAATGTAATTTCATTCAAAAATTTCTAAAATGTGATACATTCAGTGGTGATATCATTTACATTATCACAGTACTACAGTAATTTATTATACTTAAATATCTAAAACTGTATCGAAATATAAATCATCTGATTCTTTATGCAAAATCAATGAATATTTCATTCATATAACTTGTATTCCAGACTCCAGAGCTAAATAATTTTGTGTGAAAAAAATTCAGCAATTCTTATGTAATTCATCTTACAATCGCTTGAGATATTTGCATTCTGCATATGTTAAAATTAGGCTTCGTTGAAGAAATAATAAAAGTTTAGGGATCATTTAAAATCACAAATATTGTAATTGCATATGCACGGAATTTAGATACACAGATAATACACAGATACATAGATAATATATGTGTGTATGTGTATATACTCAAAGTATTGGAATCGTGCCGAAGATCGGAACTCGAATTTTCAAAGAATCTACACGTTTTGGGACTTCTAGAACACGAAAAGACTATTTTTAGGAAGACGTCTGGGTGTGTAAGGGTGTATCTGTGTATGTTTCTGTGTGGATATTACATCCACTCTAATTGAAAAACTAATGGACCGAATTTCATACAATTTGGTAGGTATGCTTTTTGTGGGAAATCCTGATGTTCATTAGATTATAGTACGATTCGTAATAAAAGAATCTGCCTTCTTTGCGAAATGGCCGCAGAAATTGCCTTTATCCACTCTAAACTAAACTCTAGCTAAAAACTAATGGAACAAATTTAACAAAATTTGGTGTATCATATTTCAATAACCTACAAGTGATTTATATACCAAATTTAACAAAATTTTGTATATAAATCATTTGTAGGTTATTCTAGTACGATTCGGGAAAAAGGAACGGGCTATTTTTGAGAAATGGCCTGCAAAAATCTTTATATATAAAAATGAAAGACTACGTGTGCTCAATTATATCAATTAAATTCCTATTTTATACGCGATTTTTGACAACAAACAGAATAAGACTAACCCCATTACTCTAGGACTAGCCGTTCTTGAGATATTCTAGTTTTTTCGCGTTTTCGCTACGCCACCTTTGGCAATAAATCCAGCTATCAAATGAGAACCAAATTTAAGTTTATCGTGCAAATTCAATGTCATTTAAAATACTTATGGTTCTTATTTTGTGCAGATAAACTCAAATTATTATTGAATAAATAAAGAGAATGAATATCAGTCTGCAGGGAAAGACATGTGCTGTCCACATCAGAATTTTTAACAATATTACAACAATGATTTATAGAAGTGAACGGGTATTATTTTCAGGTCATTTCGAAAAAAATGTATGATCTATATTTAAAGATCCATCAAATTTTTGTCGAATAAAATGTTCAACAAATTTAAGCTGTGTACCAAATTTTAACTCTCTAGGACGTAGGAAAGTGCATTAAAAATGCCATCAAATAAGTATATCATGAAGAGTTATATAAAATTTAAAAAAAATGAAAAATTGTTATCTACTAAATTTATTTTAAAATGTGAAGCCTCTCCCATATGCAAAACGTTTAAACAAATGGAAAGATATTTATTATATAATATATCTCTCTTTTCTTTCTGGAAGATATCCCAAAGTCAGAATTTAATTGAATTTGTTTTTTTCCCTATATTAAATAATTTTTAATTAAAAAACTACTTAACATATTTTACTGAATTTTTTTTTATATATTCTATGGGATAATGTGAATATTTCCTAAAAATTTCGAAGCAATTCGTGAATTTTAAATTTACTTAAAAAATGTTTGAAAAATTAGGTCCCATAGGGTTCAATGTATTTCATTTTTTCAACCCGGGTTCAATAAAAAACTAATTGGGTGATATTATTTATTTATATTCCCGCTCCCGGACAGACGGACAGACAGACAGACAGACAGAATGAACAAAGTCATAAACACTTTGCAACTTTGTTGTAAAGTGTTAAAAAATATTAACTGTTATGAAACATGGTCACTTTTCATGTGCAATATCATGCGATAAATTTGGTGACATCATTCGCGTGGATCTAACACGTTCCATTCACAAGAAAAGATACTTTGAGTAATACTTTTGTTTTTGAACGTCAATAGTCATTTATCTGCTGTAAGAATAACTTATTTCTCGGTTCATAACGCTTGGCGAAATTTTTGCGACGCATTTAGCGGAATGTCGCCAACTTGGCGAATCTCTAAATGTTGCCAAATTAACGAAAATCTCGCTAAATGGATAAAATTGACGCTATATCAATGAAAATGACGACTAATTCAAGAAAATTCAATATCTTTGAAAGAATATAAGTATCTACTATAAGAATAACATTTTTTTAAACTGTAAAAGTAGTAAATTCATTGTATTATATAAGGAAAGTCATGTGTTACCCACATCAGATTTTTTTAATGTGTAGTAGAAGCTGATTTATGTCAGCCATATTTCACGGTAGCTTTTATCAAACAATTCAATATAACCAAATTAGTTTGATTCGTTGCTTGGAAACAGTACATCTTCATCATGGTATATGCCCAGAAACTATTTATTTTTACCAAACTTACAAAGTACCTTGTAATTTCGGAAATTCGTCAAATTTTTCGTAAAGTAATGTATTATAAAGTTGGAATTTAACCAAAGAAGGGTGTAAGGGGAGGTGACTTTATTTGTCTAAATAAACCAATGAAATTCTGACATTTTACATATAGGCTAATATGAACCCGTTGATGTGCAAGATGGGATTAGAATTTGATTTTAGCCTTAGTTAATTAAATATTAATTAATTAAATTTAGCATTGCCAGTATGGGAAAATATTTAATTGGCCGAGCTAACTTTCAACTTCTCGCTGATTGATTGCTGGCAGAAACATCACAGAGTTGGCCGAGGACAGCATTCCAGTAAAACTGCAACACTGAAAACATTAAAAATAATCATTTGTAATTCTGTCTCGCAACTGTGATTTCTATGAGCAATTACGATTGCAGTTATTAATACAGTTAATAATTATATGTGTGTTGTAATGCGAATTCTTACAAACAATTAAACAAAGTATTTATGTAAAGTAATTGATCATGATCACGATTGCTAGAAATTTTAGCATATTATCTGTCTGTTCAACTGATAATAATTTAATTTGTTTGCATTTAAAACTGCGTATGCGTTGAGATGTGCTTCAGGAGAAAATATCAATATATCTAACGAAATGGGGAACAAAATTGAAAACACCGTTTTTAATGCGGTTGGCAGAAGAAAACATAAGTTAATCCTAATTGTTAATTTACTCGATCTTAAAAAACCTGAAAAGGTCCCAGGATGGGGATGGAGAGCACAACGAGCAGGAGCGGAGTCTACACATAACTGTATATTTGAATGAATATATTTCGCTTAGAATTATGAGGAAAAATTGTTTTTCTTTTTTCGTGTATGTCAATAATAATACCGGTGTTTTAAAGCCAACACGCGGTAAAAAAAAAAAATATATTTTCCTCTGTAAACGTCGGTCAGTTTTTAAGCATTATAAATATTTGACTTAACACGCAGTAGTTTCGACCGTGATAAATTATTCAAAGAATAGTTTTCATGATTTATTTTCCGTGAAAAACAATCTTAACTTTTCCTTAAAACTTGAGACATTTATTGTTCTCTCGTCTTTTTGTTAACACTTTCGAACATAGTTGAAAAGTGATTATGACTTTGGTCATTCTGTCTGTCTGTTCGTTCCCACGGTAACTTTCGCAAAAATGACTTTACTGAAATGGCATTTTAGTATGTTGTTGAGACCATCTGAGAGATGATTGGAAATGAATATGAATACTATCACCCAATTAGTTGAAGAAATGAAATATATTGAAGAAATTGAAGAAATGAAATATATTGAACCTTGTGAGACTTAATTCTTCAAATATTTTTAAGCGGAGTTAAATTCACAAATTGCTTCTAAAATTTTAGAAATTATTCAAATTATCAGATAAATGTGTAAAAAATTTTTCACCAAAATATGCTAATTTGTTTTTTACATAATAATTTAAATAATAATTATTCCCATATTATATGAAGCAATATATGACGAGAACATGTGATTCAATGCAAAATAAAACATGGCTTCAATTTTTTCCGCTGCGTATACCGTAGATATTCAAAAATCTTTCGAATTTATATTTATTTAGTGTTGCGGACTTCATAAACCCCTTTATTTTGCGTATTATCTGTGTATCTAAATTCTGTGCCAACTCAATTATGTACAATATCTTTTATTTTAAATGATCGCTAAACTTTCTTTATTCCTACAAAGAAGCCTAATTTTAACGCTAAACTATAGCACATAGAATGTGAACAAATCAAGATATTGTAAGGTGAGTTATATAAGATTTGCTGAATTTGCTTTTCACGTTTTAGTTTCTATAATGAAATATCATAATTGTGACGTAATATTTTTAAAAGCATCGTAAACACTTCGCAAATTATACTTTCGATGACGTCATTTGAATAAAGTTCGTTTTGTGCAACTAGCATTGTCTTTTTCAATGAAGTTGTAAGATTAATTTTGTCGATCGCAATTTTCGAAGCTGCTTAAAATGCAAATAACATAGCATTTCAGCTGGAAAGTGTTTCATAATCATTGCTTTCTGCATGGTTGATTTTTCTTGATTTATTTGCAACGCATATCGATATGCATTAAGAGAATTTAGCTTTTAATGCTTCAAATGCACTGTATATGTTGGATATAATAGAATAGGATATAATAGAAAGGATTGTTTCGCCTTGTAACGATTATGTAAATTCCATTATACATTATTCCTAAGAAAATCCTTAGGCTCCCTAATAATTTCAGAAAGAACGTCCCTGAGTGTATATGCATTTACAGTAAAGTGATCGTATAAGATTGAATAAAAGAGATTTCAGCGCCCTTAGGGAAGAATGAAAGAAGTTAAGAACACAAGATTGGCAACAAATAAGATAGAAGCAAATGTCAAACGCAGAAATGTAGAGCACTGTTTAATTAGTAGGAATCAATACCAGGAGTATACAAATCGTGTAAATAGAAGACAATAAATGCTTGCCATACTTCATCAGTTGTTTAGTGTGCAGCCACAATAATGTAGAAAGATTTACAAGCATCGGCAAATAAAGACTGTGAATTAGAATGGATTTGTGAAATAAAAGGCAAAACGTTGTATGCGAATTGACAGACACATCACGACTCTTGATGGCGTGTTACTCTTCCGATCAGAATTGCAAGGTGATAATTCTTTATGTCGATTATAATCGTAATGTCCAAAATGCTGCATGACCAGCGTTTTCCGTCTTGTCCACATCCAACCAGTCCGCAAGATTTTTGATGCCGTATCATGAAGTTGCAGAGTCCACTTTCAAAGTAAGAGCTTGAAATACGCTCCAATAGTTCAACTGTAGAGCGTCGGCAGGCCAGTAAGAAGATCCGTGGTTTGATTCCCGGTTGGGGGAATGTTCTTTACAGTGGTGCCCAAACAAATCAACCCTGTAGGTTAATGCGAAGATCTCGGAGATCTGAAAGTGACCTTAATACGATTCAGTGAACTCAGTAGTATATTCAATGATATATTGAGGGCTGATTTCAAATCGGGATGCCAAAGGTGGCGTAGGAAGCTAACCTGGAGAATCAGAATAGCATTATGAGGCTAACCTGAGGAAGTCTAACGGTAGAGCGTCGGTTGACTAGTAGGAAGATCCGTAGGTCGATTCCCGGTTTGTACGGTCGATTCCCGGCAGTAAGGTACTTTACAAAGTCTGTAACTCGGTGACACAGATTACACTTATGAAAGTAAGAGGTATTTCTTTTCGAATTCAAGAAAGCATTATTGCTGGTGGAGGATATTTTGATTAGGATCAATACTTCTTGTGCATATAAGTGTTGTTTATTGTATTATTTCTGAATACGGCAGAAATTCATCTATAATCATATTATGTGAAATAAATGCCTCCTGTATAGACGTTTTAGTGTCGATTCTTACTAATTAGATAATTCTCTACAGCTAAGCAATTGGCATTTTTTTTCTATTTTGCTTTGTTGCTGAATTCGTGATCCTAAATTCTTGAATTATCCCTTAAAGCCTCTGCAATCTCTTTTATTTGGTCGGGTATGTTCCTTTTACCACGGATATACCCAACGTGCACACTCAGAAAACTTTCATTTTGATTTTGGAGTTATTGGTATGCTTAGGCACTTTCTTAGAAACATTGTATAGAATCACGAACAATATCTCAATTTACTACTGCTCGCTTCTGGTCGAATGTCACCTAAACCATTAGACACAAATCCCCGTAATCTCAATAAGAAAGTTCGAAAATTTCAGTCGAGACATTAAGTGTGTATAGCGTCTTCAGTTGCCGGATGGAGGTTGTAATGGCGAAGTTAATCACAATTTGTGTGATTTACGAGATGGGGGAGACGGGAAGACATTTAGTACTGGCCAGGCACACGATGGAAACAGTACTGCACTTGCCAGGCATAGACAGCACCAGACTTTGGGCATAGACAGCACCAGAGGGTTTAAATTTCTGTCTATTAACAGCTATTTTACACTCGATAGACAGCGTTATTCCTATAGTAGAGCATAAAAATTAGCATCACCAACATATTTCCATGATTTGAGTGATGGAAGGAAAGAACAGTAACACATTTAAAATAATGTTTAAAGTGCGAATAACTTGACTTGCAGATTAATAGACACACAAATTGCAAACTTAATGACTTGTAGACTTATATGACTTACAGATTTTTAGGTGACTGGCTATATTTTATTCTTTTGACAATTTCGCCGGTACCAAAGCCTTCTTTACGTAAAGCAATTGCATCATATTTTTTTCGGGGTGTTAATCGAATATACTTCGCCATTATGCGCTGATTTACTGACAACACTCAAAGCACCAAATAATGCTCTATTTAGTGCTGTGACTGTTGTCAGATGGCATGTCGCCGATCTTATACCACAAATGGGTATGACGCAATCACAGCCTAACATTACGTCACCTATCAGCCCTTTATCTGATGTAATGTGCGAAAAGTATAATGGAACAATCGGGTTTGTTACGCTATAATAAACATTTATTTTTAAAATGCTGATTTTTTTTAATTATGCAATTTATTTAGCTCCGCTCCATATACATGGACATTCACTATAGCGATTGAGTTATATTGAGTTCTAGAGCTGGTTTAATTTTGAAAGTACTGAAAAGTGGGGGGGGGAGGATTAAACTAACTCTTTACAAAATTGTAAAGTTTTAAAACAGCAATCTAACGTAAATTAAATTATTCGGTTTAAGATAAATATGAGATACAGTCTTGGTGATCCCACGATTGAAACGTTAAATATTGACATATGTATACAATAGCATTCAAACTAATCCGATATAAGAAGAATTATGAGTCAAACTTGTTATTTTGGATTTAAGATTTTATTTCCAATGTTCAATCCCTGACAAAAATTGGTATTTTCCGAAAATTTGTAACTTGAGATAATTAACTCTTGAACTCACCTGCAGTGCACACTTCAAAATCAATGTTTGGATATATAATTGCATTGTTATAAAGCTAAGAAATTGAAAAAAAAAACAGTTTTATCATATACAGATTTCAAAATTTCTTAATTTCTAAATAAATCAGAGAATTTCTGCTTTGTACGTATATAAGCAATTAGTTAAAGCTGAACAGATTTGCTTCTCTTTCTGTTTGAATAATTCCGTATTAATACATTTTATTTTTGAGAAATATCACATCCGTTTCAATAAAATCCCTAATTCCTCATAGAATTACGTGATTTTGCCGCTTTCGTAATCGAATAATTTATTGAACCTCAAAAGTATGAAGAAAATATTTAGACTTGTACAATGAGATGCATTTTTATGGACCCTTGAACCTGACAATATTCAGTATTTTTATCTCACGCAAAAGTTACTATTTTAGGAATACTTGTTTGTCGCTAGAGATAACAATAATATTTTGGCAGCGAACTTGAACCACTACGTACGTATATAGAAACATAAAAGTGTGTACTCGAAAAGGAACCAGATAAAAACATACTTGCAAGGTTTTTTTTTTTTTTTACCGAAATAGAAAAAATTTAATTTCGTTAAGAAAATATCAGAAAAGAATTATTCTATGCGTATGTAAATGATTATTTACAATTTATTACAGTGAGACGCATTTTTGTCAACTAGAAATATCCAGTGTTTTTATCTCACGCAAAAGTTATTATTTTAGAAGCACCTGTTTGTTGCTAGAGATAACAATAATAATTCGGTAGCGAACATAAACCACTGCGTACTTATGCACTAACAGAAAACTGTGTACTTAAAAAGAACCAGAGAAATGCATACTTGCAAGTTTTATCACCAAAATAAAAAACAAAATCTAATTTTTATTTTAAAAAATGTCAGAAAAGAAATAGCCTGTACGTAGGTAAATGATTACTTAACCTTGAATTTATTTACATCTGAACAGATCTAATTGTTCCAGAATAAACAAGCTCAATATATCAAGAAATCATTTCCGAGAAAAATCGCATCCTTTTCAATAAAACCCTAATTCCATACAGAATTACCTTAAATTCACCCAGAATTACCTAATTCAGTCGTTTCCGTAATTGGATAACTTAGATAGTCTGACCGAAAAGACAGAAATATCGGCAAATCTCAATTAGAGTGCTGCAAAAATTCCAGCTAGGCACTAAGTGCGGATAATGTATTTAGCTGTCGGTACGATAATGTAGAGGCAAGGTTTACCACAATTTGCCGGATTTATGAGATGAGAGATTCAGGCAGGCATTTAGCACCCATAACTGGCAAAGTACATGATGGGAAACACACTACCGCACTCGTAGTGTTGGCACTTGGAGTATGGAATAGCACGTGGGCGGTATAAATTTTTCCGTGAATTAACAGCTATTTTCCACTTGTCCACTTGATAGAACTCGCTTCTGTTACTGGAATGCTCAATACACGATAATGACACCGATCGTTTTTAAGCGATGTAAGTTCAATAATACTATGAAACATAGAAAAAATTAACTTGAATGTGGCTCAACTCGACCTTCTCATACCAGAATTCATTTTTTTTTTTTCAAATTTTACAAGAAAAAAATTGAAAAATCAGTATCTTGGATCCAAATAATTACAACTAAGAGTGTTTCCAATAATTTTAAAGGGCTTGAAAAATATACCGTACTTGATAATGTACACCCTCCCGAGGGGAGACTTGCTCCCCGGGGGGGCCTAATGACGTCACAGACAATATCAACAAAACCGGATTTGATAACAGAGCCGGATATAAAATTTCGTAAAAATTCATTAATATTTGTGGCTCTTATTGTGCACACAAGAAATCGATCACAGACATTAGACAGACAGACGGACATCACTCCAAAAATAGTTAAAACGTGTTCAGAAGGTCTTAAAACATATATTGGTATCAAAATCTGGAGATCGAAAATTTTCGGGAAACAATACTTTCTCAATACTACGCATGAGGGAAAAAAATGTAACACAATTTTAACCCAGTACTATGTAAATATTCTCCCTATCTAAAATTGATATTACACAACATTATAGAAGCTATTTCACCTGCCTACACTGTATATATCACCCCTGGATAAGGATAAGATTTATGTATTATTATTTTTTTTAATTGAATCTGCGTACACCATTAATTTGATTTGATTTCGCGTTTGATTTAAATTTATTTTCTACTTTTCCGTGTGGCATTGGTGTGTAGGGGGGGGGGGGGGAGGATTAAATTGATTGTTTTTTTTCTTGTAATGTATTGATTACTTTTTTGTTTTCATTTCTTTGATGAAAGTTACATTCACATCTACATAATATTAAACATAGATCAATTCGTTAGATACGGGAGAACATTTCAATTTAAGACACTTCATGACAAAGAAAAAGCATAAAAAGAGCAAAAGCATAGTGATGACGTAAGTAAATATAATAGCGACATGAAAATTTATTAGATGAAAATGTTGGGCAGGAAAGAGAATGTGTACCGAGTTTCAGCTTTCTACGGGTTCTGGAGCCGAGAACGAGCCCGTAAAAAATGACGTACGTAAATGAAGTAAAGACGTAACGTGTTGGCGGGAAAATGTTATAGTTTAAATGTTCGGCGAGATGAAGCTATGTAGCAAGTTTCAGTTCTACGTGATCTGGGAGTCGAGAACAAGCTCGTTAAAGGTGGCGTATATAAATAATGAAGCGACGCAACATAATTACGAAAATTTTATAGATTATAGTGGTGTTCAGCGAGATAAAACTGTGTGCAGAGTTTTAGCTCGCTGCGTGCTCTGAAAACCAAGAACGAGATAAAGATGTCATGCGTAAATGACGTAACGACGTGAAAATTCAATAGTTGAAATATTCCGCGAGCTGAAATTATTTGCTGAGTTTCAGCTCTCTACGTGTTCTGAGAACCGAAATGGAGCCCGTTACCTGTGGAAGAAGGGGCAAACTAAGTCCATGTGAAGTTGGTAAGAATAGTGTAAGAAAAAATATTTAATGTTGTTAGTAAAGATGGCTGGTTTTAAACACGGCGATCTAACGTGAACTTTCATACACGTGGAAATTAACCTATAAGTAATGAATAAAATCTAAAATTTTGGAGTTTGTTTTTTAAAATTTTATAAATTTTGGAATTTTTTGTTCTAATATTCTTCCAGCTATAATTCGAAAACAGCTAGGCACACAATGATAATTTTTATACCATCATGCACGAAAGAAAAAAAAGCCTAAATTTTCTTAATTAACTCTATTAGTGTACAATAAGCCGTTCTTGAGATATCTAATAATTGCAGCAGACGATTTCTTTCACATATTATTAATGAATTTATTAATAGTTTATGATTATATTGTGGTAACTATGGTAAACGTATTACCTTTCAAATACCAAAATCACTTATTGGCAATTTATCAATCTATTGTAAAAAAAAAACATGCTATAATTAATTGATTTTTAACTTAAAGTGTCCCAAAACGTTGACAATAAGGCAACACACAGTGATCAAAGATGAAACATAGTTTTACATACCGCAATTTTCATGTTAACAGAATTATAAAAGGCACCATTTTTACACGTAAATATGAAAATAATCTCGATATTCAAAACTTTTATTTAATGTGTAGGTGTCAAACAGCCATTTCGTGATAATTTTCAGAAAAGACAGCTTAGTGTAACTGCTTCTTTAAAGCTGTCTCATCTGATCCTTATCTGCTGGAATAAATCAGCATTGACACGCGAAATATCCTTCCATAGACAAATCTCTTCCATTTTGATAAACCCTAATTTCGCCCAGAATTACTCAATTCAGAAGTTTCCATAATTGAATAACTTGGAAAGCCTCTGGCCATAAGAGTAATCTCAGCAATCTCAATTAGAAGGCAGCAAAAATCTCAGTCGGGCATTAAGTGCGAATAGTGAGTGCAGCTCTCACATGAAGAGTTAGTGGCGAGGTTAATCACAGCTAGCGTGATTTACGACATGTGGACCCGGGTAAGAGTTTAGCACCCATAAATGGCCAGGCACGTGATGGGTAACACAGGGCTGCACTTTCCACGTCTGGCAATTGGGGCACTGGATAGCAGCTAGAGGGTTTAAATTTTTCCCAATTGACAGCTACTTTCCCCTTGATAGAATGTTTTACTCCTAAAATTGTTTGACTTCGCCTGTGACGTGCAGAGGATGTATTTAAGACACGGTGTTGAAATTCTGGTAAAATGTTTGTCCCAGAAAATAAGATATTTTTTTAAAAATCCGACTGTCGAATTTTAAACTAAAATGTTCAAAATGGTGACAACAATATATTACAGTTGTACCTGATATACTTATTTCTAGATCTTACTACAATAAAAATCAATACTTATTGCTGTTACGAATTAAAATAATCATGGCACATTTTATGTAATTGCTAATTAATTCGAGAGAGAAAAATATTTAAATTTGGAAGATTTTCCGCATTTTAGATCAGAAAAATGTAATATCTCAAGAACGGCGCTGGGTATCGTCGTTCTGCCAATTATATCATTCGCTTCTGTTTAAAATAGTACACAAGAAATTTATTTTTTCGCAACAATTTAAACACATTTGTTTTTATAATATTTTATTGGAATTTCGAATACAAAATGGTAAAAAAATTGAAAACGTTACCTGCTTTATATTTCTCGATAATAAATATGCATTTGAGATTTATTGATTAGAAAAATAGTTCGCTATTTAATTCAAATTGCTCTTGCATTTCATATGTGAAACAAGATACCAGAAATAACTCAAGAACGATTTGTGCAAATTTTTAAATAATGATGTCTATTTATTTTGGGGTAAAAGTGCTTACTAAGCTCTCATTCATTTGAAAATAACGAGTTTATTTTGTTATGTATTTTGTTATAAATATATACCTCGAGAACGGTGCATGTTAGATCTTTCTAAATGATTAAAAACTCTGTTAAATAAAATTTATAAGTAAAATATCTATTTTCGTAAAATCTGTTTGCGTCATTATGTTTTTATAAAGCTTCTTTTTCATTTTCGATAAAAAAAATGTTCGAAAAAGTGAGAACCTTTCCTTAGTTTACTCCGAAAATAAATAGGATTTTGACGTTCACTCTTTGAAATAATAATACCAAATTTCATTCGACTTTATCAATGTGAACATACAGACACACACAGATGTTTTGTGAACATACAGACACACCAACAGACATTGAAAAAAAAATTGACTCGAATTCAGGAATGCTCAAAACGTGTAGAAAGGCCAAAATCCAGGGATCGAATTCACTTTCTTGTTACATTACTCTGTATGATATTGAATGTAAAAGCTATAGTATCATATACATACAGCTGAACAAGAATGACTCACTGAGGTATAAATTGCGAATCCAAAACTATTGAAGTTAGAAACTTGAAACTTTGGATACAAGTGGGTTGGATAAGGGTCTGTGAGACGTCTGGGAATGAATATGAATAATGTAACCCAATTACTCTTGGATTTAATCCTGATTAAAAAAATGAAATACATTGAACGCTATGGGCATAATTTTTCAAACATTCTTTAAGCCGAGTTAAAATTCACAAATTTTTTCGAAAATTTTAGGAGATATTCAAATTATCATGTAAAGTATGTAAAAAAATTCAGATAGTTTTTTTTTTCTAATAAAAATTGAAATAATGATTACACCGATATCATATGAAAAGATGATGTGACTCATTTCAAAATAGTCATCTTAATCAAACCGTTAAAATAGTCATCTTAATCAAAAATTGGGTTTTCAAGGTTTGTCTCATGGACAATACTATAAGTGGGGTAAAGTTTCAGCCTTCTTGGTCACCAAGGGGTGCTTCTGAAAGGTCTAGAAGGTATTTTTGAATCTTTCCATTTCGCCCCCCCCCCCCGGTAAAGGAATAAAAATGCGGCATCATTAAGTTTTGTAAGTACGAAAAACTTCAACCTGTTATATTGAGGGTTTTGGGGGGATTTAAAGACTTCCCCCTTTTTGTCACCCCCCTGGGGAAATCAAAATTCCGGCTTAGTTAGGATATGTCCTTGGTCGATACAATAAGTGTGCAAAGCTTCAGTCTCCTAGATTACCGAGGGGCATCTATAATGACTGGAGAAACTTTTATAAAAATCCTCACTTTCCCTATCCAGGGGGGCTGGAGACTGATAATCCAGCTCTGTTACGTTCTGTATCGTTGTCAATACTGTAAGTGTGCCAAAATTCTGTCTGAAAAGCAAAAACACTTTAGACAATTATTATGTAGATACCCTATCCCATATAGAAAAACTAACAATAAGAAATTACTAATGAGTATTATCTAATTTGAATATTCCATTGATCATTCTTTTGATCATTCTTTTGATCATTCTTTATTCTTTCGAATATAATCAGCACCGATTCCATCCTTCACGCCTAGAGGCTTACGAAGACAATAAGAAATGCAAAACTAGAAAAATACTTTATTCTTATGCATGATGAAGCTTTTATTTAATAAACTCCCCTAGGGAGTGTTAAATATTCTCGGTACGATGTCAAAACCATCGGGTAGCGAAATTATTTGGGATATTGCAATGTCTTATTATTCATAAAGTGACAGCACGTAGAAATCTTTAAACATAATTTCTGTCTTTTATCGTAAGTTGAGCTGAATTTAAAATCATTTTTTTTTATCTTATACGAGGGTACACCACAAATATAAAATCCAACAGGGCACGGGTCTAAAAAACAAAACAGAAAAAAAAACAGTGCAAACAAATACTCATTGGAGAAGAATTTCAAATGTATTTGTCACGTGATCACGAAATCGTTGACAAGTGCAGATGATAATGGGATAATAGCTGCAAACATATTCTGCCTTTACATTAAAATATAAACAGTGGTACATTTTAAAAGACTTATTTCTATCTCTTCTTACACCGCTACTTAGTCTATCTGAACATCTATACGTAAAAAGAGGTATTTCTTCATAACCGCTCTGACTTTTGATTTGATGTATTAGTTAATACTGTGCATCAGCAACGTACATGCCATAGCATGCATAAGGTGTAAAAACTCCATAAGGAATGTCGAAAGCCCAGGCCGACCGACTCATCCGAAGACTGAGAGCAGCAATTTGGGCGACCGGTCCATAAGGAGTGTATAAAGTCTGACGTAAACTGAATACGATAACTAACTCACTGACCATATCTGTTTTTCTGCAAACTAAGAAAAATATTACACTAAGAAAAATACAGAATGACACATTTAAACAGGTAACTTCCCTGTTACACACTTAAATTAACTATATGTGAATGTTTTATTTTGTTCATTTATATGAGATTTACATGAAATAGTAGGTATATATTTTTTACGCTGAAAAGAACGTTTTAAACAGGTAAAAAGGTAAATTGAAACGTTCATTTTACGCACTTGTCTACATGCTTAAATGGGTCCCTCTGAACGAACATTTTAAACAAGTAGGCAAGTGGATAGCATGTAAACAGGTGCGTAAAATGACCTGTTTAAAACAGTATTTTCAGTGTAAAATAAAATATGCCCATTATTCTGTGCAAGTGTCATATAAATGAATAAAATAACACATTCGCATAGATATAGTTACTTTTTTAAGTATCTAACTGGAGATTTACCCGTTTAAAAGTGTCATTCTAGTGACAGTAAATCCAATTTTTTGTGTGTTTTTACCCATAATTTTTTAGTGTATATGAGCTAAAGGTGAGCACAGATAATAAAAAAAAAATGCTTCCACGTGTTCATAAAATCGTAATACTAATAAAATAAATTATATTTAATTCCAAAACCACTTGTTCTAAGTTTGCTAATTCTTCTAATCCTTCTCATAAGGACAATGCTGTGGAGTAATAGTTGTCTAGAAATGGATATGTCAAATGCAAATTTAAATACTTCCTTTTTTTCAAACAATACCATCTGACCTTCCAGAAGGTGCAAGATATCCGTTTGGACGGCAAGGAATCCAATTTATACTGGAACCCAATAAGAGTGACAATTACTGACAGCGTACTATCCTTCACTAGCCCATCCTTTCTCGGATATTTAGATAATTGAAGTTCCAGAGTGGTATTATGCTGTGGGATTCCATTAATGTATTTTTGTTTAGTGTAAAATATTTAGGATCTCCTTTCAGCTGCCGCGTCTTTCAGGAATCATAAGCCCACATGAACAGTTTCAACCCAGTATTTTTGCATTTTGCCGATATCACCATTCACAAGCGGAGTGTATTACCGGTGTAGGCCGATATACGTACCGGAGTAGTCAATGCATCCGGTGTACCGGGGTACAGGCTTCAAAATGTGCATGTGAACGAAGCTGCATAGTCTTAGTAAAACAGTATTCGCTTATTGTTAAATATAGATTAGTTTTATAATTTTTTTTCTGCCAAAATGTTGTGAAAGAAAATAGCTCCCAATGGCTTTGCATGTCATTATTTTAATTCTACCATTGCTCGCAGTTGCGCCTTGGCTTTAATGGCGTTTTCTATTTAAAGGCACCGTGAAAAATGATATGTCAGGGAGTACTAAAATATTAGCAAAATTAGCAATACCCCTCTTGCAGCACAGGCAGCACATCTAAAGAATTTTTTTTACGATATGCCGACACTATAGATTTGCGTCAACGAGCTCAAACTGCTGTTAGATTTGTGATAGTGTGCTCAAACTGTTGCTAAATATAAAATGTTAATAACTTGATTCTGCTTTTAACTAAGTTGTTTAAATTTTACTATTGGTTTGTATTCTGATATACAAATCATGTTCAAAGATGAAACGAACCGTATACTACGAATCTAACATATTTTTGTCTAGGACATAACATTTTTGACATAACATTTGACATAACATTTTTAAGACATAACATTTTTTTTTTAAAGCATGATTTGTGTAAGACAAGTTAATGCAAATCTCGACGTTTCCTTTCATTTGAATGGGCTCATATTTATATAATATGGACAAAACGAAAATTGTTATGGGGAAAATATTACATAAAGTTGGATTGTTTTGACGCTCTACTGTCGTTTTGTGCACACGTTCTTATACGGTGTGTTGTGTTTCATAAGGAAAGTCCGAAAGGAATATAAAATCAATGGTTGGTAGTAGAAATAAAGTGGAATATGAAAAATTATAATCAGAAAGGATAATCTAGCTATAGTAGTTGCACCATCGGAATTAATAATTTCATAAAATAGAGCATTTAATTTTTTATACGCGCCGTTAAAAAATTTTCATTTAGCAAAATTTTCGCCATACTTAATCAGAGCGAAAGAACGTTACCCAATACCTTTTAATAGAAAATTCGCCGAGCTATATATAACTAAAAATCCTTGACTTATTCCATTTTAGCTGAACTGAAAATGTGAATAGTATATTTCCTATGCAGGTAAATATGAGGGATATCAACAAACCTATTTAATCTCTAATCAGTTTAATTTCCATTTGTTGATGGTCCTTTTTAATCAAATGAAAAATGCATAATAAAATAATTGAAATATTTTAGCTAATTTTTTATCTAATTGTACCGGGTGAATTTATTTCGCTCTAATTAAACATGGTGAAAATTTTACTAATTGATTTTTTTTTATTGAGGGCCGCATACAAATTTTAATTTTGAATTATTATGAAATTATCATTTCAATACAATTATCTCAATTAAATTATTCTCTGTATGTTGATTATTATTCCTATTTCACTTAATTTCTACGATCATACATTGGTCTCATATTCTTTTCGGGTACTCCTCATTCTTCCTGAAATAGCCTGCATATGAAAAGAATTTGTTTCAATACATAGCCTGAAAACCCAACAGTATTAAATATTATCACCACAGAGAATTCTAATCTGTGTTGATGATTTTTATAACTTTTTAGCATACAACATTGTGTTGCATGTGCAATTGTAATTATTCCTTTAAAAATTATTTTACTTGTCGTCTAATATGAAATTATGCAGCACCAATTCTATTGGTTAATCAGATTAATTAACGTAAATCGTTAATTGGATTAAAATGAACCAAACTTTAGTTATTCTTGTTCTCTCTGATATCAGCAAAGAATCCCTTGTTGAATAAAATACGAGGAAAATTCAGATTCGAACAAGAATCTAATGATATTATAACGTAAATAATAGAAAGAAAAATACCTGATTGCATCCGAGCTGGCGGGTGGTGGTAGGATACAAAAAGGCTGCATTTCGCATGTGTTAAGAATAAAGGAACGGTGAACGCTAAAAGGAGTCACTTAGTTGATTACCTTTAGAAAACACTTTCTGCTATTCAGAAAAACGCTACAATCACTACCAGCTACACATTTATTACATTATATTGAATTTTCCGTGAATAATAAAAGCAAGAATGAGGAAATGCACATTTAGAGAGCCGAAAGTAACGGAATATTGCTTTCAACTTGATCCATTCGTCAAATATTTATTTTTTTAAATTAATACGTTTTGTACAACAAATAAATTAGCATTTTAAATAGGGGTAATATGTCTCTAAATATTATTTTCATAATATATTAATTAGAAAAGGTGACAAAATGGCGTTTTTAGATCATGCTTTTGTTGGATGGTCTAAGGAAACTGTGCTCAATTTCGCTAGTCTGACATTTTTAATTTTTCATATTTTTTATAAAAATCCATTTGAATTTTAAAAATGTCTCACAATTTAAAACAGTACTTGACACTTGGAATAAATTGTCTAAAAACAATTTTTAACTAGTCCGCTACAAAAAAATCATAAATGTTACAACTGGCGAAATTGTCAAACACATGTGCACTCAACTTCGCCATAGTATGGCGACACAGCTGTACACTTATGCCATCTAGTAGTTCATAATCCTTCATGAATTCATTACAGATGAGGAAATTATAAACACTGTGAATATGTGAACATCTACATTATATAAATTCTAGAAACACAAACATTCATTTGGCCAAATAGAACCTTTCTAGTTCGCTTGTGAATCTTATACGTATAAATTTTGCAACTTAGGTTTTGTAGCATAAGCTGGAATTTGCATAATAGCAAAATACTCTAGCATAAGTAAGCTACTAAACATAGAATCTTGTATATTAGTTTATTCTACTATTCTCTAGAAAGAAAACAATTCATTTTAGGGTTATATGCAGTTTATTGTTGCAATATATATATATATATATATATATATATATATATATATATATATATATATATATATATATATATATATATATATATATATATATATAAATATATATATAAGAATGAAAGTTAAAAAATTCCTGTAATCACACGAATAAGGCGCTATATATAAGGCTAATATTCTTATTATTCCATATACAAAAAATAGTGACTATTGTCACTATTTGTCAGTCTAATCGAATGCCTGCTTTGCTTCTCATGAAATATTTCATTGAAGACAATTAAATTTGTCCTCTTTCTTTTACTAATAATTTGTTATATAATGTATATATTATTATATAAATTTAGTTATATGGTATAAGAAATCAAATGTGGAGTTAATAACTCAATATAATAATTATAATAACTCAATTAAATAATTCAATTAAATAATTACGCTAAGTTAACTACAAAGGAAACTTCAGAATTGTTTTAGATAAGAACTCTGTGCTGTCACGTGCTATCTTATGTCATTTGTTTTCTCTCTGGAATAGTCTTTAAGCACTAATGTGAATTGACATCATATAAGACTTACATACTATTAGCCGTAAACCATACGTATTGTATTCGTTGTAAAGTCTTAAAAAAGTAAAACAAACCCTAGAATAATAAAATAATTATATTATATAAAATTAAAGATAATACACAATTGTTTGTGAAAATTACAATACCAAGCAAGAGTCGCTCTAATTAATATTTATCTCACAGATTACTTATGTTACAGTTTAATTATAGATTACAGTTGCAGAGCTATACATTGCTATATATTTCGTATTGCGTGAAGCCCCCTCGAGTAGCCACAAAATTTCTGTAAAACATAGCAGTTAATAGAAGAGGTATTTGATATATTTTGGAGAATAGCCTAGCAGGTTGCTTCTATGTAAGTCCAGAGTTCATTTTTAGTAGATGACGAAAGCCCTTAACGGAATAGTTAATTAGCTACCATGTGCCAAACATGTTTGATCGGGAACATGTCTGGATAACATGTAGGACAGAGAAGAATAGCTCTCTGCCATGCACGGAAGAGATCTTGGATATTTCAAGCTACATGTTGGTGAGCATTGTCCTTCTGGAATATATCGACAGAGCAAGTCTATAGGAAAGGTATCACCTCTTGATCTAAAGCATCCTTGATGCATAGTTGACTATCAAGAGTTTCATGAAATTGTATTAGGCGAGATCCCGAATGAAATGCCATGGCACCTTAACTATGAGCCTTGGCTTTGGGTCGGTGCAAAATGCATGCTATTCTGTCTTTCTTCGTTCCCCGCGATGTGCAATCCAACATCTGTCATCTTAGTATGCAGCCACCAGGCATGCAACTATCATTCGCAAGTTGAACTTGTCAAGAAACATGACCTGTTGTCGAGTAGTATCATTGGGTCCTGTCTGCCTTCATGACCCCTGTGATTAAAGATCAAATTCATTCTTAGCATTAGGAGGTGAGCTACTAATGACGTTGAACTTGCAGTAGAACAAAATCTGACTTGTGACAGTATTCCACTGCTAATTTGCCAATCTGATGTACATATTCTGTAAGTTTCAAACTAAAGCCCAAAATTATCCTCAGCAATTTTCAGAAGCAGTAGTGCATACAATTTAATATTTCTTTACGATGCACATTCATTAAGCAAAATATACAAAGAAAAATTAAATATTTTGACATATGTGAATATAATTATGAATAGATATACATATTATGAAAGCAATTTAGAATAGCCTTGTTTTCTTTGTGCCCTAAATATCATTATTTTCTTCCAGAGCTGCTCTTATAGTTACATCTGCATAATCTGAGTCCAAACTTGGAATCAAATCCCAACCAAGTCTTTTGTGAAAACATAAATGAACAACACTTTACTGTTTCAACACTTCTAAACAAAATCTTCCTTTGAAGTAAGTTTCAAATTTGCATTATCTGTTTATATGTGCATTTGTATAAGTCAGTAATGAACCTTTCTATCATGTAAATTAGTGAATTCTAAATCAAAATGAATTTATTTCAAAATAAATATTAGTTTAAATACCAAAATGGTGAATTTAACTGCTCTTAAAGTATTTAATTTATTCAAAAGTTTATTAAATAAAAAAAAATGCAGATTTACTGTCGTGTTAATATATATCGTTGTAAAAGTAGAATGCAGTATTTCACAGCTTTACACAGGTGCTTAAAACTTCTGTGTTTTTTTTCATAATAAAAAGAATACGTTTAGAACTTGCCACTAAAATAATAAATTATTATTGTTATTATTATTTTCTCATTACATTTTGCAAATATGTCACAATAATTTTTAAAGTGATATAACAAATAAAAACTAGCAAAACGAGACAGAAATATGACTGATAATGGTATTTATTCCTATATAATTATTTTCAAAAAATGACATCAAGCTTCAAATTCTGACTTCGTTTTCCAAAGATCTTACCGGTACCATTATTAGCAACATGAAATATTTTACTATTTTGCCTAACTATCCTAAGTTGGTAAAATGAAAGAAAGTTTTCTTATACAACTTTATTCTATTGTATGCCACAGTACCTGTTGGTTGACATATGTAACATATTAACGTATTTGATGGTGCAATTCGTGAATTATAACATTGACCAGCTTCATGCAATACAAATTTATTTTTTCTCTACGAATATTTAAGACTGAAATAATAAGTTATATTGAAAATCATTTAAATATGTATAAGAACACAAGTTGAGTTGCAAATATTGAGCTTTACATGTGGAATTATAAGTTTTGTAAGTTTATAAATATTATAAGCAAATTTCTAAATTTGCTGTAAAAATATTGCCGCTGAAAGTTTGCGATACTTTTTGATTGAGCAAGGTATAGATAGAGAACTGTTTTATTATTCGCATTAATTGTGTTTAAATTGGTGTTATAATTTATATAATTCATTCCTTCATCACCTGATAGCGGAGGGTTAGCTAGCTAGTTTTCAAAGGTATACCACCTACTAGCTACAGATTCTGGGTAAACTACCCTTGAATATTACACATGGATAATCACAGTTGTTCGGGATGCAATTCAAACTTTAGGTCCAGAAGGGTATAATGTGAGCCGCCTCGTTTGAAACACTAGAGAAATATGTTGCACGGTAAATGGCTTCCTCCTCGACCGTTTAAATGGGCGAATGCTTGCATGATTAACAAATACCTGCCCATTTCAATATATGATTTTTGACGCCCTCCCTCATGTGCCTAAGAAAACGTTTTTATTTCAAAAACACTTTCCAGAATATTCAGTATTCTCTTACCTCCCCTCGGTATCCTATCTAGCTGGATGTTTGCTAGTTTCGCTCACAGTAAAGATCGTCACATGTGTGACAGTGACGTTGTAGTCACGTGGCACCTGGGTCACAATGTGACATCATATTTGTGACTTCTATGTGACGTTACGTATTAGTAACTTTGGAACTTCATTGTGACTATATTCTGTGACGTTTTCACAATTTAATTAACACATAACAAATGAAGACATTACAATGGCAGTTACAATGTGGCGTCACAAACAAGTTAATATACGACGTCACAAACGAGCATGAAAATGGGCAAAATGACTTCACTGTGATCATAATATGACATTGCCGAGACGTACTGCGACGTCCTGTGACGTCCCAAAGTCACAGTGTGACGTAAATCTTACGCCACTGTGAAACAAAATGCTGTCAGGGTTGTAGAATTGTTTACGGAACAGTAGAGCCGGATTTCATATTTCACCCTCGGGAAAGACAAAATGAGTGGTGGCTAAATGTATTTCCAGACCTTCTAAAAGCCTCCAGTTGTCCTAGAAGATTGTGGCTGTAACTTTGAATGTTCGTAGTATCGACCAAGGAACAGAACCTAGCTGAGTCAATTTTCGATTAAGAAGATTCGACTCTATACATTGTTAAGAAAATGTACCATACATTGGTAAATAAAACCTATTGAAATAAGTTGCAACCTAATTTTTAAAAGTGTTAGTTATTTTGTCATTGGCAGTCTTAAATGCTGGTCTAGCTATATTTTTAATATGTTTATTTCATAAAAGTAGTAGAAAACCCAATACTAAATCCTAAATATTAGACATAATATAAATTATTAATATACAAGACAGCTTAGTAACTTGTACAATTGTTTAAGCTATGCCAAAGAAAAAACAAATTCTGTTTATGATTTTTTTTAAATTGATTTTTCTCTATAGACTTAACATTATCTGACTTTTGACCTTAGATATCTAATTACATAGATTGATATTCAAAATTCGGGTTTCAGCGTAATCTAAAATATGACGTGTTCAAGCCTAACAAAACATTTTATTCAAATCGATTGAGATTTACTATATCAATGAAACTTTCACACACAATCAGATTTAAGTCGGTATTAAGGAAGCTATGCCCGGAACTCGCTTTGCTTTAAAAAATAAATTCAGTGCAGAAGCATTTTTTTAAGTATTATTATAATGAAACTCTAGCAAAATATTAGATCTATCCTCATACAGTCTTACATCAGACATAATTATCCTTCTGTCCATGAAAAACTTCCCTTCTTCCTTCTGTCCATGAGAAACCTTTCCGATTCCCTCACTCCATGGGGAACCTCTCAAATTCCCTCCCTCCATGAGGAACCTCTCAAATTCCCTCCCTCCATGAGGAATCTCTCAAATTCCTTCCCTCTATGAAGAATCTCTCAAATTCCCTCCCTCCATGAGGAACCTCTTAAATTACCCCCCCCCCCTCCATGAGGAACCTCTCAAATTCCCTCCCTCTATGAGGAATATCTCAAATTCCCTCCCTCCATGAGTAACCTTTCCACTTCCCCCTCTCTATATGAATTAGCTTCAATTACTAAAATCTTCCATTTAAAAGAATCATTCAAAATTAAAATGTTCTAACTAAAAATGTATGCATATGCTGCAGATATAAAAAACACATTAATAACAGAATGAATGACTAATGTATTTTAGATTATTTCTAACAGCATTCTAAACATGCCGATAGTTATTTGCCTGCCCATGATAGAAGTTCTTAGTGCTTGGGATTTTACCCGATCGTTTGCGCTAAATCTAATCTTTCGAAAAACTCTAACGCTAGCAGTTGCGCAGCATTTTTTTCTTATGGGAACTCTGGGTGTACTTAATGAGCCATAAAAGCACGAGAAAGTTTGCATAGCAAAAAAGTTGTTTTCACTCTTCAGTTCTTTGCATCAGCTTGAGGAAATATTATCAACAGGCCAATTTTTCAGCTTCCTTTTTTACCGGATTCAGTAGTGTCCGCATGTGTATATGGAAAAGAATAGGGATGTCGTAACTCCAAAAACGGCCAGTAAAATATATTTTTAGATTCATATATTTCTTAGCCTCTTTCAGCCTTTTAGTTTTTTTTAAACTCCAGAGATAGATCTCGATTAGTGTACCAACGCATGACTTTTTTTACGAATATTCAATTCTAGGACGTTGTTCTATAACAAAGATGGGGCGTTGTCCCATAATATCTAATATTATGAGACAACGAAGGCCTATAATTACTTGGCCTCGATGAATATCAACAGGATTATTCTTGTAAACGAAATAAGTAGACAAACCAAATTTCATAAAAGTAGTTTGTTTCTTTTTTTGAAATAACGCACTCCCTGTTATTAATACTAATTATTATAATATCTCGAGAAATGGTCGTTATAACTCCCAAAAATTGCGATCAATAAATTTTTGGTTAAAGGTCCTTTCAAAAATGTGTATGTGAAAAGGCTATTTTGAACCAAGGTCCGTAGAATATCTTATATATAAGGTTGTCTCGTTCGGGGAAAAAGTTGTCCCGGGAAGGAAGGACGAGTGACGTCACTGCTAGACCCATTCTCTGACAGAGGCGAGAAGAACTATTGAGAAACGTTGATCGGAAACTATTTAAATATTTATCTAATAGTAACGGTGTGCAAGCAATATAGAATAAAATAAAACAGTACATGCATAGTAATGTGAAGTTTATGAAAATAAATTCCGTACATATGAAAAGAAATAGCAATTTTTTTATGAGAGTGGAAGCTATTAAAATTTTAACATAAGTGAAGTTTATACAAAGATTACTGAATGCTATGTTGAAAGATAATTGAATGAGCAAAAGTTATGTATAAAAACATAGTGAATGATCAGAGAAGAGCCAATGGGTGTTAGGTGTGTTATGTGAATCGGTTTGAGAAGGATATAAATATATATTTCTAATCTAAATGTGGCAAATCAGTCATCATTTAAATATTGACTGTATTCCGAAGTTTACAGGCATGAATAAAGTAGTATAAATTAGAATAAATATTATTTCCAGGCAATGAATGCATAGCTTTTGTCTAGTTCAAAAATTTTACATCTTTTAGAAAAAATATATCGTCTGGATTTGAGAGAAGGTCAGGAAACTTTCAAAATCATCTGAAGAAAAAACAGTAATTGATTTAAATTTGAAAACACATATTTTATCAAATCATTGCAATAATAATTATTAGTCACGTCAAATGTAGTTTGTTAAGATTTTTTTTGTTAGTAAATTTGTTAATAAAGTTTTTGCTAAGGCATTTATATCTTGATTCGTCAAATTGAAGGACTTCATCATGAGTAAGACGGAGTAGTTTCGATTCAATAAAAATGGTTTTTGTTCAAAAAAGGAATATTCATAAGTTAAAAGAAACAAGTGTAATTTTATGGATAATTTTGTAAAAACAAAATAAATTTATAGTCGCATTAAAATGATACATTTACCCCTATTTATGTTAAAGCAAACGGTGAATGGAATCTTTTTAGTTCGAAGCTCCTTCCCCATAAATATTGGACAAATTTCGGAGAAAAAAAATTCGTCGTCGAATAAAATGATAAAAATAGCCTTTGTTTCTTTTAGCATAAAATTCTGGATGATACTCCCTACCACCCCCCCTTTTATTTTCCACGATTTTCTGTCGCATTTTAAAGTGCTGATTGACTGAATTCTACGGTAATATCTATACCATAAAAGAAATTAAATGAATACACAAAAACTTCAAATAAACAAAATTAAACAGCAGATGTATATCATTAAATATATAGAAACGGGGTTTTCTTTAAGCATATAAAATGAAAATATTAATTTATTAATTACATGCATTGTGCATGCAATGATACAATCTAAATATTTTAAAATCAAATCGATGACATTTTTCAGAAAATTATAAAGTTCAAATATTTTTTGTATAGGAACTATTAGGAACGGAATGGTACGCTTACTCGATAGAATAAGTGCTATAGCATTTATATGCAGGAAATTTTAAATCATCCAATTTTTAAAGAAATAGAAATTTAATTGCAAATTGATAAATATAATATGGAGAGTTTTATAGAAATAAATATTATTTAATTCTATTTTTACATATTTCTCATCAGTTGTATCCTATTCCAAACCTTTAATAGAAAATACAGACAGTAAAGTGCACAGTCTCTATTTAATGAATTTGAACGGGATATTTCGTTTAAAATCTTTAATGTGTTGTAAAAGTAATTGTTAAAAAATACTATATTAAAATCCATATTCATGAAATTTATTTGTGAGTAAAAATATTAATAAAGATTATCAATTTACACATGAAATATGTAAATTTTGAGTAAAAAAGAAGATGAATGTATTTGTTATACGAAATCACCCGGAAAATCATATCCTTGTCTTAATATATAATTTGTCAAACGGCTGTTTTTGACTTCTTCATCCGTTAATTACAGCAATTTAGTTCGTTTTGAATTCAAATTTGAGTTCATTTGTCATATTTCAGTATTAGCACACTATTTTAGGAAACATTTCATGTATCTCGTTGATGTTTAAAGCAAGGCATTTTAAAACAAAACCGTGCTGTTTTCCAACGTTTTTCAACGAAGCGCCGCTTGTCAACAGAACGGAAGGTCTAGCAGTGACGTCACAGCTCGCCCAGAAATGGTACCATGGGGGGAATAGCGAACGAGACAACCTGTTAATTCTATTAACCTTGATTTTGAACAGGTAAAAAGGTAACATGACATGTTGATTTTACACATTTGTTTATCTGCTTAAATAGGTCGCTCATAAAGAACACGTTTAAGCAAAAAAGCAAGTGGGTAGGATGTAAACAGGCGCATAAAATGGCGTGTTTAAAACGGTTTTTTCAGCATAAAATAAAATATATCCATTATTTTACGCAATTATCATATAAAAGTGTAAAATAATATATCCATATAAATATAATTACCTTTTAAGCATGCAACTGGAAATTTACATGTTTAAAAGTCTCGTTCTAACGGCGGTAAACTCAGTTTTCGTGTATTTTTACTCATATTTTTATTTTCCTTATATGATGTATAAGGAAAATATTGTGACGAGGACGAAAATTTGAATTCGAGTTTTTGACAGGAGAGCACATTTCAAGCATTCCTGAACACGAATGGAACATTTTTGAGGAGGTGATGTCTGTGTGTGTCAGTGAGAATTTGGAGACGATATCTCACGAACGAATGGAGCGATTCGAACAAAATTTGGTACAAAAATTACAATCTGTGAATACTAGAAACCTATTGTTTTTATACGCAATCGAATGTTCAGAACCCCCTAAATTTTCGAGTTAAATTATGAAAAATCATATATAAAATCAAAACCTTTGATAAAGTTACGTAAATAGACATTCTTTGTTGAAGTGTTGAAAACCCAGACCACACGACAGACCCGAAGGTTTACTGTAGCTAAGTGTGTGGCCGGGAGACATTCCTTGTTGTTGTTGTTGTTGAGACCCAGACCGTCCGACCTACCAGAAGGGAGACATTCCTTGTTGTTGTTGTTGAGACCCAGACCGTCCGACCTACCAGAAAGGTGTAAGGTAACTGTATGGACGGCCGGGAAGTGCCACCCAATTTAGACCGGAATCCAGTGGGGGGAGACATTCCTTGTGAAATTTTTCTTTGGAATGTGTAATTTTTCTTTAGAAAACGATTGACATAAACTGCAGAACGCTAGCATGAACTGTTCTCGAGATATTGCAAATTTTTCAAATAAATTTATTAAAAAATCACATAAATTAAAAAAATATTAAATATTGCGAAATATGTTTACTTTTCATATGTAATATCATGCGATAAATTTGGTGACATCATTATCGTGGATCTAGCTTATTCAATTCATGATGAAAGATACTTTGGGTAATACTTTTGTATTTGAACGCCAATAGTCATTTATCTGCTATAAGAATAACTTATTTCTCTCCATAATGCTTGGTGAGATTTTGGCGACAAATTTCGCGGAATGACGCCAACTTGCAGATGTTTGAAATGTTGCCAAATTAACGAAAATATCGCCAAATTGATAAAAATGAAGCTAAATCAATGAAAATGACGATTGATTGACGAAAAGTCAATATCTTGGAAAGAATATAAGTATCTACTACAAAAAAAACCCCATTTTTCCGTCAGAAACGTTTGGCAAAATTTTGGTGACGAATTTGTTTAATATCTCCAACTTGCTGACTTTTTAAAAGTTTCCAAAATTGACGAAAATGTCACCCAATTGATAGAAATTTGCCAAATTGATGAAACCAAAGCTAAATCAATAAAATGATGACTAATTTATGAAAGTTTAATATTTTGGAAAGAAAATAAGAGTGACAATAAAAATAACCCTTTTCTACGTCCGTAACGTTTGGCGTGAAATTTCGCGTGACGTTGCCAATTTGGCGACTATTTTAAATGTTGCCAAAGTGACAAAAATGTCGACAAATTGTTAAAAATTACGCCAAATGGGAAGTAATGTTTCGCAAATTCTGATTTCCCCTCACATGACGGGCACACCTTCTAATATATAATAAATGCTTTTCTCTCCGTTTGTCTGTAAAACTTGGCGATACATTTTTGGAAACTTTGCAAAATATTGCCAACTTGGCGATATTTCGCCACAGAAATATCGTCAAAATTGCAAAAATGACGCTAAATTAATGAAATTACTCCTAACTGATGAATTAATTATTAAAATAATTTAATATATGGACTATATTGTGTATTGAAGATGTTATCATTACTGATAATTGTTTATTTAGAGTTGCGCGAAATATAAGTTAATTGGGCACTTTGCAATAGTTTTACGTGTTGTCATCCGGAAAATTGGCAAATGTACAATTCAACTATAAAAACACAGTACCGTGGATCTTATACATTATTTTTTTACTTTGTGTTGTAGAGAAAGTAGAAACAGTTCACCGTGCAGTTACTAATTTGAACTGTTCTCTCTCCCCCTTGCCAAAAACAAAACCCTCATATTCTTTTCTAACGGAAACTGTTGGTCATTAGCGATAACTAGTAGTGTTTTCGCAACAGGAAAATAATTGGATTCTCACGATTGTTAACTGTGTGGAAATCTTCAAACAATGCAGAACGAACATTTCTAGGAAAACGGTGTTTTACTGTATTATTAGACCTTATTCGTCTCGGTCCGCATAGCTAAACCTAATAGGGCCCAAACTTAAATCCTTTAAAACAACCAAATGTTTATCCCTTGTCGAAAAATTCAGCGGAAACGTAAATTAACACATTGTATTGTCTAAATCAGTGGAGTGCGAAATTAGAAATCCAGAAAGTCAGCATGCCCGCATACAAATGTGGCTTCTATACAAACCTATGCAATTAAAGGGGCTTACACTTCTATTCTTTACTTTCCATATCCTATTTCTTATTTTTACATCTCCTATTTTTTTATTTAGCTATTTATATTCTTTGTAGTTAGGTACATACCTCCCCATATAAACAAACAATTTATGCGTTCGAAGTAAAAAGGAGTGCTCAAAGTAAGCTATGGAAAAACGGGTGGACTATTTCAAATATCTTATACGCTTGAGTTCAAGACATAATAAAGAAAGGGGTGAACAGAATCTATCACATAAACAGATTGGTTCAGAGCTGGCAGAAATAATCTGAATAACCATACTTCAGTAGTAACAATATAAACAGTTGTTTAAAAATACCATTTCGTATCGGAAACAAAACGTAGCTTGTTTTTTCATTACAAAAAGACAAAGCAAACACACCACCAAAGCATAAAGACGTCTATCCAGAACAGATGCTAAAATGTTGCAAAAGGACTCTTAAATAACAGCAAAAATATAATATTTCTTATAACTTGACATCGCTGATAATTAATTGGCTTATTACTCAGTACGTAAAATACACTTTGTGCTAAGGATAAGGAAAACCTAAGCAAAGTATATAAGCATAAGCATAAAAGACACAAAAATGCGACATACAGCTATTTTGAAGATACACAGGACGCTTTTTCTCCCAGCATTGTTGATCGCACAGTTCAAAAATGTTCCAAACCTTCCTCCAAACTAACTTCTGAAAAATATTTCAGTAACACTATCATTTTACATTTTTTTTTCCAAAAATCAGTCAGCAGATTGCTAAATCCTTAAAAAATTTAAATGCAATATTGCTTTTAAACCTTTTAATAAACTCACATTTTCCAATCTTTCCGATCCTTCAGAAATTTCGAATGGTTGGCGCATTTACAACATTTCTTGCCAGTGCGGTCTTCTTATATTGGAAAAACTAAACGTTATTCAAATTTTCGTATTAAGGAGCAAGAAAACTATGTGAAAAAATAGGAATTTAATAAATCTTCAATCGCTCAACATTGCTATCAATTTGGCCACCATTTTGAATTTTCTTCAACAAGGATCATATAAAAATGCACGTCGATCTATGAATTTGACTTCTTTAAATCCTCTTCCATACACAGAAAAATTCTAGTAATTTAGTGTCCAGTACTCTATTTTTGGTTGCGGACTGGGGGAGTGCCCTGTAACTTTCTCTTATGTGTCGTGTATAATGTATCGTAACCTATCGTCTCTTATGTATCGTAACCCATTTTTTGTCTTGTTGGGTCTCATTTATTTTTGTTCGAAATTCATTCGGTTAGTTGAGATAGTCCTGTTGTGTTTTGGCATACTCCAATTTTGTGTGTTAATCCTTGTTTTGGATTGGCTGGATTGCTCTTCATGCTGATTTCTGATAGGTTCTCTCTTAATCAAAATCTTGGGTATATAACCTCCTCTGATTCTTCCTTATCCGCTCATTTCTCTTATAGACTTCGGGTGTGTTGTTTCTCTTGCACTGAAGGAGATCCAGCTTATACTCGAAACAGCTAGCTGCACACTGCTTTATTGTGTCATTTGGGCTTATTTACGTTGCTCAAGTGTTCATTTGGTTTTTTACTATTACCAATAAAAATAAACATACCAGATTTCACGAAAATTACTTACATTTTATAAGAGATATCGTTCTGTATGAAAAAAAAAACTCAAATATCTGGAGAACGGTTTGAGATAACTCCTAGAAAAATATTTTTTTATTTCTGGTTTAAAGAATTCACGAAGTATTTATTCATTTACAAAGAACCATTTAATTGTTTTCTATCATTCGGTATTGAATAATTAAATATATTAATTCTCGCTATTATATATGAAAAACTATTTCCGTGACATTTTTTAACGGGATTACCTTTTCTAACGTGTTATCAATTTTCGAGGCAAAGAATGTTTAAAAAATTTGTAGATCTTGTATACCGTTCGCCTGGAATATCAATAGATTTCTCTCGTTTATTTATATATTTATATTTATATATTTATATATTTATATATATATATATATATATATCTTAGAAAACTATAATAATAATAATAATAATAACCAAATCCAATTAATCATGAAATATTAAAATCACCAAAGCAATCAAACCACGACTAAAATACCGATAATAGAAATGAACAGCGCCGATCCAATTTCGAAGATTAACCGGAAATAAATTCCGCTTCAGGTCTGAGCATATAATTCTAATTAACCCAAAAAAATGCCTGTTTCAAATTTGGCAATAGTTAGTTACTATAAATGCCAAAACTCAGACTACAGGCACTAAAAGAGAAAGAATCGAAAAAAAGAACAATTAGAAATATATTACTATGAGGCAGGAACCATCATCCACGTGTTAGTGCGATAAGCAACAGAATGAAAAAAGTCGAAAAGAACCGGGAAAAAAAAAAAAAAATATATATATATATATATATATATATATATATATATATATATATATATATAAATATATAAAATAAAAGTTTGAAAATCCTATAGAAGAACAGAGAGAAGTTTCAACTCAAAAAAACCCCACATTACAAAATGTCTTACAAAGAAAAGTATCAAACAGAGAATCATCAATCAAGTGGAAAATACAAATGCAAACCTCTAGTCATCAAGCTGAAGACAAACAAAAACATCAATGGAAAGGAATCGATAAAATAATATCAAATAAAATCCAAGCATGAAAGCTTTACAGGTGAACAAGCTCTAGGCCTAATAATGAATTTTTCATTTAGATAAAACTCTTTATCAAGATCTCGTATTTTATAAAAATTAACGCAAAATGCTGTTTCTGATAGCAGTGATATATATATATATATCTATATATATATATATATATATATATATATATATATATATATATATAATTGAAGAATTTTTATTTTACTTGTGTTATATATACCTGGGATTGATCATTAATAGAAAATGTTCTGTAAAGCTAAAATGAAAGGAAGATGGACTGAAATGCAAATGTGATATAAAAAAAAAACTATACGACAAGCTGTTGAATACTTTAAAAAAACTTGACAATTAAACATTATAAATAATACAGGTACTAAATTGGTATAAAATACCCCTTTTTCCCTGTTCCATATATAAGCTAAGGTATGGAATAAGATATACATGTGGTAAAGAAGAGTGAAAAAATTTTTTGTAACAACACATTTAGATGAAAGTATTTGTATAAATCATATATGTAATGCAGGTACTTAAGATACTAATCCCCTGCATAAACATACATGGTGTAAATGCAAGAATTGTGTAAGGTGAAAAGTTGCAAAACAGAAACATTGTTTTGTACGATGAGCTAGGCCTTTTCTAGCCCCCAATAAAAATTTGAAATTGAATAAATTAAATAATTTTAATAAAGTGAAAAGCATTTCCGAAACCATGTACGTTATCAAGGACCATACATATTTCGTTAATGTTCTATGTTTCTGTGCGCAGTACTGTAAATTGTATTACAGAAATATATATATATATATATATATATCCGTTAAAAATAAAGAACTATAGATCAAGACTTAGGATAAAAATTGCAGGTAACTTATCACTATATTGGTATGGGAATGAGGGGAATATTATTATACATAAATCACAATTAAATATGCATATATATATATATATATAAATATATATAAAATGAAAAAGCAAACACGGAAAATATAAGAAAAGTCAATAATAATTAGCTTAAGATTAAAGATCAAGACATGGAGAACAATTAGTTGAAACTGCATAAAAAATGGCGATTAGTTCGAAATTGCATTCCCGTCAATACAACCATACAATTCGAATTAAAACCGATAGCATAGCCAGTTTCTGACATTGACGATAATATTTGTCTATGGACACCGTCGGAACTGTCTACTGGCTAGTGGATAGAGAAATAATGAAAACCAAATGAATTAAAACCAGAATATTAGAAACAGAAATATAAACTTACAGGTACAGTCACCACGTGTGAGTCGAAATGTTTGCAGGTGAACATACGACAGAGCATTTTACATCTCTTCGTTAAAGAAAGTGGATACCGGGTTGAATAACCTATTGAATGTGAACGAAATTTTTTTGAATGAAGACTATCAAAAATAGTAATGAGTATAGGACTCAGGACAAGTGGAAAGTATTCTTTCAAAAATAGTAAAAAGTATCAGACTCAGATCTAGTGGGAATTTAGATGATAAAAATGGGTGAAATTCGCAAAAATGAGTTATCCAGTCAAAGCTAAATAATGCAATTGTAAAATTACTACGTGGTGTATTTGAAATTATTAATAATATTATTTACAAATACTTCCGAATAGTGGTAATTTTGGCCAATGTGCTTAAGATTATTGATGTGGAGATAGTGAAACTGAGGGTCTGAAAGTCGATGTATTCGAAATAGCTGGTTAAAAATGTTTCTAAACAAATGAATAGAATTACAAGATCGATATGATAACAGCTTAATGACAGTGACATTATAAGAATTTTATTTATCATATAGATTGGTAATAACATGATTATGGAGGGTATCTAAATTTAGGTCTAAATAATTTGCAGTTTGACTAACACTAGGCTTATTAGGGATTAATTCTAAGTTAGAGGGGTAAGAATCAATATTAATTGGATAGGAATCATCAATGATAATACACATTAAGCCGTCAACATATCGATATATAATTATGAATTAGAGAATAAATGACATTCATAATAATAAAGATATAAGTTAGCTAGAAATATATATATACACACACACACACACACACATATATATATATATATATATATATATATATATATATATATATATATATATATACAATATATATATATTAGTATACTACATTTATTTATCTATTTAAGCGAATATTATTCTTTGAGGAAAATATGCAAAGATCAATATTTTATTATTTCAACGCAGCGATGCGAAATCTGTAGGAAAAATAATCAGCTTTTCATTTTCTTCATTTCGGGATAATATATTTTATTTAATCATATGCGATACACATTAAAAATCTGCGACTGCAAAGTTCATTCATTATTAAAAAAATCCGTGGAAGTGATTTAATATTAATATTTTTGCAAGGAACTTACGCTGGCTTTCAAGAAACGTAGACTGCTTTTAATTACGCTTTGATAAACATGAATATATATTTCTCATTCGCTGCGTGAATCATTTTGGACAATATTCTTTTTTTCATAAAATTTAATTTTTTGTTGTAATAAAATATTCAGATGGATCCACGTTACCAAGTATACAAAATTTTCGTTAATATAAGAAGCAAATAGAAGTTTTTGGCGATGAAAGAGATAAGTAAAGTAGACACGGGGATTTTCGGTAAATTTGTTCGCTGCCTTTTTAGTAAATTACTTTCTTGAGAAAGAAAGAAAAATCAAACAAATTATTTTACTAGGATACAACCTTTCATGACCTTTTTCAAACTTAATCTTACTGCATTATTACTGAGATAATTTTTTTTCTTAAAATTTACTGACTTAGTAAAGATTCATGTTTAAGGTAACATAATTTTTTTCTTTTAAATAAATTTTACGAACGTTCATCAATAGTTTGCAATTTAATTTTTGAATCTGAATACAAATAAAATACATTAATAGATGCTGTTTGTTATACACAATTATTATTCATATTTTGATTGTGTTCATAGAAGAAAAATGAAGAGGTGTATAAATGCAACTCAAATATTAATTTTGCATATTATTTATTTATGTATTTATTTGTTAGAATACAACTCAACAAGTAAGTTCAGTTACAGAGAAGCAAGATACAAAATATAAATAATACAAAATATTTGCACACACAAGAGTAACATATAAAAACACTAAAATAAGTTCCTAAAACATGAAAATTGAAATAAGTAGCTTAAAAATTATTCATCATATAATGCAATTATCACATTTTCTACAAACTGGAAACTTTCATTACAAATTTTTTAAAAGCCTCTGGTGTATCATAGAAAATATTACGTAGCAAACTATTGAGAGTCCTGACAAATTGCTTCCTAGATTGCGTTCTTATTAAATGTTTACTATGAAAAGCTTAATTAAATAAAAGTCAATTTCTAGTGTTGTAAGAAGGTACATGAATAATTAGTTCACTTGTAAGCTGTGACAGTCGATAATATTATGTGGTAAGCAATAAATTTATATGAAAAAATCGTCTACATTCTAAAGAAGTAATATAATATTTTGATCGGATCAAAGAACGAGATATGGAGCTGTTATAAAACAAATTTGATTTATAAAAAATGTATCTCAGAAATTTATTTTAATTTTTTGCAATATTATTGTTAAAATATACCTATAATATGGACTCCAGACTATATATCCATACTCCAAAATAGGTCACATAAAGGAATTAAAAAGACAAATAATCGCAGTAGTAGCTTTGAAATTTTTGCTCGTTATCTTCAGGTATTCCAGTTTCTTACAGGATTTTTTACCAATTTCTTACATATGTACATTAAAAGTTCATTTGAAATCATACATTTGGCATCATATCCTGAGTTGTAGCTTAGATTATAATATCTATGCAGTAACATTAATGGAGCTTATATATCAAAATGTATAATTACTGATTTAATTTGAAAATATGTAGGACATAAATATTTAAAACTACTTTTTCAAAAGTAGATGCAAATTTTGTTTTTTTCTCTGAATTTCCTAACCATATTTCTTTATATCATAAACCCTTCTTTATATCAAAAACCATAGTTGATAAAATCCCGAAGACGCCAGTAAGAATAATAACCCTGGACTTTTAGATTTTAGACCAGAGCCAGACTGAGCTACTGGAGTTCGGCAGAAAATAGGGCAAAATAAATATTAATTGATGGCTTTTATTTTTAAAAAAAATATGAAAACTCATAATTGATTAGATCGGTAAATATGTTATCAGTTTTTAAAGCTAATTTTCAATATATTTTCGAAATTCCTTGCAATTTTCAAAAACAAATCAATGTGCTGTAATTGCAATATATTATAGCTGAAACGGATAATTTGGATATTTTGTCTTCACAAATAAATTTCTATGATTATATTTCAAAATTTGTAAATGTTCACGTAAATAAAAAAAAAGAATTCCAACCAGCAATTTTATGCTGGATAAACGAGACATCTGGGGAAAGGGGAGCCGAACGATCATGACTCTATTTACCTACATAAAATGTTTCGGCCAATGATAGAAATTTCTTAAACGCTATTTTTGGGGATCGCTTCTGAGATGGCAAAGTATTAATTATTTGTAATTTTTGAAATCCTCGAAATCCTATGTACAGTTCACAAATAATGTCAATACTGTTAAATTTACCAAATCATAGTCATGGAGTGGGACATTGCTCTTCCCACTTCCCTACACATATCTAAGCAACCAACCACATATACATTTCTCACGGATGGGCCATGGAATTAAGGCAACAATGTTTGAAACATAAATTAAATGTTTTGTCCCACGATTCTCTATATTACGTCTCTAATGGCGTGTTTGCAGACGCTATATACTCCATCCGTAGTGTGTGCTTGCTCGCTGCACGAGCACGCCAAACCCGTTCCTCTAATTCACGCAAACCAAATTTGCGCCGCGAATCGATTAACACCCGTAACAAGACTCCCTCTCCTTCCTTTATAATTGCATTTGTATATACTCTAAACAAGACACCGGGCTACGATTAGATCGCAAATGACCTGAAAAGCAAGCCGAAGGGTCCCTTCGAAGAAGACATTTATTACAGCTTGTTGCAGGTGACCATTGCGGCGCTCATTCGACTTGTCCGCGGAGCTGTATCGCCCTTTCATTATAAGCCGCGCCATCTGTTGTGATAAATACTGGGTCCGACGTGTGATAAAACCAAATGTGGAAGGAAAAGAGAAGGGGAGGCCCAATCTCTTATTAGGGTCGGTCTCGTTGGTTTTGCCGTGTTTTTGCATTTTCCGGGTTGTTAGCGTATTGATTGCGATGATGTGTGTTCGCGGTCTTGTTTTGAGGTTAGCTGTGTCGCTTCGGTCTTAATGAAATAATAATTTACTTTCTTTCTTTACTCTTAACAAAGTAATGATAATGAATTACGCGCCAGGGACGCCTATATACATTTTGGGCCTCCTACAAGCATTTATCCTCGATAGACCTCGAGGATAGAACCTCAATAGCACCCCTTACAAGCACTCCTCGATATTTGATGTTCCTTCTTGTAAATATTTCACGTCTTTCCCTCCCTCTAAAAAATGTTGGTGGCTGGGCTCCTCCTGATATCCGGGCCTCCTCACTCGAGTGGTTGTTGTTGAGACCCAGACCGTCCGACCTACCAGAAAGGTGTAAGATAACCGTTTGGAAAGCCGGGAAGTGCCACCCAATTTATACCGGAACCCAGTGGAGGGGGGCATCCACAGGGACCGTACCCTCCTTCCCCTATCACCAACCTCTCGGAAGGACTCACAGGCCCACATGTTTCACGTGATCGTATTCCGCATGAACACTGCGGCAGTTGTGGCAGCTTGCAAATCCAGCGCACAAACCATCGGGCTACCGCACCCGAAATGTGCTAACAGCACGCGGTGTTCCCAGGTGGTCACCCACCCAAGTACTAACCGCGCCCGATGCTGCTTGACTTCGGTGATCTAACGAGAACCGGTGTTTTCAGCACAGTAGGGCCGTTGGCTCTCACTCAAGTTGTGTCTGTCCCCCCATGAAAGGCCCTGAATGAGTGTACATGAAGATACTAAGTCAAATACATCTAGTTTCCTATTACCATCTAGACAGAAATAAAGCAAGATATTTATGAAGGAGCATTATTATGGTAGTAAATGGTGTGTGCGCATTATATTTGCCGGATTGCTTTTATTATCTTTTGCATGCTTATTTCGTGCATTCATACAGAATTTTGGAAAACTGAAAGTGATATCTCCAGACCCGGAAATGGAAATCCTTACTGGACCATCCAGTCCCTCTTGAATTCGATGCTTAATCCATATCCGTCATTATCTTAGCTCTATAGCCAATCCTGAAAAATATGTTTCAAAGAAGTATTTGAACAAGAAGTGAAAAAAAAAACGTAAGTGGAAATTTTTAGTAAAGCCCCTACTTCCCACAGTGTTTAGGGTTATTTCACATCAGTCATCATCTAAACTCTATATATATCCAATCTTCAGAAGTAGACATTTTTCAGGATTTTTTTAAACCATAAATGGAAAAATAATCGTAAATGAAAATTATTTGTGAACTGTCCTATATCTGACAGAATTTGATGTTGAATCCTTATCTTCTATCTATAACCAATATTAGGAAATATATGTTTCAAGAAATTTATTTTTAATTGGGTGGGAAAAATCGAAAGCGAAAATGCTTAGTGAACTTTCGTACTTCCTCTAGAACTTAATGCTAAATCCATATCAGTTATCATCTAAGCTATATCTACAGCCAAACTTGAGAAATGGATGTTTCAAGTAAAATGATAAGTCTTAAACCGAAAAAGAAAATCCTTAGTGAATCCCTCCTTCTCCTCCAGAAATGGATGTTGAATCCAAATTGTGCACTATCTGAGCTTAACCTATCCTGAGAAGTAGATGTTTCAAGGAAAAGTAAAATCATTAAAACAATACAGTAAAATGTTTGCCACCAAATTTATATATCGTTATAAAAAGACCCCAACCTTCCTCTGCTTCACTAGATTTGAACTCCCTCCCCCCCTAAGAGAAAATATATCTGTCCACGACTGCTAAAAATATACGTATATAAGAATCGATCTGGCAGGGTTGTGGATAGACTTTTATGTCCATGGGATTATGTGGGGGAGTGCCATTATTCCCCACTCTCACTAATCCAGAATATAGAACCTCTACACAATAGATGTAGCACTTATTGGTAGTCGACTGTGATGGGTAAGGTGTAAGCATCTAGTCTTCATTCCTGCAGTAGTGCATCGCTTATTGAGATCACAGCAAGAATTCATACAACTTAGATTACTTCCCTAGATGTAGTCACGTGATTCCAACCGCCATGCTCCAGACCTTGAATGCGATGTCTAGCTATGAAAGTAGAAGGTCTATAATCCTGTATTGAGGGTCACTATTGTTAAGTTACTTTGCATATCCTTGGCAGTATCTGTTAGTTAATAAATCTTTCGCACTTTACTATACTATTTCTTATACCAATAGGATACAAACTGAGATGAAAAGCAAGCTTTGTGATGTACATGGATAATCTTTGTAAATGGATAACAATATTTATGGGCTGCTAGAAGCCATTCTTAGCGCACCTTAAATTAAGACACAATTTCAATTCTTGCCATCGTAAAAATAGCTTCATATAATTTAAAAATCAATATATTTTTGAGAGCAATATACCTCGGCAAAAAGTTTTAAAAGGCTACCTTTTAACATTTTAGCTCATTAGGCTGCGTTTGAACTCAAGTAAGTCGGGCAAATGACAGTAAATATTACACGCCAGTCAATAAGAGGGCGCGGTAGCCCAGTGGTTAGCGCGCTGGAGTTGCACTCGGTAGGCCCGGGTTCGATTCCAGCCGCTGCCAAAACTGCCGTCGTGTTCACGCGGAGTACGATCACGTTAACCATGTGGGTCCGTAAGTCCTTCCGAGAGGTTGGTGATAGGGGAAGGTGGGTGCGGTCCCTGTGGATGCCTCCCTCACTGGGTTCCGGTCTAAATTGGATGGCTCTTCCAGGCCGTCCAAAACAGTTATCTTACACCTTTCTGATAGGTCAGACGGTCTGGGTCTCAACAACAACAACAACAACATTTTCGATTAAAACCTAACGAAGCCGGATTTTCCTCCAGGGTGTGGAAAGTTTCTTCAAGAAGACTTTCCGGATTATCCAAAGATCGTTGACTTAGAAAACCGAATCTGTGTGCATTTAGTATTACCCACGGGACTGAGCCTGATTTTCGATGTATCCGCCGGTGATGAATAAGAGAGGAGAAGAGTTGAAATTTTTTTTCAGACCCTTCAAAAGTCTCCTGTGATCTCGAGGGCTGAAACTTAGCTCAATTATAGTATCAAACACGGGACTTAAACTGTGTCGGATTTTCGATTTGACCTCCATTAGTGTCTCAAAATTTGGGCTTTTTGGAAACACGGGACTTAAACTGAGTCGTTTTTTCGATTTAACCTCTCTTGGTGTCCCAAAATTTGGGCTTTTTGAAAATAATTTCCAGACTCTCCAAATGCCCTCCAGCGGTGTCACTTTATGACATCTCTGAAATGACAGTGTGACACGCGTAGCTACTTTATACAGTTATTTCTGGTTCAGTTGGTTCATCTAGGTCGGTTCTATTTTTGGTTCAGTTAGGTCGGACGGTCTGGGCCTCAACAGCAACAACGTCAGTCAATAAGGAGAAACAAAGCCGCAACATGGTTGTTGTGACTTTGTTTACGACACAATTCGTTAACAAAGTCAAATATAAAGGTTCGTAAAAATCCATTATTATTTGTGGCAGCTGAACCTCTCTGTAATAATAGTCCAAACTTTCTCTATACTATATTCAATGAGAAAGTAATAATTGAAATTATAAAATTATAAAGAATTACAATTATAAATTATAAAATTATAAAGAATTACAATTATAAATTATAAAATTATAAAGAAAATACATGAAGTAAAAGAAATAGTAAATGCATATTTTTTTTGCTGACATAAATTTATTCACAATATACAGATGGGATTATTTTAAATATATCCGTAAATTTAAAATAAATGATATCAAGTGTTTTTTTACAGGATGAATTCTTTTGGAATAGAAAGGGAAAGTACTTAATTTTTAGGGAATAATAAAAAAAAACCTCTTCAGGTAGAGATCCGTCCTCACCGAGGAAAATGGTTTAATCTAAAATCAGGACTGACAATCTGCGAAAGGGACCTGACAAAGTTCGGGAAAGAGCTTTCACAGATTGTATTACGAGATTCGAAATTGCGGTTAAGAGAGAACTCAAAAATCTGTCAGCCCTTATTCCCACCATATAAAATATACTTTTGGACGAAGTAAAAGGCAATTTAGATGTTATCTCGAATTCATGAGAAATAGATGGACTTTTAATGGTCGCATGACAAAAGTTCTTTTCAGCAACCATTCTGCCATGTCTAGCCAAGTTTTATAGGCATTTACCATTGAAAAGCTTTCTCATTCAAGGTTTTGTGATTCTTTAAGATGTTTCGGAAAGTTTTCAGTTAAGAAGGTTTTATGTGAGAGAAATCATTAATTTAGTTTCTACTCATTGAATCTTCAAAATAGTTTTATTGAAAAATTACTTACATTAATATTTTATTCACTTCATGTTTTGATAATAAATTTTGGCATAAAGTATATTTCCATTTTCATTATTTTAATCAATTATCGTCACGTGAGGACAAACATAAAATGAATAAGTTTATTTGGTGTGATAGCAATTTCCGAAAAGTATTAAGTTCTATGAGATAAAGTCTCGAAGCCTAAATCAGATACAAATACATTTTAAATTTTGAAAGGAAAAAGACTATCGGAAATAAGTTGAATTAAAAAAGTTGCAAAAGTTACAGTTTATCTAAGAAGGCAATGTGATATATATTAAATAAAAAATAAACACGAATTTTATTTCATATACAGTATATCAATATACGTTTACAGATGACATTATTCATCAAATTCCAAAGATAGAAATTTTACACACAAAATATACTAAAATTCCGTACCTTAAAAGTGTATGGGTACCATTTATAAAATTATTTTTGCAATTAAACAGGTTCATATTTATTCATAAATTATTATTTTCAAACGTGCTTAAATCAATTATTCTGTTTATCAATTATTTCCATTGTATGCATTCACGACTTCCCAATTAAACAATTTAATAGCATATTAGAACTAATTATTTCAAATATCGTAAATGTAATTTTACTTGAACAAGAAAACTAAAGAACCTTTACGTTCCCCTTCCAAATGCTCAACTCAAACGTTTTCACGGATACGATATAATTCTACCGAATTTCAAATATACTAAAACATAAGCACATCATGTTATAAAAAGACGTTCATCTGCGAAATATTTAACTCAAACATCCACGGATATGATATAATTAGCAAAGTACTTATTTACAAACCTTAGCTACCATGGTATAAAAAGACATTCATTTGCAAAATGTTCAACTTAAGCATCCTCACGGATATGATAGAATTAACAAATTACATGTTTACCAAAACGTAAGATCGCATGGTATAAAAATACTTTCATCTGCGAAATGCCCAACGCAGATATTCTCACGGATATGATAAAATTAGCAAAGTACATATTTACCAAAACGTAAGACAACATGGTATACAAAGACACATATATATGAAACCTGTAATTTGAAGAAAAAGCGCAAGTTCAAATGATGTGCAAACTGTACATACAACAATGATATACAATTGCTTTTTTACTTTTTAATAAATTCATGATTAAAAGAATATTATTGAATGTTTCACTACCCGCCCATTAAAAATTTAAAAAAAGTAGTTTATAAATTTACGAAACGCAAATATAGTTAAACAAATGTTGAATTCCTTCCATTTCGAATAATTTTGCCATCTAAATTAGTAGTCTGACAAAACGCATTCCCAAATAAATGACGAAATTTCATTAATTAAATTTCGAGGCAAAGCGCTCAAAAGCAGGATAGAGTGCGACCGTTCCATTCACAGAGAATCCTATCGGCACACAATAGTTAATAAAGCATGAAACTGATTTATTAATTTGTTTGCTGCTTTATAATTGATCCAGGCAGATCCAAATGCCGTGTATTTGCTCTGTCGCGTATGTTTATTCAAATGATGCATTATTAATCACCTTGCGAGAAATGCAATCTAAGCTTTACTTTCACCGCAGGCCGATCGATGGGTTTTGCATTTCGCTCTTGTTTCTTCTGGACGGATAAAATTACATTTTTCTGGTTTCGAGAAAATGGCGCGAAAAAATCGTTACGGCATGTGCCTGCATGTTTTAATATAAACAGAATTTCGGAATTACCACCTTAATGACAAATTTCTTTCAGCTCGCGTGTAAGGGTCGTTAAAGTATGATTTACTTTGCTTACTTTTATTATTAATTCGAAATTTGTTGTGCCTAGAGTAGTGGTGGATCAATAATTTAGGGGGTCTATACTCTAAACCTTAATCGCACCCTATATATATATGACTTGTCACTGTTTATTATTATTTCACTCCATTGACTACTCCCAATAATTTAGTAACTTTATCATTAGAGTGAAGGTGTGTTGGACAGAGTAGAACTGAGATAGCTCAGGTGGTGATATATATATATATATATATATATATATATATATATATATATATATATATATATGTGTGTGTGTGTGTGTGTGTGTGTGTGTATAATCCGTAGAATCCGCATTAACGAAATATGTATGGCCCTTGATAACGTACTTGGTTTCGGAGATGCTTTCCACTTTATTCAAATTATTCAATTTATTCAATTTCAAGTTTTGATTGGGAGCTAGAAAATGCCTAGCTTATCGTGTAAAACAATGTTTCTGTTTTACAATTTTTCATCTTACACACAATTCTTGCATTTGCACCATGCATGTTTATACAGGGAACAAGAGGATTAGTCCCTTAAGTACATGCATTACATATATGATATATAAAAACACTTTATTCTAAATGTGTAGTTACAAAAAAAAATTCACATTTCACCCACAAAAATTGTCACCTTTCTTTGCCACATGTATATCTTATTCCATACCTTAACTTATACATGGAACAGGGGAAAAGGGGTATTTTATACAAATTTAGTACATGTTTTATTTATAATGTTTTATTATCATGTTTTTTAAATTATTCAACAGCTTGTCGTATAGTCTTTTTGATATCACTTTTACATTACAGTCCATCTTCCTTTCATTTTAGCTTTACAGCACTTTTCTATTAATGATCTATCTCAGTAATATAAGAGTATAATAAGAATATAATACAAGTAAAATAAAATGCCTTCACTTATATATATATATATTAGAAAAATATCTAAAAATAAGATATACAAAAAACAAAATCATAACAATTCATAACATTAAACCTTTTATTATTATCCCTAACATTTATTATCCCTAACATTTAACCTTTTTCAATATGATGATGTATTTACTTTTATATATATATATATATATATATATATATATATATATATATATATATATATGTGTGTGTATATATATATATATATATATATAACTTACTTTTCGTTCATTGGATTTTCAAACTACTATTATTATATAAATATAAATATATATATATATATATATATATATATATATATATATATATATATATATATATATATATATATATATATATATATATATATATATATATATATATATACATATATATATATATATATATATATATATATATATATATATATATATATATAAATATATATATATATATATATATATATATGTATATATATATATATATATATATATATATATAACTTACTTTTCGTTCATTGGATTTTCAAACTACTATTATTATATAAATATAAATATATATATATATATATATATATATAAAAATAAGTATATCACGAACGGAACTCCTATTTAAGTAAAGGAGAAAACAGAAACCTTACAGAGGATGTGGCGCTTAGCAGCTCTGCATCCAGAGTGGAATACAAGGATATAAACAAGAAGAAAAAATAAGCGAGAACAGGAGTGACCATATGATTTGCATAGAATGGCTGGGGTGGATTGCGACACCACTTTCCCGCTTAAAGCAGCTTTTACGACCCGGGCAACGCTCACGGCACCAATGTAACTCAATGGTCAATCTCCCACATGTGCAAAGACAGAAGCACCCGAACGGACAAAAGAGCAAAGATGGAACCAAGCATGGAAGAAATACACCTTACTATCCAGCATGAAAACACAACATTTTATAAGGGAAAGTCGCACATGCGCGAAAAGACTTCAAGATGATAGGATCGCAGATATGAAAATATATATGATTAAGAATTCTCATTTAGAATCAAACAATGTACAATTTCTTTCTTTGAAAAAGGAATAGTAATAATGTTGTAAAAAATATCTAGGGTAATTTCTTTTTAATGCATCATTTATTATTTTATTACATTCATGAATGCAGTCTTTTTTAAAAGTACTGTAGTTTCTGTTTCTTCTGAAGTACCCGATAATAATATTTCTGAATATATTTTTAGTGAGGTTTGAATTCCAATCAATAATATTATTAATTTTGATATTGTATGAATTTCTCTTGTCGTGTATGGTTGTATAAATTCCATACTGTTGGTGCTTTCTTATTGACAAATCCAGGAAGTCTGTCGATCCATCCTCATTGATCGGGTTTTCAATTAAGTCCAATTCCCTTGGGTAGAATGCAAAATCTATGTCAGGGGTGTTTGCATAACCCCCTAATATCACGTCGTCAACATAACGGAAATAAGGTATTTCCGATAATAGATGGGTTCCTCTTTCATATTTGGATAGATAAATATCCGCCAATATTGATGAGCATGCACCACCCATGGGTATGCCTTTGACCTGTTTGTAGAAATGCATACCGTCATATAGTATGTTTTCATTTAAAACCAACTCAATCAAATCCAAATATCTTCTGAGAGTTATATATGGTTTTAAATTATACTCTTCATGTAATTCTTTCAAGATCATTTGTAGGTTTGTTAAATCGATGTTATTAAACAGATCCCTGAAATCGTAGCTTCTGAAGTTTAAATCTTTATGGCAAAATTTCAGTCGGTCTATCAATTCTTGTCCGTTTTTTAACATTATGGAGTTTTGCTTCTTAATATCAGTCATAACATATTGGAGTAATTTCAGAAGTTTTTTATTTGCATGTTCCAGGTATGATCCGCATCCCACTGTTACAGTACGGAACTTGACTGGCTTTTTGTGTAACTTGGGAATGAGGATCAAGTATGGAAATTTTACTGATTTAATATCCATACCAATTCTTTTATACAGTGCTTTTATTCTATTAGTGATGATTGATTCGTTGCTAGGAATTAATGTATACATGGCACAATCCTTATAGCATTGTGTTAAAGTATCGACATAGAATTTTTTACACGTGAATGCAAAATTCGATACGATTTTGTCGGTGTATGTCAATACGAATTCTTCATTAAAATGTTTGATTGAAAACGGAAATTGAGAACTCCCAGAATCCTTGTTTCTTCTCGGGTAGAATTGGCAAAAAGCACTGTAAAAGGCATATTTCCATGCGTTAAAAGTTTGTACAGGTATACTGTGTTTGACAGCCATCTTGTATATGAAGGTTTCCAGATCGTAATTAAATTCATCATAAATATCATTATATTCTTGTATTCGGTACTTAGTACCAAGTTGTAATAAGTTTTTGAGTTTATTATCTTTTATAAAATCTAAGTTTCCAGTAATTATATGCTTGTGGTAGGGATCACAATGTATATTTTTATGACATTGACAGGATTCAATATTAAATGAAGACACGGTTTTACATAATTTATTGTAGTTGAATAATCTTCTTCCGTTGGTTCTTACAAAGCGATAGGATATCTTAATATTTAGATTAGGCAAAGGAAGACGTTCTTCTATATTATGTAATATTTGGTTGAATGGAATATTTTCGAACATTTTATTCTTAAATGTTGTGATAAAAAATTCTTTTGATTTGTTAATTTGATATTTTGGTTCAAGTGCTACATTATATTTTGCGGCTCTGAGTTTAATTAAATCCAGAATGATGTCTATATTAGTGTTTGTATCTTCTGTATTGCAGTTATTTTCACTTAAATTGAAATTTATAATAAAATTCCATATACGTTGTAAGTATTTGATTTTGATACTGTTGGCTATATTCTTGATCCATCCGAATTTCACCGTTATTTCTGTCTTTATGAAGTCTGAGATTTTCTCTTCTGTTTTGTTATAATTAAATTGTTGCTTTTTATTTCCTCTTTGGTGTCTATAAGTTTTCTTAGGTATTGAATTTTCTAAGAGAGGGTATGCTTTACTATTCCTGCATCTTTCTTTATTGCAATTTTCCTTGAATAATAAAGTATTCAGACCATATGGATATGCAGAATTATATTGCTTTATATGGGTGTTTTCCCACCACAAGCGTTCAGAAAGGTCTGGTACTATATCAATAATAGTTACCATAATATTGCTGAAGGGGTGTACTTGAAAATGTCGTACTTCTAAGTTATTATTGGTGGATAGCTGTTGGATTTTGCCCACTTGACTTCGGTGCAGATTTATACGGATATTCAGGGAATTCTGCGTCTGTCCTATATATTTCGCCTGACAGGCAAGGCATGATATGCAATATACCACATTAAAAGTTTTGCAAAAGATTTTTATATTGTCCTTTTTTGTAGAAATTTGGTGTGGATTGGCTACGGGACAAAGCTTACATCGCTTAGAATTGCATTTCTTGAACTTGAAGTTCTTCATATGGTGGTAGTGTTGATAAAAGTCGTTAAAAAAAGATGATCTATTATAGATCGTGTCATTTATTACAAAATAATTTACATTTTTTATGTTTGTCACAGCTTTATCATGGACAATTGTACAAGGCTTATAAACACTGCTCATCACTTGCTTCAATATAAAGATTAGGGTAACTGTATTTCGATAACACATATACCCTGATAATGTGTCACCGGGCATATATTCAGCATGGAATAAATTTGCCAGTCGCTAAATTTATATAAAGCCTTCATACATATTATATATCAACAGTTTTTTAACTCATGTTGAGGAGTAAGAACTTTATAGTAAAAACAAACGAAATGTTTTTACATATGCACATTCAAATACAGTAAAAGCATCATAGAACGTTAGGTATACTACCTTCACACTTGCCCATTTTATGCTGTATGACAAATTTAAGCACGTTTTTATACTTTTTTTCTAGTTATTTTGATTCATTCATAGAATTCGTTCTAAAATAGGTATTGGAAAATACCAGATTCAATAAAAGCGATAAAAATACTTAAAAACCACATAATTAAAAAATTAAAAGACTAAAGTACAGAGATTACACAAATGCTAATTAAACTCAGAGCCGCAAAATATAATGTAGCACTTGAACCAAAATATCAAATTAACAAATCAAAAGAATTTTTTATCACAACATTTAAGAATAAAATGTTCGAAAATATTCCATTCAACCAAATATTACATAATATAGAAGAACGTCTTCCTTTGCCTAATCTAAATATTAAGATATCCTATCGCTTTGTAAGAACCAACGGAAGAAGATTATTCAACTACAATAAATTATGTAAAACCGTGTCTTCATTTAATATTGAATCCTGTCAATGTCATAAAAATATACATTGTGATCCCTACCACAAGCATATAATTACTGGAAACTTAGATTTTATAAAAGATAATAAACTCAAAAACTTATTACAACTTGGTACTAAGTACCGAATACAAGAATATAATGATATTTATGATGAATTTAATTACGATCTGGAAACCTTCATATACAAGATGGCTGTCAAACACAGTATACCTGTACAAACTTTTAACGCATGGAAATATGCCTTTTACAGTGCTTTTTGCCAATTCTACCCGAGAAGAAACAAGGATTCTGGGAGTTCTCAATTTCCGTTTTCAATCAAACATTTTAATGAAGAATTCGTATTGACATACACCGACAAAATCGTATCGAATTTTGCATTCACGTGTAAAAAATTCTATGTCGATACTTTAACACAATGCTATAAGGATTGTGCCATGTATACATTAATTCCTAGCAACGAATCAATCATCACTAATAGAATAAAAGCACTGTATAAAAGAATTGGTATGGATATTAAATCAGTAAAATTTCCATACTTGATCCTCATTCCCAAGTTACACAAAAAGCCAGTCAAGTTCCGTACTGTAACAGTGGGATGCGGATCATACCTAGAACATGCAAATAAAAAACTTCTGAAATTACTCCAATATGTTATGACTGATATTAAGAAGCAAAACTCCATAATGTTAAAAAACGGACAAGAATTGATAGACCGACTGAAATTTTGCCATAAAGATTTAAACTTCAGAAGCTACGATTTCAGGGATCTGTTTAATAACATCGATTTAACAAACCTACAAATGATCTTGAAAGAATTACATGAAGAGTATAATTTAAAACCATATATAACTCTCAGAAGATATTTGGATTTGATTGAGTTAGTTTTAAATGAAAACATACTATATGACGGTATGCATTTCTACAAACAGGTCAAAGGCATACCCATGGGTGGTGCATGCTCATCAATATTGGCGGATATTTATCTATCCAAATATGAAAGAGGAACCCATCTATTATCGGAAATACCTTATTTCCGTTATGTTGACGACGTGATATTAGGGGGTTATGCAAACACCCCTGACATAGATTTTGCATTCTACCCAAGGGAATTGGACTTAATTGAAAACCCGATCAATGAGGATGGATCGACAGACTTCCTGGATTTGTCAATAAGAAAGCACCAACAGTATGGAATTTATACAACCATACACGACAAGAGAAATTCATACAATATCAAAATTAATAATATTATTGATTGGAATTCAAACCTCACTAAAAATATATTCAGAAATATTATTATCGGGTACTTCAGAAGAAACAGAAACTACAGTACTTTTAAAAAAGACTGCATTCATGAATGTAATAAAATAATAAATGATGCATTAAAAAGAAATTACCCTAGATATTTTTTACAACATTATTACTATTCCTTTTTCAAAGAAAGAAATTGTACATTGTTTGATTCTAAATGAGAATTCTTAATCATATATATTTTCATATCTGCGATCCTATCATCTTGAAGTCTTTTCGCGCATGTGCGACTTTCCCTTATAAAATGTTGTGTTTTCATGCTGGTAGTAAGGTGTATCTCTTCCATGCTTGGTTCCATCTTTGCTCTTTTGTCCGTTCGGGTGCTTCTGTCTTTGCACATGTGGGAGATTGGCCATTGAGTTACATTGGTACCGTGAGCGTTGCCAGGGTCGTAAAAGCTGCTTTAAGCGGGAAAGGGGTGTCGCAATCCACCCCAGCCATTCTATGCAAATCATATGGTCACTCCTGTTCTCGCTTATTTTTTCTTCTTGTTTATATCCTTATATATATATATATATATATATATATATATATATATATATATATATATATATATATATATATATATATATATATATATATATATATATATGTACATATATATACATATATATGTATATATATACACACACACACAAACACATATATTTATATATATATCTGAATTAAAAAACTTACACGCCCAAGAATAGAAATAAAACACCCAGCAAAGTTGGGTATCCTAAACAGAAAACAAATATTAAACATATTAAATATACACCGAAAGAGATGGGCACATAGCACAGATATTATGCAGGAGTTCAATTTAGAGTTAAAGAGTTAAATTCATTTTCAACTCTGATATTCGATCCGAATTTACCCAATGCAAATGCCTGTTGCTGTATACGATGGTTTTTAATTTCCATGGACATCGTATTGCCAGCCGCTATGTAGGAAACCGATTAGATATGTAAAACATGAAAATACAAGCAACAAGAGTTTATTGTCTGCACATGCTCCAACAATCTTCCAGAAAATGAAATCAAGTCCAGAGATATCTTAAGAGAAAGAGGGTGGTAATTTACACGGTAGACCAGGGAGAATAAAAATATGACTACATGAATACAGGAATTCAATACAGATTAAACCACGGAGTATAGGGATGTTCGAAACGGCTAACTTTGACATGTGAAATTATAATACACAAGGAGTTATTACATAAATGTTTAATATTATACTTATGATACATAATACAGCTAAATAAAATAGTATGCCAGATATACCTATTGCCATATAGAAAATATAAAAATTTTAACTATATGATAGAGATTTTTCTAAAAATCCGATAATGGATGGAAAGTGCACTAATATGCAATAATAGGGTGTTCTAATAGGAAGTTTTACATTATAGTTGAAAGACAAATTTCATAAATAATCTTATATAATGTTATTTTTAAAGATTTTATAATTGGATGCATTTAATAAAGAATTTCAGTATCTAGTATTTATACAATATCTAGAACTTCAATTTCAGTACCTAGAATTTCAATAACTTCATGTTTTAGTTTGTAAATTTTGTATTTCTTTTTTCGATTTATACTCATCAGGAATATCATGAACAACACTCATGTTACTTTCCTATGGCTCTAATATCTATTTAATATTAATTCCACGCATTTCTTCACCTATATTTATGGCATAAATTTCATTTTCAGAAAAGTGTTCCGTTAATAATTGATGCATAGTTTCGCGGGGAAAAATATGGATTGCGAATACATTTTTGCCTAGCAGAAGAATTTCTGAGAGCTATTTTTATCGTACATTAAAATATATCTTAATCCAGTTATTAAACTATTCAATTTCATGAATGAGCACAAGAGCGCAGAGTTCAGAAGAAGCGTACATTTATTAAAAATTTTCCACATTTACTCTACGGAATCTCAAACATTCTGTAGAATAAGTATGCTGTCTAAATGTATGGCCTTGACTACTTCCCGCAGTACCCAGGAAACCAAATGGATAACGAAACGTAATTTAAGAATGATTGCAAATGTAAAATGCTGATACAATGTATTTGAATCCCATTTTACTTTTAGTACGTATCAGACTGCAATATAAGACGATCATTTATGCAAATGGGCACATAAATAGGCCCAATCCTTAAATTTATTTCTGTAAGACACAACCACACTTACTTGTTTTCATATGTTGTTTGTTATTTATTAACAATTGCATTGTTTAATATTGCATAACGAATGCAATAATCGATTGTCTATAGCAAATGGGATATTTTATCTGTAACTACGCTTTGTTTTTGTCTCAGTCTTATTTAATTTTAACCTTGAGGTTTATCATTATCAATCTTTGGGCTTCTTGTTAGTCGACATTCTCTGCGATGTGATTATTTATACAGGACTAGAGTATCATACTACTATGGACTAATAATTAACAAAATAAGTGTTTCAGCTAGATTTCTTCGATTTTAATAAGTGCAACTCAACTCGACTTCTTATACCAGAATCTATTTTTAGTAGTTTTTTTCTCAAATTTTACAAGGAAATTTTGAAAAATCGTATTATAGGTCCAGATGATAACAATTATATCGTGTTACCCTTTACTTTAAAGGGCTTAAAAATTATTTCAATTGGTACCATACTTCACAATGTGCCCCCCGGGGACTGGTAACTTGCTCCGCTAGGAGTGTTAATGATGTCACGAACAAAGAAATTGTATCGCGACTATTTTTCACAAAAATGATTGAAACTATAATGTTCCGGGATCATTGAGCTCATTATGTATGATAACCCTGTATGCACGGTTATGTCGAATTTTGTTTTATGCTGCCATGTTAAGAAAATATAAAATTTCAAATAAATTTTGAAGTTTTCGCTCGAGTTTAAAAACATTCTATTTCGTTATTTGTTGCCACTCTCGTGTATACCAGAAATCGACACAGACATATAGACAGACGGACACAACTCCAAAAATACCGTGCTCAGGAGGTCTTAAACCATATATTGGCACCAAAATCTCGAAACCGAAAATATTCGTGAAAACAAAACTTTCTCAATACTACTTATGAGAAAATAAATATCCCAGTCAGAAAAAGCCATTCTAATTTCACCATAGTGAACAGTATCATCAAAACTCTATAAAAAACGCTGGATAAAATTTTTAAATAAAACTTCTTAGTCACTATACATCACTAACAGTCATTTAGTGCATTTGTGGGGAAATAAAAATATATATACTCGGTTAACACAACCAAATATGATAATTTTATATATTTTTGGGTGCATAAATAACAATGAATTAACTGTAAAATATATCGTAAGGCTCAATTATTTGCAACTCAGCTAACTTATATCGCGTTGAAAGTGAGAACATTAGTTACGCACTTATTTGTCGATGCCGAACGATAAGAGAAAAACTGGAACCATTTCAGCACTCTTAGCGCTTCTTCATACGAGCATTAAACAGCCAGGTAAGTGTATGACTCTGCTTTTTATGCCTAGATAGCAAAGTAAAGTCTTCTATGATTTTGAAAGGTAAGTACGTTTGAATTCATCGTTGAATGCATGAGTATAAATATATAAATTTTAATTAATGTTGCTATTGCATTCTGTATAAAATATTTATTAATATATTGATTTATGTATAAAATGTTTTTACTAACATTTTTCCTCAAAATATAAAAAAATAAAAACAATTTTCCTGCTCTAACTGTGCAGAGTACACTTGAAAGATAAAAACTTGCAATGCTGTCCCAGTAGCTCAGCGGTAAAGCGTCGGCAGGCCAGTTCAAAGATCTTTGCAATGGCTGGCGCCCAAACAAAACAACCCTATAGGTTAGTGCAAATATGTATGAGGTCAGAAAGTGGCCCTAGTATGACTAGCACGAATTCAGTGGACTCTGGTATATGGAGTGCCAATTTCAAATTAGGAGGATAAGGACTACGCAGAAAGCTAACGTGAGGGATGACAATAGCATCAAGAGGCTAACTTGAGGTAAAAATAGCAGGAGATGGTCAGTCAGATTTCCAGTTACACGCCAATCTGACATTAGAAGGTGGAGAATGCAGAGTCCACTTCAAAGATAACAGCTTGCAATTCTATCCCAGTAGCTCAATGGTAGAGCTTCGGCTGGCCAGTTCGAAGAACCAAAGTTCTACTTTCGGTTGGAACAGCAAGGTTCTTTACAACTGCAAGAATCCGAAAAATATATATTTATTTCATAAACAGCATAAAAATGCTGAATAAAAAGTTCAACCGGTTAGCAGGGCAAAATAAAAAACTTTTTTATTCAGTATAAAGCAGATAAAACGCACCAATATTAACAAGAATAAGTACGTGTCTAGCAAAAATTAGTTGTACCACGTGACCCAGGAAAGAAATTGTTGCCAACAGAAATTAAAACGAATTGAAAGAAAAAACCAGGGAGGAGGATGAGGAGCTAATACTTCATTAGTTAACAGCATAAAGATGTTGAATAAAAATTTCAACCGGTTTCAAAGGCAAGAAAGAGCCTCTTTCTTCAGGATAAATGAAACAGATCACCAATTTTTTGTCCTCCTCCTTGGTTTATAATTTCACTTTTTTTTTTAATTTTCTTTGATAACAACTGGCTTCTTGAGTCACGCAACACAGCTATTTTTTGACAGACGTGCAGTTGCTCTAATTGGTACTGATTCTCTAATTTCTCCTGAAGAAAAAGGCTCATTCTTGCCTTTGATACGGTTGATATTTTTATTCAACCTTTTTCTGGTGTTTGTAAATGAAGAATTTATTTTCAGATATAAAATATATATTATAGATAAAGGCATTAATTTTCATTCTGATTGGGATAATCTCCACTATGTATTTATTGGAAAAGATTTTATGTTTAAATTGGAAAAACATGTTATTAAACTATGTTAGAAAAATATGTTTCACACTTTAGTTTTTAATAAATGAAATTTTTATAAAAACATATTTAAAAAATATTATATTATTAAAAAATATTTATCACAATTTTTAATAAAACAAATTTTATAAAGAAAAAGTGTGAAAAATATTAATTATGACTAGAAAGGCCATTCTCCCAAATTAAAAATATTATTAATTTGGGGATAGAGTGTTTAAAAAAAAACAATAAAGTGTCTTATTATGGTATATGAATGTCTTATTATGGTATATGGCTCAATGTCTCATTATGGTATATGAAACAGGATTACGAAATAATTTTCCAGTTTAAAATTAAAATTTTTACTACAAAATGATTACTTAAAAAAACAGAATTTGTAGAAAAATGAAACTTATTCAAAAATATGTTAATGAAAACTTTCATTAAAAATTTAAGTATCAATTTCCTACGTAGCATCTCTAAACTTATCATGCAACAATCCACATGTCCCTAAGTGATTTAGCGTGTTTCTCCATAGGATTTTTCATTCTAGTCATGGGGAAATAAATGGAGTAATTATTACTAAGTAAACATAATTAGTCCAAATGTGCCTTTAAATGCGTATTATATCGAGCAATTATAAAAATGCTAATTAGTACCTGCCTAATATAATAATAACATATAATTTATTTTAATATTTGATTACAGAAACCTATGAAACATACGTAATATCTTAATAAGCTATAAACACACTGTGTATTTGTATAACTATTAAATTAAACGTGCTTACATGCGCTTAGTCTGGCGGTGAAAAATTTTATTTGCGGAAAGAACGTCGTATTTATTTAGGTGCAGATCGATGCAAAAGTTTGCACTGGGAAAAATAATGCAAATGAAGAAAAAGTTCAGCTACGTTTTCAGTTAAATCGGAACTGGTTTTACTTAAATTAAGTTATTTTCATTTATACTATTGAAATGCACCCGAATACTGTGATGTACGGGATTTTTAGAAAAGTCATTAAGCACCTCAATAACTTTGTAAGGAAAGGTTCATGAGTGTACACGTTAAGTCTATCTATTGTGAAGTAACCATGTCCGGTCGAATAAAAGGGACTTTAGCGCTCTTGGCGGAATTTAAAAGTTAGGATAACGAACTCGATAATGAAGTGATATAGATGAAAAACGTCATTTGCAAAGTTGTAGAACATTGTTGAGCAAAGTTGTAGAGTGTTTGCAAGAATCGCCACAAGAAACGAACAAAGAGCATGTATGGAAAGCAATAAATGCCTTTCAGCAAGTAGTATCAGCAGGGTCAGTAACACAATGACACCTGCATAGTTTATCAAAGTACACTGCGATCTTTCTCAAAATGAAATGTGCATTGTTGCTGAAGGGCCGAAATTAGAACAGGTTGTACATAAGATTCCTGTGCATATAATTGTTGTTCATTTTAGCATATGGCAGCATTATCCCAGCGGGACGGCAGAGCTCAGTGGTTAAGGCACGGGGATTGTACTCGGAAGATCCCATAGCTGCCCAAACTATCCCCGTGTCTACGCGGTGTAAATTGAATGGCACTGTACCGGCTGCCCAAATAGAGACCTCACACCGTAGGGTAGGTCAGACTGTCTGGGTTCAAAGAAAGAAAGCATTAACTCAACATATGACAGCATTACCTCAGTATATGACAGCATTACCTCAGTATATGACAGCATTATCTCAGCATATGAACGCATTACCTCAGCATATGCCAGCACATGACAGCATTACCTCAGCATATGCCAGCATATGACAGCATTACCTCAGCATATGCCAGCATTACCTCAGCATATGACCGCATCACCTCAGTATATGACAGCATTACCTCAGTTTTAGAATATGACAGCAGTACCTCACTGTGTGAAATAAATGCCTTCTGTGACAGCTTTATTGTCCATTCCTAGTCATTGGAAACTGATCTCTAACTTTCCAATTGACTCTTTTCGTCTATCTCTCTTTGTTGCCAGGTCTGTTCCCTATTTTTTAATTATCCACTAGGGGAGCTGCAATCCCTTTTATTTGTTCAGACATGATCACTTTACTGTAGAGTATCCATGAGTGCATCTAACGTGCACATTCATGGGCCTATCGTTACAAAGTCATTGGGGTGTTTAGTTTAATGTATTCCTTATGAAACCTTTATAATTTCGACAATATAAAACTTGAATTCTCAGCGTAATTCGCAGATTTATTTTAAATGGGAGGCGCAGTTCTCGAAATAGGCATATAATAATCTATATTCTTCAATTTGTTCATACAGTACATGACATGAAAGAGGGAGCTGCGGGGGCGTTTTCTTTCTTTTTTACGAATCACATCGTCCGACCTACCTAAAGTTGTACCTGTTTGGATGGCCGGTGCAGTGCTATCCAATTTTGACCGGAACCCAATGAAGGAGACATCCACGTGGACCATACCCTCCTTTCTCTGCCACCAATCTCTCAGAGAGATTTTCGGACCTAGAGATTTAACGTTTAATTGAGTGTTACCAGTACTTTTCTAAAATCTTCTCACTTGAGTATTTGCATTTTTCCCCGATGCTATAACGTCGGTGACAGTTGTTTTTTTCTTTTCTCCACTATAATTAAGATCAAAATATCAAGGCACTAATTTGGCACTTTTTGGAATTTTTCAGTGTATTTCGTACAAATATTTAACCGTTATCTTATATCAAATACTTACTCATTATTGTAAAGATGTGTCTAGTAAAACGTATTATTCACGAAAATATTTAGACAATATATTACGATAAAAAATGGAATTTTTTAGCTGGGCCCATTTTATATTACCTGAATATCTATTTGCTCTATATTTTAACATTACTCAATCAATTTTCAATAGCAATTTCCATTGGATCTATGACAAATGTCATACAAAACTTTTCATACGAAGTTATGTTGGACGCTAAATTTTGAGCGCAAGGTAAAGCATTTATAGATATGCCCTGTGCGTACATTTCGTACATTAGTAGTAAGAAATTTATCTAGAAATATGATAACTATGATTTGGGGGACAATGGAAGGCATAAAAGAATGCATTTTTTCTGTAAGTAGATATTTAGCATTATTGAAAGCAATGGAGCAAATACATCTTTATTTCCACTTGAAGTGATACCAGACATACCTCTAACAGAATTTTAGAGATAACAATCTCATAAGCCGCCTCTCTACATCACGCTACAGAGATACAACTAATCTATACGCCGATTAATTTCTAACAAATGATTGCTCTATCTATGAAATAGCTGCCACCCATTTTTATTAGTTTATTTGCCTTAAGATAAATATATAATTCATAATAATAAGTGGGACCTTTACCTGAATTGCCTGTTTAAAGGTACGAACAATTAACTCAATCAGAGTTCTAAAGACGTCTGTCAATCTTGGCATTTCATTGTTTCATAATAACAAACTTTCTTCCCGTCTCAAGCCTGATAATGTAATTACCCATCAGTGACGACAATTTACGCCAAAGTTTGCTTAAGCATAGCTGCAGCTGCCAACTTAGTTGACAATTACATGAACAGAAGTAGACATGCTTTGTCTACCAACCTCGGCCAATGCGAAGTCTTTCTGATGGAAAAAATATCGCCGCGTCTAAACTACTAAATTCCCGATCCAATCCAGGGTTAATTAACGCCACATCCATGGTTTGGTGGCTGCTTAGAGCGCGGTGTTTAATGTGTCATCCATCAGAGTGCGACGGACATGTAGTCCTGTTTTTCAGGTTGCGCGCCATTAACCTCAATATCGCGTTGCTCGTGATGTACTATAATTTGTCCGGAACGATGCACTGGAAAGACGAAGGTCTGCTTTTAATGTCCTGTGCAATTAGCAGAACTGTCACTGCTTTGGAAAAGTTGCAAATAAAAGAGTGCCCTTACGAAGGCTCCTATTTGATATATGTAATTTTAAAGAGTAATGAAAGTAAACCAATTTGCCTTAAAGATGTGGGCAGGAAAAGAAACACAATCTCTTGTCTAATTATCTTAGATAAAACGAGTTCTATTCGCTTTGTAAAATAGAAATATTGGACTATATTTACTTTCCATTGTAAAATAAATTTTAAACACTTTCCATTGTGAAAAATATTTCCGTCACAACCAACGATACAAGAGTTAAGCACACAAATTGCTAGATAACAAATTATTCGTTGAGTTTATTGATTAACACACTGTTCAACAGGCCCTGATTGTGGTCTACGTCCACAAGTCTCGGACATAGAGCCACCAGATATTAGGGCCCCCCAAAACATCCTATTAATTGTAAGTTAAAAATTGGGCTTACTTTCCCAATGTTGATACATTCTTTAGAATTTATTTAAATATGCCAATTTCAAATTCTTCTAGTAAATGTGCCTTCTCGGCACTAAATGAATAAAAACTTTTCGAAATCTAATTTAAAACAGCATAAACTCGGCAATTTAATTTTGTTAGTTGTTGAGCACATAACTTCGGAACTTGATTTTGGAGATGTTATTAAAGTCTTTCTTTGCAGAAAGGAAAATTAGGAGAAAAGCTTTTTCGAATTAATTTGCTGAATTAATCTTTGTTTGTTGCATATGTAGCTTCTTAAATACAACTTTTATACATACTATTCTTTCGTGAAGGACGGGAAAATATTCCATTTGAATTTTTGGTTTCTGAAAAATCCTTTAAATTAAATGTCATAAGATATATTTTAAAGTTGGAATTAAGTAGTTGTTTTCCTTAAAACTGCATAGTACTTTTATGCTTAACACTCAAAATAACTCTTAATTTTTATTTTCCGCGTAATAATACTAATATGAAGAAAAGTAAAATATTTTTTTATTTTTCGCTGTGAAGACTAGGAAAGTGGACGTAATGGGGCCCCGGAAGAATACTATTTCTCGGTCCCAGATTGTCGTGTTCGGGCCTTAAACTATTATTATCACTCTGATTTAATGGCTAGCTAGATTGCTGATCGTTGACGGGTCAGACCGAGATTCGTGGTTTACAGTTTATGCCTGAGTTTTTAAACTTGTTTTCTCAGAGATCACTGGCACTTCAACAACTTAACTCTTCACGATCTATGAGATGCAGTAAGTTCTTAAAAATTACTGAATTTGAATAAGACCATACGGTTTATGGTGCCGTTATTAAATTAATAAGTGTTATGACGAGCAGAATGCTGCCTTGCATTAAAAAAAAAAACAATGTAGAGATAGGTCCCATTTTATTTTTTATAGTAAAGCTGAATTAGGAAAACATAGGGTTTAAATGAGTAATTAGATATAAATGTATTGTCCCAGTAGCTTATATGATTGTATATATAATGCTGCATATCCTGGTCTATATAACTACCTGATTTCTATGCTTTTTTATACAGGATAATATATCGCTTGGCATAACTTTTCGCACATTGAAATAGCTGCAACAAATCGTAGTCCTCAAAAAATCCTGATTTAATTATCATTCTCATGCCTATTGTAAAGTTGCACCATTATCCTGTTGTGTAGTCCGTATCCTTAATCATTAAGGTACTGAAACTTTTCATATTGAAAGTAGAAGGAACAGATAAATTATATGGCAACTTCAGAGCGTGAATTAGGAGAAGGAAAATAAAAGCCGTTTACCTAGCTAAAATTACAATAAGCCATATCATGGGTGTAATTTCCACAGAAAAATGCCATAATAAAATGAATTAAATACATAATTATTTCATGTGTTTCAGAAATGTGTAAAGCGCGTTTAAAATGATAAACGTCTAAAATATAACGTAGAACAAATACAGGTAAACTTCGAATAATCCGGAAAGTTCCGGCATTCAGAAGTGCCAGATTACCGGGAAATGGAGTAAAAAATGGAAAAAAAATTAAAACAAAATAATGGACACTAAATGAGACATTTATTTGTCTTTAACATTACACAGACAGAATTACACTGTTTCGTAAAATATAACTTCAATAAACAGAAAACAGCATGTAAAATCATTTATTCTGTAGCAGTAAATGTACATCAATACAGCTGAACGGACCCGAGATGTGTGCCGGACTATTAGACGTTTCAAACCGTTGGATTCCGAATTAACGGAAGTTTGTTAACATTTTTAGAAATATCAAGATATTACCATTTTATTCAACTATCTTTTCGTAAATTACAAGTTCGCTAATAATTTCTGTTTTATCCTTTAAAATTACCATTCTTGCATTCCAGAATATTTTATGTTCAGTTTTCATTTCATTAAATTCATGCTCAAATCTTAAAGTGTTCAAATTTAATTATCAGTAATTTAAAAAAACAGCACCCCAATCATTAACAGATACTAATTGGCTATAGTTCACCAATTTAAACAATTTGTTGAGTTTCGAATGAAGCTACCATTCAAATGAATAGCCAATTATTTGCATGAATGTACACTTGGAACCAAACCATCAATTTGCAATCAGAATCTCAGCGAACAAAAACCACCCAACCTTGAAATATTCAACCAGAGAAGAAGGGAGGTGGAGGGGGGTGACTGTACAATGGACCATTACACCCTCATATGTTGTTCATGTTGAAAAAGTGAGCAAAACCACAGCGTTTTGCAGGATATTATTGGTTTATTTTTTTCTATCATTTTGTAAGGGGTGGATTTTCTAGTCTATCGTTTCAGCATTGTGGTGTGAAAATTGACTGTTAAGGAGTGTAACAGGTGAAAAAAAATTGCATTACGCTAGAGATCATTTGTTTAAAAGTATGGAAATGTTTTGGAATGATGTGTAGTTGTGTTCTCAAATAATGGTTTACTTTCTCCTTAAAAGAGTACAGGAGATTTCGGCCGAACAACGAAGCTTGGTGTGCCAATTATTTTAAGTTGCGTTTACGTAGAAAAGGACGTGTCAATGAAAAAGAAAGTAAAACGTGAGGCTAAGAAAAGAAAATGCATTAGATGAGTCTTTGAGCGATGTTTATATCGCATTTTTTGTTACGCAATCCTGTAAAATTATGGTATGCATTTCAAAAGTAGAATTTAATTAGTTATATGCTGCATTAATTACAGTAAACCATCAGTAAAACAAAATTCTTCTTCTTCGATCCAGACCATCCGACCTACCCGACGGTGTAAGGTATCTGTTTGGATGGCTGAGAAGGGCCACCTAATTTAGACCGGAACTCAGTGGGGCGGTATCCTCAGGGACCGTACCTTTCTCCCCCTATCACCAACCTTTCGGAAGAACTTACGAGCCCACATAACTAAAATGACCGTACTCCAAGTGAACACGGGGATAGTTTGGGCAGAACCGGAAATTGAACTCGTGTAGCCCAAGTGCAATACCCGCGCGCTAACCACTGGGCTGTCCCACCCCTAAAACCAGATTAATAGACACATGAGTATTTAATAGACACATTTTCTCAGTCTTTCTGGAATAGAGAATTTTTATTTTTATGCGATGTTTGTTATATAACATGTGTAGAGACAACTGAATGTACGAATATTGACCACATTATTTTCTTTTGTCTATAGAGTTTTGAGCTGTTTCTATATTTCTAACTTTCTTTTATTATCCTTAATAATTTTATATTTCCAAATGACATTTTGAAAGGAGCATTAAGTCTCTCTTATAAGTGAGTCGTTATTATTTTACTAATATTCAAGCATTACTAGTATTCAAGCTTTACTAATATTTTGTCAAAGACAGGTAAACTAACATTGTTAAAAAATAAAGTCGCAATGAGTTGAAATGAGTCATCTTAATAAAAAATCCGATTTCGTTAAGTACTGTATAATGTGTGCAAAGATTCAACCTTCCAGGTTACAGGAAGCATTTTCAAGGCCTGGGAATATTTTCGATCCCTTCCTCCAATTTTCTCGGTCTCAGCCGGAAATCAAAAATGTTTCTCGATTAGATTCTGACATAATCTCACATAGTCGATGTTATAAATGTGTAAAGTTTCAGTCTTGTAGGTCATAGGGGATTTCTGGAGGGTCTGGAAATACTTTTGAAAACCACCCCATTTTTCACGTCACGAGAGGGGAAATCGAAAACCAGGTTCTAGTTATGTTTTTACTCGTTTTTTTATTTCTTTCATCACCGCAGTAGTTAATATAAGATAAAAATGATCTCTATTTAATGCTTTAAAAAGCTACATGTTTATGCTATGTTTATGCTTCGATGATAGGAGTTTGCAATTTCGTCCCAGTAGCTCAACGGTAGAGCGTCGGCTGCGGTCAGTTTGGAAATTCAGGGTTCGATTCCCGGTTAAGACAACAAGGCTCTTTGCAATTCTAAACACGTTTTTAATTACTTTTCCCGTGTTTATAATTTTAATTTATTCTCATTTCCATTTTCTGTCATGGATAAGAATTATGTAAATCTAAATGAAAACAGAACTCAATATACTTTCTCCTTCCCATCATCATTACCACTGCCGTATTTTAGCATTCTACAGCATTTGTTAAGCTCATCTGGTATACGTAAATCTTTGCTTGCTTGCATTGAATGAGAAAATTCATAGCAAGTGTTAAAAATATGTCTAAATCAATTAGCATTTATATTATTTTTTCCCAATTTGATAAACACTTAAACAAATAAACATAGCTGTAAAATATTTTGAATTTATTTTCTCTATTGTATCAAGAAAATAGATTATCACTTGGAATTGATTAATATTAAAAATAATGGATTTTTAACACTACCTGCCCACTAGTAAAACAGAATAGAAATATTTACGAGAAACATATTAACCATTTAAAACGCTAGAACAATTGACAATTGATATTAAAAAAAATATATAGATTGCTGAATTGACTACATGCAGCCTGTTTTGAATAATAATTCCAGCAACTCAAACTTACGTTATTGTTAAAAGTATATGCACCGTTCTTCGAAAGTATAATGAAATAATTGGCTACACATTCATCAATTATGAAACCCCAAAGCTTGTGATAAGCTGGAAGCCTATATGATTGATCGCTTTTATTTGAGATATCACCTTGAAATGAATGATTCGACTTGGAGTTAAGAAAGATTCAATAAGATGAAATGTACTGAAAAATCACGCTCAAAAATCTGGAGATTGCGGATACTTAGGCTTTTTAACTTGCAAGGGTTAAATAATTGCAAGGCAGCTGATTTTGTTTTATTTTAGCTTTTTGACTTGGGAGGGTTAAATAATTGCAAGGCAGCTAGTTTTGTTTTATTTTGGCTTTTTGACTTGCGAGGATTAAAGAATTGCAAGTCAGCTAGTTTTGTTTCATTTTGGCTTTTTGACTTGCGAGGGTTAAAGAATTGCAACGCAGCTAGTTTTGTTTCATTTTGGCTTTTTGACTTGCGAGGGTTAAAGAATTGCATGGCAGCTAGTTTTGTTTTATTTTGGCTTTTTGACTTCCGAGGGTTAAATGATTGCAAGGCAGCTAGTTTTGTTTTATTTTTCCGTTCCCTGCAATATTGCAATGGGGGCAGAAATCTGACTCTCACATTTAAATTGTATTTAAATTGTATTTACACCCTTTGATTTTCCATGATTATGGATACAAAAATTGTTCAGGTCTTTGTCATGATACCAATTAATATGGGTTTAAGTACCAGTTCATTTTCCGTAATAAGGTAAATCAATTTTAAATAAAATCTTACGATCCTAAATACGCTAAATCCCGGTTTTACTGAATTGCATGATTAATTATTAATATGAATCAGTATTTTTGATTTAAAATATTCTTTCATTATTCCTTTTTGGTTCGTTTCTGCAAATTTAAAACCTAACACCATTGCTTTCGTCGTTCATAACAAATTACTTCTCTTAACTGCTTTTACTGACATTTCACGTATCTTTACCGCCCTCTGAAATGTTTAAAAACACAATTTTTATGTCACTTATAAATAATTCTGCACTTCCAAATTGATGCTCTCGTATTAGGTGGTAAAAGTTACGCGATTAAATATTATGAGGTAGCTTAAAAAGCTGTTAAAATGAGTAATTATAGTGATTAATTCCCATGCTACTTACACCTCAAATGCAAACATGTATCAGTACTTAACAGTTAAACCATTAAATACTTAAAAGTCATGTAAATTTCATGTTTTTTTTTCTTTTTTTTAGATTAAGAACTAACATAATACTCATGATTTCTAATAGTTAAAGATTAGTTTCCTCATTTTGGAACACTGATAGTGTGTTTTCATTTTATTTATTACTTTTCAAGCATTTAAAAATGTTGAATGCAGTTAACGAGAAGTGCGTATCAGTAAAAGATGTCATAAATGCATATATTTCCAACAACTTGTAAAAGAGAAACTTGTATAAAAGAAATATTTTATGAACAAATGTACGAGTTTAAGTAAAATGTTCATCTGAATAATAAATTTAAAAAGTTTAGATGCAATAGCACTTTCAGGAAACTTTTTTCTTCAGTATGAAAGTTATTTTGTACATTTTGAAAATGATGCTTAAATGCCTTTTAAGATATTTTTTTTTTACTTTTAAAATGTCGCACCACTGTTTCAAAAGCAAAATAACTCAAATTATATTCGCTGAAAAATTAAGAAAATAATTTCCAGAAGTGAATATTTTTACACTAATAATACCTTTTAAATTCTCAAATTCTTTACCTTCAGTTAGAACAATAAACCAATAAGTGATAGCGATGGAAGGATGACTTTTTCAAATACTGACATAGCCAAAGTGACGGAGAACAGGCGATATCCCAGAAATGCCCCTTAACGAAGCTGACAATTTTTTTTTGTCACATATATTAAAATTTTAGGACTTTTTATTTCCACCTGTCTCATAAATTATAAATAATTAATATATTTTCTGCATAATACTTCAACATACTATGTATAATTATATACATAATAATTATTTTAAAGTATTTGTGTCTTTATAAACCCTTCAATAGCCCCCTTGTGACTTAAAAGGCACATATAGTATCGGTCAAGAGGCAGAACCTAGAGGAGGATGGTGAAAATGAAAAAGGAGGTCGATAAGACGTTATAGACCCTCCAGAAGCCTCCCTGTGACCTAGAAATTTGAATCTTTGCACACTTAGAGTATAGTCAAGGAAACGGAGCTAAACGGAACCGGGTTTTTGATTTCTCTTCCCGGAAGAGGAGAAAGCGGGATTTTTTGAAAATTCTTTCATGTAGAAAGTTAAAACATAGCACACTTATAATACCGACCATTGGACTAAACCTCATTGAGCTAATTTTTGATTACGGTAACTATTTTCGACGATAAGCGTCATAGATTGCTAAACAAAAAAAAATTAAAAAAAGTTCCTAATCACGGCAATGGTTTTTAAAAAATATGTTCCTTTTACGTTAAAAAACACTGTTTTGAGAAAATCAAAATTGAGAAACTCAGCGCTAGTAATTTGACAGTTGGTAAATATTTTTTAATGTATAATTAAAAATTCCTCTACTGCAAGTAGAACAATTCTAACGTCATTAGAAGCACAAACGCTCACAATGCAAAAAATCATTTTTTGGTCGAATTTCGTGAACCAATTAATTAATGAATTGCGAAAATTTTCAATATAAGAATTTTCAAGCCTTTATTCTTTTATGCGGAGCTTACATCAATTCAGTCTAGCAAATTTCTATTTAAACACGCGATTATATATGCATTCCTCTTTATAAATGCTTCAGGAACTTGTTTTACGGCTGTGCAACCCGAGCACTAAACTGTGGCTTTTATAATTAATTACTCGTGTATTGTTGATTGCCTCTGAAAAGCCAATTTCGTGCGAGTTAATAATTCAAATTACAATGTTTTAGTTTTGTATTAGGGAAATATTTAGCATTAACCATTTAGATCCTTGTTACATGCATTCTTCGTCGTTAAAATATTGAACGGAAACCGGCGATCCATGATGCATGTTGGAACACTGCAATAGTTTCTATATTGATGGTTTAAATTTAATTTAATTTAGAACGCATTTTGTGGCTATTTATCAGCCGAGCGTTTAATCATTTGATATTGCGTTAAGTTAATATTTAATTTTCAATTATTATTTTACAAATAAGACAATTAAATGTGCTTCTTTTAATTCATGTGCATAGTATATTTTTTTGTTTTTATTTATTAGTAATTTTTAGTATTATTTATTAGCAATTATTTATTAGTGGTTATTAGTATCATTTATTAGTAATTAGCGTGTAATAATGATTTTAAAAAGTGTATAATAAAATTATGAAAACCTTTAAAATATATGAAATCTTTTTCGAATTCATACATGTAGTAATTATTTATTAGTAAGTATTTATTAGCAATTATTAGTATAATTTATTAGTAATTAGTGTATAATAAAAATTTAGCAAAGTGTGTTGTAAGATTATGAGAACATTTAAAAATGTAGGAAGTCGTTATTGAATTCTTGGAGGTTAGATTATTTCATAACCCCGTTTCATTTTTATTTTATTTTACTGCAATCCGAATTTTTTGTAATGTGTATATTTTGTAATAAAATAAAATAAAATAAGTAGTTAATGAGTTTGATAAAAATTCCAAAACTTGCCGGAAATGAAGTTTAATACCTATCTTTATATCTATCATCTGAAAATTTTATTTGCAAATTATATACACATTCTATGACAATAAGTGCATTTTACTTTCCTCGGGCAGAGCTAGTGACAGTGATTATGAGTTGTACCGCACTCTACTAATAATATGACCCATTGTGTTCCGTACATATGTAAAAATACAGTAAGGAGCAAACCTTTTTAAAAACGAGAAAGCACAAATCAAGTAAACAATATATAGAGCATATAGCTTTATTATGCTGCTTATATTTGCGTAGAATATACGTCTGGGTGGTACAAGGAATGAAACATCTCATATGCTCATATTTACGTATAATTGCGCGTGGGTAGTGAAAGAAATAAAACATGGTTTTGTATGTAAATATCTCATTATTTTGCGACAAATCACAGCATACTATAGATTCACGGCAAGCGTAGGATGATGATGTGAGAAGTACGATATGTGGTGGCTACATTATCTCGATGCAACCACTACATATGCCACCACTCTGCCTCTTATTCGATGATCATCCACTAAGTATTGTTAAATTTTTGGTAAATTTCACTCAAATATCATAATTTTAAACGATAAAGGAGTCTTAGGGCTTATGTAACATTAAAAACACGCCTCTAGTTCCCCAAAACATTCGTTAAAAACTGAACAATTCACTAAAATAATGAAATTTTACGGTCTTAAAAGCTTTGAAATATCGAAAACGTATCCCTCACCACTTCAGCAAATATTAGCTAAGTATCAAGCAATTCACTAAAAATAATGAAATTCGAACAATTCCCTAAAGTATTGAAATTTTTCTTACACCCCTTGTAAGTATCATCCAATTTAGTAAATTTCATTTAAATATAGAATGGTTTCCCGTAAAATTCGTTAAGTGTATTGTACAATATGGTAAATTACATTTATTATAATTTTAAGACCTTAGTCTTCTTGTAAAAAATATTCTAATTCCCTAGGGGTGTTCTTAATTATTAGGCATAAGGAGAAAACAAAATGTTTATTGAAAGCTACAAATACTAATAATTTACACGTTTAGTGATAATTAAGTATGAAACAATGCCTACTAAGATAATTACTGTATCCAAAGTTCGTGTGAATCCCTTTTTTCGCAAGGTTAGAGCTCCTCTACTACTTGTATATAGAGGAGCCTTACGCAAGGTCGTTCGTGTCATAGCAATGCAGGGCGATAAGATAGCGTATTTATTCAAAGCTGATAGCGTGGTTCTTGCATTACAACGTACACTGTGAGTTTGAGTGAAAAAATAAAGTCTCTTATGTTCAATAATATCAATTATTATTTCATATGGATTGAGTAAACACAGCATATGTATTCTTATATGTAAATATATATATATATATTTTCAGAGCAAATTTTTTCAAAATAAGATCGACAGATTTCAGTGGTGTCTATGGAAATGTGAGGTTTCAATCATGTGTTTGAAATCGTTGCATTTCCATTTGAATGAAATCAGATCTAAAACACATCGCTAATGTTTTTTCAAAACTACAATTTAAATTTTAGAAGCCCCATGGAATATCCGCTTGTACCAAGTTTAAAAAACACACGTTGTTGTTTATTTAATAATTTTGTTAGCTAAGAAATTAATTTTAACTTCGTCGTCGTTAAACCATGAATACAACGAAGTCTTGTTTTCGCTGCAAATGTCCATGCATTGTCTTGGATTAAAATAAATGGGTTTAACTCATTATATTATATTTTGTTATTTTTTGTATAGTGTATGCGTGTACATGAAACCTCGACATGTACAATTCTAAATATATGCCACTCGCTATTTTCTAATGATGGCATTTTCCCATTTTAAAATATTCACCAAGTATCGAGTTCTTTGCTATGGACAGATTGAGTGGGGCTATGCAGTGGTTAGCTTGAAGGGGTCTCGATACCAAACATTTTCTCATTTTAAAAAATCCGCCAAGTATTGCATTCCCTGGTAAGAACAGATTAAGTGGGCCAAAGCAGTGGATAACGTGAAGGGTTCTCGGTACCAAGCATTTTCCCATTTTAAATATCTACCAAGTATTTCGTTCTTTGGTGATTCAGTGCACCTATTCATTTTAACTACTTCCTTAAATATAGCAACGTCTTGGATTCTCCGTTTCCCCTATATTTGAATAGAAATCACTACCAACACTTTTCTTAGCTAAAAAAAAAAGTCGAAACAGGTTCAGCAGGTTCTGAAACGTAGCATTGAAAATATCGCATGCCACACACAATCATTCTGAAAATAGTCGAATCGTATTCGGGAAGTGCTAAGTCGTGGTGTAAAAAATTCCCCTGGTATACAAAATTATTTGAAAATAGTCGAATCGTATTCGCTAGATACATAAAACGCATTATTAAAATCCTATAAACCCTCTTAACACACACGTAATTTTTGTGTTCTCTAATCGTTCGTAAGAATAATTCTCATTTTTATTAGTAGATTCATTAAACCCATTGGCGTACCAAAATTAATTAACATCATTAACACGATCTAATCATGTACGCATGTTTGTATTAGTGCACATCGAAGTTAAAATTTCTCATAGTATACAAAATCGCTCTGAAAATAGTCGAATCGTATTCAATAGATGCATAAACAGGGTGTTAAAATCTCGCAATCCATTCACATATACAATTTTTGTATCCCCTGAACATTCATTAAACTCCTTAGCATAGAAAAACATTAATTAACTATTAATAACGATTAGCGCACACACGCTTATGCACATCGAAAAGTCATTAATAATCCAAGAATTTAACTCAATATCCATTCATATTTATAAAAAATATAATTTTTACAAAATATGGTTCCTTTTAATAATATTTACCCCATTCACATACAGAATTATTGGTTTCCCTGAACATTCATTCATTAAACCCGTTAACATAAAACATTAATTAAATATTAATAGCTATTGAAATTAATAACTGTTAGTGTACACACTCTCGTGCACATCCTAAATGCATTAAGAATCCAAGAATTTAACTCAGTATTCATTCATATCTATAAAAAATATCATTTTTGCAAAATATGGTTCCTTTTAATAACTCTCTCCCATATCTAGATTCGAATTCTCATGACATTCGTTCGTAATACGAAACGCATACCCCAATGTTCAAACCTTTCCGAGTCACGATAGCATAACGGTCAGTGCAACGCGTTAGTAATCTATCGGCTCCCATATGGAACCCCGAACTCTCCAAACGGAAATGTATCCTTTTAAATCTCGCCTGCCAAATGTTTCAAGCTGCCACTAGATGGCGCCACTCTTCCTTAGCCATCCAATTCTTTCGCCAGGTGGCGACACCTCACTTTAAGTACGTCACGATTGATAAGAAATGTCAGTACGTCATTGGCAGCCGAGGGAGAAGGTCGTCGTCCACAGGGCTCCTGTTATATGTTGCCTCATTGCACAATACAGCCAAAGTTCAATGCCCTCCCCCAGATTAACAGATAGATAAACTATTCAAATATTGCGACATCGCTCATACTCCCTCACCCAGATTATCAGTGACCAAATATTTCACCTCCTTGTGACATCCACTCAAGGCCATTACCTCCACAGATCCAAGGTCAAGTTGGCTTTCCATACTGATAACACCATCTACACTCCTTTCGCGATACTACCTCCTTCGATAACAACACTCCTCGAATAAGCACACTCATCTTCCTCAATGAGTCATTGGCTGCTGCAGACCAATTTGCCCGTGAACCGGCCTTTTATACCTACTGACCCCCTTACCTACTGCGAGGAAAAACATAGCTGCAGAGTTCATATATCTTCTGACGCTCTGTTTCATTTTCTATATAATGCTATATACTTCATCTCTCCCTTTTCATTTACGATCAGTAACAATCCGAGTGTGTTGCAACTTTTGTGACATTCATTTCCCAAGTTTGTCCCCCCTTACCTAATGTGAGGAAAGACGTAGCTCTACTTCAAAAATATATCTGGTGAAAACCAAACATAAATAATCCACTCATTGTTAATTTATTTCTAATGACTCATAAACTGCATCTGTGCAGCTACCAAGAATAATAATTTATTTTGTCTTAAAAGTATCATATTCGTAATCTCCCTTCCCTTATAACTGAATACATGACTTTTCACCATTATCGCATTGCACAGTATTAATAAATATATATCATCTTATACAACTACGTTATGTTGTCGTCCCAAATCTGTGTTTTAAACTGTAATTTTGTTAATGCCAATCTTGGAGTGTTAAATCTTCCAAAATCTAACATTCATGTCACGTTTAAGTTTCATTACCTCTCCAGTGATAATAATCCAGTGATGTCCCGCTGGTTTTAGCATAAAACTGCAATCATGCCTCAGGCTAGAAACCCCCCTCTCCTTCAGCTAATTTGTATCACTCGTTATAGAATTGCTTTCCCTTAAATTACCATGTAAAGAACATAGTCAAGGTCGGCGCACATTCACGAGTGACATTTGCTAAACAAACGAATAGCAACCGAACGACGAAAAAAAGGTGATAAATTCTTACAGTTAAGGCCCATTAAATTACTATTCACCTCACACTTCAAACAAGGTGTTGATGATTGTAATTGACGTACCTGACAAACTGCAAATTCTGCCAATGAATGTATACACACAAAAGATCCAAGCAGGCCGTCATTCACAGCACTTCTTACAAAAACCTAGATTAATTCAGGACGTGCTTTAACAATCTTTGTTAAAATATGTCTGCAGCAGGTTCTCAGAAGTTCTGCTGAATTTGTTGGATAATGTTCCTAAGTAATTTTTTTTACGGGAGTATACTTTAATCATTATGATTCGTGGTGCTCCTGGATCTTTTCTGCCCTTTCACAGTCGAAGCAGGTTTTATTTGTTAATTCTTTTTTTCATCATGGCTGCCGCTGATTTTCAAAATGTAACTACTTTTGCTGATCAGACAATAGAATAAATGATGGTTTTATTTATAACTTCCACTTTTATTGTACACTCAACACCTGGCTTCACTTTGAGGATTTCATAATTATCCGTCCAACCTTTCACAGCGTTTCCTCCTCACAATCAAATATAGTGAAAAGAGAGCATACAGAAGTGTTTTTCCTTCTACGAAAGATTTTGACAAGATGTCAGTTTAATAATTTTGATGCATTTGTGTTCCAGAACTAATGACGCTCCTGGGATGTTTACATTTCATTCAGTTGTTCGTACACGCGCCGTAAAGTTGCTTATAAGTGCAATTAATTTGATTCATATAATTACTAAATGAAAAGATATAAATGTAAGACTATCCGTCTTAAATTCTAATGAAAATGCTAGATGTTGTTTTTGCAAAAGGAGATAAACGCTGTTCATCATTAAACACTTTCAAATCAATGGTGCGTATCTCCATGTATTTCAGGAATTATTTTATTGGAATGTAATTAATTTTTTCTCTCATTTGGAGTCGTATTTTCGTACGTAATTTCTATCAAATTACAAAATAGAAGGCTGGATTATACAGAATTATCAGATCTTGTGTAATTTATATAATAATTTTCTCACAGGAGAGCAAAAGGTAAGTAAAGAAAGACAATTAAGCTGCTAGGGAGTTTGACAAAAATTACAAAAATTCACGGCAGTGAAATTTAATACCTATCGTTATATCCATTATCTGGGAATTTAATTTGCAAATGAAGTTCACATTTTATAACATTGAGTGTCTTTTACATTCTCCGGGTTGAGTTAGTGATAGTGATTGCGACTTGTACCACTTTTCTTGAGATGCTTTTGCCAATAAATCACGAAAACATTTTACTTGCAGGGTAAATTCAGGATATATGCCTCACCTTTTTTAACACTTTACAACATAGTTAAAAAGTGTTTATGACTTTGTTCATTCTGTCTATCTGTCTGTCTGTTCGCATAATAACTGCCGTAAAAATGATTTTATCAAAATGAAATTTGAGTATGTTGTTCAGGCGATGGGGCATATGGGAATGTATATAAATAATATCACCCAATTAGTTTTGGATTAAACCCGAGATGAAAAAATGAAATACATTAAACCCCGATGGGACCTAATTTTTCAAACAATTTTTAAGCGAATTTAAAATTCACAAATTGCTTCGAAAGTTTTAGGAAATATTCAAATTAGCCCATAAAATATATAAAAAAAATTCAGCAAAATATATTCAGTAGTTTTTTAAATAAAAATTAAAATAATAATTACACCCATATTATATGAAGAGATCACGTGAACCACTTCAAAATAAAATATGACATCCATCTTGTGTCAAATCGTGATTTTTAAAGTTATTTTTAATTTATATTTAGTGTTGTATCCTTCCTAAAAGCGGTTTACTTTTGCTTAATTTCTGTGCATCTGTATTAGGAAACAACGCAATTACAATACATTTGAGTTTAAATGATCATCAAACTTTGATTATTTCTACATGGAAGCCTAATTTTAGCGTATGCAGAATGTAAATACATCAAACTGTAAGATGAGTTGAAAAAGAATTGCTGAATTTTTTAACGCAAAATTATTTAGCTCTGGAGTCTAGAATAAAGCTGATATAAATGACATATTCATTGATTTTACATAGAGAAGCAGACGGTTTTATAGCAATGACTTTTTTGAGCATGGAGTTAAAGTACTTTTAAGCATAGAGTTAAAGTACGTTTACCTCCATAGGTTTAAGTTTTTAAGTAAGACAGTTTCAGAAATATAATGTGGCCAGAACATAACTTTCCCTACATAATTAAATGACATTACTCAGTTCACAGCGAGACAATGGTGTACAAGATTCACAAGAAAATATTTTTGTCATTGAATTAATACCTTATAAATTGAAATTGGTCGCTTTTGGTAATTTACTTGCCCGAATGAATGTCTTATTCGCACTCACGTGCAAAATCCTCATCAAAATGTAATTAACATGTAATTAACATAAATTTCATGAAATAAATAACTATTAGCGATTTATTAGGGATCAAAATACAAAACAACTGCAGAAAGTATCTTATCTCATGAATGGGTTGATCTAGATTTCTGAAAATGATTTTGCATAATATTGCATATAGAGAGCAATCATAAGTGACAATACTTACTACTATTTAATTTTATATAATTTTTTATGCATTTATTTAAAAAAGTTAAATATCTCGAGAACCGTTTATGCTAGCATTGTAAAGAACCTTGCTGTCCGAACCACAACCACGGATCGAACCACGGGTCTTTGTACTGATATACCGACTGTCTACCGTTAAGCTACTGGGATGGAATTGCAAACTCATGTATTCGAAACTCGAGAAATAGCTCAATAATGGCTCATACTAGAGTTCCAAAGTTTGCATAACGGTTTCTTAATGAGAAATTGAGTCTAAAATGATTACTGTTTTTATCATTATTGGACATAGATTTTTCAATATTTCCCCGACCAATATATTATTATAAGCAACAAAACAAAACAAGTGGACATTCGACCTCTGAGTCAAATAATATGCATTTTTTAAAATTTATTTTCTGCATTGACATCTATAATATACGCAGTGTACCACCCAATTTGGACCCACTGCTTTTGACATTACACAAGTTCACAGATTTTGACAGAATCTCCTTTCATAGCTCAATTATATACATGTTACGAAAGGTCAGCGATTATGACGAAAAACGAACTTTTTCTTCTGTTTGCACATCAAAATATATAAAATTTACCACCGAAATTTGACACAAATTGCTTCAGTGGTTTCCGAGATTACGAAGGGTCAACGATTTGATACCCACCCACACATGACCAATAAAAGTCATTTTTGGTTTATTATGAACCCACTGATATATTTTTGGCAAAAACTCGATTTGTAATTTAATCAAGATCGCTATACTTTTCTTGGGCTACATCAAAAAATTACAAATACAGTTTTCTTCTTAGTAGGGTAATTGCGGCATCCGGTAAAGAATGCACCTTGTCCTAGTTCTGAAACATACCTAAAATGGTTACATACCTAAAATGGTAATGTAGTAAACACTAATGGTGTGCAATGTAGTGTTTCAAATGTGTTTGATAAAAGTATTGCGTTCCTGTGCCTTTTTCCATCTGAAATTAATAAATATCTACGTTGTTCGAGTAGATAAATAAATATCTTCGATTGATATATCAGATTGATAAATATCTTCGATGAGTGTTCGAGCAGAGTGTTTTGAATGTGATTTCGCCATGTTTAAATAATCCACAGTTAGGTGAGGCATCTCTCCCTTATAAATGTATACACTCAAGAGTTATTTGAAAAATAAGTAATTTCTTTATAATCATGTCATTAAGTCGATTTCCATCCAACTCCGTTGCTCATTAATGCCTGTGTTGGTTGTATTCTTAAACTAAATTTAAAATAACAAGAAAGATCAATCATGCTTAAAGCATTGATTATGAAAATCTTTCCAACTTCAATGCAATTTTATTTAAACATGTCTAAAATGTGTGTGCAATACATTCCTCGGTAATATTTTGAAACTTATCACAGTACTACATTAATTTATTGTATTTGAAAACTTAAAATTTCATCGAAAAAAATGAACTTCATTCAAATGACGGCATTGAAATATAAATTGTCTGGTTTAAACATCTCTAAAATGTGATACATAACTCGGTAATAATTTTAGAATTATCATGATACTACGATAATTTATTATATTTGAAAACAACTGAAATTCATTGAAATGACGTCATAGAAAAAATAACACGCCTCTCTCTCTCTATAGAAACAGCATTTCATTAATAAATAATTTCCCATTCATGTCATTCATCACAATACTATAATAATTTATTTTATTTAAAAATTAAGACCATGGAGCTACAAGTAATTAAACTCTATGCGTAAAACTTCATCGAAAAAACTCGTCTTTCCCTTTGTAAAATCAATGAATATTTCATTCATATCAGCTATGCAGACTCCATGAACTAAATGATTTTGTGTTAAAGAAATACAACTCATTCTACATATTTTGCTATTCACATTTTACATAGGTGAAAAATAGGCTTCGTTGTAGAAATAATCAAATTTGGATGAGCATTTAAACTCAAATTTATTGTAATTGTGTTGTTTCAGTATGTAGATGCACAGAATTTAACCAAAAATAAAGTGGTTTTATTACGGATACAACACTCAATATGAATTAAAAAAAATTTTAAAAATCATGATTTTGAGACAAGATGGATGCCATACATCATTTTGAGGTGGGTCACGTGATCATTTCATATCATGGTCACGTGATCGCTTCATATAAGAGGTATTATTATTATTTTAATTTTTATTTAAAAAACTACTGAATATATTTTGCTGATTTTTTTTTTATATATTTTGTGGGATAATTTGAATATTACCTAAAATTTTCGAAGCAATTTGTTAATTTTAAATCCGCTTAAAAAATGTTTAAAAAATTAGGTTCCATAGGGCTCAATGTATTTCATTTTTTCAACCCGGGTTCAATCCAAAACTAATTGGGTGATATTATTCATGTATATTCCCATAGGTCCTACAGACCGTCTGAACAACATACCAAAATTTCATTTTGATTAAGTTATTTTTACGGCAGTTTTCGTGCTAACGGACAGACAGACAGACAGACAGAATGAACAAAGTCATAAACTCTTTTCAACTTTGTTGTAAAGTTTTAACAAAGTTATAAACACTTTTCAACTTTGTTGTAAAATGTTAAAAAAGCAAACATTTTTCAAATTTAGTCAGTTTTTTATATTTTACATATTGCAATTCGCACTGCTTCGATCTTTTACAAATTTTCCGCTTCGATATTTTACAAATTGCACTGCTTCGATCTTTTCATATATTTAATTACACATATTTTTTGAAGTAAAATATTTGGTAAGTCCATTGAAATCCATTTTATTTAAATGCGAAGAGCCTCCCTTATGGTGCGGCGTAACATCCTACTCATCCTGGAGAGATGCCTCAATGAAAGGAGTTTGCAAAATAAATTATAATTGCTTATTGAGTATTTTATAATTTATTTTATCCCAATACATATGTTTTCTAAATATAAATACATTATTATGAATGCATAAGTTTCTTGTTTGTGCACCACGGGTCTCAGTGATATTGATTTAACAAGAAAGATTAATAATGCATAAAGCATTGATTATGAAACACTTTCCAACTGCAATGCAATTTTATTTAGACATCTCTAAAATGCGATACATTCAGCGGTAATAATTTTTTAAATTATCACAATACTACAATAATTTATTATAACTTAAAACTTCATCGAAAAAAATGAACTTTATTCAAATGACGTCATTGAAATATAAATCGCCTGGCTCTCTATGTAAAAACAGTAAATATTTTATTCATATACTTTTATTAAATTCGTTTTTTTCATCACAATACTACAATAGATTGTGTTATTAATTCTACTTAAATTTAAAATTTAATTCTTTTGCAAACCTCTCTCGAATAACTAATTTACGCAGAATTTATATATAAAGAAGTATATGTTGCAAATGACAAAATCTAAAAATTATGTTTAGAAAAAATATCTAAAGCTTATCAAGGAAAAATGAAAATGCAAATTGGAGGAACGAGATATTCAGTGCCAAAAGAAAAAATAAATAAAAAGAAAAATTTTCCTCGCATTTGTGCTATAAGCTTAGCTTTTGGTATTTGTTGACACAATAGTTGGGTTTAAGCCGTTCACGAGGTATCGATGAGTAAAATCTACCCCTTTCTCTAAAAAAAAAAGATACTGAATTAATAACGCCCCCAAATACGAAAAATAGCGACACTGGAAGTATAGATAAGTATAAAAAGAGGAGGTATATGAAAAGCTTAGAGAAAGCAGATACTTTCCTGACGAAGAGTGTGATAATGAAAATTTTGGGGTTGGAAAGCATTTTGTTATGCCAATGTATGTTTGCGCTAAAAAAGGTGCTTTTAACATTTTCCTTTTCACATTGAATATTGTGGATGGGAAAGTTAAATTTTGTACTAAAAAAAGGGAGGAAATAAGTTGATATTTATTCTGCTGATTTGCTTCTGTTGTAGATTTAAATGGGCGATTTTTAATTTATTTTTGCCCATAGAAGATGATTTGAAACTCTCTGTACAAATTTTAAGGGAATGGGGAACACCAAACTATTTTATTTAATGATTGCATGTCCGTAGATGTCATCTTTTGATGCAGGAGGACGCTGCTGAAGGGCGCGATTATTGGCTATTTTTCGCAGTTGTCATTCGTATCGGACACTTCGTACGTGTGGCATAGTGTATTTAGCAAAGTTGGTGCCGGGATAACCACATTTCCGTGTTCAATCATAGGTGTCACTCAAAACTATTCCCATACCTACACGGAATATGGGGACGATATGTCTGTAAGTCCGAAAATCCATCCGAGATGTAATGAGGAGGGCGGTACGCTCCCTGTGGTTGCCACCACCATTCCATCCTATCAAAAGTGGGTAACATTCCCCGGCTATCCAAAGAAATAAAGCAGAAGTATTAACAGACATATGCAAATTACGCGACAACAGTTGTTCCGAGGTAGTTTTGATCCCTTTTCATCGGGTCAAGACAGCTTATTTACTTAATTAAGCGTAAAAACAGTGCTTTAAATACACTGTTTTGACCTGAAGAAGAGGGATCAAAACTCTCTCGAAACAATTGTTACGTAATTTACATATGTCTGCTTTCTTTAAAGAAATATTGAAAGCGTTATACCAATTTATACACATATTTTCTAACTAACCGAACAACATATAAACCCATTTGTATACCACTAAGAAGAAATTTCAATTCAGACTGGTGAATCAAGCAGCACATTCTAGTAACTTCTATATCATCTTTTACTTCCGGTATATTTCTTTCCTTCTGAACATGAATCCTATTTTCCTTCACCAAGATAATTCACAGATACTCTATTCAATATTGAATTCTGCAGCTGAAATCGTCGAAGGTTTGGTATTTATGTACTTCCGGGTTGTGAATAGAAAACATTTCTCTGAAGTGTATTTTGCTGAGACCTCTTATATGACACTTCATACCGTCTTTCGTACTTCTGCAATCTACCAAAGAAAAAAGAAATCTTAACTTCTTTTAAGTCAAGAATTTTCTTCGCATGCTCTGATTTTTATCAGCGTTTTACTATACATAGTGTAATGTATTACTTTTCCTACGTACATAGTATAATGTATTACTTTCCCTACGAACATAGTATAATGTATTACTTTTTCTACATACATATTACTATAATCTATAAAAAAAATGTAACGTATAAGAAATCGAAAATTCGGATTCGAGTTTTAGACGGAAGAGAACGTTTTAAGCATCCTTGTACTCGAATCGAACGTTTCTGAGTGTGATGTGTGTGTATGTATGTTAGTGTGTGTGTATGTGTATGCACATTAGTACATTGTTTATGTATGTATGTATGTATGTCAGTATGTGTGGTATGTATAGGTGTATGTTAGTGTGTATGTACATCTGAAACTTCATGGTCGCGATATTTCATGAACTAATGAAGCTTTTCGAAAATAATTTAATACGATGACCCTAATTTGTGAATATTGAAACTCTATTCATTTAAAAATCGGTCAATTGTTCTGTAAATCCTCCAATTTTCAAATGAATTTTTGAAACATATCATAGAAAAAAATCAGAATCTTCTATAACAATAAATAAATAGTCATTTTCAACGTAATCTTTCATTAGAATCGAATGGCACCAATTTTAGAGCACTAGCGTATACCGTTCTTACGATATTGTACGTGTTTTAAATAAGTTTATGGAAAAAATACATGAAATTATAAAATTAGTATCATTAAATATGCTCACTTCTATATGCAGTATTATGTGACAAGTCTGTAAGCATCATTCCTGGTCGATCTAGTTTGTTCCGTTCATGAAAGAAGGTACTTTATATGATAGTTTTATATTTTAACGCAAAATAATTCGACAATAATCATTTACATCGCGGGGTATTAATTAAATGTCAATATAATATAAATGAGTTCAGCACGTGAGTATAAATAAAACAAGTGAGTTTGTTTGGACAAATAATTCGCCAAAAAGGACCAAATTCCAACTTACGTGATGTTAATTTAATGTCAACAACGTTGTGACATGGTTTTGCTTTATTTACTTATACGCCCATTTGGCTCTGTACGTAGGATGACCAGATGTTTTTGTATTTTGCATAGTAGACGCTTTTAATTCTTTTGATTGTCAAGTTAGATTTGGGCAAAATGTAAGTTAATTTGGCACTTAAAAGAGATTTGCATGTTATCATCCATAAAAGTGCCAAATGTTAATATCAAATTCAAAGCCCAAAATATTGTGCCATGTATTTTGTACATACATCATTATGCTCCTATATGAAAAAATATGATTTGGCCAGCACATGATTTAACTCCCCAAACACTGCCTATATAATTCAATATGCAATACCCATATAATTTTAACTATATATATATATATATATATATATATATATATATATATATATATAATACAATGCCTATATAATGCAATGAATTTTCATCTTTCACAATGAAAAAATGATGTATCCATGATGGATCCATGGTACAATGTTTTTAACGTTGAATTGTACATTTGGCGTTTTTTCGGCTGACAACGTGTAAGATTATTTTGAAGTACCCAAATAATTTATATTTCGTGCAACTCTAAATTGACAATTATCTATATTCATAGCATCCGCAATAAGCAAAATAGTCCATATACTAAATACTATTTTATAAGTTAATTCATAAATTTGGCATCATTTTTGTTAATTTAGTGTTATTTTTGCAATTTCGACAATATTTTCGTCAATCTGAAGAAAAATAACGCCAAGTTGGAGATATTTCCTTAAATGAGTCGTTAAATTCGCCAAATTGCGTTACAGACAAACGGAGAGAAGAGCTGTCATTTTTTCAAATGAGTGTTAATGAATTGATAGGCGTTAAAGTATAAAACTGTTACCTAAAGTATCTTCTCTCGTGAAAGGAACGAACTATATTCACGAAAATGGTGCTAACAAATGTATTACAAAATATTACATATGAAAAATAAGCATATTTTTCAATAGTTATTTTTTTATAATTTTATTTAATTATTTTGATTTTTTTTTTTTTTTTTTGAAAAAATTAAACTATCTCGAGAACGATTCATCTTAGCTTTCTAAAGTTGGTGTCATTGGTTTTCCAATAAAAATTACATAAGACATGATCATTTGCGTAATACTATTAAAGGTTCTGTTATTTATTGATTTTTTCAAAATTTCGCCTGGGGTGGGGGTTTATGAAAAGTGTTCTAATGCAACTTTTGAAAATGTATCCCCCCATAGTGCTTATGGCCATGATTAACGGGCAAAGCGTTGAATGTGATTTTTTTTTTTTTTTTTTTTTTTGTAAATGTTCTCATAATAGTCTCTGTTCATATGAATTAAGAAAACTTCCTAAATTCTCAGTTTTAATATCTTATTTAATTTCCATGTAAGCATAATATGTTTAATATTTTAAGTTTAAAGTCATTTATACCATTTAATCATAAATTTACAGAAGATATAGAAATTCTAAAAGAAAGGAAGAGTATCTCTAAAATAAACGCTATTAATGAAATATGGCACTATAATATTTTCAGTTATTATTTTATTTTTCTTCTGTAATTTCTTGTTCCATAATTTCTTCCATTAATAGAAAAACATTACTTAAGTTACTGCAATAAAAAATTACGGACCGATTTAGTACAGAAATGGTTTTAAACTTTTAAAACTGCTGTAATGACTATTTCTCCAAAATAAAAACATTATCGGAAAACTCTTGGGAAATGAAAAGAATTCCAATAGCTTTTCAGGTTGCAGTTGCTAGTTATAAAACGCTAAAAATATTTCCCTCACACCAATGTATACATTTTAACACATCTTAGTGAGAAAATGCTGGAGTTACGGGCCATGTCTACTAGAGGCACAATTCTATTCTCTAAGCCCATTTTAATGAACGTTCTTTTGTTATTTTTTCACTAATAATAGAAAATTTCTGATGTTTTCTTTATCATTTGAATGGTGATGAAACATATTAAATAGAAAAAGTTTTCTTTCGAACAAAATCTTGTCTTCTGTGTCTCCTGTGGCTTTTAAGGAGACTGGAAAACCAAACGTAAGTTAGATTGAAACATAAATCTTGATATCTCCAAGGATAAGCATACCAAGCTCCATATGCATAGTATTGCACCATTACATCTAGAGCCAATATGACCCGAGATCTCTTTGATGGATCTGGATGATGCAACAGGTGTTGCAGGTTTTAATTAGCACTCCCAAGTTTACTTATTAGAAAGGCTCCACTTTGGTTCTAGGTGAAGTAATCGTAGAAAGAAAATTAAAAGAAATTTTCTTGCTTGCTAATGGCATTTTTTGAAGATTACAACACTTTGGGAAACATTGTCCAAATACATATTAGAAGAATCTCAATAAAATTAAGCAAACACCTAAAGAGTTACAATAAGAATAGCAGAGTAACTATTTTTTACAATAAGAAATAATATATAAATAATGTCAAATTAGCTTCAGGAATTTTTTATTTTTTAAAAATATTATGTCCCATGAAATTAAGGTGTATCTCGATTCAAGTTAGAGCCCATCCAATTAGGTAAGATATGGATTAACGGACTTCCTGCGCCGACATTATGCGATTTCTAATTAAAGAACGGGAAGGGAACAGAACATAAAAGAAACTGCTAAAAGTTTCTTCCTTTTTTTTTCGAAACAAACTCGAAATCTAAAATAATATTCAAGAAAGAGATTCTGCCCTTGAAGCTTATAAAGCATCTCATTATGACTAATACGTGCGAATTATCTTCATTATATGTTGAAAGTGGTATTATTTGCGGAAACAAACATCGAGTGAAGTTGAGAGAAGAGGCAAATATTTAGAGGGTTCCCCACTGCAAGTAATTACAAATATATTCTAAGACAGAAGTTTGCCATGTTTATTTTGTACCTGAATTGAAGCTGATGATTTGCTATTTTTGCTATTAAACATGATTTGCTATTAAACATGATTTGCTATTTTTGCTATTTCAAAGTACTCCGAATCAGGGGCGGCAAATAGGGGGCGCGGTCGCGCCCCCAAATTTTTCTTATTCTGGACAAAAAAATTATTTTTCTGGACCAAAACTGAAAAGGCGTAAAAAAAATCCCAAGCGAATTCGGTGAAAAAATCTCCATGATGATTTTAAATCATATCACAGAACCAATATTCAATATGAAATTATAGATTCAGCATCTAATGAAATTGAGACAATATTTAATGAGAACAATATATCCGTTTTGTTTGTCCTTAGTTCAGTATTATCCGGATCAGATGTCGGAAAAGAAAAAGTTTCAACCATATGCAAAGTATATAACTTCCAGAAAGAGGAATTGCTATGTGAATTGCGGCTGTTTTATTCAATGGTGAAAAATGTAAACATAAACCATCCCAATTTTAAAATCGCATGGATTATTTTAAAGAGCGGAATTTAACAAATGTGTTTCCTGTCATAACATTATTAGTTAAATTGTTTTTGATGTTGCCAATCAGCTCAGCCAGTTGTGAAAGGTCTTTTTTGTGTCTCAGGAGGTTGAAAAATTATTTTCACAGTACATTGGTACAAGAAAGACTTTCATCTTTAGCTGTTTTAGCTATAGAACAAGATATACCACTGGATTATGATGATATTGTAACAAAATTTTCTCTTCATCCAGACTCTAAGAACCGGCGTTTAAAACTTCAAAAACAAGTAAATAAATATAGATATTTGTATTTATAAAAAATATGTTAACAACAATTATGTACAAAAATTACGTTAACAACATTTATTTTTCTCAACATCAATTCAATTTTGTGATCCCTCTCCCCCCTTCCCCCCTGTTAACAAACATTTTATTTATTTCATATTGTGGATTTTCATACAAATCTCGCACCCCCAAATGAAATGCTGAAATGCCGCCCCTGCTCCGAATGCTAAAAGGTACAGCAATGTACGAAAATAAAATAATTATTTCATTATTTATATTATTTACGTATTTAATCGTAGACATATCTAAAAACAATATTTAAAAAATTTTTTTAGTTCTATATTTGATAATTCAAACAGATTCTAAATCATGTGTATATAATCTATGGAATTTATAATGCAAGTTATTAAATGACTGTTTTATATCCTGATCATACGCCAAAGTTGAAATGCAAAGCAAACTACTTTTTATATAAAAATCATTTTCCTCGAGGACTCTAATGGTACAAATTGCATACAAATTGGTACTAATTGGTATGTAGAAACAAATGTAATTATATTATCTTTTAAACACTAACAACTTTATGGAATTAATTTCATTACTTTGATTTCTAAATTCGGGAGAAATTTCCAAGACAAACAAAACATGTATTTAACATGCATAAAATGTCAGACGTGGCAGTTTTGTGTACTGATCCTGGAGTCTTTCCATGCATATCAAATTGTGCTAAATTTTGAATTTATTTGTTTGTAAGTCCTTATCAATGATCATGATGAAAAATGCACAAGGTAGGTGTATTTAGTTAGATAGATTCCCAATCGGTGAGTCGGCATTTCTATTCCCAACAGACATTTTTCATTGTCCCGTAAAATTTCTCTGCCGTAAAATGAAATCTGCTTTAAACATTTCTGAAGTTATCTGTTTGCATTATATAAATTTAGAATTATTGTATTCCTTCTCGAACCTTGCTTTCGTTTAACCATTTTTTTTACACAATATTTATTGAAATAATTAATTATTAGATGTGTATCCCTTTAAAAATCAAAATATCTTAAACAAGAAATATAAGTAATCAAAAACAATTATCTTTAAGTTCATATTTGAGAATTCAAATGGCTGTGCAATTCCACACGGCATATAAATTAACGCGAAATTATCATTTTCACTTAAAAAGTGGAAATAAATATTTGCAGTCTATTTCCGCAAAAAATAAATAAATAAATAAATAAAAATATAAAAAAATATATAAAAAAATTTAATTAATAAATAAAATAAAAACAACTGCAATAATAATAATAATAATAATAATAATAATAATATTAATAATAATAATAATAATAATAATAATAATAATAATAATATTAATAATAATAATAATAATAATAATAATAATAATAAATTGAAATTAAAATTAAAAGATTAAATTCAGCTTGGTATGCCAGAGAATATTAATTTTATTTGACACTAGCATATTTACTTTTTCGTAGTGTCCCATTAGAAAATTATTTTCGTGCGCCAGGAGAACATTTATTTAATGTGTTATTAGCACATTAACTTTAACGTGGTGTGTTACTAGCTAAGTGTGCCGCAGCAGGAAAAAGATTGGGAATCTCTAATACAGAAGACGAGAAAATATTTATGTTTTTCATTGAAACTATATTCCAGCTTGGAAATGGTAAGTTTCATTTTGATATAGAGATGATTTTCCCGCTATTCTTTTAATTATGAAAATGCTTTTTTGGTTTCTTGCTACACGTTTAACAGTTGGTCGTGGATGATCTGAAATGTACCCCATGGATCTCATGAAAAGGTAAGTGTGCATTTTTACATTCTATTTATTCTATTTTATATGCTTGTTTAAAATTATAAAAGAAGATATTTTTTCATCTATTTTTATATTTACGAAGTATAAAGATGGCATTATTTTATTTTTAAATGTGTAAGCACACAGATAATTATAACTTTGCCAACCTCACTCTATTAATGTATAAATACAATTTTTCCCCGATTTAAACTAGGAAATACATTTTAGTTCACATTTTTTGAAAATATTACGGTTTTTAGTAATCTCCTAAAAACATGAGATGTTTTGAGTATATAATATCGCTCAAGATTGAGTTTTCTTCTTAGATTATCAGTGACGGTAGCAATGTAGCTTTTGAAAATATGCAACCAAACCAAGTTAATAATTCCATTGAAGTAACATGAATTATCCAAACTTAATTAGTAGTGTAGATTTCTGAGTTATTGAATTTTCTTTAATTTGTCGACATTTTCTAAAAGTTGCCAAATTTGTTGCCAAGTGGGACGGGTCAGGCATATTCAACCAAATCATAATTACAATACCGTCCCCTAACGAAACATAATTAAGATCTCCTAGCAAAAATATCTATCCACGATCAGTGAAACTCAATATATTCTGAATCAAGTTCATTAAATGAATAATTTACACAAAGCGACAGGAATTATCAAAGAAACAGACCATAACTATCTAAAAAAGAGGATTTTCACCAATTTAGCGCCTTGTTCATCAATTTGACGACAGTTTCATCAAATTGCAACAATAAAATGTCGCCGTTGGCGTTATTTCGCCAAATTTTTTACCGATCTTTATGAACAGGGAATCAGGCATAAAGAACGAAGGACGAAGAGAAGGGCGCGTTTCTTACATAATGATAATGTCATAAACTTTTCACCAGCTAAAACATATTGAATCACTATCCCTGTAAAGACATTTAATTAATTCCGAATATAAAAATATGTATTAAAAGTTTGTATCCCTTATGCTTTTTAAAACAGCATCCCTTTTAGTTTCCGTTTAGGAACAAAAGTAGCAAAGCAAACTTTCCCTACTTTTCTTTTCGAAAATTTGACCCATATGCGTGCAAACGAAATCTCTCTTCAATAGAGACAACTGTTAATTTTCTCCCGTTTCCTACCTGACAACTGCCACCTTTGCTGCAACCTTGATAATTAAAGTAGCCCCCCGGCTTCGCTTTGTGGTCAAAATGGAACACGTCTGTTTAACTGGCCTCTTCTTGGATATTTCTGCTTGGATATTCTTCTTGGATATTTTCAATGTAGCTATTTTATGTCCTATTTCTGCTTGAACATAAAATGCTCCTTGTAGTTTTGGATTTTTCAAAATTTTTTGGAATGTTTGTAAAAATAATAATTAACTCGACAAAATACAATTGAAATATTTTACATAATTTTGCCTTTTTTGAAAAATGAATCTATAGTGTTCGTTAGGACCATGGTTCATTATAACAGATACTTCATATCAGTACTTCATATTTAGATCTGTACTTCATATTTAAAAATATGGCCATATTTATATTTTGGTAATAAAACTCCAAATTCATGCACTTAGTTCATTATATATTATTTGGTATTCCCTTACAACTTTAATTATTCTAGAGAGAAAAGTCCTGTATTGTCCCTTTTCTTATAAGAAATCAGGAAATATTTTCATGAAATGCTAGAAGAAACCTTGATTACTTAGCAACTTTCTGATTAATCACGTGTTAACTTAGTATGCTTTCTTTCAAAACTCTATGAATATTTTATTATCAAACATTTTATTATTCCCCAAAACACCTTCTTAACTTATTCTCTTCAACTTTTTTAAATTCTAAAATATGTCCATTTGGCACACATCTTCACCCACATATTTTCACCATGATAGAATAAATGAGGTTTGTTTTCGAATTCATAACGCGTTCTGTGCACAGTAGAATTCATTACAAATTGTAAATAAGAAAAAATAGGGACGGCCGGATAAAGTTGATATATTTTTGGTTTTTAATTTTTTTTCTTTTATTAATTTTTAAAGCCATTTCTAAAAAAAAATTAAATTTACATCGTTTCCTTCTTTATTGATTGCACTGATTTAAATTTATGAAATTAGAGTCAGACACAAGTGAAATACTGTTTGGTTATCAATGTGACAAGTTGATGCTGAAAAGGTAACGGAAGCAAACAGCGTTTTATAGACTGCAAATTCTTATTTCCGATGTTAAAAATGTTAATAAAAATAATTATAAAAACTACTATACAACATATTTCTCGAAATTACTAATGTTTCGTATTCTTCCTACTTCAGTTCCAAAATTTTTCCTTTGGACTGTCCTTAAGACATAGTCTCAGGTCAATTCCAAACCACTGTACTGAGAACAAACGAAATTAATCACACTTGAAGTAAATTACTGATATGTCATTGGAGTAAATTACTGCATAGTATCAATGTCTTTAATTTAAACGTATCAACTTGTCCCAAACGATAGAGTTACATTTTTATCATGACATGCAGAAAAAGCGTAACTAAATACAACTACAACAAATCATCTTATCATTCAATTTCCAAAATTGCCTAGAAGACATATCAAAGAGCAACACATTTATTTTGCACTGCTGTTTTGCTTTGATAATTTTTACTTAAAGTTATACCTTAACACACTACATACTGATGGTATAAATAAAAGGCTTTTTTCACCTTTTCCACTAAGGTAAAAATACGAATGTTTGTCATTACACAACTTGTAGTGTATCAACTTACCATTGTATCAACTTGTTCTTTCTTGTTATTTTATATTTGTTCGTGTACTGTGCTCATAATTAAATTATCTCTATCCATAGCCTTCTGCAGACCCATGTATTTGTCGAGACTAATGGACAATATCTTCAAAACATGCAGAAACTATTTCCTAAATAAAATAAAAAATAAAGTTTACGGACATATTTTTCTATCAGGGGTCAATTTAGCGCTTCGAGAAATGAAAATGTGTAAAAGTTTTATGGCAAAACTTCTAATCATGCCTTCCACAAAAGATGATGTAACACAGGGCTAGAGAAATTAATTAATCAAATTAATTACGATGCTTTTATTGTATTAGTTAATGTAAAAAATTATTATTCGCATTAGATTAAAAAAATGTATATATATATATATATATATATATATATATTTGTTCAATTTTCAAATATTTCACATCCCAAATTCTGTGTTTAAATATTCAGGTTAATTGTACCATTAATTATGGTAATTCAACTCAGCACATTTTTATTTTTACCCAGAGATAATTCCTAGGAAGATAACAACTCTGATAATAAGTTTCAATGCAAAGAAAATTATAGTGTGAGATAGAATTTCAAGCTCTGTGTACATACACATTTTCCATCTTTCTCTCTCTCCGTTCTAGCAGAAATTAAAAAAGAATATTTTAAATTATGTGAGGCCAGAGTTCGGTTTTAGTATACAGATAAAATTGCATTTTGTTCAGGGCTTGATTTGAAAAATCTTTAGAGGGATAAAAATATGAATATTTGTGTAATTTGTTACCGGCCACAGGGCTCAAGGTCATTGTTCCCAGTATTTTTAAGTGTACTTGAACTCTTGTGGTGGACCTATTGCTAATGGATTATATAATGAATATATATTCAGAGTAGTGGAAAGCGACAGTGTGCCTTGGGTCTTGGATCTTTCTGACCACCCCCTTTTGGTTATACCCATAATATATACATACAGTTATACATAATTCCCTCTCTCGTTGTTGTTGTACATAAATTCCCGTTGTTTCTGTACATAATTGTTTCCTCGTTATTGTTGTACATAATTATTAGTTGTACATAATTTCCCCTCTCGTTGCTGAGCCGGAGCTTCCCATCCCCCTCTCTGTGGTCTTGCATATAATCACGCTTAGGTATGTTTTTTAGCTCGCATTAAAATATGATGACACATTGCTCAAAGTGTTTTGCTTGAGAAGGTACACAATAAAAAGAATGACAATTATGTGACTTGCAAAATTTACTAAAATTGCATACCTGGCAAAATTTACTAAAAATATCCATAAATGTTATTGACCACAATGTAAGTTTGTTTAAGGTTTATTTCCTAACTTTACAATCGTGCTATTTTTACTTGTTTAACAACCTTTGGCTCAAAATATTAGCAGTTGAGGATTTTTTCAACTATTACATATTTTCATTAAATAGCTTTTGCATGCTTTAAAGAATATTTCTGGTTGAACTTTGGCCATATGGTTGGAAATAAGTTTGAAGTTTGGCCAAAAGATATATTTGCAAATGTCTTTGCATAGGGATGATTTTATTATTAGCACTCTGTATTTCAGAAACATGTATGTTTATTTTTATATTTTCATTATTCTAAAGATGATATATTTTTTTTCAGGTATGGACAAGCTTTACAATCAGCCAGAAAGCTGTATGAAGTGTTTTCAATTCAGATTTAGGATAAAAAATTTCCGAAAGTTAGGCCCTCAATGATGAAAACTGTTTCTGACAACAAGCGCAGAATATCAAATCTGCGCAAACTTCATTGTCATGAAGTAAATATAGAATGGATTTCTTTAAGAAGATAAGAGGATTGAAAATTTTTTGTTCAGTCCCATGGCTAACAGGAACAAAGTTTCAAAGCACAAGGATACTACACAGATACCTGATGGATTGAAAAAGAAAATCATAAAACTTCAAAAAAATGTTGGATACTCTATGTGCGTTTTATGTCGCCTTTGCTTTGTGTGAAGAAATACAGCTACGTCAATATTTTGTTGCCGTATAAAGAAAAAAATTCGTGTTTCTCTTTTTTGATCAACATTTCCCAGGTACAAGTCTTCATATTCACAGTTTTTATTCAGAAAAATTTCGTATACATATTTTACTGTTGTGTTTCCTTTTTTTCGGATATCACCATGTGAGTTAATTTTTAAGACATTGAAAGTTTTAGCGTTGTTATCTTTGTTTTTTTTGTTTATTTTTAACATATATTATCATGTTGCAAAATTAGAGATTACAGTCAACTCGACGTATATTGAAACTCGATATCTCAAATTTCTAATATGTTCTTTTTGCAGATTTGCTATATATAACTACTTTATTATTAACTCTAAAAATTGTCGTACAAGCAGCTAAGACGCTCTTGTCTCAGTTCGTAATCAAATAGCTGACCTCTGGCTAGCCGGTAGACGTTATGAACTAGGCCCGCTGAGTAGCTTACCTTTTCCTTCTGTATTTGAAGAAAACTTCACATCCTCCTCCATCAGTTTCTGAACAAAGTGCATTTTTTTTAAGTATTTTCAATTAGCTGCACCCCTATTTATCACAGATTTCTGGATTTAATCTAATTTTATTTTTAACTTGTACGACCTCTCACACCTCTGTTTTTTTATACCGGACGATATATTGCTCAATGCTTCTCTTCGTGAATTAAAACGACTGAATAAACCTCAATGCCCTTTGAAAATTACAATCCAGCATTATTCAATCAGCATTAGCCCACTGAATAGGGTCGTATACATTCTAAAATTCGGATCAGAGCTGCCTTGTTTTTTTGTTTGTGAAATAGCCATTTACTATCGAAAATGAAGTTGCAGGCAGGCTTGATATTATGCACACGTGGGGCAATTTTTGACTTTGTCGAATAGTTGTCATGTGTATCCATATGACTTGAAAATGTTTTGAACTTCAGGTGGTTCTTCCATCCGAATATCTGACCACACTTGAACCTGTTATTCCATAGGTGATTCAATTAGGAGTTTTGCAATAAGGCAACTCTGTTCCAAAATGTAAATAAGACATGATGTAGACAACTGGCCAAAAATCGCATGAACTCGAATCCCTTACAACTGCGTATTTAAAAGTGTGCCCCCTAATAGTGTTGTATGTGTTCCGTGACAGTGTTGTATGTGTTCCGTGACAGTGTTCTATGGGTTCCTTGACGTGATACATTCACTGCAGAAATCAAACGTCATAAATTACGAAAAATAAAATTCAGCCGATTTTTTATGAATTCCTCTCTACGCGGTAGGGCATTCAATAATTTATATTCAATAGCACCAAGATCCGTAGCAATAGTACAGACTCATTATTCGCACTAATTTAACCTTAAACATAAACCTCAAAATTAATTATCTCATTTATTTTTTATTTAACTTGTGTAAGCAATTTTACATTTCTCAAAGTTGAAATTAAACAGAGTAAGAACCATTTGTCAATCTTTACATAAGTTAATAATGCATTCAATTTGATATAAAGCTTTGAGGAAAATAGTAAAACAAATAATTAAATTAAAAAATCACATACAATTTTTAATACATAATTTTTTCCTAACGAGTCCCAGTTTTGATGTTAAAATAACGCTAATTAATACATTTTGTAACAGAAATGTCTAAAATATTTCAGGTACTTAAAAAGTAAATAAATAAATTATGAAACATGTATTACTTTACATTTTGCCTTTTGGGGTTCCGCCATTAAATTGTCTTGAATGAATTGTAAAGGTCATCTTGTCATTTCTGTCTTAACTGTGGTTAGTATATAGGGTTTTTCAAACAACTTTGTAAGTAAAAGTCCATGAGTGTACACGTTAGTTCCATCTATAGTAAAGTGACCATACACGATCGAATACAAGTTATTACAGCTCCCCTAGTGGAGAATTGTAGAAATTAGAAACTCGAACTTGACAACAAAACGAAATGGAAGAAAAATGTTAATAAATTTCATATCTGTAAATTAATGACACCTGCAATGCTTGTCTATGTATGCGGTAATATTTCCTCTCGAATCCAAATATACATAGTTACTAAAGGGGTGGGGGTCATTTTGAGTATGCTATAGCCTAGATTGTTGCGAATGCAATTATTGATTATAGTTCTGCATACGACAGTAATTCGCCTGTAACCATATTGTGTCAAATAAAATAAATGTCTGATGTAACAGATTTATTCAGTGTCGATTCCTACTAATTAGATAATGTTTTACAACTTTGTAATTGACATTTTTCTGTTATCCCCCTTTGTTGTCAAATTCGTGTTCTTAGATTCTTCAATTATCTACTAGGGGCGCTGCAATCGCTTGAATCGGATCAGGCATGACCACCTAACGTGTACACTCATGGACCTTTCAAAACGCAGTTACTGGAGTTATTTAGTCGCTTGTTTCGCTTTTTCTCGTGTTAACCTATAAGAAATAGCCCATAACATCTATCCATTCTAGTTTTTAGGATTTTTTCTTGCTGTTTTTTTTGCCAAGCATGAATGCTGAAAACAGAAATGTTTATTCATTTTTTAAAAACCGGTAAATAATTAGACATATTTTGATTATGTATTAAAAAATAATGCATTTATTTTACAAATATATTAGAATTATTTCCTTTAAAAATACTGTAAACCTTTATATTTTCAGCATGCTTGGTAATAATAATTGGAAAAACAGTAAAAAATATCGGAAACGAACCGTAAATTAGGGACAGTTTCCCATAGATTAATATTGGGAACATGAAACAAGCGACAGGGTGAGAGGAGGGAAAATCCTTTTTTGGCAACCTTGTAAAGCACACAATATATTCTACGGCTATCCCAAACATCGCAATGTAGACTGAAACCATTTTCCTCCTTAGAAATTTTCTTAAAAGCAATTAGTCCATTCCCAGAAAAGAAGTAAAACTGTGAAAAGTGAAATTCGCATTCGCACGGTTCCCCCTCATTCTACATTTGAAATACTGTCCCTCTTTTGTACTGCTGTCAGTCTGAGCAATGTTTCCTAAACGCTATCATCAGTTCCAAATCAAGACGTACAGAATATTCCCTGAAACTTGACGCCTTTCTCATTCATCGTTGGAGTAAAATTTACAGCAGAGGTCGCTCCGACTCCTGCATCAAAAGACTTTCACCCTTTCGCGATAAGAGTAGGTACTAAAAGCAGTTCGAGCCCCAGGCAAACCATTTAGAAGACCCCCTAAATGTCCCATTAACTGGTTGTAAAGAGGGCAGGTCTTTTTAAGTTTATGAGCCTATGCTCTGCTCGTTTTTTATATCTCTTTGTCTGTATTTCTTTCGCGAGTTTGGGCCCTCAGGAATAAATCTATGTTATTCCCCACCAGTGGTAAAGAGTCGCACTAATCAGCATTCAAACGACCATAAATACTTTCCATTGTGATGATCAATGGTCGTTTTGTCCAGCGGTATTTATGTCAATTGCTACATAATAGACATTCTTCTTTGATAAATTGGCCATTTCCTCACCTGCTTGTTTTAATCATCACTAAGCATCATCCCCGCACGAAATCACTTTCTGCAAGGCTGCTGAAAACATTCAGAGGTTTCTTGAATGGTTTGGATGGACTGGATAGAAATGGGCTTATATTTCCCTATTTGCGTGCATAACAATTTTCACTGTTTCAAAGATTCTAAAGCTGGCTCTAATTTTCTAAGAGATCATCAATATGTAAGTAAGCAATAACTTATTTTTAATTTGTTTATGTATGTTTTTATAAATCCAAAAGCTATGCGGTGTTCATGCGAAACATTGTGAGAGAATAATTTAATTTTTAATTTAATTGTTCTCGTTCAGATATCGCGCTATGAATTAAAATTTCAATAATGTATTATCAAATTACAGGATTAAAATATAAATTTTATTCAGAGATTAGATCATCAATATTTAAGTAAACAATAACTTATTTTTAATTTGTTTATGTACGTTTTTATAAAATCCGAAATCTGTGCGGTGTTCGTACGAAACTTTGTGAGAGATTAATTTGATTTCTTTAAAATCTAACTGTTCTCATTCAAATATCGCTATGAATTAAAATTTTAATGATTTAAAATTACAGGATTAAAATATAAATTTTATTAAAATGCATTTTTTTTCTCTAGAAAACATAAATTGTACGCTTTAGGAGTATCAAGCCAATTTTTCTATCACATACTAAATAAAATTACTCTTATTGTAGTCTTACTTGTAGTCTTACAAAGTCACCGTTGACATGTTAGCTGATTTTAAAGCTTTTGAAATCACTCGTATTCGTATCAGACTTTGTATTTTATATTGTTTTAATATTGGAGAAATGTATTCAGAAATCAAGTTTGTCAAGATCAGTTTGGAACCAAACTCGTTCGTGAAAATTGAGATTTTTATGTTATCAAAATATCCTGTAAGGTATATCTCTCAAGTAATGAAACATTCTCGTAGATGATAATTTTCCAAATACGCCTATGTATTTATATCTGTAAAAGTTATGACATAAAATTTTCATCCTTAGATGTTCTAGGGGGCTCTACTGACGTGTTCTTTCTGCTATTTTAATACATCTTTAAATTACTGTGGGTCCTCCTCATTTACAGCTTATTCTGAGGGTAGGCTCTTTAATTATGAAGTAAATAAGTCAAAATACTGTAGTTAGTAGAAAAGTATTTTCATTTAATATACAAGTATATTGTATTAAGCATGAATGTAGAGGGTTAGTGCGATAATTTCCAAAATCGAAAATATAGTTCTGTAAAGTATTTCGACTAATTCTTATATGACCAGAGTAGTGTAGCATGTAACTGTTAGCAAATATTGGCACAATTTAGGAGATCAAAATTTGATCTTCGGTTCCGGTCTGCTGTTGAGAGGTTAAATTAGGTATAATTCTTTACAATAGGCGCCCGAGATAAAATGTACCCTGCAGTAGCAGCGGGGGTGGTTTGCGTTTGTCCCGAGCTTTGTGTCAGTGGCTGGAATGAATGGGCAAATCCTTACACTTCCGAAGTAGTGTTGCTAGTAGCACATTTGGGAGCATCCTGGAAGCCTGGTATCATCCGCTCGTTGTTTAGAGCTGCAAGTAAGTTTTTTAATCAACATTTCTAATGTGTTAAGCATAGAATAATGCCATTTCAAGACTTTCTCCAGTGGCCATATGATATGATTTTATTTATTATCATCCCGTTTCAAATATAATTTAGAAAAATTTATAGTTAAGAGGAATTACATTTTTAATTTTGTTCTGGAAGCGTGTTACAATTTGAAAAACCAATTTTTCTGTGATCTTGAATTAGCAATAACTTGCAATTAAAAAGCATGCTTTGTATGATTGAAGATTTCCCTTAGAATTTAATTGTACTACTTCCTGCCATATTTTTCTCAACATTTTGTTCATTTTCTTTATGTTTCCTATACGTGCAAATGCAAAAACATAATATGAATGTTAGATTTAATTATTTAAAAAAAAATATTTATCGTACAAAATCGTTATTATTTAATATTCGACTTAAAATATTAAAAATTAATTCTAATGATATTTTAACATGCTAGTTCAAATTAAATGAATGCTCTTAATATAGCGTATTTAATATTGATTAAAGAATTAATTTAAGGCTCTGTATTTCATTTCCAGAATGTATTCCGCCCTAATTCTAATCAAATATTGCTTGAAACACCCTACAAACTCACCAATGAGTTTGAACCCCCCTCCCTCCCCCCCTCCCCCCCCACACTTTCAGTAGCAAATACTTGATAAGAAAACAAAGTAATCAAAACTAATTTTTTGCACGCAGAGGGAAAAAGCAAATTCGCTTAAAACTTTCTCTTCAATTCATCACTTAAACTTATACGTTCCATATGTGGCAAAAAATAGAAGAGGGGAAAAAAGAGAAAATGTTGCTCGTAAACGAAATGTGATTATCGCTTAGTAGTTTGTATATGCTCTTCACATTCAAGCATTTGGTTTGCGGATCAGAAATAAGAATGAAAAGACTGCTGCAACAGAAATGAAAAACTATATTTTTTAGTAAAATTATAGCGTGTTCTTTATCATAGTTTTGAATGATCATTTATCTCCAAAAACGCACGAAAAACATTTTATTTAAATGAATTGAAATTATTTTTTCATGCAAGGGTTATTATCTTAAATTTCATTCCCACTAAAGTATTTTAACATTTGTTCAAATTTAACATAATAAAAATAAATGAATTATGTTTTTAGTATCGGGAACACGAACATTCGGGATTTAATAAATTAAAATATTGTTAAAAAAGCATGTTAGTTTTACTAAAATATCTAGCGATTTAATTTGCATTTTGCTGTCTATACGCATAGGCGTATTTTTATAAATATAATACATATTCTATTTCAATGAATATAATAAATATCCTATTGGTATAAATACTATAATGCATATTCTATTTTTACAAATATAATACATCCTATTTCTATAAATATAATGCATAAATATAATACATATTCCTAAACATATCCATTTCTACATATCCATATTTCTAAACACACCCATCTCCATATATTCATATTTTTATGGCGACCCAATGAAAAATCTCTTTTGTGTATAAGTTATGACACATGTGAAGGGAACTTATACATTATGAAATACGCATAGCTCGAGGGGGAAATGTATCTTATCATTCGGACAAGACACAATTTCTTAGACGTGAAATGAGCTTAATTTAATTTTCAGATTTCGAATTTTCTGAAAGAGGAGAAAATATAGCGTGTTGACAAGTGCTTTTGACAGCTGCGATTACGGATCGATGACACAAAAGTAACTCCGAGCTTCGAACAATGGTATTTTTACCATGTTTTCCATGAATCGGGTCCTCTTCCGTATTCCTTTTTATATTTCTTTGAATTTGTTCTCGTTTCCTCTCTTTACTAAAGCTCCAAACAAATAATGTCCCCATTGGGAAAACTAGATGATAATTGTGACATGCCAAGCAGAAAATTCTGTATTGATTTCAACTCCCCTGATATATGTATTAATTGAAATAGTTCCCATTATCTAGTTCAGCTCTTCAGAAACTGTATTTTTATAAATATAAAGTACAATGTGATAGCATACTAATTACTACTTAGCAAAAATTGCTCTAAATACTATTTACAGAAACTATTAATTTGCATTTCAAATGCAGCAGTTAATTTTTATTATATGATCGCTATTCATTTAGCATGACATTTTAAGCGCATTAAAATCAATTTGACTCTGAAATTTGCCATTTAAGGCAATTGTAACATTATTTTTTAATCTCATTGTCATTGTACAAATGTATCTAAAATTTGCTTTTATTTCATGTATTTATTATAATTAATATGTTTATTATCTAATTTCAAAGCTTTTCGTCTGTAATAACGATTTTGTTTTGGTACAGAATCAATAGTAGCTTTACAAATACCAAGGAAAATTAAAATTTAACCACAAAAAACATATTATATGCGCCACAATTTCAAAACTTGGTTTTCTTTTGTAATTTAATATTACAGATAAGTATCTAAACAGCATTTTAAAACAAACTCCATGCTAAAATTCATATTATAACGGAAGTTATGTCTAAAAGAACGAAACCTCATTCCGTTAAATGGCTTGGAATGTGGAATACTTAATGTTTATTTTCTCAAAACGCCGTGTTCCTCATTTCAAGTAGGTCTTCTGCGTAATAGTTGCATAGAATTTCGCCAAAATTTTCTCACAAGTAGAAAAATAACATATGCATAAAATGGCTCACTCTGGAATCAAAATATCTATACTTATGATTGAAAAAAACGTTTTGAGGAAAATTTTAAATGTATCCTGTTCTGATGGGACAAAATGTATTGTAATATACATATAATATACATATTTATTCATCTTATTTAATAAGGGAAGATGTTTCTACTGTGTGTGTGCAGTCTGTAACGGGATATCTAATCCTCGTACGGTCCTTAAATTTAGTACACAGGTACCTCAGGACACTGAAAGATGCCCTTCGGCTTTATTTTTTTTAATTCGAATTTTTTTTTAATTATTTTATGTTTTAGCCAGATTTACAACGATTTTAGGCAATATTCACACATACCGGTTTCTTAGCGACCGAAAATATTATCACATAGTTTCTATCTTGACACCATCAAAAAGAACGAAAACTTTTCTTTCAAACAAATTTTAAATAGAATTTATACCATTGATAAACGAATTTTCACGGATTTAAAATTATACTTTTCGTGGCCTATAAACACCTCCGAATTTTAAATTGCGATGTAATAAATGATGTCCAATTTATATTTTAATAGCAGCTACTTTAAATATATCACACCGCTCCAATAATAAAAAAATAATTTGCTGAAGATATCCGTTCATCAATTATAAATAATTTAAGCAAACATACTCTGCAAATTTTTAAACATTTTTTTCCGTCCAAACCGTGAGGTTGAATTTCTTTAACTTACTGAAGACACGTTTCATTTGCACATGTGCATAAATGGGACGGTCGGAGCCATTTACTTCCTTTTGCGTTTTCATTTCGTGTTGAATATATAGTAAACTGTGATTTTCATTTTGTGCTTTGGAGATTGTATTTGTATCGTGAGAATGATTTTGGTTCAAAACAAGCGATTTAGAAATTGAGTATGGTGTTTTCTGTATCTGTATTATTTAAGTATTGGGCAATTATTTTATTTATATGTAGTGGGTGCTTATTTAGGACCGGGTAATACTGGGTGATCCGTTCTAGTACTTAATGTTTCTGCCAGTGAAAAAAATATATATATACTACCTTTACACTGTAAAACATTTGCAAGCATGTTACTGAAAGTTTCGAGGAATCGAATCAGCTGTCTGTAATGGGGAGTAAGGTTTTGATAGTTATGGTAATATATATATATATATATATATATATATATATATATATATATATATATATATATATATATATATATATATATATAAAATTTGAAATTTTTTAAGCGAAAACTATGCATAAACTACGGCAAGTACAAAAATACCCATCTTTAGCATATCTGTTACAAATAAGTAACTAAGGATAAAAATAAGACTAAGGATAAAAATAAAAATAGAAGGTAACTTATCACTATAATGGTAAGGGGGTGAGGAGAAATGAGTATACAAAAATCATAATTAAAAATGTATATATATATATATATAAGCTGAATATTTCAGAAATGAACCTGGGATTTTCATGAACGCCTGTAATTGTGGCTTGTCTTATCAGATTGCCAAAATTATCAACAAAGTAGCAGAAAAAAATGAGCAAATGTTGCAGAATATTTCACAACGATGAAATGAGGTAACTAGAATATTTTTTGGTACAAAATAAATTTGCGGATTGTTTCAGATTGTTATGACAATATTTATCACTAATTATCTTTTAAAAGTTCAGAATTCACTCATAAAATATGAAAACAACAACACTTTATATTAAAAAATATTCATAAATTAAACAGAATTCTACGGTATTGAATGTAATGATCCCAGGCTCTGTGAATAAACAATGTCCATTTAGCTCTAGTGTGCATTATATTTTCTCTTTTCATAAAATCCACTTTAAATAAAATAATTTTAACAAATATAAAATTGGCGTAATTAGAAGTACAATATGTAAGCTCAATGTTAGGGTTTCTTTATTATAGGAACGAATTTTGAGAAAAATCTCAAAAACTTAATAAGTTATGAATTTCAGCGCAATTATCCATTAAATTCAAAAAATCTACAGAAATAAAACAGCAGCAAAGTGCAATCCCCATTTAACAGTACTCGACACATTCGATAATTTTCTTTCTTTAAAAAAGGGCATCACCCAGAATTCAACAAAAGTTTTTTTCACATATTTTTCTCCACACTAGAGGCACGTTTTATCAATCGGATATTAATCCTATCGATTTGAAAGAGCAAACAGATGAAATAGTTTTTAAAGTTCTGCAAAAAGTCGCAGAAGCCTTCCCATTAATCAACGAGTAATACTTGAAAACACTCCATATCGTAAAACGAAGATGGGATAGCCTCTCTTTAAAATGGAGAAAAAAGAAAAGCTAGAAGGCTTTTTATTGTGCTTGCTTTTAGAACAAATACAAATGCAAAGCTAAAAAATCTGGTGTGGGCAGTACATGACTCTTTCCCTACATAATGCATTGACTTCACACTTATTTCCCAACAAACATTGTGCATACAAGATCCACAATGTTTTCAATGCATAAAACTATTTTGAAGTACCAAATTAAATTATATTTCGCACAAAACTGACTTGAAAATCAGAAATGTCGATAGAATCCACTAATTAATATAGTACATATATTAAATGATTTTAATCAGTAAAAAATATTGAATTTAATTCAATTTTGAGGCAATATTCGCGAATTTAACGTCATTTCTGCCAATTTCCAACATTTTCAAAAATTTTCCAAGTTAGCGATATTTCACTAAATTTATCTACAAGGTCAACGCATTTAGGAATATTTACTACTTATTTTAATTTTACTTAAAACGCTTGATAAATATATCAGAAAACGTGATATGTGTTAGTACCTTCTGTTAGCAATTGATAGATTCGTTTCAGAAATGTACACGATTGGACTAGACGAAATGTCATAAAATTAATTCCATTTTTTACACGCGATGAGAAATTGAATAAATAATTTCAATTGCCAATTTTAGAAATTGCATCGTGTAGTTTGAACAGTCAAAATTTTGCATTCTTATTGAATGTATTTTTACATCTGCAAAGATCGTTTATTTTATTTTTTATTGTAACTGACTTATCAGAGCACTTCCCAACCATGAGGTTTCTTCTGCCTCTTCCGTCTTCAATATCTTCAAAGTTGAGGTCCGCGTCAAAGAGTTTCCGCTCTATTGCTGCGTGCGGGAGCAGCAACCCTTTCTCCACATTTCTCCTAACCCTAATTTCACAAAAATCGCCTGTATCTCTTTAAATTTTCCATCAGAGTTAAAGTCTAGAAATCACCAGTTCATGCACTACAAACCACGAATTCCTTGAACCTTAATATTCTTAGCTGATAATATTTTTTGTCAAATGATGGCACAGAAATGGTGGAGGCTAGCACAGACCTCTAGACATATACCTAAAAAACGGCGACATTTCAGTCAACGTATAATAGCTTCTGTTGAGAATATGATAATATATATTTAGGGGATTCTCAAAAATATGGGAGATTACTCCGCAAGATTGTTTTTAGTTCTTCTCTAAGGTATAATGTTTTGCTGCGGTAGTTTCAGTTTCTGTTACTTAATCGTTTAAAACATTTTATTTGATAAGTGGCACAACGGTAATGGAAGACTATTGTGACATTTCAGAGAAATTTGGAAACTGCGTAATCGATAGATTGTATTGTGTATATAAACCGAAGTTAAAATATTTGGGGAATCAATTCATTCGATAAATTGTCTTGTAAGCTGAATACATACGAATCAAAATTTGAATGGTCACATTTTTATCGAGTAAAATATGCTTTAATATATGCGTAAATATTTTTTTACATTTTTATGACCACGTTGAACAGAAAAAGAAGGGAAAAAGCAAACAATCTAAACCCCTTTAACAGACATTGTACCTCCGTAACATTCCAGAAAAAGTTGTTATGCAAGATATTTTATTTTATTTATAGTTTTTGCTTCCCGTTTTTAAGCTAAAATATCCGGGTGTATTTTTAAGATAAAATAAAATCAAGCAGAGGACTGACACCCACTTTTCTTCCACGAGCGCTTTAATTTTTGTCCTTGTTTATCTTACTTTGGTTGAAATCTATTGTCGTGATTTTTATTATTATTATTATTATTACAGGTTGCTTTATATAACAAGACTCTTGTGAGGTTTGTGAAGTTATGCACGTATAATTATGGAACTTGAATTTCTTTTCGACTTCCGTGATAGAAATTTTTAACTGTTTGCATTGCAAATATAGCCTTCACTAAATAACAAGCAGCATTATAAAATTATTCAAAATACGAATAATTGAAAATAACATCGTATTCCACGCTGCGAGAAATGTCATTATATTGTCATAATGGTGTTGATACTCGTGTGAAAATTCAAGTTTGGCTAATTAAGTGTTCATATAAAAATAATTTATTGCTTTACACGTTGATGCCCGAGTTAGAATACAATAGAAGCGGTCATTGTCGCAGCCTCTCAACTTTTGCTGTGAAAGGTTAGAATGTAAAGTACATATGGTTACATTACCAGAATAATGCAGTGATTAGTATATCAGAAAGCAAAACAGGTTATCTTGGTTTGAGTCATAATTCCAGAGCTTTGATTTTTCGTATTTATCAATTTTTTTCTCCGTATAAAAGCATCGCAATTGGGAACGGATAGTTGTTGTTGATGAGACCCAGACCGTCCGACCTACCAGAAAGGTGTAAGTTAACCGTTTGGAAGGTCGGGAAGTGCCACCCAATTTAGACCGGAACCCAGTGGGGGAGGCATCCACAGGGACCGTACCCTCCTTCCCCTACCACCAACCTCTCGGAAGGATTTACGGACCCACATGTTTACCGTCATCGTACTCCGCATGAACACGGCGGCAGTTGTGGCAGCGTGCAATCCAGCGCACAAACCACCTGGCTACCGCGCCAGAAATGTGCCAACAGCACGCGGTGTTCCCAGGTGGTCACCTACCCAAGTACTAACCGCGCCCGATGCTGCCTGACTTCGGTGATCTAACGAGAACCGGTGTTTTCAGCACGTACGGCCGTTGGCATGGGAACGGATAGTGAAAAAGAAGTGCATTTTCCATCGCAAAATGGATTGCTGAATCGTAAAATATGCACACACAGTTTTAGTAAATGTGATGACTGAAACGAAGTCTCTACACACTATATAATTTTTTGTCTGAAATAATGCTTCTTATAGAAATATAAACATTTCTAATAAATTCTACTTATTTTTAATGCATTAATTGGCACAATTCTTAGGCAAGGTGCCCATTTAATAGGGGTTAGGGAGACAGCAGTTTCCCAAGTTATGTTTTTTATATAATATTTCATGCCAAAAGATATTTATGATATTTTTATAATAGGTCTATCATTACAGCATAATCCATTAACTCTTACTCTCCAAAAATAAATAAATTATGTCCCTGCCGTAAGTTAGCTTATAAGCCCTCTATTCATTTTTCTGAACTTATTGCAAAATGTCTGAAATATGACAATCATTCCTGAAACGGTGTGTAATCCTAAGATTTTTTTAAAATGGTGCTTCTATATATAGTCCGCACTCTCCTACTTTCGTGTTCCATGGTTAAAATTTGAAACATTACGGCCATTTCTCTATTTAACTCTCATGCATATTTTTAGTTAGCATGATTTTAACCATACATTAAACTATTCATGTAAGAAAATGTAATTTAATAGGTAATTCCTCATTATTACTAAATTGTTTACTTTTGATTAATTTTTATGTTCTTTGATAAACAATAATATACACTGTATTATAAAAAACATTGGATTGTATCAATTTATGCTTGCCTTTATATAAAATAGGATGAAATAGAGGGAAAAAAGTATTTTATGAAATGACAATTTATATCATTTTGTCCTTTCTAGCTATCAACTTGCACTGATCCGAAAAACAAAAGTAAAGAAATTGACCATTTCTCACCTTTAATTAGCATATCACTGTTATTACTTTCTCCACGAAAATAATAATTTTACCGTGAAAAGTATGTTTCTTTTGGTATGAGTTTTAGCAACATTTATAATGAAAAAGAAAAAACTATGCTCATAAACAAAATACACATTGTAGCAAAGCTAACAGATCAAAAGGGGTATAATCCATGGAAGCAACAAACATACTCTTCTTTGTTACATTACTGATAGCAGATAAAATCTCTCATCCCATACATGCCCTTTCAAAATTTATATGCAATGTCCAGCCGTATTGGAATTAAAATTATCCATTATTAAATTAGCCAACTGCTTGGATACTTTAACATACTCATCTATTTACAAGTATCTGTCTATGCAACTAAGTTTTGAATTATTTTAGAATATATTCTTACTAAAATATATTACTTTCTATTTACATTTGATACTTATCTGTATTTGTTATCTATATGATATGCACTGAGCTGACTAAGTGGCTGAGGTAGTGGTGCATCAAATTATCGAGCTTTTTCATTATAACTAGAATTTTGGTTTTTATGTCATTCGTTCCGTCTCAGCTTTGAAACCAAGGGAAAAATCTAAAATTTCATATATTCGGATTAGGGGTGACGCTGCAAAGAAATGTACTACAACTCAAGAACTGAAATTAGAATCTTAGTTTTGGCCTCATTAGATCCGTCTCAGCTTCCAGGTCAATAAAGAAATCTAATATTTCAAAAATTCGAAGGGCTGACGATGCAAAGGAATAATTGAAAAATATATCGAAACCACATTTCAAAATTATCGAGCATTTCCAATCGAACCAGAATCTTGGTTGCGGTCTAATTCGATCTCAGCCTTCAGATTAACGAAAATAAAATGGGACGATATAAAGGTATTTTCAAAAACTCACATTGCTTTGCTTCTCAAAATCAATAAATGCACAATTTGATGTCATTTCGCTGTTGAGAATTAAAATTGTTTATCAATAACATAACTTTAATTAAGTGTGTAAGAGCGTGCAAAATGCTTAGTTTTATATGCGCCTTATACAAATAAAATATTCGAATGTAACTGTATATTTTGGATGCCATTTTGGACAAAATGTACTAATTTTTATTAGAATAACTAAACATTCGGATTTCAAGATTGAGTTTTCATTTTAATAAAGCACTCTGGTCAGCTGATATCACTTTTTCATTTACATAAACCAAAAATAATCTTTTATTTGAAATATATATTGAGAAGTACGAGCTTGAAATCTTAAAATATAACAACAGCAAAATCATATTGCTTGAAGATGACTAGATTTGAATACGGCTAGCACCTACGCATTTCATGGCCGACACCCCTCAAAGCTAGCACAGGATATTGGCTTTGTTTGATATGCATCACATCGAGCTCCTTCTTTCCAAGACCACCATCCAACACTGCAGAAATCTCAACAGTTTGACAACTCGTTGCCTGTCTAAACCAGTTATCCGAAATGACGTCTTCGTTAGAAAAAAAAAATGCCAAAAGAACCGACAAGAAGGGTAGACATTATTTCTCCCTCCTTGCTTCTGGACCGGTCCGATTAGAACGTCCGTCTTCCATAAACAAAATATAATAACTTAACAGACGTGAAGGGGCGTGGCTATTTCACGCCATTGGCATTGCAAAGGTGCTGATAGGTACACTTTGATTAGATGTTGAGGGGCACGACATTGTTGCGTTCCCTACACATAACTGTCGGGTGTGCCGATGTGTTGCGCAAACTTTACATAACAAGTGAAATGGGCTACAGGACCTATTTTTCACCCTACCAGCCCATGGTCTTTGAAAGATATTCAGCGAAGCGATTTGTGAATCAAGTGTGCTTTCTTTTGATGTGTTTGTGGAGTTCATCTTTTTTAGAAACATTTGAGTAGTATGAATGACCTTCAGTTTCATCAAATAGGCATGCTGTTTGCTTGTCACACGACGAGGCATTATGAATTACAAATCAGGTAGGAGAAATTGGAGGTGAGATTGCAATATTAATCTTTGTCTTGTTTCATGCATCGCTAATTGCTTCATCAATCTGTTTTAATATTTTTTCTGAAATCGTTGAGTTGTTAACTCACGGGTTAGATTACATTATGTTTATTGCTGGTATCTTTGAGATAAAATATCTGTACAAATAATATGCTACAATAGTTCTAGCTATTTGAATTGAAACTTTTCTGAACTAGAGTTTCCGTAACTTTCCATTATTCAACCCAACGATTTGTCCTTGATAAGAAGATGTCACGCAGTCGGTCGGTACAAAATATTTCCCTATTACATCCTGTTCATAAGACGTTGATGGTGATGTATTTTTTTTGTGTTTTTCCTAGTTGAGTTGGAAATGTTTTTCAGTTGATCTGGAGGTCATGCATTAATCCAATTTTTTGTTAGGACTATTATTACTTTAAAATAATTTTTACAAGAACAGACGAATTGTTCTTAAATAAAGAAATAACAAGAGTAATAAATAAATACAAGTATTATTATTTTTTCAAGAATATTATAAATATTTTCTGTGTTTTAAACCTCAGAAATAATCGATGAAGATCGAAGACAACAAATAAAATTATCATAAGTAAAATTTAATTAAAGTAAACCACTGAACAAAAGTCTTAAATTTTTAATTGAAAGGTTAAACTTCCATTGATGGAAGGCCATATGTCTCATGAGCAGAAAGCCAATATTAAAAGCACTCAAGAGTTGAGTCCACAGTGAGGCAGCAGGGTTTGTTTTAAAAGGAAAATACTTTTACTAAAACGAAATCTTTCAGGCAAATTTACATTTTTTAAAGTAATTTGGTTGAACTCAAGGTTTTGCTGTTGGTTGCACATTCGGCCGTCATCACCCGATAATAAAATTTAACGACTTAACTTAGGCAAATGGATATGCATTTCTGAAAACTGGAATGCGTTTTTATTTATTAGGGGTTTTATTAAATTTTACTTGATAGACAACTTTCTATTTGACCGGATTTGATAATTCTAGTAAATTCTTTTCAAAACACCTTTTTTGCCGATTTCTAAATAAAATTATTCGGTGCATTTAATTTAGGAAATGTTTCGCAAGTGTATCACTCTCAAATGCTAAAACGGGTTCAGAAATAAAAAATTAAAATTTTGTATACATTTAATTCGGTATACACTGAATTTGTAATTTCGTTACCATACTTTATGTTCCAATAAGCATATGTAAAATGCAAGGTAGCAGGACAAAGAAGTATATTAGTTGAGTAAACTATTTTTTCAACTTAACATATATAAACCTCATACTTGGTGAAAAGTGGTATCTTTCCATAAGTTGCAAGATGCAATTTGAATATATCGCCCCCCCCCCCTCTTCAAAAATCACATTATCCTAAATGTGTAACTTTTGAGATATTGCTCTGTAATTGGGTAAACATTAATCTATCAGCGAACAAAAGTGTATTGACGTCATTTATAATTGGGTCCCAAAAATTAATTAATAGGATGGCGAAATTAAATTAATTAATACTGTAAATATAGAAAATATTTGATTAAAATTAAGATAAGTGACGTTTATTCAATATATTCAAAATCTTAAAACTTGTTCCAAAAATAATGTCACTAGCATTTCACAGGAAGTTTAACAGTAAAATTTTCCGCTCTACCTCGGTTTTCTTCGATTGATTTGCATAATCTTAGGTGTTTGATAATATATCACACAAAAGCATTGAATTTTCCCAATCGACAATAAGTGCCCCGTGATATTGTTTTCACTTGAAAATCCAATAAATATTTCTGATCGTTAAATAAACATATATAAAAGTCAGTAAATAAGAAATAGTTCGAATAAAACTTTGAAATCAGTTTTATCTGAGTATGTTTTCTACAATTCATCCAGAGTGTTAGAAACAAATAAAATACACGATAATCAAAACCATGTATCAAAAGCATTGCCTCTCTTTTTCACTTCGGAAAATTTATGTTACTATTTGTTTAAAATATTATCGAATTACGATATTCGCGAACATTTTTTTTGCTACTTCAGCTAAACCAGGCATTATCCCACGTTAAAAAATAATAATTATCTTTAGTTTAGAAAACAAAATAGGCAATAAAAGAGAAGCATGGGCTAAATTATTTTCTGAAATAAGCTTTTTGTAAGTAATGACACTTTTCATACTAGCAGAGGAGTAAATGTAATCCCCGTTTAAGGTCAAAATTGCAGCATAAAATTTTGCTTCCTATCGAGTATATCTTGATTTAATCAAATTTCTTTAAAAAATATTCTAGCAAAAATATATATTTCTTTAATTAAAGTAGTTTTTGATGCAGATCTAACTATGCTTTGCTTGTTTATAAATGAAAGAGGTTGTTACATCTTTAAAATAGCAAACTGACGTTTGCGCTCTTCAACATTAAATTAGCCATTGAATAAATTTCAAAATAATGACTACGCAATTACTATTATTGACGCTTTTGGAATAGCAGAGAGAGAGAGAGTCACATGAAGGCATATTTATAAATTCAAATTTTAATTGAGCACCATTTTAATGCAAATTTCGTGTAATATATCACAAATGCCCAATTATACAGTTTTAGATGTTTATTTATTTACTTATATCAATCATTTGCAGCAGTACAGAAAAAGTTCAGTACATCGTGGATATCAAGGGTATCAATAACAAAAAAGCAATTAAAGTAGCGCATATATCTGCATTTTGCAAAAAGTGTACAGTTTATTGTATAATAGGTAACAAACCCAATTATTTTTTCAAGTGTGTAAGCAGTGGCGAAGCATCAGGCTAAACAAGGTAGACAATGTCTACCCAATTAATTTACGACTAATTAACTTTTATCTTATTTATATATTATTCGAAATAAATGTATAAAATGTTTTCTTTGTAAATAAACGATGGAGTATGCAGACATATTTTCGCCCAGATGCCAATTCATTAGAGACACATCTCGAAATGTCTACCCCTCAGCTGAGGGTGCATTAAGAATGGAACTAAAAAAAAATGCTCTCGGAACGTCCATGATTTAACTGGCGTAATCTAGTAGTAAATGTGTCTAACCTGCGGTATTTTTTGGAAGAGTAAAGATTCTCCATCTCCTTCTACACGGGATTTCATTTTATTTACTTATGTATTTTTTGCCTGAATTGTTTCGTTTCCGCAAACATAGTGTTTATTGCCTGAGCACCCTGGAGAGTAATTTTAAAAGTTTATAGAAAATTTTATTTAGAGAATTGCTGAATTATAGGGTTCTTGATGATTTTTATATGTTTGGCATCTTTATGAGAATCATAAATTAAATATTAAACAAGAGAAGAATTAAAGTTTGTCTATTTATTTTCTTATTTGTCTTCCTTGATTTTTATATAACTAATTAAAACAGAGTGTATCGTCCAATGTATTTCCGTAATATAACATTTTTAATCGATTCAAAATAAAACGAAAACCACTGTCATAACAAATTTGCTAAGCGTCATATATTAATAAATTCTCATTGTAATTAACTTATTATATTTTATTTCATTTGTAAACCTTGCTAACATATGCAGCATGAATTTTAATCTCTTAATTTTTATCCCTTGTTTTATGTGTATACAAATTATTTACACCACGCTTCATCACTTTTTATAGTGAAACAACTACACAAATCATAGTTAGATCAAGTTTATAAATGGCACAATAGGGTCAAATCCTCCATTTTAGTCATGTCCCGTATGCATAAATATTTTACAGTGGGGACTCAGTTTTACTAATGTAATAAATTTTTTTAATAAAATTATACTTTATGGATAAGACATTTAAATCTACGCTATATTGACTCATAAAAGAAATAATGCAGTGGGGATCTACAAATATATAAAGTCATGTTTTAAATATAATTAAATAAAGCTATATCTAATAGAAGCAAGGTTTTGGAGATTTGAAATATAAAACTAAAAATAATTTTTCGTGTCTCTTTTACAGTAAATTTCGGTATGTAAACTTCATCCTTAGTTGTAAGAACATACGACTACTTAATTTATCTGTATATCCTTTGGAAATTAACGGTATTAAAGAATATATCGATTATCCATCATTATGTAACATATAAATTTTGTCTCTTAAACATTTATATAACCACCGTGGGAAACTGTTCACATGGATACTTAAACGCCATATTTAAGGAATAGTAAATTACCGATATAGTTAATTTAGTGTTCACCTGACACTTAATCTAACTTTATTAAATTACATCCAATAGTGATTCGTTAAAGTTTTGGAGGTCTTAGCGAGGTTAATGGTGTAAATAGTCCCAAACTAAAAGTATCACCAATATCGTTGACATTGAAACATTACAACGATCATGGAGAACAATTCATTTAATAATTTTAACTGCAAGACTAGTACATGATACGCGTATTGCGTGCAGATTAAACTGTGTTTAAGCAAGTTCTTAAAAATATTAAGAATTCAGTAATTCTTGAAAGCCGGCGTGGTTGTTGAGTGGTCAAGGCAAGCGTTTCCGTAGCAATCGCTCGACCGCAACGTTGTGGGTTCGAGCCCCAAGTAAGGCATGGATGTTTGTGTTGTGGGCGCAATGTGATCCGCCCCCCTCTGGTGCGCCTGGGGCAACATCAATGGACGGCTAAAGGTTTCACACTGTGGCCGCTGTAATAAAGGCGAATGACGAAGGTCAAAGTACCTGGCCATTTTATAAGAAAAGTAATTCTTGAAATGCAATGCAGAAATCCATTAATAAATAAATTGAACTTACGCACAAGAATGTTAATGTCAGATTAATATCCAAGTTTCCTTTATCATTTTCAAGATTTATAACAAATATTTTTTTGAATTTCAATCCTTTCACATTTGTTTTTATAATGCAGCTATGTAACATTCTGACATGGACTAGTATTAAATATTAAGGAAATTTCAAAGAAAAGTCCATGTTTGGGTGAAACTGGAACCCCCTGAGTGTTCCTTATAATGTATAACATATTTTATTTAACCTATATGTTCCTATTTCAGTGGATTAAGTCACATCTCCCCTGCTTTGGCTTTTTCTTTGTAATTTGATTTTATGCACTTTTTTAATGTAACGCGTGCAATCATTAGAACACATTACAAATCACATTGACAAAACACCGCCCTTATAGAATTTTATTGAATAAAATATGGGGTAACATGGCAATAATGCCACCCCTCCTTCTCAACGTCTATAGGATCCGATCACTCCCCCACTGCAAAGCGAAAACTCTGCATGGCATTTCATCAGTAGAGCATAAAATTTCTTGATTTGAGCGATGACGTAACACTGTTAGTCGTCATTATTCATTGCATTTTCGCCCCTTTTGAATTCATAAGCAAAAGTGTTCGGATGATAAACGGCCCCAGTTCCACCCCACGTAGACCATCAAAGAAAGCAATACAATGAAATTTACGACCCCTTCCATTAAAAGCTTAGCTGTGCGTTACACTTAAATAATAACCTTACCATCTTCAAGAATAACCAGAAAATCCATGAAAAGTTAAACCTATCAAAATTTGCAGCCTTTGCTATAGATGGATGTTATTTATTACCTCGATGTCTTTAGTTTCTGCGTCATTGGGTTGAAATAAAATTTTGGGAAAGTAGATTTAGTTGGATTGGTGAATAAGCCAACGTAATTCAAAGGGTAGATGGCACATTTGTGGAGTATAATGAAATTTCTCAGAACATTTTAAGCATTCTTTAGTTTTTAACACTTTACAACATAGTTGAAAAGTGTTTATGACTTTGTTCATTCTGTCTGTCTGTCTGTCCATTCGCACGATAACTGCCGTAAAAATGACTTTATCAAAATGAAATTTTAGTATGTTGTTCAGACGGTCTGTGGGATATATGGCAATATAAATGAATAATATTACCGAATTAGTTTTGGATTGAACCCGGGTTGAAAATATAAAATACATTGATCCCTATGGGATCTAATTTTGCAAGCATTTTTTAAGCTAATTTAAAATTGATAAATTACTTCGAAAGTTTTAGGAAATATTCAAATTATCCCATAAAAAATATAAAAAAAATTCAGCAAATATATTCGGTAGTTTTTGAAATAAAAATTAAAATAATAATTACACCAATATTATATTTAGAGATCACGTGACCCACTTCAAAATAAAATATGGCATCTATCTTGTGCCAAAACCGTGATTTTGAAATTTCTTTTTAATTTATATTTAGTGTTATCCGTCCTAAGACCGCTTTATTTTTGCAAAAATTCTGTGCATGTATAATCTGAAATAACGCAGTTATAATATTTTTGACTTTAAATAATCATTAAGCTTTGATTATTTCTCAAACGAAGCCTAATTTTAACGTATGCAGAATGTAAACACATCAAGCTGTAAGATGAGTTATATAAGAATTGCTGAATTTTTTTAACGCAAAATTATTTAGCTCTGGAGTCTGGAATAAAGCTGATAAGAATGAAATATTCATTGATTTTACATAGAAAAGTAAACGATTTTATAGCAGTGACTTTTTCGATGAAGTTGCCATAGAGTTGGAAAGTACTTTTACCTCCACGGTTTTAAGTTAAGTAAAATAAATTAGTGTAGTATTGTGATGAATGAAAGGAAAGGAATGAAATATTTACTGCTTTTGCATAGAGAGCCATCTGATTTATATTTCAATGACGGCATTTGAATAAAGTTAATTTTTTTCGATGACGTTTTAAATTTTCAAATATAATAAATTATTGTAGTGTTGTGATAATTTTAAAAAATATTACCGCTGAATGTATCGCATTTTAGAGATGTTTAAATAAAATTGCATTACAGTTGGAAAGTGTTTCATAATCAATGCTTGATGCATGATTGATCTTTCTTATTTTTTTCTTTCCGTGGTTTTTCGCATTCTACACAAAAATCATTCAAATTATTGGTGCCCCAAATTTTATTTTATTATATGCGAGTTATAAATGAAAAATCTAATGTAAGCCAGCACATGCCTTTCACTGCAAACATTAAAAAATTCTGAAGCCACCTGTTCATTTATTATAACATTTTAAGCGAGCTAACTATTAAAATTTTTTTCTACTGCAGTCGATTCTCGCATCCACTTTTCTACATTTTTCGGTTCGTTGAAGCCGACTACGCATGCCCTTAAAGCCTGCGCGTTTTCGCCCTTCATAAAAGAAATGAGTTCCTTTGAATTTTTCTTCCTTTTCCTTTCTTTCTTTTTATTTATTTATTTATTTATTTTCTGCTTAGTCGCACGGGGTTATTTGGGGATGAGGTCGTATCACACCCATTGTGTACAATTTTTTCTGTTTATATGAATAATTTTTCTGTTATTTTTTTTTAGATTAATAAATTCAATTCATCCCTGCTTTAATTCCATAGCAACGCCGGATGCAATTTCTAATTTATTATATAAACTACTGGTTTGTACCATCGCAGAGGGAATCTGCCAAAGTTTTTTCATGCATCGTTAACGTGCATGCGCCAACTGGTACTCGCTCACGCGCATGCACCGTAGACGAGCTGAGCAACAGATTAAACACCACTGGGTGTTTTTCCTTTTTATATGGCGTGTAAAAAACATTGTCTGCCAGATCAAGATCAATGACCTTCAGCACCTAAAAGCCCACATAACGGACGCAGAGGAATAGCGGACACTATGGTGGCTACAGTTGTACCGAACATGTCATAAGTAAACGTGGAATAATGTCGATTATTATCTGGATGTCAGTCGTGTCACCAAGTGTGTCGACTTTGAAAGTTATTAAGACAATTATAGTGAGAAAAATGTTTTTGCCAGTTTTCCTTCATAATGGTGAAAAACAGAAATGTCTGTAATAAATATTTTGCGAGATATATTTTCATTGTTTTGGATATCATTAATCCACACACCCTGTACTTGTTAAATCGGGAAGCTAAAATTGTTACTTGTTAAAGCGAGTAGATCTGGCTTAAAGTAGCAGTATACAACCTAAAAGTTTATAATTTCCTTATTAAATGCGGAATCTCGCTAAATGTGAACTCGTTATAAGTAGGTTCTACTATATTTTAACATAAGGAGTCCTGCATGTTGCCATTAGACCCCATAAGTCACATCGATAAAATATCCTCCTTATAAAATTCTGGTGAATAAAATGTAGATCAAATGAAAATGTGAAGCTTTCCCTTCTTGTCAATATCCATAGAATTCGACCAGCAGTAGAGCATAAAATTCCTTGATTTGAACGATGGCGTGTAATGTTGGTGGTCATTATTTATTGAATTTTTGCCCCTCATGAATTCATAAGCAAGTTCAGATGATAAACGGCCTCTGTACCACCCCCATGTAGGCCATCAAAGAAAGCAAATCAATAAAATTTTCGACTTCTTCCATTAAAAGTTAAGATATGTATTACTCTTAAGTAATAACCAATTTTTATTATTAAGATACTATTTTTATATCACATTAAAATACAATCAACACTTCGTAGTATAGCGGCAGAAATAACCGACGTTATCCGGTATAATCTTACACTTGATATAAGGATATGTCTGTTTGTGTGATCGTTTTTTGGTAGCGTAGCGGAAATTTAATTGACCCACGTCTAATGAATACGGTACTGCAATAATTTTATATAATTTTATTTTTATATTGTTGTATCAAAAATGGAAATATTCACACAATTCTAATTTTAGGTATGAATGTGAACCTTCGAATTCCAATAAAATTATTTTTTAATTACTTATATTTTTATTTATTTTACTCGCTTTTTATTTCTGATTTAGTTACGAATTTTAAAGTAGGTCTATAAACGTTGGGATTTTTAATATCGAGGAAAACGAGCGGGAAACAAGTTCTTTTATATATAAGTTCTTCTTTTACATATAAGTTTGAATCCAATAAGTGCAGAAAATTATTATATTGTAAGCCTATGTATATGGCATAATTGTGTTTATGCTTTTAGTCAGGGTGTATAGGTACTGGTAATGGAAATATTTGCATCGAAATATGTCAATGGACTTTCGATGTCCCTCATTTACGTGAGTTTTGAATCATATTAAGTCAACAAAATACAGTGAATTGACTATGAAAAACGTTCAGTATGCCATAATACTGAATTTTATATTTAGTCTGTCATAAGATTCACATATTCCGGTAATAAACTTGAATCATATTAAAATCTTGACTAAGCAATTTTTTTATCTGCCTTTGAAGGCCACCGATTTTGACATCCTGACTTGATTTAGGTGTTTTCCTCCCTCTAACTTTTCTATATGCAAGCAGTCAAAACTATCCATTATTTAGAAGTCGAAAAAAGTTAAAAATAAACAACGGAAAATTTTTAAAGTCTAAAATCATTTCTAAAGAAGATAAACTGTCTTTTTCTCCATTGCACTTTTCTCCCTTCCTGACCATTGATTAATGGGCCGTCCGGCCGTGTGTATTAAACTAAAATAAGTTAACAACTTGAATGAACGTGTGCAGCTGAAGGCGTCGAATATGTTTATTTATATTTATTTGTATGATAATTGATTATTTTTGCATCAATCCATTTTGTGGGTGTCAAAATTCTTAAGCTTTTTAATAGCGCTGAATCATCACCTATTGCGTTTTTGACGGCGAGAATGATTAAGATGTTTCAAAACGTTACTCATATTCGAAAATAAATTGTTCATGATTATCAGTTTTATTTGTTTTATATTCCGAAATAAAAGTGAGGATATTGAATTTACAAAAAATATCAAATGCTATTTTAATTAGAATGCCTTTTGTTTAAAATGAACACAGATGACTCTTCACCTCATAGGTGACGAAATCTAGCTAAAAATAAAATTGAAAACAATGGTTTGAAATTATGACTAGAATGATTGTGTATAAAAATTAATTGGAGGATAGCTCAACTCGACTTTATCATACCAGAATCCATTTTTTTCTTCAAATTTTACAAGAAGGATTTTGAAAAATCGGTAACATGAATCCAAATGATTAAAATTTTACCGTATTACACTTTACTTTAAAGGATTTGAAAACACTATCCGATTGGTACCATACATAACAATGTAACCTCCGGGGGTTTAACTGATAACGTCACGGACAAGAACATTGTATTGCGGCTATTTTAAATAACACTTATTGAAACTATTAAATATCGTGATCATTGTTCCATAAATAAACTCTTTTATGCATGACCATGTCAAATTTTGTCCTATGTTGCAATGTTAAAAAAATCTTATGTAGGCAGCACATGACTTTCCTTATATAATGCAATGAATTTACTACTTTTGCAGCAAAAAAATAGCTTAGTCTTATAGTAGACTAGCAGCATACCCGTTCTTCGTACGGAGTATATAATATAAAAAAACTTATAATTCGCAATCATGTGCAAATTCTGTTAAAATATTAAATTCATTGCTCATAAAGAGAAGTTTAAGAATATCTGTTCTCACTATGCAAAATTATCTTCACGGGCAGATCTGAAGAATAAAACATCTTGACCCCTTTTGAAAGCAAATTTACAAAAAAAAGGAATTGTATCAATATATGCAACCCCGTACTACTTATATTGTCGTAGATTAGAAAATATGCCAGTGTGTTAGTAGAAGATTACCCGTATTACAATATGAGTCTAAAAAATAGTTGCCAAAATAAAGGAGATGACGTAATAAATTGAAAATATCAATAATCCCCGTAATCTTTTACCAGAAGGTCGTAATTGATTCCAATATATGCCAATATATATCAAAATATATGCCAATATACCTGTACTACTTATATTCTCGTAGATTAGAAGATATAATGCATTTGTAGAAGATTACTCGTACAACGTACTATATATGAGTTTCAACAATTTTCGTCATAATAAAACAATGGCATAATAACTTGAAAATATCAATAATCCCTGAATCAACAGTCCCCGAAAATATTAATTATAATAATGTTTAAACCTGAAGACCGTAATTGATATTATCCAAACAAAAATGCAATGTCAATGACATTTATTTTATATGCATATCTTTATTATTCAAATCGGAAAAGATTTAATATAAAATCGTATGCCGCATAACACATTGGATCCGTTGCTAAGCGACATGATATCATTTGCTTCAAATAAATTGATGGAAATTATATCATCTGAATAATGCGATCTCCATGGAAGGTTTGGCGACATTTTAGTCAATTTAGCGATAACTTAAAAAATCGTCAAATTTATCGCCAAGTGGGACTGTAAAACTGATAGTCCCATTTTGCGACAAATTGACGAAACATCATCACAATACTATCCCCTAACAAAACACAATTATCTTCATTTATTAAGCGCGATTTTATCAATTCTATGATATTTTTATGGACTCACAAATACTTTTATCAATTTGGTGATATTAAAAAAATTCGTTAAATGTGTTACTAAGTAGGATGGATGGACTGTCCGACAAATACTACCGAAACATCATTTCAGTACTCTATTTTAAAAAAACAAATCACTGATTTGCGTCATTTTTATAAATTTGGAAACATTTCCGCTAATTTGGTAAAGTTTAAAAAAAGTTACCAAGTTATTTAGAGATATTCCGCTAAACTCGTAGCTCTAAATTTGCAGATCTGAAGAATAAAATATTCTGATCCCGTTTGTATGTACTAAATGAAAACACTAAAAATGTATTATAAGATACACCCGTTCTACTCTTTTTCTGCTTCAACAATCGGCTAAATGAATTTATTGGGTAAACACAATATATGAGTTTATTAGCTAAACACAATATATGAGCTGGAAACCTCTTTGCCAAAATAAATGAAAATGATGTACGCAGTTCGCAATATGTATAATTAAAAGAACAACCAAACTTTTCATTTAAAAATATATTTTTACATCCATTTATTTATTATTCAAATAGAAAAATAATAATAGATATTAACAACACATTTAATTTCATTCCGTTGCCGAGCAACATGATATAATATAGAATCTTCCTCATAAAATGCGAAATTAAATAGCCATTTTGATTTCTTTATACTTTTAATCGTTGAGTAAAAGCTTGTGAAATATAACCACGGAGGTAGATTTTTCCATTTAAATTCATGTTTCCAACAATTCGTGTTTTCCGATAGTGACTAATTAATGCAAAAATCCTGCACCAAACTCGGAAATAAAGTTTTATTTCATTTCGCCGTTTTAAACAAACGATTTTCATCCTTTCCGTTTGAATAAACCACGGAGTTGGAGAGTATAACTCATAGGGAAAAGTTCCGTTTTTCATTAATATCTCGACAACCCCTGGTCTTAGAATCTCGAAACTGGGACTAAATTTATGGGAGGCTATTTCAAGGCTATCCACAAAATTTCATTAAATTCGGTTCAGCTGTTTTTCCGTGATGAGGAGACAAACGAATATTTCTTTTTTTACTAATATCTCGAGAACAACTGGTCGTAGAAACTCAAAACACGGACTAAATTTTAAGTGGGGCTATTTCTAGGCTACCCACCAAATTTCATCAAATTCGGTTCAGCCGTTCTCCCGTGATGATGGGACAAACAGACAGACAGAGTTTCAATTTTATTTATATAGATACTTATATTCTTTTCAAGATATTAAATTTTCGTCAATTAGTCGTCATTTTCATTGATGTAGCGTCATTTTTAACCATTTGGCAAGATTTTCGTTAATTTGGCAACATTTCAAAAAGTCGCCAAGTTGGCGACATTCCGCCACATTCGTCGCCAAAATCTCGCCAAGCGTTATGGAAGGAGAAATAAGTTATTCTTATAGCAGATAAATGACTATTGACGTTCAAATACAAAAGTATTACTCAAAGTATCTTTTCTCATGAATGGCACGAGCTAGATCCACGAAAATGATGTCACCAAATTTATCGCATGATATTACATATGAAAAGTGAACAAGTTTCTCAACAGTTAATATATATTTTTTAATTTATGGGATTTTTTAATAAATTTAATTGAAAAATATGCAATATCTCAAGAACGGTTCATGCTAGCGTTCTAAAGTTTATGTCAATCGATTTCTAAAAAAAAATTACATAAGAATGTCTGTTTGCGTAACTATATTAAAGGTTTTGATTTTTTGATGATTTTTGTTCAAAATTTCAATCGAAAATTTAGGGGGTTCTGAACATTTGATTGCATTTAAAAACAATAGGCTTCCAGTATTCACGGATTGTGATTTTTGTACCAAATTTTATTCGAATCGCTCCATTCGTTCGTGAGATATCGTCTCAAAAGGCTCACTGACACACACACACGCAGACATCACCACAGAAATGTTTGAATCGTGATCAGGGATGCTTGAAACGTGCTCTCCTGTCGAAAACTCGAATTCGAATTTTCGACCCCGTCACAATATTCTTTCCTTATCCATTATGTATATAAGGAAAGTAAAAATATAAAATTTCGAATAAATTTCGAAGTTTTCGCTCGAATTGAAAAAAATTCTGTGTTGTCCTAGAATTTTTGATAACAAGACTTTCGTGAAAATTCATTGATATTTGCGACCGCCATCGTGTATACAAAAAATCGACTATAGACAGATAGATGGGCGGACATCACTCTTAAAATAGGCAAAATGTGCTTCGGAGGTTTTAAAATATATATCGGCATTAAATATCGAATTCGAAAATTTTCGTAAAAACAATACTTTCTCTATACTATATTGTATAGTACGAGAAAGGAAAAAGGCATATTATACTTTATAAATAAAAATGATACTTAAAATAATTTTTTACCTTGTACGTTTCCACATGTCAACTCCGTAGTTCAATTATAAAGCATGGATTTTATTTGTTTTCCAATTATCGATTCCATTCCAATGATATTTGTTGATTATTTTCAGCTTGATGACTAGAAATTTGCATTTTTTTCCATTTGATTGATGATTCTCTATTTAATACTTCCTTTTATTATGTAGGCATATTTTAAAGTTACAGTTTTTTGAGTTGAAACTTCTTTCTCTCTATTCTATCATTGAATGTTTAAACTGTATATATATATATATATATATATATATATATATATATATATATATATATATATATATATATATATATATATATATATATATATATATAGTAAAATGTATAGGGAAAGTATTGTGATGGGATCAAAAATTCGAATTCCTGTTTTCGGCTAAAGAGCACTTTTCAAGTATCCCTGAACTCAAATCGAACGTTTTTGTGATGATGTTCGTGTGCGTGCGTGTATGTATGTGTGTGAGCGTGTGTGTCCGTGTGTGTGTGGAGGAGATATCTCATGAATGGAGCGTTTCAAATGAAATTTGGGACAAAAGTTACAATAAGTTAACACTGAAAGCCTATTGATTTTAATCCCAATCAAATGTTCGGAACATCCCCTATATTTTCAAACGAAATTTTGAAAAAAATCATTAAAAAATCGATATCTTCAATAATGTTACGTAAATAATTACTTCATAGTAACTTTTCATTAGAAAGCGATTGATGTAGACTTTAGAACGCTAGAATAGATCGTTCGCGAGATATTGCATATTTTCAAATAAATGTATCAAAAAATCACATAAAATTAAGAAATATATATATATATATATATATATATATGTATTAAATATTGTGAAATGTGTTCATTTTTATATGTAATATTGTGTAGTAAATACGTTAGCATCATTCTTATGAATCTAGTTCACTCATTTGCGAGATAAGATGATTTACGTAATAATTTTGTATTTTAACGTTTAACAATTAGCCAACAACTATTTATATATAATAAATGCTCTTCTCTTCGTTTTTCTGTAGCACTTGGCGATAAATTTGGCTAACTTGGTGACTCATTTTGCGAAATATCGTCAACTTGGTGATATTTTGACCTAGATTGACAAAAATATCATCGAAATTGGTAACTTCTGCTATTAAGTATCGAGGATGAAACAATCGTGTGCACTTTGAACAGTATTTAACAGGTGATAATGCCAGACTTATGCAGAGTATGAATTTATATATATTTGGCAAAGAAAAAATTTAAAGTGTATATTTTTACTAATTAAAAAACACTATTAATATAATATGGAAACTTCTTATAATTTTTCATTGTTACTGTTTTATTGTAGTTGGGTGCGGATGTATTGTAAATTATCTGTCTTAAATTAAATGGGGATGTATTTTAAATTATCTCCTACTATTTTAATTAGTAGGAGAATCTGAATGCTTGCTTGGGCCGGGAAGGCTTAGTTGGGTCATGCATACGATAGGAGTAAACATGGTATCTTTTGCCATTTCAAAGGAGTCATATTGTTTCCCAAGAGGAGTGAACAACCGGTTTTTTCCAGTTTTGATCTGTATAATTTAAAGACTTCCTCTGCCAGTAACTTTGAAGTCCAGAAATCACCTATTATTTTGCATGAGTGGTCATATCTGTAGTCACAAAAGTTGCTTCTTTTCAGTGTCATTGTAAAGATTAAATTGTGTCATGCATCACAGGCATTTTATGCTCCGCCTCCTCTACCTCCATTGGCAGGATTCATCAGAACAGGATTTATGTGCAACACAGGAAAGATGATTAACAGATCTTTATCATCTTTCGCATGATGAGGTAATGTTATTACTGGCTCTTGCCACACTATTTGGTCGAAGGGTTCACAGAAAGTGTGAAAGGTGGGGTTTTATTATTGTCGTGGCGCATTCAAGGGTATAGTTTTCCAATAAATTCAGGAGTAGAACATCCTACTCTGTGCACTTCCGACTGTTTACCGAGAACCACCCTTGCTCGTTTATGTGTAGAGAGAATTGCTGATGCGTGACCTCTAAAATATTAGTAGACAATGTATAAATATGATATATAAAGCTGAAAACATTTACAAATGGAAATGTATTAAAACTAACATTTATATTTTATAGGAGATTTATGTGCCACTCGACAATATCCCCGGGTACTAACCTCAACATTCCAAGAATTGAAAGAGCTCGCGAGTTGCAAGGACGTCATATAAATCAGTGGTTTACAACCTTTTTATACTTGAGGACCGGTAAAAATAGGCTAAATATTTCAAGGACTGCTGAGACAGGAATAAAAACCAACATTTATATAGCACTAGCAGCATACCCGTTCTTCGTACGGAGTATATAACATAAAGAAACTCTGTAAAAAACAAATTCGGTAAAATATTAAATTCATTGCTCCTAAAGAGAAGTTTAAGAATATCTGTTCTCACCATGCAAAATTATCTTTACGGGCAGATCTGAAGAATAAAACATTCTGGCTCCTTTTGTAAGCAAATTTACAAAAAAAAAAAAAAAAAAAGGAATTGAATCAATATATGCAACCCCGTACTACTTATATTGTCGCAGATTAGAAAATATGCCAGTGTGTTAGTGGAAGCTTACCCGTATTGCAATATCTGTCTCAAAAATATTTGCCAAAATAAAAGAGATGACATAAAAAATTGAAAGTATCACAAATTCCCGTAATCTGAATACCAGAAGGTCGTAATTGATTCGAATATATGCCAATATATATCAAAATATATGCCAATATACCTGTACTACTTATATTCTCGTAGATTGGAAGATATACCCATGCATTTTTAGAAGATTACTCGATCAACGTACTATATATGAGTTTCAACAATTTTCTTCATAATGAAACAATTCCATAATATTTTGAAAATTTCAGTAATCCCTGAATCAACAGTCAAAAAAATATCCATAATAATGATGTTTAAACCTGAAGCCCGTAATTGATATTATCCAGTCAAAAATTCAATGTCAATGAAATTTATTTTATATACATATTTTTACTATTCAAATCGGAAAAGATTTAATAAAAATCATATGCCGCATAACATATTGGATCCGTTGCTAAGCGACATGATATCAATTGCTTTAAATAAATTGATGGAAATCATATCATCTGAATAATGCAATCTCCATGGAAGGTTTGGCGACATTTCCGTCAATTTAGCTATAACTTAAAAAGTCGCCAAATTTATCGCCAAGTGGGACTGTAGAACTGATAATCCCATTATGCGACAAATTGACGAAACATCATAACAATACTATCCCCTAAGAAAACACAATTAATTTCATTTATTAAGCGTGATTTTATCAATTTCATTATATTTTTATGGATTTAGAAATATTTTTACCAATTTGGTGATATTAAAAAAATTCCTTAAATGTGTTACTAAGTAGGATGGATGAACTGACCGACAAATGCTACAGAAACATCATTTCAGTACTCTATTCTAAAAAAACAAATTTAATTTCATTGATTTGGGCCATTTTTATCAATTTGGAGACACTTCCACTAATTTGGTAAAGTTTAAGAAAAGTTACCAAGTTATTTAGAGATATTCCTCAAATTCGTAGCTCTGAATTTGCAGATCTGAAGAATAAAATATCCTGATCCCGTTTGTATATACTAAATGAAAACAGTAAAATTGTATTAGAAGATACATACACCCGTTCTACTCTTTTTCTGCTTCAACAATCGGCTAAATGAATTTATTGGGTAAACACAATATATGAGTTTATTAGCTAAACACAATATATGAGCTTGAAACCTCTTTGCTAAAATTAATGAAAGTGATGTACGCAGTCCGCAATATGTATAATTAAAAGAACAATCAAACCGTTCATTTATAAAATATATTTTTACATCCATTTATTTATTATACAAATAAAAAATAATAATAGATATTAACAACACATTTAATTTCATTCCGTTGCCGAGCAACATGATATAAGATAGAATCTTCCTCATAAAATGCGAAATTAAATAGCCATTTTGATTTCTTTATACTTTTCATCGTTGAGTAAAAGCTTGTGAGAGATGAACCATGGAGGTAGATTTTTCCATTTAAATTCATGTTTCAAACAATTTATGTTTTCCTATAGTGACTAATTAATGCAAAAATCCTGCACCAAACTCGGAAATAAAATTTTATTTCATTTTGGCGTTTAAAACAAACGATTTTCATCCTTTCCGTTTGGATAAACCACGGAGTTGGAGAGTAGATCTCCTAAGAAAAAGTTCCGTTTTTCATTAATATCTCGACAACCCCTGGTCTTAGAAACTTGAAACTTGGACAAAATTTATGAGGGGCTATTTCAAGGCTATTCATAGAATTTGATTAAATTCGGTTCAGCCGTTTTCCCGTGATGATGAGACAAACGAAAATTTTGTTTTTTACTGATATCTCGAGAACCACTGGTCGTAGAAACTCAAAACACAGACTAAATTTTAAGTGGGGCTATTTCTAGGCTACCCACAAAATTTCATCAAATTCGGTTCAGCCGTTCTCCCGTGATGATGGGACAAACAGACAGACAGACAGATTTTCAATTTTATTTATATAGACTAGCAGCATACCCGTTCTTCGTACGGAGTATATAATATAAAGAAACTTGAAATTCATAATCATGCCCAAATTCTTATAGTATACTAAATGACATGTTTAATCAAAATATTCTGTTAAAATATTTAATATAATGCTCCTAAAAAGAAGTTTAAGAATCTCTGTTCTCGCTATATAAAATTATCTTCATGGACATATCTGAAGAATGAAACATCTTGGACCCCTTATGTAAGCAAATATAAAAAAAAAATATGGAATTGAATCAATATATGCAAAATAAAAGCGTTAAAATTGTATGGGACCCGTACTAATTATATACGCGAATATTAAAAAATATAATCTGTATTAGTAGATTACATGTATAAATTGAAAATACCAATAAACCCGTAATCTTTAAATCTGAAGACAGTCATTTATTCCAATATATGTCAAAATTAAAGTGCTAAAATTATATGGGGAGATATACACGTACTACTTATAATGTCCGATTATTAGTAGAAGATTACCCGTTTTGCAATATGAGTCTCAAATGTTTTTTGGTAAAATACAACAGACGACGTAATAAATTGAATATATAATTAATCCCCTTAATCTTCATACCAGAAGACTGTACTTGATTCCAATATATATGCCAATATATGTCAAAATATGTGCCAATATACCTGTACTACTTATATTCTCGTAGGTTAGAAGATATACCCGTGCATTCCTAGAAGATTACTCGTACAACGTACAATATGCGTGTGTCAGCAATTTTTGCCGCAATAAAACAATGGCGTAATAACTTAAAAATATCAATAATCACTGAATCAATAATTCCGGAAAATATCAATAATAATAATGTTTAAACCTGAAGAGTATAATTGATATTATCCAGTCCAAAATGAAATGGCAATGAAATTTATTTTATATACATATCTTCATTATTCAAATCGGAAAGGATTTAATAAAAATCGTCTGCCGCATAAACACATTGGATTTAAATCCGTTGCTAAGCGACATGATATCATTTGCTTCAAATAGATTGGTAGAAAAAATATCGTCTAAATAGTTATATCTCTATAGAACATTTGGCGACAGTTTCGTCAAATTAGCGACATTTTAAAAAATCGCCAAATTTATCGCCAAGTGGGACTGTAGAACTGACAGTTCCACTTTGCGACAAATTGACGAAATATCATCACAATACTATCCCCTAACAAAAAACAATTAATATCATTTATGTAGCGCAATTTTATCAATTTCAAGATATTTTTATAGATTTGAAAACATTTTTATCAATTTGGTGACATTTTAAAAATTCGCTAAATGTATTACTAAATAGGATGGTTGGTCTGACAGATAAATGCTAACCAAACATAATTTCAGTACTCTCTTCTAACAAAACAAAAAAAATTTCATTGATATGTAGAAGACCCAAGCCACACGACCAACCCGAAGGTTTATGGCAGCTGTTTGTGTGTCGTTTATATCAATTTGGCGACATTTCCGTCAATTTGGCAAAGTTTAAGAAAAGTTGTCAAATTAGCGATATCCCTCCAAATTCGTAGCTTTGAATTTGCAGATCTGAATGAAACATTCTTATCCCGTTTCAATATACTAAATGAAAACACTACAATTGTATTAGAAGATACACCCGCTCTACTCTTTTTCTGTTTCAACAATCGGCTATATGAATTTATGGGCTAAACACAATATATGAGTTTAGTAGCTAAATACGATATAAGCTTGAAAACTCTTTGCCAAAATAAATGAAATTGATATACGCAGTGTATAATTTAAAGAAACTTAAAGTTCGCAATCATGTGCAAATTCTGTTAAAATATTAAATTTATTGCTCCTAAAGAGAAGTTTAAGAATATATGTTCTCACTATGCAAAATTATCTTCACGATCAGATCTGCGGAATAAAACATCCTGCCCCCTTTTGTAAGCAAATTTACAGAAGAAAAAATAGGAATTGAATGAATATATGCAACCCCGTACTAATTATATTGTCGCAGATCAGAAAATATGCCAATGTGTTAGTAGAAGATTACCCGTATTACAATATGCGTCTCAAAAATATTTGCCAAAATAAAAGAGATGACGTAATAAATTGAAAACATCAATAATATCCGTACTCTTTATACCAGAAGGTCGTAATTGATTCCAATATATGCCAATATATATCAAAACATATGTCAATATACCTGTACTACTTATATTCTCGTAGATTAAAAGATATACACGTGTATTTGTAGAAGATTCGTACAACATACAATATATGAGTTTAAACAATTTTTGTCATAATAAAATAATTGCATAATAACTTGAAAATATCAATAATCCTTGAATCAATAATCCCCGAAAATATAAATAATAATAATTTTTAAACCTGAAGACCGTAATTGATATTATCCAGTCAAAAATGCTATAAGAAAAATCAAATCGTTCTTTTCTAAAATATACTTTTATATCCATTTATTTATTATTCAAATCGAAAAAATAATTATTAAAATTAACAGACAGATTTAATTTAATTGCGTTTCTGAGTAACATGATATAAGATAGAATCTTATAACATGGTAAATATGTCATGTCTTATAACATAAACTGCGAAATTAAATAACGATTTTGATATCTCTATACTTCTCATTGTTCCGTAAAAGCTTGTTTTAAATAAACCATGAACCATGGAGATAGATTTCCCCTTTAAATCATGTTTCAAACAATTCATTTTTTCAGAAAGTGACTAATTAACGCAAAAAGTCTCCCATCAAACTCAGAGATTAAATTTTAATTCACTTTCAAACGATTTTCAAGCTTTTCGTTTGGATAAACCACGGAGTTAGGGAGTAGAACTCCTAGGAAAAAGTTCCGTTTTTCATTAATATCTCGACAACCCCAGGTCTTAGAAACTCGAAACTTGGACAAAATTTATGGGGGGATATTTCAAGGCTATTCACCAAATTTCATTAAATTCGGTTCAGCCGTTTTTCCGTGATGATGAGACAAACGAAAATTTCGTTTTTTACTAATATCTCGAGAACCACTGGTCGTAGAAACTCAAAACACGGATATAATTTTAAGTGGGGCTATTTCTGGGCTACCCACAAAATTTCATCAAATTCGGTTCAGCCGTTCTCCCGTGATGGTGTGACAAACAGACAGACAGACAGACAGACAGACAGACAGACAGATTTTCATTTTTATTTATATAGATTTTTGGCTTTAGTATTTAAATCTAATATTATAAAGTAAAAATTATACAGTTACTTAAAATAACCAGAGATCGGACAATAAACAGAAATACTAAAATAGAACGTCTTGAACTTTTCAGAAAGCCATATTTAATTCAAATAAAGTTAGTGCGAAATCTGCTGTTGTTTCTTTGCTAGAATATTTGTTAACCGTGGCTGCAGTGTTGTTTCTAAGCAGAAGCGTTCAATTGGCATCCATTCGGTTTCTCCGTTTGGTTTTTATCACAGGCAAGTCTGAAAAAGTCTTCTTACTCCAATAGATAGTTGGAAATACGACAAACGATTTAATATCTAAGCAATTGAGGGATGGACATTCTTTTTAGAGCGATATCGAAAATTGAGACAATAAAAATCTGGCAGAAAATTTTCTGCCGGATCGTCGGTTGATAGCCACTGTTGTAAAGGATACTTTTCTCCAACCTGCTAAGCGGAGAGGTCTAGCATAGTTTTATAACTACTCTCATTTTATTTATTAGCTGACTTCTGGTTACTATGTCCATATTTCTTCTTGATATTTTCGACTTCGCATATGTCCTTTACCCCTCATTACTGCCGCCTAATTCATAGACATATGGTCTAATTCAACTATAACTTTTTTTAATTCAACGCCCTGTGGCACCCCTTGGAGTGCTTTTCCTCCCTACTTACCTTTTCTCTCAGGTGCCTGTTTGAGCCCTAGTTATTTTCATTCCTGAAGACTCGGACAAGGACATTTCGATGCATCCTATCGACGTAAATTTCTATCAAATCAGAAAAATCCTTTCTGATGTGAAACATCTTAGGGCGTGGGGTAGACTAAATCTTGAAAGAAATTTGACTTAAATAGATCGGAAGTATATAACGGAAGTGGCATTATATTGTTACGAATGCGTGACATAAAACCATTGTTACAATTTGAAGGTCTGGGTTGACCTAGGCGACAAATATGGTTCCATTGGCGATGAATTTTGGGAAATACCATCAACTTGAAAACTTATGGCGAATTCTAGAAACTCCTTGAATTTTTTAGATTGGCTAAAAACTTCACGAGTTTCATGCTTTTTCCAGAACTTTCCACAGATGATATGGTATATAAGTTTGCCATCGTTTAGTTGAGTGGTTGACATGATACGAGTAAAAGTATCTCCCGAAATCAATACAGAACTCAACGTATAATGTTTCCCGATTATATATGCTCTTATTAAATCTGTATTAAAACAATACTAGCAGAAAAATGTAAAGCATATAAATTTCAGGTCTGCAACATCTGAACATCATATCTGGATTTTATGTCAGTATGCGCTTATCACTTGCACAGTCCGCAAATTTGTCCGGTGGAGTGACTGCATATGCAACACCAAATCGTCGATAATTTCATCGTTTGTAGCCCGATTTGGGCGAAAAAAACTGCATTCTGTTAATCTATCGAAACAGTGTAATTAAAAAAATAAATAAATAAAATAAAAAGTAAATAAATAAAAAAAAAAATAAAAAAAAAAAATAAAAAGACCCAAACCAAAATATATCGAAACATTTATCTAGATACTTTGTGTCATAGTCACTCTCAATACGCATCAACCTTTTAGATTAGAAATAAAGGCGGGATATTTCATATCAATTTTTTTCTCAATATTTTTTCTCCTTTGATACTAAATACAAATACTCCTCTAACTAAATACAAATTAAAATTTTTAAAATTAACGCAGTGATGCTCCTATTTGAGTACTGAATTACCATTGTACCAAAATTCATGGTCGCACGGAGTTTAAATTCCCCGTTGCACACTACACAGGAGACATCTTTCTTTATGTAAGAAGGATTTTCCGGTAAAAGTCGTAGAGACTGTTGCGCTCAGTAACGTGCAAGGTGGGCTTGTCGATAAATAGATTACTTGTACGTGGGTACATGTCTGAGGGGTTTTGAATTCTGCGTGTGCATGGAACGGAGGTCTCAAAGTGTACGTGACCTCACTTTATTATGCATCGCGGAGGATAAAATAGCAATCATGCATGAATTGGAGTGCAGGGCATCGGTTGCAGCTTTATCATAACTGATATAAAGGTTTTGTCCTGGTCAATATTTTTTATAAATTTCGATGCCAGAAACATTTTATGCGTCAGTCATAAAATTATGCAAAACAAAATCAATGTTAAAAAAATATAACTCTTTTAGATTTTTTTTATATATGCTCACAATTTATTAGCCTCAAAATCTGATGTTAATGCTTTTGCAGTTTATTTTTACTGTCAAGATCCGTTTGAATATTGATAGTTAAGTAGCTTATTTAGTTTTATCTTAAATTCATACGTACGAGTACATTGCGAGTTATATGAAACTAACACATGTGCCTGGCGTTGCTCGTAATTTAATGTGTGCAAAGAAGTATTCTAGAAGTATTCTCAATGATATTGTTCTTCAAAAAGTATTTTAAAACATTTATTTTAATTACCCTAAAATATGTATTGCCGTTCTCGCTATATAAAATTATCGGCGCAGGTACATCTAAAGAATAAAACATTCCCGTCTCATTTACAAATTTACATAAAAATTACAATAATCACAATGTATAAGAAAAAGGAAGTTTATTCAATATACGTTAAAACCAAAACGCTAAAATGGTAGCAAATACTATACACGCGCCATTTTATCCTGTTGCAATAATCGGTTTAACACAATAGAAAATATATGAATATCAAAAATATTTTCCTCCCCCTCAATCAAAAATATAATATCGTTCATTTATACTATGTATTTTTGTTCAATTTTTTTATTATTTTAGATTGGATCGATTGAATGCATATCGTCTATTGATTAAACACATTTAAATTAATTCCGTTGCTAACTATGCAACATATCATTTGTTTCAAATAAAATTATAAAATATATCGTTTGCATAACGCTATTTCTATGAAAGTGTTTTTTATTAATATCTCGACAACCCCTGGGCAAAACGGCGAAATATGAACGAGGTTATCCCCCAGTAAAGCAGAGAACAGCCATACTAAATTTGAAAAGAATATAAAAATCAGTCAAAAATGTGGATTTATATATGAAACCAACAATTAGACTTCCAATAATGCTGAAAAAAGAAATACATTTTTGGTGATTTTTGAGTGGGATGTCGATATCGTACAGCAAATCACTCTCACTCAACACAAACCCCTTATTTTTGTACCTCATACCTATTTTCAACATTGTGTGAAAACCAGAAAAATGGACGTATCAGCAATACTATTTGAGCACTTATATTCTGCTGAGTTCCAGCAAGGCAGGTTGTTTCTGAAGTTTACCGATTGCAAGTGTATTCGAACATTTTTGCCAACGAAACAAAACGCGCACTCAATTTAGCTGATTCTTGTATTTTTAAAACAAAAGAAATTGGAAAAGGGGATATTTAAGGGGTGCTTGCCACCACTTTAACCCTTTCAACTCTCACACAGAAGTTGCCACCCAGCGAATTAAAAAAAAAAAAGAAAAAAAATACACCGTTAACAAAACAGATAAATCGATATATAACAGATTTATTGTGTGACATTTGTTTTGACGGTTTTATTATCTCTAGCTAGGAATTTATTTTATAACCCTAAAAAAATTAAGTGAGGGAAATTTGGACTCAACATTATTTTGTGTAATGGATATGTTTTCAAAGCAATACTTTGAAGTTTTTAAATAGATAAAACGGTATTATTATTTTATAATGTTCTTCAGCAAGCGAATTTATTGAATAACTGTATTTTTAATATTTATGGAATATTGTTGCAAAATTAGCAAAGAATATAAAGATTTAGGTAAACTGCTCACACGTCAATAAAATATACCCTCACAACGAATTGAAAAAAATTAATGTTCTGAGCTTGATGATTTAAATTTACATCTGGTTTTGTAGAACAAAAAAATATTAAAAGAAAAACATAATTTGAAATAGAAGGATCATTACTTCTAATATTTTTAGTAAAGTTTGAATGTGTCTTTCCTATTGACTTCTATTGAATATGTGAATAGGTAATACGTAGAAATCTTGGAGTTTCGTTTAAATTTATTTATTTGTGCACTTACACAAAATTTGCTCTCTGTCAATCATTTCGGAAAATTTGAGCTATGTGTAATCATCGGTGGCAAGCTGTGGCAAAAACTTTGTTTTTCTAAATTCGGAATAATTTGCCATCCATGTTTTTGCTAAAAAGCTTCCTTAAAACAGCTATTTTTCAGAATCGGCTATAGATAGAACTTAGATAATGATGGATATGGAATCAGCATCAAATCCCAAAGGGAAGAGGGGGGAAGGTCATTAAGGATATCCATTTCCGATTTTAAAGGTGTCACTTTCAAAACTTTACACAAAGTGCTAATATGTATAAAAAAGCTTAACAATTCCGTCCAAAATGAAATTTACACACCTATTGCCACCCTATGAAGATTTCCACCCACCCATTCAAAAAATTATTGTTCCACATTTTTCGCTTAATTTTTTGATATTTAATTCTCTTTGTTCCAATTTACATATTAATATTAAAAATATTTACAATGTATTAAAGTTTCTGAAACTATGAAGTTATGATTTCATCTTCCACAGTATTTTTAAACAATAACCATCCAGTATTGTTTTGTTTAGTTTACCATTAAATACGATCATCTTGTTCCTTTTTATATTTCTTGTTATATTTTATATACAACGAATTTTTTTGGCTTTTCTGGAGCCTTAAACGAACGCCCGCCACTTAAATAATACTGATAAAGATAACACCACTCAATTTCCAAATTGCATGTTTGGAAGCAAAATCGTTCTCACACTCCGTTTTTCCATGCTAATTATATAACGCAGGTGTAATACGATCCTTAAATATGCTAAAAAGGCTCCTTTGATACTCTCTAAATAATCGCGCTACAAATAAATGAAGTCACAAATATGAGGAAAGAAAATGATTTTACCCCAGAAGTAAAATTTAAAAAATAATTGCAATATCAGCAAATTTTCATCCAATTGGCGTCAATTCATCAGCACTAATGGAGGAAACCGCACTTCAAAACATTATTAGTGAATAATATTAATACGGAATTTTGAAATGTTTATGCGATAAGATTTAATTTTTTTAATATTCTAAATGCTTAATCTTTAAAATTACTTTTAAAAAGAGAGTTAGGCAAACACAATGTAGCCACGGCTATAAATTTCGTTACATTGCTATTTCCTTTGAAGTCAGACTGAGAGAAAAAATAAATCGCTTGTTACTTTTAAGTGTGCTTAAAGGTCTTAAAACAACAAAAATTACTCTCCCAATTTTTGCACCGCGTAACCATTTTCAGCATTGTGTCAAAGCCAGAGAAAAAAAATGTGTTATCAGCAATATTATTTGAGCACTTGTATTCTAAATGTTCTGCTGAGCAAGGCACGTTTTTGAAGCTTGCCGCTTACAAGTGCATTGGATCATTTTTGTCAACGAAACAACGCGAGCTCAATTTAGCTGATCCCTGTACTTTTTGAAACAAAAGAGAATGAAAGGGGGGGGGGGAATATGTTTCTTAGGGGGTGCTGGCTACCCTTTTAACCCTTTCAACCCGCTCATTATTCGAACTTGGCGCTTGCCACACCAACAAACTTGAAAAAAGGCAACGTGAGCAAAACAGGTTGTCAGACATGAGATAGAGTTTTTGCGTGACATTTGTTTTGACGGCTTTATTAGTTATACTTGAGTATTTTTTTTTTAAATCTTTGGATATGAAAACAAAGTATCAAAAATTGTTGTGAAGATGGTGTGGTTATTATTTTGTGATATCTTGTAAAGTATTTTTATAAGCTTTATAAAAAGAGGATACTCTAAATTAGTTTAATATTTTTTATCATTTTAATTTTATTACGGTACATAGTAAACAAAAATGGTCACGAGTAGCATGTCAATATTGGCAGTCAATATAAACTAAATATCAGGAGGATATGAAAATGAGGACATTTGACGGTATTGGCCCGGCAGGCCATTTATAGTCAATATTGGCATGCTAATATATTATGCCAAGATTTAGCTTGTATTCATTGCCAATTTTTCCCATATGTTGGCGTTACATTTATCTCATATGTTAGCAAATATATCTTGGCGTTTCAATGGAAATATTTCCAATGAAATATGCTAAGATATGCAATATTGGGCCAATATTTGCATTTTTCTAGGGTTGCGATGATGTAAACATTTGGACTTCTGCATTTTGTTGGCATTGTTTTTTGAGCATCACTGAACGCGAATTAAATTTGTATATTTAATGATGAATTTAGTTAGTAATTACTCAAATTTCTAATATCTAGTTTTAAAAAGTCCCCTTATATTGGTAATGAATGATTTTATTCTTCTCATATACGTATTTTAGAAGGCATTGAATCGAGATTCGTTGATCAACGCTCTGACACTGATAATATCTTGCAAGATCCATTGAACTTCCAAAACATTAATAAAAATATGATATGTGTAGCACATAAATTTCCTTACATAATGCAAGTACTTTGTTTCTTTGAACTCGAAATAATGAACATGATCCAAGGCACAATGTTTTTCAAGTTGAAAGATCCGCCGATATTTGGCGCTTTTCTGGATGGCAACATGTAAAAATATTTTAAAGCACCAAATTAACTTTCAAATATTACTCGATAATTGGAATAATTTCTAACATCTGCAAAACAATATATTCCATTTAAAATAAAATATGTTAATTATTATTCATCAATTTGGCATCATTTTCCTAATCATTTTGGTTACGTTAGCGTTACTTTTGCCAATTTGGCGATATTTTCGTCAATTTGGCACCACATTAAAAAAATCGCCAAGTTGATGATATTTCGCCAAATAGGTCACGAAGGCTTCAAATTTATCGCCAAGTACTTCATATTTGATGATACTTACTACTATTAATTTCTATGTAATTTTTCGATGCATGCATTTGGAAAACGTGCAATCTCTCGAGAATGGCTCAAGCAAATGCTCTAAAGTTTATGGCATTTGTTTTATAATAAAAAATATGTATACATTGATAATTTATTTAACATTATTGAATGTCCTAAATTTTATGATATTTTAAAAAATTCATTCTAAAATTTCGGGGGATTCAGTATTTCTGCATTGTAATAATCGTGCCAATTATGTTCGAAACTTTCTGTTCGTTCGTGAGATATAGTATTTACAGACTCATGGACACACCCATACACACACGCACTAGCGCCCGAGCGCGCGCACACATACAAAGACACACACACACACACACAGAGGCATCACCTGAAAAAGGTTCGATTCGAGTTGAGGGATGATTAAAACATGCTCTTCCATCGAAAACTTGAATTCGAATTTTCGACCTCTTTACAATACTTTCCGTATACATTATATTATGTAAAAAAATAATCTTCGGTTTTTATTATTGATATAATAAAATGAAAATCCAAAGGTAATTAAAAACTTTATCTCATTATATACATTTCTGTAAAAATGTTTCCATAAAAATCATTTTCAAGCATTATTTCAATGTTGAAAAGACCCATTTCTAACATCACAAAACGCGGATAATCCACTTCAAATATTTGCGTTCTTTCGGCACGTGGTTGACAAAAACTTCAAAGACACATCCAAAGAGCTCTTCCACGCATGAAATATTTCTAAGAATAAAATAACATTGCATTTCAAAGGCATCTCAACATAACAGATAAAAAAAAAATATCATTTTTTTTCCCCTTTTACTTAGAAAGTAAACATATTGTAATCAATCCATTATGCATAAGCATATTAATATTCAATGGGGTATTTCACACGTATAATGCTTGATATCTGGTTTCCGCATCCACAACGGTATCTTCTTTTTAAATCACACAGCCTATTTCAACCCATCTTCTTACCCTGCGGGAGCCTAGTGTGCTCATGGAAGAGTAAAAGGTAGAGAGGCTAATGGGCAGGTGCCCCCTCAGCGGGGATTCCCCCCCTGATGAGCATGCGCCCTCCTTTTTTATCTTCTAAAGTGTGATGTTCCATCCCATGAGGGCAGCTGTATTCGTGATTCTATTTTCATGTGCTGGATGGAATGTGTACATTGGGGGTTATGCGCGCCGGTGCGCCTACAGAGATAAAAGTGGGGACGATGCTTCAATTTCGTTGTAAGGTGTTTGAGCCGCTGAATACCATTTTTATTATATACCAGTCAAGTGCGTAATCATTGTATAGCTTATTTCAAAAGATTTTCAAAGTAAATATCCAGCCATAATGATATGTTTTTTACAGTGAAGTGCAGATAAGTTTAAGTAAAATGTGCATAAAGAATCAAAATATGTTATATTAATATGATTTTTAAAATAAAAATATAGTCAATAAAGACAAGTTGCAGACCCCACTTCGACAATAAGAGCTTGCAATTTAGTCCGAATAGTTCAACGGTAGAGCGTCGGTAGACCAGTTCGGAGATCCAGGGTTCGATTCCCGATTGGAGCAGCAAGGTCCTTTACAATGTTAAAATAAAAAGCCAAATTAAAAAGAAGAATCACGAGTTCGAATAATTGTTATAGACGGCACTAAATAGCCCATTAGCTTACTTAAAAAATAAGAAATAAAATTGCAAAAGTTAAAAGCGAATTCAATGAGACAGTCTACACATATGTCAGTAATCACTAACCATAGAATAAAATCATGAAATAGAGAAATTGATTATAAGAAAATCAAATTACTGCGTATTCATTATCCATGGCATCCTCAAAGTTTATCATAAGTTCAGATATACTAAATAGGCAAGTGTTTCTGTTTAAAAAATACTATCTAATTGGTAGAAACAGATTTTCAATGGCCCGACATTGGTATATAATAAGTAACATTCAACAAGAATTCACTAAACTAAGATCTGCATCCAAGAGAAAAATATGAAAAACTTAAAAATATCATTGAATAAATTATTATCAAGGTTATTAAGACAAATTTAATTGCTTAGCATAACAAACGCGTACTCATCAACACAACTTAACACAAAAAGAGTTTAGACAAAGAGTGTTTCATTGCTACAAGCATAAATTTACTCATAGCGACAGTTCGTGAGTGGATAAACTAAGGATTAAAATTTCGATTAATAATTGATTAATTATTTTGACTAATAGCAATTTTCTTGTTGATGTTAGGCAGTTGAAATGACCATCCTCAGTTATTATTTTTATATCTCATAATTAGGAAGCTAACTACTCAAGGACTTTATCTAAGTACATAGATCAGTTTGATAATTTCCTCAACTGGTACTCCCAAACTCTGCGTCCGGTTTTCTTTTTACTTTCCAAGCTCGTGAAGTGTATACGGTGCAGTTTTTCTTGGATAGTTCTAATTGCAAGCATATATCCTTGGGCAGTTCGGTACATACGTAAAAAATCCCTCCCCCTACTTCCAATCTTTTTTTTATTTTTCGTTTAAAGAATTCCTAATTATTTTTGTAGAGCGCAGAATACTTTTTAGAACTGAATAAATTTTATCTTTGAAGTTGGAGAAATTTATTTTTTATTTTTTAAAGTGATTTGATGTAGTTCTTTTGATAATTCTTTATGATCGTAGGAGAGAAGGAGAAGATAATAAAACTATTATTTTATCGTTTTATGTAATTTACCATTTTGGTCTCAATTAATATCAGTTTAAAAGAAATCATTTAATACATTTTGAATCTTAAAAGGAAGATAAACAAACCAACATTTTGTAAATATCGGAAAATACAAAATTACAAAAATTTAACAGTTTAAAAAGTCCAAAATGTGTTATATCAAATATCGAATTCACCTGGTATAAGAAATAAATTCCACGAATATTCAGCAATATATTAATTATAACTGCCTTGCAATACATTCCTTAATAGTTACAATTGGTTACGTAAATATTTGTGAGAAAAATAATACTTTTATAAAAAATATTATTTTTCAATTTAGCACACCTTCTTTCTGCAACTGTGGGCCCCTCACATTGCAGAGTTTTGAAGTATGATAGTCCTGAACAGTACCAAATCTGTTTCCAAGAGAGAAGGATTGAATTTTTACTAAGAAATGTCTAGATATGGCACTGTTACTAAGGGAAGGATGATTTCCTGGATAATTTTTTAAGAGAAGAATCGTTGTATTTTCGTTAAATACGAAAACCTACTACACAAGGCCTATCAATACTGCCGGTCTTATGAACAAACCTGAGCTCTGCTACTTAACTCCTTATCTTCTAGTGATCAAATCCTTGTAGATCATAAGTTGGGCAGATAATTAAAAACTCAATAAAACAACTCTTTGCATCATTACAAGAAAATTTATTTTCTAAATTTTAATATCTTTCCAACTTGCTATTAGTACTTTTAATACGTTATTAATGTCTTTTCGACGTGTTATTAATGTATTTTCAAATTAATCGATTTTTAAACTGATATCTTTTCAATTGCATTACTTAAATTTCTATTCATTAAATTTAATGATATATATCTACCGTTTATTTTCTGTATATATTTTCAGATATTATCTTTTAATACATTTTACTTACTTGTGTAGCATTTCTATTAAATGGACTTAATGTTTAAATGATTCATCGTAATGATATATATATATATATATATATATATATATATGAATCTTTTGACGATATTTCGGCCATGTGGCTGTATCGTTGAGCGAAACACATTTGGAACCTCTGTGGATGCAGAGATCCTTGAAAAGCTGGATCTACAGAGGTTCTAACCATTTTCATATTTTCGGATTGTATTTTTTCTCTTATTTCTTGTCATTTTAAAATTTTGAGCCTCCAGATTTTGATAATCCTTTGATGTTTGAACTTGATTTGTATGCATCGCTCTTGAATGTTGATAAATTCATGTGTATTATTGATATTTAAAATTAAGATATTTTTATCTTATATGGTAGCATTGTTTCCCTTTTGTCTGATATTTCTTTTCATATCCTCTTTACTTAATTTTCTTTGTATTGTTTTTGAACCAGGTTATGACACTGATCATGTTTTAAATTAGTCTAACTATTTTTATTTTATTTTTAATTTTATCTTTTTCATTATATATATATATATATATATATATATATATATATATATATATATATATATATATATATATATATATATATATATATATACACACACACACACATATATATACACACACACACACACACATATATATATATATATATTTTTTTTTTTTGGTTTCCATATCTTTGATTTTAAAGACCTATTTGATAATATTGACATTAAAGATTTATATAAAGTTATTATCTCTCTTTATCATGATTATCTCTCTTCCAATATTGTTCCATTTAATGTCAAAAACTCTCCTATGCTATTGCACATTGTGTTATGCAACAGTTATATTATCCAAGGTGATTAAATATATTTACAGACATCTGGTGTACCTCAAGGGGGCTGTAGTAGTAGTATTCTAGCTAACTTACATCTGTATTATTATGAATGTCATTTTTACTCTAATTCATATATTATATATCGATATGTTGACGACTTAATTTGTATTATCATTGATGTTTCCTATCGAATTAATATTGATTTTTACCCCTCTAACCTAGAATTAATCCCTAATGAGCCTCGTGTTAGTCAAACTGTAAATTATTTAGACCTAAATTTAGATACCCTCCATAACCATGTTATTACCAATCTATATGATATAAAAGATTCTTATAACTTATCATTAAGCTGCTGTCATATCGATCTTGTAATTCTATTCAATTGTTTAGGAACATCATTTTAAACCAGCTATTTAGAATGCATCGATTTTCTGATCCTCAGTTTCACTATCTTCACATCAATAATCTTAAACGCATTTGTCAAAATTACCACTATTCGGAAGTATTTGTAAATAATATTATTAATAATTTCAAATACACCACGTAGTAATTTTACAATTGCATTATTTATCCTTGATTGGATAGCTCATTTTTGTAAATTTCACCCATTCTTATCGTTTAACATTCCACTATGTCTGACTCTTATTATGTTTAGTATTTTTGAAAGACTACTTTCATCTTGTCCTGAGTCCTATACTGATTACTATTATTGAAAGTCTTCATTCAAAAAAATTTTCATTCACATTCAATATATTCATTTCGGTATCCACTCGCTGTAAAATGCTTTGTCGTATGTTCCTCTGCAAACATTTCGACTCACACGTGGTGGCTGTGCCGGTAAGTTTATATTTCTGTTTTTATATTTCTAGTTTTTAATATATTTGGTTTTTATTATTTCTTCTTCCACAAGCCAGTAGACAGTTTCAATGGTGTCCATAGTCAAATACAATCGACATTGTCAGAAACTGGCTATTCTATCGGTTTTAATTCGAATTGTACCGCTGTCCTGACGAGAATGTAATTTCGAACTTACCGCCATTTTTTATGTAGTTTCAACTGATTGTTCTCCATGTCTTGATCTTTAATCTTGAGCTAATTATTATTGCCTTTTCTAATTTTTGGTGTGTTTTCTTTTTCATTATATATATATTTATATATATACCTATTTAATTGGTATACTAATATTCCCCTCATCCCCATACCATTATAGTGATAAGTTACCTAATATTTTTATCCTTAGTCTTGGGTAATAGTTACTTATTTGTAACAGATATGCTAGAGATGGTTTTTTTTGTACTTACCGTAGTTTATGCATAGTTTTCGATTAAAAAAATTTCAACTTTATATATATATATATATATATATATATATATATATATGTGTGTGTGTGTGTGCACATAATACAAAATCATGCAAAGTTAAGATTCTGGATTGATAAGTTTTAACCCTGAAAATAACCCTATAATGTGTGCAAGCTTGAATATGCTAGTTTTGAGCAAAACGATCTCAAAGTCAGGGAGGATTGCTTCATTTGTGCATGATTTGCTTCTTTAATTTTATTATAAAACTAGTTCTATTTACAATATGTTGAAATATGTTTTAATATTCTTAACAATTTATTTAAAGAATATAGAGAATATTTTTATTTGTAAATTTAAAGAATCCCTTCCCTTCTTAATCTAGTTCACAAATTATTTCCCAATCATTTATACCTTTAATACCTTAATATTTTATTTAGATTTAATATCTCACTTCAATATTCTGTTAAACTGGGTCTCCAAATAAAAATTCTTCGGCAACGAAAACCCCCCGTGCATAAATGCAGAAGCCGGTAACTCGTAACGCTATATGTGTGTGTTATGTCTGTAAAGATAACATCAGAAAAAAAAAGTGAAAACCAAACCCTTCAAACCTGTTTTGCAGCTCTCTGTGGAAGCATCGCTCTTATTTTTGTTCACCTACCTCCTCTCTCTTCTCTAGATTCTCCGGAGTTTCAAAGGGAGGGAGAAAAAAGTATTTCACCTTTTGTAGCCCATAGGGCCAATTTGCCACGGGGGTAGGGGAAAATATGAAAAAGTTTTTATTGTGCGCGACTTCCTGAAGTCATAGAAGCGTTCTATCGCTGTTATCTTATGATATGCGTAGAACAGATTTTGTCAAAGAACGATTTCCTGAATGGGAATATGGCAGCTGTCTCGATTAGCATCATCCGCGACAAATGACACAAATATATAGGAATTTTGGGGAAAATACGCTAAGGTATTTAATTCTTTTAAGCAATTACTTTTCTATGCAGATATGTAGTTTTATGTGACGTGCATTAAACCTATATAACAAAATTGATTAAAATCAAAAAGTCTAAACCATTATCGTTTGGAACGTAAATTATCCCAACAGAAAATGAAGTTAAATTGCATTGACTGATCAATTTCCCCCTCCCCCTTTCTTTATAAAAGTAGCTTCTTTTATACAACTAGCAGATATATCCGCGGTTGTTTATGATTTAAAACGTATACACATGCTAGTAGTATTTTAAATAATGTCTGTTCTCATGAAATTGTATTAATTTAATTTAATCAATTATATTTAAAATTTAACTGGGGTGGTGCTCAACTCGATTTTCTCATACGAGAATTCATTTTACTTTCCCTGCAATACATGGTAATGTATAGGGAAAGTATTGCAATCATGCCGAAAATCGCAACTCGAGATTTTGACGGATCTACATGTTTCGAAACCTCTAGATTACGAAAAAACTATTTTTAGCGTGAGGTCTGTGTGTGTCTTTCTGTGTGTCTGTCTGTACAATGAACGTATCCACTCTAACTCAAAAACTAATGGACCGAATTTCATAAAATTTGGTAGGTAAGTCACTTGAATATGACCCTGGTGCTGATTAGTTTTTGGTGCGATTCGTAAAAACAGAACCCGCCTTTTTTTTCGAAATGGCAGGTAAAAATTTCAGTTATCCACTCTAGCTAAAATACTAATTGACCAAATTTCACAAAATGTATTAGATAAGTTACTTGTGGGATACTCTGGTGCTGAGTAGATTTTGGTATTATTCGGAACAGAACAACCTGCCTCTTTTTACGAAATGGCCCTCAAAAATCGCCAAAAGCTAAAAAAAGTCTACCTATGTTCAAATATATCAATTAAATGCTTGTTTTACATACGTAATTTTTGATGAGGAGAAGAATAAGAACAACTTCAGTACTCTAGCACTAACCGTTCTCGAGATATTTGAGATTTTCGTATTTAGTTATGCCGATTTTGGAAAAATGTCCAATTAGTAAATAAAAACAGAAATTGAATTAAAAATGCAAATTTAGTATTATTTTGTGCAATTAGACTCAATTTAATGAATTATTAAAGAAATAAAGAAAAAATGAATTTGAGTCTGCAGGGAAAGTCATGTGCTGCCCACATTTGATTTTTCATTCTTCAAATTTTACAAGAATTTTTCGTGTCGTGAATCCAAAGTATTACAACTATAGCGTTTTACCATTCACTTTAAAAGGCTTAAAAGAATCTTTGGATTGATACTATACTTGACATGTACCCCTCTCCCCCCGGGGATAACTTTTCCAAGGTGGGCTAATGACATCACGAAAAAAAAAATTGTTTTGCAACTATTTTTCACAAAAATGATTGAACCTATAAAGTCTCGAAATCACTGAGCTCTATACGCATGATAACCCTTTATGCAAGATTATATCAAATTTTGTCCTATGCAAAGTAAATATAAAATTTGAAATACATTTTAAAGTTTTCTCTCGAGTTTAAAAACAGTCTATCTAATTCTAGATTTTTTTTATAGCAAAACCGGATATAAAGTTTCGCGAAAATCCATTAATATTTATGGCTTAAATCGTGTACACAAGAAATCGGTCACAAACACCAGACAGACGGACATCATTCCAAAATTAGTCAAAACGTGCTCAGGAGTTCTTACACCATATATTGGCATTAAAATCTCGAAATGGAAAAACGTAGCCAGAAAAATGCATTCTAATTTCACCATCTTAAAAAGTACAAAACTCAATAGAAAAACGCTGAAAGAAAATTATTAAGCAAAACGTCTTTGTCACTAGATATCAGTTAGCATCATTTAGTGCTTTCGTGGGGAAATTAAAAGTAAAGTTTTAAATGTCCGAATTATTATAACTATAGCGTTTTCCCATTCACTTTAAAAGGCTTGAAAAAATATTTCGATTGATACCATACTTGACAATGTAACCCCCGTGACAATATATCCCAAGATGGACTTATGACATCACGAAGAAAAAAAAATTGTATTGCAGCTATTTTCAGAACAATGATTGAAACTATTAAGTCTCATGATTATTGAGTCACAAATGAACCCTTTCATGCATGATTCTGTCAAAATTTGTCCAATGCTGCCATGTCAAACAATATGTATTCTAGAATAAATTTCGAAGTCTTCGCTCGAATTTTAAAACAGTTTATCTAGTTCTAGATATTTTGATAACAAAGCCGGATATAAAGTTTCGTATAAATCGATCAGTATTTGTGGCTGCTATTGGGTGCACAAGAAATTGACCACAGACACCATACAGACAGAGACGGACAGACGGGCATAATTCCAAAATTAGTCAAACCGTGTTCAGGAGGTCTTAAAACATATATTTGCATCAAAATATTGGAATGGGAAATTTTCGCGAAAACAATACTTTCTCAATCCTACGCAAGAGAAAGTAATTGATTAAAATATCTGTTCTCATTGTACAAAATTATCTGCATAGGCACATCTAAAGAATAAAATATTCTTTATTCTAACACATACACATCTAAAGGCACATCTAAAAAATAAAACATTCGGATTGTAAACAAATTTACAAAAAACGCCCCATTTGGTCATCTGAAGTCAAAAATGGTAGTAAAGTATGGCAGCAAAGATATATCCCTAACTCACATTGACCCTATTTGTTATGATATATTCAATATAATATCGCCAATTTATAAAATTTATTGCTTATCCATTATTTATCATTTAAATCGAGTAAATGAAATTAAAATCGTTTGCCACATAGACATATTGGATATTCAGGTTCGTTGCTCAGCAACAAGATTTACTTTATTTTTTCAAATACAGTTTTGGAAAAAAAATCATCTGTACAATGCTATTTCTTTGGAAGTTTTCATTTTAATTGTTTTTAAAAATATGTATCGACTTCTTTATTACCTAGAAACTTGAATTACTGGCGAATTTAGCGTACGAACAAATGAAATGAGCTTTATATAAATTGTATATTTTCATCATAGGTCACCAGAAATGTATCGCACGATTTTAACGAAATATAATATTCATGTTGCAAAGATGGGTGTTCAAGGTGGCAGTTTGCGGTTTTGGTTCACTGATTTTTATCCGAAGCAAGTTACTCTTCGGTGGACTACATAAATGCACAATTTCCGGCAATACAGTTTATCATGCATGAAACAACTGACAGGCAGCATCGAAATTGCAGGTATAGTGACAAGACCAGATAAAGCAAGTTAGGCTCAACATACAAATAAAACGAGGTTTCAAATCTAAAATAAGATAGCCATATAGCTGTGATAGCTTTTCAACATCCAGATCTTGAAAAATTGTAAAATCAACTTTAACCACAAAGATAATCACGCCTCAGTAGCTCAGTGAATAGAACACCTTGTGCGCAGATGGAGATCGTTAACTTAATTTCTTACTGAGAGAAAAGCTTTTACGAAGCTTACATTCTCAATTCAAACGATTTAATTTCACTCATTATTTTCACTCATAGTTTTTGAGTGATGTTCACTCCTTCTTCGGAGTGAATACGATTGACATTCATAAAAGAGAGAGTAGATACTACCGGCTGTTTAAATCGTACGATAAAACGAACAGCTGTTATCCTAGTATAAATCGTTCTGATTAGATCTAAGCTTTCTGGAATTTCGGGGAGGTGGCTATGTTTTAAAATGCGCAAAGTTGCCAAATGAAAAAACGTGTATATCAAAACTGAAAAATGGAAATAATTGTAAATACATTTATGTGTACTTGTGTAAATAAATTCAATTTACTTGATTATCAAAGAGAAAATGAATTTGTGCGTGTAGGAAAAGTCCTATACATACAAATATTCACATACATAAGCACACACACACCAACATGAATACACTACACGCATACATCGCTTCAAAAATGGTCGATTCGAGATCATGGATATTTAAACGTCTTTTTACTTTCCTTTGTACATACATAGTATAATGTATAGGGGTAGTATTGTGAAGGGGTTGCAACTTCGCATTCGAGATTTCGACTGAAGACCATGTCTCCAACATCTCTGAACAGAAATCGAACGTTTTTGAGGTGGTGTTTCAGTGTGGGTGTATGTATGTATGCATTAGTGTGTTTGTCCGTAAGTCTGTGGAAGCGATAACTCACGAAAATAATTTTGTACTATTGTTGCAATAAATGAATGCTGGAACCCCATTGGTTACAAACGCGATAGAATGTTCAGATAACTTTCCAATTTTCGAATAAATTAAAAAAAAACATTAAAAACCTTGAAGTTATAATAATGATAAATAAATAATCATTCCCTACATAATTTATCATTAGAAACTAAAAAGTCCGCGAGATATAGTGTTTCAGATAAATTTATCGAAAAGGTTAAAATAAATTAAAACGTTACATTAAATTAAAATAAGTAGCTAGTATACTTAAATAGTTTGACCTTGGGGATAATGTTGGTGAAATATTGTCATCATGGCGACTTTTTAAAAACGGTGTCAAATTGTCGAAAATTCCCCTAAATTGGCAAATATGACACATTATTAGCGAAAATAACCGAAAAATTGATGAAAGTTCCATATTTTCTAATGATTAAAATTTTACGGACTGTACTGCTTATCAGATGCTAACAATATGTATGATTGTCAAGTTAAATTCACACTAAATCGAAATAATTTTATACATTGTCATCCAGAGCAGCGCAACATGTTAACATTCAATTAATTGTTAAAAGCATTGTGTCATAGATCCTGTACTTTTAGCTTGCTGTGAAACATATGATGATATTGCCTTATGTAGAGAAAATCATGTGCACACCACATCACATTGTTTTGTCTATTATTATAACTTGTATCCTAGCATTATTTTACCTAAGTGAGGAGTAAAATTGACTTAAAATCTTTACTAACTATAACATTCTAAATATTCAACAATTGTTATCATTATTTATATCACGTTTAATTTCTTTACTATGTGATTATTCAACCATGAAAAGTTATCAGATTTTACTTTTCATGGAAGAAAGAATTGAAAATTTGATCTTTCTCATTAAATGCATTTAAGTAATATACATGTTGCTATAGTACTGACATTGCATTAAATACCGGACTATTTTTATGTTTTACTTAATAAATATTAAATAGTTAAATAAATAACTCCTTTAAGATATATATTTGAATATATGAAGCAACAATATCCTAAAATTAAATATCGCACTCTGTTGACAACGAAGTTCGTTCAATACATAAGCAACTTGAAATATAGATTACAGTACAGTTTATTTGTTATATATTTCATAAATCATTCTTAATAAATCATGATCTTTTATCTGTCTCATACTTTTTTTTCGTAAATGAATGGTCGGCACTAACGATTGATACAGTTCTCATCAATCTGTCGTCAAATAATGTTTTGATTCAATGGCAAAAACTATATATAGTTTGGTCAATTGAAAAGGTACTATCTACGATTCTACGTTCGTATATATTATTTTTTAAGCGATGAACATTTGAGTATATTATAAACTAGTATACCTGCCAAAGACTGGGAAAATACGGCTTAAAAAATTAGCTACATTTTTTAATGAGTTTTATTTTGTTTAACAATGTATGGCGCTTAGCGTCGAAAATAGCTGCCTCAATTGGAAATTGGCCCTGTCCTGTGGTCGAGTTTCAGACTTTTATACACCCAGTGGGTGTTTCGAAATTGTTTTGAGAGACTTTACCCCTCGCTTCCGCTCATTATTTTGTTCATTTCGGAAGAAAATTTAAAGATAAGCTACTACTTTTTAATGAGCTTTATTTTATTTAACAATGTATGGCGTTCAGCGTCGAAAATAGCTGTCTCAATTGGAAATTGGCCCAGTTAGGTTCTGCCCCGTGGTTTAGTTTCATACTTCTATGCATCCTGCGGGTGTTCCGAGATTGTTTTGTTATACACTTTGCCCCTCACTTCCCCTCATTATTTTTCTCTCTCCAAAAAAAAAAAAAAAATGAAAAATGAGCTACAAGTTTTAAATTAATTTTATTTGTTTAACAATGTATGGCGCTTAGTGTCGAAAATAGCTGTCTTCATTGAAAATTGGCCCAGTTAGGTTCTGCCCTCGTAGTCGAGTTTCAGACTTTTATACACCCGGTGGGTCCCATAAACCTTCGGGTTGGTCGTGTGGTCTGGGCCTTCTTCTACACCCGGTGGGTCATCGGGCGTGGTTAGTACTTGGGTGGGTGACCACCTGGGAACACCGCGTGTTGTTGGTACATTTCGGGCGCGGCAGCCCGGTGGTTTGTGCGCTGGATTTGCACCCTGGCACAATTGCCGCAGTGTTCATGCGGAGTACGATCACGTTAAACATGTGGGTCCGTAAGTCCCTTCGAGAGGTTGGTGGTAGGGGAAGGAGGGTACGATCCCTATGGATGCCTCCCCCATTGAATTCCTGTCTAAATTGGGTGGCACTTACCTTACCACGGTTACTTTACACCTTTCTAGTAGGTCGGACGGTCTGGGTCTCAACAACAACAACACCCGGTGGGTGCTTCGAGATTATATTGAGAAACTTTGCTCTTCGCTTTCCCTCATTATTTGGCCTACTCCAAAAGAAAAATTCAAAATGAGCAACCGTTTTTTAATGAGTTTTATTTTGCTTAACAATGTATATGGCGCTTACCGACGAAAATAGTCTCAATTGGAAATTAGCCCAGTTAGGTTCTGCCCCGTGGTCTAGTTTCATGCTTTTATACACTCAGCGGATGCTTTGAGATTGTTTTGTTATACACTTTGCCCATCACACCCCCTCATTATTTTGTCCACTCCAAAAGAAAATTGAAATATCCGGCTCCGTTTGGGCCCATGCTACAAGTGTTAAAATATCGACTATTTTAATGCACGAAGGGACTACTTGAGTTCGAAAATGCACTTAAAAGCCCCCCATAAACTTCGCCCCCGTGGTAAGGGGGATCGGAAATCCGATTATGTCAGATTCGTATCTATGGTCTATATACTGTTCGATGGTCCAGTCATTCTTAAATTGGGGGTTGTGAAAAAGTTTTTAGGGGTCGCAGAAAATTTTAATAAGTACATATTTTGCTGTTTGCTTTTTTTAGCAAATTTTGAATTTTAATTTATTGTGATTTCTTTTTTTTTTGTTATATTTTGTCCAATGATGTACTAAAGATAGGTTCTTAATTTTTATTTTAAAAGCTGTATTTTATACTAAAAAATAAATATGTTAGTAATCAATATTATGAGTATTTATTTTAAATTAAATATTATATATGTTAGTATTGTTATATATTGTTATTGTATATGTTACCAGTATTACATTAGTTAGTATTGTTTTCCTGAAAATGAAGACTTTTTTTTGGGGGGGGGGGGGGGTCATTATAGCCACCCTATGCGGTGGGCCCTCTGTAATTTTTATGCGTGAAAGGATGGTTATGGAACCAAAAAAACAATTAAGAAACACTGGTCTTTACTTGTGCAAAGATTCAACGTTCTAGGTCACCAGAGGGCTTCCGGGGGGTCTGAAAAGACATTGCGAACTTCACCCCCATTTTCTTTGCCCCCGGTGGGCGGATAAATCGAATATTCGGCTTCTTTAGTTTCTGAACAGTAGTCGAAACTGTAAGTTTGTAAATATTCAGCCTTTTAGGTCACAGGGAACTTCTGGAAAGTTTGAAAAGGCAAAAGCACGTTACATATGTTAGAAAATTATATAACAGTGATGAATCAATCTATCTCGTTAATGTATAATAATCAACAATATAGTCGTTATCAGCACGGGACTTCAGATATTGATTGCTTTAGTTTAACCCTCACGAGTATGTTTATTTAATCAAATAAACGTGCAGCATAATGCATGGATACAATACTTCGCATTACCTAGCGGTATGTAATTAAATTTTTCTACTTTCCATCTAGGCTCCATCGAAAGCAAAGACTGCGGTTTCTAATTATATTCTGAGCGTAGATTTCAAGCCAGAAAACACAAAAAAGAGTTCACATTACGCAAAGTATGGAATTCATATCTCTTTGTGCCCGATCATAACTGCAATTCATTTATTTACTGATTGGATAAATAAGGGCTTCAGCAAACAAACGCCACTGGCAAGAAAAGTGGTAGGATGTACTTATTAAAATGAATCGAACACCCGAACACTCGAAGTTTTAGCCTTTATCCTGCAGCAGTTGCATTGTTTATTGAAGGATTAGGAAAGCTATTTTGTGCCATTTCCTACCATTTATTACTGAAGCGCAAAATGATTAAATTCTTTCTAATTGAGAAGTAATAAATACATCTTTAATAATACAATAACTACATCTTTAGTTTTTTTTTTTTTTTTTTCTTTCGATGCAGGATTTCAACATATAAAAGTAATTCGATCAATGGTAAAATTAAAACTTTTCTCACTGGGCCACTCGTGTTACTAAAATGATTATAGTCGTTAACCAATCGACAAAATATAACAAAATGCATTTGCAGTGAGCAGGCGAAATCACTAACTTGGCAGTACCGGGGTTTGGTCCCGGGACCAAAACGTAATTGGTCAACATCACGGCGTTGAGGTACAGACGACTCCAGCTTACGATATTTAACGCTGTCTAATGAGAGTTCACTACAGTACTCTCCCTTATAGTGAGTTGTTGGGTCGTAGGTAAGGTGCGCAATGTATAAGTTGAAGAAAATGAGCGATCATGAGGATGTGACGAGGCGAGTTTGTGGTCAAATGTGTTGCCAATCACGTTCGAGCCACCATTGTAGAGAGAAATCGAAATATCTATCTCCACAGAGCCGGTGTTTCATCCTATGACTAAGGCGTTGTAGGCCAGCATCACAGCGTTGAGCTAAAGACGTCTCCAACTCAAGGCAGTTAATACTGCGTTTACTACACACTAATGCCAAGAATTTTGTCAGTCATCAATTTGGTGAATTTTAGAAAATGCCACCAAGTTGGCAATGGTTAATATTTTGTAAAATTAAATACTATTTCTTTTATGATTCCTGTCACTTTGTAGGAATAATTAATTTTATGTTCTTTATTTAAATTATAGAAAGTTTTACTGTTCATAGGATAGGCACATTTTGTAAAAAAGTGTATAAATTTTGCATTTTGTTAGGAGGGTCGTGGTGTAGCAATTAATAAAATAATTCGGCAGAGGTACGTATTCCACGCTTTGTCAGGGATTTTAGAAAACCAAGCATTGCAGGCGGGTGGTTAAGAAGAAAACTTTTGCGTAACTTTATGCTCTCTACCACATGGCAGAATTAACGTATAGTATAACAATATATAGCCTATCATGTCGCCTATTTCAATAGGTATGCATGTCTAAAATTTCAAAGATGATAAGAGAATCTAAGAATAAAAAGAGCCTGAACAAGAAACAAAACAACTTAAATACTTATAATATATAAAGTATAGACAGATACGATATATCATCCGACGATCTATAATGCTACCTTTTATTAAACTTGGGAGAAAATGTCATTTTTTATCAATAACTTGCAGAGACTCGCTCATTTTTGGCGTTATTTATATTTGATCGCATAGCCGGAGCTGTCTTTCATTAAAAATTAATCGTAACAGTATTGATGAAAAATGTTCGAAATTCCTGAAAAAGCTCTTCCGACAGTTTTGGCCTTTGTCTTTAACATCGACAAAATTGTGCTCAATTCATCATGATGCTACTATCTGTGTCTTTCGTTAGTAAATGTCATTTTTCAAAAGTAATGGGGTGATGGTGACGTCAGCAGGTTTCCAGTTTTGAGTAAGCCATCAAAGGAATCCTTTTCTGTCCTCAAACAATGCAGTCAAACACGCTTAAAGAAATATCGGATAATGGAATTTTTCCGTTTATGAATATAGTATTCTAAAGATCTCAGTCCCTATCCATCATATTTTTGAAAAAAAATTCCCCGCGAAAGTGAATATGGTTTAATAGAATGATAAACATTTTCTACTTAATCCGAATTATAAAGCATTTCGAACTCACAATAAAATATATAGGATTTAAATTATACTTTCCATTACAAGACCCAATTAGAGAAGGACATAGAGAAGAACATGGCACAATTAGAGAAGAACATTCCTAGTGCCAGAAAAAATCAGAAAATGCCATTAATTGAATTTCAATGGATCAAAACCAATGTTTAAATGCTTGTCATAGTAGCTACAATTAGATTATTGGATTGATAAATGAAGCAATTTCAAGCCAGTGATAGCCCATAGGTTATCTTTGAGGCGTTTTGACCATCGTTTGTACGTTCGGTTCTCGTTGATGTTGAAAGTAAGTTTACATCCAGTAACTATTTCATTCGTCTGATAAAAAATTTTTAATAATAGGATACAATTCAAATTTTGAAGCTGTAATTAATTTTAACACTGAATGAAACATTTGAGAAAATAATTTGCAGATATAGCGTATATTTATTACTCTTTCATTTCCAATTTTGACCAAGATTTCTACATTATTACCGTGGTTTCTCATGACCTTTAATTGCATACAATCGGATGTAACTGGCACCTGATCGAAATCCATTGCTCTATCAAATGATGATATAAATGGCAAATTGAGTCAGAGGCATCCATTAAACATATAAGTAAAAATCATCTTTTTTTTTGCTTTTCAATTGGTCAAAATTTTAATGGACTTTTGTCATACCGTTTTTAATTTGCCTTGAGTTTCTATTATATATATATATATATATATATATATATATATATATATATATATATATATATATATATATACATATATATATATATATATATATACATATATATATATATATATATATACATATATATATATATATACATATATATATATATATATATATATATATATATATATATATATATATATACAGAGAGAGAGAAAGATAGATGAGATAGATGAGATAGGGATAGATTTCTAATTTATTTTCTTGTTTGATAATGCATATTTAATAAATACTCTCTTACATAACCAAGTGTTTTTATTCTTTTCAATTATTTAGGTAAGCCAGTTAAAATTGTCTCCCAGTACATTTTACTGGGAACATCCTTAAACATTTTTAGTACCCCCTAAGGTATAAAATAGAAATTTAATCTCGTAGAATCGGGTGGGGGGGGGGTTATATGAAGCCCCCAGGATACCGGACTAAAATGCGAGTCGTTATACAGCTGAATATGAGCAAAAAAGTTGTTCAGCAATGTTGAATGTAATAATATTTATAATGTTATTTTTTATATTACTGTATATAGAGAAAACTTCAACTATTGTATTTATTTCCGACTGTACGCCATACCAAATCCAAAAAAACTTCCGTTTAACAGACTATACAACTTCATGAAATATTTAAAAAATGGCTGATGTTAATATTATGCCTTCCCACCCTCATTGTTATTTTCATTAAAAGTTTAACAGAGCCTTGGTGATAAAATAACTATTTTAAGCTTATTTGCTCTTCAAAAGTATATAGTATTTTAAATTTAAATAAATCGTAAAATAGTTCAATGGAATTTCATAGTGATGCATATGTTAGCATAATTGGGATTTATCCAGAATGAGCTTTCTATAGACACATAAATACGCCCACGTATGTATATCACGCGCATGTGTCTTATTTAAAAAAAATAGTGATAAGTTTAAAAAATATTCAAGCTTAAATTGCAGCTATTATTTGCAGGCAGGTTCCATTAACCATCTCAAACAACCAAATTCCTATCAGAGCGCATTCTCCCAAGATGTTACTCCGACATATGTTTTGGATATCATGCAGATGGGAAAAAATATGTAGCCTCTATATACTTTCTGGAGTACAAATGCATTTCTCACAGATCGTTTAATGTTCCAAAGATATCTCGAGAATTTAGAGTGCGCATCTTTGTTCAGATGATAATACAGAACGACTTACAATCAAAAAACATTCCGGATGCAAATAGGATAAAATAAATATTTCATGTTTAGAAATGTTTTCACTAAGCGGTACAATCTCTTGTAAATGTTTTTTTTTTACTTAAATTCGGGCAAATTGCTAATTTGCTTCTGCCTGCTCAACTCTCTCAATTTTTTCAACCTCGTGAATGGAAAATGTTTCATTTTCTCTTTATACCTTTCTCTCCTCTTTAGCAGTATTGCATTTTTAGTAAATGCTTGCAGTTAAAGATGAAAAAAAAAAGGTCGCTCGCTTTACTCTGCATCTGAATTTAACCTTTATTCGAAACTTTTCTTAAAAGCTTTTCACTTTAGATATTTTTTTCTAGCAAAATAAAATTTCATACCTTAGTCAGTATTTCATGAGAAATTGCAATCTGCAATTGCGACATATATAATAGAGTACCTATCAGGATGCTAATATGTTCCAGCAATCCAGTTACACAGACTTTTATGTATAATATTAACACTTCATGTTTCGAAAGTGTATTTATATTTATATAGTTTTATCACGTATTTATCTCTCTAGTACATTCATGTCCTTAAATGTGAATAGAAATTAACTATATGGCTAGCAATCATGAATTATATGCCTAATAGTTACAGTCCACTTTGATGATGAGCGCTTCAATTCCATTTCAGTAGATTAAGAGAGTTGGTCAGGAGGGCGAAAATCAGCGGTTCGAACCCCGGAGGGGACAGCAAGACACTTAACATAATCATTTATTCTTAATATATGCTCATTATATATGGTGATAAAAGATAAAGTTATGCTTTGCTAGAAACTTTATTTTTTTTAACCTCGGGCTTATCATTTTCCAATGAACCAGAAATGGGGAGAATTAATTAAGAAAATATTAACTCGCCCCTATTAAAATTTAAAATTATTAAATAATATTAGTGAGCATGCATTTTATGAATGTTATTATTAGTAAAACAACAAACTAGTTTGATTATATCCATAAACATTGAAGACACCATGCTCGCAGCAACGTATTATAATTTTATCGATAAAAAACATAGGTAAATTATAATTATGTTTTATATAATATACCTTAATGTTTTATTAATTTTATTTCATTTTAAAGAAGCATTTTATGTTTATCTACCAATAACATTTTATTCTAATAACTTCAATAGATTTTAATTTAAAAACGTTGAAACTTATATTGATTTTGTCGACATTTTCGCATTTTAAAAGTACAGTGTAACATACTGTGTTTCACGAATGTAATTTCACAATGTGCAGCCAATCACAGCACTCAAATGAAAGTGTGAAATTAATTACTATTTTATCCTCACAGTCACTCTTGCTTAGCCCTATCTATTCTCAAAATAATAGATATTTTTATTTTCCGCTGGGAATGCGATATCTCTAAAAATAATCAACCGAATTACGTAAACTTTGGCACGTTTATTTTATTGGTAACAACAAGCACCTTGAGGTTTTTCAGCGCGATCCAGTTGTAAGAAAACTAATTTGTGTTTTTGTTTTTCCACAATATCAAAATGTGCGGATGTGTAGTGAGAGTTCTGTGTTGGACGAATCACACATGTTTTTTTTTTTTCATTTTTATTTATCATGGTTAGAATGTCATTGTATTCATTTCCCAAAATGTCGCTCAGATTCATCCATTTACAAGCAGAGATATAAGTACTAAAAATCCACAAAATTGTAAAACAAATATGTCGCTCATACAGAGAGGAGTTTTTGCTAAGCGAAAACGTGAACCAATAATATATATAGAAGTGACAATGTCTGTAAAGTCATTCAAAAGAAGCACCCATTACAATACTCTCTGCATTTTGTAACCACTCGAAGTGCCTTTGTTTTAAAGTTGCGTCTTTTGTTTTCACAAAACGTGTGTGCCAACTGTGAAACGAGAACATTGTATACATGAAAAATGTATAAAAACATGATCAACAAACAGCAAAAAATGGGTACTCAAGCAACGACTTGCATGCTAAAAAAATGCTTGAATTTAAAAAATAAACAAAATTGGAAAAAATGCTCAAAACTCTTTTGTTTCCTAATCCAAGTTGTCTGGCTTCCGGTCCTTTCCCTCTCCACCATTCTTTCTATCGCCCTATTTTTTCACGCGGGGAAGCGAGCTGCGGAATGATTGATACTGGCCGGATCGGAGTGAAGTGTCAGCCAGCAGCCCAATAGCTCATGCATGTATTCATGCGCGGCTGCCAACATTTTTCGTGTTAGTTGCAGTTCTTTCTCTTGATTTTTTACTCCTGACAAATGGGCTCGCTGTAAAATAGTGTGAGCAGAGAACTAAAATGAAAAAAAGGAGGGGAAAGAAACGGTCCAACTGTGTTAGCAGTTGTAAAAGAGAGTAAGAATGAAAATCGATTATTTTATTTTATTCATTTTATTTCCTCCAGAAGTACTTTAGTCGGAGAAGTTTCATGTTACATCTCGGTGTCTTCATTCATTTTTTCTTGTTAAGCAATTTTTTCTAACTTTGATACAATTTTTGAAAACTTTCTTTAACTGTTTTAAATTCTGTGCTTATATCCCAAACACCTCCTTTCAATTTTTGGTACAAATTGCGGTTCTGCGTCACGTTGACTTCAGCTGGCGGAGAGTTTCACTTGCATTGTTATGCCGATTTTACGTTGCAAATAAAATAATCGAAACGTCAAGTCAGTTCTGTATTTAAGCTTCGCATGGTGCAACAATCATAAAATATCCTGAAAACCGAATGTGAGACTGCATTCGTTATAAATTAGTAATTGAAATGAAGTTAAAATATTGCGTATGGCATCTTATATATTTTACTAGATACGTGGCGAAATTCTTACAGTGAAATTTCGTTATATGGAATATTAAAGTATCGAAGGTATTACTCGTTATACCTGTGTGATGGTTAAATTAAAAATTCAAAGCTAGTAATTCAAAAATTATTATTTTGCATGTTTTATGAAATATAATCGTCATTTTTCTTTTATTTGTTATAAATAATAAAATAATGAAAATGCCTATAAAAGTTTTTATTAGGTAATAATACAACTTACTTCATACTACTTACTAATTACAACTTACTGCATACTTCTACGCTTTATCAGAAATAAAAACAAAATAATAACGAGATGAAAATTAAATGAATATATATATAATTGAATAATAAATTATAGCATACAGAAAATTCTAAAATTTTTAATATGGCTTGATATGGATAAAGCAGATTTTGATGCATAATCCTCTATATAAGTCATTAAAAGTAATTACCTGACATTGATCGTTATTTGGAATATCTGAAAATTGTAATTTATAAATTATAAATTACAATTATTACTTCTAAATTATTTAATTTTCACAAAATTCTTTTGTTAGGCATGCAACAATTTCAGGATTTTTACTTCTAACTACATTATTGTATATGAGAATGGGGATGAACGGCCCAGGTTCAGAAACCAGATTCGTGTAGTTTAGTTGCATTAACAATTTTTGAGTAACTGCAAACACAATAATAACAGTAATAATAATAATAATAAAATAATAATAATAATAATAATAATTTGTTATTTACCAATACATTTCATACGTTTATAGCATTTTTATAAAGCAATTATATTTTAAAAATAAATTAATTATAATTTTTTCATATTAAATGGATTTTCTTAATATAAACAAAATATAAATTTTACTTTATAATTCCTTTCAGATTCGTAAATTCAAAAACGAATTATTTTTATAAGGGAACTTTACAGATAACCATTAGATTCAAAGTGACAATAACCTCTAAATAATATAGAAAATTTAATAATACAATAATGGAGCATCAGAGGCCTTTGAGAAACAATACGAGCTTCGATAAAATGCAATTCGTGAATTTAGAATTGTAGTTCCGTTATCTGTATTACTAAATAAGTTTCTTTAACTTTTATTCGAGCTTATGATCTGCGAATAATTGCTAGAGGTACTGGAAACACGAATATGTATCATGTAGTTTGCTTTCATTTTATTAAAGACAAATAAATTGAGATTGAACAGCACGAAACTACGAGGTTCGGTTTATATTCATTTATCGAATACCAGAAAATGTATCCAACTTTGCTCGGAATGTAAAGCAAGGATTAATTGCATTTATTCATTCCATTTTTCAAAAGACGTGTTCATCCACTGCGTGGACGCACATGAGGCTGCGCCTCCCCTTTCCCCCCTATTACGCAGGCGTAATACACAAGCTCCTAAACACGTTTTCGCCAACTAATACGACCGCATAAAATAGTGTTTCAATTTCACAGATTAATCAGGCAAATCAAACACCATTTTCCAATTTCAAATATCACAATATTATGTTGTTTTCGGAATGCATCGAGAAAATTATATAAAGCTAGAGAAATGGGGCAATCCCGAAACTTTCATCTTATAACAAGGGGGCATTCGATCTCTGAGCTAAAACATATGCATTAAAAAATATTTTCTACATTCACATCTACATAATATACGTAGTATAATACCCAAATTTTATACAAATCGCTTCAGTGGTTTTTGAGATTACGAAGGTCCACTGATTTTGGCAAAATTACATTTTATCGCTAAACAACATATTTTTTTCGGATTTTTTTTCCTGCGTTTACTTTTAGACATTATATACTTTAGGCAATATACCATCCTAAATTTGAATTAAATCGCTTCAGACGTTATTAAGATTATGAAGGGCCAACGACTTTAACAACATCCCGTTTTATAGCTAAACTGCATTTTTCGGATATTTTTCTACGTTCACATCTACATAATATATGAAGCTTAACATCAAAATGTGATCCAAATCGTTTCAGTGGTTTTCGAGACTACAAAGGACCAAAGATATAGAATCCACCAACACACATACACGCGCACCGACAAAAGACATTTCTGGTATCTAGGAACCCCACTGTTGACCTAATATCAATCATCGGACAGAACTTAACGTAGCCGTATTTTTGATTAACCTCCGGGGTAGAGAAAATCTTCTCAGACTCTTCTGAAGCTGCAAGTGTTTTAGAAAGCTGAATTTTTGCACACTTACAATATCGACTACAATAAACGTAACGTCAATAAATTATCAGTCGTTTAATAACGTCAATAAAACACCTGATATGAGAATCTAGTCCTCAGCATGAGGCGTCATACTAAATAGAATATTTTCTGTCCCGTACGTTCCATCATTCGTTAGGCCATGTTCTATACTACAATAATATGCTTCGGCTTCTCAAAAAGTTTGAAGTTCACTATGCTTGTCCTACTTTGATCAAACCTAGAATCGTTGAATAAGAATTACTATGCTGATGCTGATATGAATCACTCTAGATTTTAAAGATATAATTTTATCACGAGGAAATTAAGGAATTATGGATTTTCCAAGTTGAATTTGTCGTTACCGCGTCCAATGGTGCAGTCACTATACAGTAGAAGAACAGTGCAGCGCGGTCCTGTATACTGCGGCTTCGGTTGTAACTTGAAGAATGTCTACCTAGAAAAATATCATCATTACAGTGCGGTTTGCAATACCTTGGTTAAGCAATATCTCAGCACTGAAGTATATCCCCCAACAACATCTCTATATTGGGCTTCTATTGTATTTCTGAGGCCTTCCCTATCGGTGTTCATCTAACTTCCCGAGTTTTCCAAGTATTTAAATGTAAATAGCTGAGCTTTCATCTAAGAAGAATAGTCACAATAAATCTCAGAAAGTTGGGTAGAAATAAAAAGTTCCTGTAGCTTGTATTTTTGAGGAAAATTAAAATCACTGAATTCTTCTAAAAGTATTTAAAAGTAAAATTTTAAATATTAAACCAATAAACACTGCCGCCAGCTATAATAAACGAGTGATCACGGTGTTTGGAACTGTCAAGGGAGGAAGTGTCATGATTTAATATTAAATAATTGGGTAACATTTATCAATAACTTGGTAATTTATGCATTTTCAAATCATCAGCTGTTATATTTTCACGGGGAACGCGCAGAAGAATTGATATGCTGACAGGATGGAAAGATAGAATTTTATCAATATTAGAATAAGTGCCTCATAGATAGCAAGCGCGTGTCATAGTAAAATCGTTAACTCATAAATTATACTGAAGAATGTCCACATAATAATGGAGAAAGTAATGTGTGTTTAAAAACGCAAAATATATTTTACTTAATTTTGGGGTTCAAACAGAATGGTTATTAATTTTCTAAAATAATTGGTGTAAAAATTTTACATTTGAAAATATAAGGCTTTAAATTAAGGTATTTACTCACAACATAAAATTTCTGATATGTAAAGCTCTGAAAATAAGTAATTCTATAAAAAATTAAATGCTTAAAATTTGTCTTAATAATTGGGGGAAAACAATTCTTCAATAAATTTTGAGTTGATTTTGTGAAATTTATTTTAAAATCAAGCATTTCACTGATAAAAATATAGTTTCTGAACACGTGTCCTTAGACAGAAGGTCTCGCGGATGTTTCTGGATAAACTGTGACACCGGAATTTTCATTTTTTTTTTAAATATAATCTATAAAGGGCTTCTTTAATCTCCACTTAAAATTATGCTTTAGTTTGCAACATAAAAAATTCAGGTAGTTTTAAGATTTAATGGTAATAATATTAGAAAGAATATTTTATTAATATAAATTTGCTGACTGGTAGATATTTAAATTATTTTTCCCAGATTTAAAGGGATATATATCACTCTGCTCTTTAACTTTGCAGATTAATTTATAAGGCAGTTTGAGCGATATATATATATATATATATATATATATATATATAAATCAACAAATCTTCAAACAAATGAAAAAAATAAAAACAAATAAATAAAATAAAAATCGAATCAACAAGTCAATGAAAGGTATCAAAATACAAAGGTATGGAATCGAAAAAAGAATAATAAACGATATCAAGCACAAATGCTATACATCTGGACGAGGCTCTAAGCCTAAATCATGAATTGTTCACTTCTACAAAAATCGTAATCATGTCCAAGTTTTTTATGGAAGCAAACACAAAAATGTATGTTTCTGAAGAAATAGATAGATTATATCTATAAACTATTTCTACTTGGACGACATACATAAAAAAGAAAAAGAAAAGGAAAAATGGAAACCAAAAAACTGACTGAAAAAACACACTAACCTAGTAAGCACGGGAACACAGAAAGAAGTGACAAGTGTTGCCATTCACAAAAGAATAAGATACAGCTTCTCACTTTTCTTTCATTGGACCTTCAAACCTTTTATTCTTATATATATATATAAATATAACAATATATAATATATATATATATATAAATGTGTATATATATACATTGATACATACATCATTAATATATATATATACACACACACAGAGAGAGAGAGAGGGGGGGGAAGAGGATTTTCAAATACTACAACTGAGTTCATTAACACTCTAAACGTTTAAGCATTGCGCATTAAAATAACAAGAGGAAGCCCCTATAATATGATTGCCTAGAAGTAATCACCATTTGGTTGATTATTGTAGCTCTCTTGTGTTCAGACGTGCCACCGTATACTGCTCGAATCCGTGATTCACCTGTAATGTGTATGCGATCTCGGATGGAAACCACGCGTGACTGTATCGCGTGAGTGTTCTTGCCGTCACGGGTCAGTCTCGATAGCCAATTTGGTTGGACACTCTTACTCACAGCAGATTTATGAATGAAACAGTCTGATATTTGTCCTTAACCTTGCACGATACCACAGTTTTGGTAATCTTCGCGTGTATGTTCATATTTTATGTGACAGATCTGTTTCGGCAAATCATGTTATCATAGCGATGACGTCCGACGCTCCGGCGTCTCAAAGTGACGGGTGTTGTGACAGTTGCTTAACCACGCATAGCCTTTATCGAAGATTGTGGCAAGTTATCCATTTGTGATTCCGCAATGGTACTGAATTATTCGAAGAATAGGAGTTTGCTTAAGTTATACTTATATTTTTATATTTCACCTTTCTTTTGAATCGCATCTGAAATAAGAATTTATTATCTACAAAATAAAGAAAATGTAATACCGTGGAACAGTACTCTTCATATCACTGTGTCGTTAAAAATTAGTTGAATATTTTATAGCAACATATTTTATTAGACATACCGTATTTAATGGAAATTCCTCAATTCAGATATCGTGTCCCGTGTAGATAAGCTAAAATCCTTAAAGACATGTGATAACTCCAAAGGATGCCAAATTCACTTTTGAATCAAAGTAAAATATTTGCCCATTAAATAACAGTGAGGGTATTTAAGTATTTTTGCCGTTTTAAATCTTAAACGTCCTATTTCGAGAAGCATGCTGTAAATGATAATATTAATTTTGGAATAAAAACTTGCAATTATATTTACTACAATTTTAAACAGTTTTATAATATTATTTCAAGTTTCGAATTTTAATTATATTTATTTATTTATTAAATGAAATTAAAGTTCTTCAGCTGATTTCATCTGGCTGACTAATGGAAATCCTTTTATGTTTTATTGACTAAAATAATCACTAAATTAGTTTCAAACCTCCAAATTTGCATAAGATGTTCCATGTCGTCTCTATGTGATTCGTGTTCAGTTAAGCTGAAAATGTGCACACTAAAAGTAATATGGATAAAAACACACAAAATCTGGGTTTACTGCAACTAGAACCACACTTTTAAATAGGTAATTTTCCAGTTACAAACTTAATGTAACTATATCTATATGAATGTGTTACTTTACACTTTTATATGAGAATTGCACAGAATAAAGGGTATATTGTATTTTATGCTGTACCTTTTTGAACATGTCATTTTATGCACTTGTTTACCCGCTTAAGGGGTCTTACCTGCTGAAAGGTATTTACCAGCTTAAAAGTGTCCATTATGAGGTCCCCGTTTAAGCACGTAAACAAATGCGTAAAATGAAATCTCACGTTACCTCTTTACCTGTTTAAAACGGTCTTTTTAGCATAAAACAAAATATACCCATTATTCCGCGCAATTCTCGTATAAATAAATAAAATAAGACATTCATATAGATATAATTACCTTTCCAATAGTTGGATTTTTGACCTCATCACAATATTTTTCGTTTGATTTATATCATTGGGAGAATAAATTAAAAGTTCTAGGGTACATCAGTATAGAATTATCTGCAATCAAATAGAACGTATTTAAACCATTACTTTCGCCTGTGCCAGAGATTTGAAACAATGTTGCTGGCGAGGTCCGAGAAATTAACAAGGTATTGATACATTTGATGTATTAATTCCTTTATTTGGTGTTCTATTCTCATGTTTTCCGGAAAATTAATCGCTGATAGTAGAAAAAAGTTTCGGAACTCTGGTCCAGTATATGTTTATTATATGATATAAATCATATTTCAATAATCATTTAAAATAAGCTAATTTTAATAAATTAGTTATACGTTAATTTGGTAATAATTGATTTTTAATTAAATTGTAATTGAAATGATTATTGAAACACATTTTATATTATACGAGTATCATACGTATATACAGGGTGTTAAAAAAAACGGATCACTCTTATAACTTTTGAAACATTGGTTCTGGACTCATACAATTTTGAAATTGTTTTAAATCGTAAGATTTATATTAAAGCACTTTCAAAACTGTGACGTATTAGCATAAAAATACAGAAACTAATTAAATAATTTTTTATGTAGCTCCCTTAGCAAAAAAAGTTCAATTAGTGAAATCAAAATTGCATAAAACATGGAGCCCATTAAAACAAAAGTGACGATTCTAATTCAGAAACATGCAGTAATTTCCATGCTAAATTTTTTTGAGCACCGTATATCAATGGAATAGTAGTTTGCTATAAAACCAAGTACACAAAGCAAACTAAAGCTGTACTTTGTGAATGGTCCCTAAATACCTTCGAAAATTGCTTGGTAAGAACGTGAATTTTTGGTGTAAATCAAGAACTTCGCTTTATTCCCCACGCTTTGATTTTGTAGATACAGATGCCAAGCTATCTAATTATTACAAAAACTTATAAAATCTTTCGAGTAATTGAACATTTTACCCTAAAGAGGCCGCATAAGAAGTTAGATTTCGTACTTTTATGCAAATATCTCGCTCAGTTTTGAAAAAATTTTAAACAAACTATTCTTACTATTGGTACTTACTAATTTTACTTTCCCTGCAATACATGGTAATGTGTAGGGAAAGTATTGGAATCATGACGAAAATCGCAACTCGAGTTTTCGACAGATCTACACGTTTCGAGATCTCTAGAATACGAAAAAACCATTTTTAGCGTGACGTCTGTCTGTGTGTCTGTCTGTCTGTGCAGATTTTGTATCCACTCTAACTAAAAAACTAGTTGACGAATTTCATAAAATTTGGTAGGTAAGTCACTTGCGGGCGAATCTGGTGCTGATTAGTTTTGGGTACAATTCGTGACAAAAGAACCCACCTTTTTCTGCGAAATGGCCCGCAAAAGCTTGTATCCACTCTTGACTGAAAAACTAATGGACCGAATTTCACAAAATTCGATAGATAAGTCTCTTGTGGGTCACCCTGGTGCTGATTAGATTTTGGTACGATTCGGAGAAAAATAACCTGCCTTTTATTTGCAAAATAGCCATTAAAAATCGTCAAAATCTGAAATAAAAAACTATGCATGCTCAAATATATCCGTTAAATGCTTGTTTTATACGTAAATTTTAACAAAGAAAAGAATAAGACCAATCCCGTTACACTAGGACTAGCCTTTCTCGAGATATTTTAGTATTTTGGGTATTTTATCTACGCCACCTTTGAAAATAAGTTCAGTTAGCAAATGAGAACGAAAAGTGAATTTAAAGTGAAATAAATTTAATTAAAATAAAGAGAACGTGGATATAAGTCTGCAGGGAAAGTCATGTGCTGCCCACATCAGATTTTTTCAATTGGAAGTATATGTCTTTGAACTAGCAGTTCAAATGATAAGCCAGTTTAAAACATCCTGTATAACAATTTTCGTTTAAATGTGGATTATGCAGCTAATCTTGGACCCTATTATAAAATGTTTTATCTTACTATAAAATAATACATTTTTAATGCTATTATCATGATTATTGAAAATATTATATTGTTAGGTTAAAGATCCCCATACGTTAACTATTACCTATTAACCTTCATTAATTCAGACTTATACCGAAAAGTATATTTGGTCAAAAATTATCGTAACTCAAAATTTTACCGTAATAATATTTATATCTTGTATATATATTCCCATTATATTGACAGCAAATTTGCTCAAATAAATGAAATGATCATAACATAGGTATGATGGAAGTCTCAGAATGATTGACACGTGACAGTGAATGCAGCTGTAACATGCCTACTGCATCACGCACATTACTTGGCATTACTTATTTGCTATTTATTCCTTCCTTGTACCATCACGACAAAGACAGATGCAGCTGATAAAAGTGTCATGTATTTTATTTACGCTTGCATTCCTGTTCAATAAGCTTTAGGGCGAAACATTTTATAAGCTCCAACGTCAAATTTCGAATAGGACTAAATTTTTTCAATACTGATAATTGCATGATAATATGGTGTTCCATAGATAATTCCTTGTAGAATCCTTAAGTACTTCAATAACTTTGTAAGGAAAGGTACATAAGTGTTTACGTTACGCCTATATATATAGTAAAGTGACCATTCCCGATCGAATAAAAGTGATTACAGCACACCTAGTAGAGAATGAAGAAATTAAGATAACTTGGCAACTAATAGACAACAAAAGCATATTATAAAGTTGTAAAACATTCTTTAATAAGTAGAAATGGACAATAAAAATGTTGTAGACTATAAAAATGTTGGTATGGTTAATGGATATCCTATTCATAAATGCTAAAATGAACAAATCTTACATCAACAGGAATTTAATGCACAGTTTGTTCTAAATATCCCCCGTCAGTGAGGATGTACATTTGATTTCGAGAAAAAATATTATCGCGTACTTTGGCAAGCAACGCAGGTGTCGCTGTGTTACAGTACCTTATGGCACAGCTTTATAGCAGGTATTTATTGCCTTCCATATATGCGTTTTGTGCGTTTCTGATCTCTATTCTTACTAAATAGACAATTCGCTACAACTTTGTAATTGACATTTTATTTCTATCTCGCTTTGTTGCCGCGCTCTTTATCCTAACTCTTAAATTATCCACTGAGGGCGCTGCAATTGCTTTTATTCGATCGGAGATGGTCACATTACTATATAGATACCTATTGTACAGTCATGGACTTTTCCTTACACATTTATTTGGGCGCTTAAGACCTTTCCCAGGAACCTTGTATACAATCATCATCCAAAGAAAAATTATTCATTGTTGTTCTGAATATTTTTCAAATAGTTTATGAATATTCTGCAGTGATTAAAATTAATTGTTGTTACAGACACATCACATCGTGCCGCTAACTAATTTACTTCTTGAACACGAAACGTAAAGTGAATTTTAAGCCCCTAATTCCCCTTTCCATGTTCATTATATGTTGCTATATTACATACGACACTTATTGCAATACCATCTTCAATATTTAGAATCATTTTTCACATCTTGTTAGAGCTAAAAATTTTCGCTGTCAAAATATTTATAAACTGACCGAATAAAGATTGCTTACGGCTTGGAAGATTAATGATAGTGTTGGTTGCTTCAGATGCCTTAAAGCCTGCTTGAACAAGCCATAAAAGTGTAAAGGTCATTACTTTGCTAGAGATCAGCGTATGCTTAGTACAGGATAATACCGAATAGTACAGGATAATACCCACGAGTTTTTGCTTTTAGGCGATAAAAAGTCATTTGTTTGTAATAAGCAGAATTACCCGTCATTGCTCCAAATAATCAATATAAATGAATTGAAAACCGGTATGTGTGTGTGAGTGTGTTTGTCTCATCGTCATGGGAGGACGGCTGCACCGAATTTCATGAAATTGTGTGGTTAGCTGTGGAATAGCCGCGTTTAACATTTTGTCCATCTTTAGAGTTTCTAGGATCATGGGTTGTCGAGATATTAATAAAATCTCCCATGGAGATAGCATTATGCAAACGATATATTTCCGCAAATTTATTTGAAAAAAGAAAAATGATATCCTGTTGCTGAGCAACGGTGTTAAACCTAATGAGTTTATAAAGCATATTTATTTGGTATCATGTTGCTAAACAACGGAATTAAACCAGATGAGTTTATACGAGTACAGCAGACGATTTCTGTTATATATTTTCCAATTTTAATAATTAAGCAATGTATATAAAAATAAATTTTATCGGATTTACATTTTTAACTGGATTGTATCAATTAAGGTTTTAAGCTTGAAAGAGTACGGGGATTATAGATATATTCAATTTTTTTTAGCCATCTGTTTCATTTTGACAAAGATTTTCCAAACATCGCCTTACTGACTCTGATATATTCTCAAAAGTTTCATCAAAATCGACCAGATATTTTACAAGGTACTTAGCTCGAAAGCAACGTTCGAATTTTCACTTTTATATAATAACGCTTACAAATATTGAAATATTTGAGATGCAAGCCTACTCTTTATTAAGCTTAAAAAACTAGTGAAAAATATCCGTTGAATCATTCTCGAATTATAAGCGGTCATTATATAAGCAGTAATTGTTTCTGTCTGTCATGACAGACAGATAGAATCAATATTTTTCTCGTTATTCCTCACTTCGCCGTAGAGTACTAAAATTAAATCAGAATATTCCCTGGACCCATCCACATTATTTGAAAAAAAATCATCAAAATCCACCTTGTAGTTCAGCAGATATTTAAGTTAAAACCGTGTATTAAAATATTAAAATTATCGTTTTATATGTCAGATAATAGGAATTGAATAGAAATAAATACCTAAGTTGAATTATCTCTCAAATTTACATGTATTACCTATACAATGCAGTGCAGGGTTTACTTCCAAATATAAAAGAAAATGCTATCGTCCCAGTAGCGTATTAGTAGTACAAAGCATTGACGCCATTTATAATAGTGAACAGATTTAAATATTTTATGATTTTTTGTATATTGGATTAAAAAAGCTGTATATCATTAGTACGGCGAGGATTATTATTCTACAAATTATACGATTTGCGTTTTAATTAAAAATACATATTAAGTGTCTATTTCTTTAAAAAGTTTTATTTTTTTTATATTTTCATAAAAAAAATCTTTATAATTTTTTTATATAAAATTTTTAATATTTTTTATAAAAAAAAACTTTTATATAACATTTATGATTTTTTATTTATAATGTTTTTATTAAAATGAAATCCAGAATTAATTATTATTATTTTTTTTTAAATGCGTGTTCTTTTCGCAGGTGCGATTGTACATTAAAGTTATTTGGAGCCTTTTCCGATTTATTTACCGTATACAATAAAAAATATTACAAACTTAATTTTAAAATCCCAGTTATTTGGAGACAATAAATTCAATCTGGATAATAGTTCCGTATTAATGGAAAAATCTTCCGCATCACTTGATCTACATAACACATATGTAACGTGCTTGTGTCTTACTTTATCCTCCAGAAGACCTCCTTCCCTCCCGCCCTTTTTCCCCTCAGAAACCTAGAGGACTAAAACTGTGCACATTTGTAGTATCGCATACGGAAAGAAACCTAAGGGAGGGCACACATTGAGGACGCAGGCTGCATCGTGCAAAATGCGGTTCGCTTTGAATAATGGTGACTACCTATTGTCCATACACTAAAGATGCATAGCTACGTGCTGCACTAGAGATGCAAAACAACATTAGAAAAACCTGTTTCTAGTGCATATTTGATCAACATATGAAACGCAGTGCACGACGTACAGTGCGTTCTAAATTCTCTATGTGTGGTCCTGCCCAACAGACACGAATATTTCTTTATACAACGGACGCGTAGAAAATGGTGGTGGTGTGTGTGTGTGTGTGTGGGGGGGGGGCAAAGGCTTTCTAGATCCTTTCCAGATCCGAGGTGAAAACTTTATTTAGACATTTTTTTGATTTTCCCTTTGAGGGGCGTAAAAAATGGGGTGGTTTTGAAAATTTTTTCAGAGTCAGACCCTCAATTGTATAGAAGGTTGAATTTTTGCATATTTATAGTACAACCGTGGGACAGAAAATGTTCTTTTCTTTCGGCGCTGACCGTTCGACCTACCCGAAGGTGTAAGGTATCTGTTTGGACTACCGAAGCAGTGCTACCCAATTTTGACCAAAACTCAGTAGGGGCGACATCCATAGGGACTGTTCCCTAACAGCATTTTTTATCACACTGACGTTACGTCTCGGCAATGCCATATTGAGGCCACAGCGAAGTCATTTTGGTCATTTTCATGGTCGTTTGTGACGTCGCATATTAACTTGTTTGTGACGTCACTTATTTGTGACGTTGTAATTGCCATTGTAATGTTGTCACATTGTTACGTGTTAAATTGTGGAAACGTCACAGAATATAGTCACAATGAAGTTACAAAGTTACTAATACGTAAAGTCGCACAGAAGTCACAAATATGATGTCACATTGTGACCCAGGTGCCACGTGACTACAACGTCCCTGTCACACATGTGACGATCTTTGCTGTGAGGGTACCATCCTTCTCCAAACGCCAATCTCTCGGAAAGACTTACAGATCCACATATTTAACGTGCCCGTACTCCGAGTGAACACAGGAATAGTTTTGGTAGTGCCTGGAATCAGCAGAGATCAATCAAGTTGAGTAACTTAATTCGAATGACTTAATCACTGGGATGTCCCGCCCCGGGACAGGCCCTAACGGAACAATATTTGATTTCGTACCAGGGGAAGGAGGGAGTGGGAGGGCTTTAAAGTCTTCTCTCACCCACCAGAAGCATGTTGATGAGTTAAAAGGCAGCATTTTTGCACACGTTTTGTATAGATCATTAGCCAGAACCTAACGGAACAGGATTTTCGATTAAGACTGACATTTTTGCCGCTAAGCGCTATATATTGTGAAACAAAATAAAACTCATTAAATATTTTTAAAAAGAATGTTAGTTTATCAGTTTTTTTAACAGAAAGTTCTTAGCCTTAAACTCTTGGAAATGCTCGAGAATTCGCCCGTTTTGCACCGATATTTAACGTACCGGAAAAATTAAATTCAATAAACGAGACGTGACTGATGTCTGCAAGAAATTCTCCTAAAGCGCTCCGACCGACAGTGCAAAATTACAAGTGGCTAAAGAGTGGGGGCATTTGAGCAGACGTATCAAAAATTTGATACGGAACGAGAGACGAAACAACTAATCTCGAAATAAAGTGCATCTGAAAACAAAACTAACGCAGATGCTTTTAGTAGAAATCGAATTTTGGATGAAAAATGAGTTGGAATTCCGTCTTTTTTAAACAACACGAGGCTCTCTTGAGCAAAGTAATCTCCGTCAGAGTGCATTTTTGTGTTTCTCAGTTTGCCATTTGTAGTTATCGTTGGCAGAATTATTAAGCTTTGAATATTATGCAAAAACTGCAGAAAAGCGTGTATTTGTTTTTAAGTCGTGCGCTCAATTTCATCAAGGAAATGCTTTGAATGTGAATTGGACAAATATAAGGTTGTTCTATCATATTTTACATCTACGATTTCAGTACTTTGCATGAGACGCGCACGATTTTTTAGGGTTTTTAGTTTAATGATATGTTGAGTTACATTATAAGTATACCTTGATTTTCTTTTAATTATGTTGAATATGAAGAATTTGTTAATTATGTAGACTACTTTTTACTATCTCATACTATGTAATATAGTGTAAAGAAAGTTCTATCTTCGAAATTTTGATTTCAATATGTTTCGGGCCTCCTAAACACGTTTTGACTATTTTTATAGTGATGTCCGTCTGTATGTCTCTTTGCCTGTAGTCCATTTCTTGTGTACAGAATTGCGGCTACAACTATTAATGGATTTTCACGAAACTTTATATTCGGATTTGTTATCGAAATATTTAGAAGTATATTATTTTAAATTTGAGAGAAAACATCGAAATTTACTTGAAATTTTGTATTTTTTTAACATGACAGATAGGACAAAATTTGACATAATCATTCATAAAAGAGTTTATTTATGGCTTGATGCTCACGAGATTTAATAGCTTCAATTATTGTTGTGAAAAATAGCGGCGATACAATTTTTTGGTTGGTGACATCATTAGGCCCTTCCCCTCGGGGGTGTACATTGTCAAGGATGGTATCAATAGGAAGATTTTTATGAAAGTTAACACGCTATAATTGTTATCATTATACCTACGAACGATTTTTCAATATTTTTCTTGTAAAATTTGGGAAAACACATCATTTGCCACGGTATGAAGGCTACATAAATTTCTTGCTTATTGTTTTTTATTTATTTATTTATTTATTTATTTTGCAACAGTTTTAAGCGATGATTTAATCAAGGTTCATTGCTTTATTGCAATTCTAGAGCATTTTTTCTCGCTGCTTTGTCAATGACAATTTTCATTTTAGTTTTAATAAATGTAATAAGCAATTTTGAAGTAATATTATTTCCAAAAAATCGCTGTTCGTCTTCATAAACTCACTTAACTTGATTTTAATTAGAAATGCTGGCGATATATTTAACAGCAGCATTATCAGTCTTCATAAACTCACTTAACTTGATTTTAAATTAGAAATGCTGGCGATATATTTAACAGCAGCATTATCAGCAATGAATGAATATATCACACCTAAAGCTTATGGCGTAAAATAAACATTACTTAAACTAGTATTTAAGCCTTTCAAAGGCAGGGAAACTAACACTAAACAATTAAAGCTGCTATATTTTTATTAAGTTTGATCTTGTTTACCAATGTATGGTGCTTAGCGTCAAAAATAGTTGTCTGAATTGAAAATTGACCCAGTTAGGTTCTTCCCCTAATTGCAACTTTTTATGCAGGGCTATGGAGTCGGTACTTCAAATCTTCGACTCCGTATATCCGACTTATCCTTTTTTCTACTGTCCGAATCCGACTCCCCTTGTTTTCTAATATCCGACACCAATCTGACATAATTACCAATTAATTTTTAAATTTGTATATCCATTTTAATTCTTATGTCCAAAAATCCAGCCATTTAGGTCAATGGTGGGGCGTCTGGAAAGAATCCTCTATCCCACCAATCCATCAGTTTCTCCGCCTCCGGGGGTAAATACAAAATCCGGCTCCGTTAGATTCTGTACCGTAGTCAAGTATTCAAAGATTCAGCCTTCCTGGTCTCCAGAGGGCTTCTGGTGGGTTTGAAAAGACAAAAAGATATTGCATCATAGTAATGCTTTAAAACTCTTGTTAACTCTTTTTGCACTCCTTACGGGCATGTAATGTATTTTCAAAACTAAAAGAAATAACCTCAAAGCTAACCCCACGACCATAACAGTTCTATAAATCAGTCTAGGAAACTAATTTTAAAAGCTCTTGGAAAGCGAACCGTATACTTCAAAGTTTAATGTAAATATATTGCGGAACTTAGTTTGCAGATTGGAAATGAAAAATATTGATTAGTGTAATTAAACAAACTACTTGGTTCTTATTAAGATTTATTTCCTTACTTAATAATCGATATTTTTTCCACTTAGAAGAAATCAATAGTATACTTTTTACACAAACATACAGTATATGGATAAATGAAGAACAAGTTATATTAATTTTATTTACCATTGCTTTCTAGAAAGTTTTTATGCTTTTATATTCATGTCTCAAATATTAAAAATAAATTTTAATAAAAATAAGTATACTTCACATAAAAATAAATTACATCGTGGAGTTTGGTTAATATTTTAAGTATGGATTTTTCATAAATATAAATGAATAATTAATATTGTATTAATTAATATTCATAATTAATTTTTCAGCTGCACATATGATATAGTTTTCCATTTTTTCCATTTCTGAAATATTATTTCTTCACTTTATTGTGTAAGTTTTATTTAAAATGAAGTGTTGATGCTTAATGCTGCAAGCATTTTTTATAATTAACTTTACATATATGATCATATATCTAGCATGAAGTCATTGAGTTCTACACATTTTGAAGCTTTGTGCATATTTTCTAGACGACGACGGAAAACAAAGAAGCAAATCACATATGTTTTAATTAGTTTAACTACGTCGGCGACAAACGCTAAGGTGTTGAATTGCAATCAATAGGAAGAGAATGCACGATCGAATGTTCTTCAGAAGTCACAAGAAATCTAAATAATTTTGTTCAGTATTGGTGTTCTGACGTATCTTCAACTGTGTCGATACATGGTGTGGAGTACAATTTACCACCTATCTTATAATTAGTTAAAATTTAAGCAACAATAGTTTTACTTGGGAAGATAACTATTCTTGAAGCGGAGAATTATTTGTAACAGTAAGGAATTTAGTTGACATTGATGAACATTGCTAACATCCTATTAACTACTCATAAGGCTGTCAGTTAAAATATTGTAAAAAAGCTAAATCAATTGAAATATGTATTTCTTAATCATATTCACAACATATTAAACTATATTATAAAACTATAAAATGCAACTTGTTTTTTTGTTAAGAATTCCATGAAAAATTATAATTCTATGACTACTAACACAAAATGATCATAATATATATGTACCCAATGTTTATTTGTAACGCATACGCCAGATGCAAAAGGAAGATGTTTATCATTTTTATTGAAAACCATTAATAAATAGAAGCACGCAATACTTTTGTAATACTTCATTCGGAAGTATGAGTTAATTATTATTTATGAACTGTACTGCTTTACACGTCTATTTTGAAATAATCCTTGTTAAACCTAATATGTGTTAGTCAAATAGGTGCTCTGCCAGATGTTATGAAATATTTCAAATGTTCCACAAAAAAAAAAAAAAATGTTGGAAATCCCTGCTCAAGATAGACGTGACATATACTCTCATGAACCTTTCTTTACAAAGTTATGGGGATGCTTAAGGACATTACTAGAAATACTGCATAGTAAAATTTGTCTAATCAGGCAATTTTAAAGAGAGCTCAGCAGCAGTGAAACATAAAACACGAGGTGATTAAAATTAGTATGAATATAAGTAAATGAAACAAAAAAACACGGAAGTTTGATTCGTATCATGAAAACAGTAAAACAGCGAAGAAAACAGAAAATGTACACCATTTCGTTTCCATATATGTGCATATACGCAAATACATTATTTCCCAGGAACCAACAATAAACAATAGATATACATAAAAATTTAGCATAATACAAAGAAAATAGTTTACTGCGGCATCGTTTATTATGTAACTTTATTTTGAAATACTGGTATAATATATTTTTCATGTAACATCCTGCACGCTCTGCAAATTTTACACAAAAGCCCCTTTACTTATACATTAAAATAAAATACAACTTTTTACGCAAGAAAAGAAGTATAAAAAGACTGCCGTCGATTTTTAAATAGACTTGCATTTACTTCAAATCCTTTTGTTTTAGTCTGAAGCACGGCTTTTAACTTATACTTTTCAAAAAAGGATTTTGGATTAATTCCAAATGTATAAGATATATCTCGGAAATTCCTTGGTGAATATCAGACGCTTCATGTGAGAAAAATGAATTGAACTCCAGCTGTAAAATCATTTTCAGATTTTTCTTTGTGTGCCCCTTAAATTCATTTTGCATTAGTTCGGTATTCTTATTTTTTGAGCGATACATTTTTGTCCGTAAGCTTGTGAAGGGTTTCTTGTGATCTCATTTTGAAGAAACATCTTGCATCAGGAACTGCATTTTTGAAGTAGCTAATACTTATTTAATCAAAAACAGCCTTTGATTATATGCATTAGCTCGAAATTTTAAGCTAATGCCCATTGGGAACGAATAAACATATCCACAAATTCCCCATTTTTGAAACTGTTTACATTTTTATATTTTATAAAAGCTTATGATAAAATATTTCCAAAGATAATAAGTGCATACATATGGAGCATCTCGAAGAAAGTTCGGATTGGTATTTACATACCTTAAAAATCGTCATTTTAACTCCATACATCATACTAATTATTATTGTTCTGGTATGTTTAGGTCTTATTATTATAGTTTTGGTATGTTTAGGTCTTATTATTAAAGTTCTGGTATGTTCAGGTCTTATTATTATTGTTCTGGTATGTTAAGGTCATATTATTATTGCTCTGGTATATTTAGGTCTTAGGAAATAAATATTTGAATTCATAAATTTTTGAAATTTTTAAAGATTTTAGACCTTCTACTAGCTTTCCAAAGTGGGGTTCAAGGTGCACACGAGTCGATACGGAGGTATACTCCAAGAAAATTTAATAGTTTCCTTTTGTTTTGTTTTTCCCGCTACAAGTTTTATATTGGCAGGAAAAAATCAAAAAATTAATTAAAGAATAACAAATGTTAACTTTTTAAATTACAATATCTCGAACACAATAATATTACGATTATATGAATATAAATTTACTAGAATAGGTGGATCCACACCTATATTTACCATAAGGGTACACAATTGTCAGCATGCCTATACCTAAACGGCGATTAACGTGTGGCTTCCGTAGGCGACTGACAGTAACCTACGTATTGACAGTAACTATTGCTCATCTGCCGTTACCATCCCTTTTATCTCGCGCTCAAATCACGTGACCTACTTGCATTTCAGATCATTTGCATGCATCGGCCAGCTGCGTTTATCTCACAATTTGCTCAATTATACGGCCAATGCTTCATGGTTTTGCATTTTGCATGTCGGGTAGTGTATATATATATATAAATACACAAAATACTAATAATTGCAAAGTGAAATGGAGTACGAAGATCATTATAACTGATTGCACTCCTGCTGATTCGTATGATTTGCACTCCAGCACTTTCGTATTTGTTATTTTAATATATATATATATATATATATATATATATATATATATATATATATATATATATATATATATATATATCCATATATATATATGTATATATAAATATAAATTATTAAATCCAAAGTTAGAATGTATGTAGTAACTCATAATACACTATTCCAAAATTTTCTACAAATACAAAGAAATTAAGACAAAAAGAGGAAATAATAAAGCATAATGCAAGTCATAAGGACAAAGACAATCAACAAATTTCAAAAATGAGGAATGCAAATAAGAAAACAAAAAAATCAAGCAAAAAAGCTTGCACATGGAGGAGATTTAGGCTTACGAGATTAGGCTTACGAAAAGTTCATTTCGAAAAAATTCTCGTCGGGTCCATATATCCTTTCGAAATGAACACAAAAATGCTTGTTTCTGAAACACAAGATAGATTTTATCTATAAACTTGTGTTATATGGACGACAAGCATATAGATTGGAACAATAAAGGAAACATAAATACCTCAAAACAAACCTCTTCAGCGCAACCATGACGAGCAAAATATGACTGAATCAATATTGCCATATGCATATATATATATATCCATATATATATATATATATGTATATATATATATATATATATATATATATATATATATATATATATATATATATATATATATATATATATATATCATTTTTTTATATGTACATACATATACATTTGTCAAAACGTTACCCTGACTTCAAAATTGAAAAATCAAACAGTTTAAATGTACTTGTCAGTTTTGAAAAACCTCAGGGGATAGATATAAAAAAAACGTTCTTGATCATTTACAATATATGCATAAGTTAAAATAAGGATTTTCAATATCAAGTCTGTATTCCTCAGGAGTTTTATAAAAGGCAAATTTGAAAAAAAAAATTAAATGGTCTGGTTCAAATCATTATTAAAATAATATAATTTTCCGTTGTATTATCCAGCAAAAATATCCATTTTTAAAATAAATAAAAATAAAATATAACTTGGTATAAAATATAAAACAAGAAACATCAAACAAGCATAAAGCATTATTTATGAAACACTTTCCAACTGCAATGCAATTTTATTTAAACATCTCTAAAATGCGATACATTCAGCGGGAATATTTTTAAAATTATCACAGTACTACAATAATTTATTATATTTCAAAACTTAAAACTTCATCAAAAAAAGTAACTATATTCAAATGAGGTTATCGAAATATAAATCGCCTGGCTCTCTATGTAAAAGCAGCAAATATTTCATTCATATACTTTTATTCCATTCCCTTCATTCATCACAATACTACAATAATTTATTTTACTTATAAACTTCAATTCATGGAGCTAAAAGTAATTTAACTCTATGTTTAATACTTCATCAGAAAAGTCTGCTAAAAAGTCGTCTACTTCTCTATGTAAAATCAATGAATGTTTCATTCATATCAGCTTTATTTCATATATACAACTCATATATACAACTACTATTCACATATATACAACTCATCGTACAGCTTGATGTGTTTACATTCTCCATAAGTGAAAATTAGGCTTCGTTGTAGAAATAATCACAGCTTGATGATCATTTAAACTCAAATATATTGTAATTGCAGATATTATATTGTAATTGTTTCAGAATATAGATGCACAGAAAGGAAGGAGACAATACTAAATATAGATTAAAAAGAAATTAAAAAATCACAATTTTGACACAAGACGGATGCCATATTTTATTTTGAAGTGGATCACGTGATCTCTTTATATAATATGGGTGTAATTATTATTTTAATCTTTATTTAAAAAACTACCGAATATATTTTTGTGAAATTTTTTCTTATTTTTTATGGGATAATTTGAATATTTCTCAAAGCATTCGAAGCAATTTGTTAATTTTAAATTCGCTTAAAAAATGTTTGAACATTTAGATCCCATAGGGTTCAATGTATTTCATTTTTTCAACCCGGGTTCAATCCAAAGCTAATTCGGTAATATTATTCATTTATATTCCCATATGTTTGTTCTACAGACCATCAGAACAACATACTAAAATTTCATTTTGATAAAGTCATTAGTTGAAAAGTGTTAATAAACCAAAATAGATTCGCCAATACATTTTAAATATATAATTTTTATTTATATATTTAATTTTGTAAAATTAAAGGCTATAAATATTTTATTACATGTTTAATATCGTAATATTTAATATTATAAATAATTAATTCTATTTTTAATATTGTAAAATTAAATATTATATATAATTAATTGCACCAAATATAAGTATAATTCCAAGTATTAAATTACTAAATAACTGCGAAAATCTAACTCCACACGAGCTTATCTTTTAGAAATCTTTTAGCAAGCTCAAAATATTGCAGTTTCAAGCCTGCTTAATCCTATATAATCCACTTGAAAGCTGTTTGTGCATCAGTATAGTCCAGGTGGTTAAAATTAAGTGTGAAGGTGGGAACGTAAAAATTGCTATGCCAATTTGAATATCTATTCATGTTCTTTTCTTCTCCCCTCTAGGATTTGATCCGGTGACGGAGCGAAGGCAGCCCGAGGTGAGTCGCAGCAGACAGCCCTCTGGGTCACAGCGCGGCGACTTCAAGCAGAACCCGCATCTTCCCTTCCCGCTCGAATGGCCCGTCTCCCCCACTCTTCATTGGCTGAGGGCTGGCTGTAGGCGGAGTGAAATTCCACGTGCTATCGGCGAAGAGTTGCAGCAGCGTACGGCCAGTCAGTGATGCAAACTGACTTGAGGGGTATCGGAGTTCGTCTCTTGCTTGTCACTTTCCCATGTGGACGGCAAGCCTTCTAGTCTGGCCGCCGTACAGCCGCCCCTGTGTAACCCAGGATAACATAATGAAGTGCTAAAGTATCTTACTAGTGCCTTCTGTTACTTGAATCCATCAGCACTTTGTAATTATGCAGAAAAATCCCATGTCTCGGAGGACCATATCGGTTCATCTCTTCATCTTCTATTCCATGAGCATCTGTGTTTACACTGGGAATGAAGCCGGCTATGAGAATTGCATAAGTGAAACAATCTCCGGAAATGTCGACGAGGCCTTTGTAAAATGCATAGTGTTAAATATCAATGATATATTCCGCAACTTCTCCTCAATCCAGCCTGAACGTATAGTGAAATTAAAGGTGACTTGTGATACTAACAATGCAAATTACAATACTAGATTTCCCCACCATTTCAACAGTGATTCTGACAGCTTATTGAATAGTACTTTTGGACTTCTACGGAATTTGCGTGATCTTGTCATCGAAAACTGCAAGTTTGTTGCCATTCCTCCTATGGCATTCAGTGGAATGTCACAGCTGACAAATTTAACTGTTCGGTCTCGAAACCCCCAGCATGGTAACTTTGCACTGAAATTGTCAGCAGAAACTTTTTCTCAACTACAATTGCTTCAAATACTTGATCTGGGTGAAAACAATGTAAATAATTTGCCTCAGACACTTTTATGTCCACTTCGAAGATTGGTGACATTGAACTTGACTCTGAATGACTTTTCAGACATATCGAATGTAGGTTTATCAACAGGAAATCGTGACAATGTGTTATGCCTCGTAGACGTACAACGCGTTCACTTGTCCTATAACAGAATCAAGGTACTAACAAACAAAGGATTTGCAGCTGTAAATCAGCTTATAGAACTGAGATTGGATCACAATGTTATATCAAGAGCAGAAGAGCATGCACTGCATGGCCTTGATAAACTTAAAATATTAGATTTATCAAGCAATCAAATGGTTGCATTGCCACCTTCAGTTTTAAGACCTTGTGAAGAACTTCACGAACTGTATCTTCAAAATAATTCAATAAGTGTTTTACCACCTGGTTTATTTACCGGACTTCAACAGCTACTGACACTTGATTTGAGTCGCAATGAAATTACTAGTCACTGGCTAGGGTCAGATACTTTCGCAGATTTGATACGTCTTATCAGTATGGATCTCAGTCACAACCGGCTTACCCAAATTGATTCTAGCATCTTTCGAAGTCAATATAGTCTTCAAGTATTGTTCTTGAATCATAACGAAATCGAAGTGATTTCAGATTATGCATTCTCTTCCCTGTATAAAATACATACTTTGTTATTACACAACAATAGACTTACTCGAGTTTCTCCTGCAACTTTTAGTGGTTTATATGTTCTTAATCAACTCTCCCTGAATTATAATGATATCTCGAATGTACACCCAGATGCCTTTCGAAATAATAGTGCCCTGATGGAAATTAATTTGGCGAGTAACCGTTTGACCTCAGTGCCAGCTGCCGTCCAACCATTGCAGCTTCTCCGTAGCTTGGATTTGTCTAATAATGAAATTTTAGACATACACAATGCCAGTTACTTAGGTCTAGAAAATTTATACAGTTTAGTTCTCAGTGGGAATAAAATAGGAAATTTGACAAAAGGAGCATTTGAAGATTTACCTTCTATAAGAATCCTAAGTTTGGCTAACAATGAAATACATTCCATAGAGCAAAGTACATTTGATGATATTTTATATCTACATGCATTGCGTTTGGATTCTAATTTTCTATTGGATGTCAATGGGTTATTTAGTAATCTTCATGATTTGCTAATGCTCAACATATCAGCCAATCGAATTGAATGGTTTGATTATGCATTAGTCCCAATTGGTCTGCAATGGCTGGATTTACACGACAATCAAATAGAATTGCTAGGGAATTATTTCGAAATGGAACCTTTGCTTAAACTTCGAACTCTGGATGCCTCTTTTAACCATATTACAGAAATTGATTCTTCATCACTGCCGAATGGTATCGAGATAGTCTTTTTGAATGATAACCACATAAAAGTAATCCATCCGTTTACATTTATGGGTAAACCAAATCTTACCAGAGTGGATTTAACGAGAAATCGTTTGGAAAATTTAGAAGTCAATGCTTTTCGATTAACTGAAGTTCGCAATCGTAAACCTCTGCCAGAGTTTTCAATATCTGAAAACCCCTATCTTTGTGATTGCAACATGGAATGGATACAAAGAATTGGCTCGCTGGACGAGTCTAGACAGTATCCAAGAATGGTAGACATTGAAGATATTGCCTGCCAGTTGTCCTTTAATCGTCAAAGGACAGAAGTATCCCTTGTGCATGCACATTCCTCACAGTTCCTTTGCCGCTATAAAAGTCATTGTTTTGCTCTTTGCCACTGCTGTGAATTTGATGCCTGTGATTGTGAAATGGTATGTCCCGAGAACTGTACATGTTTTTATGACCAGAGCTGGAATACCAATATTGTAGACTGCAGCTCACAAAATCATATTTCTGTTCCCCGTCGGATACCCATGGATGTTACTGAATTATACTTAGATGGCAACGATATTCCATCGCTTTCAAGTCATACATTCATCGGTAGGAAAAATATGAGGGTACTATATATGAATAATAGTAATGTACATGTGATAAACAATAGAACATTTAATGGTCTTAAGTCCCTACAAACTTTATATCTCCAGCATAATCGTATTACTATTCTGCATGGTTATGAGTTCGAGCGCCTAGTGAATTTGCGTGAGCTTTATTTGTCATTTAATCGAATCACATCTGTTGGAAATACTACTTTCACCCAGCTTCGTTCTCTGGAAGTGCTGCATTTGGATAACAATTACATTGTTGAATTTCAGGTATGGAACTTAAACCAAAATTCAAAACTAGTCGATATACAGCTATCTCACAACCCGTGGGCCTGCGAATGCCAATTTGTTGGAGATTTTACCCACTGGCTTCAGTTACGCACTGACCTTGTGCATGATATCTTCAGTGTCCACTGTGTGTACAACGATAGCGTTACTTTACCTCTTGTGGAATTTAACATGACGACATGTACTAATTTTAGCGTTTCGTCTCCTAGCTACATACAGTCTTTCCGAGTGAATGACTTTATGCCTGTGTTCATCTTAGTTTCATCTTTGTTTGTTATTTTGATCCTCGCAATAGTACTTATTGTTGTGTATCGCAAGAAAATGAGTGTTTGGTTCTTTTCCAAATATGGTGTCCGTATCTTTAACTCTGACGGAAGAGCTATCCAGGATGATGACAAAATATTTGATGCCTTCTTGTCCTACAGTAAGAAGGATGAAGCTTTTGTAGGACAAGTCCTTGCTGCTGAGCTAGAATGTGGAAATCCCCATTTCCGATTGTGCCTTTATTACAGAGACATTTCTAACAGTGCATATATCTCTGATGCCATCATTCGTGCCATGGAGAGTTCCAGACGGACAATTGTTATACTCTCGGAAAATTTTATCCGCAGCGAGTGGTGCCGTTATGAATACAAATCCGCTCATCATGAAGTTTTACGTACATCTAAACACAAACTGATTGTCATCCTCATCGGCCGCCTGTCTCAACGTGATTTAGACCCAGACTTGAGACTGTGGCTTAAAACTAGTACTTTCCTCAGATGGGGCGATAAGAGGTTTTGGGAAAAATTAAGATACGCCCTCCCCGACATCCGTAAAAGGAAATCTGAGAGGTGTCATGCCAATGATCATTCCGTGGCTGTTCATATATGATAGTTCTTGTACATAAATTGCTCATTGTGATTTGAACCGCCACATTTGAACACTTTCATACGCATGCTCGAACTTAAAACTCATAAAACTATTGAAAGAGCCAAAGCATCAGAAGGAAATTTGCACACTGCAAGTGGTTCTTCTGTATTACTTGTTTTATTTTTATTGATGCTATTTTTAAATGTGCGGCTTCTCCCGGAACATCAGCTGATTCCTCAGCTGATAGTAAGGGTACGTATGAAGACGCTATCTCGTAATGCTTATGCTTAGAAAACTGAAAACTTTTCTTTGAAAAGTTATATGTGATATTTATAGACATTTCCTCTAAAGAATGTGATTTTTGTTTATACTAAGGCAATGGTCTTATTTTAGTATGAAATTTCTAAGTTAAATTCTGACAACTGTTATCTTTTCTGAATGCAGTTTACACGTACATTTTGCAAATATTTGGGAATATGTGCAAAATTGTTAAGTAAATATCCTTTTTAAACATCACTTCTGTGAACGAGTTTTATTGAATTGTATATCAAAAAATTTTGTACGTTCGTCCCATTTCATCCATTGTGGCGAACAGAAAGTTGCAATATTTTAGCTAAACGTTAAAAGTTCATGAATTTATAACTATAAACTGCACTTTCAGTTTTGTACTTGGTTTTGAATGATTGTTTTTTATATTTGTTACGTTCACTGTATATTTAAGCATGATTAGGATTTGTTTCCTAAAATGTATATATTTGGAAGAAGGTGAAAATATTGTTTAAAATCTTTTATTACAAATAATCTTCACAACACAGCAAGATGTGTCTGGAATAAATGTTTTGTATTGTTAAGCTTACTGCATTTTCTCCTGGTAGTTTTCTTTGCAAGGTAGATAGTAGCATAAATTTTGTCAAAATTTCGCAAAACTGTGATGGAAATGGCTGAGACAATCAATTTCAGTATATTTACAAGCGTAGAAACAAGTTAATATACAAAATGTAGGCTGTTCTGTTAATTAAGCTATATTATCTATAATGTGAATAGTACAATATAAACAAATATTATTTAAGCTACTCCGTCAATTTAATTACCGAATTTTGTGATTATTTTAAAATGACAATATTCTATAGATTTTTGAGTTAACTGTAGAATTTTTAATGAAATCTATATTTTAAATGTAGCATGAATGTATATTGTTTATAAAAGCTTCTATTGTGTAAATACTAATTCAGACATGGAATTATATAAATATAAAATTTCTAGAAATTTTGATGAGGTCTTATTTTGCTACTCTAGTCATTTCAAAATATTACTAATTTTGAAAATAGTGTGTAATAGATGCGTCTTCTATTACATTAGCGAAATGTGTTTATTAATTACAAAATTTTTGCCAAGATTTTGCACCATTGTGGTAGACAGTGTCCATTGTTTTTTCCCCACATACATTGCTAAAATCAGATATCAGTACATTTTAATATACACAATGTTTTTATTACATGAAATGATTAAGTTTGTATTTAGAAAATCCGAATATTTTTATCTGCAAAATTTAACAAAAGAGAATATTGTCCTCTTGCTTACAATATATATAGCTTAGCCATTTTCAACACAATTCTGCTGCACTGCACTGAACAGTATAGGAGACGGCAAGTTTGTCTTAGGGTAGAGTTCACCAGTGTACAGCAAGATATTCTATTTAGCATACACATGTACGGAAATACACAAAACAGTATTGTAAAACGTTGAAATGGTATGTATTTTTTTAAGTAGTTTGAATTTCACCAGTCCATGATGATTCCGATAATATTGTAAGTAGTTATTTATTTATTAAAATTCTGAAACACTTCATTGCCATTCTTATTTGAGTTATTTCACAGTGAAACACATTTTACATCAAATTGATTACAGTTCAGGGGATTATATGTTATGGTGTTTAAAGAAGCTTAAAATACTCACTATATCAGAAAATATATATATATATATATATATATATTAATTGAGATTTTGCTCTAGGAGAAAAAGACGCCAATGTACTTAAAATATTTAACATTTACTTGGAGCTGGTAGTAGACTATATTATATTAATTTTAATAAATTATATAGAGAAACTATGCTCGAAATAATCATTTTAATTTTAATTAACACATGTTTTGGAGAGAAAACGGTAAAATGAGCCTGTGTTGCATTCAATGATCATGATAAAAAATACATTTGTTTTATTAGCATGATGATTTATTGCAAAATAAATTTGGAAATAAAAGTAACTTTTTAAATGGTAATTTTACGAATTTGAACGAAAGGAAAGTATTTATAATTTATATACCTTCATCTTTTTCCCCTACTCTTGCACCAAGACATATGGAAAATCTCATTTAATCTATTAAAATCTTGTAGCTGAATTAACAGTTCATATAAACCCAGTATACAAATTATGAAAACTTTGGTTTAGTTAAATTAAAAATAACTACAGTTTGTCAAAATATAACTTTTATTCAATAATTTCACACAAAAACTAAAAAAAAAAACCACTTTAATAATGTTGTATAAAATAATTGCAGGTTTTTTCCTTTTTTAGAAGTAAAACTAGCTTTCTTTATCAGAATGAGCAAAGTTCCAGTGTAATTAAACATTTTAGAAAAGCAACATCCTAACAAATTGTCTCCTAATTTCTTGTGTAACTGTTCCATTTTTATGGTCTTGGTGAAGAAAGATGGTTTTGCTATCGAAATGGATTAATATATTTCGTTTTCTTTTATGCTGCTATATACAACAATATATTTTTATTGATAAATTAGTGGTAAATATTTTATGCACAGAGCAACTTCAACGGAGTAATTAAAGAATGTAAAATATTCTTCAACTACTAAATACATAAAAATTTCAGAAGATGCAGCATATAAATGTTGGATAAAAGTATCGACCTGTTTGTAAAGTGAAATAGAAACTTCTTGGATGGCTCTTGCTTTTGAAACCAGTTGATACCAATTATTCAACCTTCATATTCTATGTGAAACAAAATTTTTATTACATATTCATTTTGACAGCAGTAGAACGAAAAAAAAATTATATCCGTATATAATCATCCAGTGATGGTCGCATGACCATTTGTTAATTTTTTTTTATTTTGCACAAATATTCTTACATATCCCAGCAGATTAACATTTTTTTAAAATTTTTTCATCTAGCTTGTTTTTCAGCCATTTTCCCAACATGATGGGCTCCAAATTTAAAGAATTTTGATGTTAACGCAAATTTAAGTATCTTAGAACCAAAAAGAGCTAGATACTTGAGAAAAACTGTTTTACTGGTCCTAAAGTGATCTACAATTTATGTCATTGTAAATATTGCTTAATTGCTTCCTGAGTGGCTGAAATTCAGCTTCGATTTAGCCAAAACTGCAATATTTGTCATTTAAAAAAAAATGTAGGGGGCGATTCTAAATTTTCAAATTTTTACCATGTCTTACCTTATGCCCATTGACTGAGCCGCCATGTTTGGGGCAAACAAGGCGACTTATTCAAATTTACAAATATTTAAGTCTTGATATCTGTGATTAGGGAACTGAGGAAAATCTCAAACTTGGAAAGCATTACATAATAGCTAATTGTGGAAAAATGTGGCGTTTTAGACTTCTCCGGTTTTATTGCTGTGGAGATATAAATCCTAAAAATCAGAAATCTTAATTTTTACTTACCCACTATGGTGAAGCGAGAAAAACTCCCCCCCCCCCAAAACTTTTCGTAATAAGAAGCAAAAGTTACCTCTTGGTATGAGATGTCTTCATTCAAAACTTAAATGATTTTGATTAATATCTTTAGGTGCCGCAACACCGTTGAAAATGGAAAAAATGTGAAGAAACGCCATTTTTCTGAATTTTTTTTCAGATTACTTATTTTTTAATCAATCTAATGCAATAAAGGTGGAAAGTTGTCTTTAGATATAAGTTGTCTTCTTGCAGTATTTAAATAATTTAAATTAATTATTTTTCCATCACAAAAGAGTTGAAAATTGCTAAAAATGCAGAAGAGTGCAAGAGTATTTCAGATATTTTTCCTAGTAGCTTATTTAATTTATGCAACTTCATAGGTGACTATAGATGCATAATGTTTTTTACCTAATTATAAATATGAATAGTTTGGTAATAAATTTTCCGTGCCCGAATAGAAGTCGCATCATAATCCTCATGCAATTCCTACTAAAATAAGCATTTTCACAGTAGAACTGCAATGTGTAGGAATGTGTGTAACTATGTAGGAACATCTGTGAAAAAAAAATCAAAAGGTCATGCAACCAAATATTCTTTTTTTGGGTGATTTCAGATTCCCTGACTGCTATAACATACAAAACATGCAGCATAAAATTAACAGCCAGTTCTAATAAAAAAGGGTCTTTAAAGAAATTATATTTATTTAATTTATTTTTACGCTTAGAATGATTCATCACAAGTTATATATGATCCAATAATTAGCTAAACCTCTTAAATTTATATTCTAATCTATAATGGAATATATAACTTTACGACTTACATGCATATGAATATTTGCATTCTTAAACTACTATAACGTACAAAAAATGTTATGTAAAATAATTAGCCAAATCCAATATATACATTTCATTTATTTTTACAATTAGAATGATTCATGACAAGAAACATTGCTTCTGATAAATTACTAGATAAAAGTTATATTCTTATAGAATATACAAATCCACGACATACACTGCATATGTATAACTTTTGTATTCTTCAAGAACTATAACGTATAAAAACATAATATAAAATGAACAGACAACTCCAATAAATCTTTTATAAAGACAATATATGCATTTCATTCGTTTTAACAATTATAATGATTCGTATCAAGGCATATATAGTTTCCAATAAATAGCTAGATCTTACAAAAGTTGCATTCTTATGGAATATGCAAATCCACGACATACTATAATGCAGACGTATAATTTTCACATCCGTTGACTACTATAACGTACAAAAACGTAATGTACAATGTAGTGTATAAGATTCTATCCACAACATGCATAAAAAAATTAAGTTTCGCTTCCCACTTATTCCAATTCCTTTTATAGTTTTATTGCTGAATCTGTTTATACAAATCGTGGAATACAATCACAGATTTGTCTTATTCAAAACTGGTATACAATTTGTATGTCTCATATGCATATGTAATATCAACAGTAAACAGTATTAATATCTTTATAAGCAATCCAACTTGTGGCTCAAGGAGAACTGAAGGAAAATAAAAAAAATCACACTTTTACGCTTTGAAAATTGCCACATAAATTTTATTGCAATAACGTTACGTTACCGATATGGACATTATTTTACTTTACCTACTATACACAGTACATTACCTTCTGGAAATGAATTCTGTATGAAAAGAAATACTGTTTTAAATAGAAATTATTTGGTTTTGTCAGATGAGAATGATAGCATTAGCAATCTATGTGAAACTGAAACTCGTTCAAAGAGGAAAATAGTTTTAGTTCCTTGAAGTTTCGTTTTAGATGGATTTAATTATACAATGTGTTTCAAAAAGATTGCAAGATTAATTTATCATGAATAATTGGTCGTATACACATCGCTCCAATCTAAAAATTCTATGTGGACATAAGATTTTTCCTGTATAATGCAATGAATATACGTCTGCCACAGTGAAGAAAATGATGTATAAGAACCACAGCAACGTGTTTTTAACGTTGAATTGTACATTTGGAGCTTTTTTGGATGACAACATGTAAAATTATATCAAATTACCCAATTAACTTATAATTCGTGCAACTTTAAATTGACAATTATCAATATGCAAAATTTTAAAGCATCGGGTTTTTAGTATTCACGGATTCCTTTATGTGTACCAAATTCCTCTCTAAATGCTCCATTCGTTCGTGGGATATTTCTTCTACAGGCTCACGGACACACACTCACACACACTTACACGCACATACATACACACAACCATTCCATCGTAAACGTCTGATTTGTATTCAGAGATGCCTGAAACGTGCCCTTCCGTCGAAAACTCGAATTCGAATTTTCGACCCCGTCGCAATACTTTCCCTATACATTATGCGATGCATATAAGAAGAGTAAAAATGGATAGCAAATCCTATAAAAATTTATGATTTTAATCTTCTAAAGTTATAAATTTACCACATATTTCAAGTAAGATCCCATCATTTTCCCTCACTGACACACTTCCCTTCCATCCCTTCCAGTGCAAGAATACAAACAGCGCCGGTAACAGTCATCTGTTGCGACGAGCGACTGCCACACCATTACCTAATTCAGAAATCAAAGTAAATCCAATTAATATGTTTGGAAAGCACACCATCTGCAGAAAGGAAATTCTGCAAGGTGACGAACAAATATGCATTGAGAAATACCGCTTCACACGGCAGACAAAATGAGATAATGATCAATGACAGCCTCGGGGAAACTTTCATAATAGATGGTGTCTTACAACTCGCATGAAACGCGCTGCGAGAGTAGTTCGGACCTCGAAATAGATCAGGTCTAATAGTTTTTAGATATTGGATATGGAATAAAGCAGGACAGGAAAAAATGTCTAATTGAAGGCCAGGTTGAGACCCAGATATCGAGTTTGCAGTTAAGCCAATTTAAAGGAACACCCTGAGGGTGGCTTGATTAAACAATCTAAGTGAAGATAGGTGTTGTCAGCATATTAGGAGTGGTTTCGATACATTTTGAGGACTATTAATCATGGGCCGTATAAGATAAAAAAAATTCGCAACTTTAGAATGGTGATTTACAGCAAAGTTTGGTAATAAAAATATAGACATTTATTTCTCTCTTCTTCCTATTTCTCATATAATAAAGGAAGTCTCTGTATGTGTGTGTGTTTGTGTATCTGTGTGAGGTCTGTTGTGGGAAAGCTAAGCGGCGCACGGCCATGAAATTTGACACATAGGCCTCAAGGACCCCGGAAGGTGCACATCGGCGTTATTTTTTTTAAAATTCGAATTACTTCTTTAGTTATTTTATGTTTTGACTCGATTTAAACAAAAATCGCTTCAAAAATATTATCTCAACTTCTCCATCTTAACACCATCGGAAAGGCTGAAAATTCCCTTTCAAAGACACATTGAACGGAATATATACAATTAATAGGCGAATTTTCGCAAATTAAAGTAACCAAAAATCATAAAATGTATAGAACATAAAAATACAAGAATCCTAAACAGTAAACATGTCAAGTATAATAAAACATCATTTTTTTTACTTTCCCTGCAATACTTGGTAATGTATAGGGAAAGTATTGAAATCATGTCGAAAATCGCAACTCGAGTTTTCGACGGATCTACAGGTTTCAAGACCTCTAGAATACGAAAAAACCATTTTCAGTCCACCATTTAGTTTACCATTTGACGTCTGTGTGTGTGTCTGTGTGTCTGTCTGTCTGTGTGTCTGTCTGTCTGTCTGTCTGTGCAGATTTTGTATCCACTATAACTAAAAAATTAATGGACCGAATTTCCCAAAATTTGGTACGTAAGTCACGTGTGGACGAGTCTGGTGCTGATTAGTTTTGGGTACGATTTGGGATAAAAGAACCCGCCTATTTTTGCGAAATGGCCCGAAAAAGCTTGTATCCACTCTAACTGAAAAACTAATGGACCGAATTTCACAAAAATCGGCAGATGAGTCATTTGTGGGTCACCCTGGTGCTGATTAGATTTTGGCATCCGTCGGAAAAAAATAACCTGCCTTTTTTGCAAAATAGCTCGCAAAAATCGTCAAAATCAAAACTAAAGAACTACGTATGCTCAAATATATCCATTAAATGCTTGTTTAATACGTAATTTTTTGAGAAGAAAAGAAAAAGACCAACCCCATTACACTAGGACTAGCCGTTCTCGAGATAATTTAGTTTTTCTTATTTTCCCGACCCCACCTTTAAAAATAAGTTCGGTTACCGAATGAGAACGAAAATTGAATTAAAAGTGAAATAAATTTAATTAAAATAAAGAGAACGTGTATATAACTCTGCAGGGAAAGTCATGTGCTGCCCACATCAGATTTTTAATTGGTAGGAACAAAATAAAAATATCAATATCAGAGTATGTATTAAGGAAATCAACAAATCTACAGACAGGAAAACTCTGAATGCGATTTTGTTTAACGGTAGTATTATAGAATAATTTTTAGTCTATTATTGGTAATAGATATATGGAACTCCAAGAAAGTAAATAGGACAAACGATAGTATTAATTAAAACTTTATAGTAAAACAAGAGGCAAGACCATTTTCTTCCTTTTTAGGAGACATTAAATTGAATTTTTGCCTAAGTTGACTAGTATGCATATCAAATGGATAATAACCGGATGATATGTAAATAATAGTACGTACTATTTATTTTAGACTACTTCGATTTTTTGAGAATGCAGATGGTAAATAGGATCCCTGATTATAGAACAATATTCTAAAATAGGTTTAACAAAAGCATTATAAAGACGAATATTAGTATCAGCCCTGACAAAAACACGAGATTGTGTTAAGCTAAAGTCAAGACATGAAGAGGCTTTTTAAACAGAGTTTTATTTTATTTCTAGCAGCAGCACTTGATACAAATCATTCACTGGTGTACTAATACACAACACCAAAAATACAGGAGAAAAACTATTACAAGAAACAAGAAACATGAACAAGCAACAACAACAACAATAAAACAAGTATAGGAAATACATGGACGGTAGCCAAAAACACAAATTCAAAACAGTCAGATAGCTTGAAGGGCCTGCAGTGTTCTCAATATGTTTTAAACAGTGTTATCAATATGTTTTTGGAAGTTAAATGAATCATCAAAGGTGGCACTTAAATCAATAAAACGAGTGCACCGAGATAAAGGGCAGTTATTGAAATTGTGGTTGTCTTTGTGGATATTATGGATCCTAGCAATACTCATAACCTAGCACTTAGAAATATTTAAATAGGGTATATTTAAGACAAACCAGTTATATCGTTTATGAAGATCATTCTGTAGCAAAGCACACTCATTTTGCGAGTTGATTTTCATATAAAGTTTCAGATCATGAGCAAGCACAAGCCATTTGGCAGTTTTAAAACTTCTGGTATTTTATTAACAAAAATTAAGAAAGTGGGTAAGTCTAAATTTGAACCCTGAGGAACACCAGATAAATTACTATAATCTAGAGTTAATGCTAAAATTCTTTACAGAATAAAATATATTGTAATGTACAAGTACAACTAAGTCGATAAATCAATACTGAAATCACAAGTAATTAGCTCACGGCTTAATAACCTAAGATCCATATGATCAAATGCTTTACTAAAAGCAGTATAGAGAACATCCAGTTGTACCTTTTCTTCAACAGCATTAACACGCCCCAAGTAAAACAAGTTAAATTAAATAAGTTTGAGAGCATTGTCGTAAGTCCATGTTGGCAAGGCGAGATCCTTTGCTTAATTTGGGAAAATATTTTTTCATGCATAATATACTCAAATACTCTGGGAAAAGGGGGAAAGTATGGTAATAGGTCTACAGTTAGAAATATCATACTTGCTGTTCTTTTTATGTACAGGAATAACTTTACCATATTTTCAAACATTGGGGAAAGTCGTAGTTTTAATCGAAAGGTGAAACAAAAAATAGCAAAGGGTAAATTCATGAAAACATCCTTTGATAATAATAGATGGAACAACATCACAGCTTATAGACTGGGTGCATGTTTACTTTTTTAGGGATTTAGAAATATAATTTTCAGAAATGCATTTAATATTAATTAAATCGATATTATTAAATCATTTTGTCAGTAGTTCATAATTACCAATTTGGCTACTCTGGGTGTAAACAGATTGAAAGAAGTCCGCTAAGCAATTAGTAACATCAATATCATCGGAATATTCGACATTTATATAATCCATTGTTGTAATCTTATGAATACCAGGAGAATCCACCTGTACAATAAGAGAAAGAAAGACCAGAAAGTTTTAGGATTTTTATTGCGATCTAGTTCAATTTTAAAAATATGAGTAAAAAATCAGTTTTTGTTCCATCCTTTACCAGTTTGCATGGTCAACAAAATTCTAGTAAGTCACTTTCATCCCCAACTATAATAGATTTATTACGAAACATATTTTTTAATTTAATATAATTTAATATATTGAAATTTTAATTTAATATATTGAATTTTTAATTTAATATATTGAATAGTGCCAGAAGGGTACCACAATTTATATTTACCCTTTGTAAGAATATATTTAGGGATACATAAGTCAAAAATTTTATAGACACAATCACAAAACCTCAATACAGCGTCATCATCATTAGAGTATATGCTTAAAAAGCTCCAATCGGTATTAGAAGTAGTCATAAGCGTAGTTTAATTAGCCTTCTTAACCCTTTGACCGTTTTGATTTTTCGGGGAAAACTTCTTCCCAGCGTTATTTTCCGGCGTGAGAAATGTTGTTTTCACTTTAGAGGAATTGCATTCATCACCATAGCTGTGGATGGATATAATTGAACATAAAATAAAACAATAAGTAAACAATTATTTTATAGAAAAAGTACAAAATGTACTGACATTTCCTGTAAATGTATCATTTAATTTAATTCCTTAAATTTTTTTTATATTGTGATATATTTTAAAACAAGGTGCAGTACACAGTTTTACATCACAGTCTTTAGAGTAAAATCGCGTTCTATTTCTCAAATTTTTTTAATATTTGCTGTTACTGCCATCAGAATAAAAAATATTTAACTGTTCCATTCTTTTTTTTTTCTGTGAATCATATGTTGAAGCCGTCGCAAACTTTCACATGTAAGGAAAAGGTCAAACGACGCGAAAAGTCTAAAAAAACTGGAAAAGAAAGTAGTAGAAATTAAAGAATTATTTATTAGTGCTGCCATCTAGAGCGAATCTGAACATTAAAAGCTGTAAAACGCTTTAAAAGCGTTTGAAACGTTAATAAGAAGGAAAAAGGTTGATGAACGCTTTTAGTGCATTGCTAAAGTACATCAGACCCTTTTACTGAATGCGCTAGATGCTTTCACAAAGGCCAGAGGGTTAAAGTTAAATTTCATACTACTACTATTAATCCGAGGTACCTACTTACCTTTTCAATCTAGAAAGATCCCTCCAGAGCAGGATTATATAGATCCTCCTTCGCGAAACGGAAGGTAGAATGTTCAATAACAACTGACTTGTAGTTAGTCCAAAATAAAATTCGAGAGTTTCACTGTATTCATTAAAAATAGTGTTGATGTGATCAATATTTAGGAATGTGATGAAGCTAATGAGGGAAGATTGAACATGAGTATAACCTGTTAAGGTACCAGTAATGGAATGGCTGCATTTTTATACATAGAAGATTAAAATTTCCAAATATAAATATATGATCAAAGGATGAACAACTTTTTCTTCAGCGCCTCTAAAGAATCTTTCATAGTCACCATCAGCATTAGGGGCTTGAAATAAACAACACAAATATAAAATTTAAAGGTATATGAAACATTGACATGCTCCCATAAGCATTCTTTCTCAAATGTTAGATCAGTTAATTCGGTAGCAGAAAATGTTTTTAAGGCAATAAGTACACCTCCGCTACGACTTAAACCAGTAGTAATCAGATATCTATCATATCTAAAAACATTCATCAAAAATTTCATGTCACTATTTCACCAAGTTTCAGCTAGGCAAATAATATCAAAATCATATGTCAAGGTATTGATATAAAACTCATTTGTCTTGGTCCTCAATCGTAGTAAAACTTGATCTCCCCATACGTAGTACCAGAATGTTTTAATCACTTATTCATATTCAAATAATTTCCATTCACAGGATTTGATAATCATCACAAATAACCTCAATACTAGCCTCATGCAAGAGGCCATATAATTTGAATACAAGACAGGCCTTTGGCTAAACATCTTCATTCAATAGCACCTCAAGGTCACTCAGCATAATATCAATGTGTAAGGATTAATAGGTTTGATATTTGGTCTTAACTTTAGTGCAATCAAAATTACACAATCCCTTGCCTCTTAATACTTCAATTAAGCCAACTCCTGTATAGTTTCTGGACTTAAGCACGAAACAAAAACAACACATCTTTTTAATTGCTCGGATACAGATTTCAGGGTTGAGACCTCATTTGTGCTCTTGATTATAAAATTACATTTCTTTTGCACATTAAATGAAAGCGTAGTAACTGGACCAGAAATGGATCTTTCCTTTTGAGTTGTATCCAACATTTTAACTTTCACTCACGAAACATCACTATCCGATGAGTCACATTTACTAGACAGAACATTTGAGAAAAACATTTGTATCTCTAGAACCATGAGTGGAGGATCCAAATTTCAAGTCACATCAAGTCAATTTTTTATCACATCAAGTCAAGTCCATCAAGTCAACTTTATCAAGTCTCCGATTAATATCTTCATAAATGGTGTTCACTTTATCACAGTTAGATTTCACAAGAACATAGACTTTCGAGTTTCATATTAGAATCAGTATTGACCATAGATGCACTTCCCTTACCAGTAACATGTATCAAGACGCAATGTAATTTTGACACAACATATCCGTAGAAATACAATCACAGTCAGCAAGGGTCGCTGACTTTTTAGACGGTAAACTTTATTGAGATATCAGTACCCATGGAACGGTTTCATAATCATTATGTGCTCATTAGCATGGAATAACCGCTAACTGCAATGGCAGCAAGAAAACTCGCTATTTGTCGCAATTTTGTGAACTTTAGTGGAAACTGACAATTGCAGTCCTTCAACGTAGCCGGCATAAAATTCGCTCACAATTTAGCTCGGGCTACGTGAAGTTACAAAGGCCAAGTTCAAAATCACAAAATTCCGCCAAAAAGGAGAGTTTAAAAAAAAGCATTTTCAGAAATAGGCCTTTTGTTTCATATAGACTATCTAAATCCGCTGGGAAATTTTCAAATAGCTTTGTATCATTTACACTTAAAGGCTTGGCAGTTAAGACTGTGTAGAACATTTTTTTAACCTTTTGCTTACGAGTGGGACAGCGTCAATCCTAACGAAGAACATCTCAAACAGACAGGTATTTGACATACCTTATCCCAAACAGTTCGATCCCCCTTTGGTCTGCAAAGGGGGATTGAACTGTTTGGGATAGTGTATTAAAATAGGATTATATAGGATATTGGGATTTATGTACGGTATTATATAGGATATTGGGATAGTGTAAATATATTAAAATATGAAATATTTACAACAAATTATTTTTATAATCCATTTCCGATGAATAAAGAACATGAAGATTATCGGGGAAGCTGTTGTATAGTTTACAAAAATGACTTATAACACAATAACAACCTATATTCGAACTAAAATTCCTTAAAGCAAATAGACTCATGCTTCTGGTTGAATACTGGGGAACATGAAACCCGATCCCAACCGAGACAGGGGAACAATCAATTCTGCCATTGAACATATTCCTGAAGAATGAAAATAAAATGTAATCCCTTCTATTCTGTAAGCTTGTAACATTAAATATATTATGAAGAAAAGTAGCAGATGAGGCATATCAAAAAATACCAGTTTTCTTATAATATAGATATCTCAAGAATTTATTTTGAATAATGTCGATATGAACAGCTGAACAGCATGAAAAGGCCTCCATACCACTGACGTATACTCAAGCCCAGACCTGACCAAGGCATTAAAGAGAACAATGATGGTATGCTCATTAGTAAAATCCTGAGCAATTCTCTTAATATTGCCCAGTTTCCTATAGGATTTAGTACAAATACCAGAAATATGGGGAGAAAAAGAGAAATCAGACGTATAAATAACTCCAAGATCAGTAACAGAGAACCTTCTAGCTAAAACAGAGTTGCCAATACCTTAAGAAAATAAAATAGGCACTTTTCTACAAGTACAAGACACAACGCTATATTTACTAATATTGAGATGAAGAACAAATAACAAATCACATTTAAATATAAATTGGGTTATCTCTTTTTTGAACATACCATGCTTAGTGATGTTCATTACATTCCTGATATACATAGTATAATGTATAAGAAAGTATTTTGACGGAGTTGAAAATTCGAATTTGAGTTTTCGATTGGAAACCACATTTCAAGCATCCCTGACCACGAATCCAGCATTATGGAGGTGATTATATCTCTCTCCCCTCTCTCTCCACTCCCCTCTCCCCCTCTCTTCCCCTCTCTCTCCACTCCCCTCTCTCCCCTCTTCCCCCCCCCCTCTCTCTCTCTGTGTGTGTGTGTGTGTGTCAGTGAGTCTGTGGAGACGATATATCACGAACGAATGCAGCGATTCGAATGAAATTTGGGACAAAAATTACAATCTGTGAATGCTGGAAGCCTATTGTTTTTAAATGCAATCGAATATTCAGAACCTCCTACATTTTTGAGTGAAAGTTTGAAAAAATCATCAAAAAATCAAAACCTTTAATAAAGTTACGCAAATAGACATTTCTTCATGTAATTTTTCCGTAGAAAACAATTGACATAAACTCTAGAATGACATAAACTCTAGAACTCTAGCATGAATCGTTTTTGAGATATTGCACATTTTTCGTATAAATTTATCAACAAATAACATAAATAAATAAATAAATTTTATTGCGAAATATATTCACTTTTCATATGTAATATCATGCGATAAATTTGGTGACATCATTCTCGTGGATCTAGCTCGTTCCATTCATGAGAAAAGATACTTTGGGTAATACTTTTGTATTTGAACGCCATAGTCATTTATCTGCTATAAGAGTAACTAATTTCTCCATCCATAATGGTTGGCGAGATTTTGGCAGAATGTCGCCAACTTGGCGGCTTTTTGAAATGTTGACAAATTAACGAAAATGTCGCCAAATTGATAAAAATGACGCGAAATCAATGAGAATGACAAGTAATTGACTAAAATTTAATATCTTGGAAAGCATATAAGTATCTACTATAAGAATAACCTATTTTTCTGTCCGTAACGTTTGGCAAAATTTTGGTGACGAATTTGTTTTAATATTTCCAATTTGTTGACTTTTTAAAAGTTACCAAATTGACGTAAATGTCACCCAGTTGATAGAAATTCACGAAATGAAACCGACGCTAAATCATTAACATGACGACTAATTGATAAAAGTTCAATATCTTGGAAGAAACATAAGAGTAAACTATAAGAATAACTCATTCCTCCGTTCGTAACGTTTGCCGAGAAAATTAGCGGGACGTCGCCAACTTGGAGACTATTTTAAATGTTGCTAAAGTGACAAAAATGTCAACTAATTGCTAAAAATGACGCCAAATGGGAAGTAATGCTTCGCAAATTCTGATTTCCGTCATATGACGGGTATACCTTCTGGTACATAAGAAATGCTCTTCTATCCGTTTGTCTGTAACACTTGGCGATGCATTTTGACGAATAATCTAACAAAATATCGACAACTTGTGGATATGTCACTCCTAGATTGAATATAATATCGTCAAAATTGCAAAAATGACTCTAAATTAATGAAAATGACGCCTGATTGATGAATTAATCATTAAAATATTTTAATACATATCCTTTATCGCTTATTGAGGATGCTGTCAATATTGACAACTGCTGTCAATATTCAAAATGACTACAATCACAAATTTATTCTCCTTTATTTTTTGATAAAATATAGTGATATTAAGAAAACATACGAGTAGATACAATTTGCTCATTGGTAGGTCGATATTTAATTAAAATGATATTTCTAAAGCTTTAAATTCAAACATTCAGTATCCACATCTATATAATGATACCTCTTTCATACAATATGAAAATATATATATATACACTACACATTTATTATTACGAGTGGTTTAAATATTATTAAGGACGATACATTTAGAAATATCTTATTTAGAGTTGCGCAAAATATAAGTTAATTGGATTCTTTGAAATAGTTTTACATGTTGTCATCCGGAAAATTGCCAAAACTACAATTCAACGATAAAAACGCAGTACCATGGAACTTGTACATTATTATTTTACTGTGTAAAAGAAGTAAATTAATTGCATTATAGTAAAGCCATGTGCTGCCAAGATCAGCTTTTTTAATAATATTTCTCATAAACATAAACATTTGTTAAAAATAAACATAGTCATATTAAGAAAACATACGAGTAGATGCAATTTGCTTATTGGTAGGTCGATATTTAATTAAAATGATATTTCTAAAGCTTTAAATTCAAACATTCAGTATCCATATCTATATAATGATACCTCTTTCTTACAATATGAAAATATATATATATGTACACTACACATTCATTATTACGCGCGCGCGAATGGTTTAAATATTATTAAGGACGATACATTTAAAAATATCTTGTCGTACTAAATTCCGTATTCAAAATGACTACAATCACAAATTTATTCTCCTTTATTTTTTGATAAAATATAGTGATATTAAGAAAACATACGAGTAGATACAATTTGCTCATTGGTAGGTCGATATTTAATTAAAATGTTATTTCTAAAGCTTTAAATTCAAACATTCACAGTATCCATATCTATATAATGATACCTCTTTCATACAATATGAAAAAATATATATATATGTACACTGCACATTCATTATATGTTACGAGTGGTTTAAATATTATTAAGGACGATACATTTAGAAATATCTCATCGCACTAAATTCCGTATTCAAAATGACTACAATCACAATTTATTCTCCTTTATTTTTAGACTTAGATAAATTAATATACAACTTAATACATATAACTGGTGATTTGAATGTTGTTGAAGGCGATTTTCTCAGGGATATCATGAATAAAGGTTATAAATATTGTCTTCAAAACTATTATAATCCAGAAGCATTATTATTAATGCTCACTTATTAGTAACGGAAGAATTATTATTGACGATAAACTAGTTATTAACGCGTGAAAACTCATGCTTGTATGTATGTCGATATGTTCCCCTTATTCTGAAACCAATAACTAGCCTAGCACAACTCGGTTTTTCTAAAATGTAGCATTCGGTCCAAGAAGTTGCAAGAAGGTTTTGAAAATTCGAAAAATTTAATAGATTTTTAAAAATGTTTGAAAAACCTCTAAAAGCGGGGGAAAATCAACCTTGTCCTTAAAAGCGTATTTTCGTCCTGATTTTTAAATCTTCCGGTTTTTTTAAGGAAGCTAAGTGTATGTTTAAGAGAACTGACGAGAGAGAATTTCGAAAACTCGATGTCCCCCCCCCTCCCCCAGATTTTTAAAAGTCAGATAAATTCCAAAAATCTCAAAAAGAGAAACAAGGATGCTCAATTTAAAAATCTAACTTGGACCTAAATTTTAGGGCTACCATCTCTACTTTTTTTATACTGGAGTTAAAATTTTGCTTTATAAAAATTTTAAAAAATCGATCGTTTCTTTGTTGCAAAAATTTTATTCAGGTACGATGATAAAGATATTTAAAAAAGAGATAAATACATACTTATCTAGAAAATCTATTTTTAATACAATTTTCATACTCCATTTGTCACGCTGTAGTTAAATACACTCTATTGCAAATAAAATGCATGCACCCCCCATGACAATTGAGCCTAGAAAATCGTCATGTATGTATCGTTTGAGGAGATATGCAATGATTGGAATTTGGGAGAATTTTTTTTATTAGGAATAGTGGCAACAAGAAGATGTCATTTTAGTAAGTGATAAATTCTAATCTGGCAGCTATATAAGCCGATATTCGGTGAGGCATAGACTCAGTTAAGTTGATTATGGACATATGTGGAAGATTCTGCCGCAAATGTTAAAACTGTTCATTTAAGTTAGAGGTATTTTGAGAAGGCTTGCTTCGACTTCGAATTGATTTACTATATGTCTTACAAAACAAATTTTAGAACACCTTCGGATAAGTCGGATGGTCTGGGTCAAAGAAAAAGAAAACCTATTTTAAATAACGATAGTTTTAAGTAAACGGCATACTTAATTTTTACTCTTATTTTCTGAAAGAATAAGAGAGTAGAGCCAAAGCTACAATGGTCCTATTCCAGGTTTGTCTATTATAGTTCTGCGTCAATGGATAGAGTTATAAATTCTATTTCACGGGTCGAGAGAGTCTAGTAACTAAGGCGTTGGGATCCGAATAGAGCATGGGCACGAATGTAAGTAAACAGCCTGCGTAGTAGAATGCGCAGGATTGTAAGGGCAAAAGGACACTTTCTTTCCCATTGAGTTCTATGCAAATTTTCTACGATGTCAGAGGAATTGCTTCGTATCGTAAAAACTATTGCATATAAAAATATTAAATTTAATACGCTTGTAGACAAAGTGTTGGGGAATACGCTTAAATAAACCGTTTTTTGATATATATTGTAGTTTAAGAAATATTTAATATCAAAATCAAGGACAAAATATTTGAGCTGAGAGTTCGCGTCCTGGATAGACTAACAATAGCAAGATCACGAATTTTTGCATGCAGGTATTGACATGGGTGAATTTTTGCAGGACGGAGCCCCTTTTTTAACACTTTACAACATAGTTGAAAAGTGTTTATGACTTTGTTCATTCTGTCTGTCTGTCTGTCTGTCTGTCCGTTAGCACGATAACAGCCGTAAAAATGACTTTATCAAAATGAAATTTTAGTATGTTTTTCAGACGGTCTGTGGGACCTATGGGAATATAAATAAATAATATCACCCAATTAGTTTTTTATTGAACCGGGGATGAAAAAATGAAATACATTGAACCCTATGGGACCTAATTTTTCAAACATTTTTTAAGCAAATTTAAAATTCCTAAATTGCTTCGAAATTTTTAGGAAATATTCACATTATTCCATAAAATATATAAAAAAAATTCAGTAAAATATATTAAGTAGTTTTTTAATTAAAAATTATTTAATATAGGCAAAAAAACAAATTCAATTAAATTCTGACTTTTGGGATATCCTCCAGAAAGAAACAAGAAAGATCAATCATGCTTAAAGCATTGATTATGAAACACTTTCCAACTTCAATACAATTTTATTTAAAAAAGTCTAATATGCAATACATCCCTCGGTAATATTTTAAAACTTATCACAATACTAGTATTATTTATTATATTTGAAAACTTAAACCATCATTGAAAAAAATGCACTTCATTCAAATGACGGCATTGAAATATAAATTGCCTGGTTTAAATGTCTCTAAAATGATATATACATTCCACGGTAATATTTTTAAAACTATCATAATACTACTAAAATTTATTATATTTGAAAACTTCATCGAAAACAAGTGAAATTCATTCAAATGACGTCATAGAAAAAATAACACGCCTGGATCTCTCTATAAAAACAGCATTTCATTCATAACTGTCTCCCATTCATTTCATCCATCACAATACTATAATAATTCATTTTATTTAAAAATTAATACCATGGAGCTACAAATAATTAAACTCTATGCTTAAAACTTCATCGAAAAAAATCGTTCGTCTCTTTGTAAAATCAATGAATATTTCATTCATATCAGCCATGCAGACTCCATGGGTTAAATTATTTTTGTGTTAAAGAAATACAGCAATTCTAATACAACTCATTCTACATATTTTGCTGATTACATTTTACATAGATGAAAAATAGGCTTCGTTGTAGAAATAATCAAATTTGGATGAGTATTTAAACTCAAATTTATTGTATTTGCGTTGTTTCAGTATGTAGATGCACAGAATTTAGGCAAAAATAAAGTAGTTTTAGGACGGATACAACACTCAATATGAATTAAAAAGAGCTTAAAAAATCACGATTTTGAAACAAGATGGATGCCATATATCATTTTGAAGTGGGTCATGTGATCGTTTCATATCATGTTCCCGTGATCGCTTGATGTAAAAGGAGTAATTATTATTTTAATTTTTATTTAAAAAACTACTAAATATATTTCGCTGAATTTTTTTTTATATATTTTATGGAACAATTTGAATATTACCTAAAATTTTCGAAGCAGTTTGTGAATTTTAAATCCGCTTAAAAAATGTTTGAAAAATTAGGTCCTATAGGGCTCAATGTATTTCATTTTTTCAACCCGAGTTCAAACCAAAACTAATTGGGTGATATTATTCATTTTTATTCCATAGGTCCTACAGACCGTCTGAACAACATACTAAAATTTCATTTTGATTAAGTCATTTTTACGGCAGTTATCGTGCTAAAGGACAGACAGACAGACAGAATGAACTAAGTCATAAACACTTTTCAACTTTGTTGTAACGTGTTAAAAAGAGATATATTATATAGTAAATATCTTTCCAAGAGTTCAATCATTTTGTATATAAGAGAGGCTTCACATTTTAAAATAAATTTGGTAGATAACAATTTTTCAAAGTTTTTTTAATTTTATATAACTCTTCGTGATATACTTATTTGATGGCATTTTTAATGCACTTTCCTACGTCCTAGAGAGTTAAAATTTGATACACAGCTTAAATTTGTTGAACATTTTATTCTACAAAAATTTGGTGGATCTTTAAATATAGATCATACATTTTTTTCGAAATGGCCTGCAAATAATCCCCGTTCACTTCTATAGATCATTGTTGTAATATTGCTAAAAATTCTGATGTGGGCAGCACATGTCTTTCCATGCAGACTCATATTCACGTTCTCTTTATTTCATCAATAATAATTTGAGCTTCTCTGCACAAAATAACTGCCATAAATATTTTAAATGACATTGAATTTACAAGTTAAACTTAAATTTGGTTCTCATTTGATAGCTGGACTTATTGTCAAAGGTGGCGTAGCGAAAACGCGAAAAAACTAGAATATATCAAGAACGGCTAGTCCTAGAGTAATGGGGTTAGTATTATTTTTTTTTGTTGTCAAAAATCCCGTATAAAATAGGAATTTAATTGATATAATTGAGCACATGTAGTCTTTTATTTTTATATTTAACGATTTTTGCTGGCCATTTCGCAAAAATAGCCCGTTCCTTTTCCCCGAATCGTACTAGAATAACCTACAAATGATATATATAGCAAATTTTTAAAAATTTGTTCCATTAGTTTTTAGCTAGAGTAGATTAAGGCAATTTCTGCCGGCCATTTCGCAAAGAAGGCAGATTCTTTTATTACGAATCGTACTATAATCTAATGAACATCAGGATTTCCCTCAAAAAACATACCTACCAAATTTTATGAAATTCGATGAATTAGTTTTTCAATTAGATTGGATGTAATATCCTCACAGACACACAGGAACGTACACAGATACACCCTTACACACAGACGTCTTCCTAAAAATAGTTTTTTCGTGTTCTAGAAGTCCCAAAACGTGTAGATCCTTCGAAAATTCGAGTTCCGATCTTCGGCACGATTCCAATACTTTGAATACATACACACATACACACACATATATTATCTGTGTATCTGTGTAATATCTGTGTATCTATATTCCGTGCCTATGCAATTACAATAGTTGTGATTTTAAATGATCCCTAAACTTTTATTATTTCTTAAACGAAGCCTAATTTTAACTTATGCAAAATGCAAATATCTCATGATTGAAATATTCATTGATTTTGCTCAGAGAATCAGATGATTTATGTTTCGATACAGTTTTAAATATTTAAGTCTAATAAATTACTGTAGTACTGTGATAATATAAAATATATCTCCACTGAATGTATGACATTTTATAAATTTTTAAATGAAATTACATTTCTGTTGAAAGGTGTTTCATAATCAATGCTTATGCATGATTGATCTTTCTTGTTTAATTTCGATGTAGTTTTTGAGATATTTTACTTCTTATGCACTTCTGAAGTGAACATTTTCTTTCGTATCGGCACGTCTAGCGATTTTTCTGTCTCGTCATATCATCAAATTTTAAAATTATTTGTTTCAAATTTTGAAATGTTTGTAGGGTGTGAAAGCCCCAGGCCGTCCGGCTCGTCCAGAGGACTTAGAGCAACAGATTGGACGACCGGGAATGTTTGTAGGGTGTGTAAAAGGTAATCAAATAAAGCACAGCGCAATATGTATTAGAATAAAAGAGCAAACATTTGTTTGGGCTGTAAACATTGGAGATAGGTATAATACTCATGTACAAAATATATTAATATTACATGATGCTTATCGACTTCAAATATGATTCATGGAACCTTATGATACATTTTTTAGTATACAGGATATGAGAAATGAACTGCTGAGTTAAAATGGTTATATAGAACTTGTATAGTTTGAAAAGCACCGACCGACCAAATTTAGATGATCGATAAAATTTGATTTGCAAAACAGTATAACTTTTACTTGAATGTCTTTTACTAGTTTTGGAGAGATTTGTTACATCTATTTAACAAATGCCCCCCCCCCCAAAAAAAAAAGAAATATATATATATATATATACTTGTATAGTTTGAAAAGCACCGACCGACCAGCTTTAGAAAGTTGATATGTAAAGCAGTATAACTTTTACTTGAATGTCTTTTACTAGTTTTGGGGAGATTAGTTACATCTATTTAACAAATGCCCCTCCCCCCCCCCCATAAAAAATATACTTGTATAATTTGAAAAGCACCGACCGACCAAATTTAGAAAGTTGATGTGCAAAACAGTATAACTTTTACTTGAATGTCTTTTACTAGTTTTGGGGAGATTAGTTACATCTACTTAACAAATGCCCCCCCCCCCCCCAAAAAAAAAAATATATACTTGTATAGTTTGAAAAGCACCGAGCGACCAAATTTAGAAAGTTGATATGCAAAACAGTATAACTTTTACTTGAATGTCTTTTACTAGTTTTGGGGAGATTAGTTACATATATTTAACAAATGCCCCCCCCCCCTAAAAAAAAATATACTTGTATAATTTGAAAAGCACCGACCGACCAAATTTAGAAAGTTGATGTGCAAAACTGTGTAACTTTTACTTGAATGTCTTTTAATAGTTTTGGGGAGATTAGTTACATCTATTTAAAAAATGCCCCCCCCCCCCCGAAAAAAATTTACTTAAATTTACTTTAACATTCAATTAATCAAACTTTAGTACTATGATGTCAATCAAAACTATGTACATGAATGAATCTTTACATATATAATAATACACTTAATTATTTAAAATTATATTACTTTTAAAAATGAAAACAATTAACATGTTATGATTTTATAAAAATATAATTCAAATTGGACAGTTGATATTTATATTTATTTTATTACTCACATATTGTAATTTATTGTATCACATCAATACAAGAAACAGGTTAATAAGCTTTAAATAGGCACCATTAAATAAATAGAAGAATGAAATGTAATAACTTTCACAACAATATTTAACCAATATATGTCAAATGAGAAGTTTTCTTAAAACAGCAAAGTGAAAAATGGAAACCCTATTACACTTAAAAGATTTTTATTAGCAACGATTTACCTTTTTAGATACAATTTATCAATTTTAATTACTAAATTGCCAATCAAAACTATTCACATGAAAAACCTATAAATAATAATGGGCTCAATTAGTTAACGTTCAATATCTATATTTTTTTTAATTTAAACAATTTGGTATTTTTAAAGAAGTATAAAAATATTGAAATTAGGATAGTGGTTATTTAAATCTGCTGTGTCTATCGCATCAAAGCAAGAAATAGGTTAATAAACTTAAAATATGCAGCATAAAACAAAAGAACGAATGAAATGGGATAATTTACACTATACCTGACCAGTAATAGATGTCAAATAATGAATAATTTTATTAAAATAGCAAGTATAAAGAAGGTTAAAACACAGAAATCTACAGGTTCGCAATAGGAGAATCCGAGTGTTTTGCCCTTACAAATTTCGCGCATGCCGGTTGAGTTTACATGTGACTTAACGTGCTCATGCTTTATTCGGTCCAGGCCGTCCAAAGCTATCTCCGTTCTACGCAGCACTTTAAACCTGTAGGTTCGAAAATCCATCGGACATTCTGGTTATGGAAATAAACTCTATTGCAAACGCAATAACATTTGCAGCTCTTCTATAGGAGCGCTTTTATCGATTGATGAAGGTGGATAAAGTTCGTTCAAATGTTTATTTCCTGAAATCATGCAAATGAAAAACTGTAAAACAAATTTACTTTCCTTAAAATTTACAATTTGGACAAGAAGCGTTAGATAATTTATTATTTTTGCCCGTTTTCAACGGTTGTAACACGTCGCCTGCAATTTTTGGTCAAGGAAAGAACACATTCCTGAACTTATTTTAAAATTCTGAGAAATTAAATAGGACTGTAAAAGTGTTCCAGACAGAAAGTGAAGATTCCGACACTATTTCTACAAGTAAAAACACCTTTGAAGCATACTATGGAGCTTGTAAAAAATATATATATATATATATATATAGATCTCCGGATTCTCTTTGGTACCAACATTTCGCAAGATCAGTGGCAAACATAAGTTAAATTAGTTTCACTCCCACCCACATCAGCAGTAATACGGCAAACATTCATTTCGAAACTTTTAATAAGTCCAGACTTGCAAAGGTGTCTACAAGAAGCCAGAAAAATGGGAATAGAAGCGAAGTGAGACGGGACTTTCTCCAGTCGCAACAATTAAAGATCCTGCTGCTGAAGTACTCTTTAAATTTATTTCCTGTGAATATAAAGAAGAAAACATGTGGCTTCTGGAAGTCTGGTCTCTGTTATTTGCATTTACTGCTGCGGAGATTACTTCCAACATATTGCTGACATTTTGAGCGACAACGACGAAGAGGAAGAAATCGCTAGCAACAAACTATACGAAGATATTGAAAAGGACAATACAGGATTGGGGAACAACAAAACTGGCCCATCCAGAGCATCAAAACAAAAGAGACTAGATTTTTAAAAATACGTTGCGTTTTATTTACGTTTATTTAATATAATTACTTCGAAAAAATATTACAAATAAGATTTTATTTTAATAAAATGAGGACCGGGGCAGGATTAAGAAGAATATTTGTTTCTGAGTGATAACGACTAATGGGCAAGTTTTCGGAATCCATTGTTTAGGGAAGTAATCTTTAGTGTCTTTACATTTTGTCTTTCTAATTTGGGGAATTTTTTTACTTATATTTTTAGAATTTGCTTCATTTAGATTTAAAATACTTATTCTCTCTCTTTCACAGCCAAAGCAGCATTCCACGGAAATCAACTCTCACCAATCGGCGATCTTACTGTTAACAAGCGGATTAGTATTTTCAGGAGCTTTGTTCCCTTACCTGAAATGACAACCCAAAGAATGCGTACAGGGAAAGAAAAAAATCATGGGTTTCCAGAAGAAAAGAAAATATGAAACGTAATTTGAAAAGTGGGAGGATGTACCACTTCGCCAAGAAAATATTAGTCCTTTGAAGGAGTCAAGTAACAGCGGGCAAACTTTCTCGGAGTAGGAAAAAAAAACATGTATCTCACCTAAATCTCATTCTTCTGACGCCTCACCTGTTCATTATCGCATTTTTTTCACCATCTAGCCAAACGCGGAGCCTACAATTTTGAAGTGGAAACTATTCGAAATTGGGCGCTTCTCTTTTTTATTTTCAAAAAACTGTGGTTTTAACAGGGTTGTGTTTGCAGCGCCAACAAGGATTTGGAATTTTTTTTTCTAAATAAAACATGCAAATTATATTTGTAGATATACTGACACGCACGGTCTCATATAAATAAAATTGGCTTAAAGATTGGGTGTTAGTTTTTCCTCTCCGTGTGAATCGGCTGAATGTATTAAAGGAAGTTTCGTTGCAACTCAGCTTTTGCTTTTCTTAGAAATTGGACAAAAAGATAGGAATTTCAAAGACGGAAGGATCAGGTTAACAAAGCCACATAGAAAACTATCTGCTGTGTATAATCTCTAAAATCCATTGCTATGTATGAATTATTTACTTTGAACAGGAAGAATTATGTCATTATTTAATACCGACTGTTCAACTATTGCAATATTAATATGGCCCCAAAATATCCATGCTTGAAATGAAATTGGAATAAATAACAGGTGGCAAGCAATGGGGAGAAATTTGTTGATCTAAGTTTCCACCAAAAAATTTCCTTGAAACATCTATTTCTCATAATCATGTATAGATAGAGCTTTGATAAAGATGTATATGGATTCAGCAGCAAATTCTGGAATACGGGGGGCGTCATTCCACTTCAGTTTATGGAGATGTCACTTACGTTATTTTTTCCACCTAAAATTCGTCTGATCATATTTAAAAGCTTTGACAAAGTTATATTAACTTTGTAATATATTAAAATAAAAGCTACACGTAAATAATTTAACTTATATACTACACTTAAAAGGTGAAAAATATATCAGAACATGTAAAAAACGAAATGCATCCCTATTATTTAGGAAAAGATTTAGGGAATTTTGGTTCTTCCTAGCTTTACAAACTTTACGGAAGGAGTACGCGAAATAACATAACAATGGTTGACATTTCCTTTTAAAAAGAAGTGTGTAAATATTAATGACAATTTTAGCTATCAAAATTCTTGCATTTTTAAGCAAGTATTCGAGTATACATTTTTAACAATGAAAATTTTCCGAGTATAAATTTTAAGCTAAAGAATGTAACAGGGAATTTTTAGAACTCTGAAAATTCCCTTTGTGAGAATGTTATAAATATCATTATTGCTCATCAGCAAGCATGCCACAAAATCGTTATGCAATTAGGATATCCGAACTGTGTAAGAAAGATCTACTACATTGCAAAACTGTATAAATATTGCATATATATATATATATACAGTGTGTGTGTTTGTGTATGGGGGTGGGGGCAGGCAAGTCACTGCATTGATTAAAACTCAAAATCTCAATGAGGAGAGCAACAGAGGTGGTCTTAAATATGCGGTATAGGTCTTAAGGTGTGCATTAAATAGAAACCTGATGTGGCTAACACATGACTTTCCTTGCAGGCTCATATTCACGTTCTCTTTATATCTTCAATAATTCATTAAATTGAGTTTAATTGCATAAAATAACAGCCATAGTTATTTTATATGGCACTGAATTTGCACTTTTAATTCACTTTTCGTTTTTATTTGGCAACTGGACATATTTTCAAAGTACTTATTTTTAAATATCTCACAGACAGCTACTTCTAGAATGATGGGGTTGGTCTTATTCTTTTTAAACAAAAATTAAGTATAAAATAAGCATTTAATTGATATATTTCAGCCTACGTAGTCTTTTGTTTTAGATTTAACGATTTTTGCTGACCATTTCGCAAAAAAAGGCAGGTTCCTTTTTTCCGAATAGTACAAAAACCTAATCAGTACCAGGTTAACCTACAAGTGATTTATCGACACATTTTGTGAAATTTGGCCTATTAGTTTTGTAGATAGAGTAGATACAGACAATTTTAGCGGGCCATTTCGAATAAAAGGCAGGTTCTTTTCATCTCGAATCGTACAAAAATCCAATCAGTACCAGAAGCACCCAGAAGGGACTTCCCTACCGAATTGTATGAAATTTGGTCAATACTTAAGTAAGAGTTCAGAGTGGATATAAATGTTATTGGTTAGAGTGGAGAAAAAGTCTGAGTGTTAAGTTAGAGTAGTTATAAAATCTGCCCAGAATAAGAGAGTGGATATAAAATAGTAGTTAGAGTGGATATAAAATCTGCACAAACAGACAGGCATACAGACACACACAGAGACACACATACAGCCGTCAGGCTAAAAATAGGTTTTTCGTGTTCTAGAGGTCCCAAAACGTGTAGATCCGTCGAAAACTAAAGTTACAGTTACAATTTTCGGCACGATTTCAATACTATCCCTATGCATTACTGTGTATTGCAGGGAAGTAAAAATTTGATGTGGGGGCAGCAAATGGTTTTTCCTGTAAACTCATACTCACGTTCTCCTTATTTCCTCAATAATTCATTAAATTGAGTTTAATTGCACAAAATAACAGCCATAAGTATTTTAAATTACACTGAATTTGTACTTTTAATTTAATTTTTCATTTTCATTTGGTAACGGGACTTATTTTCAAAGGTGGCGTAGCGAAAATGCAAAAACACTAAAATATCTCGAGAAAAGCTAATCCGACAGTAATGGGTTGGGTTTACTTTTTTCGTCGTCAAGAATTACGGAAGAATTTCCACGTATTTAATGAATATATTTGAGCATATCGTAGTCGTTTATTTTTAGATATAACGATTTTTGCGGACTATTTTGCAAAAAAAGCAGGTTCTTTTCTTCCGAATTGTACCAAAACCTAATCAGCACCAGGATAACCTACAAGTGATTTATTTTCCAAATTTTGTAACATTTGGTATATTAGTGTTTTAGCTGGAGTGTATGCAGGCAATTTTTTGGGTTATTTTACAAAAAAAGGCAGGTTCTTTTATCCCGAATCGTACCAAAATCTAATATGCACCAGAAACACCCACAATCACCTGTCTACCAAATTTTGTGAATTCGGTCAATTAATTTTTCAGTTAGAGTGCATACAAAATCTGGGCAGACCGACAGACACACAGACAGACACATACACAGACACACAGACAGATAGACAGACACTTACACAGACACACAGACAGACACATACACAGACACACAGACAGACACATACACAGACACACAGACAGACACATACACAGACACACAGACAGACACATACACAGACACATACACAGACGTCATGCTAAAAATAGTTTTTCATGTTCTAGAGGTCTCAAGACGTGTAGATCCGTCGAAAACTCGAGAGTGCAATACTCCCTCTATACATTACCATGCATTGCAGGGAATGTAAAAAGAACTCACCTAAAAATCTACTGAAGTCACACCTCCTGAAGATTTGATAGATTGTCAGTTTACAATAAAATCATGACATAATACAAATAGGTTGTTTTGACCTTGCATTATAGAATCATTGCACGATGTTATTCTTAAAAAAAAAAAAAAAAAAAAAAAAGAAAAAGAAAAAAACTAATGTGGGTAACACATGATTTTATCTATATAAAGCAATGAATTTACTTCTTTCACAGTGAAAAAATTAAATATAAGATCTATGGCACAATGTGTTTAATTGAACATTTGTCGCTTTTTCGGATGGCAACATGTAAAACTATTTTGAAAAACGCATTAACTTATATTTCGCTCTACCCTATATTGACAATTGTCAATATGGATATCCTCCGCATGAGCAACATAATTCATATATTAAAATATTTAATAATTAATTCATCAATTTAGTGTCATAGTCGTTAACATACCGTCACTTTTGTAATTCTAACGCTATTTTCGTTAATAAGGGGCGAAATACCTCCAGTTTGGCAATATTTCGCTAAATTAGTCACCGAGTGCGCAAATTTATAACCAAGCATTGCATACGGAGGGATAAGCATTTCTTGTATATAAATGACTGCTAGCAAATTGTTACGCGTCAAAATGCAAAACTGTTACAAAGTATTTTCTCTTGTGAATGGAGCGAACCAGATCCACGAGAATGATGTTGACAAATTTATCGCCTAATATTATATATGAAAAGTGAACATATTTAATTTGATGTGATATTTTGAAAAATTTATTTGAAAAAGTGCAACATCTCGAGAACGGTTCGTGCTAGGGTTCTGAAGTATGGGCCAATATTTTTTAATGAAAAATTACATACGAAATGACTATTTATGTAACATTATTGATGGTTTTGATTGTGTGATGAAGTTTTAAAAATTTCATTCGAAAATTTGGATGTCTTCCGATCATTTAATTGCGCCTAAAATCAATAGGCTTCCAATATTCAGTGATTGTAAATTTTTCACCACATTTTGTTCGAAACGTTCAATTCATTCGTGATATATTGTCTTCACACACACACACACACACACACACACAGAGACACACACACGCACAGACACACACGCACGCACAGACAGGCGCACACACACACACACACATACACACACTCTCACACACAGAGACACACACAGGGACACACACAAACACGCACAGAGACACACAGACACACACACACACACACAGACACACTCACACACAGACACGCACACTCACAGACACACAGACACACACGCACACGCACACACACACACGCACATGCACACACGCACACACGCACACACGCACACGCAGGCGCAGACAGGCGCGCGCACACACACACACACACAGAGAGAGAGAGAGAGACATCACCTCAAAACCGTCAGATCCGTGTGCAGGGATCCTTTAAAGTGTTCTTCCGTAGAAAACTCGAATTTGAATTTTTGACCCTGTCACAATATTTTCCCTTTTACATTGCACTATGTATATAGGGAAGGTATTACCGTTTCTTTATAACATGGCACTATCGTCTGTAGTGAAAGGCATATTTATAATGTAACTTCTGTTTCATTAAATGTTGAAAGGAATATTTATCTAACATATCCATTTGACTTTCATTTTGTAAAGCTATTTTATTTAAATATCAAACATAAAAATTCATGAAATTATTTCTTTACAAAATATTCTTATTCATAAAAGTTTATTTATTTCGTTACCTAATAAATATTAAAATAAATCAATCCAATAAATAAATAAGTGAAAATTAATTAAAGGAAAGGTATTTTCTTTTTTAAGTAATTGAACACCATTTTTGTAAGAGTTCTTAGAAACTGTATATTCAATAAGGGTTGGTGTCATTCAAACTTATTGATTTTAATGGACCATTGAAAACTTTAGAAGATACGAAATAAGCTAGTTTTATTAAGCAGAAAAAGATAATTTTATGCCCCAAATCAATGTAAACATATTTATAAAGATGAAATGGGATTTTTAATTAAACGTAATTGAATGCATTGAAATGACTTTATATGTTAGTCATAACAGAAACCCTGTAAAATATTTATAACGCCACACTGTGTTTGCATACATTAGTATTTTTATTAAGGCAATTCAAACATTAAAAAATAATTTCTCTTTTCAATTTAAATTCATTTTCATACAATAACAAAATATCTCCCTATTTTATATTTGAAGAGAACCAAAACAAAGCACAAACAATTTTCATGATTTTCTCTGTCAGAGCTTTCCGTAGATAACATTGTAGACACAAAATATATCTCCTTATACTATAACATCCTAGGCTATAACATCACTGTTTAACATCATTGCTTATAACATCATCATATAACATCATTGCTGACTATAACACCATTGCTTCATTTCGATTTTAAAATCTAACTCATTCATCATAAGAAAATGCAATATTTTTAGTGTTACCTATGCAGCTGCATTAAAAAAATTAACTATTGAAAATTAAAAATTGATATTAAAAAAATTAATAAAACAACTCAACTTTCTCATACTATAACCCATTAAGTAGCTCGTGATATTTTTTTAAATGTTATAAGTAAAATTTTAAAGAATCGTTGTCGTTGATCTAGTGGATTACAATTACAGCGTGTTACCCTTCGCTTTAAAAGGTTTGAGAAATTCGATTGATGCCATACGACAATGTACCCGGATATATAGAGTTTCGTAAAAATCCAATAATATTTGTATCAGCTATCGGGTACACAAGGACTCGACCACAGGCATCAAACAGAGAGACGGATATCACTCCCAAAACAGTCAAAACATGTTCAGGAGGTCTTCAAACGTATATTAGCAACAAAATCTCGAAATCGAAAATTTTAGTCAAATCAATACTTTCTCAAAACTACGAGAACTTATTTGTATGATAACTTACTTAATACTATGATAACTTACTTATTACTATGAGAACTTACGTTCGAAAGTTTTAGTTAAATCAATACTTTCTCAAATCTACGAGAACTTATTACTATGATAACTTACTTATTACTATGAGAACTTACGTTCGAAAATTTTAGTTAAATCAATACTTTCTCAAATCTACGAGAACTTATTACTATGATAACTTACTTATTACTATGAGAACTTACGATCGAAAATTTTAGTTAAATCAATACTTTCTCAAATCTACGAGAACTTATTACTATGATAACTTACTTATTACTATGAGAACTTACGTTCAAAAATTTTAGTTAAATCAATACTTTCTCAAATCTACGAGAACTTATTACTATGATAACTTACTTATTACTATGAGAACTTACGATCGAAAATTTTAGTTAAATCAGTACTTTCTCAAATCTTCGAGAACTTATTACCATGATAACTTACTTAATACTATGATAACTTACTTATTACTATGAGAAAACAATAAAGACAACTTTCTTCGTTCCCAAGAAATTTCCCCTGATACGGACTTCCCTAAGCACCCTGTATAGGCAAAGTAATAAAGCAATTGATGCAAAAATAAATTTTATAAATTAAATGTTTCCTGTTTTTGATTGGGATCCGTCAGTCACGGGCTTGAGAAGTAAGATTACAGGAATTCTTGATATATGCAATTAATACCTTCAGGGATTTTTTTTGCTTTTATTTAGCAAATGCATTTGAAACTCTCCTGTTTTCTTTTGTGTTTAACAGATTTTGAAATAGGATAAAAGTAGTACGGGTATATATTACTTCAAGATCTGACAGAGATTTTTTATATTTTTTATATATTTTAGGGCTATTATATTTAATAAATGAACAATAACCAGATTTTTTTTCAGATTTTCCTGCGTATATATTTTTATTTTTAAAAAAGGAATTGAATTCGATGTTTCAATGGATATTTTTGTGCAAAACAATATGAATGATTTTATCATTTTCACTTAGTTTAAATCATGAGCAACGTCGGGTATATCTGCTAGTATAGAATAAAAATGTACTTTTAATAGTTTAAATAGAAGTTCTTGAAATGATAATATATTCTTTGTGACACGAGTATACAGCTAGTCGCAAATATATCAAATGGCTATTTTTATATGCAATTAAAAGTATACGAAAATATTCTCCGCGAAACCTTATTTTATACAAATAAAAAAAATAATTAATAAAATAAAAATTAACCACAATAAGAAAAAGTTAAGTTTCCTTGCGGTTTGATAGATTCTTTAGAGCTTTAAAATTCCATGGTTTGAAATTGAGTTTTGAGAAACGAAGCAAAAATTAATTTTTAAGGATTTAAATTTTGTTATGAAATTGAAATACTGAGAAAGTGATTTTTTTCCCTTTCCATATCCTCAGTTGTCACTTTCAAAGCCCAGGAGGATCTTTCGTATTCCAAATTAATGCTGCAAAATTTTAATTAATTTTTCACTTTATTTTTTCCTCCTGATGCTTCAATTAGTTTTTCGCACCTTTAATTTTCTTCGAACGCGTATGAAAAGTTTTGCAAAATAAATGCCTTAAAAGAGTTTCTTTAAATTCCCACAAATGTAGACCGTGATTTATTTATTGGATTTCTCTGATACAGAAAACTGTAAACAAGGACGTGGATTTTACATTTTGCAGACATAGATTAAGGTTTAATACTGTATACTTACAAGAAGCTTTAAATATATTATTTAATAGCATATTATTGAGTTCTGATTCTGCAGTAATCACTTATTATGATTTTCAATAATTACTTAACGCATCTTGATTTTGAAATAATTTACTCTATTTAGGATTTCAAATAATTAATATAATAACTCTAATATATATAGAAATATATATATATATATATATATATATATATATATATATATATGTATATATATATATTATATATATATATATATGTATATATATATATATATATATATATATATGTATATATATATTATATATATATATATATATATATATATATATATATATTACATATATTATATATATATATATAGATATATATATATATGTTTATATATATACTGTATATATATATAACATATCTGTATAATGTATAATCTTACATCTTACATTATACAGATATGTTGATGATCTGATTTGCTTTGTATATACTGAAAATTGTGTCATAGATATAGATTTCTATCCTGACAATTTGGAATTAATTCCTAATGAAGCTACTATTAATAAAAATATTAATTTCTTGGATTTAAATCTTATTATTGAACCTTCTAATAGAATTGATACTAATTTATATGATAAAAAAGACTATTTTAATTTTAACATTAATGAAATTTTACCATTTAATTCCTGCAACTCGATTCTATTGTTTAGAAATATTATACTTAATCAGCTTTTTAGAATTTATAGTTTATCTGATATAAAATTTCATGCTATGCATATTAATAATCTAAAAATTACCAGCAATTTATATAACTATCCCTCTTATATTGTAAATGGTATAGTTAGAAAATTTAGAGTAGAGAAACTGAAAGTAAAGATGTTTCGAAACTAGCCAAAATTTTAAATATGTTGATAGCTCTTATTACAGAAATTTTTAAAAGTTGCAAGAAAAGAGATTTTCAAAAATTCAAAGACCTTCCTTTTAAAATTTGATTTTGCACGTATCCAGGAATTTCATAAAATTGTTTATTTTATTATATTTGTATCTATGACCTTGATAGGGCAAGGAAGAGTGATAATATTTGTAGATAATTGTTTGAAAAATTAATACTGGAAACATGTGTGCTTGTGTGTGTGTGTGTGGGGGGGGGTGTAGTGGGATCCTTAGGAATTTTTCTCTGAAAATAGGCTGTATTTACCTTTTACTTCATATACTGTACAAAATGGTAATACAAGAACCTTAGAGGAGGAGTTCTAATTCGTTCATTAGAACAATTAGAAACACAATGATGCGATAAAATCCAGCAATGATAAAATTAAAAAATTTAATAGAGTTTTAGATATCAGTACAAAGTAGATTTAATCGCATTTGAACATGTGATTTGCTATTTAGAAACAAACAATTTATCTCCGAACCCTTGTTTAGTATACGAAGTTTGATAAAATAAAACATATCAGGATTAGCGTCATACAAATTAAAATATATATTCATAATAAAGAAAGCCGCCATGAAATAGCTCTTTTTAGCAATTACATATCATTGTCAACTATCTTTCTATTTCCGGATGCACTCTAGATAGATATACTTAGAATAATTAGTTTTTAAATCACACTTTTCTTTTAATTCTCTCTACCCTTCTTTGAATATTTCCTGCTTTGATTTTGATTTTCTCATCCATTTTGAATCTTCTATTCTCTTCTTTGAATATTTTCTTACATAAATCATTTCTTCTTTCAATGTGTTTTTCTTTTCTTCTTTGAATGTGTTTTTCTTTTCTGCTTTGAATGTGTTTTTTTTCTTCTTTGAATGTGTTTTCCTTTTCTTCTTTGAATGTGTTTTTCCTTTCTTCTTTGCATCTTCTTTTGTCTTCCTTAAATTTTTTTAATCTTCTCTTCGTTGCATCGTCTCATCTCGCTTTTGTATTTTCTCTTCTCTCTTTTATATCTTCTCTGCTTTGCACCTTCTTTCTTCTTTTGCTTTGTATCTTCTTTCCTTTTCTGCTTTGCATCGGTTTTCCCTTTTCCGCTTTGCATTTGTTTTCCGATTTTCCCTCTTCTGCTTTGCATATTCTCTCTTTACCTTCATTTCTCAGTTTTGAGTCTTCTTTTTTTGCATCTTAATTTCTCTTTCTCATAGCTTGTTTCCGAAATTTTAAGCTTTTCTGTCACGTCTTTTCAAGTTTAAACAAAATTTCAAATAAACTTGTTACAGATTCATATTAAAACTTATAATCAGATTCATATTAATACTTGTAATCAGATTCATATTAATATTGTGGAAATTCAAGAAGCCAATTTACAAAAACTGCTATAACATTCTAAACAAATGACATTAAAAGTAATCAAAACAACAGCTAATTCATAAATAATGACACACCATATCATGTCTCTAGATTCCTCCTCCATTTACTAAATATTGAGATGAGAACTCAGTTCGGGTATTATTATTATTTTTTTTATTAAACTTTGTAACATATTCTGCTCCAATCATCCACTGATTTGAAACGAGTTAATTTGATTAAATTTGATTAAATTTGATTTGAAAATGGCAAAATTTGAAAATGGCCAAAATGGCCGAAAATTGAAAATGGCCGAATTTCAAATGTAAACGGTCGTAACTTCTAAAGCATTTTGAACATTTTAAACATCTTGCCGAGTTGCATCGTCAACCGAGCTCTGGAAATCCTGCACCGAATTTTGCGCCAGTCCATAGCTTCACTTTTCTTATACGTGCGACAAAAACACACAGACACAAGTTAATTTTATTGAAGAACCTTCAGATTTATTTAACAAAATACATCCCCATCACTCTGATATAAAATAATAAAATGATTATTTTTTTTCTATAACTATTTGCATCGTAGTTTTATGATGAACATCAATTTTTTTACTATGGTTTTTAGACTTTAATAAAAAAATGTCGCATAGTATCAAAATTCTACACTCTTTTTCTACACTCTTTTCATAAATATTTGACTAAGTAAACGTAATAAGATATTTTCTTATTTTTCTATCGCAAAATTTTAATTTACATATTTTTTGCTTTATTTTACTTGTTTGACGAGAAAGTCACATATTTGAAAAAAAAAAAAAGTTTCTCACATGTGCATTAAAAAAATGAAGTTTTAGGTCTATTCTGTTGTTTAACGTAGATATGAAAATTGTTAATAAAATATTTTTTGCTTCATTTTGTAATTAAAAACGCGGAATAAATTTGACTCTAAGATTGTACAAAAATGGAAGAAAAAGCAATTTATTTTCACCGCATATGATATAGATTTAGGAAAAGTGCTTTAAAGTCAGTAGTTGAATAAAATCCTACTTTAAGTTATATTTTTTTTATCAGACATAAATGTTGCCGTACATTTTTTCATAAAATATTAAATACCACATGTGCAGGCACCATGCATGAATGTCTGCTTTACAATTATCAAACTAACATTAAACAGAAATATTACCAAAATCCATAAAACATTTCTTTTGCTGATGATTTATCTATTAGTTCTATATGTACAAGCATATGTATAAGCTTATATGTACTTATTTCCTGTAAATTCCATATTAATTTATCATCTGCTTCCATTTATAGATTAATTGAAAGCATATTATGAATACATATTTTTTAAACATTAATTATAATAAATATAGAAGAATTATGACTTTCTCATTATAAGATAAATGTTACATGAATATTTGTATAATTAACCGTTTCTACTTACTTTTTCTTGTTTTTGTACATGTACAAGGTAATTATTCGAAAATAACAAAGAAAACTGCATAGAGCATGTTCCTTGTGAAGACACAATGAATAAATAATCCATCTTTCAATTACATTATCGGTGTTTGATAGTGAATCTTGTATTCTAGTTATTTGCTTAGATTTTATTTTCGCAAGTTATTGTACATATTTTACGCCATTGGGAACAGAGCTGTACCATTATGTATTTCTGTACAAGGAATGACACTTGAAGAAGTCAAATATCACAGAAATAATATTTATAATGTTTCTTAGAATATTTTACTTTCAATTTCATTTTTCCAGTTATTCAACTGCGCAAATCAATTTTACAGGTATATTCAACGATTTGCAATTCATGCACATGTGGCGAATATCATCGCATCATTATTTTCTCATGTTTTAATCAACTATACACATTAGGGTAGTTATGTTCATTTTAGATGAAAAGACGTCGATCCGGTGGTCGAGCGGTCAGGGGCATGTGTTTCCGTCTGATCGCTGGATTGCCGGGTTGTGGTTTCGAATCCCGCCAGCGGGCATGGATGTTGCGTTGTCAGACTTCCGCCCTTGGGGAGCCTCTATAAAAAAAGTGTAGCTGCAAATTCTCTCCCCTTTGCCACGGGACCAGGGGTCTAGTGGACGGGGTGCAAAAGCGCTCCTTCTCCACGGGGGATTAGTGACAACAACAACAGATGAAAAAACAAGTTTTAATTGTTTATTTATCACAGTTACAAAATTATAGTTTATAAAGAAATTATAAGTGTAGGGGTGGTGAGTTATATGGGTGTAAGTGTTATTACTCGCAGAATTCTATAAAAAAATACTGTATTACATTATTGCATTTGTATTTTAAAAATACAAATTGTTTATTTATTGTATTGATTGCATTTCACCTTTCATATTGCACTTTGTTTAATTATTAGATTCAATTATTTCATTAATAATTATTTAAACAATTCAAAAATATTCATTCTAAATTAAAATTACTTCAAATCAGGTTTTATTTCAAATTTCACTTTCTCATTTGAAATTGCATAAATGTCAATTCCAATATTTATTATGAAAAGTATTATTCAACATTTTAAATGTTTTATTTTTATTCAAATTTTATTAAAATATTTTAATTTTAATATTCATATACGTTACAGTACTTCCTCATTATCCTCTGGGGATATATTCCATGATCTCTATTCGACACCTGAAATCGAGGATAGTCACGAACACTGTATATACTATGTTTTTTCTAATACATACATAAATATTATAAAGTTTAATTTATAAATTAGGCAAAGAGGTTAAGAACAATAACTAATAATATAATATAATAATATACTGTAATAAAAGCTATGTGAATGTGGTTTCTCTCTCTATCTCTCTCTCTCAAAATACAGTGATCAGTATTTATTGTGATCACAGTTAAAGTTATTAACCGCTTAGTATTATTGAATCACGAAAACCCAACCTAACATGCACCACCTGGCTAATAAGAAGATGGAAAAGAATAATCGCGCTGTAAGTTGAAAATGCAAATATTGAGGAGGGAGGGTGATGCATTTCGGAAAGTTACATAATTCGGCGGGCAATACAATCTTTAAATGTAACGGAATCAGTGGGCAGCTGATCAGATCACAGCGATTATGGCTAAATACGTTATACACGGTTGCGGAAAAGATGTCACAGAGTTCAAAACGGGCAAAATTAATGGTCTGTGTCAATTTCAGAAGATATGCAAGAAGATTGCTAAAATCACTGGCACTGGGTTACGAATTGCCCGGTGCATTAGTATATCTTGAAAAGATAGCAGGGAACTATCAACTTCGCGGAAAATGCGTGGTCGAAAAATAGTCCTAAATAATCGTGACAGAATATCATTAAAACGCTTAGTGAAATCGAATTGCAAAAAATCGACCCTAGAACTCACAACCATGTTCAATAGTGGAAGGAAGACCATTTACACTCGCATGATGAGACGAGAACTCAAAGGACTGAGATTAAACAGCTGTGTTCCAAAAAGGAAATCACTGATTACTGAGAGTAATCGGAAAATAAGACTCCAATTCACAAAGGAACATAAATAATAGACTACTGAGCAATGGGGAAAATCATGTTGTCCGAGAAGTTCAGATTTACTCTCTTCCAACGTGATGGACACATCAGGATTAGGAGGGAACCGCGTGAAGTATTGAATCCTACTTGTAGTAGTACCACTATACAGGCTTCAGGAGAAAGTGTTATGATCTTGGGTTGCTTCTGTTTGGCAGGTCTAGATATAGCAACACTATGCAGAAAATGAAGTCTGCTGAATATCTGAGCATACTGAATAACCATCTTATTCCAGCAATGGTATTTTTATCCCCTGAAGGCAATGGCATATTTCAGAGTGACAACACCACGATTTATCGTGCTAAAATAGTGAAAGATTGGTTCGAAGGATTGGTTCGAGACCTCATTCGCACACTTGAATTGGCCACCGCCAAGTCCTGACCTCAACCCCATTGACGATATTTGGGCTATACTGGAGAAGCAGCTAAGAAGTAATTTCACTCTTCCTTCATCCATCAAGGAACTTGGAAAGTCAAAACTTTCCTATGCTCTTACACTTTGTGTTATACAACAATTATATTATCCAAGGTGATAACATTTATTTACAAACATCTGGTGTACCACAAGGTGGCTGTAGTAGTAGTATACTCGCTAACTTATATCTTTATTATTATGAATGTCATTTTAACTCTAATTCATATATTACATATAGATATGTTGACGACTTAATTTGTATTATCACTGATGATTCCTATCCAATTAATATTGATTTTTACCCATCTACCCAAGAATTAATTCCTAATGAGCCTAGCGTTAGTCAAACCGTAAATTTTTCAGACCTAAATTTAGATACACTCAATAATCATGTAATCACCAATCTATATGATAAAAAAGATTCTTACAACTTCACTATCATAAAGCTGCTATCATATCAATCTTGTAATTCTATTCAATTGTTTAGAAACATCATGTTAAACCAGCTATTTCGAATACATCGACATTCTGATCCTCGGTTTCTCTTTCTCCACATGAATAATCTTAAACGCATTTGTCAAAATTATCAATATCCTGAAGTATTTGTAAATAATATTATTAATAATTTCAAATATACCACGTAATCATTTTACACATGCATTATTTATCTTTGATTGGATACCTCAATTTTGAGAATTCACCCATTCTTATCACCTAACTTACCACTTGGCCTGAGTCTAATACTGTTTACTATTTTCGAATGACTATTTTCCACTTGTCCTGAGTCCTATACTGATTACTATTTTTGAAGGTCTCCATACATATTATGTATCGTTCAAACGTATTCATTCCGGTACCCACTCGCATTGACGAAGTGAGGTGAAATGCTCAGTCGCTTGTTCAGCTTACACGTGGTAACAATGCTTGTGAGTTCATATTTCTGTTCAAGGAGGTATTATTTTTCTGATTTGTAATTCAATTGATTTATTTTTCTCCTTCCACTAGCCAGTAGACAGTTCCAATGGTGTTTATAGTTAAATACTATCGCCATTGTCAGAAACTGGCTATTCTATCGGTTTTAGTTCGAATTGTATGGCTGTCTTGATTAGAATGCAATTTCGAACTAACCGCCATTTTTGTGTAGTTTCAATTGATTGTTCTCTATGTCTTAATCTTTTATCTTGAGCTAATTATTATTGCCTTTTCTCATTTTTGCCGTGTTTTCTTTTTCTTTTTATTTATATTTATATACTTTTAATTGTGAATTTTGTATCCTAATATTCTTCTCATCCCCCTTACTATTGTAGTGATATGTTAACTTCTAACTTTATCCTTAGTCTTGGTCTATAGTTACTCATATATATATATATACTCATATATATATATAGTTACTCATTATATATATATATATATATATATATATATATATATATATTGCTAATAAATTAAACATATATATGATAAAATATTAATACTTCTGAAATTCAACATTTTAAATCTTGTTTGCATATATCAGTGTTTAGAAAGATCATATCAAACTAGGTTCTTAGGATAAATAAAATCTGTGATGACAATTATAAATTAGCTCCTTTTATAGAACTATTAAATACTGCAACTAATACTGCATATTCTTCAAATTTCGTAATTAATTAATATTATCAACTCAGAGTGTATCAACTAACCACTCGATATCATCCAAGACAATATTCTCCCTTATGGCGGCTACTAATTTATATTTAAAAAAAAATACTGATTATTATTATTAATTATGTGATTATATAAGAATGAAAAATTATAAAATAAACAAAAACAAAGTGAAAAACAAAATAATTGAAAATAAGTTGCATCTCAACTTTTTCATTCACTTACAACTGCTCGTCTTCATAGCTCGTGTATACAGGATTCCTGCCTCATAATTCATGACTATAGTTGATTTCTTAATGATTTTTAAATTTGTTCATCTATTAATGCTTGTAGTCTGAGTTATGGCATGTATAATAACTTACAATTGCCATATCTGAAACAAATATGTGTTTGGGTTAATTAGAGTTATATGCTCATACCTGATGAATCAAATCAAATTAACCTCCAAATTAATACATTGCTTTTCATTTCTTTTTTCGGCATGGTAACCGTGGTTTAACTGCTTTGATGATTCTATTGTTTTAATGTTTTGTAATTACTTGAAATTGGTTAATTTTCTATATTTTTAATAATTATATATATATATATATATATATATATATATATATATATATATATATATATATATATATATATATATATATATATATATATATATATATATATATATATATATATATATATATATATATATATATATTATAATAATGATAATAATAGTAAAAGTTTGAAAGTCCAATGAAAGAAAAGTGAGAAGCTGTAACTCGAAAAACCTAACCTTCTAACAGCTTACAAAATAAAAGTATAAATCTGGAAATCTTCAAGCAAATGAAAGCAAATTACAAATTCCGAATCATCAAGTAAATTATCAAAAATCAATGGAATGGAATCGATAAAAGAGAAACAGATGAAATCCAAGCAATAATGCTATACACGTGATTCTAGGCCTAAATCATGGATTTGTTCACTTCTTCAAAACTCTTTCTCAAGTCCAAGTGTCTTGTAGAAGCAAACACAAAAATGCATGTTTCTGAAGAAATAGATAGATTATATATATTTATATATATATATATATATATATATATATATATATATATATATATATATATATATATATATATATATATATATATATTTATATATTTATATATATAAATATATATATATATATATATCATACCTGGAAATACCTGGAAATATCATACCTGGAAAATGAAAGCATGGAAATGTATTGACATTAGATAATTTGGAATAGGCCTACTAAGAGCTGCTATATAGGATTAAATACGACGAGGCATCCCGTTAATTATATAATGAGTGATGGCATTCCACACAGCATGCAATTGGGCTTGTAACTGAGCATGGTTTGCTGGAATTTAGAGTTCTCTTAATCGGTGACTCATGATGTGCCAGATATGCTCAATTGGCGACAAATCCGGAGAATATGCTGGCCAAGGCAGGACATAAAAACCGTGTAGACTATTCATAGTTACTCGTGCAGTATGTGGCCTGGCATTATCCTGCGGAAAAGCAGTTCAGACCTGGTTAACATATATGGCTGTATCACAGGTCTCACAACGTCAGTGATGTATCGTTCTGTGGTGATACTGTTAGAAACGAGGACCAAAGGTGTTCGTCCACCAAATGTTATACCATCCCAAACAATGGTACCACTTAGGGGGGGGGCAGTGATAGAAAAAGCTTCCTCGTGGCATTGTTGAAAGCGCCGACATGCGCGAGTAAAACAATCTGACGTGCCAAAACCGAATCGTGATTCATCCCTGAACAGAATGCTTCGCCATTCTGTCGACCAAATAAGCCCCTTCGAAGGCTGAATCCACCCTCATTTAAAACAATGATTTGTTGATATTTCGTTGACTACAACTGAACGCATGCGATACGTCGACGTACTCTTGTCACACTGTGATGATTTTTACAACCTGAAACCTATGACGCTACAATGTATCAGTGATATCGCTTCTCCTTGACCTGACGCTTTTATGCTGCTCGGCAAGGTGTTACGTCATTATGCGTAACGAAACTGTGATCATTTGCATATCTCGCCTTGCTGTTACCCCTGCCTGATTCATATAAAGCTACACCTACAACTTTATGGTGTTGCGATTTCAGTTGTGAGAAGTATATATATATATATATATATATATATATATATATATATATATATATATATATATATATACAATCTTTTGATGCTCGTGCTTATTTTGTGTATATATCACACTTGAATGTTGATTTGTTCCCACGTATCGGTTAGTTTAAAATATTACCTTATAGTACCTTATAGTTTAAAATTTAGATCAAATTAAATTCTCAAGTATGTTTGATTCCTGTTGTTGGATCTCTAATTAAACATCCTCTGTTTTACATTGTTAACAACCTTAAGGTTATTGAACCAGGGTATGCCAATGTTATTATATATATCACTAGCAGCATATCCGTTCTTAGTACGAGGTATATAATATAAAGAAATTTAAAATTCACAATCATGTGGAAATTACTATAGTATACTAAATGACATTTTTAATCAAAATATTCTGTTAAAATATTTAATACAATGCTCCTAAAGAGAAATTTAAGAATCTATGTTCTCGCTATATAAAATTATCTTCACGGGCAGATCTGAAGATTAAAACATCCTGGCCCCTTTTGTAAGCAAATTTGCAAAAAAAAAAAAAATTGAATTAATGTAGGCAAAATGAAAGCATTAAAATTGTACGGGACCCGTACTACTTCTATACGTGATTATTAGAGATATAACCTATATTAGTACATTACATGAATAAATTGAAAATATCCATAAACCTGTAATTGATTTCAATATATACCAGAATGAAAGCACTAAAATTTTATGGGAATGTATACATATATATATACATACATATATATATACATATACATACATATGTATACACATATATATATACATATACATACATATGTATACACATATATATATACATATATATATACATACATATATATATATATATATATATATATATATATATATATATATATATTTGAAATGTAATAATAAGAATTATGTAAAAAAAAAAAAAAAGAAAAAAAGAAAAAAATAAATAAAATAAAATAAAAATACAATTCAAGTAATATTAACATCACCATAGAAGCAAATTCACGGCCATAATGCCGATAAGAGAAAAGAACAAAACCTTCCTAAATTCGATGATTAATTAGAATAAAATTCATCTTCAGGTCTGAGTATTTAATTCTAATTAACCCAAACAAATGCCTGTTTCAGATTAAGCAATAGTACATTACTATAAATGCTTAAACTCAGACTACAGGCATCAAAAAATGAAAAAAGGATACATTAATAAAATTGTATTACCATGCGGCATGAACCCTTCTTCTCCTACCACGTGTATACACGATCAACATCAACAGCTTAATCTAGAAGCACCGGAATGAACAAGTCGAAATTCTACCAGGGAGGCAGTACGAACGTTCACGGAAATACTCCCAAACCCGTCCAGTGAGTCTAAGCTGGAGACTGGACAAGCAATTCAGAATACAACATCCCAAACATGCAGAACTGAATATGAATATGAATCAAAGACGAAAATTCCTACTAAACAAGTAATTCATAGGAAAACTGGATAATCGAGAATGCCACTATACACCATTATAAGGGCGCTCAAAACGTAGTTTCAATACTGACAAAAGTTACATTTTTTTGCGAAAATAAAATTCAAAACATTAATGTTAATGCATCTTATTTTCCGATTTTTTGATTTTTCTAATGTTTTTGACTTAGTTTATTATTTTTCATTTTTATTTATTTATATAATTAATAAATAATTATATATAATATACACATATACATACACATACACACACACACACACACACACACACACACATATATATATATATATATATATATATATATATATATATCCCCGTACTACTTATATTGTCACAGATTAGAAAATATGACAGTGTGTTAGTAGAAGATTACCCGTATTACAATATGAGTCTAAAAAATCTTTGACAAAATAAAACAGATGATAAATAAATGGAAAAAAAAAATAATCCCTGTAATCTTTATACCAGAAGGTCGTAATTGATTCCAATATATGCCATTATGTATCAAATTATATGCCAAGATACCTGTACTACTTATATTCTCGTAGATTTGAAGATATACACGTACATTTGTAGAAGATTACTCGTTCAACGTACAATATATGAGTTTACACAATTTTTGTCATAATAAAACAGTGGCATAATAACTTGAAAATATCAATAATCCCTAAATCAATAATCCACGAAAATATCAATAATAATAATGTTTAAACCTGAAGACAGAAATTGATATTATCCAGTCAAAAATGCAATGTCAATGAAATTTATTTTATATACATATCTTTATTATTCAAATCGGAAAAGGTTTAATAAAAATCGTATGCCGCATAACAGAATGGATTTATATCCGTTGCTAAATGACATGATATCATTTGCTTCAAATAAATTGATGGAAATCATATCGTCTGAATAATGTGATCTCCATGGAAGGTTTGGCGATATTTTGGTCAATTTAGCGATAATTTAAGAAATCGTCAAATGTATCGCCAAGTGGCACTATAGAACTGATAGTCCTATTTTGCAACAAATTGATAACCATCATCACAATACTATCCCTTAATTTTATTTATTAACCTCAATTTTATCATTTTCATGATATTTTTATGGATTTACAGACATTTTTATCAATTTGGTGATATTTTAAAAATTCGCTAAATGTGCTACTAAGTAGGATAGATGGATTGACCGACAGATGCTACCGAAACATCATTTCTGGGCTCTCTTCTAAAAAAACAAATTAAATTTCTTTGATTTTAGTCGTTTTTATCAATTAGGCGACATTTCCGTCAATTTGACGAAGTTTAAGTAAAGTTACCGATATTTCGCCAAATTCGTAGCTCTGAATTTGCAGATCTGAAGAATAAAACATCCGGATTCCGTTTGTGTATACTAAATGAAAACACTAAAATTGTATTAGAACATATACTCGTTCTACTCTTTTCTGTTTCAACAATCGGATAAATGTATTTGTTGGGTAAACCCAATGTATGAGTTTATTAGCTAAACACAATATATAAGTTTAAAAACGCTTGTACGCAGTCCGCAATTAATATAATTAAAAGAAAAATCAAACCGCTCTTTTCTAAAATATATTTTAATATCCATTTATTTATTATTCAAATAAAAAAAATAATAATTAAAATTAACAGATAGATTAAATTTAATTGCGTCTCTGAGCAACATGATATAAAATAGAATCTTCCTCATAAACTGTGAAATTATATAACGATTTCGATTTCTTTATACTTTTCGTTTTTGAGTAAAAGCTTGCCAAAAATAAACCATGGAGATAGATTTTCTATTTAAATTCATATTTCAAATAATTCATATTTTTAGATAGTGACTATTTAGCGCAAAAATTCTCCTACCAAACTCAGAAATAAAGCTTTAATATACTTTCAAATGATTTTCCACCTTTTCGTTTGGATAAACCACGGAGTTAAGGAGTAGAACTCCTAGGAAAAAGTTTCGTTTTTCATTAATATCTCGACAACCTCTAGTCTTAGAAACTCGAATCTTGGAATAAGTTTATGGGAGGATATTTCAAGACTATCCAAAAAATTTCTTTAAATTCGTTCAGCCGTTCTCCCACGATGATGAAACAAACAACAGTCTCGTTTTTTACTAATATCTCGAATCACTAGCCGTAAAAACTCCAAACATAGACTAAATTTTAAGTGAGGCTATTTCCAGGCTACCCACAAAATTTCATCAAATTCGGTGCAGCCGTTCTCCGGTGATGATATAACAAACAGACAGACAGACAGACAGACAGACAGAAAGACAGACAGATTTTCAATTTTATTTATATAGATTATCAAAGTTATTATATATATTATCGTTATACACACACACACACACACATATATATATATATATATATATATTAGAAAAATATAATAATAAAAAATCAAGTAATATTAACATAACCATATAAGCAAAACCACGGCCATATTGCCGATAGGAGAAAAGAACAGCACCGGCCCAAATTCGATGATTACTCAGAATTAAATTAATCTTCAGGTCTGAGTATTTAATTCTAATTAACCCAAACAATTGTCTGTTTCAGATTGAGCAATAGTACATTACTATGAATGCTCAAACTCCGACTACAGACATCAAAAGATGAAAAAATGAAGATAAGAAATATTATGGAAATTTGTATTACCATGTGGCATGAACCCTTCTTCTTTCATCACGTGTATACACGATCAACCTCAGCAGAATGAATTATCTAGAAGCACCGGAATGAGCATGTCGAAATACAACCTGGAAAGCAGTACGAACGCTCACAGCAACACTCCTAGTCCCGTCCAGTGAGTCAGAGCGAAAGACAGGACAATTACCCGTATAAGCAATTCAGAATATGAACATGAAGCAAAGATGAAAATTCTTACTATACAAGTGATTCATAGAGGAAATGAATAAACCACAATGCCACTATACACCATTATAAGCGTTCTCAAATCGCAGTTTCCAACTGGTTAAAGTTAAAATTTTTTAGCGGAAAATAAAATTCAAAACATTAATATTAATGTTTCTTATTTTCCGATTTTTTTATGTTTCTAATTCGTTTTAGTTTATTTTATTATTTTTCATTTTTATTTATTTATACAATAAATAATAATAATAATTATTATTATTTTTTTTTGTTAGCAACTATAAATGGGAAAGATGTTTTGGATGTTATCGAATGGAAGTTGATACACTAAGTTGATAATTTTAATAACGAATTTGGGAGGACATGCATTATTAGTCGCTGTACTCAATAATTCCATAAAATGTGCTAATTTATAATTTTCATCACACATTTTATTGATTCTAAGAACCTGGTTTATTATAATATTTCTAAAAACTGATATATGCAAATAAGAGTCAAAATGTTGAATTTTAGATGTATTAAATTTAAAATCTTGTCTTTTATCATACAAGTTTATAACCATATTACGATTTTGTAAATTTGAATTTAAATCCAAAAAGTTTGCAACATTAGAGTCATTATCACTTGCATTTAATTGTAAATTATTAGGATAAAAGTTAAATACTATTGGGATATTATTAAGGGATACACATAATATGTCATCTAAATATCTAAACATGTGCATATTATGCAAGCTTGGATTAATGTTCTTCTCATAGAAGAATAACTACAGATTAGCTAACAATGATGAGGCACACACCCCTTGTGGGATACCAAACTGTTGTTTAAAAAAGTATATATATATATATATATATATATATATATATATATATATACAGAAAAAATGAAGAATATAGATAGACAGATGTTTTATTATTTTATTTGCTACTCATTGAGTTGCATAGCAAATTATTTACCTTGAAGTAGATTTGATTTCTATTTACATTAAGTGAACAGCGTGGATAATTGCTAATTTGCAAACTCTTTCGTGTATCATTTTCTCTATTTGAATTTGTTTCAATTATTCGATATTCTTTGGGGCTCATAATTACCTCCTTTTTCTGACACAAATTTTTCTTTACACAGATATGAAAATAATTGATTGAAACACTAGTGGAAGGTAGGTATGAGCACGTGCTCTCTGACGAGAATGTACATTATCGGTTTTGTATGTATTTTTATTTTCTTTAATGATGTTTTGTGATATTACGGTTCATTGGTTCTGTTTTTAATAATTCATGATAAAATTCAACTTTTTACAGGTTTCATATGTAACTAAAGTGTCATTTAATGTTTTTATTATTTTCATATTTAATTAACTGTTAGTATCTAATCTTGTAATCTACAAATGTGATATCAAATTATAATTAAAATTAAAAAAATTAAAAAAAAATAAAATTAAAATTCAATTTAATAAAATTAAAATTTCATTTAAGTATTGGAAAAATGTTTGTTGCCGGCGATGTATAATTTAGGTAACAGGTAATTTGCAAGAGTAATTGGCAAATACTTCTTTATAGTATAGTGAAATATTATTCGTTATTGACATTTAAAATACGACAAATGATATATGCGCAATTGTTAAAATTAAATCTGAACATACAGGAAGCATTCTTAAACACTTTAAGGGCTAAAGAAATTTATGCAAACGCGAATAGTTTTACAGAGAGAGTGGGTATGGATTTTAAGGCGAAACTAATCGTGTTGGAAGTTATAACTGCTTATAGTTTTCAACACGATTAGTTTTTCTCATCCAAGCGTATAAAATGTGGTTATTCAGCAGCACTTCATACCAGATATCGTTTTACAAAAGTTGTACCTTCAAGAAGACGATGCTTTCATAGAGCAGGATTCACTATTTGTCTTGCTTTTAATACGCTAGCAATTAAACATCTAAAGACTGAAGCACTTCCTTTAATTTCTAGATTTTACTTTTATTATCCAGAGATTTAGTTGACCACATGAGTTGAGTTACTTATCGTTAAGTACTCAAAAGCATGGATTGAGTATTTAACGATAAATAGCTCTGTACAATTTCTAGAATATACTTAAGTTCCAAAACTAATTTCTATAATTTTGAAAATGAAATAATTTTAATTCTATCGCCCATTGATCAATAATGCAATTATTTTTAGAAAACGTATCTATTTAAATAACTTGATTAAAAATATTTCTACATTACTAAGATTTCATATCAGTAATTGAGAGCATTTTATTAGTCTTATTTTTAAATGCCATAAACAATGATATTTCACTCTAATATTACATTATTTTAATATTTGGCAATTACTGTGCTATAAATTACTAATTATTTAATGCATTTTTATTATCGTCTGAATGTTCACAATATCCCAGTTAATTTAAGTTTGGCATTTTAAACTGATTATATGTAGTTATGAGACAATGATTAGCGTCAATTTCTGACTGATTCTTGTAATGCATTTTGTTAGCATATGTTTACCTTATTAAGTTCTGCATCATTTTAAAAGGATACAAATTAGAACAATTTTCCTATTTTCTGTACTTATTCATTTACTAATTTTTTTGCAGCATTTGTGTAGGAAGGGTGTTCATAGACACCTCTCATTGGTAAAAATTTATATTAGTTTTATAGGATCCATATGGGCAAACGAAATTTAGCTTTAACACTTTCTATTCGGCCCAGGAAAGCCCCTCCCCCCTATATAGGCCTTTTCCTACATCAGGGCTAGGTATAAGATTTATGACTATATTTAAGGAGGAATGGTTAGCATAGATGTTTCTCTGGAGTAAAAATAAATATATAGATTCTTTATTCATCTTTAATGCATAAAAATTCCCGCAAAAAATATTCAAAGTTGGTGAAATAATTATTTTTAACCGACAGGCAAATACAAGCAATTATTCTGCTCCCTATAATAAGCAAATATTCACATGTTCAAAGTAACACAAATATCACATAGTAGCATTAAAAGCAGGATACTTTTATCTTACCCCTAGAATATTGATTTTCTTATGCATTTACCGAAAATGATCAAAGATTTTTGGAAAAATCTTCATCAGAAGAAAATTACAACATAGCTTATCATATATGAATGTAATTGACGGCGAGCGTTTAATTTAGACAGCCTTGCAACTTATAATTAGCGTGGGCGAGCAAATTCGAAACTCATCCAGAATGAAAAAGAGTACCAATTTAAGTTATAATTTTCAATTCAAAGTTTTAGCTTATCTCCTAATTATAATCAGCTGCGTGAAAATTAAAAGCTGAACACGGTTTTAATCAGGGTATGACAGATACGTAATCAATCTCTATTTGCTGAGCCGTATTTTAATACCATGTAACTGGTTCAGAAATATTCTCCTTTTCTTTTTTATATTGATTCTTCAGGTGAGTCCGTGCTTGGAGTTTTCTTGATGGCTTTTCTGAAATTGTGGTGTAAGATTTTAGTTCATATGAATAGTACGATATGTATTTTCTGATTGTGTATTGTGTCATCTTGAATTCAAAGAACATGTGCAGTATTGCTCTTTGTATTTTATTTTTAAATTAGAGAAAACAACCGCCGTCTCTCTGGATTTAAGATGCAAAAATCTGAATAAAGCAGCACCAGATCCCCACCCCCTAAAAAAATGAACAAGATAAAAATACGCCCGCTTATAACAAACAATAAGAAATAGCTGCATATTAGCACACATGGTTACGTCACGACCTCTGGCTTTTTATTAATTATCTTTTTGCAATAGTTTTATTGCAGTAGCCCACGACTTAGTTACGCGACATAAGGTGCATCGACCTCTTTGAATTAGATGTGCCCTGTTGCGTACAATAGCGATATCCCTTTTACTCAAAAAGCACAGCAAAGTAGCTATACATTTCTTAACCAAATCTATCACACAATATTCAATTCTTATAAATAAAATTGTTCATAATCATAAATTACAGAGTAATTAAAAAATACTGCTCTTATTCGCGAAATTTCCTTATCACGGTCCATAATGGAATGCAAGTGACGACACGTCTTATTCACATCAAACCCCTTTTTTTTCCCCAAATGCGCATGAGCCGAATGGTACAATGACCGAGCCGAATGGTTCAATGACCATGTTAAAATGTTTTGTAATATATTAGCAATACACTAATATCTTATAAAAATCAAAATTAATGAACGAATGGCCCAAAAAATAATTTTTATTTTTGAGTAGTGTGTAAAATTATGAAGATAATCGGGTTGTCTGTGGAATTTTCTACATCAGAATTTATAGTCGATTCTTTCTTCAGAACATGAAAAGCTTATTGTTTCCGATTTTTTTAATATAAAGGACTATCCTACAAATTCAGGGACAATCTCTTCAAGGAACTGTAAAGTTCCTTGAAGAGATTGTTATTGGATATATCCGAGGGTGTTAAAAGGGAAACTCTGTGATAATTCTCATAATAGCTAAGGAATCGATCGCGTGTAAATCTTTCAAAATTGCGCTGCGACATAAAATAACTGAAGACTAATTCGAATTAAATAAAAATCGCTCTGAGGTATCCTCGGACCTGAAGTACAACTGTACCATGTTCAGATGCAGTGCTTTTCTTAGACTTCTCGCTTTGCGACTTAAAAACAAACAAAAAAACAGACATCTTTATTATAACATAATCTAGAGTTTATTATTTATTATAATCAGTAATTAATCATTAGAGATACTCGTACTTCAAAGTTATCGCGCGGGGCTAAATTTCAAATTCAGTCTCATTTTTCGGACGTATATTCGTTGAAACTGCCTCAGAGGGTTTATTGAGAGGCATAGCTCATAGGCTTTAAATAATATTAGTTTTTATCTGGAGAATTTTACTTTATAGTTACAGTGAAGAACGAAAAAAGAAAAATAAATAAATACCCACACACGAACACCAAAATGGCATCTCGTGTATTTAGCGTTCTAGTTATCATTTTACTACACACACACACACACACACACACACACACGTTCAAGCACGTTCACACACACATTCACACACACGTTTACATACACACACACGTTCACACACACACACACGTTCACACATACACATGATCGCACACATTCTCACACATGCACAGGATCACGCACATACACAGACAGACACATACACAGAGAGAGAACAAAAACATGCATATTCATGTTCGCTCATGCGAATCTAACTACTTGGATCGTTAGAGATCATTTCTTCTTCTCTATCCTATTGCATTGCCATTTTATCGCACACGTTTTCTGACAGACTTTTACAAGATATCACCATTTGACCCATAACCTTCTATTGACACATCCCTTATATAGTACATTTTTGGCAAGTAGAGATGATAGCGTCTGAAACCAACACATGTAACAGAGTATGTGTCAAAAATGGTGGTAGAAAGTACATTAAGCAAATATAAGGAACGCAGGGTGTGGCTAAAAAATTGCATTACCAACATATTTCCATGACTTTGATGACGAAAAAGAACGTTACATTTAAAGTGATATTTAAAGTGTTTAATAATGATAAAATGATAGATTGAAGAGGAGGATATTAAGTAATGCACAAATATTATTTATATAGGAATGAATATTTAAGTGTGAAATATTCCCAAATAATGACAAATATGCGACATTCTTATTTTATTGAATATTTAATAATAAATCTTTTTTCACATCTTAAAAAAATATCTGATGTGCAAAGCACAAGCATCACTTTCCTTACTTCAAGAATATTAATTTCCCCAAAACGATAGGCATTATAACAGAAATTGAACATCATTCTCCAATATATTTATTTTCATCAATTTGGCGTTATTTTCGTTAATTTATTTGGCATCATTTAGCTTCAATTTAGCATTAATTTTGGCAAGAATTTGTCAGCATTTTCGTTTTTCACATTTTCGTCAATATTTACAGAATATCATTTACAAAATTCGCCAAGTTGGTGAAATGTCACCAAGTTTGACGCCAAAGTCAGTAAATTGTCGCCAAATCTGTCACAACATGGACAAACAGAAAGGGCGAGGAGGACTTTTCTTCGATAGTTTGAGTTCTAATCATTAGATGTCTTTTCTCATGATTGAAACGAGCTAGATCCACGAGAATGATTTTAGCAAATTTGTTCCATAATATTGCATATGGAATGTCAAGTTATTTAACTATACTTACTTCTTTTTTATTTTATTCAATTTTTAATAAATTTATTTTATAAATGTGAAATATCTCGAGAACGGCGTGTGTTAGCGTTCGTAAAATTATGTAATTCTTTTCGTAATGAAAAATTGCGTATGGAATGATTCAATTATTGAAGATCTACGATTCCAGTGTTCAGTGATTGTAGTAATCTTACCCATTTTTTTTCGAAAAGTTTCATTTGTTCGTGAAATATTGTTTTCACAGACTCACGGACACACACAAACACATGCCCGCACACATACACATCAAAAACACATTAAAAAATAAATATTCGACACACATCAAAAAAAAAAAAAACACGTATTCAATATTTTTAGAAAAGCTATCCAATGATACCAAAATTGGCCCCCCTCCCCCCTCCTGGGGGAAAGGGGGCTGCAAATTTTAAATTTGCAATGGGAACCCCCATTTTTTATTGCAGATTTGGATTCTCCAGAAAAAATTACACACATTTGACCTTCGATTTTTGATTTTTGCTCCCCCAATCGAGAAAAACGGAAGTGGGGCACAATCGTTTAAAAATGGGAATGTCTCGGGAAATACACTTCGGATAGAAAAATAAAAAATTACGTATTCAATATTTTCAAAAACTATCCAATGATACTAAAATTGACCCCCTCCCCCCGCTAACCGTTCACTTCAGCGACAACTGTTGACTTCAGTTTAGAAAACGGTTCAAAACTACTTTTAGCACTACCCAGGAACGATGTGGGCGTAGTAGTTTTCTATTCCCTTCGGGGTGCTTGATTAACATGAGTCCCCTTGCCTCTCATGATCAGGGTGCTTTTTTCTGTAACTTCTCTTGCCTCTCATGATCAGGGTGCCTTGTTTTGTAACTTCCCTTGCCTCTCATGATCAGGGTGCTTTTTTCTGTAACTTTTAAACGTTAGTGCCCCATTTCCGTTTGTCTCGATTATAGCTCCATTGGGAGAGCAAAAATCAAAAATTGTAAGTCAAATGTATGTAATTTTTCTGGAGAATCCAAATCTGCAATAAAAAATGGGGGTTCCCATTGAAAATTTCAAAGTTGCCCCACCTCCTCCCCCCAGGAGGGGGGGGGGCAATTTTGGTATCATTGGATAGCTTTTCTAAAAATACTGAATACGTATTTTTTTATTTTTTGATCCGAAGTGTATTTCTCGAGATATTGAGCCGTTCCGGAACTTTCTGGACACCCTGTATAGTATTTAACAGTTACTCAAATAATTACATTTTCATTTTTTCCTTAGGCAATTTATTAAAAGTATGATATATTGTATTTTATAGCTCAGATATTACCACTGTAGTCTGATCACTCCATTTATAAAAAAACGAAATGTACAACATTTGAAAATAAAATTGGAAACTATGCAGTTACATTATCTTGATGAGTTTGTTTTCATAACGATAAGCATTGCTAGGAAAATGTTTCCATTACGTCAGAATGTTTTCCGATCATTGGGGATTCAATTCGTTGTCAACATTAATTTTTCCATAATGGTCAACATAAAGTATAATGTGATGGGGAGAGTTTATTTTTTTTTCTTTCCATAATAACGCATTTGCTTATGCATTTGATACTTATAGAATTCATTTACATGGCAAATTGAGTAGCATTATTGCAAACTACTTTCCACAAATGGGAAAAATATTTCAATTATACACCACAAAGCTCCTGAATATATTTGCATTATATGTTTTCCGACACAAATACTTCAAGGTGAGTTATTTTGATGATTGTGACATTATTTTTGAAACATTTTGCATGACAGGAAATATGTTTTAGCTACTTACACATTTGTTTAAGTGTTTTTATTTTGGAAGAGGTTACAATATATTTCAGGCAAAATATGAAAATGTATATAATGGAAGATTAAGAAACACGTATTGTATTTTCATATCATCAATATGGAATATAGTTAATAATAATTCACTTACTCATTTGTTTAAGTGCTTTTGCTTTATCGGGGGTACATTATCGTTGAGATGAAATTTGAGAATTCATATAATGGAAGATTACGAAACATGAATTGCATTTTTATATTAACAATATAAAATATAGTTAATAATTAACTTACTTAGTTGCGCAAGTGTTTTTGTGTTTGGCAATACTGCTATATCTTTCAGGTAAAATTTAAAAATTCCTATAATGGAAGATTAAGAAACATGCATTATATTTTCTTATCATCAGTATGAAGTATACTCGCATTTAATAATACACTTACTCATTTATTTAAATATTTTGGCGGTACTACAATATCTCTCAGGTAAAATTTGAAAGTTCATATAATGGAACATTAAGAAATATGTGATGAATTTTCATATTATCAACATGTACGGAGTTTAGCTTTGTTGTTGACAAAATTTTAATTGTAATAAAGGCACAATTTCTGGTGGATTAATATACTACGCACATGCACACCCATACACAGCGCATGCACATGCACACCTAATACGTAAAAATACGAAGTTGAAAATCGCAATCTAAGACACACGTAATATAAGTCGTGAGTTGAGCATTAGTAATAACAACAAATTGTTCGACAAATAAAGTTATAAAATCAGAAAATGAGTTCAAAATGTTTGGGTATCCTTCTTCAGTGTGAGTATGTCAAAATCATTGAGCAAATTGACAGCTTATGCATATCTTAGAGTAACTCCTAATCTATATAATGTCCCTTTATAATAAATCGTCAAAAATAAAGTGTACACACAACTTATGGGGGTTCCTTCATATGTTTCCTGTATTTCAATGCATATATTATAATGTTTAATTTTTTAACACTTTACAGCATAGATAAAAAGTGTTTATGACTTTGTTTATTCTGTCTGTCCGTTCGCACGATAACTGCCGTAAAAATGACTTTACAAAAATGAAATTTAATATGTTGTTGAGATGGTAAGTAGGACATATGGGAATATAAATGAATAATATCTCCCATTTAGATTTGGATTGAACACGGGTGGAAAAAATGAAATACATTGAACAATATGGGACCTAATTTTTCAAATATTTTTTAAGCAAAGTTAAAATTCACAAATTGCTTCTAAAATTTTAGAGAATTTTTAAATTATCCCATAAAATATATATAAAAAAATTTCATTAAAATATATTTGGTAGTTTTTTAAATAGAAATTTAAATAATAATTACACCCATATAAATGAAGGGATCACGTGACCCACTTTAAAATAAAATATGGCATCCATATTTTTTTCCCAGACTAAAAATCGTGATTTTTAAAGTTCTTTTGAATTTATATTTAGTGTTGCATACGTTCTAAAACCGTTTTATTTTTACGTATTTTCTGTGCAAACGCAATTACAATATCTTTGAGTTTAAATGATTATCAAACATTGATTATTTCTACAACAAAGCCTAATTTTAATTGATGCAGAATGTAAACAAGTGATTTTAAGATGACTTGTATAAGAATTGCTGAATTTTTTTCAAGCAAAATTATTTAGCTCTGGAATCTGGAATAAGTGATATGGATAGAATACCAAACTCAAAAGCGAATCCTTATCGATACCAATGCTGTTACAAATAAAGCTTTGAAGATTTATCAATCACTTAAGAATCAGTCGCCGTCGACTTCGTCCGATGAAAAGAAGGTATCTTTTTCCGCAAGCCATGGGTGGTTCGAGAGATTCAAACAAAGACACTCTTTACATAATCTGAGAATGAAAGGTGAAAGTGATTCTGTTGATTCGGATGCGGCACAACAATATCCGGCAAAACTTGCTGAAATCATTGTCGCTAACTCCTACACTTCTGATCAGGTTTTCAATGCTGACGAGTCCCGATTATTCTGGAAAAAAATGCCGGAAAGAATCTTTATAGCCAAAGCTAACAAATCAGCTAGTGGTCATAAAGTAGCGAAAAGTCGTATAACAGTTATTTTATGTTACAATGCTTCTGGCGATTATATGATGAAACCATTAGTGATTAACAAATCAAAATCACCACGATCATTCAAAGGAATAAATATCAAAAACCTTCCCGTCTATTGAATGGCTAATAGAAAAGCATGGGTCACTGCCATAACTTTCAATGAATGGTTCCACAACTTTTTTCTTCCAGATGTCAAAAATTACTTAACTAAAAAGGGATTGCCTTTTAAGGCTCTTCTATTAATTGATAATGCACCAGGTCATCCTCCAGATTTACAACACGAAAATGTAAAAGTATTTTTTTTACCAAAGAATACAACTTCCTTATTACAGCCGTTAGATCAAGGAATAATTTCGACTTTTAAAGCACTGTACATCAAGCAAACTTTCAGGTGTATCTTAGAACAAATGGAGAATGATGAATCTCTTTCTCTGATGGATACTTGGAAGAAATTTACAACTTTAGATTGTGTTAAGCATGTTGAACTGTCATACACTCAGATCAAACAATCAACGATCAACGCCTGCTGGAAATCAATATGGCCGGATGTTGTTGAAAGTGGAAATGATAAATCACCAATAGAGCACAAATATTCTCAAATCACTGAGTTGGCCCATTCTATAGGAAGAGAAGCTTTTGAAGATTTGACTCAGGCAGATATTGAAGGAATAATGGCTGCTGAAGAATTGAATGATGATGATTTAATTAACATGATTCGTGAAACAAAGAAACATGATGAAGACAATGATTCTGATGAAGAGCAATCTGAACCAGTTGAGTTCACAGCAAGAATCATAAGCGTAGGACTTGATTTGGGAAGAAAATTGGGCAACCATTTCTTACAATATGACACAAATGTTGATCGAGCTCTCCGATTCCAGCGAGACCTTCGTAAATGCTTAAAACAATATGAAGAGGTCTATAAAGATTTAGCAAAAAAACTTACACAATTGTTAATTACCGATTTCATGACAAAGTCTTGTCAACCCGAGATCTTGCCTAATTCGTCAACCATTGAGCCAGAATCGCATCAAGAAAGCTCAAGTGATGAAAGTGACATCATGCCTATCAGAAATAAAAGACTGAAAGTACATGAAAGTGATGACAGTGATTAAACTTATAATTAATTTTTAAGGGTCTTTTTGTTTTTTGTTCGTTGTTCCTAATGTAAAATAAATTAAATATGTTATATTACTACATTCATATGTTTGTTGTTTTATAAACTAAGTATAATTTTAAGTTTTCTAAGATGTCTTACTTTTGTTTCGCTTAAATAAATGACTGAATCATGCACATTTTGGGGTATTTTCGTTTTACACGATTTTACTTAGCAAAATCCAAGATTTCAATTTACACGGTTTTGTGCAGAACCTATCTTCCGTGTAAATCGGGGGACAGGTGTATTCGTAATTTGTATCCGATTTCTGACGAAACAAGAAAAAGTATTTACATTTTTATCTATTAGGTTCCGGAGTGTAAACGTACAAAGTGTTTATATTTTTCGTAACGCTCCAGTTTTACCTCTGGAGAAACCCCAACCATAGATGTTATTCACATCAAAAGTAGCTAAGCACTAGCTCGTTAATATTTTAGGATCTCGTTTATTTTTTCACGCTGTTTTTTAGCAATCATAGCTGCTAAAAAGAGAAAGGCTTGCTTTTAAAAAAAATCGGTAAAGTAGTTAAAAGTATTTTTATATTTTTCGAAAAGCAAGATACTTATTTTACAAATATATCGAAAATACTTCCAATTATTTTATTAATTTTTTAAGAAGGTGCAAATCTCCCTATTTTGATCTTCTGTGGTCGGCAAAAAAAAAAAAGAAGAAAAAAAAAAAAAAAAAAGGAGAAATTTCTAAAAATTTTCTTATATAAATTTGGTTTAAGGTTTTTAAACATTATTTTGTGGATTAAGATATTGAATTTATTTTATGATTTTTATTAATCTAAGTCCCGAAAACTCTAATCTCACATTTCATTTTTATAAATAACATTAATTAAATTTCATTTTCTACATTTACTTGCTTAAACAGGTTCTAAAGTAGTTTACACTATATCAATAATTGAAAAATTCGAAAGCATACAGGCATCAGTCGCACTTTGCACATGAAAGAAGAAAATGATTTATCGATTTTTCAATTTCTATAAACCCAGTCTCAAAAAATCGGTTTCAGAAGTCACGAAAGAATCACAACACAATCATACAATCTATGAAGAACTTGGGAAAAGGTTTGAAGAAAGAAAGTTTTTTAGTAAGTTTACTTTTCAATTCAAATCCCCTTTCTGTATTTAAAAGTGAAAACTTAAAAGCCATTCAAGTTCAGTTGTCGGTATTCTCTGCGTTTCTTTCTCTCCATTGGTACAGAATAAAATTCCCTTGGAAGGAATTACGTCATGAGAAGAGTTTTCTAAAGTTTTGGTGTGGCGCAAGAAAAGCAAAATTTTCGAGCTGTGTTATTCAGTCAGCTGTGCTATTCAGCTGTTTTATTCAATTAGCTGTATTAATTACAGCCGTGTGATTCGGATGCAATTTGATATGTGATTATCCACTTCCCTCTTGGGCAATTTTGAAAACAAAAATAAATTACAGTTAATATTAAGGAAAATAAAAAAAAAACTTTTTATGGAAAAGATCTCATGTTTGTTTAAGCTCTGATAAGGGTTAAAGAACTTTAAAACTTAAATTTTAGTGAAAATGCTTTATTTAAATTAGTATGTCTCATAATAATAATCATAATATAGATACAAATGGAAACGCTTAGAAATTAATATATTTATGGTACTAGTATTAAAATTCTGTCACAGACAGGAAACAATTACCTTTAAAAAATCTGATGTGGACAGAACATGAGTTGTCCTATATAATACAATAAATTTCGTTACTTCACAATGGAAAATGATACCCGGCCACACATCTTGCTACCATAAGCCTTCGGGTTGGTCGTGTGGTCTGGGTTTTCAACACTCAACAATGGAAAATGATGTATAATATCTATGGCACAGTGTTTCTAATGTTGAATTGTGTATTTGGCGCTTTTCGAGATGAGAACATGGAAAACAGCATCAAAGTAAACAATTAACATATATTTCACGTAACTCTAAATTGGCAATTATCAATATTGATAGAATGCGCAATAATCAATAGAATCCCTTTATATATATATATATATATATATATATATATATATATATAAGACTGAAAAAATTTCATTTTCTTCGTTTCCTGGAGATTATTAATTAGTTATCTACCTTGAGTTCTGTACAGCAGTTGATACTATAAGGCTGCAAATATCCAGCTTTCTAGATCAAAGAGGAGGGGGATTTCAAGAGCCTAATAATATTTTTAGGAAGAGAAAAACTTATTTTCTTCGTCCCCTGGGGGATATTAATTAGTTATCTACCTTGGGTTCTGTATCGCAGTTGATGCTATATGTGTGCAAAGATTCATTCAGCCTTCTACATCAAGGAGGGGGGGGGGGGTTGAAGAGTCTAAAAATACTTTTCGGAAAGGAAAACTTATTTTCATCGTTCCCTGGGCATTATTAATTAGTTATCTGCTTTGCGTTCTGTTCAGCATTTGATACTATAAGTGTGCAAGGATTCAGCCTTCTAGATAATGAAGGGGGAATTTAAAGAGTCTGAAAATACCTTTTGGAAAAGAAAAACTTATGTTCTTCGTTCCCTGGGAGTTATTAATTAGTTATCTGCCTTGAGTTTTGCATCGCAGTTGATACTATAAGTGTGATAACATTCAGCTTTCTACATCAAGAAGGGGGAGGGGGATTTGAAGAGTCTGAAAATACATTTCGGAAAATAAAAATTTATTTTCTTCGTTCCCTTGGGGTTAATAATTAGTTATCTACCTTGAGTTCTGTACAGCATTTGATACTATAAGTGTGCAGAGATTCAGCCTTCTAGATTAAGGAGGGAGGATTTAAGGAGTCTAAATTCTTTTAGGGAAAAAAACTTATTTTCTTTGTTCGCTGGGGGTTATTAATTAGTTATCGCCATCAGTTCTGTACCGCAGTTGATACTATAAATATGCAAAGATTCAGCCTTCTACATCAATGATGGGGGATTGAAGAGTCTACAAATAATTTTCGGAAAAGAAAAACTCATTTTTTTCGTTCTCTGCGGATTGTTAATTAGTCATCTACTTTAAGATCTCCACCGCAGTTGATACTATAAGTGGGCAAAGACTCAGCTTTCTAGATCAGGGAGGGGGATTTGAAGAGTCTGAAAATACATTTCGGAAAAGGAAAACTTATTTTCCTCGTTCCCTTGGGGTTAATAATTAGTTATCTACCTTGAGTTCTGTACAGCATTTGATACTATAAGTGTGCAGAGATTCAGCCTTCTAGATTAAGGAGGGAGGATTTAAAAAGTCTGAAAATACCTTTCGAAAAAAAAAACTTCTTTCTTTGTTCGCTGGGGGTTATTAATTAGATATCTACATTCAGTTCTGTACCGCAGTTCATACTATAAATATGCAAAGATTCAGATTTTTACATCAAAGAGGGAGGATTGAAGAGTCTAAAAATAGTTTTCGGAAAAGAAAAACTCATTTTCTTCGTTCCTCGGAGGTTATTAACTAGTTGTTAACCGTGATAGATACTATAAGTGTGCAAAGATTCAGACTTCTAGATCAAGAAGGGCTGTTTCAAAGAGTCTGAAAATACTATTCGTAAAGGAAAAACTATTTTCTTCTTTCGCAGGGATTATTAATTAGTTATCTATCTTGAGTTCTGTATAGCAGTGGATACTCCAATTGTGCACGAATTCAGTCAATCTTGTTTCTGGAGGGCGTGGAAAGTCAAATTCATATTAGCAAATTGTTATACTGATTATTTGAAACAAGGATTCGGACAAAGAGCAAAATTACGTTCTTGATAATAATGCCTGATTTATTTCCTAAATTATTTCCTTATATGTAGTATAATATATAAGGAAAGTACTGTGTCTGAAACTTGCTCTTCCATTGAAAACTCGATTTCGAATCTTCGATGGGAGAGCACGTTTCAAGCATCCGTGAACCCGAATCGAGCATTTTTAGGAGAGCCTATGGAAGAGATATTTCGCAAATGAATGAAGCGTTTCGAGCGAAATCTGGAACGAAATTTGGAACCGAAACGGAGTGTGGAACAAAATCAAGTTTGTGGCTACAATGAATATTGATTTTCTTTTCTCCTAACATAATTAAGGGGGCATTGAACAACTTTCGAGAATATGTGACATTTAAATTTTTGCAAACAAAGAATAGAAGTGTTTTTTGATATTTACGTAATGACAATCAAAGCCAATAACTGTTTTCTTGATTCTTACTTTCTATAATATATGTAACATATGTAAAGCGAAGGTATTGGGCTGGGATACAAAAAAATCAGATTTTAAGATGTACGTGTTTTACGCATCCTTGAATAATAGCAAATTTTTACTGATGTCTATATATCTATCTGTCTGTATGTCGACAGTTTTCGAAGAAATTGAGAGAATTAAGTAAAAGTAGATACTGTTATTTTACTTAGGAAATATCAGAGGACTACTGATTTCAAATACAGAAGACAAATAAATTGAATGTCTTCAATTAATATGTATATATATGCATATATATGTGTACATATATGTATATATATATATATATATATATATATATATATATATATATATATATATATATATATATATATATATATATATATATATATATATATATATATAGTTTAAAAATCCAATGAAAGAATAGAGAGAGTTTTCAACTCAAAAAAACCCAACATTACAAAATGGCTTACAAATAAAAGTATCAAACAGAGAATCATCAATCAAGTGGAAAATATAAATGCAAACCTCTAGTTTTCAATCTGAAGACAATAAAAAAACATCAATGGAAAGGAATCGATAAAATAATATCAAATGAGATCCAAGCATGAAAGCTTTATACATGGGCAAGTCCTAGGTCTAATAATGAATTGTTCATTTCGATAAAACTCTTTATCAAGTGCAGGTATTTCATAAAAATGAACACAAAATGCATGTTTCTGATATCAGTGATATACTATATCTATGAACTTTGATAACCTGGACAACATGCATAAAGATTGAAAAATAATAGGAAACAAGATACCTGAAAAAACACTGCATACGTGTGATCCATTGAAGCCTTGAATAAAGAAACTAATGTTGCCAATTTAAAAGAATAAAAATTTGAGAACTGTTGTTGCTAATCATGAGAAATAAACAACAGTAATGCGAAAATACGATAAAAGGTGATATTCAACAGTAAGAACATGTAAATACATGGTAATGCTTATTAAAGGGAAAGTGGATGTCAGGCTAAAATTATATACTAAGGAGAGAATTTAAGTATAATCTACCAATCCAAACTTTTTAACTATACTATGTGCTAAATAAGCTGGATATTTACTAGTAATTTTATTATTATTTGCTAGTAATTATTTATATTATTTGCTATTAATTATTTATATTATTTGCTAGTAATTATTTATATTTATTTATTTGCTAGTAATTTAATTATAATTTGCTAGTAATTTTAAGTTTATACTATATATATATGTATATGTATATATATATATATATATATATATATATATATATATATATATATAGAGAGAGAGAGAGAGAGAATACATGTTATTAAATTATTAAATCCATAATTAGTGAATACAGCCAAATACTTTCCATTACACTTGTGTAAACACTCTAGTGGCAAATTAATGCTTTCCGCTGAATTTAAAAACCCCCTTTAAAGTAATTTTCTCGGTAAGTACATCATCGATTAGCTTCATGATGGGCAGATATTTATTAAATGAATCTGCGAACCCAAAATAAATTTAGTGGATGTAAATACATTATTTTATGTATTCACACATAATTTACTTCTCCTTCCAGCTTATACATTAGTGAAATTTCGGAGATGTTTAACTAACAAACTAAAAGAAATAAAAATAGTGTTACTTTTCTGTATAGCTTTTTGAAGCTATTTCCATCCATTTGAATATTAGGTCGATATTAGTTACGAAATTTCTAGAGAAATTTGGAAAAGTTATTCGTCACGTTTCGGAAATATTTCCTCCTCACTTTAAAATTTCGAACCAGTTTAAACATTCTCCTGCTCTTGCTTATTGGAGTTCTTGAAATTTATCAAATTCACTAGACCGTGTCTGTCTCTTTTACAGATGTCTGGCCGACATTTATTACTTTTCTACAGTACCTAAACGATTTAGTTTTATCAAGTAAATATTTTATTCACAAATGCAACTTCCTAAAATTATTTGCAGAGATATTTTCGGTCTCTAAGCATATAAAGCAATCAATCAATATCAATATATATGTATATATATATAAAGCATAGTAAACATAATTATTGTATATATATATATATATATATGTTACCGGCAATGTATGAAATGCCGGCATTCTATAGAATACCTAGGAATTTTATAGAATACTGACTTGGTTTAGGCAAAGTATGAAATATGAGAATTATTATATACTTTTCCAAGGCATTGTATATAATACCTATGCATTCTATAGAATGACAAATACTATTTATTCAAAGTATGAAAAAGAAGAGAATCGGATATGTATTTCATACTTTGCCGGTTTCTCATTTGGCATTCTATAGAATGCCTAGGAAATGTGTGGAACGTTAATCGTTTCATAGATTGCCGATCAGTTTTCGGTATTCTATAAAATGCCTAGGCATTCTATAGAATGCCGGATTTCATACGTTGCCGGTAACACACACACACACACACACACACACACACACACACATATATATATATATATATATATATATATATATATATATATATATATATATATATATATATTTAGCTCTATACAATGCTTATATTACTAATCTTTTAACTCAAACCAGTTTTATAAATTTTCCTAAACTTCTTCACTTTGTTATTTTCAGTAATTATAATTTTCAAGGAAATAAATTATACTTACAAGTCTCAGGAGTTTCACAGGGTGGTTGCAGTAGCAGTATTTTACAAATGTATATCTTTATCATTATGTACAGTCTTTTACATCAATAGATTATACATTATACAGATATGTTGATGATCTGATTTGCTTAGTATACACAGAAAATTGTGCCATAGATATAGATTTCTATCTTGAAAATTTGGAATTCATTCCTAATGAAACTACTATTAGTAAAAATATTAATTTTTTGGATTTAAATCTTTGTTTTTCTTTTATCGATTCTATACCATTGATTTTGGATAAATCTTATTATTGAACCTTTTACTAGAATTGTTACTAATTTATATGATAAAAAATGATTTTTTAATTTTAACATTAATAAAATCTTACCATTTAATTCCTGCAACTCGATTCTATTGATTAGAAATGTTACACTTAATCAGGTTTTCCGAATTTCTAGATTATCTGATAAAAATTTTGTAAATGGTATAGTTAAAATATTTAGATTATTAAATTTAGATTATTAAATTTTCATGAATTTTATTCATGGTGTTTCATATATTTGCCTGTTATCTTCATACTCTTGTTTTAATTATATTTTATTTTTACATCCACTTACACATTAGCCTTCTATTCTTACTCCTCTTGATTGTATATTATCTCTTATACTTCTCTTTTCGCATTACTGTTATTTATTTCTTACGAATGGCAACGGTAGATCATATTTTTCCTTTGTGAATGGCAACACATGTCTCTTCATTCTGAGTTCCCGAGATCGACAGGTTCGTGTATTTGTTGAGTTAGATTCCAAGTATCCTTTTTTCCTTTTAATTTTTCTTCTTTATGTATGTTGTCCTAGTAGAAATAGTTTAGAGATATAATCTATCTATTTCTTCAGAAACATGCATTTTTGTGTTTGCTTCTACAAAACACTTGGACTTGAGAAAGAGTTTTGAAGAAGTGAACAAATCTATGATTTAGGCTTCGACCTTTTCCAGGTGTATAGCGTTTGTGCTTGTATATCGTCTGTTTTTCTTTTATCGATTCTATACCATTGATTTTTGATAATTTTCTTTGACTTGATGATTCGAAATATGTATTTTTTTCCATTTGCTTGAAGATTTGCTCATATATACTTTTATTTTGTAAGCTTGTTAGAAAATTAGGTTTTTCGAATTACAGCTTCTCACTTTTCTTTCATTGGACTTTCAAACTTTATATATATATATATATATATATATATATATATATATATATATATATATATATATATATATATATATATATATATATACACACATATATATATATATATATATATATATATATATATATATATATATATATAAATATATATATATATATATATATATATATATATATATATATATATATACATGGTGGCTTTTCATGTAGAGCTTTCATTCAGTTTTATTTCATGATTTCATGTAGATTTGCAGAGCGTTCTCTAATTAGTATGTAACATAACATGTTTGAACATAGCATGTTTGCTGAACATAAATTGTGAAGTCATCAAAAGTTATTAATTATGCAAATGTCTCGTTACACTGCAGTACAAGAAAAATACATAGATAATTGATACTACATGTAATAAGTTAATTGTAATTTATATAGAATTATTCCTTTTGAAGACAAATTAAATGTCGTATAAAAATGGCAGACAAATGCAGCACAAAAATTAATCCTTGTCGTTGACACAATTCTTTTTTTGTTTGTGTGTTCGTGCAAATCGTCCATCTTTTAACACTGAACAGAGACTGTTTTACATCTCTGCAATTAAAAATTTTTGCATGTCTTGCTTTGTTTTCGAGATAGGGATCCTAACTTTGCCGGAGGCACTGTAATTATATATATATTTATTTTTTCAATAGATAGAGTACAGACTCTTTCCTATTAGTCGACTTAATTTTTGCAGCTTTAGAACAACACTTCAATCAAACGTTAAAAGGATGCATAAGGACTTATGCGGGAGCTCTGTATTTACATTTCCTTGGTGATATAATGTGATGTATTTAAATGCGGTTTAAACTGTGTAAAAGGTTTTGTAACTTGAGTTTCATTCTCAACGCTTATTTTATTTGTTTTTAGCGTGGAAAATGACTCGTAACAAAACGATTTGTCTAAAATATTTATTTAAATCTAATGTAACTTAAGTTCTCCATATATGCGCTCATCATTTCATCAGTTCTTTTAAACTTTTGATGTGCAGTGAGTCAAAACATGCTCTAATACCCCTTGTGCCCATGCCCATTAGGGCTTAGAACAATAACCATTGGGTCACACATTTAAACTGCCCTGGTGTTCAAAATTATCTTTACATCCACAAAAACTATGATTTCTCAACAACTATTCAATATAATTGAATGAATATTTTTGGGGTGATACATAGCATCTTAACATATAAATACAAAACTGAAAAAAAACGTATATGAATGTATTCGACACAATACTAAATATATAATAATTTGCAACTTCCATCAATGTCTGCCCAATCTCAAAGAGGTCTACAGCTCGTCACCTCAAAGGCTATATCAAAATGATACTTCGGAGCCATAAAAATATATTTTAAATCCATTAACACCGAAATCAAATACTGAATTGTAGAAGTTGTTCTCAGAGATACATACTTCGTGCACAGCGTTTTCACCGCTTATATATATATATATATATATATATATATATATATATATATATATATATATATGTACAAATATATATGTGTGTGTATATATATATATATATATATATATGTACATATATATATATATATATATATATATGTACATATATATATATAAATATATATATATATATATATATATATATATATATATATATATATATATATATATATATATATATATTTGAAATATGTAATAATAAGAATTATGTAAAAATAAAAAAAAATTAAAAAAATACAATTCAAGTAATATTAACATCATCATAGAAGCAAACTCACGGCCATAATGCCGATAAGAGTAAAGTACAGAACCGTCCCAAATTCGATGATTAATCAGAATTAAATTCATCTTCAGGTCTGAGTATTTAATTCTAATTAACCCAAACAAATGCCTGTTTCAGATTAAGCAATAGTACATTACTATAAATGCTTAAACTCAGACTACAGGCAACAAAAATGAAAAAATGAAAATAGGATACATTAAGTAAATTTGTATTACCATGCGGCATGAACCCTTCTTCTTCCACCACGTGTATACACGATCAACCTCAACAGCTTAATCTAGAAGCACCGGAATGAACAAGTCGAAATTCTACCAGGGAGGCAGTACGAACGTTCTCGGTAATACTCCCAGACCCGTCCAGTGAGTCTAAGCTGGAGACTGGACAAGCAATTCAGAATATAACTTCCCAAATATGCAATCCTGAAAATGAATATGAATCAAAGATGAAAATTCTTACTAAACAAGTAATTCATAGGAAAACTGGAGAAACGAGAATGCCACTATTCACCATTATAAGGGCACTCAAATCGTAGTTTCAATACTGACAAAAGTTACAATAAAAAATACTGACAAAAGTTACAATAAAGAAAATAAAATTCAAAACATTAATGTTAATGCATCTTATTTTCCGATTTTTTGATTTTTCTAATGTTTTTGACTTAGTTTATTATTTTTCATTTTTATTTATTTATATAATTAATAAATAATTATATATAATTTTTTTTTTTTTTTTTTTTTTTATTTACTGTATGTCAGTCACTATAATTGGGAATATTTTCTAGGATGTTATCGAGTGAAATTTGATACACTGAGTTGATAATTTTAATAGCAAACTTGGGGGGATATGCATTATTAGTCGCTGTACTCAATAATTCCATAAAGTGCGCTAATTTATAATATTTATCACAAATTTTATTGATTCTAAGAGCCTGGTTTATTATAATATTTCTAAATACAGATATATGCAAACAAGAGTCAAAATGTTGAATTTTTGATGTATTAAATTTAAAATCCTGTCTTTTATCATACAAGTTTATAACCATATTACAATTTTGTAAATTTTAATTTAAATCTTAAAAGTTTGCAACATTTGTGTCATTATTACTTGCATTTAATTGTAAATTTTTTGGATAAAAGTTTAATACTATAGGGATATTATTATTTGGGGATACACATAAAATGTCATCTAAATATCTAAACATGTGCATATTATGCAAGCTTGGATTAATGTTTTTTTCATAGAAGTATAAATGCAGATTAGCTAACAATGATGAGGCACACCCCCCTTGTGGGATACCAATCTGTTGTTTAAAAAAAGTACCACCATGTTGAATATAATTCTCATAAAGGGTGAAGTTAAGTAATTTTTTAAAAAGAAAATTTGAATATTTTAGGTTGATATTATATTTTTCAAAAATTCCTAAAATAATTCTATACAGATCATCTATATTAATATTATTAAACAAATCTTTGAAATCAAAGGTATAAATACTATGAATATTAGTAAGAGTTTTCAATTTCTTAACTAATTCAAAACTGTTTTTTACATTATGACAATTATTTGAGATTTCATCTGACAAGGATACTTCATGTAATATCTTTAATAATAATTTTCCAGCATTAGTAATGTAAGAATTATACCCACTGGTAATGGTTCGAAAAGCAACAGGAGATTTATGAAACTTGGGTACTAAAACAATATATGGAATGTTATTACAACTATTTTTTAGATGGATTTGCTTATATTTGGCTGATATTCTATTGTATAAGATTTTAAGGTTAGTTTTATGTAAATTATAAATTTGATTATTAAGTAAGTGTGACTGAAGGGTATTTTTATAATAATATTTACATATAATTGAGTAGTTACCACTTGCCTTATCGACATATGTAATGACAAAATCATTTTGTATTTCTTTAATATCATTTTTAATTGAATTAAGTTTATATGAATTATTAATTTTCAGATTATATACATAATGATTTAAGTATTGCTCTATTAAGACTCTCCAGGGTTTAAAGGCTTCTACAGGGATTTGATATTTATAACTGATTTTATAGATAAATTTATTTAAGTCAAAAAATAAACCTTTACATATTAATTTATGTTTAAATTTAGTAGGTATATGGTACTTAGTACCCAGTAACATCAGTGATCTTAGTGCATCATAATTAATAATATTTAGATTTCCCGTTATAACATGCCCATGGTGTTTATCTACGAAGTCTTTGTATTTTTCTAAATGACAGTGGCAATATGACTCTTTATCCAATTCATAGTTTTGATTAATATCTATTGATTTGGCAATTTGATTATAATTGAAAATATAACGTCCTAGCGGTTTATCATATTTATAAGCAATTTTAGGATTTACATGTTTGACTGGAAAGTAATTGAAAACCGATTTTAAAAAATTATTTATCTTCAGATTATTTAAGACAGAATTAGTGAAATTCAAGGTACAATATTCGTTTATTTTAGTATTTTGTTTTGATTCGTCTTTAAAGTTTAAGTCTGTGACATATAAATAACCATTAAGATTTTTACTTCTGGTAATGAGCAAATCATAGAATAAATGTTTAAAATGAATGTTATCAAATGCAGTACTTATGAATGTTATCAAATGCAGTATATATATATATATATATAATAACTGCATATTAATAAAATCAATGTTTCATTTTTAAGATTTTGAAATCTCTTTAATTCTATTCATCTAAAAATTATCTTCGGAAAACTGTTTCACTGACGTACCGAATTCATTTCCACCACTGCACTTTTGAGTTTTCACCTGCATTAACTTTCAAGTCTGGATTACCCTCTATCTTAATACTTCCTACCACAACTTTGTTCGAAGTATATTTTTGAAGCCGATCGTTTATCTAGCCATCTATAACTTTAAATTTTGAATAAACTTTCATTCAAAATATTGCGATGCATGAGAATTAATGAAAGATAAGAACACTTAAGTTCAGTGCAGTGGCAGGTTAAGTCCATATGAAGTTAAAAATCAAAACTTTACTCTTTGAACCTTAAGATTTAAATGTTGAATTCTGATTTCATAACTTCAGTTTCCATATCACTTAATTTCCCTTTTCACTAGCACATCGTCTTTAATTTTCAGAAGAGTTCTTAATCGGAAGATACTTGATGGTAAAAATTGAAAGAATATGTTTAAACCTAGTGTTAGTGAAATTTTAATGTTAACTTAAATTCTTTTCACACATGTTTTTTTAAAGAGAAAATAATTTCAATTCTATAAAATAGTTTAATTTTTTTTAAGTACGTTTAATATACTTGAATTTTCTCAGATATTACAGGAATTTTAATATATCCTTTGTTTCAAACTAGCTTAGCTCTATATTTTGTTAGTAATATGAACACATATTAACGCGAATATCTTGATAACATTACTTGAATATTACCAATATTTGGCAAACATTGGCAAAGCAGTCCCACTTTCATTATAAAATTAAAACTTTATTAGCCTTATTGAGATTCAATCCCCTGTAAAGTACCTTTCAAATTTCTGAATTGACTTCAGTCTAATATACAACTTCCAATAACCTAATGACTAGAATTTGACGAAGGAATCGCGGCATTAACGAAACAACTGTATTTACAGTTAACTTTGCTATGAACTCAAAACACATATATATGTATTGAAAATCTATATACAAAGTATTTACAACATAGCATTACAAATTCTACCCGAGACATACAAAGCTACAATAAAATTCGACCCTAAGTGACTTTAAATCTGAACCTATGAGGATTAATTTACGACACAATATACGACACCAGATTGTAGACTATACTCTCGCTGGTACCTTCCATGAACGATCAGAACACACACACCCGCGAACTCGACAGATTGGCAGATCCGTAATTATATAGTTTGTCCTTCTTACAGATCTGGCCAATCATAAGTGTGTGATTCTTCGGAATAAAAATTGAGAAGTTTAGGACATAAATTAAAATAATTAAAGGTAGAATTAGAATAAAATAATAATAAATGATGGAATCCTCAAACTTTGTAATAATAAATATGGTCGAGTAATTACTGCAATGTTTGGTAATTACTGCAAAGTAATCACTGCAATGTTTGGTAATTACTGCAAAGTAATCACTGCAATGTTCATATTTACAAATCCCGCCTTGTTAAAACTAACTTCCTTTGAAGCAAATCTCTTCCCCCTGTCTGACTATCTCCCATATCGAACCTCTTATTTGTTCTTGGGAAATACGGACAACTTCTCTACGTTTGTAAAATTGATGAACTTGTAATATTTCGGAAAAATAAGTTTATTTCTGTAGCAATACCTCTCGCTCTGTGGGAATTATTCATTTATTATTCTTGCATCAAACTTTAGTGAGTTTCACTGATCTTTTAACAGCACTTTGTTAGAAGGTCTAGCGTAGGGGTTTGTAAATTGATTGTGTTTTGAAAATTATGTGCGGCAAAATCTTTGACATATTATTGGTTGGTTGGTTGGTATCGCGTCCACTTTGAAGTCAAATAGATCCATTTGCGTGAATCACTGCTCTTGCCAGATCCACTATCCTCTCAGTATAAAGTTCACCCCGGAAAGGAAATTCTCCCAAGCTTTGCAGCGCTGCAAGTATAGCCGGACATGTAAAGATATGTCCTGGAGAAAGCCCCTCCCCAGGGCAATTTCTGCAGTTCTTATATGTCCTGGTACCGTCTTCATTAATTTTCATGCCACCGAGGTGACGAGTTCTCAGTCTGGTAATGGTCTTAGTGATTTCTCTATTTGCATTGATTTCACATATCTGGTGACTCATCTTGATAGATTTCTCCCTGTGTCTATATCTGGCAATAGCATCTGCATCATCTATGGTGACGAGGTTTGTGTTGCCATTGTTTAGAGCTCTCGCCTCTTTAGCCAATTCAACTGCTGTTTCATTACCCTCAATTTCAACATGTGCAGGAATCCATTGTAAAATGCATGCCTTTCCCATCTGGTCTATTGAATCTAGCTGTCGGTGAATATCTTGAGTGAGTCTTGAGCGTCCATGAGAAGTCAATTTGACATATTATTGTTTTTCGTAAAGAAAATTCCTTGAAACATCTATTTCTCAGGAACTTTTATAGATATAACTTAGATCTGATATGGATTCAGAATTAAATTCTTAAAGAGGGTGGGGAGTCTCAGTAAGGATTTATACTTCCGGTTCTAGAGATGTCATTCCCAATTAAAATATGTACATTTTCCTTGCATCTATGTCCTAGAATTGACTATAGCTAAAGCTTAGATGATGACTGATATTGATTCAATATAGACATTTGGAATAGAGGGGGGAAGGAAGGTTTAGTGAGAATTTCCTCTTCTAGCTTAAGAGACGTCATATTTGGGTTTTCCGAATAGTTCTATGACTGCACGAAATAAGTGTACAATAGTGCAAAAATGCTTGATCGCTCCGTTGAAAATAGAGTGCACTTGCCACCATATGAAGGCCTCTCCATAAATTTTATTTTTGTGCTGTTTCTGGAATGGGGAGTGATTATAGAAGCAATTATTTTATATCCAAGTCTTATGTTGCTGAGATCAGATTTTACATTTTGAGAGCTGAGATCAGATTTTACATTTTGAGAGCTGAGATCAGATTTTACATATTGAGAAAGTTTTAATTTTTATTTGCAATCTTATCCCCAAATTGTCCCGTCCTGTGCGGGTTTAAATTAAATAATATTCACCTTGATATACTAGTTTGCTACCAATCCTTAACATCGACGAATAATATTTACTTTTGCTTTTTTATATCTCAGCCATTTAGTCGGAATTTCTGTCTATTAAGACACAACATCAGAAGATAAATCTGTAAAATAAATTTAATTTAGTTGGTTTTGTTGTCTTTCATATATTTTATATATTCCAATTTCAGTCTAATGAATACGTCTGGAATCTTATGCAATAAAAAATTTATATCAGCAGACATAGTTATCTCAGTGATGGGGAAATACCTCAACGTGAATACCACCCACAGAGTTGAACTTGAGATACATCATAAATAAATAATAATAAAACTTTTATCTTATTATATGCAGTCTACCGTAACTTGCTAAGCACCGTCAACGCTAACTATAGTAAAGTTCAAAAACTTGTCCGCTAATGATTAATATTAAATCTTGGGGGGTCTTGTTTTCATCCCATTTAGTGCAATCTTAATACAAAACGGTTCGGCATTATTCATCTGCTATCTTCTCAGGAATTTACAGTTTCGTTTAAATTGCAATTCCTTTGGAATTTTGTTTATCTAAATAAATTAAATTTATCCCTTCATCTGTGTACTTTATAACACATTTTGGAGAATAAAGTATATATATTTTTTGCAAATGACTAGCTTACGGGGAATGTTTTACTTCAAGCATACCAAGGAACTTTCATTTTGTAGAAGAGATCGAGACAGAAAGACCGCCGGTGCACAGACGGTCAGATTAATTATAGCTCGCCATATGTTGTCACCTGCAGTCAAATATGCTAAATAGAAACCGTTAATCATTATATTTCAGGTTCACAGTCAATTTGATGAATGGTGTACAATGCATTACTCTTACCAGTTTGGTTATATTGCTCCCTCTATCCCCAAGTCTTCAACAATGTAGCGCACAAAAAGCATTTGGTTCTATGATAAATGCTGACTGAAATTATAGAGCATATAACTGTTACAGACCTTATAATGTGTGTACATCTAAATGCAGTAGGAGTTTTTCTGTGTTAAAATTAATTTTGAGATAGATATCCTTTATAGAAACAAAAGTGTTTTGTGTTGAAAATATAATTCGGACGTTATGTTTTAAAATATTATTTATTGGCATCATCTTTAACACTGAGTCTAAATTATAATTTACTCTTGTCCAGTCGTTGTAGACTGTGTAAAATAATTTTTGAGGAAATTTAAAAGCTGAGTAATTGTGATTTAAGTGAAGATCTAGATGCAAGTTGGAGAGATCTAAATGCAAGTTGGAGAGATCTAGATGCAAATAGGAGATATCTAGATGCAAGTAGGAGATATCTAGTTGCAAGTAGGAGATATCTAGATGCAAGTAGGAGAGATCTAGATGGTGTAAGATCTAGGTTTGTGTAATGTAAAGATCTAGATTTGTGTAATGAAAAGACCTAGATATTAACAATCTGTAAATTTCTTAGCAATACAGTGTTTTTAAGTTTCTTAGATTTTAAACTTTTTATTAAAAAAGAGAAAAACTCTATATTAATTAAATAAATAATGGTAGTTATTATCCTTTTATTCCGCAAATGCATATCATACATCATCTATTACCTTTAAAACACGAAGAAAATGTATAAACCCGTCTTCCCTAACCCTTACTTACGACCAACATACTAAATAATTCTGAAACGACTGTCAGACAGACGACCATTCGACTGAAAAATTCAGGAAAAATATCTTAGTATCCGTTTACGCTGTAATACGGATACGAACTGAATAAAACAGTTCAAGTCTAGCATCATACATTACTCAAAAAGGAAGCGAAAATGACGAGAAATATCACAATCCATATCCAGTTAATAGCTTGAAAAATAATCTAAATCTCTCCCAGATAATTTAACCTAAAAATGACAAGAAAAAGCCTCCGGTCGGAAATGTCTACTTATGACTGTTAGACCATTACGCCAGCTAACCCGACTTTCGCCAATTTGTATCATTTTTCATTGAAGTGATAAGCGATATAATAATAGGGTTTCACTAATGCAATGCCTTGGGGCTACAGATCCAACGCTTATATTATTATAACGCCGTCATTTTGAGCTTTATTTTGAGCTGTGTACTGTTCCTCTTAATCTTTACAGTGGCCTTTTTTTCTTCAACATTGTTCGACGTGTACAATTTCCATTAGTAATGCAGTTGTAGTAAATTTCAACATTTTACAACCTTTAATAAAGAAGACATTTTTACGGAATTTTTTCCCATCGCCAGGCATTGTGTTATTTAGTACGTAACAGCTTTGAGTTCCAAAACATTATCGGAGAAGAATGGTATTTTGAACCATGTTTTTATTTCGCAGTAAGCTATCAATGGTTTGTTCCGCCTCTAAATAAAAGGCATTAGGATAGCACATTGTTGACGACAGACGATGTTTTCGCTTTAGGAATTCCAAATTGTTTACTATTTGTGGAGATGTATTTTATTATTTGTAAAATTAAATTCTAAATTTCTGCAAACAAAAGAAGGGGTTTTCTCTTTTAGTAATATATTCATGGGCGTATGCCTCGTTTAAAGTATCTTGGGCGTATGCAGGGTTTTATCCAGAATGTGGGGAGGTAAGATTGATTGCATTCAAATTAGGAGATTAATATCACCCTTGAAATATATATTGTTACAAAGTAAATTTGAATAGATCGTATACCATTTTAAGATGGCATTATATGGTATGATAATTTATAGATGGCATCGCATTTTAAAAAGTAGTGTGTATAGCACTATGGAAATTATTATGCACCAATTTAAAAAAATTAGTGTGCATTAAAAAATATTCCTACTTTCATAACAGAATTCTAACCTTCCTGAAGACAGACCAACTAAACTAACAAATTGGACATTCATAAACATATTAAATGCAATAATTCTAAATTTTCCATTTAGGTAACAGTTTAAATTGTTTTTATTAATATATTCGTAGGAGATAACACGCAGTTGTGGTTGAATGTTCTAATTCCAAAAAGTATGCTTCTTATGTATTTCTTTTCCTTTATATTAGCTTTTAATGTAATCAACAATTTTACAGGGCAGTGCTTTGACATTCCCTGACCCCCTTAAATAATCCCATTAATATATTTAGTAATATCATGCATTATGTACTAACATCATACATGGACGCATATAATGGGGCAATAAAATAAGTTTTCCACACAAACTGGAATTCAAAATAAAGTTTTATTTTTTCTACCGTATTTTGCTTACATCATAGTTTTAAGGGGTTATTAAAAAAATCAATCTCCGAGATTTGGTCGGAATAATATTTGACTACTTTAAAATTTTTGATGTTGCATATTTGTTTCATAAATAAGCTTTCCCACCCTAGCCGTAAGTTAAATTAGGAAAAAGTTATTTTCAGCTCATTCTTATGATGCCAATTGAGATACCTAATTCAGCAGCAATAGCCGCTTAATGTATCACAAAAATTGATAAAGTGCCATTGATCCGAGTTCGATTCTAGCCTCTACCAAAACTGCCGCCGTGTTCAGGCTGAGTATGATCGATTTAACCATGTGGATCCGTAAGTCCTTTCGAGATGTTGGTGGTAGGGGAAGGAGGGTATGGTCACTGTGGATGCTTGACTCACTGGGTTCCGGTTCAAATTAGGTGGCACGTCCCGGTGGTCCAAACAGATACCTTATGCTTTCTGGTAGGTCGGACTGTCTGGGTAGAAGAAGAAGAAGAAAGGGTCGGTGAAAATTTTTCATACATATCTTAGTCTATGTATTTTCAAATACCCAAATCAAATTATTATTTAAATTTCCTCAATTAGACACAAAAATACCTTGTACACCTTTAATCTAAATGGTGTTAACACAAAATACTGGTTCAAAAACTCGCTGATTAAATATTCTTTATCAGTTTCATTTTTTAACGGAAAACCTTTCCTGAATAGAATTCTGTTATAAAGTATACTATGTCTTTTTAAATAAAATTTAAAGCACAGCTTTGACACCTAAATAAGATAACGAAAAAAATGCAGCAGTTGCTTGGAATATATCAGTTGCATAATTTGTGGACTGACTTCTAGAATCAACTTTTACTTTTGCGAATTTTCATATGCAGTGCATTTGTACATTAGATCAATCATCGTGAAGGTAAAAATTGAAACAATATGGCGCTTATTTAAGTCATGAGTGGAACAAGTTTCATCCTTACCGAAAAATCTACATAACAATTGCCTTACGTGCTTTTGGTTTCTAGACTCTCCAGAAGTTGTCCAGTGACCAAGAGGACTAATTATTTCCACATTTATAGTAACTCAGAGATGAAGTTTTAATTCCCTTTCACGTTTTAAACACACGATTTCCAACTAATTCGTTTGGAGGAACCAGGGAGTTAAAGAGTAGAACTCCTAGGAAAAAGTTTGGTTTTTCATTAATATCTAAACAACCCCTGGTCTCAGAAACCCGAAACTGGATAAAATGTAAGGATTGTTATTTCTTAGCCGTTCCGCCGTGATGATGAGACAAACGAAAGTTTCATTTTTCACTAATATCCCCAAAACCACTAGACGTACAAACTCAAGACATAAACCAAATTTTGAATGGGGCAATTTCAAGGCTACCCACAAAATTTCATCCAATTCGGTTTAGCCACTCTCCCGTGATGATGGAACAAACAGACAGACAGACAGACGGACAGATATTCAATTTCATTTATATGGAATAGCAGCATACCCGTTCTTCGTACGGCATATATTTGCAAAGTATCCTAAACTGTTTTATATATATATATACTAGCAGCATACCCGTTCTTCGTAAGAAGTACATAATATAACGAAACTTTAAATTCACAATCATGTGCAAATTCCTATAGTATACTAAATGACATTTTTAATCAAAATATTCTGTTAAAATATTAATACAATGCTCCTAAAAAGAAGTTCAGGAATCTCTGTTCTCGCTATACAAAATGATCTTCACGGGCAGATCTCAAGAATAAAACATCCTGTCATCTTTTGTAAGCAAATTTACAAAAAAAAAAAAAAAAAAAAAAAGGATTTGAATCGATATATGCAAAATGAAAGCATTAAAATTGTATGGGACCCGTACTACTTATATGCGCAAATATTAGAAGATATAACTTGTATTAGTACATTACATGTATAAATTGAAAAGAGCACTAAGCCCGTAATAGATTCCAATATCTGTCGGAATGAAAGCACTAACATTATATAAATTATATGGGAATATATATATATATATATATATATATATATATATATATATATATATATATATATATATATATATAGAGCTGCATTGCGCCTATATGACTTGGCAATTTATATTGGTTTACAATCGGGTACGTTTCGTACTTTGTTATTTACAATATATATATATATATATATATATATATATATATATATATATTTATATATGTATATATAGATAGATAGATAGATATCCCCGTGCTACTTATATTCTCGCAGATCAGCAAATATGCCAGTTTGTTTGCAGAAGATTACCCGTATTACAATATGAGTCTCAAAAATCTTTGCCAAAATAAAATAGATGACATAATAAATAGGAAATATCAGTAATCCCTGTAATCTTCATACCAGAAGGTCGTAATTGATTCCAATATAAGCCATTATATATAAAAATATACGCCAAATGTGAAAATATCAATAATCCCTGAATCAATAATCCGGAAAATATCAATAATAATAATGTTTCAACCTGAAGACCGTAATTGATATTATCCAGTCAATAATGCAAAGTCAATGAAATTTATTTTATATACATATCTTTATTATTCAAATCGGAAAAGGTTTAATAAAAATCGTATGCCGTATAAAACATTGGATTTACATTCGTTGCTAAACGACATGATGTCATTTGCTTCAAATAAATTGATAGAAATCATATCGTCTGAATAATGCTATCTCCATGGAAGGTTTGGCGACATTTTTGTCTATTTAGCGATAATTTAAAATATCACCAAATTTATCGCCATGTGGAACTGCAGAACTGATAGTCCCATTTTGCGACAAATTGACGAAACATCATCACAATACTATCCCCTAACACAACACAATTAATTTCATTTATCAAGCGCAATTTTATCGATTTTATGATATTTTTATTGTTTTACAAACATTTTTATGAATTTGGTGATATTTCAAAAATTCGCTAAATGTGTTACTAAGATAGATGGACTGACCGACAAATGGCACCGAGACATCATTTCAGTACTCTCTTTAAAAAAAAAAACAAATTTAATTTCATTGATTTGCGTCGTTTTTATCAATTTGGAGACATTTACGTCAATTTGACAAAGTTTAAGAAAAGTTGCCAAGTTAACGATATTCCGCCAAATTCGTAGCTCTGAATTTGCAGATCTAAAGAATAAAACATCCTGATCCCGTTTGGGTATACTAAATGAATACACTGAAATTGTATTAGAAGATATATCCGTTCAACTTTTTTTCTGTTTCAACAATCGGGTAAATGAATTTATTGGGTAAACACAATATATGAGTTTATTAGCTTAAAAAGTTTTTGCCAAAATAAATAAAAGTGATGTACGCAGTCCGAAATTAATATAATTAAAAGAAAAATCAAACTGTTCTTTTCTAAAATATATTTTTATATCCATTTATTTATTATTCAAATCGAAAAATAATAATTAAAATTAACAGACATATTAAATTTAATTGCATTTCTGAGCAACATGATATAAGATAAAATCTTCCTCATAAACTGCGAAATTAAATAACCATTTGATTTCTTTATACTTTTCATTGTTGAGTAAAAGCTTCTGAAAAATAAAGCATGGAGATAGATTATCCCATTTAAGTTCATGTTTCAAACAATTTAATGTTTTCAGAAAGTGACTAATTAGTGCAAAAAATCTCCCACCAAACTCAGAAATAAAGCTTTAATTCACATTGAAGCGATTTTCGACCTTTTCGTTTGGATAAACCACGGAGTTAGAGAGTAGAACAACTACGAAAAAGTGTCGTTTCTCATTAACATCTCGATAACCCCTGGTCTTAGAAACCCGAAATTTTATTAAATTTATAGGGGACTATTTCAAGGCCATCCATGAAATTTCAGTAAATTCGATTCAGCCGTTCTCCCGTGACGATGAGACAATCAAAAGTTTTTTTTTTACTAATATCTCGAGAACCACCAATCGTAGAAACTCCAAACATAAACTAAATTTTAAGTCTGGCTGTTTCCAGGCAACCCACAAAATTTCATCCAAATTCGGTTCAACCGTTCTGGCGTGATGATGGGTCAAATAGACAGCCAGACAGATTTTCAATTTTTAACACTTTATAAAAAAGTTGAAAAGTGTTTATGACTTTGTTCATTCTGTCTGTCTGTCTGTCTGTCCGTTAGCACGATAACTGCCGCAAAAATGATTTAATCAAAATGAAATTTTATTATGTTGTTCAGACGGTCTGTAGAACCTATAGGAATATAAATGAATAATATCACCCAATTAGTTTTGGATTGAACCCGGGTCGAAAAAATGAAATACATTGAGCCCTATGGGACCTAATTATTCAAACATTTTTTAAGCGGATTTAAAATTCACAAATTGCTTCGAAAATTTTAGGTAATATTCAAATTGTTCCATAAAATATATAAAAAAAATTCAGCGAAATATATTTAGTAGTTTTTTTAAATAAAAATTAAAATAATAATTACACCTCTTATATGAAACGATCACGTGACCATGATATGAAACGATCACATGACCCACTTCAAAATGATATATGGCATCCATCTTGTTTCAAAATCGTGATTTTTTTAAGTTCTTTTTAATTCATATTGAGTGTTGTATCCGACCTAAAACTACTTTATTTTTGCTTAAATTCTGTGCATCTACATACTGAAACAACGCAATGACAATATATTTGAGTTTAAATGCTCATCTAAATTTGATTATTTCTACAACTAAGCCTATTTTTCACCTATGTAAAATGTAAACAGCAAAATATGTAGAATGAGTTGTATTAGAATTCCTGTATTTTTTCAACACAAAATAATTTAGTCCATGGAGTCTGCATGGCTGATATGAATGAAATATTAATTGATTTCATAAAGAGAAGGGCGATTTTTTTCGATGAAGTTTCAAGCATAGAGTTTAATTATTTGTAGCTCCATGGTCTTAAACAAAATGTTTAAATAAAATAAATTATTATAGTATTGTGATGAATGAAATGAATGAAATCCTGCTTTTATAGAGAGATCCAGGCGTGTTATATTTTCTATGACGTCATTTGAATTAATTTCAGTTGTTTTCGATGAAGTTTTCAAATATAATAAATTATCGTAGTATTATGATAGTTTTAAAAATATTACCGTGGAATGTATTGCATTTTAGAGACATTTAAACCACGCAATTTATATTTCAATGCCGTCATTTGAATGAAGTTCATTTTTTTCAATGAAGGTTTGAGTTTTCAAATATAGTAAATCAATGTAGTATTGTGATAAGTTTTAAAATATTACCGAGGAATGTATTGCATTTTAGACTTTTTTAAATAAAATTGCATTGAAGTTTGAAAGTGTTTCATAATCGAAGCTTTAAGCATGATTGATCTTTCTTGTATTTATATAGACTAGCAGCATACCCGTTCTTCTTACGGAGTATATAATATAAAGAAATTTATAATTCGCAATCATGTGCAAATTCTGTTAAAATATGAAATTTATTGCTCATAAAGAGAAGTTTAAGAATATCTGTTCTCACTATGCAAAATTATCTTCACGGGCAGATCTGAAGAATAAAACATCCTGGCCCCTTTTGTAAGCAAATTTAAAAAAAAAGGAATTGAATCAATATATGCAACTCTGTACTACTTATATTGTCGCAGATTAGAAAATATACCAGTGTATTAGGAGAAGCTTACCCGTATTGCAATATGAGTCTCAAAAATATTTGCCAAAATAAAAGAGATGAAAGTATCGAAAATCCCCGTAATCTTAATACCAGAAGGACGTAATTGTTTCCAATATATGCCAATATATATCAAAATATATGCCAATATACCTGCACTACTTATATTCTCGTAGATTAGAAGATATACTCATGCATTTGTAGAAGATTACTCGTACAACGTACTATATATGAGTTTCAACAATTTTCGTCATAATAAAACAATTCCATAATAATTTGAAAATATCAGTAATCCCCGAATCAACAGTCCACTAAAATATCAATAATAATGATGTTTAAAACTGAAGACCGTAATTGATATTATCCAGTCAAAAATTCAATGTCTATGAAATTTATTTTATATACATATTTTTATTATTCAAATCGGAAAATATTTAATAAAAATCGTATGCCGCATAACATATTGGATCCGTTGCTAAGCGACATGATATCATTTGCTTTAAATAAATTGATGGAAATCATATCGTCTGAATAATGCAATCTCCATGGAAGGTTTGGCGACATTTTCGTCGATTTAGCGATAACTTTTGTCGATTTAGCGATAATTTAAAAAATCGCCAAATTTATCGCCAAGTGGGACTGTAGAACTGATAGTCCCATTTTGCGACAAATTGACGAAACATCATCACAATACTATCCCCTAACAAACATAACTAATTTCATTTATTAAGCGCGATTTTATCAATTTCATGATATTTTTATGGATTTAGAAATATTTTTACCAATTTGGTGATATTAAAAAAATTCCTTAAATGCGTTACTAAGTAGGATGGATGGACTGACCGACAAATGCTACAGAAACATCATTTCAGTACTCTATTCTAAAATAACAAAGTTGGGTCATTTTTATCAATTTGGAGACATTTCCACTAATTTGGTAAAGTTTAAGAAATGTTACCAAGTTATTTAGAGATATTCCTCTAAATTCGTAGCTCTGAATTTGCAGATCTGAAGAATAAAAAATCCAGATTCCGTTTGTATATACAAAATTAAAACACTAAAATTGTATTAGAAGATACATACACCCGTTCTACTCTTTTTCTGCTTCAACAATCGGCAAAATGCATTTATTGAGTAAACACAATATATGAGTTTATTAGCTAAACACAATATATGAGCTTGAAACCTTTGTGCTAAAATAAATGAAAGTGATGTACGCAGTCCGCAATATATATAATTAAAAGAACAATCAAACCGTTCATTTATAAAATATATTTTTACATCCATTTATTTATTATACAAATAGAAACAAGAAAGATCAATCATGCTTAAAGCATTGATTATGAAACACTTTCCAACTTCAATGCAATTTTATTTTAAAAAGTTGAAATTGCAATACATTCCTCGGTAATATTTTAAAACTTATCACAATACTACATTGATTTATTATATTTGAAAACTTAAACCTTCATTGAAAAAAATGACCTTCATTCAAATGACGGCATTGAAATATAAATTGCCTGGTTTAAATATCTCTAAAATGCAATAATTTCCACGGTAATATTTTTAAAACTATCATAATACTACGATAACTTATTATATTTGAAAACTTCATCGAAAACAACTGAAATAAATTCAAATGACGTCATAGAAAAAATAACACGTCTGGACCTCCCTATAAAAGCAGGATTTCATTCATAACTTTCTCCATTTCATTTCATTCATCACAATACTATAATAATTTATTTTATTAAAACTTCATCGAAAAAAATCGTCCTTCTGTTTATAAAATCAATTAGTATTTCATTGATATCAGCCATGCAGACTCCATGGACTGAATTATATTGTGTTAAAGAAATACAGTAATTCTAATACAACTCATTCTACATATTTTGCTGTTTACATTTTACATAGGTGAAAAATAGGCTTAGTTGTAGAAATAATCAAATTTGAATGAGAATTTAAACTCAAATATATTGTCATTGAGTTGTTTTAGTATGTAGATGCACAGAATTCAAGCAAAAATAAAGTAGTTTTAGGACGGATACAACACTCAATATGAATTAAAAAGAACTTTAAAAATCACGATTTTGAAACAAGATGGATGCCATATATCATTTTGAAGTGGGTCATGTGATCGTTTCATATCATGGTCACGTGATCGTTTCATATAAGATGTGTAATTATTATTTAAATTTTTATTTAAAAAACTACTGAATATATTTCGCTGAATTTTTTTTCATATATTTTATGGAACAATTTGACTATTACCTAAAATTTTCGAAGCAATTTGGGAATTTTAAATCCGCTTAAAAAATGTTTGAAAAATTAGGTCCCATAGGGCTCAATGTATTTCATATTTTCAGCCCGGGTTCAATCCAAAACTAATTGGGTGATATTATTCATTTATATTCCCATAGGTTCTACAGACCGTCTGAACAACATACTAAAATTTCATTTTGATTAAGTCATTTTTACGGCAGTTATCGTGCTAACGGTCAGACAGACAGACAGACAGACAGACAGACTGACTGAACAAAGTCATGAACACTTTTCAACTATGTTGTAAAGTGTTAAAAATTATAAATATTAACAACACATTTAATTTCATTCCGTTGCCGAGCAACAGGATATAAGATAGAATCTTCCTCATAAAATGCGAAATTATATAGCCATTTTGATTTCTTTGTACTTTACATCGTTAAGCTTGTGAAAGTTGAACCATGGAGGTAGATTTTTCCATTTAAATTCATGTTTCAAACAATTCATGTTTTCCTATAGTGACTAATTAATGCAAAAATCCTGCACCAAACTCGGAAATAAAGTTTTATTTCATTTTGCCGTTTTAAACAAACGATTTTCATCCTTTCCGTTTGGATAAACCACGGAGTTAGCGAGTATAGCTCCTAAGAAAAAGTTCCGTTTTTCATTAATATCTCAGCAACCCCTGGTCTTAGAAACTCAAAACTTGGACAAAATTTATGGGGGGCTATTTTAAGGCTATCCACAAAAATTCATTATATTCATTTCAGCCGTTTTCCCGTGATAATGAGACAAACGAAATTTCGTTTTTTACTAATATCTCGAGAACCACTAGTCGTAGAAACTCAAAACATGAACTAAATTTTAAGTAGGGCTATTTCTAGGCTACCCACAAAATTTCATCAAATTCGGTTCAGCCGTTTTCCCGTGATGATGGGACAAACAGACAGACAGACAGACAGACAGACAGATTTTCAATTTTATTTATATAGACTAGCAGTATACCCGTTCTTCGTACGGAGTATATAATATAAAGAAACTTGAAATTCATAATCATGCGCAAATTCTTATAGTATACTAAATGACATGTTTAATCAAAATATTCTGTTAAAATATTTAATATAATGCTCCTAAAAAGAAGTTTAAGAATCTCTGTTCTCGCTATATAAAATTATCTTCATGGACATATCTGAAGAATAAAACATCTTGGACCCTTTATGCAAGCAAATATAAAAAAAAAATATGGAATTGAATCAATATATGCAAAATAAAAGCGTTAAAATTGTATGAGACCCGTACTAATTATATACGCGAATATTAGAAAATATAACCTGTATTAGTAGATTACATGTATAAATTGAAAATACCAATAAACCCGTAATCTTTAAATCTGAAGACAGTCATTTATTCCAATATATGTCACAATTAAAGTGCTAAAATTATATGGGAAGATATACACGTACTACTTATAATGTCCGATTATTAGTAGAAGGTTACCCGTTATGCAATATGAATCTCAAATGTTTTTTGGTAAAATACAACAGACGACGTAATAAATTGAATATATAATTAATCCCCTTAATCTTCATACCAGAAGACTGTACTTGATTCCAATATATATGCCAATATATGTCAAAATATATGCCAATATACCTGTACTACTTATATTCTCGTAGGTTAGAAGATATACCCGTGCATTCCTAGAAGATTACTCGTACAACGTACAATATGCGTGTGTCAGCAATTTTTGCCGCAATAAAACAATGGCGTAATAACTTAAAAATATCAATAATCACTGAATCAATAATTCCGGAAAATATCAATAATAATAATGTTTAAACCTGAAGAGTATAATTGATATTATCCAGTCCAAAATGAAATGGCAATGAAATTTATTTTATATACATATCTTCATTATTCAAATTGGAAAGGATTTAATAAAAATCGTCTGCCGCATAAACACATTGGATTTAAATCCGTTGCTAAGCGACATGATATCATTTGCTTCAAATAAATTGGTAGAAAAAATATCGTCTAAATAGTTATATTTCTATGGAACATTTGGCGACAGTTTCGTCAAATTAGCGACATTTTAAAAAATTGCCAAATTTATCGCCAAGTGGGACTGTAGAACTGACAGTTCCACTTTGCGACAAATTGACGAAATATCATCACAATACTATCCCCTAACAAAAAACAATTAATATCATTTATGTAGGGCAATTTTATCAATTTCAAGATATTTTTATAGATTTGAAAACATTTTTATCAATTTGGTGACATTTTAAAAATTCGCTAAATGTATTACTAAGTAGGATGGTTGGTCTGACAGATAAATGCTAACCAAACATCATTTCAGTACTCTCTTCTAACAAAACAAAAAAAAATTTCATTGATATGTAGAAGACCCAAGCCACACGACCAACCCGAAGGTTTATGGTAGCTGTTTGTGTGTCGTTTATATCAATTTGGCGACATTTCCGTCAATTTGGCAAGGTTTAAGAAAAGTTGTCAAATTAGCGATATCCCTCCAAATTCGTAGCTTTGAATTTGCAGATCTGAATGAAACATTCTTATCCAGTTTCAATATACTATTCAATATACTAAATGAAAACCTTACAATTGTATTAGAAACCTTACAATTGTACCCGCTCTACTCTTTTTCTGTTTCAACAATCGGCTATATGAATTTATTGGCTAAACACAATATATAAGTTTAGTAGCTAAATACGATATAAGCTTGAAAACTCTTTGCCAAAATAAATGAAATTGATGTACGCAGTCAGCAATTAATATATTTAAAAGAAAAATCAAACCGTCCATTCATAAGATATACTTTTATATCCATTTATTTATTATTTAAATCGAAAAAAAATAATAAAAACATTAACAAACACATTTAATTTAATTGCGATGCCGAGCAACATGATATATCCTCCTAAAATGTTAAAATTTATTAACCACTAACAGGACACCCGTTATTCGTACGGAGTGTATAATTTAAAGAAACTTATAGTTCGCAATCATGTGCAAATTCTGTTAAAATATTAAATTTATTGCTCCTAAAGAGGAGTTTAAGAATATATGTTCTCACTATGCAAAATTATCTTCACGATCAGATCTGAAGAATAAAACATCCGGCCCCCATTTGTAAGCAAATTTACAGAAGAAAAAATAGGAATTGAATGAATATATGCAACCCCGTACTAATTATATTGTCGCAGATCAGAAAATATGCCAATGTGTTAGTAGAAGATTACCCGTATTACAATATGCGTCTCAAAAATATTTGCCAAAATAAAAGAGATGACGTAATAAATTAAAAACATCAATAATATCCGTACTCTTTATACCAGAAGGTCGTAATTGATTCCAATATATGCCAATATATATCAAAACATATGTCAATATACCTGTACTACTTATATTCTCGTAGATTAAAAATATACACGTGTATTTGTAGAAGATTCGTACAACATACAATATATGAGTTTAAACAATTTTTGTCATAATAAAATAATTGCATAATAACTTGAAAATATCAATAATCCTTGAATCAATAATCCCCGAAAATATAAATAATAACAATTTTTAAACCTGAAGACCGTAATTGATATTATCCAGTCAAAAATGCTATAAGAAAAATCAAATCGTTCTTTTCTAAAATATATTTTTATATCCATTTATTTATTATTCAAATCGAAAAAATAATTATTAAAATTAACAGACAGATTTAATTTAATTGCGTTTCTGAGTAACATGATATAAGATAGAATCTTATAACATGTTAAATATGTCATGTCTTATAACATAAACTGCGAAATTAAATAACGATTTTGATTTCTCTATACTTCTCATTGTTCCGTAAAAGCTTGTTTTAAATAAACCATGAACCATGGAGATAGATTTCCCCTTTAAATCATGTTTCAAACAATTCATGTTTTCAGAAAGTGACTAATTAACGCAAAAAATCTCCCATCAAACTCAGAGATTAAATTTTAATTCACTTTCAAACGATTTTCAAGCTTTTCGTTTGGATAAACCTCGGAGTTAGGGAGTAGAACTCCTAGGAAAAAGTTCCGTTTTCCATTAATATCTCGACAACCCCAGGTCTTAGAAACTTGAAACTTGGACAAAATTTATGGGGAGATATTTTAAGGCTATTCACCAAATTTCATTAAATTCGGTTCAGCTGTTTTTCCGTGATGATGAGACAAACGAAAATTTTGTTTTTTACTAATATCTCGAGAACCACTGGTCGTAAAAACTCAAAACACGGATATAATTTTAAGTGGGGCTATTTCTGGGCTACCCACAAAATTTCATCAAATTCGGTTCAGCCGTTCTCCCGTGATGATGGGACAAACAGACAGACAGACAGACAGACAGACAGACAGACAGATTTTCATTTTTATTTATATAGACTAGCAGCATACCCGTTCTTCGTACGGAATATATAATATAAAGAAACTTATAATTCGCAATCATGTGCAAATTCTGTTAAGATATTAAATTCATTGCTCCTAAAGAGAAGTTTAAGAATATCTGTTCTCACTATGCAAAATTATCTTCATGAGCAGATCTGAAGAATAAAACATCCTGGCCTCTTTTGTAAGCAAATTTACAAAAAAAAGGAATTGTATCAATATATGCAACCCCGTACAACTTATATTGTCGCAGATTAGAAAATATGCCAGTGTGCTAGTAGAAGATTCCCCGTATTACAATATGAGTCTCAAAAATATTTGCCAAAATAAAAGAGATGACGTAATAAATTGGAAATATCAATAATCCCCGTAATCTTTATACCAGAAGGCGTAATTGATTCCAATATATGCCAATATATAACAAAATATATGCCAATATACCTGTACTATTTATATTCTCATAGATTAGAAGATATAATGCATTTGTAGAAGATTACTCGTACAAAGTACTACATATGAGTTTCAACAATTTTCGGCATAATAAAACAATGGCATAATAACTTAAAAATATCAATAATCCCTGAATCAACAGTCCCCGAAAATATCAATAATAATAATGTTTAAACCTGGGGACCGTAATTGATATTATCCAGTCAAAAATGCAATGCCAATGAAATTTATTTTATATACATATCTTTATTATTCAAATCGGAAAAGATTTAATATAAAATTGTATGCGGAATAATACATTGGATCCGTTGCTAAGCGACATGATATCATTTGCTTCAAATAAATTGATGGAAATCATATCGTGGGACTGTAGAACAGATAGATCCATTTTGCGACAAATTGACGAAACATCATCACAATACTATCCCCTAACAAAATACAATTATTTTCATTTATTAAGCGCGATTTTATCAATTGCAGGATATTTTTATAGACTCACAAATACTTTTATCAATTTCGTGATATTAAAAAAATTCTTTAAATGTGTTACTAAGTAGGATGGATGGATTGATCGACAAATGCTACCGAAACATCATTTCAGTACTCTATTCTAAAAAGCAAATCATTGATTAGCGCCAATTTTATAAATTTGGAAACATTTCCTCTAATTTGGTAAAGTTTAAGAGAAGTTACCAAGTTATTTAGAGATATTCCGCTAAATTCGTAGCTCTGAATTTTCAGATCTGAAGAACAAAATATCTTGATCCCGTTTGTAAATACTAAATGAAAACACTAAAATTGTATTATAAGATACACCCGTTCTAATCTTTTTCTGCATCAACAATCGGCTAAATGAATTTATTGGGTAAACACAATATATGAGTTTATTAGCTAAACACAATATATGAGTTTATTAGCTAAACACAATATATGAGCTGGAAACCACTTTGCTAAAATAAATGAAAGTCGTGTACGCGGTCGGCAATTTATATAATTAAAAGAACAATCAAACCGTTCATTTAAAAATATATTTTTACATCCATTTATTTATTATTCAAATAGAAAAAATAATAATAAATATTAACAACACATTTAATTTCATTCCGTTGCCGAGCAACATGATATAAGATAGAATCTTCCTCATAAAATGCAAAATTTAATAGCCATTTTTATTTCTTTATACTTTTCATTTTTCAGTAAAAGCTTGTATAATATAAACCAAGGAGATAGATTTCCCATTTAAATCATGTTTCAAACAATTGATGTTTTCAGAAAGTGACTAATTAGTGCAAAAAATCTCCCCCCAAACTCTGAGATACAGTTTTAATTCACTTTCAAACGATTTTCAAGCTTTTCGTTTGGATAAACCACGGAGTTAGAGAGGAGAACTCCTAAGAAAAAGTTTCGTTTTTCATTAATATCTCGACAACCCCTGGTCTTAGATACTCGAAACTTGGGCTAAATTTATGGGGGGCTATTTAAAGGCCATCCACAAAATTTCATCAAATTCGATTCAGCCGTTCTCCCGTGATGATGAGACAAACGAAAATATCGTTTTTTACTAATATCTCGAGAACCACGGATTGTAGAAACTCCATATATGGACTAAATTTTAAGTGGGACTATTTCCAGGCTACTCACAAAATTTCATCAAATTCGGTTCAGCCGTTCTCCCGTGATGATGGGACAAACAGACAGACAGACAGACAGACAGACAGACAGACAGATTTTCATTTTTATTTATATAGATTAGGTTTAATACATGTTTTAGTGTTTATAGGTATCTTTATTTCTACAGAGAATGCTTTTACTTTCCCTTCATACATAGTATAATGTACAGGGAATTATTCTGCCAGGATCGAAAATTCGAATTCGAGTTTTCGACGGAAGAGAAAGTTTCAAGCACCCCTGAACTCAAATCGAACGTTTTTTAGTTGATTTATTTTTATTTGTATGCGTGTGTGGGCGTTTGCGTAAGTGGCCGTGGATGCGATAGCTCACGAAATAATGGAGCGTTTCGAACGAATGATTGTTACAGTCTATAAATACTGGAAGACTGTAGATTTTAAACACGATCAAAAATGTATGAAAGACTCAAAAGCTTACAAATAATATTTTGAAGAAATGGTGACATTATCAGAACATTCAATTATTTTAAATAAATATTAATTTTATACGTGATATTTTATGTTAAAACGAATGACATAAACTTTGGAACGCTAGCTTGAATCGTTATTTATATATTTCACGTTTTTCAAACAGATGCAGTTAAAACATTTTTCAAAAATGAATAGTAGTAAGTATCATCAAATATGTAATACTTGTCGACAAATTTGATAGCCAATTTTGTGAAATATCGCCAAAATGGCCACTGTTTTAATGCTGTATCAAATTAAAGACAATGTTGATAAAATGATAAAAATGACACTAAAGATACGAAAATGACCCCAAATTGATGAATTAATAAATATTAACGTATTTAAATATAATATAAAGGAGAATATTGCTTAGCAGATGTTAGCAATATTTCCAATTGTCAAATTATATTTGTGCCGTGGACCTTGTCCGTCATTATATTTCGCATTGAGAAAAGTAAAGAACTTGTATTACGTAGGGACTGGCATATGCTGTCCACAGCAGATTTATTTTAGAAAAATAGCCCAGCAATAGTTACGGTTCTATAAGTACGATAAAATTACATTTCATGCAGACTCACTGCATGAAATATGATTTCCTGGTTTCCATTTCAAAATCACTTGTTAACTTTTTTTTATATATTCATACTCTTAATTTTTCAACGCACGCAAAAGAAAAGCTGAGAAAATATGGAATAATTTCCGTTGTTGTCATTGAGGTTTTTAGCGAAGATTTTTTATTGTATTTTTTGAAGTGAAATAACTTTTTTTCTTCTTTTTCCCTTGTCACCAGCAGTGGTGTTCCAGCATTTAATTTGCATACGAATCGATCTATGTGTACGTGGTGTAAGTCGCAAATTACAAAATTTCGGGAAGTGTTTTTTCTCTACCATTGCTGTTAGTCGGCTCAGGTGTATGTAAACGCAGCAAAATGGGATTTTACTTTCTTTCCAAATGTCCAGTCTGATTTATTTCCATAAATTATTATAAAACATTTTGAATTCGTTAAGTAATAGAAATGTATCATATATATATATATATATATATATATACAGGGTTAGTAAGAAATAAGTTTCCCAGTTCAGAGGGCTCTAGAATGCTTTCTGTTGGTCCAAATAAGATAAAATTTGAAATACAGATAATTCAAATGAAGCGCTTAACATTTATTAAATCAAAAATTTCAGTACAAAAATACGCCGATAGGTGGCGCTGTAATACACATAACAACATTTAATAGGCTTTATAAATATTTAAGAATATTAAAAAAGTAGCATTAAAACTTCTCAATATGTTCCACTTCATGTTCAGCAATGTGCTCTAATCGCAGAACCATATTTTCCACAGCTGACCGGAGTGAGTCTGCCGGAATTTCAAGAACATGGCGCCGAATGCTGTCCTTCAGATCTGGCACAGATGCTGGCCTTTTACGGTAGATATTGTCCTTGAGGAAATCCCACAACCAAAAGTCGCAGGGGGTGATATCCGGCGAACGAGGAGACCATGCTGTGTTGGAAAATGCCGGCTGATCACCTGTTCAGCTGTGCAATGCTGTGTTAGCAAATGCTTTACACTACGCTCAATATGAGGAGGTGCGCCATCCTGCTTGAAAATGATGTCCTGAAGGCATCCACGCTGTTGAAGTTGTGGGATTACAAGATCCCTCAGCATATCACGGTACCATAGTCTGTGACGGAACAGGTTTTGATTCCAGTTGCAGTTACCTCTTCAAAAAATACGCCCCAATGATAAAGGTAGCCGTAAAACCACACCATACTGTCACTTTTTCAGGATGCAAGGGTTGTTCCTGGATAGAGTGAGGGTTTTCCGCTGCCCAAATTCGACAATCGTTGGTGTTAACTTGCCCATTGAGGCAAAATTGGGATTCGTCAGGCCACAGGATGTTCCATGGCCAACTGACGTGACCACCATTCGAGCAAGGAATTGAAGTCCAAAAGTTTTAAGAACCTCTGAGTCTCCGTCTTGCAATAGGTGAACAGACTTGATTTTATAGGGATAAAAATTCAAAATCCGCCGTAAGATTTTTCGTACAGTGGATTACGGCATATCCAATGCACGGGAAACAACTGGCACACTCACATTACCATGCGGCAAATGACTGGTGGCTTCAACGACCGCGGTAGGCACATTTTCGACGCTAAAAGACTGGATTGGCTTTCGTCCTCTACCTGGAAGAATGCCAAGTTGCCCAGTTATTTCAAATTTCTTTATCATCTTGCGTAGGGCACATGGAGACATTGGACGTAGTATTTGCTTAATCTCTTCGTAGTATTTGCTTAATACGACGGAATTCGTTTACAGCTGCAAGGGAGTCCTGCTGGTTCTGGTAGAACAATTTCACCAGTACCGCTTTTTCTTGCAACGCTGGCATGATGTGCTGAGAAGTAACTAATGCTCGTGCAGAATCCGCCTTCTTTTTATCCAAAGAATAATGGTACTAGGCATGCGCTGTAACACAAATAATGTTTCACATATTCAATATATGCAAATAAATACCATTTGTTTTATAGTGCCATCTATAGGTGAATACTGATGCTAAAATTTTTAGATTTAATAAATGTCAAGCACATTATTTGAATTATCTGTATTTCAAATTTCATCTCATTTGGACCAACAGAACGCATTCTAGAACCCTCTGAAGTGGGAAACTTATTTCTTGCTAACCCTGTATATATATATATATATATATATATATATATATATATATATATATATATATATATATATATATATATATATATATATATATATATATATATACTACGTGACAGTGAAAATGAGACAACAAGAAAGAGTGGGCAGAAAGATATTCAAATTGCAGAGTGGAAGCAGCTCATTGAGTCATGTAAATGATGTGAAATGCGCAGATTGTCTCACGCACGTTGAGTGAGACATAAGGGAAGGAACCTGCAGAATCGACAATAGTCTGCCAGGGAAATAATTTTGCAAATGGTTCTGTCTCAGAGAAAACGTGTAGTAGCAGAGAATGCCAGTCATCCGCTAATCGAGACAGTTCCAGCAGACAGACGATTTCACGAGGGGCATGGTGATCGGACTCAGAGGGGCAGATTGGTCAATACGTCAAATCACACGTGGACCGAATCACCTCCGGCAAGCGTTGGCGTCTCTGCAGATCACTTCCGTCGCCCATTTGCAGCATATGCAGGACATCTTTGATACTCCCATATCGATCAAGACCATTATTTGCCAATTAGTTTCCGGCGACCTGTACTCATGGCGCCTGTTAAGAAGACTACCATTGACCCAACATCACAGACGCCTCCGTTTGCAGATGTCGGGATAGAGCCACGTGGAATGGCACAGGATCGTGCTCTCAGACGAGTCACACTTCTGTTTTAGTAATGACAGTCGCCGCGTATGAGTCTGGCGCCGAAGTGCTGAAAGGCCCAATCCGACGGCATGTGCGGAACGCTATACCGCACAACAACGCAGCATCATGGTTTAGGGCGCCATCGCCTACGATAGCTGGTCATCTCTGGTCCGTATTGAGGGCCCTATGACGGACAACGATACGTGGATGACGTGCAGCGGCCGGTGACACAAACCATTGTTCAGGGGGTGCCCAATGCCATTTAGTAGCAGAATAACGCCCGACCACACACGGCACGCATCAGCCAACATACCCTGCAAGGTACCCAGGTGCTTCCCTGGCTACCAATCTTCTCTAATCTCTCACCAATCAAATACGTCTGGGACGTGATTGGACGTCTCGTGCATGTTCTGCCACTGCCGCGTTTAGAAGACGAACTCTGGGAAATGGTTGACACTGAATGGGCAGTCAACTCTCAGGACAATATCCGCACGCTCAATGATTCTATACCTAGACGTAATGTATTCTATACCTAGACGTATTGTATCGCCGCCCGCTGTGGTCATACAACCTAATGATCAGAAGGTGTTATCGCTCAGTGTATAGGTGTATCATGTTGCAATAAACTTCCCTTATTGTTCGTTGCTGTCTCTTTCTGTTTGCCGATTTTTATCACTTTCTGCCCACTCCTTCTTGGTGTATCATTTTCACTGTCACGTAGTGTATGTATACACACACACACACACACACACATATATATATATATATATGTGTGTGTGTGTATATATGTATGTATATATATATATATATATATATATGTATGTAAAAACTTTAAAACAGTTTTTAATGATCTTCCTACTAAAAGTCAGTATAAATATTAGCACTTTGAAACTTATAGCTTCGATAATATTTCTATACAAGTTTTAGACCTTAAATTTGCATTAAATGGTAGATTAGTAGTTGAAAAGTATTATATCAGAAAGCCCCAAACCATTTCTACCCATATGGTCTAAATCAAATATATAATATTAGTAAAATTGTAAAAAACACTTTTGATTCCAACTCCAACTACGTTTTAATTTATAAATATATATTTAATAGTTCAAAATACAAAATTAATCCCATCAAAAAAAATAAAACGATAAGGACAAAGTAAAATAATCTGATGTTGCCATCCCATGATTTTCCCTACGCACTCATTCTCATTTTCTTTTTATTTCGTTAATAATTCATTGAGTTTAATTGCACAAAATAATGTTTTGATATTTAACTTAATTTACATTAATTTTCGTTTTCATTTGGTAACTGGACGTAATTTTGAAAGTGGCCTAGCAAAGAACATATTTCAAGAACATATAGAATTCAAGAACATATAAAAGAACATATTTCAAGAACGGCTAAATCCTAGAGTAATGAAATTAGTCTTATTATTCTCATCGTCAAAAATTACTTATTAAACAAGCATTTATTGATATATATGAGTATACGTAGTCTTAACGATTTTTGCTGGCCATTTTGTTAATAATAAGGCTGGTTCTTTTTTCCCGAATTGTATCAAAATCTAATCAGCATCAGAGAAACCCAAAAGTAACTTATCTACCTAATTTTGTGAAATTCCATCAATTTGTTTTTTATCTAGAGTGAATATATACGATTTTAGCGGGCCATTTCGTTAAAAAAGGTATGTTTCTTTTTTCCAAATCATACCAAAATCTAATCAGCACCAAGGAACCCGCAAGTGACTTATCTACCAAATTTTATGAAATTTGGTTAAATTGTTGAGACAGAGTGGATACATACATTGCAGCGACGCACACATAGTCGTCACGCTAAAAGAAGATTTTTTATATTCTAGAAGTCCAAAAACGTTAAGTTCTGTCTAGAACTCGAGTTGTAATTTTCGACACGATTTCAATACTTTCCCTGTACATTACCTGGTATTCTAGGGAAAGTAATATAGTTCTACTCACAACTGCCCTTATTATAAAATTGCACTGTAATTATTGTCAGCCATTTAATTTCCTCCTTATGAGACCATAGTTATATTCAGTAGAAAAATTCAAAATAAGGATTATTTTAAATTTTCTAAATTATAAGAAACAAATGAGCATTTTAAGCATGTATTTTTTGATTTACTAATCACTCGTGCCAATTAATTAAATCATGATCTCAACTCAATACATCTCTGAAAAATGTACCTTTAAATTCTTATTGTGTAATTTCTATTAAATCCCCAATATTTAATGCTTAATTCTATTAAATATAAAGCCGTATTTGAAAAACATATACAAATGTTACCGATTAAGTGAAAACAAATTCTAATGATATTTAAGTGCAATTTGCCAAGAAGTAGATACATTTTCAATTACAATGGTATCTCTAAATCTCTCAATTCTGATAGTCATTCCACAAGTTGTAGTGATACTGCTTATTCCCAATGTATAAATAATTTTTTACTGGTAATCTCAGTATTGTTGAGGATGTTAATATCAGATATATAATGCAATTTCGTATTTCAAATTACTATAATCCTAAAATTCTTCTCCAACTCTATCTATAGACTTTGATAAATTTATATACCAAATGGCTTGTTCATATTATAAACTAGCAGCATACCCGTTCTTCGTACGGAATATATAATATAAAGAAACTTATAATTCGCAATCATGTGCAAATTCTGTTAAAATATTAAATTCATTGCTCCTAAAGAGAAGTTTAAGAATATCTGTTCTCACTACGCAAAATTATCTTCACGGGCAGATCTGAAGAATAAAACATCCTGGCCCCTTTTTTAAGCAAATTTACAAAAAGAAAAAGGAATTGAATCAATATATGCAACCCCGTACTACTTATATTTTCGCAGATTAGAAAATATGCCAGTGTGTTCGTAGAAGATTACCCGTATTACAATATGAGTCTCAAAAATATTTGCCAAAATAAAAGAGATGACGCAATAAATTGGAAATATCAATAATCCCCGTAAACTTTATACCAGAAGGCGTAATTCATTCCAATATATGCCAATATATATCAAAATATATGCCAATATATCTGTACTACTTATATTCTCGTAGATTAGAAGATATAATGCATTTGTAGAAGATTACTCGTACAACGTACTATATATGAGTTTCAACAATTTTCGTCATAATAAAACAATGGCATAAAAACTTGAAAATATCAATAATCCCTGAATCAACAGTCCCCGAAAATATTAATTATAATAATGTTTAAACCTGAAGACCGTAATTGATATTATCCAAACAAAAATGCAATGTCAATGACATTTATTTTATATGCATATCTTTATTATTCAAATCGGAAAAGATTTAATATAAAATCGTATGCCGCATAACACATTGGATCCGTTGCGAAGCGACATGATATCATTTGCTTCAAATAAATTGATGGAAATCATATCATCTGAATAATGCGATTTCCATGGAAGGTTTGGCGACATTTTAGTCAATTTAGCGATAACTTAAAAAATCGTCAAATTTATCGCCAAGTGGGACTGTAAAACTGAAAGTCCCATTTTGCGACAAATTGACGAAACATCATCACAATACTATCCCCTAACAAAACACAATTATTTTCATTTATTACGCGCGATTTTATCAATTCCATGATATTTTTATGGACTCACAAATACTTTTATCAATTCGTTAAATGTGTTACTAAGTAGTATGGATGGATTGAACGACAAATGCTACCGAAACATGATTTCAGTACTCTATTCTAAAATACAAATCATTGATTTGCGTCAATTTTATAAATTTGGAAACATTTCCGCTAATTTGGTAAAGCTTAAGGGAAGTTACCAAGTTATTTAGAGATATTCCGCTAAATTCGTAGCTCTGAATTTGGAGATCTGAAGAATAAAATATCCCGATCCCGTTTGTATATACTAAATGAAAACACTAAAATTGTATTATAAGATACACCCGTTCTACTTTTTTTCTGCTTCAACAATCGGCTAAATGAATTTATTGGGTAAACACAATATATGAGTTTATTAGCTAAACACAATATAAGAGCTGGAAACCTCTTTGATAAAATAAATGAAAGTGATGCACGCAATCCGTAATTTATATAATTAAAAGAACAATCAAACCGTTCATTTAAAAAATATATTTTTACATCCATTTATTTATTACTAGCAGCATACCCGTTCTTCGTACGGAATATATAATATAAAGAAAGTTATAATTCGCAATCATGTGCAAATTCTGTTAAGATATTAAATTTATTGCTCCTAAAGAGAAGTTTAAGAATATCTGTTCTCACTATGCAAAATTATCTTCATGAGCAGATCTGAAGAATAAAACATCCTGGCCCCTTTTGTAAGCAAATTTACAAAAAAAAGTAATTGTATCAATATATGCAACCCCGTACTACTTATATTGTCGCAGATTAGAAAATATGCCAGTGTGCTAGTAGAAGATTCCCCGTATTACAATATGAGTCTCAAAAATATTTGCCAAAATAAAAGAGATGACGTAATAAATTGGAAATATCAATAATCCCCGTAATCTTTATACCAGAAGGCGTAATTGATTCCAATATATGCCAATATATAACAAAATATACGCCAATATACCTGTACTACTTATATTCTCATAGATTAGAAGATATAATGCATTTGTAGAAGATTACTCGTACAAAGTACTATATATGAGTTTCAACAATTTTCGGCATAATAAAACAATGGCATAATAACTTGAAAATATCAATAATCCCTGAATCAACAGTCCCCGAAAATATCAATAATAATAATGTTTAAACCTGGTTACCGTAATTGATATTATCCAGTCAAAAATGCAATTTATTTTATAAACATATCTTTATTTTATTCAAATCGGAAAAGATTTAATATAAAATCGTATGCGGCATAACACATTGGATTCGTCGCTAAGCGACATGATATCATTTGCTTCAAATTAATTGATGGAAATCATATCGTGGGACTGTAGAACAGATAAACATATCTTTATTTTATTCAAATCGGAAAAGATTTAATATAAAATCGTATGCGGCATAACACATTGAATCCGTTGCTAAGCGACATGATATCATTTGCTTCAAATAAATTGATGGAAATCATATCGTCTGAATATTGCGATCTCCATGGAAGGTTTAGCGACACTTTAGTCAATTTAGCGATAACTTAAAAAATCGCCAAATTTATCGCCAAGTGGGACTGTAGAACAGAAAGACACATTTTGCGACAAATTTACGAAACATCATCACAGTACTATCCCCTAACAAAATACAATTATTTTCATTTATTAAGCGCGATTTTATCAATTCCATGTTATTTTTATAGACTCACAAATACTTTTATCAATTTCGTGATATTAAAAAAATTCGCTAAATGTGTTTCTAAGGATGGATGGATTGATCGACAAATGCTACCGAAACATCATTTCAGCACTCTATTCTAAAAAGCGAATCATTGATTTGCGCCAATTTTATAAATTTGGAAACATTTCCGCTAATTTGGTAAAAATTAAGAGAAGTTTCCAAGTTATTTAGAGATATTCCGCTAAATTCGTAGCTCTGAATTTGCAGATCTGAAGAATAAAATAACCTGATCCCGTTTGTATATACTAAATGAAATCACTAAAATTGTATTATAAGATACACCCGTTCTAATCTTTTTCTGCTTCAACAATCGGCTAAATGAATTTATTGGGTAAACACAATATATGAGTTTATTAGCTAAACACAATATATGAGCTTTGCTAAAACCACTTTGCTAAAATAAATGAAAGTCGTGTACGCGGTCGGCAATTTATATAATTAAAAGAACAATCAAACCGTTCATTTAAAAATATATTTTTACATCCATTTATTTATTATTCAAATAGAAAAAATAATAATAAATATTAAAACACATTTAATTTCATTCCGTTGCCGAGCAACATGATATAAGATAGAATCTTCCTCATAAAATGCAAAATTTAATAGCCATTTTTATTTCTTTATACTTTTCATTTTTCAGTAAAAGCTTGTATAATATAAACCAAGGAGATAGATTTCCCATTTAAATCATGTTTCAAACAATTGATGTTTTCAGAAAGTGACTAATTAGTGCAAAAAATCTCCCCTCAAACTCTGAGATACAATTTTTATTCACTTTCAAACGATTTTCAAGCTTTTCGTTTGGATAAACCACGGAGTTAGAGAGGAGAACTCCTAAGAAAAAGTTTCGTTTTTCATTAAAATCTCGACAACCCCTGGTCTTAGATACTCGAAACTTGGGCTAAATTTATGGGGGGCTATTTAAAGGCCATCCACAAAATTTCATCAAATTCGATTCAGCCGTTCTCCCGTGATGATGAGACAAACGAAAATGTCGTTTTTTACTAATATCTCGAGAACTACTGATTGTAGAAACTCCATATATAGACTAAATTTTAAGTGGGACTATTTCCAGGCTACCCACAAAATTTCATCAAATTCGGTTCAGCCGTTCTCCCGTGATGATGGGACAAACAGACAGACAGACAGACAGACAGACAGACAGACAGACATACAGACAGACAGATTTTCATTTTTATTTATATAGACTAATAGACTAATTGAAGCATTTAATCAGTGTAAATTTAAAATATAAACGTCGTTAAAAAAATTATTGTCAACATACAGTTTTCAAAACCAAATTATAATTTCTAAAATCTAATTGGGGCTTTTAAAAATCTCCATTTTTTTTGTCATAACATATGTGGATAAAACATCTAATAGTTATGCAATGCTTTGTAAAAAAATCTGATGTGTAGCAGCACATGACTTTCCCTATATAATGCAATGAATTTACTTCTTAAACGGTAAAAAAGTGCTGAAAAGATCCACTGCACAGTGTTTGTACCGTTATATTGTACATTTGGTAAATTGCGGTAAATTGTACATTCATATGATAACATCTAAAACTATTTCGTACCCAATTAACTTATATTTCACGCAAATCTAAATTAACAATTATCAATATTGATAGAATTCTCAATAAGCAATATAGTCCATATATATAAATATTTTAATAGTTAATTCATCATGTAGACGTCATTTTCATTAACATGCCGTCACTTTTGAAATTTTGACGATATTTTCGTCAATGTGGGGCCAAATATCGCCAAGTTGGCAATATTTAGAAAATCATTTCTTATGTAATAAAAGGTATGCCCATCATATGGCGGAATTAAACATTTGCAAAATATTACATATTATTTGCCGACATTTTTATCAATTTGATAACATTTTTATCAATTTGGCAACATTTAAGAAAGTCGCCAAGTTGGCGATATGCCGTCAAAATTCGTTTCCAGAATTTTGCCAAGCGTTACAGATGGAGTCTTAAAGTAGTCTTATATTCTTTTCAAAATATTAAATTTTTATTAATTACTTGTCATTTTCACTGATTTAGCTTCATTTTTATCAATTTGGAGTCATTCTTATAAATTTGACGATATTTTTATAAATTTAGCGTTATTTTCAGCAATTTGGCGACATTTAAAAACGTTTGTTAACGTAAACCAAGTTGACGTTATTCCGCCATATTCGTCGCTAAAATTTCGTCAAGCATTATGGTGGGAGAAATAGGTTATACTTATAGTCGGTAAACGTCTATAATGGCGTCCAAACACAAAACTATTACTCAAAGTATCTTTTCTTATACGAGTTGCAGATTCTTATTCTTTGTATAATATTCGATTTTCATCAGCTTGTCTTCATTTTCATTAATTTAGTATCATTTTTATCAATTTGGCGATATTTTCGTCAATTTGGCAACATTTAAAAAACTCGCCAAGATGGCGATATTCCGTCAAATTCGCAGCCAAATGTTTGCCAAGCATTGTTTATGGGGGCGCGACAGCCAAGTGGTTAGCGCGTGGGAATTTCAGTCGGACGACCAAGGCTCGATTCCCGCCACTGCCAAAACTGTCGGCGTGTTCACGCGGAGTACGATCACGTTAAACATGTGGGTCCGTAAGTCCTTCCGAGAGATTGGTGGTGGGAGAAGGAAGGTCTTGTCCCTATGGATTCCTCCCACACTGGGTTCCGGTCAAATTTAGGTGGCACTTCCCGGCCGTCCAAACAGATACCTTATGCCTTTCTGGTAGGTCGGACGGTCTGGGCCAAAGAAGAAGAAGCATTGTTTATGGAGAAAAAGGTTCGCCTAATGGTAGATAAACGACTAATAGCGTCAAATAACCAAAGTATCTTCTATCTTGAATGGAACGAGCTAGATCTGCGAGAATGATGATAATAAATTTGTCGCATAATATTATACATGAAAAGTGAACATATTTTACAGTAGTTAATATATATATTTTTTATTTTATGTGATTTCTTGATAAATTTTTTAGAAAAATCTGCAATATCTCGAGAACGGTTCATGCTAGCTTTCTAAAGTTTATTCCAGGCGTTTTCTAATGACAATTTACATAAAGGGTTCTGACCATTCGATTGCGAGAAAAAGCTATAGACTTCTAGTTTTCACTGATTGTGATTTTTGCATCAAATTTTGTTGGGATCGCTTGATTCGTTCGTGAGATACCATCTTCACACACACACACAGACAGACATCATCTCAAAAATGTCTTATTCTTGTTCAGGGATGCTTGAGAAGTGCTCTCCCATCGAAACCTCGAATTCGAATTTTCGACCCCGTCTCAATACTTTCCCTATACATTATACGAGTAGCATCATCATATATATAAGGAATCCTCGTACTATATAAATGATGAAAGTAAAAATTATGTCTTTTAATTACAAAATTACCTAAATGACAATCATATTTCTAAACCCATTTCCATTCAATCACTTGAAATGAAAATTAAAAGGTTGAAACTGCATGGCCCATTAAATATGAATTAAAATTCTTCAAATTTACTTTTCTAACTTTGCTTCTCATGTTTCATAGATCTTTCCCCTTACTTTCAGAACAGCAACTTGTAGACATAACACCATTATCATTTCTGCTAGTAAATTTTTGTTAAACATATTAAATAAAATTAATATTTCTTTAAAATATAATGTTTCTCTAAAATATAATGTTATTTTAAATAATAATGCTTCTGGTTAATTTATAATGAATAATAGTTTTGAATAAATTAATCATATTAGTAAGTTATCGCTTATTCCTGGATTCCAAGCCTTTAACTTTAAAGACCTTTTTACTTTCCTTATATACATAGTATAATGTATAAGGAAAGTATTGTGACGGGGCCAAAAATTCGATTTTTATTTTTGGACGGGAGAGCACGTTTCAACCATCCCTGAATACGAATCAAACGTTTTTGAGGAGATCTCTCTCTCTCTCTCTCCCTCTCTCTCCTCCTCTCTTCCCCCGTCTCTCCCCCCTCTCTCTCTGTGTGTGAGTGTGTGTGTGTGTCAGGGAGACTGTGGAGATGATATCTCACGAATGAATGGAGCGATTCGAACGGCATTTGGTACAAAAATTGCAATTTGTTAATACTGGAAGCCTATTGTTTGTAAATGCAATCAAATGTTCAGAACTCCCCTAAATTTCCCAGTGAAAGTTTGAAAAACTCATCAAAATTTAAAACTTTTAATAAAGTTACGCAAATAGTCATTTTTTATGTAATTTTTATTAGAAAACCATTTATATAAATTTTAGAACGCTAGTATGAACCGTTCTCGAGATATTGCACATTTTTTAAATACATTTATCGAATGTTCCGAACTCCACTATGTGAAATTGAATGATATATTTTAAAAATCATCAAAAAATCAAAACCTTTACAAAAGTTACGCAAATAGTCATTTCATATGTAATTTTTCATTAGTAAACGATTGACATAAGATTTAGAACCCTAGCATAAACCGTTCTCGAGATATTGCACATTTTTCAAATAAATATATCAAAAAAATCACATAAAATAGAAAAAAAATATTAATACTTGCATCATCTAATAGTGCATTTTGCCAGGAGATAGATGCAAAACATTTGTAGTAAGTCTGGAATAATTTGTACAATCGATTAATACATTCGATAGTCTATTCGATTATTTATTATTCATTTATAATTAACTCTATATTATTTCATAGGATTAAAAATTATTATCATAATTTACATATTTGCAATATTAAGCAGTTTCTCTATTTTTCGACAGTATATTTGGTAGTTATCCCTTCATTCTTCTATATATATTATCCATTCATTCTTTGTATGTTATTACTTTATAAAACTATTGAGAATGGCAACACAGACTTTATAGTTTACACTCATGAATTGGCAACACAGACTTTATAGTTTACACTCATGAATTGGCAACACTTTCATTGTAACTCTTCATTGAGCATCACGTGTAGTGTTGGCTTAGGATTAGCAACTTCTACACGTTTAAGTCAATTGTTTTTTTAATCTTTTTCTCTTCTATTTTTAGTGTTTCAATTTCTTATTCTGTTTCAATTTGTGGCACATAGGGGTATCAAAATGGTCTTTTGTTCATAATAACAAGCTATTAATTGAAATATTCTACTATGAGGCTGAAGTATACTACATATCTCCTGACTCTTTTACTATTACATCAGCTTCATTCAATTATTTATTATACCAATTTTTGTTTTGACTGCCGTTTTATATTATATGTGGTTTCCTGATTTTTAACACTTTACAACAAAGTTGAAAAGTGTTTATGACTTTGTTCATTCTGTCTGTCTGTCTGTCTGTCCGTTAGCACGATAACTGCCGTAAAAATGACTTCATCAAAATGAAATTTTAGTATGTTGTTCAGACGGTCTATAGGACCTATGGGAATATAAATGAATAATATCACCCAATTAGTTTTGGATTGAACCCGGGTTGAAAAAATGGAATACATTGAGCCCTATGGGACCTAATTTTTCAAGCATTTTTTAAGCGGATTTAAAATTCACAAATTGCTTCGAAAATTTTAGGCAATATTCAAATTGTTCCATAAAATATATATAAAAAAATTCAGCGAAATATATTCAGTTGTTTTTTAAATAAAAATTAAAGTAATAATAACACCTCTTATATGAAGCGATCACGTGTCCATGATATGAAACGATCACATGACCCACTTCAGAATGATATATGGCATCCATCTTGTGTCAAAATCGTGATTTTAAAAGTTCTTTTTAATTCATATTGAGCGTTGTATCCGTCCTAAAACTACTTTATTTTTGCCTAAATTCTGTGCATCTACATACTGAAACAACGCAATGACAATATATTTCAGTTTAAATGCTCTTCCAAATTTGATTATTTCTACTATTAAGCCTATTTTTCACCTATGTAAAATGTAAACAGCAAAATATGTAGAATGAGTTGTATTAGAATCGCTGTAATTCTTTAACACAAAATCATTTAGTCCATGGAGTCTGCTTAGCTGATATGAATGAAATATTCATTGATTTTAGAAAGAGAAGGACGATATTTTTCGACGAAGTTTTACGCATAGAGTTTACTTACTTGCAGCTCAATGGTCTTAATTTTTAAATAAAATAAATTACTATAGTATTGTGATGAATGACATGAATGGGGGAATTATTTATGAATGAAATGTTGCTTTTATAGAGAGAGCCAGGCGTGTTATTTTTTTATGACGTCATTTGAATGGATTTCAGTTGTTTTCGATGAAGTTTTCAAATATAATAAATTATCGTAGTATTATGATAATTCTAAAATTATTACCGAGGAATGTATCACATTTTAGAGATGTTTAAACCAGGCAATTTATACTTTAATGCCGTCATTTGAATGAAGTTAATTTTTTTCGATGAAGATTTAAGGTTTCAAATATAATAAATTAATGTAGTTTTGTGATAAGTTTTAAAATATTACCGAGTAATGTATTGCATTTTAGACATGTTTAAATAAAAGAAAGTTGGAAAGTGTTTCAATATTACCGAGGAATGTATTGCATTTTAGACATGTTTAAATAAAAGAAAGTTGGAAAGTGTTTCATAATCAATGCTTTAAGCATGATTGATCTTTCTTGTTATTGTATATGACTAGCTTTCTCTTGAGTTTTTCTAGTTAGCTACCATATATATATATATATATATATATATATATATATATATATATATATATATATATATATATATATATATATATATATATATATATATATATATATATATATATATATATATATATATATATATATATATATGTATATATGTATATGTATATATGCATATATATATATGCATATATATATATATATATATATATATATATATATATATATATATATATATATATATATATATATATATATATATATATATATATATATATATGTATATATATATATGTATAATATATATATATATACATATATATATACATAATATATACATAATATATATATATATAATACATAAAAGTTTTAAAAAGAAAAATAACGTCTTTGCGACTAAGAAAATATTGCTATGGCATACTTTAAGATTTTATCAACGCATTATAGATTTCATAAATTTTTATTTGAACAAAATACCATTGTAAACAATGCATTGGCGTCAGCATGACAAAACATAAATTTTGATCTTGTTTTCCGCATAGAGTGCAAGCTCATTATATCTGCGAGAAACATCTTTTGGAATAAATTCAGAATAGAAGGGGGAAATATGCTAAATCTTGTGCTAAATTTACTTTCAAAAATATTAACGCCGGAAATTATTATTGTTGAAAATTTCCTTTCTCACGGGCTCTTTACGATAACAAATTTTTAAATCTAAACGAAACGAAAATGATTTAATAAAGAAAATTATTACACGGTACGCATTTCCGAATTAGTGAACATAAATAATGTAAAACATTGATTATCGAATTGAACCCAAGGGAGACTAATACATATTGAATTCTGAAGTTCAAACTATTAGAAATATACTAAATTTATCAATTTAGCGATAGTTGTTCCACATTTACTGGTCCTTTAAAAGGGACAAAATATGCACTATTAAGATTTTTCCATTTCTTATATACATAGTATAATGTATAAGAAAAGTATTATGACGAGGTCGAAAATTCGAATTCGAGTTTTCGACGGCAGAGCCCGTTTCATGTATCCCGGAACACTAACCAAACGCTTTTGAGGTGATATCTGTGTGTGTGTCAGTGAGTCTGTTCAGACGATATCTGATGAACGAATGGAGTGATTCCAAATAAATTTGGTACAAAAATTACAATCCATGAATAATGGAAACCTGTTGTTTTTAAACGCAGTCGGCTGTTCAGAACTCCGTTAAGTGAAATTGAGTGAAATATTTAAAAAATTATCAAAAATTCAAAACCTTTACAAAAGTTACGCAAATAGTCATATCTTTTATGTATTTTTTTATTAATAAACGATTGATATAAGCTTTAGAAAGCTAGCATGAATCGTTCTCGAGATATTGCCCATTTTTTAAATAAATGTATCAAAAAATCATATAACATAAAAAAAAATTATTAATTATTGTGAAATATGTTCACTTTTCATATGTAATGTCATGCGATAAATTTAGTGACATGATTCTCGTGGATGTAGCTTGTTCCATTCATGAGAAAAGATACTTTGGGTAATACTTTTGTTGTTGTATGCCAATAGTCATTTATCTGCTACACGAATAACTCATTCCTCCGTCCATAACGCTTGGCGAAATTTTTGCGACAAATTTGTCAGAATATCGCTAACTTAGCGACTCTTTTAAATATTACCAAATTAACGAAATGTAGCCAAATTGATAAAAATGATGCTAAATCAATGAAAATTACTACCAACTGACGAAAATTCAATATCTCGGAAAGAATATAAGAATCTACCAGTACTATAAGGAAAACATATTTTTCTGTCCGTGGTGTTTGGATAAAATTTTGGTGACGAATTTTTCGGAATATCTCTAACTTAGTAACTTTTAAAATTCTGCCGATTGAGGAAATTGTCAACCAATTTATAAAACTTTGCCTGATTGATGAAACTGACGCTAAATTGAAGAAATGCCGACTAATTGATGAAAGTTCAATATCTTGAAAAGAACATAAGAATATACTGTAAGAATAACCCGTTTTTCCACCCGTTACACTTGGCAAGAAAGGTAGCAGGAAGTCGCTTACTTGGCAACTTTTTAATGTTGCCAAAGTGACAAATTTGTGGCGAAATTGATAAAAAATGACGCCAAATGAGAAGCGATGCTTCGCAAATTCTGATTTTCATCGTATGACAATTGTACCGTCTAGTATATAAGAAATGCTCTTCTCGCCGTTTATCTGTAATACTCGGCGATACATTTGGCGAACTTGGTGATTAACCTACAGATATATCACCACCTTGGCGAGATGTCATTCAGATGGACGAAAATATAGTCAAAGTAAATGAAATTGATGCCTAATTGATGAATTAATTATTAAAATATTTTGATATATGGACTGTATCGCTTATTGGGGATGCTATCAATATGGATAATTGTTAATTTAGAGTTGTGTGAAATATAAGTTAATTGGTACTTTAAAATACTATTGCATGCTATCATTCGAAAGATCTCCAAATGTATATTTCAACGCTAAAAACACAGTATCTTGGATCTTAAACATTATTTTTTGACTGCAAAAGGGGTAAATTCGTTGCATTATGTAAGGAAAGTCATGTGTTGCCCACATTAGTTTTTTTAGAAGAGGGGGTGGGAGTATCTTATTTCCTAGTTTTTAAATAATTTAGCTTTAACTATATGGAGATTAGCTTTAAAACGAATTATTCTTTAATAAATTATCTTAATCATGCACATGAAATTAAAATGTTTACATTTTGCACACATTGAAAACATGTAAATTGCTGAAATGTAGAAAAATGAATTAATATTTATCATTAAACTTCTAATAGGAATGCTAATTCTTACAAATAAATATAAACATATCATATTCATATTATTTTTTAAACTAACCGTCTGTGGAAACCATCCCGGCTTCTATTTTATTAAGCCCTAAACTTTCAATAGCTTTCTTGCAGTAAATGTCGCCCACATGTGCGCCAGCTGTGCGGGTGTATTCAACTCACTTACACGACTAATCCACGTATGCAATCTGAGTGGGCTCAATGTGCCCTGATAATAAGTCCTAAATAAGGCAATTAATATCTTTCCCCACTGTGTCATAATACTTCTTATATAAGCTGCTAATTACGCCTTAAATACTCTAAATAATAAACAAGAAAGATCAGTTATGCATAAAGTATTGATTATGAAACACTTTTCAACTTCAATGTGATTTTATATAAACATCTCCAAAATGCGAAGCATTCCTCGGTAATATTTTTAAAATTATCACAATACTACATTGATTTATTATATATGAAAACTTAAAACTTCATAAAAAAAATGAACGTCATTCAAATAACGGCAGTGAAATATAAATTGCCTGGTTTAAACATCTCTAAAATGTGATACATTCCTCGGGAATATTCTTAAAATTATCATAATACTACAACAATTTATTATATTTGAAAACTTCATCGAAAACAAATGAACTTTATTCAAATGACGGCATTGAAATATAAATCGCCTCTATATAAAAGCAGCATTTCATTCATAAACTTTTTTCCATTCATCACATACTATAATAATTTATTTTATTTAAAAACTTAAAACGATGGAGGTACAAGTAATTTAACTCTATGCTTAAAACTTCATCGAAAAACTTGTCTGATTTTCTGTGTAAAATCAATGAATGTTTTATTCATATCAGCTAAATTGCAGACACCATGAGCTAAATAATTTTGCGTTAAAGAAATGCAGCAATTCTTATACAACTCATTCTACATCTTTTGGTGCTTACATTATCCATAAATGAAAATTAGGCTTTGTTGTAGAAATAATCAAAGTTTGATGGTCATTTAAACTCAAATGCATTGTAATTGCTTTGTATCAGTGTGTTAATGCACATAATTTAAACAGGCCAACGGCCGTACCGTGCTGAAAACACCGGTTCTCGTTAGATCACCGAAGTCAAGCAGCATCGGGCGCGGTTAGTAACTTGGTGGGTGACCACCTCGGAACGCCGCGTGCTGTTGGCCATCTCGGGTGCGGTATCCCCGTGGTTTGCGCGCTAGATTTGCACGCTGCCACATATGCCGCCGTGTTCATGCGGAGTACGATCACGTTAAACATGTGGGTCCGTAAGTCCTTCCGAGAGGTTGGTGGTAGGGGAAGGAGGGTACGGTCCCTGTGGATGCCTCCCCCACTGGGTTCCGGTCTAAATTGGGTGGCACTTCCCGGCCGTCCATACAGTTACCTTACACCTTTCTGGTAGGTCGGACGGTCTGGGTCATCAACATCAACATAATTTAAACAAAAATAAAGCGGTTTTAGGACGGAAACTACACTAAATATGAATTAAAAAGAACTTTAAAAATCACAATTTTGACGCAAGATGGATACCATATTTTATTTTGAAGTGGGTCACGTGATCTCTTTATATAATTACCACGTGATCTCTTCATATAAAGGGTGTAATTATTATTTTCAATTGTATTTAAAAAAGTACCGAATATATTTTGCTGAATTTTTTTTATATATTTTATGAGATAATTTGAATATTTTCTAAAACTTTCGAAGTAAATAGTGAATTTTAAATTCGCTTAAAAATGCTTGAAAAATTAGGTCCTATAGTGTTCAATGTATTTCATTTTTTCAATCCAAAACTAATTGGGTGATATTATTCATTTATATTTCCATATGTCCCACAGACCGTCTGAACAACATACTAAAATTCCATTTTGATAAAATAATTTTTACGGCAATTATCGAGCTATAGACAGACAGACAGACAGACAGACAGACAGACAGATAGGCAGGCAGACAAAATGAACAAAGTCATAAACACTTTTCAACTATGTTGCAAAGTGTTAAAAAGTATAGATGGTTCCAGTAATACGATCATTTATGCTTTCTATAAATGGGAGTCAAAATTAAAGAAAACCAATGCAGTCGACCACGATTACAGGCAAATCGTTAAAAGACGCGAATTTTAGATAATGATAAACAAGAAAGATCAACCATGCATAAGCATTGATTATGAAACACTTTCCAACTGAAATGCAATTCCATTTAAAAATCTCTAAAATATGATATATTCAGTGGTGATATCTTTTACATTATTACAGTACTACAGTAATTTATTATACTTAAGTATTTAAAACAGTATCGAAATATAAATCATCTGATTCTCTATGCAAATTCAATGAATATTTCATTCATATAACTTGTATTCCAGACTCCAGAGCTAAATAATTTTATGCGAAAATAATTCAGCAATTCTTATGTAACTCATCTTACAATCTCTTGAGATATTTGCATTCTGCATAAGTTAAAATTAGGCTTCGTTGAAGAAATAATAAAAGTTTAGGAATCATTTAAAATCACAACTATTGTAATTGCATATTCACGGAATTTAGATACACAGATAATACACAGATACACAGATAATATATGTGTCTGTGTGTATGTATTCAAAGTATTGCAATCGTGCCGAAGATCGGAACTCGAATTTTCGAAGGATCTAGACGTTTTGGGACTTCTAGAATACGAAAAAACTATTTTTAGGAAGACGTCTGTGGGTGTAAGGGTGTATCTCTGTATGTTTCTGTGTGTCTGTGAGGATATTACATCCACTCTAATTGAAAAACTAATAGACCGAATTTCATAAAATTTGGTAGGTAAGTTTTTGTGGGAAACCCTGATGTTCATTTGATTATAGTACGATTCGTAATAAAAGAACCTGCCTTCTTTGCGAAATGGCCGGCAGAAAAATCCTTTATCCATTCTAGCTAAAAACTAATGGACCAAATTTAACACAATTTGGTGTATAATATTTCAATAACCTACAAGTGATTTATATACCAAATTTAACAAAATTTGTTATATAAATCACCTGTTATTCTAGTATGATTCGGGAAAAAGGAACCGACTGCTTTTGCGAAATAGCCCGCAAAAATCGTTAAATATAAAAATAAAAGACTACTATTTTATACGTGATTTTTGACAAGAAAAATAAAACTAACCCCATTACTCTAGGACTAGCTGTTCTTGAGATATTTTAGTTTTTTTGCGTTTTCGCTATGCCACTTTTGACAATATGTCCATCTATCAAATAAGAAGCAAATTTAAATTTAAGGTGCAAATTCTATGTCATTTAAAATACTTACGGATGTTATTTTGTGCCGATAAACTGAAATTATTATTGAAGAAATAAAGAGAACGTGATTATGTGTCTGCAAGAAAGATATGTGCTGTCCACATCAGAATTTTTAACAATATTACAACAATGATTTATAGAAGTGAACGGGGATTATTTGCAGGCCATTTCGAAAAAAATGTAGGTCTTTACTTAAAGATCCACCAAATTGTTGTAGAATAAAATGTTCTACAAATTTAAGCTGTATACCAAATTTTAACTCTTTAGGACGTAGGAAAGTGCATTAAAAACGTTATTAAATAAGTATATCATGAAAAGTTATGTAAAATTAAAAAAAATATTTGAAAAATTGTTATCTACCAAATTTATTTTAAAATGTGAAGCCTTTCTCATATACAAAATAATTAAACTCTTGGAAAGATATTTGTTATATAATATATCTATTTTTTCTTTCTGGAGGATTTCGCAAAAGTCATAATTTACTTGAATTCGTTTTTCTCCCTATATTAAATAATTTTTAATTAAAAAACTACCTAACATCTTTTACTGAAAATGTTTTTATATATTTTATGGGATAATGTGAATATTTTCTAAAAATTTCGAAGCTATTTGTGAATTTTAAATGTACTTAAAAAATGTTTGAAAAATTAGGTCCCATAGGGTTCAATGTATTTCATTTCTTCAACCCGGTTTCAATAAAAAACTAATTGGGTGATATTATTTATTTATATTCCCATAGGTCCCACAGACCGTCTGAAAAACATACTAAAATTTCATTTTGATAAAGTCATTTTGACGGCAGTTATATGCTAACGGACAGACAGACAGACAGACAGACAGAATGAACAAAGTCATAAACACTTTTCAACTATGTTGTAAAGTGTTAATAAAATCCTAAAGAGTGGTTAGACAGCTTTGGACTTCAGTTTATATGGTCTATCTGCGATCTTTGCGATCGTCTGCTTTGTTTTCGTTGTGATGCATTTGAAAAAAAAAGTGCAAAAGAGGAATCGAGAATTGTCGCTAAATATACACAACTTTTAAACTAAATCAAATTGAAAAGAAAAATCTCTTAGCCGTGCATCAAGAAGTTTCATAGTATCCTAATCAATGTATACAGGGTGTTCAAAAATTATCAGGCATTGTAATTTTTGAAGCGTTATTGCTAGTATATATACGTCTAATTAGAAAATTGTTTTGAATTGTAAGACATGTTTATCAGAAATATTTACAGAAATGTGGGAGAGAGTTGCATAAAAATACTAAATCTAACATTTTATACTGAAACGTTTGTGGTAAATTTTTATTGACTTTGGTGTAAGAATTACCAAGCTCGGCATCTGTATCAATAAAATTAAAGAGTGGAGAGTAAAACAAAATTCCTGACTTACACAAGAAACCAAACTCTTGAAAACAATTTTAGAAATAATTTAGGGACCATCCACATAATAAAACTTGAGTGTAATTTATATACTATTTTCTGTTGCAAACCATTATTCGATCGATTTGAGTCCACAAATTTGTTTTAAAGATATCACCGCAAGTTTTTCATTTAAATATTTTTGCAATTTTTTCAATGGACTCCAAATTGTATGCAAATTATTTCCGAAATATAATTTTTTCACTATGGGGTTAAAGTTATTTTCCTTATTTGGGTGCTAATAATTCACAGTTTGGGAAGTGTTTTAATATAATTCTTGCGATTTAAAACAATTTTCCAATTTAAAATATAAGTCTAGAAATGATTCAAATGTCATAATAATCCTGATCAGTCGTGTGGAAACACCTTGTCTAAGGAAAAAGTTTTCTTCTTCAAATTCACACAATTATGAATACAGTAATTGCTTTAATACAATTGTTTAAATTTATATTATAAAAGTAAAAAATATTATTTTACAGAAATATTGTGTGATTCTTCTGTCACGGTCTGTTGCATGCAAATGACGTTCAATTCCACGTTTAGTGCTAATCATATATAACATATTTAGGGTCAAAAATAGTCTAGTTAGGGTATTACTTAGCATCAAAAATAGTCTTTATAATTCACTCAAGGTACTTCGAGAACTCAGGTACTTTGAGGGGGACCTTCGACTTCAGGTCGTTCAGGTCCCTTGCTCTAACCACTGGGATATCCACCCCCCTTCACATAAACCTTTCAAAGGCATGGAAAAAAATTATCTTAAAAATAAAGTGTCAGCGATTTTAAATGAGTTGTTTTTAACAATATATATCACTTAGCGTCAAAAATAGTCTTTATTATTTCATTTCTTCTACAGGAAATACAAACAATCCACTCTTAATCTATATCTTTGTTATTTTCTGTGTTTTTGTATTAATTTTTCACATCAAAATGGCAGACACTTTTTATATAAGTCATCTTTTTTTTAATAAATATTCAGCCACATTTTATTTATCGTGTCAGCGAAGATACCTCACAAGGCGAAACATATGCATTACTTAATTGCATATTCCTGATGTAATTTTTAAAAATATGGCGTTTCAGAGCAAAATTGATGAATTAAAAGTGTTGCAATATGCCGTTTTCTCTAACCCTGGACGTGTTGAGCTGTAATCTCAGGGCATTGTCCAGTAGGTATTTTTTTTTTGGGGGGAGGGAGGAATTTTAGGTCAGTATACATGGATTTAAGATTGTGGGACGTGGAATTGATATGAGTTAAGTTTAAAGATTATATTATTATTAATTGTTTATTAATCATTGAAAACATGGCCGTTGATCTCATAAAGTGGAATTAACATTTAAACGTACATCGCTCGTTGTTGTGCCGCAATAACCCTCCAATTATTTTTACCTTTTGTGTAAGTCCTGAAAAGAATTATTAATTAATATTAAAAGATTAGACTATTTAAAACTTAAACAATATAATGTATTAATCACATCAATTTATCATCAACAACAATTTATCATTTATCATTTATTATCAATTTTCATGTAACTATTTTAGCTAGGGAGATACGACCAGAAGTATTAATTTTACGAAGGTGTCTAGGACCGGTAACATCAGAGCACATACCTTCCAGTTTAGACTTGGGCTCTTCATCTCGCTTGCATCAGTCTTCTACTGCCATAACTCTGGGGTGTGTGGCTCCTCCTCGCATATCTCACTTCGACTGATACTTTATATCTGCATACTATAAATGCAACTCCTAAGTCATCTCTGCTAGGTCATGTTCGCTTCGCTCCTTTTGTCAAACTCCTTTCAACAACACTTCGTATGAAACCTCTTGCAACCACATTTCGTGTCAGACTTACTTCTGCAACATTTTGTATCCGAGTTGCTTCTACAACATTTCGTATCGGTGTTACCTCTACCACATTTTGTATCAGAGTAACTTGTGGTGGGGGGGTTGTAGCTCCGCCCTTCTTCTCCTTGGCGCTCATTGGTTCTTCTGAACCCAATGGCATCACTTGACATTTATCAAGGCCCCTCTCATCCCCTTTGGCCTGGGATACCCAAATTTATGGTATTTGACCTAAAAGTTCAGGTTGTTGTAAACACCGGCGCCAGCCAGACTCGAGCTTTGTTAGCCGTTCTAGGCACCATAAATATTGAAATAAAAATGTCTCATGTGAGGACATATTCTGGCCTCACAAAGATATTGTACTCATATAGGATTTTTCTAAGATTTTTTCTCATACTAGAATTTATTTTTTCCTACCCAAAGCGTCCTACCTATCTGAAGGTGCAAGGTATCTGTTTGGATAGCCGGGGCAGTGCCACCCATTTTAGAACGGAACCCAGTGGGGGAGACATCCACAGGGGCCGTATCCTCCTTCCCCTACCACCAACCTCTCGAAAGGACGTACAAATCCACATATTTAACGTGCCCATGCCACATATTTAACGTGAACACTGAGACAGTTTGGACAGGCTCGGGAATAGAACTCAGGTCCTTCGAGGGGGACTTTCGACTTCAGGTCGTTCAAGTCCCGTGCTCTATCCACTGGGATGTCCACCCCCTTCACATAAACCTTTCAAAGGCATGCAAAAAAAATACTCTTAAAAATAAAGTGTCAACGATTTTAAATGTGTTATTTTTAACAATGTATATCACGTAGCGTCAAAAATAGTCTTTATAACATAAAATCGCATTTCATTAGGTTCTGTCTAATGGTCGACACTATTTATGTCAGAAGATGTAGTCTTTTAAATCACGGAGGACTTCTTATGTGTCTGGAAAGAATTTCCGGAAACCTCCATCTCTCTCCTGAGGAAAACTTTAAATCCGGCTCAGTTGGGTTCTGTCCCAGGGATTCTACTTTGTATGTGGAAAGGAGGGGCACACATTATGTCATAGGAGGGGCTTCTTGAGCGTTTGGGGAATTAAGAAAACCCCTTATTTTCTAGAGCAGTGCTTGTTAATCTTTGTGAGACCAAGGCCCGGTAAAAAATTTTTTATAAGAGAGCCCTGTACCAACGAATTTTCTCGTAAATACCTTTCTAACTATTTTTGAGTTTATTAAACTAACATAAGTATTAATAATTCATCATAGCACAATTTTCATACGTATATTTATTTATATGGTGTGGCATGTTGACAAATATAAAATTTTTAAATAATTTATCCATCACAGGCCTTATGAAATCTTGCAGCATATTATAATTTTCTCAGACCAACATCATTCAATTAATTTACGCTGATTATCTTCACATATCGCATTCCAATCACCAACAATTTATAATATTATCCAGTATAAAATTAATTATTGTAATTTAAATTAATTTTACTGATGTTAATTTAAAAAAACGGTATTGAGAAAAATATTTATCCATTGTAATTCACCATAGAAATCAGCTGAGCAGTCACTAATATTAAAATTTAAATTCGGCGTGGCCACTGATATTTGCTACAAGGATGTTATTTAGGCTTTTTGGTTCTGTTCTTTACGACACATTTACGAATATTATTTTCCTTAGAATATTTCCAGATTAACAGAGGAACTACTTATAGGCACCAACCCGAAGGTTTACAGTAATTACAGCCTATGGTGGAGGAATATCTTCCAAAACCAGAAAACAAAACTTAATGCCAAGATAAAAACGATAAACAATTATATACAATATGTTTGTCTATACATATTGTATATAATTGTTTGTCTGGATTCTTCAAGAGTTAGAGACTACATTCTGAATCTGAACATTTTGAAACCCAAACTAATTATCATTGTGCTTCAGGGGATCCCTTCTTATTGTGGAATTTTTGGTAATGAGAGGGCTGATTTGCTGGCGAAGGAAGGAACAAGAAGTGTTCAATCCCAAAATAGCTCAATCCCTTATACAACTATGACAAGAATCATTAAACGTACTATGAAAGATAATTTTGAATCTGTACAGTCGAGGCTAATCGAAAACAAGACTTGGAAGTCTATGCTTAATAAGATCCCCAGTTTTCCGAGATGTCATGCAGTTGCAGCGTTTCGCCTGGAAACTGGTCACGACTGTTTAACTAAATATCTTCATAGATTTAATCTAATGTCAAGCCCAAACTATGTAGTTGGTGGTGCTAACGCAGCTATGGACGCTGATCAACTAATGAACTGCCCAGGACTCTCTGGTGATATGTACAAAAAGTATTGGAGTGCAAGGGAGAGGATGCAGGCCCTTCAAGCTGTCTGACTGTTTTGAATTTGTGTTTTTGGCTACCGTCCATGTATTTCCTATATTTGTTTTATTGTTGTTATTGTTGCTTGTTCATGTTTCTTGCTTCTTGTAATAGTTTTTCTTCTGTATTTTTGGTGTTGTGTATTTGTACACCAGTGAATGATTTGTATCAAGTGCTACTGATAGAAATAAAAAAATGTTTGTCTATACTAGATACAGGTAGTATTTCACAAATAGTTCACATCCATTAATACTTATGTGCAGAACTGTTTCAAGTGGGAGAAACGATATATATATAAATATTTCTGAAATTGGTTATTACATATACAAAATGCCACGAATAATTTTCAAAAGATATATACATATATATATACAAAAATATATATATACAAAACTACTTAGGCCAACATACATGCAAAACTGTATATACAAAATATACATACAAGTCTCATAGATTACCATTTCTTTCAATACTGCATTGATACATACAATGATATTTGCAAAGATTAAAACAAATGTGAATTTAAAAGTAATTTGATTGAAGTATATACAATAAAATTTACAAGTATGCAATAAGCAGTGAGCGAATGTGTGGAGGTTACCAGTAATAATTCACAAAATATGTTCGTTTTCCTCTAGAAATTGAATTATAGATTTTATTCTCTGTTTAGCCCAGCGATTACCCAGAAGGTTTCGGACAAATATTGGCATATGTTGTCTACTGGGCCTTTGAAGGTGACAGTTCTTTCTAAATTGGCAGTCAAATGCGGAATGTTTCGGAGAACCTAGTTCACCACAAATACTTCGGTGTCTTTCTTTTGGATTTCGTAAAGATAGGTTGGGAAACAGCCATGCCCCGAGAAAAACTGTACCAATTCTCTGCTGCAAATCAGTTGCTCTTGAGATACTCTGGGAAGATAGTTGAAAGTTTCTCTTCCTTTCTCAATTTCATTTCACGGCTGTTGCCCCTCTTTTATAGTTAGAATATCTCTAATATGTAATAGTTATTCATAAAAGATGTTTTGAAAGCTAAAACGACAAATTCCATGAGTACCGGTCCGGTATAATTGATGCTAGAACCCGGCACCGGGCTGCCGCCCAGTGGTTGAGAAACACTGTTCTAGAGCGCACATATTATGCGCGTTTGCAAATGTACCTGATATAAGGGACCTACGTTTTCGACCACCTATACGGAGGGGGAAAGAAATGATACGCAGGACATAGGGAATTTCAACATTTCGCTCGATTTAAAAAATTATTATTAATGAACGAATGGCTTCAGGCAATTATTTTATGTTTTGGAGAAGTCTCCAGTATTTCAATAACTTCTGTTAAATAATGAACATTAGCTTACACGTCATCTGTTATATATCGCAATATAAAAATTCGGGGAAGTTTTAAACACACGAAAAGTATATATTTTTAAAAAATCACGAAAGTTTGTCTGTTAAATGTATGGGTACCGTTCACAGTTTGTTTGAAAGAAGATATTTCGGTCTTTCTGATGGTGTCAGGGTGGAAACTGTGTGATAATGTTTTCGGTCGCTGAGAAATTGTTTTGTTTGAACATCGCCCAAAACCCAGCTAGATCGGGCTGAAACAAAATAGCTAAAAAACTAATTCAAATTTGAAAAAAAAAATAACGTCGAGATGCACCTTACCGGGTCCTAAGGTACCAGTGTACCATTCATATCCCTAGGAATGAAATAATAATATGTAAATAATGTTATAAATATATAAATATTTCACTGTGTTTTGCCTTCTCCAAGGAAAACAACCTTTACAGATAGACACTCCAATTAAATGAAAGTAGGAATGCCATACTTTTCGTGACATGTGTGCCAGATATGACGATTTATAGCCAATTAGGGGACTTTTGGTGAGTTTTTAAATATGCTAGAACATTCTCGAAATTTCTTGGAGATGCAAGCACTCCCTAGAAATTTTATGAATTGTATATAAGGTAATCATCGCTCAGTTGGGCGCAGTTTACATGATACAAGTTAAATTGAATTGTGAAACTCGTTATTATTTTGATAATAATATCGAATATTTTGGAATTTTTTTTAGCATGTAATAGTTGTTTTATTATATCTGACAGTTCTTTAGTGATTTTGTAAGATAGTTATTGAACTATTCGCTGTATATTATTGCTGTTCACGCTTTGGTGTTTTTAAATAAAAGCGTTATTTATCCAGAAAATTTAAACTCATTATGGTATCCTGAATGTATACAAACGATTTCAGAGGATGGCGCAAACACAATAACTAACGAAAATATGATTTCTAGTCTAGATGTGAAACACAACTTTTACTAGCAAAGTAGTAAAGGATGATAAATGTTCTGGATTCAACGAATAAATCGTCCATTCTAAATTTCAGAATAACGTAATTGCTCTTGACTCCGTTATATCTTCTTCAAATGCTTTCCAACACCGTGGGGGGAGAAGAATTAGTTAAAAAAGAGCGAAACAACTTCGAAATAAACATAATTTTCATCTTAAAATACAAATCTTTCCTGAATTCATGCATAGATGTACCGTTCAGTTTCTTGGGGTTTTTTTTTTGTTTTTTTTTTTCGTTGCTGCTTCCAAATTCTCAGACAGGTATTTTTTGTATTCTATACTCACATTAGCTTTGGGCGAGGTGGAAGCTAATATTCAGAATGTAGTAAAGCGTAAACATTGAATAAATTTAAATGGGGCTATACTGAAGACGCGAAGTCGCCCATGTAAATATATAGCAGCAGTCATGCAAAATGGTGGAAATTTCTATTTCTTGAATGGTTTCTTTTGTGGCTGAAGGCCGATATTCAGTACCACCTGCTGCGAAAAGGTTAATTCATATTTCAGATTTCGATGTGTTCGAATTTATTATTTTTAGGCCTTGTGTTCTTAAGGTGTTTGTTTTATTGATTTTAGTTTTGAGTTAAAGATGGCTTTTTACGCTTCTCATAAATAAAGGCAGAATAAACAATCTTATTTTTTGGACGGTGAATCCAAATTTTTGAGCGCGTATAAGAGAATAAAAAAATCACCTTTCTGATTATATCGGGATATGTGTTAAATGTTATACAAAACAGAATTTTACGGTTTGTTTGAGAAAATATGAAATGTATTGACTTATGTATAAATATAACAAGAACTATGTTTGGTCGCGCGCATTGTAAATATATAGCAGAAATCATACAAAATGGGGGAAATTTCTATTTTGTTTATGGTTTCTTTTGTGGCTGAAGGCAGAACCGTATTCAGCAGCACTTGCTGTAAAAAGTGTTTCATATTTCGATTTGTTCAAATTTATTATTTTTAGACCTTATATTCTTAAAGTGTTTATTTTATTGATTTTAGTTTTAATGGCTTTTTACGTTTCTCATACATAAAGGCAGCATAAACAGTCTTATTTTCTGGACGGTGAATCCACATTTTAGGCTCGTTTACGCGCCTATTATTTTTAGGCCTTCTGTTCTTAAAGTGTTTATTTTATTAATTTTAGTTTTAACGGCTATTTACGCTTCTCATTGATAAAGGCAGCATATGGCATTGATAAAGGCACATCTTATTTACTGGACGGTGAATCTATATCTTAGACGAGTTTAATTTTAGGCGCTTTTAAGCGCTTATTATTTTGGGCCTTTTGCTCTTAAAGTGCTTATTTTATTGATTTTAGTTTTAATGACTTTTACTATTCTCATAAATTCAGCATAAATGATCTTATTTTCTGGACGGCGGATTTACATTATAGGCGCGTTTAAGTGAGTATTATTTTTAGGTCTTATGTTCTCAAAGTGTTTATTTTATTGATTTCAGTTTTAATGGCTTTTTACGCTTTTCATAAATAAAGACAGCATAAACGATCTTATTTTCTGTACGGTGAATCTAAACTTTAGGCGCGTTTAGGAGAATAAAAAATTCACTTCTCTGATTATATCACGGTACGTGTTAAATTTTGAAAAGAGAATTTTGCAGTTTGTTTGAGAAAATATGAAATGTATTACTGACTAGATAAATATGTAACAGAAACTGTATTTGATTCGCATTTCGTTGCAACTCCAAAGAAAAATGCTGAATTAATATACAAATGAGGAAAAAATGGGTGGCAAAATAATTTATTTAGTAATCGTCTAACGTGTTTTTAATATTTAAGACCCTCCAGTACCCTCCCTGTCATTTAGAAAACTGTATTTTTGAGCATTTATAGTATTGATGGCTTGGCAGAACCTAAAGAAAACCAGATTTTTTATCAACCCCAAGGGGTGTAAGAAATGGGGTTTCTTCAAAAAAAGTTTTTCCTAATTCTCCAAAAGTCCCTCCGGTGACGTAGAAGGTTGAATCTTTGCATCATTTTAGTATAAATCCCGTGAATAAATAAATAAATAATAAACTAACAGAGTCAGATTTCCACCTCCCCCGTGTGGACGCAGAAAATGTTTGTGAATTTTACGAATGAGAATGAATAAGTCAATCTATTTGAACTAATAAGTTGCCAAAAGCGCCCGATATCGGTAAACGGGGAGTTAATTCTATGCCAAAAATACTCTGCTATGGATATTGTACAGCATTATTTATCTGTGAAAGTGGTAAAGCAATCTTATTATGAAGGGAAAGTCATGGCCATCTTACATCAGGTTTTTTAATCGCTAACAAAAAATATATTGTTCTTTTGCGCGATATACATATAAGAAAACTCTAATTTATATTATTTGTTTCCCATAATACGTAAAAATGTTAATCAGTAATGAAATTCATGGGTTGGATACCTCAGATTTGCACATAAATCTTTCTGAAAATAGAAATACGCGGTTAAACCAATTGTGGAACAATCGTCTCATGAATAAATAAAAAAAAATTTAAACCTATTCGTTAAGTTTCATTTTAATACGTCAATATAAAATCATTGCTGGCAAATAGCGTCTAAAGTTTCAGATGATCTACCATGCGTATAATATTTCTTAAATAAACATTCATATAAAGATCCAAACGTAAATAACCACATATTAAATATATTCCCCGAAGAATGGATATCATTATTGAATGGCATTTATTTCTTGACATTTTTTAAGATGTGAAACGTTGAACTCGAACAGTAACGTATTTAATTTAATGATATGTTACTCTCTATACAGTTTCTGAGAAAAATTGAGGTTAAACTAATTACAGAAGTATTCGAAAGTGGCGAGATTAAAATAGAATTTACTGTCTTTGACCTCTGTGAAATTTTGTAAAAAGATTAAATAAACTAGTATTTAAGCCCCCTAAAGACATGTAAACTAACAATTAATAAAAAAAACAATCCAACTTAATTTTTTAGTTTTTATTTTCTTTGACAATGTATGGTGCTTTGTGTCAAATACTGTCGTCTTAATTGGAAATATGCTAAGTTAGATTCTGACTGTGGTCGAGTTTCAACTATTTTATGTCTCCAGTGGGCAACTTTATAAGGGTGCCGGGTATTGCACTCCCCCATTTCGTCTGAAAAATCGAAAATCCGGTTCAGTTAAATTCTGCCAAATAGTCGATTATATGATTTATCCTTCTAAGCCACTGGAGCTCTGCCTAATGATCTGGGAAGAATTAAAAGACCGTCATAATCCCCCCAGGCACCCCCCCCCCCAACCCCCAAAGAAGTCCACCTCTTGAGGTAAATTCGGGTTCGTACTTTTTTGCCCTTAAACGATACTACAAGTGCGCAGAGTTTCTGTCTTTCAGCTCACTGCGGAAATTTAGGAGAGGAGTCTGGAATGACTTTTCGAAACGACTTTTCCCCGTCTCTTGTATTGGCAATTGCAAATACGTTTCCGTAAGGTTCTGTAGCGGGACCGACTATATAAGTTTACAGAAATTTAGAATTCTAGGTCACCGGGGAGAAAGGAAGTTTTTGATGTAAAAGATCCACAGTACAATTCTTTAATGTTGAATTGCACTTAAAAATTTAGCTCCTATTTAGTCTATATATTAAAATACTTTAATGGGATCAGTTTTGTTAATTTTGCATCATTTTTGCCCATTTCGCGATATTTTTGTCAATATGACGACATTTTACCAAATTAGCCGATAATGTATTCACATTTGTCACCAAGCGTGACAAGCAAACATTTAGAGACGAGGGATTTTCTTTCATATAAACTAGATGTGAATGATGTTACAGATTTATCACATAATATTGCGTATGAAAAGTGAACGCATTGAATGGTAATTTATTTGATATATCTTTATTTGAGACTAGCAGCACACCCGTTCTTCGTACTGAGTATATAATATAAAGAAACCTAAAATTCACAATCATATGCAAATTCCTATACTATACTAAATGACATTTTCAATCAAAATATTCTGTTAAAATATTTAATTTAATGCTCCCATAAAGAAGTTTAAGAATCTCTGTTCTCGCTATACAAAATTATCTTCACAGGCAGATTTGAGGAATAAAAACATCCTGACCCCTTTTGTAAACAAATTTACAAAAAATTTGGAATTGAATCAATATATGCAAAATAAAAGCGTTAAAATTGTATGGCACCCGTACCATATATATACGCGAATATTAGAAGATATAATCTGTATTACTAGATTTCATGTATAAATTGGAAATTTCAATAAACTCGTAATCTTTAAACCTGAAGACAGTAACTGATTCCAATATATGCCAAAAGGGAAGTGCTAAAATTATATGGGAAGATATACCCGTACTATTTATTATGTCATAGATTAGAAGATATGTCAGAGTGTTAGTAGAAGATTACCCGTATTACAATATGAGTCCCAAAAATTTTTGCCAAAATAAAGCAGATGACGTAATAAATTGAAAATATCAATAATCTCCGTAATCTTCATACCGGAAGGCCGTATCTGATTCCAATATATGCCAATATCTATCAAAATATATGCCAATATACCTGCACTACTTATAATATCGTAGATTAGAAGATATATCCGTGCATTTGTAGAAGATTACTCATACAACGTACAATATATGAGTTCCAATAATTTTTGCTGCAATAAAACAATGACATAATAACTTGAAAATATCAATAATCTCTGAATCAATAATCCCTGAAAGTATCAATAATAGAAATATTTAAACCTGAAGACCGTAACTGATACTATCCAGTCAAAAATGCAATGCCAATGGAATTTATTTTATATGCATATCTTATTATCAAATCAGAAAAGATTTAATAAACATCGTCTGCGGCATAAACACATTGGATTTAAATCCGTTGCTAAGCGACATGATATCATTTCCTTTAAATTGGTGAAAATAATATCGTCTGAATAATGCTATCTGTATGGAAGGTTTGGCGACATTTTCTTCAATTTAGCGATATTTTAAAAATCGCCAAATTTATCGTCAAGTGGGACTGTAGAACTAATAGTCCCACTTAGCGACAAATTCATGAAGCATCATCACGATACTATCCAATAACAAAACACATTTAATTTCATTTATGTAGCTCAATTTTATCAAATTCAAGATAATTTTATGGATTTACAATCATTTTTATCAATTTGGTGACATTTTAAAAATTCGTTAAATGTGTTACTAAGTAGGATGATTGGACTGACAGACAAATTCTTACGACACAACATTTCAGTACTTTCTTCTAAAAAAACAAAATAAATTTCATTGAATTGCGTCGCTTTTAACAATGGCGATATTTCCGTCAATTTGGCAAAAAAGAAAAGTTGCCAAGTTAGCGATATCTCGCCAAATTCGTAGCTCTGAATTTTCAGATCTGAATAAAACAGCCAGATCCCGTTTGTATATACTAAATGAAAATATTAAATTGTATTAAAAGATATACCCGTTATACTCTTTTTCAGTTTCAACAATCGGCTAAATGAATTTTTTGTCTAAACACAACATATGAGTTTATTAGCTAAACACAATATATAAGCTAAAAAACACTTTGCCAAAATAAATGAAAGTGATGTACGCAGTCCGCAATTAATATAATTAAAAGAAAAATCAAACTGTTTATTTATAATATAGTATATTTTTATTTCCATTTATTTATTAATCAAACCGAAAAAAAAATAATAAACATTAACAAACACATTTAATTTAATTGCGCTGCCGAGCAACATGATATATCCTCATAAGATTCTATGAATGAATCAACCATTTTGATTTCTCAATATTTTTATCGTTTAGTAAAAGCTTGTGAAAAATAAACCATGGTGATAGATTTTTCATTTAAATTCATCTTTCCAAACAATTCATGATTTCAGAAAGTGACTATTTACCGCAAAAATCTGCCACCAAACTCAGACATAAAATGTTAATTCATTTTCATGTTTTAAACAAACGGTTTTCAACCTTTTCGTTTGGAGGGACCAGGGAGTTTGAGAGTAGAATTCCTGGGAAAAAGTTTCGTTTTCATTTAATATCTCGACAACCCCTGGTCTTAGAAACTCGAAACTCGGACTAAATTGAAGGGAGGCTATTTCAAGGCTACCAACAAAATGTTATTAAATTCGGTTCATCCGTTCTCCCTTGATGATGAGACAAACCAAAGTTTGGTTTTTCACTAATATCTCGAGAATCCCTGATCGTAGAAACTCAAAACATGGACTAAATCTTAAGTAGGACTATTTTAATGCTACCCACAAAATTTCATCAAAATCGGTTCAGTCGTTCTTCCGTGATGACGGAACAGACAGACAGACAGAAATATTTTCAATTTTATTTATATAGATATATCTCTCGCAATATCTGGAAAACGACTCCAGCTAGCATTCTAAGCTTATGTGTCATTCATTTTTAATGAAATATTACGTATAAAACATTTATGTATGTAACATTATTGACGGTTCTGATTTTTTGTGAGTTTTTCAGGAAATGATAAAAATTTCAGTGAGTCTTCCGAACGTTGGATCGCCTTTAAAACGAATAGGGCTTCAGAATTCACCAATAATCGTGCCGGTTTTTTTTTTTTCCGAAAAGTTCCGTTTGTGAGACATCGTTTCCATAGACACACGATCCACATATTAATATTCAGGCTGTGGAAAAGCTCAGTGGTTAAATCGCAGGGATTACATTCGGACGACCCGAGTTCGTTTCCCATCTTTGCTCAAACGTTCCCCGTGTTCACACGGAGTACGGGCACTCTAAATATGTGGATTCGCAAGTCCTTCCGAGAGGTTAGTGAGGGAAGGAGTGTACGATCCCTGTGGATGCCGCCCCCACTGCGTTCCGGCCTAAATTGTGTGGCATTTTCCCGGCCGTCCAAAGAGATACCTTACACCATCTGGTAGATCTTCAACAACCCTACCGTGCTGAAAACACCAGTTCTCGTTAGATCACCGAAGTCAAGCAGCATCGGGCGTAGTTAGTTCTTGGGTGGGTGACCACCTGGGAACACCGCATGCTGTTGGCACATTTCGGGCGCGGTAGCCCGGTGGTTTGCGAGCTGGATTTGCACTCTACTACAACTGCCGCCGTGCTCATGCGGAGTACGATCACGTTAAACATGTGGATCCGTAAGTCATTCCGAGTGGTTGATGGTAGGGGAAGGAGGGTATGGTCCCTGTGGATGCCTCCCCCACTGGGTTCCGGTCTAAATTGGGTTTCACTTTCCGGCCGTCCAAACGGTTACCTTACACCTTCCTGGCAGGTCGGACGGTCTGGGTCTCAACAACAACAACACCATCTGGTAGGTCTGAGTCGAGCAAACACACTAACATACAATACGCACAAACTTATAGAATATACATGAACATATACATACAAACAAATATCATCTCAAAAACGTTTGATTCGAGTTAGGGATGCTCGAAACGTGTACTTCCGTCGAAAATTCGAATTCAAATTTTTGTCCCCGTGACAATACTTTCAGTATACATTTTTATATAAAAATGTTATAAGTTATTGATTTTAAGTAAATGATATTGTTATATAAAATAATCTGATATAAGTGCCATTATGTATATAAAAAAGGGAAATATATGATAGCGTTCTATAAAATACGGAAATCTTTACAAACTTATGTGTGTAAAAATAATCCCTGAATAACAATATGAGGAAAGCGAAGATTCTGAGCAATTCTATGCGGACAGTATATTCCAGTAGTTAGAGTACGAGTATTGCACTCCGAGGACCCGAGTTCGAATCTGAGTGCTGCCCAGATTATCTCCTTATCTCCGCGGAGTACGGGCAAGTCAAATCAGTGGGTCCGAAAATCTTTTCGAGACGTTGGTGACAAGGGAAGGAGGATACGATCTCTGTGGATGTTACTCCCAATGGATCCCAGTCTAAATTGGGCAACACTGTCCTAAACAGATACCTTACGCATTCTGTTAGGTCGGACAGTTTAGGCCGAAAGAATAAACAGCTATCTATATAGTACCAGTTTTATGGAGTGGACCATTGATTATTCAGCTCCAGAGAGCTCCTTGTGAAACATTTTTAGGTTTCAGTTTTTGTATATTTTTGTGTTTATTCTAGATATTTTCAAGAATATTAAATGTTACTTCTTTTCTTCTTCTATTAATTGAGCCAATTAAAAATCATGCGATTAAAATCATAAACCCATGAAAGGTTGTTTAGTTAGCCAAGCAGGAGCGTACCATTTTGTGCCACTCAAGGGCAAAATCTTGAATATCACCAAAGCGCTTTCTAAAAAGTGTTAATTGTGCATAAAAATGTTAATTGCGTTGGTCTTATTGGTGTCCATCAGGTATGTACCAGGTATGTACCAGACGTTCCCATAACATATGCAATAACTCGATGTCTGTTTGTTTATGGAAGGAGATTACATTTTAACATTTATAGTAAAAATGTTATTTTTATTGCGCCTAAATATTTTTTCTTTATATAAATTTACATAATTTTGAAAAAAAAATTTGGATGTAAAATATCTGTAAAGTAAAAAATTGTCTTAACCACATTTATTATGAAGAATTTATATATTTACCCTTTTGTTAAATTTTTGCTTCGCACTGTCTGAAAATTTTCAGATATTCATGTGCAAATTTTGTCTTAGAAAGTGTGTATAAAAATGTAAATTCTTGTTTCCAAACACTCTTGGTGCTCTTGCATATTTTAAGATTTTTTTGTATTTCGTTTTTCTTCGCGTTGATATGACATTTTTTGTCCCGAAATATTTATGAAACATTTTCGTGCCTGAATGAATGTATTTGTATAGCGCTTCTATGTTCCTACAAGAAATATAAGAATTTTTAATAATAAAAATACGCCCAAAATCTGTTGTTAAAAATTAATTTAATATTAAATATGTTTTCAAATTAATATTAAATATTAAATATGTTCTGATTTAATATTAAATCTGTTTCTAATATTAAATTTCTATAACTACAGCTTGCAAATTTTATTGTATGCTGTAGTTATAAGAAGATTTTATATTCAATCATTATAGTAATGGTTTATTGTTTAGATAAAATTTCCACACACACACACACACCACACACACTTTTTTTTTCAACTTATAATATCACACTTTTATTATATCTAAATATCTAAAAAAATATTTTGCGTATTATTTTCTAAAAACTTAAACACTAGCCTACGTAGTACTGGCATTGGATCGGACGACAAACTACGGTTAAGAATATATATAAAAATGTGACAACCATGGGTAATGCTGCATTTGCTAAGAAAGAATAAGAAGCGCAGCAATGATGTAGAGCATTGTAGCTGTTTATCAATTAATGTTGCATTCAGGTCATTAAAGAATTAACAAAACGTAATAATAATTTAAGGTTTGGCATCTCATACATGAAACATTTGTGGTCCAGATTAATTAACTATAATTGTATTAACTATAATTGTGAAAAATAAGTGTAAATAATAAATAATTTAAACAATGGGTAAATTTTTACTTCCCCGCTAATGAAATTCTGTTACAGCGGAGCGTAAGTTTCTATGGTGTGCTGTGTGCAGCAGTAGATAATGGGGAGGGGGTTAATTTAGGACACAATACAACGGGTAGTAAAGATTAACAAGAAGATTTGATATTTAATTTCAAAATTAATAGATTGTGAGAAAGGTCAGAGAGAGAAGTAGCAGTGAGAAGGATCAGTGAGAAAGATGAATGAAAGAAGGAGAAGCAAGAAAGATCAATGGAAAAAAGAGCACTGAGAAAAAGCCCAATGAGTAACAAGGAGTAGAGAAATAAGGGGAGCAGGAAAGGGAGAGCAAGCAGTGAGGGAGAAATAGAGCAAAGAGGGGGAGAGCCGAGAAGGATATATGAGACCCACTAATGAAATTCCCTTACAGTGGAGCGTAAGTTTCCATGTTGTGTTGAGTGCAGCAGCAGATAATGCAGGGTTTAATTTAGGACATAACGCTACGGGTAATAAGTCTTAACAAGAAGATTTGACATTTAAATTCAAAATTAATGAATTCTGAGAAAGATCAGTGAGAAAGATCAATGAGAAAGATCATTGAGAGAAGGAACAGTGAGAAAGATTAGTGAGATTAGGAGCAGTGAGAAGGAGCAGTGAGAAAGATCAGTGATATTAGGAGCAGTGAGAAGGAGCAGTGTGAAAAATTAATGAAAGAAAGGGAAGTGAGAAAGATCAATGGGAGAAAGAGAGCAATAGGTGATAACAGGGAGTAGATAAATCAGGGGAAAAGTGAACGGAGAGCAATGAGAGAGAAATAGAGCAAGGAGTAGGAGAGGCGGGAGATATATAAAAGAAGGGGGAGAGCAGGGAAAGATATAAAGATAGCAAGGATGGATAGTAGCAGGAAGCAGAGAGCAAGTGTAACTGTCCTGAAATCTAAAATTTCGATTACAAATTAGAGAGAACAGAATAAGAAGTTTGAATTCTCAAACCTTCCCCCCATCCATCCTTACCACGACTAAAGGACTCAATGGCAGGGTTCGAAGAAATAGCCAGGTGAGAAATAAATCCCACATTTAGCATTTTAAGAAAGAAAAAACAGATAAAATATAAAAGTTTCATATTAAGATAGAATTTACATCAAGTAAGAGCTCGGGGGAGGGGGTCAACGATCGAATTTTTGTCCGCCTCTGATTCTCCAGAAAGGTAAATAACTAGAGTCCAAGCAGGTACCTAGTAGAGCGAGAGAGAGAGATGAAAGGTAATTCGCTGTACTTATTAGCCTATGCTCTCCTAATTGAACAACTGGAACAGAATTGCATAAGCTGTTATGGTCAATGTGGACTCTGCAAGTTCCTTTCCAATGCCGAGTATCTCAATTAGTAAAACGCCGGTCTGAAGCGAACCAGAGGTTCAATTTAGCATCATTTCATTCACAAAACAGAGGATAGATTTAGTGCATTTCTCTTGCCAAGATATCCTAATTTATGTGGTTTGAAACAGACTTCCGTTTTCAAACTTTATGTGTAAAACAAACTGTTTTACTCGAAAAAAGACAGTGGTCTTCTCATGATTAAAACCCGAAACCTTTGAAGTTTTCAATAAAATCTAACTTCTATTCCCAACGCAGTTTTATCCGTGTGATATATTATATTTTAAATTCCAATCTCGTAAAATCGTTGCTTCCAATGCCAACAGTCCGAGAAATATCACCGCTTGAGATGCAAGCAGCTCGCAGACGTGCTTACGAATGAAGGCGTGATCAAATCACACTGGCCGTTTATCGCGCAGAAAATCTTGGGATAAAGCGTGAAAAAAAAAGTGTCCGCAGTTTGGATTGCAATAGGCCTTTTCTTCGATTGTCGCAGTATATTTGGATCAGAAACCTCCAGAATGTGCTTTTCGGGAAATAAGCTATTCAACTATGCGGCACGGGGAGAAATAGTGTAAATATGGAAATTTGGCTTTATGTAAAGATAATTCTTGTTTAGTTCATTCTACATCTTGAAAAATGAATTATTTGGTGATAGCCAAAAAAAAAGGGCTCTACGGCTAAGGTAAGTTATACAGCGTAGTTAAAGTCATACGGCAAATGTAAGTTATACGGAGAAATTAAAGTTATACGGCGATGGTATATAAAAGTGTTTACAAAAAATTGAAAACTGTAAAACTTTTTAACTTTTGGTGGTAAACACATAGTTACAATTGCAAAAATGCTTTAAATAAAAATTATGCAATAGTAATTTAAAGAATGCGCAATATTTTTATAAAACATAATAAAAAATGAATTTTAATATAACCTCTTGAGCAAAAAAGTTAAATTACAGAAATGCCGCCTATACTTCATTCAGTCAAAAGTGCAAATTTAAGACGAAATAAATTGTCAACCTTCTTTGCTTACTCTGCTTTCAATAAGCACAATACATTTTGTCAGAAGGATACGGAGAATTTGAGCAACGTATATAAGTACATTGTATTATTGCTGTTATTTGTGCTTATATACGTCGCTCAAGTTCTCCTTACACTACTTTACTGTGATTTTCAATACGCTTGTAATCACCGCAATTCATGAATCCAGGGACCGTTCACAAATAAAAGTGATTCACAGAAATCATTTAGTAGGGTTTAAAAACGGTTATTTTTCAGCAATTTGCCTTTGAAGGTATTAAAGACAGACAGATTATTCTAATCAGTGCTGGATTATCTATTAGGCATACCGAGCACGGGCTTAGGGCACTATAAATTAGGGGGCACTAATAAAAATCCAAATTGTGATTTTTTTTGTATATTTTTACTTATTGCTTCACAAAGCTAAAACGATGTATCCTCCATGTACAAAAATGATACACAATATCTAAGGGAAATGAAATTTACGATATCTAATAATTGAGGGTAGTGAATATTTTAACATCGACGCAATTAAACTTATGGGGCCCAAGAAACGCTTAAAATATTTCTGTCTTCAGGGGTTATATAATGGTTACATCCTTCAATTGAGACTTGATGATACCCCTTCAATATTTATATATTCAATTAGTCAGTATTATAGTAAGTAGTAACATAAATAGTCCGTGTAAAAATGTCTATAGGGAGATATGAGGTCTGAGAGAAATTTCGGAAGACATGTATCTCAACAAATGGAAAATCAGTTGAGATATTTTTGATTTTTTTTAACTTGAAAGTTATACCGGTGAACCTGTGACAAATCCAATTTTGAGTTTCCTAACTCACTCTTATAATGTTTACTTTTAAAAGTGTAGAGGTCAATCGTAGGACAATGCTGTCAGCATGTTAGGCCGTTATCAAGTAGTACAGAAAAACTTTTTTTTTTTAAAAGTGATAGTTTTGTTTTCAATTTTTCTATGTTTTGAAAACCTTATCTGATACTAATTGGGAAGCTCATGAGAACGCAAGTGTTATTTCCGAGATTTTCACAAAGATATATGGTGCGTTATGAGCAATAACAACTGGTAAGACACAGAAAGGTTGCAAAAAAAGGTTGCAAAAGTTTGCAGAAAGGCAATTTGAAAACCTGAAAGCATTAGAAACAAAACTCAGAAACATGAGATTCTTTTCATGTTGACAATATGGAATTAAATTTTCAGCCATTTCCACGGCAAATTTCATTAAGAAAAACTAGATTTTAAAAAAGCTCTCAGATCAGTTTCTGACATACCATATGGTCATTTTAAGAAATGATTTAAAAAAATTTGAAAGCCTGAACATTCGAAAGATATTTTACATGAGGTAGCCTATAATTAGAGCCAGTACCACAGAAGAATTAAAAAATAAAGCCTGTGTGAAAACAAGTAATTTCATTATTATTTTAACTGTGCAAAATGCATATTCACTCGCAATTATATTTTACATAGCATGGAAACTCATGAAGAAACAATTGTTTAATGTCGTTGCCATTCAGAAGATAAATGTTGTGAAAATTAGAAAAAAATATCAATGTTTTTCTTTAATTTTATCTTTATTTTGGAAGATGCGTATGACCTATAACATCTTATTATTTTCTTTTAGATGAAGATACTATATATCTCGACACCCATATTCGTCTGTGGTCACACACATAGCCGTCTTTATGATTTGGGGAAATCTAGAACTCGATAGAATTTATTTAAATTTTAGTGAAAATTTATTCAAAATGTATTCGAAATTTTATATTTTTTTAACATGGCAGCATAGGACAAAATATGACATAATCATGTATAAAAGTGTTTATTTATAGATCAATGGTTACGAGACTTAATAGTTTCAATCATTGATGTGAAAAATAGCCACGATATAACTTTGTTGTTCGTGCTGTCATTAGCCTTCCCTTGGGGGGGGAGGAGTTACCCCCGGGGGTACATTGTTAAGTATGGCATTAATCAAAATGTTTTTTCAATCCCTTTAAAGTGAAGGTAGAATACTCTATAATTGTAATCATTTGGACCAAAAGTACCGATTTTTCAAAATGTGTCTTATAAAATTAAAAAAAAAAATTACTTAAAATAGATTCTGGTATGGGAAAATCAAGTTGAGACAAACTCCATTTAATTTTTTATACCCGATGTCTGAAAAGCATAGAAAATATAAGGCAAAAATTGCACCAACCAGTATCCCTAACAGCATTTTTTTTTCGCAGTGATGTAAGATTTACGCCGGACTGTGACTTTGGGACGTCACAGTACGTCTCGGCAATATCATTTTGAGGTCACAGCGAAGTCATTTTGGTCATTTTCATGGTCGTTTGTGACGTCGTATATTAACTTGTTTGTGACGTCACATTGTAATTGCCATTGTAATGTCGTCACATTGTTACGTGTTAATTAAATTGTGGAAACGTCACAGAATAGAGTCACAATGACGTTACACTCTTACTAATACGTAACGTAGCATAGAAGTCACAAATATGATGTCACATTGTGACCCAGGTGGCACGTGACTACAACGTCACTGTCACACATGTGACGATCTTTGCTGTGAGGGATAGGGCATTGCTTCTATATTTTATCTATGTTATGTTATTTCTGTATCAAATAAGATTTTATGTACTCTGAATCACAAGCATTGAATAACTCACATCAGAAAAAAAAAACAATGCTTTATAATACCTCACTATCAAATCTGCCACACGGAGAATTATACATCACTTCAACTATAACAATGTAACGATATAGATTTAAGCGGATAAACCTTACAATATCAATGAACCATTTTTTAACCTCCATTGACAGTATTAAAACGGTTTCCGCACAACTTAATAAACTAAATAAGCATTTTTAAAATCTAATTAAATGTGAAAACTGATTATCTTCTGATACAGAAATAATTTGCTTCGCTAACAGCCTTTTTGCAGTCTTTCTGCTTTATTCCGAAAACTATTCAAAGGGGTGAGGGGGAAACAGAGGGGCGTGTATTTTTTCCACTTGAACGGTTACATGCACTCTAAATCGAAGGATTTAGTCTTCCACGAGAACTACGAACTCAAAAAATATTTTCAAACAAAAGTGTCAGAGGTAGTTGAAAAAAAAAATCAAATTAAAGGAGAAAAGTTCGAGATAATTTTTCTATACAATAGATGGATAGACAGTTGCTTAGGGAAAGGGTATTCCCTTAGTCCCCTTCCAATATATATATGCATATGTTAGTGTAAGATGTTAAGTAATTTCAATTTTTGGCCGTACTTTAAAATGAGTTTTAAAATTCATGTTTTTCGGTTTTGCAAGATGCAAGACATCTTATAGAATGTTAAGAAATGCGTAAAAGTGCAACAACGTCAGTTTTATTAAAATTAAAATGCTGCACAGTCTGTTCCGGAATATTTGAGCGAAATAATTTTTCTGGCAACTTGATATATTTAAAAGAAAATCAAATCTGCATTTTTATTGCCATTTTAGATTACCCGATATATTGAAGGTATTTCTTATAAATATTTTCAGAGCAATGTCGATTAAATTAGCTTAGAAAACAAAGTGACTTATTTGAAATCATCGCAAAATATCCTTATTTCTTTATTCACAAAGTTTAAGATTATATATTTCTATTTCATACTTAAATTACATTAAGAAAGTTCCAATTACCTTTTCATACTTTGCAATATTGTGTTATTATTATAGATTTACTAGTTTTCATGAGTGATATAAAATTGAAATTTTACTTTTGTATAGAAAGCGCGATATATCCGGAAATATTCAACCGAATTATATGAAATGTGATACACATATTTTAATAGTTAAGCTACCACTATTCTTTTAAAATGCGAAAATGTTAACAAAATCAACAGAAGCTTAAACTTTTTAAAACTAAAGTCCATTGAAGTTATCGAAATGAAATATTTAGGGTAGATAAAAATAAGGTTTTTCTTTAAAATGAAAATTAAAAAAATAATTAAAAATTAAAAGTAATTATATAAAAATTATTATAATTTACCTATGTTTTTCTTCGATAAAATCATAATATGCTATTATGCTTATGATAACATATAACTTTTATGGATATAATCAAAATAGTTTAGAATTTTATTAATGATAACAATCAGTTGCATAGTAGACTGATTTATTTATTTTAATATATAATGGGGCAAGATATTATATTTTTAGTTTAATTTTTTTAACACCTTTTAACAATGTTTTTGCTTTTAAATACTTTTTAAGTTACACATATAAATATACTGGACAAAATTGTTATTGGACAATGATGTTATGGCTAATCTTACAAAATGCTATAAAAATTCGTCAAACAATTCTTGATATATTATACACACCAGATCAAGAATCTGCCTTTTAAAAGAATAAATTTATGTTTGGTATTGTGTTATTGATGTACTGTATTTTCTTAATATTTCCTGAAAGACTTAACATTCTGAATTACCAATGATATCAAAATGTCCAAAAGTGACTAGAATTTATAACTAAATAATAGAGAATCATGATTTTAAGTTTAGTGTGTCTCCCTAACACATAAACCTCATGTATCTCCATCAAAAGTCATGTGTTGCATACATCAGAGGTTTTTTTTTAAATATTTGTCATTTTTAACACTTTCCAACATAGTATAAAAGTGTTAATGATTTTGCTCATTCTGTCTGTCTGTCTGTCTGTCTGACCGTTCGCATGACAACTGCTGTAAAAATGACTTATCAAAATGACATTGTAGTATGTTACTGTTACATCCGTCCTGAAACCGCTTTATTTTTGCGTATTTTCTGTGGATCTATATTCTGCACCAACGCAATTACAATATTTTTGAGTATAAATGGTCATCAAACTTTGATAACAAAGCCTATATTTAATGGATGCAGAATGTAAACATGTGGTTGTAAGATGAGTTGTATAAGAATTGCTGAACTTTTTTCAAACAAAACTATTTAGCTCTGAAGTCTGGAATAAAAATGATAGGAATGAAATATTCTTTGCTTTTACATAGAGAGCCAGACGATTTATATTTCGATGGTGTCATTTGAATTAGGTTCAATATTTTCGATGAAGTTTTAAGTTTTCAAATATAATAAATGCTTGTAGTACTGCGATAATTTAAAATATATCAGCGCTGAATGTATCGCTTTTTAGAGCTGTTTAAAAAAAATTGAATTTCAGTTGGAAAGTGTTTCATAATCAATATTTTATGATTGTTCTTTTTTGTTTTATTTTAAATCTTTGATTTTCATCTATTGTCAGCGATATGCCTGGGTCGTAAGTATTAAATCACGCCAAGGTAGGAACTCAGACCCTTGCAGATAACGAGACAAATGCTCTATTAAACTGTGCTCGTCAGAGAACTTCACAGCTGTAGAATAAATAATCGTTACTAAAAAAAAAGCTTAAATATAAAAATTACTTTAAATATTTGAATCAAATTATTGCATATTAATTTACTTATTTATAATTATACATAATATTTGTTTTATTATCTAATATGACGTAGAAAAGTGTTAAGTATATTGTATTAAGTTCAATCGCAGTGTATAAAATGCAGCATAGATATTTAAGATTCCCCTAGAGTAGAAATTTTGTAGGAAACAAGGAAACAAGAAAAATGCATTTTTAGAAAATCTATCGTTACTGCTTACTTTTTTCTTTAAACAATAGTGATCTACTGGAAATCAATTTTTCTGTGCCCAGATATTTCAGATGTTTACAGTCGGATTCTCTTTAAAAGTAGTTCAAAATATAAAGTGTTATTAGTACTTATATAATGGCGAAAGTACCAAAATGAACTAGTTGTTATTTAACTTAGGTTGAAATTCAGGTTTAGGTAAGTTTAAATATTTTAGTGCCGAAAAATGACAGTAAAATGCCATTATTAATTATTATTTAATTTTTAAACTGCTATATAGATTCATAATTCATAATTGTTAATCTTTTATATAACACGGTGAAAGTACCAAAATGAACTAGGTTTCATTTAAATTAGGTTAAAACTTAGGTTTACGTATGTTTATATAATTTAGTGCAAAAAAACGACTGTAAAATTCCATTATTAATCATTGTTTGATTTTTATACTGCTATTCAGATTCATAATTTATAATATTTAATCTTTTATAGTAATAGATTCCTAAAATTCGATAGCATTATCTAAAAAAGTTATTTATAAAAATTTATTATAAAAATAAACTTATTACTTTAATGAATGCAAAAGGGAAGTTTTCTCTGTAATTTTTTTTTTTTTTTGCTTTTTGGGGTGCATAAAAGAGTCAAACTTGATCCACGTCAATTGTAATTAAGAACACGATACGAAGTTGATATGGTCTCTATCCTTATCTACCGAATTCAAGTAACCAGGAAATTAGCACAACATTGAATTTAGTACTATCTTATATTTTCAGTTTTCCCCTTTTAATCTAATAGAAAAGTGTTATGATCTGATCTCATTTCGGAATTTTCTCATTGCTTCTGGAGACGCTGCATAGTACTAAAAGAGAAAGGTTCGCATATTTTTAAAAAAATCGATAAACTAATTAGAACTAGTTTAACTTTTATCGAAACATAATTAGTATATTTCAGATAAACAAAAATAAATTCTAATTAGTTTATCGATTCTTATTAAAAAGTAAAAAAAAAGTGTTTACCTTTCAACAGCCACGTTTGCCAAAAAAGCGGGGGAAAATTCCAAGGGCTAAATGAGCTAGAAACTTTTCTTTCCATAGGCCAACATGGGGAAATTAAATACGGAATGAAATGAAATGTATCTTGGCAAGGCATTAGTACTTTGCATTTGTGGATAAAAATCCTATTTTTGATTTCTGGTATGTATGAAATATAATAAAAATCGTATTTAATCCTGTCAAAGACAGGGGCAGACACTTTTAAAATATTAGATTGCAATTTTAATTTAATGAGTGTTGTTTTGTTTTGAAATGTTACAGTTAAATTTTCTTCCGTGGTCGATAGAAAAAGTATACAAAGTTATATTCTTCTACGACGCTGAGGGACTCCTGCGTGGTTTGGGAAAACTTTTAGAGATCCCCACCGCAGCCAATTTGCCTACTATGGAGAAGTCGTGGTTGATACTATTATTTAAATATTATGCTTTCTACGTCAGCTGATGGACTTCTGGAGGAAATGAAAAAATAATCTTTCAGCCTCGAGGGGAATTGAAAATCCATCTCCGTTAGGTTCTGTAGCGTGCCCGACAATGTAAGTGCTTAAAAATTCAGACGTCCAGCTCATCGAGGAGCCTTCTTGTGGGTTTGGAAAAACTTTAAAAAAAATCCCAATATTTTCCACTCCCGGACAGAGTGTAGGGTGGGGGGGGGGAGTAATATAAAATCCGTCTTTGTTAGGGTCTATTACGTGGACAATGTTATAAGTGTTTAAAGATTCAGATGTCTAGTTAATTGGGTGGGTTCCTGGAAGTTTTAAAAATACTTTTAATAAAATGAAACAGTCATTTTCTCCACTTGCGAAAGATGTACCAAAATTCCGACATCGTTTAAGTCTGTCCCTTAGTCCAATGGTTCATAAAAGTTTTTGTCTTACTACTACCTTTCACTATTGAAATTTATTGAGGGACCCACCGCACCAAGCGACTGTAAATGGTAACAAAAAATAAACAAAAATAGTCTTCATTTTCTGGAAAGCAGTACTGATTTATGATATGTCCTTTTTCTCGTAAGATCTGAAGATGCTGGCTCAATTTCCACATTTTTACTGCATCCTGCCTCAGCAATATTTTTTGCATCTACATGCATAACCTGCTTCTTAAACCATTTGTCTATATTTGGGGAATTATATTTAAAAATAAAATTAGATAAATTAAAATAGATTTAAATGTTAGTGTTATTTGACATCAGCCAACTTAAGTACATACTTAATTTGACAAACACTGTAGATAACAACTATTACCATGTGGCGTCTAAACAGACGCCGCATGGGAGTAGCTGTTATGGGAATATACTGGTTTACAATCAACTACATGCTAAAGGCAATATTTACGAACGCCATCTAGCTAGCTGATAGCCCAAGCCTTACTGTCTCACGAAAATACTCATAATCAGCCGAAATCACGTGATTTCTTTCATCACTTTTCCATTATCACTTTCCCGGTTGCATAATACTTACTAGCGTCAAAGCAGGCTCTCTTCTAAATTAAGAAGCAATTATAAAATATGTATACATTCAAATTTTCTGCAAACCCAATTTTTTTTTTATACCATCATTTAAGAACGACTATTCTAGACTAAACTGTGTACCAAATTTCAGCTCTTTAGAACGTAGGTAAGTATGTTAAAATGACATCAAAGAAGTTGAAACAGACAGACAACCACATCGAAATAGACAGAAAACCCCACATCATTCATTACACTTTAAATAAAGACTTCTTAAAAGGTTGTATAGTAAACTGCAATATTTTGAAAATCAAAATATAGTATTTTCTCTCTTACAAATTATTTATTTTAAAACAATATTTATGTTTAATACTCATTATACAATACTTTAATTCATTGTTAATATTTTGGAACATATCAACTAAAACAGCAAAATAAACTTGGGGTATTCACGAATATGATAACGTAATTTAAAGTCTAATGCTAATTTCCTTAGCATTCCTATTAACTATTTCGATGATTATGAACTTTTCCTCATAATATAAGTATAATCTATAATGCCCTACTTTAGTACTAGAGGCATTGTTGATTCCCTTGTCAGCACGTAAGTGTGTGCATGGGAAATGCAGTTTATTTTGTGTGGTGACCATTATTTTCAAATTTATTGTCGTGTTCTATTTCAGTAACGTCAGCTATTTGTAAACATATGACAAATAGCTGACAAAAACGAGGAGGGCCATCTCTCTCTCTCTCGCTGTTAACAAGATTTTAAAATAGAGTTAAGGAGAAACGAGTGCTCTTTACAGCAGTAGAAAAATTTAATGCCGTGCCTATTAGAGTCTAATTAAATTTTTGAATGATGCCGTATGAAATGAAGATTGAGTAGGATATATTAATGGGTCCTTAATCAGCGATCTATACTGTAAAAGGCGAGTTGCGCCGCGATATCCGAATGCTAAGGATACGATTTAACTCAAGGTCAATAAGGAATAAGCTTTACAAATGGCAGTTTAAGGATGCTACAAGTCGAAGGCTCTACCCCCCGCTTTGGTATGTAGAAATGGGTCCACGGGCTTCCTGCAGAGAAGAACACTGTGCTGCTTGGAACATTTAAGAAGCCATGAGTCGTAAAGCGTCAAGCCATCAACTGTAGCAGCTATTCTCAGGTATCATCAGCATCACTGCTTTTCCTTGCCTGATCGGCTTGTAAACTTCTGAGGCCACCCCCATTCTCCACTTTAGGATTATTTTAGTGGTTTGTTTCTGCGTTTCGTGATATTTGTTTCATTACATTTATGGTATTTTTAGTTTCCCTATAATAAATGCTAATGATAGAGATAGTATTTGAATCGTGTCGAAAATCAGAACTCGTGTTTTTTGATGGATCTACACATTCCGGGCATTCTAGAATACGAAAGAATAGTTTTTAGCATGGCGTGTGTGTGTGTTTCTGTTTGTTTGTGTGTGTGCGTCTGTGTAGTGTATGTATCCAATAAACATTTCTAAACTCTCCACTGTGTATCTCCAAAAATATTTGTTGAAATGTCACATAATTTAGTAGATTAGTCATTTGTAGGTTAACCTGATGATGATTAGATTTTAGTACGATTAAAAAAAATAATCGGCAATTTTTACTAAATGGTCCGCAAAACGTTTAAAATCTGAAATCAAAAACTAAATGTGCTTAAATATATTACGCTTAAATGGTTGCTTTATACGCAATGTTTAACTACAGGATGTATACTAACTCACCAAGGCAGCCGTGGGGACTTATGCCGGTATTAGGGTGAGCAGCGTGCAGGTTTCATTCCCTCCCATCTAGCAAAGCCACAGCCAGAGCAAAGTACTCGGTAGAATCATTCAACGGGCAAGGTGCGAAGAATTACCCGCCAAGTTCGACTCCAGTCGCCAGCCAGATCTAGGCTCAGGTCATGAATAGACGCAGTCCATGCGATCACAGCCACCTGGAAGAGTCCGAGGCCTAACTGCCTCACCAAATCTCGACAGCCGGTTCCCGGGATTTATTTGTCCCCAGGTTGGAGGATCAGAGCTACAGAGCTAAGATCCGTTCACCCTTCAGAGAGTGGACAGCCCCGGGGGGGGGATATGGTTAACGACAGGATAATACGTACCCACCACGGCTGCCATTGGGGCTGAGGCCGATATTATGGTGGGATGCGTGCAGGTTTCTCATCTCTCATCCTGCAAAGTCGCAGCCGGGGGCCACGTTTTTGACGGAATCATTCACCGGGTAGTGCCCGAAGAACACCCGCCGAGACAGACCCCAGTAGACGGCCAGATCCAGGCTCAGGTCATGAATAGACAGGCTGTGAGATCACAGCTACCTGGATGAGTCCGAGGCCTAACTGCCTCACCGGTACGACGGCCGGTTCCTCGACAGCCGGTTCGCCGAATTTGTTTACCCCCAGGTTGGAGGACCAGAGCTACAGAGCTAAGATCCGTTCACCACTATCAAGGTGGCGCTGCCCCGGAAGAAAGTGATCAATCCCATTAGTCTGAGATGAAAAATTCTTGGGATACTTAATTCTTCTTTTTTTTTTTTTTTTTTTTTTTTTTTTTTTTTTTTTTTTGAAAAGTAGCCATTTGAAAATAGGTTCAGTTGCAAATGCAATTGACAGTGGAGCCAGACCTACGAATTCGATACAATTTCAAATAAGTATATTTTGTGCAATTAAATTTAATTTAATGCATTATGAAATACATTTGAGTTAGTAGGGAAAGACATTTGCACCCCACTTTAGGTTTTATAGGCGCAGTAGGCTCTGGTTTGTAGTTCTACCATAAATCCCTGACAGATTGAAATTCAAATCTTGGTTCCAAGAAATCTGAGCTTTTGTACAGTTGTACATTTTTTTATAACACCGGTCTTATATCGCACAGTTGTATCGTATATGAGTTTATAAGCGTAAAATATCAATTTTACTTTATCACAGTTATCATTGTTAATTTAAATTAACACAATAATTTAATGAATTTCAATCATTTTTTCTGGAATTAGAAACTTTTCACAAAAGCACTTATTTCACTACGCCTTGAGAAGTAATTATAAACTAACAGAATTTGCTCCATCATAATTACAGATCTTACACATTTTCTCTAAGTAGATTAATTAAATACTGTCAAGCCATTAAGATTTAATGTTTACTGCAGTGTACCAGGAAAAATGTTTGCTACATAATTGATAAATGGATACGGGATTATCATTTCTTTTTATACCTGAAAGAAAGCCTTAGAGCGCAGATCCATTATATTTTCCCATTACTTTTAATTTTGTCCTATTACGTATTGTTACAAGACCGAAACATACTGTGTAATGTAATATAGTTCTAATCTGCTGGGGATAAATATATTGTCGGAGTTAGAAAAGGTGCATTTTCCCCTTTTTTTAACACTTTCCAACACTTTTTTAACACTTTTTAGTTATAAAGTGTTTACGATTTTGATAAAATCTGTCTGTCTCTCCGTATGCAGGATAACTTTCGCATAAATGACTTTATCAAAATAGCATTTTAGTATGTTGTTAAGACTGTCAGTGGGATATTTGGAAATAAAAATGAATAATATCACCCAATTAGTTGCGGATATTACTCGGGTTGAAAAAATGAATTACATTGAACCTTATGGGATATTTTTCAAACATTTTTAAGCGAAGTTAAAATTCACAAATTGCTTCGAAAACGCAATATTCAAATTATCACATAAAATGTGTAAAATATATATTGGGATATTATGGGATCAGCAAAATATGTAGGAAGAGATCATGTGAATCATTCAAAAAATAAAATATAGCTTCAATTTTTTATTTCGTTGTGTGTTTTTCCGTAGATATTTAAAGACCTTTTACATTTACATTTAGTGTTGCATCTGTCATAAAAGCTCTTTATTTTTGAGTATTATCTGTGCATCTAAATTCTGTGCCAAATCATTTACAATATTTCAGTTTTTAAATGATCACTAAACTTTCTCTATTCGTCCAAGAAATTAAATTTAACACTAAACTATAGCATACAGAATGTAAACAAATTAAGTGGTGCTTATAAGGTAAGTTGTAAAATAACTGCTGATTTTTTTTTCCACAAAATTATTTTGCTCTGGAGTCTGGAATATAAGTGATATCAATGAAATATTGGTTGATTTTACATAGAGAAGCAGACGATTTATAAAATGAAATGGTTTGTCATAGTTACAACAATTTCGAAGAACTAATTTAAAATGAGATCATTAAACAATATAATTTCTATAATAATGAAATATTATAAGTGTGACGTAACATTACAGCCAACAGCAACGGAAAAATTCGCAAATTATACTTTCGATGACGTCATTTGAATACATTTAATTTTGTGTAAAATTTTATTTTGTTTCAAATTTTTCATTTTCTTTTTCGGTGAAGTTTTAAGATTAAATTTGTCGATGGCAATTTTTTGAAGCAACTTGAAATGTAAATAAAATTGCAATTCTGTTGGAAAGTGTTTCATAATCGCTGTATAGCATGATTTATCCTTCTTGTTTTAAATAAACAATACGTCGTGAATTATCCAACATACATAGTGTAATGTATAGGGAAAATATTGTGAAGGTGCCAAAAATTTTAATTCAAATTTTCGACATATTTACGCGTTTTAAGCACATCGGAAATCGAATCGAAATTTTTGAGCTCATATGTGTATGCCACGTTGGATGCAATATTTCATTTAAGATGGGGGCGTTTCGAATAAAATTTGGTACGATTGTTACAATCAGTGGAAACTGGAAAGACATTGATTTTAAACAATTAAACATTCAGAAGCGACTTCAAATATTTGAGTGAATATTTGACAACAAAGTATATAAGACTGATCTTATGATACTGGGGTGAACCGTTATCGAGATATTTTAGTTTTTTTTTTTTTAATTTTGAGGAGCTGAAGACGTTATAGAATGCATTAAGTTGCCATATGCAACGAAAATGCATTAAAAAGCAAATAGAATATGATATCAGTAAAGTATCCTTGTAATTTTCGGCAATAAAACTCAACTTAGTGCAGCATGAAATAAAAAAAATAAGAAACTAAATTTGAGCCTGGAAGGAAAGTCATCTGAATCCTCTATCAGATTTTTTGTTTTTGCTTTCCGCATTGTAAATTGGAACTGTAGTAAACATTGATAAATCTGTATTAAAAAATACAAAATGTGTATTAATAAAAGCAAAATGAAAGCGTTCAAATTGTATGGAACACGTACTACTTATATACGCGAATATTAGAAGATATAACCTGTATTAGTAGATTACATGTATTAATTAAAAATATCAATAAACCCGAAATCCTTAAACCTGAAGGCAGTAATTGATTTCAATATATGTCGAAACGAAAGCGCTAAAATTATATGGGAAAATATATACTCGTACTACTTATATTGTCGCAGATTAGAAAATATTCCCGTGTGTTAGAAGAAGATTATTTGTATTACAATTTGAGTCTCAAAAATCTTTGCCAAAATAAAACAAATGACATAATAAATTGAAAATATCAATAATCCCCGTAATCTTTATATCAGAAGACCGTAATTGATTAAAATATATGCCAATATATATCAAAATATATGCCAATATACCTGCACTGCTTATATTCTCGTAGATTAGAAGATATACCCGTATACCCGTGCATTTGTAGAATATTTCTCGTACAAAGTAGAATGTATGAGTTTCAACAATTTTTGCCATAATAAAACAATGGCATAATAACTTGAATATATCTATAATCTCTGAATCAAGAATCCTCGAAAATATCAATAATAATACAATTTAAACCTGAAGACCGTAGTTGATATTATCCAGTCAAAAATGCAATGTCAATGAAATTTATATTATATACATATCTTTATTATTCAAATTGGAAAGTATTAATAAAAGTCGTCTGCCGCATAAACACATTGTATTTAAATCCGTTGTTAAGCGACACGATATCATTTGCTTTAAATAGATCGGTGGAAAAAATATCGTCTGAATAATGCTATCTCTATAGAAGGTTTTGCGACATTTTCATCAATTTGAGCAACATTTTAAAAAATCGCCAAATTTATCGCCAAGTGGGACTGTCGAACTGATAGTCAAAATTGCCAAAATAAATGAAATGACGTACGCATTACGCAATTAATATAATTAAGAGAAAAATCAAACCTTTCACTTTTAAGATATATTTTATATCCATTTATTTTTTAAGCAAATCGTAAAAATAATAATAAAAATTAACAAACCCATCTAATTTAATTGCATTGCTGAGCAACAATATATATGACAGAATATTCCTAATAAAATACTGATAATTAAATAACCATTTCGATTTCTTAATACTTTTCACTGTTGACTAAGAGTTTGTGAAAAATAGACCATGGTGATAGATTTTCCATTCAATTCCGTGTTTCAAACTTTCATGTTTTCAAAAAGTGATTGATTAGCGCAATAAACTCCCACCAAACTCAGAGATATAGTTTTAGTTCACTTTTACGGCTTAAACCAGCGATTTCCAACATTTTTTGTTTGGAGGAACCAGGAAGTTAGAGAGAAGAACTTCTATATGAAAAGTTTCGTTTTTTATTAATATCTCGACAACCCCCTGATCTTAGAATCTCGAAACATGGACTAAATTTTAAGTGGGGCTATTTCAAGACTACCCACAAAATTTTATTAAATTTGGTTCAGCTGTTCTCCCATGAGATAAACAACAGACAGACAGACAGATTTTCAATTTTATTTATATAGATATATGTATGTACATGTGTGAGAACAGAAAATTGTTAAAATCGCACTTATACATATATATTTTTATGTGAATAAACTATTGGGTTTTTATTATACAGAAACTTCCATTGGATTATCTGATAAAAATATTACTTAGAATGCTATGTTATATATTTGTTTATGATTTAACTTGCAATGCTACTCTCTATGTATAGTTATATGCAATAATTCTCTGTGACAGAAGTAAAATCATTGCATAATGTAGGGAAAGTCATGTTTTACCCACGTGTGTGTGTAAGACTTTTGTGACTTGTTACAAAGCTGCAAAATATACTGTAATGTAATATAGTTTTTAAATGTTCTGGATCAGTAGAATTTCAGAAACAGAAAATATATGTTTTCTATTTTTGTATTTAAAAAAAATTGTATTTATTCGGTGGAGTGGTATAATCAAAAACTCATTGATGCCTATAAAGCATGGAATCAAAGCTTGTGGCATATTTTTTAACAAATTAACGTATTTTTCTCAATCTATTTGAACTATAAACATAGAAATAAATCAAATGACGTCAAAACAAAGCTCTGTAAACGCATTACAAATCTAGAGTTTTGCTTAACGATTTTCATCCATCATTATTAGCGAATGAAGAATACGCCATCTCATTCTGTTTATTTTTATTTTCATTGCTAAAAAGATTGATGAAAAATTTCTTCAAGCTTGAAATTTAAGGGAAAGCTTCTTTTTTCGTTTACGGTAATATAAGCCTGCTACGTACTGGAAGAATAATTTAATGTTGTTTTCCTGATAGGGCCAGGCACTTATCAAATTTACTAATAAAAGTAAATGAGGTGCTGAGAATGTAAAAAGTGGGGTAGAAAATATAAGTTATCTTAAAAATACGTTAACTCATGCTCACAGAAACTTCCTATAGAGGGAACTTACCAAAGCTAGGATTGTTTTCCATTGCAGATACGTAATGGACCGGTTTTCAACTTTTTTTGCCCTTGTTAGTACGTAGTAGCCGGTATCTCCAAAAAGAGTAATAATTATGGAGTGTGATTCAATTCGACTTTCTCATACAACAATTCATTTTTTTTTTCAAATTTTACAAGAAAAAATTTGAAAAATCTGTATCTTGTGTTTAAACTATTACAGGAATAGCGTGTTATCCCTCACTTAAAAGGGCTTGAAAAATATCCTTTGATTGATATACTTGACAATGTACCCCCCTGGGGGAGTAATTTGACCCCAAGGGGAGGCGAATGACTTCACGAAAAAAATCACTGTATAGCGGCTATTTTTCACAACAACGATTGAAGCTATTAAGTCTCGTGATTAAACAATGGTTGACAATTCAGAACAATGATTGACAACACTGATTGAAGCTATTAAGTCTTCGCATTGAGTCAAAAATAAATCCAGTTATGAATGGCTATGTCAAATTTTGTCCTATGTTGCCATGTTAAAACTATAAAACTTTGAATAAATTTCGAATTATTTTCTCGAAATCAAAAAAAGAAATTATATCTAGTTCTAGGTTTTTTTTATAAAAAAGCCGAATATAAAGTTTCGTGAAAATCCATTAGTATTTGTGGCTGCTATTATGTACACAAGAAATCGGCCACAGACATTAGACGGGCATCACTCCAAATATAGTCAAAACGTGTTCATGATGTCTTAAAACATGTATTGACGTCAAAATCTCGAAATCAAAAATGTTCGTGTAAACAATACTTTCTCTATACTACGCAAGAGAAAGTAAAAAATTGCTGACTAAAGAAAATTTGAAAACTTAATATGAGTAAAAATTGCTAACTAAAGATAATTTGAAAACTCAATTTGCCGTTCTCCGTAGTGGCTTGAAAAGTTATAGAACAAAGCAAGTTTCCATGCTATCATTGCAGTAATTGGATTTTCCATACAGACAAGCGCATATATGCCACTAAATTTTAGAATTGTACAATCCTCTATGGAGACAAATTCAGTTTTATCACGAATGCAGCATAAAATTTCGTAAGTACTGCGCTCAACGAGCAAGTTCATACTAACAGAGCCTACCTATAGTTAACGTTACCAAAGTCATCTTCAGATACCAACATTCGCAAACTGGTTTCGTGCTTTTTATGCACCCGATTGCATGGCATAGCTTATACCTACATTATTCGTCTGAGCTGAAACTTTAAGAAATTTGCTGCCGGCTGCATGGTCAGTCTTTACAAAGGTTTTCAAGTTTTTATTACATTTCAAAGGAAACTTTTCTTGCTGCCATTGCATGTATCAAATATCTCGCGCTTACAGGTGCAAAAAACAAGCAAACACGAAATGAGTTTCTGAATGCTTTGCTGCAAGAAGGAGCTCGGTCCAATATTCAGACATTTATTTTCAAATTGAAATTTTTCCAAACATATAAAAATACATTTTATTGATATTTTATTTCCGTATCCCCACTACTTGAATATATAGAAACCTGAAATGGATATACAGTATTTAAAGATTTTGCTAAATTTCATTTAACTACTAGCAGCATACCATTTCTTTGTACGGAGTATATAATATAAAAATCTCTAATTTCATAATCATGTGCAAATTCCTATAGTACACTAAATGACATTGTTAATCAATTTATTCTGTCAAAATATTTAATTTAATGCTCCTAAAAAAAGTTTAAAAATATCTGTTCTCGCCGTACAAAATTATCTTCAAGGGCAGATCTGAAGTTAAAAACATCCTGGTCCAGTAAACAAGTTTACAAAAAATATGAAATTGAATCAATATATCCAAAATAAAAGCGTCAAAATTCTAAGGGACCTATACTGCTTATATTCGAGAATATTAGAATATATACTCTGAATTAGTAGATTACACGTATAAATTGAAAATATGAATAAACCCGTAATCTTTAAAAGCGTAAGCAGTAATTGATTTCAATATATGCCAAAATGAAAGCGCTAAAATTGTATTGGAAGATATACCCGTCATACATATATTGTCGTAGATTAGAATATATGCCCGTGCAGTTGTAAAAGATTACCGTTCTACGTACAATATATGAGTTTCAACAATTTTTGCTAAAATAAAACAATGGCGTAATAACTTGAAAATATCAATAATAGTTGTCGCATGGTAAACCCATGATCCAATATTTTCGGGGTTGCGATCTAGAGTTTACTTATTTATTTTGGGGGTCAGCCTTTTCGTTTGGCCAGCTGCTCTCGAAGGATAGAAGACAGGATGTCGGAGGTTTCTTTAGAGATCGTATTTTCACCGAAAGGTTTAATGTGCGGCCTTTTCGGACGGGTCATAGGGTTTTCGGAAAACTTTGAATTAGTGCCCGAAAGAATATCAGTTTCGCAGGGGCTTGAGAAGGGTCTTTTTGTTTCTGGAAGGCCTAAAGCCAATGGCGATGCTTTGGGATCAAGCGGTTGAGACCCTGAATCCAATGAGGTAGTTGTATGCGCCTCAGGGGCGGGTTTTAAAATCTTAGAGAGAGAGAGAGTTTTTCAGAAATTGAAAAAAGGAGCGAGGAGAAGGAACTGTGTGGTGCTTGAGAAAAGTCGGCTCCCAATCATGGTCCTCTGTAAAGAGAGATGCTGCTCAACTGCCAGTAATGTTGGTGAGTTCCACATTTAAGGGCCTGTGCCTGATTTGTATCTTTTATTTCTCTCTCCGGGTTAAGGATATTTAAATATTTCATAGGGATACTTTAAGCTTAATTTTTAATTACCATCTTTTCAACTTTAGTCTGTGAGACTATATACACTTTCGTTTTGTTTATCTTAATTTGGTATACTTTCCATTTTTGAATATGGGAAGTGGTCTTTTAAATACTTTGAATCAATGTCATGTAAATATTCATATAGTGTAAATAAATTATTGTTTTATATATACACACGGCCTTATTCTTTTTCGCGCTCTTACCGGGCGTGTCCTAAAAAGGAAGTTACCTTAGGACAATAGTAATGTTTAAACCTGAAGACCGTAATTGATCTTATCCAGTCAAAAATGCAATATCAATGAAATTTATTTTACATACATATTTTTATTATTTAAATCTGAAAAGATTTAATAAAAATAGTCTACCGCATAATCACATTGTATTTAAATCCGTTGCTAAGCGGCATGATATCATTTTCTTCAAATAAATTGGAGAAAATATATATCGTCTGCATAATGGTATCTCTATGGAATTTTTAATAGTGCGTTTTAAATAAACGTCTGGACAACCCCTGGTCCTAGAAACTCGAAACAAGGACTAAACTTCAAGTGGGGCTATTCCAAGTCAACCCCGAAAATTTCATCCAATTAGGTTCAGCCATTCTCCCGTGAGGATGAAACAAACATAAAAAAACTTAACATTCACAATTATGTGCAAATTCCTATAGTACTCTAAATGACTTTGTTATTCAAAATATTCTATTAAAATATTTAATTTAATTCTTCTGAAAAATGTATAGGTATGCTTTGCTGGATATACAAAATTATCTTCACAGGCAAATCTGAAGAATCCTGGTCCAGTTTGTAAACAAATTTAGAAGAAATATTTTTTAATTCTAACAAAACGATAGAGATTATCTAGAGGGGCTCGACAGCCCAGTGGTTAATGCGCGGGAATTGCTATCGGACGGCCCGGGTTTGAATCCCTTCCACTGCCAAAACTACCGCCGTGCTCACGAGGAGTATATAGTAGTAAAATTCGAGTACGATCACGTTAAATGGATCCGTAAGTCCTTCCGAGAGGTTGGGTGGTAGGGGAAGGAGAGTACGGTCTCTGTGGATGCCACCCCCACTGGGTTCCGGTCTAAATTGGGTGGCACTCCCCGTCCGACCAAACAGATACCTTATACCTTTCTGGTAGGTCGGAAGGTCTGGATCGAAGAAGATATTATCTAGAAAATCGTACTTAATTATGCAAAATATTGAAATTTTTTCGATTCGGTGTCATGTTGATGAATTTAGCATCATTTTATTAATTTGGCCACATTTTTGTCAATTTAGCGACATTTTAAAAATCGCCAAATTTATCGACAAGTTTTACTATAGAACTGACAGTCACACTTGGCGACAAATTGACAAAACATCATCACAATACTATGCCCTAACAAAACACAAGTAATTTTATTTATTTAGCACAATTTTATCAATTTCAAGATATTTTCATGGATGGACAAACATTTTGATCACTTTTGAAACATTTTAAAAATTCGCTAAACGTGTTACTAAGTAGGATGATTGGACTGACAGATAAATGTTACCGAAATATCATTTCAGTACTCTCTTTTAACAAAAAGAAAAATTAATTTCATTGATTTAGCGTCGTTTTTATTAATTTGGCGACATTTCCGTCAATTTGGCAACGTTTAAGAAAAGTTGCCAAGTTAGCGATATCCCACTAAAGTCGTAAATCTGAATTTGCAAATATGAAGAATAAAACATCCTGATCCCGTTTATTTATACAAATGAAAACACTAAAATTTTATTAGAAGATATACGCTTTTCTCTCTTATTCTGTTTCAGCAATCGGCTAAATGAGATTATTGATATAACACTATATATGAGTTTATTGACTAAACACAATATACAAACTTAAAAACTCTTTAACAAAATAAATGAAAGTAATGTACGCGGTCTGTAATTAATATATTTAAAAGAAAAATCCAACCGTGCATTTATAAGATATATTTTTATATCCATTTATTTATTATTCAAATCGAAAAAAAAATAATTAAAAGTAACAGATACATTTAATTCAATTGCATTGCTGAGCAGCATGATATAAAAAAATCCTCTTCATAAAATGCTAATAATAAAAAAAAACATTTTGATTTCTTAATACATTTCATTGTTGAGTACGAGCCTTTGAAAAATAAACCATGGTGATAGAGTTTCCATTTAAATTCATGTTTCAAATCTGCGATTTTCAAAAGTGACTAATAATCGCAATAAATTCCAACCAAACTCACAGATATAATTTTTTTCAAATAAATTAGCGGATAAAATATCGTCTGCTTATTGCTATCTCTATGGAAGGTCTCATTGTTCGTTTTTAACACTTTACAACAAAGTTGAAAAGTGTTTATGACTTTGTTCATTCTGTCTGTCTGTCTGTCTGTCTGTCTGTCTGTCCGTTAGCACGATAACTGCCGTAAAAATGAGTTTATCAAAATGAAATTTTAGTATGTTGTTCAGACGGTCTGTAGGACCTATGGGAATATAAATAAATAATATCACCCAATTAGTTTTTTATTAAACCCGGGTTGAAAAAATGAAATACATTGAACCCTATGGGACCTAATTTTTCAAACATATTTTAAGTAAATTTAAAATTCACGAATTGCTTCGAAATTTTTAGGAAATATTCACATTATCCCATAGAATATATAAAAAAAAATTCAGTAAAATATGTTAAGTAGTTTTTTAATTAAAAAAATTATTTAATATAGGGAAAAAACAAATTCAATTAAATTCTGACTTTGTTATATCTTCCAGAAAGAAAAGAGAGAGATATTATATAATAAATATCTCTCCATTTGTTTAAACGTTTTGCATATGGGAGTGGCTTCATATTTTAAAATAAATTTGGTAGATAACAATTTTTCATTTTTTTTAAATTTTATATAACTCTTCTTGATAAATTTAATTGATGGCATTTTAAATGCACTTTCCTACGTCCTAGAGAGTTAAAATTTGGTACACAGCTTAAATTTGTTGAACATTTTATTCGACAAAAATTTGATGGATCTTTAAATATAGATCATACATTTTTTTCGAAATGGCCTGAAAATAATCCCCGTTCACTTCTATAAATCATTGGTGTAATATTGTTAAAAATTCTGATGTGGACAGCACATGTCTTTCTCTGCAGACTCATATTCGTTCTCTTTATTTATTCAATGATAATTTGAGTTTATCTGCACAACATAAGTATTTTAAATGACATTGAATTTACACGTTAAACTTAAATTTGGTTCTCATTTGATAGCTGGACTTATTGTCAAAGATGGCGTAGCGAAAACGCGAAAAAACTAGAATATCTCAAGAACGGCTAGTCCTAGAGTAATGGGGCTAGTCTTATTCTTTTTGTTGTCAAAAATCACATATAAAATAGGAATTTAATTGATATAATTGAGCACACGTAGTCTTTTATTTTTATATATAACGATTTTTGCTGGCCATTTCGCAAAAATAGCCCGTTCCTTTTTCCCGAATCGTCGTAAAATAACCTACAAATGATTTATATACAAAATTTTGTTAAATTTGGTATATAAATCACTTGTAGGTTATTGAAATATTATACTCCAAATTTTGTTAAATTTGGTTCATTAGTTTTTAGCTAGAGTGGATAAAGGCAATTTCTGCGGCCATTTCGCAAAGAAGGCAGATTCTTTTATTGCGAATCGTACTATAATCTAATGAACATCAGGATTTCCCACAAAAAACATACCTACCAAATTGTATGAAATTCGGTCCATTAGTTTTTCAATTAGAGTGGATGTAATATCCACACAGACACACAGAAACATACACAGATACACCCTTACACACACAGACGTCTTCCTAAAAGTAGTTTTTTCGTGTTCTAGAAGTCCCAAAACGTGTAGATCCTTTGAAAATTCGAGTTCCGATCTTCGGCACGATTCCAATACTTTGAGTACATACACATACACATATATATTATCTGTGTATTATCTGTGTATCTAAATTCCGTGCCTATGCAATTACAATAGTTGTGATTTTAAATGATCCCTAAATTTTTATTATTTCTTCAAGGACGCCTAATTTTAACATATGCAGAATGCAAATATCTCAAGCGATTGTAAGATGAATTACATAAGAATTGCTGAATTTTTTTCACACAAAATTATTTAGCTCTGGAGTCTGAATAACAAGTTATATGAATGAAATATTCATTGATTTTGCATAAAGAATCAGATGATTTATATTTCGATACAGTTTTAAATATTTAAGTATAATAAATTACTGTAGTACTGTGATAATGTAAAAGATATTACCACTGAATGAATCACATTTTAGAAATTTTTAAATGAAATTACATTTCAGTTGGAAAGTGTTTCATAATCAATGCTTATGCATGATTGATCTTTCTTGTTTATTGATATCTACAACCCCTGGTATTAGAATCTCGAAACATGGACTAAATATTAAGTGGGGCTATTTTAAAGTTCCCAAAAAATTTCCTTAAATTCGGTTCAGCAGTTCTCGAAGGGATGATGAGACAAACATACAGACAGATTTTTAATTTTATTTATATAGATTCAGTCCCATTGGTATAGTAGCACAAAATAGTTCTTAATGTATTAAGTCATTTCCAAAGAGTGGCTTGGAACCCCCACCTCTGGATGTCTTGACAACACATATCCGTTATCTAAGGGAACTTGGCACCCTTTTACCCTTAGTTTCAAAACCAAAATTTCTTAACCTTAATGAAGACACTTTGATTTGGGACACTTAATTTAAATTTATCTCTTATATTTACACTATTTAGTCATTTTAGAAACATTTAACAAGTATGATCTGTGCAGTACACTTTTCCTGCGAACTCGTATTTTCTTTCTTTCTATATACCCATTACCTTGAGCATTTGTGCGTAAAATAACTTTGCAATAGATACTTATTTGAAATTATATTAAATATGTATGTGTACGAAATCAGTTTTAGCGATGATATGAACAATTTATATTTTTAGAAATGTCCCAACAGCGGAGTATTTAACTGTAACATTTTTTGAAGTCTTGAAGGTTAAGAAATTATCATTTACCAAATATAATAAAGGCAAATGGATACTATAATCGATTTAACATACATATTCCCTCTTCATCTCCTCAGAACTATTTAATGGCAAAAAACAAACAAAAGAAACACTTCACCTTGTTTGCAGATCAAATTTATTGCACTTTTGCAATCCACAGCATAATCATATGCCCAAATTCTGCTCTGTAACAATTTTCGTCTATCTATATAAATAAAAATGAAAATCTGTCTGTCTGTCTGTCTGTCTGTCTGTCTGTCTGTCTGTCTGTCTGTCTGTCTGTTTGTCACACCATCACGGGAGAACGGCTGAACCGAATTTGATGAAATTTTGTGGGTAGCCCAGAAATAGCCCCACTTAAAATTATATCCGTGTTTTGAGTTTCTACGACCAGTGGTTCTCGAGATATTAGTAAAAAACGAAATTTTCGTTTGTCTCATCATCAAGGGAAAACGGCTGAACCGAATTTAATGAAATTTGGTGAATAGCCTTAAAATATCCCCCCATAAATTTTGTCCAAGTTTCGAGTTTCTAAGACCTGGGGTTGTCGAGATATTAATGAAAAACGGAACTTTTTCCGTGGAGTTCTACTCCCTAACTCCGTGGTTTATCCAAACGAAAAGCTTGAAAACCGTTTGAAAGTGAATTAAAATTTAATCTCTGAGTTTGATGGGAGATTTTTTGCGTTAATTAGTCACTTTCTGAAAACATGAATTGTTTGAAACATGATTTAAAGGGGAAATCTATCTCCATGGTTCATGGTTTATTTAAAACAAGCTTTTACGGAACAATGAGAAGTATAGAGAAATCAAAATCGTTATTTAATTTCGCAGTTTATGTTATAAGACATGACATATTTAACATGTTATAAGATTCTATCTTATATCATGTTACTCAGAAACGTAATTAAATTAAATCTGTCTGTTAATTTTAATAATTATTTTTTCGATTTGAATAATAAATAAATGGATATAAAAATATATTTTAGAAAAGAACGATTTGATTTTTCTTATAGCATTTTTGACTGGATAATATCAATTACGGTCTTCAGGTTTAAAAATTATTATTATTTATATTTTCGGGGATTATTGATTCAAGGATTATTGATATTTTTAAGTTATTATGCAATTATTTTATTATGACAAAAATTGTTTAAACTCATATATTGTATGTTGTACGAATCTTCTACAAATACACGTGTATATCTTTTAATCTACGAGAATATAAGTAGTACAGGTATATTGACATATGTTTTGATATATATTGGCATATATTGGAATCAATTACGACCTTCTGGTATAAAGAGTACGGATATTATTGATGTTTTCAATTTATTACGTCATCTCTTTTATTTTGGCAAATATTTTTGAGACGCATATTGTAATACGGGTAATCTTCTGCTAACACATTGGCATATTTTCTGATCTGCGACAATATAATTAGTACGGGGTTGCATATATTCATTCAATTCCTATTTTTTCTTCTGTAAATTTGCTTACAAAAGGGGGCAGGATGTTTTATTCTTCAGATCTGATCGTGAAGATAATTTTGCATAGTGAGAACATATATTCTTAAACTTCTCTTTAGGAGCAATAAATTTAATATTTTAACAGAATTTGCACATGATTGCGAACTTTAAGTTTCTTTAAATTATACACTCCGTACGAATAACGGGTGTGCTGTTAGTGGTTAATAAATTTTAACATTTTAGGAGGATATATCATGTTGCTCGACATCGCAATTAAATTAAATGTGTTTGTTAATGTTTTTATTATTTTTTTTCGATTTAAATAATAAATAAATGGATAAATGGATATAAAAGTATATCTTATGAATGGACGGTTTGATTTTTTTTTTAATTATATTAATTGCTGACTGCGTACATCAATTTCATTTATTTTGGCAAAGAGTTTTCAAGCTTATATCGTATTTAGCTACTAAACTCATATATTGTGTTTAGCCAATAAATTCATATAGCCGATTGTTGAAACAGAAAAAGAGTAGAGCGGGTATATCTTCTAATACAATTGTAGTGTTTTTATTTAGTATATTGAAACGGGATAAGAAAGTTTCATTCAGATCTGCAAATTCAAAGCTACGAATTTGGAGGGATATCGCTAATTTGACAACTTTTCTTAAACTTTGCCAAATTGACGAAAATGTCGCCAAATTGATATAAACGACACACAAACAGCTGCCATAAACCTTCGGGTTGGTCGTGTGGCTTGGGTCTTCTACATATCAATGAAATTTTTTTTTGTTTTGTTAGAAGAGAGTACTAAAATGATGTTTGGTTAGCATTTATCTGTCAGACCAACCATCCTACTTAGTAATAAATTTAGCGAATTTTTAAAATGTCACCAAATTGATAAAAATGTTTTCAAATCTATAAAAATATCTTGAAATTGATAAAATTGCGCTACATAAATGATATTAATGTTTTTTTGTTAGGGGATAGTATTGTGATGATATTTCGTCAATTTGTCGCAAAGTGGAACTGTCAGTTCTACAGTCCCACTTGGCGATAAATTTGGCGATTTTTTAAAATGTCGCTAATTTGACGAAACTGTCGCCAAATGTTCCATAGAAATATAACTATTTAGACGATATTTTTTCTACCAATTTATTTGAAGCAAATGATATCATGTCGCTTAGCAACGGATTTAAATCCAATGTGTTTATGCGGCAGACGATTTTTATTAAATCCTTTCCGATTTGAATAATGAAGATATGTATATAAAATAAATTTCATTGCCATTTCATTTTGGACTGGATAATATCAATTATACTCTTCAGGTTTAAACATTATTATTATTGATATTTCCGGAATTATTGATTCAGGGATTATTGATATTTTTAAGTTATTACACCATTGTTTTATTGCGGCAAAAATTGCTGACACACGCATATTGTACGTTGTACGAGTAATCTTCTAGGAATGCACGGGTATATCTTCTAACCTACGAGAATATAAGTAGTACAGGTATATTGGCATATATTTTGACATATATTGGCTTATATATTGGAATCAAGTACAGTCTTCTGGTATGAAGATTAAGGGGATTAATTATATATTCAATTTATTACGTCGTCTGTTGTATTTTACCAAAAAACATTTGTGACTCATATTGCAAAACGGGCAATCTTCTACTAATAATCGGACATTATAAGTAGTACGTGTATATCTTCCCATATAATTTTAGCACTTTAATTTTGACATATATTGGAATAAATGACTGTCTTCAGATTTAAAGATTACGGGTTTATTGGTATTTTCAATTTATACATGTAATCTACTAATACAGGTTATATTTTCTAATATTCGCGTATATAATTAGTACGGGTCCCATACAATTTTAACGCTTTTATTTTGCATATATTGATTCAATTCCATATTTTTTTTATATTTGCTTACATAAGGGGTCCAAGATGTTTTATTCTTCAGATATGTCCATGAAGATAATTTTATATAGCGAGAACAGAGATTCTTAAACTTCTTTTCAGGAGCATTATATTAAATATTTTAACAGAATATTTTGATTAAACATGTCATTTAGTATACTATAAGAATTTGGGCATGATTATGAATTTCAAGTTTCTTTATATTATATACTCCGTACGAAGAACGGGTATGCTGCTAGTAATTTATATAGTTGTGAAACCTTTGACACACCATCAGACAAACGGGCGCGGTAGCCCATTGGTTAGCGCGCTGGAGTTGCACTCGGTAGGCCCGGGTTCGATTCCAGCCACTGCCAAAACTGCCGCCGTGTTCACGCGGAGTACGATCACGTTAAACATGTGGATCCGTAAGTCCTTCCGAGAGGTTGGTGGTAGGGGAAGGAGGGTACGGTCCCTGTGGATGCCTCCCCCACTGGGTTCCGGTCTAAATTGGGTGGCACTTACCGGCTGTCCAAACAGTTGCCTTACACCTTTCTGGTAGGTCGGACGGTCTGGGTCTCAACAACACCATCAGACAAAGATTATATTTACACTATTTAGTTATTTTAGAAAAGCTTCTTTGTGAAGCCTTTGACACATCATCAGACAAAGATATAGCCTATGCCTATTGCCATCAATACAAAAATCATTAATCAATAATCATTTGCTTGATTTGTTAAAAATATATACTCACGCGGAGGACAAATTTGTACGAACAAATTTCGGATTTTTCATATCTGTGGTTCAAAACTATTTCTATCTTGTAGCAATATTTCAAAAGTTATTATCTCAACATCTTAAGTATTATATTAGATGTCGATGTGTATGGACTAAAATTGAACAACACGTTGTTTTCCATCACTTCTTTGTCAAAAATATAAAATAAAGCCACCTGTATCTTAATGATAAATGCAATAAATATTTTTATTAGACAAAAACCATTGTTACATCCGTAATTTTTAGTTCTTAAATAATCTAAGTTATAATTGTCAACAAGACATAAAGTTTAATTACTTCGTTTACTATAGTTAATGTTCTTAAATAACCTAAGTTATAATTGTCAACACACACACACACACACACATAAGACAGAAAGTTTAATTACTTCGTTTACTATAGTTAATGTCGTCAAGATACACCAAATAAGGTAAGAAATTTCAAGCATAATTGCACACCTATGCGCGTGTAATAAACTCAAACAAAATTCGGCTATTTATAGAGACTATATATATACAATATTGTAATTAATACATTATAAAGTGAATTATTTAAATTGAACATAATTGGCTGATAATATCTAATCTCGATTTTTCTATCTTCAACAATTCAACCAAGGTTGAAATAATTTATTGTTTTCATTGAACATTAAATTTACTATATTCACTTTTGCTGGCTGATTTGTCTTTCTGCCGGGACTTTTACACTGTAGATGCATTAAATGTATTTTTTTCTATAGACTAGTAAAAACAAACATAACACTTTCGCACAAAACTAAGCAATATTTCTGTAAAAATCATTATTCATCAAAGAACAATTATTTTTCGTGTTACATATAATTTTAATAATGGATATTTTCAACTGCCCACAAGTAAAGTAATAATTACAACGTGTATTAAAAGTTAAAGGAAGAGCTGCTAATCTGAGTAAACTTGTAATATAGAAGACAGTATTTTTTTCATCACTCACAATGAACAGCACACTGCAGGAAAACACTAATTACATTTACACCTGCGTACATAAAGGTATGGAAAGGCAGTAATTCTAGTCATCAGTATGAATAATTAGGAAATGACGATAATGAAAGCAGATACACTCAAACAAACAAGAAAAGTAAAACAAACACAAAACGAGAATAAGAAAGGCAAGGCAGGCGTCAAAAATTAAGAAAAAATAAAGAATTAAATAAAGACCACCTCACGCTAGCTGTGGTTACAGTGATGATTTCGCTGAACAACTAAATAATCAAAATGACAAAGTTGAGCTTTTTCGTACTTTTGTTTCTACAGAACACTGTAAAAAATGCGCGGTAGACAATTATATATCACGAAAGATACCCCAGGTCACGTTACGTGATTTTGGAGGTCACCGTATGCTGTAGTGAGCATATTTAACAGGACAGAAGTGAAAAAAGGCTTCCCAACGTTGAAATACCAACGTTGGGAAGATAACGGCCAGTTAGGGGCTTTTAGCTTCATTTCTCTATTTTTTATGATCTATCATAGGGCAACAGTTTCTGCACCGCAAGGTTTCCCTGTATTTTTTGTTATGTATGATAGAGAATTTCAATAGCTGACATCAAATAATTACTATATAAGATGGTATATCGGTTTTTAACACTTTCCAACATAGTTAAAATATGCTTATGACTTCTGTTATTCTGTCTGTCTGTTCGTTCGCACGCTAACTGCCGCAAAAATGACTTTAACAAAATGTAATTTTAGTATATTGCTGATACGGTCTGTAGACCATGGGAATGAAAATGAATGATATCACACAATTAGTTTCGGATTTAACCCGGGTTGAAAAATAGAAATGCTTTGGTCTCTATGGGAAATAATTTTTCAAACAATTTTTAGACAAAGTTAAAATTCACAAATTGCTTCGAAAATTTTAGGAAACAATGAAATTATCACATAAAATGTATATAAAATTTTAGCAAAATATGTTGGGTAGTTTTTTAAATAAAAATTGAAATAATAATATGCTATGTGAAGAGATAACGTGACTCATTGCAAAATAAAATATGGCATTCTTTTTTTTCCTCTGTGTAAAGATCTTGATTTTTAAAGATCATTTAAATTTATATTTAGCGTTGCATCCGTCATACTACCGCTTTTTTAAATTATTATCTGTGTATCTAAATTTCATGCATACGCAATTATAGTTTTATTTATTTTAAATGATCATTAGACTTTGATTATTTCTACAACGAAGCCTAATTTTAACGTATGCAGAATGTAAACAAATCAAGCGATTCTAAGGTGAATTATATAAGAATTGCTGAAATTTTTTCACTCAAAATTATTCAACTCTGTAGTCTGAAATATAAGTAATATGAATGAAATACTCATTGGTTTTCCATTGAGAAGCGGACGATTTATATTTCGCTGACGTCATTTGAATAAAGTTAATTTCGTGTAATTAAAATTGTATTTTACGATGAAGTTTTAAGTTGTCAAGTATAACAAATTACTGTAGTACTGTGATAATTTAAAAAATATCAACGGTGAATGTATCACACTTTAGAGATGTTTGAATAAAATTGCATTTCATTTGGAAAGTATTTCATAATCCATGTTTTATGCTTGATTGATCTTTCTTGTTCTTGTTATATGTTTAATGCTTTTCGTTAAAATAAACTCAGAGGCTGTTTTAAAACCATTAGATTTGATATATGCATTTTTACATTCAGGTCTAAATACAAAACAATGTATTTTTCATTCTATTTATTTTGTTGAAAATTGTAGCAATATCATTTTAGATATAATTTTATAGGTATTTCTATAAAACTGGTACCCAGTACTTCTAATTAGGATCTAGTACCAAATACCTACTACTTCGAAACTAGGACCTAGTACTAAAATCCTATAATCTAGTACTTCAAAACTAAGAACAAGTAACTCGTACACTTCAAAATTAAGACCAGGTACCTAGTATACTTAAAAGATAGAACATAATATCTTGGACACAGGATAGGTAGTTGAAATATGAAAAACTTATTATGACGAAAAAAAAATGATTTCTGTTTGAAAGGATAGATGTGTCAATATAGAGATGAAATATAATGTGATCAGAGACGATTGACTAATTTCACAAGAAAAATAATATATATAACAGTTATTTATTATGGAGTTGAGGATGATTCCATGTAGAATCTCTACGTGCTTTGACGTTATGGAAAATAAATAGACTTGTCCGACTATCTTAAACAACCTTATACTCATGACAATTACAAAAAAAAATATGTTTAGAAATATTTTTCAGTCTAGGTAATGCTTTCCATAGAGCTGGTGCTCTTAAAATATACGCGCCTTGTTTTTAACAGTCACTGATATGTGAGTCGTCACACGTCATGTATTGACGCTACGTGGACCGTTCTCGTAAAGTGGAGTAAATAAAGAAATACATAATACCAGTAATTAAAATGAAGAGGCTTAATTTTAAACAATAACAAAGAATTTATTTCATTAAGATAAAACCTTATTTAATAACTATTAACATCTGGTAAATTTCATATACCAACATCTTTAGTGTAGTACATTAAGACAATCAAATCCCCTCATTCTATGATCATAATATGAGCATTACAATTATTAACCTATTAATGTACATTAACTCACTATTCTTACAAGCCTACGTCTTAATGGCCCAGGTTAACCTTATTTAGGAGGGTCAGAGAGATAATAATAATCAAAGTGCAAAAATATGTGTAGAATTGTCCTACCTCGATCATCACTGCCGATGTCGGACTTTATGACAGCGCGCTCCGGCTCTGTCCCGTGGGCTCGCTCTCTCCGAGATCCGTCGCTCTTGCGACCTCTTCTTTTCACTCACCAAAATTCAAGTCTACGATTTCAAAAACTTAAAGTCCAAAGTTGCTCTCTGTCTCTACCCCCTTAACAAGGCGCCCCTGTCCATAATTGGCTAAGTAAATTAAGGGCTACGCCCTTCAGGCTATATTATTGGTCAAGGCCCCCCTGAAATATGAGATATGCAGTCTCCAGTTTTAAAATCGTTGAAAGTTCTCACGAGAATTTTCCCAAGGTTCAAGTGATATGAATTGACTCTGGGGTCAAGAAGTTCAACCCCTTCCGTTTGTTGTAGCACCTAACGCTGACATGAACTTGAGAAGCACCCTCTCTTTTCGAAATGAATGTCCGGTGCAGCTGCGTTAGAGGGAATGTTACAAAAATTGCCTCACTTCATGAGGGACCGTCTTCTTAGGTCCACTTCCTCTTTCAGAAGAGCAATGTTATATTGGGAATTGAAAATTACAATATAACAATTACCCTTCTTCCCCCCCCCCCAAAATTTGGTGGGAAAAAAGCCAATTACAAAGTGCCAGCTCATAGTTGCTGCAGGCGTGTCCACTGTGTAGTCCAACAACTCGTCTTGCTCTCATCTGTATCTACTGTAAAAATGCACTATATACACATATACACAAATCATATTATCATATATATACTCTTATATGCCATCAAAAGAACACGAAAATACTATACAAAAATACAATTCTCAATGTGTCTGCAAATGACGATATCTGTGTCGTTCAATTGTACTTAATATCGATTAAAAGTCTATTCATGTAAGCACAAGTTCGTCCACTGGTGATATGTCTTTTTATTTTATTTTTTTTTTTTTAAACAATATAGTTCCACACAAGTTCAAGGTGTATATCTGTAAAATTGTTCACATATGATAACCAAAGTCACTTTGACCGTCAATTGGATACTTGTTGGGATCAGGGACTTACGCATATGGTCCCTAATAATATCACTTTGTCCCCTTGTAGTTATGATGGAAAGTGTAAAATATCTTTCCTTTGGAAAAAAAAAACACTGATATCACTGCACACTTGGAAACCGCTGCAATGTAAATCGCTCCACTGCTGGAACTCGTTGCAGAACTGGACCGCTGTCTAACTGGAATTCGCTGAACTGTAAGGCGCTGAACTGCTGGAACTCGCTGAAGGATTGGACCGCTGTCTAACTGGAATTCGATGAACTGTAAGGCGCTGAACTGCTGGAACTCGCTGAAGGATTGGACCGCTGTCTAACTGGAATTCGCTGAACTGTAAGGCGCTGAACTGCTGGAACTCGCTGAAGGATTGGACCGCTGTCTAACTGGAATTCGATGAACTGTAAGGCGCTGAACTGCTGGAGTCACTGACCAAATGAGAATCTTTGTGCACCAGGAATCGTTGAGCAATGTGAATCGGTGATCAACAGGAATTGCTGACCATTTGAGAATCGTTAGGCAACCGGATCTGTACGCTGTGTCATGATTTGTTTAGGACAATCAATACACATAGATTACACTCAAGCTTATTAAAATACTCTCTTCTCTTAAAACTCCCTTAAGTATCATTTTTTTATAAATTCAATTTCTATAATTTTAATTTGTCACCCGGCACACGAACCATTACAAAAAAAACTCTCTTTTTTTTTTTTCATACTCCTTTAAATTTTTTTTACTTTCTCAAAAATTGCCCCATTGAAATTTCTACACTTTATCTACTTTAAATCCTTCCATATAATATATACATTTTCTATTCAAATTTGATACTCCCTTCAAACTTACATTTTACAAATTCCTACTATTTATTTATTTTACATTTCTCTACCTTATGTTTTTCCACATTATATATATACATTTCTTATTTAACATCCTATCCATTTATCTACTTTAAATCCTTCCACATAATATATACATTTTTTACTTAAATTTGCTACTCTCTTCAAACTTAAATTTTTCAAATTCCTACTATTTATCTATTTATGTCCTTCCATTCTATATATACACTTTTATTTACATTTGTTTCTCTACTCAAACTTAAATTCTTTAAATTCCAACAATTTATGTATTTTATCTCTCCACATTATATATTCATTTCTTCTTACTTTTTTTTTTCATCCTATCCATTTAAATTTGATACCTTACTCAAACTTAAAATATTCAAATTCTTACACTCTCTATACATTAAACTTCACCACTCTTATTTAATTCATATATTTGTCACTTCATCATGTGTTCTGAACCGGACATGCCATAAATATAACTCATGTACATACTTACAATAAAATACTTAAACAATTCCACTATCCTCTCAAATACTATCAAAATAAGACTTATATAACTCCAAAAATTTCCGCAATATACTTTAAAATTTTCCTACAATCTCTGAGATGACAGAAAAACCCATATAAATATTTAATTACCATCCTACTTAAATTCTTATAACTCCCCTGCGATTCTATATTACACTATCCATAATTATACCTTTTCTTTCACATATCCCCTGATTTAATCTGAATCTTATACTTGGATACGGAATTTCCCGAATTCATTAAATTATTCACTTTCCCACTTAATGAAACCATACTTAAATTTTTTTTTCGTAAATCTTATCACTCACTGAAATTCTCTCAATGCATACAAAATTACCAATTTTCTCTCAAAAACCATTAACATTTATTTGAGTCTCCAAACCATTCGTTCCAATGTATTTTTCCCAATTCTTCCAAGATCCTATTCCTTATATGTTGTTTGGGCACAAGGTCAACATGTCCTTGCTATTGTGTCATTTTCCCGGGACAGGCTCCCCTTTCTGGCCTGCGGCTAATACGGGCATTACATCGTGTGAATTCCCATGGCCAATTAGTCGTACATGGCTCGTACATGTCGCCTTTTTGAAAATGGTCCATCTCGTCATCCGCCATTCTGGTCAGTGTTCAGTGGCTTATGGATTGTGTGATGTGAAAGTGCTCTACCGAGGCCCCCAAATGGATTAAAAACTCTGGAATTACACGGATTACCTCTAGGATTCTCACTTTCATTCTCTGGATTAATTAAAATGCGGTTAGTGTTATTTTGTTCTTACATTCTATTTTATTATTATATCACGTTCATTCCCGTCACTAGCATCTAAATCCAAAATCTGCGTCGTCTAGCGTTACCTTCGAAAATGTGTCTCTCTCAAAAATTTTATATGTGCGACCCTATCAAAATATATGTAGAAACGCTTTTTTTTTTTTTCAAATGCTTTTTATTTAATCTACAATTCGCGTGTGTTTATTAAAATTATCTATTCATTTTAAATTATAATTTGCGTATAATTTTCATTACCATTATCTTTTTTTCTTTGAACTGCCATTATGATTTTTAATTAAAATTCTCTATCCATTTTAAACTCTAATTTTAATTTTTAATTACCCATTATTTAGTTATTTAAATTACAACTTTTATTTTGAATTACCAATTATTTATTTATTTCGATTACAATTTTTATTTTTAATTATGAATTATTTATTTATTTAAATTCCAATTTTTATTTTTAATTAAGAATTATTTATTTATTTAAACTAGAAAAAAATTTGTTTTTCTTTTTTTTTTTTTTTTTTTTTATTTACCAATTATCTAATTATTTTAAACTATAATTCTATAACTCCTATTTCCTCACGCGTATTCATCCAACAATGGTTGATCAGTCCGCTAATTAAATGAAGAGCGCGTGGAGAAAGTTTACCTTTGTTTTAAAATTTCACTGTTCTTTGAAAAGAGTTTTTTTTTTTTTAGAAATTCAAAATATCCCTTTATTTAATATTCCTAATTATCTTATCCATCGAAATTTTTATTGCCTGGAAATCAAAGTTCTCTTAAAAAAAAAACCTTCTTTTTATAGAGTTATAACGACTTTTTATAGAATTCTAACGATGTCCCCCTTTTGCTTTTTTTTTTTTTCTCATGAAATGTGACGTATCTTCTCTGTTATTTATGTTCTTTCCAAAATTTGAATTTAATATATCCACATCTTTAACCTATCATCCCTAAAATTTCTTTTGTCCTCCAACAATACTTGTTATTTATTTTGTAACAATTATTTATTTTTTTTAAATCACAATTTTTATTCATAATTCCCAATTATTTATAGTTCCATATTTATTTAAACTTTCTTGTTTATTTAAACTTTCAACTAATTAATGTATGTTTTATTTAAAATTTCCTCAATTTTTTTTTTTCACAATTTGTTTACACTTTCTTAATTAATGTAATATTTATTTACATTTCTTTAATTTATAATTCAATGTTTATTTAAAATTTCCTTTATTTACAATCCAATATTTATTTAAAATTTGCGTTCCATCTTTCGCGTTGCATTTTGTGAATGGCGATTTTTCTTTGTTACTAATATTTTCAAAATTTTGAATTACGGTTTGTCCGCGTTCTTACCTATGTTTAAACTTCTTTCGTGTTTTAATTGAATCAATTTAAATTTAAATTCTTTAAAGATCTCAAATCATATCTGTGTTTCGGCCTAACCGGTGTTGGAAGAAGTACTGTGCGTGAACGATTTGTACTGCTTATATCGTCCCCTTGTGAATTTCCCGCTGATTCATCCTTCCCCTGAACGTTTTCCTGTTCCATCTGTATACATCCCCCATCTACTTGTGTTGGTCCCTCTTGCGCATCTCGTTCTATTTCTCCCGCCTTTTCATTCGTGTTTGCTTCAATTTGTGTACAGTCCCCCTGTTCTGAAAGTTCCAAATTCTCGTGTGTTTCTAGCGTGCTATGTCTGCCTGAGTCCCCCCCTGTTGAAAGAATGTTTGCGTTCGGAGAATCTTTTGGAGGGATGATTGCATTCTCTCGTGCGCTCTGAGTTGTTTCGTTTTGCACTTGTGCGGTAACCGGTTTCGTGGATCTAAGAGTAAGAGTGTTTTCGTGCGGATGGTGTGGTGACTCTGTGTACTGTCCGTTTGCTATTTCCTCCTCCAACATGATAAGCGGAATATTCTCATTTTGACCGCGGTCTTTCTTTAGTTCCGGTTTTGGTTCAGAGTTTTGTGCGTTTTTAGGAGTGGGGAGAAGAGGTGACTTGTATTTGTTTATGTAGGGCATTTTTAGATGTGGCTTGCGGTCGGGAAGAGTCCTTAATCTATTTATGTGGGCTTTTATGATTTTAGAATTTGGTTTGTCACACAGTTTTATTTCATATATAAATCTATTTATTCTATTAATTACTCGATAAGGTCCCGTGTGGTTCCCCTTTTTATACCGATTATTATTGTTTTCCATGAACACCCTGGAACCGATTTCCAAATCCCTGAATTTAGCTCTTTGGAGTTGTTGACTTTCTTGGCGTTCTTTCGCGAGAATTAAATTTTTATTTGCCTCCTTAAATGCGTTATTCATCACTGTTATTTTTTTTTATATATAATCCTGATATGTTGTTTCTGTATTATTTTCTGTTACATTAGTTTCAAAAAAAGTTGGAAGGTCTCTTCCAAAAAAAAGAAAGTTTGGTGTTTCTTTGGTGCTTGAATGTACTGTCGCGTTGTAAACAGCTACGTGGCATTGTACTGCGGTATCCCAGTATGGAGAATTCTCCGCTAATGTCGCTAAGGTGTGTTTCAATTGTTTGTTAGTAACCTCCACTATACCGTTAACCCATGGCGAACGTACCGATGCTATTCTGGCAACTATTCCGAGTTTCTCTGTCATAATTTGATGTATATTAGATGTAAATTGAGAGCCTGCGTCCGATAACACTGTCTTAGGACATCCCCAATTCATAAAGTAATTTAAGAGTCTATCAGCAACCGTAGTAGCCGTTATATCCGGGATTGGAAACATTTGTATATGTTTGGAGAAGTGGTCTACCACCGATAACACATATTTATTATTTGAAGTGCTAGTTTGAAATGGTCCGCAAATGTCTGTCGACAAAATTTGCACAGGCCCATCAGGTATAGGATTTCTTCCCAGGGGAACGGGCTGATTTTTTCCCTTTTTCTTTCTACACTGTTCGCAAGATGTAATAAAATTTTGTGTGTCACTGTACATACCATTCCAATAATACCTGTCCGATAATAATTTGTAAGTTTTATCAATCCCTGCATGTGTTACGTGTGTAATCGCTAAAATTTCTTTCTGTAAATTTCTGGGTATAACTATAGTTTTGTTCAAATTGTCTCTCCAAGGTCTGTCCTTCCAGTTTCCTACGTGCATTAATAAATTAGTTTCCTCGTCAATATATAATGTGTCATAATGTTTACTCTCTTTAAAATTCCGATTTTGTAAATTTTCTCTGATTATTTTTAATTTTGGATCTTTAATTTGTTCATCTAAAATTCTATCTAATGCCGGGATTTCTGTTATTGTGTTTATCTGTGCAATATAGACACTATCCTCATTCACATATCCATTTCTTTTCATCGTGTTTTCTCCCTTAATTTGTTCTATCAGGTTAATTTCTCCCCTTGGATTCTCAATGTTTTGTTTTCTCTCGTTCTGCTCTGTTTGTTTACTTTCAAAATCATCTCTACTTAAAAAATCCGCTAATAAATTATCTTTACCCGGGACGTGAATAAATTCATAATCGTATTCAGATATGTCTAAAAGCCACCTCTGTAATACGTTGGGTGGGTTTTGTATTTTTAAATGCTGTCCCAACGGCAAATGGTCAGAAAGCACAAAAAACTTTCGGCCGAAAAGGAAATTTCTAAAAAATTTCATTCCCTGATGCATAGCTAATAATTCAATTTTCATGGCCGGATACTTTTGCTCCTGTATCGATAATTTCCTGCTAAAATATGCAATCGGTTTTAAAATCCCATCTCTGTATTGTAAAAGAGCGCCTCCTATGGACTGAATGCTGCCATCGATATTCAGATAAAAGTCTTTGTCAAAATCTGGCTGTATAAGTAATGGTTTCTTGAAAAAACATTCTTGGAGTGCCTGAAATGCCTCTTCACATTCATTATCCCATTTAAATTTATTATCCTTTCTTGTTAAGTCTGATAAAACCGCGGTTAATTGAGCATAATTTTTTATTGAATTTCTGTAAAAATTACAAATGCCTAAAAATCTTTTTAATTTTCTTAAAGTTTTTGGTACTGGAAATGAAGTGATTTTGTTTATATTTTCATCTGTTGGTGTAATGCCTTTTTGACTAATTTCAAATCCTAAATATGCTACTTTTTCTACAAAAAATTTACATTTGCTGGGTGTTAGAGTTAGGTTGTATTTTCTTAATTTATCGAATACTAATTTTAATTTATGTATTAATTCTGAATAAGAGTTAGCCGGGATTATTATGTCGTCGATGTAAGCTTGTATGTTTTCCTCTCTTAAGTCCGCTAAAATGGTGTCCATAACCTGTTGAAAAATTGGAGCGGAGCTTACGTGTCCAAAAACGAGTCTTTCAAATTGGTAATTGCCATAGGGCGTTGTAAAAGCAAATAATTCTTTTGTGTCTTCAGGTAAAACCAATTGGTTGAAAGCACTATGAAAATCCAGTTTCGAAAAGTATCTATGTCCGGCTAATTTAGTTATAATTTCATTCACACAGGGAATTCTGTAAGGAAACAGAGTGGATATGTTATTAATTAATCTCAGATCTAAACATAAGCGGTACTCTCCACTTGTTTTACGCACTAAAATCATAGGTGATGCAAAATTTGATTTTGTTCTGGCAATTATCCCTGCTTCTTCTAACTCTTTTAATTGAGTTTTTGCGGTATCCTGCAGTGCGTACGGAACGTCGTATGGCCTGGAACGTATTGCGTGGTCATGTGCAAGCTTTATCACCGGTTTTACGATGTCCGTCGCTCCTAAAGTTTTTAATGATTTTGAAAAAACGTCCGAATATTGCATTACAAATTTGAGGAAATCTTGTTTAATGTTTGGGTCCATGTGGTCAGTATTAAAATCTTCTGTTTTCAACTCTTTTTTCCTTTCTGCTATTATCTCCGGTTTTGCCTGTATTAAATTTATCATCTCTTCGTATTTATGTGTCCGTTCACTAATTTCTGGTTCTTTAATGTCCTGTTGTTGTATCGTAAAATCTGTCGTAATGTTTCCTAAAGCCATGTTTTTATTTAATGTAATTGTCGCATTCGTGTTATTCTGAACTTCAATTTTAAATTTGTTCTCATTCATGTGGTATATTCCATAATTCATTATAATGTATGATTTTTCTTTGGGTTCGAACAAAACCTCTGTTCCATTTTCTAGACTTTCCTCACTATATACTACAACATTCTCCCTCGAATTAGGTTTGATTTGTACTTTTCTTAAAATTTTGGCTAGATTCGGTTTTTCCTGTATTATCTCATTTATTTGTCTATCAATTTGCCTATCAGAATTTAAAATTATTTCTATGTTGCCCATCTTCAGAATGTTCTTTTGTGTATTCAAAATGGCTTGATTTTTCTGTAAAAAGTCAAAACCCAATACTCCCTTGAATTTTTGTGTAAATTTTGCTGTTGTGACAAAAAAAATGTGTTTGAACTGTTTTCCCTGAATTTTGAATGGAATTTCCACAGTCTTTATATATTCAATACTATGTCCTGTTAAAGTTGATATTGTAACACTCCTTGACACATATTTAATTTTGACATTATCTTTAATTTTATTGAACAATTCTAATGATAATACACTAACGCTCGCTCCTGAGTCTATCATGAGTTCGCTTTGTATATTTTTAAATTGAACTATTATTGTTGGCAATTCTGTTTTTTCAATTTGTTCTCCTACCGATGCAATCGTTTCCTCATGTTTTTCAGTACTTTCATCGTTATGTATCTCCAATTTCTTATTTTCTGTTTGTACAGGAATTTCAATTTTTCTCGGGAACTTTACCCTGTAATTTTTCTCTCTTTGTAAGTTATTATTTAAAGCTCCCACAATTAGTTTAAATTATCTCTTCTATTAGGGAAATTTCTGTATTCAAATCTTGTATTCATCTCTCTTCCATTGTTTCTTTGCCCGCCCGATTCTCTGATTCTGTTTTGGTTTGACTCGTCCCTATTATATCGTTGTTCCCTAGAAAATGTACTTTGTGTGGGGTGTGCTGCATAGTAATTTCTGCTCTGTTGATAGTTTCCAAAGGCGTGGTTTGGCCTATAATCGTATGTGTCCGGCTGGGAGGGGTAAGTTCTGTGGTCATCATACGGCTGGGTTTGAAATGAGTGGGGAGGGGACTGTATTTGATTATGCCAATGTGTTCTCGCGTTGTTTATGTTTAGATTCTGGGTTTGCTTAAAATGATCAGCTTTGTATATTCGGCATTCTCTCATGAAATGTCCCTGTTTATTACAGTAGTGACATGTTACGGGTTTTTTTGTTTGTGTCGTGGGAATTTGTACTTTTTCTTGGATTTTTAATGTGTTTATTTCTTGGGTAATTGAATTTAAAATATGTGCGTTAAATTCCTGTTGCTCTTTGCGGAGCGTCTCAATTTCCTGTCTATATGTAGCACTATTTACATTTGCCGTTATCGCAGCTAAATTTGCCTGTTCCAAGTTTGTGGCTATTTTTACAGCTTCATCAAAATTTTGGGCATTAGTTTTTATTATTTCTCTCTGGAATTCAGGTGTTACTGCCTCTAAAAATTTACTTAACCTTAATTTATCCATAATCTGTTGTGTCGCTTCACTGTGCTCTGTGTCGCCAATATAATTTAAAGTTAGTGTTGTTATTCTGTGTGCTAGCTGCTTAATCGTTTCTCCCTGTGTCTATTTTGCGGTCGTGAAAAGGATCTGATTTGTTGTAATGTTCGGTTTTTCTGTAAAGAACTCTAATAACCTATCCCTAAATTTTTCGAAAGATGTTTCCCTTCTTAATTCTTGTGACCCTATATAAAATTTTCTTGCATTCCATCTTAACCGAGATTTCACAATTGCTAACTTTTCCTCCTCTGACCAATCCCCCAAGCTGCTTAAAGATTTGATCTGGTCAAAAAAAATTTCTACATCATTCTCTATGCCATTGCATTCCCCTAATAGGTGTATAAGTCCTGGTAACCTGCCCCTCGTTGCTGGAGGATTTTCTCCGCTTTCCGTCATTCTAAATTTCACTTTCTCGCAAAAATTCTATATCTAAAATTATCTCCTGTTTTTACACCTCAAAATGTTCCCCCAAAATATTTAAATACAATATCACATAAATTCAAAAACATAATTCTAATCATTTCACTATCTACGCATGCAAATACTTCAATCCTCATAATTAACTCCTCAAATATTACACAAATATTTATATAATTCAAAAGTTTCTTAAAAGCTTCAAGTTCCCTAATAATTATATTTTCACATACAATATGGCATGTCTCATTAAGAACACATAATGATTCACTATTTGCTTGCTTCTCATACTGTGAAATAAATTTTCTTAAATTTACTTATATTTATTTTAATTTTAAATTTCTTTCTTTAATTTAATCCTTATTTTACACAAAAATTTACACACAATTTTTATTCAATATTTTCATTTTTCATTAATTCCAAATATTTTTATTCTCTTCATTAAAATTTAAATTCTGGCATATAACAGGTCTAAAACAGCAAAGTCGCCAGAAGGGTGAAATAATTTTGAATCCAGGTTTGATTGGTCATGATCACCAATATGATAAGGGTGCAATAATTTTGAGTCCAGGTTCGAAACTGGTTTAAACGGCACCAAAATGATATGTGAGTCGTCACACGTCATGTATTGACGCTACGTGGACCGTTCTCGTAAAGTGGAGTAAATAAAGAAATACATAATACCAGTAATTAAAATGAAGAGGCTTAATTTTAAACAATAACAAAGAATTTATTTCATTAAGATAAAACCTTATTTAATAACTATTAACATCTGGTAAATTTCATATACCAACATCTTTAGTGTAGTACATTAAGACAATCAAATCCCCTCATTCTATGATCATAATATGAGCATTACAATTATTAACCTATTAATGTACATTAACTCACTATTCTTACAAGCCTACGTCTTAATGGCCCAGGTTAACCTTATTTAGGAGGGTCAGAGAGATAATAATAATCAAAGTGCAAAAATATGTGTAGAATTGTCCTACCTCGATCATCACTGCCGATGTCGGACTTTATGACAGCGCGCTCCGGCTCTGTCCCGTGGGCTCGCTCTCTCCGAGATCCGTCGCTCTTGCGACCTCTTCTTTTCACTCACCAAAATTCAAGTCTACGATTTCAAAAACTTAAAGTCCAAAGTTGCTCTCTGTCTCTACCCCCTTAACAAGGCGCCCCTGTCCATAATTGGCTAAGTAAATTAAGGGCTACGCCCTTCAGGCTATATTATTGGTCAAGGCCCCACTGAAATATGAGATATGCAGTCTCCAGTTTTAAAATCGTTGAAAGTTCTCACGAGAATTTTCCCAAGGTTCAAGTGATATGAATTGACTCTGGGGTCAAGAAGTTAAACCCCTTCCGTTTTTTTAGGGCGCGGTAGCCCATTGGTTAGCGCGCTGGAGTTGCACTCGGTAGGCCCGGGTTCGATTCCAGCCACTGCCAAAACTGCCGCCGTGTTCATGCGGAGTACGATCACGTTAAACATGTGGGTCCGAAAGTCCTTCCGAGAGGTTGGTGGTAGGGGAAGGAGGGTACGGTCCCTGTGGATGCCTCCCCCACTGGGTTCCGGTCTAAATTGGGTGGCACTTCCCGACCGTCCAAACAGTTACCTTACACCTTTCTGGTAGGTCGGACGGTCTGGGTCTCAACAACAACCCCTTCCGTTTGTTGTAGCACCTAACGCTGACATGAACTTGAGAAGCACCCTCTCTTTTCGAAATGAATGTCCGGTGCAGCTGCGTTAGAGGGAATGTTACAAAAATTGCCTCACTTCATGAGGGACCGTCTTCTTAGGTCCACTTCCTCTTTCAGAAGAGCAATGTTATATTGGGAATTGAAAATTACAATATAACAGTCACTAACAAATTGTCCAACACAGTTTGGTTTTCAAACAACGTTTATGAATATGTATTTACCTCAACTTTAAATGAAGTGTCAACGTCAAAAAGCTTAAAGGCCCGATTATTGAGTTGGCTTAAAAGTTGGTATCGTTTCTACAGACAATATAATTTGGATTTTTAATATTCATTAACACATATCTATCATTATATGTTACTTTTTTATATTTTTCGAAAAATGATTTTCGTCGTGTAATTTTTAATTTTAGATCCACAAAATTGCATGCACTCTTGTGGATGATAGAGGTAGCTACATGGTGTTGAAAATTTTGACACATTTTTACAATTTTTTTCTTAAACTATTGATCAGCTCGTGAGTAAAATAAACGCACATAGTCCAAAAATTTATTCAAATAATATCTAGAAACAAATTGTTTTTGATATCACGAATGAGTTGTCTGCTACATCAATTATTCTTGTTTTAAAGAATGGCAATTAGGAGCATATATTTCACAACGTATTTGCGCAATAATGTATTTTATATTCAAAATTAATTATCGTACCTTTGTATAAGTGGTCCACATTATCTATTTACTAACAAAGCTGCTTTTGCCACGCAGGTGAAACACAATTTTAAAACTGTTTACTAGATTGCACACATATTTTAAGCATTTAAATGATTTATAGTGAAGTGACATTCATCACAATATACTCCAGATAAGGAAATTACACAAAAGCTTATTGCAATGCTACTCAATAAATTGAAATAATAAATGTCAAGAAAATGTTTTGTTGTGTGACATAAAAAATGTTTTATTTCTTGTTCAATATTCGACATTCAACCTAACATGATAATGCAGATATATATAGTTGCCTGATCATGTTATATTAATTATTCTGGCTTGCGTCAACAATTTCAATGTGCAATCACTAGACAAACGTAGCCGTATGTCACATAAGGCTTGAAGAAAATACTTAGAATTTTTTTCTTCAGTTATACATTGCTAAGATTATTTAGAAAGAAAAATACTAATATATTTGCACTTGTTATATACGAGTCTACACCTGAATATAAATTTAGAAATATATACATATGCATACCATTAGTGTCATGCACGTGTTTATATACTTTTTATTCGAGAGTTTGAAAAAGTAGGAAAAGGATTGCAATGAAACAAAAGCAAAGATGAATTCAAATAAATTTAAATATAACACAAAACAGATTTGATCCCTAGTATTAGATCCTAAATGAAATGAAAATCAATGTTGTTAAAACTACAGTGAGTTGGGTAATGTGTTGATAGAAGACAAAAATACTATTTATTTTAACTGATTTTGACAAAATTACAAAATGAATCGAATTTCTTAAAAAAATGAGCATTTTGAGAAATAGATTTTGGATAACCATGGTACACTTTGACTTTACTATTACAGAGTGTATTATATTTATATACATAATGTTTAAAATATTTTCTCTAATGTATATTTTAAAAGGAAGGTAAATTATAGAACAATTTATCCCAAATTAATTCGAAATTAAAAAAGAAAAGAAAATAATAAAGCCGTGCCAATTTGCACCTGGTGGACACAAATCAATGGCTGAATTCCAAAACAACCCAACCCAACGAAGAAATACAAGTCCATATAAAACATTGCGTTATTGAAACCAAAACGATATCTTGAAGAAACCGCGGCGAATGTTAAATCACCGCAAAGTAGGTGAAGAACAATTGCAAAAACAAAATAATCAAACTAAACAAACACACCGCAGTTCAATCTTGGGAAAACCGGAGTTCTACTGGTTAGTTGTACGCTTCTAACTCAGTGACGTGATTTTCCTAAGAAAGCCGTTAACACGCGCTTACAAATGATCGCACGTCACGTTTCTCACCAGAACGCGGCAGTTTTATCAACTTCAGGGTTGCCAGAGCGTTGAATTATAACTGAGAAAGGTGTTCACGAGATATGTTTTTTTATGCCAATTTTACCGCCATGTCTTATTAAAATGGCGCCAACCACGGGAGCCTTCGCAGATTTTTCGCGTTTCGACATAAGCATTTGTGAAAATTCTTTGTTGAATTATGTCTTTATAGGGTCTTTATCCCAATTGTATCATGTTACATCGCTATGCAATATTCAGTTTCGGTAATCTTGAACAGGGTGTGTTTAAATTAGTGTGCATGAAAGTCTTGCGGCGAGATATGATTTCGAGGATTTTGATTCAAATCACGATTTTCCGCCATAGATCATTTTCTTATTTTTTTTTTATTGAGCTAATTTGGCTGGCGATATTAATGAAAAACAATCATTTAGGAATGTTTTTTGTTTTATATTTGAAGATGAAGAGAGGTGTTGATCTACGCTGAATAAACAAATGATGATAATCAGAATGAATTACCAATTCAACCGGTGGAGTTTTCGAATATTGTCCGGAACGAATATTGTCCGTCAAATTTATCATCGAACATGATAACCAAATTTCAAGCCTCTATCGAATTTTAAAGGAGCCTTTTCTCATTTATTCTATAAATCGAACATTTTGGTGTGCGGCACCCCCTAGTAGAAAATATTGGAAATCTGAAATTGCACACTTTTTTCCTTTTATACGTTTTACCCATACATCAAATATGAAGTTTCTATCTTATCGAAAAGTATGCTTTCCTATCATTTCACTTTTCGAACGTTTTGGAGTGGAGCACCCCCTCTAGAGATCGTTTTCGAATAATTCGATTTTTTCAGGGGGTTTTATTGAACGACCGAGCCGTGTACCAAATTGCAAGTCTTTATCTATTCGGGAAGTGCCTAAACGAAGCGTGACAGGCAGACAGATAGACGGAATTTGACAATTAGTATATACAAGCAGAATGGCCGTTGAAAATCAACGGTCTCGCAATAAGCAACCACTGAATATTGTCATTTTTTTAATAATTCGAGTAACATTTATTCGGCAAATCAAAAATTTTAGTGTACGGAACCCCCTAAAGAAGAAAATATTGTAAATTTTAAATTTCGCATGTCTTCGTTTCGAACTATCTTCCGGAACACCAAATTAAAGTCTCTATCTCATCCCAAAGTATACTATTTAATCATTTACCCTTTCGAACGTTTTTCTGTGGAGCACATCCATAAATAAACATGTTTGAAAAACTCTGTTCGCCTTGGGTTTCTTATCGGATGAATGGCCCTTATACCAAATATCAAGCCAATATCACAGTTAAAGGAAGCATGTCTCGTTTATTCCGAAAATCGAACATATTGGTATTCGGCACCCCCTAAAGTTGCAAAGATTGGAAATCTGAAATTGCACTCTCTCTTCCTTTCAAACTATCTACCAGTACACCAAATTTGATATCTCTATCCTATCGTGAACCATGTTTTTGCATCACTTCAGATTTCGAACGTATTTCTGTGTTTTACCCCCTTAATTGATCATTTTTGAAAAACCGTAATAATCGTAGGGGTTTCTTTTACCAGAAGATTATCCCATATACTAAATTTCAAGCCTCTATCAAATTGTAAAGGAGGCGTTTTTCATTTGTTCGTCAAATCGAACATTTTAGTGTGCGGCACCCTCTACAATTGCAAATGTTGGAAAACTGAAATTATACATTTTCTTCTTTTTTAACTATCTACACGTATACCAAATTTGAAGCTTCTATCTCATCGCGAAGCATGCTTTTTCTATCATTTCACCTTTCGAATGTTTTTCTGTGGAGTACCCACCCCCCTGAAATATACATTTTTGAAAAACTCCATTCTTCTGGGGTTTTCTTTTAAATGATTCGTCCATATACCAAATACCATGCCTCTATCGCTTTCTAAAAGGAATGTGTCTACTTAATTCCGAAAATCGAATATTTTTGTGTACGACACCCCCTAAAGTAGAAAACATTGGAAAACTGAAATTGTACACATTCTTTCTCCCAAACTATCCACCCGTACACCAAATTTTAAATCTCTATCTCATCCCGAAGTATGTTTTCTTATCAATTGACCTTTCGAGCGTTTTCCTCTGGAGCACCCCCTTAAACGAACGTTTTTCGAAAACTATAATCGTCTTGGGTGTTTTTACCAAATTATTATTCCGTATACCAAATTTCAAGCCTCAATCAAATTTTAAAGGAGCCTTTTCTCATGTATTCGGTAAATCGAACATTTTGGTGTGCGGCACCCCCTGAAGTAGAAAATATTGGAAATCTACAATTGCACACTTTCTTCCTTTCGAACGATTTACCCATACACCAAATTTGAAGTCTCTATCTCATCGCAAAGCATGCTCTCCTATTATTTCACTTTTCGAACGTTTTGGTGTGGAGCACCTCCTCTAGAGAACGTTTTCGAAAAATTTGATTTTTCTAGGGGTTTTTATCGAATGATCGAGCCGTGTACCAAATTGCAAGTCTCTATATATTCTGGAAGTGCCTAAAAAGCGTGACAGACAGACAGATAGACGGACACTTGGCAATTAGTATATACTAGCTGAATACCCGTTGAAAATCAACGGTCCCACATTAAGCAACCACCGAATAAGGTGAAATTTTAAAGAATTCGCGTTTCTTATTTATTCGAAAAATCGAATATTTGGTTTTGAGGCATCCTCAAAAGTTGAAAATATCGAAAAACTGAAATTGCACATGTTCTTCCTTCCGAACTATCTATCCGTACACCAAATTTGAAGTCTGTATCTCATTCCGAAGCATGTTTTTTTAATCAATTCACCTTTCGAACGTTTTCCTCTGGAGCACCCCTTTAAACGAAATTTTTGAAAAACTATATTCGTTTTGGGTCTTTTCATCAAATAATTAGTACATATATAAAATTTCAAGCCTCTATAAAATTTTAAAGGGTCCGTTTCTCATTTATTCGAAAAATCGAACGTTTTGGTGTGCGGTAACCCTTAAGTAGTAAATATTGGAAATCTGAAATTGCATACTTTTCGAACGGTTTACCCATATACCAAATGTGAAGTCCCTATCTAATCGCAAAGCATGCTTTCCTATCATTTCACTTTTCGAACATTTTGGTCTGGAGCACCCCATCTAGAGAACGTTTTCCAAAAATTCGATTTTTCCAGGGCGTTTTATCGAATGACCGAGCAGTGTACCACATTGCAAGACTCTATCTTTTCGGGAAGTGCCTAAAAAAACGTGACAGACAGACAGACGGACAGACAGACAGACAGACAGACGGACACTTGGCAATTAGTATATACTAGCTGAATACCCGTTGAAAATCAACGGTCCCACATTAAGCAACCACCGAATAAGGTGAAATTTTAAAGAATTCGCGTTTCTTATTTATTCGAAAAATCGAATATTTGGTTTTGAGGCATCCTCAAAAGTTGAAAATATCGAAAAACTGAAATTGCACATGTTCTTCCTTCCGAACTATCTATCCGTACACCAAATTTGAAGTCTGTATCTCATTCCGAAGCATGGTTTTTTAATCAATTCACCTTTCGAACGTTTTCCTCTGGAGCACCCCTTTAAACGAAATTTTTGAAAAACTATATTCGTTTTGGGTCTTTTCATCAAATAATTAGTACATATATAAAATTTCAAGCCTCTATAAAATTTTAAAGGGTTCGTTTCTCATTTATTCGAAAAATCGAACGTTTTGGTGTGCGGTAACCCTTAAGTAGTAAATATTGGAAATCTGAAATTGCATACTTTTCGAACGGTTTACCCATATACCAAATTTGAAGTCCCTATCTAATCGCAAAGCATGCTTTCCTATCATTTCACTTTTCGAACATTTTGGTCTGGAGCACCCCATCTAGAGAACGTTTTCCAAAAATTCGATTTTTCCAGGGCGTTTTATCGAATGACCGAGCAGTGTACCACATTGCAAGACTGTCTTTTCGGGAAGTGCCTAAAAAACGTGACAGACAGTGATGTGTAGTTTGACGACACATATATACCCCTGTTTGTAGGAAATTTCTATATAGATTATGACTATATAGAATTCTGTTTACTATATAAAATTATGATTTTAAATATATATGCTAAAAAACTGATTAGGCTACGACAAGCAGAAACTCAAGTGTGTTAGTGTCAGACTGGACACACGCTTTTGTTTCCTAAATGTCTTCGGGTTTAGGTCGGGTTCAAGATCTGGTACAATCGAGTCAGGTTGAATAAATGCATAAAATTGAGTTCCGTATAAACTTTTATTGGGAACTTCGCAATTCGTTTCCAATTCAATGGGTTCATATGTCCAGTAGATGTTCGCCGGTAAGATACTATTTACTCTTTAAAGTGATTCTTGAGAGCTGAAGAGGAAAGTGGAACCCAATTGAGACGTTCATGAATCCAAATCCATTTAGCTCTCTTACTTCAAGGAGCGAAAGGGACACAAAAGGGGTCGGTCAATAACGGTAAATTTTTATATAGCCGCTAGAGCACTGTTTCGGAATATCTAACATTCCTTTAATGGAGTCAGGTCCAAGAGTACCGTGCAGTACATGTTCTGTTGAGACCCAGACCGTCCGACCTAAAAGAAAGGTGTAAGGTAACCGTTTGGATGGCCGGAAAGTTCCACCCAATTTAGACCGAAACCCAGTGGGGGAGGCATCCACAGGGACGTACCCTCCTTCCCCTACCGCCAACCTCTCGGAAGGACTTACGGATCCACATGTTTAACGTGATCGTACTCCGCATGAACACGGCGACAGTTGTGGCAGCGTGCTAAGCCAGCGCGCAAGCCATCGGGCTTCCGCGCCCGAAATGTGCCAACAGCACGCGGTGTTCCCAGGTGGTCACCCACCCAAGTACTAACCGCGCCCAATGCTGCTTGACTTCGGTGATCTAACGAGAACCGCTGTTTTCAGCACGGTAGGGCCGTTGGCTCTAGTACATGTTCTGTGAAAGACCCAGGCCGTCCGGCTCGTCCAGAGGACTTAGAGCAACGAGATGGACGACCGGGAAGGATAGTACATGTTCTGTGTTATTTTGCATCTAAACGCAATCAAGTGTCCATCTCTAGCTAATGCTGACTTTGGGGGTACCTCAAATAGAGATTGTTTGTTTGGCTTCTTTGAACGAGGTTTGCAATGCTGCCATTACATTTAGACCACAAGCAACTTCAAGCTCAATTTCTGCAACTTCGAACCTACTCATTGCTCTCAATAAATAAGTCAGTCGAATAATTTCGTTGAGCTATTCGCTGAAGGTTGGCTATATCTAATTTTATACAAGCAGACACTTTAAATAATAAACTACAGAATGAAAATAGGTGCTTTATATGGGGTTCCTAGAAAAATCCTTAAGCGCCCCAATCACTTTCTAAGGAAATGTTCATGTGTACACACGCTAGGTCTATATATGGTAAACTGTCCATACCCGTTCGAATAAATGCGATTGTAGCGCCCTCTAGCTGATAATTACAAAAGTTCTGATAACAGACTCGACAACAAAGCGATCTAAACAGAAAAATCCAATTATAAAGTTTTATAGCATTATCTATTTAGTAGTAATCGACAATACAACTGTTGCAGAAGGCATTTATATGACATATTATGGTTATTTGCGAAGCGTTGTCCTTTTCATCAATGTTACAATAAAAAAAAACATTTACATGCACAGGAATTTAATGTACAGCCCGTTAAAAAGCCCCCATCAGTAAGAATGTATGTTTGAATTTGATAACTGGTAGTATCGAGTACTTTGACAAACAATGCAGGTGTCACCGTGTTATAGCACTTAGTAAACAATTAACGTGAGACAGGTATTTATTATCTTTGATGTACTATTTTAGGCGTGCCTGATACTGACGCATAATAATTGCATAATGTTCTATATCATTGTAATTGACATTTTTCTTGTGAGTTCCTGTTCTTATCTCTTATGCTGCTGAGTTCCTGTTTTCAACTTTTCAATTCGTCACTGAGGGCAGTGAAATAACTTTTATTCGATGGGCATAGTTATTTTACTATATACTTCTTTCTCCAAAGTTATTTAAATGCTTAAAGACTATCCTGGGAATATTTATATTGAAATGTTTTGAATGCGGGAGTGAGATCTATACAAATTTTGTTTACAAATCTGAACACCACACATTACTTTTCCTTACATGTACTATTCAACAAAAACAACAAGAGCAGGATGTTATATTGTCTGCCAGGTTTATATGAAATGCTTTTGTTTTCACATTCTCAAATACTCAAACTAGAAACGAAATATGCCCTTAAATATTTTTCTTCAAACAACAGCTTTCTTCTGGGGATGATAACCTGTTCTTTAATGCTGTATATCCGGAAGATTGAGTGGATTAAAAACGTTGAAAAGAGTTATTTTAAACGCATTCACCTGTAAAGCTTGAAAAGTAATATTTTTCAGTTTTAATCAAATCGTTTTGTAATCAGCACGTCATGCTTTTAACATCGTAAATCAAATTTAAACACCCTCTGTGTTCACTTTGAGAAGAAATATATCTCCGCCCTTCTTGCACAATAAGATGATGTTTACTATGAGTCTGTAAGTAGAGGTTACTCTCAGAAAAGAATAAACTTTAATTTTGGAAATATGTTTTAAAGCAATTGAAACTATATCCTTATTATACCAAAATATAATTCGCTGTATCATTAAATGTGCGAGCTATATACACTCTGTACCGTGGGAATAAATCTTGGTGACAAACAGTCCCTTAATTACTTTTTATTGCTGTATAAGAGCAAATTGAAAGCCATCTATATAATTAAAATTGAAAATTCATCTGTTTCAACCAATCTTTATTTCAGTCTAGAGACGAGACAAATAGACGAGACTGTTGAATGATAATTTAATAACTTAAAAATTTTGTACCGTGGAATAGAATCTCGGTGATATACAGACTCTTAATCCCCTTTTACGGCTGTACTAGACCAACTTGAAAGCCATCTAAATAATCCATCCATCTGTTTCTCCCAATCGTTATTTGAGTCTACAGACTACCGTAACCGATTTGTTATCTAAGCCTCCAAATTTACGGAACATAATTGTTTTTAAGCCTCTCTACAATAAATGTAATTCAAATCAGATAACGTGTCCAGATCGTTCTTTGTGCATCTATCTCTATATGAACAAGATCAGATAGTAGAAGGAAGGTGAGCTATTCAGTACTGTGAGCATAGAACCAAGTACCTGCTGCTTTTCACATGTCCCAGACAGTATGTTGTTCAAGGAACGGAATCAAAATTGCAATTTTGATCCCGTTCAGATCCTCAGTTATGCTTGACGTCTCGTTCTCAACTCATTGCGTGTTAAACCACTGTATAATTTTCTGGATATTTAGTGACTGCTTTCTGTTGCTTTTGATGACATATCTATTGATTAACCTGCAATTTATGATATTTTTTCATTTTTGCATTTTGCAATTAATTTATGTTTTTTAAATGTATCGTATTTAAAATGTAAAATTATTTATATGCAAATTTTATCTCGCGGTTGTGGCCTGTGTATTTAAGCTCATGTTTTTCACCTATTTTCCCTTTGCCACTGATGAAGGGCATAATAATGTCCAAAAGCGTTATGGTTGTACAATTTTTCCTTTGCTGTTTTTGTTGTTGTTGTTGTTGTTGTGCATAATAATGTTCAAAAGCGATATGATTGTGCATTTTGTGTGTGTGTGTGTACGTCGTGAATGGATATTTTAATTAAAGACTTTCAATAATAGCCAATTTTTGGTTGTCTTAATATTTTTAAAGTGTTGATTATTTAACGTGTTTTTATACAATTTTATTATAAAGGAAGATGTATGTGTGTGCAGCCTGTAGTGGGAAATCTTAGAGTCGTATATCCATGAAATTTGATATATGGGTACTTCAGGACCCGAGCAGGTGCACCTCGATTTATTCTATTTAACAATTTACAACATAGTTGAAAAGTGTTTATGAATTTATTCATTCTGTCTGTCTGTTCGGTTACACGATAACTACCGTAAAAATGACTTTATCAAAATTAAATTTTAGTATGGTGTTGAGACAGTCTATGGGACATATGGGAATGTAAATGAATAATATCACCCAATTAGTTTTGGATTGAAAACCGTGTTGAATAAATGAAATACATTGAATCCTATGGGATCTCATTTTTCAAACATTTTTTAAGCAAATTTAAGTTTCACAAATTGCTTCGAAAATTTTAGGAAATATTCAAATTATCTCATAAAATATATAAAAAAATGTCTAGCAAAATATGTTCGGTAGTTTTTTAAATGAAAATTAAAATAATAATTGCACCCATATTATATGAAGAGATTACGTGACCCACTTCAAAATATGGCATCCATGTTGTGTCAGAATCGTGAATTTTGTTCTTTTTAATTTATATTTAGTGTTGCATCCGTCCTAAAATCGTGTTGTTCCTTTTTTCTGTGCTTCTATATACTGCGTCAACGCAACTACAATATTTTGGAGTTTAAATGACGTCAAACTTTGATTATTTCTACAAAGTAGTCCAATTTTGAAGTATGGCTAATGCAAACATATCAAGCTATAAGATGAGTTGTATAAGAATTGCTAAATTTCTTTAACGCAAAATTATTTAACTCTGGACCCTGCAATATAGCTGATATGAATGAAACATTCATTGATTTTAGAAAGAGAAGCAGACGATTCTATACTATTGCTCTTTTTGATGAAGTTTTAAGGATGGAGTCAGAAAGTACTTTTACCTCCATGGTTTTAGGATTTTAAGTAAAATAAATGATTGTTGTATTGTGATAATTTAAAAAATATCTCCACTGAATAAAATTAATGGAAAAAGTTTATGAATGAAATATACACTGCTTTTATATAGAGAGTCAGAAGATTTATATTCCGATGACGGTATTTCAATAAAATTCATTTGGTTTCGATGATGTTTTCAAATATAACAAGAAAGATCAATCATGCATAAGCATTGATTATGAAACACTTTCCAACTGAAATGTAATTTCATTTAAAAATTTCTAAAATGTGATTCATTCAGTGGTAATATCTTTTACATTATCACAGTACTACAGTAATTTATTATACTTAAATATTTAAAACTGTATCGAAATATAAATCATCTGATTCTTTATGCAAAATCAATGAATATTTCATTCATATAACTTGTATTCCAGACTCCAGAGCTAAATAATTTTGTGTGAAAAAAATTCAGCAATTCTTATGTAATTCATCTTACAATCGCTTGAGATATTTGCATTCTGCATATGTTAAAATTAGGCTTCCTTGAAGAAATAATAAAAGTTTAGGGATCATTTAAAATCACAACTATTGTAATTGCATAGGCACGGAATTTAGATACACAGATAATATATATGTGTATGTGTAAGTACTCAAAGTATTGGAATCGTGCCGAAGATCGGAACTCGAATTTTCAAAGGATCTACACGTTTTGGGACTTCTAGAACACGAAAAAACTAGTTTTAGGAAGACGTCTGTGTGTGTAAGGGTGTATCTGTGTATGTTTCTGTGTGTCTGTGTGGATATTACATCCACTCTAATTGAAAAACTAATCGACCGAATTTCATACAATTTGGTAGGTATGTTTTTTGTGGGAAATCCTGATGTTCATTAGATTATAGTACGATTCGTAATAAAAGAATCTGCCTTCTTTGCGAAATGGCCGCAGAAATTGCCTTTATCCACTCTAGCTAAAAACTAATGAACCAAATTTAACAAAATTTGGTGTATAATATTTAAATAACCTACAAGTGATTTATATACCAAATTTAACAAAATTTTGTATATAAATCATTTGTAGGTTATTCTACTACGATTCGGGAAAAAGGAACAGGCTATTTTTGCGAAATGGCCCGCAAAAATCGTTATATATAAAAATAAAAGACTACGTGTGCTCAATTATATCAATTAAATTCCTATTTTATATGTGATTTTTGACAACAAAAAGAATAAGACTAACCCCATTACTCTAGGACTAGCCGTTCTTGAGATATTCTAGTTTTTTCGCGTTTTCGCTACGCCACCTTTGACAATAAGTCCAGCTATCAAATGAGAACCAAATTTAAGTTTAACGTGTAAATTCAATGTCATTTAAAATACTTATGTTGTGCAGATAAACTCAAATTATCATTGAATAAATAAAGAGAACGAATATGAGTCTGCAGAGAAAGACATGTGCTGTCCACATCAGAATTTTTAACAATATTACAACAATGATTTATAGAAGTGAACGGGGATTATTTTCAGGCCATTTCGAAAAAAATGTATGATCTATATTTAAAGATCCATCAAATTTTTGTCGAATAAAATGTTCAACAAATTTAAGCTGTGTACCAAATTTTAACTCTCTAGGACGTAGGAAAGTGCATTTAAAATGCCATCAATTAAATTTATCATGAAGAGTTATATAAAATTTAAAAAAAATGAAAAATTGCTATCTACCAAATTTATTTTAAAATATGAAGCCACTCCCATATGCAAAACGTTTAAACAAATGGAGAGATATTTATTATATAATATCTCTCTCTTTCCTTTCTGGAAGATATCCTAAAGTCAGAATTTAATTGAATTTGTTTTTTTCCCTATATTAAATAATTTTTTTAATTAAAAAACTACTTAACATATTTTACTGAATTTTTTTTATATATTCTATGGGATAATGTGAATATTTCCTAAAAATTTCGAAGCAATTCGTGAATTTTAAATTTACTTAAAAAATGTTTGAAAAATTAGGTCCCATAGGGTTCAATGTATTTCATTTTTTCAACCCGGGTTCAATAAAAAACTAATTGGGTGATATTGTTTATTTATATTCCCATAGGTCCTACAGACCGTCTGAACAACATACTAAAATTTCATTTTGATAAACTCATTTTTACGGCAGTTATCGTGCTAACGGACAGACAGACAGACAGACAGACAGACAGACAGAATGAACAAAGTCATAAACACTTTTCAACTTTGTTGTAAAGTGTTAATAATGTGAATATTTCCTAATAATTTCGAAGCAATTCGTGAATTTTAAATTTACTTAAAAAATGTTTGAAAAATTAGGTCCCATAGGGTTCAATGTATTTCATTTTTTCAACCCGGGTTCAATAAAAAACTAATTGGGTGATATTATTTATTTATATTCCCATGGGTTCTACAGACCGTCTGAACAACATACTAAAATTTCATTTTGATAAACTCATTTTTACGGCAGTTATCGTGCTAACGGACAGACAGACAGACAGACAGACAGACAGACAGACAGACAGAATGAACAAAGTCATAAACACTTTTCAACTTTGTTGTAAAGTGTTAATAAATGATTGTAGTATTGTGATAATTTTAAAAATATCACCTCTGAATGTGTCGCATTTTAGAAATGTTTAAATAAAATTGTATTTCAGTTAGAAAGTGTTTCATAATTAATGCTTTATGCATGATTGATCTTTCTTGTTAGTTTTGAATTAGATTTTCAGTTATTTTATCTTTTAGCCAGATTGACATAAAGAAAATCTATAGAAAAACTAAAAACAAAAAAAACAGCTAACAGTTTTGTAGGTTTTTGTTTATTCAAAAATCGATACTTACAATCGTAGAATATATATATATATATATATATATATGTAATAAAAATATAATATGAAAATCCAATGATGGAATAGAGAGAAGTTGTAACTCAAAAAATCCTAACTTTAAGATATGCCTACATAATAAAAATAAGTATTAAAGAGAGAATCATCAATCATGTGGAAAATGAAATACATATTTCTAGTCATCAAGCTGAAAATAATCAATAAATATCAATGGAGTGGATTCGATAATAGAAAATCAAATAAAATCCAAGCATTGAAGCTGTGCACGTGGCCTAAACAAATTGTTCATTTTAAAAAAAAAATCTTTGCCAAGTCGAAGTATTTCATCAAAATGAACACACAATATGCATGTTTCTGAAGAAAGAGATAGATAATATCTATAAACGCTTTCTACTTGGACGACATGTATAAAGATTGAAAAATTGTATAGGAAACAAGAATACCTGAAAAAAACACTTCATATGTTCTATCCATTGGAGCCGTGAATGAAGAAACTAATGTTACCAATCGCAGAACAACTGTGATATTCTACAGTAAGAGTTGCAAAATAATGGGGCGTATATAATATAATGGAAAACATAGAGGCTAAAGTATAAGGGGATGTAAATACATTGTAATGCTTATTCAAAAGGAAATTGATATCTGGCTAATATAAGATACTAAGGAGAGAATTTAAGAATATTCAAGTAATCCAAACTTTTTAACTTTACCATTTACAAAATATGCTGGATATTTATATAATTTGCTGGTAAGTTCTAGATTATTAATATGCATAGCATGCCATGTTTTTTTATCTGATAATCTATAAATTCCAAAAAGTTGATTAAGTATAATATGTCTAAATTGAATCGCGTTGCAGGAATTAAATGGTAATATTTTATTAATGTTAAAATTAAAATAGTTACTTGAAGGATGCACTAAACTCGAGACCAGTACACTAAACATTGTATAAATGTGTATTATAATCAGTTTAACTAATTGGAATTTAAGTGACTGCGTATTTTAATGAGATATCAGACTTATATTTAAACACATAGTAGGTTATTGTGTGAAGTACATGTTATTTCACTTAAGTATTTAAAAATCATCTTTAATCACATATAACCTTGGAATTAATATTTTAATTAATGGATTTGTTTAAAATTGTTTTATTATTAGGCATTTTATAAATTTATGGGATCCCATCAAGCACATCAACACAAACATAAACACAAACTTCATAGCACTGTGAACAGAGTGAATGGTGTGTGCGAGTTCCCTGATCAAGGAACTCTACATTTTTTTATAAAACATAAACTAATTCATCACACTTACACAACATAGAATAAAAAATAATGTATTGAACTCATATCATACTGTATCATTTGCCTGTGAGAATTATTTGTAATTAGGGAAATAATCTTTATAATTTTGTTGAAATATAGGAAACATTTACAGGTCTCAGGTCTGTAAATATTTATAATTTTACTGCTTTTTATATTATGAATTTTATTGTGATTTTTACTTTTGATTTTATATGGAATTGTTATACTTTGAAAAGCCCTGGGCAAGAAGTGTGTATGTGCCCAAGCTTTTTGTTTTTGAAGGGGGATATGATACAGAAATTTTAAGCTTTCCCCAATAACGCGCCCTTTTCTTTCATAATTGTTATTCCAATTTCCTATTTCATGTGCAGCACGTATTGCAACTGTATTAAATTCTATCCCACGCCATTAATATTAACAAAGTCTGCCAGCACTTCCTATTTTCCTCGATCAAACTATATATGGCCACTAATCTTAACCTTTGCGTAAACTTTCTCATATGAAAGTGCTTCTCTATCACATTTTTAAAGCATAAAGGACGCGAAGGCAACATGCTATCCATGTCGTCACATCCCTCCCCCCTTCGGTGTAACTGTACATTGCGTGAACCAACGCTGACTGCATTGAGATGTCTTGAGAACTGGTCGCTTAAGAGGAGAGCGGCCTTATGTAACTAATCATGATTTCTAGTGTCATATAATAAAGAAGATTTTTGGTAATCTGAAAAGTCTCTTCACTGGACTATTGTAGCTGCCGTTACACACACACACACGCACACACACACACACACACACACACACACATATATATATATACACTCATGATCTCTAGAAAGAAAATCTAGTCAAAATAATAACTAAAGTTTTGTAGTCCTTCCTTGAATAAAGCAGGAATTTGCCAGTAAGAGGACGAGAATGGAAAAGTAGTGGGTTTAGAATTAAGTGTAATATATGAACTTCAGAAATAGGACAAAATGCACTTTAAAAAGTTTGGTCCTGAAATTAATCTACATTTATTGCTTGAATCTGAATAAAAAGCAAACCACATATTGTTTCCCTCTTTCAGATAAAATTGAAAGTGCCCTGAACTTTAAGTTGAACTAATGTTTGAACTAATGTTTGCTTGTATAAATACATTCTCGACAATCCTTCTGATATTTTTCACTGGCTCGTCTTTTACTGAAAATAACCATTGAAAACTCTCGTTTTTTCTCTATTTTCACGGTCTCATGTCCAATAACTACTTTTGAAGCCTCTAGGGTTTTCATTGGTGTTTTAGTGGCGTCTACATTGGATTCGCAGATGACTTCTCCATGATGGAGAAGCCATTTCCATCATCTGATCATGATTTCGCAACTTCCGTTATCTAGGCATGATAAAAACATAACAGCAGTTTTAAAGTTGCAGTACAGTGGCATCTTCTTTCTAGTTGAAAATAAATTACAGATTCAAAATAAACGAGTGAACATTGCAGCACATGTGATTATCAATGATTTTAATTGACATGGTGTTGTAAATAAAGACTATTTTTTAGGAATATGCAGCTTTGAAACGTTACTAATATATTTTTAAATATATAAGGTACATTTTTAAAGTGAAAAAAGTCACCTTTTTTTTTTCGATTTTGCCGGAAAAAGCAATTATAGAACCCCTTAAGTCAGTCATTGTAGTAAAGATCATTGTAAAAAAAGTTTTGGTTCTGTGGGGAATCAAACAAAAATATTTCGACTTGCCAGATAACATTATATTTATTTTGCTACTCAGACGATTAGATTTCCTTCTGTGCCCTGAATTTCACATCGCAATTGTTTTATATATCACACATGATTCAGCTATTTGGTGTTTGATCAAAGAGACATAGGAAGTCATGTTGAAGATCGCGAGTTCAAACTTCCAGGAAAGGCGTTGACAAATGCCAGGTATTGGAATTTCTTCGTTTTTCTACCATGCAACATAAATACAATACAGCCAGTCATGAAAGAGCCCTATAAGAAATGCCCCTACTTTAACAATATTACCTGGGCCACTGTTTGAAAAATACACTCTTTCACTCATGTTCTATATCTGAGAATGATTACTAAAGCCAACAGTATTAACCGTATCAAATAAAATTATCTTACAATGTGCATAAAATGGAAATGTTAATATATTTTGAAAAAAAGTTATTTAAAAATTAGAAAAATACAAAATGTATCATATAAAACTCTCAATTATCTTAAAAATATTATAATATAACTTATCAGCATTCACATTGCATGGATTTTTAACAAGTGATGACTCACAATTCTTCAAAATAATAGAAATAATGTAGGGGAAAGGAATTATTTTTCTGAGGACGGATAGAAATAGGTATTTAAACAACCTTTGCTCCCGACGTCCTTGGCGTCTTATCAAAATAGACCCCATACTGACTTTAGACACGTCCCCAAGAGAGGAACAAGTTTTTTCCATTTTGTCAACTAATTTCAGGGAGGAAGGCACAGTTGGGTAGGAAGGACTACCAGTGATTGCATAGTAATGGTACAAGGGAACGGGGAAAAATTATGACTTCTCTTGGCAATTTTTAGGCCAACTACCACGAACCTGTGCAAGATGTTAGACGAGCAAAACCTTTTCATTACAATTGAAGAAATAAAAAACAGGGTCAACATGTAGGTGGGCTGCGTATTTAATTTCTCGGTAGTGAATAAGACTGCTATTATTAAACGTTGCCACTAGGATATTTTGAAATATTTTTCTTTTTTCAAAGGTAACAATGGTTTTAATTAAATACGGTTATAATGGATGTTAAGAAGTCTATTCTTTTATTGTAAAGAGGTTGCTTATTATAATATGTGTATCATTGTATTATCGGTACATAAGATCTTTGTTCGCAGTGCTTGTAATTATTCGACTAATGTCTCACACTACAACAAAAATGACACTTGTAGCTATTTTTCAAAAAGGACTACCAGTGATTGCATAGTGATCGTAAAAAGAGATGGGGGGAAATTCTGACCTCTGTTGGCAAATTTTAAAAACCAATTACAGCTTAACTTGTGCAGTATGTCAGGCGAGTAACGTATTTTCATTATAATAGAGGCAATAAAGATCCGGGTCAGCTTGTAGGAGGGCTGTATATTTAACTTTTCGGTAGTTAATAAGACATCTGTTGTTAAATATTGTTATTGGGAGGTCTTGAAATAATTTCCTTTTTTCAAAAAGAAGAATATTTTTAATTAAATATGCCTCTAACGGATGCTTAGATGTGTGTTGTCTTATTATAAAGAGATTGCGAATTATAGTGTACTATTAATTTAATTTTCCAGTAATAGGTAGTAGGCAGCACATACATACATACTGGTATAACATCCAGGCCTAAAATGGACAGGCCAAAGCTTTACTCATAGTACACTCCAACATAAATACTACTTGTTGCTTGTTGCTCTTGTCTCAGAAAAGTCATACTACTAAGTACATATCTCACAAAAACACCACTTCATAGTAAAAATCTTCTCAATAAGTATAAAAACGCAAAAACCACATTCCAAAACACTTATGAAATTTCTAAATGGTTTGCTCGAAGTTCCCGCGGGACGGAGCTGTACTTTCAGGCCTAGGGTACCCTGCTAATGGATAATAATATTCCACGTAATCAGACATAGATCCTTTTAAGTAGTAGTCATTTTTTAATTAACTACGACTGAAGAGGGGGGGAGCTACGTGTGATTTGAAAGAGTGTCAGGGTTCTTCAACCAGACACACTAGACCTGAAATGACTGTTCACGTTTTGCAGAAACTCTCGCTTTTTATACTTGGCGGGGAATTTTTCACCATAAAGTGGTATTTTTGTGAGATTTTATTACTTTTGTAGAAACATTTATCAATATGATTCCGCGACAATGATATAATCGATCATATTCATTGCCAATTTTCACTATGCACCATTTATTAATATTTTGAAATTCTAAATAAAATCTATCTTTTATTTTTAAGTTATAAAAGAAAAGTATGTACATCCCACCAGAATACATGAAACGAGTTATCATTGATTAAAGTTGATTCAGAAGTTTAGTGTAGCTCTATCAACACTAAAGGAAAGTGACCGAAAATTCACGTTTTTTCAACTTTTGAAATTATTGGTAAAATTTATCTTTAAAGTTTGAAAAATTATATACCTCCCACCGGAACACACAAAATGAGCCATTGTTCTTTCGAATCAGACCAGTACTTATGTTACAAGTTCTGAGACCGGCAACACTGAAGGAAAAAAATCCTGTTCGACAATCGTAAAATATGCCAATTCAAAGTTCCTTTTTCTCAAGTGCTACAGCACTAATTGTAATTTTATTTTGTTTTGTTTTTTCAGCTTTGTGGCCACATTGCACGAAAAAAGATCAAGTCTATAGCTATCTTAAGGTTTAAGATACATGCCCTTGAATATTAAAGTTTGTCACGTCGCATATAATATACACTTGCCAGCCGCGGTATAAAACATGGCAACTTGGTGGGGCGAGGCGCTACAGCATTCCTAAATTAATACAAAATATAGCTTGAATTAAAGTAAGTCGAAATTAAATAAAAACTTACAAATGCATCGCCAATGCATCCTAAGCTCATTCAATGTATTTATGAATAATGCCATGGATTTCTGATATGTGTGCATTGCGTTAAAATCAGACAAGTTTTACATCTAAAGAGCAGAAGATAAACATATATATTGAGGAAACATTCCATCAGGAATAAAAACAGAAGATTCTGTCAGTTCCGTATCAATCAATGCAGTGAGTGATACAGCAATGCAGTGCACCAATTGTTCAAATTATTATCTGTTTAGAACTTGTTGACCATGGTTTCATGGTCATTGCCTTTCGCCAGCAAGAGCAGACGATCAGGTGACCAGTGAGTGCAGAACTCTTTAAAGCAAGGATTTTGGAATGTTACTCATAGACGTGTGTACGTAGAACCAGCAACGGTGCAGAGCATTATACGTAGGCTAGTATTTAAGATTTCGAAAATAAAACATAAAACGGTTTTGTATGGAAATAAATCGCTTTATTGCTTTTCAAAATATTCACCGTGGGCATCAATATATTTTTTCATTCGAATAAATCAATTTTCAAAACAGTTATGCCATTCATAAGTTTGTGTAGCAGAAACATGTGTTTCACAAGCTTCAACTGCTTATGGTCTGTTAAAGCGTTGACCACGCTTTTTATTTTTGATTGTTGGGAACAAGAAAAAATTATTATTGTCTAAATCAGGCAAATAAGGACAATGCCTCATAAAATTAATTTTTCAGGCTTGAAATAATTTATAGTTTGAAATGCAATGCTTGAGATTGCATTGCATGATGAATAATGATGTGACGTTTCGAATTATATTTCTAACTTGAACAACTATTTCTGGCAAGCAAACACCAATCAGCATTTACTGTTCTACGATTCTCCAAAGCAATTGTTGCTACATAGCCGGATTTACCAAAAAATAAAGCAATCATTTTCTTTGAAACACTTCGTGCACGAACAACTTTTGTGAGATTTGGTTCATTTTGAAACACCCAGACAGTAGATTGTTGTTTTGTTCCGGGTTCATAGAAATAGATCCACGTTTCCTCACTTGTTACAATATCAAAGAAATCTTTTGGGACGCCAAAGTTGAATCTTTTCTGATTTTCCTTGTACCATTTGACACTAGCGTACTTTGGAGCTTGAGTTAAATTGTGTGGAATCCAACGCGTAGATGCATTTTTGGCTTATAAATGACTATGTAAAATATAATACGTTGGATTATTTAAATGTTTAAATATTCTTCAATTTCATCATATGTGACATGACGATCTAAAGAAATCATTTGTTGCACATCATCAATGTTTCCTGGCGTTGCAGATGTTCTTGGTCAACCGTCAAAAATGTATCACTAAGACACTTACGTCCAAGATGGAATTCTTTAAACTAGTTGTAAATTGTGGCTTTGGATGGCGCTTCATCACCAAAAGTCGAATTCAATCGATCGATATACTGTTACTGTATTAATCGTTCTCCTTCTTTGGCGCAAACCGTCCGACATACCCGAAGGTTTAAGGTATATGTTTGGACGATTGGAAAGTACTGCCGAAACTTTTGTTGAAAGTCATAATAAATCATAGCTAGAAAATCCTTTCGATTTAAATCCAGGTTTTTTTAACTACCTTACTAACTTCAGAACGACGCCATAAAAATACTTCTATAGCGTTTCACGTTATTTAACAGCCAATGTTCATGTGAAAGTTCAAATTAAAAAAAAATCGGCTGCTCTAAGAACTATTATTTTTGGTATTGCCACATTCTAAAAACAACTGATTCTCGTTCTGGCTCTGTAAATTTATTTGAATTTTTTGAATACTTCCATAAATTAACAACAAATGAACAAATAATTCGAATATTATGTAATTCATAAAATTAAAAATATATTAATTTATAATTAGCTTACAATTCGTAGAATAATTAAATAACTGAACGATTTAAAATAAATAAGTTATATATGAGATTGTTTTTTGTAAAAAATATTTTTTGAAAAATTGCTAAATTACAATTCATTCAATCACATTATTAAGAACGCTAATTGAGAAAATGTAATGGGTTTTCCTATTTAAAAATGAAGTAGTACATTTTTTTAATCATATAATTAAATCATTTGTGTTATGAGTACAGTATGATTTATGAGAGAAAATAAAAATGTTTATATGTGGTCTCACTAAACCCATTTTATTATAATTTTTAAAAATATGTATATAAATTTCTATTTCGTGAGTTGTTTTTTCTATAGACGAAATCTTAAAGCTTCTATAATATATTTTTAGTTTGAAAATCCTTATATAAGTTCTCTTTCAGACTTTAAAGTCATTTATAATCAAAAACGTCCTTATCTATAAACATAAATGATATTTCTTCATAATGATAGTGGAGACGTTACGCAAAAATTTACCATAACTAGCCGAGTTTCTACGCTTAAGATTCAAGAATAATAATAGGTGAATGGAACTAATCAGCAGATTGTAACTCTATGTGACAAAAGCCTATTATTTTTCCTTCGAAATATAAAATACATCAGTACCAACAAATTTTATTTCCAGTCAAAGATTAGAGGATAAAATATGGGCGAAAGGCAGTTTCCAAGTTTTAATTTCGTATTTCATAAGGCTGTCGGGTGGACTTGGCAACTTTTCTTAGAAGCTGACAGTAAGAATTTTACTTCCTGTTCAGAATTAACACTTAAAATGGCTCATTTTTGTGCGTTTTTATTAATGTTATGAATCTCAATAGGGATCTCATCCGAGCATTTGACAGATATAAATGTTTTCTTATAGCCAAAAGTGATGCCAATGAATATAAATGAACTCCTGATATTAACGCTCTAATATGCATAATTTTCAAATTCTTGACACTGATGACATAAAAGTTAAATAGAAGTAAATTTGAAGCGATCACCTCACGGTAAAGGGATGCCACGTTTTATTGCCCCAATCCTACCATGAGGGCGTCAGCACTCCATGGAAGTGATGCATATGAGAAACATTTTTAGCGCCACACCTATGACGTTGACAGAATTAACAGCAGTATATCATGACGGACATTGACTTTCAACGTTGGTGTCTCAGTGTGAATAACATTATCACATTTAACATAATTGACTGGAGTTGTCTTATCTGATAAATTATAAGCATGTTACAAATAAAGTTTTAATATGCTAAGTATGAAATACTATCAGCATGCTCTGAGTTTGATGGAATAGCTATCTTCAGAATAGATGCGCATTTCTCTACAAGTTCGCTGGTGCTCCCAAAGAGATTAATTTCTGTAGATTTAAATGTTTTCTGCCGCTACTGAGTAAAGTTTTGTTTTGTTTCTCTAGGCTAAAAATGTTATTTTATTGCTGGTGACTGAAAATTTTATCTAGTTCTGTAAGATAAAAATGCTATTATATTGCTGATGAATAAAATGTTGTTCTGTTACTGTAGGCTAAAAATGTTATTTTATTGCTGGTGACTGAAAATTCTGATCTATTACTGTAGGATAAAAATGCTATTATATTGTTGGTGACTAAAATTGTGTTCTGTTACTGTAGGCTAAAAATTCGATTCTATTGCTGGTGACTAAAATTTTTGATCTATTACTGTAGGCTAAAAATGTTGTTATATTGCTGGTGACTAAAATTTTGTTCTGTTATTGTGGGCTAAAATGTTATTCTATTGTTGGTGACTAAAATTTTTGATCTAACTGTAGGCTGAAAATGTTGTTATATTGCTGGTGACTAAAATTTTCTTCTGTAATTGTGGGCTAAAAATGTTAGCACATTGCTTGAGAATGAAAATTTTGCTCCTTTTTTATTTAAGTAATCTTTCTAAACAGTTTTGTTATAGTGACTGAAATATCCAAGTGAAAGGAAAGTTCAAGGAAAAATATAGGGAGAATTGTTCACAGGAAATACAGCAGATGCAGCTGCAGTTAAAACTCACCCACTTATAGCAGATAACTATATACTTTTTAATGCAAAAAGTAAGTCACTTTAAATTAAAAATTTAAATAAACTTACTGTTTAAAAGATGTTTTGGCTTTAAAATAGTGTTTCCGGAGAAATATTTTTCATCAGGAACAATTCCTTTTATAGTTATTACGGAGATATTAATGCAAACTATATATTAATTTCTTTATATACATACGAGTATAATGTATTAGGAATATATTGTGACGGGGTTGAAAATTCGAATTCGAGTTTTCGACGGGAGAGCACGTTTCAAGCATCCCTGAACTCGAATCAGACGTTTTTGAGATGATGTCTGTGTGTGTGTGTGTGTGTCTGTGTGAGTGTGTGTGTATGTGTGTGTCGCAGTGAGTCTGTGGAGACGATAAAAGACGAACGAATGGACCGATTTGAACGAAATTTGGTACGCAAATTACAATTCATGAATACTGGAAGCCTACTGTCTTTAAACACAATCGAATGTTCAGAACTCCCTTAAATTTTCGAGTAAAATTTTGAAAAAATCATCAAACAATTAAAAGCTTTAACAAAGTTACGGAAATAGACATTTCTTGTGTAATTTTCCCTTAGAAAACGATTGACATAAACTTTAGAACGCTGGCATGAACTGTTCTCGAGATATTGCACATTTTTCAAACAAATTCATCAAAACATCCCATAAATTAAAAAAAAAAATGATTGTTGAGACACCTGTTCACTTTTTATATGTAATATCATACTATAAATTTGGTGACGTTATTTTTGTGGATCTACTTGGTTCCATATATGAAAAGATACTTTGAGAAATACGTTTGTATTTGAAAGCCAATAGTCATTTATCTGCTATAAGAATGACTTATTTCTCCATAAATAACGCTTGGCGAGATTTTGGCGATGAATTTGGTAGAAAGTCGCCAACTTGACGACCTTTTTTAAATGTTGCTAAATTAGCGAAAATATCGCCAAATGGAAATAAATGACACTAAATCAATAAAAATGACGACTAATTGACGAAAATCCAATATCTTGGGAAGAATATAAGTATCTACTATAAGAATAACCTATTTTTCTACTGTAAAAGTAGTAAATTTGTTGCATTATATAAGGAAAGTCATGTGCTGCCCACATCAGATTTTTTTTAATTCGTTTCTTCAATTAAACAGACTGTTTCAGCGGTTTGTGATGCGTTGAATGTTTCTTTTTATTTTCAGTATTGTTTTGTAAATCATTTCATTATTATTTGGTAAGCAAACGTTTATATTTATAATTATATAGAATACATATGAAATCATATAAATTCATCTTACAACTTGGGGTTCAAATCGAATGTAAATTTACACTAAATTTGTTTTAAATAATGCATTCGTAGACAGAAATGCATATGAACTTTTTTTTATACAAAATATTCAATAAAATAGCTCAGATAAAACTTGAATTCATTGTTTGTAAATAAATCATCTTGTTAATTGTGTTTTGGAAAGGATATAGTCAAATTTATATTTGTATAACTAAATAAATAATAAAATTTACCTGGCAACTCATCTTTTTAGCCTATTACTCTAAATACTTGAAGATATATACTTAATATCTATACATGCCAATATTAAGATAAGGATGTTCTATCTCGATTATCTTTTCATTACAATGTTTTTTATTTATTTATTTAAATGTATCTTATATGCATTAGTCCAATTGGTTAATACCAAGATTTATTTCTAGTTTTTAAATTCAAAGAAAATACTACATTGTTGTAAGTTACTTTACAGTAATTTACACGCTGTATCAGCCATATTCAGCCTATCCTAACTATATGCATTTATCGTGGTGCCTAGGCGCTCCTTCACCACGGGGGAATTAGTAACGAACGATATGCATTTATCAAATCAATTTTACATCGTATTGATAACCTTTAAATAAATTTATTCTTCATGTTAGAATTCAAACTTTATTGAATTAATTTTACGATTTCAACAATACATTTTCACCACTTAAGAAAAAATGATATGTATAAATTGAACAAAATATTTACAGATAAGGTATTATTTCTTACTTTATATTACATAATAAATTTAATATTATACGATGTATAATAAAAAAACAAAAGTTTAATATAGATATATACATTCTTACAGAAAAATTAATGTTTAAAGAATATTATCTACTTTCGAGGAGACAAAAACTAAATTTAAAACAAGAAAGATCAATCATGCATAAGCATTGATTATGAAACACTTTTCAACTGAAATGTAATTTCATTTAAAAATTTCTGAATTGTGATACATTCAGTGGTGATATCTTTTACATTATCACAGTACTACAGTAATTTATTATACTTAAATATTTAAAACTGTATCGAAATATAAATCATCTGATTCTTTATGCAAAATCAATGAATATTTCATTCATATAACTTGTATTCCAGACTCCAGAGCTAAATAATTTTGTGTGAAAAAATTCAGCAATTCTAATGTAATTCATCTTACAATCGTTTGAGATATTTGCATTCTGCATATGTTAAAATTAGGCTTCGTTGAAGAAATAATAAAAGTTTAGGGATCATTTAAAATCACAACTATTGTAATTGCATAGGCACGGAATTTAGATACACAGATAATACACAGATAATATATGTGTGTATGTGTATGTACTCAAAGTATTGGAATCGTGCCGAAGATCGGAACTCGAATTTTCAAAGGATCTACACGTTTTGGGACTTCTAGAACACGAAAAAACTGTTTTTAGGAAGACGTCTGCGTGTGTAAGTGTGTATCTGTGTATGTTTCTGTGTGTCTGTGTGGATATTACATCCACTCTAATTAAAAAACTAATGGACCGAATTTCATACAATTTGGTAGGTATGTTTTTTGTGGTAAATCCTGATGTTCATTAGATTATAGTACGATTCGTAATAAAATAATCTGCCTTCTTTGTGGAATGGCCGCAGAAATTGCCTTTATCCACTCTAGCTAAAAACTAATGGAACAAATTTAACAAAATTTGGTGTATAATATTTCAATAACCTACAAGTGATTTATATACCAAATTTAACAAAATTTTGTATATAAATCATTTGTAGAATAAAACTATCTACAAATCTATCTACAAAATCTAATCTATCCACAAAATCTAATCTATCTACAAATCTAAAACTATCTACAAATCTAAAACTATCTACAAATCTACAAATAATCATTTGTAGATTTATAGAAGTGAACGGGGATTATTTTCAGGTAATTTCGAAAAAAATGTATGATCAATATTTAAAGATCCATCAAATTTTTGTCGAATAAAATGTTCAACAAATTTAAGCTGTGTACCAAATTTTAACTCTCTAGGACGTAGGAAAGTGCATTAAAAATGCCATCAAATAAGTATATCAAGAAGAGTTATATAAAATTTAAAAAAAATGAAAAATTGTTATCTACCAAATTTATTGAAAAATGTGAAGCGTCTCCCATATGCAATACGTTTAAACAAATGAAAAGATATTTATTATATAATATATTTCTCTTTTCTTTCTGGAAGATATCCCAAAGTCAGAATTTAATTGAATTTGTTTTTTTCCCTATATTAAATAATTTTTAATTAAAAAACTACTTAACATATTTTACTGAATTTTTTTTTTATATATTCTATGCGATAATGTGAATATTTCCTAAAAATTTCTTAGCAATTCGAGAATTTTAAATTTACTTAAAAAATGTTTGAAAAATTAGGTCCCATAGGGTTCAATGTATTTCATTTTTTCAAACCGGGTTCAATAAAAAACTAACTGGGTGATATTATTTATTTATATTCCCATAGGTCCTACAGACCGTCTGAACAACATACTAAAATTTCATTTTGATAAAGTCATTTTTACGGCAGTTATCGTGCTAACGGACAGACAGACAGACAGACAGACAGACAGACAGACAGAATGAACAAAGTCATAAACACTTTTCAACTTTGTTGTAAAGTGTTAAAAAGAAAATATTTTAATAACAGAAAAGTAACATTATTTTAATATTTTATATGCATTTCATTTTTTCAAATGCATTATTTACATTTACTCATCTTTGAAAATTTTACTTGGTATTTTTTTTATACATTTATCTCTATTTATACATTTAATATAAAAATGAAGTCTGATTATCAAGTAAAATCTCAACAATGTATCTGTTCTTTCCGGGTTTCATTCTATATCCTTAATGTGGAGTTTGACAAAGTATCAAAAAGATCACTTATACTATCTCTGTGAAGTAAATTTATAGAGAAACACATTAAAAATTTGTACTGTAAGTTTTTAATAAAATTAAATGGATTTATTGATTAAATGATTAATCAAATTACGATCTAGCAAAATTTAACCAAAAGCACAGTCCAAACTCCCATTAATGACAACAGATGGCGCTACACTCTCTTGATCCCCATTTTTACCCTCTGTGTTCTGAATTATTAGAACCAGTTTTTCAACACTTCTTTCTTACAAACACATCACTAGGTGTTCTAGGCACTGTAGTTTAGACTGTAACAGCTTATAATCTCAAGAAAATTGTCCTTGGAGAACATTTTTAAAGTCACAAAGAAATGTAATAGATATTTATTAGAGAAAAATAAAATTTACCGAATTCTACTGACAAACAAAATATGTTTTTTTAAATTGTCAGCCATTTAATTATGTTATAAATGAAAAGTGTCATATATTGTCAGAGATCGACGCTATTGTGATGACAGACTGTAATAGATTTACACTTTTGTGGAATATTTCATATTGGGATGATATTAGTATCAGGAAAAATAACCGTCGGGTTAAGGTCTTCGTAAAAAAAGGACAGTCCATCAAATAATACAGGCAGACGTGTTAACGCCAAGACTGGATATTAAAGTATAATTAATTTAATTAATTTATGATGGGCAATAAAACTGGGCGCTTTCTTTTTTTCAAGTCTACCTTTCGGCCATCAAGCCCGTTGGAAGTTTCCTACAGCCAATGAGTGCATTATCGCACCCACTAGTTCAAGTCAGTGGGGACGGAACTAGAGGATATTGCTAGCCTATGGACCAATGTATGCAGGAGAGAAAAAGAAGACGGAACCAGCAGCGAGTGTTGGAGAGATTCAAGTCAGTCTAAAAAAGCAATTTCATGTAGAATTCAGAGAGGAGACTTTGTGAGGATTCTATTGTATGATAATTCTACTGCTCATTATGTTAATTTATGCACGAAACGCCTCAACTCTGTATTCGAGAGTCACGTACTCACGACCGGCCAGAACTATAAAAGCGGCAAGCGTTTGGCAGAAGTCAGATCAAGAAAGATTAGATCAAAGATTGAGATAACATTAGAGTAGATCATATCTCAAGTATCCGTAGTCGAGCGAGATGCAAGTGTGATTCGTCGGCGTCAGCTTCGGCTGTTATCTTTATATGAGAGTGTGGTGTTGGTCTGTTTATTAATGGAAGCACCCAGCGAAGGTGATGGTCTCTACAATATTGTGAGTATAGATAGCTTTATATAGACGAAAGGTTAAGATTAGGTCGAGGTATAGATATGATATTGCTCGCTTGTAAATACTCTGTGTATGTAATTGTGTATTGAATTGTCAGCGAAGTTAGCTGGAATAAAGTATGAGTTTGTTAAATATTGTAGATCATTAATGGAACTTAAGTCAGGTAAAAACCTTTACAATACCGCCGCACAGAGTAACTTGGCAGTGGAACTTTTAAAACTTCCATGAATCAGTGATACGATGAGTGAAGGACGCAATTAAAAAAGAAAGATCAATCATGCTTAAAGCATTGATTATGAACCACTTTCCAACTTCAATGCAATTTTATTTAAACATGTCTAAAATGCAATACATTCCTCGGTAATATTTTAAAACTTATCACAATACTACATTAATTTATTACATTTGAAAACTTAAACCTTCATCGAAAAAAAGGAACTTCATTCAAATGACGGCATTGAAATATAAATTGCCTGGTTTAAACATCTCTGAAATGTGATACATTCCTCGGTAATAATTTTAGAATTATCATAATACTAGATAATTTATTATATTAGAAAATTTCATCGAAAACAGCTGAAATTCATTCAAATGACGTCATAGAAAAAATAACACGCCTGGCTCTCTCTATAAAAGCAGCATTTCATTCATAAATAATTTCCCATTCATGTCATTAATCACAATACTATAATTATTTATTTTATTTAAAAATTAAGACCATGGAGCTACAAGTAATTAAACTCTATGCGTAAAACTTCATCGAAAAAAATCGTCCTTCTATTTGTAAAATCAATGAATATTTTATTCATATCAGCTGCGCAGACTCCATGAACTAAATGATTTTGTGTTAAAGAAATACAGCAATTCTAATACAACTCATTCTACATATTTTGCTGTTTACATTTTACATAGGTGGAAAATAGGCTTCGTTGTAGAATTAATCAGATTTGGATGATCATTTAAACTCAAATATATTGAAATTGCGCTGTTTCAGTATGTAGATGCACAGAATTTAAGCAAAATAAAGTGGTTTTAGGACGGATACAACACTCAATATGAATTAAAAAGAACTTTAAAAATCGCGATTTTGAGACAAGATGGATGCCATATATCATTTTTAAGTGGGTCACGTGATCTTTTCATATCATGGTCACGTGATCGCTTCATATAAGAGGTGTTATTATTATGTTAATTTTTATTTAAAAAACTACTGAATATATTTCGCTGAATTTTTTTGACATATTTTATAGAACAATTTGAATATTACCTAAAATTTTCGAAGCAATTTGTGAATTTTAAATCCGCTTAAAAAATGCTTGAAAAATTAGGTCCCATAGGGCTCAACGTATTTCATTTTTTCAACCCGGGTTCAATCCAAAATTAATTGGGTGATATTATTCATTTTTATTCCCATAGGTCCTACTGACCGTCTGAACAACATACTAAAATTTCATTTTGATTAAGTCATTTTTACGGCAGTTATCGTGCTAACGGACAGACAGACAGAATGAACAAAGTCATAAACACTCTTCAACTTTGTTGTAAAGTGTTAAAAATGAGAGTATGCCAGTGTGCAGGGATAGGACCATATTATATACCAGTGAAAAATGGAGTCCCGAAGTCTAGATAAGTTCAAAATGTACTCTTAATAAATTTGCCTACAATGACTGCCGCCAAAGTCCCTTCAAAACGATTGATTATACTGCCCTATGATTTTATAATTCCATTATAGTAAATTACTTAAATGGCTACAAGTATGAAGATAGAAATCAATAATGACACTTTTAAAATATTGAAATTTATTTTCACATTATAGGACGTTCCTAAATATATAGAAATCATCTTAGCGCTTTAAGGCGTATAGTTCTTAAGATGCATTAAACATGTAACAGCACGATAGAGCAATAAATGCAGTCCGAATCAGAATTTTATAATTTGCATAAAATTCAAGTTCCATGCTGATACAAGTAAAAATTAAGAAAAAAATAAAAACACATAGATTCACAAAGATAAGAACTTAAAAGGCCAAACAGGTAGACAGATATGCCAAGAATTCAATAATGTTAATGAAGGACCATACGAGATCGAAATCTCAAAGGCGATGCCTGTATTTCCGCAAACGTCATAAAATCTGAAAATACATTTACTTATTTTAAAAGTCTCACTATTATATTACTTTATATAGATGCCATAAAATTATACAAGGTTATCGAAAAGTCGCGCACATCAAATTGAACATGAGATGTCACCGCTATGTTAATTTACTATTTACTAAGCAATTGACATTAATATTGATGGTGATAAATTTTAAAATCATTAAAATGCATGTAAAATACATTTAGTGCATTTCTGCATAAAACATATAGCATTTTATGTATCACATTCGTCCTGTATTGCTGATTATCGGAGGTCATCACTGGACGTCTGGAACTTTCTGCCATCCACCCCGCCGGGAATTTTATACATCACAGTTGACCAGTACAGCTGATTATCAGAGGTCACTTCGTCTTTGACTACGCATGCCGCGCTCTTGCTTTGGGTTGAGGCTGCTTCAGGGCTCTTTTCCAATTATTTGCTTATTGGTGTTGAGAATCTGTCTAGAAATAAGAGGTCTTAATCTGGACTCATTTTTCAAATATTCAACTCGAGTCGACGTGGTGGTCGAGCGGCCAAGGCGAGAGTTTCCAAGCGATCGTTCGACCGCCGCGTTGTGGGTTCGAGTCACACGTAAGGCATGGATGTTGTGTTGTTGGGCGCAGTGTGTTCCGCCCCCCCCACTGGTGCGCCTGGGGTAACGTCCCAGGACGGCTAAATGGTTCACGTTTCTGGCAGATGTATAGGCGAATGATGAAAGTCAAGTGCCTGGCAATTTGAAAATATATATATATATATATATATTCAACGCGAGGGATCAATCTGGAAATTTTATCCGCAAGGGGTCAGTCTGGAACTGCTATGTTTGAACATCGCCCACATTTCATTCATCCCGGGATAGAAATCAACAATCCGGCTACTTTACTATCGGTCCAGTGGTTAATACTATAAGGTTACAAAGATTCAGCGTTCTAGATTACCAGGACTACTTTTACAGGGTCTGAAAAGGAGGGTCTGACTTTTCGGAAAATCACATTTCCTCCGTTTCTGGGGGTCAATCAAAAATCTGACTTAGTTAGGTTCTGTCTCGTGACTGATACTACAAGTGTGCAAATATGCAGTCGTACATGTTACGGGGGGGATGTTTCCTTCTGGAAGACCTGGGAATATAAACATGTTAGACAATTATTATACAGATTATTTTTTCAACCATTGAAAAAGAAAAGGAATGATAATTATTAATTACAAATTAACATTAGCTTTCATATATATAATGTCATATTAATGTCATGCAAAATAACATTTTATAAACTACTGAAATAAAAATACATTTGCTCGAGTAAAATAAGGATATGAAAAGTATTAAACGAAATCTAATGAACATGTTAGCATTTTGTATGACATTACCTTTAACGTTTTGACATTTTTGTATTACACCAATCTTTGCATCATTTTATTTTCATTTAAAATATGTAAACATTAATTTAATCAAACATATTTTATAGAATCTTTATAAATTTTGATATTTGAGCCCAAGAATGCGTGGAAAGCACTCATGAATGTTTGATTTATAAAATGCGATGCAACTTGTGTATTAAATTTTTATCGATAAAAATGTGGTATATCCCAACTCTAACTATTGTAGATATACAATTTTAGGGCTTTACGCTTTATAAATCTATGATAAAACTCCATTTCAAAAAATAAATAAATAAATCATAGTAGTTTTATGATAGATTTATCTTAGATAAAATGTTTCACTTACCTTGAATATGGTTTTATTGAAGCAATCTAAGCAAGATATGCATGTTTTGAGTAGAGATTATATATTTGAATATTGGTATAATTTTCTACTAAATTAAACATATATAAAGAAATCCCATCTTTATTTTTATTTCAAATCATTTTGAAATACCTACATTTGAGTTGTTTTATTTCTTGGCAGTATGAACAATACATTGAAGATTATATTTAAAAAAAAAAACGTTATATATCAGGTATATATTTTACGATCAGTTTGTCTTTTGCTTCAGCCCTATTTGACTTATTTAAGATCAGTCATTTTTATCTGGATTTAATCAAAATATGCTTCGATTATTTTTGTTTATCGAGCAGAAAATATTTTGGTTATATTTGTTCAACAGACAAGAGCAGGTATTTCTGCATGGACAAAAAATTTTATGCTGTGCTTAGATAGTCATATATTAACCACAGTATAGAGGATTATTGTATGCCCATGAAATATTTCAATATGCGTAACATATACGCTACCATATTTTGAACATTTTCACAGATTTTGTACATATCAAAGTTGTAGTTACAGTACGTGCCAAGATATAAAATATCAAGTGTGGATGTTATGATGGCGGAGGGGAACGATGATCTCAGATGCTGTTTAACCAGTGGGGTGACAATGTATTTGCTAGATTTTCTTGCTTAATACAAAGACTGTCCATCTTACCAGAAGGTGTTGGGCATTGATTTGGAAAGCCAGGGAACCGACACCCAATTTACACGAGATTTTAATGGGGGTGGTAACCACAGGAACCGTACCACATTTCTCCTAACCCATCACTTCTCGGACGAACTTTCTAACCCATAGATTTATCTTGGCCACACTCCACGCAAACACAGGGATAGTTTGGAGCAGTGTCGAGTATCATACATGAGAATACCTTGTACGATCCTTCTATTTTAACCACTGACCTATCACGACCTTCGTTAACCAATATTCTTCTTCTTCGACCCAACCCGTCGAACCTACCGGAGGGTGTAGTGTATCTAAGTGGATGGCCGGAAGGTGCCACCCAATTAAACTGAATCCCAGTAGGGACATTCCCAGTAGGGACATCCACAAGGACATTCCCCTCCTTCTCCTCCCACCAACCTCTCGTAAAGACTTACAGACCCACATATTTAACGTGCTCTTACTCCACACTGGGGCAGTTTGGGAAGATGTGGGAAGCGAACTGGATTAAATAAAACTTGATTAAATAAAATACAGTACTAATTTGAATGGTTTATAGCAGAACATTATAATATACTCTGTATTTCTTAGGTTAACCTAATGTTCTGGTAGAGATATATATTCCTGGTTGTATTTATATATTTTGAATATAAAAATTTATATTTATTGGAGCAAAATTAATCATCTACTAGAATACTTAGAGCAATGATTTTAAACATAGAAATATTTTTAGTATTCCCTAAATGAGTTTATGAAATTCTTATAAAATAGTATCCTATAGTTATGATTTTTATTTATTTTAATGCATATTCATCAAAATCAATTTCGTCAATGTATATATTTCATTAACAAAATTTCTTTTCCCCTGAATTAAGAGATTTACACATACTGTGTAAGCACACCGTGAACGTTATTGGATTATCCATTGGCTTGACGTAATTAAATATTTAAAGACTGTGTAACTTCCATGCTTGCTCACAATACCACTGCTAAGCACACAATACATTTTCAATTTTTAGTCTAGTCCTAGAAAATGAGACATCTTTTGTAGCGTACTTCTTGGTGATTAAAAGTAAACAAGCGGGGAAGACTGGCTAATCTGGTGAAGTCAGTAATTAAAATCAAATAGGTATTATGTAGGACCTTGAGCAGGAAGACAGTTTTTTTATGATATGATATTCTTTAAATTTAGTTAATGAATTATTTCAGTTTTTGATCACACGTTGAATATATACAATATGTATTATTTATTCTTTACCGTGTAGCTCAAACACTACTTATGTTTTTACATATCGAATTTTTAATGAATTTCATAGATTGCATAATATTTGATATGCAGTATATTTACTTAAGACTTAATATTTAGTTTTATATCTGTAGTTTATACTGGATTATACACTAGGTTACATAGTTTTCAGTACTTTACAGATTATAAATTTAGAATTTCAGCAGTAAGGTTAATAAACAAATTCATCAGATGAGGGATAGATTTTTATGTTGCGGTTTATGCGAGATAGATATATTAAAAGTGATAGGAATTTTAATGATTATTTATTCCAAGGTAATGGATTACTAACTACTTTTCTTATCTATCGTATTTCAACTAAACTATTTTGAAGATCATGAATATAAGGTTCAATTTATTGCGAAAACTGATTATCAAAATTGCCTTATACCATGCACTGCACACATTTAGTAATATACAGAACATAAACCTTAGAATATATATATACGCCTGAACAGTGTCTATACTACTATCTAAGATGCTATATGATACATAAATGAAGGCAAATAACAAAAGTAACAGCGCTACAACAAAACAACCCTTAAAAATATTGCACCAAACTCATCTGGATAAATCACAATTGCTACACTGTTAAACTACTAAATACTCAAGAAAATGAGTCTGGTAGGATTTTGTTTCTAAGGAACATTAAATAATTTGAAATTTTTATGAAAGGAAAAAGCTTGGAAAAGTCAAAATTTTCTTTAGATTTTCTTTTTTTATTGTTGAGACAAGACATTTTTTTAACAAGATGTTTTATGGATATTTTATGGAGGTTTTATATCCAAACACAGACTTTATATCCTTAGAGACTCACCAAGCCCTGTAATATCCATCTAGAATCGAACGGTTCATTAACTGGCCTTCAAATCCATAGGAGACCGTTTTGAATGCATAATACGGATTGAGAACTATGCATATTCATGCATGCCGCTGGATCGAAATTTAATTTGACTGAAACCTGCACCTGAACTTGATGTGATTGTGATAGTTTTGTGGTAGTTTTTATGTTGCATTCTAAACTTTATTGACTTTGTGATATAACTAAAGCATTTATAATTAAGAGGGATCGTTATACACACAACTTTGAAATTTAGCGTCAAAAAATCAATTATTTCTCCCTAATTCCATATCTACATATTCTTAGAACTTACTTCATAAAATTATAGATTTCTATCTTACTCCAAAGTGCTCTTTGAAAGTGATTTTATAAAGTGTAATTTCATAACCCTCTTAATAAAATGAAAACGTTGCCTTTTTCTCAAAATGCAAATGTCACATTTATAATTTTATTGTAACTGTTAAGTTTTCTTTCAGTTTCCAATAATCATAAATATTTTGGTATATATATAATGTTCATAACATGTATTATAAAAGTATGCATGTATTTTTCAATTGTAACATTATAATTTTGAAAAATATTAATAAATCTGAAAAGTACATACTTTTCGATAAACATTTTATGCGATATATATAATTGTTTTATAAATTTTTTGGAGAACAATATTAAAAATAAGAATATACACTTTCATAGCCCAAGATATAATTATACACAAAATACTTAAAGTAAATTGGTATCACAATTCATTTTGAGATTTTAGCATTTTAGAAACACAGATTTTTAAAAAAATTCACGAATTTAGAAAATATTTAAGTCTTTCTTTAATTTTATAATGTGTCCCACAACAAGGTTAATTGCAAAAAACAAGACTAATTTTTCATCTGTATAGTGATTTTAATAAAATAGAATTTTGTGTAAATATTCCTCTTAAAACATATATAATTAGCTAAATTAACAATATAAATTCATTTCCTTTCTATTAAAAATACCTTATTTCTATCTTTAATCCGGGATGTTTATTACACTGCTTTCGAATGATTATGTTAATCAAACAAAAAGAGCTCTTTAGATTAAGGAACGCATGAGCCATATTTCTAAACAATAAAACTTTAAGTTTGCTTTTGCTAAACATTCTTGGGGCTATAATAGTGTTTTTAATTTTCTGGAAGCCAAGACCATTTTTCACCTAATTCCATCTTTGAATTCGACTTCCTTGAAAGTTTCTAGATTGTTTCTGAGTAAAACTTCCCTATTAATGATAATCATATATTTTTTCTGAATGAAAATCTCTAGTTTAATTTTTCGTTTGAGTTTGCTTTTCTTTTCATTATTTCGGCAATTTTCTTTCGTTTTCTGAATTTCTATTTTTTTTTTCGAATTTCGAAGTATTTGGATCTGTTATTTTTACCGCTGGTTTTATCGACTCATTTAGCTTCTGAAACCAGTTACTTACCTTTATACAATTTATAGGTCTCTTATGTTCGTAGTTTTACTCACTGAAAAAGTTCTTTGAATCCATCGTTGGATATTTATTTTCTTCTTTGGTATTGTGGCGGAAAGGATGTTGCCAGGCCCGAACTTACAAGACCGACATTATAAGCATAGAGCAAAAGCTAGCTTCGGCTCCGTTCTTATAATTCGGGTACAGGTTCCAAGCATCTTTGATCAGATGTCTTTGCTGCCGCAGTATTTTACCGTTCATTCATTGTGTCCTGCTTCTTGTTCCTTCATCCTTGGACTTTACCTCTTTTTTCTCTTTCTGTTAGCTACCCACTGTTCCTGTTTCAGCCATGTTTTTTGTTGATACATCAGTCGCCGACCTAGCTCCCGCGAGTGCAGGTTGGGCATCGTGAGTGTTCTGATGAAGAGGCTATTTTTTTGCCTTCGAAACCAGTCAACACTATTATTTTTGTGTTGTATGCTACTTTTAACGAAGTTATTTTAGTTATATTAGTTTTATGTACGTAATAAATTAATTAAGCATATAAGATAATAAATTAATTAAACATATATAATTAATGAAACATAAATAATATGTATTACAACAAAAATATTTTAACATTTATAATGAGTTAATGAATGTTCCATTTATTAAATGAGAGAACTTTCAACTAAAATGAATTTTTTAAAGATGATGAATCTTCATACCTAGATTTAGCTTTTGATAATTCTGAGAAACTAGTGTTTAAAGCTGTTAAATGCAGTGAAACTAACACAATTAAGTTGCAGCATTTTCAAAAATTGTTAATTTGTTTGATAATTATGGCGCGCTTACAATAAAAAATCCTCTTAATCGAAAACTGGCTTAATGAGATTCTGCACCATTGCCAATATCATGAGTATAAGTGTGCAGAGTGTCACAATTCCAGGTCAGAGAAGGATCTTCTCGAGGACTTAGAAATATTTTTATACCCGCTCCCATTTTGTTTGACGAATAAATCTGGATGAAATCGAAAACCCGTTTTTATTAGGTTCTTCATTAATGTTACTATAAATGTGCAGAAAATATTTCCAATTCTACCAGGGGCAATTGGAGGATTTGGAAATACTTTTCGAATATTCCGCCCAAGTTCTACGTCTCAAGGGTAAAATACAAAGTGCGGTTTCATTAGGTTCTGTCCCATTGATGTTTCTACGAGTGTGTAAAGAATTATATTTCAGTATCTGGATGGTCTGGGAAATTTTTTGTAACCCCCCCCACACACACACACACACTCCTTTTCTAGGTCCCCGGGAAAAAATTAACAAGAAAGATCAATCATGCATAAGCATTGATTATGAAACACTTTCCAACTGAAATGTAATTTCATTTAAAAATTTCTAAAATGTGATTCATTCAGTGGTAATATCTTTTACATTATCACAGTACTACAGTAATTTATTATGCTTAAATATTTAAAACTGTATCGAAATATAAATCATCTGATTCTTTATGCAAAATCAATGAATATTTCATTCATATAACTTGTATTCCAGACTCCAGAGCTAAATAATTTTGTGTGAAAAAAATTCAGCAATTCTTATGTAATTCATCTTACAATCGCTTGAGATATTTGCATTCTGCATATGTTAAAATTAGGCTTCCTTGAAGAAATAATAAAAGTTTAGGGATCATTTAAAATCACAACTATTGTAATTGCATTGGCACGGAATTTAGATACACAGATAATATATATGTGTATGTGTATGTACTCAAAGTATTGGAATCGTGCCGAAGATCGGAACTCGAATTTTCAAAGGATCTACACGTTTTGCGACTTCTAGAACACGAAAAAACTAGTTTTAGGACGACGTCTGTGTGTGTAAGGGTGTATCTGTGTATGTTTCTGTGTGTCTGTGGGGATATTACATCCACTCTAATTGAAAAACTAATGGACCGAATTTCATACAATTTGGTAGGTATGTTTTTTGTGGGAAATCCTGATGTTCATTAGATTATAGTACGATTCGTAATAAAAGAATCTGCCTTCTTTGCGAAATGGCCGCAGAAATTGCCTTTATCCACTCTAGCTAAAAACTAATGAACCAAATTTAACAAAATTTGGTGTATAATATTTCAATAACCTACAAGTGATTTATATACCAAATTTAACAAAATTTTGTATATAAATCATTTGTAGGTTATTCTACTACGATTCGGGAAAAAGGAACGGGCTATTTTTGCGAAATGGCCAGCAAAAATCGTTATATATAAAAATAAAAGACTACGTGTGCTCAATTATATCAATTAAATTCCTATTTTATATGTGATTTTTGACAACAAAAAGAATAAGACTAACCCCATTACTCTAGGACTAGCCGTTCTTGAGATATTCTAGTTTTTTCGCGTTTTCGCTACGCCACCTTTGACAATAAGTCCAGCTATCAAATGAGAACCAAATTTAAGTTTAACGTGTAAATTCAATGGCATTTAAAATACTTATGTTGTGCAGATAAACTCAAATTATCATTGAATAAATAAAGAGAACGAATATGAGTCTGCAGAGAAAGACATGTGCTGTCCACATCAGAATTTTTAACAATATTACAACAATGATTTATAGAAGTGAACGGGGATTATTTTCAGGCCATTTCGAAAAAAATGTATGATCTATATTTAAAGCTCCATCAAATTTTTGTCGAATGAAATGTTCAACAAATTTAAGCTGTGTACCAAATTTTAACTCTCTAGGACGTAGGAAAGTGCATTTAAAATGCCATCAATTAAATTTATCATGAAGAGTTATATAAAATTTAAAAAAAATGAAAAATTGTTTTCTACCAAATTTATTTTAAAATATGAAGCCACTCCCATATGCAAAACGTTTAAGCAAATGGAGAGATATTTATTATATAATATATCTCTCTTTTCTTTCTGGAAGATATCCCAAAGTCAGAATTTAATTGAATTTGTTTTTTTCCCTATATTAAATAATTTTTTTAATTAAAAAACTACTTAACATATTTTACTGAATTTTTTTTTATATATTCTATGGGATAATGTGAATATTTACTAAAAATTTCGAAGCAATTCGTGAATTTTAAATTTACTTAAAAAATGTTTGAAAAATTAGGTCCCATAGGGTTCAATGTATTTCATTTTTTCAACCCGGGTTCAATAAAAAACTAATTGGGTGATATTGTTTATTTATATTCCCATAGGTCCTACAGACCGCCTGAACAACATACTAAAATTTCATTTTGATAAACTCATTTTTACAGCAGTTATCGTGCTAACGGACAGACAGACAGACAGACAGACAGACAGACAGACAGACAGAATGAACAAAGTCATAAACACTTTTCAACTTTGTTGTAAAGTGTTAAAAAGTGTGATTCATTAGGTTATGTCCTTTTGACGTTACTGTAAGTGTGAAAAAATCTGATTTCTATATCAACGGGGGCATCTGGTTTGTCTAGAAATAATTTTCAACTCCACCCTTTTCTTTGCTATTGAAAATCCAACTTGATGAAGCTTTGTCCCACTGGCTTTACTATAAGTGTGGAAAGAATCAAATTTCTAAGTCACAGGGACATCTAGAGAAAATGGAAATACTTTTCGACTCCTCCCTTTACTAAGACCTCTGGATGAAATCGAAGATCTGGCTTCATCAGATTTTGTCCCATTGACGTGAGCAAAGAATCTGATTTCTACATTCTACATCACTGGCCATCTGAAGGACCTGGAAAGTCTTTTCAACTCCCTCCTTTTTCATTGCCCTACAGGATGAAATCGAAAATCCAGCTTCATTAGGTTATGTCCCATTGACGTGAGCAAAGAATCTGATTTCTACATTCTACATCACTGGACATCTGAAGGGCTTGGAAAGTCTTTTCAACTCCCTCCTTTTTCATTGCCCAACAGGATGAAATCGAAAATTCGGCTTCTTTAGGTTCTGTCCTATTGACGTGAGCAAAGAATCTGATTTCTACATTCTACATCACTGGACATCTGAAGGGCCTGGAAAGTCTTTTAAACTCTCTCCTTTTTTTATTGCCCAACAGAATGAAATCGAAAATCCGGCTTCATTAGGTTCTGTCCCATTGACGTGAGCAAAGAATCTTATTTCTACATTCTACATCACTGGATATCTGAAGAGCCTGGAATGTCTTTTGAACTCCCTCCTTTTTCATTGTCCAATAGGATGAAATCGAGAATCTAGCTTCATTAGGTCCTGTCCCATTGACGTGAGCAAGGAATCTGATATCTACATTCTACATCACTGGACATCTGAAGGGCCTGGAAAGTATTTTCTACTCCCTCCTTTTTCATCGCCCAACAGGATGAAATCGAAAATCCGACTTCATTAGGTTCTGTCCCATTGACCTGAGGAAAGAATCTGATTTCTACATTCTGCATCACTGGACATCTGAAGGGCCTGGAAAGTCTTTTGAACTCTCTCCTTTTTCATTGCCCAAAAGGATGAAATCGAAAATCCGGCTTCATTAGATGCTGTCCCATTGACGTCAGCAAAGGATCTGATTTCTACATTCTACATCACTGGAAATCTGAAGGGCCTGGAAAGTCTTTCCAACTCCCTCCTGTTTCATTGCCCAACAGGATGAAATCGAATATCCGGCTTCATTAGGTACTGTCCCATTGACGTGAGCAAAGAATCTGATTTCTACATTCTACATCACTGGACATCTGAAGGGCCTGGAAAGTCTTTTCAACTCCCTCCTTTTTCATTGCCCAACAGGATGAAATCGAAAATCCGGCTTCATTTGATTCTGTCCCATTAAAGTTGCTATAAGTGTGCAAAAAATTGGATTTCATCGTCACCGGGGGCATCTAAAGAGTCTGAGGAGACTTTCTGATTTCCACCTCCATTTTTCTATATCCCCGAGATAAAATCAAAAATCCGGTTTCAGTAGTGTATGACCCATTGACGTTGTTATGAGTGTGCAAAGAATCAGACTGATATGTCATCGGGAACATCTGGAGGGTCTGGAAATACTTTTCAATTCCTCCCTTTTCTACGCCCCTGGGATGAAGGATATCTACAGAAGAAATCTAATATCTCGCTTAATTAGGTTCTATTCCATTGTCGTTTCTCCACATCAGATTACTACGTGAGCGGGGGCATCTGGAGGGTCTAGAAATATTTTTTAAACTCCTTCCTTTTCAACAACCCATTGGTAAAATTGAAAATCCTGTTCCATTAGATTATGTCCCATTGACGTTCCTTTAAGTGTGCAAAATATCAGATTGCTGCGTTACCGGGGGCATCTAAAAGTTCTGAAAAACTCTTCGGCTCCCTCTTCCCTTTTCTACGCCCCCGGAATGAAATCGAAAATCTGGCTTCAGTAGATTCTGTCTCATTGACGTTACTAAGTGTGAAAAATATCAAATTTCTATATTACTGGGGGCATCATAAAGGTCTGAAAAGACTTTTCGACTCTTCCCCTTTTCTACGTCCCCGGAATGAAATCTAAAATCTTGCTTAATTAGGTTATGCCCCATGATTGCAAAGATTCAGCTTTCTAATGGCTTTTAAAGGGTCTGCAAGGACAAAACACGTTAGACAAATATTGTATAGATTCTTAAAACTTTTAAATTTAATCTCTTCAAATTGATATAAAAATTTTAAAAAATTGATCATAATTAATTTATTTTGAATACTCTCGAAATCATAATTTATTTATTTATTATGTTTTACTAACATTATGTACAGGCAAACAAAATATACATATGCTGTTTTGCGTAGAATAGATTATAAGTGCTTCGCTTTCTTTTAGGATAAGTTCCATTTTCCTTTACATACTTCTTATATAAGCGTTTTTAGTGTAGGTACAAAATGCATCGAATAAGATTTTACTCAATTAAGACCATAATTAGAAAAATTAAATTACGGTAGCATTTCTTAAGTTACCTAAAAACTTTATGTGAAATAGAAATAATTTAATTTTAATAGTTACAGCAAAATGTCTCTTTGATAATATCTAAAATTAACATGGAATGAAGTAAAAAATATTCAATTATCTGTGTGTAAGCCTGACTTAATTAAATCCTAAAGACTTGTACTTTTCGAAGCGTACCTACGCTTCCGCTACACTGCAAGATTAATTATATTTTCTATTTTTATACAATGGCTAGTCAGAAAAATCTTGAGTAGCATATCGCTTCAAGATTAAAAGTAAACAATTCAGGTGCAGTCTAAGACTGAAGGAGTAAATGATTAAAATCAAGCAAGCATGAAAAGGGGATTGAATGAATAATAAAAACAGTAGGGATGGATATGTACACTGCAGATGTGAACAACCTATCAATAAGTATTATGAAACATTTTGCAGGAATTTCCTAAAAATATTCTTACTCATTATCAAAAATAACAGCCTATTATAACAAATATTTCTCGCAAATTTCTTTTCAGAATTCATTACAGCTTTAAATGATCAAGTTTATACTTTAAATAAAATAATGAAGTGTAGTTGAGTTCTTAATAAGTTAAAGCATTTTATTTTCCATATACATTATTCCATATATTTCCATATTCATTATATTAGATTAAATAACGTTTTCGAAACTTAATTTGCATCACCAATTTTCCTTATTTTCAGCTTGACTGATTCTAAATAAATTACTTTCTCATCACTTATTTCCAATATATATATAACTACAAAATATATATCATATATAATATGAGATACCCAATACATAATTAAAATCTGGTATAAAAACATTTCCAGATAGAAAGCTAGATACAAGCCATCATTTTAATTAGGTTGTTAACATGGATATAGGATATAAAGGGTGATTAAAAAAAGATAGGCCAAACTTTACGAGGTGGTAGTCGTCACACCAAACCAAGGCCCGGCCACACATTAAGCTTTCATAAGCCTCAGGGTTGGTCGTGTGGTCTGGGTCTTCTACACCAAACAAGCATTTTTCGTCATAGTTTGCCGGGCCAGAAATGAAACGTAAAGGCGCCAGTGGGCGCTTAATGGTGAAATCAATAAAGTGAGGCGAAAACACAAGAATGACTTAGAAGTTATAAAATAGCATTTAATAAACAATAATTACAGTAATGGCTCAAAAGAGCGACCGCCAACCTGAATGCACGTCTCCCAGAGGCGATGGAGGAATTGGCGAACGCTCTCGAACAGACCAGGCATGTCATACACTTCAGCAGCAGCGGCCGAAATTCTGGTATTCTTCTCAGTACAGTCTTTTATGCCTATCTGCCATTCCCATTTGCAGCTTCATAGATGAAATGCATATCGGCTTTTTCTCTATTTGTAAATTCTTCCATCGTCTCAAAAGTTGAAGCTGAGAATAACTGCAGCAAACTGATAAGGCCCTATATTCGGTGTTACGAAAATTTGCATAAGGGTTCTTCTTATTCCATAGAGGAAATTTGCATACGTGGTTTTTTTCTTCAACCATAAAATAGCAACCAGAATGACGCTTTTAATTTTGCTGAGCGACCACTTCTCAACGAGTAAGCGCCCTGAAACGCCCTTACGTTTCATTTCCGACCCGGTAAACTACGATGAAAAATGCTTGGTTTGGTGTTGAAGACCCAATCCGTCGAACTCATCCAAGAACTTGAGCAACCAAACGGACGGCTGGACTTGGCTTGGTGTGTACTACCACCTCGTAAAGTTTAGCCCATCTTTTTTTAATCACCCTGTGCATACTTACATGGATTTAACATAACCATACAGATCATATGCAGTTTAAAGTAATATGTCTTGCATAATAAAATGATATGACCCAGTGTGTGAGTGTGCGTGTGTGTGTATGCGTGTGTGCGTGCGCGTACTTGTGTATTATATGTGAGTGTAGTCAGTAGCGAAAAATTAAAGCTTCAGACATCTGATAAATTCGATACAGAGGTGGGATGATACGGGTTGTCATTTTTTCTTTCAAATTCGAAATTAGTTTTTAATTGTTTTATGCTGAAGCGCAATTTTGTATAATTTTCACACAAAGTGGTTCCAAAAATATTTTCACAGAGTTTTCAGTTTTGAGGTGTAGATTGAACGGATTTACACTAGTGGCATAAAGTTTGGTAGCGTCAACTAGCGAATGCAACCCCTAGACTAATAGCTCGCAAATGCCCTCGAGGGCAAATTTTTCGAAACTAATTGACCTGGAATAATTGAATAAATGATCTAGTTATTGTATATACCGTCAATACTCTTCTGTTAAACCGCTGTAAAATATCCTAGCTACGGCATTATTATTTAATAATCAGAACACGTCATATTATGAAAAATAAATGTATTCTTCGTTTTAGATTTATAGACCCTCTATGTACGAGCCCCATTTTTATTGTTCTAATGTGTATCCCATGCTATATAGCACCCGTTTTAATGCATACGCGGGAATATGAAAACCAGTCAGAAATGAACTTGAAGTCCTCATCATTTGCCGAGTTGTGCCTCAGTCACTAATCTACCTTCGCTATGTCGACGTACTTTAAAATAAATCTGACCTAACGTACATTATCAGCAAGCATTCGTGGTCTACAATAGCTGAATAGATCCGCCTGCAGGACTTGCGCTCCCAGTTCACCATTCTGTATTTTGGCAGTTACGCAACCTATACCAGCATCGTATCGTCCAGATTAAGGACTTATTGGAATATTTCTCACTCTAACTATTTACGATCACGCAAAGAGTACGACATCTACACTCCTTCAGGATTTTCCCGGGGAGTCTTATAACATTACCTTTAGATTTAGTCAAAAATTTGAGATAATAACTCAAAAATTGAGTAAGGAGATAGCGTTTTAAATGTACCCATATTAGAAGTTTTTACGATTATTTAACTTTTAAAACTTTTTTTTTATTCTAGCTACATTAAAAAAAACGCGAACATCTAGGCAAAGTACGGGCTTCGGAATAAGAGATGACATACAATACATACATACATACATATATAAATAGTTTTACAAACAACATGGATCTTCCGCTTTTAATAGGATAGAAGATAATTTATAGTCAACACGTAGGTGTTTGTTTCAGAACACTTTGAACTTTCAATGTGATGAGTTTAAATATATGATAGCTTGGTCAGGGGTAATCCTCTACTTTCACTTTCGTGCGACACTTGCATGCATAATTTTGAAGTTCCTTTGTTTAATCTTATTCAGTTTTCTTTTGATGTTCATTTATGTGAATGATTGCTTTGTTCTTCTTGGCCAGTCTAATGTTGATTTAGACAGTGATACTTCCATTATAAATTTTATTGATATTGCTATTCAGTTTATCCGTGAGTGAGAATGTAACAATTATATTTTTTACCGTATGTACAGGTAATTAGGTAAATAGTATTACATAGTGAAATACGGTAATACGGTAGTGTAATACTATAAATTGTGGTTAAAAATTCATTAATAACCACTATTTAACGTAAGCATTTTTGCAGTTACCTTTCCTTCTCGTAATAATTTTGTCACCTCGCTAATCAAAAGCTTACCGCATTCAATAGGTATGTCCAGCATGCCATTAAAATATGTTTCACTTCTAACTTATTAAGGAATCAGCTGGATTATTTAAAACTGCAGTCTTAGATCACTGATTAGCACTGGAAATTATTGACCGCACTTTTCCTTATTTTTCCAAGCCACTATAGAAGGAGGAAGAGCCAGTTGAAACATTTAGCAATATTGTTTGTATTTACTTATATCCTAAACATAGTTATAAAGTTACCAGAATTCTCAATATATTTGACTTCAAAGTGATACATTTCTCATCAAAACAATTAATTTATATTCCCTTAAGGACCTTAAATTCCCTTAAGGACCTTAAGGACCTTTATCGAGGAATGTATCGCATTTTAGAGATGTTTAAACCAGACAATTTACATTTCAATGCCGTCATTTGAATGAAGTTCATTTTTTCCGATGAAGTTTTAAGTTTTCAAATGTATGAAATTAATGTAGTATTGTGATAATTTCTAAAATATTACCGAGGAATGTATCGCATTTTGGAGATGTTTAAATGAAATTGCAATGAAATTGTTGGAAAGTGTTTCAAAATCAATGCTTTATGCATGATTGATCTTTCTTGTCTATTTCTTCATTGGCTTGACAATTCTTGGCTTCATAATTCATATTGTTGTAGTTCACATTGGCTACGTAATTCATTAAATTGAATTTAATTGAACAAAAAGACTCGGATAATTATTTAAAATTATATGGAATTTGTGGTTTTTCTTAAATTTTCTTTTTCATTTGGCTACTGGACGTATTTTTAAAGATAGCGTTGCAAGGGGGCTACCTCGCTGGCTTCTCTAGACAGAGAAAATAAGGCCAATTAAGTTGTAGAGCATTGCAAAGTACAGAAATGTATATCTCCGATAGAAAAAGCTGAAAAGAACCCTATAAATTATGAAATACACTCTAAATCCCCCATATAAAACAACATTAACGTACTCAGACAATTGGGATGTCTTGTATTAGGAAACTTTCTGCGTATAATTGTTCGGTTACACTGACATTCTGAATTACCTTCTCAAATAATAAGGATCGTTTTACAGCATTCTTCATTAGCCGACGTGGTTGTCGAGTGGTCAAGGCAAGCGTTTCCGTAGCAATCGCTCGACCGGCACGTTGTGAGTTCGAGCCCCACGTAAGGCATGGATGTTTGTGTTGTGGGCGCAATGTGATCCGCCCCCTCTGATGTGCCTGGGGCAACGTCAATGGACGGTTCACACTCTGGCCGCTGTAATAAAGGCGAATGACGAAGGTCAAAGTGCCTGGCCATTTGAAAAAAAAAAGTATTCTTCATTAATAAACATAGTAGATAGGCTCATAAAATCAAAATAGAAATAACACGAAGAGACAAACACATAGCATAGGGATACAGTACTGCAGATGGAATGTTATATCAACCTCAGATTAGTTTATTTATTTTTTTTTGGCTTCGATTAGTAGCATTCAAACTACATTTATTAAATCGTTGGTTTTATAACTGTCACTAGACGATTTTGTAGTTTAAAGAATCGAATGCTTTTAAAAATATATTTACGGGCACTTATTCGCAGCTTTTTGTGTCCAACAGACACATATTTGTACTAATTTATCAACGATCTTCAACTTTGTAATTGACTGTTTTTCTCTATCTCTAAAAGGGAGCGAGATGGTCCCACCTCCCATGAAAGGGGTGTTGTCTCGCCGTGTAGCGCCATACGAGTTTACTATGAGGCTACATTAAAAAAAGAAAGATAATTTTCTTCCTTATCGAGAAATTTCCCCCGATCCGACCCTTAGACACCTAGTACAGTGGGTCCCAAAAATGACTTCCGAACTTTAAAGAAGAATATCTCGGAAACGGTTATAGACAATAGAGTGAAATACAGTGTATGTTTATTAGAGAGCCAGTAAAATTTACATATGGATATTGTCAAAACAGTTTAAAATTTTGCAAGTAGATGGCGTTTAAATTTCCTTTAGATAGTGGTGTGTCCACACACACTGTTCACAGTTCGTCTAGTCTTCTTTGTGTTCCGCTGTCGAAACATGTAAGAATATTTTGTATAGTGAACGAGGTGGACATAGGAAGTGAGATATATTCGTTGTATCAAAATATTTTAATTGCGCTTGAATACCATCGGTTGAATCACAGTCCTACGGAAACACGACGTAGCTTTCAACGTAGATTTCAAGTATCGAACGGTCCGGATGGGAAAAAATTATTATTTGTTCACAAAATTTGAAAGGACAGGTAGCATTGACAAGGTGATTTGACTATATATGCCTCCAGCGCAAATCCGTTGGCAAAATTTTTAACTATTTTTTGAAAACCACAGTATATCGCCTGCACGTAGCTCTTGCTATATCTCATGGATATCTTATATATATATATATATATATATATATATATATATATATATATATATATATATACACAAAAAATAACTCTTCGGTGAACGATAATTAGCTAAATATTTCAGAAATGAAGCTGGAATTGTCATGAACGCCTGTAATTGTGTCTTTTCTTATCAGTTTGCCGAAATTATCAACGAAGTAGCTGAAAAAAAATGAGCAAAGATTGCAAAAAGTTTTATAGTGTAGTTTAAATCAATCAGTGTCTAAAATTGCTTCAAATTTTAAACATATTTCAATAAGGTATGCAATTTATCATTTCCAAACTCAATGGCTTTTCAAAACATGAAATCAATTAGTATTATTGGTCGAATCTAATTTTATGGCAACCAAACTCCATATTTAAAGAATTCGTTTCAAGAGGATTAATTCCGTAATTATTTTTAAGATTAAAAATATTGCAGACGATTATCAAAGCGACCCACAGCTACGGCATTTAGTACAGTGATACTTCTGAGAAGGTCCGAAGGTACTTTGCAGCGATTTTTTTTAATTTAAATTAGTTTTTTAGCTATTTTATGTTGAAACGTAATTTTGAAGGATTTTCTAATAAATCGGTTCCTTATCGTTCGAAAATATAATTTCATAGTTTTCATTTTGTCACGGGATCGAAAAAAGAACGACATTTGCAATGAGTTTTAAATCGAATCCGTAGTATAATTCCTTCATATAGAAATAAAAACTCTCCGTACTTTAAAGACGAAATCGATTTTAAAATTCCGATTTAGAAAAACCCATGGATAATGCGATTTTTGCAATTTCACAGAAGCTAAAATAAATATTGCATGCTGCTCCCAAACAGAATTATATTTCTGGAATCATCCATTCTTTAATTATAATATTTACAAGGAATTCCTATACTCGTATCTATGCGTATATCGCTTATTTTTAACAATCGTCAGCTTAACGTGGTCATTGAATGGAAAATACTGCCTTTTGGAGCATGCGCTTTAAAAGAAAAACGCGACTTGTGGTTTCTAAGATGTACCGCCTCTCGCATTATTTAATAATTGGTCGGGTTGAGAAAATTAGGTAGTTTCCAAAGGTATTTTTTAACAATTTTTAATTAATGATAATTAATAAATTTTATTTATAAAAATTTAATTTTTGAAATTTTTAGCTACTTCGCTATGCTTTCTTCTGAGTAAAATTCTCGTTTTTACTTTCCCTGCAATACATGGTAATGTATAGGGAAAGTATTGGAATCATGTCGAAAATCGCAACTCGAGTTTTCGACGGATCTACACGTTTCGAGACCTCTAGAATACGAAAAAACTATTTTTAGCGTGACGTCTGTCTGTGTATCTGTCTGTCTGTCTGTGCAGATATTGTATCCACTCTAATTGAAAACCTAATTGACCCAATTTCATAAAATTTGGTAGGTTTGTCACTTGTGGGCGAATCTGGTGTTGATTAGTTTTGGGTACGATTCGAGATAAAAGAACCCGCCTTTTTTTGCGAAATGGCCTCCAAAGATTTTTATCCACTCTAACTAAAAATCTAATGGACCGAATTTCACAAAATTTCATAGATAAGTCGCTTGTAGGTCACGCTGGTGCTGATTAGATTTTGGTACGATTCGGAAGAAAATAACCTGCCTTTTTTTGCAAAATGGCCCGCAGAAATCGCCAAAATTTAAAATAAAGAATTACGTATGCTCAAATATATCCATTAAATGATCGTTTAATACGTAATTTTTAACGAAGAAAAGAATAAGATCAACCCCATTGCACTAGGACTGGCTATTATTGAGATATTTTAGTTTTTTCGTATTTTCTCTAAGCCGTCTTTGAAAATAAGTCCAGTTATCAAATGAGAACGAAAATTGTATTAAAAGTGAATCAAATTTAATTAAAATAAAGAGAACGTGAATATAAGTCTGCAGGGAAAGTCATGTGCTGCCCCCATCAGATTTTTTTTGTTCGTTTCGCCATTAGCCCCCTCAGGGCAAGTTACATTCCCACGGGGGTGCATTGTCAAGTATGGTATCAATCGAAAGATTTTTTAAGCCCTTTAAAGTGAATGGTAACACGCTATAATTGTAATAATTTAGACCTACAATATCGATATTTTTTTTAAATGTCTTATAAAATTAAAAAAAAGTACTAAAAAATGGATTCTGGTATGTGAAAGTCCAGTTGAGTCACATTACAGTTAATTTTTTCCTGTTCCAGTGTAATTTTAAGCAGAGGTTTGAATCTTAAATCCCGGGCAACGGCGGGTATTTTTTCTAAAGTAAAATTAAATCCTTAAAAGATGTGAGTATATACGACATTACTCATTTTACCTTTTAATACTCCAAATACAAACATTTCTAAAATACCACATTAAATAAAAATAAAATCGTATTTTATTGCTTTCCTTAAAAATATACAATCGCTTTTTGCGATAAAATTACTTCATTTATGCATTTCTATGAAAATATCGAAAACCATTCCCGCTATATCTGGATGATATCTATTCAAAACATATAACGTGGCAAGTTTACAGTCAAATTGAATTTTTAGGAAGTAAAATGTGAAAACGAAAATCCGTTTCAGCTTGGCTTCACTTAATTACATCGAAAGATCTATATATATTCTTCCAAGCGTGTTTACAAATTTCCCAAAATGATTATTCAATTTTTTACAGAAAATATTCAGAGCTAAGAAAATTAGATGCTTTGCAGCACTTTGCATAGGGATTAAATGTAATCACAGAAGGATGGTGGCAAAAAAGTAGCAACAAGTTTAAATAAGTGTTTTCTTTACGCATCTCATTTGCACATTTATGCACTACTAATTTTGGAACTACTAAGTTAAATCTGAGGATTTTATAAACATTGTATAACTAAAAGAAAAATATAATCTATAGTTAAAAGTATAGTTAAATTTTCACATTTTTACGGAATGCAAATTGAAATTGTATTTGGAATATTCAATTATTTTTATAAGTCGTAATTTCGTTGTCATCAAATTGGTAGTTAAATTGACATATATACTCGTATATATAGAAAGCCCTCCTTTTATGTACAGCCGTCAAGAAGAAAAAACATCCAATTGCAATTCACAATTTATACCGCAGAACAAAACGAAAGATATCATTCGATAGGGAATAACGTCTTCTATAAATATCAATATTTAAAATTTGCTTAAGGGACCCGTCTTCATAGTTACTTTGGCACCAATTCCAAATTATTCAAGAGCAACCCCCCTTGATCATAACATATTCAGATTCTATAGAAAATTTCAAGCGGATTTAAAAAAAATTAACATTTTAAAAATATTTTTTATCTGTTTGCAAGTGTTTGAAGTTTGCTGATTCTAATGTTAAATGGGTACATAGATACTGCAGAACCTGAGATAATGCTCCCCGGCCTGATTTTTATAAGAAATCGAATTAGTTTTTTAATTGTTTTATGTATTAAAATCATTTTAAGCGATTTTTACGCAAATCAGTTCCAAAACAACCGAAGTATTAAATACAGTTTTCATCTTAGCATCATTGGAAAGATTGAAAAATTATTTTTAAACAAACTTAATACGGAATCCACACTATTAATTGAGGAAATTTAGGGAATTTTTAAAATACGTCTACTTTCCATGTGATGAAGCCGTAGTTTAAAGAAAGAGGAGGCTCACGAGATATTCTCGCACATCCGCCTAACGAATTATTTTTGGTTGTTGTTACTTTCCCTGCAATACATGGTAATGTATAGGGAAAGTATTGGAATCATGTCGAAAATCGCAACTCGAGTTTTCGACGTATCTACACGTTTCGAGACCTCTAGAATACGAAAAAACCATTTTTAGTGTGACGTCTGTGTGTGTGTCTGTGTGTCGGTCTGTCTGTGTATCTGGCTGTGCAGATTTTGTATCCACTCTAACTAAAAAACTAATGGACCGAATTTCATAAAATTTGGTAGGTAGGTCACTTGTGGGCGAGTCTGGTGCTGATTAGTTTTGGGTTCGATTCGGGATAAAATAATCCGCCTTTTTTTGCGAAATGGCCCGCAAAAGCTTATATCCACTCTAGCGGAAAAACTAATGGACCGAATTTCACAAAATTCGGTAGATAAGTTACCTGTGGGACAATTTGGTGCTGATTAGATTTTGGTATGATTCGGAAAAAAAATAAGTTGCCTTTTTTTGAAAAATGGCCAGAAGAAATCGCCAAAATCTAAAAAAAAACACTACGTATGCTCAAATATATCCATTAAATACTTGTTTAATACGTAACTTTTGACGAAGAAAAGAATAAGCCCATCCCCATTACACTAGGACTAACCGTTCTTGAGATATTTAAGATATTTTAGTTTTTAGTATTTTCTCTACGCCACCTTTGAAAAGAAGTCCAGTTATCAAATGAGAACGAAAATTGAATTAAAAGTGAATTGAATGTAATTAAAATAAAGAGAACGTGAATATAAGTCTGCAGGGAAAGTCATGTGCTGCCCACATCAGATTCAGGAGTGATTTTAATCTGAAATATTTAATCTCGGGCAACGTCGAGTACATTTTTTAGTCTAATATATAAAACACAAAATTCGAATAGACGCTTTTTTATGTGAAATATCTGTTGAAGGTCGCGATGGAATTAAATAACATTTTTTCCAGGCGATGAAGTAGAGTCCATGGAATATTCTTATATAAGTGTTATTCTCCCACAGTGAAGAAACACCTGTTATTTTTGGTTGAAGACCCAGACCGTCCGACTCGTCCAGAGGATGTTATTTTTGGTTGTTGTTGTTGTTGTTATGTTCACGATCTTTTTGAATAAAAATGCTTCCCATCAATATGATTAAATCCATAGAATATTCTGATATAATTTTTGTTCTCTATAGTGCAGTTGTTGTTGTTGAGACCCAGACCGTCCGACCTACCAGAAAGGTGTAAGGTAACTGTTTAGACGGCCGGGAAGTGCCACCTAATTTAGACCGGAATCCAGTGGGGGAGGCATCCACAGGGACCGTACCTTCCTTCACCTACGACCAACCTCTCGGAAGGACTTACGGACCCACATGTTTCACGTGATCGTACTCCGCATGAACACGGTGGCAGTTGTGGCAGCGTGCAAATCCAGCGCGCAAACCACCGGGCTACCGCGTCCGAAATGTGCCAACAGCACCCGGTGTTCCCAGGTGGTCACCCACCCAAGTACTAACCGCGCCCGATGCTGTCTGACTTCAGTGATCTGACGAGAACCGGTGTTTTCAGCACGGTACGGCCGTTGGTGCACTCTATAGTGCAGTGACGAATAACTGTATGTAAAATAAATTTTTCTGTACCAATCATGATGTCCGTTTATAACTCGTAAACGGCTCAACGGATTTATATAGTTTTAACACTGATTCCGTAATTAGAGGCAGTTTTATGACGAAAATATTTCCGATTTTGTTCCGATGTATATGTAGAAGTGGATATTCAAAATTCGCTTTTGAGCTGAATATCTCTTCAAATATGATTATATTGATGAGACATCCTTCGGGCAACAAAATTTAGTGTAGACAGTATTTGGTATAAATTTGATATAGTGTAAAAAGTAGCAACGAATTTCAAGTTAATACGACATGCATTTTTTAAAAATGCACGAAATCCTAAAAATATACATTTAGAATATCTCACGTCGCTTTTTCTTTCCCTGCAATACATGGTAATGTATAGGGAAAGTATTGGAATCATGTCGAAAATCGCAACTCGAGTTTTCAACGGATCTACACGTTTCAAGACCTCTAGAGTACGAAAAAGCCATTTTTAGCGTGACATCTGCGTGTGTGTCTGTGTGTCTCTCTGTGCAAATTTTGTTTGTATCCACTCTATATAAAAAACTAATCGACCGAATGTCATAAAATTTGGTAGGTAAGTCACTTGTGGGCGAGTCTGGTGCTGATTAGTTTTGGATACGATTCGGGATAAAAGAACCCGCCTTTTTTTGCAAAAAGGCCCGCAAAAGCTTGTATCCACTCTAGCTGAAAAACTAATGCACCGAATTTCACAAAATTTGGTAGATAAGTCCCTTATGGGTCACCCTGGTGCTGATTAGATTTTGGTACGATTTGAGAAGAAATAAACTGCCTTTTTTTGCATAATGACCCGCAAAAATCGACTAAATCTAAAATAAAAAACTATCTATGCTGAAATATATCCATTAAATTCTTATTTGATACGTAATTTTTGACGAAAAAAAGAATAAGATCAACCCCATTACACTAGGACAGTGTTCTTCAACCTGTGTTCCGCGGAACCCTAGGGTTCCACTCAAACGCTTTAGGGGTTCCGCGAGTCGATACTACAATTCGTTGTTTTTGTTTTGTTTTTCTTTGTTTTCAATTTCATATGACATATATATGTATAATACAAATATTTTATATGAAATATTTATCTTCTTGTTTGAATTAATGCAAATTTATATCTTATATAAAGTTTTTATAACAAAGGCAGATACGCACCTTGTTCATAACATGTAATACGTAATATGACACATCCCCCCTAAAATCAAATCTGGGTGTGCTACTGAACGAAGGGTTCCATAAAAAAAATATCTCAAAAAAAGGGTTCCGCGAGATGACAAAGGTCCTAGTGCAGTGTTCTTCAAACACTGCACTAGGACTAGCCGTTCTCGAGATATTTTAGTTTATTCGTTTTTCTCTACGCCACCTTTGAAAATGAGTCCAGTTACCTAATAAGAACGAACATTGAATTAATAGTCATGTGCTGCCCACATCAGATATTTTACTTTCCCTGCAATACATGGTAATGTATAGGGAAAGTATTGGAATCATGCCGAAAATCGCAACTCGAGTTTTTGACGGATCTACACGTTTCGAGACGTCTAGAATACGAAAAAACTATTTTTAGCGTGACGTTTGTGTGTGTGTCTGTCTGTGCAGATTTTGTATCCACTCTAACAAAAACACTAATGGATCGAATTTCACAAAATTTGGTAGGTAAGTCACTTGTGGGCGAGTCTGGTGCTGATTAGTTTTGGGTACGATTCGGGATAAAAGAACCCGCCTTTTTTGCAAAATGGCCCGCAAAAGCTTAATCCACACTAGCTGAAAAACTAATGGACCGAATTTTACAAAATTCGGTAGATGCTTTACTTATGGATCGTTCTGGTGCTGATTAGATGTTGGTACGATTCGGAATAAAATAACCTGCCTTTTTTTGCAAAACGGCCCGAAAAAATTGTCAAGATCTTAAGTAAAAAGCTACGTTTGCTCAAATATATCTATTAAATGCTTGTTTAATACGTAATTTTTAACGAAGAAAAGAATAAGTCCAACTCCATTACGCTAGGACTAGCCGTTCTCGAGATATATTAGTTTTTGTCATATTTTCACCACGCCACCTTTGAAAATAATTCCAGTTATCAAATGAGAACGAAAATTGAATTAAAAGTGAATTAAATTTAATTAAAATAAAGAGAACGTGTATATAAGTCTGCAGGGAAAGTCATGTGCTGCCCACATCAGATTTTTACTTTCCCTGCAATACATGGTAATGTATAGGGAAAGTATTGAAATCATGCCGAAAATCGCAACTCGAGTTTTCGACGGATCTACACGTTTCTAGACCTGTAGAATACGAAAAATCTATTTTTAGCGTGACGTCTGTGTGTGTGTCTGTCTGTCTGTATGTATGTGTGTTTGTGTGTCTGTCTGTCTGTGTGTTTGTGTGTCTGTCTGTGCAATGTATGTATCCACTCTAACTCAAAAACTAATGCACCGAATTTCATAAAATTTGGTAGGTAAGTCACATGTGTGTGACCTTGGTGCTGATTAGTTTTGGGCAAAATTCGGAATAAACCAACCCGCCTTTTTTGCGAAATGGCCCTCAAAATCTGTCTGTATCCACTGTAACTGAAAAACTAATTGATCAAATTTTACAAAATTTGATACATAAGTCACTTGTACGTCACCTTGGTGCTGATTAAATTTTGATACGATTCAAACAACCTGCCTTTTTTACGAAATGACTTGCAAAAATTGTATATTTCCACTCTAACTCAACAAATCGACTACATTTCATAAAATTTGGTAGATAAGTCACTTGTGGTCGACTCTGGTGCTGATTAGATTTTGGTACGATTCGGAAAAGAACAACCTGCCTTTTTTTTTACGAAATGGCCCGCAAAAATTCCATGTATCCACACTAGCAAAAATACTAATTGATCCAATTTCACAAAAATTGGTAGATAAGTTACTTGTTGGATACTCTGTTGCTGATTAGATTTTAGTACAATTCGGAAAAGAACAGCCTGCCTTTTTTTACGAAATGGCCCGCAAAAATCGCCAAAATTGAAAAAAAAGACTATATATGCTCAAATATATCAAATGAATTTTTGTTTCATACGAAATTTTTGACGAGGAAAAGAATATAACACACTCCATTATACTTTAGGACTAACCGTTCTCAAGATATTTGAGATTTCCTGCATTTTTTTACGCTGATTTTGGGAAAATGTTCAATTACCAAATAAAAACAAAATTGAATTAAAAATGCAAATTTAGTGTTATTCGGTGCAATAAAACTAAATCTAACGAATTATTAAAAAAATAAAGAAAATATGAATTTGAGTCTGCAGGGAAAGCCATGTGCTGCCCACATCATATTTTTTACTTTCCCTGCAATACATGGTAATGTATAGGGAAAGTATTGGAATCATGTCGAGAATCGCAACTCGAGTTTTCGACGGATCTACACGTTTCAAGATCTCTAGAACACGAAAAATCTATTTTTAACGTGACGTCTGTGTGTGTGTGTCTATCTGTCTGTCTGTGCAGATTTTGTATCCACTCTAACTAAAAAACTAATTGACAGAATTTCATAAAATTTGGTAGGTAAGTCACTTGTGAACGAAACTAGTGATGATTAGTTTTGGGTATGATTCGGGATAAAAGAACCCGCCTTTTTTTGCGAAATGGCCACCAAAAGCCTGTATCCACTGTGGATGAAAAACTAATGGACCAAATTTCACAAAATTCGGTAGATAAGTTGCTTGTGGATTACCCTGGTGCTGATTATATTTTGGTACGATTCGTAAAAAACAACCTGCCTTTTTTTTCAAATTGGCCAGAAAAATTGTCAAAATCTAAACTAAAAAACTACGTATGCTTAAATATATCCATTAAATGCTTGTTTTATACGTAATTTTTAACGAAGAAATTAATAAGACAAACCCATTACTCTAGGACTAGCCGTTCTCGCGATATTTAAGTTTTTTCATACTTTCTCTACGCCACCTTTGAAAATAAGTTCAGTTACCAAATGAGAATGAAAATTGAATTAAAAATGAATTAAATTTAATTAAAATAATAGAACGTGGATATAAATAAGTCCGCAGGGAAAGTCATGTGCTGCCCACATCAGATTTTTGTTATTGTTCCAAGAAAACATATCGTTAAAGAGTTGATTATTTTCCGAGTATCCCCTGTATGCTCCCTTGACATTTTATTTAGTGTTTGCATCTTAAATCCTGAAAACGCCGCGAATTTCTTGCTAAAATTCTACAATTGGGAGTTTCGGCGCATTTTTAGAGAATCAATGAGGACCTGTCAGAACCGGCTTCAAAAAGAAACAATCCGTGGTTTCCAATTATCGTCAGAGGTATTGTAACTGAGGTTTTATTTTGCTACCAACAATGTATGTAATATTTGAGCGGATGGCAGAAAGAAAATATATTGTCACTGAACGGTTATATAATGATATTGTGTGTTAATAACTGCGAAATGAATCCATCGATGCTGGTAGCATTAGTGGAGTATGATTTCAAGTTATTGGAAGCATCTTCCATTAATGAATTTTGTAACTTTTGAAATTTGATTCGGGTGGCTTTTATTCAATCCATTGTTAGATGTACACGTTAATACAAAAAAACCATAATTAACGATATTCTGCAGTTACTGTTATTGACATGGACATTTAAAGAACAAGAACGATCAATCATGCATAAAGCATTGATTATGAAACACTTTCCACCTGCAATGAAATTTTATTTAAACATCTCTAATATGCGATACATTCAGCCGTAACATTTTTTAAATTATCACAATAGTACAATAATTTAATATATTTGAAAACTTAAAACTTCATCGAAAAAAAATGTACTTTTTACAATAGCGGCATTGCAATATAAATCGCCTGGCTCTCTATGAAAAAGAAATAAATGTTTCATTCATACACTTTTGTTTTATACCTATCTTTCACAATACTGAAATAATTTATTTTACTTAAAAACTTAAAACCATGGAGGTAAATATAATTTAACTCTATTCTTAAAACTTCGTCGAAAAAGTCTGCTTCTCTATATAAAATCAATGAATGTTTCACTCATACCAACTATATTGCAGACTCTAGAGCTAAATAATTTTGCGTTAAAGAAATTCAGCAATTCTTATACAACTCATCTTACAGATTAATGTGTTTGCATTCTCCTTAAGTGAAAATTAGATTCCCTTAAGTGAAAATTAGATTTGTAGATATAATCAAAGTTTGATGATCATTTAAACTCAAATATTTTGTAATTGCGTTGTTTGAGAACATAGATGCACAGAAATTAAGCAAAATTAAAGCGGTTTTAGGACGGATACAGCACTAAATATAAATAAAAAGAACTTTAAAAATGACGATTTTGATACAAGATGGATGCCGTATTTTATTTTGAAGTGGATCACGCGATCTCTTCATATGATATGGGTGTAATTATTATTTTAATTTTTATTTAAAAAACTACTGAACATATTTAGCTGAAATTTTTTTTTATTTTTATGGAGTAATTTGAATATTTCCTAAAACTTTCGAAGCAATTTATGAATTTTACAATCGCTTAAAAATGTTTGAAAAATTAGGTCCCATAAGGTTCAAAAGTATTTCATTTTTACAAGCCGAGTTCAATCCAAAACTAATTGTGTGATGTTATTCATTTAAATTCCCATAGGTCCCACAGACCGTATGAACAACATACTAAATTTCCATTTTGATAAATTCATTTTTAAACAGTTATCGTGCTAACGGACTGTGGAACAGACTGACAGACAGACAGACGGACAGAATGCACAAAGTCATAAACACTTTTCAACTATGTTGTAAAGTGTTAAAAATGAAAAATCAAGCAATAGGCTGGCTGTAAAGAATCTTGCTGTCCCAGGCGGTTTTGGAACCATGGATTTTTTACTGGCCAGCCAACGCTATTCCAGCTACCGAGACGGTATTGCCCAAGCCCTTATCGTCGAACTGGACGCTTCATTTTCCGACCTTTAATGCCTAATTGAAGTGTAATTTGGCAATTTGACTGACCACCTTCTTCGAAATTTATCATCTCAGGTTAGTTTTCTTCGTGATCATTAGCGATCACAATTTGAAATCGGAAGTTTAATCGACGCTGGAGTCCACCGAATCCGTGCTTGTCGCACCAGGGTCACTTTTAGACAGCTGATATTATTGCACTAACATGCAAAGTTAATTTGTTGAAGAGACAATGTAAAGAAGCTGGGACGTGAAACAACTTGTTCTTCGTATTGATTTTCGTACTGGCCAGCCAACGTCCTCCCGGTTGAGCAACTGGGACAAAATTGCAAACTCTTATCATCAAAGTGTACTCTGCAAGGGTAGACTTGAGAAGGTAAGAACTCAAATAGGAGAAACTAAAAACATATGCACAAAAGTAGTTAATTATTTATCAAATTCAGGCATTAAAAATATCAGAAGTTGGGTATAAATTAATATCACGGTATGTGTTGAAGGCGGAAGTTTTTATTTAGGAATGGCAGCGATTATTATGAGGAGGTAAAGTGAGCTTAAAATACTTACCTAACTAGTGATTACAAATGAATTTTCACTGCTAATGGTAAGATAATTCAGGAAATAAAGAAATTTATTGCATTCTAATTCACAATACACTGAAACAGGAATCCCTATAGAAAAATTTATCAACATTTAATTTTAAAGGAGAGTAGAACAATAATCAGCATAATAAATATAAAAGGGAAACTAAATTATATTAAACAATTAAACTTCGAAACAATGCATGTGATTCGAAATAATGCATGTAATGTCCATAAAATTGGACATACAGAATTACCCTTAGTTTAACCATTAGACATTTAAGAGTAATCATTTTGAATGACAAAAATAATCTGAGATCATTAATTTCGAACTTAACTGAATAAAGTTCCTGTAACATTTTCCTGTGGCTTAAGAAAGGATACTTATTTTTTATTTTGAATATTGATTTTCACTAACTCACTCTATAAAAATGTCTTAATCAATCATTGTGTATACAAATAAGATATGTTATGACCTATAGTTTGAAAGAAACGTGTGTTAGTGGTCTACACTATCTGAGTTTTGGTACTATTAGAAGACCTGAGACAGAAAACATTTTCCAATTAAGTCCGAGGCTGGATGAGCTTGAAAAATATTTGAATATATTTTTCACATGCATCTAAAATTATAAATCAGAGCCATATTTTTGCCCGAGAGTAAAAAGATTCTAATGAAAAGGAAGGTAAGATAAGGTAAAGGAAAGCTTTCCATCGCATTGCCGAAATAAAAATGCTTCGTAAATTATGCGTAAATATATATTTATTTGAAGCTTTTCAGCATATGAACCGAGATTGGTTTAAAGATTTCCAAACATTTAGGCCAGACCGAGCCAGTAGAAGCATATCCCTACCCGTGGATACATGTCCATGCCGGTGGACATATGCCCGAGTTCGAGATAGTGGAGTATGTGGGTAGTACAATATAACACTCTACATGTAAAATGTTGAAAGCGACAAATGAGTTTTTTATTATATTAAAAATATATTAAATTATTTTCAGAAAATTACAACGTCATTAAAGTACTCTAGATATGAATTTATTGCATATGTCATAAAATGTCAAAATTCTACGTATAAAGCAAAGAAAAAATCTGAGCACCATTAATTTTTCTTCGTGTTAAATGTTTGGATTATCCTCCCAAAATATAACATGATTATAGGGATGTTCTAAAAGTTAAAACAGAAACCTATCTCAGTTGTAAAAAATATGTTAATAACTTAGTTTACATGCATCGTCTTCAATAAGTCTTTGCTCTAATATTTTTCAATATTTAGAAACACTTGTAAACAAATGAACTTAAACTTATACATTATAAATAAAAATGCTGTTTTTATTTCTATATTTAAGCGACAATATTTTTCATGCGGATCAGCAATTGCTGTGTGCCATTTTTCATTGATAAATGGGCCATTTATTTAACTGTGTCTGTTGTTGATGTTATACAAACAAAGCATTTTATACGTCTATTGATGAAATAACTATCACAACTAAAATAGTTTTGTTAAAAGCAGCATAAAACAGAAAATTAATAATATTGTCCTGTTCCGAAGGCACGAAAACAGCCTTCTTCTTCAGGATGACATACCAGAAACACAACCTTTACTTCGTACTCGTTCCTATCGTGAAGAAATTCACGATAGGAACGTGTACGAATAGCAAGCGTGACTGAAGCACAGAAAGGGTGTTTTCAGTGACGAGAGAAGACAATAACGGTAAAATAACCCAGGAGGAAGGAGCAAGATGTGGGACACAAGGAATCCATGGTAAAATACACAATTTTGCTAATTAAATTTCTACTTTTAAAATACTAAATTTTACTACTCGATTTCTACTCAATTTGTATTGTATGTTGCTTTTACCGAAGTAATTTCAGTTGTACTGCTTTAGTAGCAGTTTGAACTATATGTAATATAACTATTTTCAAATTTACTTAAACCCACACAATAGCTTCAATTCAATCCGAAAACGCGGATGACGATCAGAAAATGCCACTCTTGTTGCAAAAACAGTAAAAAGGGCAATAAAAAACCAACTCTGGCAATACTTCTAACTCAATCTCTATTTTATTAGAATCTGTTTGACAATATCTGGTTGCGGCTTTGAAATAACCAGAAAAAAGAGACCAAAAAGCAAGCGTGCGGAGGGCATCACTTTAATCAGCACATTTTCTCGCCAGCTGTAGGGTTTACGTACTAATTGCGTCAGGTTTATTCCTAAGGTTTCCTAATGTCTCGTTGCAGCACTTTTATACTGCTTTTTAATATGATTATCTTCGTCGAGGCCTAATACACTTATATTTCTTCTTCAAATGCACTGTATGCAACGTGTTCCTTTCTAGAAATAACTTAAGCCGTATAATTGTATAAGATTTACTGCATTAGTATTTGAATAAAAATATTCTATTTAAATCTTTTGGATATGAATACATTTTTATTTATTCGTTTCTATTTTTATTTATTTATTTAATAAATATCACTATATATAACTGTCTAATGCGTTTTTAACTTTTCAGACATTCCAGAAAAATGGCTGATGCCTTTTCGATATAAAAAGCGATGATTTAAATAAACGACTGTTAATGGGGATGAATAAAAGCTTTTCTACCCAAAACGAAGTTTTTATATTTAATTTATTCTCTAGAATAATTTGTCGTAAAATTAAAAATTATCTGCGTTACATTATAGGACTTACTTTAGTATTTGAATTCAGCAAATTAACACATATTAATGCAATAATTTACGTAATATTATATAAATTTATAATATTTTGTACTTTATGAAAAAAGTAGAGATGAAAAAAATTATATATAACACAGATATTATCAATGCGACGAATACAGCAATTGAAAATATTTAAAGTGGGTTAAAATAAAGTAATCTAAGACATATTGAAGTTTTTACATTCTGTGTTGGTATGTGTACATATTTAATACACAACGTAATAATATCACATAAAAATAAAATTCCATTCAATTTTATGAAAAATTTTCAATAACTGTCTGCAATATTTTCGAATAAATACTTTCTAGTAAAAATATGCTCGAGATATTTTGATGCCACAATTTACATAATTTAAATTTTACTGCATTTATCGCTTAATGTTTATGAATTATCTGTTTAAAAATTTATGTTTATGTTTACGTTTCGGTTTTAAAATATTTGCTTAGAAAATTATGAAAGATAATTTTCAGAAGTTTGTTTATTTTGACACATCTGCTTTAAACAGTGCATGCATAGTGTGCTAAAAAGACAATCATACAATATATGAATATTTGGAAACAAATATTTAATATAAAATCATTAAATAAAAATTAATAAAGAAGAATGCCCATCCCCGATTTTGAAATATATTTATATTTAACAGCATTATTATAAGTACTTGAACAATGTCTTCTAATCATCATCTACAGTGGTAAAGGGGAAATTACGTCAGCTTTTCTATACATCTTGTTAAACCAGGTAACAAATTTGTATCTATCCCCTTTTCCCACATTTCAGACAAGGCGGTCCCATCATCTTTAGAGCTACGCGGACATACAAAGAAAAAAACTCCAAGTAAAGAAAAAAAATGAACATTTCACCTTCCAGGCGTTCGGCAATCAGGTTTTTGCTTGCCATTCTAAAGGTGGTAGGCGAAGAAATGTTGGACAACTTTAACTTAGCTTGCACAAACAGGGCTGGATTAATATTTATTACTGTTCCGAAGATATAGTGGATAAAAAAACGGAGAGGTAACAATTTTAGATTTCACGGTTCAGCTAGTTGATGAATCGGAGTGATCTGTACGGGTGAGTTCTGCCAGTTGCGTTAAGTGAAATGTTGCTATTTCGTCAGGTCTTGCTAATCAGATTAGGAAAGTTGACATACGGTTGGTGACAACGGGACACGTGGAATGAATGTTTAAGCATACAGAAAAGTGTAAAGCACGTACATGGTGGAAGTGTGTTGATGTATTGTAAAAAATGAACAGTTGCGCTTAATGGAAAGAAAATAATTTTTTTATAAAATGCGTACTTTTTAGTAACAGTTTGTGACATGTATGGTGTTATGCAAGTATGAAAAGGTCGGAAGGTAACAGAATATGTGATGATGTTAGAGAAGAACCCCTTTCAAGATTTTGTAGAAGGATATACTGCAATTCTTGAGCGTCAATCAAGTAACTTGAGTTCGAATTTCGGTTCTAGATAACTGCAATTTTTATATGAAATGAAGTCAAATGTACTTCATGTTGAAGTCATTATAAGTCAGTTCAGTAATAAAGGGTAATTCCTTCATACAGGTCGCAAATTTTGCATTTTAGGATTGGATTTTTTTTTTTTTTTTATGCATTTTAGAATTTAGAGAAAAAAATTCATAAAACTAATAAAATTAAAATAATTTGTTGTAAGATTCATACATTTTAGTAACACTCTGCGATACAGTGTGTAAAGTATTATCTGACGTGGTCATGAGAACAAAAGACCTGAAGTTATTGGGGTGGATCCCCCCGGTCTTATGTTAAAGAAAGATGGATGCTCTCATACTGATGAGTTTTTGTTTTAGGCAGAAAGTAAATCAACAAACTAAGCGTTAAATGTATGTGATAAAACAATATCCGGCTTTTTCTGATTGAAGTTTGTTTCGGCTTTTTCTGATGAAGTCCACTTCAACGAGCTTCTTTGTAATAGCTCTCGAACAAATCAACACCCTGGTGCTGCTTTGATTGGGGCAGGCAGTAGGAGAGATCAGACGGCTCTGGCCAGACTCCGCAGCGGCCATCTTCGTGCTCTTCGGCATGTGTTGGGTTCTAAGGTTTATCCCCTTTGCCCGAAGTGCAATGTGGCTCAGGCGTCTCCTGCCCATGCCTTGACATGCATTGGATGCCAGAGGAGTCAGCTGTACTCCAGTCCTGGAGTAGTTCTTCATCATTTGAAGACTCACGAGTTCATGGACTTGATCTGATGTTGCTGTCGATCAAGTGGGAAAAGAAACAACAACAAATCAACTCTCTAAGTTAGTGCAAAGAAGTCGGCTGTGTAAAAGTCACCTTAATATGAATAACACAAATTCGGAGAGCTCTAGTATGTAGAGCGCCGATTTCAAATCGGGCAGTAGAAACCTAACCTGGAAGATAAAAGTAGTAGCAGGAGACTAACCTGGAGTAAAAATAGCAGGAGGTGGTCAGTCAGATTGTCAGTTGCTCGGCAATCTGACATTAGAGAGTAAAGAATACAGAGTCCACTTCAATGATGAGAGCTTGCGATTGCGTCCCAGTAGCTCTGATAGAGGGTCGGAAAGCCAGTATGAAGATCTGTGGTTCGATTACCGGTTGGGGCAGCAAAGTTCTTTAAAAGTTTTATAAGTTTCAACTTCGTAACCATCAAATTGCAAACATATTATTTGTGTCATGGCATTAACACATTTTTTGCACGTCTTTTTCTTGGGGTTAAGAAACAAAAATTCCCGAGCGTCGATAAAAACTTGTCACCGAGCATATGCTGTCTAGCTAATCCTGTAAGAACAATTCGATATAATTTAAACAAGAAAAACTAGCTTAGGATATTTTACATTGGATCTCTCGAATATATTAACTGTCGAAATTGCAGAAGCTTGCAATAAATGTACACACAGGGATGCGCTATACAAAGGCAAAACAAATTTCATTGCAATTTAAATTTTATTAAAAGTGTACTTTAAACTGTAAATACTTTTTCAGGAAATGCATACTATTATTTTATTTCATACTAAAATCTGTACCTACCGTTGCCCGGGATTTTTAAGCAGGGATTAATTAAATTCATTAAATATTTCGGAACGCTTATTCGTTAGCAATGTATGGAAAACTTAAATATATAAAAATACATTTAAAATAATTTCAACTGAAGATCCTGACCTTCTTTATTGACCTATATATGTAATAATATATAACATATTGATATTCTAAAACACTGCAAATCAAATAATCAAACTTCAATATTGTCTGGCATGATTTTAATCACAGACGCAAAAGAACATTAAATTATAATAATACTATATTTTATTGTCTTTACATTGGAGAATTAGTAGGATTTTGGGCATCATTATTATTTCATGTAATACACCCATTCTTAGACTAGCAATATTTCTATAGACTATATTATTTGATTCGATACTAAGTTTGGCAAAATGGGTAATATATGGGTATATTTAGGTCAGTACTGATAATACATAGGATCTGATCTGTAATATATAGGTATATTTTGGTCAGTACTAATAATATATAGGATCTGTAATATATAGGTATATTTAGGGCAGTACTGATAATATATAGGATCTGTAACATATAGGATAATACATAGATAATATATACGATCACAATTGCATTGCAGATAACAACATCCTTGAACTGGTTTCGTACTTTTTATGCGCTCATTAGGAATGTATCGGTGTTGTTGTCGCTAAGCTCCTTGACCTAGAAAATGCTTGGTCAAGTCCAAAAGGTCGCGCAGCCCATAAAGCAACGAGGCTACCCTCTCCCGGTCCTCTACAAGAAGATTTAAAAAGACTCCCATTCAATCGAGAAGATGAGAGAGAGTAGCCGAGGAGGGAAGAACAGGTACATGGAGGGAAAACCCTATCTCCTCGTTCAAATTTCATATCCTTAGTATGGCCGCTCCTTAAGGGGACTCATACCCCATTATCACTTATGAGCTGCCTCCATGTTATTCAATAGGGAAATTTGTTTAGACGATTCCTCCTGTGAATTTCGCCTGTAAATGTTAACTGTGTACGCGATATTAAAGGAGAAACAAATATATTTCAGTCGTATTACGATTTTTTTTTATATTTAAATTTAAAGTTTTTCAAAAATGAATTTAAATGCTAACATCACAACGAAACTTACCATTTGGGGGCTTCTGTAGCAAGTTTGAAAGAAAATTTGAATATTTTTCCTAAATACAAAAAATAGTAATACATTTTTCTTTTGATATCAGCAAACATAATTATTTGATCGTTATAAAATCTATTTTTAATGATCCCAAAACTATTTCAATTGCAGATATGTCGAACAGAATTAAGATAAGTTTACGGTAACCCTGTAATTCAAACGCTTGTGGTTTGACTTACAGGGCCAACGCTGTCTGAATAGGGAGCATCTGATGATCTAGGGCCATTATATTGGAGTGATAATCCAGGGGCTCGTAGACGAGTATCAGTAATGACATGCAAGAGTATTAGGGCAATTCCTAGATCAACAAAGCAACTGGTATCAAATTTCATAAAAGATTGGACTGATGATGCTGCAACTGCCAAATTCATATTACAGAACCTGTCTAAAGGGGGGGGGCGTACCAAAACCAGTAAAGCGTGTTCGGGATGAATTTGTCGACCTCCACATAGGTTTACAAGATTGTGACACATGATATGTTTTCTTGCTGCCATTGGAGATATCGGCTATTTCATGTTGATGATTACAATCCTGTGAAAGCTTTATAGAGGTTGGTGGTAGGGGATGGAGGGTACAGTCCCTATGGATGCCTCCCCCTATGGATGCAAATAATTCAGATTACAAAACAGACATAAATTGAATTCATTGTACCAACAATCCAGATTACTAAACAGACATACACTGAATTCAATTAACAAACAATCCAGATTACTATCTCCAAATAACTAAACAAACAATACAGAATTTAATTTAAGGATGTATGTATTAAGTTATATTCTCACAAATAGCAGTTTTATTTACTGTATATGCTATAAAATGCGAAAATATATTATAATTAATATGCAATCAATAAAAACACGACTTCATCTCATTTAAGCCATACATTTCGAAAATACATTTAATGTTTAGTTTCACAAAAAAACTACTTTAACAATTAGTCCAAATGAATAATTTGCAAAACCAGTTACTTAATTTATAAACTTACATCATGGATCTTTTGTGTGTAGCATACGGCTGAAAAATTATAGGATCGTTAGAAGGATAAGATCGTATTCTGTGAGAAAGAAAAATCACAGAGCGTCATTAGAAGATAAGGTTATGGACAATCCAGACACTCTATTGAAAATCCTGTTTCCAAATGATTAATATATTTCAATTACGAGAAGGGATTATGCTGGATACTCATGGGTGTTTCTAAATTTGGATTTTGATTGGAAATGAGGAAGATGGACATTTTAATCGCTTGGGGAAAAAGATTCAGAAAATTGTATTTAAGGCTTGTTTTCGCACTCTATTCGATTAATGTCGTACGAAGTAGTTTGTATTTGACGTGGCGTCTTAAGAATGAAAAGTTGTATTATGTAAGGATCAGCACATCTGATTGCTGAACACAAGAATCGTTTTTGATTCCCGTTGCGGTCTGACTTTTATGAAGTCTAACTGTCTGCAAGTATTTCCCTAGTACAGAAACATCCCGTAAAGAGCATCGCTGAAATGCTGAATTGAACGTATTTCTGAATATATTACATAAAACATTAAAGAAATACCAGATTACCCTTTTTCTGATATCGAAAATTCACAGCAAAAATGAAGTATAGGCAGTAAATCAAAATTATTTGAATAATTGTTCTTTGGAGTAGTTGAGTCGCTTTCGAGTTATAAATACAAGTAAATTAAGTAAAGGCTGGTAAAATAGATAATTTAATTATTATTGTAAAAAGGATAAGCGCAAGAAGAAAAATGTTACAGAAAATATTTCCCTGTGTTTGATATCGCTGTCTGAAAATTTTTTATCAAACAGTTCAATGAGTTTCTAATTTTTTTAGAAATAACGTGGAACCAATACGGAAATAGTTTCATATATAGTTCCTACTTAAGTTTAAGAATACAAAAACTATGCAAATATTTTGTAATACTTCATGTAATACTTTATCTCTTAATAATTTTTCAATTTTAATCCTCGATTTTTGCTTGTAGACTGGGGTATGATGACCATGTTTTAGCTGTTTTAGTTAATTTACTGTTTCAATACCTTTGCATTTGTTACTTGATATTATTTAGAAATCCATTACCTTAATATATATACAGGGTGATCGGAAAATATCTGGCCAAATTTTAAAGGGGGTTAGAGGGGATGAATATAAAAAGATTCGCAGTACAATGCGTGTCCGGAAACGCCGCGTAAAAGCCCTGGAGAGTAAAGAAAGTGGAAAGGTAAAAGGAAAGAGACACAAACAAATGTAACAAGACCTTTATTAAATCAGCGTGCCACAGCAAATTCTCGAAAGAGCGACCGCCAACCATAATACAAGCTTCACATCGCCGCCGCATAGAACTGCGTACCTCAGCAAAAACATCAGCCATGTCCTGCACATTTCCAGCAGCAACAGCCAATCTGGCTACGAGATCATCGGCGGAGTCCACAAGGGTATCGTAGATGATGCTTTTCAAGTGGCCCCACAGAAAGAAATCCAAGCAGGACAAATCTGGTGATCGTGGCGGCCAGGGCACAGGTCCTCCTCGACCAATCCACTGATGTCGATAAGTATCGTCCAGGTAATTCCTGAAATCACGGCTAAAGTGTGACGGAGCTGGAACCAGCTACGTCTCGGGATGCACTGACGCACAACGGCCAGCAGTTCACATCACAGCGGGGAATGGCAGCTTCCCGCATTGCCGACTTGTTTCGTTCGACTGCCCTACACAGCGCCCTCTAAAACCTTCAAGCGGCGTTTCCGGACACGCATTGTACTGCGAATCTTTTTATATTCGTCCCCTCTAACCTCCTTTAAAATTTGGTCAGACATTTTCTGATCACCTTGTATATATATATATATATATATACTTTATTTGAAAATCAACTCATTAATTGATTGTAAACTGATGCAGCGAGATCTAGATGTGCTGTATAACTAGTCTGTTGTAAATAAACTCCATTTAAATGTTTCAAAATGCTATGCTATGAGCATGGCTAGGATCCGTAATATTCACAATTGCAATTACATTTTAAATAATTTATCTCTATCTCGATGTACTCATATTATGGATTTGGGTGTCACTTTCGATGATACTTTTAACCTTCAGAGACATGTTTCTAATACAATTAAAAGAGCCTACCAAAGACTTGGTTTCACTCTAAGACGATCTCGCGTTTTTGCCAGGTCTGATACTATTATTTGCATTTATAATACCCTTGTTAAACCAATTTTGGAATATTGTGCAATGATCTGGGACCCTGTTTACAGTCGCATTCTCAACGAATATAAGTCGTGGAAAATAAACTTTTACGCACTATGGATTACAGATGGACTATATTACTCTTATGAAATGCATACGAGTGATCTCAGACAAAAATATAATTTAATGTCTCTTGAAAAAAAAAAAGAAAATGGTCCTGCCTCTTGTTTTATTATAAAGATTTAAATAACACTATTGATTGCCGTTCTCTACCTTCATTCCCGGAATTTCATATACCTGTAAATAATACTAGGAAAAAACTTTGTTTCACAGTACTACTGTTAAACAAAATTACATGAAAAGCTATTCTATCTATAAATTTGTTGACCTATATAATACCTATTGTATTGTTATTAATATATTTAATTTGACTCCTGCCTGTTTTAAAAAAGACTGTTTAGATGTGCTTGACATGTATACTACTTGGTATTATTGTATTTTATGTTCTGTTCTTTTTATATTTGTGTGGCTACAGTAACTGGATTTCATCTGTAGTGCCTATATATATATATATATATATATATATATATATATATATATATATATATATATATATATATATATATATATATATATATATATATATATATATATATATATATATATATATATATATATATATATATATATATATATATATATATATATATATATATATATATATATATATATATATATATATATATCATAAACAGTGGCATACACTGGTTCAATAACATAGAGGAGGTTAATAATGTAAAAGAGGAATTGAAATAAAATATCTATCAAAAGGAAACCAATGATACCATATAACCAATGATAACATTCTTTCTAGGTGTAAATAAAAAAAACTATTAGATAATAGTTAAATATTTTATAAAGATTGTTTATGCTTATGAAACGTTTATATATCGTTAGTGTGGAAAAGGATATTCTGATTTTTTCTTCTAAAATGCAATAGCTGCAATTTAATTTTCCCTCACAGGAAGTCTTTGAAGTTCAAAAAGATTTAACGAGATGGAATAACTGACTATTTAATCCCCTATCTTGTATAAATATGCACACCATTTAAAATGTATCAAGCAAATTTATATTTTGTTAAACGAAAACGGTTCTTTATTTTAATGGTAGATATTTCTTATTACTGATGTCTTTCGTTTTATATGTCATGAAAAACCTGAGAATAAAATTCTGTAATTTATTCTGAGGTTACTTTATCTTTTGATTGATAACTTAAACTATTTAAATAAGTCAACAAATTTATGCAAAATGATTTAGAAAGCTCTGCACAAAAAAGCATATAACACAAGAATAAGGGTGCCAGTCGATTTCGGACACAGAATACAGCCTCTTTTTTTCGGAACAAAAAGCGGCCAACACAAGTCAATTGCTTTTTTTAAGTAAACACAATGATTTCTGAGCCAAGAAAACAATTAACAACATGCTTCCTAAAGCCAAAAACACCAACTGTTCCACATAGAGAACTTTCCAAACGCTGAAAGGCCCATATATGAACACATAATGTCTGATTGGTTAATGAACGTAATGTCTGATTGGTTAATGAACGTAATGTCTGATTGGTTAATGAACGTACTGTCTGATTGGTTAATGAACGTAATGTCTGATTGGTTAATGAACATATTGTCTGATTGGTTAATGAGCGTAATGTCTGATTGGTTAATGAACGTATTGTCTGATTGGTTAATGAACGTAATGTCTGATTGGTTAATGAACGTATTGTCTGATTGGTTAATGAAAACGGGCAGACAAAGTATACAAATTTTACTGTTCATGCATAATGTAGATTCTCACCCTTAAGATTTAAATTTTGAAATTCGTCAAAATTGTGTTCCTTCCTCCTAGTACAATGTCAGTTCTTGAACCAATAAGCCAGGGTGTTATTCGAAGAGTAAAGATTTCCTATAGAAAACTCCTAAGACACATTATTCCCAAAATACCTTCTTGTAACAGTATTGAGCAGCTTATAAGAACTGTAAATGTGCTGAACGCAGTGCAGTGGATTCACACAGCTAGTCAGTCAATTTTCAGCATTGCGTTTCTCAATGTTTTAAAATGGAAGTGTGTTAACAATATAATTGAACTCAAATATGACTTTGAAGAAAATAACGAATTGGTTGAACTTATCAAAGGACTGGCAGTAGTGCTTTAGTAGAGGATTACATTGCAATTGATGAACAATTGTATACTGAACAAAATAATGAAAATATCCAAGCTTTTATCCCTCAAGTTGAAAATGAGGAAAACACAGAAAATTGCTTGGATGATTCTGGAAGAGATGAAGAAGGAGATGAAAAGTGTGTTATAACAAGCTTTCAGGTACTCAGAACAATTATGAAATTTTTTTCTGTATGTCGGAGATTATGATGGACTTGAGTTAATTAATAAAGTTAAGATGCATTTTCAGAAAAATGTTTCTTAACCAAGGAATTCAAAAAAACACTTTTAACTGATTATTTTAAATAAAAACAAAAATGTTTGTACTATGAAGGTAGTATTTCCTCTATCTTCATTTGTATTTACTCCATTTACATTTTAAAACTTTATTCAGTATTTACTAACAAATTATTGTTTTGCTATATTAATAATTTTGTATGTATGTACATTTCACATTATCTCAATATATTACATACAAAATGCACTACTTCACTTACTAAATGTCATATACAGATACATAATGTAATCTTATAATTAAGTGGCCATCTATAGAAGGAAAATCTACAAAAAAGGGCCACCTATATTTAAGGGATAGAACGGCTAGTCTCAAGGGTGTCTTTTATTGGGAGGTAGCAGTGCATAATATATATATATATATATATATATATGTATATATGTATATATATATATATATATATATATATATATAAAAATATATATATATATATATATATATATATATATATGTATATATATTTACCTTGGTTCATAAATGTACCGATGAGTATCCAAAATGAATATGAAATCAAAGGTTGGTCATAGAAGTAAGGTGGTATTTGAAAAAATAATCAGCAAAATCACAAAGGAGAATTTAGATATGATGATTGCAATGATGATGCCCCCCCGCCCCCCAAGAACTGATAATTTGATGAAAATTAAAAATTTAATTTTTATGCAGACTCCCAAAGAACAAAATGATATCAGTTCATAAAATTTTCTCGTTCCTGAATTAGGGAGAAAGAAATGTGCCCCGTATTATCTGATAAACAATTTCGCTAAGATGTACATATTAAAATCCCTGACATATTCCATTTTATCTAAACTACAAGTGTGAATAATTTGCTTCCTATGAAAGTAATCATGGGGGACATCAATAGCAATATTTAAAACAGAAAACCTGCTAATTAAAATTTGTTAACATTAATTTTAAATTGTTTATTTGTATCACTTTCTATTGAATGAGAAATGCATTGTAACGACATTATTGGAATATATCTGTGAATTTTTAATAAAAATGTACCATGTAAGTTTCTTTCACCCTAATTAAACTCAACAAAAATTTTACTAATTGATATTTCTTTATTGGGTAACCGTATAAAAATGAATTTTGCCTTTTTATACAATTATCAATTACAAAAGTGAAACTATCGCAGCTGGCTAAATTTATCTCTGTTTTTAATATTACGTTTAACTTTTACAACCAACCAATGATTTTATAGTACTTTCAGATGCTCTTCGCAAAACACAATGTACATCTATCAACTATATAACTAGCCACAACAGTAACTATATACCTCGTAACTTTATACAACTTGCCATATGACAAGCTTAAGAACAAGTCATTAGTTTGAATGTAGGATAAATGTAGTTTGAATGTTCGTTATTTATTAATTTTTAATTTTCTACGTAAGGTAAATAATAGGCGCAAATTTCAATAACTGAAAATACTATTTCCTGCCATTTTCTTTGTGCTCTCACTAAACATTTAATTACTCATACTTAGCCTCTGTGAAAATTCAACTACACATTCGGAAAATTATATTAATTATTTTTAAGTAAATTGCAAGATTATTCTGAGGTCAACATTAATTTACTTTTTATTTACATAATTTAAATAATACGAAATAAATTACATTGCTTTCTTCTTTACTATTTTCTCAAGTAATGATTCAAATAAAATTTGTTTAACCCCTTTAAAGGGAATTCATAATTCCGTAAGAAACCCTAATACATGATAATATTTTTAACGCTTATCTGTATCACAGACGGAAGAAAACACGGATATTAAATTTCAATTATGTTCCCAAAGAAAATAAATACGTAAAAAAACACAACTCTGTATTTATTTTGGAAAATTGAATGCGCAATCTAAATGCTATCTTATTTGTTGTTTTATTCATGTATTCGGAATTATTGAAGAAAAATTTAAAAGGACACAGAAATACACGCATATTACTAAACTAATCATGCATTACTTGAATTTGACTAGTTTTCTAATTATGAATTCCTTTGAATTTCGAATCTTTTATTTGTGAATCGAAGTTGTTCGAGCATTTACTTGCAACTCTCTTTTCTAATCAAAATAACCAAAAAATATTTGAACAACGACAGTTATTAAATCAGTAACTTTTTCCATGATAAATTGAAAAAAATAAATAGATAAAGAGTATCAGAATATTAAAGCCGTTCGATGCTTAAATGGTGAATCCATTAAAATTTAATAATGAATGGGAGTAACGATCGATACGCAAATGATTATATTTACATATAAATAAGTTGTTTCTTTACATGATTATATACTAGAATATACGAAATATCCAAGGTCGAGTGAATATTACTTAACTAGATATACACATGAAATATCAATCATGCATAAAACATTGATTATGAAACACTTTTCAACTGCAATGCAATTTTATTTAAACATGTGTAAAATGCGATACATTCAGCGGTGATATTTTTTTAAATTATTACAATAATACAATAATTTATTATATTTGAAAATTCCATCAGAAACAAATGGCGTATTCGAAATATAAATCGCCTGGCTCGCTATATAAAAGCAGTGAATATTTCTTTCATAAACTTTTCCTATTCCTTTCACTCAGCGGCAATATAATAATTTATTACATTTGAAAACTTCATCGAAAACAAATGACTGTCATTCAAATGGCGTCATCGAAATATGAATCACCTGGCTCTCAATATAAAATCACTGAATATTTCATTCCATTTTTTCCATTCCTTTCATTCAATGGCGATATTTTTTAAATTATCACAATAATACAATAATTTATTTTTCTTAAAAACCTAAAACCATGGAGGAAACTTTCTAACTTCATGCTTAAATCTTCATCGAAAAAGGCAATTCTATAGAATCGTCTGCTTCTCTACGTAAAATCAATTAATGTTTCATTCATATCAGTTATATTGCAGACTCTAGAGCTAAATAAATTTGTGTTAAAGGAATTCAGCAATTCTTCTAAAACTCATCTTACAGCTTTATGTGTTTACATTCTCCATACTTGAAAATTAGGCTACGTTGTAGAAATAATCAAAATTTGATTTTAATTTAAACTCAAGAATATTGTAATTGCGTAGGCGTAGTATATATATATATATATATATATATATATATATATATATTTACAAATGGCCAGGCACTTGATTGGTGCAAAATATAGATCCACATAAAAAATAAAGCGGTTTTAGGACGGATTCAACATTAAATATAGATTAAAAAGAAAGATTTTTAAGTTATATTTAATATTGCATCCGTGTCCAGTCACGATTTTGACACAAGATGGATGCCATATTTTATTCTGAAGTGGGCCATGTGATCTCTTCATATAATATGGGTGCAATTACTATTTTAATTGTTAGAACTACAAAATTTATTTTCCTGACATTTTTTTATATATTTTATGGGAAGTAATTTGAATTTTTTATTTGAAGCAATTTGGGAATTTGAAATTCGCTTAAATAATATATTAAGAATTAGGTCCCTTTAGGGTTCAATGTATTTCATTTTTTCAACCAATGTTCAATTCAAAACTAATTGGGTGATATTATTCATTCACACACATTACCATATGTACCACAGGCCGTCTGAACAACATACTAAAATTTCTTTTTGATAAAGTCATTTTTACGGCAGTTATCGTTCTAACGGACAGATAGACAGGCAGACAGAATGAACAACATCATAAACACTTTTTAACTATGTGTTAAAAATAAAGTATTTTGTTTACATTTGAGGGAATATACTGATTTTTAACCATGACTTTTTAACATTAAAATCAATTCTTCAAATTTCATTGTCTTCATTTGCATTAAAAATATATATTGCATTTTCAGAATTAATTAAACGCGAATCGTATCAAAATCGAATGAAAATTAGCATAAAACAATAAAAAGTACATTTGCATAGATTTCAAGTTCCCCAATTTGATATTTATTTAAATCTATTTTTCTTATTTTCAAATTTTATTATTATTGAGTATATTTGGAATGAAATTTTGGTACATGATGGTCACCACATGCGGTAAATAATTCATTGCGGCCAATGTTCCGCAGTTACAATTTCAGAAATAAATGTATCTTTTGCTCTCATTTGCAATATTTTCGTTTCATCTTTACTCGAGAACTGCGATAACTTTGGCGAGCTACTTTAATTTGAAAATGATTGCTGGCTTTATTTAGAAGACATCGCATTCGATGAGTCACAAGTTTATTAATATTTGCATAAAATGTGATTTGTGTCTATATTTTTGAGACAGTAAAATTTTAACTTTTAGAGAGACATACTCCATAAAATTCATAGATTCCTTTTGATTTTATAGATAAATCAGGTCCTTGTCTAAAGTTTTTTCACTTTTAGGGCACTTAGTGTTCCAAATAATCGTCTTAATCAAAATTTGATTCAGGCCAGTTCTGTTCCGTGATAGATACTATAAGTGAGCAAAGATCGAATCTTCTAGGTCACCGAGGTACGTCCGGAAAGAATAAAAAAAATCCCTTTTCTCAGCTCCTGGGTTTGCGAAATCGAAAATCTAACTCCTTTGGTGCCTGTCTCGTGGCTGATAATGAATGTGTGCAAACATTCAGTCTTCTGGATCCTCCCTGGGGTGGGTCTCATTTTTTCTGGAAAGACTATTTGGGGATCCCCATTTTCCCATTCTTTCTATTCCCAAGGAAATTGGAAATCCTGCTCCGTTAGTTTCTGCCTCTTGGTGAATACTGGAAGTGTGCAAACATTCAGTCTTTTGGATCCTCCCCAGGGGTTTGTCTGATTGTTTCTGGAAAGACTGTTTGAGGATCCCCATTTTCCCACTCTTTCAGTCCCCAAGGAAATTGATAATCCTGCTCCGTTAGGTTCTGCCTCGTGGTGGATACTGGAAGTGTGCAAGCATACAATCTTTTGGATACTCCCTGGGAGTGGGTCTCATTGTTTCTGGAAAGACTATTTGGGGATCCCTATTTTCCCATTCTTTCAGTCCCCAAGGAAATTGAAAATCCTGCTCCGTTAGGTTCTGCCTCGTGGTGGATGCTGGAAGTGTGCAAGTATACAGTCTTTTAGATCCTCCCTGGGGGTGGGTCTCATTGTTTCTGGAAAGACTATTTGGGGATCCCTATTTTTCCATTCTTTCAGTCCCCAAGGAAATTGAAAATCCTACTCCGTTAGGTTTTGCCTCCTGGTGGATACTGGAAGTGTGCAAACATTCAGTCTTTTGGATCCTCTCCAGGGGTTTGTCTGATTGTTTCTGGAAAGACTATATGAGGATCCCCATTTTTCCATTCTTTCAGTCCCCAAGGAAATTCAAAATCCCGCCCCGTTAGGTTCTGTCTCGTGGTGGATACTGGAAGTGTGCAAACATTCAGTCTTTTGGATCCTCCATGGGGTTTATTTCATGGTTTCTGGAAAGACTATTTGGGGATCCTCATTTTCGCATTCTTTCAGTCCTCAAGAAAATTGAAAATTCTGCTGTGTTAGGTTCTGTCTCTCGGTCAATTCTATTAATGTTCCTTGATCTAGTCTTCTAAATCAGAGTAAGACTTCTGAACGGTCTGGAAAGATCAATGACTCTATATAAGTATTTTATAGATGCCAAAGAATAAAGACTGCTGAATATAACACAAAATACAAAGAAAGTGTCCAGTTTTGGAAACTATATGAGCTACCTTCCTCAAACAAATTCAAATAACGTTTATCTAAGATATTAAAAATTCCAGTGCATAAGAATGAAATAAAAAGTGAAGATCGGATTCAGTTTCGGAAGATAAATAATCTTATAAGTATTTTATTGATTAACGTCGTCAGAAAACAAAATGTTTTAGTGAAAGTTATATATTCTGTCTCGTCTATGAGATATTAGATTTAGAATTTGGTATTCCGTATATGCGAAAACTTATGTTTTATTCATGCATGCTAAAATATTACAAATCTCGAATTTTGCAAAAAGTAATCGCTTTCTGAAATGTAAAATAAAGAATAAATTATATATTTTTTAAATTAATGGATTCTAAGCGAACGATGCTACATTGCAGATGCAGGTATGATAAATATAGATGAAAAGAGAATTTTATGCTTTGAATTGAAATAACGTTTTATGTTACATTCAAACAATGTTAATATATTATACTAGCTGTAACAAATTCAAAATATACTTAAAATGCTGCTCTGAAGGCAAAAATGTCTTAGGGTACTTCGTATAAAGTAACATGAAATAAAATAATAAGGGTGTCTACCGGTTTCGGATGTAAAAAGGACAAAACTACAACGTGGCCAGTACACAGCATTACGGTGCAATTCGCATGCGCGAAACAGCTAGAAATTGAATCGCCTTGAACGATGAAATGAAATATTTTATGATGCATTGATACTTTATAAAGTTATAATATTATAATAGTGAGCGGATGACACCATCAGAAAGATAATTTTTGTTTTTGAGCCGCGTGTAATAATCAATTTATCTACTGTTAATTTATGGGGATCGAATTGTGAGTAGATTTTTCTATGTCGGAATTTTAATATCAATTATGTCTTCAAAACACGAAAAGTATATTTTTTAAAGCACTCACAAAAATTATGCTATTCATAGCACAAATTCTACTTAAAAACCTTTCAAAAACAATTTTTTTAATCTTTCTGTTGATATTATAATGGAAATATTTTCGATCAATAAGGAACCGCTTTGTTCTAAAACAGATCAAAATAACGATTCAGCATTAGATAAGTAAAAATATAATTTGAGTTTAAAAAAATCTCAACGAGATTTTTCCTCTCGGAAGCCGAGGAATTCCTGTACTATGTTTCAGAGCAATAAGCTGTCTAGATTTCCCGCTATGCGTAACGAAAGCATGCAAACACGCATTGACTTTTATTATTACAGATAATGCCAGTTTATGCTGAAGTATATATTGGAAAACCTGGGTCACAGAAGTCTTTTACTAATGATGACTTTGATGAGGGTGATTGTGGATTTAGGAGTCTGTGGTGGGAAATTCTGCTTATGGAATTTCGTCATGTGTGACAGAGATATTTATATACAGGGTGAGTCAAAACTCTCGGACCAAACTTTAAGGGGTGATAAATAACATCTAAATCAGCAATTTTTGTCATACAAAGCAGGGTCATAACGCAGGAGGTGAAACGCTAGGCGGTAGCGCATTAAATAGGGAAATGATGACTCTCTCGTGAAAAGAGGAAACACAAAAATGACTGAGTAGGCATGAAGTACGTCTTACTGACAGAAATTGCAGAATGCATGGACAAAGTTACAGAAACTGCTCAAAAGTGCGACCACCAGCAGTAATGCAGGCTTCACACCTGCGACGTAGCGAGCGGCACACTTTAGCAAAAACACCCGACATATTTTGGACAACGCCGGCAGCAACAGAAATCCTAGCAACAAGGTCCTCGTCGGAGTCGATGGTGCTATCGTAGATGAGACTTTTCATATGGCCCAATAAGAAAAAGTAGTGATAGGAGAGACCAGGCGATAGTGCCGGCCAGGCTATGGGACCACCCCGACCAATCCATTGCTCTAGGAATGTAACATCTAAGGTGTGCCGCACATCCACGCTGAAATGGGGTAGTGCTCCGTGTTGGAACCACATACATGCTTTAGTGTTGGCAGGAACATGTTGCAGTAACTGTGGCAATACCTCCTGTAAAAATAGGAGGTAGGTTCTGCCGTCCTCTAACGGTTCACCTCTTGCGGTTCACCTTTTACTTGCCACTTCTTGCTTTACACCCCTGCTTCGTATGACACAAATTGTTTATTTAGATGTGATTTATTACCCCTTAAAGTTTGGCCCAAGAGTTCTGACTTACCCTGTATATTGCAATTGTATTTTATTGTAGCTGAGATTGTGGACCAAAAATATTTGAAATAAGGTTCGACCGATCTCAATGATATATTGAGCACAAATGTAAATTGATTAATTTAAATATTGCGAAAAGTCCGTGTGGCCTACAGCAACAAAATTTGGCACACAAAAATTTCTCGGCATGTCCAGAATCAATTTTTTTCAATTTGTCTATTTCTTTTATATTTAAATAATTATGATACCAATAGGCTAAAAGTGATCGAAAAAATATTGCAGAGCTTACATCTTACCATCTTTTTATCACCGCAGATGTTTTTTGAATAGCATTTAATCAGCATCTGTAGGACGTTTTATTTATTTTTAAGAAATGTTACAAATATAATGATTTTTATTAAAATAATCAACAGTGATGACTATATTTGAACATAACCTCGACAGTATAACCTTGATTGCATGATTGTGAAATTTGACGACTAGGAACCTGTGCATTTTCTACCTGTCTTAAAATATATTAATTTGACGAGGCGTCATTTCACGATATAAACACATTTTAAAAGTTCCGTACAGAAAACGTCAAATACTCATATTTCAGAACAGAATTTTCAAGTAAAAATGAGCTATTTGCCCATCCTAGAATTGCCGGAAATGTGTGTATGTAACGTCAGTGACTGAAGGTAATGAATCGGAGCTTTAAACCCATTCTTACGCTCTCCTAACTAATAATATATTTCGTTCATGTACACTTTAGATCTAGCTTGCTAACTGAACTGAGAGGTTAATTATGTGTCCCCTTAATTTGTGTGCATAACTGGCCGTCATTGTTTATAACCATCTTAAACTAAAGTCCTTTAAAATGTGAATCAATCCGGCTTGAATGACCTTCATAATAAAATGTTACATATATTTATGAATTTATATTTTTACTTTCCTTATACACATAGTATAATGTATAAGGAAAATATTGTGACGGGGTTGAAAATTCGAATTCGAGTTTTCGACGGGAGAGCATGTTTCAAGCATCCTTGAACACGAATCAAACGTTTTTCAGGTGATGTCTGTGTGTGTGTATGTGTGTGTTAGTGAGTCTATGGAGACGATATCTCAAGAACGAATAGAGAGATTCAAACGAAATTGGGTACAAAAATTACAATCCGTGAGTACTGGTTGTCTATTCTTTTTAAACGTAATTGAATATTCAGAACTCCTCTAAATTTTCGAGTGAAATTTTGAAGAAACCATCAAAAATCAAAACCTTTAAAAAAGTTATGCAAATAGTCATTTGTTATGTAATTTTTCATTAGAAAACGATTGACACACAATCTTAAGAATTCTAGTATGAACCGTTCTCGAGATACTGCACAATTTTATGAAAGATACGAAAGGTTTAACTTACTTCAATGCATTTTCCTATTTATATCATCACTCTAATAATATTAAAGGGGATCTTGTAATTTACTTTTGCCTATGAATATAGTCAAAATTTACGGTGGCCCATCCTATAAAAATTAAACAAATTGACAAATATATATTCAATTAGTGAAATGAGACTTCATCTAAAACATATCAATACGATTTCATTGTGAATAGCCGAGACAAACATTAATAGTATATATGGTCACACCCACACTTGCCACCGCAGCGTTATCACCTATAAGAAATTAAACAAATTGAAAATTCTGGCAAGTATATTCAAGTATAAAAAATAAGCATATTTAAAAACCATCGACACGATTTCAATTGTGAACAGCCGGGACATGCATCAATGGTATATATGGCTACGCCCACATGTGTTCACTCTCATTTTTCACAGTTGGAGGTTTTGGGAGGAGGGTATAGAAATAGAATTTATTTGTTATAGGTAAATTTTAAGCTAATGGTTTCATTACAAACCACTATTTTCGCACGTGTTAAAGTGGAAGAAAAGAAATCCGAAATTTTAAATGACTCCTTAGTCTGTCTTTTACATTCCCACTTTGCTATTACAAGACTGTCATTTTATTTTATTTATGATCCGCCAGATCATTCTCAAATAGAAACCATTTGGACAGTAATTCATTAAGTACAGTCGGGCAAAAAAAATGTGAACATCGTGTGTCATTCCTGCTCCTTGGATCGTACAGCAAAAGCAAATATGTCATTAGACTCGTAATAATACCTGTAATAAATACATGAGCAACTAATTTGCATAATGGGTCGCCTTTATAATAGAATGTTCACCAATTTGATTTTTCCGAAGGTCAACACCAGCTCTTGATTACAGATTCTAATATCTCTAATTCTAAGTAACTCTAATTCATACAAGGAACTCGGAATTCATATGAAATTTATATATTTTACTCAAACCGTTATGACTGCTCGAAATTTTGGGCCCCTAATGTTAAATTGATGCTGCAGTTTATCTTTTCTGAAATAATTAACCTATCAAACTATTTCCTATTTTACATTGTGATACTAAAACACCAAAGCAAAGTGCATATCATTTTTCACACTTTACAACACAGTTGAAAAGTGTTTATGACTTTGTTCATTCTGTCTGTCTGTCCGATAACTGCCGTAAAAATGACTTTATCAAAATGAAATTTTAGTAAGTTGTTCAGACGGTCTGTAGGACCTATGGGAATATAAATAAATAATATCACCCAATTAGTTTTGGATTGAACCCGGGTTGAAAAAATGAAATACATTGAACTCTATGGGACCTAATTTTTCAAACATTTTTAAACCAAATTTAAAATCCGCAAATTGCTTCTAATGTTTTAGAAAATATTCACATTATCCCGTAAAATATATAAAAAAAATTTCAGCAAAATATATTCAGTAGTTTTTAAAATTAAAATTAACATAACAATTACACCCTTTATATCATGAGAACACGTGACCATTATATGAAGAGATCATATGACCCATTTCAAATTAAAATATGGCATCCATCTTGTGTCAAAATCGTGATTTATAATTTTTGTTTTAATTTATATTTAGTGTTATATCCGTCCTAAAACCGCTGAATTTTGCTTAATTTCTGTGCATATGTATTCTGAAACATGCAATTACAATATATTTGAGTTAAAAGATCAATGCCATCCATCTTGTGTCAAAATTGTGATTTTTAAAGTTCTTTTTAGCTTATATTGAGTGTTGTATCAGATCTTAAAACCGTTTTATTTTAGCTTAATTTCTGTAAATCTGTATTCTGAAACAACACAATTACAATATATTTGAGTTTAAATAATCGTCAAACTTTGATTATTTTTACAACGAAACCCAATTTTTACTTATGAAGAATGTAAACAGATTAGGCTATAAGATGAGTTATATAAGAATTGCTGAAATTTAACGCAAAATTATTTTGTTCTGGAGTCTGCAATATAGATGATATGAGTGAAACATTAATTTATTTTACATAGAAGAGCAAACGATTTAATGGCAGACTTTTTCGATGAAGCTTTATGCATAGAGTTAAATTATGGTTTTAAGCTTTTAAGTAGAATAAATTATTGTAGTACTGTCATAAATGAAATAAAAAAGTATGAATGAAATACGTACTGCTTTTACACAGAGCGCCAGGCCTTTCTGGTAGGTCGGACGGTCTGGGTCGCAACAACAACAACAGAGCGCCAGGCGATTTATATTTCGATGACGCCATTTGAATCAAGTTCGTTGTTTTCGATGAAGTTTTAAATTTTCAAATATAATTATTTATTGTAATATTATGATAATTTTAAAAATATTAGCATTGAATGTACAGCGTTTTAGAAATGTTTAAATAAAATTAGAGTTGGAAAGTGTTTCATAATCAATGCTTTATGCATGATTAATCTTTATTGTTTATCTTTAATCACATTTCTAATATTAATTATTACATATGAAAATAATATTTGAAAAAAAAATATGAATTGAAACGGGGTAAATTTTGACGGCAATTACTTCAGCACTGTCACAAATTTTTGTGTGTTGAATTTTAGTCAATTTATTTCAGTAGTTATTATAATATAGACCTATATTCAAACCTGCATCATTTTGAAGCTTTTTGGGGACCATCCATCAATATCCGATAGAAAATACTCATAAGAAAATCAAATTTGCAGTGTAATGAAAAATTTGATCTCTTGACATTTGTGCAACGAAAGATCAAACACTGTTATTGCATTTGTGTTAAAAAAATCCACAATATAAAGTGAAATGACAAATTTGAAAGTCGAAAATTTGATTTAGTTTAGATCCATGAGTCTGTTTCTCTTTATTTAACTTAAACTTTATGTCTAATATTTTATACAAGCTATTTATACAAAATAATTTGAATTTCAAATTTCCTTCAACGTTCAAAATGAACAACAATAAATGATGAAATTGCAAATTAAACTAAATGCATATATTTCTTCACTGTAAGGAATGTCCTTGAAGTATACGTAGGCAAGACTAAATTTGCATGCTTGGGACTTTACTCCTATGTGGTGTACAACATATTTGAGCTGTAAATTTGGGATTTTGGGCGTAAATTGAAAGAATGATACATTTTTACTTACTTTTAAATTATTAATTGCATTTAGAAGACGTAACGATGACTGAAAAGATTAATTTTTTACTCACATTTTATATTTTGTTACTAAAAAGACAAGGTATTCTATAAAATGCTAATGATAGTTAACTCTAGAAATCCGCTTTATGTAATTATTATACAGGGTACTGACATTGTCCGCAGCTTGATACGCCGGTACACAAAATTGAATCACCCACATATTGCTAAGTCATTGATGAGGAAACGGAGATTTTTAACTTTTTGCTTACAGATGGGACAGCGTCCATCCCAAACGAAGAACTTCTTAAAAAGATATGTATTTAAAATACCCTATCCCAAACAGTTCTATCTCCCTTTGCAGACATTGGCGTCCGAGCGCCAATGTCTGCAAACAATATATTCATTCTCTATACCATATTACATAGTATGAGGAAGCACAAATAATTATGAAATTAGACGTTTAAACTAAACTTTAATTTCAATATTTGAGAATCTTAATACAAAAAAGCATATAAGTTTTAAAAATTTGAGTATTAAATTACGCATATTTGAATAGAGGAAAATAATGAAATCAAAGTAACACATTTAAATCGCAAAAACGTATTTAATATACAGGAGCAGGTTAAATCACAATTGTGCACGGTTGGACCAGCTGCGAAATTCAGTGAGCATACGCGGTTTAAAAATGGGCATTTCATTCTGTTATAGTTCTTTTTAGTTATTAAAATTATGATTCTGCACATATATGTGCAATTTTACGTATGTGTCCATCTTCCTATATTGTAGTTTTCGAATAAAAGTGATCATAAAATTCAAGCAAATGTTGATTTCACTTCGTAAGAAACGGAAAGTAAACTTCGCTTCGTTCGTCCATGAACCGTAACTTCTTCCGACTGCAGAGATTCTGATACCTGGGACACTTCTGTCTTTAATAAACATGACTCTGACATGGTACGTAGTGTGATGTAATGGAAAATATCTGATTTGTACGATAGCTTGCTATAAGCGCAACAGAAATATCAAAATTTATTTAATTTATATATTATTATAGCAGAGCTCCCTGATCTGCGTATTCTGATCCACTTTATAAATTTCTATATATACTAATTACCAAGTATCCGTCTCTGTGTCTGCCACGCATTTTAGGAACTTCCCGCATAGATAAACGCTTGCAATTTGGTACACTGGTTTATCGTTCGATAAAACCCTCTGGAAAAATCAAATTTTTCAAAAATGTTCAGTAGAGGGGTTGTTCCCCACCAAAATGTTCGAAATACGAAATGATAGAAAAACGTGCTTAGCTATGAGATAGGAACTTCAAATTTGGTGTAAAGGTAGATACATCGAAAGGAAGAAAGTGAGCAATTTCAGTTTTTAAATATTTTCTAATTTAAGTGTGCACCTACACAAACATATTTAATTTTCCGAAACGCATTCTTTTAAGACAGATAAATACTTTTAATTTGGTACACAGGTCAACTGTGACATAAACCCCCCGAGCAAATGGATTTTTTTTTCAAAAGCATTTATTAGAAGGGGTGCTACATACCGAAACGTTGGAATTGCAAAATGATAGAAAAACATACTTCACGATATAGACTTTAAATTTGGAGTAAAGGTAGGCAGTTTGAGAAAAATTAAGTGTACAATTTCAGTTTTCCCATATTTGTTACTTTAGGGTACCGCACACCGAAATGTTCGAATTTCCGAATTGGGGACAATCCTTCATCTTTCTGTTTCACTTAAACGCCTTTGATTAAATGAGATATAAAGATGCAATTTGGTACATAGGTCAATCGTTTGATAAAACCACTAAAAAATTAAATGTTTAAAAATGTTATTTGAGGGGGAGGGTGCTCCACACCAAAACGTTCGAAATGCCAAATGATAGACTATGCTTAGTTATAAAATACAGACTTTAAAATTGGTATAATGGTATACGTATGTCGCATATATCAATAAATAAAAGTGCGCAATTTCAGTTTTCCCCGTATTTTCTAACTTAGAGTTGCGTCCGCACCAAAATGTTTGATTTTCCAAATATGTAAGAAAGCCTTCTTTTAAACGAGATAAAGACTTGCAATGTGTTATACGAATCAGCTGTGTGATTACAACACCCCACCCCCGAAAAAAATCGAAATATTCAAAAGTGTTCATCAGAAGGGGTGCTCCACACCGAAACGTCCTTTTTGCTAAATTATAGAAAAACATAGTTAACGATGAGATGGGGACTTTAAGTTTGGTGTAAGGGTAGAGAGATTGAAAGGAAGAATGTACCCACTTTTAACTTTCCCATATTTGCTATTTTAGGGTGGTGCTGCATACCAAAATGCTTGAATTTCCGAATAAGGAAAAAAGTCCTTCGTTTAAGTATGGTAGAGATTTGTAATTTGGTATATGGATCAATCGTTCGATAAAACTATAGTGAAAAATCAAATGTTTCAAAAATGTTCTTTGAAATGGGAATTGGGTTCTTGAGTTGAATCGTGAAGGCATTAAATAGGGAATTATTTAAAAAGTATTTTTGTAGATTTCTTGTATCATACAGCTGACTGAGAATATTTGATTAAAGGGTGAATTACACCTCAAACTGAAGGTAAAAATTTGAAACATATATGTGGACATTGACCTTAAAGTGATAAAGAAAATCTTGAATATTCGCAAAATTTGTTTAATATATGTTCAGCTATAACTATCCACATATTTCGTTGCTATACCATCATGCGCAGAAAAATTTATTCTAAATTTCCTCAATTAACTTTATTGGTGTACAATCCACTATTCAGGATATTTTAATCCATAGATACAGCAGACGATTTTTTATTATATTTTATCCTTTAACTCAGTTATAGTTTTTAACACCTTACAACAAAGTTGAAAAGTGTTTATGACTTTGTTCATTCTGTCTGTCTGTCTGTCTGTCCGTTAACACGATAACTGCCGTAAGAATGACTTAATCAAAATGAAATTTTAGTATGTTGTTCAGACGGTCTGTAGGACCTATGGGAAAATAAATTAATAATATCACCCTATTAGTTTTGGATTGAACCCGGGTTAAAAAAATGAAATACATTGAGCCCTATGGGACGTAATTTTTCAACATTTTTTAAGCAGATTTAAAATTCATAAATTGCTTCGAAAATTTTAGGTAATATTTAAATTGTTCCATAAAATACATAAAAAAAATTTAGCGAAATATATTCAGTAGTTTTTTAAATAAAAATTAAAATAATAATAACACCTCTTATATGAAGCGATCACGTGACCATGATATGAAAAGATCACATGACACACTTCAAAATGATATATGGCATCCATCTTGTCTCAAAATCGTGATTTTTAAAGTTCTTTTTAATTCATATTGAGTGTTGTATCCGTCCTAAAACCACTCTATTTTTACTTAAATTCTGTCATCTACATACTAAAACAGCGCAATTACAATATATTTGAGTTTAAATGCTCATCCAAATGTGATTATTTCTACAACGAAGTCTATTTTTCACCTATGCAAAATGTAAACAGCAAAATATGTAGAATTAGTTGTATTAGAATTGCTGTATTTCTTTAACACAAAATCATTGAGTTCATGGAGTTTGCGTAGCTGATATGAATCCAATATTCTTTGATTTTACAAAGAGAGGGACGATTTTTTTCGATGAAGTTTTACGCATAGAGTTTAATTACTTGTAGCTCCATGGTATTAATTTATAAATGAAATAAATTATTATAGTATTGTGATGCATGACATGAATGGGAAATTATTTATGAATGAAATGCTGCTTTTATAGAGAGAGCCAGGCGTGTTATTTTTTCTATGACGTCATTTGAATGAATTTCAGTTGTTTTCGATGAAGTTTTCAAATATAATAAATTATCGTAGTATTATGATAATTCTAAAATGATTACCGAGGAATGTATCACATTTTAGGGATGTTTAAACCAGGCAATTTATATTTCAAAGCCGTCATTTGAATGAAGTTCATTTTTTTCGATGAAGGTTTAAGTTTTCAAATATAATAAATTAATGTAGTATTGTGATAAGTTTTAAAATATTACCGAGGAATGTATTGCATTTTAGAGATGTTTAAATAAAATTGCATTGAAGTTGGAAAGTGTTTCATGATCAATGCTTTAAGCATGATTGATCTTTCTTGTCTATTTCTTCATTGGCTTGACAATTCTTGGCTTCATAATTGGCTTCGTAATTCATATTGTTATAGTTCACATTGGCTACGTAATTCATTAAATTGAATTTAATTGAACAAAAAGATTCGGATAATTATTTAAAATTATATTCCATTGTTAATTCCAATGTGGTAACTATGGCAACTGAGTTAGGTTTCAATAACCGATATTGTTTGTTGTCTATTCTTTTAATCAAACTATTTCGAAACAATGCTATAAATAAGAGATATTTGTCTTAAAATGTCTGAAACCGTTGCAAACTAGGCAACACACAGTGATCGGAGATGCTGTCTATTCTTCAAATACTATTTTACATACTGCAATTTCTGTGTTAACAGAACTATACAATGTACCTCATTTTTATGCTTATATATATATTTATATATATATATATATATATATATATATATATATATATATATATATATATATATATATATATATATTATATATATATATATTTATATATATATTTATATATACATATATATTTATATATATATATACATATATATAAATAAATATATATATATATATATATATATATATATATATATATATATATATATATATATATATAAATATATATATATATATATATATATATATATATACATATATATCTCTTTCAAACTTCACATTTATTGAACCGAATATAATCGGTATATTGTACCATGAAATAAACATGCAAAATAAAATGTCATAAAAGATACACGACCGTACGAGAAATATCATTTCTGCCGAATATCGATAAAATTCAAATATTTGGTCTTCCGAACTCCAGAGGGAAATTTCTTTTCAACAAAACAATATTGCATCAAAAATAAACTTTTATCCACGGCTTTCCTGGTTTTCTGCTGAAGGTGTTTGTCCGATTCAAAAAGTTTCGAATATTTGTAACTTAAAATGTAAAGGTACATATGCCGCGTTGTATTTATTGGGGGAAAATCTGATCATTAGAAAGAAACATTAATAAATGCATCGTTAGGGATAAACTTACCAAAATACTAACAGATATTCTTGAAAGAACTTCAACCGTTATTAATGGCCAAGCAGTTGACAAACATCGGCCGGAATATGGAAAGTTTCGTCGTCATATGATGTTGCCTCAGCACACCATGAGGGCGGAACATACACCACAACATATATGCCCGCAGGTGGGACTCGAACCAACAGTCTAACAATCGAGAAAGCACGGGGGTGGGACAGCTCTTTGGTTAGCGCGGGGATTGCACTAGACGACCCGAGTTCGATTTCCGGTTCTGCCCATATATTCCCCGTGTTCACGCGGATTACGGGAAGGTTAAATATGTGGGTTTCTAAGTTCTACAGATAAGTTGGTGGGCACGATCCCTGCTGATGCCGCTCACACTGGGTTCGGGTTGGTCAGACGGTCTGGGTAAAAAAAATTGGAGAAAACACAAGAAAACTCTTGTTTTAGACTTCTCGCCACCGGACAGGTGGATTTACAATAATAAATATCAATAATTCATTGTTTAAGTATTGGTTTCGTAACTGTCTGACAGTTATTTGGAGTTGAGCCATAAGTTACGAAATTATAAATATATATATTTGCATATAAAATCTCACTCTATCTGCTGTTTTAAAAAATGATTTATAAATGAATTGGAAAGAACTTGAATTTTTTTTAATATGTCAAATATTCCCAAATCTAGTGTATCAATTATTCCCATACTACAATAGTAGTGTTACTACATACAAGCTCACACTGTACAGCTTCATGGTAATTTTGTTTTCTGTAGTAATCACTGTAAGTAATTCTGAAAAAATAATTGTAAGTAATTCTATAAAATCACTGTAAATAATTCTCTAAAAAATCTGTTAACATCTGTACAAAAAGCTCGTATGTTATTTAGCTTCTACTACTCGTAATTGTATGCGATTAATAAATAACCATTTAAAAATATATATTTAAGAAATAAAATGTCAAAACTTTTCTCAGAGTCTCAAAACTTTAAATCTAAGCTCAAAAGAAATCTAGTGATATTTCGTCTTTTTCATCTGTTGGGAAATTTTGCAAACGTGTCAAACCTTCCTATATATAAAACCCCCTCTATATCCCCTACACTTAACTAAAAGATTATTTTCTTTTAATATACCGATTGTATTACAGATTATTATATATTATCACAGAAACATTTAGGTGGCATTAAAGCTAGTTATTCTTGTGCAGAAATGAATGACAATGCGTTGTAAGAGAACCCATTATCAATTTATCAGCATGGTGAGAGCAACATTTCGCCAATTGATACCAAAGTTAGTTATCAGTCTGCAGACAATAATGACACAAAGGTGCAAGAGAACCCATTCCCACTTGGTAAGCATGGTTGCAGCAACATCCCGCCAACTGATACCAAAGATAGTTTACCCTGTGCAGACAATAACGACGCAAAGTTGTAAGATAACCCATTCCAGCTTTCTGAGCATGATGGCTGCAACATCCTGCCAATTGATACCACAGCTAGTTATCTCTGTGCAAACAATAAGGACACAACTTAGTAAGCATGGTGACAGCAACATTCCGCCAATTGATGCCAAAGCTAGTTATCGCTGTGCAGACAATAATGACACAACGCTGTAAGAGAACCCTTTCCCACTTCGTAAGCATGGTGACAGTAACATTCCGCCAATTGATACCAAAGCGAGTTATCCGTGTGCAGACAATGATGACACAATGGTGTAAGAGAACCCATTCCCACTTTGTAAGCATGGTGACAGCAACATTCCGCCAATTGATGCCGAACCTAGTTATCTCTGTGCAGACAATAATAGCACAACGTTGTAAGAGAACCCATTCCCACTTTGTAAGCATGGTGACAGCAACATTCCGCCAATAAATAACAAACCTAGTTTACCCTGTGCAGACAATAACGACTCAACGTTGTAAGAGAACCCATTCCCTCTTTGTAAGCATGGTGACAGCAACATTCCGCCAATTGATACCAAACCTAGTTTACCCTGTGCAGACAATAATGACACAACGTTGTACGATAATCCATTCCAGCTTTGTAAGCATGATGACAGCAACATTCCGCCAATTGATACCAAAGCCAGTCATCCGTGTGCAGACAATAATAACACAACGTTGTAAGAGAGCCCATTCCCACTTTGTAAGCATGGTGACAGCAATATTCCGCCAATTGATACCAAAGCTAATTTACCCGGTACAGACAATAATGACACACCGTTGTAAGAGGACCCATTCCCACTTTGAAATCATGGTTAAAGCAACATTCCGCCTATTGATAACAAAGCTAGTTATATCTATGCAGACAATAATGACACAACGTTGCAAGAGAACACATTCCCACTTTGTAAGCTTGGTGACAGCAACATTCCACCAATTGATATCAAAGCTAGTTATCGCTGAGCAGACAATAATGACACAACGTTATAAGAGAACCCATTCCCACATGGTGACAGCCACATTCCGCCAATTGATACCAAAGCTAGTTATCGCTGTGCAGGCAATAATGACACAACGTTATAAGAGAACCCATTCCCACATGGTGACAGCAACATTCCGCCAATTGATACCAAAGCTAGTTATCTCTGTGCAGACAATAATGACACAACTTTGTAAAAGAATCTATTCCCACTTTGTAAGCATGGTGACAGCAACATTCTGCCAATTGATGCCGAAGCTACTTATCGTTGTGCAGACAATAATGACACAACGCTGTATGAGAACACATTCCCACTTTGTAAGCATGATGACAGCAACACTCCGCCAATTGATACCAGGGACGAAATTTTGAAATGTCATCATGAACAGTAGAAACAAAAATGACAGCGAGCATTTTCATTTAGTTTGCATAACAAATGCATGAATATGGTTGTTGATCCTGATGTATGGAATAAAAATATGTGAATAGAAAGCAACAAATTGAAGGATTCGATAATTTAAAAGTTCATATATAGCGTACCAATACAATACCAATATTTTCCCTGTACATTACCATGTATTGCAAGGAAAGTAAAAAAAAATGAAGCAGGAAAACGAATGATAAGATGCTACGAATTAAAGGTAAAAACTAAAGGTAAGGAAAAAAAGAATAGCTGAAAATAAAGGAAGAAAACAAAGCAATAAAAAAGCTGATAGCAGAGAGAACAAACAGAAAGGCTAAATAATGATTAAACCTATTAAAACAGCAGAAAAATGAGCATGAGATTTGTAAATCGGCTATTAAAAAAAAAGAAAAAGTAAAAAGCAATGGAAAATGCGGTAAAACAATTTAAATAATCAGGAAAAAATATGAAGTAACCAATTGTTCTCAAAGGCCATATGATCAACTTTGTCGAATAAAATAAACGAAGTTTAAACCATGCTTAAACCAACTATGGTTTATTTTGTAGTTTTCTGCCTCAGTCGAGCTTACTTGAATAAGTGAGATAGCGCTTCCTTTCGATTCTGAAGAAGAAGACTGTATTGTGCTTTCAAAACCGGTTGAACAATGTATATTTGTGTTTATGCTGTATTTACGAAGTTTTTATATTATCAGGTTTTATTACAGCATTTGAGCATTTTCTAACGCGAAAGATACTAAAAAAGCGTAAAAAATGAAGATTTCTTGATATCAAGAAATGTGAGCTCCTATGCAGAATGTGAGCTCCCATCCGGGAATGTGAGCTCCCATCCGGAAATGTGAGCTCCCATCCAGAACTGAAATATCACAGTTCGTGGAGCCCTGGTTTAGAGACATAATTTTTGGTTTTTGAGTCCACCCTTGATCTCAATATTATATTGCAAAAGTCAGTTCAAATAATCAACAACAAATTACAAATTGGAAGTATAATATTAAGCTAGATCACAACGTAAAATGCATCACAGATACATATGTCAGCAGACGTACAGTTTTTTTTTTTTTTTTTTAATTTTTCTTTTCAAATAATTACAGGAAATGTAATAATTGGGACAGAGGTTAACTGAAAAATGCAATCTTTTAATCATTATTAACATTTTGGACACCAAAATTTACTTGGCCTTATTTGCAAAACATTCTACCTTTACTTACGCGAAACATGAGATTAAATTAAAAAATATCTGGAGTAGCATATTTTACTCGAATTTATAACAATATTTGTCCGCTATCAATTTTCAAGATTAATTTTTAATTAGAATCAACTTTTGACCTTAGCTCATCATCAAACAAGATATTGAACTGATTTAAATTGAGGATAATTTTCTCATTGAAAGAAAAAAGAAATATTTGATTTTTTCTTTTTTCTGCTTTTTTAAGAAATCGAAAGATTCGTGTCCTTGCGCCACTCGCTCATCTATCTTAGCAGTGAAGAAAATCTTTTTTTTTTCTTTGCTAATTCAAGCTTTTCCAAGAACCATGCTGTGAAGGATAAAAACTCTAATTCCAGAAATTACTTTCAACTTCAATGGATTTTTATTTCCCATGTTTCGTATCTCTTTTAATGTGTCTAAAAATGCCGTTAATTTTACAATTATTTTTTATACATTATTACCGACTTATTAAGAAAAATATATTGAATATTCTGGGACGGTATTTTGAGCGTAAGAAATCGGGCAATTTTAGTAAATTTTGTCTTTAAAAAATTAGACCATACTTTATTATTTATTGTTCCACCATCCCGACACACAATCAAAAGTACTTTTTGTGAGACCAGAAATTGTTCTCACATGAGACACTTTTATGTGATTATTTATGGTGTCCTTTAAGGAAAAGAAAGCTTGAGTCTGACTGGCGCCGAACTTTACGACAACTTGAACTTTTAGGTCAAATGCTATAAATTTAGGTGTGCCAGGCCACAGCGGCTGAGAGGGGCTGTGAAGTGATGCCATTGGGTTCAGAATAACCAATGAGCGCCAAGGGGAAGAAGGGCGGAGCTACCCCCCCCCCCCCCGCCGAAGGAACCACAAGTCAAAAACAGTTTTACGAAAGGAGCGAAGTGAATATGACCTAGCAAACATGACTTAGGAGTTGCAGTTTGAGTACGAGTATTTACACTATCATGACTTAAGAGGAAAGAAATCAGAGTTCGGAGACATACACCCCAGAGTTGTGGACGAAATACACGAGTTTCAGTTATAGACAAAATGAGAGTGCAGTAGCATACGGAAGACAATGAGGAGTTGTGGCAAGAGTGATGAAAACCTTGGAGAGATGATAAGCCCAAGATTAAACTTGAAGGTATGTGCTCATAATAACAGGTCCTAGACAACAACGGTAAAACTAATGATTCTTGTCGCATATCTCCCCTCGCTAAAATAATCAAATGAAAATTGATATTTATGAAAATTGGTGCTTTTGTAAATTGATGTTGTTAATAAATGATATTGTTTAAGTTTTAAAATAGTCTAATCTTTTAATATTAATTAATAATTGTTTTCAGGACTTACACAAAAGGTAAAAATAATTGGAGGGTTTTGCGGCACAACAACGAGCGATGTACATTTAAATGTCAATTCCACTTTATGAGATCAACGGCCATGTCTTTAATGATTAATAACAATTAAACTTTAACTTTAAGTTACCTTTCTCTTTTACGTGTACCACATTTTGGTTACCGTGACGCTTTTGTGTAAGTCATAAATATAAATGAAAATTGTAATAAATAATTATAAGATGGATAGAAATAATTTAAATAAAGAAATAAATGTAAATTTTGGAGGAGCATATGTTGACCAAATTTTTGCATTGGTAAAAAATTAAATATGCACCATCACTTTGAAAATGAAAAAAAGGTGATTATATTTTGAAAAAATTGAAAATAGTGTGTGAAAAATTTATTATAATGTAAAGAATATTTTTATTGCATGAAGTGTTTTATGTGCAGTATTTTTGAAGTGTATTCATGTTATTTAGATTAAGTTAGAAAATTTTGGAAGGGATAATTTGTGTTAAATGCCTCAAAGGAATAACAGAAATTCGAGACGTCAAATGTCTCCCGATAGGTCACAAATAGAAAGAAGTGAAAATCAGAGAGTAAGAATGGATAACTTTAATTTGATTAATGTATTGCCTTTTTTTAATGGAAAAGATAATGAGGACATTGAATTTTTTTTTACGCAGTTCGAAAATAATGCAGGAATGGCCGAATGGTCAGAAGAGAATAAAGTAATAATTGTAAAAACGAGATTAAAGGAAAAGGCTTTAGAATTTTTGACAAAAAAAGGGAATTACAGAATGCAAACAATATGGGAGAAGTTAAACAAATTTTGATAAAACAATTTAAAGCACATGTTACTATGCTGCAAAAGCAAATAAATTTAAATAAAATAAAGATGAAGCCAGGTATGAAGGTAATGAGCTAGCGTTAAATATTTCTAATGCAACAAATGAATTTGTAGGAAATAACTCAACTAATGAAATGTTTGAAATTAAAAACAATTTAATGTTTTCAAAATTGTTAGAAACTTTAAGAGAAGATCTTGCATTTGAAATTAAGAAAATAAATATTAATAATTTTGACAAAGCAGTAGAATTTGCTGAACACTTGGAGAAAATTTTGGAGGAACAAGGTGCCCGTTATGAAATAAATACAATTGATCGCAACGAAAATATGGGCAGAAAATTTAATGTTAATCAACGGGGAAGACAGGAAAATTAAAATAATGAAATGATGTATTGTATAGGATGCGAAAAAAGAGGGCACTATTTTTCTACCTGTTGGCACAATCAAAACGCATAAAATAATTATGAAGTAAATAAATATGGGAATAAAAGAAATGAAGTTAGAAATGATCAAAATAACGGATTTAGAAATGAAAATAGTAACGGATATAGAAATGGGCAAAGTAATGGTTTTCGTAATACGCAAAATAGCGGATTCAGAGAGAGAAATGATAGTCGGTCAAATATCCAAACTTTTGCGAAGCAAGGATTTCTGGGGCAAGAAAGAAACCGTAGTAGCAATCAAAATCGCGGGAATTTAAACTGACTGAGGGGCTTTGGCCAAGTCAAAATTTAAAAAATCGACCAAAGTCCCAATCGAAAGAAGAAAAATTGCAAACGCGAATTAAGATATCGAGTTATGATAAAAGGGAGGATCGCACGCGCAGCCCGGGCCCCAAGATTAAAGCAAAGCAACATAATGAAAATAAAAGTAAAAATGACAATAAAAGTATAAATAATATTGAAAGCATGCAAAAATTCACCCATGTTCCTTGCCCGAGAGATGTGATTCTTGATTCTATTGTAGAGTCGTTGGCACGGCCCGGATGGGTCCGCTTCTATGCCCAATTCGTCAAAAGTCTAAGGAGTGAGGCAAATATTAATAAAAAGAAAATTGAGGAAAATACATGTGTAGAAAATAATATAGGTAAAAACATTACAAATAACGAAAATACAGGAGTTGAGGAAATTAATAAAAATGAAAATGAGGCGTGCAATGCAAAAATAAATTTAAATGATGAGCACAAAAATGAAGTTAACTTAAAATCGACTCAGATCGATAATAAAAAGTTTGATGAAAATAAGGAAACTAGTTGTAAAGTTTCGCAAATTGATTCACAAATTTTTAAAAGTAGCCATGTTAATGACTCTACTTGTTCAAATGATGAAAATAATAAAATTGTTGATACAGAGAATGAGTTCAAAATTGTAACTATTGCAAAAAAGCCAAGTCGGACGGTCTGGGTCTTCAACATCATGAAGTTAAAGGCACATTTGAATTTAATAAAAATATTAAAAATGGTTATTGTGACAGTCAAAAAATTGCACAGGTCAATGAGGCAATTTTCCTAAAAATGAAAAGGTTAATGATTTTGCTGAAAAAGAATGTGGTAATGAAGAGTCAAAACTTGACGACCAAGTCTATGTCACGCTCACACGCAGGATAGCTTTGCAACAAGGTCAGTTGATTGCAGAACAATTCGACGTAAGTCAGGAAATTCCGGATAAGGAGGTTATCTTTATCCCCACAAAACACTCAAAATTACTCTTTCCATTTGGTGCAATACGAACTGTAATAAAAAATAACAAAATTGATAATGTAATTTGTAATCAAAGAAGGTTAAAATTACATTAAATAAAAATATGCGAGTTGGAGTGATTAAAAATTTCAAAAAAATTACTAATGAAAAAATGCAAATCGGAGATACCGTATTTTTGAAAAAGGAAAATAAACTCAATATGTTTCAAGATAGATTTCAGGGACCGTTTCGAATAATTGAACTTGGTAAAGCAAATATATTGACCATTAGAAATAAATATAACATAAAAGATGTACCAATTAAAATTCACGCTACCCAGTATTATATCGAACAAAATGTACAAAGTGCGGAAGAATTGATGGAAAAATATGATATGGACAGTGAAATCGATGATATTCACGCAAAAAAATGTCATATAGCACAAAAGGTAAGAAGTGAAAGTAAATATAACGGTAACGGTGAAATAATTGAGATTCAATCAAAAAAATGTTATACTGTACAAAGTGCACATATTGAAAATATTCAAAACATGAACGAAAATATTTAGCATGAAAGCGAAAATACGGATATCAAAATTATGCAAAATCAAAAAGGTGATAAAAATTTTGAAAATATTGATCATGAAATTATGCAAAATGAAAATGTTAAAATTCAAAGGGTACATAATGCAAATGAAAATAAAAGGTTTGAAGAAATTCAAAGTCAAAATCTTAATGGTCAGAAAATGCAAAATGAAAATCAAAATCATAATGATAAAAATACTCAAATTGTTAATTTTCAAGAAAATCAGAATGAAATTCTTGATGGTCAGGAAATACAAAATTATGATAATGCAGATACTCAAAAATTACTTGAAATTAAAATAAGGGATATTTTGGAAAATAAAAGTCAAAATGTGAATTTTCAAGAAAATGAAGATAAAAATCATGATAATGATAAGGAAAATTCACTTGAAAATAAAATAATGGATGTGTTGCAAAATGAAAGTCAAAATCGTGATAATGAGAAGCAAAATACAAATGAGGTTAAAATAATGGATATTTTGGAAAATGAAAGTCAAAATGTAAATTTTCAAGAAAAGTTTGAAAATGGAAATCATGATAATGATAAGCAAAATTCACTTGAAAATAAAATAATGGATGATTTGGTTGATCAAAATAATAATTTTTAAGAAATACAAAATTCAAATGGTAGTAAAAATATTCAAAATGAAAATAATGAAATAATAAGGGATGTTAATCACAATGATAATGAAGGTAATGATATTCTAAAAGCAGATTAAAAAAAAATTAAAAGTCAAAGCAAATATCAAGAGTATGTTAGGCAGAAATTAAAGTTACTAAATGAAATACATATTTATAACACAAATGAAATTGGAAACGTTCATGAACATAGGGAGAGAAAGCTTGGTCAAAATTGTTTCAAGAAATCAAGAAATTTTAAAAATTCAAATTTTGCTGATGATTGGTACTTAAAGAATTGTAAAATGAGAAAGAGATAAGAATAACAAATCAAATGATTCAAAGGAAAATGATCTGGAATTGAAAATATTTTCAAAAATGAAAAAATGGATAATGATATGAATTTAAAAAAAAAGAAAAAAAGAGCAATAATGAAATAATTGTTTAGGAATGAAAATGGTATGAATTTCTAAGAAAAAGATGAATAATCATGGAATGATTTAAAAATGAACATGGTATGAATTTTACAAAATTTGATAATGTTTGTACAAATGGTTCTTTTTCAAAAATAATATTATATATAATTTATAATGTTAAGTCAAAGAATGTACATGTGATAAGAAAATTATGCAGAGATTAATTTATGCAAATAAATCTACAAAAATTAAAGGTAAAATCAAATATGTTACCTATTTGGATAGATGAAAGGACTGGAGCCAAATCCAGGCAAGGTCTTTGTGTTTAAGGGTCAGTCCAGTCAAATGCTTCTTTTTTCAGGATAAGTTAGCTCAAAATGAGGTGTAGCGCTTCACTTCAAGTTGTTTTCAATGGCAGGAAAGTGATGAGTGTTTGAGGGAAGAGTCTTGAGGCTTAAAAATTGAATGACAGGTTTAAGTAAAGTAAAAAAATCTGATGTGGGCAACACATGACTTTCCTTATATAATGTAATGAATTTACTACTTTTACAGTAAACAAATAGGTTTTTCTTATAGTAGATACTAATATTCTTTCCAAGATATTGCATTTTCGGCAATCAGTCGTCATTTTCATTGATTTAGCGTCATTTTTATCCATTTGGCGAGATTTTCTTTAATTTGGCAACATTTCAAAAAGTCACCAAGTTGGCGACATTCCGCCAAATTCGTCGCCAAAATTTTGCCAAGCGTTATGGACAAAGAAATAAGTTGTTCTTACAGCAGAAAAATGACTATTGGCGTTCAAATACAAAAGTATTACTCAAAGTATCTTTTTTCATGAATGGAATGAGCTAGATCTACGAGAATGATTTCACCCAATTTATCGCATGGTATTACAAATGAAAAGTGAACATGTTTCTCAATAGGAAATATTTTTTTTTCATTTTATATGACTTTTTAATAATTTTTTTGAAAAATGTGCAATATCTCGAGAACGGTTCATGTTAGCGCTCTAAAATTTATGTCAATCGTTTTCTAATGAAAAAGTACATAAGAAATGTCTATTTGCGTAACTTTATTAGTGGTTTTGATTTTTTAACGATTTTTCCAAAATTTTATTCGAAAATTTAGGGGTGTTCTGAACATTCGATTACGTATAAAAACAATAGGCTTCCAGTGTTTACGGATTGCGATTTTTATACCAAATTTGGTTCGAATCGGTCCATTCGTTCGTCAGTTATCGTCTCCACAGACTCACTGACACACACACACACACACATACTTTCACACACACACACACACACACAGACATCACTTCAAAAATTACTTTCCTTATATACATAATGTATATAAGGAAAGTATTGTGACGGGGTCGAAAATTCGAAATCGAGTTTTCGACGGGAGAGCACGTTTCAAGCATCCCTGATCACGAATCAAACATTTTTGAAGTGATGTCTGTGTGTGTGTATGTGTGTGTGTGTGTGTGTGTGTGTGTGTGTCAGTGAGTCTGTGGAGACGATAACTGACGAACGTCAATGGACCGATTCGAACCAAATTTGGTACAAAAATCACAATCCGTAAACACTGGAAGCCTATTGTTACTTTCCTTATATACATAATGTATAAGGAAAGTATTGTGACGGGGTCGAAAATTCGAATTCGAGTTTTCGACGGGAGAGCACGTTTCAAGCATCCCTGATCACGAATCAAACATTTTTGAAGTGATGTCTGTGTGTGTGTATGTGTGTGTGTGTGTGTGTGTGTGTGTGTGTGTGTGTGTGTGAAAGTATGTGTGTGTGTGTGTGTGTGTCAGTGAGTCTGTGGAGACGATAACTGACGAACGAATAGACCGATTCGAACCAAATTTGGTACAAAAATCACAATCCGTAAACACTGGAAGCCTATTGTTTTTATACGTGATCGAATGTTCAGAACCCCCCTAAATTTTCGAATGAAATTTTGAAAAAATCGTTAAAAAATCAAAACCGCTAATAGTTACGCAAATAGACATTTTTTATGTAATTTTTCATTAGAAAACGATTGGCATAAATTTTAGAACGCTAACATGAACCGTTTTTGAGATATTGTACATTTTTCAAAAAAATTATGAAAAAGTCACATAAAAAAAAATTCCTATTGAGAAACATGTTCACTTTTCATATGTAATACCATGCGATAAATAGAGTGACATCATTCTTGTGGATCTAGCTCGTTCCATTCATGAAAAAATATACTTTGAATAATACTTTTGTATTAGAACGCCAATAGTCATTTATCTGCTGTAAGAATAACTTTTTTCTTAGTGCATAACTCTTGGCGAGATTTTGGCGACAGATTTGGCGGAATGTCGCCAACTTGGCGACTTTTTACTTTCCTTATATACATAATGTATAAGGAAAGTATTGTGACGGGGTCGAAAATTCGAATTCGAGTTTTCGACGGGAGAGCACGTTTCAAGCATCCCTGATCACGAATCAAACATTTTTGAAGTGATGTATGTGTGTGTGTGTGTGTGTGTGTGAAAGTATGTGTGTGTGTGTGAGAGTCTGTGAAGACGATAACTGACAAACGAATGGACCGATTCGATCCAAATTTGGTACAAAATTCACAATCCATAAACACTGGAAGCCTATTGTTTTTATACACAATCGAATGTTCAGAACACCCCTAAATTTTCAAATGAAATTTGGAAAAAATAGTCAAAAAATCAAAACCACTAATAAAGTTACGCATATAGACATTTCTTATGTAATTTTTCATTAGAAAACGATTGACATAAATTTTATAACGCTAACATGAACCGTTCTCGAGATATTGCACATTTTTCAAAAAAATTATCAGAAAGTCATATAAAATAAAAAAAAATATTTCCTCTTGAGAGACATGTTCACTTTTCAGTAATACCATGCGATATATTGGATGACATCCTTCTCGTGGATCTAGGTCGTTCCATTCATGAAGAAAGATAATTTGAGTAATACTTTTGTATTTGAACGCCAATATTCATTTATCTGCTGTAAGAATAACTTATTTCTTTGTTCATTATGCTTGGCGAGATTTTGGCGACACATTTTGACGGAATGTCGCCAACTTGGCGACTTTTTGAAATGTTGACAAATTAACGAAAATCTCGCCAAATGGATGAAAATGACGCTAAATCAATGAAATGACGACTAATTGCCGAAAATTCAATATTTTGGAAATAATATTAGTATCTACTATAAGAAAAACCTATTTATTTTACTGTAAAAGTGGTAAATTCATTACGTTATATAAGGAAAGTCATGTGTTGCCCACATCAGATTTTTTTTATACGTAATCGAATGTTCAGAACCCCCCTAAATTTTCGAATAAAATTTTGAAAAAATCGTCAAAAAATCGAAACCACTAATAAAATTACGCAAATAGACATTTCTTATGTAATTTTTCATTAGAAAACGATTGACATAAATTTTAGAACGCTAACATGAACCGTTCTCGAGATATTGCACATTTTTCAAAAAAATTATTAAAAAGTCATATAAAATGAAAAAAAAATATTTCCTATCGAGAAACATGTTCACTTTTCATATGTAATACCATGCGATAAATTGGATGACATCACTCTTGTGGATCTAGCTCGTTCCATTCATGAAAAAAATACTTTGAGTAATACTTTTGTATTTGAACGCCAATAGTCATTTATCTGCTGTAAGAACAACTTATTTCTTCGTCCATAACGCTTGGCAAAATTTTGGCGACGAATTTGGCGGAATGTCGCCAACTTGGCGACTTTTTGAAATGTTGCCAAATGAACCAAAATCTCGCCAAATGGATAAAATTGACGCTAAATCAATGAAAATGACGACTAATTGTCGAAAATTCAATATCTTGGAAAGAATATTAGTATCTACTATAAGAAAATACCTATTTTTTTTACTGAAAAGTAGTAAATTCATTACATTATATAAGGAAAGTCATGTGTTGCCCACATCAGATTTTTTTGATTCGTGATCAGGGATGCTTGAAACGTGCTCTCCCGTCGAAAACTCGATTTCGAATTTTCGACCCCGTCACAATACTTTCCTTATACATTATGTATATAAGGAAAATAAAAATAAGTAATGAGCTGAAAGTGAGAATATTAGCGATTAGTCATAGATGGTATAAATTTTATGTCAAAAAGTAAACAAAGGCATAAATAATTGAAAATTTTAAATCAATTTGAATTTAAAATGTTAAATTATGAACAGTAAAAGTAGCTGTAAATTGCCCGCTGCAATAAAGCAATCGAGGACACGGTATCTCGTGTAGGAATGTTCAAATGTGAAATGCATTGAAATTGCTGAAGTAAATAAATATTTGAGGAATATATAATTTGTATAAGCAATTTAAGTAACTAAATTAATCCTAAAGTGACAGGATGAATGAATTAAATTTAGTTAAAATTTTGTTTAGGGAATAAATGAATAAATTCACAGAAGATGTTAAAAAAGGGTTGAAATAAAAAAATAATTGAAAAATTTTGAGTGCGAAATAAAGCATGTTTGTTGTTCAGTTACAACGTAAGGAAAGGTTACGATAATCTTGTGCGTATAAATAAATTTAGATATGAATAGAATGTAAATAAATTTGATAATGAAAATAAAATGTAAGTATTGTTGAGAAAAATTGTACGAAATAAATAAATGTGAAATACATGTCAAATGAATATAAATAAATACGGAATGAATAAATATATATGTTAAATAATAGGGCACTCAGATGTCAGTGGGGAATGTAAATAAAGACATTAAAGTTATCAATGAGATACGATAGCAATTGAAAAGTGTTTGTAAACAAACGGCAATCTACGTAAAAAATATATATATGTATACTCTGTTGATAATGTCATAAATGGTGATTAGGTATTTGTAAATAATAAGTTGTGTGAAAAAGATATTCTGAATAAGGTGTTGACAAAATGTTATTATAAATAAAATAAATTAGGATGCAATAAATGTCATAATTTGTAAATAAATAACTGGTAATATGTATTACGGAGATAAGGGGGTTAGCAGCAGTTAATTAGATGTCAAAATAAGTAATAATTAGATAATATTGTGTGAGATAGAATGATAAACAATCAAGCGTTATAAATGTTTATAAATGTCAGGTATTCAAAGTCATTAAAATAAATTGAAATACATAAATATAATAATTTGGTAGGTACGGTGAGTAAATAAATCCGCGTTTAAAAAAAAGGATATATAAATAATAAATGGAAAGGATTTCAGTTGTTAAAAATATAAAATAAAAATTTTCAATTAAGTAAATAAAGGGTTTTTCAGACAAGAAATTAAAGTCTTGAGTTTGTTTTAAAAAGATGAAATAATTTTATATAAAATGTAAAAGTTATGAAAGTAATAAGCAAGGAGTTAAAATAAATAAAATTTAAACAAACTCTATCAAAAACTTTAAAAGTTTAAAATTAAATTTAAAAATTTAAAAAAATTTTAAATTTCAAAAAAAAAATTTTTTTTCAAATTTTTCTTTTTAAATTTCATAAAGTCATATGGAAGGTATAGAGAAAACAAAATTAAATAAGAGAGAATCTCAACATCAAATGGAAAGGTGAAATTTAAATAATAAATAATACAGTAAAATGATTTTCAAAAATGTTGAATAATGTTAAAATAAAACGTATACGTGCAGTAAAAGACGGCAACATTAAGATGACTTTGATAATTGATACAAGCCACCTCAAAGGAACCAACTGAATAATATTTACATAAGGGGCTATTTAAGTTGAGTTTAAAAATAAGAGAGCTATACAATGCTAATATAATGAATACAAGCCATGAGCATTATTGTATAAAAGTTGATTAGCAGATATGAATAATAATAAATGACGAGGAAGTTTATATTTAAAATGAAAAAGTCGACGTTTATAGAACACGCCGATTGGGTTAATAAAATATTTACAATACTTGATTACAAGCCGTGAACACGCTGGCAGTATCCTTGTTCAGCCCGCTTGAATCCGTGACGCACGTTGTCCACTTTATTGCTTTGTCATAGGAGTTAAGTTGAGGTGAGATTTTGCTGCTAATCACTGTGCAAAAAAAAGGGAAACGATTAAAATAAAGAAGAATCGTTGTCGAGGGTCTCTTTGCAAACTGGTCACTTTTCCCATTTTCTGATAGGGTAGTTGAACGCCGTTTCCGGTTATTCACTCTCGATGGAGAAAAAGGGGTCTTTAAGAAGGGGTTCTTCTAATGATCAATCAATGGCTGTCATAAAGTGTAAGGGGTCGTTGGTTTGTTTACAGACAAAGCGTTGTAAGAAAAAAAAATTAAAGGGAAGATGTCACCCCATATGCAATTGCAAGGGGAATTACAAGATTCTGTGAAAAGTATATATATTTTCAATGGCTGATGTAAAAAAAGAAAAAGATATGTGATTGTATTAATAAGTATGTACCAGTATCAAAGTTCAGCAAAAATGTTATATATGTGATAAAGTTATCAATTACGAAAAATGTTAGATGAAATATGTAAAGAATTGTGTTGAAAAAATAGTATACTGTGTTGATTGTACAAAAAATGTGTAATGGTGTTAAAAATATAAAAGTAGATAGTAGTGTGTAACATTTCAAGGTGAATGTGCAAATGTTTTAAAATCTTTTTACATAGTCAAAATTTAATTTAGCTTCAATTGAAAGCTGGACCTGGTAGAGTTCTTGAGTACATAACTTATGTTTATTTACTGTATATAATATGTGCTAAAAACTTTTGTGTTACACCAAGACTGTTGAACTATTTCTGGACGAACTTTGTCCCCAAGAAAGTGAAAAATGCCAATTAAAAAGTGGCAACTGAATGGAACTTTTTTTTCGAACTCTATATGTTGTTGATTTTTTTGTTTTTTGTTGTTTGTGGGGAGATATGTGAGACCAGAAATTGTTCTCACATGAGACACTTTTATTTGACTATTTATGGTGTCCTTTAAGGAATAGAAAGCTTGAGTCTGACTGGCGCCGAACTTTACGACAACTTGAACTTTTAGGTCAAATGCTATAAATTTAGGTGTGCCAGGCCACAGGGGCTGAGAGGGGCTGTGAAGTGATGCCATTGGGTTCAGAAGAACCAATGAGCGCCAAGGGGAAGAAGGGCGGAGCTACCCCTCCCCCCCCCGCCGAAAGAACCACAAGTCAAATACAGTTTTACGAAAGGAGCGAAGTGAATATGACCTAGCAGACATGACTTAGGAGTTGCAGTTTGAGTACGAGTATTTACACTATCATGACTTAAGAGGAAAGAAATCAGAGTTCGGAGACACACACCCCAGAGTTGTGGACGAAATACACGAGTTTCAGTTATAGACAAAATGAGAGTGCAGTAGCATACGGAAGACAATGAGGAGTTGTGGCAAGAGTGATGAAAACCTTGGAGAGATAATAAGCCCAAGATTAAACTTGAAGGTATGTGCTCATAATAACAGGTCCTAGACAACAACGGTAAAACTAATGATTCTTGTCCCATATCTCCCGTCGCTAAAATAATCAAATGAAAATTGATAATAAGTGAAAATTGATATTTATGAAAATTGATAATAAGTGAAAATTGATATTTATGAAAATTGGTGCTTTTGTAAATTGATGTTGTTAATAAATGATATTGTTTAAGTTTTAAAATAGTCTAATTTTTAATATTAATTAATAATTCTTTTCAGGACTTACACAAAAGGTAAAAATAATTGGAGGGTTTTGCGGCACAACAACGAGCGATGTACATTTAAATGTTAATTCCACTTTATGAGATCAACGGCCATGTCTTTAATGATTAATAACAATTAAAATTTAACTTTAAGTTACCTTTCTCTATTACGTGTACCACACGCTTATCACTTGATCAGAAAGCATTTTTACTTTCCCTGCAATACATGGCAATGCATAGGGAAAGTATTGGAATCATGCCAAAAATCGCAACTCGAGTTTTCGACGGATCTACACGTTACGAGACCTCTGAAATACGAAAAAACTCTTTTTAGGGTGACATCTGTGTGTGTGTCTGTGTGTCTATCTGTGTGTCTGTCTGTGCAATGTATGTATCCGCTCTAACTAAAAAACAAATGGACCGAATTTCATAAAATTTGGTATGTTAATCACTTGGGTGAGACCCTGGTGCTGATTAGTTTTTGGCAGGATTCGTAAAAACAGAACCCGCCTTTTTTTGCGAAATGGCTAGTAAAAGTTTCATGTATCCACTCTAGCTAAAGTACTAATTGACCAAATTTCACAAAATTTTGTAGATAAGTTACTTGTAGGATGCTCTGGTGCTGACTAGATTTTGGTACGATTCGAAAAAGAACAACCTGCCTTTTTTACAAAATGGCCGGCAAAAATTTCATGTATCCACCCTAGCTAAAATACTAATTGACCAAATTTCACAATATTTGGTTGATAAGTTACTTGTGGGACACTCTGGTGCTAATTAGATTTTGGTACGATTCGGAAAGGAACAACCTGCTTTATTTTATGAAATGGCCCGCAAAAATCTAAAAAAAAAAGACTACGTATGCTGAAATGTATCAATTAAATTCTTGTTTTATACGCAAGTTTTGACGAGCAAAAGAATATAACACACTCCATTATATTTTAGGACTAGCCTTTCTCAAGATATTTGAGATTTCTTACATTTTTGCTACGCCGCTATTGGAAAAACCTCCACTAACCAAATAAAAACAAAAATTGAATTAAAAATAGCAAATTTAGTGTTATTTGGCGCAATTACACTCAATCTATTGGATTATTAAAGAAATAAAGAAAATATGAATTTGAGTCTGCAGAGAAAGTTATGTGCTGCCCACATCAGATTTTTACTTTCCCTTCCATGTATAGGGAAAGTATTGGAATCCTACCGAAAATCACAACTCGAATTTTCGACGGATCTACACGTTTCGAGACCTCTAGAATACGAAACAACTATTTTTAGCGTGACGTCTGTGGGTGTATCTTTCTGTGCAATGTATGTATCCAATATAAATCAAAAACTAATGGTTCGAATTTCATAAAATTTGATAGGCTAGTCACTTGTGTATGACCCTGGTGCTGATTATAATTTGGTACGGTTCGTTATAAAATAACCCACCTTTTTTGCGAAATGGCCTGTAAAAATTGCCTATATCCTCTCTAACTGAAAAACTAATTGATCAAATTTTACAAAATATGGCAGATAAGTCACGTGTGGGTCACCCTTGTAAAAGCGTTTTCTAAGTGTTAAAAGACTTTTCTGCTTTCACATTCAAATGTATAAAGTTAGTTGATATAAAACATGTATAACACAATAACGTAATAGTGGTAAGTACTAAACTCCAGAGTTCAGATCCGTCTCCCTGGTGAGAAGCGAAACTACAACTCAATGGCTGGAAGTAATAAATGACAAGTAAAATAGCACGTGAAAAGAAGACTCTATATATTTCATTATAGTAAAGGAACATTCTTTAATTTTCTTTATGAAGCACAGATAAGACATTATTCGTAATTTAAATTCAATTTTCCAAAAATGGCAATTCTAACTCCTTCAATCATGAGTTAGGTTTTCTAAATTTTGTTTCAGAACAATATATCTAGCTTGAAAATCTTTTAGCATAAACATTATTCTAATTCAATAACCTTTTCAAATACCAGGGGAGATTGATACAGATCTATTACTTTTAAGCTGGCTTTTTACATTTAAAAATTCCATAGACTTACAACCAGCAATTCAATTTTACAATCTCCCAATTAAAGGAAAATAGTATACGAACCCAGATTTCGGTTCGGAGGGGCTCTGTCGGTCGGATACCATACTGAGAGCAATTTTACACAAGTTAATTTTATAAATTTAAAATAGTTTCATTATTAAACTATAACAAAATCTATATGCGACCGACAGCCCTCTCGTCCATGGTAAGCTCTGTATTTCATCCAAGCGCGTCCCTCTACATTTACCTCGCTGACGTCACAACAACATATACATATCACACGTACCAAAACCGAGCATTGGAAAATAATCAACAAAATAAAATTACACTCAACGGCCTTTTTTTCTTTCTCCGCTGACTGGCAGGCGAGCCTATTCAAGGTCGCACACACACTCCAGAATTTGCTCCATTTCCCCAGAAATCGTCTGAGAGCTTCTACATTTACATGACATGGAAAAGGAGCATTTAAACAAAAATATGCATCGCAGATTTCGATGCCACACCCTGGTGCTGATTAGATTTTAATAATATTCGATAAAGAAGAACCTGCATTTTTTACGAAATGGCCCGCAAAAATTGTCGTGACCCCGGAGTTGATTAGTTTTGGGTGAGATTCGGAAAGGAAGAACCCGCCTGTTTTTGCTAAATGGCCCGCAAAATTTGTATGTGTCCACTCTAGCTGACAAACTAATTTATCAAATTGCACAAAATTTGGTATATAAGACGCTCGTAGGATACTGTGATGCTGGTTAGATTTTGATACGATGCGAAAAAAGAAGAATCTGCCTTTTTTTTTGCGAAATTTCCCGCAAATCTAATATATTTTATCTAAAATAAAATACTACATGTGCAAGATAGTGAAACACTGAAATAAATGACTAAAATGGATGAAATATATTAATTAAGTACTTGTTCAACATGAAAAATTTGACAGCTAAGCGAATAAATTTGATCCCTTGACTGTACGATAAATCTCTCGAGATATTGTAGTTTTTGGAATTTTAAGGACCTGGGGATTTTAAAGTGACTTAAGTTGCCAAACGAAACGAAGATTCAATAAAAAAAACACATTGGATATAATATCAGAAAATTATCCATATTATTTTCTCCAATTAAACTCAATTAAATGCATAATGAAATAGAAAATTACGAAATGAATTTGAATCTGCATAGAAAGTCATGTGCTGCTCACATCAGATTTTTACTTTCCCTGCAATACCTGGTAATGTATAGGGAAAGTATTGGAATGATACCGAAAATCGCAACTCGAGTTTTCGACGGATCTACACGTTTTGGGACATCTAGAATATAAAAATTTTAACTTGACGTTTGTGTGTGCGGTTCTGTCTGTTTGTATGTCTGTCTGTCTGTGTGTATGTCTGTGTGTCTGACTGTCTGTGTGCCTGTTTGTGCAAATGTATGTATCCACTGTAACTCAAAAACAAATGGACCGAATTTCATAAAATTTGGTACGTAAGTCTCTTGTGTGTGACAATGGTCTTGATTCGATTTTGGTACGATTCGGGATAAAAGAACCTGCCTTTTTTAAGAAATGACCCCCAAAAATTGTCTGTATCCACTCTAGCTGAAGAAACTAATTAACCAAATTTCACAAAATTTGGTAGATAAGTCACTTGTGGGTTACCTTGGTCCTGATTAGATTTTGGTATGATTCATAAAAAAAGAGCCTTCTTGTTTCTGTAAAATGGCCAGCAAAAATCGTTAAAACCTAAAATAAAAGACTGCATGTGCTTAAATATATAAATTAAAATGGTTGTTTTATACGTAATATTTGACGATAAATAGAATAAGACCAACTCCAATACTCCAGGGCTAGCCGTTCCCTAGCCATTTTAGTTTTATCGCATTTTTACTACGGCACCTATGAAAATAAGTCCAGTTACTAAATGAAAACGAAAATTGAATGAAAAGTGCACATTTATTATAATGTAAAATAATTATGTGTGTTATTTTGTGCAATTAAACTTATTTAATGAATTATTGCAGAAATAAAGAGAATGTGAATATGAGACTGCAGGGAAGTCATGTGCTTCCCGCATCAGATTTTTATAATTAGTTTTAAATATGATGGTGCAATTGCAATCTAGCGAACAGAAAATTGAAGATCACGGACATTAAGTGTTTTAAAACAAATCTCGCGTACTTTATTTGACCTTTTTACGTAAGTTGAACATGCCTTGGTTTTATTATAAAAGTCCCAAAGAATATATCCTAGCCCCTTAACATGAACAGTTATTTCCTTCATATTAAAGAAAAAACATGGAAAATGCATGAAAAAACGTGTAATTTATACAATTTCATTTTTATTTTTGTGCATAACTTTTGTGAAGATTCGTACGACTTTACGTTTTGGCATGTTTATGGAGTGATATATCCACTTACTAATGAAAAATACATATATGTACTATTAAAAGCTGAGACCCATCTTTGTTTCCTTGTTTGCTTATATATATATATATATATATATATATATATATATATATGTCCCTTTATTACGAAGTTAATAAACAATTAGCCTAGTGCCTAGTGCATTTTCGAATGTGGCATTCTATCCATGTAGCTGCAGGAAATTTTAGAAAATTCGTAAAATTCAATAAAGTTTTAAATAATTTCGAAAAGCCTCTAGCAATTGGGGAAAAATCGACGTCTTCTTTAAAAAGTATGTCATTCCTCAATTTTCGATCTGCGATATCAATTTTTTTAAACAGAAGCCAAAGGTGTTTCAAAGAGAGTTGAAGAGACGTAATTTCGAAAAAATCGCTAACTTTTCGGAGACAAGTTTTTAAAATTTACAAATTTCAAAAAATATTGAGAAAAGGGCGACACTGTAAAAATGTATATCCATTTTAAAAGTCGAACCCTCATCTTAATTTTAGCTCTGCGAGCTCTATTTTTTTAAATGAAGTTTCAGTTTTGTCGAACGTTTTATAGTGTCGAACATTTTAAAAATCGGTAGTTTCTTTGTTGCATAATCTTTAATTCCGAATTGATAAAAAACGCTTTAAAAAAGCTAAATAGACACCCCAAATATACCCATCTAGGAAATCTAGCTTCTGATACAATTTAATGATAGGATCTCCATATAGCTAAATATGTTCCTATAGATAAATATGTATTGAAGTACTCATATTCCAAAATTTTAAAAAAAGTCTTTAGTATTTTAAAACGGATTTTCAAAGAATTTTAATATAATTTTGAAGTTAAAATTTTCTTTTTTGCACTATTTATCATCAAAAGCCAACCTTTAATTATTGTAAACGCTGTTGTTGTTTCAAAAGAAATATTATTTAAATGATTTACATAATTAAAAATAAATTTATTATCCGGAGCTCTAATACGGAATTTATTGTTGAGACTTTTGTTATCTTTGGCGCGTGACATCAGGAGCAGCTAGCTCTCGATTGAGACTTTTGGGGAAAAGAAAATTGCGAATTATATTCGGCAATCAGTTCAGAAGAGTATTGAAACATAAAAAGCAAATAATCTTGCTGCCCAACCGTAAATACTGATTTTCGTACCAACTACTGATCTTCGTACTGGCCAGCCGACTCTCTAAGTTTGAGCTACTGTGACGGAATTGCAAGCTCTTATCTTCGAAGTTAGCTCTGTATTATCCACCCTTTAATGTTAGATTCACGTGAAACTGATAATGTCTCTGACCACCTCCAGGCATTTTTACCCCAAGTAGGCGTGCTACTAATTTTATCCTCCAGGTAAGCTTCCTGTGTAATCTTTGACCTCTCGATTTGAAATCGGCAGAGTCCATCGAATCCGTGCTAGCCGTACTAGGGTCACTTTCCGACCACTGACATCATTGAACGGAGTTGATTTGTTCCGGCGTCATTTTAAAGAAGCTTGCTGTCCGAACCTGGGATCGAACCGCGAATGTTCATACTGGTCAGCCGACGCTCTACAATTGAGCTACTTGGACGGAATTGCATGCTCTTATAGTAAAAGTGGACTCTGCATATGCAAATATATAAATTCTTCTGAAACGTGATATGACTGTTGAAATTGCGATTTTATTTCTGATAATCGAAAAGTCATAATTTTGATTATAACTCCACCCCTTATAATTTCATCCTAGATTTTATCTAGCTTAGCCATTGTAGCTCCGATTATCATATAATTGTAATTGTTATTTAGATGGTATTAATCCTGGATACTAATTGTATGAAATTTTCACCCTTTCATAGGGAATATCACGCCTGCTGTACGGGTTTACACTTCAGTTAAATGTCAAAGCGTAGATGCTACAACGTGTTATGCAAAGAGTTTCGTCAATTTCGATTTGAATTCTCTTCTTCAAGGGAAGAGGCTAATTTTTGAGTTTGGAATATCGTATCACGCCCGCTGCCCGGATGTGCAATTGTATGCTTTTTTTCACTCTAATTTAGGAAGAATCACATGGAAAGTGAGTTTGAGGTAGGTCAAACGTAATTGTTTAGGGAGTAGTATTTAATTAACCATTCGCCGGGGTTTTTTTTTTGTTTATTTGTCTTAAAAATATGTGATTTAAAAGAAAAATTACGATTGTTAAAAAACTAACGTCTAGGTGTGAGCACCGCAGCTAACGGTCACTTTATATATATTAATTTTACTATTATACTTCCTTGAACGTGTGAGTCGAATCCTGACTAGTCCCTCTCAGCTTTCCGTCCCACTTTTCCTCTTTTGAGACTTCTGCACTAGCATAGAGGTCGAATTTTTGTCATCTTTTAATTGCTTTATACACTAATTTCTAAAATGCTGATTGTTATAAAAACTGGTTGCTATATTAAATGTCCCCTAAATTACTCTATTTTGGAATTTTCTGGAGTGTCAATAAATGTCACGATTTTCAACCTGAAGCATGCTGCAATGCCAATAGGAAATTACTTAGTAGTTGTGTGTGTGTGTGTGAGAGAGAGAGAGGGGTTATGAGTGCTTATGAGGAGGTTAAATGAATTAATGTCTGCTTTAATTCCCGAGCAACGGCGGGTACGTTTTCTAGTTCTGTGATAACTGGCGTGATTTTCTCAAGTGCCTCTCATATCCTGAAGAAGAAAGGTACTTTGTCTTCATATCCGGTTGATACCCTTAAGCCGTTTCGTACTATCTTGATAACGCAGCTTTTAATCCATAGATATACGCTGAAACATTCAAATGACAGAAAAATTGACAACTTCACATCAAATCTGGCAATATCTATTAAATATAGAGATATTCAGCGTCTCGCAATATCAAACTTTAGAATATATATTCTGCAGAAAAGTGAAAAAGAGCAATGCTAATCAAATATCCCCATTCACACCAGAACGATGATAAAATGCATAGATCTGACTGTAAATAAAAAGAGATAATTCATGCAATCCTACACATTGTGTGAACGAAAAAATAATCCAAAGTTATATTTAAAAGTGCCTTTCTGTGTTTCTGTGTTGCTTAGATACTGCACCGAGTGCTAACAGTTACCGTCGGACTTCCAATTATTGGAAAGCATTTCAATGCTCTTATCTGGTTTTTAATTAACGCCAAACCTCATCTCATCAGCAACGGAAATGTATATTTTTTTCTTACGAGGGAAACAAACTGAAAAAGAATCAAGACATATCGGGAACTATTTTTTTTATCATTTACCGCCTCAGCATTCCCCTTTTTCATGAATTTTTATGATCGTAATGAAACCTAAATGTTAAGAAAATATTCTTTGTGGTGTAATGCTTTTTTAATATTTTGATAACGCGTACGTTCCTTTTTTTTAATTAAGAACTTAATTTGCATGTTTTTCTCAGATATTAGAAAAAAAACAATTTTTTCTGACTATATTAAAGAAACAGCAACTATATGTAGTACGAAGTGAAAATGTAGATGGGATAAAATTTAAATAATTACTTTGCTGACTAGGTTATGTTTTCTGTTTATCAATATGCTTTTAAAAGTAACATAGGGAATTTTAGGTAAATATTAAAAAGCTTCGCTAATCGTTTATTTGAATTGAAAATCATTCGGTTTATAGCCATTAAAATAATCCCATTCCTATGAATAACCATATACGTATTATCCATAAAACACCACAATTTCAAGTGTTAGTACAATTTCAAGTGTGCATTCAAATGACGAAAAAAAATCGACAACTTCACACTAAATCTAGCAATATCTATTAAATATAGAAATATTCTGCATCTCGCAATCTCAAACTCTAGAATACATGTTCTGCAGAAAAGTGAAAAGGGCAATGCCAATCAGATACCCTCATTCACACGAGAACGCTGATAAAATGCATAGATCTGACTATGAATAAAAAGTGATAATTTATGCAATCCTACGCATTGCGTGAACGAAAAAATAATCCAAAGTTATATTTAAAAGTGCTTTTCTCTGTCTCTGTGATGCGCAGATGAGTGCTAACAGTTACCAACGGACTTCCAATTATTGGAAAGCATTTCAATGCTCTTATCTAGTTTTTAATTAACGCCAAACCTCATCTTATCAGCAACGGAAATGTATTATTTTTTCTTACGTGGAAAACAAACTTAAAAAAACCTGACCAGAAAATATAGTGAATGAAAAAGAATCAAGACATATTGCGAACAATTTTTTTTTTTTAACATTTACCGCATTTGCTTCCCTTTTTTATGAATTTTTATGATCATAATGAAACGTTGTAATGTTAAGAAAATATTCTTTGTGGTGTTATGGTTTTTTAATATTCTGATAACGCGTACGTTCCATTTTTTAATTAAGAACTTAATTTGCATGTTTTTCTCAGATATTAGGAAAAAACAATTTTTTCTGACTGTATTAAAGAAACAACAACCATACGTAGTACGGAGTGAAAATGCAGATGGGATAAAATTTAAATAATTACTTTTCTGACAAGATTATGTTTTCTGTTCATCAATATGTTTTTAAAAGTAAAATTCGAAATTTTAGATAAAATACCGAGAGGCTTCGCTAATCGCTCATTTGAATTGAAAACCAATTGGTTGATGCTCATACATTAATCTCGTTCCTATGAATACACATAAACGTGTTATCCATCAAACGACGTAATTTAGAGTGTGAGTAATTTTCAGGCGTTATTATCTTTTTCCGAATGGCAACATGTATATGCACATGTTAGACGATTTGGGTTTGTTTATGCTATTAGCTTTAGTAAGAAATTGCATTCTTTTGAAATACAGTTTTGGAATGATAACATTTTACACACAACATTTTTGTTTTATTTTATAACTTTCAGCTGATTAATGAAATCTTAATCAGAGTAAAAGTTCCAAAAGTTCACTGAAAATTATTTGTAGTGAATTTCTTCCGAAAATTCTTTGCGTGCAGTTAGACCTAACCGAAGCTAGAGTTTAATTTTTCTCCGGTCACGTGATTAAGGGAATATCGAAAACCGATTTAATAAGATAATTTTAAACCATTTTACGAAGGTAAATAATACTATATGTATAAATTTTATATTAAAACTATTCTTTTAAGATATCTTTGACATATATCAAATTTAAAGATCTTTTACATTTATTAACTTTCAATGAATAAAAAATGCTCCGTGATTTCATAATAAACATAATTAAAAAATGTTCCGTAGTTCACTACGATCTATATATTTCACATTTTATCTTATCTGCATAGCATGTAGATGAGATAAAATTTGAGTAATTGTTTTGCTGCCCAAATTATATTTCATTTTTATCAATATGTTTGAAATGTATTGAAAATCGATTCTTTTATGTTCATTATGTTTGTTAGTTTCATAGGAATACCTATGCACATATTATATACGATTTTTATCTAATCTACAATCAATATAGATGAGATAAAAATTAAAATAATTACTTCGATGACAACATCATACTTTCTGTTTATAAATATGTTTTAAAGAAAATACGAAAAGTTATGTAAAATATTAACAAGAAAGATTAATTATGTATAAAACATTGATTATGAAACACTTTCCAACTGAAATGCAATTATATTTCAACATCTCTAAAATGCAATACATTCAACAGTGATGTTTTTTAAATTATCATAGTACCGTAACTGGAAACAAAAAACTTCATCAAAAACAGCAATGCTCTAAATTCACTTGTTTCTCTATCTAAGTAAAATCAATGAATATGTCATTAAGTGATTTATATTCCAGACTCCAGAGCTAAATAATTTTGCTTTAAAACGTTCAGCAATTCTTATACAACTAATCTTACAATTGCTTGTTTTGTTTACATTTTGCATACGTTAAAATTAGGCTTCGTTGTCAATGCCAACCATCTTGTGTCAAAACGTTATTTTTAAAGTTCTTTTTTATTTATATTTAGTGTTGTATTCGTTCTAAAACAGCTTTATTTTTGCTTAAATTCTGTGCATCTACATTCTGAAGCAACTCAATTACTACGTATTTGAGTTTAAATGATCATCAGATTGTGATTATTTCTACAACGAAGCCTAATTTACACTTATGGAGAATCTAAACACATAAAGATGTAGAATAAGTTATATAAGATTTGCTGAATTTCTTCAGCGCAAAATTATTTAGCTCTGGAGTCTGCAATATAGCTGATATGAATGAAACGTTCATTGATTTTAAACAGAGAAGCATACGGTTTTTTCCGATGAAGTTTTAAGCATGGAGTTAAACTACTTGTACCTCCATGGCTTTAAATTTTTAAATAAAATAAATTATTGTAGTATTGTGATGAATGAAAGGAATGAAATAAAAGTGTATGAATGAAATATTTACAGCTTTTACATAGAGAGCTAGACGATTTATATTTCGATGACGTTATTCGAATAAAATTCAATTTTTTCGATGAAGTTTTCAAATATAATAAATTATTGTAGTATTGTGATCATTTAAAAAATATTATCGCTAAATGTATTGCATTATAAAGACGTTTAAATAAATTCGAATTGCAGTTGAAAAGTGTTTCATAATCAATGCTTTATGCATGATTGATCTTTCCTGATTTTTTTTTGAAACGAGTCCTGAGTAAGCTAGTAAACCAGGTTGTTATTGCTTTATCACCCCGCCAAAAAACTTGCTGTGCGATTTTTGGAGCCATAACTGGAAATATTTCTGTAGTATTTAGCAAGGTTAGGGGATTCTCTAAATTTCAAGGATTGAAAACCGGACTCAAAAAGAAGAATTTGTACCTACTTTAGCGGACCACCAGCCGTGTCCACCAGCTGTGTCCACCAGCTGTGACGGATGGCAGTGATGATATTTGTAGTGCTCAGCTCAACTCGCTCTAGTTTTCGACGATTTATAGAAGATGGTTTTTGATATATCTAGAACCCATACTCTCTCTCTGTATATATATATATATATATATATAAAGCATAGTAAACATAAAAAATTAAAATTATTTCCACAGTTATCCAATTATTCTCCAGAAGTTGGCGCAAAGCAGCACACTCTCCTAAAGTAACATACAAGATTCATATGAAAAAAAGATATTTTTTTCATATGAATCTTATATATATATATATATATATATATATATATATATACATATATATATATATATATATATATATATATATATATATATATATATATATATATATATATATATATACATATATATATATACATATACATATACATATACATATATATATACATATATATATATACATATACATATACATTAATATATATACATATATAATATATATATATAATATATATATATATATATATATATATATATATATATATATGTATATATATGCCTATATATACATACATATATACATATATATATATATATATATATTTATATATATATATATATATATATATATATATATATATTTATATATATATATATATATATATATATATATATATATATATATATATATATATATTTATATATATATATATATATATATATATATATATATATATATATATATATATATATATATATATATATATATATATGTATATATTTGAAATGTAATAATAAGAATTATGTAAAAATAAAAAAATAAAAATTCAATTCAAGTAATATTAACATCACCATAGAAGCAAATTCACGGCCATAATGCCGATAAGAGAAAAGAACAGAACCTTCCCAAATTCGATGATTAATCAGAATTAAATTCCTCTTCAGGTCTGAGTATTTAACTCTAATTAACCCAAACAAATGCCTGTTTCAGATTAAGCAATAGTACATTACTATAAATGCTTAAACTCAGACTACAGGCATCAAAAAATGAAAAAATGAAAAAAGGATACATTAAGAAAATTGTATTACCATGCGGCATGAATCATTCCTCTTCGACCACGTGTATACACGATCAACCTCAACAACTTAATCTAGAAGCACCGGAATGAACAAGTCGAAATTCTACCAGGGAGGCAGTACGAACGTTCACGGAAATACTCCTAAACCCGTCCAGTGAGTCTAAGCTGAAGACTGGACAAGCAATTCAGAATACAACTTCCCAAACATGCAGAACTGAATATGAATATGAATCAAAGATGAAAATTCCTACTGAACAAGAATTCATAGGAAAAATGGATAATCGAGAATGCCACAATACACCATTATAAGGGCGCACAAAACGTAGTTTCAATACTGACAAAAGTTACATTTTTTTGCGAAAATAAAATTCAAAACATTAATGTTAATGCATCTTATTTTCCGATTTTTTGATTTTTCTAATGTTTTTGACTTTGTTTATTATTTTTCATTTTTATTTATTTATATAATTAATAAATAATTATATATAACATACAAACATATATATATATATATATGTATATATATATATTTTTTTTTTTCCCCCACTCTCTCTCTCTCTCTCTCTCTCTCCTGTATGTTAGTCACTATAAATGGGAATGTTTTCTAGGATGTTATCGAGTGAAATTTGATACACTGAGTTGATAATTTTAATAACAAAATTGGGGGGATATGCATTATTATTCACTGTACTCAATAATTCCATAAAGTGCGCTATATATATATATATATATATAGTGCATATATATATGCATATATATATATATATATATATGCATAATATATATATGTATATATATGCATATATATATATATATACATATATGTAAAATATTTTGTGAATTTTAAATGTGACAGATGGCAGTGATGATACTTGTAGTACTCAGCTGAACTCGCTCTAGTTTTCGACAATTTATAGAAGATGTTTTTTGATATATCTAGAACCCATATTCTCTCTCTGTATATATATATATATATATATTTTTTCCTTCATACTTTTATTTGCTATATATATATATATATATATATATATATATATATATATGTATATATATGCATATATATATACATACATATATACATATATATATATATATATATATATATATATATATATATATATATATATATATATATATATATATATATATATATATATGCATATATATATACATACATATATACATATATATATATATATATATATATATATATATATATATATATATATATGCATATATATATACATACATATATACATATATATATATATATATATATATATATATATATATATATATGCATATATATATACATACATATATACATATATATATATATATATATATATATATATATATATATATATATATATATATATATATATATATATATATATATATATATATATATATATATATATATATATGTAAAATATTTTTAATGAAGCATATGTATTAAAGTTGTAATGACATAAATACCTTACCTCAGGTTAACATGGAAAGATATTTAAGTATCCTTGGCAACTATATTTATAATATATTAAAAAGGCTGAATAATTTTAATTAATTTATCTATGTAAAAGGACAACGCGGAAAGCCAATTATTTATATAATATCTAATGAATAATGATATATTATCTTAATAATACAAGTAATTCAAAAAATTAACAAAACACTATAAAGGATATAACTTAAACAAAAACATATATCAAAATTATTTCAAATATATTTTGAAATATTATTAAAAGGTATTAAAGATTATTAAAAAATTATTAAGAAATAAAATAGTATAAAAGACACGAAATTGCGAAATGATTGAAGAGGTTGAAGTGAGAAGGGGTTGAGTATAAATTAAAAATAGAGATATATTTTCAGCTATGATACGACGAGTGAGGCTTAAAAACTCCTAAGCAAAACTTGGTTACGCAAAATTTATAGTTATAAAAATGTGAAAAGTAATAACTAAATATAAGAAAAGTATTTGATAATATTCATTAAAACTAGGATATAAGAGTAAAAGCGGATGGAAATGTATAGCAATTAAGCGATATGGAAAGCACATGGCACATAGGAGGTTGGAAAGCACATACGAAGGTTGGAGAGCACATAGGAGGTTAATTTTGAAATGAACTCTTCGTCAGGACAATTATTCATACTGAATAAACACGAATTCATTGTCTGTTTCTGAATATGGCGATAGTAAATTACTATAAATGCCATATACCCTGTCAGTAGGACGAATGATAAATATTGAATATATAACTTACATCCGAAATGGATAATCTACGTCAGTAGATAGGATTGACAAAGGCGCGGGGAAGAAATCTGTAATGCCGTCTGTACCAAGTTGTTATTGAAACCCAGACCGTCCGACCGATCGAAAAAAATCGTCCTTCTCTTTGTAAAATCAATGAATATTTCATTCATAACAGCTAAGCAGACTCTATGAACTAAATGAATTTGTGTTAAACAAATACAGCAATTCTAAAAAAACATCATTATACATATTTTGCTGTTTATATTTTACATAGGTGAAAAACAGGCTTCGTTGTAGAAATAATCAAATTTGGATGAGCATTTAAACTCAAATATATTGTATTTGCGTTGTTTCAGTATGTAGATGCACAGAATTTAAGCAAAGATAAAGTGGTTTTAGGACGGATACAACACGCAATATGATTTAAAAAGGACTTTAAAAATCACGATTTTGTGACAAGATGGATGCCATATATCATTTTGAAGAGGGTCACGTAATCTTTTCATATCATGATCACGTGATCCCTTCATATAAGAGGTGTTATTATTATTTTAATTTTTATTTTAAAAACTACTGAATATATTTCGCTGAATTTTTTTTATATATTTTATGGAATAATTTGAATATTACCTAAAATTTTCGAAGCAGTTTGCGAATTTTAAATCCGCTTAAAAATGTTTGAAAAACTAGGTCCTTTAGGGCTCAATGTATTTAATTTTTTCAACCCGGGTTCAATCCAAAACTAATAGGGTGATATTATTCACTTATATTCCCATAGGTCCTACAGCCCGTCTGAACAACATATTAAAATTTCAGTTTAATTAAGTCATTTTTACGGCAGTTATCGTGCTAACGGACAGACAGACAGAATGAAGAAATTCATAAACACTTTTCAACTTTGTTGTAAAGTGTTAAAAAGGATCATAAAAACAATAATTGGAAATTTTACAAACCAACAGAGTGAGAATCAAGGAAGAGTTGTATAAAGCGTACATATTTCGGATAGGGAAGCATACATATAAAAGTCACATCAAATAAAGAGTGCATTTAGAAAGAGAAACAAACAGATTATCCAAGGTAAGAGTGAAGTTGTATTAAAGGATATCTCACTCTTCCTTGATTCTCACTCTCTTATTTTGAAAAATTTTCAATTACTTTTCCAATTATTTTTATGATCCTTTTTAACACTTTACAACATAGTTGTAAAGTCTTTATGACTTTGTTTATTCTGTCTGTCTGTCCGTTAGCACTAAAACTGTCGTAAAAATGACTTTATCAAAATGAAATTTTAGTATGTTTTTCAGACGGTCTGTGGGACCTATGGGAATATAAATAAATAATATTACCCAATTAGTTTTGTATTGAACCCGGGTTGAAAAAATGAAATACATTGAGCCCTATGGAACCTAAATATTCATAATTTTTTAAGCGAATTTAAAATTCACAAATAGCGTCAAAATTTTTAGAAAATATTCACATTATCCTTTAAAATGTATAAAAAAATTGTCAGTAAAATATGTTAGGTAGTTTTTTTATTAAAAATTATTTAATATAGGGAGAAATACAAATTCAATTAAATTCTGACTTTTGGGATATTCTCCAGAAAGAAAAGAGAGATATATTATATAATAAATATCTTTCCAAAAGTTTAATTATTTTGTATATGAGAGAGGCTTCATATATTTAAATAAATTTGGTAGATAAAAATTTTTCAAATTTTATTTTAATTTTATATAATTCTTCATAATATACTTATTTGATGGCATTTTTAATGCACTTTCCTACGTCCTAGAGAGTTAAAATTTGGTACACAACTTAAATTTGTTGAACACTTTATTCTACAAAAATTTGGTGGATCTTTAAATATAGATCCCACAATTTTTTCGAAATGGCCTGCAAATAATCCCCGTTCATTTCTATAAATCATTGTTGTAATATTGTTAAAAATTCTGATGTGGTCAGCACATGTCATTCCCTGCAGATTCATATTCACGTTCTCTTTATTTCTTCAATAATAATTTGAGTTTATACACACAAAATAACAGTAATAAGAATTTTAAATGACATTGAATCTGCAAGTTAAACCTTAATTTGGTTCTCATTTGAAAGCTGGACTTATTGTCAAATGTGACGTAGTGAAAACGCAAAAAAACTAGAATTTCTCAAGAACGGCTAGTCTTAGAGTAATGGAGTTAGTCTTATTCTTTTTGTTGTCAAAAATCACGTATAAAATAGGAATTTAATTGATATAATTGAGCACACGTAGTCTTTTATTTTTATATTTAACGATTTTTGCGGGCCATTTAGCAAAAATAGCCCGTTCCTTTTTCCCGAATCGTACTAGAATAACCTACAAATGATTTATATACCAAATTTTGTTAAATTTGGTATATAAATCACTTGTATGTAGGTTATTGAAATATTATACACCAAATTGTGTTAAATTTGGTCCATTAGTTTTTAGCTAGAGTGTATAAAGGCAATTTCTGCCGGCCATTTCGCAAAGAAGGCAGATTCTTTTATTACGAACCGTACTGCAATCTAATGAACATCAGGGTTTCCTATAAAAAACATACCTACCAAATTTTATGAAATTCGGCCCATTAGTTTTTCATTTAGAGTGGATGTAATATCCTCACAGACATACAGAAACATACACAGATATACCTTTACACACACAGACGTCTTCCTAAAAATAGTTTTTTCGTGTTCTAGAAGTCCCAAAACGTGTAGTTACTTCGAAAATTCGAGTTTCGATCTTCGGCACGATTCCAATACATACACACACACTCACATATATTATCCGTGTATATGTGTATTATCTGTGTATCTAAATTCCGTGCCTACGCAATTCCAATAGTTATGATTTTAAATGATCCCTAAACTTTTATTATTTCTTTAACGAAGCCTAATTTTAACTTATGCAGAATGCAAATATCTCAAGCGATTGTAAGGTGAGTTACATAAGAATTGCTGAATTTTTTTCACACAAAATTATTATCTGGAGTCTAGAATACAAATTATATGAATGAAATTTTCATTGATTTTGCATGGTGAATCAGATGATTTATATTTCGATACAGTTTTAAATATTTAAGTATAATACATTACTGTAGTACTGTGATAATGTAAAAGATATCATCACTGAATGTATCACATTTTAGAAATTGTTAAATAAAATTGCATTTCAGTTGGAAAGTGTTTCATAATCAATGCTTATGCATGATTGATCTTTCTTGTTATATGTTGTCTGGGATTCGGACATTTTATCCCCACGTACATGTTTGATTGTTGTTACGGGCGTGCAGAGACTCTGGGAGCGTGTTTTCATGAAGTCAAAGCTAGCTTCTTACCAGGAAAAGGGGTCGCAATCCCCCTTGACTTTACTGCAACCCAGTTAATACAATCATTCCACCTTTATAAATCGTTTTACATTTTAAATCTTATATATATATATATATATATATATATATATATATATATATATATATATATATATATATATATATATACATATATATATACATATATATATATATATATATATATATATATATATATATATATATATAATACATCTATATCCCATTAATTATATATATATATATATATATATATATATATATATATATATATATATATACATATATATATACATATATATATATATATATATATATATATATATATATATAATACATCTATATCCCATTAACGCTAGTAATGAAGTGTTGGACTAGGAACTTAAAACTGTTTTATTACTTTTAAAATTTTATTTGGCATGAAAATCCACTAAAAGAAAAAAAGGGATGGTTTGCAATTGTCAAATTATGTATCTGATATCCCCATTATTTCTGTTCACCATTTTTAAACCCATTTCTTTCGTGTCTAATCTTATCAGATTTCAATACAAAGGAAACCAACACGACAGTTACATTTTATTCTTTGTTACACATTGTGCATACTGATTCGAGCTAAATGTCGTTACACTTTTATTGTATTCTTGATACATTTTCTTTACATGTAGCAGTAAATCTTATTGGACCAAAATGAGGCTCATTTTGATAGAGGCGTAATTCCCATTTAAATAAATAAAACTGCAGCACGCAGTCCACTTATCATGCAAGTTTGTGTCACTAGGTGGCAGTAATGCGGCAGTATGCATTCAAAAAGTGTCTTCTCCAGAATCTTTTCTTTTCTTTTTAGATACGCTCGGCGCAAAGAGTTGCATTCCCTGATTTAAAAGGCTTCTAATGTGAAATACCGCATTCCAAAATACGAAAGGAAGGTGCATTTTTATGCATAGGCATATTTCATTTTTGAAATTGCATTGAAAACTGTGAAATAATCTCCTCGTAAAACATGAAATGTTAATGCAGCATTTTATTTATGCATTAAAATAATGTTGTTACGAAACCATAAAACACATATTTTTTTTTCGGTATAATTAGTTACATAGAAACGGTATGTGTATGTGTGTCTTCTACATATGAAACTGTTTCATTTTAAGAAACTCCAATTGCCCGTGAGAGAGAACGCCGGCTAATTTAAATGTTGCACGATGAATCGTTCTCATGCGTTTCATGAGCATTATAACATCAGGTGCGTTGACAGTTTAATCATTTGAATAATTCTTAAAACGACAGTAAATAAGTTTCAAACGGCAAAATAAGTTTCGCGGCTGGCTGAAGCTATATATATAAATATATATATATGTTAGAAAAATGTAATAATAAAAATAATTAATTATTAATTCAAGTAAACATGAAATATTAACATCACCATAGAAACAAAACTTCGGCCATAATGCCGTAACAGAAAAGAACAGCACCGGCCCAAATTCGAAGATTAATCAGAATTAAATGCATCTATAGGTATGAGTATTTAATTCTAATTAACCCAAACAAATGCTTGTTTCATATTGAGCAATAAATAGTACATTACTATAAATGCTGAAACTCAGACTACAGGCACCAAAAAAAGAAAAGTTGAAGATAAGAAACATTAGAAAAATGTATATTACCATGAGACAGGAACCTTTCTTCTTTCACCACGTGTATATGCGATCCATCTCAACAGTATGATAAATATCTAGAAGCACCGGAATGAACGGGACGAAATACAACCTAGTAGGTAGAACGAACGTTCACACCGACCCCTTTATACCTGTCCATTGAGTCAGAGTAGGAGACAGGACAATTACCCATATAAGTAAAACATAATATGAATATGAAGCATAGATGAAAATTCCTACTAAACAAGTGATTCATAGAAGAAATGGATAAACGAGAATGCCACTATACACCAATTATAAGGGCGCTCAAATCGTAGTATCAAGTATTAAACTGGCTAAAGTTACAATTTTACAGCGAAAATAAAATTCAAAACATTAATATTAAGGTATCTTATTTATCGATTTTTTTATTTTTCTAATTTTTTTAGTTTATTTTATTATCTTTTATATATATGTATATATATATATATATATATATATATATATATATATATATATATATATATATATATATATATATATATATATATATATATAATAGTAGTTTGAAAATCCAATGAACGAAAAGTAAGAAGCTGCAACACGATAAACATAACTTTCTAAAACACCCACAGAATAAAATATAAAACAGCAAATCATCAATCAAATGGAAAAAAATACAAAACACGAGTTATCAAGTTACAGAAAATCAGCAAAATTCAAAGGGATGGAAACGAATAAAGAAAAATGGCTAAGCCTGAAAAAAAGGAAATGTTCACTTCGTAAAATTCGTTCTCAAGTCCAAGTATTTTGACGAAGCAGACATAAAATATGTATGTTTCTGAATAAATAGATAGATTTTATCTATAAACTATTTCTACTTGGACGACATGCATAAAGAAGGAATAAAAAGGAAAAAATGAATACCTGGATAATGCACAGCATATGTACAAACGAGTCGAAACCGGGAACTCTGATTGAAGAGACCAGTGTTGCCATTTGCAAAGAAAAAAAAACTATCTACTGTTGCCATTCATAAGAATTGAAAAACAGTAAAGCGAAATGGTAAGAAAAGTTAATAATATACAAAAAGAGCTACTAAAAGGAGGGGTTAATAATAGTAATGCTGACGGGAAGAGGATGTAAAAATAAAAGTATCAAAAGTACAAGAGAATGGAGATGTCTGGCTAATATAAGATACTATGAGAAGATATATATATATATATTTTATATATATATATATATACATATATATATATATATATATATATACATATATATATATATATATATATATATATATATATATATATATATATATATATATATATTAATATAAATATATATAGCGAGCTTGTAACAATGAATTGCAGTCTACAATAATAATTTTGCATGTAAATATAACTAAAGTTGAAGATGGTTTGATAAACGCAATCATATGCGAAACAGAAATGTTAAAAAGTATAAAATGACTTTTAACATGCATTATACAATTTCTGAGATAGTATATCACCTCGAAACTGGATGGGGAAAAGAACATTTATTAGTTTCTTCAAAGTTTTTCAGTTCTAAAAGGTCTAATGAACAGTTTATTTTGGTCATAAGTTGTTTCTAAAAGAAGTGATTTCAGTAATTGTAATCGGGTTGCTAAAGCTTAAAAGATCTGACAGATATCGGAACTGGAATAAAAGTAAAAGCCGTCACCATCAGCAGACATATTGCCAATTAAAAACTTGATAGAGCTTGGATTGGACATATTTATTCTTTTTGACGTGTCAAATAAAACTACTGCAAAGATACTATAAATGTCAGATAAAATTCGGAAACCTTGCAAAAAAAGTAGTAAAGTCCAATTACAACTTTGAAGAGGAAGATAAAGCTGAATAGTAGCTGAATAGTTTCGAAGAAGAAAAGCTAATATTTTATCATTTTGTGTTTTGAAGAAAATTTTTAGCACGAAAAAATGGTTTAGTTATGGATATTTTTTAAGGAAATCAATCTTGATGATGGCACTTTTGTTTCAAAAATGTTTATTACATTATAAGCTCGAATAGTAATTCCATGTAAATATTTCAATTACATTAAACTTAATAAGGTAATTGCACCTGTAGTTGACATTATAAGCGTGCGATACTGAAGAAACTGAAGTGCCTTGGCCCCTTTACTGGCATGAAGAGAGAGAGAGAGAGAGAGAGAGATAGAGAGAGAGGGGGAGAGAGAACTGATGCCATTATTGAAGAGTGTTAAAAAATAGCACCCTTCATCTAGATAATAATTTACAAAGTTTTGATTTTGTAAGAATAATCTTATAAAATAAGACATGGATTGTTTTTGTTTTTAATTTATTGAAATTCTTATATAAGCTCAAATGAATTTTCCTGATAGGGGGAGGACCGTTGACCATAACATTTTTGTCTTTCAACTGTCACCCCACTTTTAGACATAATCTGAACATGCGAATGGTTGACATAGTAACTATTATCGATTCATGAAAGTAATAAATTTCAAGTGTGTACAAAACTCTTTTAAGTGACACTAGTGTTCTTTGATAAGGGATAACATTCAGCAGATTGCGAATAGATAAGAAATTCAGTTCCAAGAATCAGGGTATAATCTTTCCGATTTCACTATGCCTGAATATTTGAGCATAAGATTCTTTGAATTAATTTGATGTCAAATGAATGCTTATAATAAAGTCGGTGCTGTGTTTCTGTTGTTTCTAATCCCCGTGGTGAAGAAAAGTCTTGCACCACACGCAATAGACCCCTGGTCCCATGGCGAAGGGTAATATGCAGCTTCACTTTAATGTGGCTCCCCAAGAGCAAAAGACTGACTAAATCTCGACATCACAACATCTATGCCCGCTGGCGGGATTCGAAACCACAATCCGGCAATCGAGCGATCAGTCGGAAACGCATGCCCCTGACCGCTCGGCCACCGCATCGACAAGCCGGTGCTCTAATAAGTAAAATCATGAAATGGAGAGAACATGACTTTCTCTACAAATTGAAATTTATATTTTAGTATTTGTAAAGATTTTTTTGTTTTTTTTGTTCATACGCATTAATTTGAGTAGTCACGCAAAATAACACATCACAGGATAATTATTTGGAATTGAATCGAATTTACTTTTTCTAAACTTACTTTTTCTTTTAAATTTGGTTACATAGTGCAGTTTAAAATAGTACATAGTCACCAAAATTAGAAAAAATACTATCTCTAGAATAATTTATTATACATATGTAATGTGGAGTTGATTTGAATCGTTTCGGTATAAAAATATGCGTAAATCGTATCAAACAGACTTGGGTCTCATGCATAAATTCGTACGCATATATATATATGTATATATATATATATATATATATATATATATATATATATATATATATATATATATATATATATATATATATATATATATATATATATATATATATATATATATAAATTTATAATCGAAAACTATGCATGAACTACGGTAAGTACAAACAAGAAAGATCAATCATGCTTAAAGCATTGATTATGAAACACTTTCCAACTTCAATGCAATTTTATTTAAAAAAGTCGAAAATGCAATACATTCCTCGGTAATATTTTAAAACTTATAACGATACTACATTGATTTATTATATTTGAAAACTTAGACCTTCATTGAAAAAAATGAACTTCATTCAAAAGACGGCATTGAAATATAAATTGCGTGGTTTAAATATCTCTAAAATGCAATACATTCCACGGTAATATTTTTAAATCTATCATAATACTACGATAATTTATTATATTTGAAAACTTCATCGAAAACGACTGAAATTAATTCAAATGACGTCATAGAAAAAATAACACGCCTGGGTCTCTCTATAAAAGCAGGATTTCATTCATAACTTTCTCCATTTCATTCATCACAATACTATAATAATTTATTTTATTTAAAAATTAAGACCATGGAGCTACAATTCATAAACTTTATGCTTAAAACTTCATCGAAAAATATCGTCCTTCTGTTTATAAAATCAATTAATATTTCATTCATATCAGCCATGCAGACTCCATGGACTGAATTATTTTGTGTTAAAGAAATACAGTAATTCTAATACAACTCATTCTACATATTTTGCTGTTTACATTTTACATAGGTGAAAAATAGGCTTAATTGTAGAAATAATCAAATTTGAATGAGAATCTAAACTCAAATATATTGTCATTGTGTTGTTTTAGTATGTAGATGCACAGAATTTAAGCAGAAATAAAGTAGTTTTAGGATGGATACAACACTCAATATGAATTAAAAAGAACTTTAAAAAATCACGAATTTGAAACAAGATGGATGCCATATCTCATTTTGAAGTGGATCATGTGATCGTTTCATATCATGGTCACGTGATCGTTTCATATAAGATGTGTAATTATTATTTTAATTTTTATTTAAAAAACTACTGAATATATTTAGCTGAATTTTTTTTTATATATTTTATGGAACAATTTGACTATTACCTAAAATTTTCGAAGCAATTTGTGAATTTTAAATCCGCTTAAAAAATGTTAGAAAAATTAGGTCCCATAGGGCTCAATGTATTTCATTTTTTCAACCCGGGTTCAATCCAAAACTAATTGTGTGATATTATTCATTTATATTCCCATAGGTCCTACAGACCGTCTGAACAACATACTAAAATTTCATTTTGATTAAGTCATTTTTACGGCAGTTATCGTGCTAACGGACAGACAGACAGACAGACAGACAGACAGACAGACAGACAGAATGAACAAAGTCATAAACACTTTTCAACTTTGTTGTAAAGTGTTAAAAACCCATTTTTAGCATATCTGTTGCAAATAAGTAACTATAGACCAAGACTAAGGATAACAAGAAAGATCAATCATGCTTAAAGCATTGATTATGAAACACTTTCCAACTTCAATGCAATTTTATTTAAACATGTCTAAAATGCAATACATTCCTCGGTAATATTTTAAAACTTATCACAATACTACATTAATTTATTATATTTGAAACCTTAAACCTTCATCGAAAAAAATTAACTTCATTCAAATGACGGCATTAAAATATAAATTGCCTGGTTTAAACATCTCTAAAATGTGATACATTCTTCGGTAATAATTTTAGAATTATCATAATACTACGATAATTTATTATATTTGAAAACTTCATCGAAAACAACTGAAATCCATTCAAATGACGTCATAGAAAAAATAACACGCCTGGCTCTCTCTATAAAAGCAACATTTCATTCATAAATAATTCCCCCATTCATGTCATTCATCACAATACTATAATAAATTATATTATTTAAAAATTAAGACCATGGAGCTACAAGTAAGTAAAACTCTATGCGTAAAACTTCATCGAAAATTATCGTCCTTCTCTTTCTAAAATCAATGAATATTTCATTCATATCAGCCATGCAGACTCCATGGACTAAATGATTTTGTGTTAAAGAATTACAGCGATTCTAATACAACTCATTCTACATATTTTGCTGTGTACATTTTACATAGGTGAAAAATAGGCTTAATAGTAGAAATAATCAAATTTGTATGAGCATTTAAACTGAAATATATTGTCATTGCGTTGTTAAAGTATGTAGATGCACAGAATTTAGGCCAAAATAAAGTAGTTTTAGGATGGATACAACACTCAATATGAATTAGAAAGAACTTTAAAAATCACGATTTTGAGACAAGATGGATGCCATATATCATTTTGAAGTGGGTCATGTGATCGTTTCATATCATGGACACGTGATCGCTTCATATAAGAGGTGTTATTATTATTTTAATTTTTATTTAAAAAACTACTGAATATATTTCGCTGAATTTTTTTTTATATATTTTATGGAACAATTTGAATATTGCCAAAAATTTTCGAAGCAATTTGTGAATTTTAAATCCGCTTAAAAAATGCTTGAAAAATTAGGTCCCATAGGGCTCAATGTATTCCATTTTTTCAACCCGGGTTCAATCCAAAACTAATTGGGTGATATTATTCATTTATATTCCCATAGGTCCTATAGACCGTCTGAACAACATACTAAAATTTCATTTTGATTAAGTCATTTTTACGGCAGTTATCGTGCTAACGGACAGACAGACAGACAGACAGACAGACAGACAGACAGACAGAATGAACAAAGTCATAAACACTTTTCAACTTTGTTGTAAAGTGTTAAAAATAGAAGGTGACTTATCACTATAATGAAAAAGGTGTGAAAGGAAGATGAGTATACAAAATTCATAATTAGAAAGGTATATATATATATATATATATATACTATTATAAAAAGTGAAAGACAAGGAATTTTCCACGAAAAGCAGGATAGCAACATCTCGATCCACTACTTAGGAGAAGGCGCATATACTGCTCTAGTTCCCGAGTAGAATACAAGGATTAAAAATGAAAGCAGATAAAAAACGGGAGTGACCATATGAATTACATAAAATTGTAGGGGTGGATTGCGACACCCCTTTCCCGCTTAAAGCAGCTTTTACAACCCGGGTAACGCTCACGGCACCAACATAATTCCATGGTTAGTCTCCCAAATGTGCGAAAACAAAAGCACCCGAACGGACTCAGAGTCAGAGATGAAAACGATGTAGAAAAAAGAAAGAAATATCCTTCAACCTAACCCAGTGGAAAATCTCCTTATAAGGGTAAAGTCGCACATGCGCAGAGATATAACTTGATAACAGTTTCGCAGTTATGAATATAATGCCTCACTTAACGTTAAGAATATTACTACTTTTCTTTGAAAAATGAATTTTAATAATGCCGTATAAAATCCATAAGATAATTTGTCTTTATTGCCTCCTTTACAAATATGTTACATTTGTAGATGCAATCTTTCTTAAAAGTATTGTAATTTTGGTTTCTTCTAAAGTAACCAATTATTATATTTCTGAAGACATTCTTGGTTAGGTTTGAATTCCAGTCGATTATATGATTTATCTTAATACTGTATGATTCTCTTTTATCGTGTAGCTCAATATTAAAGATTAAGACATGGAGAACAATCAATTGAAACTACACAAAAAACGGCTGTTAGTTCGAAATTGCATTCTCGTCAGGACAGCCATACAATTCGAATTAAAACCGATAAAATAGCCAGTTTCTGACAATAGCGATAGTATTTACCTATGGACACCATTGGAATAGTCTACTGGCTAGTGGAAGGACAAATAATAAAAACCAAGTGAATTATAAAGCAGAAATATAAAAAACAGAAATATTAACTCACAGGCACAGCCATATATATAATTAAAATAGGATGTCATTACGGAAATCCGTAAAGAACATGACATGAAACAAAATTTCCAATATACAATACGCACATAATGCTACAGACAAGTACATGGATAAATATTAGAAATATATATTAATCAAATCAAGTAATAACGAAATATTAAAATCAACAAAACAGTTGAACCACGGCCACAATGCCGAAAAAAGAAACATTTAGCACTGGCTTAACTGTCACTGTAACCGACCTTCCCCCCTTTGATCTTATTATTCATACTTGTTCGAGATGCTTCTCGACCACCTTCATTTCGGCTCTGTTCGCGCTTCACGTGCAGTTTAGGATTCCTGCCTCATGATAATGGTAATTCTTGATTTTCAGTTTTTAATTTTTTTCAATTCTTCCTCTTTTAATGTTTGTAGTCCGTTGCATTGGTATTTATAGTACCTTACTGTTGCCAATTATGGAACAAGCATATGTCTGGGTTAATCGGAGTGCACAGACTTGAAAATGAGTCTAGTCTAATTAATCTTCAAAATGAAGCCAGTGCTGAATATTTCTTTTTTCGGCATTGTGGCCGTGGTTTAACTCTTTTGTCGATTTTAATATATATATATATATATATATATATATATATATATATAGGGTCGCATTCCACTCTAAGTGTCAGAAAAGCGTAAAGTTGAAGTTGAACTTTCAACAGTGAAAATAAGAAGAATTAACGTAACCATAAGTTGCACAATCCTATTTATTTACACCAGACTCAGAGTAGATGCTCAAAGTGACGGCCAAGGGTGCCGTTGGACAATTCACAATGGCGAATGAATGGCTGGTGCACCCTTTCAAAGACACTGTGTTTATCCTGTCCGCTGCAACAACGATTCTCGCGACGAAATATCCTACGGAGTTCACAGGCGTTTCGTACAGCAATGATTTTATGTGCTCCCATAAGAAGTCCGGTGGGTTGAGGTCCGGTGAGCGTGGAGGTCAAGCCACAGGTTCAATCAACCATCCGGGATATGTTTTCATTCAAGAAGTGTCGGATTACTAGAAGTGACGGTGATGTTCTGAAGATGTTATACTTCACCGGCACGACAGCTTTGTCAACCGAAGTGGCGGCTTGTGCTTGTTGGACGTGTTTTGAAGTTACTCTTTTCTGACACTCAGAGTGGAATGCGACCCTAGGTTCCATAGTAAATATTGTTCGTCTTGATGGGTACCAACAAGAATAAAATATAAAACCAGTAAATTATAAAGAATAAAATAGAAAAACAGTGTTGCCACACAAGAAATTTTTAAACAGAATTGCCACTCAAAAGTAAAAGCAGGAAAAACACAAGTTATATAGTATTTGAAATATAACAGATGACTATTAGATACATATATACATATGAATGATAATTATTCATCTGACCAATAACTTATAAAACCTTAACATTTCTAAATACTAATGAGAATAGAGAAATTGGATAATTATAATAATCATTATTTTAATAAATATACAATTTTGAATTTAGACAAATCAATTACAAATGCATTGTAACATCTATTGGCACAATGCGCTGTCGTAGAAAACTCGAATTTTCTACCACGTCACAATGATTTCCTTATATACAATGTATATAAGGGAAGCAAAAGTCATAAAAACATCAAAAAGCTAATTTAAATTTAGCAGGGACTCAATTCTGATAAAATGCATACATGTGTACTCTCTCTTATTAAATATTGACAAGCTCCATCAAAATTACAAGTTTTACCTCATTTCATATTCCGAGTATAATTAATCTGCCTTGAAATAAATTTAAAATTGTCATATAAGTAAGCACACGTGTTAGTAAATAATCAGTTATGCATAAAACTCCGCATTTTAATATATTTATTTTCAATTTGCATCTAGTTAATCTGTACTTCAAGGTAAACTCTGAATAAGAAGTCGTAAGGAATATATTATCCATTTTCATAAATAATATAAAAGATGGGAAAAATTAATATCACGGTCCATTAAGATAAATATTAAACAGCACAGATAAAACGGGATATAAATAAATATATTTTAAAGAAACTTAAAACTAAGTTCACATTTTTACCCTTCGAAAGTCAATAAAATATTTTTCTCGTTTTTGAGGTTATATAAAAGAATCAAGTGACAGCAGTATACTTTGAAGTTGATTAGCATTTGTTCATAAGGTACAATTTAAAACATGAATGAAAATTTCTGTGATAGCATTCCTGTTATTATTTTTAAAGGTTAATTTTAATGCTATAAATGACAACCAACATATTCACTGAAATTAAAAAAAAATGTGTGATACGGTAAACTTTCGATTACCCAGCGCTCGGGATATGTGCCGGATTACTTAATTTGACGGATTATCGGATGTTAAAATAAAATGTGATAAAAAGGGGAGAAAATTATTTTGAGACAATAAATACGTTTTTATTTCATTTTTAATCATTTACTACGATTTACATTGAGCTCTGCTAAAATTCATGAAATGAACATTTATTCGGAATTACATTGAAAATCCACCGCTATAAAAGGATTATGATACTACGATCTGGCGCATTTTAAAATGGCACTAAAATGTTAAGATTTCAAAAAAATAAATACCCAGAGAACGGTTTAACTTAAAGTAATGGGGGTTGATTTTATTAATTTTACCATTAAAAATAACGTATTAATCACCCCTTCAAAAATACATTGAAACAAATGAATTCTTTTATTTCAGTTCATTCGAGTTTTGAGAGAGTAAGGTCTATATGATTCTACCCATTTTAAGTTCTAAATTATGACTTACTTTAAATTAATAATTCCTTACTGGCTCGGTTATGTAGACCAATCTCGGGCCGTCTGACAAGTTTCTACGATCCTGTAGCAGAACAGGATAAGTTTCGGTTCGTGAGTAGAAAGTGTTGGCATGCGTTTTCGTTTTTGGTTTTTGCCCACGTTTCATCAAGATAAGCGAGTATTTTTAATCCACGTCTGGGCGTGTGACAGATCGTCTCGCAATGGACGGTGAACTAACTGGCCGATGGATGATGGACTGGACGAGGTGTGTAACTGAAAAGAAATTACATAGACCACGATAGTTCCCCTCTGACGTCCCACGATGTCCCATGACGTCATTTGATGAAATTGAACATAACTACGAGTATCCCAATTGTCGATGGTATCCCCAAGCCCGTATTGTCTAAGTAATTAAATTCTTTCACGGAACTGTTCTGTGCAATCTTATGTCTGTTTCTTGATAGAGACCTCTTTATTTCTACAGCCAGCCCCTGTATAATTTATGTGCTAGATTAAAAGTCATAATCTCTGGGTGCTTGCCTTGGCTGCAATGCTACTTTAAGTTGATACCAAAGTTCGTAGTTGTGTCTCTCGTGCAAACATTTAAGAATCCATCTAGGAAATTTATAAAAGTAACTGATCAGGATAGCATTGTGACTACATCCATCTGAGTTAAAAGAAGGTACTTCATAAGAGCCAGAAGAAAAAGAAAAAATCCAGTTCTATTTTTTCCAATCGCGCTAAAATCCAATCGGCACTAGGTTAGTGCATGAGTAACAAAACTATCAAATTTCACGAAATTTCATCGGATAGTATTTTGAGCTAGCGTGTACTCATGCATTGTATAGACAGACAGTAAACATACACACTCATAGAGACGTAGAATTGAGGATTTATGTTCAAGATATCCCAAAACGTGTAAATCTGTTGAAAACTCAAATTGAAATATTCGACAAATTTTTCCAATACTTTACATTCACATCGGCAGAAAAAGCAATAAATTATCCAAAGGATTAAAAGAAATACTTTAAATATAAAGCAAAAAAATGAGAAACTCATAAAAATTCCTACTTTGGAAACATATAATTTTAAACAAATGCTGCTTGAGTTTATATGCTATATTTCTACCAAAACAAATACTTCCAAAACTTCATTTCCGAAAAAAAAGGCTATTGAAACTAGAAAAGTTGACAAGTCTTTCTGTTGTTGGCTTTAGGGACATTTATATTTTTGAATTACATGGATGTCAAAAGTCAGCCACGGAAAGGGTCGCCACTGACAGGGGACTGGTGAAAGCCCAAATATGTTTACTCATATTTCTAAACTGTTACATAAAATATCAAATACTTGGAATTGCGTCCAAATTTCCAAACTGAATAACATATATTTTAAATTTACTTTCTTTTTTGAAATAAGAACAAGAAGAAATAGAGAAAAAACGCATTTATGAATTATGGTAGGGATATATAGAATTTTCTTCAAATCGTATATATCTTGAATATGTTCCAGCTCAAAACCATGCAATGTTAGCATGTTAGCAATATTAGTGTGAATTTAAGATTTACTGATCATACAGTATAATTTCGTACTGACTTTAATACTTCAAACAATTTTGCAGTTGAAATAATGATGAACAAGATCCACTACAATTTTTTTTAACGCTGAACACTAACATTGGACACGCTGAACACTAACATTGGACACGCTGAACACTAACATTGGACACGCTGAACACTAACAAGTACGCTAACATTGGGCGCTTTCTGAATGACAAATTGTAAAATTGTTTTGAAGTACCAAATTAACTTATATTTCACGAAAATCTAACACGGCGAATAGAAATATTACTGACATCTGCTATTAAATATAATACATTATATTAAAATATGTCTATTACAATTTCATGAATTTGGAGTCATTTTCGTAATTTTAGCGTCGTTTTTGCAAATTTGGCGACATGTTCGTCAATTTGGGCCCCACATTAAAAAGTCGTCAAATTTATTATATTTTACCAAATTACTCTCCAACGTAGCCAACTTTTCGCCAAGTGTTACACATTTGAGGATACGTACTACTGTTGATTTCAATACTCGTGTAATACCACGAGAACGGTTCAAGTAAGCGCTCTAAAGTTTGTGACATTCGTTTCAGAATAAAATAAAATACATATAAAATGAATATTTATTTAACATTGCTGAATGCTCTGATGTTTTTATGATTTTTTCAAAAATTCCATCGAGCATTTGGAGATTCTCCGAACATTCGATCGCGTTTGAAATCAGTGGGATTCTAGGATTCACGGATCGCAACACTCGTACCAAATTACGTTCGAAACGCTCTATTCGTTCGTGAGATATGGCATCCACGGACTTACGGACACTCATATGCACACAGACACCACCTCAAACTCCTTTGATTCGAGTCCAGAGATGCTTGAAACGTGATCTTTCGTCGAAAACTCGGGCTGAATTTTCGAATCTGTCACAATACTTTCCCAATGCATTATACTACGTATGTAGGGAAACTAAAAGTAGGGAAACCTTTTTATCTTCTTTTATCATAATAATTATATAAAATATTAATATATAAATATATTAATTATATGAACATATTAATAATTATATAAAAATATTTTTTCAGCAATTTAGAATAATCAACTTAAAAGGGTTTAGCGTGCAGTTTCTTTTTAATAACAAATTAACAGATTTAAACATTTTATCATAATGCATTTATTTGTTATTTGTCATCCATTTATATGGGAAAACACGTCTAGAGCTTTATCGATTTGATAATAGAAAAACAAATTGCCGACATTCTATTTTATATGTCAAGTAGTATAGTCTAGTTACAAAAATAACGCTCTTGATGAATTAATAATATATTTTAATATAATGGAATATATTGCTTAGCAGATGCTAGCAACATTCCCAATTGTTAACTTATATATTGCACGAAATATAAATAAATTTAATACTTCCAAAATTTGTATATGTTTTAGTAAAAAAAAACGACAAATGCCAGTGTACTTTTCAACATTAAAAACATTGTGATTAAAAATATATTTGATGATCTTGTCTATCATCATTTCGAATTGACTGGGGTAAAATCATTGCATCCTGTAGGGAAAAATTGCATAGAACCTTACTGCTCCAATCGAAAATTGAACCATGTATCTCGTTACTGGCCAGGCGACCCTCTTATCGTAGTAGTGGACACTGCATTCTCCACCCTCTAATGCCAGATTGACGCACAACTGACAATCTGACTGACCACCTCCTTCTATTTTTACCTCAAGTTAGCCTCCAGCTGCTATAGTTTTGTCCACATCATAATTTTTCTAATTATTCAAGATAATTTTATTCATTTTGATTGATCAACATCAAATGTAACAAACTCTAAAATATTATTGTGGAAACATTTTCTGCGAATATCAAATCAGTATGAGTTGAAAACATATAGTAACATTTTTGCCATGTAAGATGTTTCGGAAATGAAAAATCCTGCTTTTGTTTGAATATATGGTTAAATAAACAATGCATCGGAGTTCTTGACTATTTTATATATTTATGATTTGATTTATTTTAACAGGATTCTCATAGTTTAACGAGAAGAAATTTTTATTCTGATATTTTATTTTCAAAAATAATATAATAATATTAGATTACTACTTCACAATAACCTGCAGTAAGATCTTATCTATATTGATGTTTGATATTTATTATTTGATTTATTTTAACCGGATTCTCATATTTTAACGAGAAGAAATTGTTTATTCTGGTATTTTATTTTCAAAAATAATATAATAATATTACATTACTACGCCACAATAATCTGCAGTATGATCTTATCTATATTGATATTTGTTGTTTTAGAATCTCATTGCACTCTGCCTCAAAAGAAAAATTGTCGGACAAATTGGTATTGTAACAGCAATTGGTATTGTAATCAATTTTTCTGAGAAGAACACTCAATTAAAGTAAATATGCACTTTTAATAAATATACTTTTAATAAAACACAGTGTGACATATTCTCATATTATAGCAACTATAAACAAATATACAAAGACATGCATAATTCAATATTCAAATAAATAAATCCAATATTTTTTTTAATGTTTGGTTGCTTTGAAAAAATTTCTAAGGAATAACATTAGCAAAATCTATATGATTACACTTACTTAAAAAGTAACAATTTAAAATCTATTTTTCTGTGCTTTGTAAGGAAAAATTATTCATTTTAATTAGTTCACTTTCATTACACATACATATGAAAATATTAGGACGTTTTTATGCAGTGGTGCTAAAAAAATTGTATCATATATATAGTATTTCTATAATGTTGATGGAGGAAACGAACAATAACACATTTGAAGGGATTTTTAAAATGCTTAATATGGATGAATACACTGAAGACAAGAGTATGCAGTAATGCAAAAACATTTATTTAGGAGAGTTTATATAAAAAATATTCCAAAATAGTTTTACATAAGTGACATTAATACTTAATATAGAAAAATATGTAATATTATTATTTATGTAATATTATTATAGTTTTTCATAATTTAAGTAAATATTGGGAAACGTTTTGATATAATGAAAAAATTGTGATATTTTTACGTTATTATAAATTTAATAATAAAAACAATTGTATGGCATAGTTATTTTATTATATATTTAATAATAATTTTTGTATAATTAAAAAAATATATTTTCTTAACTTTTCGAAATGACGTAAAATAATGCTAATTGTCCCATAATAATGGCTAGAAGGCGATGACAGTTGAAATTTTCATACAAGGGTCAACGCATTAAAAATGTGATGCAACATTCTGGTTTGTTGCGCTATATTAAACATTTATTTTGAAAATACTGAATTTTTCGGAATAATGCAATTTAGTAAGCACCAATGTAACATAAATTCCCTTAACTCTTTGTTTTATTACTCAGAGTTTCAAGAATGTTATTTCATCTCTAACAACTTACACGTTTTTTATTTAATCAAATTTTTCAAAGAACCCTTAAGGAATATTTAGACCTCAGTGTGCCTATTTTGGTTCATTGGTTAATGCATGTTTACAGTCCTGTAACTCTATTATATTTACCTAGATAATATCTCTATCTATAAAATTGAAAATTCGTGCATGTGTATTTGTTCAGACATTTATGAAAACTCCATACAAAATAAAATGTAATAAACAATAGTATGTGTGGACGCGGCCAACCAATTAGTGCCATATCTGTATGCCTAGAAATAAATAATAGAAATGTAATAAATGGGCAATTTTGTTTTAATATATAATTTTTAATTAAAGAGTGAGTTGGGTTTTAGAATCGTAAGTAGTACACTTTGGCAAGACATGAATACATCTCAATCTAAATCTCAAAGTATGGGAGAGAGTTTAAACGGCGATTTATTGAACTATGACAACTGACATTTTTAATCAATATCAAAATGGTGATGGCTCAGATCTTTTAGAAAGATTATTTATTTTGGCTAATGTCATTTTAACGAATAATAATTCCTTTATGTTTCAAGTTTGAACAACAACCACAAACTAAAATTCCAGTCTCGTACATATTAGTGAACAAACTTAACAAACTTGTACAAACTTAAATCGATAATCACTTTTTAAATTCAATTTTATACTTTCAGAGATAATGTTTAAACTGTTAATCCATAGTGATAAGCATCTATAAATAATGGCATTGTTCGTGCACTAAGTCGTATGTCAAAATTTGTAAGATTTTAGATGATAAATAGAACAGTTTTGTATTCAGTCGTCTTTTTTCTTAAATATATGATCATCACTATATATAAATGTTTAACATGTTGAGCGTATTTTTGTCTTTCAAGACACCCCCTCCCCAAGAAACCTCCTGTAAAAAATTTATTAAATGATACTTTCGATAAAAAAGCCTACAAGAAAAACCAAGAATTTTGGAGGGAATTTTAATGTAAAATCAAATATAGTGAATGTAATGCCTTTTCTAACGTGTGAGTGCCTTTCCAGATACTACAGACGCCACCTGGAGACCTAGAAGACTGAATCTGTGTGTCACTTATTATGTCGACTACGGCATAGAACCTATTTACCCTCTTCTCCAGCGACAAATTAAATGGCGTTTTTTTAAGTATTTAAAGCCTCGAAAAGCTGTTCCGTTGACAAAGAAGGCTGAAACTTTCAGACACATTATTAACTATGGTACGGCTTAAGGAAGCCGAATTTTTGATTTAACCCCCCCCCCCCCCTAGAGACAAAGGAAATGAGTATTTTAAGTATTTTCAAGGCAAGGGAAAGGGGCGAAGATATTGTCGTAGGTGGGATCGAGCAATCTTTTCAGATCTAGTAGTCTTTCTGGTAACTGAGGCTGAATCTTTGCTTATTTATAGTACCAACTATTGGACAGAACATAAAGTAACTGGATTTTCGATATACCCACAAGATGCGGAGAAAATGAGTTTCATCGAAAAGTCTTTTAGACTCTCCAGAAGCCCCTGGTGACCTAGAAGGCTGAAGTTTTATACATTTATAGTATCGATCATAATACACTTATAGTATCACCCATAGAACACTTATAGAATCTTTACAAACTCATAGTATCAAAAATTGGATAGAACTTAAAGTAGCTAGATTTTCGATATACCTGCCGGAGGAGGAGAAAATGGGTTTTCTCGAAAAGTCTTTTTAGACTCTCAAGTAGACTTCCGGCGGCTAAGAAGACTGGCTCGTTGCACACTTTTAGTATCGACCACTGGACTAAGCCAGATTTTTGTTTTTCCTCTAAGATTGGACAAAAAGGGGAGGGGTAAAGTCTCTTAGAAAACCTCACTGGGGATATAAAAAACAGAACCTAACTGGGCCAATTTTCAATTGAGATAACTATTTTCGACGCTAAGCGTCAAACATTGTGAAACAAAATAAAATTTACTAAACACAGTTTCAAATTAATTTTTTAAGAATATTAATTAACATGCCTTTGATAGTCTTAAATACTGGTTTCAACAAACCATTAAATCAAGTTTTAAGGATGGGGCAACTCTGAAGACCTAACTTAAGTGTAATACCAAACCTAGCAGTATCTGCAACCACCAAACCTAACAGTACCTGCATTAACCAAAACTAGAGCCATTAAGGATATATTTTTCTGCCCCTGCGCTCACCACTTCTTTGTGATTGGAATTTCATAAGCAGATTTTTACCGAAATGTAGAACTTGCTATTTCGATTATGAAGGCACTATAATCAAAAACAGGCATACGATTTTCCATATGAGGTATTGAAATATCAATGACGTGATATAGAATTAGAAAGCCTAGTTATGAAAACAAGAAACATCTATGATAGAAAATCTCCATACGAAAAGTACGCATATTCAAATAGAGCCTCAAACTAGCAGTTTGAATTCTGAAATTAAGTGGAAAATATGCTCTGTTCAATTCTTAATGTTGGTTATTGATCATGCAATACAGGAGGACCCATTTCAGTTATATGCCGCAGGCTAATTAACGCGTGAAAATGTTATATCCACAACTGTTGCAGCTTAAATAAGTATTAATCGTACTGATTTGAATACAGTGATTAGCAAATTAAATACATGAAAATAGAAGCATAAATAAATGAATTAACTTCTACTCACTACAGTCAAAACACAATTGCCCTGAAGTAAATAAACAATATGGGAACATTAAAAGGAGTATAAATATATCTCATATTCTACAAACGTAAAAGAAAAAAAATCGAAAATATAAAATCTGATCTGTTCAACAGCTTAATCAGCGTCAAATTTTATTTTATCAGCCAGTTGAAAGCGAGCTTTGTAATACAAAGTAAGAGCGAATGTATTTTATTCTGTCAGCGTTTCTCTTTCCCAATATTTTTTTCTTCTCTAGTTTATAGATCTGAAGATTTTGGTACCAAGCAAATGATTTATAAAGGCATTTCATTTTGTCGAAAATAACAAGCCTTACCCGGAAAAATGACATCTTTGGGGAAACAGCGGTGTGTCATCCCAAAATGAAGTTTGTACCCAATAATTAAGTTGTTGGGTAAAAACATAACACTGGAGCATTTTAAAAATTTAAAGACATGCTATTGGCAGATAAATCAAAATGTTGTGTCTCTTTTCATGTATGAACTAGATCTACACTATAAATATACCTGCTATGCTTGGCGTAACAAATTTATCTATTGAGAAATGGGTATATAATATATTAAACGCTAAAATATTCAATTAACAAACGCTAATACTGTATGATGGCTAACATTTTTGAAAGACAGTAGATGATTTAGTGTATAGGACATAATAATATGCTTCTTAGTTTACAAATATAATTTTAATTTTTAAGTTATATGTTTTGCCATGGGGTTAAAAGTCCAACCATCGAAATCAGTCAACGATACATCAGGGATGTTTAAGAGGCAGAAATGATAACTACAACCTATCCTTTAAAATGACGCTAAATTCCAGGTGGACAATGATCGATCACACGGTACTCAAAATGTAAACATAGAATAATGTAAAGAAAAAGTATTGTAAAGTATCGCGTGGGTCCTGGAATTTTTAAAATCTCTCCCATGCACGGTAGATGCGGATTCTTCCTTTGGACTGGACGTTCACCAGACATGTCCCTGATGAAACATATCTGGAACAAGGTAGATGACCAACAAGAAAGATCAATCATTCTTAAAGCATTGATTATGAAACACTTTCCAACTTCAATGCAATTTTATTTAAAAAAGTCGAAAATGCAATAAATTCCTCGGTAATATTTTAAAACTTATCACGATACTACATTGATTTATTATATTTGAAAACTTAAACCTTCATTGAAAAAAATGAACTTCATTCAAAAGACGGCATTGAAATATAAATTGCGTGGTTTAAATATCTCTAAAATGCAATACATTCCACGGTAATATTTTTAAATCTATCATAATACTACGATAATTTATTATATTTGAAAACTTCATCGAAAACAACTGAAATTAATTCAAATGACGTCATAGAAAAAATAACACGCCTGGATCTCTCTATAAAAGCAGGATTTCATTCATAACTTTCTCCATTTCATTCATCACAATACTATAATAATTTATTTTATTTAAATATTAAGACCATGGAGCTACAATTCATAAACTTTATGCTTAAAACTTCATCGAAAAATATCGTCCTTCTGTTTATAAAATCAATTAATATTTCATTCATATCAGCCATGCAGACTCCATGGACTCAATTATTTTTTGTTAAAGAAATACAGTAATTCTAATACAACTCATTCTACATATTTTGCTGTTTACATTTCACATAGGTGAAAAATAGGCTTAATTGTAGAAATAATCAAATTTGAATGAGAATTTAAACTCAAATATATTGTCATTGTGTTGTTTTAGTATGTAGATGCACAGAATTTAAGCAGAAATAAAGTAGTTTTAGGATGGATACAACACTCAATATGAATTAAAAAGAACTTTAAAAAATCACGAATTTGAAACAAGATGGATGCCATATCTCATTTTGAAGTGGGTCATGTGATCGTTTAATATCATGGTCACGTGATCGTTTCATATAAGATGTGTAATTATTATTTTAATTTATATTTAAAAAACTACTGAATATATTTAGCTGAATTTTTTTTTATATATTTTATGGAACAATTTGACTATTACCTAAAATTTTCGAAGCAATTTGTGAATTTTAAATCCGCTTAAAAAATGTTAGAAAAATTAGGTCCCATAGGGCTCAATGTATTTCATTTTTTCAACCCGGGTTCAATCCAAAACTAATTGTGTGATATTATTCATTTATATTCCCATAGGTCCTACAGACCGTCTGAACAACATACTAAAATTTCATTTTGATTAAGTCATTTTTACGGCAGTTATCGTGCTAACGGACAGACAGACAGACAGACAGACAGAATGAACAAAGTCATAAACACTTTTCAACTTTGTTGTAAAGTGTTAACTAGCCCATCGTGGTTCTCCACCATCTAAAGCAAATTAACTCTCGACTCGTGTAGAATCAGCCTGGTAAACTATTACCTAGGATGATATCAAAATTATCCTCTATTTATTTTCAAGCAGTTTAGAAGATGTTTGTGCAGTTCGAAATGGTTTTTAACACTTTACAACAAAGTTGAAAAGTGTTTATGACTTTGTTCATTCTGTCTGTCTGTCTGTCTGTCTGTCTGTCTGTCTGTCCGTTAGCACGATAACTGCCGTAAAAATGACTTAATCAATATGAAATTTTAGTATGTTGTTCAGACGGTCTGTAGAACCTATGGGAATATAAATGAATAATATCACACAATTAGTTTTGGATTAAACCCGGGTTGAAAAAATGAAATACATTGAGCCCAATGGGAACGAATTTTTCTAACATTTTTTAAGCGGATTTGAAATTCACAAATTGCTTCGAAAATGTTAGGTAACAGTCAAATTGTTCCATAAAATATATAAAAAAAAATTCAGCTAAATATATTCAGTAGTTTTTTAAATAAAAATTAAAATAATAATTACACATCTTATATGAAACGATCACGTGACCATGATATGAAACTATCACATGGCCCACTTCAAAATGATATATGGCATCCATCTTGTTTCAAAATCGGGATTTTTTTTATGTTCTTTTTAATTCATATTGAGTGTTGTATCCGTCCTAAAATTACTTTATTTTTGCTTAAATTCTGTGCATCTACATACTGAAACAACGCAATGACAATATATTTGAGTTTAAATGCTCATCTAAATTTGATTATTTCTACAACTAAGCCTATTTTTCACCTATGTAAAATGTAAACAGCAAAATATGTAGAATGAGTTGTCTTAGAATTACTGTATTTCTTTAACACAAAATAATTCAGTCCATTGAGTCTGCATGGCTGATATGAATGAAATATTAATTGATTTTATAAAAAGAAGGACGATTTTTTTCGATGAAGTTTTAAGCATAAAGTTTATGAATTGTAGCTCCATGGTCTTAATTCTTAAATAAAATAAATTATTATAGTATTGTGATGAATGAAATGAATGAAATCCTGCTTTTATAGAGAGATCCAGGCGTGTTATTTTTTCTATGACGTCATTTGAATTAATTTCAGTTGTTTTCGATGAAGTTTTCAAATATAATAAATTATCATAGTATCATGATAGTTTTAAAAATATTACCGAGGAATGTATCGCATTTTAGAGATATTTAAACCAGGCAATTTATATTTCAATGCCGTCATTTGAATAAAGTTCATTTTTTTCAATGAAGGTTTAAGTTTTCACATATAATAAATTAATGTAGTATTGTGATAAGTTTTAAAATATTACCGAGGGATGTATTGCATTTTAGACATTTTTAAATAAAATTGCATTGAAGTTGGAAAGTGTTTCATAATCAATGCTTTAAGCATGATTTATATTTCTTGTAATTCTTAATTTTGAAGCAAAAATGCCTTTTACAACTCTGTAACTGCATCAATGATCTACTGTAACATAAATAATCTGTGAGATAAATATAATTTCAATAGCGTAATTCTTTCTTGGTTTACAATTTTTACAAAGAGTAGTTGTTGTTGTTGAAACCCAGACCCTCCGACCTACCAGAAAGGTGTAAGGTAACGGTTAGGATGGCCGGGAAGTGTTCACCCAGTTTAGATCGGAACACAGTGGGGGAGGCATCCACAGGGACCGTACTCTCTTTCCCTACCACCAACCTCTCGAAAGGACTTGCGGACCCACATGTTTAACGTGATCGTACTCCGCATGAACACGGCGGCAGTTGTGGCAGCGTGCAAATCCAGAGCGCAAGCCACCCGGATACCGCGCCCGAAATGTGCCAACAATACACAGTGTTCCCAGATGGTCACCCACCCAAGTACTAATCGCGTCCGATGCTGCTTGAATTGTGTTTTCAGCACGGTAAGACCGTTGGCTATTACAAAGAGTAGTGTCAAAGTATTATTATTATTAACTGAAGTTCAATTAAATTAAAGTATCTGACATGTTGAAAATATTTTGACACTGATTCTAAATATACTGTAATTACCAGTGCTCTTGTACTGTGATTCGGAGATAATATCATTGATTTCCTTCCTCTTCTTCTACTTCTTACTTATCCCACTTGGCCTAGTCTGAGCGAAACCTTCAGCCTTGAGATTGTTTAATTACTTTCACTACATACATAGAACAATGCAAAGAAAAACTACTGTAACGGGGTCAAAAACTCGAATTGTACGACACTATAAGTGTACAAATTCGACCTTCTAGATTACCGGGATATTCTGTGGGGTCTGGAAATACCTATTTTCTCCTCCCACAGGAAGGAATAAGAATTCCATTTCGCGCTCTATACAGCAAGCGTGCACATATTTAGTGTTATAGGTCATCCAGAGGGACTTGTAAGGGTCTGGACATACTTTTCAAAACCACCACTGTTCTCTGTCCCCGGGTTAAAATCGAAAATACGGCTGCGTTAGTTTCTGTACCTTTGACGATTCTATAAGTGATCACAGATTCAGTCTTCTAGATATTTGGGTGGTTTCTGGAGGGTCTGGAAAGGCGCAGACATGCTGGAACGTCATTATCTAGATTTTATTTACTTTTAAATTGAATTTTCCTCCCAAATAGCTATTTTGTAGCAATTTTCAGCATGATTAATATTTAATAATATATTTTTATTTTTCAGAAAATGTTCGAAATACATAATTCTAAGTTACAGTTTAGTAGAAAAATAAATTTGATATTTATATGGAACAATAATAATATAATAATAGTAATAAAGAAAAATATCTGGGACGAAAGTGCCCTAAATGTATTTTTTACATATCATAGGAGTGTGTGTTAAAGAACCCTTAGTGGAAGAAAATATTTTAGAAGTAACACTCTTAAAGGACGTTTGTACTATTTTCTGTTACAATTTATAATAATTGGGCAAAATGTTTAGTAATTTCATGCTCTGAAGGACATACAATAAATCTTTCATTTTAATTGTCATTTTAACGGATAGTTCGGGCGGCTATAGAAATTATGAAAAAAACAAACAAAAAAGAACTGTTTCTTGTATAAATTCTAGTAAACATCCTCTCTCCAAAACAAAAATAACATTTATTGATAATAATTGTTTTGTGTGTGGTATAACCATTCGTTCTCTCCTGTTCATTTTTTTTTATCTTCATCTAATAATTATCGTTTTCTATTATAAGCCAGATATTTACTTCGAAAAATATACAATCCCTCTCCATGTGTGGTATTGTGTTAGTATACTATGGCACCGGATGTTCTATTCCCATACACGACTTCTTTCAACAATTGTCATTAAGAGCAATATTAAGTGTTTGTGTTTTTCGGTCTTAAAAGAATTCCCGACTATCATTAATGGAACCGAAGGAAGTTGTTTTGTCATTTGATAGACTTTTGGGGGTTATTGACACATACACGGCGCATTATTTTATTACTTTCCTTATATGCATAGTTCAATTTATAGGGGAAGTGTTGTGAGGGAGTCGAAAATTGAAATTTGAGTTTTCGACACAGAAGTTCACGTTTTAAATATCCCTGAACACGAATTGAATGAACGTTCTTGAGGTGATATATGTGTGTATATATTAGTGCGTGTGTATGTATGTTACTATGTTAGTGTGTATATGTTAGTGCGTGTGTAAGCATGTTACTATGTTAGTGTGCATATGTTACTGTGTGCACGTAAGTATGTTACTGTGTGTACGTATGTATGTTACTGTCTGTATGTATGTATGCTATTGTGTGTGTATCTTACTGTGGACGCGATATCTCACGGAAAATGACACATATAGAAATTAGTTTTGTATAACAATCAGTGAATACAAGAATCCTATTGATTTTGAACGGAATAGAATGTTCGAACCCCCCCCCCCCACCCACCCATCAATTTGTGAAAACATTAGTAAAAATTAGCGCTTTCAATACTGATATAAAATATTCGTTTCAGATGTAAATTTTCATTAGAAAACGGATGATATGGGCTTTAAGATCGCCAGCATAAACCGTTCTCGCGATATTGTAAAATCATTTGAATAAAAATTTAAAAAACAAATTAACTATCAGGACTTAGAATAGTGTAAAATAAATGATCATTTCATACTTAATTTTTAATTAAAAATGTTTGACATAAATTGTAGATCCTTTCTTGAGATATTATATGTTTTTAAAATAAATTTACCATAAAAACACCATATAAAATTTAAAACGTATGAAGTATGTTCACTTTCTATAGGCAATATTATGCAATATCATTCTCATGAATCTAGATCTTTCCATTCACGACATAAAATACATTTTGCAATAGTTTTGTATTTTGATATCTAAGATTTCACCAGTAGTAATTAATTTCATGCAATTGATATTAATTAGATATTAATTGCATTCTGATGAGGATTCGCATTATGTATAAGACGTTCATTTGGACTAGTAAGTTTCCACAAAGGGCTAATTTCAATTTTCGCTGTATTAATTGATTGCTAAAATCATTGTGTTGTGGATCATGTACCCAATTATTTCGCTGTAAAAGCTGTAAAGTCTTTGCATTATGTAGTTATAGTTATGGTTATGTACTGCCCACATTAGATATTTTCATACCCAAGCTTGGGTTAGTTCACATATTGCCATCTAGCATCAATCTTACGCATATTAAAAAACCTATCACCTACATCTCTCTGTCTTGTGTGCATTCTTTAGCTGTTTTTTTAACACTTTACAACAAAGTTGAAAAGTGTTTATGACTTTGTTCATTCTGTCTGTCTGTCTGTCTGTCTGTCTGTCCGTTAGCACGATAACTGCCGTAAAAATGACTTAATCAAAATGAAATTTTAGTATGTTGTTCAGACGGTCTGTAGAACCTATGGGAATATAAATGAGTAATATTACCCAAATAGTTTTGGATTGAACCCGGGTCGAAAAAATGAAATACATTGAGCCCTATGGGACCTAATTCTTCAAACATTTTTTAAGCGGATTTAAAATTCAAAAATTGCTTCGAAAATTTTAGGTAATATTCAAATTGTTCCATAAAATATATAAAAAAAAATTCAGCGAAATATATTCAGTAGTTTTTTAAATAAAAATTAAAATATTAATTACACCTCTTATATGAAACGATCACGTAACCATGATATGAAACGATCACATGACCCACTTCAAAATGATATATGGCATCCATCTTGTTTCAAAATCGTGATTTTTTTAAGTTCTTTTTAATTCATATAGAGTGTTGTATCCGTCCTAAAACTACTTTATTTTTGCTTAAATTCAGTGCATCTACATACTGAAACAACGCAATGACAATATATTTGAGTTTAAATGCTCATCTAAATTTGATTATTTCTACAACTAAGCCTATTTTTCACCTATATAAAATGTAAGCAGCAAAATATATAGAATGAGTTGTATTAGAAGTCCTGTATTTTTTTAACACAAAATAATTTAGTCCATGGAGTCCGCATGGCTGATATGAATGAAATATTAATTGATTTCATAAAGAGAAGGACGATTTTTTTCGATGAAGTTTCAAGCATAGAGTTTAATTTTTTGTAGCTCCATGGCCTTAAACAAAATGTTTAAATAAAATAAATTATTATAGTATTGTGATGAATGAAATGAATGGGAGAAAGTTATGAATGAAATCCTGTTTTTATAGAGAGATCCAGGCGTGTTATTTTTTCTATGACGTCATTTGAATTAATTTCAGTTGTTTTCGATGAAGTTTTCAAATATAATAAATTATCGTAGTATTATGATAATTCTAAAACTATTACCGAGGAATGTATAACATTTTAGAGATGTTTAAACCAGGCAATTTATATTTCAATGCCGTCATTTGAATGAAGTTCATTTTTTTCGATGAAGGTTTAAGTTTTCAAATATAATAAATTAATGCAGTATTGTGATAAGTTTCAAAATATTACCGAGGAATGTATTGCATTTTAGACTTGTTTAAATAAAATTGCATTGAAGTTGGAAAGTGTTTCATAATCAATGCTTTAAGCATGATTGATCTTTCTTGTTTATGTTTAAACGAAATGCTAAAAATTTCATTCAAAAAGCTTCGTGGTACTTCAAAATGAATTTCAATAGTAATGCCATTACATAGTTTCAAAAATACTTAAATAATTCATTGTTATGTACTGTTTAGTTCAGAGACCAGGAGATACGTTCTTATAACAGTAAACAAAAGAAATTAAAAATAGAAACAATGAAGATACATATTAGCATTGTGGGGACAGGTTGGTTCCGTTCGGGTTTAAATCCAAGGCATCGACTGTAGTAGTCCTATACTATACGGTTAGTTCAAAAGATATCTTCAAATCCGAACGCATTATTTGGGTGTGCTTTGTAGTACTGTCAGACGTTGTTGGAATTATTTCTTTCTTTTAACTCAGTCCTTCCGACCTACCTGAATGCGTATCTGTTTGGACGGTGGGGACAGCGCTGACCAATTTAGATCAACTTTTCAGACCAACCAATCGGAAGAACTTTCACACCCACATATTAAACTTGCCCATACTCTGCGTCAACATAAAGATAGTTCGGACTGGACAGAGCTAGGAATCGCACTCATGTCGTCCGAGTTGTTGGAATGTGAACGAGATTCTCACCCCGTACTTCTCTCTCCTGGAAAGAGATCGGGAGAGCCTGTAAAAATAGCAAGGGCGATTCCAAGAGTCCGCAAATTTTCAATCGTGAAACTCAGGGGTTGTGAGCATACCCTGTCGGCAAAGTGCGTATTTCGATCGTACAGCTGCATGGAGTGTGTGCCATTGGTTATTAGGGAAAGTAAGAACATGCGCCGTCTGTGGTACTGATATCTCTTTAGATACGTTGCGATCGTCATGGAGAAGGTTTCGCGTTCGTTTTGTCGTCCAGATCACCACTGATGTGACGTATTGGCTTGGCTCTGGTTTGAACCAGGTTCCTCGTGTGTAGTAGTCAGATACTATATGATTAGGTCAAAATATATCTTTGAAACCGAACGTATAATTTAAGATGTGATATGTGGTGCTGTTAATTTTTGTTGCAATAGATCGAAAGACGGTCGCCACTGCCTTAAAAATTACCTAATCCAGGAAAAGCGTATACATAAAATAACAAATTAAAAAATATGAATTTAAAATGTAGATTAGTTAATTTCAGCAATAATGGTAATCATTGGTAATTTAAACCAAACCTTGGTAATTGAAGTTACATTTTTTTATATATAACAAGTACTGTCAAATACAAGGAAACTAACACAATTAAAACATCAAATTGCTTTTTTTTCTAACACGATTGAATACCTTTACATCAATATTCATTTCTCTAAAATAGGTTAACTGTATCCCAAGTATTTTATTTATTTATTTATTTGAAAAAGACTGCAAGCAACAGGACGTAGTCCCAGTTACAGCGTGCAGGAATAAAAATACATTAAAAAATACAGATTAAAATACCATAAAATACATTAAAAAGTTAAAATACATTAAAAAGGAAAGCAAACCTTCAACAATAAATGATCTTCATAAACAGATCCACACGAATACATACAATAAAATACAGGATGTTTACAACAAATGCTTTTTAAAATCCATCTCCGATGAATAAAAATATCCAGATTATCAGGGAAATTTTTGTATAATTTTGAAAAACTAGTAATTGCACAATTACATCCAATATTCGAATTAAAATTATTTACAGCAAATAAGTTAATGCTTCTTGTTGTATACTGAGGAACACGAAACCTAATCCCACCCAAAACAGGGGAACAGTCAACTCGGCCACCAAACAGATTCCTGAAGAACGAAAACAGACTGTAATCCCTTCTGCTCTGTAAGCTTTTAAAACCAAATGAATCACGTAGAAAAATAGCGGATAAGGCATAACAACGAATGCGAGTTTTCCTATAATAAAGATACCTCAATAAAGATACCTCAATGATCTCGATCCTGTTTGAGTGAACGGCAAGAAAAGGCCTCCACACCACAGACGCATATTCAAGCCTAGACCTGACCAAGGCATTGAAAATGACAATAGCTATTATAAATATAATAAGTAATAATAAATATGACTGAATTGACCTCTGAGACGAGTAAGTTGGACTAAAATACCTATTGTAAATATCTGAAAATTTTAGGGAGATTAAGTGTTTCAGGTTTCATCTATGCTTCCATATAGGGAACTAATTACAACATAAATCCTGACAGTGGGACGCGATTATGAAAATGTCGTTTTCATTGAAGAGTGTGAGTTAAACCAAAACTGATAATTGAAGTTATAAATTTATACATATAACTAGTACTTAAGCCTGTCAAGTATAAGGAAATTAACGCTATTAAAAGATCAAATTGCATATTTTAAAAGCAAAATCTATTTTGTTTAACACTATATGACCTTAAGCGTCTAAAATAATCTTTATAATCGCAAATTGGCATAGATATATTATGTCCTGTAGTCGATACGTCCCTTAGTCCTTGAGCGAGGATTGGGCTTCAGTAGGGTTTTGAAAGATTTACGTAGCGCAGAGCAGACAGTGCAGCGCAGACATCAAAAAGCTGTCTGTTACATTCTGTGCCATGGATGATATTATAAATTTGCAAAGTTTCAGGCATGTAAGTCATCGAACGGATTCATTAGAGTAGGAAAGATTTCTTAACTCCACTCGCCTTGTCTACTCCCTGATAAATGCATCGAAAATCCGGCTTAATTAGGCTCTGCATTGTGGTTGATACTAAAGTGTGCAAAGATGCAGCCTTCTATGTCGCCGGAAGAACTTCTGGAAGAGAAGGAACGACTCCAAAAATAAGCCTTTCTCTCCACTCCAAGGCTGTAAATGGAAAATTCTGCTTCATTTGGTTCTGTGCCCTAGACGATATTACAGGTGTCCAAAGATTCAAACTTCTACGTCACTAGGTAGCTTCGAGATGGTCTGGAAATACATAAACTTTCAGACAATTATTATATAGATACTGTAAAAAAGTTGATGAACTCGATAATTAACTTACTAGTTAACTAAACTAATACTTTTGCTTACGTTCCATTATTTTTCAGTGCATCGTCTTTTTCAAATTATAAATAACCTTATAATGCAAAAGATAAGCCTTTTTCTGTATCGGACACAAAAAATATACAAAAGGATTTCATATCAGAACATAGCATGTAATCCTTTCTAAACTTTCATATAAAAATATTCCTTAGAATAATATTCACTCTGATAGTTCATCCTGGAACAAAATTTTATTTTCCCTTCTAGAAAACACGATTTTCTTGAACGAATTGTATTCGATTTTTTGAAATCGAGATTCTATGTCATGTTTTGTTAGCAAATTGTTTCAAAATAATTCTTTAAACAAAAGTGGTAAAATGTTTATCTTTTGGATATTTCAAGTAACTAAAAACAAGTGACTTTGCGGGCATCTAGTAATAAACTGTATCAAAACTGAAATGCTGTGCATATAAAGATAAGTAAAAATACTTACGTTTCGGAAATCGTTGGTTTTGCCTCTTCAGGGCAACAAGCCTGGAACATAACACCCAAATGAGCCCATGCATCCTCCCCTGTGAATGAAAAAACTCTTTCCCCTTATCGAAATGTTCAGTAATTGGGGAATTTATAAAATTATTTGTTAATGCAGACTATCGTATATTGGCCTAACTAAGCGTGCTTTAAAATATCGCTTGAAAGAACATCAACATTTGTGTTAAAGTCCAAGAAATCGATAAACCTTCACATAGCTAATTAATGTTGAACGACTAGCTAACGGTTTTTGGACTAGCTAACGGTTAGCTAACGGTTAGCTAACGGCTAGCTAACGACTAGCTAACGGTTTAACGGAACGACTGGTTACGAAGTTTTTATTCTACCTCTATTATTCAAAAGTGCTTTTCCGGTTTCAGTTTGAATTTTTTTAAAGTTTTCATAATGATCAAATTTCCAGAAACATTGCTTACGATTTGTAATTCATACTTTATTTTTCTAAGGTATGCTAATTTTTTGTAAAATATAGCGCAAATTAAAATAAAAAAAACATAGATACGTTTCGAAAATCAACTGAATATCCTTTTTCAGTACAAAATGTCTGAACACGAGCGACCAAATAAGCACAAAGCTATGTCGACAAAACTGAAATAGTTGAATCATCTGAATATACACCTAGTATGACGAAAGGGAAATAAAAGTAGAAAAACTGAAAAAAAACAAGGAAAAATGTGCAAGAGAAACAAACTAGAGAATATAAACTCGAGGAAACAAAAAAATTAGATGCTGTCATGCAATACCTCAAAGAAATATGGAGTCATTGAGAAATCTTTAACTAGATTACTGGGGTTTTTATTAATATGGAAGGATTCAAAGAAATCCAAATCGAAAACTGAAGAGCACTTTTGAATAATGGAAGCCGAAGAAAATTCAAACTGGCTATCTTGACATTGTAAAATTTTACTCTGTAAACCAGTACATTATTAGTATTATAAATAATTTTAGCAATTGAGAAACAAACAATTGTTTCATGCTAAGGATCGTACCAGCATTCCTTGAATGTTCTGAAACAGGTTATCTACTGCACCACACTGTCTCTGAAAAAAAAATAGAATTTCCTTAGTGATTATGATTTTTAGCGCCGGTGAATTTATTTAAGATTACGAATAGGACTTTAAGCATTGGTGAGTTAGTTTCATCCCGATAATTAGTGAGTTTTTGGCTTGGTAAACTGCTGCAGATTTATTGAATATATACAAAAACTAGTATTACATAACTTGCATTTTTGCTAGTAGTTTCCTAAATGAAGGGCTACATTTTTGTTATTTATATAAAGTTGAAAGAAACTTACTTAGTTAATTCAAATATAAATAAAGTACAGTGTACATAACAATATGTATTTTTAATAGGGAAGTATATTTTCCAAGTCATTAGGTAAGTTTACATTTAAAAATTTTTAACTCGTGTGAATAACAATTCCCAAAATAAAAATCTTTCAACGTTTAAATTTGAGACACATTATATTATAAATACAGTTTCTTTTATGTTTATTTTATAAAATAAAGAGTTAACTGCGTTGTTTATACTACCTTGCTTTATTGTGCCCTCATTAAAACCAACCAGGTTTTAGAATATCCTTTAAAGATGTACACAATACAAAGAAAGATATATCCAAAATTACAATTTTTAAGAACGGCCGTTACATTCATAACATTATAAAAGAAGATATTTTTCTTTGAAGTCATTAACATTTAACTTCTTATACGTATATATGATATGAATTTTTTCATCTTCATTGTTTTGCTAACAAAGACGAAATATGAAACAGATTCTACTAGCAATTTTTTTATAGCCAGGTGGCTTTCTTAAAATCTGGAACGCTAAAAAGGAATAAAATACTTGATTGCTATGTATTGCTTTCCCAACAGTACAGAGTATATGTAAGAAAAAGAATTGTGAGTTAGGAATCCGATTCTCGATTTTTTACGAATTTACTTGTTTTGAGGAAGAATCTAATATATGTATAGTAATTGTATAATGCGTTGTTGTCAGTCGTGATATAGAAGTGTGGATCTTTGGATATTTATAGCATCGACTACAAGATATAAATTAACGGCGTCGAATTTTATATTTCCTCCCAGAGGGCGTAGGAAACAGTTAATTTTCGAAAAGCCTTTCCAGACCCTCCGGAACCCCTTTGGCTTAAAAGGCTAAACACATTTCACACTTATAGTATCGTCCACAGAACGAAATCTAACATATCCGGAAATCAATTTCTCTCTCAAGGGCAGACGAAGTGAAGGGGGGGGGGCTAAAATTATCTCTAGACCCTCCTTTCTGTGGCCTAGGAGCATAGACCTTCTATCATAAACCAGAGCATAGACCGCTATTGATATAGTATTGATACAATGCTATCAAACATCAGGTCTAAATCACGTGGTGTAAAATACACACTATTAGGGCTATCACTCATAAACTACCAGGGTCCACTCGTTATAGTATTGCCCCAACAGCCAATTCTCCTTCCCATTTTTGAGCCAGTAAATAAACAATTGGCCTGAGAAAACGATTGGCCGGGGATTTTACCTACCTTCCCTATACCCGCACATCCTATGTAGAACAACACCTTTGCTCTGTGAGGAATTAATTGAAATTTATATCAGAGTGTGACTGCAAGTGCTACAATGTTCCCAATTACCTATTATTTTCCACTTTCTGTCTATCCTTTCTCACTAGTTCTGTGAATACCCGAGGCCACAAATCTTAGTACTAATTAGAAAGTCCCGTTTCAATTCCCGGTTACTGTCGATAGTGGTATTTAATTGAGATAAAATCTGAAGTTTTACAGTGTTATATGTTTTATTCAAAGTGAACTCTGAACATCTCAGCCTCAAAAGCTCAAATTTTTGAGAAAATTCTCCACATCCACGCTTCTTTCCCCTGCATGTTCCCACCTATAACCTATCCTCTTGACTTTAACCTCTAGATTCGATGAAAAGATCTAGATTCTCCTTAGTTGCCAATATCGTGAAATCGCGGCAAACAATCAGATCGGAACTTCAGCCTGTATCACGCCGCAAGTATCAGCATTAGGCATCGGCACCATCCTCACCTCGAAACATCTATTATTTTAAAATGTGCAGATAGAAAGTCGACGCTCACGAATAAGATAAAATAGCCACTCTTTTATCTTTTCCATTTTTATGAAATTTATATTTTATTTATTCATGACTACTTTATGGTTGGGTGTAAAGATCTCGAAATATGATCTTAACCTTTCGTCCTCTTTCTTATCAGCGATAGGGTCTAGTCGTATAGATTGTTCTATGATTGTAAACCTAGAAGTGTAAGTTCGAGTAAACAGAGTGTAACAGTTTTTTTACAGCTTATCTGTTTTGAAAATATTTGGCTTTTGAAAATATAGTAAAGGTGCAGGTTATTACTATAATTTTAATGTAAGTTCTTTGATATATGTATTATGTACGTGAAATTTAATAACCTATTCGACTTAGAAATATTTCCAATACATTTAACTTCCATTATTTTATGACATAAAATACTAGTTTGAGCTAGCTATTATTGTTACATTATGTCTCTAAATGCTATAAAATGCTAGAACTATTTCGAAAGAAGTGCGTGATATTTTTGAATTGTATTATTATATATGAAAATTTCTGTTAAAAACGATTTACAGTTTGATTTATGTGCTGATCTTTTCCGATTGTCAATGGTCGTTTATTTATAAATTTCTCTCTTACGACATATTTTAAAATGTTTATAGTACTATTAAGATGTTGTTGTTGATATTAAAATGCTATTGAAATCTCTGAGGTGTTTCGTGAACTTAATGAATTATTGTTTTAGATGAGAAAACTTAGACAAACCTTGACAGATATTTGTGATGATAAATTTAATAACTGACGACATTAATATTTTCAAAATAAGCAATTTAAATTAAAAACATATTTTCTCTTTATTGTGCAAGATAATGATTACTTTTCAGCGATATTTTTGTCAGAATTGCAATCACAAGAACCCGTCAGAAAGTGGCATTTCCAAAAATAAGGAAGGAACTTTGTACATGGATCAGTTTCGTACATATTATACGCTTATCAGCATGGAATAACCGCTAACTGCAATAGCAGCAGGAATACTTGTTATTTGCCGAAATTTTGCAAACTTCTATATGAACTGACAATTTTAGTCTTTTCACGTAGCTGGCATAAAATCAGTTCGCATAAAATTGTGAATGAATTTTATGCTCAGTACTTGAAAGAACTAAAATTGTCAGTTCCCATAGAATTTCGCAAAATTGTGGCAAATAACACGTTTTCTTGCTGCCATTTCAGTTAAAGGTTATTCCATGCTGATAAGCGCAAAAAATCGCAAAATCACTCCATAGGTACTATTATCTGCAATGGCAGTGCTATTCTTAATATTTTATTGATTAGGCGAACAATTAGGCGGATCCTGAGTTTTTACATAACGGAATGTTAAGGTTCTATCTGCAAATAAATTAATTTCTTTACATTTTATAATAAATTAGTTCTGAGATTCTAAGATTTTTAAGATAATTATTCGAACATTTGGAGGGTCTTCCAAACTCGCTTTTTAAATAATATGATTCCAGTATTCAATGCTTGTAATAATTGTACGAAATATTTTTCCGAAATGCTCTAGTGAGTAGTGGATTTTGTTTTCCAATATGAGCCGCATTGAGAACTAATGCAATTTTTCTCCAATGCGGGGGGGGGGGGGAGTGGAGAGGTATGACTCCATTGCCGATTGGCACAATATTTTCTTTACTAGAAATCCGGTTGCTTTGGTTAAATCTATATAACATCGTAAATTTGTATTGAAGCTTTTTAGCATAACATTTGAGATTTCGCATCTTAAAGTACTAATTGAAGAGTAAGATAATTTCTTGTAAGTCCTAGCCTACACGTTAAATGTAGCTTTGCCGGTGCTATAGGTACTATTTTGAGGTGTAATACTATACTTCTCTACATAATAGTAGGAGTGTAGGCAGTGTATCTTTAAGAGGAAGATTTGATATACATTAGCGGCAGGTGTATTTTGTCAATATAATTTTGATAACAGAAGATGGAGAAATAAAGGTGCATATTATTTCACATTTCCTGGAATGCAACAAGGCTAGCAACTTTTTACGTACAAGGTCATAAGTTTCTTTGAGTATGCTAATATCAAAATTTTAGACGAAATTTACAGTAATTAAATAATTGGGGAAAATATTAAATACACTGTGATTATTTCTATAAATTCATGAAAGAGACAGTAATTGCAAGTAAGATTTTAACATGTATTTTATCTTCTTTGACAACAGACGGAATTGAGTTGGGATCACTGGTGCAAATATTCAAGATTTAAAATAAACGATCGCTACTTTTTGTAAGAAAATTGCAAACTAAGAAATGCTATTACGCATTATAACACATTATTAGTAATCGTTTTACGCAATATTCTTTAATCTAAGTTGTTTAATATAATTTAAATAAGATGTTAAGCATATTCAGATAAGTGTCGTAATTTAGGAAAAAAATATTGAATCATTTTTACAAGATTACGCTTTTTGTTTAATTTGTTTCCTAGCTGCGAAAAAAAATATTTACACTTCTTTCGGAGAAGCACTATAGCAGTGAAAAAGCACAAGTGAGAGATAAAAAACTAAAAGAAACTTTTCTGCTTAACATTGCCTAATTGCAAAAAATGCAACAAAACATTAGTCATTTAACTTGCCGCCAAGCAACGAAAAAGATCCCAGTTCTAATTGCTTTTTTATTTGCAAAAGAGTTAATGTAAAATGGTAGATACAAGATTTCAAACAACCCAAGAAAGAATTTTGGGTGGTTTTATTTAGTTTACGTGAAAAGGATAAATAAACCAAAAAATAGATAAAATTGTCAGTCGGTACAGTTTAGGTCATGTTTTCTTCTACCCTACCCATGCTGCCAACTAATTGCTCTTTTGTGTGACATAAAAAAAATTAAGAATCCAAAAAAGTTGGAATTTTTTTAATCTTTATTTTTCGCTCGTTAAGTCTGAAGATGACGCTCTAGTGTTGCCACTCTGGTAGAGGAAACTTTGTCGGATAAATAGTGGAACGGTATGTTGAGCGTAATTACTTTAAAGGGTGGCCTTTTTTCTTTTATTTTAAAACACTAGTGAAAATTCTTTCGAAAAACTACGGAAGAGTTTTAAAATTAGGGAATTTTTTTTCTTATTTCTGAGCTGGGAGTTGAACGAAAGATGTTAGATGTTTCAGGTGTTTCGTGTGCTTGTAATTTAACAACTTATTTTTTACATCGATGATGCTGATAGATACTAATATTTTCTCGTTTCAAAGTAGTGGATTATTTATTTTTTAAGAGAGGAAGCGTTTGAAGTGATTCGATGACAATTTAGGTATATTTTAAAACCAAAAAGTGCATCTTTAAATTTTAGAAAAGAAGGACACGGCAAAGAAAATAGAAAACTTTATTAGGCACAACCATCTAATATTTCATATGTAGTTTACATTTTGAATGAACTTCTATAAAAATACAAAGTAAATACTGAATTTGTATTTTATAATTTACTTTGATGGTATTCCATAGCAGGTACATTGAGGGGTACTTTAAAATAACACTAACCAAAAAATTCCAGAATTGAAAATATAAACAGACTAAAAAGGAAACTAAATGATATTGAAAATATTTTTTTTAAATGCAAACACCAGACAAAGTTCTATCTCAACTCAATACGCTGAAACCATGAATCGAGCACGAGATGATTCCTGGTTTTGCCCGGCTATGCTATGAGTTGCACCACTTCTTCCATATTGTGATTTGCCATGCATTAACTTATGTGACTGACCTGGAATCTCTAAGGCAATCACCACACCATATTGTAGCTCGGGGACAATAAGACTAGTTTTATCTTTGTATTAAATAAAATTCTGCGATATTTTGACACTGCATTATAAGCAAACGGCAAAGCATACAGTTTTCAATATCCTTTGTATATATGCTAATATAAACCCGTATATGTGCAAGATGGGCTTCGAATTTTGATTTAGGTCCTAGTGTTAATTAAATATTTATTAATAACATTTTGCCTTGCCAGTATGGGGAGATATTTAATAGGTCAAGTTGATTTTCAACTTATACGAGATTCTTTGTTGGCAGAAACGTCACAAAAATGGCCGAGGACAATAGTATGCGCTATTTCTGATTCTTATAAATAGAGCATTTTACAACTATTGTTGTCATGAACAATACGATTAGAATGTAATTATTATTGCAGTTCACTATTACACTGCCTTGTTGTTGATTCATATAATTAAAATATATACATGATGATATAAGTATATTTAATTGAAATCATTCGGTTTTATGTTTCGTTGTACAATCAGTTAAATATCGAAATAAATATTTATCTGTTTACTAACACAGCTCAGATTCGATTCCTTACATGTTATAAAATCAAAATGAAATTGATCTTATGAGATTAAGAATGAAAATCGAAAACGTTCTAGAGTTGCTGGTAAGTTATCAGAGTTCAGGACTGCGTAAAGGCGCGGGCAAACAAGCAAAACGAGATGGTAAATAAGGCGCGAATTGGCAAAGAAGAGGCACCCGTCAAAAAATCCGAGGTTGGTGAATAGCAGCTAAAACTGACAAAGCCCCAATGGACGTATGACACCTGAGTAGCAGACGAGTCGAGAGATCTCGCAAAGCGAGCTTCAGCAAGCAAGGGGCTGAAACCCCTAGTTATCTTGTAAAGAAACTTGCTGGCCCAACCGAGAATCGAACCTTGGATCATCAAACTGGCCTGCTGACGCTGTACCGTTGAGCTACTGGGACGAATTGCAATCTCTTATTGTCAAAGTGGCCTCTGCATTCTCCAACCGCTAATGTCAGATTGGCAGGCAATTGACAACCTGATTGACTACCTCCTGTTATTTTACCTCAGGTTAGTCTCCTGATACTACTATTTTTATCCAGGTTAGTATCTTGAGAGGTCTTTATCCTTTCAATTTGAAATCGGCGCTCAATCTTCCAGAGTCCACTAAATCCGCACTAATTGTACTAGGGCCACTTTCAGACCACCGACATCTTTGCACTAACCTACAGGGTTGATTTAATTCTGGCTCCATTGTAAAGAATCTTGCTGCCCCAACCGGGAATCGAACCCTGGATCTTCGAACTGGCCGACCGACGCTCTACCGTTGAACCGTTGAGCTACTGGGACGAAATTGCAAGCTCTTATTGTCGAAGCGGTCTCTACAATCTCAAAAAGTCAATCCATTGGAATTAACTCCGAGTATCTTAAATTACATTTAGCTATGATATGAGCTGCAACATGTAAGGAATTTCTTTGGATTGCTTTACACATATAGTCGTACTGCATGTGTCATTTCTGTGGCACTATGTAGATCATTAGATTTCTTTTAAAAGAGGCAAATTAAAAATACAATCTCGATCACTTCACTAACGCTATAGTATAGTGTTTGTTCACTACACTGTCCCGGATTATTCAGTTAATATATTACACATCCCAATATCGATATAAATTCGAAGCATCCTGATGCCTTACCTCTCCTACTTCGTTATATGCTTTATGCTGGTGCTAATTCTGCAAAATTAGATCTCATTTCACCAAAAAGTTACAATAAACCCAAACCGAGAATCGAACTTTAACATTCAGTTTAACGCTTTTGTAAACTGACACCTACATCATCTTGGTCATATCAGATAATACATTACAAATATGACTCATATATTTAAATAAATATAGTAATGCTCTTTTATTTGCGTCAGGCATAACATCTTTAATTTATTTAAGCTTTTAAATTAAATTTGTTTAAGAATACTTTATATAGACTGAATATTATTCAACTTCATTTAATCCCAAACATTATTCGAATGGAGCCGATAATTGACTCTGAGCCTGCTGGATTAAAGTTAGACGTGCTATTATCTAAACCAATGCGACTGTATAAAGACTCCGTGCAGAACTTAAGTCCTAACTAGCATTCGAACCATTGATCTTTAAACTGGCCAAACAACACTTTATCCATTAAGGTACTGGAACGAAATTATTATTTTTATAGCTGAATGTCTATAAAGTGAACTATAGGTGCTCCTCCTTCAGATTTCAGATCGAAATGAAACTTTCAGTCTTAAAGACCAGTTCATTTTTAGCATTAGTATACGGACTACCTTTCGGTGGGTTGACCACTCGTGAATTGAAAATCGATACAAAAATCGTGGGTTCCTTGAAAAAATTTAATTTATGAATTTTGGCCTTTTTCAGACTTCGATGATTATTGCTTCTAACTCGCTGGATTAACTTTATTCTGTAGATTAAATGCAATGATCGTTCAAGCACTATTATAAAGAAGTGTGTTGTGTCCCAACTGGGGTTCTAAACACGAAGCGAGCTTCCAAGGAAACGCTATAACGACTGAGCTACAAGGACAAAATTCCTATCTTTTATAGTGGAATAAAGCCCTTCAATTATTTTGTCTCTCATTTTAAATATCTTACAGAAATATTTTTACTAAATATATATTTTCCGGTTATAAGATATCAAAATATGGTCTAAAACAAAACCCGCTTAAGTAAAGTAGATCGCTAAATAAAAATAAAGTAATAAGTATAAGTTTTTATTACTGTTTTTCAGACAGTCTTTGTGTGAAGAAAAATACTCAGACTGTTCATCATTGTTATAAGCATGGAATTTTACTGTTCAAAAATTCGAAAAATATGTCTTAAACTTGAATTTCAAACTCAAATGACTAGCTGTCTTTCATTCTGACAGATAAGATAAAACATAAAAACACTTTTTGAAAGTCAGCTGACAGGCAAAAAAAGTTGATAGAAGAAAGTATTCTGTATGTTTCACAGTTTTTAGATTCATAAATAAATTACAGGTTTTTAAGATGGAGCAGAAGGTGTAGTTTTATTTTATTTTTATTCCATTCAAATTTACGCAATATGCAAGGTGTAAAATAATTAAATTATGAAGATGGATTTTTTTTTCTACACAACAATTAATGCAACCGCATAAAATGTAAAGGTACTAAACGCTGGCATTTTACATTAAGATATTTTCTATCACTTTCTCCATTCTGATAATATAAAATAACTTCGAAACCAGTCGAAAACTGTGGGGTTACTGTGTTAATTCCGAATATCAGTGAAACCAAAGGATTTACTTGTAAATCCAAATATTTAACAAGCTGTTCTGGAAAAAGTCCGAAAATATTTAAAAATTGTTTCATTTCGTAGTTTTACCAGTCGCTGTTGGTAAATGTCAAGATTACCAAGGCTGTGTGGTAAAAGTCCACATGTCAAGTGTCCGTTGCAATTGCTTTCATTGTCTACCGTCACATGCCTCAGTTTCTTTTGAATGTTGTTAGTGCTCGGACATGTTATGGTTGGTGACACTTTGGAAGTTTTCTCTTTTGTGATTGCTTCTATTTCTTTTGAAAATATGAATCCATAGAAGATTTAACGAAAATTTAGATGCAATTTTAATTAATACAATGAAAATGACTTTTACTTATCAAACGAAAAGGGCAATATTTGCTTACGTGAAGTGAAGAAAGCAAAAATTAATCCTAAAATTAGAGCAAGTCGCTGAAGTTAATTGAAACGTTATGTTATTTGAATAACTTATGCTGAGGAAATCCATATTTTTCTTGTGCTCTAAGAAAGATGAAATGCGTTAAGTACATGCTAAGAAAGATGAAATTCGTTATACTATAACGCTTACTACAGAGATTGATTGATTGGGGATTAACGGTGCAAAATTCAAGCTCAGTGCATGCTGCACCAATCTCATTACGAACTGAACAGTTCACAAAAGTAGTGCAATAATACAGATAAAACCACAGATAATGTGACAGTTGTGATAAAGTTAAAACCATGTTGTACGTAGTTACAGATAAAGTTAAAAACTATCAATATAACAAAAATAGTATAGTACAACTATAGATTATATTAGCTAATATAAAAGTCCTGACAATTGTTGATATAGCCAGTAAGAAGTCTTTAAAACAACATGCAAGTGTGTTAGTAAATGAATTGCAAAAGTTAAAATACGTAAAAGTAAGATAAAAAATGATGATAAGAAAAATCACCCCCAAATTAGAAATATATACATTCTGCCTCGTTATTAAAAAAAATATAAGCATATTTCCATTTCATCATCAAAGTCATCGGAATGATGGAGCTTTAATAGCGTCCTCATTTTTCTTTGATGAATTCTGGCCTCTCTTATGTAGCTTTTCATTTTAAATACTTTGGGTTTCTCACAAGATATTTTAAGACTCTCTTTATTTTAGTCATTATAAAATTTATTTCTATTTATTGAGTTTGACAATTTAGGGTAGTTGCTCCTTTTGTGATACATTCGGAATAAATTGCAATAAATCTATAATTGCAATCATTTGTACTTTAAATCCCATGTAACGCGGGGAACATTTTCTGGTTTAAATACGTATTAAATTCAAATAGACGCATTTATACTGTAGATTTCCTTTCTACTTCTTAGCCCTCGTTATATTGAACCACAGTTTTACCCCACAACTATCTGGACTCTTATCACACAGCCTTAGTAAATCCCAATATTCACCAGTATCAACTGGTAAAAGCACCAGTATGAAAAAATTTTTAGATTATTTTGCACTTTCACAAGATCAGCTTGTTAAATCTAAAGATTTTACTCACATGTTTTACCTAAGTTGGGGATTTTACATTAACATATACATTAGTGCATGGTTTTAATTTTGTACTATTTGCTATGGGAGATCTTTCAGAAAAAACTGACTGCAACTTTTAGACACTGAAATTAACAATTTATCTAATTTGTTCACCAACAAAGTTAACGTCTTGTTTTGAGTAATTCATTCATATATTTTGCGTTAAACTTAATAACACACAAAATATATTTATTTTATAGGCTGGCACTGTACTATATAATAATTTATAGTTTGCTGTACCTTTCCACCATTTGCTATTAAACAACATTTTATGCATAAAATATTTCCACTACCTTGCTCTGAATGTTTTGGTAATATTTTTACAATGTATTTATTTGTTAAATTTAATATCTTAATTGTTTTAAATATATTATTTATATATATATATATATATATATATATATATATATATATATATATATATATATATATATATATATATATATATATATATATATATATATATATATATATATATATATATATATATATATATATATATATATACATATATAAATATATATATATATATATATATATATACATATATATATATATATATATATATAATACTTGGTACTTACTGGGTACTTATACCTAAATTCCATAACACACATATTTCATTTAGAACAGTCACTATAGGATTTAATTCATATACCAATGCAGCTGACAAACAACTTCTAATCATACTCAATCAAATTTATGATTATTTTACTGTACAAAAAGCACATATAATCAAAAATAGTATAGAACTAATTAATAAAATAAAACTAATCCCTTACATACATGATGTAAAAACTTTTGATTTCAAAGACCTACTTAATAATATAGACATTAATGATTTATATACAGTCATACTACTTTTATATGAACAATTCACTCAAGCAAAAAACATATCATTTCCAAAATTCAAAACTTTATTAAAATTCATTTTGTTCAAACAGTATATAGTTCAAGGAAAATGCATATACAAATTAAATAAAGGAATCCCACAGGGAGGTAAATCATCCACCATACTGGCCAACCTTTATCTACATTTTTACGAAAATCAGAACCCTTTCAACAGTCATATAATGTACAGATATATTGATGATCTTATTATTATTGGAATTACTAATGAGGCCAATGAATTAAATTTTGATTTCTATCCACCTAATCTACAACTCATTGAAAATGTATATACATCCAACTGGATCAATTTTCTAGACGTTAGTTTAACAATTAAAAATGCAAATACAATACAATTTAAAATCTATGACAAAACAGAAACTTATAACTTCAAAGTAAATAAACTTCAACATTTCTCTTCCAATCTTTCCAAATCTGTATATAGAAATATTTTTAATAACCAGTTATTAAGAATCAAAATGTTAAGCACACCTTGTTACTACAAAGAACATCTTCATAAATTCATCAACACCGTCATCAGAAATAACTACCCGCCCAATCTTATTTTTTCTTTTATTAAAACACATTTTAAATTTAAATTCAAAAACTTGCAACAATTACAGCAACATATTGACAGATCATACTCTAGCATTTCTAAATAATTCATAAACTCCATGTCTTCTTCTAACAGTTAAACTATTCGTATAATTCACTTTAACCTGCTTTGAGAAAACTGCTTAGTCAGTAACAACAAATTCACTGTAACCTGTTCTGAGATGATTGGTCATACACATGCTTTTCCAGAAGTACCACAGTACTAGGGGTAGATATATTTTCATTTTATTTTCATTATATTCTTTTGATATTACTTTATAATACTTTGCATCCTCATTTCAGTAATTAGCCACAAGCTGGTGTAACAAAATATTTTATATTCATGTTTGATTTTTTTGTGTATTTGATCCACTTTGTCTTTTCTTCTACGTCGGGCCATTTACATTATTTCTGTAATACATTTTACAGTTGTGTAAACAGAAACGTAGAATCAGCATTAATGAAACATGTATGGCCCTTGATAACGTACATGGTTTCAGAAATGCTTTTCATATTCATTTTATTCCTTTTATATTCACTAGATTCCATTTATTCAATTTCCAAACTTCTTGCATAGCTCATCGTGCTACACTAGGCTTCTGATTTGCAAAAACCTTCAGTTTACAAGCAATTTTCTTTGGTATTTCTCGGGTATGTATATATTACAAGTAATCATAAAAATCTTCAATTATATATATATATATATATATATATATATATATATATATTGGAGAATTGTTGCTCCTATATATGTTTTCTCAAACTCAGGCCTACTCGACCTAATGCTCATCACTGCTTGATGGTCCTCATAGGAAAAGAAGAGGGAGAACGAAAAACTAGCATGGTATTTAAATAGCTTTTGAAGTACTCCAACTTATCTCTTTTTACACACAGCTAATGAGGGGGAACACCCTCACAGGTGTAAAGATCATTTAAAAGATATAAATTCCGGAGATCTGCTTAGAGGTGTTACTGGTTTTGAGCTAAAAAAATGACAAATTTCTGTGGAAGCTTGAAATTTGTTGGAGAAGATGGAATTTAGAAAACCATATGTTTATTTTATTTAAAAACGGAAGTAAAATACCGTACTGAAAAAGCTTATGAATTACATTAGTTAACAAAAATAATTTTATTTCGAACCCTATTAAGAAATGGGACGGATTTTATAGTTTTGACATTGCGGAATCCAAATATGATAACCAAATTGAGCCAGCACCTGTGGTTAAGTTAGAAGGGATTAAATAATAACAAAAGTGTAAAATTGTTTGGTAATTATAAAAGTCAATTTTAGTAGAACTTGTCTAAATAATATAATTTTATTAAAGATCAAAATGAGTTTTCATTTTATTTTCTAATGGTATACACGTACTGCACTTACCCTTTATTACTGGTGTACTAGAAAATCCAAAATAACAAAACAGAACCAACCAGTCGGTGATTGATTTTGGATTTCTCGCAGGAGTACGGAAAAATGGAAAATCGAAATGTTTGTCCCTCCAGAAGCCCCACTGGGATTGCCCTGTGGTCATGACAAGAGGACTGCATTGAGAGGTCCCGAGTTCGATTCTAAACATCCCTCAAAACTACCCTGTGCCTACGCGGATTATGGGCACACTAAATCTGTAGGTTCAGAAGTTCCTCCGATAGGTGATGGGATGAATGATATGCCCCTGTAGCTTCTACCTCCACTGGGAAGTAGTGTTTGCAAGAATTTTCTTTTAGAAAATGTGTTGTTGATTTTAATCGAAGGAGCGTACATAGCTTGTGTAATAAATTGAAGGAGCTTATGTAGCATATGGACTGGATCGAAGGAGCTTATATAGCTTATGTAATGAATCGAAGGAGCATAAATAGAGTGTATCGAAAAAGCATATTTAAATCGTATTACGCAAGCGAAGAGTGTGAAAGCCGTATATAAATTATGAGTTTTATTTTAATTATAAGTTTTATATTTGTAGTACAAATCGTACTGACTGTATTCGTTTATTTGAACTTGCTCGTGATATTAAGTATAATAAACTGCCTACTGCTATTTCATAATTAGTTATTAATGAAAAATTTATCCCTAATTTTGATAAAAAGTTTCTTTTAATAAATTGCAATAAGCTCGAAATATTTTACTTTTGGAATCCCTTTTTATTTATATTTATCGAGAATCTATTTGTAACTCCGATCCTGTTCAAACCCATAGTTTCAATTGGCGTCTCATTCTCGAGTCTATGCGTGTTAAATCTTTATATAATTTTATGGAAATCTATTGCTTCGCCGCTAGCGATGCGTTTATATATTGATTCCTATATATACTTTGGTTTTGTATTGAATTACCTGCTCTTGAATTTTTTTTTACTTATTTATAATTTATGATAATTTTAGTATCGGTTTATCCGATTAACTATATGCAAATTTTGTATTCACCATTTCGGGTTGTATAAAGCTCACGTCTGCCAATTCCTTAATATTGCCACTGATGATGTACATTATGACGTATATTGCCACTGATGATGTACATTTTTTCCTGTACGGCAATATGGTATTTTAAATGTCTATAAGACTGTCAAAGACAGTTTACAAATACTTGTTGTCTTTGATACTAAATATTTGAAATATTTTAGACGTGTTTTACCAAGACCTTTGTTTTCCTGTCTATGACAGACTTGAATGTTACTACTATATTTTAAGATGAAAAGTGTAATGAAAGAATGAAGTGATACTGAACAGAAATTGTTATTATTATGAATTTTTAAGTATTAAATAAGATTCTCTGGATAATAATAATTATTTGCTAACAAAATTTACAATATATATATTAAAAATAATATGATTAGTTTTTAATCCGCATTTATGGTATAATATTGCATAATTTCATATAATAATCGAAATAAAACTAAGCTGTGAACAGCTAATTAATGCTTTTACATATTATCTATAGCCGCGAACAATGTTATATGTTCTCAATGAAGATGATATTTAATTAAAAGAACGTGCTGACCCTGCAATCCGATACTTCAGACACTTAACACATGAGCGCCAAGAGAACATCAATTAAGAATCAACTTTCCTTAACAAAGTAAAATTATCTAATTATGCCCTTATCAAGCCAATTTAGTAATTAGAATGGTAATCGTGGTTTCCCCTTCATCCAACAGCAATAAATCTCTTGTTGTCACAAGTGGTGAGTTCTTTGACGTCCTCTTAATTTTCCTGTTCGGCGATTCTGGATGATCACATTTTTTTTTCTTTCTTAAACTGCCATGGAGACAATTCAAACAACTGAGCAAATTACGTGCATGAAAAGGAAAAAATTGAATGCATTAATTGGTCCATGTAATAGAATTTATAGATGGAAGTGCTAACAGACTGGCACGCTTGTTAGCGTTTTAATTCAGGCTTACGATTGGCTAAAAAATTACCCATGTTAACAAGTGTGCTGTAAGAGGATAACATGTGGATTTAGGAATGGCCTGGTTGACATGAAAGAAATAAAAACATTTCTTTAGATATATGTATGGAAAAGAATATAGAAGCAGCAGCGTAAAGAAATAAACAAACTAAACACGAAGTACTGTAAGTACACACGATTTCACGGATTAAAAGAAGGTGCAAAGCAAAATGCAAAGCTATATATTTCATACATTTTAAATGTTAAATAATAAAGATTCTATTAAAACACTCCGTCAGTTCGTAATTAAGAGTGCTTTGAATGACATTTACGCTTCTATTAGATGTCTGTAATTCTATTTTTAGGGGTGTAAAGATATTCTAAATAAATTTTCTATCTGCCTTAATTAATATTGAATTTAATTCAAGACATTTCGACTGATTTATTATACTTCTAAGTACATGCAGTAATCTAACATACTAAAAAAACCATTTGAACATACGAATTCAGGTAAGGTATCTTCTGAACTATACAATGAATTTCAACAGGATTTTTACTTGAAATAAAGCTTACAGTAAGAATAATAGTTATTTGCTTTCCAAACTTAGATGTAGCTTCGTACAGCAAAATGAAGACTGGCAAGTTAAAATTTGACCGTTCGTCACTTGAAACTTGAGAGTATCAGAATTTTTACATATTTTTACAAGATTGTTAATTCCAATGGGATGCAGGTTTGTGTATAAAAATATTTCAGATACTGTACCGCATTAATATATGAGAGTGAAAATATAAAAATACGTATCTAACCTAATTTTTTTAAACCAATCTGGAAGCCAGGCTACACATTTTTCCAAATTTGTACCTCGAGTAATGACCTAGTTTGGAAACAAGTTCTCAAATATAAAGCCAGATATTAGATGTTTATATTTGACGAATAATAACTATATTTCTTTCAAAGACATGTGTCTGTCATCGGATAACAGTTACTGAAGAGAAATAATTCCACACCATAAAAGTGGTGTAACAGTTACCTTACACCTTTCTGGAAGGTCGGACGGTCTGGGTCTCAACAACAACAACACCATAAAATTGGGTGACATTTTTATGTAACCTAATTTACAAGTCGTTAAGTCAGCATCAATTTGTTTAGGAACAATGCAAGGTTGATTAAAAAAAACAGCCAATTGCAAGTGGCCAGTTCACTACTGGCCTAACGAGAGTCCTAACCAGTCACTTAAGTCCTAAACCAGAGTCCTAACCAATAGTTTTACTACAATCTTAACCAATAACCGAATAGAAACAGCATAAAATAAGATGGAACCGCAAGAAATTGGAACAGCCAAGTATTGATCATGTAACTAAATTCAGAATCCAGCAGACATATTTTGCTATTAATTTTGCATATTACTAAGATCCAGCAGACATATTTTGAAGATGCTCTCCAGTTCAAGCAGCTTAAAAAATTTTACCCCAATTTCTCAAAAAACATTCCAAAGTTTAGCTTTTGTTGTTATCTGTTAATATAAGGATACACAAACGTGGAACGCAACGAATATTAAAATCGTAATGTGCCGGCTGTTGCAAATTGTATGGTAAGTGGTATTCAGATATAAAAAATGCATTTTAATAAGCCAGTATATTTGATTTTGGAAGCCAGCTTTGAGTAATGCGCCGCATGAATTCCTAAATGATGACTGGATGTCATTTAGATTGTTTCTAGGTATTTTGAAATATCTTTATAGTGAGGAGAAAAATAATTTTCGAAAGCTAAGATAAGATAGATATTATTAATTTATTTTGGAAAAGGCTAAAAATATTTTGTCATTACATTTGTCATTACAGTTCCTCAACTATCAGACTTTCAGTCTAACAGTAATAGGTACTACGATATGTACCTTAACAACTAAAACTTGTGACACATGAATATGATAAAATTATGTTATGTTAATTGAAATTTAAACTGGTAGTTTCTTGAAAATGGAAATTAAAAATAATAGTTTTTTAAATTGGCTCACGGTTATTTTATATTTGTTTTAATTAATATATATTTTCCAGAGATTTTTTAGATTGAAAGAAACTAATAATTCACATGGCGGGTTATTTCGTATAATGATAAACACAACGCACATTGAAATACAATGGTTAAATTAGGATATTTTTCTAAATTAAAGCTATAATCAAAATTTACTATCAAGTAAATCCTCTAGTAATTTAATTACCTCATTTTAGTACCATAATAAAATTAACTATTGCTACATTTTGGTACCGTGATAAATTTTAAGGAATTTTAATTAATTTAATCTATTTGTGGAATAGAAATAATTATGTTACTTTTGCAAATGTCGTAAGTGTTGGGATAGTCAATATTTGACTGCCAAAATTGGAAAAATAATGTAAAGTATGATAATTACAGGAAGCGATGTGATGACAAAAAAAAATAGGTTGCATTTTGATATAAAACTATACTGTGACAATGATAAAATTCCCAACAGTGAATTTAAATAAATATTGAATAATGTGTTTAATAATATATTATAATATGAAAGAGTTGAAGTTGAGAAATTAAAATGAATATATTTGATAAATATTAAAGTACGGAGTACTAAATATTTAATTCAACAATAAGAGCAATTACTGAAGATAAATAAGTGTTTTATGAGTGTAAAATGGCTTATTTAATTTTGTTTAAAAATTGTTTATTGCATTATTAATATTGTATCAGTTTATAATGGAAGTATATAAATACAGGGAATTTAGTTAGGAATGCCGCCAAAAAGAAGAAATGCTCAAAAATCTTCAGATAGAGCGAGTTCATTATTAGACACAGCAAATGCAACACCCCAGCTAAGGCAAAATCCAATAGCAAATATTACGATTTTCAATGACACTAAAGATGAAAATATTATATTCTTTATCAAACAGCTCAAATAGCTTGCGAGTCAATAGCTTGCGAATAGCAAAGACAAGGCAGTTATTGTTAAAAATACTATTAAGAGGGACACCTCTCGATTTTGTAATTCATAATTTTGAATTACAGAAATGAAATAATTTAAGGGTCATTTATATGTTAATAATATTTTTGAAAGCAAATCAAGTATTACACTGGAACAGGCAAATTTAAATACTGTAAAACAACTACCGAGATTATCATTCGAAGACTTACTAAATAAAATTAAATAATACCACTTAAATATTTATAAAATAAAAGAAATGGAAAGAATAAAATGGCTCATGATTATCTCAGATTTTTTTAAATAGATGTTCATTTTTCAATAATTATTAGATGTGGTAAAGGAACTTCAAAATCAAGGTGAATTATGGCGAATTCTAATAAACACAACGTAAATTGAATGTTTTTAAAAATTAAGTTATATTCAAAATTTAAGATTAACTTAATCCTCCAATAGTTTAATTAACACATTTTAGTAACATAATAAAATTATTTATTATTACTACACTTCGCTTTAATATATCAATGTGTAATAATGACAATTCACTTCCATTCTAAATATTTCTAGACAAAATATTTCTCGGCGTCTTCTAGATATTCTGATTTAAGTTTTATCTTCCAGAAAAGAACATGAATTAAAATTTCAGTTTTGTCTGCATAGCAGTACTATGTGTAACTCAAAGCGTTTTATACACTTTTCACTGACTTGTTAAATTTAAATAAGAGCAAGTTTTTATTTGAAAAAAATTAGAAAAGACAGATTTTGCACTATGTTAATATATAACAAGAAAGTTCAATCATGTATAAAGCATTGATTATGAAACACTTTCCAACTGCAATGCAATTTTCTTTAAACATCTCAAAAATGCGATACATCCAGCGGTAATATTTTTAAAATTATCACAATGCTACATTAATTTATTATATTTGAAAACTTAAAACTTCATCGAAAAAAATGAACTTTATTCAAATAACGTCATTGAAATATAAGTCGCCTGGTTTAAACATCTCTAAAATGCGATAAATTCAGCGGTAATATTTTTAAAATTATCATAACGCTACAATAATTTATTACATTTGAAAACTTAAAAAAGTTCATCGAAAAAAAATGAACTTTATTCAAATGACGTCATTGAAATATAAATCGCCTGGCTCTCTATGTAAAAGCTTTCATCCATACACTTTTATTCCATTCTTTGCATTCATCCCAATCCAATACTTCAGTAATTTATTTTATTTAAAAATTTTAAACCATGGCGGTAAAAGTAATTTAACTCTATGCTTTGAACTTCATCGAAAAAGTAATTTAACCATAAAAGGTAACCATAAGTGAAAATTAGGCTTCGTTGTAGAAATAATCCCAGTTTGATGATCATTTAAACTCAGATATATTGTAATTGAGTTGTTTCAGAATGTAGATGCACGGAAATTAAGCAAAAATAAAGCGGTTTTAGGACACATACAACACTAAATATAAATTAAACAGAACTTTAAAAATCACGATTTTGACACAAGAAGGATGCTATGTTTTATTTTGAAGTGGGCCACGTGATCTCTTCATATAATATAGGTGTAATTATTATTTTAATTTTTATTTAAAAAACTACCGAATATATTTTGGTGCACTTTTTTTCATATTTTTAACGTATCATTTGAACATTTCCTAATAATTTCGAAGCAATTTGTGAATTTTAAATTAGCTTATAAAATGTTTGAAAAATTAGGCCCCATAGACTTTAGTGTGTTTCATTTTTTCAAGCTGGATTCAGTTCAAAACTAATTGGGTGATATTATTCATTTATATTCCTATAGGTTCCACAGATCGTCTGAACAACATACTAAAATTTCATTTTGATAAAGTCATTTTTAAGGCAGTTATTGTGTGAACGGACAGACAGCCAGAATGGACAAAGTCATAAACACTTTTCAACTATGTTGTAAAGTGTTAAAAATAACAAGAAAGATCAATCATGCTTAAAGCATTGATTATGAAACACTTTCCAACTTCAATGCACTTTTATTAAAACAAGTCTAAAATGCAATACATTCCTCGGTAATATTTTAAAACTTATCACAATACTACATTAACTTATTATATTTGAAAACTTCATCGAAAACAACTGAAATTAATTCAAATGACGTCATAGAACAAATAACATGCCTGGATCTCTCTATAAAAACAGCATTTCATTCATAACATTTTCCAATTCATTTAATTCATCACAATACTATAATATTTTATTTTATTTAAAAATTAAGACCATGGAGCTACAAGTAATTAAACTCTATGCTTAAAACTTCATCGAAAAAAATCGTCCATCTCTTTGTTAAATCATTGAATATTTCATTCATATCAGCTATGCAGACTTCATGGGCTAAATAATTTTGTGTTAAAGAAATACAGCAATTCTAATACAACTCATTCTACATATTTTGCTGTTTACATTTTACATAAGTGAAAAATAGGCTTCGTTGTAGAAATAATCAAATTTGGATGATCATTTAAACTCAAATATATTGTAATTGCGTGGTTTCAGTATGTAGATGCACAGAATTTAAGCAAAAATAAATTGGTTTTAGGACGGATACAACACTCAATATGAATTAAAAAGAACTTTAAAAATCTCTATTTTGAGACAAGATGGATGCCATATATCATTTTGATGTGGGTATTTGATCTTTTCATATCATGGTCACGTGATCGCTTCGTATAAGAGGTGTAATTATTATTTTAATTTTTATTTAAAAAACTACTGAACATATTTCGATGAATTTTTTTTTATATATTTTATGGAATAATTTGAATATTACTTAAAATTTTCGACGCAATTTGAGAATTATAAATCCGCTTAAAAATGTTTGAAATATTAGGTCCGATAGGGCTCAATGTATTTTATTTTTTCAACCCGGGTTCAATCCAAAACTAATTGGGTGACATTATTCTTTTATAATCCCATAGGTCCTACAGACCGTCTGAACAGCATACTAAAATTTCATTTTGATTAAGTCATTTTTACGGCAGTTATCGTGCTAACGGGCAGGCTGACAGACAGACAGATAGAATGAACAAAGTCATAAACACTTTTCAACTTTGTTGTAAAGTGTTAAAAATTCGAAAATACGCTGTTTAGCTAAGTATGTTTTGAAGAAGCAATGTTTGAAGAAACACTTTTCAAGAAATAAATGTGAGTCCAGGGAATATTCTTTGTGTTGTACTATTGTGTTGTACTATTCTGCTTTGTGTTATTTTAATTTTTATATTTTAGCTGCTTGAAAATGTATCCCTTCTTAAATATTATCTACATTGTGTTATGGCTTATACTAAGGAAAAGATGGGATGACGTGTGGTTGAACGGAGAGGGTTGTGTTGGGAATTATCTACAAATGTTTCGGAATATTCTGTCCCATAAACAAAAATATGTTTATGGAATGCTGGGTAGTCTCTTGCTTCCAAAGGAAAGGGGACGGATAAATATTGATATCTCAATTTATAAGTTAATAAGAATTCCAATGTTTGATGCAATATTTATCATTTATGTTTCATATGTATCATTTACGTAATTTTATTATTAAGTTATGTTCAATATTCTGTTTACATGCTGCGTAAATAACATATGTATTAAGAAGGGGCTGAAAATGTATTAGCCGGTTAGCACACGGTTAGAATTTGTTACGTGATGTTTGGTTCATATTCTAGACCATTATAGAAAAATAATCGAAACCTTTTGAGTAAAATATAAAATTTATCTTCACACGTTAGATAAATATGTCTGACATTCTTCACAAATACTAGCTGTTACTACAGTTAGCGATCCTTTTATTAACAATACATTTTTCTTAGCGGTTAAGATTCACGATAGCGATCTAAATTGATTACTCGGATCGTTAGAACAGAAAGCACCTACTTCTTTACTTCTTTTTTGCAGCTCGTAACAAAACAAAAAAAATCTGATGTGTGTAGCACATGACTTTCGTTATATAATGCAATGAATTTACCAATTTTACAGTTTAAAAAAATGTTTTTTTTATAGTAGTTACGTATATTCTTTCCAAAATATTTAATTTTCTTCAATTAGTCGTTATTTTCATTGATTAAGCGTAATTTTTATCCATTTGGCGAGATTTTCGTTAATTTGGCAACATTTAAAAATATCGCCAAGTTGGCGACATTCCGCTAAATTCGTCGCCAAAATCTCGCCAAGCGTTATGAACGGAGAAAAAATTATTCTTACAGAGGATAAATGACTATTGGCGTTCAAATACAAAAGTATTACTCAAAATATCTTTTCTCGTGAATAGAACGCGTTAGATCCACGAGAATGATGTCACCAAATTTATCGCATGATATTATATATGGAAAGTGAACATGTTTCTTAACAGTTAATATTTTTTTTTAATTTATGGGATTTTTTGATAAATTTATTTGAAAAACGTGCAATATCTTAAGAACGGTTCATGCTAGCGTTCTAAAGTTCATGTCAATCGTTTTCTAAGGAAAAAGTACATAAGAAATGTCTATTTGTGTAACTTTATTAAAGGTTTTGATTTTTTTATGATTTTTTCAAAATTTCACTCCAAAATTTGGGGGGGGGGGGGTCTGAACATTCGATTGTGTTTTAAAACAACAGGCTTTCAGTATTCATGAATTGTGAATTTTGTACCAAATTTCATTCGAATCGCTCCATTTGTTCATGAGATATCGTCTCCAAAGGTTCACTGACACACACACACACACACACACACACACAGACATCACTTCAAAAATATTCGCTTCGTGATCAGGGATGCTTGATTCGTGCTCTCCCGTCAAAAACTCGAATTCGAATTTTTGACCCGTCCACAATACTTTCCTTATATATTATGTATATAAGAAAAGTATTAAACAATAGCAAAAATGCTCTCTCTTTCCCAACACAATCACTACGTCATTACAGTGCCTCGAATATACAGGGGCACATAGGTTGCTGTACCTGAGTAGATGGATGCCGGACGAATATTGCCGAAAATACCCATTCCTTGTTTTCGATTTCGCGACCAGTAACAAGACCAAAAAAGGCAACACATCACTTTCCCTACAAACATAAATCCAATTTCGCTTTCTTTCACAGTTTATTGAGTTTATTTGAACTAAATAATATGGGTAACTATTTGAAACTGCACTGAATTTGCTGGCTTAATTCAATTTTCGATTTCATTTAGTGAATGGACACATTTTCAAAGACGATGTAATAAAAATGCGAAGAATCTAAACTGTCTCAATATCAATTAGGCCTAAAGCACAAAACAAACATTTAATTGACAAATTTGATCATATTGTCTTTTATTTTAATCTTTGACGATTTTTGCGGGCCATTTGGCTAAAACAGCAAGTTATTTCTTTCCAAATAGTAACCAAATCTAATCCGCACCAGATTATCCTACAAGTGATTTGATTTCGAAACCTAATTTTGTGAAATTTGGTCACGTAGTCTTTCAACTGGAGTGGATACATACATTGCACAGATAGACACACACACACAGACGCCACGTTAAATATACATTTTTCGGGTTCTTGAAATATCGATCAGTCAAAAACTCGATTTTCAATTATCGACACGAGACCAGTACTTTTCCTATACATTACAATATGTACGGAATTGTACGGAAAATAAAATATAATTGTACAGAATACAATTGTACGGAAAATACAATTGTACGGAAAATAAAAAGTGATTGCAGCGAAAATATCTTTCACAGTCAATACAACTGATTGTATCCCAGCCCCGAATATATGCTTCCGCATAGGCCAATACACTATGCAACTCGTACATGACATGACTAACGGTAGACTCCGCGATTGTTACATCGGAGCAATACATTTGACTGCCATCTCAGCTAGACACCGTGTAAGACGCTACGTCTTAATATAGTATTAATTAACGTCAAATTGATGCATTTGTTTAAAAAAAAAAACTCGTGGCTAGAAATTAAGAAATGTATTTCAGAAATATATTTTTTTCAGCACATGTCATAAGGCTCAAAGAATTCTATTTTATTGAAAAAATTGTATCTTGGTAATTTTTCTCTGATACAGATTATTTTGGATACAATACTAAAATAATAAAATATATTTATACTTTAAATTTTAAACATATGACAAAAAGATTTGAAAAATTTACAATTTCCATTTTTTCTCTGACAGTCAGTTTAATCAGCAGTTGGTCACTTTGATTTGTAAATTCCACGTTAGACTAGCTGTTTTTTGAACATTTTTTGAACCAACAGAATTTCCATTTTGAAGCAATATTAAAAATCTAAATATAAATTAACTATTAATTGCAAATAATTAAAAATGTATTAACTCTTTGAATTTTTGGAAAGCTACACACCTCAATTCTACTTGTACATTTTATCTGTACATTCTCTGGCATATCGAAGATTTAAAAAAATGCGTTTTTAAGCGGAATTTCGTAAATAATTAAAAATATATTAATTATTTATTTTATCGAAATTTATAAACATCTTAAGTTCTGTACCTCAGATTTCAGACAAATCAAGCTCTTTTACGCCATGGATTAGTACTTTAACTTCCTGCTACGAATTACAGGGTCAGACACGTTTTAATAGTACAGATGCAAATTAATAGAATATATATATTTTCCATTTTTAATTAGAACATGAAATAATTCAAACAATCAATGGGGACATAAATAGATAGACATTTAAAGAACTTAAGCGATAAACTAATCTGAAAAACAGAACATTGTGAATACTTTTGTAGTTTTTGAGCATGTGTGCTCATTGATTTCGTCATTAAAAATATCATCTGCAAGATCAAAAACAATGTCTTTTAGATTAACTACCAATACTTCAGAGACATAAAATAAAATGAAAAAGACAAAAGGAGTGAGTGCTTCTATATCCGCAATCCTGAGCCAAGAAAGCAAAACTTCCTCATAGCGAATGTTAGTGACATTGATAAATTATCGTAGGAGTAATAACAATGAATTTTAAAGTCACAGAGAGCGAATCAAATTGTAAAAGTATTGAGCATTCAGTACATTTTTTCCTCGTGTAAAATGACCTCCTCAATAAGCCATTGTAGATCTTCTTTATTAGATTGTAAAGAGATGCACTATTTACCAAAACAATTTAAAGTAGCTTTCAGCTTTCCATTGTTACGGTTGTAAAAGTTTACGCTCGTGTCCATTACAATATTTTATTTGCTTTTTTTATTAAGTGTCACGGCGAGGGCACTGCAAGATACTATATTACAGAAATGATTTAAATCTACATACCCTATCACTATATCTTGGAAAATGCAGTGATTAGAATAATTTGAGATGGGCTGTTGGAAAGGGCTAGGGTAGTCTAGAATATTATTCCAACATCGCATGGTTGTACCTTCAAACGCAAGAAAGACACAAGCTTTTAAATTTCAGAAAAAGCTAGTATTTTTCTTTCTTATCCTCCCCCTCCTTTTCCTTATCCAGACAGCATATCTACATGAAAACTTCATTTGATCTAGACGAAATTTTCAGAGATGTTCACAAATTGAGTGAGACATGTCCAATAAAATTTCTGAATGTCTAGATAAAAGCCTTCTTTTATTTGAAGCTAAAAGTCTTAAAAAGCTCATACACTTTTGACACAAAAAATATTACCATTGCATTGAAAGCGGTAAAGTTTTCCAAATATGAGTTCTATTGTTGCCATATTGGCTAAGCACATGTCATATATAATATTTTGAAATGGCAAAAAAAAACATTGAGGTAGGAAAATGGTCAATTTTTTAACTTAACCCCTTAATTCACGATCATCTAACTTTGGTGAATATTTTTGCGAAAAATTGGCGACTTTTTAAAATGTCACCAAATTGTGGAACATGTTGCCAAATGAATGAAAATACGGCCAAACTGATAAAAACGACACCAAATTAACAAAAAGGGCTAAATTAACAAAAAGTCTCCTTGATAGCAAAAAGCTAAATTAACAAAAACTTATAACATAAATTAAATTAGCAAAAATCTCTTGATAGCAAAAATGCAGACTTTTCTAGAGCACCGCCAAATTTATGAAAATGTTGCTAAATTTATAAAAATGGCGCTAAATTTATGAAATTGACGTCAAATTGAAAAGCCTTAAAATCTAAACATGTTATTAGTAGGATTTTGATTTAAAATTTTATGAATAGATGGTAATTCAAACTAAATAGTAAACGGATGTCATATTAAGCATGTTTCAAAAGGTTCTGTCTGTTTGTCCTACTTGGCGACAAATTTGGCGACTTTTTATAAATTTCGCAAAATTTATGAAAATGTTGTCAGATTGATGGAAATTTTGCAAAATTGATGAAAACATTAAATTTTATGAATGGATCGGAATTCAAAGTAATTAATAAACAGATGGTAAGTATGTTTCAATAAATATTTCCGTTTGTTCGTCTGTCGCACTTAGCGTCAAATTTGGAGACTTTGCCAATAAACTTATAACTTAAACGATAAACTTATTAAAAACTTATTAAAAAAATTTAAATTTTAGGAATATATCGGAATTCAAACTAATTAATAAAAGGATGGTACATTAGGAATGTTTCTCTAGGGTCTAACAGTTTGTCTTACTTGGCAACAAATTTTCGACTTTGATTAAATGTTGCTAACATGACGAAAATGCTGCTAAATTAATAAAATGGCGCTAAATTAACAAAAATGAAGCCAAATTGATAAAGTTCAAATTCAAAGTAATTAGGATTTTGATTTTAAGTTTATTGGATATAATGGAATTCAAAATAATTAATAAATAGTTTTAAGTATGTTTCAATAGCGTATCTGTCTGCTCGTCCTCCCCACTTAGTGACAAAATTAGTCGACCTTGGTATCTTTTGAAAAGTGTAGCAGTATGTAGAAAACAATGTCCAAATCGACAAAAATGTCGCCAAATTGTCAGAAATTAGAAAAATCAAGAAATTTACATTATTAATTAAATATATATTTTTTTATAATTCCTGTCGCATTGGGAAAAGAATTAGTCGTTGGAAAAATTGCAGTGTTCTTCTCTAACAATATTATTATATAATTATCTCTGTGCCTAACAATATTTTTATACACTCTTTTGCAAAAAAAGCACCATGAAGAAAGTGACTGTTTTTATTGAAATTAAATATGCATACAGCTCATACACAGGCAATGAAATGATTACAAATTCATGGCCGCAGGACCAATCAATGCACATTGGACATTGAATTTCCAAATCAGTAATTGGTGAAACTCCCCTTGGCGGCAATGCATGCTTGTTTGCATATATCTAGGTAAGGCGTGATAAAGTTTCCTAATGTCATCCTGCGATTCATTCTGTCAGTTATTCTTCAATTGTTGCTTCAGATCTGCTAAATTTCGGGGGGCCCGAGTCTGGCGGCCTTGTATGTCCCATACAGGCTCTATTGGCGTAAAGTTTGGTGACCTTGCTGGCCAAGGAACAGTACCAACAGCACAGAGACAGTCCATATATATGCGAGCCGTATGTAGCGTGGTATTATTTTGTTGGAAAAGGGCCCCAGAATGACGTGCCATGAAGGGAAACGCAAACGGCCGCAGGATTTTTTCAACATATCAGTGAGCTGTTAAAGTTGTACGCAGGACGACTAGGGGCGACCTGCTGTTGTAAGAGATATCACCCCACACCATCACACCAGGGATAATGGCTGTGTGCCTGTGTAAAACAAAGGCTGATTGGGACCGCTGGCCCTGGTGCCTCCACACACGTACCGATGGTCATCTGCTGAAAGACTGAAGCGTGATTCATAGCTAAACACTATGCAATGTCAGTCTGCTGGTACCAGACTGATATCTTTATTCTTAATTTAGTTATTTTTGGCATTAGAAGTATTTGTTTTCGGATAGGTTATTTAGACTGGTCTTGGATGGAGTGATTTCTTGCTTGTTACCCTTGTTTTGGAGGTTCATGTTATGTGGATTGTATGTCTTGCTGCTGGTTGATATGCTGAGTTCTTTGTTTTGTTTTATTGGGATTTTGTATGGTTGTTCGGGTACCTATAATGTATTTGCATATAGTTAATTATTGTTATTTATGGGTAATTTGTGGATTGGTTTACTTCGGTGTTTGTTTTGATCGGTAGTTGACTAAGGATTTTAGAATGTTGCATTTTGTTTATGGCTTCGTAGTTATATTTGGTTAGTTAGTAGTTATATCTGGTCGTAGTTATATTTGGATTGTGATAGTTATATTTGGTCGTAGTTATATTTGGTCTTCTGGCTTTTATGCATGGGATATATTGGTATATATTGGTTCATATTTTGACTGTTTATATTAGATGTACATATTAGACTGTAGTTTGATATGGTCTAATCAACCGTTTTGATTTGTTGTTTAAACAGAGTTTAAATAATGGATTAGTTTGTATAATTATTTGTGTTTTAAACTGGAACACTTGAATATGAAAAAATTTTTGTTAGCACGTTGGCCTACTATTTTTGTTTTATTATTTTTAGATATGCTGGATATTTTGTCCCCTGCTTTGTTAGCAGTAGTATGTAGGCCAGTGTAACTGCCGTGGCCGGGCCCACTTTTTGGTTTAAATAAATCCCTTGGGTATTTGTGGTAGGGTGTGCGTCGCTTGGGGGAGCCGGCGGCTTCCTCTGTCCGTTGGGCTTGGGTTGACCGTTGGATCTCCTTCTTGCTGGGGATCGTCTGTTTTTCTTGGCCCGAGATTTTTCTCTGCCCTACGGGCGAGCCCTCGGGCCTGGATTGCGAAAAAAAAGTCTGCTGGTAGCCATGATGCTCGGCTACGACACCACTCCAAACGACTCCGCCGATGTTGTGGGGTTATGAGTAGACGTCTTAAAGGCCGCCGTGAGCGTTACCCTACCTCAACCAACTCCGTGAGATGGTAGAAGGTACCACAGGTGTTATGGAAGAGACTGTAACACGTTGGATGGTGGACAATGATGCAGTTGGACCAGTTCGGGCCTGTGGCAGGGACATCCGACCTTGCCTAGCATTCGTGCACCTTGGCCTTCCAGAGCCTTCATTCCGCCTATGAGTTCCTTGCAGCAACCATTGCTGCCAGCACCTTTGCACAACAGTGTCCGTTCGATGCAGGTGGTTCGGTGGTTCCCTATTGCTCGGCATGGCCAGCCAACCTCAGGCATCACGAGTATACTACCTCGTTCGATTATTAATCTCGAATTGCTTATAAGGTCTTCGGCAACGTTGTAACGGCATTATTGGTTGTGTCTCCATGAAACTGTAACGCCTATAACAAGCAAAGATAAACAGTCCACATTTTAAACCTGTTTTATAGGATTCTAGTTGTGCAGTAGAAACGAGCGCTATGATCGAAGTTAACACTCATTGGCCTTACAAATTTAATCAGTTCCATACTTGGTATAAATACATTTGCATGCGAAACTTGGAAATGATCGAATTATTTTTTGGGGTGCTTCGATTTTTTTTGCAAAAGATTGTATAACCAATAAAGTATTACGTGTAAATTGTTTTATTGATATTATATATTTTTCCTTAGCGATTAGTATCCAAGTGATTAATATATATTTATACCTTAACTTGCTACCAGAAAAAAAATTGACAATGGTATCCTCCATATAAAGTTCAATCGGCATGAAATCATCTTTATAAATCTCGAAAAAAGAATTGATTTCTTCCAAGAAACTAACTTAGACTTAAAAAAGAGGGACGAGGGCGAAATATTGTAGTTTTGCTTACACTCTCGGATGCATGTCTGTCTCACAGACAAATCTGACAAAATGAATAAACATAAGAATAAATGTTTGGACTACATCTAGTTAACTACATCCAAGTTAAAAACAAATATTATCTGTGCTATGGAAAATGGGAAAATGTATTTTATTTTTTATTTTTTACATATATCAATTGAAAAGTTAGTTAGATCCAATACCACATTCCATTTTAATAATATAAATAACTTTATTTATATGTCTGTTTATCTACCTATCTCTGGGTAACGCTGCTACAAAATGTAGCCAAACGTGTTTCAATCATGGATAAAAATTTCGATTAAGATACTAACTCAGACCAATGAGGAAGACATCAAATTTCACGAGCTAAAATTTGTACGCGGAGAATGTAAAGTTCACTTTAACTATAGAAGAAATGACTATCGTACCATTAGTTTAATGGATAGAGCCAACTGGTACTGAGTATTTATGAATTCTTCTTGAAAGTATGATCAAGTATTTTGCGGGTCATATAATGATTCACTATAAGAATAATCAAGTTCACCCTATGTCTGTCCGTCTCTGTAATGTTTGGTAAAATTAGAGGGATATCGCCAACTTGGCGACTTTTTTAAAAATTGCGAAATTGAAGAAATACTCGCCAAATTGAGGAAAATGTCGACAAATTTGTGAAAATGACGTCAAATCAATGAAAACATTTTGTTTTAAACGGGGATAGTATTCTAATAAGGTTTAGATAGCGTTTGTCTGTCAAATCCAAACATCCTACTTGGTGGCAAATTGGGCGACTTTCTTACTTCTCTCGACGTCGCCAAATTGATCAAAATATCTTTATATTAACGAAAATGTCACCAATTGATAAACATGTCTGGCGTTATTTTTATCAATTCACTAAATTGATAAAAATAACGCCAGATCAATGAAAACAATTCTGTTTTGAAAGGGGATATTCACTATAAGAATTACCCATTTCTCCCTCTGTCCGTCAATCTCTATAACGCTTGGTAAAATATTCGGCGGGATATCCCCAAATTGGCGACTTTTTTAAATGTCGTGAAATTGAAGATAATATCGCCAACTCGATGAAAATACCTCCAAATTGATAAAAATAACTCGAAATGATTGAAATTAATTGTGTTTTGAAATGTAATGGCATTGTAATTACGTTTCTGTATCGTTTGTCTGTCAAGTATAACCATCCCACTTGGCGGCAAATTTGAGCGATTTTTTAAATGCCGCTAAATTAACGAAGATGTCGCCAAATTAATAAAAATATCGTGAAATTGATAAAAAGTAACACCAAATCAATGAAGTTAATTATGCATTGAAAGGGTATAATATTGTAAAGATGTTTAGATTGAGTTCGTCTGTCAGTTGGCGACTGTCTCCAAAAATGTCAAATATAGCCAAATCAAAATATAGCCAAATTAACAAACATTTCACCAAATCGAGGAAAGTATAATAAGTTGAAAAGAATACAGGGTGTTCATTTAATGCGGCGACAAACTCGGAGGGTTGTTATTAGACATCAAGAGGAACAAAAATGTAAATCGGACATGCTGTCGCAAACCACGTTAAGTCGGTGAAAATCGCGAAATACGTATGGCGGTTTTGACGTCACGCGGGGACGACAAAAGGTACAATAATAACTACAAAAAGATTTATTTGACAGCATATTTACAGCACAGCTTGTGGTACACAGTACAATACTGGAAAGATAACGATGAGAATGATGTGAACGAAATTATTACAGGTGTTGTTCAAAGTGGCAGCCGCGGCCATCATTGCAAAGTCTTCAATAATGTAAACACGATATTCGGACCCCCTCGCAGAAATCGGGTGTGCTATTGATATCTGCCGCAGCGACGACAATACACGCTATGAGATCCTCCCGCGTCCATAAACGAGTGATTTAAAGTGACCCCAGAAGAAGAAATCCAACTGATTGCGATCCAACGAAAGTGGAGGCCAAGCAACGGGTCCGGGGAGTTCAATCCACCACCCTGGGTATGTAGCATCGAGGTGGTAACGCATCACACGGGAAAAATGTGCTGAGGCACCATCATGCATGAACTATATGCCACGCTGCACTGCGACCGGCACATTTTGCAGCAATTCCGGGAGGACATGTTGCACCAAACGCGACGCTGTTTACGTCAGACATCGTGAGTGAATCCAGAAACACATTCAGTGATCAACTGACATCATCTTTCCCTCTTCTCTGGAGTCAAAGCCTACATACGTATTTTCGCGATTTTCACTGACTGAACGTGGTTTGCGACACTATGTTGCATTTTAATTTTTCTTTTTCTTGATATCTACTAAAAACCCTATGTGTTTGACTCCGCATTATTTGAACACCCTGTATAAGGATCTACAATAACCCATTTCTCCATTCGTTCGTCCGTAACATTTGGTGATATATTTGGCGGAATATCGCCTACTTAGCGACTTTTTAAATGTCGCCAAATTGATAAAAGTGATGTTGAATGGTAAGTAATGTGTTGCAAATATTGAATTCCGTCATATGACGGGCAAGCCTTCTATTATATAAATAGTCCTTTTCTTGCAATCATGTAATGCTTGATTTTATCTATGCTGAATCTCCCCTACTTGGTGACCTAAAATACTGCTTTTGACGAAGAGAGTAACTGTGAGACCAGAAAGTGTTCTCACATTTAATGAGACACTTTTATGTGAGTATTTATGGTGGCCAGAACGGCGAACAAAGCGTGTAGTCTGTCTGGCACCAAGGTTTATTAGAACTTGAACCTAAAGGTCAGAAGACTATAAATTTAGGGGTACCATACCAGAGGGGCTGAGTTGGGCCGTACTAAATGTGCAATGGTGCAATTGGGTAAGGGATAACCAATAAGCGCCAAAAAGAAGTAAAGGCGGAGTTACTCCCCCCCCCACACACACAGACACACACACCACCACCGAGGAGAACCACAACCTGTGACCAGAGAACGAGATCAGACATTGACAAGAAAAAAAAAACGAGATCAGACATTGGAGAAGACAGACGGAATTTTGAGACAAGAGCAGACCAGAAATAAGACAATCATGATTTTGACTTAAAAATGAGATATACTAAAATGACTTAAGAAAGATGCTGGTGAACAGTTGTTCAGAGTTGACTGGTGCAGATATATTATGATGACTTGTGGATAAAACCACCTAATAGCATGAAATAAGTGGAGTGTTTGAGTTAGCAGTATTCAATGAAGTTACGAGTGGGCATTACACTTCGAGTTGATGCGTGTAACTACAGATGAGATTGACCAAGTGCTGCTAACAAGGCCCAGATTGAAGGTATGTGTTCATCAATCATCCACAGGTTAATAAATACGTTAGGTATATGGTTCAGGGTCTCGCATGCTCCCCTCTCACATGCTATCTTAATAAATAATTAATAGGAAGAATAGTTAATGTATTGGAATTGAATAGGTATTTTGTGTCTTTAATAAATGTTATTGTTAAGTTTAAATTGGTCTAATCTTTGTAATAATTTAATAATATTCCTTTACAGGATTCACACGAAAAGTAAAATAATTGGAGGGTTTATAGCGGCACAACAAACAATGTACATTAAATATAATTCCACTATATGAGAAATGACGGCTATGTCAAATTAATGAATTTAACACTAAATAACAATATCTTTATTGAATTTAATATTCAAAATAAATAAGTACTTAATAAATTAATAGTTAAAGCTTTAACATTAAGCATTTATCTTTTTAGGTTGCCACAGTAACAATGCCGAGGTACTCACTATTTCACATGGTGTTGTGGGCATTCAAAGGATAGGATAAATGTTTCGTCTATATCTATATAACACAGTTGTGGCAGTCATGAGTGGATATTCAAACGGAAGAATAATTGTTTTAGACTACGTCTAAGTTCAACATAAATATGCTTGCTTACTGTTCCAAAATTAAAAGACATTTGTGCTATTTATCTGTACTTACTGTGGGTAATGTGAACGAATAGTATTATTTTTTTACTCTCCCTACAATGCATGGTAATGTATAGGGGAAGTATTGGAATGGGATCGAAAATTTAAGATCGGATTATCAACAGATCTACACGATTCGACCACTCGAGAATACGAGTACACCATTTTTAGAGGGACGTATATTCATGTGTGTGTCTATGCAATGTATACATCCACTTCTAGCTCCAAAACTATGTTAGGGAATTTCACCAATTTTTTATGTAAGACACTTGTAGTTGCATTTATTCCTCTGTTTCTTTATTTTTGTTTATTTGTAAGACGTGCATGCGAGGGCGTAAGCTGAACACCCCTCCCCATTTTTTACATCTCAGATACTTTTGGAAAATTACAATATATGTTTTCACATTAACTTTATCTACATAATACAATTTTATGGTACCAAATTAACCTTTATTTTGCACAAATTTTACTTGACAATTGGAAATATTGCTAACATCTGCTTAGCAATATACTCCATTTCATTAAAATATGTTAATTATAATTTCATCAATTTTACATTTGGGCGTCAGTTTAGTAATTTTAAAGTCATTTTTGCTAATTTGGCTACATTTTCGTCAATTTGGCCCACATAAAAAAGTTGCCAAGTTCTTGATATTTCATCAATGTCGCTAAATTTTCGCTCATTGTTACATACTTGATGATACTCACTACTGCTGAATTCTATGTATTGTTTAGGTAAACTTAGTTGAAAACCGTGTAATTTCTCGAGAACGGTTCAAGCTAATATTCTAAAGTATGTGTTATTAGTTTTAGAATATATCATAATTGTACATATTAACATTATTAGATGTTCTGATCTTTAAATGATTTTTTACAAACATTTATTTGGAAATTTAAGGTTCTTCCGGACGTTCGATTGCGTTTGAAACCTATAGGATTCCGGTATTTATGGTTCATAATAATCGTACCAAATTACGTTCGAAATACCCAATTTATTCGTGAGATGATGTATCCACAATTTTTACGAATACACACCATGAACTTAAAAACGTTCGATTCGAGTTCAGGGATGCATCAAATGCAGTTCAGGGATGCTTCCGTCGAAAACTTAAATTCGAACTTTGGATCCGGTCAGTACTTTCCCTATACATTATACTGTGCATGTATGGAAAGTAATTCAAACATATTTTGAGGACAGACCGCGATTCGCAAAATCGCAGACTGTGAGACCTAAATATAGCTGACCCATTCTCTGATTCTAAAGACCAAATATTGAAGCAATACAAGTGAGAAAAACTTGCAAAGCTCGGGAATTGCCACACAGATTGCATTCAGAACCATCATTGTGTCGTCTTCAATCTATATACCGGGTGGTATTAAAACACTCCTACTCTGAGCTCTCTATACATCGAACTACTCAGTGTAAAGACTCCAAAATTGTTGAACATACTATTCAAGACATGGGGAAAGGGATCACGCGAAAAAATAAATTAGTTCCAGAAACACCGATAGGTGGCGCTGTACAACAGAAAATATGCTGAAAAGACACAAAATAATCACAAAAAACAAACACATGCGATATGGAATTTTTCCTTTTTAATTTCTTTTGCTGATATGAAAAAGAAAAAATATAAAGTGAAGAAACTTAAACTGTCATTGTAACTGCAATTTCGCACAGTAAGCACAAAAATTTGCATAAAGCCTTGGTTTGTAGCTACTATGTTCTGGGCATAAAAGGGGATAAAACTGGGGATAAAACTTGGGATACGATTGTTTGGTATGTTCGAATAAAATGTGTTACAATTGTGTATTTTGTGTCTTTTCAGCATATTTTCTGTTCTACAGCGCCACCTATCGGTGTTTCTGGAACTATTTTTTTTTTCGCGTAATCCCATTCCCCATGTCTTGAAAAGTATATTCAACAATTTTGGAGCCTTTACACTGAGTAGTTCGATCTATAGAGAGCTCAGAGTAGGGGTGTTTTAATTCTGACCACCCGGTATTATAAAACATTTTCAAAATGCACGGTATTATTCAACTGAAATAAAAAAAAAAATACAAGTTTTATAAGTCGAGTATGGTACTTCAAATTTTAGGTATGTGTACATGATATATTAACAATAATCCATTGAACAAAAATGAAAAATATGGAAATTTTGAAATGAACAACATATTATTAAAATTGAGTGGGCTACTTTTCGACAAAGCCGGTTTGGAAAATTCTGAGGAATATCTTGTGATAACTTTCTAGAGTAAAATCTGCCGTATATTACTGAGGTGATAGTAAAATAATTAAATTATGAAAGCACAAATTGTTTCCAGGTGACAGGATCTGAATTTGGAATTTATATTAATCCACAAAGAGCATCCGATCCACTTGGATATAAAGGAGCCCATTCTAAATCTGTAAAAAAAAACATGTTCTTATTAAAGTAATTAAAAGATAACAAAGAAATAGATACAGTGGCAATTTTTAAAGTTATTAATTCCTCCTAAAACCTTTCATAGCAGTATGATTTGGAACGAATATCTAATTCTTTAAATCGCTATATTCACTGAGTAAAATGCGTAGACATGACTTGTTGACGACCGGGTAAATATTCAGGAAAAGGCAAAATTAAATTCATAATTCCAAGCTGAACAGCATATCGGAACCTTATTGCCTTCAGGGTAAAATGGGAAGCAAATCAAGCAGGGACTATTTCTGCTGGGCCATCGCACAAGATAGAGTTAAACAAAAGAATCGATTTTATTCTGCATGTGCCGGGATCTTTAAATTTCTTTCTCAGACGCTATAAGCGGATAAAGAGTGTAAAGTATATGATATGTATTCATCGTCTGAAAAATATGTATCTATATATGTGTACAGATATTATAGTGTGCATTGATGTCTTGAGATGAATGATAAGGAACTTTGTTGCGTCTACTGAAGCATACCCAGTTTCCACCACTAATGCCAAGCTCCTAGGGATTCTTTGAATTATATTTCTTATTTATTTTTTTTTATTTGAAAAAGACTGTAAGCTACAGGACATAGTGCCAGTTATAGCGTGCAGGAATAAAAATATATTAAAAATGCAGATTGAAATACCATAAAATACATTAAAAAGTTAAAATACATTAAAAAGAAAAGCTAACCTTCAACAACAAATTATCTTCATAAAAAGATTCACATGAACAGATTCACACGAATACATACAATAAAATACAGGAGGTTTACAACAAATGCGTTTCAAAATCCATCTCCGATGAATAAAAAATATCCTGATTATCAGGGAAATTGTTGTATAATTTAGAAAAACTAGTAATTGCACAATTACATCCAATATTCGAATTAAATTTTTTTACAGCAAATAAGTTAATGCTTCTTGTTGTATAATGAGGAACACGAAACCCAATCCCACCCCAAACAGAGGAACAGTCAACTCGGCCACTAAACAAATTTCTGAAGAATGAAAACAGAATGTAATCCCTTCTGCTCTGTAAGCTTTTTAAACCAAACAAATCACAAATCACGTAGAAAAGTAGCGGAGAAGGCATAACAACGAATGCGAGTTTTCCTATAATAAAGATACCTCAAGAAATTATTTTGAATGATCTCGATACTGTTTGAGTGAACGGCATGAAAAGACCTCCAAATAATTTTATGTCTCATCACCAATATATCATTGAATTTTATTTCGCATCAATTAAATGTTATCGAATTTTATTATATGATGAACACATATAACCTTTAAGGATTTTGATGATATTAAAATATTGTTTAAACATAAGAAACATACATATTTTACTATATACTGTTATTCGCTGGAAAATTCATTACTATTTCTAGCTGTTAAATGCATTTGTAGATTAAGTGCATGAGGTTTGCTCAATGCAAATATTGAGTTTATAATATTGTTGATGAAATTCTATTCCTTAATTTTAAGTATAATATGACAGTCATATCTGACTGTTGCTAAGTTGTTGTAATAGTAGCTAGGACTTGTCGGGTAATAAGGTCCTCATCATGCTGACTTTGAAAACCATATGTTTCAATATTCCATAACCATATTGTTAAACCATATGGTTCAACCATTTCTGGACACATCGTCGAATAGTAGTGTTATCCTGGCCGATACGTGCTCCCTATACGTCGAAATGACCACATAATCTCATTGAGACAAATTATCCATTATCCATCAAAGTCCATTAGATTTTGGTATTCCTTGAGATCAAGGGTTCTAAGCATTCTGAACAGCATAGTCCTACCAGATCTAGTTCCGTTTAAAGATAAAAAATAGTAGTTTGTTAGAAATCATGAAACACCCAAGTCACAGCTCGCTAAGCTATGCCTCACATCGACAACCACTTTTGAGAGTTTACTACCAAACATTAAAAATGTACAGTATTGTGGCAATTAATTGAGAAATGTCATTTTTTTCGTTTTATCACACGTAAGCTTTGGAAGATGCACTCCAAATTAGCTCAGAGTTCAAATTGCAGTTATTATCAAAGTAGCAGGTGTTCGTATGCACCTGGTAAGTAGCAGGTGTTCAAATTCCTCCGCCAGGTGGCAGGTGTCCCGCAGTGGTAGTTTCTCAGTTGTTGTGGGGCTCATTAGCGTCATGGATATCAGCGCGGAAACACGTGCTAAAGTGATTGCGCTTAGAGAACACACTTTTAAGACGTTCGAGGAAATAGGTAAAATATGTGGAGTGAGTACAGCAAGTGTCGGGAGGATCTGGAAGCGGTTTCAGGAAACAGGAAATGCTGGAACCAACCGCTCTGGAAGATGCGGACGAAAAAGATCAACTTCGACTCGTGACGACAAAACTTTGCATCGAATGAGTGTTAAAAATCCTCGATTAACCAGCTTTGACCTGTCTAAGTCCATGGTGGCAGCTGGTGTTGATATTGCACCTTCAACAGTGCGATACAGGCTGTTAGAACGCGGACGGAGAGCACGTCGACCGTACAAGAAGCAGCTTCTGACGCTTCGCATGAAGAAACAAAGGTTGGAATGGGCACGGAAATACAAAACATGGACTGAGAAGGACTGGGAGAAAGTTCTATTTTCTGACGAAACACATTTTGTGGTTCAGGGATTTAGATCTGTGTTCGTGAGAAGGAGCCAAGGAGAACCTCTCAATCAGCACCACATCAATCAAGCATCCGCCCAAAAAGATGTTTTGGGGTTGTTTCAGCGTTTTGGGGACAGAATCTCTTGTTCCCGTAGAGGGAATGATGAACAGTGCCAGTTACGAAGTCATATTGACCCAAAAAGTGCTTCCAACCATGGCTAAACTGTGGCCGAACGGAGATTGCGTTTTCCAACAAGAAAGCGCACCATGTCACACTTCGAAGCGAATCAAAAATTTCTGCTCAAAAAAAATATTTCCGTACTGGATTGGCCCGGGAATTCACCAGACTTGAATCCCATAGAAAATTTGTGGGCTATTGTCAAAAAACGGCTTCACAAATTTGACTGTACGACGATGGAGAAGCTAATTTCGGCCGTTATTGACATATGGTTCAGAGACGTTGAAATTAAAACTACATGTGCTAGTCTAGTACATTCCATGCCGAAACGTGTTTGTGATGTTATAAAGTCTCGGGGAGGTCATATCACTTATTAGTTTTAAATGTATCCATAGAAAACTTGAATAAAACTGAATTTCATAAAAAAACCTGCGTTTCTCAATTAATTGCCACAATACTGTACATACATCACCATAATTTTTTTTTTGTATGCAAAAAAAAAACATAGTTGCACCATGAATTGCAATTTCTGTTTTATGCAGTGCATGATGCGTGCTTGATTAAGCATATTATTCTAGCTTTAATGACATAGATAAATATGAATAAATTTATTTCCATTAAAAGCTATAGGCGTCAGTAGTTTTGCAGAAATTCGAATTCGAGTTTTCAACGAACGGGAAGGTTTCAAGCATCCTTGAACTCGAATCGATCGTTTTGGTGGTAATGTTTCTATGTACATGTGTGTGTGTGAGTCTGCGGAAACGATATCTCACGAACGAATGAGACGTTTAAAAAATGAGACGTTTAGCGAAATTTGGTACAGAAATTACAATCAGTGAATACTAGAAACCTTTTGATTTTAAATGCAATCTGATGTTCACGAGAGAAGATACTTTGTGTAAAGGCTTTTGGTATTTTGACGCTAACAACTAGCCAGCAGTCATTTATATGTAAGCAATGCTCTTCTCTCCGTTCATATGTAAAGCTTGGGGAAAAATTTTGCGAACTTGGGAACTAATCGAAATATAGCCCACTTGGCGATGTTTCGCCTAGATTGGTGAACTAAATTATGATTGGGGAATCTTAGAACTTTATCTAAGTTTCCTCGTAACAAAACTGAAATTAATATATTAAAACTAATTAACAATTTCACTGTTACTCCTACTAAATTGTCTATCTCTAGTTTTATCACCCGTTGAAAAAGCCTTCAAATTCAGCGCCTTATCTACCTCCCAAAAGGATGCTATTATACATCTAATTGTGAACGCTGACAAATTCAATGATAGCATTTCTAAATCTAATATTAACAAATCTAAAAAAATCAACTTCAATGCGTTACGTAACACTCATAATATAGTAATCACTAAAACTGACAAGGATGGTCAGATTGTTGATTTCATTAAAAATATGTATGGTGAGAAAGTTGATTTTGCTATTTGCAAGTATCCTAGTTATTTTGATTTAAAAAAAAAAGTAGGCAAGTTATTAAATCTCCACGTGTAATTCTTAAAAATTATAAAAAGTCCCTGATTCCTTTCATGACCAATTGTGCTAAACGTCATGAAGTCGGCATTCCTTTTAGATTCATTGTATCTAGCATTAGTACTGCTTCCTACAAATTAGTCAAACATTTAAATTCTAGGTTTTCCCCTCTACGTAGTAATATTATTCATGCCCGCCAAAATTCGGTCCAATTTGTGATAAAAATTCGTAATTTAAGTTCGGCTCGGTTTAACCTATTTTTCTTCATGTTGGGTCTTATTTATTCTTGTTCGGACTTAACACGTCTTGTCGGGATATTCCTGTTGTGTTAGATGCACGTCAATCTTATGTTTTTTTCTTGTTGTTGAGACCCAGACCATCCGACCTACCAAAAAGGTGTAAGGAAACTGTTTGGATGCCCGGGAAGAGTTACCCAATTTAGACCGAAACCCAGTGGGGGAGGCATCCACAGGGACCGTAGCCTCCTTCCACTATCACCAATCTCTCGGAAGGACTTACGGACCCACATGTTTAACATGACCACGCCTGAACACGGCGGCAGTTTTGGCAGTGGTGGGAATCGAACCCTGGCCTACCGAGTGCAATTCCCGTGCGCTAACCAATGGGCTACCGCGCTCGCCAATCTTGTGTTGTTGTTGAGATCCAGACCGTCCGACCTACCAGAAAGGTGTAAGGTAACAGTTCGAACAGCAAGGAAGAGCCACCCAATTTAGTCCGGTACCCAGTGGGGAAGAGATCCACAGGGACCGTATTCTCCTTCCCCTATCACCAACCTCTTGGAAGGACTTACGGACCCACATGTTTAACGTGATCGTATTCCGAGTAAACAGTGTCACTTCTCGTTTTAGTTTGACTGGATTGCTCGTCATGCTGCATTCTGATTGGTTCTCTCAAGTGTGCTCTTAATCCAGATCTTGCTTATAAAACCCTCTCTGTTTCTTCTATTTGATTCCATTCCTCTTTTGGACTTTGCCTTTTTGGCTTCTCTTGCTCTGCCAATGCGGATCCAGCATATCGTAGAAACAGCTGTATGCTGTATTATTTTGTGCTTAAATGCGTTGCTCAAGTTTCCCTTATTATACTATGTATGTAGGAAAAGTGATACCATTTACTCCGATATCATGCTCTTTATGCATTGATATATTTCATCTATCGTCGATCTTAAAAATAATTTTCCCACTAAAAATCCAGAATATATTTTTTCTGTAAACGTACTTTTATGAGCTACGTATTAAATATTTTGGATAAAAACGAAGGAGAAAATTTTCGAAAAGAATAGAAGTGAGGGAATTAAGCTTAAAAGCTGTATTTATTTTTATTTAAAGGAAAGACAAAGCACTCAGCTTAAGAGAATCCGACCCCGTCAGCTAATCTAATAAAACCACCACGTATCAGCGGTGTCCCCAAAATGGCACAAAGCATTGCTGTGAAGTTTTTTTCCAATGTTTATGTTTTTTTAATAACAAGTCGCTAGACAATAAAAATAAGGTTCATAAAAAGTATTTTAGCATTATTTTTCATTTTTTACTCTAATGTATATCGTAAATTAGGTATAAACAGATATTAAAAGACAATAATTCTTAACTGAGGATAAATATTAAGTTAAAGAATAATATTTATTTGATAGGGGATGTAGAATGTGCATTTCTAAGCAAAATATGTTATTGGAGTTCATCCAATACATACAGTTTGATTGTGCTTTACCGTAGGTGTTCAACTATATGAAAACTATGTAGAAATCCTTAAGAAAAAGGTGATAAATTCAAAGTTCACAAAAATTGTTTGAGGTAATTATGCAAATTAAGGAGTAATCTTACGTAAAAATTGAATAATCCACAGAACTAAGGACTGTAGAACAAAATTGAAACAAAGTAAATGAAGCAAGATCACTGTGGTATATTTATTATAGTGTACATATGTTGAGGCACTACACAGGAAAAATTTGATGGATTTAATCTATGATTTTCAGTTTTAATTTGATTTCATAAAGTGAAAAATGCCCTTACTTAATCTTTTATTTAAAGAAAATAAAACAATTTTTTAGTTCGCCTCGCAAGATGACAATGTAAACACAAAACTTATTGTAGACCATCAACATATTCCCGAGTTTAAATCATAACTTAAGAAAGAAAATCAAACTTTCCTATTTAAAAGATAATTCATGCCAGAACTGAATTAATAATATTATAAGAATATATTTGTGTTACGAACTTTTCCTGACATAATACAAGAACGAGTCCAAGTTTCTGGATAACTTACGTTAATTCGCAAGCACAACGTAAACAGGAACAGTACACAGAAAAACAACACTTTAATACCTGTACTTCACTAATTTCACTAAATGAAGGATATTATTCTCAAAATACTGACGAAAATAGTTTCACAAAACAGTAGCTACTATTGACAAAAGTCACAGTCCAATATAGCTCGTGTCACGTCAATTCGTCAATTCCACTCCAACGGAGGGATGAGACTTTTTATAGTCCCTCTATAGAAACTCCTGGAAATATCTCCATATCTCCTAGATTAATTGTTATTTTGTGAAGTTTCTGGAACATTTCAGAAGACGCCAAATGCCGCCAAATTGGTGATACGTCGACACATTTGGCAACCCTTCTTCTAACTGGGAAATCATGGAAACCCTGGAATGACGTCAAGGGAACGAATGTTCGTACCGCTGTCTTTTGGAGAAAACTCCCCGATAGGTCTGCGAAAAAGACGAAAGACAGGACTGGAGACGCCAGTCAGGGTTCAGGTCAGTCAATGTTACACATTCGCAACATTTGAGTGAAAATTGTTGAATAAGAACTGTAGGCCAACCGTCTTATTATTGTTGTTGTTGTTACTGATGACCTCCTGTTTCGGCGAAGCCGATTCAGGACCAGTGACGCAGGAAGCAGGAAAGAACGAAGAAAGACACAAGACGAGAGAACAAAGTTTTATTACAAGAACGCATCACTGACGAAGGTTGGAGGGGGTGCAGCTTCACATTTAGACGAGGACCCAGAATTCGGAAGACTGACTTTATCCTCGAGAAACATCCATGCCTTATTCGGGATTCGAACCCGAGCCCACAAGATAGCAACCGAAGACGCTATCCACTTCACCGCCTGGGCGACGTCTTATTATTTAAGGGTATTTATAAAATATTTCAAAGAAAATTGAGCGACTTTACACAGCATATGCTTTAGTTGTACAGGTAAATAGGAAGATAAAATATCATGAGGGGAAAACGTTACGGAACTATAAAAAAATCTGAGTCGCATGATACGCATAACGCATCAAACCCATTAGGCACAAACTATCTTAACTGCTAAGTAAAATAAATTATGATATTACAAAGTATCATTTTGCATACACTTCATTCTATAGAAATTTCACTTAACAAATACTCTATATTTCAGCATAGAATTACGTATTTTATATTCACAGCTGCAATAAAAATTTATCCATTATAAAATTGCCAAAATAGTTTTCTACTAGCATTCTTCACGAAACCCGCTTAAAAGGAGCGTTTCTAAAATCCGAGAATCATGTTTCGCTTGCAGGTAACAATATCTACGATTTGGATTTGGGGTTTTGGTCGTCCGCATTAAAATATCTAGTATCCCATGCTGGTTAAAACATAAAAAACCCTGAATCGGTACCAAAATGCTGTTGGCTGCAATAAGAGCGCGATCGTAACTTTGGTAACGCTGCATAACATAGCCCCATAATTAAATTAATGCTGGACTATAACACATAATACACCGAAATAAAAAGTGACATGAAAATTTTAAAAGTTTTTCAGCTAGTGTAGATTAATGATATTATATAAACAAACATATAAATATTTTGAGTTAAACTGAGCATAGTTGTCATATATTCTGAAAACTACAACAAAAACAGTTAACATTTCGATTATTAATGTTCAATTTTTTCGTATATGTTTATAATGCATACTCATTTCCTCTGTATATTGTAAGATAAATCAAAATAATTGCACCATATTGGAAAATAAATGATGCATTTTTCTATCTGCATTAAAAGAAAGCATTTCTTCTCATATAGAAGAGACAATGATGTGCGTAATTGAGGCTTAAAAGCTTTCATTACGAAGATATTTTTGCTACTTATCTTCAATTTAGACATTTAATTATCTTTTAAGAAAAATAGGGAAAATCAAAATTGTAAGTAATAAGTCATAAGTCATAGAATTGGTATTCATTTTTTTAAATTGTATTTTACTCTAAAGTCGCTCTAACTTCTCCATTAAGCTCTAACTCAGACATTTATATTTTCTTTGTTACTTATTTTATTTTTAAAAATATTCTTACAAAGTAATAAGTATATGAACAAAATAATTACGTGGTTATCATCTGTTTTCATCAATGTATTATAATAACATTTTTATTCTCAATTATATAAAGAGCATGGCATTATAATAGCATTAAATACTACACAAATTAAACCGAAAATTACGAATTCAACAGAAATAGTAATTTATAAATTTTATTATGTGAAATTTAAAATGTAATAAGTGATGATTTAAAATGTATTAAGTGACACACACATACACACACACACACACACACATATATATATATATATATATATATATATATATATATATATATATATATATATATATATACATATATATATGTATATATATGTATATATATGTATATATATATATATATATATATATTTATATATAAATAAATATATATATATATATATATATATATATATATATATATATATATATATATATATATATATATATATATATATATATATACAGGGTGTCCCCAAAAGATTGAAACGCTCTTTAATTCTTTACCTGTTGGCGATAAGTTGGCAATGTAAATTGCAGAAATGTTGACAGTAAGGTACGAAATAAGACTACGTTAATGAAATAGTCACCCCATTAATTTTCAAAAAGTTACACTTTTTAAATTTTTATACGACTCCCTTAGACAAATTTTGTCAATCAGAAATTTTGCATTTTTAATGCAACAAGATCATTAAAAGAAACCGCATATATATATCTTGAGCGAGTTATATTTAATTGAAAATTGAACTTTGTGAATGGGGACCATATATCAAATTAGAAACGTAAATTTATAACATATCACAAAAAAGATAAAATTGGATGATAATACATAGGATACCCAACCGCGTAGTGAGTATCAATGCTTTATATGATTTCTGTCTGTGTAATGCTTTATTTAGATGCCTTTGTGATAAAAATTTTTGACACATATTAACGTATTTTTAATCTAAACAATTTCCATCGTCAATTTGTTTATGAACCCTATTTTCACTGATGAAACAGCCTTTCATATGGTACGGAAAAGTGGCATAAGTCATATTTTTTCCTTTATAATAATTTAGTTGATTTTAAAGATACAGATATGCGGGGTTTTTAATGATCTTGTTACATTAAAAATAAAAATATATATGATTGATCAAATTTGTCTAAGTGGTCGTATAAAAATTTAAAAAGTCTAACTTTTTGAAAATTAATGGGAGGACTATTTCATTAACGTAGTTTTATTTCCTGCCTTACTTTCAACATTTTTGAAATTTACATTGCCCACTTATCTCCAACAGGTAAAGAATTAAAGCGCGTTTCAATCTGTCTGGGACACCCTGTATATGTATACAGGGTGTTTCAAAACTAGTGCAACAAATTTCATCGAACACTTTATCGAGCACATCGAAACAAACACTTTTCATCATAGAATGCATGGTCGCAAGTGAAGCGGTTACACGCTAGAGGGCGCTTTCTATTTCTCCACACACACACGCAGTCTTAGGCAAAGCAAAAACAGGAATGGCACGAAACATCGCTAAAGTTTTATTTAAGACAAAACACTTGTATGGCAATACTGAAGGGTCCTCCTTTTAAACAGTTGGCGGTACAAGCGATAAAACATTTCGTGATCGGGAACACGCATGTTGGGGAAACGGCCTTAGTAAAACCTTTGGCAAGATCGTTGACAAAATACATGTCCGCCTTCTCCACATTGGAATGCTAATGATCACATATGCGAAAACCGCCGCTTCTATATTCGTGCCTGAACGAGCCTTTTAGCTCCTACTAGGGAGTAAACCACTTCACTTGCGTCTATGATGAAATGTGTTTGTTTCGATGTGTTCTATCACCCCTGAACGTTTGTTGCATTTGTTTTAAAGCACCCTGTGTATATGACATTTAGTATAACTTTTGTAAGTTAACAAATCTATTGTAACTTTAAATTAAAAATGTATTTTTGTTGAGCTAAATGTAGCATATAAAAAATAAAATTAATAATACACCTTAAACAATAACAAATGAACGAGAAAATAATATAGAACTTCTTTAGAAAGAATAAATGAGAGAATGTAAGGTATGCCACTACAATACACCTTCCGAAATCAGAAAAGAGATAACAATGGGAGGTATATTATTAAAATACAAAATATTCCAGTGATTACCACCAATAAATCAGAAGATGTAAGACTGCAGAAATAAGAGATTAATGGAACTAAAATTAATGGATAGAAAGCAGAAAACATATATGGTATAACTCCAGAAAGTTTTTCTGCGCCAAAAACTTCAAAATATAAGAACGATAAATGAATGCAAGAAATGTTTACCATAGTTGAAAGTTAATGCAAACACATTTGCATTGAACATAACTAGTTACACATCTTGTGTTAAAATGATAATCAAAATAATTCTTTGTTTCTACTCATGTGCATATAAAGACCAGTCTTGTCAAATTAGCATTAATATTAGAAAAATTGTCATTAAGCACTCACATTACATACGGTGTGATAGAACATGTAGATATGCGTTCTGAAATTTACAGTGGTTTAACTGTTAACAGGCACACGTAGTGAAAGTAATAATTATAAGGTACTATTATTAAATATTAAAGAATGATTAATAAGATAAATCCTGATATATACATTTTATAATTTGTGACCATCAACCACCGTTCATCAACCAACCACTTGCTTCGCGAGTAGAGACCATTCGTCTTCTAATTGCTGACACTCACAAGTCTGTCTTTCTGCCTGCTGAGCAAACGTAATACGCCCTTTAGGGCTGTCTTGTGTTTGCTAGCACTCACCAACACCAGATCTCGCTTCGCAAACTATAAATTTTGCCGCTTGTTCTTTATACAGTGAAAAAAATTGCATTTCTTTTGTTCGAAACACTAATTTAAATATTACGTCTTTTGAAAAAGCAACAGCGTTCAAACCAATGAAAATTAAATCATTTAAATATTAATTCTTTTGGGTTGGCAACAGCGTTCACAACAATGAAAGATTTGATTTTGAAAATAAATGGCAGGAAAAGAAATTTTCATACAAAGTAGTGTAAAAATATTTTCACTTTAAAAATGTATAAAACATAGAACATTTTATCCATCTGTAACCAAAATAGGAAGCAACAGATGGTAATGCATTACAAATCATCATGCCGAATTGCAGATCATTTGATGCCGTAGGTCCGACGATATCCTTGACAGAAAATCTCTCGATTTTTTAAAGTATTTGGTCGCATCGAAGGCTGCACATATCTTTATTTTTACTTTCCCTGCAATACAATGTAATATATAGGGAATGTATTGGAATCATGTCGAAAATCGCAAAATTCGACGGATCTACAAGTTTTGGGACCTCTAGAAAGCGAAAAAACTATTTTTAGTGTGACTAATGTGTGTGAATCCGTTGTTCTGTCTATCTGTGCAATCTTTGTATTCACTCTAACTCAAAAACTAATCAACAAACTTTCCTAAAATTTGATGTGACCCAAATATGGGCACCCCTAAGCATTTTAATTATTATAATGTTTGTTTTAGCAGATAAAATTTGAAAATTGGTGGATGCAGGGGGGTTGGTCCTTGCAGGGGGTTGCAGGGAAAAAATGATAATTAAGTTAAAACATCAGATAGATGCTAATAATGGACAGTGTTCTTATTGGGAACCTATGCCCATATTTGGAACCTTTGCACCTAATATGGGAACCCTTAAAAATGATGCTAAAAAAACCTTAAAACAACGTAAACATTTATCCAGAGTCGGCACAAGATGGATATACAAAAATATAAAATTTTTCCTTACTTGTAAGGCCACAAAATTCTTTATGTACCCAAACACGGCACGTATTACACTGTATCATGTCTAATTGTTTTTCTTGACGACACATTACACAATGGCAGGACTCTTTTGAGCTGGATACACCACTGTAGGACAGCTGAGCTGCAACAGTTGATATTACATTTGTCTTGGGTTTAGGCTTGGGTGCTGGTTTCGGCTTAGCTGCTCGTTTGGACTTGCCAGCTGCTTTATTCTTGGGTACCTTTTTTTGCTGGAAAAAACGATTTTACCAGTCTTACAGCTCGATAATTTAAAGCCTTTTTTCTGTTGGTCTTTTTAAAATATCGGATATAGATAATTGATGAACATCTGGGTCTTTTTTACAGCACTGCCCATATTAGGTGTAGTGCCCATATTTGGGTCACTTACCTTAGTTAAGTCACTTGTAGGTGACCCTGGGGCTGATCAGATTTTTGTATGATCAAAATAAAAACAATGCCTTTATTTGCAAAATGGCCCGCAAAAATTGAATGTACCCACTCTAACTGAAAGACCAATAGACCAAACTTCACAAAATTTGGTAGATTAGTCACTTGCAGGTTACTCTGGTGCTGATTAGATTTTGGTATACATCGGAAAAAATAACCTGCTTTTTTGCGAAATGGACCACAAAAATCGTCAAAATCTAGGGTAAAAGACAACGTATGCTCAAACATATCAATTAAATGCTAGTTTGATAATGGAAAGAATAAGACCAACCCCATTGCTTCAGGTCTAACCAAATGAAAACGAAAATTGAATTAAAAGTGCAAATTCAGTATAATTTAAAATAATCATGTGTCTTAATTTGAGCAATTAAACTCAACTAAATGAAGTATTGCAGAAATAACGAGAACGTGAATATGAGTCTGCATAGAAAGTCATGTGCTGCCAACATCAGATTTTATAATACGGAGAGACATGTTTCTTAGAGTAATAATAATGGATTAAATGTTAATGTGATGTCAATATTTAAGAGTAGTATGCTTGTTTAAATTTTATTAGTATGCCTAAAAATTTTTACAATACTATTTACTCAATATTTTGTGTAGGTGTTATAAATCATTATAATATGAATTTTATAATTAAATTCAAAAATGCTTTACAGAAAATATTGTTTTATGTATTAGCAATTATGATGGAAGAAATGTTAAAGTGATATTTTAATGTAAGATAAGTAGGATGTATGTTTAAATTTTATTAATACAATAATTTTTTTAATACATTTTACTAAATATATTAAGTAATCATATATTATATTTGCAATATAAAGGTTGTTAACAAGAATATTGCGATACTTTTCACTTGATAACTTATGCATTCTGAAAAGGTGATTAACAACTATATTGCAAAATAAATTAATATAATTACATGAATTAAATTGTATTATTATGTTAAAATTCACATTAAAAATAACTTTCAGATCATGGGAGACTGAAACTTGAGCTTCATCAGCCTCATAGTAAATCTGCCTCTTTCTAGATTCCTTTGAGTAATTTTGACCTAGTCCCCCATCCACGCTCTTCGGAAAGACAACTACATGTCGGCGAATGTGTCCTTATTTACATACACAACGGAAAGACAGGTTTATGAGTTGCAGTCGGGGTACGGAAACAAGCAAGAAAATCCCAATCCAGACGAAAAGATATTTTCCCCCAGATATCGTGGAATTCATTTCGACTGTCACCGTCACAGCATTTGAACCGTCCATTTCGCGTTTAATAACTGGCGAGGTATTTACAATAATGACTGCTCAAAAGACGGAGGTTCTGCACTTTGTTCTGTAATCAGATATCAAGTTTAACAACATGGATTAAAGAGAATTAAAATTTAGGAGGAAACTGAGAGAATGTTAAGTATTTAGAAATTCCAAGCATAGTAAACCATTGATATTAATCCCTTCATATTAGGAGTATATCCGCACATATCAGCACGGTTAAGACAATTTATATTTGTATATAATTGGAAGTATGTTTTTTGTTTGCTCGTTTCTTCATCTGTCTATTTATTGGTTTTGCACAAATTACGTATGATTAAAATTAGGTATGGATATTCTCTACATCACACATACACAGCTTCTCTCTCTCTCTCTCTCTCTCTCTCTCTCTCTCTATATATATATATATATATATATATATATATAAATATATATATATATATATATATATATATATATATATATATATATATATATATATATATATATATATATATATATATATATATATATATATATATATATATATATATATATATATATATATATATATATATATATATAACATTAAGAACAACAGGTGAGATTCAAGTTCGAAATTATCACTTACGCTAATCAACGACAAAAATCAATACACCACTCAGGAACAGGCGCGAAGCTGCTCACATATCCAGAGTAGAAAATATCCGAGTGAAAAGGAAGAAAGTGTTGTAAGCCTGGTTTCTCTTTCAAAAGGGATTGCAATAAATGTAATCAAAAAATCGTAACCGAAGCTTTAAAAAAACACTATCCTATTTATTTCTTGCGGGCATGCTATAACTCTTTTTTCGGTAATAAAGAAAACTTTAGCAGTTTCCATCGGGAATTGGTTGGAATTTTGTGATTTATGCGATACTGGCGTGTTGGCACGTATGCGTAAGAGTTGATATATAGGCTCTGGTACTTGGATCGTTTTTCATTTTGCGTCCATTCCTTAAGCGTCGATGTTGTTCTTGCTCTTCTTGTATACCGGTGCCTTTGTCTATGCACATGTAGGGGACTGACCATTGTATTGTATTGGTACCGTGAGCGTTTCCTAGGCTGTAAAAGCTGCTTTAAACGGGAAGGGGAGTCGCAATCCTCCCCTGCCATTATATGCAACGCATTTGGTTCTCCCCTTACAACGTTTTAACGTTTCTTCCTTTTCACTCGGATATATATATATATATATATATATATATATATATATATATATATATATATATTCATGGTTTTTATATTAGCCAGAAATCTCTATTCTCTTGTTCAATATATAGAAAGAAAGTACCCGCCTAAAGATAACCCTGGCCCAGATAACTTCTACAAACGCATCTGCAAACAGTACAGAAATTGCAACATGTACCCCTTTTATTTCCCACGAGGAAGTCGCGTTTGTATAATCAATTAGTTGTAAAAGATACCGCGCTGGCATTACATTTCGTCTCCAGGGCAGATTGAAATCTAATACATAAAAATTGAAAATGTTTAATTGAAAGTTTAAGTAAAAAGAATAAAGTTTAATAAATAATTAATCTGTCAAAAACAAGTATCATCAATTAAGTAGTGTGCATTTTAATTTTTTATCTTTTATGTCGTTTTTTTAGGTGGACACCGGGCTGCAGAAAAAGGTGAGTTATGTGTCGGTCCACACAGAAATTGTTACTATCACTATAGTACTATGATAATAATAATAACACCCCATTATTTTTTGCCAGACATAGTTTGAGCATTTAATACGGAGTGATTCGAAAATCTATGTACAGACATTAATGGGATATAGGGAACACTAAACAAACTTTTTTCGTTATGAATGTATGTCCACAGGCGATACCCTTTACTGTTAGATAGTACTATTGGGTGACGCGACGATTAGCTAATTTCCGCAATCATCACTCGTAACGCGGACTCCGTAGTAACATAGAGCATTGCACGAAATCTAAGGTGGCTAACATGCCTCTAGCAAATGGGGTTGCCAATGGACAGGAGTGAGCTGCTGTAATATTGACAGCAAATCTTCCATCAGCCCTTCCCTTTCGATTGGAAGACTCATACACTAGATTCTTCTCAACCATTCTTCCCAGACTATTCAATCTACCCGAAGGTGTGTGGTATATGTTTGAATTACTGAAAGAAAGCCACCCAATTAAATCCAGAAGCCAATGAAGGTGGTATTCACAGGTACTGTACCATTATTTCTTTAACTCATCACATCATGAATGAACTTTTGTATATACAGAATTATCGGGCCTATACTTCGCGTAGACACTGGTATAGTTTTGTACGGAGTCAAGGATCGAACGGTAGACTACTGGGTGAGACCCATGTGCCATAGCCGCTGGTACATGTGACTAGATGCATGTGACTAGGTGCATGACAGCCATCTCAGGATTTGGGAAATGCTCAATTTTCCCAAATGAGGCAATTGAAGAATGAAGCCAATGAAGCCAATTGAATGAAGAGAATGAAGCCAATTTTCGAGAATGAAGCCAATTTCCGAGTCGCCCAACAACATCCTCCAGCACCAAAGTGTGACGTCTGCGGACATACATTTATTAAAAATAAATGTTTGTTATGGTGTATTTTATCTCACATTAAAGCATTTACAGAGAGTTTGGAATTGCCCTATATAATATAAAGTTTTTTGTCTAATGACATTTTCTGTATATCTCAAACAAACCTCTCAAATGAACGTATATATGCAAATAAATAAATACTTAAATATATATCAAAAAAATTGATTTCGCAGAAAAAAAAATTATAAATAATTCTGAAAATTACCAAACGTATCACGCATTTGTCTTTCATTTTGTCTCAATTTATGTATTTTCGAATAAGCTTTCTTTTATTAAGTATGGTAACGAAGTAACGCAAAATTCGCATAAACTTGAAAATTTATAGTTTGAGGGTTTAAGATATATAATTGATTTATTCAATGAAAGATTCCCGATATATTTACTAACCAGATTGTCAAAACTTTAAACGAACTTATTTTCCCTGAACAAATCTCTAAGTAGGAAGCAACATATATTTATAAAATCATTTTGGTTAAAAGCCTCTTTACGAAGTGCATGTCGTTATTTAGAACAGAAAAAAACGTAGAAAACGTAGGTCGAGAAGATAATATTATTATGACAGCTATTTGTTTAAATATAAATTGTTGTTTAGTAATTAAATGCAATCCCTAAAATTGTTTAGCTAAAAGCTGTTTGCTCAGCTAAAAGCTTTCATTGAAATTGTTGTTTTATCAGCTAAAAGCTCTAATTAAAACTCTTGTTGCACCAACGCAAAGGTATTTTCTTTTCAGCTGTATCGTAATTGCAACAGACAGGAAGCAAATGGTAGATATTTTGTGACTTTTAGATACTGAAAACCAAATGGGACATTTACGTCGCATATGTTTATAAATAAAGTGATATAACTGATATTGATGTATATAAATTGTATCAGTTTAAATACTGTATATCACCTTATATACTATATATCATTCATGTATCACCATATGTTCTATATAGTTTAAGCAGAGCCGGTTTAAGCCACTACACATTTAAAAGTTCAGTGAACCATCCCCGATTTAATCCAAATTATAAGAAATTATTGACAAAGAATGTTAAGATATTAATATGATTGAAATTTAGATTTCTTAATGACTACAGCTATGTACAATATATCCACCCCTAAAAAAAGGAACTCAATTATGTTTTCTATTAAAATATTTGTTTTACTAATAGTAACAGTTAAACCGATCAGCCAAAACATTAATACCACCTACTTCATACGATGTTGATCGGTGTATCGCCGTCAAAACAACCTATGCAGGCATGCATTTTGCGAGGTATTTTAGGATTCTTGTGACAGCTGGAACTAGTAGATCCTTCAGAACCTGCATATTATGTAGTTGTAGTAATACCTCATGAGTCCATTTCTCCAACTGAAACCACAGATGCTCGATAATATTCAAGACTGGGGATTTGGAGGACAGCTGGAACTTTTTATTTTGTTCTTTGAGCCATTCCCAGACAATCCTAGTTGTGTGACATGGCGCATTTTCTTCCTGATACTAGAAGGCATCTGCACCAGAGTGCACAGTCGCTATAAAGCTGTGCTCTTGATCGGCAACGATGTTCAGGTATGTGACATCCGTCAGAATTTGATCCACAGGGATGGTAGGTCCAAACCTAGACCATTACACTAATAGATCTTTCAAAGTATATACACTATGGTTACTTTTTTCATTTATTTTGTGTTATCCAACATAGTGGTTTCTCTCATGGAACCTGGTCAATTACTCGCTGGCTCAAGACATGGGCTGGTTTTTAGACATTGCTGTAGCAAATTGACCTTGGTCGTGCCCTTAGTTTGAACAGAACAATCTCGCCACGGATAACAATTAGAGCTGTCTGAAAATAAACAAATCTATTCCACCGATTTTGCCGGAGGTTTATGAGTGAGAGCCCAAGACTGTCACAGTATATCAGGTAAAAATACTTTCCTCAAATATCTCGCACGTATTTGAACTTTCACATGGTGTAATAGGAATCGCGATAGGTCGGACCAAGCGACTTTCTTTCATTTCGCAATGATCCAATTTCTGTACTCATGTACCCACTGTCAGTGCTTTCGGTGATAAGCAGCTGTTATCAGGCCCACAGCATTCATTCACGTATATCTATTATTATGTGCTGGAAAATGTACCCGCTGTTGCTCGGCATTTAAAGCAGGGATTATTTGAATTCATTCATACAATTTTTCAACAGGACATTCATTGAATTTTTCAAAGCGTCAGCACATGCGCGTCCCGTTAAGCGGACAGAATACGCCCTAAATAAGCAACTAAATACGTCTTAACCCGCTGCTTGGTCGCATATGCCTTGGGATTAGACTGTCCAAACCAGGGGGCTCGCCAAAAGGCTTGGAGTAGCTTAGTCCCCGGGCGAACCTTGTGCTCCTCTTCGTCGATCCAGACAATCCAACCTACCACAAAATGTAAGGTATCTGTTTGGATGTCCGGGAAAACCTTGGACTTGGCGTTGGAAATGTTGACCGCTATGACTTAATACGTATGTATTATCCCTAATTATGTCTTTCGCCCTTTGCACGAGCATAGTACGCCTTAAAAATCTCGTTTGATACGTCCTAAATAATATTATTTGATACGTTTTTATATAGGCTTCTTTGGTAGGGCCTAAATACGACTTTCGACTTCTGTGCCGGCATTATATGCCCTAAATAAGATTTTTGATACACTCTAAATAAGCTCTTTTGACAGGGACCTTCATTGGTGGGGCCACTGGTACGTGCGGCACCCTTGAGAAAACACTCCAAATTATTATTTTAGCTATATAGATTTATCACAATTTCTCTTGAAATCAAAATCTGAATTTTCAATTCAATTGAATCGAGAATAGTGATGCAATATGTCACTAGATGACAGCACTACAGCTTTCGTGAGGATAGGAGATCCACAAAAGCTGTAGTGCATCGAATTTTCAGCACATAGAAGAAATTACAGAGATATATCTTAAAACCGCGTCTCTTTCCCGGCTTCTCATGAGAGAACGAATTGTATGGGAACAATATTGGAAATTTGGCGTGATAAGAAACAGCCATTGCAGTTTTAGAACTTGTTATGTGTCCCGTTTTGCGAGCGCTTCTAGCCGAAGAAAAATAGAAGAGTAGGGTAACAAGAAGAGGGACCTCTCAAATTGGCTCGGTTTCGCTAATTTGGTTTCAATTTTCTACATTTCAGAATGTGTATTGCTCTCTTTCTCGTCTTTTTTTTTTATGAATGAATTTGGAAGTTTAAATAAACATTCGAACAAGTGAGTAGATTAAATGTGTGTGTGGTGGTGATGGTGGGGACTGTTTATTATATTTTAAGGGTTTCTGACTATCGTGAGTAAAATGTGTGGTTTGAGTTTAAGGGATCACTTTACCCAGCTAGCTGTCTTACATATTGAAGTTGTTTCGCATTATGTCATTTCTAATGTAGTATGGTTATGTCTTTCGGGAAAGGTGACATTTCTGATTTGTGGCATTTCTGTGCTCTGGCTGATCTACTGGCAACGAATTCCAATATGTTTGATTTAAAATTAGTTCTTTAAACGTCAGAGTGATATACCCGTGACAGATAGGTTATTTTAGTGACACTTTCAGAAATGTATTGTTTCGCACATTTAGTTTGAGGGGTCATTTGACCTATTCAGCTGCTATACTCTTTCAGCTATTTAACATTCAAAATACCTAAAGATTAAAGAAATTCTAAATATTTGTTAAAAAAACTTTAAAATTAGATTTTTCAACATTATACTTTTATCTGACGTCATTTCCCTCGAACGTTTGACCCCAGCTGGTGATTATGTTACTCAGATACCCCCTGGGCGTAAATTTCACTTGAGGTAGCTCCCAAATATCTTATCTTGGCTTCTAATTAAGCGATTATGATTCTGATGATGGTTATAATCTCTGAACCCTCTGTACGTGGCACCTGAATATACATATTTTGTGCCAGCCCACTGTGCGTAACTTTTAATTTAACTAGCCCCACAATTTTTTATTTCGTTTCCTAATTGAGCGATTATAGTTCTGCTAGTGGCTATAGTCTCTGCACCATTTGTACATATCACATAGATATGCATATTTGTTGCAACAACGCTCTGAGTGTAACTTTTACTTCAGTTAGCCCCTCCCCCCAAATTTCCCATCTCACCTCCCAATTGAACGATTTTGATTCTCTAGTCTCACCTTGATATACATATTTGATGGATACATGTGTTTTTAGTGTCAACTCCCTGGGCGTAAATTTTAGTTTAACTATCATCCACGATTTTACATATCTGTTCCTAATTGAGCGATTTTTGTTCTGTTGGCGGCTATGGTCGCAGTAGTATTTGTACATGTCACCTGAATATGCATCTTTAACATGACAAATTCCTGAGCGTAACTTTTACTCCAGTTACCCCCCCCCCCCCTCCAATTTTCCATCTCGCCTCCTAATCCACAGATTTCGATTTTACTGGTGGCTATAGTCTGTGAAATATTTGTACTTATCACCAGAATATGGCTATGTAGTCAACCCCTCCTGGGCGTAACTTTTAGTTTAACTAGCCCCCACAATTTTACTTTAATGTAAATTAGGTTTATGTAATATTTTTACCAGGAGGGATGCTTTCACAAGTGTCCAGGAATTTCATGAACAAGCGAACAGGTTAAAGTTATGTTATTTTACTTAATGCATCCGACGTTTACATAATATATTTTTAATACACCCGTCTCACAAATATAGGCATAAATACATAGATTAGCTCCCCCTTCGACGTATCGCTCACGAGCCGCAACTGTCTTTTGACACATTCTAAATACCTCTTTCGCCCCATTCTTAGGCATATTACTATCTACAAAAGCTCTTTTGAACCGTCCTAACTAATCTCATTTGATACGCCCAAAATAAGCTCCTTTGATACGCCCTAAACAAGTGTGCGGGGCGCATTCAAATGGGGGTTGCTAAACGATTAAAACTGACAGAACGTTTTTTAAATGAAAATATGTAGCTGAAATCATAAAAGTTTCTCTCGGCGTTGCTTCCAGTTCCTTTACAGTAAAATTGCATTTAGAGTATCAAAAACCTCTGACGTTATCTCAACTGCCAAACTAATATCAAGCGTTGCCAAACATTGTTGCCGATTCTAAGACATTATGTTCACATACCCTGCCCACTGCCAGTGACCAGCGTAGAACAAAGAAGAAAAACCTGTTCATAGAAGAGCTTTGATAATTTAGGATATGTTTCATATTAAAACCCACAGAAAATTCGGGAATATATAATTAAATTAGACATCTTTATTAGAATACGAAGATGTCACACACTGCTCTTCAATTTTCAGATGTTACAAGAAACAACACAAATATTTTCTTTTTCGATGAATTTTTACTTTTATTTATATTTTTTTAAATATGAAGGATTCAATTTAGTACTCGTTGTAAATATCGTTCTTCCATTTTTCCGATGGTGCCAAAAATGCGATAATATTGTCAATCGCTACAGAGCATTTTTGAGCGAAAATCTCACAAAACAACTCGTCAACGTTTTATAAGTAGGAAACTAATTCGAATTAATATATATATATATATATATATATATATATATATATATATATATATATATATACATATATATATATACCGGGTGGTCAGAATTAAAACACCCCTACTCTGAGCTCTCTATACATCGAACTACTCAGTGTAAAGGCTCCAAAATTGTTGAACCTACTATTTAAGACATGGGGAAAGGGATTACGCGAAAAAAAATTAGTTCTAGAAACACCGATAGGTGGCGCTGTACAACAGAAAATATGCTGAAAAGACACAAAATAATCACAAAAACAAACACATGCGATATGGAATTTTTCCTTTTTAATTTCTTTTGCTGATATGATAAAAAAAGTTAAGAAACTTAAACTGTCATTGTAACTGCAATTTCGCACTGTAAGCACAAAAATTTGCATAAACCCTTGTTTTGCAGCTACTATGTTCTGGGCATAAAAGGAGACAAAACTGGGAAATTTTCATTCTTATCAGCGATGGCTGTCATACTGCCAGAACGCGCTTTGCTTGTGAAGATGTTTTATGAAAACAAAGGACATGCTGCAGCTACACTTCGAGAGTTTCGTCGACTTAAGAATTTGCGCAAAGGACCATTACTTCCACAAGTTCATAGGAGAATGATCGCTCGATTCGAGAAAACTGGACATCTTGGAGTTCAGCCGGGTCGAGGACGCAAATCGACTCGTTCAGATGTCGTTGACGATGTTGCCACCGCTATTGTTGAACAATCAATGGATAACGTTATACGCAGCATTCCCTGCATCGATAAGGTCCTTGTGGTATGAATGCTTGGTACGTTCGAATAAAATGTGTTACAAATGTGTATTTTGTGTCTTCTCAGCATATTTTCTGTTGTACAGCGCCACCTATCGGTGTTTCTGGAACTAATTTTTTTTCGCGTAATCTCTTTCCCCATGTCTTGAATAGTATGTTCAACAATTTTGGAGCCTTTACACTGAGTAGTTCGATCTATAGAGAGCTCAGAGTAGGAGAGTAGGGGTGTTTTAATTCTGACCACCCGGTATATATATATATATACGTATATATGTATATATATACGTATATATGTATATATATATATATATATATATATATATATATATATATATATATATATATATTGACGAGAAGTTTCCGTTCAAAAGTCGGATACCCCTGTACTAAATTTTTATGTGTAGGTCACTTAGATTTTCTGCTACGACAAACAAATGAACTGATATCTTTCTTTATTATTATAGAAATTTTATAATTAATGGACATATAGCTTCAGGGATTATTCAATTATTTTTTGTTCAGGAGCAGTGTGTTATATTTAAAGTAGCTGGTGCTAAATTGTAAACTTTTGATTGCTGGCCAATTTTTTATATCGCACTGTTGAAATTGCTGCGGTTTTAAACGCACGAAAAGTATATATTTTTAAAATATTCACAAAGATTCGTCAGTTAATTGTATGGATTCAATTTAAAGTTTGTTTGAAAGATAACTTTTTGACCTTTACGCTGGTCTTAAGATGAAAAGTATGTGATCGTATTTTCGGTCGCTAAGGATTTGATTCGTGGGAATATCGCAAAAAGTCGTCTTAAATAGGGCCAAAGCATAGAGTAACTAAAAAACAAATTTGAATCTAAAAAATAAATAACCTCGAGGTGCACATTCCGGGTGCTGAAGTACCTGTGTACCAAATTTTATGGCCGTATGACGCTTAAATTTCCCGCACACACACACACAGATAGAAACATACATCTTCCATTATTAAGTACGAACAATATATATTTATATTATTTTGGGGAAAATTTATTTGATGGTTTTTTTTGTTATATCCAGAAAATTTCATGCATTGTGACAGATGATATACGTAATTAAATGATACAGAGTTGACAATAATTTTAATGTAATATACATTTTATTAATATTTTGCTTAAAACATTTTTCCTCTTGCGCATGAAATAAAACCATCCCAAACTTTAAGTAAAACTATCTCAAAAGTTTATTTTATATATAATATCTAAATACAGAATATTTTTGCTATCAGCAGTAAGTGCTAGTTATAGAAATTTCTCTACATTGTAAAAGGGACAATTATTGATAAACACTAATGTTAACTAATTTAATTTTCAGTTTGAGAATATATGATTCTTAAGACTTATCACTGCATTAAGATCCACTGGTGTAAAAAAGAACAAGTTTAAATTGTTTAGCGTCTAATAAATAATTCTGCAGGTTACTAAACAATGCATTACCCGTAGAATGTCCTTAACTTTTAAAAAGAAAAAGAAACTCATGATCTTTGCAATTATTTTACAAAGTTTCTACGACGCAAATAGTTAGCAATCTGTCAGTGCAATGTATTATTACTTTTCTTTATAGCCCTCAAATTTATTTCACTGCTGGCAAAAGAAGTTTGGCATATCCACTTTGACGGACGTAACAATACCAATTTACGTCACTTACAAGAGAAGACAAAAATAGTTTCCAACAAGCAACTAATGAAGGAATGGAACAAGAAATTTATTTTCAGGACAATTTTAACATGATATATTAGAGCAAGTGAAGATTAATTACATGAGCCCTCCTGCAGAGATATTTGCTTTTAAAAATGCTCATCAAAAACAGATGACGGCAAATACATTGTGTTCCATTTTTGTTTCGATCCGCCACTACCTCCGTATCTCTTTGAGATGATTAAGTTTAATAAACACCAATGAGAAGGTTAGTGTTTTTGCCGAGTTTTGTGTATCTTGATAGATTCAGAGAAATTATTTTTATTATAATTAATGATATTTAAGCGAGAGTGTGAGATCCTTGTTTTCGGTTACATACTGGGATTACATTTTCGTTTAAACAATGTAACTTAATATTAGTTCGTGTAATGATTTTAAGCATTTTTTTTTTACTTTTACTACCGTACACTGTCAAACATTTTCTGAAGACTTCTTGAGCACAAAAGTTCGAGAAATTCATTAGTTTTCTTTTAGTGAAACATAGTAAAGCGTGATAACTCTTTATATTACATTACATAGAATCGAAAAACGCAGAAATTCTGTTCATAGAAAACTTTCATTGATATGTAAATCCCACGTGAAGGCCAAACCATGGAGTTAGAGAAGAGGAGGTAAAACTCAAATGGATGAAACGCTTGAAAATGTCACAACGCTTTGAGACTTATATCTAGGTGTCGTTAGTATTAGTTAAGCATCCTTTGTTTCATTTGACACAATTGAGAGGCATAGTATTGAGGATATGTATCTTTGATTAATTTTAAATTAAGATTCCCTAATTGTCAGTGTAATTAATCAGTATTTTTTTACACTTGTAGGACCGATTTCAGAATACAGGGAGACAAAAATAAATTGAAAGGCAAAATAATTTTGAATACGCAGGTATATTCCTTATTATTTCAGTTCTAACTTGCCTTGCGTTACTAATTTATGTTTACAAAATTGACAGTTTAAAATATTTTAAGCCTTTCGGCATAGAAATACATACAAAGCAGGGGGAGCTTATCGGCATCTGAATTGTTGCCTCAAATGATATTGGTATTTTCTCAGTATGGAAAATTAACTCCTTTACCTCCATGGGTCAAACATTTCATTCATTTCATTCTCTAGTCTTCAAATCCATAGAATTTTGGTTTGAAGATGGAAATCTATGTGCAAGAATACATGCTCGTAATAAATCGAAATCTACTTTAACTCATTGTGGTTGTATGGCGGCAGAGCCTTGATATTAGAAATCACTAATTTCAGTCTGATGATTTTCTAGCTTCTTCTGTGAGCCCCGACATAGAAAATTATTAATTCCTGTCAGTTGTCGGATACTCGATATAACTTTTTACTTCATTATTGTACTGTCGATGATAGTATGTACTGTGTACTAAATATTGTTCTTACCGATGTTTGTACTTCAAAATGGCGTCTACAAAGATTAAAATATTCCGACGAAACGAAATTAGCAATGTTTTAGTTGATTCTAAAAGTGATAGCAGAGTAATTGATAGTAAAATTGATGATTTGGAATAGGATAAAACGTGCAATAATAATAATAATAAATTAATTAATCATCATTTTTGTTGATATGTGTTTTTACATGTTTCCCTCAAAATTAAATACGATCTGGGCAAGCAGCTTGAATGAATTTGGCTTGAAAGAGTTAAGCTGTAGGTCCTAGTTAAAGTAGCCATAGTATGCATGAAATTCGCTGTAGAAACCTAAAATTATCCAACTAAATCAAATCTGAAAGCTAAAAGCATGGAAAAGAGTTCTTTTATTAAATACTTTAGGCAAAAAAAAAATTTCTACTTCCCACAGGGAGCTGATTTTTTGCTTACAACAGAGCAGCTGCATTTCTGCTCTTTACAGGATAACTTTGTGTGTATTTTTATCGTCTACATGATAATGTATTGGAATAGGGACGAACAACGAAATTCAAGATTTTGAGAGATTTGCAAGTTTTGCACATTGCAGAATATATATGGACTATTTTTAATATGGCGTATGTGTGTAGAATTGGACAAAATAGGGACCAATACTACTCAAACACTATCCGATCAAATTTATATGTGGTAGTTAAGTTGGTAGTGTGGTAGTTATCTTTATAATACTGCTGATCAGATTTTCGTGCGATTTAGAAAAAAAAAAATAATTATACTTTTTTTTCGCGAAATATGAACATATAATATGAACATATAATATGGACAAAAACACTAAATATGCATCTATAAATATTGATAGAATGGTAAGTTTATTTATGACAGTAAGAGTTGCATGCTTGTATTACATACAGGGCCAATTTAAGTCATGGGCTTTAGGGGCTACAGCCCAGGGGTCTCCGCCTGACCCTCACACTCTAACTTATTTTACTCGTCCTATTTATGCATTTTGAAATACATTTTTAAGTGAGTCTATAAAATGACCTCAGATCGATCAAAGGGGGGAGGGTGGGGAAGGATTGAAAACTGAACGTGTTTGTTTAGACGGGTGACATCACAACTGGGGCCGTGCCCGTTTCTATAGATGCTTGCGTGGTACAATTTTCTGTGCCTGCATGGGAAAATCAGAGCACAGAAATACATTTTATTTTTCAGTGGTGTTCAGAAAATGGGTGATGTTGTCTGTATTATTTAGGTTGCAGGCGTTCAGTTAGGGTCTTAATGGTGCTGGATAATTTGTTCTAGTACACATTAATTGGCTAATCATATTTTATTTTGATATAAATACATGAAAAAGCCGCTATACTGCACAAGTATACCGAACTCCAAATTTATTTACAGCTCAATTTGTTGTAGTATAATGCAATTTTTGTGTGAATAAAAAATATAAAATGGAAAAAAAAAATCAAAGATTTACAAATAGTTATTTCAGATTTATTTTCAATTAAATACATTTAATATTTAAGAAATTAAAGAAAGGTTTTTATTAATTAATTGATTTTATAAAATATTAAAAGTTTTAAGCCATACTGCCTGAAAATACCCTACATTTCTCTATCAGTAGCATTTAATATGATGACATGTATTCAAAGTACTACAAGAGAAAATATATTCGACTACATTTATTTGATTTAACTGTAGTCCAATATATTTTCCCTTGTGGTAACTGTACTAATCTTTACTCTACTATATTAATCTTTTGAGTAAAATTTTCATGACATTTCAAATACCTTTGAGTGTGGAAATTGTTTTGCGTATATCAAAATTCAAGACTATAAGTTTCAAACATTAAGCAAAAATTAAAATTATGACATTTCTCAAGTATCCTATAACTAGAACGAAATACCTGGAGCTATTCGGGTCATATATAAGCACCCGTTACTTAAATAATAATGATACAGATAATACAACTCAATTTACAAATCGCATGTTTTGAACAAAATAATTTCCCCCTTTCATTTCAATCCAAATTCTTCTATTTTTAACGCATGTATAGTATCGTAAAACTATTTGTTAAAGCTCCCGCTACTTAAATAACACAGATACATATAACACTACTCAATTTCCAAGTTGCCTATTTTGAATCAAAATTATTCACACTTTTCTTTTCAATTCAAATCCTTTAGTTCCAAGACATATGCGGAACGCACAACCAATTACAATTTTCATGCATTTGCTTGAAAGTTCACAGATAATCAAGTAATTTAGAATTAAAAATGTTTGTTATAATGTGAAGATAAACACACATATTTTTACCAAACTATAGAATTGTGCTAATCTTCCTTAGTCTGATGCGGCGAAATAAGTATCAAATAAACTAAAAAATGCAAAGTTCGATATACTAAAATAAACAAATATATATGAAGGAATTGCCCTACGGATACATTTCAAATATCATCACATAAACGTCTTTCAAGCTTTTCGATGGGAATTTCTGTGAATGTCGATCAAAATCGTGCTTCCACATAAAATAACTAAAAAACGAATTTGAATTTTTAATGAATCTTGCCGAACTGTATTGTCCCGGTCCTGAAATACTGCTAAGATTTCCCACTACAGACGATACACACGTATAAACTTCTTTTATTATAATCAATCAAATCCATCTCAGAGCCATTGATTTCAATCGTGAAATATTATAATATATATTTAAACACGTGGATAATTTATTTTACAGTTTTAATTGTTCGGTATAAAAGAGGAATAATATGTCTTGACCAAACTAACAAGAAAGATCAATCATACTTAAAGCATTGATTATGAAACACTTTCCAACTTCAATGCAATTTTATTTAAAAAAGTCGAAAATGCAATACATTCCTCGGTAATATTTTAAAACTTATCACGATACTACATTGATTTATTATATTTGAAAACTTAAACCTTCATTGAAAAAAATGAACTTCATTCAAAAGATGGCATTGAAATATAAATTGCGGGGTTTAAATATCTCTAAAATGCAATACATTCCTCGGTAATATTTTTAAAACTATCATGATACTATGATAATTTATTATATTTGAAAACTTCATCGAAAACAACTGAAATTAATTCAAATGACGTCATAGAAAAAATAACACGCCTGGATCTCTCTATAAAAGCAGGATTTCATTCATTTCATTCATCACAATACTATAATAATTTATTTTATTTAAGAATTAAGACCATGGAGCTACAATTCATAAACTTTATGCTTAAAACTTCATCGAAAAATATCGTCCTTCTGTTTATAAAATCAATTAATATTTCATTCATATCAGCCATGCAGACTCCATGGACTGAATTATTTTGTGTTAAAGAAATACAGTAATTCTAATACAACTCATTCTACATATTTTGCTGTTTACATTTTACATAGGTGAAAAATAGGCTTAATTGTAGAAATAATCAAATTTGAATGAGAATTTAAACTCAAATATATTGTCATTGTGTTGTTTTAGTATGTAGATGCACAGAATTTAAGCAGAAATAAAGTAGTTTTAGGATGGATACAACACTCAATATGAATTAAAAAGAACTTTAAAAAATCACGAATTTGAAACAAGATGGATGCCATATCTCATTTTGAAGTGGGTCATGCGATCGTTTCATATCATGGTCACGTGATCGTTTCATATAAGATGTGTAATTATTATTTTAATTTTTATTTAAAAAACTACTGAATATATTTAGCTGAATTTTTTTTTATATATTTTATGGAACAATTTGACTATTACCTAAAATTTTCGAAGCAATTTGTGAATTTTAAATCCGCTTAAAAAATGTTAGAAAAATTAGGTCCCATAGGGCTCAATGTATTTCATTTTTTCAACCCGGGTTCAATCCAAAACTAATTGTGTGATATTATTCATTTATATTCCCATAGGTCCTACAGACCGTCTGAACAACATACTAAAATTTCATTTTGATTAAGTCATTTTTACGGCAGTTATCGTGCTAACGGACAGACAGACAGACAGACAGACAGACAGACAGACAGACAGACAGAATGAACAAAGTCATAAACACTTTTCAACTTTGTTGTAAAGTGTTAAAAATCACTTTTTTTTGCCAGTTTTGAATAAATATATAAACTAATTAGTTTGAAGATGTGGGACTGAAAACATGATAATATATTTTCATTTTCATTCTTTCATATTCGACTTAAATTGCATAAGGATTTTTAATTATTCTATCTTGATGATTCAAAAGGCTGATATTGTAAATTATTTTGATTTTTCACTAATATTACTCCCTAATTAGCCATTGTAGCCTTGCTTCGCGCGTTACCATTAGCTATAGTGGTCATGAAATGTGTCACCTACATACTTAATCAAAGTTGTTGATAAACAGTTTTAAAAAATTGCTGGTTGCGAACTGATATCAAATTGTATATTTTTGGTTTTTGAGAGGCAAAGTGGTGTAGGTTTTTAGAAAATCACTTTGTATCGTCACCCTTATTTCGAATATTAGACTTCTTTGTTGACCTAGAATCTAAAATAGGTCGTACAAAACCAAAATTAATATTCTACCTAAAATAGAATTGCTTGAAAATTAAGCAAAGTGGTTTTGAGTTTTCTTATTATTCTTTTCCACCGACACCCTTAATTCGAAATTTTCGATTTTTCCATTGATTTTGAAGCTCAGCACCAAAACCAAGTTTCTAACCATAATGGAAGTGCTAGATGATTTTGATTCATTGGGAGCGCAATTCTAACTATAGAAAGATTATTTGATATAGTAAATCCACGGACGAGGTTATTTGCAATGGACGCCCAATCCTAAATATAGAAGGATTAGTTGATATAATAAATCCACCTATGATGTTATCTGCAATGGAAGTATAATCTTTAGAGAAATATTAGTTGATACAATAAGTCCACGTATATTATCTGCAATGGGAATATAATCCTAATCACAGAAAGGTTATTTGACATAGTAACTAGTTATCTTCATCTATCTTTTTAGCATAAATTTCATTGACTCTGTTCCGAAAGTAGCAAATAAATGAAATTACAGGATGACAAAATTAAAGCGAAAAAAGAAAAATGGGCTTTTATGTACAGTAAATTACATCCTACCACAGCTATATTATCTACTTTATTTTTTAATTCCTCGCACGCACTGCCTGTGAGGAATTAGAAAGTAAAACAGATAATAACTGTGGTGGGAACCAGATATATCGTTTTCGTTTTTTTTGTAACTCTGTTTGTAACTTCATACACTTTGAGACGTAGAGCAGGTTGGTGAATTTCCCACCTTTGTAATAGCTGTTACACGGATCTTGTTCTCCCCCATCCATGATTTTAGAACTTGATTAACTCTGGACAAAGTAAGAGGGATTCTGTCCCCTCTCCCTGAAATGCAATGAGACCATGAAGCATGCGTGTCAAGGGATGCCGAATGGAACTTAGACACGAACACTGTTTTATAGAATCGAGCCTACTCAAACATTTACCAGACTCGGACAGTTTTATAAAGACATCCCAGCTTTGATTCTGGCACTCAGGTAACGCGGGAAATTTCCAATCAATGAATGTTTCCATTGTTGCCAGATTTGCGTGACTTAATTTTCACCCTCACCAAATGATCTTTTGTCAGATTCCTTCTTTGTCTTGCAAAGTGACAATGCCATTGTCTGAGGCTGTTTGTTTTGAGAAGCTTTTATCCTTGGCTCCTTATGGCTTTTGTTTGGAACTGCTTTTGAGCTATTTTCCGAAGCTCTTTTAAATGATGAGATGCTCAATTTTTTCACAGACAGTAGTTTTAAAAAGAAAAACACTGCAGTTCTGGTGAATCCGGGCTTCCTAAAAAACAGTTTGCAGATATTACGAGAATTCGCTAATTATTTACCATTATTCTTTCAACTTTGAAAGCTATCCATTGACTTTTGAGATTTTAAATTAAATGTAAATTTTAACTAGGATTTTTAATTAAAGTCTTGGCTTACTTAGAGTCCTGGTAAAATTAGATAATGTCCATATTGTTTAAAACATTTCGGCTAATAATGGTGTAAATAATGACTTGAACACAGCGTAAAGACATCTGGTATTAGCAGCACAGGACTTTTCTTATATAATTCAGCGAATGTCTTTCTTTCACAGTGAAAAAACATCTGATATGGGAAGCACATTACTTTCCCTATAGACTCAGTTCATTGTATCAAAACAACACGCATAATTATTTGAAGTCACACTAAATTTTCAGTTTCAATTCAATTTTAGTTTTCATTTTGAAATTGGGCGTAATTTCAATGACACTGTGGTAAAAATACGGAAAACCTAAAGTATTTCAAGAACGGCAATTCTTAGAGTAATGGGTTCGATCATATTATTTCCGTCGTCAAAATTGTGTATAAAACAGTCATTTAATTGATATATTTGCGAATACGCAGCCCTTTATTTTAGATTCTGCGATATTTGGGGGCCATTTTGCAAAAAAAAAAAGCATAGCTTTTTTTCCTGAGACTTATATTCGAAATTTTGTAAAAGTCGGTAATTAAATTTTTCAGTTGGAGTAAATAGATATGAATTTTGCAAGCCATTTCTAAAAAATAAATGCTTGTTCTTTTTTTCTGATTTGTGCCAAACTCTAATCAGTACCAGGGTAAAGCACAAGTTACTTATTTACCAAATTTTTGTGAAATTTGGTCAATTAGTTTTATAGCTAAAGTGGATACATACACTGCACACACAGGCACACACACAGATGTCACGCTAAAAATAGTTTTTTCTGGTTCTAGAGTGCTCGAAACGTGTATATCCGTCGAAAATTCAAGCTTCGATTTTGACACTATATAAATACTTTCCCTATACATTACCATGTACTGTAGGGAAAGTAAAATGATGGATAGAATCCGTGGCAGAATGTTTTTAACTTTAAATTCCAGATTTGGCACTTTTCAGAGGGCAACATGTAAAACTATTTTGATGTACCCAATTAACTTATATTTCACGCTGCAAAAAGTAACAATTATTAATATTGATAGTATCCGCAATAAGCAATATATTCCTTATATTAAAATATTTTATTAATTTATTCATCAATTTGGCATCATTTCTCCAATTTTGACGATATTTTTGTCAATCTGGTGCAAAATATTTCAAAGTTGTGATATTTCGCTAAATTAATCGTGAAGATCGTCAAATTTATAGCCAGGAAAAGAGTTGTGATTTTTTTTTATAAATTTATTTGAAAAGCATATAATATCTTAAGATCATATCGTGTTAGCGTTCTAAAGTTTATGTAATTCGTTTTAGAATGAAAAATTCACCAGAAATGATCATTTTCGTAATACTATTGAAGGTTCTGATTTTTTTCAAAATGTCATTCGAAAATTTATGGATCTTCCGGACATTGAATTGCTCCTAAAATCAATAGAGTTTTAGTATACACTGATTGTAATATTTGTACTAAATTTCGCTAAAAACTCTTCATTCGTTCGTAAGATATCGCTTCTACAAGCTCACGAACACACACTAGAACACATACACAAGCAGACACACATATGACTTCAAAAACGTTCGATTCAAGTTCAGGGATGCTTGAAAAGTGCTCTTCCGTCGAAAACTCGAAATTGAATTTTTAACTATGTCACAATACTTTCCCTATAAATTATACTATGTATGTAGATGAATTAATATTGCGATTCTAAAAAGCATAGGATTGTTTAGAAACCTCGAGTTTTTGTGCGTGTTCTATTTTAATCATGTATTACCGTGTGTTATAATTATTTGTTACTTGTCCTCATAGTCCGTGCTATATTTAATGGTGTAAATGCCACAAATATATTCTTTATGCATAACCTTTATACATATGTACACATTAATTATACATACAAAAGGTTTTTGTGCTTTTGAACATGGCCTTTGCAGATTTTTATAGATCTATTGTATTAATCGTATACGAATTTTATGCCAGCCATGTGAATAGACTGAATGTATCAGTTGCCATAGAAGTTCTCAAAATTGCTGCAAATAGAATTTTTCCAGTTGCTATTGCAGTTAAATGTTATCCCATGCTGAGACATTATAATCGCGAAACTGGTCCATGGATACTGTTATATGCACTGGGAGTGTCTTCATTATTTTTGGAAACGCTTTTTTTAGCGGGTTTTGTGATTTTAAACTTGGCCTTTGAAGCTTTTTGTTGCCTGAGCTCAATTATACACGAACTTTATGCCGGCTACATGGATGAACTGAATTTATCAGTTGCCATAGAAGTTCTCAAAATTGTTGCAAATAGCAACTTTTCCAGCTGTTATTTCAGTTAACGGTTGTCCCATGCTGATGAGCGGATTATAATCGCAAAACTTGTCCATGGATACTGTATATGTACTGGGAGCGTCTTCGTTGTTTTGGGGAAAGTTCCTTTCTGGCGGCTTCTTGGGATTTTGAAATTGTCCTTTGAAGCTTTTTGTAGCCTAAGCTCAATTATACATGAATTGTATGCCGGCTACGTGGATGGACTGAATTTATTAGTTGCCATAGATGTTCTCAAAATTCAATGTTGATGATCGCATTCTAGGCTCGAAACCGGTTTATGGACACTGATATCTGCAATTGCAGCGTCTTCCTCATTTTAGGGAACTCCCATTTCTGGCGAGTTCTTGTGATTTTGAATATAAAGTGCTACCAGGAAACACCTCATATGCCCAACATATCTTTGTAAGGAAAGGTTCTTGATTATACACTTTAGGTCTATCTACAATAAAGTAACTATGTCCGATCGAATGACAGTGATTGAAGTTTCCCTAGCGGAGAATGTTAAATGTTATGACACGAACTTGGCAACAAAGCGAGATAGAAGAAGAGGCAAAGTTGAAGAGCTTTGTCTAATGGGCATGAACAGTCATTTCGAATAACCGAAATATGGAAAATCATATATAAGAACCATATATGTAATATGGAGATTCATATATGTATATATGAAAAACCATATGAAAATCCATATGAAAAACCATATGAAAAACCATATTAAAATCTATATGAAAACATATGAAAACAATATATACATGCCATACTTCATCCATTGCTAAATGCACAGATACGGTGATACCTACAATGCTAATAAAAAAAACACGGTAATATTTTTTCTCGCATTTGAATGCGTATTTTTGCTAACGTATGGCATTTTGAACAGGCTGTACATTCGATTTCTGTCCATGTACGTAGCTGTTGTTTATTTTAGTATTCTTGAATAGGACTGAAATTCCCCAATTGTGTCAAACAAGTGTCTACTGTAAGAGTTTTACTAACAGCTCTTATTAAATAAATACTATAAGTATTTCTACAACTTTGTAATCGGCTCTTTTCTTGTATATTATCACTTTCCTATAGATAAATCTAACATGTACAGTCATGAACCTTTCCTTGTAAAGTGATAGGAGTGCTTAAGGACTTTCCTAGGAACCATATATTCAATAGACCTAACTTGTACAGTGATGGAACTTTCCTTGTAAAGTGGTTGGAGTGCTTAAGAACATTCCTAGGAACCCTATATTCTATAGACCTGCCTTGTACAGTGATGTAACTTTCCTTGTAAAGTGGTTGGAGTGCTTAAGAACATTCCTAGGAACCCTATATTCTATAGACGTAACTTGTACAGTGATGGAACTTTCCTTGTAAAGTGGTTGGAGAGCTTAAAAATATTCCTAGGAACCCTATATTCTATAGACCTAACTTGTACAGTTATGGAACTTTTCTTGCAAAGTAGTTGGAGTGCTTAAGGACTTTCTTAGGAACCCTATATTCTATAGCCAACGTCATATTAACGATCATATCGTTTTGGTCATATCGTAAACTAGGCAGAATAGAAATACTTCCAATGTAAAAAACTCGATAATTGTAGGTAGTTCGTGAAGGTAAATTTCAGAATTGAGATGTAACGTTTTATATAGATCCCAAATATATTATTTTTCTTCATATATTTATTCCTGTTTATAAATGTTGATTTTATTGGAACATTTTCTTACATTTATCAATGCTTTCTTTTTAAAACTTGCTCAAGCAATTCTCCCTTTATGCTCTTTTTACATTTTTTATTCAATTTGTTGAACTTTTTATATTAGAAATAACGAAACAAACTAATCTATTTCGAAACGCATTTGTTTTACGCGCATGTTTGCTTTTTTAATAAAAATGTTGCGTTGAAACGTACGTTAACTCGATGCCGGTAACGCGGTTCTTGAATAAAAACTCGGCGATAGATTTGTTTCCCTCACCCCCATACATTGTTTCCCGAATCGTTTTTTCCGCAACATTAAAAAAGTCTAACTGCAAACGCTCCTAGAGTGAAAAAAGAAACAAAAGCAAAACACGGAAAAAATATCCAAAAAACGCAAATTGAAAAGTATCCACATAAAGGAGGAAAGAAAATGCAGGAATTGAAGAGAAATATGGAACAATTTTTCATTTACAAGTAATTTTTCCGTCTGTTCGATAGAAACTGTGAGATGATTTACCTGTTTTATCCACTTATTAATCTGGAATTCGATTTAAAGAAAACTTGCGGAGTGAAAAATCGAAATTATTTTCTTTTGTCTTCGATGTTTTCAACAGGAGCTCCTATTCATAATACAAGAGTCTGAGCAAGAATAAGAGTTAATCTAGAGTTCAGAATATATAACAATAGATAAGGAGAAACAGAAATGTTTTCCGAGCTAATTTAATTTCAAGTTGTGTTTGCTAGTCGCTGATGCAGATTAATTATATAATTTTTTTATATGATTTTTATTAAATAGTATATACTAAATAGACACTACAATATCATATGATATATCATACGTTTAAACCAATTTTATAGATTTATTAAGTTTATTTCAGCTTTGAAAATAAAAATTAGTAGTGATTTTTGAAATTGAAAGAAAGTTAGTAAGATGCAACAAGCGAAGAATTTGTAAAACCAACTAAATTAGTATTAAAATAAGGCTATTATGCTATATTATTATTACCGGATTATTGCTGCGATATTATTATCGGAATTTTATATGGATTAAATATAAAAATTCTTTTAGCGTAGAAATAAAATATGGGTTAAATACTTTAATTTTGAATTAAAAATTAATACACTTTTCTTGTTCTAATTTAATAAATGATAAAATAAATATATGCTTTTTGTGTGTGTGTGTTATAGTATCATATTATAATTATGTTTCATTGGTAAACACTCGTGTCTGTCAATGTTTGTCTGTTTTCAGCAACAGCCCCTATTCATAATGCAAGAGTTTGCGCAAAAATAAGAGTTATTCTTGAGTTCAGAATATATCCCTTTATGTCCCAAATTATGATATTTTTAGAAAACTTGTGCAATATATTTTTTTTATGCTTAATTTAACTGTAGAAAGACACACAAAAATTGAGATTCATTTACAATAATTATTTTTATTGTAATAACACAGAATATTACACGGGACTTTAAAGTCCCGTCGGGATTTATGTTCATTACATTGCCATTACATCCATTAGTATGAAGAAGAAACAATATTAAATATAAATGAAAAGTAATATATTTTTATACAATTAATTATGGTATTGATAAAAGCAGTTCTTTTTTTCATTAACACAAAGAAATACTTTGCATAATGTGCACTGAGAATGTGGTCGTGACTCAATTTTTTTCGAAGCACAAAACTCACACCGTCCTCTATTTTTTACAAATACTGGCCAATGTGCATTGTTTTGTTGTCTTATGTCATCAGAAACAGAAAAATTTGCTATCTTGCGTTTATTTGTGGGTGGTAATTCACTTATCTCTCCAGCATCTGATCTAGGTCTTCCCTTTTTCTTCGAAGACACTTTTGACATTGTTATTAGACCTTGTGTTACCCTTCGTTTGTATTCTAGAAGAGGTATTTTATCCTGTATGTCACAGTAGCAAATATACGAGTTTACTATTGCAATTTCTATAATACCGAAAAAAAGACGACCACTTTTTGCCACCACTTTTTGGCCTTTCTATGGTGATTTTAGCATGTCACTTTTATCCACGCCTCCCATATGACTGTTATAATCTCTTACTATTGTAGGAGCTGGTATATCCATAATTGAACCATCTTTTTGTTTTCTTTGAATTTTACAAATTTCAGTTCCATGGTAATTGGACAAGAAAAAAACACAGCGGTTGTCTTTCCATTTGAAGTATGAAATTCCTTGGTCTGTTATGCGACAGTCAAAATCACCCCTTTTCAAAGCTTTGTCTACTGCAAGAGACGGTAAACCTTTACGATTACTTTGTACAGTTACACATGCATATATACCAACAGATTTTAGATATTCATACAATTCCACAGAGGAAAAAAAGCTATCCATCATTATGATGTGATTTTTATTTACAAGAGATTTGGTTAATTTCTGAACTATACTCCCTCCTAGACCAAATCTTTTGAATTCTGAATCATCTTTTCCCTGATATACTTCAAATTCATACATGTAACCTGACATATCTGAACGACACCATAGTTTGTATCCTCTTTTTATTGGTTTTTTAGGATTGTACTGTTTGAGCGTCGAGCGTCCTTTGAATAATATCAAGCTTTCGTCTATACTTTGTGTTTGATGAGGCATTCTCAGTGATTGAAAATTTTTATTTAGTTTATCCATAAGTGGTCTAATTTTATACAGTCTATCAGTATTTTGCTTTGGTATTACTTCATTGTCATTTACATGCAAGTTACCTAATATCTGGAAATACCTATTTCGTGAAAGAGTATCAGGAACAACAGGTACAGAATAATCTATATCACTGCTCCAATAATTTCATACTCGAGGTACACGGTGGTAGCTAAATAGCATATTTAGTCCCAAAAATCCATAAAATTCCTCTTTAGAAATAGGCTTTATATTCCTTTGTTTTTGATTTGAATAGAGGTTTGTTTGAAATACAATATTACTTATAATTTCATCGTCTAAAAATGTTAAAAAAAATCGGTAGGCAATGTTTTACCTTCGAAAGATGATGCACATGGTCCATGAGATAAGCTAAATAGAGGGATAGTTGATGTACAATCTCTTTTCTTCCAAATTCTTTTTGGTGTCATTTCTTCACTTTCAGTGTCTTCACTTGAATCGCTTTCAAAGTCTGAAATTTTATGAATGTTTGTCGCATTCAAACTTTGATTATTTGTTTTATTTTGTTCTGGTGAATCTTCGTCAGAACTACTATCCTCTTCTGATGTTTCAACATCAGATGGTAATTCGTCCCAGATAATTTTAATTTCTTCCGGCGTCAAGCCTTTTCTTCGTCTATACATTATTCTAAAAAAACAGAAATCGAAAGTATTTTGTAAAAGGGAGAAAAACTCTAAAAATTTGTAAATACTCAAAGACAAAACAAAAAACCATTAAGAAATGCAATACTTCAGGATAATTGAATATATTCAAGTGCTAAAAATAAATTATAATAAAATGCAATAACAAAAATCCATTTCAAAAAAAAATTATTCATTTTTCACCAGGACCTTTATGACCCAACGGGACTTCAAAGTCCCGAAAGAACAATAACAGGTCGTGTTAGAAAATTTTCACTGAATTGGTTATATTTTGAATTAAAATTACAAGAAAGTTCGTAAAGAATAGGTAAAAAAAATATAAAGTACTTACCAATCAATATTCTGTTGTTGCGAAGCTTGGAAGTACGTCAATAGCTTTCTAGCAAAATGGCCATTCAAACTGAGCGTATGACGAAATTGTTCACCCATATCCATGCGGAACAAACCGTTTATATAGTGCTGCTTTCTACTGATCATTAGAAGAAGGTTTAAATGAAAGAACTTTAAAAGTCCCGTTGGAATTCATGGAAGACTTTTAATTTTATTTGACTTTATATTAATTGGGACTTACAAGTCCCGTCGGAGCATAAAGGGATATAACAATAGTTCAAATAGTAACAATAGTTCAAATAGTAACAAATGATTTAATAAATATATGTTTTTTGTTATAGTGTCATATTATAATTATGTTTCATTGTTATAGTACCATATTATAATTATGTTTCATTATTATAGTATCATATTATAATTGTTTCAATTCATATTTTAATTATGTTTCACTCGTGTCTGTCAATGTTTGTCTGTAAACAGAAATGTTTTCCGAGTTAATTTATTTCCAAGTTGTGTTTGCTCGTCGCTGATGCAGATTAGTTATATAATTTTTTTAAAGACTTTTACTAAATAGTATATACTTATTACTGCAAACTAAAATATCATATGATATATCATACTTTGAAACCAATTTTATACATTTATTAAGTTTATTTCAGCTTTGGAAATATAAATTAGTAGTCATTTTTCAAATTGAGAGACATTTTGTAAGATGCAACAATCGAAGAATTTGAAAACACAGCTAAATTAGTATTAAAATAAGGTTTTTATGCTATATTATTATTATCGGGTTATTGCTATATTATTATTATCGGGTTATTGCTATATTATTAATATCGGGTTATTGTTATATTATTATTATCGGAAATTTAATATGGGTCAAATATAAATATGCTTTTAGCAGAGAAATTTAATATGGGTTAAATACTTGAAATTTTAATTTGAAAATAATATAAAATACCTGTTCAAATTTACCAAATGATTTAATAAATATAAGTTTTTGTTATAGTGTCATATTATAATTATGTTTCATTGTTATAATACCATACTATAATTATGTTTCATTGTTATAATATCATAATATAATTGTTTCAATTCATATTGTAATTTTGTTTCACTCGTGTCTGTCAATGTTTGTCTGTTAATAGCGTAGTGCTATACGCAAATTAAACTAGCTTGTAGCATAAATTTCTGTAGCTTTTAAAAATTGATTTTGATTTATTTTAACACCCTGAACTCAACTATTTTACGATGGTCTTAATCTGTAAATATGCCTTTACAAACGCGTTTCAGGCCATATCATTAACAGTTTCTCGAACCAAAATTTGAAAATACCATATAAAAAAAACCTTCTCCATCCGTCTGTCCAACTTGGCGACAAATTTAGTAAAATATCGCCTACTTTATGACTTTGGGAGAAGGTTTCCCAATTGACGAAAATTCGATATCCTGAAAAATAAAGTTTAATTTCTATGATAATCCCTGTTGCTGTTTTAAATTATGAATTTTATATTTTTAATTTAAAACAGTGAGTTTTACTGCTCTTGGGACATATGTGTTTTGTTGAAAGGGGGGAGTGCGTATGGTGTCGTATATTAATTGCGTTTTGTTAATTGGTGATATAGTAATTATATTTCTATATAGGGTCGCATAATAAATTATTAGTATTGATGTGGAGAAGAGCGCTTATGTTCGGAGATATTAGCAGCAGAAGTTCTGCGTGGAATCTTTTAGATCTTACATAAAACAGTATTGCCTGTGTAACTGTGTCATATACAGGGTGATTAAAAACGACGGGGGAAAATTTTAAGGAGTGATAGAACACACCTAAACAAGAACTTTTCGCCACACAATGCATGGTTTTAACGCGCGCAGTTAAGCGCTAGAGGGCGCTGGCCAGTGAACGCATTAAGCGCTTGTTGTCGCACTCGTCGTCAGTTCTACCATGGATTTCAGACGGAATGGAATGTTTCATAAATCGGGAGAAGGCCGACATGCATTTCATGTACGGAGCTGAGGACGGGAATGCAAGGATCCGAATCCGTACGTGGTTCCAACACAATGGAGCGCCACTCCATTTCAGCATGGCTGTGCGAAACACCTTGGATGCAATATTCCAAGGATAATTGATTGGTCAGGGTAGCCCCATTACTTGGCTGGCACTATCACCAGATCTCTCATGTTTGTATTTTTTTCTATGGGTCCATATGAATGCTTCATCTACGATAACCCCGTCGATTCCGTTGAGGACCTTCTGCCCAGGATTTCTGCTGCTGCTGCCGTTGTACGAGAAATGTCTGGTTTCGCCAATGTACGCCAATCACTATTTCGCAGGGGTGAGGTCCGCATTCATGTTGGCGGTTGCTGTTTTGAGTAGTTTCTGTAAGTTATCCATTACAATTTGTTTTGTAATTTCTTGTTTTGATCAGTTTCTGTAAGTTGTTCGTTAAAATGTGTTCTGTCATTTCTACACTTCCTTTATACCTTCTCTGTCATTCTTGTGTTCCATCATTTCCCGCAACAGTACGTGTTAACCCTTAGTGCTTAACCACTTGAGTTATGGCAATGTGTTGTATAACAAAAAGAGCTTCTTTAGGTGTGTCCTATCACCCCTAAAAGTTTTGCCCCATCGTTTTGAATTACCCTGTATAGCAAAAAATCGAAGCTATGGACATCCGCAAAATTTAGTACATGAGTATCTGAATTGCTAGCTCGATACACCTCGTCAAATATTTCTTTAATTCAACGTAGTTTAAAAATTATGTTTCTCGATCGTAAAAGATACGAACAACGATGGATAAATCGTTTTATCGTGGTAGAAACTAGGATTCAAAATGCAAAATTTTAATAAATTCTAATTTCACAAGTTCCATTTTGAGTTTTTAAATGTACCATTATTTCATCAATATATGCACTCTGTGAAACGAATTGAACGTACACTTTTAAAAATAGCGTTAAAATTTAATTTTTACTTTTCTTCGAAATAAAAAATTAGGTTAAATTTGTGTAATAAAAATGCCGTAAAGGTCCTATTACGGTTCAATAAAATCTAATGTTATTTTTTACATTTCTTATTATGAGTTGTAAACAAGAAAATATTTAATGTGATATTATTTTCATTTAACCAAAATGCATTTTTTTTATTAAAATAATTTTAAATGTCAAAATAACATGATGCATTAGAAAACTATTTTAAGAAAAAACTATATTTCAAAGTCATTTTTAGTAATAACTGCAATATGGGTAATTTCCTTAGCATAAAACCCAAAACATTAAATTCACCGATTGTTTGGATTAGGCGAAATCGATCCGTCATGAAATGACCTTTTAAAAGGGAAATTATTCTAAATTCTGTATAAAATATTGACCACAGATAAAATTTGCTGGTATAAATGTACTTTATCATAATTTTGTTGAACTTAAAGTTGAATTTTAAATGGTGAATCAATTTCATTTAAATTTATTATAACATCTTGTTCTACAGTAATTTGTTATTAATGTAAATTTAACAATAATTCCAACAAGAAAATTTTTATATATCGATTGCTTCAGAAGTTTTTGCTACAAGCATTTTTATTGAATAGGATAAAACTTGCATTTTTTATAAATTTAGAATTTAATTAATATTTAATATTTAATTAAATTTTACTTTCCTTATATACATAATGTATAAGGAAAGTATTGTGACGGGGTCGAAAATTCGAATTCGAGTTTTCGACGGCAGAGCACGTTTCAAGCATCCCTGATCACGAATCAAACATTTTTGAAGTGATGTCTGTGTGTGTGTATGTGTGTGTGTGTGTGTGTGAAAGCATGTGTGTGTTTGTGTGTCAGTGAGTCTGTGGAGACGATAACTGACGAACGAATGGACCGATTTAAACCAAATTTGGTACAAAAATCACAATCCGTAAACAGTGGAAGCCTATTGCTTTTATATGCAATCGAATGTTAAGAACCCCCCTAAATTTTCGAATGAAATTTTGAAAAAATCGTCAAAAAATCAAAACCACTAATAAAGTTACGCGAATAGACATTTCTTATGTAATTTTTCATTAGAAAACGATTGACATAAATTTTAGAACGCTGACATGAACCGTTCTCGAGATATTGTTCATTTTTTTAAAAAAAATTATCAAAAAGTCATAAAAAAAAAAAAATTCCTATTGCGGAACATGTTCACTTTTCATATGTAATACCATGCGATAAATTGGGTTACATCATTCTCGTGGAACTAGCTCATTCCATTCATGAAAAAATATACTTTTAGTAATACTTTTGTGTTTGAACGCCAATAGTCATTTATCTGCTGTAAGAATAACTTATTTCTTAGTGCATAACGCTTGGCGAGATTTTGGCGACGAATTTGGCGGAATGTCGCCAACTTGGCGACTTTTTGAAATGTTGCCAAATTAACGAAAATCTCGCCAAATGGATAAAAATGACGACTAATTGTCGAAAATTTAATATCTTGGAAAGAATATTAGTATCTACTATAAGAAAAACCTACTTTTTTTTACTGTAAAAGTAGTAAATTAATTACATTATATAAGGAAAGTCATGTTTTGCCCACATCAGATTTTTTTTTATCTGAATTGAATCCAAACAATAATACATTGTGCCACACGTCGAGTATAATACTGAATTACAATGGAATCGAAATTTCGAACGAAAATTAGATTATCTAAATAATTTAAAACATTGAATTCTGCCACATTTACACTTCTTTAGCCATATATAATTAGTGCGCTAAATTATAAATAAAATCATTTCCTAAAGTTCCACAGTGTTTTATAGATATATATATTGTTCAGTAAAGAAAAAAGTGCAAACTTTTGTAAGGAGTATACAACTACCAAAATATAAACAAGAAAGATCAATCATGCTTAAAGCATTGATTATGAAACACTTTCCAACTTCAATGCAATTTTATTTAAAAAAGTCGAAAATGCAATACATTCCTCGGTAATATTTTAAAACTTATCACGATACTACATTGATTTATTATATTTGAAAACTTAAACCTTCATTGAAAAAAATGAACTTCATTCAAAAGGCGGCATTGAAATATAAATTGCGTGGTTTAAATATCTCTAAAATGCAATACATTCCACGGTAATATTTTTAAATCTATCATAATACTACGATAATTTATTATATTTGAAAACTTCATCGAAAACAACTGAAATTAATTCAAATGACGTCATAGAAAAAATAACACGCCTGGATCTCTCTATAAAAGCAGGATTTCATTCATAACTTTCTCCATTTCATTCATCACAATACTATAATAATTTATTTTATTTAAAAATTAAGACCATGGAGCTACAATTCATAAACTTTATGCTTAAAACTTCATCGAAAAATATCGTCCTGCTGTTTATAAAATCAATTAATATTTCATTCATATCAGCCATGCAGACTCCATGGACTGAATTATTTTGTGTTAAAGAAATACAGTAATTCTAATACAACTCATTCTACATATTTTGCTGTTTACATTTTACATAGGTGAAAAATAGGCTTAATTGTAGAAATAATCAAATTTGAATGAGAATTTAAACTCAAATATATTGTCATTGTGTTGTTTTAGTATGTAGATGCACAGAATTTAAGCAGAAATAAAGTAGTTTTAGGATGGATACAACACTCAATATGAATTAAAAAGAACTTTAAAAAATCACGAATTTGAAACAAGATGGATGCCATATATCATTTTGAAGTGGGCCATGTGATCGTTTCATATCATGGTCACGTGATCGTTTCATATAAGATGTGTAATTATTATTTTAATTTTTATTTAAAAAACTACTGAATATATTTAGCTGAATTTTTTTTTATATATTTTATGGAACAATTTGACTATTACCTAAAATTTTCGAAGCAATTTGTGAATTTTAAATCCGCTTAAAAAATGTTAGAAAAATTAGGTCCCATAGGGCTCAATGTATTTCATTTTTTCAACCCGGGTTCAATCCAAAACTAATTGTGTGATATTATTCATTTATATTCCCATAGGTCCTACAGACCGTCTGAACAACATACCAAAATTTCATTTTGATTAAGTCATTTTTACGGCAGTTATCGTGCTAACGGACATACAGACAGACAGACAGACAGACAGACAGACAGAATGAACAAAGTCATAAACACTTTTCAACTTTGTTGTAAAGTGTTAAAAACGTAAATTCTATTACCTCTCTTTAGTGGTCATAGGAACAACGATCGAAACTATTTATTTATTCATTTATTTATTTATTTTTTGCACTTTCTAAAAGTACGTTCACATGTATAATTTCGGGCCTGCGTTTAAAATCCTTAAAAACATCTTTTCAGATTTATGTGAAATTTGGTACGATTCTTTCAGATATTAACACATAGTTCGCTACGTTGCTAATATTCAATAAAGGCTTTACTTTGAAATTTCATCGCAAAAAATAAAGGAATTTTTAAGCAAGCAATATTTTTTTTTATTCCCATGACGTCCATTATTTTCCTCAAATTGAATAAAGAAAATTACGTATAATTATAAACTTTGAAATTTACTTTGCCTTTTATTTCAGTTGAATTGAGAGATATTCTGAAAATCGCGAAAAATATATATCGGACAAATTACAGCTGCCATTTCCAAAAAGTACAATCAAAGAACTAGGAGACCATAATTCACCATTAAAAATAAGTAAAAGAATGTAAAGGAAGCTGAAAATGAGTAATTTGTATGAGTAATCTATAATAAATTAAAACTGTGTGTCTAATATTTATGGTTTGAGAACAAAAATTTTGGTACAATTAATACAATTTCTATAGGTTCTTGCAATGTTAATGTTACTTATGTAATTGAATAATCATAATACATATGCATTTTAATTACAAATAAGATAACTATATTATAACATATATTTATAATTAAAATTACTTTTACAATTTTTAAAGTATATATAATATAAAATATTAACTAACAATTCACAAATGGAAAACTTTTAAATTATCATATATTCTCCTTTTACATTTAAAGTTTCACCTTGAATTCAAGTTTTAGAATTCTGTAGACAACGAAGACGACGAACACAAACTAGAGAACCTTTTCTCTGCAAATTTCTAGAAAAACTGACAACACGACGCCCAGAAATACGCATGTGTAAATAAGTAAACTAGAAAGGGCAGAAACTGAATTTATTTGAAGCTCCAAACTCAGTTCAACTCCCTGGTTAAATCATCGAAAAAGGCTGCCTTCTCTTGCCATGTTCTGCGGCAGGCAGTTCAGTAAAGGACTGGAGAAAATTCCATAAATTTTATATAATACAACCGGACGGTTCTTGGAAAACCTACGGCATTCTCTACACTCAATTTAAAAGCGAAAATAAATGTTCTTTTCTCTGGAATATCTTCTAACTTACGTATGGATTTCACAGAGTGCGCTTGGGGTTGACTTCTCAGCGTAAAATATACAAAATTATGTATTCGAATTCTGTCGTTCCATGCGCGCCACTTAAACATATTTTTTATTTCGTCCTCGACGTTTCGGAAGTTTTACGTCATACTTGAATGTTCAATATTTTATTTAAAAGATCACCGTGCACCCAAGGTTGAATGGTAACGCGAGGCGTTCGAATTTACACGTGCTTTACAGTTCTTTTTCTATTTATCCCTGAATTTGTTTTCATTTTGCAGACTGTTTCTGGTGCTAAAGTGGCGGGAAAAAGATCGAAAACAGGCTTGGGTAGATCAATAAATAAACATCTGTGATTTCAGAAATGACGTAAGAGATGATTTGCAGGCATTTTACGTTCCGAAAAATGCGCTAATTTAGAGTGGTAAAAAGTGCCGATAAAGATGTGTATGTTATATATTTATTTTTATATTAAATTATATGTGGATAAACATGACCACTCGACCCAGACCACTCGACTCGCTCTAAGGCCAGAGCAGCAATTTTAGTGGCCGGTAACTGTGGATAAACGTATGTAATATATTTTTAAAATAAAAGAGATATATAATATTTCACTGTTTAGAGTTATATTTCGCTTAAAATATAAAAAACCTTATGTGTTCAATATATGCAATTTTCTACAAATTAAAATATGTTATGAAACTTTGACACAGATTAGAACTTTATTATTACTAAATCGCTCTGAATATTAATTAGGGTCTTGTAGTTACTGATTAGAAGAAAAAAAATACCAAATTTCATGCAGTTCATTTGATAATTTCGAATATTCATGCTTCCAGCAGAAAAGTAAGATATCATATTATGAGAACGGCTTGGTATAAATACGCAATGTTATCAGTGTATTTATGGTAAAAAGTATTTACAAAGTACTCATACGTTTGATAATACAGTGGATGATGCCTTCCATTTTACAATATCTCGAGAACGGCACATATCTGTAAGTGATGACATTTATTGTTAAATAAAAAATACATATTAAAATGGTAGTTTTTGTAACAATGTTTGATACATTATTTATATGATTTTTTATAACTTTTAACGGTTTAAAAATGTGTATGAAAAATTGAGTAATTTTAACTATTCCGATCATTCCAAAAATCGACAGATCTCCTCTTTATTTTGCCTATTAAAGCATAATCGTGCCAAATTTCATTGGATTCTCTTAATTTTTCGAGAGATATCGTCTCCACAGTATCACACACAGACAGATATTGAAAAAGTAATAAAATCGCATTCAGATATATTCCTGAAAAGTGCACATCCTTCAAAATCTGGGTGATTCCTGACCCATAACAATATTTTTTTATATATACTATGTGATATAGGAAAAATAAATAATTATTTTTTATGCTATACAAACAAATTCCAGCATATACAAGCTACTATAGCTTCTGATTATAATAAATAAAACTACTGCTTGTGAGAATATAACCTTCTAATACTTCCTTGAAAAAACAGGCAAAAGGTTAATTATGTGACTTCAATTATGTAGAGGGTATTTATTTTAAGCTCTCTTCTTCAGGTTAAAAAGACAGCTGCGTGCTCTTAGTATTTGCTAGGAATGAACTGGGACTCGGCAGGCATATAGAAATTCGAACAAGACAAGAACACCTAAAGCAAATGTTCCCTAACGGGTTTGTGTCAACCATTCAAAATAAAATACTGCCGTAAACATGTCCACACAGGCTCATAAAAGTTTCCCCCATCCTCTTACACGAAGATGAAGGAATCTGGTCTGAAAGACAGCATGTATGTTTTTTAGATGTTTTTTAGATGTTTTAGATACTTTTCCGAATCTGAAACCATATCATGATAAAATATTATAAATAATATGAAATTATTTCTATATGGTTTTATATGAAATTATTTCTTTTACAGTGCATCGACTTTCACCGTTTTTGAGATATTGCATGATATTGAAATAAAGGGTAAATCCTTAAAAAATTATTCTCACTATCAACAAATCAGTTTACAGAATATATTTACTTTCCAACAGAAACTGATTGAAACCACCGTTTAGGAGTTATCAGATAGTGCGCAAGTTATAATTATTTTTTTCTTAAGTAAAGAGCACAGTATCTTGAATGGGATAAAATATTTGCAGAAAGAGCAATATATAATTACAAAAAAGAACTACTAAATTTATTTCCAGTCAGATCGAATTAAAAGGATTCCAAATTTTGAAATTAGTTTCAACGGGTTAAAAATGTGTGTCAAAAGACCTGTGGAAAACATAGTAGTGCTTGTGTGACTAATTGATTCGTCTAATTGAGTCGCAAAACAGTTAGCGTATTCCAAATTAACAAGTTACATAGAATTTATATAATTAGAAACTCATTAATTTTCCTAAAAAAGGAGATATAACTTCACACATAGAGAATAATTTTAAAGTATTTAATGTAATAGTGAAATGAAAATAATATATTCATATTTTCTTAACAAAAAGGTGTTTTTCCAAAAAAAATTGCAAATTTTCATTTTTTGAGAAAATTAATTAATTATTATTAAAAGGTTATAATTATCAAAACATAATAGTTCGTCATTTTATGCATAAATATTATTTATACACGTTTGGAAAATTGGAGGATATTCTATTCAACCATTGTGAAGAAATCATGCACGCAATGCATAAAAGTACCATTTTGAGAAAACCAACGTTAAAGTTAACACCTGGTGCTATTTTTTTAAAATTGTGTCAAAATACTTTTGATCCTAACTTTTGTTCCAATGGGAATTTTTTCATGCGGTTTGGTTAAAAATGTTCAGAAATATACAAGCGCTAATATTAATTTAAAACATTTTTTTTAATTTAAGGGGTACATGCCTCCTTAAAATATTTTTCTCATCAGAAAAAATAGGTATTCTTTCCAGAATAGCAAATGTTGTCAACATATTTAATGCATCATAACAATAAAATACAACTTCATGAATAGCAAATTCTTTTAAAGTATTTAATGCACCAGAAAAGAGATACAGAACTACACAAGCAGTGAATATTTTTAAAGTATTTAATGCATCAGAAAAAAGAGACATAACTGCACAAACAGTGAATGTTTTTTAAAGCATTCGCGAGAACTCTTTCGGATTCTGCAGAAAGAAGTATAAATTACAGCAAATGATTGTGGAAAGAATTCATGGAAAATAAAATACTCTATCCCTCTTAAAAAAAGTATATGCTACTAAATATTTTCACCTAATGTCTTTCTCTTGAAAGTTGCCCAATCATTTGAAAAATCGTGGTATCTCTTCAACTTCTCTGCTTTGAAAACATTACCATGACAACCCGAAGCTGAGAAGTGCCAATCCAATCAAACTATAATTATACAATCAAGATTCTAAATACTTTAAGACTAAGCTTCAGTAAGAGAAGCAAGTAAAATCTTTAGCTGTAATCTTTTATACATGCTGTAAACTCATCATAAGATTTGTTTTCAGTCATGAATTTGTGAAAACATTAAGTTGAAGAGACTTTTTGTTTCTCATGTTCAGGCTTCTAAAGGCATTATTGTTTATTGTAAATTTACAACTTTGACATATCAGCCCGATTCTAAAGATATGTCGTTTTCTACATCTTTAAATGTCCGCTATCATATAAAATATTCAGCATTTGATTTTACACAAAGATTAAATGATGTATAAATGTATCCTATTGTTTCTTCCGGCTAAATGTTATATCAATGATCAATACATTTTAACGATGCAAAAATCTTAGTCATCTACAAAATATTTAAAAAAGTTTGAAATCAATTTTGTGTATTGCTATTCAAATAGCTTAAGAAGCAGTACTATTCAATTAGTGACATCTCAAAACTACGGATATGGCATTTAAATAATATATTTCTGGCCATTTAAAGTAAAATAATGATGACTAAAATCATTTCTGACTTTCGAATGGGCCTCGATTAAACTTTGAGAATATCCAGCGCATTTGAAAATTTGAAACTGACAGTAAAAGCGAACTGTTAGTCATTTATATTTTAAAGAAATATGCAATGTCTGAAATTGAGATTTAAAATGGATAGTTTACAGTAGTCATCGTCAAAATCAATGATTGAAATTTTGTAAGAATATTAGATGGAATATTGTAGTTTTATAATACAAATCGTGAGGCTTTTGTTTAAAATGATATTTAAAAAATTAAAAAAACAAATATATAAAACAGTTTTTTTAATAACAGGAAACTTGATAGTCATATTTAACACTTTCCAACATAGTTATAAAGTGTTTATGACTTTGTTCATTTTGTCTGGCAGTCCGTTCGCACGATAACTGCCGTAAAAATGACTTTTTCAAAATGACATGTTAGTATGTTGTTGAGATGGTCTGTGGGACATATGGGAATGTTAAAGAATGATATCACCCTAGTTTTGCATTTAACACGAGTTGAAAAAAATAAAATACATTGAACCCTATGGGACCTAATTTTTCAAACATTTTTTTAAACGTTGTTAAAATTCCCAAATTGCTTTGCAAATTTTAGTAAATATTCAAATTATAACGTAACGTGTACAAAAAATTCCTCAAAATATATTAAGTAGTTTTTTAAATAATAATTACACCCATATTATATGAATAGATCACGTGACTCATTGCGAAATAAAATATGCCATCCATTTTTTTTTTTTCGCTTAGTGAAAATCGTGATTTTAAGGAACGTTTATACTTATATTTAGGGTTGCATCCGTCATAAAACCGCTTTATTTTTGCACATTATTAGTTTATCTAAATTCTGTGCCTGCACAATTATAATATTTTTGATTTTAAATGATCCCTAAACTTTGATTATTTCTACAACTAAGCCTAATTTTAACGTATGCAGAATGTAAACAAACCAAGCTGTAAGATGAGTTGTATAAGAACTGCTGAGTTTTTTAAACTCAGAATTATTTAGCTCTGGTGTCTGAAATATAAGTGATATGACTGAAATATTCATTGATTTTACCTAGAGGAGCAGACGATTTTATAATTGCCTTTTTTGATGAAGTTTTAAACATGGAGTTAGATAGAAAGAAATAAAACTCCTATGTATGAAACGTTTGAAAACGCCATAATGCTTTGAGAATTATATTTAGTTGTCGCTAGTGTTAATAAAGCAGCTGTTGCTGTTGCAGCAAAAGGCCGTAGTATTTAGTATATGTATCTTGATCATTTTTAAATTAAAGGTTCCCTTATTATGAGTATAATTAACCAGTATTATTTCATAGTTGTAGGATGGAATACAGAATATATGGGGATAAAAATAAATTGAAAGATAAAATTACTTTGAATACGTAGGAATATTCTTTATTGCTTCAGTTCTACTTAGCATTCCGATAATAATTTATTTTTATAAATCGGTAGTTTAAATAAATATTTTAGGCCTTGCCTTTCGCCATAGAAAAGTATACAATGAAAAGCTACTTCTCTTTTCCCCGCGCCACATAAATTATTGTCTCAAACGATATTGCAGTTTTTGTAATATTAAGTTTTAACTCCGCACTTTTACCTCCACGATTTTAAGTTTAAAAAAAAAAATTATTATAGTACTGTGATAATTTAAAAAATATCACCTCTGAAAGTATTGCATTTTAGAGATATTTAAATAAAATAGCATTTCTGTTGGAAAGTGCTTCATAATCAATGATTTATGCATAATATATATTTCTTGTTTGATACTATAACTTGTATGCCAATTTTCAAGACACGGGTGAAGGACACAAATTTTGAGACTGATACGGACGGAAGCATCATATTTTTATTACACCTTTAGTAAACAATGTTTTTTTCGTGATATATACTTTTAAGTTCTACTAAAGATTGAGATCCCTGATGTGCTTTCAAGACATATCTAAAGGAAGAAAAAATCCGCATTTTACATACTTTTTTAATAAAAAAGAAATCATCAAAATATGTAGCTAAAAGAGAAAACAATTCGCGTTTTACATATTGTTTGATAAAACAAACAGTGATATATAGAGCTAAAGGCGGAAACAATCCTTATTTTACACACTTATTAATAAAAAGAAATCAGCGAAATACATAGATAAAGGAGGAAATAATCCGCATTTTACATACTTTTTGAGTAAAAAAAAGGTGAAATATATAGCTAAAGGAGGTAACAATCCGTAGTTTACGCACTTTTTAATAAAAAGAAGGTAGCGAAATATATAGGTAAAGAAGGAAACAATCTGCATTTTACATATTGTTTGAGTAAAAAAGAGATATTGAAATATATAGCTAAAGGAGGAAAAAATCCGTATTTTATATACTTTTTAAATAAAATATAGAGCAGTTAAATATGTAGCTAAAAGAGAAAACATTTCGTATTTTACATACATCTAATCAAAAGAAAACAGTGAATTATAAAGCAAAAAGAAGGAAATAATCCGTATTTTACATACTTTTTGAATAAAAGGAAAACAGTGATATATATAGCTAAAGGAGGCAACAATCCGTATTTTACACACTTTATAATAAGAAGAAAGCAGTGATATATATAGCTCAAGGAGCAAACAATCCGTATTTTACATACTTTTTGAATAAAAAGGAAGCAGTTAAATATATAGCTAAAGGAAGAAGCAATCCGTACTTAGCACACATGTTGAATAAAAAGAAAGAAAGGAAATATATTGCTAAAGGAGGAAACAATCTGCATTTTACATACTTTTTTAATAAAAAAGAAAGCAGTGAAACATGTAGCTAAAAGAGGAAACAATTCGCATTTTACATATTTTTAAATAAAAAGAAAGCAGATAAATATATAGCTAAAGGAGTAAACAATCAGTATTTTACATACTTTTTGAATAAAAATAAATCAGTGATATGTATGATGAAGGAGGAAACAATCGCTATTTGGCATACTTTTTTAAAAAAATAAATAAGTGAAATATATAGGTAAAGATGGAAGCAATCCGTATTTCACACACTTTTTTAATGAAAAAAAAAACAGTGAAATGCGAAGCTAAAAGAGGGAACATTTCTTATTTACCATACATTTAATAAAAAGAAAATAGTGAAATATATTTAAAGGAGGGAACAATCCATATTTACCTACCTTATAATAAAAAGAAAGCAGTGAAATATATGGCTCAAAAAGCAAACAATCCTTGTTTTACATATTTTTTGGAATAAAAAGAAAGCAGTTAAATACGTAGCTAAAGGAGGAAACAATCCGCACTTTACATACTTTTTGAATAAAAAGACATAAGTGAAATATATAGCTATAGAAGGAAGCAATACGTATTTTACACAATTTTTTAATAAAAAAAGCATTGAAACGTGCAGCTAAAAGAGGAAGCAATTCTTATTTACTACACATTTAATAAAAAAAAGAGTGAAATATATAGTAAAAGGAGGGAACAATCCGTATTTTTCCCACTTTATAATAAAAAGAAAGCACTGTAATATATGGCTCAAAAAGCAAACAATCCTTGTTTTACATACTTTTTGAATAAAAAGAAAGCAGTTAAATACATAGCTAAAGGAGTAAACAATCCGTACTTTACATACTTTTTGAATAAAAAGAAATAAGTGAAATATAATAGCTATAGAAGGAAGAAATCCGTATTTTACATACTTTTTGAATGAAAAAAAGGAAACAGCGAAACGCGTAGCTAAAAGAGGAAACATTTCTTATTTACCGTACATTTAATACAAAGAAAATAGTAAAATATATAGTTAAAGGAGTGAAGAATCCGAATTTTACCCACTTTATAATAAAAAGAAAATAGTGAAATACATAGTTAAAGGAGAGAACAATCCGTATTTTACCTATTTTATAATAAAAAGAAAACACTGAAATATGTGGCTCAAAAAGCAAACAATTCGTGTTTTATATACTTTTGAATAAAAAGAAAGCAGTTAAATACATAGCTAAAAGTGGAAACAATCCGCCCTTTACATACATTTTGAATAGAAAGAAATAAGTGGAACATACTTTTTGAATAGAAAGAAATATAGCTATAGAAGGAAGCACTCCGCACTTTACATACTTTTTTAATAAAAAAGAAAACAGTGAAACATGTAGCTAAAAGAGGAAACAATTCGCATTTTACATATTTTTAAATAAAAAGAAAGCAGTGAAATATATAGTTAAAGGAGTAAACAATTCGTATTTTACATGCTTTTTGAATAAAAAGAAATCAGTGATATGTATAGGTAAAGGAGGAAACAATCGGTATTTGTCATACTTTTTGAAAAAATAAATAAGCGAAATATATAGCTAAAGAAGGAAGCAATACGTATTTTGCATACTTTTGTAATAAAAAAGGAAACGGTGAAACGCGTAACTAAAAGAGGAAACATTTCTTATTTACCATACATTTAATACAAAGAAAATAGTGAAATATATAATTAAAGGAGGGAACAATCCGTGTTTTATCCACTTTATAATAAAAAAAAGGCAGTGAAATATATGGCTCAGAAAGCAAACAATCATTGTTTTACATATTTTTTGAATAAAAAGAAAGCAGTTAAATACATAGCTAAAGGAGTAACCAATCCGTACTTTACATACTTTTTGAATAAAAAGAAATAAGTGAAATATAATAGCTATAGAAGGAAGCAATCCGTATTTTACATACTTTTTGAATAAAAAAGGAAACGACGAAACGCGTAGCTAAAAGAGGAAACATTTCTTATTTACCATACATTTAATACAAAGAAAATAGTGAAATATATAGTTAAAGGAGGGAACAATCCGTATTTTACCCACGTTATAATAAAAAGAAAATAGTGAAATATATAGTTAAAGGAGGGAACAATCCGTATTTTACACACTTTATAATAAAAAGAAAGCACTGAAAGCAAAACTCAAAAAGCGAACATTCCGTGTTTTACATACTTTTCGAATAAAAAGAAAGCAATTAAATACATAGCTAAAGGAGGAACCAATCCGCCCTTTACATACTTTTTGAATAGAAAGAAATAAATGAAATATATAGCTATAGAAGGAAGCAATCCGTATTTTACATATACTTTTTGAATAAAAAGAAAAAATGAAATATATTTCTAAAGGAGAAAACAATTTGTATTTTACATACATTTTTAATGAAAAATATAACAATGAAATATGTAACTAAAAGAGGAAAAAATCGTATTTTACATATTTTTTAATAAAAAAAAAGCAGTGAAATATATAACTAAAGGAGGTAACTATCCCCATGTTACACACTTTTTAATAAGACGAAAACAGTGAAATATATAGCTAAAGGAAGACAAAATCCGTATTTTACATACTTTTTGAATAAAAAGAAAACAGTGACATATATAGCTAAAGGAGGAAAAATTCGTACTTGACATACTTTTTGAATAAAAAGAAATAAGTGTATAGCTAAAGAAGGAAGCAATCCGTATTTTACATATTTTTCAATAAAAAGAGAACAATGAACTATGCTTAAAAGAGGAAAAAATCTTATTTTATATATTTTTTAATAAAAAGAAAGCAGTGAAATATATAGCTAAAGGAGGAGAAAGTATCCGCATTTTACATATTTTTTGAATAACAAGAAAGCAGTGAAATAAATAGCTAATGGAGTAAATAGTCCTCATTTGCAACAAGGCTACAATGTATGCCAAAACCCCCGTGGGTTCACAAACCACCGGTTTTATACCACAACTCTAAGCAGATAAGTGAAAGATTAAAATCACTGAAATCAGGGGTAAAACTCTGGCATTCTGGATTACACATAGACATTCTTCTACCTACACCACTACAGCCATATAATTAATTTTCTCCCTTGAAACATCTCTCTTCCAGTCAAGGATGTTGTAGATCCCCTCTATCCGCCGCCAAACAGCATCTTCATTCCTGAGTATTGTGTAATCCTAAAATTAATAATAAGGCATCACTAAAGACTTTAGAAAGTGATAATAGAATCTAGCAGATCAAAAGTCTTGAGGGCAATGCGTAGGCAAGTAATTACTTGCCTACGCATGAACGTGGGAAATATATGAAATAATTAAAACTAGTAACGACTCAGATTTTCGGAAAATTAAATAAGCTCAGATTATTGTAACCATTTAGAAATTTCCCAGCATTTGAATACGTGTTTTCATAGGCAGAGATACAGAAATATTTTCCAGTTGAAAATTGTATTATTTTGAATGAATTGACTCTCAGTGAATTATTTGCTAAGCCAGTGGCAAAGGAACTATTTTGTAGTGGTATTGCATAGTACACATCGATAATAGATACAAATATTTGAAAGATTAAAACTTCACCTTAGTTACATTCCTGATTGAATTTTAACGCTTTCGTTCGATGCTTTGATGACAATGCTCAAGTGATGTCCAAACTAAAAGTACATTATAAATATATAATTCAAATATAGCTTTGGGCAATAATAATGATCAAAATAATAATGAAATACTACTACTACTACTAATAATAAAATAATAATAATGAGTAGCTGCAATGATCGTTACTTTTTAAGCAGTCACATTTCACATTTTTGTGGTTCACGTTATGAATTTGCCACTGGCTGCCCGCCTCGGTCCGCCGAACAAAGGTATATAACCTGTATCCGGGTGTATATAATCGGTATCGTCGTATTCGGGTAATAGTAGTATACGGGTATATAATAATCGGTTTGTATTGGGACCCATACACTAGATATCAAGAAAATGTACTAATAAGAACAATTAAACAGTTTATCTATCTCCACGGGAGTTTCCCCTCACAATATTCTTTGTCGATCTTCGGTTAGCATATCAACTGACGCATTTCAATAAAATTTGCACCCCCCCCCCCCCCAATATGCTCATATCGATAATGACGAAGGAAAAATGTTGTAAAATGCATTGAAATTAAAATAAAATGAATCAAAAAATCTGAAAAAATACTTTATAAAAATGCCTAGATATGGAAGTTTACTTGTAGCAAAATTTCATGATTTTACGCTGTTTAATTTACGCGTCACACGCATAACAGGGAATGAGAAAATTTAATAGAAGTATGGAAAATACACAGGAATTGAAATCATGCTAATGTAAAAGAGGACAAAATTTCCTGTCATAGCACTATCTAGAATGTGCATGCATTTTTGAAAATAATTTTTCCTGAATTATTAACATCTTATGTAATTTTAGAACCTGTAGCTTATGTTTCAAAACATAAGCTACAGGTATAGTTATACTGGGTATGGGTATAGTTATACTGATAGTTATACTGGGTATAGGTATAGTTATACTGACAGTTATACTGGGTATAGGTATAGTTATACTGATAGTTATACTGGGTATAGGTATAGTTATACGGATTGCAATTACAAAATATATTTACCTAACATCCAAATACCTGTATGATATTGAATGATATAGCAATAAGCTACCATTTTGGCCTGAAAGTAACGTAAATCTCAAAGACGGATGATATGCATGTGCGTTTTGTCACTTCACAAGCAACACTTTTTACCTAAAACCAAAGTCATTTTTAAAGACGATTGATATACCTGTGGTTTTTTTCACTTCACGAGCTACCCTTTGAACCTATAACCAAATACATTTCATTGACGAATGATATATCTGTGGTTTTTGTTACTTCAGAAGCTACCAGTTTTTGGACATCAAACCAAAATAAAATTAAAAGACGAATGATATATCTACGATTTTTTCTGTTCACAAGATACCCTCTGAACTTATATTATTATCTCCTTTTGGCGAAATTGCATGTAAAGTAGCAGTACTCGTTTTACTCGTTTATAGCAAATGCCTATTCACACTGGCAATTGAACAAAAAACTAACTGCGGTTTTAAATACAGCAGATGACATACAGTCAGTTCAGTTAAATAATAACATAAATATTAAAAATTCCGATTAATAAATTATAAAATATACTTACCGAGTAAAATGTAAGATCGACCCATTCTTTGAAACAAAAATGAGTACTATTTACTAGCACGTTGCACTTTCTGTCTAGCACGTTGCGAACCGAAATCCCTCCACTCTACAGACTACGCTTATGTTATATAGTGATTTTTATTTCTTCATAATATATTCAATTCGATATGTGTAGCGAAATTGTACACATTGACGAATTGACGAATATGTGAACACCTACCTTATAACCATTGTTCAAATTTCATTGTAAATCTTACAATCAAATTGCAGGACTGCACTTTAAAATTTAAAAATAAATTAGCTTTGTCAAACATGTTGCTATTTAAAACACTTTATTCCTTATCTAAAATTACACTTTTAATATTAAAATAAAGGAGCATTTTGTATTGTTTTAATACTTTTGTATTTAAAATTTACCATGACAGCAATACTGAATTATTAAAAGCATGCAATTTTTAGGCCTTCCGAAATGAATATTTTGATTGTAATTTAATATGGAAAAAGTATCAGACCAGAAACATGTTCTTTATAGTTGAACGTAAACGTTTAAACTAAAGTACTTATTTGATAAAATTGAATGACAAAATATACGATTTTCCACATCAAATATATTTCAGAGGTTTCACCTTTTATGGAATTCTAAATTATGCAAAAAATTTTTCAATAGCAATTATTTTCTAAAGTTATTAGTGAAAAAAATTTTAGATTTTACCAATTTATAATACCCATAACTAAATGTTCACGTTCTTATCGCTTTGTAGGAAATTATTACATTTTCATTTTTTTTACATACATGGTAATGTTTAATGGGAAAATATTAGAACTCGGTTTTTTGACGGATCTACACGTATCGGGTACTCTTGAATACGAATTCACCATTCTTAGCGTCACGTCTGTGTATGAATTTCTGTCTGCGTATCTATGCTATCTTTGTATCTACTGTAACTTAAAAACTATTCTTAGAAATTTAACAAACTTTTGCAGACAAGTTACATATACATTATTCTGGTGCTGATTAAATTTCGGTTTGATTCGGAAAAATATAAGTCATTTTTTTTTTACAAAATTGCTTGCAAATGTCATCAAAATCAGAAATAAAAGAAAAAATATTCTGGCATGTATTAATTAAATGACAGTTTCACACACGATTTTTGGCGACTAAGCGGAAAAGACAAATTTCTCTAAGATCAACCGTTCTGGAGATATTAAATATTTTTTTGCTAATTTTTACAAGTTGGTGACATTTCCTAATACGATAGATCTCCAGGCAAAAAAAATGCTTTAAAACTGTGAATTGAATATATTTTCAAATAATTGTCCATGTTATTTTGTGGTATTCAATTCAATTTAATGGAATATGAGAAAAGTGAAGAAAAAATTAGCTTGAGTCTACAGGGAGTAATGTGCTGACACATTAAATTTTCCTTAATATGCTAATTTGATCCTTATTCAATCAGTGGAATTCCTGTTAAAATAATGAAAATGCATGAATCATTCTCAGATCAAATTAAAAAATTATCAATATTGTATTTAATCAAATTTTTTCCTGTACATCTATTATAATTGTTGCATATTTTCTCCTTAGAATTACATTAATCGTTCATAAAACATTATTAAAACGACGAAAATGTATAATATCACACAATTATTAAATAAATAGAAATAATTAGCTTTTTTTAACCACGATAATTTAATTACAGCTATGTTCAAATCTGAATAAAGTATAAACAGATTAAATAATTTGCGCAAAATATCTATGTTGTATGGCGGGTAACATTATTAATTTAGACAGATTGCAAATTATATTTTATGAGAAGGGAAACTAAGTAGGCAGATTCACTGCAATAAAAAAAAACTCTATAGGAGCATCACAAAAGAATTGTTTGTAAGAGTTTACTTTTATATTTGTACGTTTTAAATAGTTTCATGATTCATTTAATTTTGTACGAAACAAATTGTGGTGGCTTTCAAAATCAAGAATTACATAAAGAAATCTTTCTGTTGGTCTGATCCGACAGATTTTTTTTTTAAATTTCTAAACGTTTTTAACACTTTCGAACACAGTTCCAAAGTTTTTATGACTTTGTTCATTCTGTCTGTCTGTCTATATGTCTGTCCGTTCGCCGGATGACTTTATAAAAAGGAAGTTTTAGTACGTTGTTGAGACGGTCTTTGAGACATATGGGAATGCAACTGAATGATATCACCCTACTAGTTTTGGATTGAACCCGGGTTGATAAAGTGAAATGCATTGAACCCTATAAGGCCTAATTTTTCAAACATTTTTTAAGCAAAGTTAAAATTCACAAATTGTTTCGAAAAGTTTAGAAAATATTTAAATTATCCCATAAACTATATAAAAAATTATCAAAATATGTTAGTTAGATTTTTAAATGAATTAATTTTTATTTATTTAAATAAACTAATTTTAATGAATGTAGAACGAAACAAGCGGTTGTGATATGAGTTGTATAAGAATTGCTGAATTTTGTCACGCCAAATTATTTAGCTTTGGAGTCTGGAATATAAGGTGATATGGATGAAATATTCATTGATGAAGTTTTTGATGAAGTTTCAAGTTTCTAAGTAAAATAAATTATTGCAGTATTGTCATAATTAACAAAATATCACCTCTGAATATATCTCATTTTAGAGATTTTTAAATAAAATTGTATTTCAGTTGGAAAGTTTTTCATAATCAATGCTCAATGCTTTATGCATTATTGATATTTCTTGTTATATTTTGTGGATGTATCAATTATTTCTAAAGTCATATATGTCCTTTGTCAAAGTGCCATGCAGATAATAGCTTTTTTTATAACGGCTACAATCAAGGGGTGGTTTCACGTCAGTGTTTTTTTTTTACAAATAATCCTTTCGCGACGTAAAAAAGCATGTCGAGAGAAATCATCGTTGTTTGATCAGAAACATAATATTAATAACGCATACAGCGTATGGGGTTCTTACGGTTCATTCGAGTGGAGATTCTTAAAGGGCATGCGTGTTGAGGATTGAACAGGGTGTTAAGATTTGGAATGTGAGGAAGACATTCACATGCGCTGTAAATTTTTACGTGCATGGGCGTGGATGATTCTTACAAAGTATGCGCGTGAAAACTCTTACAGCGCACTCGCTTGTCAGTTTTAGCAAGCATATGTCGGGAGAGCTCTTACAACGCATGCGTGTACATAAATTTTAGCGCTCATGAGCTTAGAGACTCATTCGATCATGTATAAAGCATTGATTATGAAACACTTTCCAACTTCAATGCAATTTTATATAAACATCGCTAAAATGCGATATATTTCTCGGTAATACTTTTAAAATTATCACAATATTACATTAATTTATTACATTTGAAAACTTAAAACTTCAGCGAAAAAAATGAAATTCATTCAAATGATGGCATTGAAATATAAATTGCCTGGTTTAAGCATCTCTAAAATGCGATACATTCCTCGGTAATATTTTTAAAATTATCATAATACTACCATAATTTATTATTTTTGAAAACTTCATGGAAAACAAATGAACTTTATTCAAATGACGTCATCGAAATATAAATCGCTTGTATATAAAAGCAGCATTTCATTCATAAACTTTTTCCATTCGTTTCATTCATCACAATACTATAACAATTTATTTTATTTAAAAACTTAAAACCATGGAGGTACAAGTAATTTAACTCTATGGTTAAAACTTCATCGAAAAAATCGTCTGGTTCTTTGTGTAAAATCAATGAATGTTTCATTCATATCAGCTATATTGCACTCCATGAGCTAAATAATTTTGACTCCATGAGCTAAATAATTTTGCATATTTAATTTTGCATATATAGTTTTGCGTTAAAGAAATGCAGCAATTCTTATACAACCCATTCCACATATTTTGGTGTTTACATTCTCCATACGTGAAAATTAGGATTCGTTGTAGAAATAATCAAAGTCTGGTGATCATTTAAACTCAAATATATTGTAATTGTGTTGTTTCAGTATGTAGATTCCCAGAATTTAACCAAAAATAAAGCGGTTTTAGGACGGATGCGATACTAAATATGAATTTAAATAAAACTTTAAAAATTACGATTTTGACACAAGATGGATGCCATATTTTATTTTGAAGTGGGTCACGTAATCTCTTCATATAATGGTCACGTGATATCTTCATATAAAAGGTGTAATTATTATTTTAATTTTCATTTAAAAGACTACTGAATATATTTTGCTGAATTTTTTTTTATATATTGTATGGGATAATTTGAATATTTCCTAAAGCTTTCGAAGCAATTTGTGAATTTTAAATTGGCTTTAAAAAATGTTTAAAAAATTAGGTCCCATAGGGTTCAATGTATTTCATGTTTTCAACCCTGGTTCAATCCAAAATTAATTGTGTGATATTATTCATTTATATTCCCATAGGTTCCACAGACCGTCTGAACAACATACTAAAATTTCATTTCGATAGAGTCATTTTCAAGGCAGTTACCGTGCTAACGGACAGACAGACAGGCAGAATGAACAAAGTTATAAACGCTTTTTAACTTCGTTGTAATGTGTTAACAAGAAAGATCAATCATGCTTAAAGCATTGATTATGAAACACTTTCCAACTTCAATGCAATTTTATTTAAACATGTCCAAAATGCAATACATTCCTCGGTAATATTTTAAAACTTCTCACAATACTACATTGATTTATTATAGTTGAAAACTTAAAAATTCATCTAAAAAAATGAACTTCATTCAAATGACGGCATTGAAATATAAATTGCCTGGTTTAAACATCTCTAAAATGTGATATATTACTCGGTAACAATTTTAGAATTATCATAATAACACGATAATTTATTATATTTAAAAACTTCATCGAAAACAACTGAAATTCATTCAAATGACGTCATAGAAAAAATAACACGCCTGGCTCTCTCTAAAACACCAGCATTTCATTCATAAATAATTTCCCATTCATGTCATTCATCACAATTCTATAATAATTTATTTTATTTACAAATTAAGACCTTGGAGCTATAAGTAATTTAACTCTATGCTTGAAACTTCATCGCAAAAAATCGTCCTTCTCTCGGTAAAGTCAATGAATATTTCTTTCATATCAGCTATGCAGACTCCATGAGCTAAATTCTTTTGCATTAAAAAAATACAGCAATTCCTATACAACTCATCCTACATATTTTGCTGTTTACATTTCACATGAGTGAAAAATAGGCTTCGTTTGAGAAATAATCAAAGTTGGATGCTCATTTAAACTCAAATATATTGTCATTGCGTTGTTTCAGTATGTAGATGCACAGAATTTAAGCGAAAATAAAGAGGTTTTACGACGAATATAACACTCAATATGAATTAAAAAGAACTTTAAAAATGACGATTTTGAGACAAGATGGATGCCGTATTATATTTTGAAGTTGGTTACGTGATCGTTTCATATCATGGTCACGTGATCGCTTCATGTAAGAGGTGAAATTATTATTTTAATTTTTATCTAAAAAACTACTGAATATATTTCGCTGAATTTTTTTTATATATTTTATGGAACAATTTGAATATTACCTAAAATTTTCGAAGCAATTTGTGAATTTTAAATCCGCTTAAAAAATGTTTGAAAAATTTGGTCCCATTGGGTTCAATGTATTTCATTTTTTCAACCCGGGTTCAATCCAAAACTAATTGGGTGATATTATTTATTTATATTCCCATAGGTCCTACAGACCGTCTGAACAACATACTAAAATTTCATTTTGATTAAGTCATTTTTATGGCAGTTATCGTGCTAACGGACAGACAGACAGACAGACAGAATGAACAAAGTCATAAACACTTTTCAAGTCTGTTGTAAAGTGTTAAAAATTCGAAAATACACTGTTTCGCTAAATATATTTTGAAGAAGCAATGTTTGAAGAAACATTTTTCAAGTCCAGGGAATATTCTTTGTGTTGTAATATTGTGTTGCGCTATTCTGCTTTGTGCTGTTTCAATTTCTATATTTTAACTGCATGAAAATGTATCCCTTCTTAAATATTATCTACATTGTGTTATGGGTTATACTAAGGAAAAGATGGGATGAAGTGTGGTTGGACGGAGAGGGTTGTGTTGAGAATTTTCTACAAATGTTTCGGAATATTCTATCCCATAAACAAAAATATGTTTATGGAATGGTCGGTAGTCTCTTGCTTCCAAAGGAAAGGGGACGGATAAATATTGATATCTCAATTTATAAGTTAATAAGAATTCCAATGTGTTATGCAATGTTTATCATTTATGTTTCATATTTATCATTTACGTAATTTTATTATGTTATGTTCAATATTCTGTTTACATACTGTGTAAATAACATATGTATTAAGAAGCGGCTGAAAATGCATTAGCCGGTTAGCACACGGTTGGAATTTGTTACGTGATGTTTGGTTCATATTCTGGAGTATTATAGAAAAATAATCGAACCCTTTTGAGTAAAATATAAAATTTATATTCACACGTTAGATAAATATGTCTGACATTCTTCACAAATACTAGCTGTTACTACAGTTAGCGATCCTTTTATTAACAATACATTTTTCTTAGAGGTTAAGATTCACGATAGCGATCTAAATTGATTAAATCGGATCGATAGAACAGAAAATACCTACTTCTTTACTTCTTTTTGCCGATCGTAAAAAAACACAAAAAATCTGATGTGGGCAGCACATGACTTTCGTTATATAATGCAATGAATTTACTACTTTTACAGTTTAAAAAATGTTTTTCTTATAGTATTTCTTATAGACAGACAGACAGAATGAACAAAGTCATAAACACTTTTCAACTATGTTGTAAAATGTTAAAAAGGGCTCTTGCAACTCATGCGCGTGTAGGCTCTTACAATCCAAAATCATTAAGGATTGAGCTGATTGAGCATGCGCGTGAAAGCTCTTATAGCGGATACGAGTTAAGTGCGTTAAGTGTATTACATCGTATGCGCGTTGTGAGTCTAACAGCGTATGCGTGTGATACTTCTAATAGAGCATGCGCGCGGAGGCTCTTACGGGGCAAACGCATTAAGTATTAAAGGGCAGTGAATGCGTCTGGAGGAATTTTACACCGCATGCGCTCAATAGTTCTTATAAATATGTATAAAAGTCCATAAAGCTGATACGCGGTGAGGATAATAAGTCATCGCATGCGCGTTGTGAGTATAACAACGCATGCACGTTGAAGGTTGATCAGCACATACTCATGATAGTTCTGACGCACATGCGCGTGAAAGTTTCAACAGGGCATGCATGTTGTAGTTCGAACAACGCATGAGTGTAGAGGCTGTTACAGCGCATCCGCGTTAAGGATGAAATAGATCGTAGAATATTTACTTTGATAAACAAGTTAAAAAAAGTTCATGGAAGTACGCCGATGAAGATTTAAAACTATCGGCAAAATTTGACAGTCGTTTTTCTGAACTTGCACAATATGATAAGGATTTTGAAATATTTAGTTCTTCATTTCATGTTGCCGTTTCACTTGTAACATATACGTGACGCAGAAAAAGTATCCTAAATTAAGGTTATTTGCGAAAAAATTGTTATTCCTTTCCGATCCAAGTTTTTAAAGCTTTTTTTTTCAAAGTAACTTTTAATAAAAAATAATTTCCGAGCTTCAATAATAGAAGAAATTTGGAATATCAATTAAGCAACAGCCGAAATCGATATAGACCTTAATAGAAAAATAGTTATCACATCTCATTGGTGCATTTATATATTAAAATGAACAAATAAAACAATTTTTCGTATAATTAATTTATTTATATTTTTAAACACTATTAATTTTATATGGACCCGGGGGAACATTGAAGACCATCAAAGTAGACGAGAGATTTATTTGCCTCTCTTAGCGTTTGAATGTGTTTGCTTTACAGTTATAGCTTCTTTGAAAGGTCGGGGGGAGGTATGACCTTCGGCACTCTATACTAAATAATAAGTAAATAGCATTACATATAACTTCAAATTAAATCTATGATTATTTTATATTTTACGGAAATATTTATGTTCCTTGTGAAAAAGTTTACCTCAAGCAATAATTAAATTTACTTTCTATTTATTTTCACTTTCCACACAGCACATATTAGTAATGTATCTAATAGGAAAGTATTGTGATGTGACCGAATGTCCAACTTGCCAATTTTGATGTATAATCCTAAATACAAATCCAAATTTTTTTCAATGATGTATGTATGTCTCTTTCTGAGCCATTTTAAGAAATTGGGCGATTCTAGTAAAATTTCGTGCAAATATTGGTCAACTCATTGATTTTCAGAGATATTGGACAAGAATCACCATTTTTCAAGAATTTAAGAGCACAATAAACCAAGTGGGCGTGCGTTGCATTACTGTTTTTCTGATATCCCTCATATTTTGACGTTTGTATGAAAAAAATGTGTATTTTTATATGCGCAGTTTTACACAATTTTTATATGGGCATGATCCATTCTCGTTACACTACGTCCATTACTGAATAGCTTATATCAATGTATTTTAATATGCTTAATTTGGTGTGAATCTGAAACTAATTGGAGTCGACTTTTACCTGGAGCTTTTTGTCCAATTGATGAAATGCGCTTTTTGTCCAATTGATGAAATGAGCTTTTTGTCCAATTCATGATCCAAATGACGAAATTTGACCACATTCTGCCTAAGTTAGTGAGATAGTAATAGGCGAGTTTTAATATACACTTTATATATATATATATGGGCTATTATAGGGGCCTTAAGGGGGAAAATAGGTTCCATCGCCCCCAATAGTTTGCCGTGGCTAGTGACAAAAGTACATGTCCCCTAAAGTGAAAAATGACAGCCAAAAAAGATACCGCTAGCTGCGGGAAACGAAACGAATATTAGCATGCTATTTGAGATTTTTTAAAATAGAATGTGGTGCTATATCAAACAGATATGTAAATGAGTCCCAATTAATTGCAAATGTAATTTTGTTCCAATACACCTGTCAAATATAATCACAAGTATAACTTTATAAATTCTATTGATCACAATGAAATAAATAAGCACTATATTAGATTTTACTTAATTCAGAAATGTTCCTTTTATATAAATATGAATATTTTTTAAAATGAAATAAAAATATATTGTTCCATAAAATATATTAAAACAATGATCGAAACATTTTGTGCATATGCATTTGTATCTCAATATTTACGGTCACACTGAGTTAAACTTTCATCTAAAAGCATGCCTAGTGCATGAAATTCATCTGCTTGATTTTATTATATAAGATTTTATGTTGCACAAAATTGAGTTTTACTATTGGACGAAGCGGCAGCTTAGAGAATTCGCACTTAAATATTTATTCATTCGTCGCTATGTATATGGAAGCGTTGCAAAGCTTTTAAAAAGACTTGAGGCAAAAATTCTCTCTTGATTAGGTATTTCTGCTGGATGCGCCTACGTCAAAGATTTCGGATTTTTTACATATCTTCCGCTTTCTTTATTACATTGATATACAATGAGCTACATGGGAACAAATTTGATTCCGAATCAGGGAAAAGTGTAATAAATCGCTTTAAGCTTTTCTGTGTTTACTTTTTTTTTCATTCAATAAAAAATAAAATACTTATCTTATTTTTTTTAATGCAAAGATGTCATTCAGATGAAAAAATTATCCCTATACACTATTCTAAAAAACAAAAACACGATCTTTCAAAATTAAACGTATCTTATACTATGTTTAAGGCGTTAAATGATAACAGAATATGATATTTCTATATATAATGACAATCTTTAAAATTGCAAAAGAAAATATTTGATCCAACAAATAATTGTCGATACATATTTATAAATTTCAATATTGTGCGGAAGCAGAAAGGCAAATTAAAGTTTTCTTATAACTTGATCTTACTGAAAATAAATAGGTGGTAAAATATCTGGTATCTCAATGATGGCTCGTGATAACTTCTGAACGATAACATTCCTTTATTTATGGATATAAGTAGTTACAAAATGTCTATTCATTTATACATAATGAAATAAATATATTCATTTTAGCTGTCGAATGCCCTACAAATAGATTAAAACATGCCTTAAAAAGAATTTAAACACGCCAGCTCCGTGGATGGTACGCGGACTTTCCGTGTGCGCCCGTTACGCGACTGCTCCACTCCCTATGCATGTGTGCAATGCGTGTTAAATAAGCGCGTATACGCGCTGCCGCACGCTGCGTTAAGATTTAGTAAGGAAAAAATAACGTCGGAATTAGCGATCAAAAATCATGAATGTGCGCAAACGAGAAGAGTGAGTTTAAAATTTAAGAAAAGGATTTAAGTATATTAGTGAAATTTGTATGTTAATTGGATCAATAGTGGTTGATGCAACTGAAAACCTAAGGGAAGAGAATGAGAGTATAATTATAGAGACTTAAGGCTAAAATCTACATCTTATTGTTAAAGGGACTGGGATACGTGAAAATCAATTTCAACTATTTTGAATCAATATATTTCGAGAATGTGTCTAGTTTCCAAAAAGTGATAACACTGAATGCTATTCATTTATTATATGACCCCGAATATTTGCAGATTTATTGCAGGTCGTTTTGATGCCCGGTCTGATATTCTATAGTAATTATCTGCTGGAATGAGTTGAAAACTCACTGAAGTTTGGCAACTTTCATAATTTTTAAATTAATTATATTTAAAAAAAATTCACTGACTTCAGATACTTGTCCGAGCTCAGATACTTGCCCGAGCTCAGATACTTGCCCGAGCTCAGATACTTGCCCGAGCTCAGATACTTGCCTGAGCTCAGATACCCTTGCACCAAATTTCATGGCTCTAAGTAACTTATTTTGTTTTCGCTACGTTGCTCTCCCCTTACACAAACATATTTTCTTTTATTATTAAAGTTGTTTTCCATTATATATAAGAAAATACCGAAATATCTCAAGAATGGCATATACCAATTCTATGTAAATATTTTGTCTTCGATGTTAAATAGAAACAACACTATGTTAAATATAAATTTATAACAAATATTAATATTATTTTTTTCGGTTTTTGAAATAATATGCTTAAAAAATAAAGTTTCTTTTCCTGGTTGAACTGTTTGAAAATCAATAAGCCTCTGAAGCTTATCGGTTGAAATATCAGTATTACTTTTCATTCCATTTTCCACATTTGTTCGTAAGGCATTGTATCCAAAAATACACAGAAGTCATTAAGCATGTTGTTGATTCGTATCTAGGGATGCTAAAATCATGTAAATAGTAAACAGAGAGAGAGTTAGGTTTTTAGCCCCATCAAAATACTTTCCCTTTGCATATGACATATATTGTAAGGAAAATGATAACTCTCCAATATTATATACTGGAAAATATAGAGGAGGCAATCCCACAAGTTTCCATACGAAATAAGTGGGCATTCGACCACTGAGCCAAATTATATATATTTTTAAAAATTTCTTTTCTGCCTTCACATTTGTATAATATACACAGTATACCACCCACATTTTTATTTTCAAATCGCTAAATCGTTACTTGAGATTACGAAAGGTCACTGATTTTGACTACATCGATTTTATAGCTAAATTATACATGTTTTTAGGATTTTTTCTCTGCATTCACATCTACGTAATATATGAAACTGGTCACCCAAATATGGTGCAAATCGATTTATTGGGTTTTGAGATTACGAAGGGTCAGCGATTTCGCAACCACATACCCACCCATCAACACACCTACAGATCGGAAAAAGTAATTTTTGGGCCCCTACCCATGTATTTACGGTAAAAACTCTACTTACGATTAAATCGCGGTCACTGTACTTTTCATAGGCCACATCGGTTAACGTAAAAATTTGCTTAAACTACTGCTAAAAATATATATATATCAAGAAAATAAGTTCAAGTCATTATTGCTATCACCATGCATTAGCTGTGCACAAGTAAAGTAAACGAACAATTTTGCATATTTTAAGTTAATGCATCGATACGCAAGTCTGAACTTTTAAGAACATAATTAATTCAATCATAGTTAAGAACATATTTACAACCTCTTATATAGACGGTCGCAGGACATATCATTTGCATTTGGTCTGCAGGAATGGATGTTTTTAGTTCCTGACAGGTTTTAAGTAGCGTTTACTAGACCGTAAATATAAGGTCAGACCAAAAGTTAGCTTCGGGTCTGAATTTATAATTTGGTTACTGACTCCTAGCATGGTCATCTGGTGTTGGCTATACTAGAGTCAGCTACCCCCCCCCCCCTCCTCGAATTGTGCTCCGTCTGTCTGTGATGAGCGGTGTCCCTATACAGAGCCCTCACTGCTCCGTGCAGTGCTGCCTTCTCGTGTTGGTAGCGTGTACTAATCTCTCGTCCGGTTCACCACTGTAGGAATGGCTATTTTTGGTCCTAAACAGGTTCGAACTCGGGATATAGAGCTTACTAGACCAACACTATGAAATTTGGCCTTAAGCTAGCTTTGAGTCCAAACTGATAATTCGGGTACTGACTCTTAGCATCCCAGGTCGATCGATGTTGGCAGGAGCAGAGTTGGCTACCACAGGTCCTAAAACAGCATGCATTTTATAATAAGGAAATGACTTATCAGAAGTTACGAAATAAGAGTGTGTGTCGAATATTAGACTTTTGATTAAAAACTGAAATTTCAAAAAGTAAATACATTTATATTTTATTTATTCTTACATTTTGGCTGCAAAATATTTCAGTAACAAAGATAAATTGAGAGTGAAAGCCCATTTGCCCTTCACCCCTACTCCTAATGGAAATATATGACTTCATAAATAGCATGGAGAAGTTACAAAAGGAGAAAATACACATTGAACTTCATTTCAATTTAAAATTACAATTGTCCAAAAGCGGCAATTAAACCCCGTGTCTCCATATAAGCGCTCAAATATGCTACCCTTGCACCATTCTGTTCATGACAGGTACTCTAAATAGCTACGCGACGTTTTAAAGACGTTGCACTTTGGTTGGTTGTTATCGCTCGTGCAACTTGTATCTGACGGTTTGGATTGTTGAATTATTTTCGTGCCATAAATGAAAGTTTTACGTCTTTGAAGCATTACAATGTTCATGTCTTGTTATCAGTAAAACTTTATATTATTTATTACTTTTCAAACTTGATTTCAAATACAATCAATTCTTTTTATTCTTTCTTGGAAGTTTCATCCTTGTATTTTTCATAATCTGAAATGTTTATTGTATGAAATTACAAATAAATTACTCCATGTTTACTGATATTTAATAATACATTTAAGAAAACATTTACCTCCTTACTTAATAAATGAAGGTGACTGTCCCTGTGTGTGTGTGCGTGTGAGTGTGGCTGTGTGTGTATATATAATGTGCAGCGTGTACCGAGAAATCTAAGCCTCATACGACTATGAAATTTCGTACACAGTACTTCAGGACCCAAATAGGTGCACCTTGGTGTTACTAGTTATTTTATGTTTTAGTTATTAGTTAGCGTTTAGTTATTAGTTTTCAGTTATTTTATGTTTTAGCCCGATTTACTACGATTTTGGCGGATATTTATTCCTTAATGACCTAAAATATCATCACAGAGTTTCCATCCTAACACCATCGGAAAGATCGAAAAATAAAAATCTGCACAATTATTAAACGATATTTAGTGAATTTTTAAAAAATACATACTTTTTGTGTGTTTTAAATATAGTCGACTTTTATATTAGGATATGCGGAAATTGACTTGCTATTCATCGTTCATTTTTATTTCAGCACTTGCGTGCAATATCACAGATGCTCTAGATAAAGAAATAATATCATAAATCCATCCGTTGATTAATTATAAATGTTTATCCAAGATATGTCTTTGATTTTTTGAGCGAATCCAGCAGGTTCTCGGATTCCTCGCAGATCAAAACGGAGAAACCAATCATTGCGTCGTAGGGGAGTAGATATTTTGGGATGGAGTGAGAGAGGGGTTAATAAAAATAAATCGCTTTATTGTCTGTACAGGGCGCACATGCTCAGACTTCTCGTTTACATGAGCGGGGGATGTGTTGAATTGTGATGTACATGTGATGACGCAAGTTAGTTTTTTTTTGCATTGTGAAAGACTGCATATAAAGCATTTGTGACCTAAAACAACAGGTACTAGAAGGTGGTAAAAAACGCTGTAAGCGTGAAACAATGAACGCAGTCAGATGGTCGGCAGTGTATGACATTTAGTTCAAATAAATTTGTGTGTGGGAATAAATAATTCCCATACGCATCGTAAGGGACCTCAAGGGACATCGTAGGACCTCAAGCAGTGACGCACAGTGTATCGCTGACCAGTAACAACTTCCCCCAAGCGAATCAGCCAATGGGTCCAAGGGGGAGAAGTGAAGAGGGAGCCAACATGGTAAGTCAAGTTTCCATATAAGAAACGAGAAGAAAATTGAAAATAATTCAATGCAAAGTTGGTAAACCGAAGTGGTTGCCCGTGGGTTGATGATGGCCGTAAAAGAGAAGTCTTAAAATAAATGTTGATAAAAATACCAAGGCAAGCTTCAAAGATGAACTTGGCTAAGATGATTTTAGCAAACGATTATACGTATGGTATTCACAACAAGTAATTATTTTGTTCTCATGCGGAATTCGCGTTTGCTAAGAATCAGTTTAATATAAATTACACTTCATCATCACACTCGCCTCCAAGTTAAATTAAAAATGAATACAAATTGTAATATTATTAATTGAAGATGATCTTTTTAGACTCATGTTTTATTATAGGTGAACGTTGGACTGCAGTAAAGATGGGTTATATGTTGGACGCATGATTTTGTATACATTATTATGATCACGAACCCAAATTAATTTATTTAATATAATCTAAATATAACAAATAAACAAATATAACAAATAAACAAATATAACAAATAATAAAATATGTCAAATACAACAAATAAATACTATTTTTATCACAATACGGTCAATTGTGATTCTCATGTTTTTTGCTTTTACGGAAGAAACGTGCGTTTTGCAATTTTCGGATCGAAGTTATTTTAAATTGTATTCGAATGTACTAGTTAAGCAGTGGAGGCTTATTTATATATTTATACGTAGTGAACGTCTATTTAGAAGCCGAACAGCGCCAATAATTCCGTTCTAGTAATTCCTATATTACAATCTGTGCCATACCCACATGTTCTATGCATCCTGTGGTAAAAACCAGAAAAAAAAATTCCAGTAAAATTGTCTTTCTCACCTGCTCCTCCTCCCTCCTGACGGAGACAAAAATAAATCAGCAAAGAGATTAATCCAAATAACAATTGTGAATTCAAAATCTATTGGATATAATTACGCAATTTTTGGAGCGTATGCTTATGGATTGGTAGTGTCTGCTCTTGACTTTTAACCAGTTTCCTTAAACAATTGTTAATATTTATGTGTTAACTGCGTCACATATATAAATTTTAATACAATTACTTTTCCTCTTCTCTGATTGTTATGTTTAGGAGCGAGAAGACATTACTCTCGAATGGCAGCCCTCTCCTATGGGAAGTCATGAAGCAACTGTTTTAATTTAACTGATTTTAACTTAAATTCTTTGTTTTTTAGCACTTTACAACATAGTTGAAAAGTGTTTATGACTTTGTTCATTCTGTCCGTCACTCTGTCTCTTCGCACGATAACTGCCGTAAAAATGACTTTAATAAAATGCAATTTTAGTATGTTATTGAGACGATTTGTGGAACATATGAAAATGTGAATGAATAATATCATTCAATTAGGTTTGGATTGAACCCGGGTTGCAAAAATGAAATAAATTGAACCCTATGGGACCTAATTTTTCAAACATCTTTTAAACAAATTTAAAATTCATAAATTGCTTCGAAAATTTTAGGAAATATTCAAATTATCCCATAAAATATATAAAAAAAAGTTCAGCAAAATATGTTAGGTAGTTTATTAAATGAAATTTAAAATATTCATAGCACCCATATTATATGAAGAAATCACGTGACCCACTTCAAAATAATATATGACATCCATCTTGTGTTAAAATCATGATTTTTAAAGTTCTTCTTTTTGATTTATATTTAGCGTTGCATCCGTACAAGAACCGCTTTATTTTTTTTTCGGTGTACCTATATACTGCGCCAACACAATAACAATATTTTTTAGTGCAAATGATCAAACTTTGAATATTTCTATAACGAAGTCTAATCTTTACGTATGGAGGATGTAAACACATCAAGCTGTAAGATGAGTTGCATAAGAATTGCTGAATTTCTTTAACGAAAAATTATTTAGATTTGGAGTCTGTAATAAAGCTGATATGAATTAAATATTCATTGATTTTACATATAGAAACAGACGATTTTATAGCAGACTTTTTGGATGAAGTTTTAAGCATAGAGTTAAAGTACTTTTACATCCATTCTTTTAAGTTTTAAAGTAAAATAATTTATTGAAGTATTGTGATGAATGAAAGGAATGGAATAAAAGTGTATGAATGAAATATTTACTGTTTTTACATAGAGATCCAGTCGATTTCAATCATTTCAATAAAGTTCAATTTTTTTTCGATGCAGTTTTAAGTTTTCAAATATGATAAATTATCGTAGTATTGTGATATTTTTTTAAATATTACCTCTGAATGTATCGCATTTTAGAGATGTTTAAATGAAATTGCATTGCAGTTGGAAAATGTTTCACAGTCAATGCTTTATGCATGATTGATCTTTCTTGTTTTACTGTAGTTTAATTTAATTATAAAAATATATACTATCAGTATTTACTTCTCGAACTATGGAATTTTTGCTTCTTGTGCTTCAAATAGGTAATTGAGTATAAATAACCATTTTGACAATATAAGCCACTCAATTTTTATTTACCAGCTAAGGCAAAGATATCAGTACAATTGAAACACCATTATAGCATTCTGCTATTCAAAAAGTTCCAGGCGATGGCATTAAGTTTTTCACGAGATATCATATGTGAAAAACAGAAAACAGCGTTCGACGCGGTTAAAACTCCATGGAAATCATCAAAACAACGATTTTGGACTTTTCTTTTTAATATCTCATGATGAACGAAAATACGATAAAATAATTGGCTTCAATCTTTTCAGAATTTGTTAGGATACAGAAAGATGTTAAAATTTGAAAACGTTTTAATTCAAAATTTTAAAGGTATACTGTCCCTTTGAAGGTGCTATTTAGAACATATTGTATGGATAGAACATTCCAGGGATGAAAAATCTGTTTTGTATATGTATTCCGTTCTTTCAGATTTACCATGAAGAAACTCAGTCACAGTTGGAAATGATTAATGACATTTTAATGGCCCCAGGAATCCTTAGAAATTAAAATTTTCTTTTAAGGAAATGTTCAGCTATATTCAGTATCTTCAAAAGAAAAGGGTTTGAACTGCGTTTTTTGGTTAAAACCATTGTGAACATCTTACAAAAAGTGTTTTTCTTCTATCTCTATAAAAATAAAATATAAATAAATAAAATGTCTGCAGTTTGATGAAAGAAGTATTCAAACATTGATCGTAATTCATGGATTTCGGGTTGTACTAAAATTATTATTATACTTGGAATAATGTGTTTATGAAATTACGTGATTCTAATTTGCATTAGAAGTCGTGCTCATATGCAAGAGAGTATTATTTCTAAAATTTTAAAATGGGAAAGCCTATATTTCATTTCATCTAATCCTATCATTTTACTTTCTCTATATACATAGTAAAATGTATAGACAAAGTATTATAACGGGGGACGAAAATTCGAATTCTAGTTTTCGGCAGAAGAACACGTTTCAAGCACCCCTAAACTCGAATCGAACATTTTGTGTGAATGTGTGTGTATGTGCCTTTACGTATGTGTGTGTGTACGTGTACGTATGTATATGTACGCACGTGTGTGTTAGTGTGTGTGTACGTGACGTATGTGTATGTACGTATGTGTGTGTTTTAGTGTGTGTGCACGTATGTGTGTGTGTTAGTGAGTGTCTAAGGAAAATGTTGCCTAGTTGATGACTTAATTATTAAAATATTTTAATATACGGACTATCACTTATTGAGGACGCTATGAATATTGATAATTGATAATTTGGAATTGTGTGAAGCATACGTTAATTGGGTACTGTGAAATAGTATTACATGTTGCCATCCGGAAAATAGCCAAAAGTACAATTCAACGTTAAAAACACAGAACCGAAAGGAGTAAATTCATTGCATTATATAAGGAAAGTCATGTGTTGCCCACATCAGATTTTTTACAAAACCATAATATACGTAACGACATGTAGTACCCGTATCCCTGTTCTGGACACTGGAAGTTCAGAAACACAACGAATGACATTTTAAATCCTAATTATATACTTTTGCGGCCTAATGATGTCAACATTGAAGCAATTGAAATATTTACTTGAAACATAGTGGTGCTTAAACTTTTATTTATTATGAAACGGAATGAAAATAATTGGCATTTATTTCGAATTGCTTAGAGATGAATTTTCAGTTCCTAATTAGGCTAATTTATTTATTTCTCAGTCTTTCCAAATTTCGTTATCTTCTCTAACAGTTGGATTTGTTAATTTCCTTATATACCTATTACAATGTATACGGGACGTATTGTAACTGGGTCGAGCACGAGGGAGAGCACGTTTCAAGAATCACTGAATACGAAGCAAATGTTTTTGAGGTGACGTGTGTGTGTGTGGAGGGGGGGGGAGACGATACCTGACGAACGAATGGAGATATTCGAACGAAACTTTGTGCAAAATTTACAATCCGTGAATACTGGAAACCTATTATTTTAAAAAGCAATCGAATGTTCAATACTCCACAGAATTTTCGAGTGAAATTTTGAAAAAATCCAAAAAATCAAAACCTTACCCAAATAGTTGTTTCTTAAGTAATTTTTCATTAGAAAACTATTGAAATAAACTTTATAATGCTAACATGAACCGTTCTCGAGATATTACACATTTTCAAGTAAATTTATCAAAACATCACATAAAAATGAAAAGTATTAACTATTGTGAAATAAGTTCACTTTTCATATGTAATATTATGTAATAAATTTGCTATCACCATTCTCGTGGATCTAGCGCATTCCATTCACGAGAGAAGATACTCTGGGTAATAGTTTTGTATTTAAATGTCATTAGTCTTTTATCCACTATAAGAATAAATTATTAAATCCAATAACCCTTAAATCCATAACGCTTGGCGACATATTAGCGACGAATTTGACAAAATATATCTCCATCTTGGCGGCTTTTATTCAATAATGCCAAATTAAGTAAAATATCGCCAAATTGATAAAAATATCGCCAAATTGATGAAAATGACGCTACATCAATGAAAATGGCGACTAATTAATGAAAATTCAATATCTTGGAAATAATATAAGAATCTAATATAAGAGAAGGTACTTTGGGAAATTGTGTTGTATTTAGACGCTATTAGTCATTTATCTACTATAAGAATAACCTACATCTCGGTAAATAACACTTGACGAAATTTTGGCGTCAAATTTAGCAGAATATCGCCAATTTGATAAGGTTTTAAATTTTGCAAAATTGAAGAAAATGTCACCAAATTAATAAAATTGTCCCTAACTGAAAAAAATATCGCCAAATTGATAAAAATGACACTAAATCAATAAAAATGACGACTAATTGATGAAAATTCACTATTTTGGAAATAACATAGAAAACAACTATAAGTATAACCCATTTCTCCATCCGTCCGTAACACATGACGAAAATTTTGAGGGGATGTCTCAAATTTGTAAACTTTTTAAATATTGGCAGATTGACTAAAATGTCGCCTAATTCACAAAAATGTCACAAAAATTGATAAAAGTATCACCAAATTGATAGAAATGACGCTAAACATGAGGCAATGCTTTGCAAATTTTTATTTCCGTTAGATTGCTGGCACACCTTCTAGTATACAAGAAATGCGCTTCTCTCCGTTTGTTTGTAGCACTTAACATTAGATATGGTGAACTTGGTGAATAATCCAGCGAAATATTGCCAAGTTGCCGATGTTTAGCCCCAGATTGACGAAAATATCATCAAAATTGCAAATATGACGCCAAGTTAATGAAATAACGCCTTATCGATGAACTTAATATTAAAATATTTTAATAATGATTGTATTGAGTAATGCGGATGTTCTCAATATTGATAATTGTTAATTGAGAGTTGCGTGAAATATAAGTCAATTGTGTACGGAATAGCTTTACATGCTGCCATCCGGAAAAGCGTCAAATGCACAATTCAACGTTTCAAGCATTGTTCTGTGGATCTTTTCATCATTCTTTTAACGTTAAAAGACGTAAATTCATTGCATTATATAAGGAAAGTCTTTTATTGCCCACATAAAATTATTTAAATCGACAATAAACTTTGGCGACGGTAATTTTTTCCTAATGGCAACGAAGTATGACTATAATACTGTGTTTCATGAAAACGATATTCCGATATTCAGAAATTGAATGAACAGTAGCGACACACAGTGTCCATTTTTCGAACTAGGAGAACGGTAATGAATCAAGGGTAATAACTTTTATTGATGGCAATGATTAATAGTTTTGACAATAGAAGTGAAGTATTCTTTGAAGTAGATGATAAACTTTATCGGTAAAAATTTTGTTGATGGCAATGATGTACTTTTTTGTTGATGGCAACGATGTACTTTTTTGTTGATGGCAACGATAAACATTCTGTCGTCGGCGGTGATGAACTTTGTTTAACTGATACGAACTCAGACATTTTGGATGGTAAACAATGTTATTTACTAAAACTATTCCAGATTAAGTAGTGAAAATCAAAACTCATCATAAAAGATGTTTGCATAGTTTGCGGGTCAAGTTTTGGAGATCGCAATCTAGGCACTAAGCCAGTAACATCAGTCCAGTATATATTTTCTATATCGAGATAAATGAATTTAAAGTAGCTATTTTTTTAAGATAACCTTTTAAAAGGATTCTGTCTCCCTCCTCTATAAATGTCTTGTGAACTCTGAATAAAACTGAGAAGATACAATTTTCTGTCTTAAGTCATAGAATTTAATTGACAAGGAATGTTAACCTAATGAACTTAAAATTCTGTGTGTAGTACGGCATATATGAATCTGAAAAACGACCATCTACACATTCACTAGTAATTAGAAATCAATTTTCATCAAGATCGGATAGATCGTTCTAAAGTGATGCCATTTCGAACATTTTGACACTGAAGTGACTAGAATATTATAAGTTCAAATTAGTGAATGTAAACAAAGATTTCTCAAACGTTAAGTATCGAAAGGAACACCGGGGAAATACATATTTTCAGTTGTATTCCCAGTTCACAAGTCATCTATAGAAGGAGACAGAGTTCATTTAAAAGTTAAACATACAGGCATCACTCAATCAATAGTACGACTTACTCATTGTGGCCCCAAGTAAAGCATAAAATGTGATACCTGTGACTGTTTACAACCAGATTTCTACTTTGTTTTTAAAAAAATCACTTCTCGGAATAGTTTTGTAGCATCACGTGGCTCAGTCCACATACCATAAATCAACATCTGAGGTGCCTGGCCAACCAGAGAACGCGTTAATTCTAATTACTTCGGGTCCCCTGGATTACTGTTGAAAGGTTTAGCAGTTGAAAGGATTACTGTTGAAAGGTTTAGCAGTTGAAAGGATTACTGTTGAAAGGTTTAGCAGTTGAAAGGATTACTGTTGAAAGGTTCAATTCAAAGGTTTATTTACTGTCTGAGGGGCCCTAAGCAACTGCTTAATACGACGTTTTGGTCAGACTGGGATCGTATGTAAGTAGTTTTAAAACATTATGTCTCCTGAATTTCTGATAAACTGTTTCGCAGCATCGCATTTTCCGTCTTGCCGACCTTATGCGATCACTTAGTCCGCCTATTGTAAATTCACACGTGAGGTTTCGGGTCCGGACGTATTTAGTTTGAAAAAATTCGGGCCCACTGGATATCCCCTAGAGGATTGTTGAGGACTTAGTTTAATTTACTACAAAGAAATAAATAGAAAAAAATATTTTCTGAAAATAATTTATTTTGCAAATATGTTTATCATTTTAGTTTTCATCAATTACTTTAAAATAATTAAAACTGACTTTCATCCATTACTTTAAAATCAAATATAAAATCCAAATTTGATTTTAAATTTGTGATCAATGTCATGAATTATTTTTACAAGAAAATTCAAAATCTGCCATGTATTTGAGGAATAATAGAATGAAAAATCGGCATCCTTATGTACTTCATATTAACCTTGTCTTTATTGATACACTGTTGAAAAACAACTCTTAGAAGTTCCATTTAATAATGAAAATGTCTATGTAGTTTGTACGAAAAAAGGAAATCAAGAAAAAGGAACCTGCCTATTTTACGAAAAGGACAGCAAAAATCGTGCACTCTAGCTACAAAACTGAAATACCAAATTTTACAATATTTGGAAGATATGTCAATTGTGGGTTACCCTTGCGCTGATTAGATTGTGGTATGATGCATGAGAAAAGAACCTGCCAATTTTAGCGATCGTATATATCCACTCTACCTGACAAACGATCAAATTTCACAAAACTTGATAGATAAACGCTTGTGGATTATCATAGTGCTGGTTAAATTTTGGTGATTCGAAAAAATATTAATAACCTGGCTTTTCTGCGAAATGGCCCGCAACAATCGTCAAGATCTAAAATAAATCACAACAAATGTATCAATTAAATGCTACATTAAGATGAACCATTTTCGAGATATTCAAGTTATTTTTATTTCGAGGAACTAAAGACGATTTCCACTGTAGTTAAAAACTGTTTAAAACATTTCTTAAACTTTAGTAGTTACGTCCCTTAAGAGTTATACTGATACTGATTAGATTTTTGCATGGTTCGGAAAAATATAACGTTCGAAATAACCCGCAAAGTCGTGGAAATCTGAAATAAATAACTCAAAGTTCTGAAATATATTAATTATATACTTGCTCTTCGTGTAATATTTGACAGTAAAGAGAGTAAGACTGACCCTCCATAACTGCAGGATGAACCGTTCTTGAGATATTTTAGTCCTTTTTCTTAGAATTTTGAGGAACTGAAGACTTTATAGTGCATTAATTTGTCAAATAAATCGAAGATGTATTAAAAATACAAATTGGATATAATTCTATAAAGTGTTCATATTATTTTCTGCAATTAAACTCAATTGAATGCATCGTGAAATAAAAAATAAGAAAAATGTATTTGAGTCTGTAGGGAAAGTTATGTGCTGCTCACATCAGATTATTTTATTTAGTAGTCATGGCTAACGATGATAGAAACTAAAGTAACAACTTCTTTTCTAAACTTTCGCAACCGGTAACTAAACAAAAATAAATTATATTTATCTTCCCAATACAGCCACATAGAGCAAACCGGGACACTCTTACCGATTAACTGCAATTAATGCAAAAAACATTATGTTTTTTTTTACATTTTTATGTATATTTTTAGTATTCCAAAATCTATACCTGCAATTTAAGACAAGCCATGATATTATACAGCAAGAATCCAAGTTTTATATCCATGGAAAGACCAAGGTTAAGAAATTTTGAATTTCAAAGCAGTTTTATGCATTCATAATTAAATTACTATTCATTTTTAACACTTTCTAACATAGTTGTAAAGTGTACTTTTTTCATTGTGTCTGTCTGTCTGTCTGTTCCAACGATAACTGCCTTAAAAATGACTTTATCAAAATTAAATTTTAGTATGTTGTTGAGACGGTCTGTGGGACATATGAGAATAAAAATGAATAATATCACGTAATTAGTTTCAGATTTAACCCGGGTTGAAAGATGAAACACATTGAACCTTATGGGACTTAATTTTTCAAACATTTTTTTAAGCGAAGAAAAATTCAAAAATTGCATTGAAAATTTTAGAAAATATTCAAATTATCAAATAAAATGTGGAAAAATTTTTCAGCAAAATATGTTAGGTACTTTTTTAAATAACAATCGAAATAATAATTACATCCATAATATATGAAGAGATCATGTGATACCATTGCAAAATAAAACATGGCATCCATTTCTCCGTGCATAAAGATCATGATATTTAAGGATTTTATACATTTATATTTGGCATTGTATTTGTCATAAACTGCTTTATTTTTTAGTATTATCTGTGTATCTAAATTTTGTGTCAACACAATTACAATATTTTTTAGTTTAAATGATCATCAAACTTTGATTATTTCTACAACGAAGCCTAATTTTAACTAATGCAAAATGTAAACAAATCAGGCGATTGTAAGTTGAATTGTATAAGAATTGCTGAATTGTTTTCACGCAAAATTATTTAGCTATGGAGTCTGGAATACATGTAAGAAGAATGAAATATTCATTGATTTTACATAGGTAGGCAGACGATTTATATTTTGATAAAGTTTCAAGTTTTCAAGTATAATAATATACTGCAGAACAGTGATAATTTAAAAAATATCACCGCTGAATTCATCGCATTTTAAAGATATTTAAATAAAATTGTATTTCAGTTGGAAAGTATTTCATAATCAACGCTTTATGCATGGTTGATATTTCTTGTTTTATATTTTTATAACTATCATTCCAAATTTCGTATCCTCCATATCAGAAAAACCTCAACATTCTGCGCCTATAATTTACGCCTTAAATTTTTGGAATGAGATGCGCGCTCGCACAAGCACACATAAGATCGTATGCGTTTTAATAGAGCAGATTTTTTCATACATACGTTATTTTTTTGTTTCACACAAGGCAATACATTAAAAAAAATTTCGAAGCTAAAGAATCTCTTAACTTTCAAAATGGTTTTCATCTATTAGATTTTAATTGCCTTTTTGTGAAGAACATCCTCATGTATAGGCATTGAAAATATCTACACTAATAAATCGAAATATTTTGGTGCTATATTTATTAACTTATCAAAGCAATTTTGCCCAGAGCTTTAGGATTTTATAACATGTGGGCTATCCTTTCAATAGCAAACACGTGGGCTATCCCTTCCATAGTAAACACGAGGGCGAAAGTTAATAGCATTTCAATGGAAACCCTAGTAAACATCCTCATTTCTGCCATCTACTTAGAAAATAGTTTGGTACATATTAAACAAATATTGCAATTTCAAAATGCGTTCTATAGATACGTTCTATGGATTTCGATTGCATGTTATTTCGTCTGATTTCCGGGATGTAGTGTTTTCAGAATTAGAAAGACTTCTGTTAAAAGACATATCTCATTAGCGGACGTGAGTATTTCTCATTTTCCTAAAGCATACTATCACTGTAAAACATTTGTAAACACGCTACTGTGAGCTTTAGAAGAATCAGCTGTCCTTAATGAGAAGTAAGTTTCCTTATAGTTATGGTAGTATATATATATATATATATATATATATATAGAGAGAGAGAGAGAGAGAGAGATAGAGAGAAAGAGTGATAATAAATGACAAAGTTGAGTAAAAAAAAAGGAACAGAATTTTATGAAATCGATGAACATTTTCAGAGGATTAAATTTGAAGAAATACAAAATTTAAATTTATATACGGCCCCCGTGCAAAAACATTTCCAATGAGTAAAATGCGCCCCATACACTAATAAGGAGCGGTACAAAATTTCAGCATAAAAAGTCCCAGAGATATGTTTAAACAAGGTTGGTGAGGAATTAATCACAAATGAAAATGTAAATGTTTACAGCAAGAGTGCAGATGACACAACGCAGAAATACATCATAAGCAAATAATATCTGCCTCTTATCTTTAGATTTATTTGCAATTTTTCAAAAATATGCTTCCTGAAAAATACCTTAAAATAGTACATGATAAAGTAATAAAACTTGAAAATCTCACAATCAAAACGAACATTAAAATAGTATAAAAATGTATGCATATGCAAATATCTGCCTCTGATCGGTGCGTCACACAATGGCAACAGACACATCATCACATGAGAAAGTTGTTTTTGCTCTGCCATTGATCAATCGCCTGGCTTACACAAACTTAAAGCGCGCAGCCCGGCACTCGGAGCGACCCTTAAATATTTCACATTTCTGTTACATGTTGAGGGCGTAGTTAGCCTGTACCGACAGTATGTCGCAATACAGCAATGAATAACTTTTTGAAATGCTTATGCTGTACAGTTTATGCAATCGCAATGCTAACGAAACTGCACTTGAAAATCAGAGTACTTTTCTCAATTCTCGACATCTTTTTGGGAGATTTATTTGTCGAATGGTGCAACGAGTGCGTGAGAGAGGAAGCGAACATCGTGTAGGTGAACTAAGTACACCCTGACTTCACTCAACTGATGTAAAAATTGATATTTTTGCTTACTTTTGCAGTCATCCACATAGTAGTGTTCATACCGCTGCTTCAGAAATGAACGTACCACGTGCAACAGTGGTAAGAATACTGAGGCTGAATAAATGACATCCGTTCAACATTCATGGTGAAAGGACAAGAGCCAACAGATTATCAACGTCATCTAGATTTTTGTAACTGGGCTCCAAATCAGGAAGATACAAATCCCTCTTCCCTGAAAAACGTAATTTGGACTGGCGAATGATGTTTTAAACAAAATGGATGCATAAATCCTCAAAGGTACGTTGACGGGTGACAAATATGTTAATGAGTTTTTGAATGTGGTTATTCCTGATGTTAATGATAAACTGCCCCTAACAGTACTTCCACATGTATGGTTTCAACAGGACGGATCTCGAGCTCATCATAATACTGAAACACTAGTTAAATAGCGAGTTTTCAGACAAGTGGATTGGCTTGCATGGGCCAGTCGAATTCCCCCCCTAGGTCACCTGGTTTAACGCCTATGGATTTTTATTTGTGGGGTGGTTTATGCACAACTGCTTATCTGTGACCTCCCTTAAATAAATTAGAGTTGAAGCAAAGAATTCAAGATGGATGTCGTGACATCACCGAACAAGAACTTGATCGAGTGCACAAAAGTGTTATCAGGCGAATGCAGAGCTGTATTGGCATGGATGGAAAACATTTTGAACAAACTTTGTAATTTTTGTGTAAAGTAATTATTTCTACACAATGTAGACACTTTTGTACCAATAAATAGCAAAATTATTATTTATTTATGTAATCATTGTTTTCTTTCGTAATTTGCGTATAACCCCTGAAACGCGATTTGCCGACATGATTTTTCCCCTCTAAGAACTCATGTCGATGCATCGAAAAGTAGTTTAAGTCAGCATTTTTGTCTTTTCATATCTCTGGGACTTTTTATGATGAAATGCTGAAATTTTGTACATCACCTTATTAGTGCATGAGGCAAATTTTACTGTTGTATTGATCTTGTACGGTGGCCATATAAAAATTTAAATTTCGTATTTCTTAAAATTTAATTTCCTTGAAAATTTTAATCGATTTCATAAAATCCGGTATATTTTTTTTACGCAACTTTGTAATTTATTGTATATTTCTTAGATCAATATTTAAGGAATAAAAGCCGATGTTTTTGGGACACCCTGTATATACAGTATTGTGGCAATTAATTGAGAAATGCAGTTTTTTTTATAAAATTCAGTTTTATTCAAGTTTTCTATGGATACATTTAAAACTAATAAGTGATATGACCTCCCCGAGACTTTATAACATCACAGACACGTTTCGGCATGGAATGTACTAGACTAGCACATGTAGTTTTAATTTCAACGTCTCTGAACCATATGTCAATAACGGCGGAAATTAGCTTGTCCATCGTCGTACAGTCAAATTTGTGAAGCCGTTTTTTGACAATAGCCCACAAATTTTCTATGGGATTCAAGTCTGGTGAATTCCCGGGCCAATCCAGTACGGTAATATTTTTTTTTGAGCAGAAATATTTGATTCGCTTCGAAGTGTGACATGGCGCGCTGTCTTGTTGGAAAACGCAATCTCCGTTCGGCCACAGTTTAGCCATGGTTGGAAGCACTTTTCGGGTCAATATGACTTCGTAACTGGCATTGTTCATCATTCTCTCTACGGGAACAAGAGATTCTGTCCCCAAAACGCTGAAACAACCCCAAAACATCTTTTTGCGTGGATGCTTGATTGATGTGGTCCTGATTGAGAGGTTCTCCTTGGCTCCTTCTCACGAACATAGATCTAAATCCCTGAACCACAAAATGTGTTTCGTCAGAAAAGAGAACTTTCTCCCAGTCCATGTTTTGTATTTCCGTGCCCATTCCAACCTTTTTTTCTTCATGCGAAGCGTCAGAAGCTGCTTCTTGTATGGTCGACGTGCTCTCCGTCCGCGTTCTAACAGCCTGTATCGCACTGTTGAAGGTGCAATATCAACACCAGCTGCCACCATGGACTTAGACAGGTCAAAACTGGTTAATCGAGGATTTTTAACACTCATTCGATGTAAAGTTTCGTCGTCACGAGTCGAAGTTGATCTTTTTCGGCCGCATCTTCCAGAGCGGTTGGTTCCAGCATTTCCTGTTTCCTGAATCCGCTTCCAGATCCTCCCGACACTTGCTGTACTCACTCCACATATTTTACCTATTTCCTCGAACGTCTTAGAAGTGTGTTCTCTAAGCGCAATCACTTTAGCACCTGTTTCCGCGCTGATATCCATGACGCTAATGAGCCCCGCAACAACTGAGAAACTACCACTGCGGAACACCTGCCACCTGGCGGAGGAATGTGAACACCTGCTACTTACCAGGTGCATACGAACACCTGCTACTTTGATAATAACTGCAATTTGAACTCTGAGCTAATTTGGAGTGCTTCTCACATTTCTCAATTAATTGCCACAATACTGTATATATACAGGGCCACTATGATTCTCCAATAGTCATTTATATATGAGAAATACTGTTCTCTCAGGTTGTTTGTAACGCTTGGCAATAATTTTTTCGAACATGGCGACTCGTTTAGCAAAATACAGCCAAATTGGCGATATTTCACCTCAGATTGATGAAAATATCACTAAAATTCCAAAAATGACGCAAATTAATGAATTAATTATTAAAATATTTTAAAATATGGACTACATTTCTTATTGTGGATGCTATCAATAATAATTATCAGTTTGGAGTTGCGTGAAATACAAATTAAATGGGTACAAAATAACTTTACATGTCATCATCTGGAAAAGTGCGTCTGGAAACATTGTGACGTGTAATTTTGCCAGTATGAAAGACGTAAATTCATTGCTTTATATAGATAAAGCCATGAACTGATTATTTTTGTATTTAATTTACCCTATTAATTTAATTACGTTATATTTTTTAATTCCATATTCGGCCTAGTGATGCAACAGGCGTTAACTAGAAAACCATCATTCTGACCTAAAATGTATTAAATTTCTTTCAAATAGACCAATAATCTGGAAGTACTTTTATCCACTTTCTTAAATCGGCTTTATTAATTACAATAGTAATGAATAAAATTGAAATTTATAAACACATGAATAAATTTTCAATATTAGTAAATATAAATGTCAATATCATTTTATTTATTTTCAATATCAAGAAATATAAATTTCAATATTATAATTCATTAATTTTCAATACTACAAAATGCGGTGACTAGAATAGAAAAACATCATTCTGCGCTAAAAGTTATTAAATTACTTTCAAATTTTTACTGACCTCTATTTTGTGGTAATCAAACTGACGCATGGCTTTCTCAACATGGAGAAATGGATTCATGACAGAAAAAGTAAAAATAAAATAAAATAAAATAAAATAAAAAAATTAAAAATAAAATAAATTATTTCTTTTTGTAAGTTTTTAACTCAGCAAATAAGAATATTTGAGCGCATCATGGTCGTATCCGGATTGGAATTGAAAAAAATCTCATGTCGGCAGCACATGACTTTCTTTATATAATGCAGTAAATTTACTGCTTTTACAGTAAAAAAAAATAGGTTATTCTTATAGTAGATACTTATATTCTTTCCAAGATATTGAATTTTCGTCAATTAGTCGTTATTTTTATCCATTTGGCAAAAATTTCGTTAATTTGGTAACATTTGGAAAAGTCGCCAAGTCGGCGACATTCCGTTAAATTCGTCGCCAAAATCTCGCCAAACGTTACGGACGGAGAAATAAGTTATTTTTATAGCAGATAAATGACTATTGGCGTTCAAATACAAAAGCATTACTCAAAGCATCTTTTCTCATGAATGGAACGAGCTGGATCCACGAGAATGATGTCACCAAATTTATCGCATGATATTACATATGAAAAGTGAACATATTTCTCAACGGTTAATATATTTTTTTTAATTTCTGGGATTTTTTGATAAATTTATTTGAAAAATTTGCAATATCTCGAGAACGGTTGATGCTAGCGTTCTAAAGTTTATGTCAATCGTTTTCTAAGGAAAAATTACATGATAAATGTCTATTTGCGTAACTTTATTTAAGGTTTTGATTTTTTGATGATTTTTTCAACATTTCACTCAAAAATTTAGGGGGTTCTGAGCATTCGATTGCGTCTAAAAACAATAGACTTCCAGTATTCATAGCCTGTGATTTTTGTACCAAATTTCATTCGAATCGCTCCATTTGTTCGTGAGATATCGTCTCCACAGACTCACTGATACACATACTTTCACACACACACACACACCGACATCACCTAAAAATGTTTGATTCGTGATCAGGGATGCTTGAAGCGTGCTCTCTCGTCGGAAACTCGAACTCGAATTTTCGACCCCGTCACAATACTTTCCTTATACATTATGTATATAAGGAAAGTAAAAAGATGTGTGTGGTGAAAAATGTTTACAATTGCCTTTGTTTATGAATTGTCTTGAATCATCCATGTATTGTGAAAATTGTCAAAATACATGAAACTTCCGATTTTAAAAAACAGCATTTTTAAAGTAAAGGCGAGTACTCTACTCTATAAAGCATATCCTTGAGATTTCTTTATTGAAAAGGAAACGTTTGGAAAAGTTAGCTGTTTCATTTCAGGAAATACAAAAGTTTACAAACCAAGGAAACTCTTAACAGTAGCATTCCTAGTGTAGAAAAGACAGATATTCTACTTTTGAATGAATTCCGGCGATCTGCAAGGTCCACCTGTTGCCTAACAGTTCACTGCATTACAGATGCATGAAGTCCAAATATGAATGTCAAGTAAGGATGGGGAAGACTGCGTACATATGGGGAAGACTGCGTACGTAAAGATGGGGAAGACTGCGTACATTCCCCTATTAGGGTGGAATCTATTTTAAACTGTAGTACCACGGAAAAGCAGGTCTCCTGTGCATAAAAATAACAAAATTCTAGAGCTAAAGCTTGTACTAAAGAAAGGTTTCTTGTTAAATCCAATATGTAATAAAAACTTTCAATTCCTCCCTCTCCTACAGGGCAGCTGGATTTTTTATTCCTACAGGGCAGCTGGGTGCACATTTTGACAGTGTACGATCCCTTTGTGTATGTCCTTTTTGAAAATTTAAATCTAAATATTTATACAGCTGTCCTTTTCAGTACGAATGGGAAACACAAACAAACCCAATAAATGTTTTATTTACTTTACATACATGCATTGCATAAAATAGGAAGAAAATGTGTGTCTAGTTTAAGACTTTTACCACATAAACCATTTGATTGTATTTGTTTTTGTTTCAACAAAAACAATAGCATTTTATTTATGCGAAAAAACTCTGACCAGCATATAACTTGTAACACAATCTTTTTTATATTTAGTATAGAAGAGCGTGTTCACTTTTGGTCAGAGGCATTGATATAATAATGAATTTATACTCTTATTTTAAAACGAAGATTTGATTACGAAACATGTGTATGATGAAAAACCGTGTAAATAGATATAAGAGATATATGTTATAGGAGATAATTTACCAATTTCACAGTGTAAAAGCTGTGAATATTAATCATACTGCACAAATTATTTTGTAATTCCTGTATTACAAATGAAAAGGTTATGTTTTATAGTAGAAAACACAAATTTAGTTTTTAAAATAAAACACTTATTATCAGCAGACTTCCAAACATAGATATTATAACCACAGGTAATTTTCAACTGTATAGAAATCTCACGTATGCTCGAGCGTTTCGTACCGGGTAAAAAACCTTACTGCTCCAACCGGGAATCGAACCACAGATATTCGTCCTGGCCAGGCAAAGATCTACCGTTGAGCTACTGGGACGGAATTGCAAGCTCTTATATTCAAAATGGACTCTACATTTACCACCATCTAATGTCATATTGGCGTGCAACTGACAATTTGACTGACTATTTTTACCACAGGTCAGACTTCTGTTGCTATTTCTATTCTGCAGGTTAGCTTCCTGCGTGATCATTGACGTTCCGATTTGAAATCAGCTCTCAATATACCAGACTCCACTGAATCCGTGCTAGTCGTACTAAGGTCACTTTCAGATCCCCGACATCTTTACTTTATTACATCTTTACACCGCAATTGTAAAGCGCTTTGCTGCCCAAACAGGAATTTGGACCATAGATCTTTTATTGGACAGCCGACGCTCTACGTTTGAGCTACTGGGATGGAATTGCAAGCTCTTATCATCAAAATGGACTCTGCAACCTTGACCTTCTTAACCACAAGTACCGAGTTCTAAGACCGGGCACTGATGAGGAGAATGCGTAAGCATACTTTAATGCTTTGGGCACCAAATTAAAATATATAAACTGATTAAAGTAGTATTCTCACTACAAGTTATGTACCGAAGCATACATTTTTTATTTAACAAGAAACTTGTTTCACCTACAGAACATCTAAGAATCTTCTAAGACCGGGCACTGATGCGGAGAATGCGTAAGCATACTTTAATGCTTTGGGAACCAAATTAAAATATATAAACTGATTAAAGTAGTATTCTCACTGCAAGTTATGTACCGAAGCATACATTATTTATTTAACAACAAACTTGTTTCACCCACAGAACATCTAAGAATCTTCTAAGACCGGGCACTGATGAGGTGAAGGCGTAAGCATACTTTAATGCTTTGGGCACCAAATTAAAATATATAAACTGATTAAAGTAGTACTCTCACTGCAAGTTATGTACCGAAACATACATTATTTATTTAACAAGAAACTTGTTTCACCCACAGAATATCTAAGAATCTTCTGTCTAATGAAAAAATGGGTTTATTATGTTGCTCTGTAGAAGGCTAGTTAAGTTCTGTTCAAATATTTTACGTACAATGTCGAAGGCTCTAACGTACTATTTTACATGAGCCACAAAGTGGTTTTTCACATCCCTATATCTGAGAAACAGAACAGAGTCGATATTTGGTGATTTTTAAATTTTCTGAGAAGTAGGTGTAATGAGATTAGACGTTATCAATTGTGTTTCTTTTGTCCCAGTCAACTTTTTGCATCAATCTATCTATATATACTAATTGCCAAGTGTTCGTCTGTCTGTCTGTTTGTCACGCTTTGTTTAGGCATTTCCCGAATAGATAGAGACTTGCAATTTGGTACACGGCTCGGTCTTTCGGTAAAACACCCTGGAAAAATCGAATTTTTTTAAAACGTTCTCTACAGGGTCTACTTTCTCCACCCCAAAACGTTCGAAAAGGGAAATGATAGGAAAGCATGCTTTACGATAAGATAAAAACTTCAAATTTGGTGTATGAGTAAACAGTTCGAAAAGAAGAAAGTGTGCAATTTCAGATTTCCAATATTTTCTATTTAAGGGGGTGCCACACACCAAAATGTTCGATTTATCGAATAAATGAGAATTGGCTACTTTAAAATTTGATAGAGGCTTGAAATTTGGTGTATGGACTAATCATTTGATGAAAACACCCAAAACGAATATAGTTTTCTAAAATATTCGTTCAGGGCATGCTTCAGAGAAAAACGTTCGAAAAGTGAATGGATAAAAAAACACGTTAAAGATTTCAAATTTAGTGTATGGGTAGATAGTTTGGAAGGAAGAAAGATTACTATTTCAGTTTTCCAATATTTTCAACTTTAGGGTGTGCCGCATACCAAAATGTTCGATTTTCGGAATAAAAAAGACCCCCCCCCCCTTTTCATATGCGATGGAGACTTGATATTTGGTATATGGGCGAATAATGTGATAGTAAACCCAAGCAAAATGGAGTTTTTCAAATATGCGTATTTCAGGGGATGGGTACTGCAGACAAAAACATTCGTAAAGTAAAATGATAGAAAAAGTATGTTTCGCGATGAGATAGAGACTTCAAATTTGGTGTAGGGGTAAATAGCTGGAAAGGTAGAAAGTGTGCAATTCCAGTTTTCCAACATTTGCTGTTGTAGAGGGTGCCGCTCACTAAAATATTCGATTTGCCGAACAAATTGGAAACGCATCCTTTACAATGTAATAGAGGCTTGAACTTTAGCATATGGATTCATTATTTGAAGAACAAACCCAAGATACATACGGTTTTTCAAAAATGTTCATTTATGTGGGGTGCTACACAGAAAAACTTTCGAAAGGTGAAGTGATAAAAAAACATGCTTCGCGATAGGATAGAGACTTCAAATTTGGTGTACGGGGAGATAATTTGAAAAGAAGAACGTGTGCAATTTCAGATTTCCATTATTTGCTAATTTAGGGGGTGCGGCACACCAATATGTTCGATTTTCCGAATAAATGAGACAAACTTCCTTTTAAATATGATAGAGGCTTGATATTTGGCAAATGGGCCAATCATCTGATAAAAAACTCAAGATGAACAGAGTTTTCAGAAATGTTCATATATGGGTCTGCTCCATAGAAAAACATTCGAAAGGGGAAATGATAAATTAGCATTCTTCGAAATGAGATAGAGATTTTAATTTGGTGTACGGGCAGATATGTCTAAAGGAAAAAGTGCGCAATTTATGTTTTCCAATATTTACTTCTTTAGGGGTTTCTGCACTCCAAAATATTCGATTTCCCGAATAAATGTGAAACGCGAATTATTCGAAAAATTACATTATTCAGGGGTTGCTTTTTGTGAGACCGTTGATTTTCAACCGGTATTCAGCTAGAATATATAATATTTGCCAAGTGTCCTTATGTCTGTCTGTTACGCTTTTTAGGTACTTCCCGATTAGATAGAGACTTGCAATTTGGTACACGGGTCGATCGTTCAATAAAAACCCTGGAAAAATCGAATTTTTCGAAAATGTTCGATAGAGGGGTTGCCCCACATCAAAACGCTCGAAAAGTGAAATGATAGAAAAGCATGCTTTGCGATGAGATAGAGACTTTAAATTTAGTGTACTGGTAAATCATTTGAAAGGAAGAAAGTATGCGATTTCAGATTTCCACTATATTCTTCTATAGGGGGTGTCGCACACCAAAATGTTCGATTTGCCGAATAAATGAGTAATGCCCCCTTTAAAATTTTATAGACACTTGACATTTGGTACATGGGATAATCATTTAATGAAAACACCAAAGACGAATAGAATTTCTCAGAAATGTCCGATTAAGGGTGTGCTCCAGAGAAAAAGTTCAAAATGTGAAATGATAAAAAAACATGCTTCCGTATGAGATAGAGATTTAAAATTAGGTGTAGGGGTAGATAATTTGGAAGGAAGAAAGTGTAAAATTTTAGTTATCCCAATTTTCCACTTTAGGGGGTGCCACACACTAAAATGTTCGATTTTCGGAATAAAGGAGAAATGCCGCTATTCAAACGTGACAGGGGCTTGATATTCGGTATATGGGTGAATGATCTGATAGAAAACACAAGAAGACTGGAGTTTTTTTTTTTTAAAAAACGTTAATTTAAGGGGATGGGTACTCGACACAAAACATTTGAAAGATAAAATGATAAAAAAAGCATGCTTTACGATGAGATAAACACTTCAAATTTTAGGTACGGGTAAATAAATTGTTGGAAAGGAGGAAAGTGTGCAATTTCAATGTTGCAACATTTGCTATTGTACGGAGTGCCGCACTCTAATAAATTCGATTTGACGAACAAATGAAAAACGACTCCTTTACAATGTGATGGTGGCTTGAAATTAGATATATGGTCTAATCATTTGATAAAAATCCTAAGACGAATACAGTTTTTCAAAAATGGTCATTTAAGTTGATGCTACACAGAAAAACGTTAGAAAGGTGAAATGATAATAAAAGCATGCTTTGCGATAAGATAGAGATTTCAAATTTGGTGAACCAGTAGATAATTTGAAAGGAAGAAAGAGTTCAATTTCAGATTTCCAATATTTACTACTTTAGAGGGTGCCACACACCAAAATGTTCGATTTGCCGAATGAATTAGTAACGTCTCCTTTAAATTTTGATAGAGGCTTGAAATTTGGTACATGGGCTAATCATTTAATGAAAACACCCAAGACGAATACAGTTTTTCAAAAACATTCATTTATGGGTGTGCTCCACAGTTAAAGTTTCGAAAGGAGAAATGATAAAATAGCATTCTTCGGGATGAGATACAAACTTTAAATTAGCGTACGTGTAGATAGTTTGAAATGAAGAAATGCACAATTTAAGTTACCCAACAATTTCTTCTTTAGGGGTGTTCTTCACACCAAAATATTCGATTTGCCGAAAAAATGTGAAAAGCCAATTATTAAAAAATTTACATTATTAAGGGGTTGTATATTTCGGACCGTTGATTTTCAACGGGTATTCGGCTGGTGCTATAACTATTTGTGTTATTTTGTTTGTCAATGAAATTTCTACTTTTTGCTCTTAAAGCTAAAACCGACCAACAAAGTTAGAAGTTAATTATTTGTAATGGCGAGTATTCCAATTTAGAGCTTTGGACACTTTTAAGAAAAAACGTAAAAATTTCTCATTTATCAAATTTTAAATAATCGTTATTATTATTCGAAATCATCATATGTCGTATTTGTGAGTCTTTCTCTTCGAGTGATTTAAATCAAAATTCTATAAAAAAATATTCTTAATATATTCGGTATGCTGAGTGCCCTAAAGATCTATAAAGGAAAAATTATAACATGCAATTTTTCAAATTTAAAAGAACTTTAATGACTATTCGAAAACTTGCAAATAACTTGTCTAAAATCATCAAAAAGGACTGATAATAGATAAAACAAGAAAGATCAATCATGCATAAAGCATTGATTATGAAACACTTTCCAACTGCAATGCAATTTCATTTAAACATCTCTAAAATGTGGTACATTCAGTGGTGATATTTTTCAAAGTATCACAATACTACAATTTATTATATTTGAAAACTTCATCAAAAATAAATGAGCTTTATTTAAATAACGTCATCGAAATATAAATCTCCTGGCTCTCTATATAAAAGCAGTGAATATTTCATTCATGACTTTTTTTCCATTCATTTCATTCAGCGGCGATATTTTTAAAATTATCACAATACTACAACAATTTATTTTACTTAGAAACTTAAAGCCATGGAAGTAAAAGTATTGTATAACTCCATGCTTAAATCTTCATCGAAAAAGGCAATAGAATCGTCTGCTTCTTTATGTAAAATCAATGAATGTTTCATTCATATCAGCTATATTTCAGACTCCAGAGCTAAATCACTTTGGTTAAAAGAAATTTAGTAATTCTTATACAACTCATCTTACATCTTGATGTGTTTACATTCTCCATACGTGAAAATCAGGCTTCGCTGTAGAAGAAACAAAACTTCGATGATCATTTAACTTCAAAAATATTGTAATTGCGTTTTCACAGTATATAGGTGCACAGAAAAAATAAAAAATAAAGCGGTTTTAGGACGGATTCAACACTAAATATAAATTAAAAATATCTTTAAAAATCACGATTTGGACACAAAATGAATGACGTACGGTCCCTGTGGATGCCTCCCCCACTGGGTTCCGGTCTAAATTGGGTGGCACTTCCCGACCGTCCAAACAGTTACCTTACACCTTTCTGGTAGGTCGGACGGTCTGGGTTTCAACAACAACAAAATGAATGACATTAATCATGTAAACTCAAATATATTGTAATTGCGCTGTTTCAGAATATAGATGCACAGAAATTAAGCAAAAATAAAGCGGTTTTAGGACGGATACAACCCTGAATATAAATTAAAAAGAACGATGGGATAATTTGGGGATATATATGGGATAATTTGAATATTTATGGGATAATTTGAAAATTTCTTAAAACTTTCTAAGCAATTTGTGAATTTTAAATCCACTTAAAATATATTTGAAAAATTAGATCCCATAGGGTTCAATATATTTAAGTTTTTCAACCCGGGATTAATCCAAAACTGCTTGGGTGATAGTATTTATTTATATTCCCATAGGTCCTACAGACCGTCTGAACAACATACTAAAATTTCATTTTGATTAAGTCATTTTTACAGAAGTTATCGTGGTCCCATTGGGTTCAATGTATTTCATTTTTTCAACCCGGGTTCAATCAAAAACTAATTGGGTGATATTATTCATTTATATTCCCATAGGTCCCACAGACCGTCTGAACAACATACTAAAATTTCATTTTGATAAAGTTATTTTTACAGAAGTTATCGTGCGAACGGACAGACAGACAGACATAATGAACAAAGTCATAAACGCTTTTCAACTGTGTTGTAAAGTATTAAAAACGCGCTTGTTAAGGAAGGCCAAGTCCGTCCCCTTTACAAAATATCTCAGGCATAAAAATTATTGAGATAACGAATTATTGTCAAATTTATCAATTTATCAACCTTCATGTGCGACAAGTATGTCAAGTCATGTGCGACAAGAGAAATGATATTGGATGTATTTCGTAATAAACAAAGTTTACCTCTGTGATGAACTGAATGGAGTTGGGAGGATAAATTTGAACTGCATATATATTGCACCTCTGTATATCTGTATTTGGTAAATTTGTCAGGTTTGATACCAAATAATCCAGTAACTTAATACTAAATAATCCAATAACGCGCAATACTTTTCACTCATGAAGTTTGACAAACTTGTGAGTAGTTAGTTCTTCATCTCAATCATTTTTATGAATGACACTTTTGTAAAGCTGAAGAACTTGGCTCATTTTACATGTTTGTGTTTCATCGGATATTTTTAACACTTTACAACATAGTTGAAAAGTGTTTATGACTTTGTTCATTCTGTCTGTCTGTCTGTCTGTTTGTCTGTCCGTTAGCACGATAACTGCCGTAAAAATGACTTTATCAAAATGAAATTTTAGTATGCTTTTCAGACGGTCTGTGGAACCTATGGGAATATAAATGAATCATATCGCCCAATTAGTTTTTTATTGAACCTGGGTTGAAAAAATGAAATACATAGAACCCTATGCGACCTAATTTTTCAAACATTTTTTAAGCACATTTAAAATTCACAAATTGCATCGAAATTTTTAGGAAATATTCACATTATCTCATAAAAAATATAACAAAAATATCAGCAAAATATGTTGAGTAGTTTTTTAATTAAAAATTATTTAATATAGGGAGAAAAAAGAATTCAATTAAATTCTGACTCTTGCGATATCCTCCAGAAAGAAAAAATAGATATATTATATAATAAATATCTTTCCAAGAGTTTAATTATTTTGTATATGAGAGAGGATTCACATTTTAAAATAAATTTGGTAGGTAACAATTTTTCCAATTTTTTTTTAAATTTTATATAACTATTCATGATATATTTATTTGATGGCGTTTTTAATGCACTTAGAGAATTAAAATTTGGTACACAGCTTAAATTTGTAGAACATTTTATTCTACAACAATTTGGTGGATCTTTAAATATTGATCCTACATTTTATTCGAAATGGCCTGCAAATTATCCGCGTTCACTTCTATAAATCATTGTTGTAATATTGTTAAAAATTCTGATGTGGACAGCACATGTCTTTCTCTGCAGACTCATATTCATATTCTCTTTATTTCTTCAATAATAATTTGAGTTTATCTGCACAAAATAACATCCATAAGTACTTTAAATGACATTGAATTTGCACGTTAAACTTAAATTTGGTTCTCATTTGATTGATGGAATTATTGTCAAAAGTAACGTAGCGAAAACGCAAAGAAAACCAACTAAAATATCTCAAGAACGGCTAGTCCTAGAATAATGGGGTTAGTTTTATTCTTTTTGTTGTCAAAAATCACGTATAAAATAGGAATTTAATTGATATAATTGAGCACACGTAGTCTTTTATTTCTATTTTTAACGATTTTTGCGGTCCATTTCGCAAAAACAGTCCGTTCCTTTTTCCCGAATCGTACTAGAATAACCTACATGTGATTTATATACCAAATTTTGTTAAATTTGGTATATAAATCACTTGTAGGTTATTGAAATATTATACACCAAATTGTGTTAAATTTGGTCCATTAGTTTTTAGCTAGAGTGGATAAAGGCAATATCTGAAGACCATTTCGCAAAGAAGGCAGATTATTTTATTACGAATCGAACTATAATCAAATGAACATCAGGGTTTCCCACAAAAAACTTACCTACCAAATTTTATTAAATTCCGTCTATTAGTTTTTCAGTTAGAGTGGATGCAATATCCTCACAGAAACACACACAGATACACCCTTACACACGCAGACGTCTGCCTAAAAATAGTTTTTCGTGCTCTGGAAGTCCCAAAACGTGTAGATCCTTCGAAAATTCGAGTTTCGATCTTCAGCACGATTCCAATACTTTGAATACATACATACGCACACACATATATTATTTGTGTATCTGTATTATCTGTGTATCTAAATTCTGTGCCTACGCAATTACAATAGTTGTGATTTTAAATGATCCCTAAACTTTTATTATTTCTTCAACGAAGCCTAATTTTAACTTATGCTGAATGCAAATATCTCAAGCAATTGTAAGGTGAGTTACATAAGAATTGCTGATTTTTTTTCACACAAAATTATTTAGCTCTGTAGTCTGGAATGCAAGTTATATGAATGAAATATTCATTGATTTTACATAGAGAATCAGATGATTTATATTTCGATACAGTTTCAAATATTTAAGTACAATAAATTACTGTAGTACTGTGATAATGTAAAAGATATCACCACTGAATGTATCACATTTTAGAGATTTTTAAATGAAATTGCATTTCAGTTGGAAATTGTTTCATAATCAATGTTTATGCATGATTGATTTTTCTTGTTTACTGTGTATTCTGAAAGTAAGTTAAAAATTATAATGTGCATAATTATTGTATAACCCGCTTTTGTCTTCGCGGACTATAGAGAATCCCCGGTGACCCAGAAGACTAAACATAGAACCTTGAATAAAACCTAGCGGATCCAGATTTTTTTATCTCTCACGGACGGAAGGATTTCGAAACGTCTTTCGAGGCCCTATAGAAGTTCTCCCCCTCGTGACCTAGAAGGTTTAATTTTCGCACACTTATAATATCAACTACGGGACAAAATATTACTGAGCTGGATTTTCAAAATCCACTTTAGTGCAGAAAAATATTTTTTTCAAATTTTCCGACCCTACTTAGTTATTTTGTCCCTCGAAAACCTAGAAGGCTTTATTTTTGCACACTTATCATATTGACCACGAAACAGAACTTAACTGAGCCTGATTTTTAACACTTTACAACAAAGTTGAAAAGTGTTTATGACTTTGTTCATTCTGTCTGTCTGTCTGTCTGTCTGTCTGTCTGTCTGTCTATCCGTTAGCACAATAACTGCCGTAAAAATGACTTAATCAAAATGAAATTTTAGTATGTTGTTCAGACGGTCTGTAGGACCTATGGGAATATAAATACATAATATCACCCAATTAGTTTTGGATTGAACCCGGGTTGAAAAAATGAAATACATTGAACCCAATGGGACCAAATTTTTCAAACATTTTTTAAGCGGATTTAAATTTCACAAATTGCTTCGAAAATTTTAGGTAATATTCAAATTGTTCCATAAAATATATAAAAAAAAATTCAGCGAAATGTATTTAGTAGTTTTTTAAATAAAAATTAAAATAATAATTACACCTCTTATATGAAGCGATCACGTGACCGTGATATGAAACGATCACGTGACCAACTTCAAAATATAATACGGCATCCATCTTGTCTCAAAATCGTCATTTTTAAAGTTCTTTTTAATTCATATTGAGTGTTGTATTTGTCGTAAAACCTCTTTATTTTCGCTTAAATTCTGTGCATCTACATACTGAAACAACGCAATGACAATATATTTGAGTTTAAATGAGCATCCAACTTTGATTATTTCTCTAACGAAGCCTATTTTTCACTTATGTGAAATGTAAACAGCAAAATATGTAGGATGAGTTGTATAGGAATTGCTGTATTTTTTTAATGCAAAGAATTTAGCTCATGGAGTCTGCCTAGCTGATATGAAAGAAATATTCATTGATTTTACCGAGAGAAGGACCATTTTTTGCGATGAAGTTTTAAGCATAGAGTTAAATTACTTATAGCTCCATGGTCTTAATTTTTAAATAAAATAAATTATTATAGTATTGTGATGAATGAAATCAATGGGAAAATGTTATGAATGAAATGCTGCTTTTATAGAGAGATCCAGGCGTGTTATTTTTTTCTATGACGTCATTTGAATGAATTTCAGTTGTTTTCGATGAAGTTTTCAAATATAATAAATTATCGTAGTGTTATGATAATTCTAAAATTATTACCGAGGAATATATCACATTATAGAGATGTTTAAACCAGGCAATTTATATTTCAATGCCGTCGCTTGAATGAATTTCATTTTTTTCAATGAAGGTTTAAGTTTTCAAATATAATAAATCAATGTATTATTGTGAGAAGTTTTAAAATATTACCGAGGAATGTATTACATTTTAGACATGTTTAAATAAAATTGCATTGAAGTTGGAAAGTGTTTCTTAATCAATGCTTTAAACATGATTGATCTTTCTTGTTTATTTCTCTCCCTGGGGCTACAAACTGAGACGGTGATTTACAATATTTTCCATCCCCCCTAGGAGCCTCTCAATGGCCTAGAAAGCTAAAAATTTATGCAAATCCAGTATGTGACAGGAGACAGAACCTAAAAAAAAGCAAATCCGACTATTATGCTAAGAGCCATACATTGTTAAACAAAGTCAAAATTAGTAAAAAAGTTCCAATTTAATTTTTTGAGTGTGTTTGTTTCCCTGTCTTTGACAATCTAAAATACCAGTCTATAAATATAGATACAAAATATATATGTCGTTATGCAAATACCAACGCTGTATTTGCCGAGTTCAATATTTATTTCACGATTTTCATATCAGTTACAGTGTTTGCTGTGGAATATCCTATAGCTATACAAGCATATTTTAAAATTCATAGATTTTGAAAGAATATTTCTAAAATAACTATGCAAACTTTTCTTAAATAAAACGAAATTCTAATACATACATCACATATCTCTCTGTAAAACCTTTCACAGCAAAAATTAGAAAAATTCCCTTTCTTCGCTCCAAGGTATTTAATTTGATCATTTTTCTTCGGAAAAGCAAACACGCAATGGTACATACGCCTTAAGGATTCTCTTATCTTCATTCACTTAAATAATCTTATTAATGGCAATTACTCAGAAGTTGTAATTTCTACTGTCTAGACCACACTTCTTTTGTAGTTAATTTTCTTTTTACGCTCTGTATTTTCCATCTATCATCCACTTGTGAGACGGAAAGAACAATCAGAAGATAAAACAATAGCATTGGTTTCACATAATTTAGATAAATATTGCGATTTCTATTCCCTCAGATGTATCAAGTTTAGCATTTAAAACTTTCCAAGATAATATTATTATTCTTTATCCATGAAATATGATGAAGTTTACGGAATCGTAGTGTACTCAGTTTCTGTATAAAGTAAACGAAAATATAAGCATGTTTGTGCGTGTGTGTTTATTGTCTGTAATGGCAAATCGAAGGCTCGGACAGCAGCGAAATTCGGCACAATGGCATTTCAGGTCCCCAGACAATAAGGTTCGGCGATGCTATTTTAAATTTCGAATAAAATTAAAAGTTTTGAACTATTAAAGTCGAAATGCTGCTGAATGTTTGCTATATTTAATCATTTAATTGAGCACATGTAGTCTTCTTGAATGAGAGCACTTTATTTCGCAGGTGTCTCAAATATGTAGTCTACACCTTGAGTGCTATTAAATTTACAATTTTTTAATCTTCAAAAATAAATTTTCAATCTTTGGTATATAGAATTATTTCAATATAAGTCTTTCCTGAAGATTTGACTTTGATTTAAATAGTTTTTTTCTTCAAATATGTTGCAGAGTCCACTTCGATGATAAGAACTTGCAATTTCGCAAAATGGTAATAGCAGGAGGCTAACCTGAGGTAAAAATAGTAGGAGCTGGTTAGTCAGAGTGTCAGATGCCCGCCAATATTAAATTAGAAGGTATAGAATACATAATCTACTTCGACGATAAGAGCTTGCAATTTTGTCCCAATAACTCAACAGTAGAGCATCGGATGGCCAGTTCGGAGATAGAGGGTTCGATTCCCCGTTGGGGCTACAAGGCTCTTTACAATATAAAAATGTATCTTTATTTTGATTTCAAAATCAAATTATTTATTGAGACAAATAATGATTAATCAAAAATGCCTGATGCTTCGGTCGAATTTTGGTCTGCACATTAAGTGACAGTTGTCGCAACAGTAGGATGTCAAGCATTTTTAGCTAGCTTATATTGGGCGTATTACGCCCAAACATTTTGCATGGTTGCCAGTTGGAAAAATAGAGCACGGGGTCGGTTTTGGTTCAAAACTATTTGGAAATCAACTGGTATCATCCGTATCTGTATTATTTACATAGAAAGATTAAATATAGAACCCGGGCAACGTCTAGTAATCCGTTTTAGTGTAAAATACTATTTAAAATGTTTACATAAGTATAGTGCATTAAAAGAAAATTATAGTAACTACTAACAGAGCTAGATTAGACCGCGCTCTCATTGAAAGTAACTGTACAGAACACGAATTCTTACAGCTGTTGCATATATTGTCTATTTTATGCTGATGGACTCATAAAGAGCGCGAGCTTGGATGCTGTTTACTGCAATAGAAGAGTGATCGTAATTTTCGAAACACACTTTATAAACGGAGTTTGTGAGTAAGAGTTAGAACAGTGTAATTGATAGCAATCCACTAAACCCGAATTGAATCCTCGGATCTAAATGTTTTATTAGACGATAAAATTTAGGCAAGCGTAATGGGGGGCCTATTCCGAAAATGGTTCATAATTTCTTGTCTAAAAAAGCATTTAGCGACTACATATAATCGCTGAGGCTAAAAATGATAATTTTAAATTAATATTCTACTAGTAAAACGTCCGGGGATTGTAGAATACCGCCATATGTTCCATATAATTACTTCAGCGCTCATTTTAACTATGTTATTTTTTCCTCCGAGATACAAAATATTTTTGGAGAATATTTTGAAACTGTGAAAATAAATAATTTAGGCAACTTTTTAACTGAAAACAAGACTTTGTTTTACATACGAACCAAAACATTCTTATAAGATAAGAGATTTGCAAACCGTTATTAAGTTTGGAACTGTAATTAGTTGTTGTTGTTGTTGTTTCTGATGACTTCCTGTAATCGAATCACAGCCGACACAGGACCAGTGACACAGGAAAGAACGAACAAGACAATACAGGAGAACAAAGTTTATTACGGACAAGCATCACTGACGAAGGTCAAAGGGGATGCAGCTTCACTACCATTGTAGATGAGAACCCAGTAGGCGGAAGACTGACTTTACCTCGATATACAACCGTACCTTACTCGGGATTCGAACCCGAGCCCACAGAACAGCAGCCGACGACGCTATCCTCTTCACCGCATGAGCGGCACCGTAATTAGTAATTTCCTCTATTGAGACGTAGATGTTACCAGAAGTGTCACTGTGCATCTAGTTCTAGCGAGGAAAAATATGTTTCTACATTTAAGTTTGACAATCAAGCCTCCTTACATTTACCATATTTAGTCAGAAGAACTAGTTTTTGCAGATTAGGAGAGACTTTGCAAATACCTCAAATTATTCGGAAACGCAACTTGTATATATGAGATGCCGTTTTCCCATTATACTGAAGGCGCTTACAGTAGAAGATATCATCAATCTTACTGTGGATGTTCACCACCAAAATACAGTGGATTGCTGCGGATGTAATTGACGCCACCCCTGCTTTTGTTTCGAGTACCTCTCCTATACATGTTTGCTTAGATATCCTATATAAGCTTGCGTAGATATCCTATATAAGTTTGCGTAGATATCCCATATAAGTTTGCGTAGATATCCTGTATAAGTTTACGTAGATATCTATAAAAATTTGCGTAGATATCCTACATAATTTTGCGTAGATATCCTATATAAGTTTACGTAGATATCCTATATAAATTTACGTAGATATCCTATATAAGTTTGCTTAGATATCTTATATAAGTTTGTGTAGATATCCTATATAAGTTTGCGTAGATATCCTATATAAGTTGACGCAGGTATCCTATATAAGTTTGCGTAGATATCCTATATAAGTTTGCTTAGATATCCTATATAATTTTGAGTAGATATCCTATATAAGTTTGCATAGATATCCTATATAAGTTTGCGTAGATATCCTATATAAGTTTGCGTAGATATCCTATATAAGTTTACGCAGATATCCTGTATAAGTTTGCTTAGATATCCTATATAATTTTGAGAAGATATCCTATATAAGTTTACGTAGATATCCTATATAAATTTGCGTATATATCCTATATAAGTTTGCGTAGATATCCTATGTAAATTTACGTAGATATCCTATATAAGTTTGCGTAGATATCTTATATAAATTTGCGTAGATATCCTATATAAGTTTACGTAGAAATCCTATATAAGTTTACGTAGATATCCTATATAACTTTACGTAGATATCCTATATACGTTTGCGTAGATATCTTACAAGTACGCAGTTATCCTATATCCTATATTAGTAGATATCCTATATACTAGATATCCTAGTTAGTAGATATCCTATATTAGTTTACGCAGATATCCTATATAAGTTTGCTTAGATATCCTATATAAGTTTGCGTAGATATCCTATATAAGTTTGCGTAGATATCCTATATAAGTTTACGTAGATATCCTATGTAAATTTACGTCGATATCCTATAAGTTTGCGTAGATATCTTATATAAGTTTGCGTAAATATCCTATATAAGTTTGCGCAGATATCCTATATAAATTTACGTAGACATCCTATATAAATTTGCGTAGATATCCTATATAAATTTACATAGATAAATTATCATAGATAAATTATTACGTAGATATCCTATATAAATTTACTATATAAATTTACATAGATAAATTATCATATAAAAAATTTGCATAGATATCCTATATATGTTTGCGTAGATATCCTATATAAGTTTGCGTAGATATCCTATATATGTTTCCGTAGATATCCTATATAAGTTTAAGTATATATCCTATAAAAGTTTGCGTAGATATCCTACATACGTTTACGTAGATATCCTATATAAGTTTGCGTACATATCATATATGCTAGTTAACAGAAAAACCATAAAGTAAATGAAAATGAGGATAATGATAACAAAATGGTTATTACAATCTCACACCACCATAACATTTATCATCTGTAGGACTCACCTGTGTACAGTAAAATAACAATAACTAAAAAACTCCAGAACAGCACAGTCATAATATTTCAAACATGAGTGCATCTGATTTGCCAGATTCATATTCTAGATCTAACAAAACAAACAAAGTTTCCCAAACATAGAACCCAAAATTCATTGGTTTCCAACATGCAAAATAACAGACTTCATGAAATCATCCATTAAAAAAAAAACTTGATATTCAAAATATTTTATCGACTTCTTACGTAAACAAGTAACTACCTGCTTAACTAAAATAACACATGTCTGCTGCTGATGGTTAATAAAAAGTCCAAAAAATATTTCACAGAGTGATAATAATTTCTCTTTTTTACAATATTTAAGTATTTTCTTAATCGTTTAAGTGATATTTTCCATAAAGCACTCTATTAACTTTAACTCTGTTAAAGAACAGAGTAAAACGTTTTATTTTATCGTTATTTATTTGTTCTGTAATCAGAGTGAAACAATTTATAGGTTGATAAACAACTTACTGAGAGTTAAAAAAACGTTTCTGTGAGAAAATGTGATTTTTTTCTTTATAAACTCAGCTATTTAATTTAAACCAATCTCAAAAGTTTCTAAAGAAATGTGCCCAGAGGCAAAAATACTTTAAAAACGCGTCATAGAAACGTTAAAAAATTTGATTCAACAAAATCTATTTATAGAAAATCCAATATGGGGTATTTGAACACAGTAATAAAAAACAGAAAACAATTTCTACTTATCTCCATAAAAATACTCTAATATGTTTAAGAAGCGTAAACATTTAGCTATTAGATGAATTCTATATATTAAGAGTAAAGAAATAATCTCTGTGCCAGCATAGGACTTTCGCTGCTACTTAATGCATTTTGATACTGTGTAAAAACACCACAGATTAAAATAGTTTTATAAATTTATCTCGCTAAAAATTTATAGGGTTTTCCTTCTTGCTGCTAAAAAAGTCATACCAAATTTCAAGTAATTCGCACTTTTCTTTAGAGATTTATAATGCTCTCAGTATAAAAGTAATATTTCCAATATCCTTAGAACGGCTCATGATAAATACTCAACAATATTTTCCATTTGTTTTAATTTAATAGTATTTACACATAATTTTCTCATTTGATGAAATTAAATATATTTAATTTTATATTATTTTTTTAAAATGTAGATCGAAAATGCGCAATATCTCAAGAACGGCTCATACTATCGTTCTGTAAATTATGCATTTATCATCTAAATTAGTGAAATCACATATAACATTGCTATTCTGCCACCCATTTTAGCTTAATTGGTGAAAATGTGTGTAAAGTTGTCTATCTAAGAAAAAATTAATTTTAAAAATTTCTAATCTGTCTAAAAATATCAAAATATTACTAGCAAAATTATTATATAGATTTATTTTCTTGCATGAATGCAATTCTTTGTTGATTATTTGTCTTATATGAAGTAAATAAATATAGTCCCATAAAATGGCCACTTTACCTGGTATAAGATGCCAAAGTGAAACTACATGAAAAATTAATACACTTAAAAGAGTAAAGTCATTATTTAAATAATTTTTATAAAGTTTTAATAATATAATAAAGGGGCAAAAATACTGTTCATTATAATATAAGAGGTAAAATATTTCCATTTCTAAATATAAAGGTGGCACTTAATTAAAGAAAGCGTAAATTTACCTAGATAAAATATCAAAACACAATTTAGTAGCTGTTTTGCTGACACAAAGGTTAATATTTATCGGATCTGAAAAGAATTCCACTGACATCCATATTTCTGGCTACCCTGTCTGTCTGGACGCTATTGCAACTACAAGCCACTTACACAAAATCTATAGACATGTCACTGTTTGATTGTTCATAGCCTAAAAAATAATTTTTCTGTAATTAATGAGTAGAAATTAATAAAATTTAATATTAAATTAATAATAAGCATTAAAAATCACACTTAACTGACGTAAGAGGCAGTGAAAAAAATGTTTACTTTCTCTATGTACATAAGATAATGCATAAGTAAAGTTTTGTGATGGGATCGAAAATTAGAATGCGAGTTTTCGACGGAAGAGCAAGTTTCAAGCATCCCTGAACACTAATTAAAAGTTTTTGAGGTGGTGTGTGTGTGTGTGTATATGTAAGTGTGTCTGCGTGTGTATATATATATATGTGTGTGTGTGTGTGCGTGTAGACGACATCTCACGAAAGAATGGAGCGATTCGAATGAAATTTGGTACAACAGCTATAATCCGAGAATACTGGAAGCCTATATAGTTTTTGCACGCAATCAAATGCTCAAACCCTCTAAATTTTCGAATGAAATTTTGAAGAATCCTCAAAAAATAAAAAATCTTTAATAAAGTTACGCAAATTGCTATTTCTTATGTAATTTTTCATTAGAAAACGATTAATACAAAGTTTTGATCGCTAGCACAAACCGTTCGCGAGATATTGCATGTTTTTCAAATAAATTTATCAAATAATTACATAAAATAAGAAAAATATTAGCAATTGTGAAATATATTCATCTTTCATATGCAATATCATGCGATAAATTTGGCAACATCATTCTGGTGGATCTAGCTCGTTTCATTCATGAGGAAAGACACTTTGGGTAATACTTTTGTATTTCGACGCCAATAGTCAATTATCTGCTATAATAACTTATTTCTTCATCCATAACATTTGGCGAGATTTTGCGACGAATTTAGAGGGATATCGCCAATCTGGCGATATGTTCAAATGTGACCAAATTAACGAAAATGTCTCCAAATTGATAAAAATGACACTAAAACAATGAAAATGACGACTAATTAACGAAAATTCAATATCTTGGAAAAAATATAAGAACCTACTATAAAAATAATCTATTTTTCTGTCCGTAACGTTTGGCAAAAGTTTGATGACGAATTTGTCGATATATCTCCAACTTGGTGATTTTTTAAATGTTGCCAAATTGACGAAAATGTCACACAATTGAAAAAAATTCGCCAAATTGATTAAACTGATGCTAAATCAATAAAATAAAGCCTTATTGATGAAAGTTCAATATCTTGGAAAGAACGTAAGAATAGAATATAAGAATAACTTATTTTCCTGCCCGTCTGTCCATAACGCATAGCGAAAAATTTAGCGGGACGTCGCCAACTTGGAAAAATAAAATTTTTAAATATTACCAAAGTGACAAAAATGTCGCCAAATTGATAGAAACGGCACCAAATGGGACGTAATGTTTTGCAACTTTCGATGTCTGTCATATGACGGGAATACCTTCTAGTATATAGGAAATACTCTTCTTTCCGTTTTTCCGTAACATTTGGTGAACTCTGTAGCATTTGTCGAACTTGCAAACAATCTAGCTAAGTATCGCCAACTTATCGATATTTCACCCCAGATTGACGAAAATATCGTTAAAATTGCGAAAATGACGCTAAATTATTGAAACTAACGCCTAATTGGTGAATTAATTATTAAAATATTTTAATATATGGACTATATCGCTTATTGAGGATGCTATCAATATTGATAATTGTTTATTTAGAGTTGCGCGAAATATAAGTCAATAGGATACTATGAAATATTTTTAAATGTTATCATCCAGAAAATCGCCAAATGTACAATTCAACGTTGAAAATAAAGTATCGTGGATCTTATATATTATTTTTTTACTGTAAAAGGCGTAAATTCATTGCGTTATATAAGGAAAGTCATGTACTGCCCACATCCAATTTTCTTATATATAAACTTTATACAAGAAAGATCAATCATGCATGAGCATTGATTATGAAACACTTTCCAACTGAAATGTAATTTCATTTAAAAATTTCTAAAATGTGATTCATTCAGTGGTAATATCTTTTACATTATCACAGTACTACAGTAATTTATTATACTTAAATATGTAAAACTGTATCGAAATATAAATCATCTGATTCTTTAAGCAAAATCAATGAATATTTCATTCATATAACTTGTATTCCAGACTCCAGAGCTAAATAATTTTGTGTGAAAAAAATTCAGCAATTCTTATGTAATTCATCTTACAATCGCTTGAGATATTTGCATTCTGCATATGTTAAAATTAGGCTTCCTTGAGGAAATAATAAAAGTTTAGGGATCATTTAAAATCACAACTATTGTAATTGCATAGGCACGGAATTCAGATACACAGATAATATATATGTGTATGTGTATGTACTCAAAGTATTGGAATCGTGCCGAAGATCAGAACTCGAATTTTCAAAGGATCTACACGTTTTGGGACTTCTAGAACACGAAAAAACTAGTTTTAGGAAGACGTCTGTGTGTGTAAGGGTGTATCTGTGTATGTTTCTGTGTGTCTGTGTGGATATTACATCCACTCCAATTGAAAAACTAATGGACCGAATTTCATACAATTTGGTAGGTATGTTTTTTGTGGGAAATCCTGATGTTCATTAGATTATAGTACGATTCGTAATAAAAGAATCTGCCTTCTTTGCGAAATGGCCGCAGAAATTGCCTTTATCCACTCTAGCTAAAAACTAATGAACCAAATTTAACAAAATTTGGTGTATAATATTTCAATAACCTACAAGTGATTTACATACCAAATTTAACAAAATTTTGTATATAAATCATTTGTAGGTTATTCTACTACGATTCGGGAAAAAGGAACGGGCTATTTTTGCGAAATAGCCAGCAAAAATCGTTATATATAAAAATAAAAGACTACGTGTGCTCAATTATATCAATTAAATTCCTATTTTATATGTGATTTTTGACAACAAAAAGAATAAGACTAACCCCATTACTCTAGGACTAGCCGTTCTTGAGATATTCTAGTTTTTTCGCGTTTTCGCTACGCCACCTTTGACAATAAGTCCAGCTATCAAATGAGAACCAAATTTAAGTTTAACGTGTAAATTCAATGTCATTTAAAATACTTATGTTGTGCAGATAAACTCAAATTATCATTGAATAAATAAAGAGAACGAATATGAGTCTGCAGAGAAAGACATGTGCTGTCCACGTCAGAATTTTTAACAATATTACAACAATGATTTATAGAAGTGAACGGGGATTATTTTCAGGCCATTTCGAAAAAAATGTATGATCTATATTTAAAGATCCATCAAATTTTTGTCGAATAAAATGTTCAACAAATTTAAGCTGTGTACCAAATTTTAACTCTCTAGGACGTAGGAAAGTGCATTTAAAATGCCATCAATTAAATTTATCATGAAGAGTTATATAAAATTTAAAAAAAATGAAAAATTGTTATCTACCAAATTTATTTTAAAATATGAAGCCACTCCCATATGCAAAACGTTTAAACTACGTAGTGTCGTACAAGACAGAGCACCAGGCGCGAAGCGCCTTTAATCTCCAGTTTCAATATGTGGTTCTTATCGTCAAACTGTGACATTAATTCAGTGACCCTAATTGGAGGTTCGAGGTTTTTATTTACTACTTTTTATTATTTATCCTAGCTCCTAGTGTGGCAGTTTGTTGCACATTTAGAGTTTAAGCAGTTTGGGGGGTTGATGCAGATCTAAGGGTTACCTAGCGTTTTGGCAGTTTAGTGTTTAGAATATTATTTTTTTTTTTTTTTTATAAAATAATAGTCGCGAGTTTTATTTTAAAACCAGATGTTTGAGGTGGGATCATTTAATTCCGATTATCGATGTTTAGAACAGCGCGGGGTCTCTTACGAGATTTGGCCTTGCGATGATCATAGTCATGCAGATTGAATAACAGTTCGTTTGGAACGGATGGCAAATTTCTGTAAAATTTAAGCGCTAGCTTTTTAATTTGGGCTCTAACAGTTTTTATTTTGAAGTCATTCCTAATTACCGAGTTTCTTAAGTACCTGGGAGCTTTCCTGATAATCCGTAGGATTTTGTTTTGTTTTGTCTCTAGGAGGTCTATTGTAGTTTTACAGGCATATCCCCATACGGGTGCTGCATACAGCATTCCCGGGCGGATGACCGATTTATAAATTAGGAGTTTATTTTGATAACTTAGATTTCCGTTTCCTATCATTGGGTATAAGGCTCCTGTGGCCATATACGCTTTTTTGATTAAGTTCGTTACGTGCTGTTTCCAGGTTAGGTGGGAATCTATCGTTACACCTAGGTATTTAGTAGATTTTTCCGCTTTTAGGGCATGGTTGTTTATGTACAGAGGCGGCGGAGGTTTACGTTTTCTTGAGAAATAAATCCAATGACATTTATTGGGGTTTAATTTTATTCGCCATTTTTCCAGCCAAGTTTGGAGTATGTCTACGTGTTGTTGTAGCTGTCTGTGCATTACTGAGACATAGGGGTGTTTTGCAAGTATCGCACTGTCGTCTGCATAGAGTGCCAGCTCTGTGTTTGGAGTCCTAGGGATGTCGTTCAGGTATATGTTAAAGAGTGTCGGGCCCAGGATAGAACCTTGCGGTACACTACTTTTAATGAGCTTGGGTGTAGATAAGTTACCTCCTACTCTGACTTGAAAGTGTCTGTTATTTAAGTATGAGATTAAAAGTTTGACAATAGCGTCAGGGACTTTTAAAGTGATCAATTTGTACGCTAATCCACAGTGCCATACTTTATCAAAGGCTTTTTGTATGTCCAGAAAAATCGCAGCTGTGGGTGTCTTGTTATTGAGACCAGAAAATATGTACTCTACCACTCTCAGCAATTGATGAGTGGTGGAGTGCTTTGGCCGAAATCCAAACTGCTCCGGAATGATAATGTCATTCTCACTAAGGTGCGTGTTCAGTCTCTTAAGAATAATTTTCTCAGTAATTTTACTAAGTGTCGGTAGCAAGCTAATTGGTCTATAGTTGGCTGGAATTGTGGCATCCTCACCAGGCTTATGGATTGCTATAATTATCGCTTCCTTCCATTCTTTGGGAAAATAGTTTAGTTTTAATATTTTATTTATTAAGATTGTCAAGTAACATATTACGTTTAAGGGTAGGTTTTTAACCGCAATATTTCTGATTTTGTCGTGCCCTGGGCTTTTACGGTTTTTGAGATTTTTAATGATTTCTACTATCTCCTGCGGGGTGGCTGGGCTAATCTCAGCCGTTACCGGGGAATTCCTGAAATTATTTAAAGTTTGTCTGACCATTCTTAGGGTGTCCTGACACATTAGATCGTGGTTTGGTTGGAATTGTTTTTCATAATGGCTTGCGAGCGCCTCGGCTTTTTCCTCGTCTGAGTACGCGATTTTAGCACCATCTATTAGTGGCGGGAGCTTAATTTGAGGTTTCCTGAGTCTTTTTGCGAATTGCCAGAGCGATACGTCTTCTGGGCTAAGGGATTCGATTAGTTCTTTATACTGTTGCTGCTTTTCTGCGACAATTTTTTCCCTGACTTTGCACGTGAGTCTGTTAAGCTCCCTTTTAAGGGCGGGGTCTCTGTTAGCCTGCCATGTCTTACGTATTCTGTTTCTTTGCCTGAAACGTTTAAACAAATGGAGAGATATTTATTATATAATATCTCTCTCTTTTCTTTCTGGAACATATCCCAAAGTCAGAATTTAATTGAATTTGTTTTTTTCCCTATATTAAATAATTTTTTTAATTAAAAAACTACTTAACATATTTTACTGAATTTTTTTTTATATATTCTACGGGATAATGTGAATATTTCCTAAAAATTTCGAAGCAATTCGTGAATTTTAAATTTACTTAAAAAATGTTTGAGAAATTAAGTCCCATAGAGTTCAATGTATTTCATTTTTTCAACCCGGGTTCAATAAAAAACTAATTGGGTGATATTATTTATTTATATTCCCATAGGTCCTACAGACCGTCTGAACAACATACTAAAATTTCATTTTGATAAACTCATTTTTACGGCAGTTATCGTGCTAACGGACAGACAGACAGACAGACAGACAGACAGACAGACAGACAGACAGACAGACAGACAGAATGAACAAAGTCATAAACACTTTTCAACTTTGTTGTAAAGTGTTAAAAACGTATCTATGTAGATCGGAGCCAATCTGAAAAACCATAGCCTCAGACAATCTGATTCATTTCATTTTTATTAACACTTTACAACAAAGTTGAAAAGTGTTTATGACTTTGTTCATTCTGTCTGTCTGTCTGTCTGTCTGTCTGTCCGTTAGCACGATAACTGCTGTAAAAATGACTTAATCAAAATGAAATTTTAGTATATTGTTCAGACGGTCGATAGGACCTATGGGTATATAAATGAATAATATCACCCAATTAGTTTTGGATTGAACTCGGGTTGAAAAAATGGAATACATTGAGCCCTATGGGACCCAATTTTTCAAGCATTTTTTAAGCGGATTTAAAATACACAAATTGCTTCGAAAATTTTAGGCCATATTCAAGTTGTTCCATAAAATATATTAAAAAAAATCAGCGAAATATATTCAGTTGTTTTTTAAATAAAAATTAAAATAATAATAACACCTCTTATATGAAGCGATCACGTGTCCATGATATGAAACGATCACATGACCCACTTCAAAATGATATATGGCATCCATCTTGTGTCAAAATCGTGATTTTTAAAGTTCTTTTTAATTCATATTGAGTGTTGTATCCGTCCTAAAACTACTTTATTTTTGCCTAAATTCTGTGCATCTACATACAGAAACAAAGCAATGACAATATATTTCAGTTTAAATGCTCTTCCAAATCTGAATATTTCTACTATTAAGCCTATTTTTCACCTATGTAAAATGTAAACAGCAAAATATGTAGAATGAGTTGTATTAGAATCGCTGTAATTCTTTAACACAAAATCATTTAGTCCATGGAGTCTGCTTAGCTGATGTGAATGAAATATTCATTGATTTTAGAAAGAGACGGACGATATTTTTCGATGAAGTTTTACGCATAGAGTTTACTTACTTGTAGCTCAATGTTCTTAATTTTTAAATAAAATAAATTATTATAGTATTGTGATGAATGACATGAATGGGGGAATTATTTATGAATGAAATGTTGCTTTTATAGAGAGAGCCAGGCGTGTTATTCTTTTATGACGTCATTTGAATGAATTTCAGTTGTTTTCGATGAAGTTTTCAAATATAATAAATTATCGTAGTATTATGATAATTCTAAAATTATTACCGAGGAATGTATCACATTTTAGAAATGTTTAAACCAGGCAATTTATATTTCAATGACTCCATTTGAATGAAGTTCATTTTTTTCGATGAAAGTTTAAGTTTTCAAATGTAATAAATTAATGTAGTATTGTGATAAGTTTTAAAATATTACCGAGGAATGTATTGCATTTTAGATATGTTTAAATAACATTGCATTGAAGTTGGAATGTGTTTCATAATCAATGCTTTAAGCATGATTGATCTTTCTTGTTATATGTTGTCTGGGATTCGGACATTTTATCCCCCACGTACAACTTTCATTGTTGTTACGGGCGTGCAGAGTCTCTGGGAGCGTTTTCATGAAGTCAAAGCTAGCTTCTAAGCAGGAAAAAGGGGTCGCAATCCCCCTTGACCTTACTGCAACCCTGTTAACACAATAATTCCACCATTACAAATCGTTTTACATTTTAAATCTTATATTTCAAGTTTTTGAATGTGCGGCAATATGCGCCTTTCTCTTTCTTGAATTTTTAACACTTTACAACAAAGTTGAAAAGTGTTTATAACTTTGTTAATTCTGTTTGTCTGTCTGTCTGTCTGTTCGTTAGCACGATAACTGCCGTAAAAATGACTTAATCAAAATGAAATTTTAGTATGTTGTTCATACGGTCTATAGGACCTATGGGAATATAAATGAAGTTTTCAAATATAATAAATTGTCGTAGTATTATGATAATTCTAAAATTATTACCGAGGAATTTTTACACATTTTAGATAGTTTAAACCAGACAATTTATATATCAATGCCGTCGTACGAATGGAGTTCATTTTTTTCGATGAAGGTTTAAATTTTCAAATATAATAAATTAATATAGTATTGTGAGTTATCGTAGTTTTAAAATATTACCGAGAAATGTATTGCATTTTAGACATGTTTAAATAAAATTACATTGAAGTTGGAAAGTGATTCATAATCCATGCTTAGGAATGTTACCGAGGAATGTATCACATTTTAGAGATGTTTAAACCAGGCAATTTATACTTTAATGCCGTCATTTGAATGAAGTTAATTTTTTTCGATGAAGGTTTAAGGTTTCAAATATAATAAATTAATGTAGTATTGTGATAAGTTTTAAAATATTACCGAGGAATGTATTGCATTTTTGACAAGTTTAAATAAAATTGCATTGAAGTTGGAAAGTGTTTCATAATCAATGCTTTAAGCATGATTGATCTTTCTTGTTCAGATATATGTTATCACATTGAAGGTATAAAATAAACATTGTCACTTTACCTTCCTTGACCACTTTATTCACGATCCTCTATTTTTTGTAACATTTGTAATGTTCGTAAAATGGAAGACCTTTCCCTCGTCTTACCTCTCCGAAAAGCAATAGACATCGTAAATGTATCGATTAAGATATCCAGGCTAAAGGAGAATTTGATTTGCTCTATTTGTTCCAGAAGCATAGATCTCGATGCGAAAAAATAAAATTCCCAATACTTCAGGAGCGGCTAGTAATAAATCCGCGACAATTTTCCATCCATTTTTAAACGAGGTTACAGATATATTTTTCGTTTGATAATAGTGATAAAAGTCATCAGTAAGCCAAGACATAGATCCCAGACTGTAAGAAATGAGTGTTAAGATCCAGCAGCCTGAAACATTACAGCTAGTTGAACATATCTCTTTCCAACCAGGTGCTTCTTCAAGTGTCCAAAAATCGCTAGGTGACTTGTTAAGTCTCCAAGGTGGATGTTCAGGCAGCCCCCAAATGAAGCACTTTTGTATCATATTTTCTACTTTAGCTGAAAATGTCCATTTTCTTAAGAATAGTCCATATTTTTAAGAATAGTCCATTTTCTTAAGAATAGTCCATATATGTAACTTCATTAAAATCAAATTACATCATTATGCAAATGATGTAATTTGATTTTAATGAAGTTACATATAAAATGTTTCCTTTCAATTATATTGAATATAACTAGAACGATTTGCCCGAAAAAAAAATAAAATAAAAAAAAGATGGCCGCTTAAAATCTTTATTGATCACTTTAGAAGTTATCATCGTAGAAAAGTTATTTTTCAGGGAATTTTTATAATACTGTTACAATCTTATATTTAAAAACTCAAATCTCTCTATTTGTAAAAATCGGTATTTTAAATTTATGAATTTTAAATTCTACTACTGAAGCCCCAGCAATCTGGGATTCAGGATTTCACAAACGCGAAACTTGTCAATAACCTTGTTGCATTTTTATCCATACATTTTATGTTTTTTTTTTTTGTAGATCGCAAATTTGATCCTTTAAAATAATTTAAAAATGAATTCGAATTTTAAAAAAAATTAACGCCAAGGTGTACCTTCCCGGTTCTTCAAAACATATGTACTACATTTTAAGGCCATACGGCGCTTCTATTAATCGTTATAGACTGCATACACACACGTACGCACAGACATATTCTTTATTATGTAAGATTGTTAATTAAATATTATATTTTTATTAATTAGCATAATTTTTTTATATATATGTTTCTAATTTTCAAAGATAAATTAAAGGCCTTCCTTGTATCCAAGTAATCATTAGTTCTCGGTATGTACTAATTAAAAAAGTCGCTCCAAATTTATTTTTATTTGTTAAATTTATTCGAAAAGATATACTAATTCACAGACCGAACGACATACATATACAAAAAGATTTCAGTGGTAGCAAAAGTCGGATTTTGATATTAAAAATACATATTTAATTTGCATAAAATTTTGCATCACATTCGAAACACTACTTTAAATAAACGATGTTTTTTACAGTCAATAGTTACTGAAAGCCTCAACTGAATTATATCTATATTATAAAGTGTATTGAGTTCTACAAAATAGTAGTAATTTAAGAAACTTAATTAAAATTTACTGTCCATTCGTTAAGCTAACAGAATAAACTGGAACATAGTTCATAGTTCAAAGAAACCCTACAAGATTGAGAAGCCCAAGTACTGCATAATTTCAAAATATTTCATAGAATTTCATAGGCCTGGATGTAAAGACACATCCCACGCGAAACATAATATTGTTTTAAAGTTTAATAAAAATAACCATTATGATTTTTAATTAAATAAAGTTATCTGCCCACTATATTATATTTCTGAGAACTCATTTCATGAAGACTTTTTAGGAAGTCTGAAAAGGCTGTGATAGGAGGGCGTTTTATTAATTAAGATAACAAGGTCTGCGTTATATAAATATATTTATTTTTATATCAATCTAAATATAACCAATAACTTAAATAGACACGCATTAGTTCTCCAAGTATTCTCCATACTTGTCCAAACATTTGTATCATCAGTAAACCAAGGCATAGATCCCAAACTGTAAGAAATGAGTGTTAAGGTCCTGCAGCCAAAACATTACAGCTTGTTGAACTTGGTTGTCAATGGCAAATCGCTTTCCAAACAGGTACTTCTTCAAATGTCTGAAAATCACTAGGTGACTTGTCAAGACTCTAAGATGGGTGTTTAGGCAGCTCCCAAAGGAATCACGGTAACAGTTTGCTCGTATTTTTTGCAGTGTGGAGTCTGGAATTATCATGAAGCAAAATAATTTGAAGCAGTATTCCTTATCGCATAAATCTTATCACACTAAGGATCTTAACGTTTGACTACATTCACATAAATGCAGCCAATTTCAATTGTTTCGAATATGAAGTGCCTGATATGTGATGTCCACTAATGGTAGAAACACAAGCATAGATCTGAGTAGCAGGGTAACTCATACTATCGCTACGTATCCCACCAATAATGAATTCCAGAATGTGATAGGCTTTGTTACTATTTTTAATGGAAAACATTCAGAAACACACTTTCCCTGAAAAAGGAAATACACTTTCCCTGACAAAATATGTAATACATAATGTTAAATACGAATATAAAATATAAAAGTGAAATCTTATATATTTATATATAAACTAGAGTGAGAAACTCCATTGGAAATATCCAAAAATTTTCATACCCAAAATTACATGGATAGGAAAACTATTCAATAAAATAAAAACTTCTATCTCAAAAGAACAGCAAGTCAAAGAGGTCAGCTCAGGAGAATAATAAATCGTTGACTAGATAGACGATAAAATTAACATATCTTCATTAAAAGTAGCATACAATACAAAACTAAGAATATCAACCGGTTTTGAAGGCAAGAACCGCCTTCTTCATCAGTACGCGCAGGAGGAGTAATCTTTACTCGTCAAAGAAAGATCGGCGACTGATGCAAGAGCAGCAAATATGGCAGAAGCAAGGAAATGGTGATGCCAACGGCGAGAGAGGAAAAAGGTGTAAAAACCTGACTATCTGAAATCTTTGTGTGTTTCTAATGGATATAAGCCCACTATTATTGGCATTGCATAAATTAAACAAGCCGAATTTGGTTTCTAAACTTCAACGTCAGTAGGTTTGCTTATGTAATTTTATCGTTTTACCTTGTTATTTATCTGTTAGCTGTAAGATCGCAAATATTATTTTCCATTTTAATTTTAGGTGTCTTTCTAAACTTCTTAACAACATGTATTTTCCTCTCCTTAAAAACCTTATTCCTGTCATGAATTGTTGGCGTGTTCATCCCGTTCCTTGGAAATGCGGCCTTGGTTTTGTTGGTGAAACAAAATAAGCTCTTAAATTAGGAACGCATGAGGCATGTTTCTAAAGCAGTTTCTAAGTCTGCAATTGCTGAACGTTCTTGGGACTCTAATCATGTTCGAAAATTTTCCGAATTAAGTTCGTTCTTACCTATGATTCTATTTCTGAATTGCACTTTCTTGAAAGTTTTTCGATCGTTCCTCTACCAAATCCCTAATTAATGATAATTATCATTTTTTATCTTCTACTTGAAAATCTCTGGATTAATCTCTGATTTAATTTTCGATTTCGTTTGCTTCCTCCTTATTGCGATAATTTTTTATTATTTTCCTGTTATTTTTATTTAACTGGGCTTTTATAAACACGTGAACAAGTGGTTTGAATTCTTTGTTGGACGCTGAATTTCCTCTTTCGTATTTTGCCGTTATTCCATTACCGTTCGTATTTTACCGTTCCCATCTCTTATTTTTTCCTCCTGCTTTTCAACCCTTTTTTCTTCACTCACTATTGACAACTGCTTCTGCTACGTTTAATATATTTTCATCAGTCGCCGATCTTTCTCTGACGGGTGAACGTTGTGCTTCTTGTGTGTCTCGAAGAAGGCTGTTTTTGCCTTCGAAACCGGTCAATACTATTAATATTTTATACTGTGCTGCTTTGAATGAATTAATTTTAATTTTATTCGTTAGTAGCACTTTATGCTGTACATAAATATACGATGTGCGTCTATTTATGTACAGCATCGTCTATCTCATCGTCTATTTATGCTGTACATAAATAGACGATGCTCTATCCATTAACCTTCTGAGACGATTATTTTTCATTCATATTTAACCCTACATTAAGCTCTCTCTGATTTTAGTTAAATTGCAACTTCTTATTTGTAGGACCTCTTCATTTTTTTGTTCTTGGGAAGGATAACATCGTGTGCAAAATACAATTCCTTGAACTCCCACCGCCGTCGTAACTCATAGAATTAGGGAGAAATTAAAATATTGGTATAATTCACACCTTATTCACTGCATCTGATCTGTAAAATTAAGTTATTTGTCCATTGTGTCACAAATTATATCTAATCGAATCACAACTCGAAGCTAATCAAATCACAACTCGAAGCTAATCGATTCACAACTCGAAGCTAATCGATTCACAACTCGAAGCTAATCGAATCACAACTCGCAGGCTGTCAAATCAACGCTTTATCCACTAAGCTACTGAGACCATTATTTTTCCTGTATGTATGAAACAGACCCTTAATTTGCATGGAAGGGAAGCTATTACATAAAACTAGGACTGATTATTCGTCGTTGCCCACAGTCAATATAAGCTCTTTTTAAGTAACTAATACATATACGGATAACACAACTCAATTTCCAAATTGCCTGTTTTAAACAAAAATCTTTCTCTATCGCCTATTTTTACTTTCCTTATATACATAATGTATAAGGAAAGTATTGTGACGGGGTCAAAAATTCGAATTCGAGTTTTCGACGGGAGAGCACGTTTCAAGCATTCCTGATCACGAATCAGACATTTTTGAAGTGATGTCTGTGTGTGTGTGTGTGTGTGTGTGTGTGTGAAAGTGTGTGTGGGTGTGTGAAAGTGTGTGTGTGTGTGTGTGAAAGTGTGTGTGTGTGTGTGTGTGTATGTGTCAGTGAGTCTGTGGAGACGATAACTGACGAACGAATGGACCGATTCGAACCAAATTTGGTACAAAAATCACAATTCATAAACACTGGAAGCCTATTGTTTTTATACGTAATCGAATGTTCAGAACCCCCCTAAATTTTTGAATGAAATTTTGAAAAAATCGTCAAAAAATCGAAACCGCTAATAAAGTTACGCAAATAGACATTTCTTATGTAATTTTTCATTAGAAAACGATTGGCATAAATTTTAGAACGCTAATATGAACCGTTCTCGAGATATTGTACATTTTTCAAAAAAATTATGAAAAAGTCACATAAAAAAATAAAAATTCCTATTGAGAAACATGTTCACTTTTCATATATAATACCATGCGATAAATTGAGTGACATCATTCTCGTGGATCTAGCTCGTTCCATTCATGAAAAAATATACTTTGAATAATACTTTTGTATTTGAACGCCAATAGTCATTTATCTGCTGTAAGAATAACTTTTTTCTTAGTACATAACGCTTGGCGAGATTTTGGCGACGAATTTGGCGGAATGTCGCCAACTTGGCGAATTTTTTGAAATGTTGCCAAATTAATGAAAATCTCGCCAAATGGATAAAAATGATGCTAAATCAATGAAAATGACGACTAATTGTCGAAAATTCAATATCTTGAAAAGAATATTAGTATCTACTATAGGAAAAACCTATTTTTTTACTGTAAAAGTAGTAAATTCATTACATTATATAAGGAAAGTCATGTGTTGCCCACATCAGATTTTTTTGTATGGAACTATGCCAATTGTACAACACGAGCAAATTATTTCTATACGGTCTAAATAAGAGCGCTGAAAATATTTGAAATCGAAAAAAAAAATAATAACCTCATCTTTGGTCGGATGCGCAGGCGCAGAACACTTTGGCCCAACCTTTGCCTTTGTCATTAAGCACCACGTAGACCGTTAAGTACTTGCGCCTTTAATAAGCACGTACAGGCGTAATATATCCCAAATAAGAGCGGGGATGCAGAATGGAACCAAATAAAGTCGGAAGAGTGAATAATGAGATCGCGAGCATACTTCGTTAAAAAGGTAAAAAAATCTGATGTAAGCAGCACATGACTTTCCCTGCAGACTTATATTCACGTTTTCTTTATTTTATTTCAATTTAATTCACTTTTAGTTCAATTTCCATTCTCATTTGGTAACTGGACTTATTTTCAAAGGCGGCGTAGCGAAAATACGAAAAAGTGAAATATATCGAGAACGGCTAGTCCTCGTGCAATGGGGTTAGTGCAAAATCGTGTCTTCGTGTTCTAAAGGTCCCGGAATGTGTAGATCCGTAGAAACTCGAGATGTGATTTTCGGCATTATTCCAACACGTTCCCTATACATTACCATGTATTGCAGGGAAAGTAAAAATGAGTGCCAAATATGCTAATGAGGATTTCAAGCTAATCAGATCAACATTTATTTAGATATATCAAGCTGCAGAGACGGTAAAATTAAAAAAAATGTTATCGTTCAGTAAATTTTTATTCGATCTGAGGCATTTCTAGCAAAATAGCCCTCATAATGATAATATAATACTGTCATATCGGCGGTGAGTCGGAACGAAAGTGAAACCGAAACCGATCTCACAACCGATATGCATTGAAGATCGCAGACAGATAAAATTGTACATTGCGTGAATTATACTCTTCATTCAAATCATAAACACACATAACCCAGGAGTACTTACGGTTTGGAGACATCAGTCCACAGATGGGTAGAAGATAAAGACAAAAATCAGGGTGTTCAAATAATTTAACTCATAAAATTTAATATTCATATTTATTAATGTGTAAACCATTTAAAATTGATAATATATTCCAAACAATTGTAGTATTCAACATTTAATTCACATTTGATACTATCAGAAATTATTTCTATTTTTATATCACTGGAGAACAACATATTATGTAATTAATCATTCTAATCAAACACTTTGAATCCTTTTTAATTAATCACTTATTTCTATAAACACAATATAAAGGATTCCACAAAGTTACATTATTCTTAAGTGCCTTATATTTATTCCAGGGTTTGGAATGGCAACTTAAAGTTCCACTGTTATAGATTTAATTTCGATATAAATTTACCTCACAGTTCTGTTTTAAAAACCAACCTCTTTAATTCCAGAACATCCGATCTTAACTTTATAATCTTGGAAGAAGGAAAGTTCCGCAAAATATATCCGAAAGGAGTATAACGTCATATCAGAACAGAAAGTTCAACCGTTCAAGGGACCACCCGGAACCACACCCAAATCGAGCGGTCATCGGTCAAAAATCACATTACCTTTAATAGAAAAATAAATATTAGAATTTTGAATAAATTGCAGATCCCGGTAAAATTCTTCCTCGGGCATCTCCCAGGATTAGATTTTGGGAAAATCAATAATCCTCAGCAGTATGGGGCCACCGGCCCTACTCTCTTTGTTCCTTTTCCTCCTCCGGATCTCCAACATCCGAACTTCACAAAGTTCAACACTCAAAAGCCCCCGGAGAAGGCCGCGTGCTCCCAACGACAGCCAAGAAGCTCTCCCATTGGCTGCGCGAGGAGCGAAAAGTTCGCTTTCGAATTTTCGCACAGACAGGCGAGGCGCCACGCAAAGCAACAGCAGAAACATTAAATCCATATCTCAAAGGAAACTGGACTTTTGCATGTAAATCAATCTATACAAGGCTTAACACAATACAGGCGTTGAAAAAGAGAGTTTTTCAAGCCGCGTTTCGCAAACTGTCGAATCGAACATTCATGCGATACGACAATACCAACATATAAAACATACAATGATACATATTTAATGTGCAAATTGGGATAACCAATAACTGAAATTCAATTCGTTTTCTTATCAGCTGTTTTTCCGTCTCGACAAACGTTTGCTATCGTTTGCTAAACAAAACTCTGAAAAATGAAGAGCTCGCATTCGAATAGAATCTTCTGCTCGATAATTGGATTAAAAATCTTGAAAAATTTGCCGCATTGTGGCTTTAAATGTTCAAAACTTTTAAAGATTCAAATTGAAAAAGAAATCTGGTCCAGTCGTTTTGTCTGAGCACCTGAAGAACCCGTACACCGAATTTCGCCACTGTCCAAGGCTTTGATTTTCTAGTACAGACGACACACATAGACAGACATTATTGGGTAATATTACATATAATGCAAATTATTATGTGCATATAAAACAAAATTTTAATGGTTATGAGTTGCAAGCAACCGACTTTTTTTCTTTTTTTTTTTTTTACTAATGCCCCTTTTTATGGATTTTAAAATCTAATACAAGGCGCATAGTGTTTTTATATTTCTTCCCTCACGGCAACTTAAATCACACGCATTTTTTACATAATTTTCAGGCATAATATGCTATTATAATATGTCTATGATATAATATTCTATTATATTATATTTAGAACATAATATGCTATTAAATATCTAAGGAGGTATTGCAAACGATAATTTACTGTGCTTAATAAGCATGTTCCAGAAATGGTGATATTTATATTCTGTCCCGAAGCAAGCATTTTTACTAGGAATTAAATTTTAAATAAAGCAAATTGAGATTACAGAAAAAGTAGCAGTTTATTTTCGCCAAGCAATTTTAAAGTTATATTTGATTACTCTGATTCTCTTCTTGAATACACTTCTAGAATTAAAAAAAATATATATAAACGTAAATACATGAAACATAAACGTACTTTTACATATAAATATTTTATGTTTCATTAATGAGAAAAGTCTTCATTTGAATAATTTATAATCAAAATATATAGCGGGAAGGTTCGTAGGTGCCTTACTTGTTTCTTTTCTCATATAATGTATAAAATAAGAAAAGGATAACATCATAATTAGATCCCCTGCATATCGTAATGTAAACCTCTTACTTCATTTTGACTTTATAAAATATTAACTTTAATCTCTGTTTGCACTGACAAAGTTTGCCTTTTAATGAATACCCAGCTATTACTGGATCGTTAGTAAAATAGAGTTAGGTCATTTGCTAATTATCTGTATAACGAAATAACAATGATATTTTCTTCAAACATTAGTTAATACATATTTCTAATTATTTAGCAGGGATATGAAATCAATTATTCCCATCCTGAATACATTTTAAGATACATATCTAAATTAAGCAATTTTTTTTAAACTTCACGCTTCATTTCATGCTTCACGGATAATTACAATAGATTAAAAAAGAAAGATAAGCAAGAATCTCACCAGAGCTATGCTTTGCATTTTAGCGCTTATTGATTATTTTGAAAATCAGAAACTTTTTCATGTGGGAATGGGCACTTTGCATTTTTTGTTAATGAGACTTTTGTTGGGAATTCCCCGAACTTCATTATTTATTCGTGGCGTGAGATGATGAGAAAATCCAAAGTTACATTTCCAGGCAAGTTAAATATTGCAGATGTTTTATAAAAAAAATATTGTGTGTCCAGCGCATGACTTTCTCAACAAGTGAGCAAATGTTGAATGCACAAATTTAAAGTTTTATTCCGAAAGCGATTACTCTCATTTCTGTGTAACAGCATTGACAATGTATCTAATCACTTGGTAATATTTAGTACGCTTTTTAGGATTTTTTTTGTTTCAATCCAGAACGTACTAAGGTAAGTGACCCAAATATGGGCACCCCTAAGCATTTTTATTATTATAATGTTTGTTTTAGCAGTTAAAAATTTGAAATTTGGTGGATGTATTCTCCTTTCAGGGGGTAAAAGGGAAAAATGATAATTAAGTTAAAAACACCAGATAGGTGCTAATAGTGGACAGTGTCCATGTTGGGAACATATGCCCATATTTGGAACCATTGAACCTAGTATGGGCACCCTTAAAAATTATGTTAAGAAAACCTTAAATCAACGTAAAACTTTAATCAGGGTAGGCACAAGATGGACATACAAAAATATAAATTTTCCTTTACTTGTAAGGCCACAACATTCTTCATGTACCCAAACACGGCACACATTGCACTGTATCATGTCTAATTATTTTCCTGATGACACAGTACACAATAGCAAGACTCTTTTGAGCTGGATACACCACTGCAGGACGGCTGAGCTGCAACAGTTGATATTACATTTGCCTTGGGTATGGGTTTCGGTGATGGTTTCGGCTTAGCTGCTAGTTTGGACTTGCCAGCTGCTTAATGCTTGGGCACCTTTTTTTTTCTAGAAAAAGCGATTTCACCAGTCTTACAGCTCGATAATTTAAAGCCTTTTTTCTGTTGATCTTTTTAAAATATCGGAAGGAGATAATTGATGAATTTCTGTGTCTTTTTTACAGCAGTGCCCATATTAGGTGTAGTGCCCATATTTGGGTCACTTACCTTATATCAATGGATCAGATCACATTTTTTAATAGAGATGCCGTTTGGTTTTGTAAAATTGCATAAAAAATAATTATTTGTACAACATTTTCCAAAATATTTATATTTTTATATTTTTATTTACATTTTCCAAAATATTTATATTTATACAATGTTTTTTTTGTTTGTTTTCCAAAAAAAATTCCAAAATTTGAGGACACACACCTGACATATTTACCTAATAGTCCTAAAATGTTTATTAATAGAATTTAATACATCAAAATTTAATTTTTTTAAGATATGTCTTACTTCATGTGGAAAAGTAAAATTTCCAATATATCGATAACGGTTCATGATAAATTTTAAATAATGAGGGCCATTAATGTCTCGTTAAAAATAGTTGCAAATATTTCCCTAATTTAGTAATATTGAATATATTTACTTTAGATCTTTTAGTGAGTAATTTTTTTTTAGTAAATACATGTATTTAGTTTTTTATGATTTTACCCATGTATATGTATTTGGATTGCCTGGCAGAATTTTATCGCTATCTCCATTTAAGGAGTTTAAATACTCAGCTTTCTTTTATTGTTAGCAAACTTAACATATGTAGATTCATACACGAATCTTAATTTTAGAATTTAAAAACAATGTGCTGGGGATCTTTTTATATAGAAATTGTAAAATAAATAAATTTTGAATTTTTTTTTTTTAATCTCTTATGCAATCTTCCCTAGTAGTGCTAATGTTTCCTGACTAAAATTGTGCTGCCTCATGGCAAATTATCCTTAAGTACAAGAATCTGATGTAGGCAGTGTGTGGCTTTCCCTATGTAAAGCAATGAATTTACTTCTTTCACAGTGAAAATATGAAATATAAGATCTACGGCCCAATATTTTTAACGTTGAATTGTACTTTCGGCGCTTTTCCGATGAAAGCTATTTAGATGAATGATGGCAGCTCTTAATGATAACATTATTAATGATGACAATTATTAATGATGGCAACTATTTAAAAGTACCCAACTTATATTTTATTTTTAACTTATATTTCACGCAACTACATTATCAATTGGCATTATCAATATAGCATCCGCATTAAGCAATATAGTCCTTATATTAAAATATTTTAATTAATTCATCTATTTGACGGCATTTCATTAAAGATCTTAGGAGTCCCAAAAGTGTCATAAACATATTGAATTCCCATGCTTCATATATAATTTTGTACCTCTTTTCCTGTACAACGAGAATACCTAAACATTTTTTGACTAATAAGTGATTATTGGTAGCATATATGATAAATTTTGAACTAAGTTGAATATGATAATAATATTTAAAAAAAATTAAAATGTTCATGAATTTATTAAAATTTTATTTTGATATATGTTGCTGTCGGGTATAATTTCAACAAAACTATTGCTTTCAGAAACAAATGAATTTCAAAGTATGATGCAAATGTGTCCATTCAAGAAGTTATATTTCAAAGTAATAACATTTGCATATGTTTTTAAAAATTAAATTTAATATTTAATTAAATTTGGGGGGGGGGGGGTTGAACATGTGATGCGTTTAAAATGAACAAGCTTCCAGTATTCACTGATTGTAAATTTTGTACCAAATTCCGTTCTTCATTTGTTCGTGGGATTTCATCTCCACAGACTCAGGGACACAAACACACACACACATACACACTGACTTCATTTCAAAAACAATTGATGGAGTTTAGTGAAGTTTGAAATATACTAATCCATTGAAAACTAGGATTCAAATTTTTGACCTCGTCACAATAATTTCCCTATACATTATACTATGTACATAGGGAAATTAATTAACTATGAGGATAAGATACTTCTATATAAATAAAAATGAAAATCTGTCTGTCTGTCTGTCTGTCTGTCTGTCTGTCTGTTTGTCACACCATCACGGGAGAACGGCTGAACCGAATTTGATGAAATTTTGTGGGTAGCCCAGAAATAGCCCCACTTAAAATTATATCCGTGTTTTGAGTTTCTACGACCAGTGGTTCTCGAGATATTAGTAAAAAACGAAATTTTCGTTTGTCTCATCATCACGGAAAAACGGCTGAACCGAATTTAATGAAATTTGGTGAATAGCCTTCAAATATCCCCCCATAAATTTTGTCCAAGTTTCGAGTTTCTAAGACCTGGGGTTGTCGAGATATTAATGAAAAACGGAACTTTTTCCTAGGAGTTCTACTCCCTAACTCCGTGGTTTATCCAAACGAAAAGCTTGAAAATCGTTTGAAAGTGAATTAAAATTTAATCTCTGAGTTTGATGGGAGATTTTTTGCGTTAATTAGTCACTTTCTGAAAACATGAATTGCTTGAAACATGATTTAAAGGGGAAATCTATCTCCATGGTTCATGGTTTATTTAAAACAAGCTTTTACGGAACAATGAGAAGTATAGAGAAATCAAAATCGTTATTTAATTTCGCAGTTTATGTTATAAGACATGACATATTTAACATGTTATAAGATTCTATCTTATATCATGTTACTCAGAAACGCAATTAAACTAATCTGTCTGTTAATTTTAATAATTATTTTTTCGATTTGAATAATAAATAAATGGATATAAAAATATATTTTAGAAAAGAACGATTTGATTTTTCTTATAGCATTTTTGACTGGATAATATCAATTACGGTCTTCAGGTTTAAAAATTATTATTATTTATATTTTCGGGGATTATTGATTCAAGGATTATTGATATTTTCAAGTTATTATGCAATTATTTTATTATGACAAAAATTGTTTAAACTCATATATTGCATGTTGTACGAATCTTCTACAAATACACTTGTATATCTTTTAATCTACGAGAATATAAGTAGTACAGGTATATTGACATATGTTTTGATATATATTGGCATATATTGGAATCAATTACGACCTTCTGGCATAAAGAGTACGGATATTATTGATGTTTTCAATTTATTACGTCATCTCTTTTATTTTGGCAAATATTTTTGAGACGCATATTGTCATACGGGTAATCTTCTACTAACACATTGGCATATTTTCTGATCTGCGGCAATATAATTAGTACGGGGTTGCATATATTCATTCAATTCCTATTTTTTCTTCTGTAAATTTGCTTACAAAAGGGGGCAGGATGTTTTATTCTTCAGATCTGATCGTGAAGATAATTTTGCATAGTGAGAACATATATTCTTAAACTTCTCTTTAGGAGCAATAAATTTAATATTTTAACAGAATTTGCACATGATTGCGAACTTTAAGTTTCTTTAAATTATACACTCCGTACGAATAACGGGTGTGCTGTTAGTGGTTAATAAATTTTAACATTTTAGGAGGATATATCATGTTGCTCGGCATCGCAATTAAATTAAATGTGTTTGTTAATGTTTTTATTATTTTTTTCGATTTAAATAATAAATAAATGGATATAAAAGTATATCTTATGAATGGACGGTTTGATTTTTCTTTTAATTATATTAATTGCTGACTGCGTACATCAATTTCATTTATTTTGGCAAAGAGTTTTCAAGCTTATATCGTATTTAGCTACTAAACTCATATATTGTGTTTAGCCAATAAATTCATATAGCCGATTGTTGAAACAGAAAAAGAGTAGAGCGGGTGTATCTTCTAATACAATTGTAGTGTTTTCATTTAGTATATTGAAACGGGATAAGAATGTTTCATTCAGATCTGCAAATTCAAAGCTACGAATTTGGAGGGATATCGCTAATTTGACAACTTTTCTTAAACTTTGCCAAATTGACGGAAATGTTGCAAAATTGATATAAACGACACACAAACAGCTGCCATAAACCTTCGGGTTGGTCGTGTGGCTTGGGTCTTCTACATATCAATGAATTTTTTTTTTTTTTTTGTTAGAAGAGAGTACTGAAATGATGTTTGGTTAGCATTTATCTGTCAGACCAACCATCCTACTTAGTAATACATTTAGCGAATTTTTAAAATGTCACCAAATTGATAAAAATGTTTTCAAATCTATAAAAATATCTTGAAATTGATAAAATTGCGCTACATAAATGATATTAATTGTTTTTTGTTAGGGGATAGTATTGTGATGATATTTCGTCAATTTGTCGCAAAGTGGAACTGTCAGTTCTACAGTCCCACTTGGCGATAAATTTGGCTATTTTTTAAAATGTCGCTATTTTGACGAAACTGTCGCCAAATGTTCCATAGAAATATAACTATTTAGATGATATTTTTTCTACCAATTTATTTGAAGCAAATGATATCATGTCGCTTAGCAACGGATTTAAATCCAATGTGTTTATGCGGCAGGCGATTTTTATTAAATTCTTTCCGATTTGAATAATGAAGATATGTATATAAAATAAATTTCATTGCCATTTCATTTTCGACTGGATAATATCAATTATACTCTTCAGGTTTAAACATTATTATTATTGATATTTTCCGGAATTATTGATTCAGGGATTATTGATATTTTTAAGTTATTACGCCATTGTTTTATTGCGGCAAAAATTGCTGACACACGCATATTGTACGTTGTACGAGTAATCTTCCAGGAATGCACGGGTATATCTTCTAACCTATGAGAATATAAGTAGTACAGGTATATTGGCATATATATTGGAATCAAGTACAGTCTTCTGGTATGAAGATTAAGGGGATTAATTATATATTCAATTTATTACGTCGTCTGTTGTATTTTACCAAAAAACATTTGTGACTCATATTGCAAAACGGGTAATCGTCTTCTAATAATCGGACATTATATCTTCCCATATAATTTTAGCACTTTAATTTTGACATATATTGGAATAAAGACTGTCTTCAGATTTAAAGATTACGGGTTTATTGGTATTTTCAATTTATACATGTAATCTACTAATACGGGTTATATTTTCAAATATTCGCGTATATAATTAGTACGGGTCCCATACAATTTTAACGCTTTTATTTTGCATATATTGATTCAATTCCATATTTTTTTTTATATTTGCTTACATAAGGGGTCCAAGATGTTTTATTCTTCAGATATGTCCATGAAGATAATTTCATATAGCGAGAACAGAGATTCTTAAACTTCTTTTTAGGAGCATTATATTAAATATTTTAACAGAATATTTTGATTAAACATGTCATTTAGTATACTATAAGAATTTGGGCATGATTATGAATTTCAAGTTTCCTTATATTATATACTCCGTACGAAGAACGGGTATGCTGCTAGTATACACTACAAATGACATGCAATTAGTATTTAATTATCTTAAGAAAGAAAATGTTAAAATTTATCGTTAAATCTTCGTCTTTAAACTGAAAATAATCTAGTGATCCTTTGATTCCTAGATCTAAATTACATGTGTGTGCAATACAAAAAATTTGATGTGGGCAGCACATGACTTCCCCATATAATTCTATGAATTTACTTCTTTCACAGTGAAAAAATGATGTTTTTAACACACAGCACAGAGTTTTTAATGTTAAATTGTACATTAGGCGCTTTTCCGGATGACAACATGTAAAATTATTTCGAAATACCCAATTAACCTATATTTCAAACTCTAAATTGACAATTGATAATATTGCATCCGAAATAAGCAATATAGTCCATATAATAAAATATTTTAATAATTATTTCATCACTTTGGGGTCATTTTCGCTAACTTAGCGTCTTTTAGCAATTTTAATGATATTCTGCAATTTTAATGATGTTTATATCAATATAGGGCGAAATATCTCCTATCTCCAAGTTGGAGATATTTTGGTAAATAAGTTACCAAGTTTCACCAAATTTATCACCAAGCGTTACAGATGACGTAGAGAAGGTCATTTCTAATATGTAAATGACCGCTGACGAATTGTTAGTCGTCCAAATACAAAACTAATACATAAAACATCTTATCTCGTAAATGAAATGAAATAGATCAACGGGAATGATGTTAAAAAATTTATCACATAATATCACATATAAAAAGCGAACATATCTCATAATAGCCAATTTTTTTTTTAATTTACGGCATTATTCGATAAATGTGTTTGAAAAAGTACGATATATCGAGAATGGTTTATGCTAGCGTTCCAGTCTGCGAGTTTGTGTCAGTCGTGCTGTAATGAAAAATTAAATAAAAAATTATTATTTATGTAACAGTATTGAAAGTTCTTACTCCCAATTTTAGATGATTTTTTTCAGAATTCCATTCGAAAATTTGGGGGGTTTCCGAACATTCGATTGCCTTTAAAATTAATAGGCTTTCAATATTGACTGAATGTAAATTGTGTACCAAAATTTCGTCCAACAAAATGTCGTTCCATTCGTACGCGTGATATCGTCCCCACACACACACATATCACCTCAAAAGCGATCGATCCGCGTTCAGAGATACTCGAAACGTGTTTTTCCGTCGAATACTCGAATTCGAAATTTCGACCCCGTCACAATAATTTCCCTATACATTATACTATACATATTGTAGCAGTAAAAACAGACAATTGAACAACACTTTATGAGTTTCCTTTTAAAGTGCGAACAGGGCAAGAACTGCACACTAAATTATCTTACCACGTGCTAGTAATTGAAAAAATATAGCAGTGCCACCAATTAGAAGTAACGAATTTCATATAATCAGAAAAAAATGTAAGCACATATCCGAATAATAACAGGAAATAATGAACGCGAATTTAAAAGAAGGAAACAGTTAAAACCTGGTCAAGCTATAACTTAGAGAAGTGTGGTATCATAAACAAATTATTAACATATTGTTGGAATTTTATTGATGTAAGAAGCCGCATAAATCTCTGGGTCAGAAACTGATAAGCACTTTCTGAAGGAAAAAAAACCATGGCATATTTTCGAAATGGTTGTCTGCTACATACCTATTATTTACGCAGGTATTTCTGTTGTGTCACATTTGTTTATTGATTAGGCAAAGTCGCGTTAAGTATTTAATGAATGCGAATGCAAACTAAGTACAAAGTCCTGTTAAGTATTTAATGAATGCGAATGCATACTAAGTAAAATAATTTGAGCTGCAACATAGTTTAACAGTATTATGAACGGCAGTGAAAGAGTTCAACATTCTTTAACTTCTTAATAGTTGTTTAAGAGTTACACAGTAATAGCATTAGATAAAATGCATTTATCAGATGTTAAAAAAGGTCACGTGAATCTTAAGTTTAATGGGCCGTCAAATTAAACCATGAAAAATAAGATTCAGACGATTAACCGCTTGTTGAATTTTCACTATCTAAACGTTTACACACTTTCTTTCCAAAAACTAAAGATGTTCAGCTGGATTATATTAGAGTTAGAAAAATTTTAATCTGATAATCCTTGGTTAATTATATTTATATTGCTTTTGAAAGATTTTTATCGATTATTTAAGTAACTTTTCATGTAGTATAATCCATTTTTCATTCTTGGCGATTTTAGGGGCGATTCTGGCAATCCCTGCTATGATTTAGAGAATATTCCATTCTGGCAATTCTTTCCGCGTCTTTTGTTGCACTTTTGACGTCTTGTATTGCCATTTTGTCGTCTTTTGTCGCCAAGGTAAAAATCGCAACATCCCATTTTAGCAACCCTTTTCGCGTCTTTTGTCGCCGAGGTAAAATTAAAAAAAAATTACTTTCATGTTGTGCTCTATGAGCCACAGAACACATGCTGTACAAACAGCTGTTGCCACGTGCGACCTCCGACAGCCAGCGGTATCGGATTCTGTAATTTTTTTTTAGCGGACGTGAGACCATGTTTAAATTGCTACAGATCAACTGTTGCACAAACGGCTACAAAAGACGCGGAAAGTGTTCTAGAATAGGATGTTCGTCAATTCATAGCACGGATTGCCAAAATCTCACTTAAAATCGCCAAAAATAAAAAAAAGGATTATACTACATCTGTTCTAAAACTTGTATTTAAGGAATTCAAAGTAATTCGGTTTTCATGTACTGTTATTCGTACCACTGATTATGTTCTTGACTCGTATTGACAACAATCTGAAATAAGTAACAATAAAAATGAGAAAGGTCTTTTGAATATTTTGCATACATCTTCAATTTAGCCTTGATTTTGATGTATGTGATTAATTTATATATAAATTTTGTTCACAACATTTGTAGATAACTTACGTCTTATTGGGTAATACTCCACCCCTACAAAGTTGTTAGAAAGTGGCCATAAACACACTAAGCAATTTCTTACAGTATTCCTTTTTAACCTACGATGACATACAACTTTGACATTACATAAACTGGTAATACAAAAAACAAGCGTCCTGTCCTTACGCTTGTCATAGAGAGTTACAGTCAAACTGCCAGTTACAGCCAAATTATAACCCCTCCCTTAAGTAACTAACTCCTTAAAACGGGCGATTGTTCATTTAGAAATTAGACCGTGTGAAATTTTGTGACTTCAGTACTATCGTCAGAAACAGCAAGAAGAACCTCGTTGGAATCATCTCTTTTTTTTAGGGGGGGGGGGTCGGGTATGTCGGATGGTTTTGGAATAGCAGGTGTGGTTAGAGAATTACAGTATTTGACGCGTATTTGGTCAACGAGACGACGAACAACATCTCTTGATGGTCATTGCTTAATGCGATACTAAGTCCTTCGAAGGACTGTGCCAGATAATCTTGTTGGTCCACTTTGATAACTTTATATATAAATGGTGCTGTTAATATTGTACGAACTTAATTTAAGTCTTTCGAGTTCTTTGTGCGGAAAAGTTATTGATTATCTGTTTTATCAGATACCGTGTGGTCAGAATTAAAACACCCCTACTCTGAGCTCTCTATACATCGAACTACTCAGTGTAAAGGCTCCAAAATTGTTGAACCTACTACTCAAGACATGGATACAGTGTCTAGAACTAATAGTGTGCCTACCGCCTATGCTTCCCAATGCTGGGAGATGTTCCTGAAAAGCCGACTCCGCCAGACGGCGTTGGTCTCGAATAAGCGGTCCAAACGGAGGAGTTAATATTGAAACTAATGGGACTTTATTGGAAATAAAATGACCGATATCTTTCGAAATAAATGAAGAATTTGTGTGAAATTTGGTGTGATTATTGTAAGTGGTATACACAAATATTCATTTGATTTTCAGAGAGATTGAGCTAGGGATATATTCGTATTTTTAAAATTTTATTTAACTTGATCTGGTGTTAGTTCAAACCTTTGAGGTCCAAAATAATCAGGTTCATTTATCACAGTAACCTGAAATTCGTTCTGACGTTTCCTCTTCTGGTACATTTCAATTCTTTCGATTTTGAAGCTTATCGGGCTAGCCTGGCCTGGGTCCGCCATAGGACTTTACCTAGTTTTAGAAAATAACTCGAAAATCTGAGAACATTGGAAATCTAAATTTAATATATCGCTTTCTTTTGGGGTGTATTTTAATTCTTTCAATTTTGAACCGTACCGGGTTAGCCCATCTTAGGCCCGCCTTAGAAACTCACCCGTTTTCGCAGTATAACTCAAGAGCAGGTGAATCTAAAATGCCGAAGTTTAGAATATCCTTGCCATTTGCTGTATATTTTAACTCTTTGGATAAAAAATCTTATCGGGCCAGCTCGTCCTGAGCCCAACAAAAGGATATTATCGTTTTTTGAGAATAACTTAAAATTCGGAGCATCTGGAATGTATAAATTTAATATGTCATTGTCCTTTGGGGTATATTACATTTCATCGCATTTCGAACCGTATCGGATTAGCCCATCTTGGGCCCGTCATAGAAATTTACTCGCTTTTAAAAAATAACTCGATGAATCGGAGTAGCTAAAAAATTTAAATTTAGTATATCATTTCCGTTTGGACGGATTTTAATTTAGATTTTGAACCTCGATGGGCTTGCCCGTCTTGGATCCGCTGAAGAATGCATTCGTTTTTGAAAAATAACTCGAGAACCAAAGTAGCTAGAAATTCCAAATTTAACATATCGTTGGCTTTTGGGGTATATCTAAGTTTCTTCGCATTTGAACTTTATCGGGGTAGTCCGTCCTGGACCCGACATAGGAATGGACCCGCTTTTTAGAATACCTGGAAAATAGGGGAAACTAGAAAATATAAATTAAGTACATCCTTATCTTTTGGGGATTATTTTAATTCCTTTGTTTTTGAACCGTATCGGGCCAACCCGTTTTGGGCCCGCCTTAGAAATTCACTTTTTTGGTGGAATAACTCTAAAGCCGGAGTATCAAAAAGTTTCAAGTTTTAAATGTCGTTGTCATTTGCGGTATGTCTAAGCTCATTGGATTTAAAACCTGATCGGGCTAGCCCGTCCCGGTCCCAACAAAAAGAATGTACTCGTTTTTTAAAAATAACTCTAAAACTGTAGCACCTAGAATATCTAAATTTAGTGTACCATTGTTTTTTAGGGTATATTTTATTTCTTTGGATTTTGAACCTTATCAGACTCGCCCATCTTGGGCCCGACATAATGATAATGTACTCATTTTTTGAGAATAACTCTTAAATCGGAGCAGCTAAAAAATCTAAATATAGTATATCAATTTCTTTTGGGGTTTATAATAATTTATAATTTGAACCTCATCGGGCTAGCCCGTCTTAGGGATGCGATCGTGTTTGATGAATAACTCGAGAACCGGAGTAGCTAAAAATTCCAAGTTTAGCAAGTTATTGTCTTTTGTGATATATTTCATTTTTTCGACTTTAAACTTCATTCAGCTAGCTCGTGCTGGGCCTGCCATAGGAATATACTCATTTTTTTTTTTAGAATAACCCGAAAACTGGAGCAGATAGAAAATCCAAATTTAGTATATTAATTCCTTTTCGGGTAGAATTTAATATTTTTGGCGTATATATAATTATAATTAGTGGCTTAGGCATGGGAGATAGGATGTGTGGTAAAAAACCTCATTTGCCGAACAATTACATTAGTTTTCAAACTTGTCCATATTTTAAAAAAAATGAATTTTGTACTATAAGCTCCATTCGATCGTCGGCCCCCTTTTTTCCTAGATACATAGTTACATCCATATGCAAATGAGCTAAGAAGTGCGAAATTTGTCCACGGATGTTGGGTCGGTGCACTGGGAGCACAAGTGAAGGTTGCGGTTCTGTGTGATCTGACGATGAAGGTTTTATGCCTTCGAAACTGGTCAATATTAGTATTTTGAGTTGTATTCTGCTTTTTACGAAGATAATTTCATTTCTTTAGCAGAAATTTGGACCGCACGTATTGATTTTGTTTACTTGAAATTGAAAATTTTCAATAATTTTTAAAAGCATTATATGAATAACTTGAACGAATGCTTTAAAAGCAAACTTTTGTTTTGCATTTTGATACATATTACCATGTAAACCTAAAAAGAGAATGTATTAGAATGTCTAGCAGATATTTTGTTTTATCTTATATGTTCTGCTACTAGGAAAATTGCCTGTCGGTGGCCTTGTGAATTTGGAAGAAAAACATGAAACACCATTGCCGCTTGAACATTAGAACAAGGTGGGGGCTGCCTACAAGTGATGTCTCTTTGTACGGTGAAAGATAGCGCTGATAAGAATTTCGATTGAGAGTGGACATGTAATCGACCGCTATTTTATTTCGACAGGCGCGTCTCCTTTACACACGTTTCCGCAAATTGCCACATCTCTTACACGAACAATACTCAAAAGATCTGCAAATCAGCGGGGCTCTGAAAATGGGTAGAACACCAGGAAAGGACATTTTGTACTGCCTTCAGGGTGGCCTCTAGATAAAATAGGAAGTATCTCATTAGTACATTGGTCATCTGAGATCGAATCTGTTTTTACTAAGTAAGTTTTTACTAAGAACCGTCACATGTACACTATTATTTTTCGTTCTAAGATTGGACAGGATGGACCTTAGAGCAGGAATAAGAAGTATCTCTCCTGTAAGGGATGGACCCACTCAGAAGGAAATATTTTTCGAAACTATAAGTAGCAATCTTTCACTCATTTGATGTTTGACGTTGATGTTTGACGTTGTAATTGACGTTGAAATCTATATTTTTGTTTCTATATTTGGATTAAAAAGGGCTGTTTTTAAAGCCATATTATATCAGTTTTCTAATAGATCTATCAACATATTTAATAGTTTTTATAGTCGATGAAGCATGTCCTCAAATTCTAAAAAGAAAGTGAATGACAGGCACTGCTTCGTACCTGAATATAAAACAGGTTACAAAAATTTCAGAGGCAAATATTCTCTATATAAAGCTCCTGACAACACGATGAACTGAGAGCTAAATGGACAAAGTTAATTCCTCGTGCTGATAAAGTTCAAAACAAAAACTCTGTGGTTTGTGAGTTGCATTTTGCTAATGACTGGTTTTGCATTATTTAATTCTCTTGCATATAAGCGTAGTCAAGATCTAGGATAAGGGAGATCGACGATCGAATGTGGGTTTACGCAGATCGGGCTAGCCCGTTAAGGTTTTAAATCTAGTGAGCTAAGATATACCGCAAATGACAACGACATTCTAAACTTGGAACTTTTAGATACTCCGATTATAGAGTTATTCCCCAAAAAGTGAATTTCTAAAGCGGGCCCAAAACGGGTTCTCCCGATACGGTTCAAAATCGAAGGAATTAAAATATTCCCCAAAAGATAAGGATGTACTAAATTTATATTTTCTAGCTGTCCCGATTTTTCAGTTATTCTAAAGAAACGTGTCCATTCCTATGTCAGGCCCATGACGGGCTACCCCGATAAAGTTCAAAATTGGAGAAATTAAAATTTTCCCTAAAAGATAAGGATGTACTAAATTTATATTTTCTAGTTGTCCCGATTTTTAAGTTATTCTAAAAAAACGGGTTTATTCCTATGTCGGGCCCAGGACGAGCTACCTCCGATAAAGTTCAAATCCGAAGAAACTTAAATATACCACAAAAGCCAACGACATGTTAAACTGTAATTTTTAGCTATTGCGGTTCTCGAGTTATTCTTAAAAAACGAATGCATTCTTCAGCGGACCTAAAACGGGCTAGCCCGATGGGGTTCAAAATCTAAGTAGAAATCAATCCAAAAGGAAATGATATACTAAATTTACATTTATAGTTACTCCGTTTGATCGAGTTATACTTGAAAAGTGAGTAAATTTCTATGACGGGCCAAGACGGGCTAGCCCGTTAAGGTTCGAAATGCGATGAAATATAATATACCATAAAGGACAATGATATACTAAATTTAAACATTCTAGATGCTCCGAATTTTGAGTTATTCTCAAAAAACGATATATCCCTCTTGGTGGGCTCAGGACGGGCTACACAGAGGGGGTTCAAAATCTAAATTAAAATCCATCCAAAAGGAAATGATATGGTAAATTTACATTTTTTAGATACTCCGTTTGATCGAGTTATTCAAAAAGCGAGTAAATTTCTATGGCGGGCCAAGACGGGCTAGCCCGATAAGGTTCGAAAAGCGATGAAATATAATATACCACAAAGGATAATGATATATTAAATTTAGACATTCTAGATGCTCCGAATTTTGAATTATTCTCGAAAAAACGATATATTCCTCTTGTTGGGCTCAGGACGGGCTAAATCGATAAGATTTTTAATCCAAAGAGTCAAAATATACAGCAAATGACAAGGATATGCTAAACTTCGAATTTTTAGATACACCTGTTCTCGAGTTATACCAAAAACAAGTAAAGTACTATGGCGGGCCCAGGACGGGCTAGCCTGATAAGCTTCAAAATCGAAAGAACTGAAATGTACCACAAGAGAAAACGTCATACCGAATTTCACGTTACTGTGATGAATGAACTTGATTATTTTGGATCTTGATTGTTTGAACGACCACAGATAAAGTTAAATAAAACTTAAAAATACGAATATATCCCTAGCTCAATCTCTCTGAAAATCAAATGACTTTTTGTGTATACCCCTTGCAATAATTACTCCAAATTTCACACAAATTCATCAATTATTTTCAAAGATATCGGTGATTTCATTTGCATTAAATTCCCATTAGTTTCAATGTTAACTCCTCCGCTTTAGACCGCTTATTCGAGATCAACGCCGTCTGGCGGAGGCGGTGTTTAGGGAACCTGTTTTTCGCCTCGGTCGGCACACTATTCCTTCTAGACATGGAGAAAGAGATTACGCGAAAAAAAATTTAGTTCCAGAAACACCGATAGGTGGCGCTATGCAACAGAATATATGCTAAAAAGACACAAAATAATCACAAAAAAAACAAACACATGCGATATGGAATTTTTACTTTTTAATTTCTTTTGCTGATGTGAAAAAAAAGGAAGATAAAAAAGTGAAGAAACTTAAACTGTTATTGCAACTGCAATTTCGCACTCTAAGCACAAAAATTTGCATAAACCATTGGTTTGCAGCTACTATGTTCTGGACATAAAAGGGGATAAAACTGGGAAATTTTCATTCTTATCAGCGATGGCTGTCACACTGCCAGAACGCGCTTTGCTTGTGAAGCTGTTTTATGAAAACAAAGGACATGCTGCAGCTGCACTTCGAGAGTTTCGTCAACTTAAGAATTTGCTCAAAGGACCATTACTTCCACAAGCTATCAGGAGAATGATCGCTCGATTCGAGAAAACTGGGCATCTTGGAGTTCAGCCGGGTCGAGGACGCAAATCGACTTGTTCAGATGTCGTTGACGATGTTGCCACCGCTATTGTTGAACAATCAATGGATAACGTTATACGCAGCATTCCCTGCATCGATAAGGTCCTTGTGATATGAATGCTTGGTACATTCGAATAAAATGTGTTACAAATGTGTATTTTGTGTCTTTTCAGCATATTTTCTGTTGTACAGCGTCGCCCATCGGTGTTTCTGGAACTATTTTTTTTTCGCGTAATCCATTTCCCCATGTCTTGAGTAGTATGTTCAACAATTTTGGAGCCTTTACACTGAGTAGTTCGATCTAGAGCTCAGAGTAGGGGTGTTTTAATTCTGGCCACCCGGTACTACATATGGATAGACGACGATCTTGCCAGTTTTTAGTCCTAGATCCATGAGCGATTCTCCTGTTGAAAATCGTGTCGTACTCTGTACGGTAAGATACTGTAATAATAAGAAACTGGATAACATTTTCTTGCAGTTACTGAAATGATCCTTTTGCCCTTGGTCATATGTGCCATCCACTCATTTTAGCCATTCTGCGAAGGATGCTAGGGTGAAATAAACATTGACCGAATAAAATTAGTACTTAGAAAGAAGCGTTAGAGTGAGTTGTCTACCATTGATACCAGAAGAACGTGAATACCATTTATTGAAATAATTTCCCGCAAAGATATAATTGTAGCTACCGCTGTAATGAACCTGATTTGGTAAACCTCTAACGGGTTACTAAGAATAATATCTATCCACTATCCAGGAATCCATAAAAATAAATAAGTTTCGGGAATGGTAAGGTCTACTTGCAAAATAACTGACTGATAATTCATGAGACTGATAATTTAGAGCTATAATGCAGCTGGTTTCATATTGGCTATTCCATGCTTTTATCAAATACTCTATTCTGACGAAGAATAATCGTATGAAACTGTTCCATGGATGTAGTTATCTACAACAAGAGCAAGATTTTTACTATGGAAATGTCCCCATAAGGGTTTTGAGTATAAACCTGGTCGTTGTATACTCGGGCAGTCTGAGCTCAATATTTAAAAAAAAATTAAGCTGAATAGTATGTAGAACTGAATTTGTCGGTCTCCATAGACATTCACAATATTGTGGTACATAGAAGTTTTATTGCTTTCACTTACTGCTATTCCATGCATAACAAGCTATAACATGCATAACAAGCTATTCCATGCATAACAAGCTTATCCTTAGCTATTCCATGCATAACAAGCGCATAACACATGTAAAACTAGCACATAATAAGGGGATAACAAGAGAAAAACAAGCTTAAAACTGGTCATAGGTGCTATTAACTGCAGTAGAAGTGTTATATTAACTTCCATCAGATGTTTCTATAACTGGTTCACTGAAAATTTTATCATCATATTATTTTGCAGTAAACTTTTTTTTACATTTTAAACAATCTTCAGTTCTTATCTAAATAAAAATAAAATCATTATTTAAAATTATAATTTACTATAAGCTTTACATAGGCAATACATTCATTATTGTTTATTCAGCTTTAAGAATTTAAATAAGAAAATACTCTGCCAGACGGAAAATAAACATCATTGTGAAAATACTTGGTTCGGAAGTTTTTGTGAAACTTGGTTTTATCTCATATGTTAAAGTTTCCAGCTGTCATCAACTGTCTCTAATGTCTCGTATCAGAACAATGAACGTCAAGAGTAAAAACTGGATAAGGATTTTGAAATATGTCAACCGTTCCTGCTACTTGGAGAAGAAACAATATTTTATTGGGAATGGAAATCCCGATTTAAATCATAGATTATCTTTTTTACAGATGTTTTATATAGATTTAACAGTATAGATATAACAGTTTATTGATCCTTCACATACTGAAAACAAAAACTGCTTCTAGTGCTTTAATTTTTATTTTCCCATATAGTGTAAAGGGGAAGTACTGTTACGGGGTCGAAAATTTGAATTCGAGTTTTCTACGAAATAACACGTTTCAAGCATCCCGAACTTGAATCGATTGTGTTCAGGTGTGTGCGTGCGGGAGAAGGAATACGACGTGTCACTAACGAAAGGGACATTTCAAATTAATAATAATATAAAAATATAATCATTGAATATTGGAAGCTTATTGATTTTAAACTCAATAGAGAGTTCGGAAGACATCACATTTTCAAATGAAAATTTGAAACATCACCAAACAATCATAACTTTCAACAGTGTTACGTAAATAAGCACTATTATTATTGCCTTGTTTGCTTTTTCATATTTTTATACATTTATTTATATACCTATTTAATTATGATTTTTGTATACTAATATTCCCCTCATCCCCATACCATTATACTGATAAGTTACCTACTATTTTCATCTTTAATCTTGGTCTATAGTTACTTATTTGTAACAGATAGGCTAGAGATGGGGTTTTTGTACTTACCTTAGTTTCTGCAGAGTTTTCGATGAAAAAATTTCAATATATATATATATATATATATATATAAAAATATAAATTAGTAAATCCAATGTTAGAATGTATGTAGTAACTCATAATACACTATTCCAAAATTTTCTACAAAATACAAAGAAATAAAAGAAATTAAGACATAAAGAGGAAATAATAAAGCGTAATGCAGGTCATAAAGACAAAGACAATCAACAAATTTCAAAAATGAGGAATGAAAATAGGAAAACAAAAAAATCAAGCAAAAAAGCTTGCACATGGAAGAGCTTTAGGCTTAAGATAAGTTCATGTCGAAAAAATTCTCTTCAGGTCCATATATCCCTTCGAAATGAACACAAAAATGCTTGTATATTATACATATATATATATATATATATATATATATATAATATGCACATATATATACATATATATATATATATATATATATATATATATATATATATATATATATATATATATATTATATATGTATAATATTTCCACATACTAAATGCGTTTAAAGGCTGAGCATATTTAGAAGCTAATCCATATGTATATTTATCAAGGTCAAGATTGATTGACTTTAAGGCTTGTTTAGAATTATTACATGAAGGTAACCTGAATTTAGTACCAAAGGACATTAAAGTTCTTAAAGATTTATCTTTAACAATGGCTAAGTCTCCAGTATCTATATGCCCCAGGTGTGGATTTATAAAGTTGGCATAATTATCAACACTACAAATACATTCACCATCTACATGTATTGAGGAATCTTTGCCGAATGATAGAGATTTTGAAATTGCATTGTAATTAAAAATGGTTCTTCCAATAGACTTGTTGTATTTAAAAATTTTAGTAACATCCAAATCCTTTACAGGCAATAAATGATGAAAATGATTGAAATTCTTAAAGTTTATAGAATTATAAATAAGATGCTTAAAATATATTACACAATAAGAATTAGAGCAGTTATTATTATGAAATTGATTAAGTTTTATTTTTAAATATTTTGATCTAGTAATGAGCAAATCATAGAAAATATGATTAAAATGTTCATTAATAAGATTTAACATTAAGAAAATAGCATAAACAGTATTTAAATGTTTTTTCTTAACCGCAAATACCCATGATTTTATAAATTTCCATTGAAATGTGTTGTTAAAATGTTGATGTATACTTTTAATCTCAAATTTAAAATCATGTTGGGGGGAGTTTCCTTTACCGCGTTTAAATCTTTTGAGTTTAGCCGATTTACTATTATGTAAAAGAGGATTAAAAAAGGTGATTAAAAATAGAATATTTATTATCTGCAAAATTATTTTTTCAATATTACCATTGAGATATAAGTGATTTCATCCATATGGAAAAAGAGTACATTGTGATTTAATATAGAAGTTTTCAAAGAACATTCTATCAGCAGTATTTTTTTTAATATCCAAAATATGTATAGTTATATTTTCTAAAGCATGATGAGCAAAGTGTTTATATTCAATTTTATTAGAAGTAGGAAATATATATATATATATATATATATATATATATATATATATATATATATATATATATATATATATATATATATATACATATATATATATATATATATATATATATATATACATATATATATACATATATATATATATATATATATACATATATATATATACACATATATATATATATATACATATATATATATACACACATATATATATATATATATATATATATATATATATATATATATATATATATATATATATATATATATATATATATATATATATATATTTATATTTATATGTATGTATATTTTAACGTGTGACAATGCAAAATGATTTATTCTGGATTATTTTACTCCCATACAGCTCGTTCAAACAAATGAGACCTAGTGGAATCAATTTGACTGATCAATCCCTACTTGCTGATATAAATTTTAAGAGACGGAAACATTTAAACATGGGTGTTACCTTATATTTGTAACTAACGGCTTATTTTTGTGTGTATATATAAGTATATATATATATATATATATATATAATTAAAGGCAAAATGATTGTGCTAACGTAGTTTATTATAATGCATATAGAAGGGCATGGAGCGCCAATGAAAATGTTTTTGGAGCTATTGAAGGAGCGATGAAATAACGCTGATAGATTTCGGCTGGGAGACGGAAATATTGAAGTATAAGTCTCACCCAAAGAAGAAATGCAAAACTTAGAGCCAATTACATTGTTAATTTCATAGGCCTACCGTAAAAAATTTCAAAGATGCCTAGAGCGCAGATGCTCTGCATGGGGACAGCTATACATAATAAAAGATGATGGCTGTCTGTGTGTATGTACAACTTGTAGCGGGAAATCCAAGCGTCGTACAGCCATGAAATTTGGTACACAGTTTCTTCAGGACCCGGGACGATGCACCTCGTGAGATTTTTTCTATTTATGCTGTAGATGTTATAAGTGGGCGTATTGTTAAAGCGTTCGTTACATTTATATACCGAAACTTAAGCGAATATTCGAAAATCAAAAATAGATGTGTCAATAAACAGCTGCTTAGACGCGCTACGCTACGACCCCCGGGCAACGTCGTGTACATTTTTCAGTATTCGAATAAGATGAAACAAATAATTTGGGAAGGAAGCATACGCATGAATACTGTTCTTTAAGGATTCCGTAGTTCAAAGTACTTAATCTAAATCAAAGTACAGAATGCAAGTTTAAGTGTGAATTTTTCTGTTCGTCCTGAAGATGCCTTTCACTTGATATAACTACTCAAAAGGTTTCGAATTTTTTTCCAACTCTTTCATTTTTTACACCCTTTTTTATCATCGAATTGCAGTAACTGAGTAATTTTTGTGTGTATACAAAATTGGATGTTTTTGTTCAAAAAAGTTTTCAAAGCTAATATAAGAAACTGGATATTCGCTGCTGTATATAGTAAGTGCACAAATAAAAAAAAATAAAATTTTTAGTTCTGTGTTTAGATGCACCACATGAATGAATCTGTCATTTTTTTTAAATTTTCACACTTATACATATATTTTATTTACCCTCTTGCTTAATAATGTGCAACGTACACCGTACAAAGCTAGCTCAATGTACAACGCTAATCAATGTACAACGCTCATGTATTTTGGTTGGGTTGTTACATCTCTAAAATTATTTCAGATGCTTCTGTTAATTACTTTTGCTGCAACTTGTAAAGCGTCTTGCAGTCCCATGCGGGGCTCGAACCCTGAATCTTCGTACTGCCCAACGAAGGCTCGCCCAATGAGCTATTGGGATCGAATTGCAAGCTCTTATCGTTGACCCTGCATGCTTTTCTCTCTAATGTCAGATTGACGTGCAACTTGAAAATTTGACTGACCTCTGACTTGACATCCAGCAATGTTTAGTGATTGAAGATTTTTGATATTTTTCTATTTTTATACAATGTTGATGTTCTTTTAAGTGGTTTAGTAGTAAGGAACGTTTAGTTTGACCAATATCGATAGTCTGCACTGACATTGAGTTTAATAAATGCCTCATTTATTGCCTCAATAATTTCAGGTAGAACTTAAATTATTTCCCCCATCTAGAGACTATGTGGACAAAATATCATAGATCTAAATGGGGTCCACATGTAACCTCGCGTGTTATCTGTGCTAAACCACTTACAACCCAAACATGATAATTTACATTCAACCAATCTAGGTACCATATAGCACAATTATCGGTTCCATGTAGGATAGCCCCTTGCAGCCTATATAGTTACAGTCCACATGCAGAACATATTAGTTCCATATGGGATAATGCACACCACTCTCATGTAATTTATACCGTATTCAGTTAATATTGATCCCAAACAAACTACCTCGTTTTTAGCCGACATGTCTAATCATATTCAGCTAATGTTCGCTCCACGTTGTTTAGCATTTCATTGTCACATAGTTTAATGAAAATTCATGTATGTCTACTAAAATGACAAACATGCTTTAGTTTGTTTTTCATTTCCGTTTCCTTGATTGTGGCAGATATAATCTGTTATTCAGCACCCCATGGTTGTGTAAGAAAATGCAATTAAGGGCTAAATTTAAATTATGGAAATTGTAAAATTTAAATGTATCACGAATAAATAATTTAAAGGATAGGGCTTAGTATTACGTTTTGTGCTTAACACAAAGCAATTCAGTAAATCATTCCAAAATGAAAACATTCAAGTTGATACTACAGCTTAATCCACCATTATACTAAATTTGAAATCTCCCTATGATTTAGAAATGGCTGAAAAACTTGCAAAACCCACCAAACTGTTATATAGTAACATTCAAAGATAATTTTATATTTATATTCATTGGTTTAGTAGAAAATAAGTATTGAAACGTGAATCGAAAGAAAATACATTTGAGTGAGGAAAATACTTAGAAGATAATATTTTAAAATATTTTTATTATTTTATTTAGCACTTGAGCTAACCATGTGAGATCTATAAGGTTTACCAAATTAATTTATAAACTGTAAAGCTGGTACAGATTAGTCATAAGTCGAGTAGTCGAGTATTGGGAAAACGCGTAACGTGACCTCCTTAAAATTGGAATTTAGAAGTCACAAACACCAGCACCATAACAAAACCAGTGATCGAATAGGACGCAAAAATAACCCCTTAAGTTCACCCTCTTGTCCGGAGAAGTATATCTCCAAGATGACCTGCCCGAAAACACAGAAGAATCAAAACATAAAATAGCAAACCCTTACCTTTAAGGAACTTCTTCAGCCAGAAATATTAAATAAAACAAAATCACAGAAAATCAAAATAAACACACAAGAATTCAGAAGTTAAAATAAATCATCATTTATTAAAGTTATGTATGGAGTTATCAAACACTTAAGCTGAATCTTTATCAGTATGCCACTGGACCCAGGCGCAAAATACCTTATCTAAAATGCCACAGGCTTCAGAGCCGCAAAAATTAAATGTAGTAAATCAGAGTTGGAAAACATTAAATAATTGTAAACTTTATAAATTAAGGAGGTATGGTCAACAGAACGGGGGCGAGCATTCAAAGTACATTCGAAATAGAATTTCGGATTTTAAATATAAAACATTATAGATAATCAATTTATGTTCTTTAAATAATTAAATAAGCAATTGTAATAAAACTTACTAGTCGGCATTTGATGCATTTGAAGTTAGGTTCACCATTCAACTAAGTCTTCATCGAATGGTAAAATTACAGTCTACAATTCAAAGGCTTACCTCGAGCCACGTTGACGAAGGGGTTCTCAAACAGACCAGTGGAGATCGGAAATCCTAGCCAGTAACACTCGCTCCACATAAAAACGGGTCCGGCACACCAGCGGTGCCATATCGTCACATGGTCCGGACAGGCTAGTCGCTCATGGTCTCCACGCAGAAGCAATCAGCCAGCCCAACCCTGCATCGTCAGGCACGGAATAGGACCCTGCATGGGACTCGGGTCATCGGGAAATCCGAAAGCAGTGACGATGTTAGTCTTCAATTCGGCAGGGCCTCGGATTATCCGGACGACTCATGGCTACATTTCCCCAGACAGCAATCACTCACGGATCTCAAAGAACCGGAACTGGTGGACAAGCTCCCGAGTCCGTCGTGAGCATCGAAATTATCGGACCGAAGCCACGACTGCCGTAGAGTAGTCAAGTATTCAAATGGGAAAATGCGCCGGGAAAAAAAATGTTCCGAGTATTTATGTCCACCTCGCCGACGCAGAGAGAGCTATCATTTTTAAATCCAAACCGTCAAAATACTTCTCACCATATTAATACCAGATGCCTCCAAGTTACGCCAGCAAAAGGGCCGTCGCGACTCAAAGCCACCACCTGTATATATTATTTTTTCCAGCAGAAACATATACATTGAAAGCATTCAATTTCATCAGCCAAAACGATGACCTCGAACCCAACGGAAGAAAAGGAACTTCGAATGCCCGCACTTTCGAAATAATACTTTTAAAAATGGATTCAGATTGTGGCTTGAAGAGTTAAATGTTTCTAAAACATATCAATTACACAAATGAATGACAAGAAAGGGTTTCAACCAGAATTAAATAGATAAAAAGCTTTAAATAAATTAGATGACTTGAAATACATTATGAGTTTATACACTTAATACAAAAGTAATGCGGGGTTTCGAATCCCGATTCCAATTCGAACAATCAGCCATGGGTCACATTCGGCCAATATGGATTACATTCAGTCAATATGGGTCAAATTCAACCAATATGGGTCTTACTTGGGTATCCTGCAAGGTGCTAGAATTGCTAGAACGTCTTATGTATACAAAATGACATGATTTTAGGCGATGTAGCAAGCTTTTTCATTTTTCCATCTAAAAACGAAATGCAGTGGACATTCTGTGGATGTTTCTGACCGAAGTACGGTTGTATTTCAAATCATGTAAATAAAACTTGAATGGTGATGTGAAATTTTCTATTTTTCTAAATTCATTAAAGTAATTAAAATCTTAACTAAGTCTTATTTTCCTAAAATGAAATATTATCTTTTTAAAAATTTATATAAACATGTTTAATGAAGTCTATCAGATGTTAACTAAGCAAATTGAATTAACACTTTACACAACAAATTTAAACCATGTATTTTATTAAATTATTAGTTTGAAAATATTTTATTCAATTTGTCTTGATTCTACATTTAACACACTAGAAGAATTATGCTACCTTAATAAGAGGTTTTTTTTGTTGTTGTTGCTGCTTTTTTTTATTAGACAACGAAATTATTCAACTTTTTAAAATATTCTTGGAATAAAACAGTTCATTCTTAAAACAAATTACTTTTTACCTTAATTTACTAATTAAATGCATTTCTTTCAAAGATTGGGAACGAGAATATAGAAGATCATTTGTATCTTCTTTCATTCTGTTGCCTGAAGGTAAATAATTAACATGTTATAAATGCTAAGCATAAAGCGTGTTATATCGTAATTATTTATCAAGAAAAGTGCATTTTTGTTATTTGAATTTTAAGCATCTGTTGTGCGCATTGCACTTCCATAAGCTAAGTACTCTCAAATGGAAGAGATTTTACTGTGATATAAAAAGAAACTAAATAATTCAGTTCCCTTCTTGTAAAGATGAGAGCAATTATTCTTCATCAGATTAGCACCATAAATATTGCACATTACATTTTACATACTGTAGGTTCATTCTTCATTTCCTTTGATAATTATTTTTTTCACATTTTCATGCCTTTAAGCGAGCAAGTAAAAATGTTTAATTGCACGAAGTCTTGTGAAGAAATAACTATTTCCAATCCGTAGTTTGACTTTCTAGTAAATCACAATAATTGGAATACATTAGACCCAGTGGCTAAATGGCTATGTTGACCAACGGCTCTTCGTAAAAGACTCATTTATTATATAAAAATAATTATCGCAAATCAGCACTGGCTCATTCATAAGAGGTTATAATAAACCTGTTGTTACTATATCCCTCATTTTTGTTATATTGTGTTTTACCTGTAAACTAACAGCCTATTAGTTCTTCGGGTTAAATTGTCCAATCACATCGCCAGTGTAAAACAGGTTCCAATTTAAAGGTACCAAATTCTAATATCGGAAGCAATTGTGAAAACCAGACGTATTTGTAATAGCTTTTCATAATTGTAATAACTGAAAGTATCAAATCGTAATAGTGGTTCATACAACCCACTAGTTCGTCTTCTCTGGTGGTGAGCTTCAGGACCCATCAATGGCTGGAATTCTAATATATGGCAAGGAAGAGATGTACACTTAATGAATACCAACATTTGATGTTAAAATTCTTCACTTTAATATGTTAAATGATATATATTATATACATATTCAAAAGTATAATAAACAAGAAAGATCAATCATGCTTAAAGCATTGATTATGAAACAATTTCCAACTTCAATGCAATTTTATTTAAAAAAGTCGAAAATGCAATACATTCCTCGGAAATATTTTAAAACTTATCACAATACTACATTAATTTATTATATTTGAAAACTTAAACCTTCATTGAAAAAAATGAACTTCATTCAAATGACGGCATTGAAATATAAATTGCCTGGTTTAAATATCTTTACAGTGCGATGCATTCCACGGTAATATTTTTAAAACTATCATAATACTACGATAATTTATTATATTTGAAAACTTCATCGAAAACAACTGAAATTAATTCAAATGACGTCATAGAAAAAATAACACGCCTGGATCTCTCTATAAAAACAGGATTTCATTCATAACTTTCTCCCATTCATTTCATTCATCACAATACTATAATAATTTATTTTATTTAAAAATTAAGACCATGGAGCTACAAGTAATTAAACTCGATGCTTAAAACTTCATCGAATAATCAAATTTGGATAATCATTTAAACTCAAATATATTGTCATTGCGTTGTTTCAGTATGTAGATGCACAGAATTTAAGCAAAAATAAAGTAGTTTTAGGATGGATACAACACTCAATATGAATTAAAAAGAACTTAAAAAAATCGCGAATTCGAAACAAGATGGATGCCATATATCATTTTGAAGTGGGTCATGTGATCGTTTCATATCATGGTCACGTGATCGTTTCATATAAGAGGTGTAATTATTATTTTAATTTTTATTTAAAGAACTACTGAATATATTTTGCTGAATTTTTTTTATATATTTTATGGAACAATTTAAATATTACCTAAAATTTTCGAAGCAATTTGTGAATTTTAAATTTGCTTAAAAACTTGTTTGAAAAATTAGGTCCCATAGGGCTCAATGTATTTCATTTTTTCAACCCGGGTTCAATCAAAAACTAATTGGGTGATATTATTCATTTATATTCCCATAGGTCCTACAGACCGTCTGAACAACATACTAAAATTTCATTTCGATTAAGTCATTTTTACGGCAGTTATCGTGCTAACGGACAGACAGACAGACAGAATGAACAGAGTCATAAACACTTTTCAACTTTGTTGTAAAGTGTTAAAAATGCAAATATCAAATTAATTATATCAATTATATTCTTTCAAATACTTTTAACAAATCACCATATTTCAGCATTTGAAGGTATTTCACGTTATCAATTTTAAACTTAATATCATTTCTACTTGACTTGGAACTGACATTTTATCAAGAAAATAGATTAGTCTCTTGAGAAAATTTTATTTAAATCAGTTCATCTTGTTCAGTTCGATGGGCATAAAAGTGGATAGTCCTTTATATCTCAGATTTACCAAACAATATTATATTTATTTATGTTGAATCCAATAATAAATGCCATTTATACTTCTAATTTGAATTCAGGCAGGTATGGTATACAGCTAAAAACCAAGTCTTTTCCAAATAAATCATTTCTTAAAAATATGAAATTTACTTACAATAATATCAGACGATTTTTGTATTCATACAATTATGGCCAATGTGAGATGGGATTGCAATTTAAATTTTTATCTTGAAATTTTGAATTTTATAAAATTTAGATCGGACTGCCCATAGGTCCATCTCGAACTCTCCCTTTGCTCCATCTCCTCGAACAGATAGCGTTCCTTTTCCACCGCTACCGTCGTGACGTCAGAAAAACATCACACACTTCAAAAGTTCTCCTATCCAAGGCGTCAATCCACCGCTTTTCTAACCGACAGAGGGACGTCTCACATCCAGAGCCCCAAAAAATCCCTCAACCTTTTCTTTCCCAGGCTCCGAGAAAGAATCAAACAAAAACTGATACATCTACACACATAACGGTCACTCTCAAAATGCGGAAGTGATACCGCAAAACAGCGGGCGGATTCTTTTGCACACAGGAGGACATTTAAATCAGAATATATTATACAATTACATTCAGTACAGAATACATTTAAAACAGAAAAATTGAGAATTTATAAAATCAGATAAGACCCAAGTAGGCGACTTGGGTCTTATTGGTATTTTAAAAGAAATCCAAAAAGGCAAAATTCAGCTTTCGATACTGCGTTTTGGCAATTCAGTTCCCTTATGCACAGCGTAGGTTATTTCGTACACAAAACAAGGAATACAGGATTCGTTTGTAAGTCAGGTAGCCGTTGCAGCCGGTTCTATTTCCACAGATAGGTTCCTTGGAGGTCATAGGCAAATAAACACCAGAAAGAGATATTTCCATGACCTAACCCTGAAAGGGTGAAAATATATGATAAACAAGGGACATGATCATCGCATCTTCTCCATCCTCCGGACTAGAACCTTAAAATCTTTCAGCCATATCATTCTGTAACCCATCTGTAACCTACCTGTAAGCCGTCAGTAAAGAGGTAAACATGGGTGGATTGATTAAGCAATATGGTACTTCATATATAATAGACCAGTCATAATAAAAACATAACAACATTTAGGGATTCTTCTTATTAAACAGAGGGAAAGGACATATTTCTGCTACCCCAAGGGGGATGACAAGTGCATGTGATGGTATGACCAAGCTACAAGACATCTCTCACCCTCCTCATACTCAGAATTTGAAATTTTATTGAAATGTTCTTCATGTGTTAAATGTAAATGATAGTGGTAAATTTTCGCATTCCGCCTCTAAAGATGCGAGAAGGAGGTGGGTGGACTAAAGAACATTATCCTTGTATTTCCTCAAACTCTCCATCTATAAACCTGAAATTCTACTGAAAGCTTCCTCAATGGACATAATTCTGCAAACTAATAAACATTTTATTCGCAAAATGGGAAACATTTTTGAGTATGTTATTTCAATATCTGTTATATAGTATAATTATTTTTACTAAGCAATGGTTTGCATGTCTACCGCTTGTAGAACTAATGACATCAGAAGCAAATATTCACATTTATCAACAAAAATACTTGAATACATTACATAACGAAATACATTTAACTTACATAAAAACTTTTAATTTTATGAAATTAGGATATTTTACTGTTATAAAAATTAACTGATGCAGTCAATGATCTATGATGTCATAAATTTTGTTCCTTGAGGTGATGTGAGAAAAATATAATATAGAATAACAAAAAAATAACACATAAAATTCAGTGTCTGTAATAGACTAATTATATTTGCATTTATTCTTTAAATATCAAAAATATAAATCACATAAAGAGCCTGCAAATTTCTTCTGAGAAAATAAGATAATAATTAAAGATACTGGAATGAGAAAAAAATGGTATGTCGAGATCACTTATCAAAAAGTATCTTTGCTTTGCACTCTTCAGAGGATGTCAGCAATTGTACTATTTTAAGACATTTACAAAATAATAAACGGGATTACAAATTAATATGCAGGGTAAACAAAGATTAGTACATGTACGTTTAGGAAATAATCTAACTTTCATTTTCGTTACAACAAGCTGCCCTAATGAGCTCAGACTGAGCCGATCAAATAGAAAGGGTGTAAACAACAGCACCTAATATAGTAGCGTCACCTAGTGAGACAAAATATAAGTGAAACAAGGGAAAATTGGAAAACCAAAGAAATGTGAATTTGAGAAGCAAATAAGAAAAATATAAAGAGATGCAAGTATATGACCTGAACATATAAAAAAGAACATAACATAGAAACAAAGATTTGGCGAGGTCATGCCATATCTTGGGTTATTGGCAAGGCTATTTTTGGCAAATCATTCACCAGATTACTGGGATTTTCATTGATATGAAAAGCTCAAAGAAATCCAACGGGAGTACTGAAGATAACTTTTGGATAATGGAGGCAGACGAAAAATCAAACCGGTGACTAGTCATCCAACAATGATTGACCATTGAATATTTATTGATTTCTTTGTTTTTGACACAATACTGATATCCTATCAAGCGGTTCTTTAAATTTAAGGCACCCTTATTTGACCAATATACAATCATAAGTGATAATGAATTTGATAAATACCCCGTTTATCGGACCTTTCAATAGTGGCCTTGAGGGAAAAGGCATTTCTTTTCGATAGGGGAGAATATCCCTTTAAAGTCATTTTTACATTGTATATTGATTCTGTCGTTTGGCCATTTTCTTTTTGACCGGGCTCATTTGGGCCTCCTGGTCCAGACTTTGCTACACTGAAGAAGGAAATCTTAAGATTTCCAAAACGTACGAAGCTTATTTATTTTTATTAGCGCAGAAATTTGCGTTGGGAGCGAGTCTATTAATTATACACAAAGTCACATGTTTTACTTATTTACACTTTTCCTCGGGCTTTTCTCAGTCATGTATGAGTACCCATATTTAAATTAAAGAAAAGTTTATTTAAGGTTATTTAGAATTATGAATTATCTTTAGAAATGATTATTTAGAATTATCACTTGCGAAATAACTGTATTTGTGAACATATTACAAATAAAAAGAGACACGATGAAATGTTTTGAGATACTTACCCGCATAGTTTTATACTATTAAAATGGTTTTCAATGTGTTTTCCCAGCTTATTTTGATTAACTACAATTTTCTTTTTATAATTTTGGACTTAAACACATACTCCCAAAATGCACTTCATTTGAAAACTCTGTTAAATTCCGGAAAAAATCTTGGAAACTTTTAAGTTACCTAATTGATAAGTGCTTTAAAATGTTTGATCTGAGAGGCTGACAATATGTTCAAAGATATAATGCCTAAATTTCCGCTGTGACTTACGAAGCTTTTCAGGGCTTTTTAAGGCATTTATTTTCGAAGTACTTGAAGAATAAGGCTTGAATATTTCGGCTTTTCATTCAAGTTGTGCAATAAATTCCACAAAAAACTTTATGTTTCATATTTTTCGTTTCATATGTAATATATATGATATTTAAATAACGTTTTGTCGCCTCTCGATGTCAAACAAGAAGTATTAATACATTGTTTACAAGTTTCTATTTAATTCTTGTACCACAGCATGCTATTTTATACAATGAATTTATTTAGAATTAAAATTTTGCTCAACCTACATTTCTTTGTATTTAAATGGGCAAAATATTATTTAAATAGGTGAATTTATTATGCATTTAAATAGGTCAAATATTATTTAAATGTGCATTGCTTCGTATTGATTGGTCATTCAAGTCGGGAACATAATGTTGCAAATTCGAGTCATGTCCCACGAAAACTGAGTATATTTTTGCAAGATGTTATATTTAGCTGCTAGAATATCTGTCGTACATTTTTTCTTATTTGGAATCATTCTTGGCTATCACTGTATATATACACATTGTGGGACGTGGAAAAGTACAATTATTTAAGTTATTAAATTCATTATTTTAAATCACATTAACATTGCCGTAAATTCATATATAGTGGAATTAACATTTAACGTACATCGCTCGTTGTTGTGCCGCAATAACCCTCCAATTATTTTTACCTTTTGTGTAAGTCCTGAAAAGAATTATTAATTAATATCAAAAGATTAGACTATTTAAAACTTAAACAATATAATTTATTAACCACATCAATTTATCATCAACAACAATTTCTCATTTATATCATTTCTCATTTATTATCAATTCTCATTTAACTATTTTAGCTAGGGGAGATACGACCAGCAGTATTAATTTTACGAAGGTGTGTCTAGGACCGGTAACATCAGAGCACATACCTTCCAGTTTAGACTTGGGCTCATCATCTCGCTTGCATCGGTCTTAGTGCTGAAATACGGCCATAACTCTATGGTGTGTGGCTCCTACTCGTACTTTTCACTTCGACTGATACTTTATATCTGCAACTGCTAGGTCATGTTCGCTTCGCTCCTTTTGTCAAACTCTTTTCAACAACACTTCGTAGGAAACTTCTCGCAACCACATTTCGTGTCAGACTTACTTCTGCAACATTTTGTATCCGAGTTACTTCTGCAACATTTCGTATCAAAGTGACTTGTGGTTCCTTCGGCGGGGGGGGGGGGGCAGCTCCGCCCTTCTTTCCCTTGGCGCTCATTGGTTCTTCTGAACCCAATGGCATCACTTGACATTTATCAAGGCCCCTCTCCGCCCCTTTGGCCTAGGACACCCAAATTTATTGTATTTGACCTAAAAGTTCACGTTGTTGTAAACTCCGGCGCCAGCCAGACTAAAACCTTTGTTAGCCGTTCTATGCACCATAAATATTGAAATGAAATGCCTCATGTGAGGACATATTCTGGCCTCACACATACAATGCAATAACCTGAAGAAAATTCATGAACCGAGTCACTGATAATAGAAATACGGAATTTTACACCCGCTCGTTACTTTAAATTAAATAAAAAATACTTTTTTTAACAGTAACTATAAGTTTTCGTGGGCGTAAAAAGTTTACACTCTCTAAAAAGTTTATATTGACGTCTTATTTTTAATGAATGCATTTGCAATTATGTTTCTCTTTGCGATTCTCGTGCAGTTATATGTAACTAAATATTACTAACAGTTAAACACACTAAAACATTTCACTTGCACATTTTGGACGTAAAATGCAAATGATAAAAGTATTTAACGCTTTTGGGGTTTCAGACACTCATCACATGAACGCATCAAGAAGATCACCTGTGCATAAAAAATGTGCGCATAGACAAACGTACACATAAATTTGTATATTACAGTAAGCCTTAGTGAAAGGAATTCATTCATTTAGTTTTTTGAAAGGCTTAGTTGCCTGCTGAGCGAGCGCATATTGAAATTGCAAAGTACACGCGAGATCGTCCTAAATAGACCTTAGACCCCTGCTCGGGTACGTAATACGCCTTTGTAGATATGCTGGGCACATCGAATGTTACTCCCTATCACGACTGCGTAGTACGCCTAAATACGCATTTTGTCCTGTGCGCTGGTGTATAAGCTCCTCTGATAAGCCTTAAATAAGCTATTTTAATGCACCCTGAATAAGTCATTTTGATACGCCCTAAGTAAGTTCTTTTGATACGCCATAAAAAATCCCCTTTGATTCGCTTCAAATACGCCTTTCACCCTCTATGTGTGCGTAATACGCCTTAAATATGCTCTTTTGATACACTCTGAATACGCTCCGTTGATTCACTGCATTAGCTTCATAAGCTTCTTCGATTAAAATCAACAGCACGTTTTATAAATTAAAATTCTTGTAAACTCTGCTAATATTTTCAATTTGAGCAACAACTGGTAATTCAAATAAATCCCTAAGCAAATGATGTCAGTTCCACTGATCACGTCGAATTGAAATACCAATGATTGCAATATGATTGAAATACAATCGCCCAAGGTGCGTTCAAGGACGGAAAAAACCTGTTTATTCAAGCGTTCCGTGTGGAGCTAGAATTCTTTTGAAAATTTACTAGGTTTTTCATACAAATTCATAATTAATGAACGGAATACAGCGGAACCATAATTTTCCAATTGCAGCAGAATGTGATATTTAAAGAAACATCTGGTAAATTATGAAAATGGGGTTGTCAGTCAATTATTTTGTATTACAATATAAAAATCTGTGACATTTTAAACGTGCGAATAATACATATTTTAAAAATTCACGAAAATGCGTCTATTAATTGTTTGAATTCCGTTCAAAGTTTGTTTGTAAGATAATTTTTATATCTTTTAGATGTTGCTAACATGAAAACATTTCAATAAAACTTTTGGTCACCAAATAGTCGATTTGTGTCAAAATCGCTCAAACTCATGTCAAAACATAAAATAACTAAAAAACTAATTTGTAATTTTAAAAATCTCGCTGAGGTGTATCGTCCGTGGTCCTAACGTATATATGCACCAAATTTTATGTCCGTTTATAAATATATATATATATATATATATATATATATATATATATATATATATATATATATATATATATATATATATATATATAATGCATTGCTTGTTAATTTGTGTTTAGTTATGCTGCTTCAGTTCTCTTGATATTTACAATAAATGAAAAACTTGCTATTTTGCACCCTGTATTTTTAAGAATCTGTTTTTAAATAATAATATAATATTTTATCTTTGTGAATAGTTTTATGTTAACTCCCATTGATTAAAATTGCCCCAGATAAGATTGTTTAAGATCGCACTCACTTTGTGCTTTCTCATTTCCATCATAATTAAAGTAAAACAGATAAATGACCATTATTATCCATTGTAAGGTTATTATGTTAACTCCCATTGATTAAAATTGCCCCAGGTAAGATTGTTTAAGATCGCACTCACTTTGTGCTTTCTCATTTCCATCATAATTAAAGTAAAACAGATAAATGACCATTATTATCCATTGTAAGGTTATTATGTTAACTCCCATTGATTAAAATTGCCCCAGGTAAGATTGTTTAAGATCGCACTCACTTTGTGCTTTCTCATTTCCATCATAATTAAAGTAAAACAGATAAATGACCATTATTATCCATTGTAAGGTTATTATGTTAACTCCCATTGATTAAAATTGCCCCAGGTAAGATTGTTTAAGATCGCACTCACTTTGTGCTTTCTCATTTCCATCATAATTAAAGTAAAACAGATAAATGACCATTATTATCCATTGTAAGGTTATTATGTTAACTCCCATTGATTAAAATTGCCCCAGGTAAGATTGTTTAAGATCGCACTCACTTTGTGCTTTCTCATTTCCATCATAATTAAAGTAAAACAGATAAATGACCATTATTATCCATTGTAAGGTTATTATGTTAACTCCCATTGATTAAAATTGCCCCAGGTAAGATTGTTTAAGATCGCACTCACTTTGTGCTTTCTCATTTCCATCATAATTAAAGTAAAACAGATAAATGACCATTATTATCCATTGTAAGGTTATTATGTTAACTCCCATTGATTAAAATTGCCCCAGGTAAGATTGTTTAAGATCGCACTCACTTTGTGCTTTCTCATTTCCATCATAATTAAAGTAAAACAGATAAATGACCATTATTATCCATTGTAAGGTTATTATGTTAACTCCCATTGATTAAAATTGCCCCAGGTAAGATTGTTTAAGATCGCACTCACTTTGTGCTTTCTCATTTCCATCATAATTAAAGTAAAACAGATAAATGACCATTATTATCCATTGTAAGGTTATTATGTTAACTCCCATTGATTAAAATTGCCCCAGGTAAGATTGTTTAAGATCGCACTCATTTTGTGCTTTCTCATTTCCATCATAATTAAAGTAAAACAGATAAATGACCATTATTATCCATTGTAAGGTTATTATGTTAACTCCCATTGATTAAAATTGCCCCAGGTAAGATTGTTTAAGATCGCACTCACTTTGTGCTTTCTCATTTCCATCATAATTAAAGTAAAACAGATAAATGACCATTATTATCCATTGTAAGGTTATTATGTTAACTCCCATTGATTAAAATTGCCCCAGGTAAGATTGTTTAAGATCGCACTCACTTTGTGCTTTCTCATTTCCATCATAATTAAAGTAAAACAGATAAATGACCATTATTATCCATTGTAAGGTTATTATGTTAACTCCCATTGATTAAAATTGCCCCAGGTAAGATTGTTTAAGATCGCACTCACTTTGTGCTTTCTCATTTCCATCATAATTAAAGTAAAACAGATAAATGACCATTATTATCCATTGTAAGGTTATTATGTTAACTCCCATTGATTAAAATTGCCCCAGGTAAGATTGTTTAAGATCGCACTCACTTTGTGCTTTCTCATTTCCATCATAATTAAAGTAAAACAGATAAATGACCATTATTATCCATTGTAAGGTTATTATGTTAACTCCCATTGATTAAAATTGCCCCAGGTAAGATTGTTTAAGATCGCACTCACTTTGTGCTTTCTCAATTCCATCATAATTAAAGTAAAACAGATAAATGACCATTATTATCCATTGTAAGGTTATTATGTTAACTCCCATTGATTAAAATTGCCCCAGGTAAGATTGTTTAAGATCGCACTCACTTTGTGCTTTCTCATTTCCATCATAATTAAAGTAAAACAGATAAATGACCATTATTATCCATTGTAAGGTTATTATGTTAACTCCCATTGATTAAAATTGCCCCAGGTAAGATTGTTTAAGATCGCACTCACTTTGTGCTTTCTCATTTCCATCATAATTAAAGTAAAACAGATAAATGACCATTATTATCCATTGTAAGGTTATTATGTTAACTCCCATTGATTAAAATTGCCCCAGGTAAGATTGTTTAAGATCGCACTCACTTTGTGCTTTCTCATTTCCATCATAATTAAAGTAAAACAGATAAATGACCATTATTATCCATTGTAAGGTTATTATGTTAACTCCCATTGATTAAAATTGCCCCAGGTAAGATTGTTTAAGATCGCACTCACTTTGTGCTTTCTCATTTCCATCATAATTAAAGTAAAACAGATAAATGACCATTATTATCCATTGTAAGGTTATTATGTTAACTCCCATTGATTAAAATTGCCCCAGGTAAGATTGTTTAAGATCGCACTCACTTTGTGCTTTCTCATTTCCATCATAATTAAAGTAAAACAGATAAATGACCATTATTATCCATTGTAAGGTTATTATGTTAACTCCCATTGATTAAAATTGCCCCAGGTAAGATTGTTTAAGATCGCACTCACTTTGTGCTTTCTCATTTCCATCATAATTAAAGTAAAACAGATAAATGACCATTATTATCCATTGTAAGGTTATTATGTTAACTCCCATTGATTAAAATTGCCCCAGGTAAGATTGTTTAAGATCGCACTCACTTTGTGCTTTCTCATTTCCATCATAATTAAAGTAAAACAGATAAATGACCATTATTATCCATTGTAAGGTTATTATGTTAACTCCCATTGATTAAAATTGCCCCAGGTAAGATTGTTTAAGATCGCACTCACTTTGTGCTTTCTCATTTCCATCATAATTAAAGTAAAACAGATAAATGACCATTATTATCCATTGTAAGGTTATTATGTTAACTCCCATTGATTAAAATTGCCCCAGGTTAGATTGTTTAAGATCGCACTCACTTTGTGCTTTCTCATTTCCATCATAATTAAAGTAAAACAGATAAATGACCATTATTATCCATTGTAAGGTTATTATGTTAACTCCCATTGATTAAAATTGCCCCAGGTAAGATTGTTTAAGATCGCACTCACTTTGTGCTTTCTCATTTCCATCATAATTAAAGTAAAACAGATAAATGACCATTATTATCCATTGTAAGGTTATTATGTTAACTCCCATTGATTAAAATTGCCCCAGGTAAGATTGTTTAAGATCGCACTCACTTTGTGCTTTCTCATTTCCAATTATAATTAAAGTAAAACAGATAAATGACCATTATTATCCATTGTAAGGTTATTATGTTAACTCCCATTGATTAAAATTGCCCCAGGTAAGATTGTTTAAGATCGCACTCACTTTGTGCTTTCTCATTTCCATCATAATTAAAGTAAAACAGATAAATGACCATTATTATCCATTGTAAGGTTATTATGTTAACTCCCATTGATTAAAATTGCCCCAGGTAAGATTGTTTAAGATCGCACTCACTTTGTGCTTTCTCATTTCCATCATAATTAAAGTAAAACAGATAAATGACCATTATTATCCATTGTAAGGTTATTATGTTAACTCCCATTGATTAAAATTGCCCCAGGTAAGATTGTTTAAGATCGCACTCACTTTGTGCTTTCTCATTTCCATCATAATTAAAGTAAAACAGATAAATGACCATTATTATCCATTGTAAGGTTATTATGTTAACTCCCATTGATTAAAATTGCCCCAGGTAAGATTGTTTAAGATCGCACTCACTTTGTGCTTTCTCATTTCCATCATAATTAAAGTAAAACAGATAAATGACCATTATTATCCATTGTAAAGTTATTATGTTAACTCCCATTGATTAAAATTGCCCCAGGTAAGATTGTTTAAGATCGCACTCACTTTGTGCTTTCTCATTTCCATCATAATTAAAGTAAAACAGATAAATGACCATTATTATCCATTGTAAGGTTATTATGTTAAAGTTTTAGCGAAACATTTATATGAGTTCATACTAACAAATAAGCATTTCTATATTTTGAGCAGTTTGTAGTTTTATTTTTAAAAAGGTTCTTTAAAATTAATGTTTGTTTGAATACGTATTTTAAAGGATATAGCATTATCTAAGTTATGTCAGTAATTGAACATTATAAATTGTTGCTTCATTTATATAGTGCATTTGATTTAAATACATTATTGAATTTAAATACATTATAAACTTTAATTTTTCATTAGATTTTAAAGCATTACTATGACACATATTCATTATTATGAAAAAAGTTTTCCAGGTAGAAAAAGTTTCTTGAATAAATATTCACGTATTCAACCAAATGTGGAAAATAAATTGTAGAAAACATTCTGTATGAGAAATAAAATGAATGAATTCTATTGTATCTTTGTTCTCGAAATATTCTTAACATATATTTCCGAGTTGAAACCATATATGGATCAAATTGTTTATAACCCTTATAGTTAAACCTTTACTTTAATTTCAAATATTGCATTTTGAACTTAAATGTTTTTTATAATTAATAATATACGCAAATAATTAACTTATATTTTATCTATGGGACCAAATAATATTAGATTAATTCCCGTTTTTTAATTCTTTTCAAGAGATTATTTCAGATCGTAATGGCTTTGTACTCTATTAGCAACAGCAGAAAGATTAAATAGAAGATACACCATTATCAGGCGCTGCAAAGAGAATTATTAATGGTAAAAGTAAGAACAAAACGTTAAATGCTGTACTGAAAAAAAAAACTTCTCATTTGTTCAAATGGGTTTTGTCCTATTTATCATTTTGAAATTATGTTTTATTTTTACTTTCGTAATTATGTTTCTTTAAAAATGCTTAAAATGTATTGCATACATGATGTGAAATTGAAGATTTATATTTAATAGAAAATGATTTATAGCATGAGAAAATTGCGAATTTGTATTTAAATATGTGTTGCAAATTTAAAATTGTGCATTGTAGTTTGAAATGATAGCATGCAGTGTGCAATGATATGTATGAGTATACTACTATTTTACAAACTACGTAATCCCAATATTATTTGCTTATTATTTGCATCTTATTTGCGGCATTATGCGATATTATTTGCATAATTATATGGATAAGTAGATTTATGCTGTATATATTTATGATATACTGTCCTAAGCTTGATTATACTGATACATTACAAAAGTAATTTATTGTTTATCTTCAGAGAACAATCTAGAAAATAAATGCTGTGTATTTTATCACTTGTATCAAATTTACCTATTTATGAACAATAAAAATTATAAATGTTCAATATGAATACTATTTAACGCCTTTTTGATGTAAATATATTTTAACATACGGTATTTTAATATGATGCAACTATCATTGTCTCATTTCTTGAAATGGTTTATTATTGGACTTAAATATAATTTATGTATTAGGAAATTTAGTTAGAAACTAATTGTTGAAGCTGTTAGTACTTATACAAAAATATATCCAGAGAGAAAAATGCATGTACATAAATTTTTCTGTAATGAGAAAATGACAGAAAATAGTCGTTACTTCTATATTCAAAGTAAATATACATTTAAAAATCTAGGTTCTCAACAGCTAGATTATCACACATTTTATATTTATAAATATGCAATGTTGAAAACTTTTCGAACTTTTGAATTGATTATTTTTTTATTTAATCCTCATTTTTGCAATTAAGGATATATTATAAAATAATTAGATTATAATAACACCCTCATCGTCGAGCTTAAAAAATATTCCTGTAGCTTAAAAAATGTAACTTAAATAATATTCCTTTCGTTATTTCAAATAATTTTCAGTCTTATTTATACTGCAGAAAAAATTCTGAAATTGAGTTTCTTTCAGAAAGTCTTCAAAATCAAATTTCAAAATCATGCATTTTTATGCCAGTGATATGATACATGTAAATTATGAAGGCAGTTTTGTTAGCCCTAAGTATGCAGACATGTATTATTAATTTCAAGATTATAATTATATTAGAAGGAAATTTATGGGGCCTTCTATTGTGGCAAATGGTGTGTACACTTCATTTTTGAAGATATTAATCATTTGTATTCTTTCTTGGATACTTATTTAGGACAATCATACGAACGTTTCATACCTTCAATCAAGTGAACCAGCGCAGGAGAGGGTAACAACTGCCATTTTTGCAAAAGGACCGTTTTCAGCTCTGTTTTCAGAATATTTCACAGTTTTCAGAGTATTTGGAGGAAGAGACGGGCATAGATAAATCTTCCAACGGCATTCCGAAGGTTTTTATTTAATTGAAGTTCAGATAATATGCTGGACACTGCATACGACCAATACATTTGCTTTCAAGGTACTCGACCACCAACTCTGCTCTTGTGAAGATGAGAGTTGAAATCCATCAAAAGGAAATCTGGACCCACTGATGCAGCGTTGCTTCCTTAACAGCAGTCAAGGACTTGCTTATGATGCTTTTTGGCATCACAGCATATACTACCATAACACTACTGGGATTAAAGGCATGGTGTTCAACGATGTTACTTGGGTTTCAACATGATTTTCGTTATCCCCAGGTCCATACACATGTATTGACTGAAGGTAGGGCAAGTCGTGACTCATCCGTGAAGAGTATATTGGACTATTGCACTTCTGTTAAAGTCGCATGTTAACGGCACTAATTTAAGCGTGCTCCTCTGCCCTTATTACTCAAAGGAACTCAAACTCCTTTACATCACAATACTTTGAAACTATTGACTTTCCTATTGTAGTGGCAGTAACTGATCGGAGAGATTATACGGTCGCTCAGCGATTGAGTTTGGCCAGTAATGGGATGTGCTGATTATCATAGAATGTTTTAGCCCTTGGATAATCTAAAATGGATATCCGGATAACTGGCCCAATTACTTGTTGTTTGTTCGAAACAGACTGTCCGAACTACCAGGAGGTGTAATATATCTGTTTGGACGGCCGGGACAGTGCCACCCAACTTAGACATGAACTTAGAAGGAGACGCATTCACAAGGACCTCACCTTCCTTTCCTTGCCACCGACTTCTCGGAAGAAATTACTGACCCACATATTTAACGTACCCATACTCCACGGGAACTCGAGGACAGTTTGAGAAGAGCAGTGAATCGAACTCAAATCGTCCTAGTGCAATCACCGTGCTATTAAAGCACGGTGATTGCACTAGGACGATTTGAGTTCGATGGGCTGTCCCATTTCATTCCCACTTATTTGGAATTGTTTCCATAAACGAGAAGTGATAGAATGTTCCTCAAAAATGAAATTGGCGACTTCCTTAATGGACAGTCCTGTTTTAAGTCTCCCAACAGCATGACCTAATCCAAAATCAACCCTAACACTCTTAAGAAAGTTTTCGTTGAGCATTGAAACACTTAAGCTCAAATGAGTCGTTTTCACCCCATACCATTACGTAACCCCATCTATGACAAGAGTAAATTTCACCCAAACATACACGGATACGTTTGCTCCGTATTCGAGAATTTGCATCGCGTACTAACTTTTGAAAGTAGTGTACTTATTACAATGAGACAAAAAATGAAAAACCGATTCAAAGGTTATAAAGGGATGATAGAGTGAGTATTTAATTACTGAACTGTATATTACTTGCTTTTCTATGAATATATGTATATTTTAATACCATTTATTAAGCTCCATGGTACTCATAAATTGTAAATAATCTGTTACTGGTACTCTTTAAATGAAAAATGTTGTTTTTTAGTCCTCACAGTCCAAACATTCATTAGGGTAAGTTAAAGTAATTTGGTGGTACTTGAAATCATTCAGTTTATTGTGAAATAATATCTAGAAAATATGATATTGTATATTATATACAATATCATACTTCAACTATTGTTGTGATTTGAAACAGGAAAATGCTATACCCATTTTAATTTGCGTAGAAAGATAAGTGATTTCTTGAAAAAGATAGATAATTTGGCGATAAAGGGGGGAATTTTGGTGATGAAGATTGTATGAAAGATTTTCGTGTTAAAAATTTGATTCAGATTGTTTCCCATTGGCATTTTAATCAACATTATACATATAAGAAATTATTGAAAATCAATTGTGATCAAATGCTGTATGTGTTTGTTTTACTTTTACAATGCTGTGTTCATCTTGGGCAGCTTTTTCAAATCATTTCTTTGTGTTAGAGTCCATTCGGAAACATGTATGAAATTAAGTTTTAAGCATTAAAATAGTAGTATTGGCAACTTGGATAAGAAAATTATATTGTTATAATACACTTCATTTTAGGTACAAATTAATGTTCATAAATTTTGAATTCATATAAATACACAAAAATTCATGACTAATAACATTTATTTTTTGGATTTTTACATACTGTATAAACACAAATGAAATAATTTGATGTTAGATTTGCTAAAATTTACACATTTTTCCTGAGAGGATTCATCTTCATCAACGGTTCGATAGCTCATCGTGGGTCCTGGCCTTCCTCAGAAAATTCTTCCATGCTGTCCCCCTTGGAGCAATGCTCCCCAATTTGTAATCTTTAGCAACACAAAGCCTTTGTTCATACAATCGAACTGTCTCAGTTTCGGTAGTCTTCAAGGTCTTTCCTAGATCGGTGTAATTTTTTGTGTTTTTTCATCATTCATTCTTAGAAAATGTCCAACCCATTGCATTCAGCTAATTTTAACGCATTTAATTATGCCAAAATCTTTGAACAACTTGTATAGTTCAACATTGTATTTTCTTCTCCAAATATCATTTTCCGGAATTTCACCAATAATACTGTGCAAACATTTAAAGCTCAATGATGCAAAGAGCTTTTTCATCATGTCCTGTGAGAGTCCAGATCTTTGAAGCATAAATCAGGAGATCCTGGGAGAATTATATAAAACATATTTCAGTATTTTTCAGATTTAAAATATTTCAACAGCTTTAAGTATTGAACAGAATGCAAATGCCATTTCTTTATCTCGAAAAAGAAATTGGCAGTTTAACTTGCACATGATTGGACATTACAACACATTTAAATTATAAAATACAAGTATTTCAGCATGTTAAAAACACTAAAACTATAGTAGAAAACACTAAAAAATTGGTAGAAACGTTTTTAATATGTTTTATTTTGTTTTACAACGTATGGTGTTTAACATCGAAATAAATGTCTTAATCTAAATCTAAGTTTAAGTTTTGTTTCGTGATTAGTATTATAAATGTACAAAATGTTATCATCTAGGTCACTCAAGGTCTTTTGTAAGGTCTGAAAATATTTTCTGACTCCCAAGACCATATATTGTGTCCACCTTCCGAGAAAAAAAGTCGAAAATCCGTTCTATCCCGTGGTTGATACTATAATTTACGAAGATCAAGTTTTCGAGGTCACAGGCAAGGGCACAGATGTAAAAGACTTACTATAGATGTCCATGATCAGGGGGGCAGTGGGGCTTATAGATGGTCTGGAAATACTGTTAAATTCCACCCATTTTCTCTGTGCATAGAGGAGGAGGGAATCAAAAATTCAGTTCCATTAATCTCTGTTTCGTTATCGAAAATAAAATTGTTCGAAGAGTTAGCCTCCTTGGTTACATGCCGTGGAAAGTCTTCTCCAGAAACCCAAAAATTTTATGCCCCGTGAGAGAAATCCAAAATCCATTAGGTTATGTTCCGTTGTTTATACTCTAAATGTTTTTTTGGTATCAACGTGGGCCATGTGTGGGGTTTAGAAAAACAAAAGCACGTTAGACAATTATTATATCAGTGAGAAATAACATTTATACTCAAGAAATATTTATACTCAAGAAATATTTATACTCAAGAAATATTTATACTCAAGAAATATTTATACTATTGGCAATATTCAAGCAGAAAAATTTCAAAATCATAAAAACTGCCTATTTATGCAAACGAGAAAAGGATGCTTTTAATATGTAACTCCATAATAAAATTTAACGTAATTTTGTTCATTGTACAAATATAAATGACTTTAAATTCCTGCTGATAAAATATTGGATGATTTTAAAATGACATTTTGGGCTCATACTCATTTTAGAATTAATAATATTTTCTGAAATATATAATTAGCTTACCCTTTATCGCATTTTGCAATATAATTTAGGGTTAATTCCCTTTTTTCAAATTACTTTAGGAGATATTATTATTTAAGTTGCTAACGACTTTGTATTCTCTCGTCATCATCGTACAGATTAAACAGAAGACACCATTATTAGGCACTGAAAAGAAAGTTATTAATAGTAAAATAGGAACAAAATGTTTTGTTCAGGCTTAAAAAAATCATCTCATTATTTCAAATTGTTTGTAGCTATAATTATTCTTTGAAAAATACTTCTTTTTATTCCCAAATTACTTTTTGTTTAAAAAATATGCACATAGTAGAGTATGGCACAAATGTTTTGTCAGTTACTTAGTATATATATATATATATATATATATATATATATATATACATATATATATATATATATATATATATATATATATATATATATATATATATATATATATATATATATATATATAAAGAGTATATATATATATATATATATATATATATATATATATATATATATATATATATATAAAGAGTATATATATATATATATATATTATATATATATATATACTCTTTTGCAAAAAAAACGAAAAACCATGAAGCAAATTACTGTTTTTATTGAAATTAAATATGCGCACAGATCATACACAAGTAATGAAATAATTACAAAATCAAGGTCGCAGGACCCATCAATGGTTAGCAACTGCACATTCAATATTCAAATCAGTAATTGGTGAAACCCCCCATGGCGGTAATACATGTTTGTATACGTCTAGGTAAGGAGTGATAAAATTTCTTAATTTCAACCTGCGATATATTCTACCATGCATTTCTCAATTGCTGATCTAAATCTGCTACATTTCGGGTGCTCGAATCCGGCTGTCTAGCATGTCTCATACATGCTCAATTGGTTTGGTGAACTTTCTGGCCAAGGAGCAGTATAAACAGCGCGGAGACAGTCCACAGATATGCGAGCCTTATGTAGCGTGGCATTATCTTGTTGGAATTAGTCCCAGAATGACGTGCCACGAAGTTGTAACGCAAACGGTCACATGATTTCATCAACATATCGCTGAGCTGGTAAAGTTGTACGCAGGATGACTAACGGCTACCTGCTCTCGTAAGATATAGCACTCCACACCATCACACCAGGAGTAATGACTGTGTACCTGCGTAAAACAAAAGCTGATTGGAACCGCTAGCCTTGGCGCCGCTATCCCTGGTTATCTGTTGAAAAACTGGAACATGATTCCTCGCTGAACACTATGCGATGCCAGTCTGCTGACAGGCATGATACTCGGCTACGACACCACTCCAAACGACATTGTTGATGTTGTGAGGTTATGGGCAGACGCCTTAAAGGTCACAGTGAGCGTAACCTCACCTTCGCCAATGCCCGCGAGGTGGTGGAAGGTACCAAGTGTGGTATGGAAGAAGCTGTAGCATGTTGGGTCAATTCGGCCCTGTCGCACAATCATCGGATCTTGCCTCGCATTCGTGCAAATTGGCCTTCCAGAGCATTCATTCCGCCTATGAGTTTCTTGCATCAACCATTGCTGCCAACACATTTGCACAGTAGTGTCCGTTCGGTGCAGGTGGCAGCTTATTACTCAGTATGACCAGCCAGCTTCATTTATCCCGACTATACGACCACGTTTGAACTTGTCTAGTTGATTATAATGTCTTTGGCAACGTCGTAACAGCATTATTGTTTGTGTCTACATGGAATTGCAACGCCGATAACGAGCAAAGATAAACCACAGATATTTTTAACCTGCTTTATAGGATGCTAGTTGTGCAGTTGAAACGTGCGCTATGACCAAAGGCCTTGCGAATTTAATCATTTGCATACTTCGTATAAAGGAATTTGAATGCGAAATTGCGAAACGATCGGATTATTTTTAGGGGTGCTTCGTTTTTTCACAAGAGCGTGTATATATATATATATATATATATATACATATATATATATATATATATATATATATATATATATATATATATATATATATATATATATATATATAAAATATAAATATATAGAAATGGAAAAATCGGAAATAAAAAAAAAAAAAAAAAAAAAAAATGTTTTAGTAACTTTTGCGCAAGGCAGCATGAGGGTACCAAACACTATATATATAGAAAAATTGAAAGATCAAAAGTGAAAAAAACATGTAAAAAAGGGAAGGAAGGCTCGGCAAAAAGCTTACATTATGGCGGTAAGGGGTTGTGACCTTACTCCCCAGTTCAACGAGCTCGTCAAAAACGCCTATCCAGGTTTCGTGATGATTTCAAAGTCACTCCGGAGGTTGGCTTGGGCCAGGGCTGGCGACCAGGAGTGAAAATGCCGCGGCGTTTTTGACGAGCTCGTTGAACTGGGGAGTAAGGTCACAACCCCTTACCGCCATAATGTAAGCTTTTTGCCGAGCCTTCCTTCCCTTTTTTACATGTTTTTTTCACTTTTGATCTTTCAATTTTTCTATATATATATATATATATATATACATATATATATATATATATATATATATATATATATACTCACGGACAAAGAAAGAAGGACGGACGCCAAGAAGGAAGCATAGGATGGACCTGAAATTTTATTGCTGGAAGGATACATGATCGGAAAACAACGCAGCAGAGAACTTGCAGAAGGAGCTGTGGTACACAGTCCGATCATCCTCAATAGCGCGTCGTATCGCCTCGTGCTACGATACAAGCATCAATACGGTCCGGCATAGTTTCGAACAGACGCCTGATGTTGTCTTGCGACAGGCGAGTCCATATCTGTTGGACTTTACGTTCCAAATTCCGAAGATTGCGGCAGCGAGGCAGCTGGCGTTTCATCTGGTCCCACACATGTTCGATAAGGGGCAGGTTTGGGGAGCGGGCAGGCTATGGAAGTGTCGGGACATGACTCAGGCAGGTCTGGGCGATCTTGTGCAGCCGGGGATTATTCTGTTGGAATTGCGCACCTGGAATCTCAGAAACGAATTGGAACACATGGGGTCGTAGAATCTCATCCACGTACCGCTGACCAGTCAATATTCCAAGTACCACTACTAGAGGGGATCGGCTGTCGTAAGCTATGGCTCCCAAGCCCAGGATGCCTGCAGTAGGGCTGCTGTGGCGATCGGTAACGAGTTTGGGATTGAGGCGTTGTGCAGGGGACCTCCACATCCGGACACGCTGATCATCGTCCTCAAAACTAAGTGGCACTCATTGCTAAACACCACACATCGCCAACCTGTGGCGTTCCACATTGCTCTGGATCGGCAACACTGCAACCAGAGCCACCGATGCTCCGGTGTTAACGGCAGCACAAGTAAGGAATGCTGGGATGGCAGATTCGCTCCCTTCAGGCGTCTAAATATGGTTTGTGGTCACACAGGAGACGCTACGTAGGCTTATATCACGGCTCGGGTCGCCGTGGGCTCTATACGTACCTGCCGCACGATCATTTGATCCTCAAGGTTCAAGGTCGGAGAGATCAGTGAAGTACCCAGGAGAGGAAACTTCCTCCCTTTAAACTTCAGACTAAAAGGAAAGATAGCATAAGAGTCACAGTGCAGAAAAATAGATAGACTAAAAGTGTGCTCGGGGGGGGGGGGGACCGCAGTCCCGCCCTTCCCTCAAGTCTTCAGGAAAGGAGTGAGCTGGGGCCCAAGTGGGTTCCCAGCAGAGAGAAAGAAGGAGAAGAGGAAAGAGGGGCGCAGGGAACTTGAACATGAACGAAGCCTAGTAGAATCATTCGATCCTCTCTACTTGTGGTATGCCTGGTCCGTCCAGGGTCGGGCCTCCGTGTCTGGGTGGCGTCCCGGTGTACGGTCATGCGCAATCACACCAGACTGGGATCATGGGATCATTTGCATACCAACCCGCCCTCTAGCTATTTACATCATTTCGCGGTTGTACCATGTTTTATTCCTGGTACGCAACTTTCATTGTCCGTGAGTGTATTATATATATATATATATATATATATATATATATATATATATATATTATATATATATATATATATATATTATATATATATATATATATTATATATATATATATATATATATATATATATACATTGCTCAAAACAATTAGGGATATTATGATTTTTAATTAAACTGTGGATAAGAAAATGTTATGTTGGATAATATAAGACCCATATATATAGTTGTTATATGAAAATTACTCACATAACAAGGAATAATTCAATTTTATTCTTGTTTTCCGTTGAAAAACCAAAAATGTTTATTTTATACATGTTATAGAAAAAACTAAAAATCTGATTTCTCGGATAGAAGTGAGTTTTAATAAAGGGGATGGCGTCCCGTAACCGAAAGCAATATTGCACATCATTGAGGCATGGAATCAATGAGATTATCAAAACGGGACTGGGAGTGTTCTCACCTATTCATGTTTTCAAGAGCGGTTTTCAGCTACTGAACTGATTCTGGAGAGATAAACGACCAACTGCCCTTCTCCCTTGAATGTCCCAAACATATTCGATTGGTTTATGATGACTAATACAATTGACAAATTCCTTAGTCGAAAAGGGAGTCGTCCACTTGCCGAACATGATCTGTGGCCTAGCGTTATCATCCATGATAATGAATTCATCTCCGATTGCTGCAGCATAAGAAACCACAAAAGGTCTGAGGATCTCATCTCTATGTCTCTGAGCCGTCAGTGATCCATTTTTGATGATATACAGTTCGGTATGACCATTAATATATGTACCGGTCCAGGCCACCACTCTGCCTCTTCCATATCGGATGCTTTCATTCACAAATTCAGCATTATTTCGAGTACCACGTTCTCTCCAAATGATAATCCTCCTATTGCCAGGTTGTACACTAAAGTGTGATTTGTCTGAGAAGAGAACATTGCTTCATTCATTTCGTCTCCATCTGAGATTCTGTTGTGCCCACCTTCTGTGGGCAGCACGTTGGCCCGCTGTTAAAGAAACACAAACCATAAGTCTACGAGCATATAAACAAACACGATGGAATCGGTTTCGAACAGTTTGAGATGAAAAGCTGGTGCCAGCAGCTCTCCGAAGGTGCTATTGCAAAAGATTTGTGTTCATATTGAGATTTCTTCTGGCCGTTAGTGTTAAATACCAGTCCTCATTTGTGTTGTTGTATGCCTATGACCTCGTCCTGGTCTTCGGCTAACATTTCCAGTTTCCAAAAACCAATTCCAGAGTCTGGAAATAACACTTTGGGACATTCCAAGGGCTTACGTTATAACGGGTTGCGTTTGGCCTTCCTCTAAATGGCCGATGGTCCCCAAGCTACCTATTTCACTAAGTCATGTTGTTGAGACATCGTATTCACTGCTACGAAGCATTCAACGCATGTCAATTATTTCTAATCTCTTCTTACATAAAGATTGTTGCAGATCGCTTTTTACTCCTTATCTGAAGCATGTAATTTTCACCGTTGCAGACAAAATTTGCATATTCTGAAGTTTGTAAACGTGATAATTTTCCTCTTAAATATCTTGTCTTTCATTTTTGTTAAGAACTAGTCGACTATATGGCTGTTTCATACGGAACACACAATATACCCTAATTGTTTTGAGTAGTGTATATATATATATTTAAAACTTGGACTAATATGTGTACATTGTTGTTTGTCGAAAAATATTGGGTGTGGTTCTAGATTTTTTTTCTTTGCGTATAAATTTTCTAGCTGTATTATAGTGGATTTAAGTGCCTTTTACGTACGGTATTTGAACATAAGCTTTCAGGCCTATTAGGAGCCCGTTAGCTCACAGAGATTGAAACAAAAGTTTAACATTCAGTTCAAACAGTTGAAAACCGCATTACACAAGCTTAACGGGTGTGGTGATAAGCATATGCTCCTGAGCATACGGCAAACACTTATTTAAGACATATCGTAATCGTACAGAGCGGGAAGTAGCGGGAGAAGACGTGTTACTACACTTATTGAAGGAGTTTTTCCCCCGCTACACAGTCGACAGCTACTACAGTAAACCATTGAGTCATTTCACATGAAATTAGCACAGAGGGTTGCTCGCCCCTTTTATTATTTTTTATATTCCTACCATATTTAGTTTTCAAACTCATATATAAAACTATTTGGCAAACAAATGACTTCAGAAACTGAGAATATCAGTAATCCCCACAAACTTTCAAACAGAAAGTCATAATTGATATATTGGTACATATATTTCAAACTCATATATTATGTTTAGCCAGTTATCGAAATAGAATAAATATGGTACGGGTATGTCTTCGAATGCCATTTTAGCGCTTTCACTTTGCCATATGTCAATCAAATTTTATATTATTTGTATATTTGTTTACGAAGGATGGATGTTTTATTCTTCAGATCTGTCAATGAAGATATTTTTGTTTAGCGAGAACAGAGATTTTTATATTTTTTTAAAGAAAATTAAATTAAATAATTTAATAGAATATTTTGAATAAGAATGTAATTTAGAATACTATAGAATTTGTACATAATTGTAAATTTTAAATTTCTATTTATGTTCTATACAAAGGACGGGAATACTGCTAGTAAATAATATAATTTATAATATTATAGGGCAAATTAATTTGATTATTAAATAGAAAGAGACACATGTACATCAAATATAAATAATTTGATTAAAAGCTAGAAAACAGCAGGAGTGAAGTTTGTGTTTTCTTTTTAAGGCAGTAGGTGAAATCTAGTGTAATGATGATAATTTGGATCTCGCATTACTTTTATATTAAATGTATAAATCTATAATGTATTTCTGATCTTCATATTTATATACAGTTTTTTAACTTAATTAATTCCGCCTTAAACTCCCTCTTTGCATGCATTTATGTAATTTATATTTTAGAAATATCTAACTCTTTCAACCGCAATCTGAAGCCATTTTTAAAACTATTATATCGGACGAGCGCACACTCAAAGGGAATTATTTTTCGCTAAGTTCGAGGTCATTTTGGCTGGCAGAAAAGGAAATGCCATTTAAAGGTTTAATTGCAATTGTATATATTTTGGGTTAAAATGAAGTGTACGGGCGGTGCGAGGCAGTGCCTGGTTCGACTGACAGACGCGACAGATGAATATCTGGCTTTGCATGACGTATTGATGGCGTGAGAACAAATTTTCGGCGGGAAAGATTGTTTCTTGGAAGCTTTCTCGCAGGTCCGTGTGGTAGTTGTATAAAATAGCGCAGAACCATTTTTCTGGGCGCATTCCCCATTTTGACTGCCAACCTCTCTGCGGTAGTCCGGGTTCGACCCAAGCTATTTTCGACGTTCACTTCAGGTTTCGCGAGTTTGGCCACTAGGTCGGTTCCCGGAGGCCCGTGAGCTTGGGGAATGTGGCCATGCTGAAGATGAATAATCCGAGCCCTTCCAGATCGAGGAATTGTCATTGACACCGACTTTCCTGTGGGACAACCTGAGGACCATGCCGGGTCGGTCTACCTTGCTCTACGAGAGTCTATCCGGGTCAAGTATCTTCAAAGAATACCACTGGTGAGCCGGATCTTCACAACGAAGGATGAATTATTTCGCTGGAATCTCGGGTCGAGTGGAAACCCTGTTTCACGTCTAGGGGAGGTTTTGCCCCCATACATTGTATCGGTTAGTAACTACTTGGCTAGAGGTAAGCCGTTTACATCTTTATCACGTACACCAGATTTCTTTATTTATTTATTATTGACTTAATGAAGGGTGAGTCAAAATCATAATGCACAAAAAGCTGGATATTAAAATTTAATATATTTAGGATAATATAGTTCTTTTAGTGCTCGTTCCCCCTGTTGTCTTGACCATACCTAATTGTATAAAACATATGATTTATTATTAGTTACTGTTCCGCCGCATGTTTATTACGTTATTATTACTGCGGTTCAAAAGCCGGTAGCATTTTGAATAAGTGCCTTGCACCTGAGTCCAGTGACATTCGGTTGATAAGGATTCAGCAGTTGTTTAATTAACTCCAAATTTAACATCTTTAATAAAGTAATTTCAATTAACTTAAATTCTGTGTGTTTAATTATACTTTCAATGTTGTGTATTATTTATAAATTTATAGCTGAAGAAGATGACGAACTTGAACGATAAGGGTTTAATGTTATATTGGTTGTATTGGTTATGTTGTGTTTCGGGTAGGTCATCTTGGCGTTTTATTACTCCCGGACAGGAGGGTGAACCTGGGTAAAATATGAACCTCGGTGGTGCTTGGGTGTCTTCTAAATCCTAAATTGAAGAAGTCCAAGATCCTATTAATTTCGTAAACCACCATCATAATATATGATCTTATTAATATCTAAAAATACTTCGTGACTTTCGCACCATCTAAAAACCTCCTTTACACTAGCATGCATTTTGGTCAGTAAGGTACGTTCAATATATAAAATTTCAAAATATAATATACAGTAGTGGCCAATATTGTGGAAACCTTTTGGAAAAAATGTATTTTTGGTGTTTGATGGCTCATAACACCACATTTTTTATATCAGTACCATAAAATTATATATCAATGGAAATATAATTAATCAAGATTGTAATGCAATAACATTTACGAATTATTTTTTAAGAGCATTTATATATAAAGAAAAAAAATACATAGAAAAAATGAGATATATAAAAATTCTCACCATGGCAGTTAATACTTAATTGGGTGGCATTAGCCTTAATTACGGCCTTACAGCTCTTTCCTATGGAGTGAACCAAGATTTTTAGTTCTGTAACTGTTGTGCGACCAAACTGTTGTGTGACCATAATGTGAAACCAAAATTGAATTATTTTATTGCTTCTGGTAATTGGATTTTATTGCTGGGTTGCTACTGACTAGCAAGTTTCTTTAGTCGGCTGCATATATTTTCGATGGGGTTAAGATCTGGGCTATATCCCAGGCCATTCCAGCAGTTGAATATGATGATCTTAAAGCCACTTTTTGTAGACACGAGAAGCATGACATGGAGCTGAATCCTGTTGAAGTATAAATGCTTCATTTTCTTGGAAAAGATCCCGTGCAGAAGGCTGCAGTTTGGGCTCAAGTATTTCATTTATGTATCTTTGGACATTTATATTCCCATTGATCACGCAATTTCTGCCCACACCTCTTGATGTTATACAATCCCAGATCATAATACTAACTGGGTGTTTCAAGGTAGGTGCAATGCAATCACGATGTAAATCTTCTCCGATTCTTCTTCTTATATATTTTACGCCATTACTACCAAACAGGGAGATTTTTGTCTCATCACTCCAAATTACACTGTCCAATTGTTCCGTTGTACAGTTAACATGGTTTTTATCCCAGTTTAATCTTTTTAACTTTTGTTTGAGAGATAAAAATGGCTTTTTTCGTGGAATTCTTGCATTCAGACTAAATTCATTGAGTCTGCGCCGAACAGTCACTGCACTAAACTTCACATTGTATTACGCCATTTCATTTTGTATACACCGAGATGATTTTCTTCTGTCACCTAGGCTCAGCCTCTTAATTCTTCTATCATCACTTGCTGTTGCGCACCTTGTCCTGTCTTTACCAGTCTGGTTTTGTAGTGATTGAGTCTCATTATATCTCTTCAAAAATTCAAAAGTGCTACCTTCGGTTAAATTTCCACCAATATTTCTTCTAATTTCTTTATAATTGTAGCCTTGTTCACTTAATAGTACTATTTTACGTCGTTTTCTGGGTGACTAGACAACTCTGCGCCATTTCTTTAATTTTATTACATTTTACAAGCTCACTAAATCAAAGAACACAAAACAAAACAACCAACTTGATAGCAATCACATAACACACTGACAAATGTCCCGTGATCTGCTGGCTCATTGCCAACCAAGATGACACCTTATTGGCTCTCTTAACACTCATGCTCACTGGTTACATTCAAATGAAGGACAGCTACTTCATATAAACCTAAGCAAGCTGTGCTTCTTTTTTCTGATTATTTGGCTATGAATTTTGATAGAATACAGATAATTGCTCAAATGTTATTGCATTACAATCTTGTTTAAATTATCTTTCCATTGATATATAAATTTATGGTATTGGTACAAAAAAAGTGCTGTTATGTGTCATCAAACCTCAAAAATACACTTCTTCCAAAAGGTTTCCAGAATTTTGGCCACTACTGTACCAATTGCTTTTAATGGAATATAAAACCACATTTGCTCATAATATTAGTATAAATGCATAACTATTTTTTTATCTTGAGAATGTTTTTCTACTATAGTTTGAGTCCTCATGATTCTAATACCACACTGAACCACAAAATGAAATTCATACCACTATATGGTACTAATAGAGTAATTAATAGAAATATTTTCAAATTTTTATCAGGTCCCCTTTTCAAGATATTTGACCTTGAAATATGCAATTTTTGAATTTTTGGTAAGTTTAGTGTTAAAAAAATATGATGTGGACAGCACATGACTTTCCTTATATAATGCAATGGATTTTGTATAGTTAAAAAATAATGTGTAACATACACGGTACTCTGCTTTCAACGTCGAATTATTGTTTATTTGGCGATTTTCCGCATGCCATCATGCAATACTACTTCAAAGTACTCAATTAACTTACATTTAACACAACTTTAAATTGTCCATTTTGAATATTGTAGCATCCTCAATAAGCGATATAGTCCACGTATTAAAATAATTTAGAATTAATTCATGAATTAGGAGCCATTTTCATTAATTTAGCGTTCATTTTGTAATTTTGACGAAATCTTCGTTAATCTGGCCCTAAAAATATCGCCAAGTTGGAGATACTTTACTGGATTATTCGGAAAGTTTATCAAATACATCACCAAGTATTACAGTCAAACGGAGAGAAGAGCATTTCTTATATACTAGAATATGTGCACATCATATGACGGAAATCATAATTTGCGAAACAGTATTTCTCATTTGACGTCGTTTTCATCAATTTGACGATATTTTTGTCACTTTGGCAACATTTAAAAAAGTTGCCAAGTTGGCGACGTCTCGCTAAATTTCTTGCCAAGCGTTACGGGCGGAGGGAGAAATGGATTATTCTTATAGTATATTCTTATATTCTTTCCAAGAAAATGAATTTTCATGAATTAGTTGTCATTTCATTGGTTCAGTGTAGTTTCATCAATTTGGCGATTTTTTATCAATCGGGTGACATTTTCGACAATTTGGACAGTTTTAAAAAGTCACTAAGTTCGAGATATTCCGAAAAATTCGTCACCAAAATCTTATCCATACGTTAAAGACGAAGAAATAGGTTATTCTTATAGTACTCGTAGATTTTGATATACTGTTCAAGAAATTAAATTTTTGTCAATTAGGCGTCATTTTCATTGATTTAACGTTAATTTTAGCGATTTCACATTATTTTAGCGATTTAACTCTGATTTTACGTTTTAGAGTCATTTTTGTTAATTTGACAACATTTTAAAAAGTCGTCATGTTGGCGACATTTAACCAAATTCATCGCTGAAATCTTACCAAGCTCTATGGATGGAGAAATACGTTATTCTTATAGCAGATAAATGATAATTGGCGCTCAAATACAAAATTATTTCCCAAATTATCTTTTCCAATGAATGAAATAAGCTAGATCCGCGAGAATGATGTCACTATATTTATCGCATGATATTCCATCTGAAAAGTGAACATATTTCACAATAGTTATTCTTTATGTGATTTTTGAGATAAATTTAACTGAAAAATGTGCAATATCTCAAGAACGATTGATGCTAACGTTATAAAGTTTATGTCAATCGTTTTCTAATGAAAAAATAGGTATAAAATGCTTATTTGCGTAACTTTATTAAAAGTTTGGATTTTTTTATGACATTTTCAAAATTTCACTCGAAAATTTAGTGGGATTCTGGACATTCGATTGTGTTTAAAAACAATAGGCTTCCAGTATTCATGGATTGTAATTTTGTACCACATTTTGTTTGAATCGCTAAATTCCTTCCTGACATATCATCTCCACAGACACACACACACACAGACGTCGCCACAAAAACCTTTGATTCATGTTCAGGGTGCTTGAAACGTGCTCTCCCGTCGAAAACTCGAATTCAAATTTTGGACCTCATCGCAATACACATTATACTATGTATATAAGGAAAATAAAATGGTAGATAGAGGTTTTAAAAATGAATTTTTTTCTCAATGAGCAAAAAGTTGCCTTCATCTTGTTTGTGGGTAAAAAATATTAGCTCATGATATTTATCCTTTTCTGTAGTTATTGGCACCTAAAAATGGCGATTTTGCCTTTCATATTTGCTGAATTTAAGTCCGTTTCAAGCTTATTAAGCTAAGAACTAAATGCAACTTAAATATCTACACTGAAAACTAAAAATGTCTACTTTTAGGGGAAAATATATTCCGTTTTCTTGGTTAGTTATGGAGTTACAGTCATTTCGCAAACCCCAGAAAACCCGAATTTTTACTCGCACCGGCAAGTAAATATAGGCCCAGATTAAAATGGCTGCAAATGAAAACAAGAAAGATCAATCATGCATGAAGCATTGATTATGAAACACTTTCCAACTGCAATGCAATTTTATTTAAACATCTCTAAAATGCGATACATTCAACGGTGATACTTTTAAAATTATCAAAGTACTACAATAATTTATTATATTTGGAAATGCCATCGAAAACAACTAAACTTGATTCAAATAACGTTATCGAAATATAAATCGTCTGCCTCTTTATATATAAGCTGTGAATATTTCATTCATAAACTTTTTCATTCCTTTCATTCCTTTAATTTTTTCATATCTTCAAAATTATCACAATACTACAATATTTTATTTTACTTAAAACTTAAAACCATGGATCCATTTAACTCCATGCTTAAAATTTCATCGAAAAACTCAATCTCATTAGAATCGTCTGCGCCTCTCTGTATAATCAATGAATGTTTCATGCATATCAGCTATATTGTAGACTCCAGAACTAAATAATTTTGCATTAAAGAAATTCAGCAATTCCTTAACAACTCATCTTACAGTTTGATGTGTTTACATTCTCCATATGTGAAAATTAGGCTTCCTTATAAAAACAATTAAAGTTTGATTACCATTGAAAGGCCAAAATATTGTAATTACGTTGGCGCAGTATATAGGTCCACAGAAAAAAAAAGCGGTTTTAGGACGGATGCAACACTAAATATAAATTAAAAAAAACTTCAAAATTCACGATTTTGACACAAGATAGATGCAATATTCTTTTTTGAAGTGGGTCATGTGATCTTTTCATATAATATAGGTGCAATTATTATTTTAATTTTTATTTAAAAAACTACCGAACATATTTTGCTGAAATTTTTTTATGTATTTTATGGGATAATTTGAATATTTCTTAAAATCTTCATAGCAATTAGTAAATTTTAAACTCGCTTAAGTAATGTTTGAAAATAAGGTCCCATAGGGTTCAATGTATTTTATTTTTTCAACCCGGGTTCAATCCAAAACTAATTGGGTGATATTATTCATTTACATTCCCATATGACCTACAGACAGTCTCAACAACATACTAAAATTTCATTTTTATGAAGTCAGTTTTCCGGCAGTTATCGTGCAAAAGGACAGATAGACAGACAAACAGAATGAATGAACAACGTCATAAACTCTTTTCAACTATGTTGTAAAGTGTTAAAACCTAAAAATGGATTTGGTATACACTCAAATGACACGAACTATGGTAGGAATATAAAAAAAATTAAAATGGTCGAGGAAGTAACCCGCTGTGCTCATTTTACGTGGAATTACAAATTATGAGCTTCGCGAAAAAAAAACGCCACTAGGCTGGTGCTGAAGTTAACTAGAAGAATATAAGAATATCATCTCATTATCTCATTGCAGATTTCCATCTGGGTGGCGCAGATCCGGAGTTGGGTTCCTGGTTGAGTCTTTAGTTCTTTACAAGCTTTATATATTATAAAATCATATATTACTTAAATATATAGTGTGTTGAATGATATAAATTATTTATATAACCGTAATTTATTTATTTTATAAAACTCTAGAAATTAATTTGAATTTATCGTAGAAAATTAAAAAAAAATCCCATTTCCTTCTAAACATTTAGATTTTAAAAATAATAAAAAAATAACGTCAATCCAAATTAATTTTATGATAACATGGATCAAGGTGAGTTCTTGGAAAAAGAAATTATTTTAGATTTAAATATGCATAAAAAGTACTATTATAATTAATATATAGTGTACTTAAATGTCCCTTAATTGCGTGTTTAAGTTAATAATATAAATAGCGTTTAGAATATTAAACAAGATTATAATATCTCTCTTCACATCAAGCATCTTTAAATGTTATTCTTGTTGCAAGAAAAAAATATGCAATGTTGAATGTATTTATCATATATAAAAAATAACACAATTGTCCGACATATTCTTGCAAGCGATAAAAAGAAAATGAATATCATAGGGGGATTTTATCAAGGAGGCCGAAAACATAAATACAATGTTGAAAACACAACTCTAATCACTCAGAAAAGTATTTCCCATTTGAACAATAATTTTGGGTCTTTTTAGTTTAATTTTCTCATAATCCTCTTCCATAAAGCTATGTCGTTGACTTGCGTAACAGCTGGGCAAAGTGAATCAGACAATTTTGACGTTTGATGTCTATTCGAGCCTTAGATGAAATGACCATTCCTTGGTCGACTTTTAACTTTTCTCCACTCAATTACGTTAGCTTGAGGTCGATTTTTTTTTATTTATTGCCCACTCCCGTCCGTTAACTCTTTCTTCTGTCAACTGATTGTTTTTTCCTTTTGTTTAGTTTGCCTTTACTTTTCGTGACATTTTTATAGTTTTCAGGAAAAAATAGGATCCTTAAAATTTGGACCAACAAAGACAGAATTTTATATTATAACGCAGAGGGGTATTGAATTGTATGTATGTATATATATATATATATATATATATATATATATATACAGGGTTAGCAAGAAATAAGTTCCCCACTTCAGAAGGCTTTAGAATGCGTTCTATTGGTCCAAATGAGATAAACTTTGAAATACATATAATTCAAATGATGTGCTTGACATTTATTAAATCAAAAATTTTAGTGCAAAAATACGCCGATAGGTGGCGCTGTAATACTCATAACAACATTTAATAGGCTTTATAAATGTTAAATAATATTAAAAAAGTAGCATTAAAACTGCTCAATATGTCCCCCTTCATGCTCGACAATGTGCTCTAATCGTAGAACCATATTTCCCACAGCTGACCGGAGTGAGTCTGCCGGAATATCAAGAACATGGCGCTGAATGCTGTCCTTCTGATCTGGCACAGATGCTGACCTTTTACGGTAGATATTGCCCTTGAGGAAACCCCGCAACGAAAAGTCGCAGGGGGTGATATCCAGCAAACGAGGAGGCCATGCTGTTGGTAAATGCCTGCTGACCACCCGTTCAGCTGTGAAATGCTGTATTAGCAATTGCTTTACACTACTCTCAATGTGAGGAGGTGCGCCGTCCTGCATGAAAATGATGTCCTGAAGGCATCCACGCTGTTGAAGTTGTGGGATTATAAAATCCCTCAGCATATCACGGTACCATAGTCCTGTGACAGAACAGGTTTTGATTCCAGTTGCAGTCACCGCTTCAAAATAATACGGTCCAATGATAAAGGTAGTCGTAAAACCACACCATACTGTCACTTTTTCAGGATGCAAGGGTTGTTCTTGGATAGTGTGAGGGTTTTCCGCTGCCCAAATTCGACAATTGTGGGTGTTAACTTGCCCATTGAGGCAAAAGTGGGCTTCGTCAGTCCACAGGATGTTCCATGGCCAACTGACGTCAACCACCATTCGAGCAAGGAACTGAAGTGCAAATGTTTTACGAACCTCTGAGTCTCCGTCTTGCAATAGGTGCACAGGCTTGATTTTGTAGGGATAAAAATTCGAAATAACCCGTAAGATTTTTCATACAGTGGAATACGGCATATCCAATACACGGTAAACAACTGGCACTCTCACACTACCATGCGGCGGATGACTGCTGGCTTCAACGACCGCGGTAGCCATATTTTCGACGCTAAAAGATTGGATTGGCTTTCATCCTCGACCTGGAAGAATGCCAAGTTGCCCAGTTGTTTCAAATTCCTTTATCATCTTGAGTAGGGCACATGGAGACATTGAACCTCTTTGTACTAGTATCTGCTTCATACGACGGAATTCTTTTACAGCTGCAACGGAGTTCTGCTGGTTGTGGTAGAACAATTTCACCAGCAGAGCTTTTTCTTGCAACGATGGCATGATGTGCTGAGAAGTAACTAATGCTCTTGTAGAATTCGCCTTCTTTTTATCCAAAGAATAATGCTACTAGGCATGCGCTGTAACGCAAATAACGTTTCAAATTTTTAATATATGCAAATAAATACCGTTTGTGTTATAGCGCCAGCTATAGGTGAATGCTGATACTAAAATTTTTGATTTAATAAATGTCAAGCTCATCATCTGAATTATCTGTATTTAAATTTTATCTCATTTGGACCAATAGAACGCATTCTAAAGCCCTCTGAAGTGGGAAACTTCAGAGGGCTCTAGAATACGTTCTTGCTTTTCTGGCTAACCCTGTATCTCTCTCTATCTATATATATATATATATATATATCATGAAATGTGCTGATTTCATTGATTTCATAAATAAAGTGCTTACGATGCCCAATGCCTAATGTAAATGTTTTCGGTTTAAAAAAATCTTTGGAGATATATAAAAATATTATCGATGGGATTTTTTAAAATGTACAATATTATATGTCCAAAATATGGTAGAAGGCATATGGTTATCCATCCTTCAGGAAACTATCCGCATGATCATTGCATCTGTTCCTCGATTGGTTGCTGCTTGTATCGCCGCAAGAGATGGTCCTATTGCCTGCTGATCACTTTGTCCATGTCATTACTCTTTTGTATTATCCTTTTAGAATTAACATCACCCATTTGTATATGCCATCGCTGCCTGTGTGCCCTTTATCATCACACTCTATTCACTTTTTCATGGTGTTGTATTTTCTGTGTCGAGTAGGGTATATAACCCCCCTTTTGATATCGAAACTTTTCTCTTAACCCAAAATTTAAGTAGCACTAACAACGGTAAGGAAAGGAGTGGGTGCTGTGACTAAGACTTTAAAAATAGACAACCTAATCAAACTCAAGAATTATAAATTTTTAAAACTTAGATACACCAAATCTGAAAAATTTGCATGTGTGTTTTATTCTGATAATGATCGTATATCGATCGATTCTGCTAATGATCAAATTCTCTTCTCGATCAGACGAAACGAAATTATCATATCAGGAGTGGCGACACGTCAAAATTTCAAATCACTAAATCAACTAAACAAATGACGAATCCTAAAACCAGATCCACAGGCCACTTTATTATACAATCATCCTACAGACGTACATCAAATACAGCCAAAGCGCTTTCGAACATCCTCATGTTCATCCTCAGTCAAGGATGAACATTGTCATTTGTTTAGTTGATTTAATGATTCGAAACGAAATTGTTTCCTGAAAATAAAATGACTTGTACTCCACAAATGAATTTGCAAGAATTTTAAATGGAATGCCAACTGTCACCAATGAATATTGTATCTACAATAGAATCAAAACTCGGAAAATGCACTAACATTTTAATAAACGACGATTTACGTTTTCGATCGCAATACCAGAGAGCGCCACCAGCTCCCGTTCCATAGAAGGTGTGGCACAAATCAGCCGAAATGGGGAGCTTCTTTGATTTAAAACATCTACAAAACTAATGGGAATTTTTAAAAAATCCCGCCGAAGTGCATCCAGTGTCCTGAAGCACACGTATATCAAATTTCATGTCCGAATAACGTTTAGATATCTCGCTACAGACGACAAAGGTAGACAGACATATACCTTCCTTTATTATTAACACTTTACAACAATGTTGAAAAGTGTTTATGACTTTGTTCATTCTGTCTGTCTATCTGTCTGTCCGTTAGCACGATAACTGCCGTAAAAATGACTTAATCAAAATGAAATTTTAGTATGTTGTTCAGAAGGTCTGTAGGACCTATGGCAATATAAATGTATAATATCACCCAATTAGTTTTGGATTGAATCCGGGTTGAAAAAATGAAATACATTGAGCCCTATGGCACCGATTTTTCAAACAACATTTTTTAAGCGGATTTAAAATTCACAAATTGCTTCGAAAATTTTAGGTAATATTCAAATTGTTCCATAAAATATATAAAAAAAAATTCAGCGAAATATATTCAATAGTTCTTTAAATAAAAATTAAAATAATAATTACACCTCTTATATGAAACGATCAGGTGACCATGATATGAAACGATCACATGACTCACTTCAAAATAATATATGGCATCCATCTTGTTTCAAAATCATGATTTTTTAAGTTCTTTTTAATTCATATTGAGTGTATATCCGTCCTAAAACTACTTTATTTTCGCTTAAATTCTGTGCATCTACATACCGAAACAAAGCAAATACAATATATTTCAGTTTAAATGATTATCCAAATATGATTATTTCTACAACTAAGCCTTTTTTTCACTTATGTAAAATGTAAGCATCAAAATATATAGAATGAGTTGTATTAGAGTTGCTGTATTTTTTTAACACAAAATCATTTAGTCCATGGAGTCTGCATGGCTGATATGAATGAAATATTAATTGATTTTATAAAAAGAAGGACGATTTTTTTCGATGAAGTTTTAAGCATAGAGTTTAATTACTTGTGGTTCCATGGTCTTAATTTTTAAATAAAATAAATTATTATAGTATTGTGATAAATGAAATGAATGGGAGAAAGTTATGAATGAAATTCTGTTTTTATAGAGAGATCCAGGCGTGTTATTTTTTCTATGACGTCATTTGAATTAATTTCAGTTGTTTTCGATGAAGTTTTCAAATATAATAAATTATCGTAGTATTATGGTAGTTTTAAAAATATTACCGTGGAATGTATTGCATTTTAGAGATATTTAAACCACGCAATTTATATTTCAATGCCGTCATTTGAATGAAGTTAATTTTTTTCAATGAAGGTTTAAGTTTTCAATTATAATAAATTAATGTAGTATTGTGATAAGTTTTAAAATATTACCGAGGAATGTATTGCATTTTCGACTTTTTTAAATAAAATTGCATTTAAGTTGGGAAGTGTTTCATAATCAATACTTTAAGCATGATTGATCTTTCTTGTTTTAGATATAATTTTAATATATACGTAGATTAAATATTAGGAGTATTTTTCTACTTTCTTTGGAATTGCTATGCAAGTTTCACAATATATAATAGATTTTGCTTAGTTTATTTTCAAGTAATCATGATTTAGGATAATCATATTAGTTTCTTAACAATAAATATTAGCTTCGACACATGCCAACGACTGTAATTTCTGTCGACAATATATCAAAAATCAAATAAAATGTTTCTTTATTTCTGCCAACGTTCATTTGAAAATAAAACAACAACCGTGTTTTGCAATAAAACCAATACAACTCGAAGTAATATTTGTCTTCAGTGAAAGAAATCAACATCGACAAAATAATTACAAAATATATATTTTATTGTTCTTTTACTGGAGAAACTAAACATACATTAAAGTTTTATACTAAGGAACATGAAGACTCTGTCAAGCAACAGGAATTTAATATATCTTCAGCTGTTCAATACTGCCTTAATTTCGACAGTTATTTTTAGTTTTCTTCAACAAGGTTTATAGAAAATGAACTTTGGTCTATGATCTCGACTTTCTGGATGCCTTCCATATTTAGACAAATTCTAGTATAGTCAACTAGCAATTATCCGCGAGTGGGTTATCCTGCTTTGCGGATTACCCGCGACCTTGAGATATTATTTTTAAAGATTATTGAAGTTTTAACGATTGGTCGAAAACTTGAAATTGTTAACAAATTTGATAAGGGTTTTACGAAAAACGTATTTGTTTAAAACACGGAATAGGGAAACATCTGTTAGTTCGTGACGTTTTAAAACAAAAGGACAAGTTTCTGTCGTTGGCATCTTCCGTCAATTCATCTTACACGCTGAACAAAAAAGAAAATAAATGAAAGTGTCTAGATAAGGCTTTACTAGACTGGTTTTGTCAATATAGAGCACAATGAACATATGTTTCAAGCCTCATAATTGCCTGAGTACCTTGAACGATAAGACGGTGCGTAACTAACTGATAAGTTGGTTCTGTGCTGACTGCAGTCCTGAATGAAATAAAAAATGTTTTGCTGTGAAAAATCATAATCGAGTAACTGGTTATTTTAAGAAAATTTAAGCAAACAACTTTTTCAGAATGTATAAATTTATACGCTTGCAATAATAACTACACCTGGGTTAAAGATAGCACTCATATTGTGCATATATTTTGCAGTTTAATTTTCCTGTAAAATTTGCATTAACCGTAAAATTTACTATCTGTGAAATATAGGCTACCCATTGCCAGAAGGACCCACTAATCGGCAGTTAACTGTAATTTAATAAATGTTTTGTTTAGTACTCCATACTTGCCCCAATTTGGGGGGGGTGCTCTGTCATTTTTCCCCTTTTCTTTATTTTTCCTTCATTTTTCATCTTGTACCTCTTGTAGGGACTTGTTTAATATTGTTTGGACTTGTCTCGTCTCCTTGGAGGTATATCTGTTCTGCTTTCGCGCCCCCCCCCCAATTTTATCTCTTAGTTTTTTCTTTCGGATGGGTTGGGCTTTTCTTCATTCTGCCTTCTGATTGCCTCTATATGGCAAACTATTAATCCATAACTTCGGAATACTTCCCATTGTTCTCTTCTATTTATGCCCATTTTATTTTGCAGGGTTATTTGGTTATATAGCACTATCGAAAAGGATCCAGCGTATCCTCAAAATATCTGAATTCTGCATTTTAATTCTATTTGTGCTTACATACGTTGCTCAAGGTTTTTTTTATCCTTTACACTAAGTGCTTTTACTTATTGTTTTTTTCTTATATATTTTATCTTCTGACACATGTTTCGATACATCATCAAACGACGGTAATTGTTGAGAGTTATTTTGAAAATTGAAGGTGGGTCAAATTAGTGTCACCAGCAATACTTAGTTCATAAGTACAGTAGGCCTTTAGTATATCGGAATTAGTAAGTAAAATAATACTGAGTGTATATGTAATGAACTTGATAATCTCTGCTTTTTTACTTTCAAATTTAAAAAAATTGGATGTTGCTCTACTAATCATTTTCATGTATATGAATATTCGAAATCAAAAGCCATTGTAGTTTCAATTTTTATTTGGTTCATATTCAATTTAAATACTAAAAAATGCAAAATTAAACTTGAAGTACTAATAAATTAAATTATCGAAGCTAAACCTTTTAAACTAAATTATATAAATATAGCGCATAATAAAACCTGTACATTTTTATTTATTTTAGCTTAAATTTATTGTTAGAATATTCAATCTAAGTAGTTAAAAAAACTGAAATGATTCATTATTGTCCAGGTAAAAATTGCATGTTTATGAAGATTTTATCACATTGACGTTTTAAGGATGCATTTTTTTTCAACTGTTAAATTCAAGTGCTAAACCATCCTTTTCAAAAATGTATATTAATCAATTTCCTCCTTTTGTAACATAATTTAATTCATCTTTAAATATTTTTTTTTTCCTTCCGAATGTTTGTTTTGTACCTTTAATGGAAACTTTAAGATTAATGAAGGATTTCTTTTCTTTTGAATAAGATGTTCTAAGAAGATAACTACTTTGAGCTTCCATTTTACATCTCACTCATTGATGTAGCTCTAAGAACATCATTATTTAGTAGTTACGAGGAGGGAAATTATTAATCAAAAATTTGTATTACTTCATTTGATTTTGAAACTTTTAAAAGCCCTCTCAGGATTCTCCTTATTATTTGAAATAGCTCTTATCTGCATTTTTCATCATTAAATATTTTGTAGAACAACATTTAATAGCCTTGCGAATAAATGTCTAACAAAATATTTTAGTGGTTTTAGTACATTTCAAAATAATACTAAATTAATTTTATAAAAACATATTTGTATCTTAGAAATGTATTTTCACTGGAGTTGGAATGAAAATTAAAGTGAGTCATATTAAAAATTTCCCGAACTCATGTTTAAGACCATGCTATTTTTAGAAAGTGCACTAGTTTATACTGTGAATTCTATATTATATTAAAGTTAGTGATATATTAATAAATATAATTAACATATAATAGATATAATTGACAAATAAACTAAAATATATTTATTGTATTACATTATTGCCGTGCTATATTTTTATATTTATTAATTTATTTAAACAAAGTTGGAATATGTACAGAAAACTAAAATTCCTTAATGAACATACAGTTACATTTTAATCAAAGCAGACATTGATTTTTGAAAATAACTTAATAATTTCACTTTTATATATGAATTGTCTTTAAAAAGTTCAATATTGTTTAAATAACTGATTATTTTGCTTTTATATCTGAATTTATTTTTTAAATGTTCAACATTTTTTCCTTTTCTCCTCATATTTTTTTACATTTGTGCTAAATCCTATAGGAAACTTGGTTATATGAGTATTAAGAGAATTACTCAGGATTTTTTACTATTGAAGACACCATCATTGTTCTCTTTAATACCTTGGTCAGGTCTGGGCTTCAGTATGCGTCTGTGCCTTTTTATGCTGCTCATGCTTTTTATGCTGCTCATGTTTTACCTTATCGGCTATTTTTTTTTGTGATGTGTTTAAAGTTAAAAGCTTACAGAAACTCGGTTATACGAGTATTAAGAGAATTACTCAGGATTTTACTATTGAAGATACCATCATTGTTTTCTTTAATGCCTTGTTCAGGTCTAGGCTTGAGTATGCGTCTGTGCCTTTTTATGCTGTTCATGCCAATAAGATCGAAATTATTCAAAATAAATTCTTTACATATCTATATTGTAAGAAAACTGGTACCTTTTGTTTTACCTTATTTGCTACTTTCCTTCGTGATGCGTTTAATGTTAAAAGCTTACAGAAACTCGGTTATATGAGTATTAAGAGAATTACTCAGGATTTTATTATTGAAGATACCATCATTGTTCTCTTTAATGCCTTGGTCAGGTTTGGGCATAGTATGCGTCTGTGCCTTTTTATGCTGCTCATGCTTTTTATGCTGCTCATGTTTTACCTTATCGGCTAATTTTCTTCGTGATGTGTTTAATGTTAAAAGCTTACAGAAACTCGGTTATACGAGTATTAAGAGAATTACTCAGGATTTTACTATTGAAGATACCATCATTGAGATTGAAGATACCATTTCGGTACCAGGACATATAAGAACTACAGAAATTGCCCTGAAGAGGGGCTTTCTCCAGGACATATCTTTACATGTCCAGCTATTCTTGCAGCGCTGCAAAGCTTGGGAGAATTTCCTTTCCGGGGTGAACTTCATACTGAGAGGATAGTGGATCTGGCAAGGTCAGTGATTCACGCACATGGATCTATTTGACTTCAATGTGGACACGACACCAACCAACCAACCACCAACCAACCATCATTATTCTCTTTAATGTCCTGGTCAGGTCTGGGAATGGAGACAGCATTGCGGACCTGGCCTACCTCTCGGTTTACAGGTTCAGTTATGCACCCCTGAGGACTTAAGGACTCACATGTTTAACGTGATTGTACTCCGCGTGAACACGACGGCAGTTTTCTGGCATAGGAGGGAATCGAACCCGGGTCTACAGAGTGCAACTCCCGCGCACTAACCAGTGGGCTACCGTGCCCCTCAGGTCTGGGCTTGAGTATGCGTCTGTGCCTTTTTATGCTACTCATGCAAACATGATCGAAGTTATTCAAAATAAATTCTTGACATATCTATATTGTAAGAAAACTGATACACCTTTTGTTTTACCTTACCTGCTACTTTTCTTCGTGATGTGTTTAATGTTAAAAGTTTTCAGAACAGAAGAGATTTCATTTTATTTTCAAACTTCAGGAATCTGTTCAATAGCAGAATTAATTGTTCCACTGTCTTGGGTGGGATCGGGTTTCATGTTCCCTAGTATTCCACTAGGAGCATGAGTTTATTTCCTGAAAGTAATTTTAGTACGAATATTATTTATCATTGTGCGATTAATAATTTTTTGAACTACACAACAGCTTCCCCTATAATCTTGATGTATTTTATTTATTGGGAATTGCTTTTAAAAATCGTCTGCTGTAAATATTTTATATTTCAATGTATTTATTCATTTGAAAGTGCTTCTAAAAATCGTTTGTTGTCAATGGTTTGAATTTTAATGTATTTTATTATAATTTAATCGGTATATTTTGTATTGTATTTTATCTTGTACTCTGTTACTGGGACTTTGCCCTGTAGCTTGCATTCTTTAAATAAATAAATAAAATAATTGCATTTTTACCAACTTTCAAAAAGTGATGCCAGTTCAGATGCCAGTAGTTTTTAAATAACAAAGCATTTGCTGAGAGATCTATAGAGTATCAACCTATCTTTAACAGTAATTACATCTTGCACCTCCTCAACATATTTTCAGCATTTTCTTGATAATAAATTACAGGTATATTACTAATACATGTATATTAATCGGAAGTACCTTCTCTAGAACGGGAGGTGAAGTTCCCTAGTAATACCCTCAAATCTCACCAGAATGCAATGCTGAATCCATCTGAGTTATTATCTAAGACCTATCAGTTGCCGATTTTGAGAAAAAAAATTGTTAGTTCAAGGAAATATTTAAATTGGAAATGGAAAAGCATCGTAAATTTAAATTATTAGTGAATATTTCTATACTTGAAGCTCTTGATGCTGAAACCATACGAGTCATCATCTAAGATCTATCCATAGCTGATTCAGAGAAATAGATATTCGAAAGAAAATGAAAAATGTTGAACTAGGATAGGGAAAAGAACACGAAGTTAAAAGCCTTAGTGAACACCCCAACCCGCGCTAGAATTTTGATGTTGAATCTATATCAGTCATAATCTAAGCGCTATCTATAACGAACATGAGAAGTAGAGTTACAAGAAAACTGCGGAGTTTTGAATTGGAAGTGACAGCTCCAAACACTGAAGTAAAAATTCGAGTGAAAAACCAGAAATGGAAATAGTGAGTCCCCTTACCCTCTCCGAAATTTGATGCTGAATCCATATCAGACATTGTCTAAACTCTATCCAAAGCTTATCCTGTGAAATTGATGTTTCAAGCAAAATATTTCAGCCGGAAATGGAAAAAGAGCCGTGAATGGATATTCTTAGTGAACCAGCCTAATTATTTCAGAACCCATATCTGAATCCTTTCCATTTAAGTTTTACTAAATAATAACCTTGAAAAACAGATGTTTCAAGGAAACTTAAAATTTTATATTGGAAATGGAAAATATTTGGAAGTAAAAACCTTAATACACCCCTACCACCTCAACTTTTTACTGAATCCATATCACTCATTACCTAAGCTATAGCTATAGCAGATCCTGAGAAATATATATTTCAAAAAATTTTGGTAAAACAATTGTAATAAAATATTTTGCCACGATGTACTTATTAAGAGTGCGTATTTCTCAATTACCTTTAATGAAGCGTGGTTCTTAGACCGTTAAAAAGCAGAAACGTAAACTTCAGTCAAAGCATTTGAAGTTTAGAATAATAGCTGTAAAAGTTAATTACTTACCCAGTTTCTTCCAATGCTTCACTCACCCAAAAATTATTGAACAATGTGAACCATCCTAAACAATGAATGAGCATAATTTTCAATTTTCTACAAAATGGCCTTGTTAACCAGAATTTCCAGTCATACACCCGATACATTACGTATTTGATTGAGAACAGGACATTTACACTCTTTACTGAAATTTATTCTGCTTCGAATTGCTTTTCCAAAATTTTAACATCGAAACTCCAAACTCAGTTAGAAACTTAAAAACTCTGCTTAGAATTCAAGTTGCAGAATTATAAAAGTTTATGGGTTTCCATGTAATCGTTATTTAAATTATATCAATTGCAATTATATCAATACAAGCAGAAGACAGCGAATGAAAATTAAATAAAACTATATTGTTATGAGAAACTGGAAAAATAAGTTTATTTCGAGAGATTTAATTGCAAATAAAATGCAGTATTGCAAAATAAGCAATTTTTGTATAATAAAAACCTTTTATGTGCTGTAATCTGCGACGTATTGTCATAGTTTTATATTGTTATTTAGTTTCGGTCTTACCGTTGTGTGCATAGCTGCTACGACCAGTGCAACATATTCATTCTATTATTTATAAAAATCTGATGTGGGCAGCGCATAACTTTCCCTACATACAGAAATTCATTTTCTCTTTTTGATTCACAATTCTTTAAATTGTGTTGAATTGCATAGAACAACATGGATAAATATTTTAAATGACACTGCATTCGCAGTTTTAATTTCATTTATTTTATCATTTGGCAACATAATGTATTTTCAAAGGCGACGTGTTAAATATAAAAAAACTAAAATATCTCGAGAATGTTTAGCACTAGAGTCATAGGGTTGGCCTTATACATTTTGTTAAAATTTACGTATAACAATGGCATTTAATTGATACATATAAGCACACGTAGTTTTTCATTTTAATGATTTTTGTGGGCCATTTGTCAAAAAAGCAGAGTTTTTTCCCCCGAATCAACTTAAAATCCAACCAGTAAAAAAGTCCTCCCCCCCCCCACAAGTTACTTATCTACTTAATTCTGTAAAATTTAGACAATTAATTTTTCATCTAGAATGGATGCATACGATTTTGCTGGCCATTTCGCAGAAAGAAGCAGATTTTCCCCTGAATCATACCAAAATATAATCAGCATTAGGGTCACCAACAATTGACTTATCAACCAAATTGTATGTAATTTTGTATATCAATTTTTCAGCTAGAGTAAATACATACATTGCACAGACATACAGCAACACACACAGAGAGAGAGACGCCACGCTATAAATGGTTTTTCAGATTTTTAATTGCTTAAAATGTGTAGATCATCCAAAAACGAAAATAATCACTGATATGGATTCCGCACCAAATTTTTGTAGGGTAAGGAACCTCAAATATGGATTTCCACTTCCGGTACTAAAAATGTTACTTCCGATAAAAAGAAATATAAATTTTCTTCAAAACATCTACTTATCATGATTAGTCATAGATAGAAATTTAATGATGTATGATACGGTTTCAGCATCAAATTCCAGATAACCAAGGTTTAACATTTTCGGTTCTGGAGACGTTACTGCAGATGTTTCCGAAAATCCATATGATTATACGAAATAAATATGAAAAAGTGTATAAAAATTAATAATTTCGCCGGAAATGAAGTGTATACACTATTTGTTTAGGTCTCCATAGATTTTTTTATAATATTATAATTATTATCTTATGAATAATTTATATCTGCAAGCTTAGTCTAAATAAATTGCCTTCACAATTTGCAGATATCATATCAATGTCATAATAACATTGTTAAGAAAACATATTGTATCATGCTCATTTGCTATAGCTATTCACAGTGCAATTCTCATTAATTTCCCATGTTTTCATTTATTTCGAGATTTTATTGCTTTGTTGTAGGGAATGATTGTCCATCTCACTTATCACTTCCATTCCTTAATATAAAGTAACTCCCCCTCCCTGAGGTGAGAAGTATTTCTTTGTTCCTGAGTCTATCTCCTTTATTAACATTACGTGCTCTATTAGATTTAATGGTATTGCTGATTTATTATTCCTACAAATTACGCTTTTTGATACTTAAATTCTGCCAGTAGTTGCAGAGTTGTATTTCAGATTATATTTAAAACAAATCCTTTAAAATGAAATTAGACAATATCTGGAACAAAATAAGTACGTTAAAGAATTGTATAAGTATGATTCTTTGAGTATATTCATATATCGAGGAGGGTTTTTCCATATAACAGTATGAGGACTGACTGGTTCCTTATATTGTTGATGTTACAACTTTTGCTATGCTGTTGCTTATGCGAACAATTTTTCCTTAAAACACAGGATCTGCTATAGATAGAACTCAGATGTTCAATGATTTGGATGCAGCATTGAATTGTGGAGGAGAATAAATGATTCACTGAGGTTCTCCACTTCCGGTTATATCTTTCCCGGCCGTCCAAATGGTTGCTCAAATCTTCGGATGAGTCGGACGCTCTGGGTCTTCAACGTTAAACTTTCGGTTATATATAGGTCGGACGGTCTGAGTTTCAACAACAACAACTTCCGGTTATATTTTCATTTTCGATTCATGCATTTTCATTTTACGTGAAACATCTATTTCTCAAGATTCTCTATAGAAATAAATTTTGTATCACGTCTGATTTCAATTAAATAAGATTAAGGACACAACATTTAGATATAATAAGTTTTAATAAAATACCGTCTAAGACGTACAAAGTATTAAAAATGCCTGAGCACTTTCGAGTGTTAATACGCTCTTCATCAGTTGCTACATGGAAAGTATATATGGATCGTTCATATATAGGCCGGTAACATAGCAAATTTGCATAAATAAATATAAAATTAGTAAATAAGCATACTATTATCCAAGAAATATACATAAAAAATATAAAATATATTTTAAACGGATTCAAAATGTAAGTACACGAGAAAAGTACAATTGTAAAATAGTATTTTATTACAGGAAAAATACAAATTCGAAAGGACAGTCAAGTCCGATCCTAATGAGAATGACGTCAAAGATAACTATGAAGAGACTTGAATTGTACAGAGTTGAGTTGAGAATGAGTCGCCAAGCATGACTTAAAATTTGGACGGGATCAAAATTACAAATACACGCACGGTAGATATAAATAAAAAGGGATTCATAAAGGTGAATATTACTTAAGTTATTACAACGCATTAAAAGAAAATTTTATCAAAAACGGGTAGGAAATTATCATTAACTACATATTGAGCAAGAGCCGTAGAATGTTTACCACCTTTGACATCACGAGCGTGCTCTACTAAACGGATGCCAACATTGTGTTTGGTACTGCCAATATAGCTATGTTGGGGTGTATACTTGGGGTAGTATGGTTCCCCTGTTGTCTCCCGATGGTGACAATACATTTCATATTGGCAGTACTAAACGCAATGCTGGCATCCATTTAGTAGAGCACGCTCCTGATGTCAAAAGTGGTAAATTTTCCACGGCTCTTGTTCAATATGTAGTTAAGGATAATTCCCTACCTGTTTTTGATAAAACTTTCCTTTTAATGCGTTGTAATAACTCACGTAATATTCTGCTTTATGAATCCCTTTTTATTAACACTTTACAACAAAGTTGAAAAGTGTTTATGACTTTGTTCATTCTGTCTGTCTGTCTGTCTGTCTGTCCGTTAGCACGATAACTGCCGTAAAAATGGCTTAATCAAAATGAAATTTTAGTATGTTGTTCAGACGGTCTGTAGGACCTATGGGAATATAAATGAATAATATCACCCAATTAGTTTTGGATTGAACCCGGGTTGAAAAAATGAAATACATTGAGCCCTATGGGACCTAATTTTTCAAACATTTTTTAAGCGGATTTAAAATTCACAAATTGCTTCGAAAATTTTAGGTAATAGTCAAATTGTTCTATAAAATATATAAAAAAAATTCAGCGAAATATATTTAGTAGTTTTTTAAATAAAAATTAAAATAAAAATTACACATCTTATATGAAACGATCACGTGACCATGATATGAAACGATCACATGACCCACTTCAAAATGATATATGGCATCCATCTTGTTTCAAAATCGTGATTTTTTAAAGTTCTTTTTAATTCATATTGAGTGTTGTATCCGTCCTAAAACTACTTTATTTTTTGCTTAAATTCTGTGCATCTACGTACTAAAACAACACAATGACAATATATTTGAGTTTAAATTCTCATTCAAATTTGATTATTTCTACAACTAAGCCTATTTTTCACCTATGTAAAATGTAAACAGCAAAATATGTAGAAAGAGTTGTATTAGAATTACTGTATTTCTTTAACACAAAATAATTCAGTCCATGGAGTCTGCATGGTTGATATGAATGAAATATTAATTGATTTTATAAATAGAAGGATGATTTTTTTGATGAAGTTTTAAGCATAGAGTTTATGAATTGTAGCTCCATGGTCTTAATTTTTAAATAAAATAAATTATTATAGTATTGTGATGAATGAAATGAATGAAATCCTGTTTTTACAGAGAGATCCAGGCGTGTTATTTTTTCTATGACGTCATTTGAATTTATTTCAGTTGTTTTCGATGAAGTTTTCAAATATAATAAATTATCGTAGTATTATGATAGTTTTAAAAATATTACCGTGGAATGTATTGCATTTTAGAGATATTTAAAGCAGGCAATTTATATTTCAATGCCGTAATTTGAATGAAGTTCATTTTTTTCAATGAAGGTTTAAGTTTTCAAATATAATAAATCAATGTAGTATTGTGATAAGTTTTAAAATATTACCGAGGAATGTATTGCATTTTCGACTTTTTTAAATAAAATTGCATTGAAGTTGGAAAGTGTTTCATAATCAATGCTTTAAGCATGATTGATCTTTCTTGTTTATATCTACCGTCCGTCGATTTGTAATTTTGATCCCGTTCAAATTTTAAGTTATGCTTGGCGGCTCATTCTCGACTCCATGCAATTCAAGTATCTTTATAGTTATCTGTGACGTCATTCACATAAAGATCGGACTTGACTATCCTTTCGAATTTGTATTTTTCCTGTAATAAAATAATATTTTGCAATTGTACTTTTCTAGTGATATACCTACATTTTGAATCCGTTTAAAATATATTTTATATTTTCTGTGTATATTTCTTGGATAATAGACTGTTCATTTACTAATTTTATATTTATATATGCAAATTTGCTATGTTACTGGTCTATATATGAACGATCCATATTTACTTTTCCATGTAGCCACTGATGAAGAGCGGATTAACGCTCGAAATCGCTCTGATATTTTTAATACTTTGTACGTCTTATAAGAAGCTTTAATAAAAGATCTTCTGTCTTAACGTTGTGTCCTTAATCTTATTTAATTGTCTGCAGAGTTTAGATGATTACTGGTATGGATTCAGCATCAATTCCGGAGGGTGTAAAGATACCCACTAAGGATTACTACTTCCGGTTCTAGAGATGTCACTTCCTGTTCAGAAAATAAATTTTCCTTTAAACATTTATTTCTGGTGATCGGTTATCAATAGAGCTTTGATTATGACTGATATGGATCCAGCATCAAATTCAAGAGGAGAATGAAGAGATCACTAAAGGAATTCCCCTTCAAAAGATTGCTTTTAAACATTTATTTATAAGGACTCACTATTGATTGAGCTTAGACGATGGCTGATGTGGATTCAGAATTGAATTCCAAAGAGGTTGGGGGTGAATATTATTAAGAAATAATATTGTGGGCATCAAAATGTGGTGTAAATATCTGAATTTAAATGTATTAATCTATTACTTTAATATTTATTTTATTTCTCAAATGAAACTAATTTGTAATCGTAATCATGTGTACATTATCGTTAGTGTTCAATTAATGACCAGCCTACTTGTAGCGTCCGGTATCATCCAGTGAATAAACATCATTCGCAAAAGATACAGTAAACTGCATCTCTCTAAAATGATGACACATTGTTTTTCAAACTCACATATTTATTAAAAGTCTTATTTGAAGTTTTTAAAATTGTTATTCACGTTTTTATTTACAATTTTACTCATCAATTCGACAATTATCAATTTGTATTTTATTAATCATAAAGTTTTCCAGTAAAACGTTTTGAACTGGCTGTGATGATTGACTCAGACAGAAATTTTAATATACTTTTGCTTTTGCGTTCCATGTCATCTGAAGATGTATCTATGGACAAAGTCTTGCAGGCAGATTTATTACGAGTTCCTTCTGAACTCATCCAGAATTTCTACACGGGCACACTTTCATTTCTCAATTGCGTTTTTAGCTCATTTTATATCCCAAGTTTTCTCCATCTGCATGAATGTCGAAATCTCTAGATTCTGCATTTTTTTTTAATATCTGCTGTCCTGATATCAAATACATTAATGAG